>CM060185.1:27296137-32096137 GCA_030549335.1 Pontederia crassipes
CTTTTAATTATTGTGATATTGGCACTACATTTCTTTTAACAATCGTTTTCTATCAAGATCCATAAAATCTAAACTTTCCATGTACATCGCACCTTGCTCTGAAAAAGTTGTGCCATTGCATGAATTCCTTCTTCATAATAACAGAACACAAGCACTTCATAATCAACAGAAAGATGAATCAAAATTTTCATCTGAAACTTCTTCATTTTTCGCCCAATCAAGGCTTAGTGAAATCCTAATAAACCTCACATTCAAATGTACCACAGTTGAATCTTTACATAGGCAAACTTAAGTGCAAGTAATATACCACAGGGAAATCTTTACATTGCAATCCAAATTAAATATTAAGGAGACTGTCGTAACTGAGCGTATTCAGATCACTTGAGTACTTGGCTGAGTGTTGCGCTGAGAAGATCACCACTTACCTTCATAGTCAACATAAGATGCATCACTATTTTCATCTGAAACTTTCTGATTCATCAAAATTCACGGTCACTGTAATATATACATTTTTTTAGGGGTCACTCTACGAAATGTATCTTGTAAGACTAGGAAATATGCCACTGTGGGAATCTTTACATTGCAATCCCAAGTAAATATTAAGTAGAAGATTATATAACAGAATAGGTGTCGTTGTTGTAACTGAGTGCACTCAGATCACTTGACTGAGTGCTGTGCCTTGTAATTGTAGATGGAAATTGCGATTGCAGATAAAAAACCAACAGCCATTCCGAGTGCGAAGGCATGTTTGTTGATTTCTATTTCATCTCTCTGATCAGGCTCACCTCCTGTCATATTCCTCGTTGTTTCAGTCGAGTTGCAGACATGACAAAGCCCAGGGTTCCCTTCAAAGCTTGTTTCCGGGAAGCTGAAGAACTGACCTCCACTTGGGATGTGCCCTGACAAGTGGTTGTGTGCCACGCTGAAACTAGAAAGAAATGTGAGCCTGGTGAGGGAGGGAGGTATTGCTCCTGACAAGTTGTTGTAAGACAAGTCCAAGGTCTCCAAGTTGATCATTCCTGACAGTTCATAAGGTATGGAGCCTGAGAAAGTGTTCCAGCTCAACTGCAGTACATGAAGATTCTTCAACTTCCCGAAACCCTTCGGAATCGATCCGCTCATCATGTTATGGCTCAGGGACAGCGTCGGAGGAAAGCTCGAGTAGTGCTTGTACTGCAGCGGCTGACCCGATGTGTTCCTGTAGCTCAACAATAGCGGCTCGACTGAGGACATGTTATCCTGCGAGATGTTCCTTGAGATCAAGCTCTTCAGTTCTGTCAAGGACACGGGAATCTCCCCATGGAGCGAATTGTTCGACAGATCCAAGTAGAAGAGATTAGTCAACCCTCCGAACCAATTAGGCACGTCTCCTGTCAAGTGGTTCCATGACAAGTCTAAAGCCCTCAACTCCCTGCAATTCATCAGCCATGATGGTACACGACCTGTCAGAGCGCAATTCGCCGCCACAAGGATGCGAAGATTTTTAAATCCATTGATTTCACTGTAACTCGGTAGATGCTCTCCTCGAAAGTTTCTGGTAAGAATAAGATCTGTCAGATTACGGCAGTGCTGCAGAGCTTGCAAAGCACCTGAAATGTTGGATATGCTGTTCCTGGACATGGAAAAGAAATTGAGAGCTCGAAGGGTGCCAAATTGCATGGGGACTTCTCCGCTTAGATTGTTTTGGCCCAAGTTCAGCACCTTAAGTGCCTTACAATGGGAAAGGCTCTCAGGTATTCGTCCATGAAATTTGTTGGAACCGAGGTTAAGCGTGCCAAGATGAACAAGTCGTGAAAAGCCGAGATCGATGCTTCCTTCAAGAGAGTTGTTCCACAAATCGAGCGAAGTGAGCTCCGAGCAGTTCAATATCGAATCGGGAAGCCGGCCGGAGAATTCGTTGGAGTGGGCTGCGAAACTCTCAAGCTTTTGCAGGCTATGGAATGCATCTGGTAAGCTTCCTGTGAAGCGGTTGTTGGATACGTCCAAGTGCCGCAAGCTTGAAAGGCTCCCAAGTCCGGATCCAAGCTCACTGTCTAAGATGTTCCTGCTGAAATCCACGACCTCCAGAAGCTGCAAGCGGGAGAGCTCGGCCGGCACGGGACCTCGCAGGGAGTTGCCGGAGAGGTTGAGATGCGTGAGCTTGTCCAGAGCAGCTAAGGAGCTCGAGAGCACCCCTCCAAGGCCCTGTCCGGACAAATCCAGTCTAGTCACCCTCGAGCTGCTAGAATCGGCAGATGATACAGGCGAAGCGGGCGCAGGCACGCCACAAGTTACACCAAGCCAACTACAGCAGTTTGCGGATCGCGGATCGTCGTCGGAGGTCGGCCACCATCTGATCCTCACATCGAGGGCGCCGGAGAAGCCACGCAGCGCTGTCAGATCATTTGGGTGGCAGACGACGTGATTGGAACTGCCGGCAACAGCTGTTGTCGACCGTGAGAAGAAGAAGAAGAAGAAGAAGAAGAAGCATAGCAGCATCCGGCGGAAGGGACGATGTTGCTTCGTCGCCGAGATCTCCTACGAGGAGGCAGCAGAGGAGAGGCAGCAGGAGAGTAGAAGAAGATGCAAGCTGAAGCAGCACAGAAAGAACAATCCAGCGTCTGTCTCCGAAGGCTGCAACTACATGCTTCTTTTGGCGGGTGAAAAAAAAAAAAAGAAAACGAAAGCGGGAAGACGATCAGGACGCGACAGAGGCAGCTTCAAGATTTTTTCTTTCTTTTTTAATTAGTTCACCGAGGACGCTGCAGTGCTGCACTCGTTATATAAAGACCTGCGTCTTACTCCCACCAAATTCGAATATTTATAAATATAATAAAATTTTATCGAAAGTCTTGTTAATTAATCGAATTAATTAGACCGACTTTTTTTTATGCCGATCCGGGTCTACGGGAGATCTCCGGTATCCGAGGCTACTATTACTTGACTAATCCGAAGTCAGAAAGATAGAGCAGTAAAGACTTATTCCCTGGACAAGGTGACGATTCTGAGACTCGAATCTGAAGCTATTAGTACGTAACGAGCGCTCCGGACTCAACCATACTGCCAATTGAGCCAACCACCGTTCATTAATTAGACAACTTTTAATATATGCACAATGAGTTTCTTTAACGCGACACCATGCGTTTCTTTAACGCGACACCGAGAGTGACTACAAAATAAAGAAATCTACATCCATATTTGATAATAAATTGTTATTATTATTATTATTATTATTATTATTATTATTATTATTTAATATGACATTTTTTAATTGGTGATTAAAAATAAAATATACTGTTTCGTGAAGAAATAATCTTAATTCTATTAATACATATTCTTTTAATTGTAAAATTTTATTTATTTATTAACTTCATTATTACTAAATAACAAAAAATAATAATAATTTATTAAATGATTAATCGATGCTATAAATATTTATTTACATCGTCACATAGTATACAATTCACTTTAAAATGTTCAATTATAAACAAACACCAGCGATTGGCTATTAATCTTTAGTTTGTGCAATATTAAATTACATCTAAATGTGCAAAATACTACTTTTACTTATATATATACATATATATATATATATATATATTAAAATAATAATTTAATCTCTTTAACCAAAGGAGCAATTTATTCATCAATTTATCCCCTTCTAAACAGCCCTTTAGCCTGTGTTTGGTAGGTGAATAAATAGGTGAATAGAGTTTTATTCACCTTAATTAACCTAAACACACACAAAAATTGGTTTATTATTCTCCTGATCAGCAGGAATTATTATTATTATTCTAAAATGTCCATCTCTCTTTTATTCTTTCAACCATGCACAAATAAAAATTTCTTTATGGATACTAAACTTATATTATTCATATTAATATTGCATGTATTATAATAATAATAATTCTTAAAGCAAAAATCCCTATATTTGATGGTGATGGTAGGGATCTTGTGAAGATTAGCAATGCAAGGGAATTGGTGGTGTAGTCGTGTAGCTCACAGGAAATTGCAGGCAACTAGGACAAAAATTTTGATTGGACTTTAAAAAAAAATTTTTGAAACAGGACTATGGATCAAAGATGACCTTGACTCGGCTTAATTAATGTCCAATTGGCATTGCTACGGATAATTTTTTTTTAAAAAAAAATTGATTTGTTATTCGGTTTATTCATCTGATAGATGATTTATTTTCCCTCGAGTAAAATTTTGAAGTCTATTTTGTTTATTTATATTGATTATATTTAGACCGACGAACCAAATGGAACTAAATTGTGGATAAGAAATATGATAATTTTGGAAGATCAAATATTGATACTTGATAATCCGCTAATAATTAAAGTTCAAATAAGTTGTGGCAAGAGTTCTCCTGATTTTTTTTCCATCTTGAATATTTTCTTATTATCCTGATAAAGTTATCAATGAATCATTAACGTATCAATGAATCAATTGTTAATGGAACGATTGACTTTGTTTTGTGTTGAGAAATGACAAGGCATAAGCTTTTTTTTCCCAAATGACGTCCATCGTAAAAGGACTTTTTATAAGGTCAAATTCAAGCCATCGCTAATCAATTATGATTGTGCAGTGATAGGAGATCCATTCTTTTTTTCTATTCAAAGATCAGTTCCTTGTCTTTGTGTCGAGAAGTTTTTTTGCAAATAAAGAGATGTCAAAAAGACTTATTACTTTTCAAATAAATTCTCTTATATCTATATATGTTCATCAAGAATACGTAAGAAAAATACTTCAAATTATTGATTCATCGTCAGGGATGACTTATAAGCAATACTTCATTATTTAATGGATATTAGCTTTTTGAAATTGTTACATTTAAATTTTTTCGCTCCCACTCCGATATGAAATTACTGGGATGCTAATAACCCTATTAAGTTGTTGCGGAAAACAATTTCAAGCCAAGACTTTCTTGCTGAATAGACTCGTTACTATATATCATATTTTTTTAAATAAAAAGTCATATAGTGATAAATTAATTATAAGTACAACCTATTACTATCTTTTTCTTTGAAAAAAGATAAATATTAATTCAATAATTACAAAATGGATAACTAAATGGCATGTCACAATTTGTATATTATTATAGCGTCTTATTTCATATAACTTCGACGTCGTGTAAAATTATTAAAGTTTAGCTTACATAAAATTAAAATAATATTATATCTAGATGTAACAAACTTGGAAAATGCTAAGTCTATTTTTTGGCATTCAACTCTAAGCATAAAAATTATCAGTCAATATTATATTAAATTATATTGGAGGTTCGAATTAAAAGTTGACGCGTTTCAAACAGAAGTAAAAAATTAAGCTAAATATGCAACTCCCAAAACATTTAACCTAATATAATGTATATATATATATATATATATATATATATATGTGTGTGTATTCACATCATCAACTTCTTAAGGAAATATAATATATATTGAGCTAGTACTTTTCCTTAATGATATGAAAATCCATTTTTTCTTAATAATAGTTAGTAAAAAATTTGAAAAGCTTATAAAATCAATATCTTCTATATATTGTAGTAAAAATAGAATAGTCTATTGCAAAATTTTTAAATTTTTTTAATATTAATGATATTGTTTTATTAATAAAATATATTGTTAATTACCGAAAGGATATATAGAAAATGCCGTTTGATACCCCCTATCGTATCATATTTAACTAAAAATGTTTTTAGTCAATATTTAAAACATATAATATAAACGAAAATAAGAGATATTTGACTAAAAAAAGAATGATATGCAATATTAGATGTTACTTTTCTTGATGAGATCAACTCGTGGCCGGGTCAAAAACTCAGGTCAGTGGCCTTTGGTTCATTCCGAGATAGAAAGTCTTCAATTTGATTCTATTATTTTATGGATTATTAAAAAAATCTAACTATACATTTTTGTAGAATCTATGTCTATATTAAATCAAAACAAAATTAGTTCAATGCTACATATCACGTCACAAATATTAAAAAAATTATTATATTTAAAATAATAATGATTTTAAAATATGAATGAGGCAGGGATGGTTTGAGAGCATAGGAAGAATAATAAACGAAACATGAGAAATAAATAACTAGTGCAAGAAGAGTAAAAAGTAGAGAAAGAAAGAAAAAGTTATAAATATATAATGAGTAGGTGTAAGAAAGAAATATGGTTATGATATAGAAATATAAAAAACTAATATTTTTTAATGAGAAAAATATTTAATTTGCCTTTTCTAACTAATTTTAACACAATTGTATATGTTTATAAATAAGATCAAACATTCTTTTTATTATTTATTATTCAATAACTTACTTAGCTTTAATTAAATATGTATAGTATTTTGATATCACACTAGTAATATAAAAAGGAAAATATTTTTAATTTCATTATACGAAAATAAAAATATTTACTGCTCACATAAAATAATATCAATATTGATATTTGAAATAACAATAATGATACCCCCATCAAATTTTTTAATTAAGTGAAAAATGCACTGCAATGACTCTTCACTCTAGTCTACTTGTGCTTGTATTATTATTATTATTATTATTATTATTATTATTATTATTATTATTATTATTATTATATCATTACATTTGTCATATTCAAATATATTAATGATTTGTACCAGCACTGTGCATACATTGACTTCAAATTGGTGCTCTTTTTTATTTTGATCAGTACCTGCTATTTGTAAAGTGAAATCGATAATTCCATTCGCGTGATGATAAAAAACGTATCGTTCATATATTAAAAATCGATTCATCATTGAACCTAACTAATCAAATTGATCGTCCCGTATCACATATTCTTAAAAACTCGAAGTCACCTATCACTTTACCCAATTTCTTTTGTTGCTTTTGACATATGATATGTTTACTAACCACGTGCCAGAATTAACGGTGTCATGACTCCTAGGCATACCGTTGTCAAATATCAAGGGTAAATGTGACCGAGAGAGGTATCTAAAATTTGAAAATTCCCTGAATGAAAAATAAATAAAAAAAGAAACATTAAATAATTTGAAACATGGACTTCGCATTACCTAACTTTGTCAATTAAGGACTCATGTAATAAATAATGGTGAATTCATCGAACGCCGCCATAATATGAATTAGGTGGTCAAATATAATGATTAAAATGTTTATTCCCTGTCCAATCTTTGAAAACTGAACAGGTAATATTAAAATATTTCTGATGTTGGCAGGACCAAATAAGTCCTTTTTTATAAAGATAATACTATTTGTACTAATATTTTAAATAATAATATTAATAATCATAATTAACATATTATTGATTATTCTCAATCCAAACCAAATACTCTTTGATCTTGAGATTAGGAATTGTTCAAAATTAAATTATTTTCATCCAACAAGGGCTATTTTCATATCATATATGGCTATACAATGGTCCTTTTTTAAAAAAATCGGAAATTTTATATGTATACTCTTTTTTTATTTTTATAATAATCAGAAGATGTAAACAAAGTTTAAAACTAAAATAAAATGAAATATAAGAAGTAAAATTATAAATGAAAATGAAAAAAAAACACAAATATAAAGTAAAAATGGTATTTCAAAATAATAAATAAAATATAAGAAAACGATGAATAATATGCGAATAGTAAATAAGAATGTTAAAGTAGAAAGAAAACTAAAATAATAAGGTAGTACTGAGAAATATATTCAATAATTTAAAATCAGATAAATAAAATTACTTAGATTTACATGTCAACTTAATCAAGTATTTCTTTTTATTTTTAATCCTTTATATCACATTCAACGCCATTCATTTTAGTTTCACTCAGATATATTCAAACAAAAGAAAAACTAACACCCGTAAAATCCTCGTATACTTTTCAATGACAAGAACTTACATTCCAAATTTTCTAACTACATTGAATCAATATACCAATAAAATTGTTGATCGCGAGGAACATGCAGTAGTTGTTTGCTTTTCTTTTTTTTTTTTCAAGTAACTTTTCCTTCCCAATATTAGATTTTTAAATTTATCGTTTGTGAAACAATTCGAGTTTTGTATCATTTAAAAGGCTTTCTGCGTTTGTGAATTGTTGACGGAGGGAGAAGTTGTAGTTGATTACTTTTTTTTTTAAATATATCCAAGTAGTCTTTTTCTTCCCAAATCCCAATTATTGGTTAAATTTATGATGATGATAGAATGGTTAAAAAAAACTATGTATTAAATTCTCAGAAAATTACGTATTATTTTCAGGTTTAACCCTGAGCAAACTTAGGTTCGGATCCAAGTTCACCTTGACCCAGACCCAATTGGATCCGGTACCGGGTTCAAATTTTTTGGATCTGGTACCGGGATCGATGCTAGATCCGGGTTGGTTCCGAAAAATCGGAATCGTAATATGACCGAGTCAAAAAATTATTTAAAATTTTAAATATATATAATCATGATAATTAGTAATGTTAAACTATAATTTAATCAAATAAATATTAACTCTTTTAAAATAATAAAAAGATTCAAAGAAATAAATCTCTAGCAACAATTAATAAAATCATCAAACATGCTATTAATCCATCAACTAATTGTACGAAGAATTTATAAAGAATAGAGTTCAATCAAGAAAATTCTAAAGAACTACTCAATAAAACTAGAGTACATCAATTTAAATAATGTTTCAAGAAAAGAATAGAGAACAAGATAAACTGCTCCTAATTTTACCGTCCTCTCTTGAGTTTTCTTATAGAACTTCGTTGTAGCCTCTGATCGCCTTCACCAAGCTTTCAACCTCTGATTTCTGCCCTCCAAAGATGTTCTTCCAGTTGATTTGGGGTCTCCTTAAATAGTTTTTCTCGTAGCATGGCTTAACAACTCGAAATCTTATAAAAAAACATGGATAAAAATGACCTGAAATACCGCTGGCATGGTCGAGACGTTTAAGTGGCACGGCCGTGACAGAAAGAAGATTTCAGCCTTTTGTCCCGTACGGTCGTGACTCTCTCCTGCATGGTCGTGACAGAGCATGTTTTGTCATCAGACAGCAGCACAGCTGTGATTCCGCATCGCACGACCGTGACAAGCTTCGATGATGGATCCTTTTACGCACGGGCGTGAAGCTGTACAGCACGGTCGTGACATAGCGTGCTTCCAAACCTTCATGTGGCACGACCGTGAATAGGCATGGCACAATCGTGAATAGGCATGACCAGGCGGTGACAGGTGCTCAGAATTGATTTCCTTGGTTTTTTCATTCAAACTCCAATGCATTTCCATTCCCTACCATAAATTTAACTAAGCTTAGGTAGTACTAAATATCAAGAGAATTTCCTTGTATTTAGAACAATTTTCCCACTATTAAAACACAAGACTTTTAAAATTAAAATAAATTGGCCGAACAATTATGCATGAATTTCGTGCATCATCTGCCACTCGTCAATCGTCTGCCCTGCACGTACAATGAAAACACGACACAACAATGCCTCTAGAGAATAACTCAGATATGGGTGAAAGCTTGGAAGTATTATTTATTCAACGATGTGTTTACAAGTCGCCAACATGCGGCTATATATACAAGTTGGGCCGACTATTCCTCTAATTGTCCATATCTATCTTTCCAACAATTAAGAGATCCTCCTCGATCTCCTAATTTGCAAAACCCCCTTTAAGCTTTATCTTCTCATCAAGATTTAAGCCAAAGACAATCCTCCTTGATTCCCCTAATGGTCGATTATAGATATAAGTTTCCAACTTATCTATTTCCACCTGCCAACCTTTCAACCGCCACATTTCCTTGTCTAGAATAACCGCACGATTGTTATGGAGGCTAGCTTTTCTTCTCGAAGCTTGCCACCTTTATCGATCTTTTGAGATGGGCCGAATTTCTTTGGACCTTCTCCGTCATGCTGTTGCACTCCACACCATCGTGCCACACACGCCATGCCACGTCGTGTCCCGTCGTCTGTTGCCAAAGTTCGCATAATGTCAAATCTGGCATTATGCCACTTTGGGCAAGAATGTCGTCCCACGAAGCCTACGCGCCTCGCTTTAGCATTCCGCTCATCCCAAAGTCTTCAGCATCATCCCAAGAGCCTCCTGCACTCTTGGGGCATGTCCGGGGCGTGCCATGGCCGGGCACAAGCATGGAGCGCCCGTCCAGCCATGTGCCCCGAGAACTCGCCTAAGGCGAGGGGACACAATCCTCCCCAACCGAAGGTGTTGCCGCTCTCGACAACGTCGATTCTTATGGTGTGGCTGTCGTCTGGCTGGACTCGTCCACCTTGCTCTTTGCTGTACTTGAAGACTCCTCCGCGCCTTTATAGTATCTCTTGAGCATGCTCACATGAAAAACTGGATGAAGTTGTTGCAGTCTCGAGGGAAGCTCCACTCGGTAGGCCACCTTGTCTACCCTCTTGGTGATGGTGAATGGGCTTTCGTACCTCTTCATCAGTCAGGTGCAGCCTTGAAATAGCTTCACAAGGACCTTATCCCATACTTGGAACTCCAAGTGCCTTCGTCGTTGGTCTGCGAACTTCTTCATTTTCCTCAAGGACTTGTCTAGGAGTGCCCTGGAGTCCTCCACTTGGTCCTACCATCCTCGGGTGACCTGGTACACAGCTGGGCCCCTCCTAGTGTACCTAGCCGTGAGTGCGGCCGGGGTCATAGGCTAACGATCTCGAAGGCATTGTGTGGCCTCATTTTTCTACATGTTATAGGAGAATTAAGCAACATCCGGTAGTTTAGACCAATCCTTCTTATTGGCCGCCACAAAGTGCCGGAGATATATCTCGAGAAAATGGTTGGCCCGCTCCATCTGGCCATCCGTTTGCAGGTGGAATGCAGTGGAGAAGTGTAGCTCGATCCCTAGAAGATTGAAGAGCTCCTTTCATAAATGACTCGTGAACCGAGAGTCACGATCACTCATGATGACCTCCAGGATTTCCCACAGCTTGACGATGTTCCTCACGAACAGTCGGGCGACTTCCTCCGTCGAACAATGCTTGGGAGTCGAGATGAATGTGTCATACTTCAAGAATTTGTCGACCACCACCATGATCGATTTTGCTCCACCTATCTTGGGCAATGTCGAGATGAAGTCCTTGGTCACCTCCTACCATGGATGATCTGGGACGAGCAGAGGCTCCAATAGCACTGCCGGCTTCCGTTGCTCGACCTAGTCCCATTGGCATATGAGGTACGTCCGCACCAATGTTGTCAGGGCTGGGCCAGACCAGTCAGTTGGACCGGTCCGACCGCTGACCGGCCACAATCATGGCTCAATTGAAGCCCAAAAATTGGACCCCGTTAGAACCGGTCAAAATTGGAAAAAAACCGAGTTGAGCCGTGTTTTTGGTTCAGCCAATTCTTTTTTATTAAGAGATAATTTGATAAAAAATATTATTATAAATTTGAAAAATATTTAAAAATGAACTTTCTCCATAAACATTCATATTGGTTCATTAGCCTCCTCCTCCATTTATACTTGCGCATTTACTCTCACTTTGTTATTATTATTAGTGTGGGACTATATTTGTATACTCACTTGTTCTTTTTCCCTTCATTTAATCTTGAATTTATTAAACTTTGAGTCTTAACTTATGGATTATGATCTTATTCAATTTTTTTAATATCATAAATATATATTATAATATAAATTAATTTTATAATTATTGTATTAATATAATATTTATCATATTAGATAAATTAATTATGTATGAATGGTGCAAACCTTTACTACAATACTATAATATGCTTAGTATAGTATACTATTATATACAATAATATATATACACAACTTTAAATTTCTTTAATTTAGTATGTAATAAGTCAAATTAAATAGTTAACTACTAATTATACTATATATTTATTTATAAAATATATAATCTTGTCATAATATTTTGAGGAAAAATATGTATTTGTTGCTTGATTTAGTATATCATAATAAATATATATTATTATCCGGTCTGATCGACTAGTTCGACCTGAAATGGACACTTATTCGGATCGCCATCCGGTCCGATCCTAACAACATTAGTCCGCATATAGGCCTCCATGTCCTCCATCAATTAGCTTCACCAATGCCAACGTTCGGGCTGCGCTAGAACACGCAAATGAGAAAGGAAAAAAAATAGGGACGAGGGTGAATTTTTTTCCACCGAATGGAGCGAGTTTCCTGAGGGTGACAAGTCGTAAATTTTAATAGCCAAACACTCTTGTTGATGGGAATAATGGGTATCCCCCCATCTGAAATGGGGGGACTGTCCCCCTATATTGCGCCAGTCGTCGGATGTGCATCCGACGGCTGGCCCAGATTTAAACATTTTATATGAGATGTGCACGGTCTAATCCTGGTCTTTCGCCCTCGCTCCACGATTCGATGAATCGAACTGGTCCGAAGGCATATAAAAATGAAAAACCCTCGTGAGCCGACATTTGCTTTACTCCTCTCTCTCCCCTCTCCGTTTCTCTTCGTCGTGCCTCTGTTTCTCCTCTCCTTTCTGCGCGGCTCTGCGACGCCGATGAGCACCCCCGACGCAGCAGATCAACCCGGAGCTCCCCGACCCCTCGTGACCCTGAGCACCTCGACGGTGGCTGTGCGACAGCCATGAGCACTTGCGCCGAGAACGACCATGATCCAGCAACCGGCGACTCCCCGTGCACCGCCGCCGACGAGATCGAGCAACCGCAACACCCCGCCGACCTCGAGCACGCCGAGCGCTGCGTCCTCTCGCATATCTGCGCCCGCCACCTCTCACCGACCTCGAGCATGATGATGACGACCACCCGAGCATCGGCGACATCCCCCATGCTTAGATCTGCCCGTCGCCTAGCAGAGCTATCCATCACCGACCAATCCACGCGTCGCCGACCACATCGGCATGCAGCGGCGACCCCGACTCGATCTCATCGCACTGACCTCCCTATTCGCCACCGCCTTCCTGGCACCATCGAGCTTCAGGTGTTCTCTCCTCGCGCGGCACCGCCGCCGACGAGATTTTCATCTCGGCGACACTCCGAGACTGCGTTTGAACAGATCTACTCATCGCCGACGAGATCTGCGCTTCAGCGACCACCTGCGAACCCCGCGCGACCTCGTCCCGACGGATCTGCCCACTCGCGACCCCATCCTAGTAGATCTGACTGCCGGGAGATCTCCTCGCCTCTAGGAAGCCATGACCCACCCTTGATCTGCTCACCGTCGACGCTCACGTGAAGAGGAGCGGATCTCCGAGCCTGTCCGCCAGCTCTGCAACCCCGCCGAGCGCCGCACACCGACCCGTCGAGCACCGCTGCGCACCGACCCGCCGAGCCGCCGATCCTCCCACACCCCGCATCCCTATCTACCGCCACTCCCCCACCTAGCGTCTACGATCAACTCCGCCGACCCTTCGCACCCTGCCTCCCTATCCGCCACCACTCCCCCGCCAAGCTCCACCACCAAGAGCCGATGAACAGCCCTGTCGAGCGTCGCTCTCCCGCCGAGCTCTGCCACCAAGCGCCGATGAACAGCCCTGCCGACCCCCGCGCACCCCGCCTCCCTGTCCGCCGCCGCTCCCCCACCGAGATCCACCGCTAATCGCCGCCGATCAGCTACTCCGAGTGCCGTTGACCCCTCACCGTTAAATCATGTTTTAAATATGCTTATCATGTAATTTTATTTGAAATGTAATATATGTTTTTTAATGGATCTCTTGTAAATCATTGTCGTGTTTTGACACATTTTGTCCGCGTATCTCAGTGTTAAACATGGGGAACAATTCTTTCGGTTACGTTTCTTAATCACTTATGTCCGAAAGTGTCCGAAAATGAGATGAGATAGAGATGACGAGAATGTATAGAGAAAGAGAAGGGTTTCAAAGTTATTTGATATCTAAAAGATCACCTCTCAACGATAAGAACACATTTTCATGAAAATGTTTCCATCTGCGATGTTTTTTTAATTTACAAGATGAATTAACAAAAAAATTACATAAGACATTTTGATATCTAAAAGATCACCTCTCACCGATAAGAACACATTTTCATGAAAATGTTTCCATCTGCAATGTTTTTTAATTTACAAGATGAATTAACAAAAAAATTACATAAGACATTTTGATGTTCGATTTGCAATGTTTTTAATTAATTTACAACATGGATTAACAAAAAATTTACAAAAGTGTAACTATTCGCAGATGGATTAACAAAAGTATAATTAGTTTACAAGATTAAACAATAAAAATTTACGATAAAAATAAGATTAAACAAGATGTAGGCGATCTACTGGAGCGGTAGGAAGGGAGTGCGGCGGCGTGCGGGAGCGGCAGGGCGGGCAGGCGGCGGCGAGCGGGAGCAGCAGAGCGGGCAGGCGACGTGCGAGAGCAGCAGGGCAAGTTGGCGGCGGCGAGCGGGAGCGGCACAGGGTGGGCGGGTGGCGGCGGGCAGGAGCGGCAGAGTGGGCGGGCGGCGGCGGGCGGGAGCGGCAGAGTGGGCGGGTGGGCGACGACGTGCGAAAGTGGCAAGGCAGGTGGGCGGCCTCCGACAGCTTTCTGAGGCGAGGAGATCCTAGAGGTGGCAAGCGCCGACTGCTTCCTGGAGGCAGGGAATCTAGAGGCGAGGACAAAAGGTCGGATCGAGTACAAAAGTGGAAAACACGGTGAAAGAAGATGGGGAAAGCACCTTCGAGGTCATAGATTTCGTCGCTAGCGAAGGCAGATGTGGACAGATATGGAATCGACGCACTCTCGGAGGTCGCAGATATCGGTGGCGGAGGCATATATGGATGGATCTGGAGGAGACGCACTCTCAGAGGTCGCAGATGCCGGAGGCGGTGGTCATCGAGGCTTAGATCTAGGCAGACGAGGTCGTCGAGCACCCGATCCGGTCGGCGTCGGACCAGATCTGGTCGGCGTCCGTCAGATCTGGTCGTACGTGGTCGGGGAACACGAGATCTCGCCAGCCGTCGCACTCGTGCAGATCTGAGATGGTCGCACTCGAATGCGGTCACACTCGTCGGCGGTCGCACTCGCGCAGATTTGATTGCGCAGATCGTGGATCCGATCGTCGGCGGTCGTGGATGCCGGAGAGCGAGAGCGAGAGCGTGAGACCGCGAGGGAGGTGAGAGAGAGAGAGAGAGCGAATAAAAGGATGAAAAATGTTTTAACCCCGCCTTTTGTACTCGCCGACATCGGTTCGAACCGACGTCCGAATGAACCGAAGATTTTTCGGTCGAACCGCCAACGACACGCCGATTTAACATTGAAAAATCACCATTTGAACTGTGCCCGTCCGATCCGAATCAGACGGACGCCGATAATTAGGGGAAGTGTCCCCCCATTTCAGATGGGGGAACACTCATTATCAACGATTTCCGATGAATTTTGAGGCATCCAAACATACCCTAAAATAATAAACTACTAATACTTCCACCGTTAACGCTTAACAATTCACAAACGCAATAAAGCCTCATTTGGGGTAACTTATAAGTCAAATAATATGACTAATAACTCAAATCTACTTATAAGTAGTTTTATTAATTGGGATTGTCAGTGGTATATCTGCACAGCCAGATGTTGCAGCACCAGGAGCGAACATTCTCGCATCAAGGACTCAGGAAACCCGATCTTTGAGTGTTCCAGCAGGCCAGAAACCTTCAGCATACAATCTTGACTCTGGTTCATCCATGGCCTGTCCCCATGTCGCCGGAGTGGCAGCAACCATCAAGGCATTGAATGCGACATGAAGCCCTTCTGCCATCCGATCAGCGATCATGACTATAGGCGAGTATAGAACATCTCTACACCATTCCATTTCTCATCCACCGAACACTACTGATTTAGCTCAGATAAACTGGTTACTAATTGCATTTTTGCACTGCTTCGACTGTCCATGATCTCCAGCGACGCGGCTGACCAACGATAACTCGCAATTGACGACCGACTCAGGATCAACTGCAACTCCCCATGATTACGGAGCTGGAGAAGTAAGCCCCAAGCGTGCACCACAGCCAGGTCTCGTGTTTGAGCTAGAAACACAAGACTATCTGCAGTTTCTGTGTAACTACGGTTACACATCTTCCACAATCAATCTGATAACGACCTTTCCGGCCGGATTCGAATGCCCGGGGAACTCCAGTAAGGACTTGATCTCTGAACTGAATTATCCATACATTGCCATATCAAATTTCAGCGCACGAGCGAGCAGGACGGTGAACCGGATCGTCACCAATGTCGGAGCAGACGAAGAGAGCACATACGCGGTGAGCATTAAGTCGCCACCTGAGCTGGATGTCAAGGTATTGCCTGCCAAGCTCCAGTTTACCAAGAGCAGTAACAAATTGAACTACGAAGTGATCTTTTCTGGTCTCGGCTCTCCATTGGAAGGAGACTACTTTGGATCCATCACTTGGTCTGATGGAAGACACAATGTAACAAGCCCATTTGTAGGGAGAACCTGAGAAGGGATTAGTCAATAATGAAGTGGTCACTAGTAAGAGTCACAAATAAACGTTAATGTGTCATAACACATGTACTATGACAAATGTAGTGATAAAAATACACATGCGAAATGTGCCATTAGCCATGCGACTAAATTCTACCATAATTCGACGAAAATTAATGCACGTTCTTATTTAAAAAAAAATGGGAAAAAAAATGAAAAGCCATGCCTGATAACTCATCGCCAACAGAGGGGCCCTCAGCTTCATCTCTTTCCCTACACCCGCCAGGGCCGCCACCCGATTTCTTGGTTATATATCCTTTTCTTCCCACCGAAAGCAGGCGAACCTCTGCCTTCGGAGTTCTACGCTGCATTGCTCGTCATGTGTTGCTTCAGCTTACTTCTTCTACTCTCCTGCTGCATGTCCTCTGCTGTCTCCTCTTTAGAGATCCCTGCCAAGCATCATGGTGCCCACTGGATGTTGCCGCTTTACTGCTGCTGCTTCTTCTTCCTCTTCTTCTTCTACCCACAGTCGACAACTGCTGCTGCAGGCAGCCCCAATCACATCGTCTGCCACCCCAATGATCTTACAGCGCTGCGCGGCTTCTCCGGGGCCCTCGATGCGAGGATCAGCGGGTGGCCGACCTCCGACGACGACGCGCGCTCCGCCAACTGCTGCAGTTGGTTTGGCGTAACTTGTGGCTTGCCTGCGCCCGCTTCGCAGATACCTTCGGCCAATTCCAGCAGCTCAAGGGTGACTAGACTGGACTTGGCGGGAAAGGGCCTTGGAGGGATACTCTCGAGCTTCATAGCTGGTCTCGACGAGCTCACCTACCTCAACCTCTCGGGCAACTCCCTGCGAGGCCCCGTGCCGGCCGAGCTGTACGCCTTGCAGCTTCTGGAGGTCGTGGACCTATGCAGGAATCGCTTAGATGGCGAGCTTGGATTCGGACTCGGGAACCTTTCGAGCTTGCGGCACTTGGACGTATCAGGCAACCGCCTCACAGGAAGCTTACCAGATGCCTTCCACGGTCTGCAAAAGCTCGAGAATTTTTCCGCCACCTCAAATGGATTCTCCGGCAAGCTTCCCCATTCGATATTGAACTGCTCAGAGCTCACTTGGCTCAATTTGCATAACAACTCTCTTGAAGGAAGCATCGATCTGGATTTTTCACGACTTGTTCAACTTGGCACGCTTGACCTCAGCTCCAACAAGTTTCATGGACGAATACCTGAGAGCCTTTCCCACTGTAAGGCACTTAAGGTGCTGAACTTGGCCCAAAACAATCTAAGCGGACAAGTCCCCATGCAATTTGGCACCCTTCGAGCTCTCAATTTCTTTTCCATGTCCAGGAACAGCATATCCAATATTTCAGGTGCTTTGCAAGCTCTGCAGCACTGCCGTAACCTGACAGATCTTATTCTTACCAGAAACTTCCAAGGAGAGCATCTACCAAGTTACAGTGAAATCGATGGATTTAAAAATCTTCGCTACCTTGCTGTGGCGAATTGTGCGCTGACAGGTCATGTACCATCATGGCTGATGAATTGTGCAGAGTTGAGGGTTTTAGATTTGTCATGGAACCACTTGACAGGAGAGGTGCCTCGTTGGCTCGGAGGGTTGAACAATCTCTTCTACTTGGATCTGTCGAACAATTCGCTCCATGGGGAGATTCCCGAGTCCTTGACAGAGCTGAAGAGCCTAATCTCAGGGAACATCCTGCAGGACAACATGTCCTCACTTGGGCCGCCATTGTTGAGCTACAAGAAGACATCTCGTCAGCCGCTGCAGTACAAGCACTACTCGAGCTTTCCTCCGACGCTGTCAGTGTGTCATAACATGATGAGCGGATCGATTCCGAAGGGTTTTGGGAAGTTGAAGCACCTTCATGTACTGCAGTTGAGCCGGAACACTTTCTCAGGCTCCATACCAGATGAACTGTCAGGAATGATCAACTTGGAGACCTTGGACTTGTCCTACAACAACTTGTCAGGAGCAATACCTCCCACCCTCACCAGGCTCACATTTCTTTCAAGTTTCAGCGTAGCACACAACCACTTGTCAGGGCACATCCCCACTGGAGGTCAGTTCTTCAGCTTCCCGGAAACAAGCTTTGAAGGGAACCCTGGGCTTTGTCATGTCTGCAACTCGACTGAAACAACGAGGAATATGACAGGAGGTGAGCCTGATCAGAGAGATGAAATAGAAATCAACAAACATGCCTTCGCACTCGGGATGGCTGTTGGCTTTCTATCGGCCGTCGCAATTTCCAGTTACAGTTACAAGGCACTGCACGCAGTCAGGCGATCTGAATGCAAACACACAAAGTGACTTAGATTGCAATGTAAAGATCCCCCCTAGTGGCATATTACTTAGCCTTATTTTGGTTCAAGAAACATTTGACAATCCCAGGTTTATAAAAATTATAAACCCCTGATTGGAATTGCAATGTATGCCTGCGAATTGTAACGAATCAGACTATGAAAAACGAAGATCTATTTTAGGCGATGCTTCGATCTTTCTTAAAAAATAAATATATAAATTATTTATTTTAAAGGCCCTTGATTATTCTGACCTGGCGAGGGGAGTATTCTTTATTCGGACTTCGAATTAGTCATGTTAATATTTCTGAATATTGGAGGTTCCGAATGAGTATAAAAAAAAAGGCCCTTGATTATTTTATCAATTTGAACTCCATTTTAGCATTACACAGAAGCATATATAATACTAATATCTGTAAACAGGACCTACAAAGTGATCTTTGGATCCATCACTTGGTCTGATGGAAGACAAACTGTTACAAATCCCATCTGTGCGAACCTGAGAGGGGATCAGTTTTCTCTCTCTTCTCATGGATACACAAATAAGAGGGAACTAGCAATTAAAAAAAATTGCTAACATTATTTGTGACATTTTTGACAAAATATATTAATGAACAAAATATATGACAAAATATATTCTAGGGGTGTCGACCCGGCCCGACCCGATTGTCCGGGATATTCCCGGTCCGATTGTAAATCGGGTCGGGACCGGGTCTAGTGTATGAAAACTCGACCCGATTATAATAAAAAATACTAATGATATTTATATAATTATTTGATAGTTTGATAATTATTTATTCATTTTGAAGTGTTGAAAAAAATTTATTGTCTTATTATATGATATGATAATATAATATAATATTATCTGCAACCTTAGTGTTTCCGGGTAATTAAACCCGTAGGAGATTCTTGTCTGGCGATCTAATGGCATTTGCTTTGGTATCCGTCGGTCGAAAGCCCGTTACATGGAATACTTTGTGCAATATGGAAGATTACTAATTCTTGAAAAAAATAAATATAAATAGTAATGCTGAAATGTGAAGTGATAGTAGTATGAAAATAAGCTCCTTAAAAACTTGTTGTTCAATATTGATACTTTTATGAGATGGATGAATATTGTATGTAAATGATGCAGGAAGGACATGGTTGAGAGTTGAAGAATTTATTAGGCTGGACTTGGATTGAGAAAAAATATTCTAGTGATAGCTGTGTAAAATAGTAATAGGAGGAAAGTATTGATTATTGCAATAGAGCAAGGGCTTATCTGACAAAAAAATGCTTAAGGACAAGCAAAATATCTAGCTTAGGAGAATTTGATGCACGAAATTCATGCATAATTATGAAGCCAATTTATTCTAATTTTAGAAGTCTTTTGTGTTTTAATAGTGGGAAAATTGTTCTAATATAAGGAAATTCTCTTGAGATTTATACTACCTAAGCTTGATTAATTTTATGACAAGGAATGAAAATGCGTTGAAGTTTGAACGAAAAAATCAAAGAAATCAACTCTGAGCACCTATCATGGCCGTGCCATGCCTATTCACGTCTATGCCACATGAAGGTCTGGAAGCACGCTCTGTCACGGCCGTGTCGTACAACTTCACGCCCGTGCATAAAAGGGTCCATCATTGAAGCTTCTGTCACAGCCGTGCGATGTGGAATCACAGTCGTGTTGTTGTCTGACGACAAAACATGCTCTATCACGACCGTGCAGGGGAGAGTCACGATCGTACGGGACAAAAGGTTGGAATCTTCTTTTTGTCACGGTCGTTCCACTTAAACGCCATGGCCGTACTACTTAAACATCACGACCGTGCCAATGGTATTCCATGCCATTTTTATCTATGTTTTTTATAAGATTTCGAGTTGTTGAGTCATGCTACGGGAAAAACTATTTAAGGAGAACCCAAATAAATAGGAAGAACAACTTTGGAGGGCAAAAATTAGAGGTTGAAGACTTGGTGAAGGCGATGAGAGGCTACAATGAAATTTTGCCGGAAACTCGAGAGAGAACGGTAGAATTATGAGTAGTTCTTCTTATTCTCTATCCTTTTCCTGAAACATTATTTAGATTGATGTAGTATAGTTTTGTGGAGTAGTTCTTTAGGATTTTCTTGATTGAATTCTATTCTTTATGAATTCTTCATACAATTAGTTGATGGATCAATAGCATGTTTAATGATTTTATTAATTATTACCTGAGATTTATTCCTTTGAATCTTTTTATTATCTGAAAAGAAGTTTTAAAATTCTCTAGAATTCTTCTCTTGCATGCCACTTTTGAAAAAATCACCAGAGACTCAATTATGTTGTTGTTAAGGTGATTTGAAAAAGCCATTAACTTTATATTCCAATTGAAATCATTTGGAGATTTAATAAATTAGATTAAAAACTGACAAGATTAATCTCTTCTGTTGATTTCAAAATAGGATTTAAAGCTTGAAATATTGGTTAAATCAATTTGGAAATTTACTTTATTAATTCATCATCTTTGTCTAAAAATTCATACATGAGTAGTGGTATTATTCAAAATCTTATTCATCAATTTTATACTTTTAAACCCCATTGATCATAACTCTATATTTATATTATTTACTCTTCTTATTTTTATAAAACACAGAGTTATTATCTTTTCTCAGTTTATAAGTAAGAGAAGTTACCAATTATTTCTTGTCGTCGTGGGAATGATACTTTATACTTATCATTTTATTACTTGAACAATTACTGTGCTTGCTAGTGTTTCTAAGGTCGGCACTTCTAGGCGTTGCGGACGCGGGCATTTTGGGCGTGACACGTGGGAGTCGCTGTCGATGTGTGAGAAAGAGAGGGGGAGGGGGAGAAAGAGAGAGAGATATAGGGAGGGATGGGACAGAGAGGGGAGATGGTGAGATGAAAAAACGGAGAAAGGGAAGAGAGAGATATCGGGAGAGAGGGGAGAGAGGGGAGAGAGAAAGAATTAGGCGGGAAAAAAAATTGAAGTTACTGACGAGTCTAATGCAGTATTATCGAAAGCTACACTCGTGGGTAATAATATTATAATATTAATATTATGTTTTATACTAGATTAAATATAATATTATAATAAAAATTATCGATGGGTGTAGCCTTTGGTAGTATTGACTGATATAAATCCATCAATACTACAGAATGCTATACTCATCGGTAATAATAATATTATAATATTAATAGTATATTTTATATTAGATTAGATATATAATATTATAATAATAGTTACTGACGGGTCTGACCTTCGACAGTACTAATGGATTTAAATTCGTCAGTATTATCAAAGGCTAAATTTGATGCTAATAATAATATTATAATATTAATAGTATGTTTTATGTTAGATTAGATATATAATATTATAATAATAGAAACTGACGGGTCTGACCTTCGATAGTATCGATGGATCTTAATCCGTCGGTACTACCGAAGGCTACACCTATAATAGTATGTTTTATATTAGATTAGATATATAATATTATAATAATAGAAAAATAATAAGTGAATTGCTGGAACTTAGAATACTTATCATTCACAATTTTTAAATATATTTTTTAGAAAAAATATTTTTTTATGAATGAGATTGTAATGATAAAAAAAATTGTAAATGTACTTTTGACAAAAATTATTTTTTTTTGTAAAACCAAGATGTAATCCAAAATTTATACCTATGATTAAATTAGTTATATTTTGGATAAAATTTGTTATATTATGATTAAAATTATTTATATCTTGAATAGACAGTTAACATATTTTAATTTTATTAAAATTTATCCATTTTATATTTTAAATTTACTTATAAGCTAATTTTCTGTCTAGAATTATATTCAAAGGAAAATGAGTAAAAAGATAAAATATTAAAGATAGTTATGAAAAAAAATGAAAAATAATTATAACTTATTCAAGAAAAGAGTCTAATAGTATTTAAAAGGTATTACTTTGATTAAAGGTTAAAAATAAAATATTAGTATTTTGAAAACATCTTAAAATTAAAGGGTGCTTGATATATAATGTTATGAAGGTTACGATCATCGATAATTTTAATAATATAATATTAAACATATACTTATATTTACTAACCAATTGACTTTAATCTCGTTGTTAAATTATTTAACCCTTTGTTGGAAGGAAAATTAATATAGTTAAGATATAATTTCAATACTTAGTTAATTTGTCCTAAAACTTCTTTCTTAATATTTATATCATTAATTGATAGAACTTGAAGAGTCATATAGTTGTAGCTTTATGTTCTTACTTTTCATAATGATAAAAGAATTATAGCGAAATTATTGTTACGATTCACACATACTCTTATGATATAGATATAAATAATATATAATATATATTAAACTATGAATTATAGCTAAATTATTATTACAGTGTACACATGCTCCTATAATATAGATAAAGATATAGATAATATATATATATATATATATATATATATATATATATATTATTTTATTAATTATAGTTAAATTATAAAAAAATTAGATGTAAAAATGTTAAGTTCTTATCCAAGATATAACTAATTTTAATATTATAATGACTAAAAATTTGTAAATGTACTTTTTATAAAAATTATCTTTTTTTGAATCCAGATGTAATCCAAAATTTATACTTATGATTAAAATTAGTTATTTATGATTAAAATTAATTATAATTTGGATAGGAAGTTAACATAATTTAATTTTATTAAAATTTTCTATTTTCTATTTTATATTCTAAATTTATTTATAATCTATATTCTATATCAATAAATATATTAAAAGGAAAATGAGTAAAAATATAATAAAATATTAAATATATACATATATTATATCACATATATTATTATAAATATAATTATCGAATTTAAATCTCTCGATAATTTTGAAAGCTAGACCCATCGGTAAATTTAATAATAAAATATTAAATGTATATTTATATTACATCACATATAGTCATATATATTATTATAAATATAATTACCGAAGGTCTAGTTTTTGGACAGATTTAAAACCCTCGATAATTTCGAAGGCTAGATCCGTCGATAAATTTAATAATAAAATATTAAATTTATATTTGTATTATATCACATATATTATTATAAATACAATTATTGATGGGTCTAACCTTCAGAATTTAAATCTCTCGATAATTCCAAAGGCAAGACCCCTCGATAAATTTAGTAAAAAAATCATCAGTAATTTTAGTAATAAAAATATTCCACATATATTTATATTATATCACATATATGTTATTATAAATATAATTACCGACGGGTCTAGCTATTGAAATTACTGACAAATTTAAATTCCTTGGTAATTTCGGAGGCTATACCCGTCGGTAGTTTATTGACGGGGTTTTGCATTCTATAGTAGTGAAGGACTTTTTGACCCTCGATATTTTGAAAGATTTTTTTATTCATCGCAAATGCCATCGGAAATTACGAAAGATTCTTCTCCATTAGAAATTGTCCATAGCAAATTGACGGTTTTCTTGTAGTGAGAAGAAGAACTAGATTCAAAGCGTTTTTGGACAAAAACCCTAAGTATGTATAGGTGAATCCCTTTTTAATCCATCTAACACATGAATTAGAAGTCTTAACCATCCTCGTGAATTTTTCTGCTCTAATTGTCATTGAGTATGTGACCTCTTAATGGTAAGTGATGTGTGACGATGGTACCAAGAACTGGAAGCATGTTTCTACATCATCTATCCGGATTTGGTAGGTCTTGTTGTAATACATTTTTTAGTATGTTATTATTGTTCAAAAATTATTTATAATATAGGTTGGAAAGATCGCGGAGTCTAGTTTTCGTAGGTTTTGATTTCATTTCATTTGGATATATGTTTTGAGAGTTATGATCGAAAGAGTGACTTACTGTCAAACTATTTTGGGTAGCAGTGTGACAGATTTGGAAAATTCACCAAAATTAATATTTTCCTAATTTGAAAACGAGACTTATGGAGTAGATAGATTGGGTAATCTTTCTACAGAACTTAGATTCAACTCAAAAGGATATGACTATAAGGAGATATTAATTGTTTAGTGCTCAGCAGTCAAATGGGTGAATGTGGTAAATACATAATCATTGTGAGAATTTATGAGAGTAAATGGTTAAAGAATAAAATATGAGAAAATTATATGTTGTTACCCTAGAAATCTCATGTGAAGATAAATTAGAATCATACAATTTAATATTTTATAGAGTGAGTTATGGACTTTGAACTGACAAGGCATCAGATACGTCCACCTTAAAAAATAAGTACGTAAATAGGGTGAACCCAATGTTTTCTTCATTCTAAACATCATTAGAATGAAGATGAGATTGTGTCTTGGGATTGGATTTGAGCGTCTTGTGATGGATTTTGTCTTTTATTAGTTATCATTTTAGATTCATGAATGTTTGTGTGAAATATGGAAGGGGTTTGCGAATGTACATCTTATATGGAATATGATTGGTCTTTTTCGGATTCATTGTTGTTTATGGACATCCAAATACATGGAACATGTTAAGTAAACATAGAACAATCATAAGTGTGAGTGTGGTTGTAGATGAAGGATTTGATTGATCATTTTGTGATCTTCAATCATAGATCGATTGATCGACCGACTCTAGTGGTTGATCGGTCCATAAGTATTGTTATGTGTAAACGCTTCTATTTTATTCGGATGAGACTTTTGTCGACCGGTCGAGACTCGAAGTGCGACCGGTCATAAGGTCGGAAGCCTCTAGTTTAATCAGTCGACCACTTGTATAGGGTCGATCGACCACTCTATAGGCGGAATAATGGTTAGAGTCCCCTACCGAAATCGATCGATCAATTGGTCACCTGATTGATCGATCGACCATTTGGTTGAATGTCGATCGGCCATTTGGTTGAATGTCTCTGCTAGAATCAGTCGAGGAATCTATCAATCGAACGGTCATCTATTTTCCCTTTTCCTTTGATCGGATGTGTGACCGATCGACCGACCAAGCTGAAATGTATGATTTTGAAGAATTGATTTAATGATTCTTTTATTAATTGTTCAGTTGTTCATCCGATACTATGCTAAGCCATGCTTGGTGCTTCTACTGATATGATTGCCATGTTACTATTTAACTCACCTAGAAACCGATTTGCATGCTAAGTCATAGGATTAAAATGAATCATTCTATTGAAAGGGCATGTTGATGTTAAGTATTTGACTCTTGTTGGATGAATATGTATCATTGTATGTGCCTATGCAAAAAGGGTAATGGAAATGACATACTAGTGAGATTGTCATTTGGGTGCGAGTGCGACCTATGGCTTAGCTAGCTAATAGCGCAAGGACAACCAAGTACCCTCAATGTTGAGAGACTCACTAAAGATTGTTTGATAATTAATTAAGTGATAAGAACATATTATTATTGTAAAATATTGTGCATTAAATGGATGAATGCAATTGGATGTTCTGAGTCACTATGGATATGGATAATTGTGCATTAAAAGATGTTAATGTAATGGATATATGGAATTGAATTATGAAATTAATAATTGGTTCTAATGGTTCATATTGAAATCTTTATTGTTCATCTATTATCGTTTTCATCAAATCGTTTTATGGATTATTGAATTACTTATTTTATGACCCTTATATACAACTAATGGGAGGTAAGCCTCCCCTACATTCGAGTTCGTACAGGCATGGAAGAGTAGATTGAAGTCAATGGCGAGCTCATAATAGTGGTTAGCACATGGAGTTGGCCTTGTGTTGGGCCTTAGTATGTTATGTTATTTATGGGTTATATATTAGTCGGCCTATGGGCCTTTATTAGGATTATGTTATATGTCCTCATGTGAGGAAGTATTATGGAGTCGTTACATTATGGATTTCGAGTCTTTTATGTATTTGGGCTATCTGTCATAGCATACTTTGACGTTATGGGTTTAGTATCATATAGACCATTATGTTTTATCGTTTCTGTTATGTTTTCAAATAGATTAGTTCTAAAAGTTTATCGTCTTTCGTTGCTTATTCTTGTCATGTTCCGTTGACATGGTGTCAACTACTGCATTATCCACCATGTAATACACTTCGGGACCCACTCACGACACGTGTCATGTGGCTGATTTCGGGGGCGTTATAAATAAGTATCATAGCCTAAAGTTCTTGGTTCTATGGATTAGATTTTGCTAAAGTTCTTGACTTTATGGTTAAATGTTTCCTAAAGTTCTTGCCTTTATTGTTAAGTGTTTTCTAAAGTTCTTGCCTCTATAGTTAGGTTTGCCTAAAGATTTGACTCTGTGTTAAAGTTTTGCCAATTGTTCTTGGTGTCATGATGATTTGCCTAAAGTTCTTGATCTAAGTCAATGTCTTATGACATGGTGTTCTATTGATATTGACTAAGAGTCAAGTTCATGTGCAACTACCATGAACAACCTCATAATGATATGTATTTCTTGTAGTCTATTTGCATTAATAATTGATATATAGTTATTATGCTATTGTAGATGAGTGAGAATTACTCTATGAATGAAGGCATGACTCACACTATCCAAGCCGAAGCATGGTTGGATAGCATAAGAGACATGTTCAGAAGGATGAAATGTTCCTAAGAAAGCAAATTAGAGTGTACTACCCATAACCTAACGAAAAGTGTTAAACATCGGTAAGAATCTCTCCTGATCAAGTATGTTGGCCAAGAAAATCCATCTTGATTGGAATTCATAATGAATTTCGAAGATCGATACTTTCCACAAAATATGAAGGAACTAAAGTAAAAGGAGTTTTGATGTGGAGATATCTATACTTTTTATATATGTTTAGCATGCATTTATCTCAAGTTTTGATATGACTTCATGCTCGAACACATCATTTATTGTTGAAATCCAACATTTATGACTTCTCCACATCTATCTCATGATTCGTGGGATATAATTTTGCTTGAGCACAAGCAAAGCTTTAAGTTTAAGAGAAGTTGATGTGGAGAAATTATGTATACTTTTTATATATATTCAACATGCATTTATTCCATGTTTTATTACATTCTCCTGATCGAATACATGTTTTATTATTTCTCCACATCCATCTTCTAAATATTGTATTTTTGAAATATTATTACTTGTTTTGATTATTTTTTATGTAGAAATCTCAATTGGCAAAATATATGGGTATTCGGGTGTATTCCCCCACACGCACGTGTAAGGGCATACGGGTGTGGTCTCCCAACCCAGACCCTTAGACAAATTTGAAGGCAGACAACACAGCTCACCAGCACAGTCGTCCAAATCAACAAGCAATAAAGAAAATGATATTTTTCCATGTCGGCTTAGCAGATCCCTTGCACTAGAGGAAGAAAGCTTCCTCTACAACTTTGTGGGCAGATGTGAACAACAAAAAGGCCATAGGACAGTGGACAGATGGCGAGCTGATGAGGTACCCATGCAGGACTATAACAAAGATTCTTTTTTGCTGAGACAAATGGACAGGTGTCGAGCTAAAGAGAGGCAGCCATGTAGGATCACAAAAGCACCTTCTATTTGTTGGAAAAAGATGGACAGATGACAAACCAAGAGGCAACCAAGGAGGGACCACAACAGATTCCTTTTGCTAGAAAATGATAGAGGTGGTCCAAAAAGCAAGCAGTCCAATTGAGTGTATTGTCCCAAACCAGCAAACAACATAAGTTAAAAAGGGACAGCTAACAATTGTTTCGCCCACAACAGAAAGGAAGCTTCCTCTAAAGTATTTGGAGGCACTAAAGATCGAAAATGCCTCTGGGAATTCGCAATAGGAGTGAGGCTATAAAAAAGGGTTGAAGGCAACTTTGAAAGAGATTCGCATTTAGTCTAAATTTTGATTGAGTTTTGAATTGCTGTAGAAGGAGGTTGGAGAGTGAAGGAGGTTGGAGAGGGGGCTGCACCAGCAGCCTCCCTTCTTCCTTCTCTTTTGTATTTTCCTTTTTTCCTTTCATTCTTTTCTAGTTTTCGTAATGTGTAACTAACCAATCAACTAGTGGCTAGGAGACGTTGATCATGACTTTCATACTATGTTCTTATTCTTCTTTGATGCTTTGATGACTAATTGAATGTCGATCTTGCTTATGATTTTAATGATATCTTTTTTATCCATGTTTCATCGTATAACTCTTGACTTTTCAAATCTGCCTTTGGATTTGAGCTCGTGAATCATCTTCACCTTGCACCTTCGACCATATGGATGTTTAAGGCTCTACGCGATCGAACGTAGAGAAATCGAGCTTTAGTGAAGATAATCCCTTGCGTGGTTTCCTGATTTTCCTCATTGTGTAAGTCAGGGGGAGTTCTAGAATCATTGCTGCCTTTCATCCCCGACCATAGGGTCGTTATAGGCTCTATGCGACTGAATGTAAAGAAATCAAGTTTTGGCATGCAATTCGAATTTTTGCAGAGTTGACAATGACGGTTCTTCATGATTTGATTTAGACGTCATTCATTTTTTATCCGCGGCTTGAGAAGGTTATGCTTATTCCGAGTTTCTGGTAATAAAAGACCACATTGAGTTGAGGACTCGGATCATTCGTGTGTTCTTTCTTCGTCACTACTATTTTTTATTTCTTTTTTATTCTGGAAAGTTCTACCTGAGAGAAAACATCTCTGATCCTCATTTGTAATCGACGACTCGAGTAGGGTGACAAATGAGTTACTTCTGAAGAATTTCCAGTAATCTTTATCCTTTTTCTGAATCGATCTTTTCTTCCCTTTCAAATCGTTAAACAGTCTCTATGATACATTAGTTTCTTGCATTTTACCCAGGAGGGTTATCCGTATTCCACTAAGACGAGTATGAATCAATCATAACCGTCTCATCTTGAGTGTATTTCTCATGAATGTTTGATACTCAGTTGACACGAAACCATAACTCAAATTCGAAAAAAAAGTAAGCTCGTTTTGTATCCTAGGACATCGTACGCGAGAGCGACGATTGCACCCATTTTATAAACCCCTTCACATGTGCAACATAGACTTCCTGTGAGCACAAGAGTGTCGCAAGTAAGTCGAGTGTCTTCCTCATCATGATTAACTATATACACATGTGAAGGAGCATTCAGTCATTTTTATCTTAAATGAAACTCAGAGAACGCAAGTTTTAAGTGAAAACATTCCCCCAGCCCTAGTGAACACTTCTCTATCTACTTTTGCATTAAAAACTCATAAAAATTAATGTAGTATCATTTGCGGTGATTTTTAATTTATAGCATTTCACTTTTTTATTTTGAATAGCACCGATAGACTTATACTTTTCCTTCAAACAATTTAATTATAGTGTGAACATTTCAATTTGTCTCTGTGGATCGACCTTCAAACACTACAATGATATCTTGTATACTTTCGATTCTTGTAGTAATAGTGTAGAGGATTTATAAATTTAAAACTTAATTCGACATTCTTTTGTGTTTAACGATATACACACTTTATACTTATACTAATATAAAGAATGGTTTAAAAAAACTATGTATTAAATTTTCAGTAAACCATCTCAAATACTTATACTAATATAAATTGCATGGTACTATATTAAGTTTACTTATGTCATATAATAATTGTCAGGTTCATTAATATATTTTATCATATTTTATAATTCAATCGTTAGTTAATGGTCAAAAGGTTACAAATAAGGTTAGCAATTTTTTTTAATTGCTGGTTCACTCTTATTTGTGTATCCATGAGAAAACTGATCCCTTCTCAGGCTCGCACTAGTCACCACAGATGGGCTTTGTAATATTTTGTTCTCCATCAGACCAGATCCAAAGATAACTTTGTAGCTCCTGTTTACAAATATTAGTAATGCTAAAATGGAGTTCAAATTGATAAAATAATTAAGGGCCTTTTTTTTATACCGATATCCAGGCTACCACTAGTAAATAGCAGAGCGGTATTCTCCTTGAGCGATGGATCCAGAAATCGAATAATCAAGGGCGGGGCCTTTAAAATTATATATATATATATATATATATATATATATATATATATATTAAGAAAGATCGAAGCATGGCCTAAAATAGATCTTCGTTTTTCATAGTCTGACTCATTACAATTCGCAGTCATACATTGCAATTCCAATCAGGCGTTTATAGTTTTTATAAACCTAATTATCACATGTTTCTTGAGTCAAAATAAGGCTAAGTAATATGCCACTAGGGTGATCTTTACATTGCGCAGTCACACTGTGTGTTTGCATTCAGATGGCCTGACTGAGTGCTGTGCCTTGTAATTGTAACTGGAAATTGCGACGGCACATAGAAAGCCAACAGCCATCCCGAGTGCGAAGGCATGCCAGTTGATTTCTATTCCATCTTTCTGATCAGGTTCACTTCGTGTCATATTCCTTGTTATTTCAGTCGAGTTGCAGACATGACAAAGCCCAGGGTTCCCTTCAAAGCTTGTTTCCGGGAAGGTGAAGAACTGACCTCCAGTTGGAATGTGCCCTGACAAGTGGTTGTGTGCTACGCTGAAACTTGAAAGAAATGTGAGCCTGGTGAGGGTGGGAGGTATTGCTCCTGACAAGTTGTTGTAGGACAAGTCCAAGGTCTCCAAGTTGATCATTCCTGACAGTTCATCAGGTATGGAGCCTGAGAAAGTGTTCCAGCTCAACTGTAGTCTATGAAGATACTTCAACTTCCCCAAACCCTTCGGAATCGATCCGCTCATCATGTTATGGCTCAGTGACAGCATCGGAGGAAAGCTCGAGTACTGCTTGTATTGCAGCAGCTGTTGAGTTGTGTTCATGTACTTAAACACTGGCGGCCCAAGTGAGGACATGTCCTGCAGGATGTTCCCTGAGATTAGGCTCTTCAGCTCTGTCAAGGACTCGGGAATCTCCCCATGGAGCGAGTTTCCCGACAGATCCAGGTAGAAGAGATTATTCAACCCTCCGAACCAATTAGGCACCTCTCCTGTCAAGTGGTTCGATGACAAATCTAAAACACTCAACTCTGCACAATTCATCAGCCATGATGGTACATGACCTGTCAGAGCACAATTCGACACAGCAAGGTTGCGAAGATTTGGAAATCCATTGATTTCGCTGTAACTTGGTAGATCCTCTCCTTGAAAGTTTTTGTTGAGCAGAAGATCTGACAGGTTACGGCAGTGCTGCAGTGCTTGCAAAGCACCCGAAATATTGGATATGCTGTTCGCGGAGACGGCAAAGAAATAGAGAGCTTGAAGAGTGCCGAATTGCATGGGAACTTGTCCGCTTAGATTGTTAACGCGCAAATTCAGCACCTTAAGTGCTTTACAGAGGGAAAGGCTCTCAGGCAGTGGCCCGTGAAACTTGTTGGAGGCAAGGTTAAGAGTGCTAAGATGACCAAGTCGTGAAAAATCGAGATTGATGCTTCCTTCAAGAGAGGAGTTGTGCAAATCGAGCAGAGCGAGCTCTGAGCAGTTCAATATCGAATGGGGAAGCTTGCCGGAGAATTTATTTGAGCCGACGGAAAAACTCTCGAGCTTTTGCAGGCCGTGGAAGGCATCTGGTAAGTTTCCTGTGAGGCGGTTGCTGGATACGTCGAAGTGCCGCAAGCTCGAAAGGTTCCCGAGTCCGAATTCAAGTTCGCCATCTAAGCTGTTCCTGCTCAGGTCCACGACCTCCAGAAGCTGCAAGACGTACAGCTCGGCCGGCACGGGGCCTCGCAGGGAGTTCCCCGAGAGGTCGAGGTAGGTGAGCTCGTCGAGACCAGCTATGAAGCTCGAGAGTACCCCTCCAAGGCCCTTTCCAGCCAAGTCTAGTTTAGTCACCCTTGAGCTACTAGAATTGGCCGAGGGTATAGACGAATCGGGCGCAGACACGCCACAAGTTACGCCAAGCCAACTGCAGCAGTTGGCGGAGCCCACGTCGTCGTCGGAAGTCGGCCACCCGCTGATCCTCGCATCTAGGGCGCCGGAGAAGCCGCGCAGCGCCGCCAGATCATTCGGGTGGCAGACGATATGAATGGGGTTGCCTGCAGCAGCAGTTGTCGACTGTGGGTAGAAGCAGCAGCAGCAGAAGAAGCAAAGCGGCAACATCCAGTGGGCACCATGATGCTTGACAGGGATCGCTAAATAGGAGGCAGCCGAGGAGATGCAGCAGGGGAGTAGAAGAAGCAAGCTGAAGCAACACATGGCATGAAGAGCAATGCAGTGTACAACTCCGAAGGCAGCAATCACCTGCTTTTGGCGGGAAGAAAGGGGTGCACTCTTAAGAAACCGGGTGGCGGCCCTGCCGGGTGTAGGGAAAGAACTCAAGCTGAATTATCAGGCTTGGTTTTTCTTTTTTTTTTTCACCTTTTCTAATAAGAACATGCATTTATTTTCACGTTTTATTCATGCATTAATTTTAGAAAAAAAAACATATAGAGGTGAAGTTCAACATGAATACTCTGGTTTCTCTAAGTTTGTCGTTACATTGTCATAGTAATACGTGTTTTGTCATATTACTATTTATTTGATGGCATTTACTATTTACTAATTGCCACTCTTTCACATCAAATATATATATATATATATATATATATATGAGATTAATGTACCTACAAAGCACCTTCCGCTTTGTAGGGATGCTGAGCGCATTTCAATCGTTAATCCACTTATCAATGGATCTGATCAAAAGTGATTAAATCTCATGATTTAAAAATATCAATTATCACACCCGTAGATCAATGGATCAACGATTGAGATGCGCTCAGCATCCCTACAAAATGAAAGATGCTTTGTAGGTAGATTAATCCCTATATTATATATATATATATATATATATATATGGGTTTAATGTTTGAGTAACACCCTTCTGTGCAACACTGTGTAACACCTCATCCAACGATCAGGATGAAATCATCCAAATCTGATCGAACGGTCTACTTCCTCCCAACTCATCTTCGCCTACCTGCGAGCCCGACATCCCCATTGTCCGGCAATCACTGACGACTACTGGCGACACCCTTGACGCGACGACCTCCATATCCGACGACCACTTGAGACACCCTCGCCACTCTCTTCTCCCTCGTGTTCTCTCTCTTCTTTCCGCCCACAGGATCTCGCCGGCCGTGATTCGAGTGTCATCGTTGTCACCCAGATCCTTACAGAGCACGTCGCCCAGATTTGTTCGAGCGCCGTCGCCATCGCCCAAATCCGTGCGAGCGTCGTCACCGTCGCCCAAATCCGTGCGAGCGTCGTCGCCAGATCCCTGCAAATGCCATCGTCGAGCCCACCGAGCCGCACTGTCATTGATCCAGAGCCACGCCGTCGAAGGGGAAGATCTACGCTGATCCCATGCCTTCGTCGTCGATTCGAGCCACCGTAGTCGAGCTTGTCGTCGCCGATTCGAGCCCGCCATCAATTCGTGCGCATGGTCGGGAACCTTGGGGGGCCGCCAGCCGACGCTCAAGAGGGCGGGGAAGGTGGGGCTGCTAGCCGGCGCTCGCAAGGACGGGAAAGTGGGGACGCCGATCGACGGTGGGAGGACGGGAGGGGAGAGGGCACTTGTCGCATGAAAGAGGGGAAGAGAGAGGAGAAGCACAGTTGTAGGGTAGAGAGAGTCCAATAGATCTGGACCATTCGTTACATCGAACGGTCTAAATTTAAGCGTTACACGATGCTTTACCAAATGGGTGTTACACAAACATTAAACCATAAATATATATATATATATATATATATATATATATATATATATATATATATGATGCATTGGAAGGCTTTGAGGTTGGAGGATTTGACTTTTTTTTTCAAGTGTTGTGAATTCTTGCACATTTTAATTATTTAATCCACCCCACTTCTCCACTCCCCCCTCCCTATCGTGTAACTTCCATTCTGTTAATCATCATGATTATATCGTCGACCCAAATTGTAGATTGAGTTGGATCGGATAATATAAATTAATAAAAAAATAAAATAAGTTAAAAAGATTATTATAATCTTATTAATATATAATATCTTATTTATTAAAAATATAAAATATAGTATAATAAAGTAAAATAAAATAATTCAGATTAAATAATATAATAAAGTAACATAAATTAAGTCATCAACATAAATAAAAAAATTCTTATTAGGTAATTATAAATAAAAAATAGTGAAAAAATTATATATGTGACAAGAGGACATTAAAATATAAATTTCAAGAAATATATATATTATATAATATGTCTAAATATTTTAATAATTTTATTTATGTTTTATTTTTTTTTTCATTTCAACAATTGATCCGGGCGGGTCGGTTGAACCCGCCGGATCGGCCGGTTGAACCCGAATTTTGATCGGGTTTGACCGCATCAAAGCGGGTCAAATTCTTCCTTGAATTTCAACCGACCCGCGGACCGTTTTAAACTCCAGACACCGATCCGACCGATCGAGCCGGGTCTGAAAACATTGCGAAATCCCCACTCGTATATCACAAAATGTACTCCCCACTCACTCGCTCACTAAAAATATTAACCTTAAAAAATCTTTCCTAAAATTAAATAATAAATACCATATGATCATTTCATATTATCTCTTTTTCCAAGTGTTATGAATTTTTTATACATCTTAACATACGTAAATATGGTTAGATCTTTCACCTTCTATGTAATCTCCACTCACTCATCAATATAATTTTTACTGCTTCCTGCGTCGATCCTTCTATTTAATCCACTCACTCAATTATATGAAGTGATCTCATTATAAGAGCAGTTTAAAGCTTATTATGGAATATGAAATGGTTCCATAATAAGAATAGTTTAACGTGCCTGTTATTTTTTCCTATCTTATAATTTATTGCGAGAACGCCCTACCCCTCCTCCTCCATCTCTCTCTCCCTCTCTTTTTTTCCTCCCACGACACTCTTCTCCGACCTTTGTAGAATGGCCTTGGCCGACGTATTCTCAGCCTTCGCGGCGTAGCAACTCTTCCAAGGCATTGAACCTTCAGTGCAGTGTTTCTACGTCTGCCGCTGACCACCTCCGGACGCAGCTCTAAGCATCGCTCAGGGTCCTCTACTCCGTCACATTCAAATGAGCCTCCGAAACCTTATTCTACAATATGTTTTATTTACATTTAAATATCTAGCAAGCAGAAATAAATTAGGATGTTAAAAAACAAAATAACAAAATACAAGTATTATTTGAGTCTAATGGAAAAAATATAATTAAGAATAACAACAAAAATAAATAAAAATATTAATATAAATTTTTTTTTGCACCAAAAACAATGTCAGCGGAATTGAACTCATGACCTGCTAAACATGTCCAATGACTGGGCCACTGTGACGACCACTTGTTCGTTCATTATTATATTAATGTTATAATCTAAGTGCCTACACGTGCAGACCTAATCAAATTTCTCTTAGGTCCCACCTAATCAAATTAACTAGACTGACTTTCAATACGTGCATAATGCGTTATTTCACGCGACACCGAGAGTGACTACAAAATAAAAAAAACATACATCCATGTCTGATAATAAACTTTTATTAAACATTATTATTATTATTATTATTTAATATGACATTGTTTTTAATTAGTGATAAAAATAAAATATACCATTTTGTGAAGAAATAATCTTAATTCTATTAATACATATTCTTTTAATTGTAAAATTTTATTTATTTATTAACTTCATTATTACTAAATAACCAAAATATTAATAATTTATTAAATGATTAATCGATGCTATAAATATTTATTTACATCGTCGCATAGTATACAATTCACTTTAAAATGTTCAATTATAAACAAACACCAGCGATTGGTTATTAATCTTTAGTTTGTGCAATATTAAATTACATCTAAATGTGCAAAACACTACTTTTACTTATACATATATACATACACATATATATATATATACATACATATATATATATATATATATATATATATTAAAATAATAATTTAATCTCTTTAACCAAAGGAGCAATTTATTCATCAATTTATCCCCTTCTAAACAGCCCTTTAGCCTGTGTTTATTATTCACTTTAAAATTGGTTTATTATTCTCCTGATCGGCAGGAATTATTATTATTATTCTAAAATTTCCATCTCTCTTTTATTCTTTCAACCATGCACAAATAAAAATTTCTTTATGGATACTAAACTTATATTATTTATATTAATATTGCATGTACTATAATAATAATAATTCTTAAAGCAAAAGTCCCTAGATTTGACGGTGATGGTACGGATCTTGTGAAGATTAGCAATGGCAGGGAATTTGGTGGTGCAGCTGACAGGAAATTGCAGGCAACTAGGACAAAATATTTGATTGGACTTAAAAAAAAACATTTGAAGCAGGACTATGGATCAAAGATGACCTTGACTCGGCTTAATTAATGTCCAATTGGCAATGCTACGGATAATTTAATTTTTTATTCGGTTTATTCATCTGATAGATGATTTCTTTTCCCTCGAGTAAAATTTTGAATTTTATTTTGTTTATTTATATTGATTATAGTTAGACGGACGAACCAAATGGAACTAAAATTGTGGATAAGAAATATGATAATTTTGGAAGATCAAATATCGATACTTGATAATCCGCTAATAATTAAAGTTCAAATAAGTTGTGGTAAGAGCTTTCCGGATTTTTTTTCACCTTGAATATTTCTCATTATCCTGATAAAGGTTGTCAATGAATCAATTGTTAATGGAACGATTGACTTTTGTTTTGTGTTGAGAAATGATAATGCATAAGCTTTTTTTTTTTCCAAATGACGTCCATCCTAAAAGGACTTTTTATAATGTCAAGTTCAAGCCGAAACTAACCAACGATGATTCGCGCAGTGATAGCGGACTGCATTTCAACTGATTTCATGAGTATTATAGATTCAGGATCGATCTTTGGTGTCATCGCATTGGTTAGAAGCTTTAAACCTTTCCCATTCTCGATATTGAATTAGTCAAATACTAATAGCCCTAAATATTAGTAGAGGTTCAAAGTGAACAATATCTTATGTAAGTACAAAAATGTTACATATAGTATCAGAGCTACTTCGCGCGAGCCTTTGTGCATGGTAGGGTGCGATCACTCAACGAGGACGTTGAGTCTCCTAAAGGGGGAATGATGCATGTCTTGAATTAGTTTCACATGCATAAATCATGAGAGAGATGCTGTGTATATATAGGAATATAGCATTGTCTCGGTGTGACGCGTGTTGAGAAAACTGTACGGGCCAAGACTTAGAGCGGACAATATCTAATTAGAATGTTACTTTATAATGATAAATTAATTATAAGTACAACCGATTACTATCTTTTTCTTTAAAAAATAAATACTAATTCAAAAATTACAAAATGGATAACTAAATAGCATGTCACAATTGTAGAATCCCAAAGGGCACCGAGAGGGGTAGGTGAATTGGTGTTAAATTAAAAATGTCGATTTCACAAAGATCATCGCGGAAGCACAATAAAAATGTCGATTTCACAAAGATCATCGCGGAAGCACAAAATTAATTATTTAAAACTTTTTAAAATAAAGCAATTCATATCATAAGCATAATATGAATGGGGAGAGTGAGAAAATCAAATGCAAATGCACGATAGTTGTTGACGAGGTTCGGCCACACCTGAACTTGCGTCTCCGCTTTGACTTCTCAACCTCAAGACCGTCGGAAATTTCACTAATATCTTCTTTTATTCTAAATGGGTCACGGAAGAAAGCACTTTATATCAACCACATTTTCTTCGTTTCGAGAGGTAAGGCACACATTTTCTCCAATGAAGCTAATTTATTTCTCTCGCTCAAGATGTAAGATTTTGAACCTAGAGCTTTGTCAGTATTTTTCTAAATAAAATGTTTCTCTCCTTTACAATGCTAAGCTCACAATAGGAGAAGAAAGAAAGAAGAAAAAACTTAAAATGATGATTTCAATGAATGATCTTCTTTTGATAATTTAATTTTTTTCTTCAACGCTTTTGATGGATGTCTTTGCTTCTGGTTTTGACACTCCTTTTATAAGCTTCAGCAAGTGAGAAAGTCATCCAAAAATCATTTCACAATTTTTTCCTTCAAAATTGACCATTACTGTTCATTGGACTCGAACGTCGGTCGACACACATATGGACCGGTCGATCGGTACACTTTCTTTTATGAAAAAATATGACTGTTGGTGAATTCTGTAATGTCCGATCGACCCATGTTTTGAACCGATAGATCGGTATAGTTTTGACATTCTGTATGTTGAAAATGAATATTTTCTGCACTGACCGATCGATCTATGTTCTGGATTGATCGACCTATGTTCCTGACCGGTCGACTTGTATTTCAGCTGGTAGCTCAACCGTCTTGCGCTATTTTAAACATAACTTTTTGCACAATTATTCAAATTAGATAATTTTGAATTCTATGGAAAGCTAACAGAATTCTCTACAACTTTGATATTTATGATTCATCCAAAATCTAATAAGATCACAATTAATTATTTAATCAAAATGTAGTGCATAAAATTATTCTTTTTTCTTTAAACTTTTTCAATATTTTAATTTTAATCTTTCGAGGTTTGTATCATCAAAATATAATTTTATATGTCATTAAAACTTAGATCCAATAATCTTTCCTTTTTTATGAAGACAAATCGAAAAATATGAAAAATGTATAAGTTACGAAAAAATTATAAAATAAGTTGTAAAATCAATTTTACTCCCCATAACACTTAACTTTCCTCACAATGATGGATATTCACATAAGTATAAATTGTAAAAGAACTCTTCATATAAAGTGATATTCAGATCATATTTATCCTATATTTTTCTTCCTTTTGTTTCATAAAAAAGAATAATTTATATATGAAGCATATAAGAAACCATATGTAACTCTTCCTTAATCAATTTTTCAAAAAATTAATTCTTCATCTTTTTGTCATATAATAGACATTTAGAGTATTGTAAGTTTTGAAAGATAACTCCTCCTAAATTTATAGTTATTTTATAATGAAAACAAAATATATATATATTAAGAATCAAAATATGACATAAAACTTTGATTCAACAATGATGTACATGATATGTCAAAATAAAGTTTAATTATGCTCCCCATATTACTTTTAACAATTTACATTTATATGTTCCTCTTTTAAAAAAATAGTAGTTTTAAATTTTTTAGTGACATAAGAAAATAGATGATACTTCTACCACAACCTTTGTGCCTTTACGTTTTCCATTTCTTATATCCTTTGCATGTGAGGTATACCTGAAAAATAATCAAGTAACTTTTTTTACCTAAACTTCTTTAGATCCAATTTTATTAGATAATGTACCTTTCGGAACGCATATAATCCCATGTTGTGAAGATTTTCTTATTTTGCATTGGCATGCATAATGATCATAAAATCCACATGTAAAATATTTGAGATGTGATTTTATATCATATAGATGATTGAGTTTTCAATATGAATTTTCATAATCTTATTTTGTGAGTTTTTTCAAAAGATCATTTTTTTCTTTACATTTTCTAAATAATATGCTAATTTTATAATTTGATATGCATGTGTAATTTTCAAAATTCAATTTCATTTTTAAGTTTTTCAATCTTATATAGTAATTTTTCATTTTCCTCTGTAGTTGAAAAATATCTTTTTATGAGAGAGGAGAGTTCTTCATTTACATCTAAAAAAATATTTTCATCAAAAAATCTGATGACTCATTATTTGAAATTAAAGAGTTTGAAGTCACATCATCGTTGTGTACCACTAAGCACATGTATACATCCTCACTAGAAAAGCTTGATGAGTCATTTGATTTATCTTCACTCAGCTTTTTAATTTTTTTCTTCGTCTCCTTCTGAGATGTTTCTTTTTTGTCTTTTGAGTGATGTTTACATAATCCTCTTTTCGGCTTCTCACTCTTTTTTTTTAGATTTCACCAACTTAAGATATTTGTCAAATTTTCTTGTATAGCGGGCTAGTTTCTTTTCGCCTACTTCTTCTTCACTTGAGTTATCTTTATTTTCGCTTGCTTTCAAAGTTAATGTCTTCTTTTTTGAAGCATTCTTCTTCTTCTTAGATTCTGATCCCATATGTTAGATGTGAACCAATAAGATCATCAAAATTCAATTTGTTCAAATTCTTTTCTTCGATCATCTTCCTTTTTTATACCATTGGGAGGAGAGAGACAAGAGAATGTTTTTCACTTTTTGGGAGTTAGTTCTAGGCTCGCCCAAAAAGGTTAAACAATTCACAATATCTTTAAACCGAGCAATCATATCATTTATGGATTCATTTTCATGCATATTGAAGGAATCATATTAATGATTGAAAATATTTAATCTAGATTCTTTGACTTTATCCGTTACTTCATAAGTAGTAATGAGTTTTTTTTAAATTCCGGTTGCACTTTCACAATTAGAAATCCGTTGAATATAAAGCACAATAAAAAATATTCTTTATTTTTCAATCCAATTTCGAAAAAAAATTTTGTCTTTCGTCATGTTCGGTGGGTAATTTTTCATGAAGATAATAATATTTTTCAACGATATCCCACATGTTAATATCAATAGAATAAATGTATGTTTGAATCCTAATTTTACAATATTGAAAATTTGATGCATTTATAAGGAGAGGACGGCTTGATTGTCCTTCGACGAAAACAAATCCACTTGATACCATAGCTCTTAAGATGGTTAAATCTTAAAACAAGATAATTGAATCTTAAAAAGACTAGATCTAAAAACGATTAGATATTAAAATAAGATGATTCAAAAAATTAAAACAAGAACAACCCGCTCTGATACTAATTGTAGGATCTCAAATGGCACCAAGAGGGGGGAGTGAATTGGTGTTAAATAAAAAATGTTGATTTCACAAATATTATCATGGAAGCATAAAATCGATTCTTTAAAACTTTTTAAAATAAAATAATTCAGATCATAAACATAATATGAACGGAGAGAGGGAGAAAATCAAATGCAAAGACACGTTGGTTGTTGACGAGGTTGAGCCACACTTTGGTCTACGTCTCCGCTCCGATTTCTCGACCTCGAGACCGTCGGAGATTCCACTAATATTTTCCTTTGTTATAAATGGGGCAAGGAAGAAAGTCCTTTACATCAACCACATTTTCTCGGCTTCGAGAGGTAAGACACACCTCTTCATCAATGAAGCTAATCTATTTTCTCGTTCAAGATATAAGATTTTGAACATCTTTTACACATGAGTTCTCTTAATATTTTTCTAAATAAAATGCTTCTCTTTTTTACAATTCTAAATTCACAAGAGGAGAAGAGAGAAAGAATAGAAAATTTAAAATGAAAACTTCATCTCCTTTTGATAATTTGAAGTTAGGCTTGGATGGATGCATTTGCTTCTGGCTTTAGCACTCCTTTTATAGGCTTCAGCAAGTGAGAAAGTTGTCCAAAAATTATTTCACAATTTTTTCTTCAAAATTGATTGTTACCGTTCATTTGACTCGGAGGCCGATCGACCATACATATGGACCGGTCGATTGATATACTTTCTTTTATGAAAAAATATGGCTGTTGGTGAATTCTACAATGTTCAGTCGATCTGCGTTCTAGACCGGTCGACCGGAACAGTCTCAATATAATGTGTGTTGAAAATGGACATTTTCTGCATTGACCAGCCGACCTGTGTTCTGGACCGATCAACTTGTGTTCCAGCCGGCAGCTCGACCGTCCTGCGCTATTTTAAACATAACGTTTTACACAATTATCCAAATTAGATAATCTTAGATTCTGTAACGACCCTGATTTTTCAGCATTTAATAAATGGATATTTTTATTATATTATTTTGAAAAATATTGTTATTAATATTACTATATTTAATAATTCCGGAAATAAAAATAAAAATTAAGAGGAGTTTGATTAGGGATAGGATTATTCAATTAATTTCGTGATTTATCTAATTAAATATTAGAATAAATAGGGAGTGGTTAAAGGGATAAATTAGAGGATTTAATTTGAATGAGATTAGATAATATGGTTAGATAATAATTAAAAAATCTGTAAACACTATAAATAAGAATAGGGGGGTACGAACATTTTGGCTTCGTCTGCGTGATTTTCGGCTTCGTCTTCGGCGACGTCAGAGAACAAGGCGCGCAGATACGTAGGGGGATTCCGTTTTCTATTGTGTCGTGATATTTTTACGGTGCAATCTAGTTTGGAATAGAATTATTACGGCCGTAATTTTGTTTGCTATTGCGACATTGTTTACGGTAGTAAAGGGGGGGTAAAAAGAGAAAGAGCGTTTACGCCCGTAGAAAAAAAAAGGGCGTAACGAGAGGGCGAAGTTCACGTACAGATGGAAAGGAGTAAAAGCAAGAAAAAAAAGGGAAAATGAATTGGCCGTAAAGAAATTAAAAGAAAAGAAAAAAAAGTTGGAGACGAGGTTTTACGGCCGAGAAAAGAGAGAGAAGAGTAGAGTTTTACGGCCGAGAAAAGAGAGAGAAGAGTAGAGTTTTACGGCCGAGAAAAGGGTGGAGAGAGAATTAAAAAAAAAATTACGGCCGAAGAGTTAGGGTTTTCGGCCGTAATGGAATAGAGAGGTAGAGAGAGAAAGAAAAAAATGGTATTTACGGCCAAAGAGTTAGGATTTTCGGTCGTAATGGAATAAGGGGTAAAATATTGAGAGAGAAAGATGTAGAAAAAAAAGAGAAGAGAATTTACGGCCGTAAAAATCAGAGAAGATGGAGAGAGAAAAAAATAGAGAGAGATTTATAAAAAAAAGGGAATTGATGTTACGGCCGTAATGAACAGGGGGGAAGATTTGGAGAGAGTACACTACCGAGAGTTATTATTTATTTTTGAGTAAATTTTAATTACTGAGAATTATTGTTGTTATTAATTAATTTGATGTATTAATTATAATGTTGGTGATTGATTTATTTATATTACAATGAAGTTTGATTTTGATTGTATTGTTGACCTACTTAGTTTTGAGTTCAGAATTTATCTAATCAAATTGATAATTTATTTAAAGATAGACATTTTAGGTAAACAAGATAAAAATCGAAAGCTACTGGGCCCATGTTCACTTATTGCCATTAAGCCGGGACCAATTGAATTGAATTGAATTGAATTGAATGAGGCAGATAGTGTAAAAGCTATGGCTGTCCTATGTATGACCACTCGTCTCACATCATACACGAACCCATTGAATCGTATCGGGCTTGCCGTGGCACTGATCCCCCACTGGCCTGCATGAAAGTGGTATGGTGTCCCTTAATTAACTGAGCGCTCCTCATTGAATTGGATAACTCCGAACATTGAAAATCGAATCGAATTGAATTGAATTGAAATTGGAATTGAAGTGAATGGAATTAAATCATGGTCATTTGGATATATTGGCATGGAGTTGACAATTATTATTGCCCTATTGAATTGAATTGTTATTCGGCAATGACCATTGATTATTGAATTGAAAATTGTTAATTGAATATTGATCTATTAATCAGGCAATTGATAATTTTTAATTGGAACAATTGTTATTGATTTACATTGGTCTGTTGACCATAGCCTGATATATTGTTCATATTGATAAATTGTTAATTGATTATTGTATTGACTGCTCAATCGATTCATTATTGATTTTACCTTATTTTCGATTGAGCATATTGATTGTCTTTTAGACCCTATGTACTGAATATTTTTATACTTATGGATAGTTCCCTGTACCTGGATCCGTGCAGGTGAGAGAGATGTAGATGATGGTCCTGTAGGTGGCTACGCTGTGACAGACAGATGTTGCACATGACATTAGATCTAGTTATTTAGTTTTATTATTTCCGCACTTATTAGAATTATAAACTCATGGATGTTTTAGTATTTCGATTATTATGAATTATTAGTTATTATTTTTGAAAAGTCTTCTGCATTTATGTTTTATATTCTGCACTTTATAGATTTTATTCCGCAAAAATATTTTATAGAAAATTGAGTAGCGCCTCTGGGACGACTCTGAGCACGTGAAAGTCACGTGGGTCTCGGGGCGTTACAGAAGGTATCAGAGCCTAAGGAGAGGCACTTCTTAGCTGTCTCTAAATAGGTAGAATTGAGTCCATGTGCAACTATCACGAGCAACCACTGTAGCCATCCAGTAGGGTCAAGTAAGTATTGAATTGTACTATGTATTATTGAGCTCACACTTATGAATTTTATTGTTATTGTTGTGTGAGAACAGATTCCTCCTAAGATGGTATTTCCGAATTAGATACCACGAGCTCCCAGAAGTGAATCACAGCGGGCCGGTCAGGAGGCCCAAGGTTCTCAACCTAATAATCAACGTGCTCTGAGCCAAGAAATGAGTAGACAACAAGTACATGACTTTCAGGTGGATCAGACTCAGGCTAATGGATACCGAGAGGAACAACTGAGACAGGGACTACTACCATCGTAGTTCCACTTTGTGCACGCTGAGTACTTGAGTCCCAATGTGCCACCTCATCATGATCGTAAAGATACCATTGAGCGGTTCCTCAGGTTGCAGCCCCCTCGGTTCAGTGGGAAGGGTGACTTTGAGGATGCAGAGGAATGGATTGAGGAGATAGAACAGATAGTCCTTGAGATGGATTGCGGCGAGGACCGCAAGATGATCTACGCCACAAGAAAACTGACGGCAGATGCCAGAGATTGGTGGAAGGCCGCCAAGCTCACTACGTTCTCCGGCCAGGACCACATCACTTGGGAAGAGTTCAAGAAGGCGTTCGAGAATCGCTACCTACCTGCCTATGAAAGGGGCAGGAAGCAGAAGGAGTACCTGACACTCCAACAGGGTACTATGCCTATAAAGCAGTACCTTTCCAAGTTTCTAAGCCTAGAGAAGTACTCCACCTTACAGCAGTCGGAACTTGATTGAGTGAAGCGTTGGGTGGATGGCCTGAAACCCAACCTCAGAGAAAAGGTAAAGGGGGGTAACTGCCAGACCCTCCAATTTACTAAAGAATTCGCCATTTATCTAGAAGATGGTGATAAGATAGCTGACAAGCAATAAAGCCAAGCACCGGCCAATCAGTATCAGAACAGATATGGAAACAGAGATAGAAGGCAGGCTAGACGAGATCCCCGCCGCAGAGATGATCGCAATCGGGGAAGACCATAGCCAGCTAGGAATGAGCCTCAACCGCCTAGAACATCGTGCAACTACTGCCACAGAATGCATCCCGGTGAGTGCTACCGGAGAATTGGAGCATGCTTAAACTGTGGTAAGGTGTGCCATTTCATTAAAGAATGCAAAGAGCCGAGGCGTGCTGGACCTCCTCCGCAACGTAACGACGGACCACCTAGAATGGTGCAAGGCCGAGTATACAACATGAAGCCTGCAGACGAGCAAAGGGCGAATGACACCATCCAAGGTACGCTAAAAATTGATGGTGTTCATGCTAATATTCTCTTTGATTCAGGTGCTACACATTCGTTCATTTCGGAGCAATTCGCTCCGTTATTGAGCATAAAGCCACAAGCGACTAGTTTTCCACTTGACATTGGCACACCTCTGGGGTCCATCGTTACCCAGAAGTACATCCCCATGGTGCCGGTCGAAGTGGAAGGCAAGAACTTCTCCGCAGACCTTATCATTATTCCGATCAGGGACTACGATGCGGTGTTGGGTATGGACTGGTTGTCCTATCATGACGCCTACCTACATTGCCGAGCAAAGAAGATACTGATCGGAACGCCAGGAGGACCTCAGACTGTTGTCAGAGGTACACCACTAGAGATGGGCAAGATCCTAGTGTCAGCTTTAAAGGCACAAAAGATGTTGAAGAAAGGATGCCGGGGTTTCCTGATAAGTGTGATCAAGACAGACAGAATTGAAGTAGACCGGGATAGCATTGCTGTGGTGAAGGAGTTTCCAGACGTCTTTCCAGATAACGTTTCAGGATTGCCACCACGACAGGAGATTGACTTTCGCATTGACTTGGTGCCGGGCACGGCACCTATATCAAAGGCTCCTTATCGAATGGCTCCAGCGGAAATGCTAGAATTGAAGACCCAAATCCAGGAGTTGCTGGATAAGGAATTCATTCGACCGAGCGTTTCTCCATGGGGCGCTCCGGTATTATTTGTAAAGAAGAAGGACGAGTCGATGAGGCTGTGCATAGACTATCGGATGTTGAACAAGGTCACAATCAAGAACAAGTATCCACTACCAAGAATCGATGACATGTTCGACCAATTATCTTCAGCAAAGGTATTCTCGAAGATTGATATGAGAAGTGGCTATCATCAGCTACGAATCACTGATGATGATGTGCCGAAGATCGCTTTCAGAACAAGATACGGGCATTATGAGTTCTTAGTGATGCCATTTGGGCTGACCAATGCCCCCGCAGCTTTCATGGACCTAATGATTAGAGCGTTCATACCATACTTGGACAAGTTCGTAATCGTCTTCGTCGACGACATTCTTATATATTCGTCGAGCCCAGAAGAACACGAGGAACATTTAAGAGTTGTGCTACAGACCTTACGGGAGCACAAATTGTATGCCAAATTTTCAAAATGTGAGTTTTGGTTGAAAGAGATTATGTTCTTCGGGCATATTATCAGTGAAAATGGAATATCGATAGATCCTGCAAAGGTGGAAGCAGTTGCCAACTGGGCACAACCGAAAAATGCGTCAGAGATGAGAAGCTTTCTTAGACTTGCTGGATATTACAGAAGATTCATTCAGGACTTTTCCAAAATTGCATCGCCACTAACAAATCTCACTAAGAAAGGTATCATGTATGAATGGTCACAGAGGTGTGAAGATAGTTTTCAAGAGTTAAAGAAGAGACTGACAACGGCGCCCATTCTAACCATACCTTCAGGCCAAGGAGGTTATGTCATATATAGCGACGCATGCGGCACTGGTTTGGGATGCGTCTTGATGCAACACGGGAAGGTTATTGCATATGCATCAAGACAATTAAAGAAGCATGAGAAGAATTATCCAACGCATGATCTCGAATTAGCAGTTTTGGTCTTCGCCCTCAAAATTTGGCGACACTATTTATATGGCGAAGAGTTCAAAATCTTCACAGACCACAAGATCTTGAAATACATCTTCTCTCAAAAAAACTTGAATATGCGTCAGAGGAAGTGGATGGAGTTTCTAAAGGATTATGAGTTTGCTATCAGCTATCATCCAGGGAAGGCAAATTCAGTTGCTGTCGCACTTAGTAGAAAATGGGGAGGATCACTCGCATGCCTGAGAGTGAGTCGTTGAAAAATGATTGACTGCATTATCCATGTCAGTCCAGTGATCAGCAGCGACGACATACGAATTATGGCACACCTCGGCATGCAACTCGAGCTACTATTGAAGATAGGCAAAGCACAACCAAACGATAACGAGTACATTGCGGGTTTCACATTGCCTTCATAATGCGACGTGGCATACCCGAAAGCCCTAAGAAATGCATAGGAAAGAGGGTCGGAACGAGAAAACTCCAAGCAGCGATAAAACGGAAAGCAGCGGCGCGTGGAGGCTTTCGAGCGCTTTCGAGCGCTCCTCTGCAACTGGTTTTCAACCTCTGCCATAAAACGAGTAAAGCAATCCAATGCTTTTTTTTATTTCGGCAAGGATTCAAACTTGACTTGTTGTTTTGCATGGGCAGATACACGGTCTTGCGCTTCGCAAACATTTGAAGAACTATCTTCTCGCGACAGAAGTATTGAGAATCCAAGATAAGGTCACGGCGAGACGAGCCGTTTATCATTACCTGAGTCCACTAATGAAACCGTCTGTCAATCAATTATTGCTTCAGCGGGCCATGCTCAAAATGTTCACCTCAATCTTTATTATCTTAAAAAAGATATCGAAAGGCCGGAGCATCCCGCACGGGAACTAGTGAGACGCACAAACCCCCTATTCGGGATCTATCTGCGCGCTGGCAGGTAGGGGCAACTCTTTAGTGAAAAACTCAATGAGGCTAAACATCAGTATTCAAATAGCAGCTGAAAAGGAATTAAACAGGCATCGGGAACAAAAAGAGGTATTTCTGCCCCGAGCTGGGCTCGAGTTGCTAGAAAGATATGCATTTCCAGGTCGCAATCCTCAGATTCGGATTAGTTCAAATAGAACTAGCTCGATTTTCAAGTTGAAGCGGAAGCGAGTTTGAGAAAACTCCAAATTCTATAGACAGAATAGCATTTTAGGGTGGGCTTTTCAACATCCAATGTTTGGAACACGAAAGATCCTGAAAGTCGTGTTTTGCTAGGCAAAGGTATAGCCATTTTTGAACATATTGGTCGTTGATGCTATCGATGCGATTAACCAACCCATCTTGCCGATTTTAAACCGTCGAATCACAACAGCCCGCCATGCAACTGCTGCAGAGATGGGCTTGGCTTTTTCTAATCCGGTTGGAGCCAATCCTACTCTAGGCTCCCTACTGGCACCGCAACTTCCCACCTACTCAAGTTGTGCGAAAAGATTCCTACAGATTTTTCGGTCACAGATGAAGTGATCAGATATAGGGGACGATTGTGGGTCCCTGAGTATGAAGCATTGAGAAGACAAGTGTTGGATGAATGCCACAAGTCAAAATTCGTCATTCATCCTGGAAGCACGAAGATGTTCAAAGACTTGAAACGGACTTTCTGGTGGAATAATATGAAGAAGGATGTGGCTGAGTACGTTGCAAGATGCCTAGTATGCCAACAAGTGAAAGTGAAACATCAGAGACCTTACGGTGTACTACAAGAACTTGGAATCTCACAATGGAAATGGAAAAAGGTGACTATGGATTTCGTCACTGGGCTTCCAATAACTCAACAAGGCCATGATGCAATATGGGTGGTGGTGGACCGATTTAGCAAGGCAGCCCATTTCATCCCCATCAAATGGAAACAGTCTGTCGAAAGTCTGATGGACATTTATATTAAGGAGGTTATCCGACTACATGGAGTGTCAGTCTCCATTGTGTCGGATAGAGATCCACGATTCACGGCCAAATTTTGACGGAGCATTCAGAGTGCTTTTGGAACAAAATTAAATTTCAGTACTGCGTTCCATCCTCAGACAGACGGGCAATCTGAACGGATGATTCAGACATTAGAAGACATGCTCCGTGCATGTGCATTAGACTGGAGTGGCAGTTGGGACACGCACCTCCCACTGATCGAGTTCGCATACAATAACAGTTACCACTCCAGCATAAGCATGGCACCATTTGCAGCCATGTATGGAAGGCCTTGTCGCTCCCCCATCTGTTAGAGTGAGGTGGGAGGACGACAATTCTTATCAGAGGAGTTAATGAAGAAAACCAAGGAAGATGTTGAAAAAGTTCGCCTTATTAGAGAGAGGTTGAAAACAGCATTCACAAGACAGAAAACATATGCTGACAAGAAAAGAAGAGAACAAATTTTTAAAGTGGGAGATCAAGTTATGTTAAAAGTTTCTCCAATGAAAGGGGTAATGAGATTCAGCAAGAAGGGTAAGTTGAGTCCAAGATATGTTGGCCCCTTCGAAGTACTTGCATTGATCGGAGATGCAGCTTGCAGGTTGGCGTTGCCTCCATCATATGGACACGTGCATAATGTCTTTCACGTATCAATGTTGCGCAAGTACCAACATGATGATGCCAATGTGGTGAATATGGAGGAACCAAATTTGAATGTAGATCTGACATATGCTGAGCAGCCTATAGAAGTCTTGGAGTACCAAACTAAGCATATGAAGAATAAAATGGTACCCATGGTGAGGGTGACTTGGACACATCATAGAGATGAAGATGCCACCTGGGAACTGGAAGAAGAAATGAGAAGAAATTTTCCAGAATTATTTAGATGAGATAATCTAATTTCTTTTATTCAAATTCGAGGACGAATTTATTTTTAAGGAGGTTATGATGTAACGACCCTGATTTTTCAGGATTTAATAAATGGATATTTTATTATATTATTTTGAAAAATATTGTTATTAATATTACTATATTTAATAATTCTGGAAATAAAAATAAAAATTGAGAGGAGTTTGATTAGGGATAGGATTATTCAATTAATTTCGTAATTTATCTAATTAAATATTAGAATAAATAGGCAGTGGTTAAAGGGATAAATTAGAGGATTTAATTTGAATGAGATTAGATAATATGGTTAGAGAATAATTAAAAAATCTGTAAACACTATAAATAAGAATATGGGGGTACGAACGTTTTGGCTTCGTCTTCGTGATTTTCGGCTTCGTCTTCGGCGACGTCAGAGAACAAGGCGCGCAGGTACGTAGGGGGGATTCCATTTTCTATTGTGTCGTGATATTTTATGGTGCAATCTAGTTTGGAATAGAATTATTACGGCCGTAATTTTGTTTGCTATTGCGACATTGTTTACGGTAGTAAAGGGGGGTAAAAAGAGAAAGAGCGTTTACGCCCGTAGAAAAAAAAGGGGCGTAACGAGAGGGCGAGGTTCACGTACAGATGGAAAGGAGTAAAAGCAAGAAAAAAAAAGGGAAAATGGATTGGCCGTAAAGAAATTAAAAGAAAAGAAAAAAAAGTTGGAGACGAGGTTTTACGGCCGAGAAAAGAGAGAGAAGAGTAGAGTTTTACGGCCGAGAAAAGGGTGGAGAGAGAATTAAAAAAAAATATTTACGGCCGAAGAGTTAGGGTTTTCGGCCGTAATGGAATAGAGAGGTAGAGAGAGAAAGAAAAAAAGGGTATTTACGGCCAAAGAGTTAGGATTTTCGGTCGTAATAGAATAAGGGGTAAAATATGGAGAGAGAAAGATGTAGAAAAAAAAGAGAAGAGAATTTACGGCCGTAAAAATCAGAGAAGATGGAGAGAGAAAAAAATAGAGAGAGATTTATAAAAAAAAAAGGAATTGATGTTACGGCCGTAATGAACAGGGAGGAAGATTTGGAAAGAGTACACTATCGAGAGTTATTATTTATTTTTGAGTAAATTTTAATTACTGGGTATTATTGTTGTTATTAATTAATTTGATGTATTAATTATAATGTTGGTGATTGATCTGTTTATATTACGATGAACTTTGATTTTGATTGTATTGTTGACCTACTTAGTTTTGAGTTCAGAATTTATCTAATCAAATTGATAATTTATTTAAAGATAGACATTTTAGGTAAACAAGATAAAAGCCGAAAGCTACTGGGCCCATGTTCACTGATTGTCACTAAGACGGGACCAATTGAATTGAATTGAATTGAATGGGGCAGATAGTGTAAAAGCTATTGCTGTCCTGTGTATGGCCACTCGTCCCCCACCATACACGAATCCATTGAATCGTATCGAGCTTGCCGTGGCACTGATCCCCCACTGGCCTGCATGAAAGTGACATGGTGTCCCTTAATTAACTGAGCGCTCCTCATTGAATTGGATAACCCCGAACATTGAAAATCGAATCGAATTGAATTGAATTGAAATTGGAATTGAAGTGAATGGAATTAAATCATGGTCATTTGGATATATTGGCATGGAGTTGGCAATTATTATTGTCCTATTGAATTGAATTGTTATTGGCCAATGACCATTGATTATTGAATTGGAAATTATTAATTGAATATTGATCTATTAATCAGGCAATTGATAATTATTAATTGGAACAATTGTTATTGATTTATATTGGTCTGTTGATCATAGCCTCATATATTGTTCATATTGATAAATTGTTAATTGATTATTGTATTGACTGCTCAATCGACTCATTATTGATTTTACCTTATTTTCGATTGAGCATATTGATTGTCTTTTAGACCCTACGTACTGAGTATTTTTATACTCATGGATAGTTCCCTGTACCTGGATCCGTGCAGGTGAGAGAGATGTAGATGATGGTCCTGTAGGTGGCTACGCTCAGTGACAGACAGATGTTGCACATGACATTAGATCTAGTTATTTAGTTTTATTATTTCCGCACTTATTAGAATTGTAAACTCATGGATGTTTTAGCATTTCGATTATTATGAATTATTAGTTATTATTTTTTAAAAGTCTTCCGCGTTTATGTTTTATATTCTGCACTTTATAGATTTTATTCCGCAAAAATATTTTATAAAAAATTGAGTAGCGCCTCTGGGACGATTATGAGCACGTGAAAGTCACGTGAGTCTCGGGACGTTACAGATTCTATGAAAAGTTAACAGAATTCTCTACAACTTTAATATTTATGATTTATACAAAATCTAATATAATCATAGTTAATTATTTAATAAAATATAGTACATAAAGTTATCCTCTTTTCTTTAAACTTTTTCAACATTTTAACTTTAATCTTTCGAAGTTTATAATACAAAAATATAATTTTATATGTCATTAAAACTTAGATCCAACAGCAATTTCTATATTATTATAGTGTCTTATTTCATATCACTTCGACGTGGTGTAAAATTTATTAAGTTTAGCTTATATAAACTTATAATAATATTATATCTAGATGTAACAAACTTGGAAAATGCTAAGTCTATTTTTTGGCATTCAACTCAAAGCATAAAAATTATCAGTCAATATTATATTAAATTATATTGGAGGTTCGAATTAAAAGTTGACGCGTTTCAAACAGAAGTAAAAAATTAAACTAAATATACAACTCCCAAGACATTTAGCCTAATATAATATACTATAATATATATATATATATATATATATATATATATATATATATATATATATATATATATTCACATCATCTCCTTCTTAAAGGAAATCTAATATATATTGAGCTAGTACTTTTCCCTTAATGATATGAAAATCCAAATTTTCTTAATAATAGCTAGTAAAAAATTTGAAAAGCTTATAAAATCAAAATCTTCTATATATTGTAGTAAAAATAGAATAGTCTATTGAATTTTTTAAAAAAAGTTTTAATATTAATTATATTGTTTTATTAATAAAATATCTGTTAAAATATATTGTTAATTACCGAAAGGAGATATAAAAAATGCCGTTTGATACACCCTATCGTGTAATATTTAAATAAAAATGTTTTTGGACAATATTTAAAACTTATAATATAAACGAAAATAAGAGATATTTGACTAAAAAAAGAATGATATGCAAGATTAGATGTTGCTTTTCTTGATGAGATCAACTCGTGGCCGGGTCAAAAACTTAGGTCAGTGGCCTTTTATTCCTTCTGAGATAAAAAGTCTTCAAATAATTTTGATTCTATTATTTTATGGATTATTAAAAAAAATGTAACTATACATTTTTGTAGAATCTATGTCTATATTAAATCAAAACAAAATTAGTTCAATGCCACATATCACATCACAAATATAAAAAATATTATATTTAAAATAATAATGATTTTAAAATATGAATAAGGTAGAGTTATTATATTTAATTGAATAATTATATATTCTGAATTGATCGACCTGTGTTCCTGACCGGTCGACTTGTATTTCAGCTGATAGCTCAATCGTCTTGCACTATTTTAAGCATAACCTTTTACACAATTATCCAAATTAGATAATTTTAAATTCTATGAAAAGCTAACATAATTCTCTACAACTTTGATATTTATTATTCATCCAAAATTTAATAAGATCATAGTTAATTATTTAATCAAAATATAGTACATAAAATTATTCTTTTTTCTTTAAACTTTTTCAGTATTTTAATTTTAATCTTTCGAGATTTATATCATCAAAATATAATTTTATATGTCATTAAAACTTAGATCCAACAATCTTTCTTTTTTTATGAAGACAAACCGAAAAATATGAAAAATGTATAAGTTGCGAAAAAATTATAAAATAAGTTGTAAAATTAATTTTACTCCCCATAACACAACTTTCCTCACAATGATGGATATTCACATAAGTATAAATTATAAAGAATTCTTCATATAAAGTGATATTCAGATCATATTTATCCTATATTTTTCTCCCCTTTGTTTCATAAAAAAGAATAATTTATATACGAAGCATATAAGAAACCATATGTAACTCTCCCTTAATCAATTTTTCAAAAAATTAATTCTTCATCTTTTTGTCATATAATAGACATTTAGAGTATTGTAAGTTTTGAAAGATAACTCATCCTAAATTTATAGTTATTTTATAATGAAAACAAAAATATATATATATTAAAAATCAAAATATGACATAAAACTTTCATTCAACAATGATGTACATGATATATCAAAATAAAGTTTAATTATGCTCCCCCTATTACTTTTAACAATTTACATTTATATGTTCCTCTTTTAAAAAAATAGTAGTTTTAAATTTTTTAGTGACATAAGAAAATAGATGATACTTCTACTACAACTTTTGTGCCTTTACATTTTCCATTTCTTATATCCTTTGCATGTGAGGTATACCTGAAAAATAATCAAGTAACTTTTTGTACCTAAACTTTCTTTAGATCCAATTTTATTAGATAATGTACCTTTCGGAACCCACGTAATCACATGTTGTGAAGATTTTCTTATTTTGCATTGGCATGCATAATGACCATAAAATCCACATGTAAAACATTTGAGATGTGATTTTATACCATATAGATGATTGAGTTTTTAATATGAATTTTCATAATCTTATTTTGTGAGTTTTTCAAAAGATTATTTTCTTTTTTTACATTTTCTAAATAATATGTTAATTTTATAATTTCATATGCATGTGTAATTTTCAAAATTCAATTTCATTTTTAAGTTTTTCAATCTCATATAATAATTTTTTATTTTCCTCTTTAGTTGAAAAATATTTTTTTTATGAGAGAGGAGAGTTCTTCATTTACATCTAAAAAAATATTTTCATCAAAAAATTTGATGACTCATTATTTGAAATTAAAAAGTTTGAAATCACATCATCGTTGTGTACCATTAAGCACATGTATGCATCCTCACTAGAAAAGCTTGATGAGTCATTTGATTTATCTTCACTCAACTTTTTAATTTTTTCTTTGTCTCCTTCTAAGATGTCTCTTTTTTATCTTTTGAGTGATGTTTACATAATCTTCTTTTCGACTTTTCACTCTTCTTTTTAAATTTCATCAACTTAAGATATTTGTCAAATTTTCTTGTACAGCGGGTTAGTTTCTTTTCGCTCATTTCTTCTTCACTTGAGTTATCTTTATTTTCGCTTGCTTTCAAAGTTAATGTCTTTTTTTTGGAAGCATTCTTCTTCTTCTTAGATTCCGATCCCATATGTTAGATGTGAACCAATAAGATCATCAAAATTCAATTTGTTCAAATTTTTTTCTTCGATCATCGTCCTTTTTGTATAGCCATATATGCTATGAAAATAGCCTTTGTTGGATGAAAATAATTTATTTTTGAACAATTCCTAATATCAATATCAAAGAGTATTCGGTTTGGATTGAGAATAATCAATAATACGTTAATTATGATGATTATTATTATTTAAAATATTAGTACAATAGTATTATCTTTAAAATAAAGGAAAAAAATGCTCTTGTTTGATCCTGCCAACATCGGAAATATTTTAATATTATCTGTTCAGTTTTCAAAGATTGGACAGGGAATAAACATTTTAATCATTATATTTGACCACCTAATTCATATTAAGGTGGCGTTCGATGAATTCACCATTATTTATTACATGAGTCCTTAATTGACAAAGTTAGGTAATGCGAAGTCCATGTTTCAAATTATTTAATGTTTCCTTTTTATTTATTTTTCATTCATGGCATTTTAAAATTTTAGATACCTCTCTCGGTCACATTTACACTTTATATTTGACAACGGTATGCCTAGGAGTCATGACATCTTTAATCCTGGCACGTGGTTAGTAAAAATTATGTCTAAAAAAATTAGAATTAGTATAAAATAATTCTTACTGCAAATAAACATAAGATATGTCAAAGAGCACCAACCAAAGAGCACCAACAAGAATCGAGGTAAAATGGTAAGTGGCTTCTAATTTTTATGAATACAAAAATCTTAGTCTTACTTGTTATATCACATTCAATCAAACATGGCCATTCATTTTAGTTTCACTCAGATATACTCAAACAAAAGAAAAACTAACACCCGTAAAATCCTCGTATACTTTTCAATGACAAGAACTTACATTCCAAATTTTCTAACTACAGTGAATCAAAATACCAATAAAATTGTTGATCGCGAGGAACATGCAGTAGTTATTTACTTTTCTTTTTTTTTTCAAGTAACTTTTCCTTCCCAATCTTAGATTTTTAAATTTATCGTTGTGAAACAATTCGAGTTCTGTATCATTTAAAAGGCTTTCTGCGTTTGTGAATTGTTGACGGAGGGAGAAGTTGTAGTTGATTACTTTTTTTCTATCCAAGTAGTCTTTTTCTTTCCAAATCCCAATTATTGGTTAAATATTATTCTTATATTTATATAAAACCAATGCATAGTGGGAGGTTTCAAATGATTCTCCATTCAGCTTTTGTATTTATCCTTTTTCTAATTTTTCTATTTATTTCTTACTTGGCGAACTAATAGAGCAAGATCTATTGGTGAATAATATACCGAAAGGTTTGATTACTAATAGAGCGGAATGGCGTCGTATGATCCATGTAGCCGACCCCACCTAATGGGATAAGGCTTTGTTGTTGTTGTTGTATTTCTTTTTTGGAATATGAAGTAGTGTATAATAATGCATAATGCATTTATTCTGAGACTGCATAATGCATAATGCATTTGTTCTCTAAAAGACAGCACATTAAATAGTGCATTTATCTTCCATTCTCCAATGGATAACAGTTTCTTTCAAAAGAGAGTTTAAAAGAGCGACAACAATCTCTGCACATCTCCGTTAGCCCACAGCAATAGTCAAGCTCGGCAGTCTGCACGATCATGAAATGCTTCGTCCTGGCTTTCCTCCTCCACATCAACGAAGCAATCTGACAATTTAAAAGATGTTAAATGGGGTCATGTCCTGCTCATCTGCTCGGGGATGCCCCTGAACCTGACCCCATTCCATGGTCCGGAGCGCCAAAGCAATCGTGTACCTAGCGCTCACAGGGTTATCTCCATGGCCATGACGTACTCGCCCCTCGATGGGTCACTGGTGCTCGTCCAAGCAGTCAGATTTTGGAACTCGGTCGTCGGGTTCATCCAAACTTCATGCCCAGTAGCATCGTGTCAATCGGTTTGGTAGAAGCTCTGCTACGCGAATCCGTCGAAGTTATCGCTGGTGCTAGTGGACTCTCTCACGACGAAGTTGCCATCGTCCATAAGCTGCGCCATGGGATTGGACAAGGTCTTCATGCCCGAGGATGACCGCATGACGGTGTTGTTCCCGTCAGACGACGAGCGTGCCATTGGCGTCCAACGACAAGGTTCTTGTAGAATCTCAAAAGGCATCAGGAGGTGAATTGGTGTTTAATCGAAAATATCGATTTCATAAAATTAATCGCGGAAGCACAAAACCGATTCTTAAAACCTATGCAATTCATATTATAAACACAATATTAAGGGGAGATAGAATGAGAGAAATCAAACATAAATAGACGCGATGGTTGTTGACGAGGTTCGGCCACACTTTGACCTACGTCTTCACTCCGACTTTTCGACCTTGAGACCGCCGGAGATTCCACTAGCACTTTCTTTGTTCCAAATGAGACAAGTAAGAAAGTCCTTTACACTAACCTCATTTTCTTCGCTTCGAGAGGCAAGACAACCTCTCCTCTTTATAAGTTAATCTATTTCTCTCGCTCAAGATGTAAGATTTAGAACATCTTTTACACAAGAGCTTTCTCTATTTTTCTGAACAAAATATTACTCTCTCTTTACAATGCTAGGCTCACAAGAGTGGAAGAGAGAAAGAAGAGCACAACTAAAATGATAATTTCAAAGAAAAGATATTCTTTTGATTTCTTGAAGTATTACTTCAATGCTTGGATGGATGTTATTGCTTCTAACTTTAGCACTCCTTTTATAGACTTTGGCATGTGAAAAATTTGTTCAGAATTAATTTCACATTTTTCTCCTCAAAATATAGTCGTTATTGTTCATTTTAGTAATGAATTAGTTGATCACATTTATGGGCTGGTCAATCGGTCTATATGACCATTGGCTCATTTTCTTCATTTGCCGCAGTAGTCGACCACATTAATGGATCGGTCGACTGGTCTATATGACCGTTGCGCTCATTTCTACAGCTTCAACACTTGGTCGCTCGACTGGATTGTCGACCGACGTCTCGACCAGTACAGTCTCACGATTTTGATTTTCTCTCATTCAGTTGATCGGTCGGTCGGTACATCGATCGGTTTGTCAATCGGTTCAGCCTCGCAGTTTTGATTTGAGCAGATTATGCATTGATTGGTCGACCGGTATCTCCAATCGATCGACCGGACTGTCTCGACCGGCTTTCATAGATTCAACCGACAAGTTGACCACCCTGCACTATTTTGAGCATAACTTTTTGCACAGTTATCCAAATTTGATGATCTTGGAGTCTATGGAAAGCTAGCAGAATTCTCTACAACTTTGTATTTAATCAAAATATAGTGCATAAAGTTATCCATTTTTTTAAAACTTTTTCAGCATTTGAACTTTAATCATTCGAGATTTGTATTATCAAAATATAATTTTATATGTCATTAAAACTTAGATCCAACAATTCTGACATGACCGAGGATTGGCACGTCGCGGTTGGCGACCCACACAACGGTTTGTGCAGAGATGTTATAATACCATATGTTGACATAGTGGTTGTCCGAGTTCATAGGATTGAAGAAGCCAAGCTCGAAGCTTTGATTTGCCGAGACCAAGGTGTTGCCATCGGCGAGGTTCTGGTTCGACGTCAAGGTGTCAACCCCGCTTGAAGAGGCCATCAGAACCTCGGACATGAAGAGAAGAAGGTGGAAGGGTGGCGACATTTTGAGACCTATCATGGCGCCTGTATCACAGGACCATAAGAGTTGTAATAATAATATAACTATGGTTAGAATGACGTCCTGTCACAGCGTCTAATTATGTGATACGATGTTTTTGAAATTACAAAGGGAATAGGATGAAAAAAAGATCAGATAAATTTTAAAAATTAGAGATATATATAATTTTTCTCAGACTGAGTTTGTGTAATACTTCGGATATACATGAGTTTTCTTGTGTGCGTTCTTTCTTTGATATTAATGTGTAAAGATTGGTGTTTTTTGTTTGGATTGCGAAAAGAGGGGTTCTTTTTCTTAATTAACATGCATTTTATCATGATTATTTTTTCACAAATTACAAGTAATTAGTTCATTATATTACATTACGTTTTTTTATTTATGATAAAAAAATACAAATTTAATGAAATTAGAAGGTGTAAATTAATGAACATTACATTATAATATTTATACAAGTATTGTTCTTTTTAAAGAAAATTTTAAATTTTAAAATAGTGGATATAATATTTTGATAATGATTGAATATTTACAAAAGGATTAATTAAATAGTGGATATAAAACTATTTTATTATAAGAGGATAAAAATAATATATTTAAAAACATTTTATATTCTTAAAATAAAATAAATAAATAAATTTAATAAAATATATTTATAAATTAATTAAAATTGCGTGAAGCGCGAGGGCGTTCCCTAGTTTATGATGATGATAGAATGGATAAAAAACACTATGTATTAAGTTTTCAAATACTTATACTAATATAAATAGCATGCTACTATCTTAAGTTTACTTATGTCATATAATAATTGTCAGGTTTAGCCCTGAGCAAACCTGACTTCGGATCCGGGTTCACCTTGACTCAGACCTGATCCGGTTTATGCCGGGTCCAAATTTTTTTGGACCCGGTAGCCCTGAGCAAACCTGACTTCGGATCCGGGTTCACCTTGACTCAGACCTGATCCGGTTTATGCCGGGTCCAAATTTTTTTGGACCCAATACCGAAATCGGTACCGGGTTTGGGTCGGTTTCGGAAAATTAGGATCGAGATCGGGAATATGATCGAGTCAAAAAATTATTTAAAATTTTTAAATATATATAATCAAGATAATTAGTAATGTTAAACTATAATTTAATCAAATAAATATTAACTTATGAAAATATTATATCAACATATCATATAATAAGACAATAATTTTTTTTCAACACTTCAAAATGAATAAATAATTATCAAACTATTAAATCATTATAATTATATAAATATTATTAGTATTTTTTATTATTAAAACCGGGTCAAATTTTCAAACACTAGACTTGATCCCGACTTGAAACCTGTTGAATTTTTCATTTGTTTGACTCGGTCCCGTACAATCGGGCCGGGAATATTTTCAGGACAATCGGGTCGGTGAGGGCCGGGTCGACACCCAGTTCATTAATATATTGTCATATTTTGTCAAAAATGTTACAAATAATGTGAGCAGTTTTTTTTAATTACTGGTTCCCTCTTATTTGTGTATCCATGAGAAGAGAGAGAAAACTGATCCCCTCTCAGGTTCGCACAGATGGGCTTTGTCACAGTTTGTCTTTCATCAGACCAAGTGACGGATCGAAAGATCACTTTGCAGGTCCTGTTTACAAATATTAGTATTATATATGCTTCTGTGTAATGCTAAAATGGAGTTCAAATTGATAAAATAATCAAGGGCTTTTTTTTTTATACTCATTCGGAACCTCCAATATTCAGAAATATTAACATGACTAATTCGAAGTCCGGATAAAGAATACTCGCCTCGCCAGGTCAGAATAAGCAAGGGCCTTTAAAATAAATAATTTTTATATATTTTTTTTAAGAAAGATGGAAGCATCGCCTAAAATAGGTCTTCGTTTTTCATAGTCTGATTCGTTACAATTCGCAGGCATACATTGCAATTCCAATCAGGCGTTTATAATTTTTATAAACCTGTCCAATCAGGCGTTTATAATTTTTATAAACCTGGGATTATCAAATGTTTCTTGAACCAAAATAAGGCTAAGTAAGTAATATGCCACTAGGGGGGATCTTTACATTGCAATCTAAGTCACTGTGTGTGTTTGCATTCAGATCGCCTGACTGCGTGCAGTGCCTTGTAACTGTAACGCCCCGAGATTTTTTTTTTCTTTTGCCTGCCCAGAAGATTATCTCGACAACGTCACTCAATTCTATACCTTGACTTTGACCAGCCAACGAACTGACTTACATAAGCGGAAGACTAATTTACAACATTCTATTACAATATGCGGAAGCTATTATACCATATCTAATAACTTGCGGGTTAGAGCCCACGTCTAGATAGTAATGGACCCTATATCCATGTGCATGTCACCCGTCAGAGGAGTCATCAACCATCTCACCATCGCCATCACCATCACCTGTATGGATCCAAATACAGGGGCAAAGCCCAATGAGATAACTCAGTACGTAGGGTCACCCATAATATTTATATGAACCATGGTCAATATCAATATCAATACTATCAATAAATAATTATTCATAACAATATATAATTGATCAGAGGTCAATGAAGACTACAATTCAACAATAAATAATTCAATTAATGATTAACAATTGATCAATGTTCAATTGGCCAAAAGTCGATGAAGGTCACCATAACAATTATTAATTCAATTCTATCAATAATTTACTATCCATCAGCCTTAAAGGCGCAATTTAATTTTTTCATCAGCCATAAGTGTGAAATCGATAGTCTATCAACCACTAGGACGAAATTAATTGTCCATCAGCCACTAGGGTGCAATTCAATTAACAATTCGATCATCAATTCAATTATCAATTTCATCTTTGGAGTTATGATCAACCCTTTCGGACGCAATAAGAGAGCTTTCTATTATTATTAGGGGACACCATGCCACTTCAATCAATAAGTTTGGGTATGATGGGGGACGAAGGATCACACCGAAATAGTTAGCCCGAAGGCCCTATCAACCCGAAGGCGTAGTTAGCCCGAAGACCCTATCAGCCTGAAGGCGCAATATTAGCCCGAAGGCCCTATCAACCCGAAGGCGTAGTTAGCCCGAAGACCCTATCAGCCCGAAGGCGCAATATTAGCCCGAAGGCCCTATCAACCCGAAGGTGCAATATTAGCTCGAAGGCCCTATCAATCCGAAGGTGCAATATTAGCCCGAAGGCCCAATCAGTCCCAGTGGCAATCAGTAGACATGGGCCCAATACATTTCAACTTTTATCTCAATTACCTAAGATGTCTATCTTTAACAATTATCTTAGGTTAAACATGACCCAATCATAAAATCACTATTAATCAATGATATGATTAGATAGGATGACGGTAAATTGGATACGATGACAATTTGATCAGGATCAATCAATAATGATGTCAATGGATCAATACCATAATCAATATCATGATTGGTGTGTAATGTCAACAATAATCAATATGATGATAATATGATCAAATATGATCATAATAAAATCAAAGATGTTAATCAAATGATCAGCAATGATTAACGATCTTAACAATCCAATAAACTATAAATTAATTCATAAAAATATGTTTCTATTTCAGAACACAATCCGTGTTGATCATTACCCGGATCGTGCTAAATGGAATCCAAGCCGTGTCAGACAGAATCCCTATCGAATTTTGTCACCATAAAAATTGTGTTTCCAACATAATTTTCGGAGGTCATATCTATGTCATTCAATATTCAATCGATGCAAAATAATATATAATTTATGTATAATGAAGAAGAGTTTTGGGGTCCATGTCGCGGAAAACCGACGCCATGGGGATCCCCCTACGTACCTCAAGTTGGTTGAAACATAACTCTGTTTCTGATCGTAAATTAATTGTACCAATGCTGAATTTTGTCCCAGCAATTACTCCAATCCTTTTTCTCTATATATTCTATTTTTCTTTTCCTGGTCGAGAAATTAAATAAACGAACTATCATAAATGAAAGAAATAAAATATATATTTTCTACGTTTTTTCATTTTATTTCTTTCTAGACCTACGTCTTATTTCTTGGCATCTTCTCTCTCTATTTTTTTTTCCAACCAATTTTTTTTTTAATTCTCTCTAAATCTTCCTCCTATCCATTTTTTTTTTCCATAGTCGATCGGATTTTGACCGCAACCGGCCAATCCGTTTTGGCCATAATATCCCACCTTTATTCCCTTTTTTTTCACCTTTTCTTGGCCGTAATTTGCACATGTCCCCTTTTATTATTTTTTTTAACCTCTTCTATTCCTCCTTTTGCGGGCGTAACACCTCTTTTCCCTTATTTCATTTTTTTTATTTGCTTTTCTCTCTCAACTTCTCTCTTCTATCAACCTGCACGCATTTTTTTTTCTTCTTTTCTACTGTGTCACAGCATCCCTCTCTCTCAACTCTTCTTAAGCCCTCATCTCTTCTCCCCCTCCAATCATGCTACGGCCAATTTGTTTTTGGCCAACAACTTTGAATTTCTCCTTCATCTTTCGTCCCTTGACTTCCTCCTCTTTTCTCTCTCTTTTGATTTTTACTCCCTTAATTCTCTCTCAATTTCCTTTTATTTTCTTGCGGCCTTAACCTTCTCCTAATCCCTTACGGCAGTAAAGCAAAATAATTTTTGCGACGGTAATAAAACTATACAAACCAGATTACACCGTAGAACGACGTCACAATACGTACCTATGTGAATCCCTGCCTTCGCCGTTGGAAAAGTTGCGTCCGTCACCGAAGAACGCCGCGCACCGAAATAATTTCTCTCGCTTCCTTTTTTCGAGTTTAGCCGGCCCTATCTCTTTATTTATAAGATTTATAATTCTCCATTAAACTCTAACTATCTTTTGTAATCCAACTTCAATTTAATCTCTTAATTAATCCATTTAACTAATTCAGATTTATTTTCATTAAATAAATTCCAAAATTCATTAAATAGTATTATCCTTCCAATTTTCCTTTATTTTCGGAATTATTTAATTTTATAATATTTTATCATCTAATTTTCAAATTAAAATAATAATAAATATTATTTTAATGACTAAAATATTTTAAGCCATAAAATTCTCAATCCTATCCTACGTGGAAATCCTATATCCATTAATATATCTTTTAAATCTCAAATCAAATTAAAATTCCTAATCTCAATCTAATTATGATTTCCACTCTAAATGGGGTTTAAATTTTTCTTCAATCCATCAAACACTCTAATTGAATTATAAAATTACTATATTACCCTTAATAAAATCGTGGGGTGTTACATAATAACCTCCTTAAAAATAAATTCGTCCTCGAATTTTGCGAAGGAGAATTTGACCAATCCAACATACGATCAATAAGCCTATTAAAAGAATATCCATATTCACTATCAATGTACTTGCATTTTTTTTTTCTAATCTATCCAAATGAAAAGACTAATTATTCTATAATTATTTTATTCTCTATTCCTGGTGTTTATCATTCATTCTATAATGGTGCCTTAATCTTCCTCGTCTACGCGATGCTCAGTATCCATTTCGATGTTGTACACACGTTTTGGTAGTAGTGCACCCGATCCTTCATTCCTTCCTCGATCTTGTTCATTCCTTTTTGGTTCCAAACAATTACGAGCGAAATGCCCTTGCTTTCCACAATTGAGGCATGCTCCTGTTTTGCGATAACATTCTCCCACATGATATTTTTGACAGTAGGAACAAGGTAGTCTTTCCTTTTTCTGTTCATTGGACTCCAAATCATTCCCTCTTTTGCCTTGATTATCTTCCCGACGATCGTTACGTTGGTCTTTCTTGTCGGGATATCTATATTGGTCAGCAGATGTTTGATTATGTTGCTTGTCACCTGCTTTATCTCCATCTTCTAAATAGACGGCAAACTCTTCAGCAAATCGGAGGGTCTGACAATTTCCTCCTTTCACTCTTTCTCGAAGACTGGGCTTAAGGCCATCCACCCAACGCTTCACTCGATCTAGTTCTGATTGCTGCAATGTTGAGTACTTCTCCAAGTTCAAGAATTTTGTCAGATATTGCTTGATGGTCATCGATCCCTGCTGGAGTGTTAGGTACTCCTTCTGCTTTCTACCCCTCTCGTAGGCAGGGATGAATCTATCTCTGAAGGCCTTCTTGAAGTCCTCCCAGGTGACATTATCCTGTCCTGAGAACGTTGTCAGCTTAGCGGCCTTCCACCATTCTCTGGCTTCACCCTTCAGCTTACGATTGGCGTAGAGCAGTTTGCGGTCCTCACCGCAATCCATTTCGAGGAAGATCTGCTCAATCTCCTCAATCCAGCTCTCCGCATCCTCAAAGTCGCCCTTCCCATCAAATTGAGGGGGTTGCAACTTGAGAAATCTTTCTATTGTATCCCTTCGATTATGGTGAGATGTAGGTCGAAGCTCCTAGGCTGGGAGTGCTCAGTGTGGGCTGAGTGAGATTCATGAGGCGGCAATCCTTGTCTTAACTGCTCCTCCTGCTGCACGTTGGCATGTACTCCATTCATGAGAAGGCCTTGTGCATTATGTCTATTCGTTCTCGGACTTAGGACTTGTCGCTCATTGACTTGAGGACCTTGGGCCTGCTGATTGGCCCGCTGAGATCCACTTCGGGGAGCTCGTGGGATGTTGTGCGAAAAGCTCATCCTTGATTCCATCTGTATCCACAAAACATAAATTGCCATGAGTGTTCTATCCACAACTTATTCTATCATCACACCATATCATATGGGGATAACCTCCTTAGGATTTTGGTTATTCTATCTTAGAATAACCTCCTTAGAACTTGTGTTATTCCTTTCGAAATAACCTCCTTAGGCGTTGCCTTATACTTTCAATGAAGTAATTCTATTTCCATCGTCTAAGGATCTATGTCATCCCTTACTCTATCCATAGCCTCGTAAGACTCCATATTTCATATTGCATTGGTAAGCTATCTAAGTTAATCATCATTAAGAAACTTACTTGACTCTTTGTTGATGGCGCGGTGGTTGCTCATGACGTGTGCACATGGACTCTATTCTATTAGAGACAACTAAGAAGTGTCTCTCGTTAGGCTCTGATACCTTTGTAACGCCCCGAGATTTTTTTTTTCTTTTGCCTGCCCAGAAGACTATCTCGACAACGTCACTCAATTCTATACCTTGACTTTGACCAGCCAACGAACTGACTTACATAAGCGGAAGACTAATTTACAACATTCTATTACAATATGCGGAAGCTATTATACCATATCTAATAACTTGCGGGTTAGAGCCCACGTTTAGATAGTAATGGACCCTATATCCATGTGCATGTCACCCGTCAGAGGAGTCACCAACCATCTCACCATCGCCATCACCATCACCTGTATGGATCCAAATACAGGGGCAAAGCCCAATGAGATAACTCAGTACGTAGGGTCACCCATAATATTTATATGAACCATGGTCAATATCAATATCAATACTATCAATAAATAATTATTCATAACAATATATAATTGATCAGAGGTCAATGAAGACTACAATTCAACAATAAATAATTCAATTAATGATTAACAATTGATCAATGTTCAATTGGCCAAAAGTCGATGAAGGCCACCATAACAATTATTAATTCAATTCTATCAATAATTTACTATCCATCAGCCTTAAAGGCGCAATTTAATTTTTTCATCAGCCATAAGTGTGAAATCGATAGTCTATCAACCACTAGGACGAAATCAATTGTCCATCAGCCACTAGGGTGCAATTCAATTAACAATTCGATCATCAATTCAATTATCAATTCCATCTTTGGAGTTATGATCAACCCTTTCGGGCGCAATAAGAGAGCTTTTTATTATTATTAGGGGACACCATGCCACTTCAATCAATAAGTTTGGGTATGATGGGGGACGAAGGATCACACCGAAATAGTTAGCCCGAAGGCCCTATCAACCCGAAGGCGTAGTTAGCCCGAAGACCCTATCAGCCCGAAGGCGCAATATTAGCCCGAAGGCCCTATCAACCCGAAGGCGTAGTTAGCCCGAAGACCCTATCAGCCCGAAGGCGCAATATTAGCCCGAAGACCCTATCAACCCGAAGGTGCAATATTAGCTCGAAGGCCCTATCAATCCGAAGGTGCAATATTAGCCCGAAGGCCCAATCAGTCCCAGTGGCAATCAGTAGACATGGGCCCAATACATTTTCAACTTTTATCTCAATTACCTAAGATGTCTATCTTTAACAATTATCTTAGGTTAAACATGACCCAATCAGAAAATCACTATTAATCAATGATATGATTAGATAGGATGACGGTAAATTGGATACGATGACAATTTGATCAGGATCAATCAATAATGATGTCAATGGATCAATACCATAATCAATATCATGATTGGTGTGTAATGTCAACAATAATCAATATGATGATAATATGATCAAATATGATCATAATAAAATCAAAGATGTTAATCAAATGATCAGCAATGATTAACGATCTTAACAATCCAATAAACTATAAATTAATTCATAAAAATATGTTTCTATTTCAGAACACAATCCGTGTTGATCATTACCCGGATCGTGCTAAATGGAATCCAAGCCGTGTCAGACAGAATCCCTATCGAATTTTGTCACCATAAAAATTGTGTTTCCAACATAATTTTCGGAGGTCATATCTATGTCATTCAATATTCAATCGATGCAAAATAATATATAATTTATGTATAATGAAGAAGAGTTTTGGGGTCCATGTCGCGGAAAACCGACGCCATGGGGATCCCCCTACGTACCTCAAGTTGGTTGAAACATAACTCTGTTTCTGATCGTAAATTAATTGTACCAATGCTGAATTTTGTCCCAGCAATTACTCCAATCCTTTTTCTCTATATATTCTATTTTTCTTTTCCTGGTCGAGAAATTAAATAAACGAACTATCATAAATGAAAGAAATAAAATATATATTTTCTACGTTTTTTCATTTTATTTCTTTCTAGACCTACGTCTTATTTCTTGGCATCTTCTCTCTCTATTTTTTTTTCCAACCTATTTTTTTTTTAATTCTCTCTAAATCTTCCTCCTATCCATTTTTTTTCCATAGTCGATCGGATTTTGACCGCAACCGGCCAATCCGTTTTGGCCATAATATCCCACCTTTATTCCCTTTTTTTTTCACCTTTTCTTGGCCGTAATTTGCACATGTCCCCTTTTATTATTTTTTTTAACCTCTTCTATTCCTCCTTTTGCGGGCGTAACACCTCTTTTCCCTTATTTCATTTTTTTTATTTGCTTTTCTCTCTCAACTTCTCTCTTCTATCAACCTGCACGCATTTTTTTTTCTTCTTTTCTACTGTGTCACAGCATCCCTCTCTCTCAACTCTTCTTAAGCCCTCATCTCTTCTCCCCCTCCAATCATGCTACGGCCAATTTGTTTTTGGCCAACAACTTTGAATTTCTCCTTCATCTTTCGTCCCTTGACTTCCTCCTCTTTTCTCTCTCTTTTGATTTTTACTCCCTTAATTCTCTCTCAATTTCCTTTTATTTTCTTGCGGCCTTAACCTTCTCCTAATCCCTTACGGCAGTAAAGCAAAATAATTTTTGCGACGGTAATAAAACTATACAAACCAGATTACACCGTAGAACGACGTCACAATACGTACCTATGTGAATCCCTGCCTTCGCCGTTGGAAAAGTTGCGTCCGTCACCGAAGAACGCCGCGCACCGAAATAATTTCTCTCGCTTCCTTTTTTCGAGTTTAGCCGGCCCTATCTCTTTATTTATAAGATTTATAATTCTCCATTAAACTCTAACTATCTTTTGTAATCCAACTTCAATTTAATCTCTTAATTAATCCATTTAACTAATTCAGATTTATTTTCATTAAATAAATTCCGAAATTCATTAAATAGTATTATCCTTCCAATTTTCCTTTATTTTCGGAATTATTTAATTTTATAATATTTTATCATCTAATTTTCAAATTAAAATAATAATAAATATTATTTTAATGACTAAAATATTTTAAGCCATAAAATTCTCAATCCTATCCTACGTGGAAATCCTATATCCATTAATATATCTTTTAAATCTCAAATCAAATTAAAATTCCTAATCTCAATCTAATTATGATTTCCACTCTAAATGGGGTTTAAATTTTTCTTCAATCCATCAAACACTCTAATTGAATTATAAAATTACTATATTACCCTTAATAAAATCGTGGGGTGTTACAGTAACTGTAACTGGAAATTGCGACGGCCGATAGAAAGCCAACAGCCATCCCGAGTGCGAAGGCATGCCTGATTTCTATTTCATCTCTCTGATCAGGCTCACCTCCTGTCATATTCCTCGTTGTTTCAGTCGAGTTGCAGACATGACAAAGCCCAGGGTTCCCTTCAAAACTTGTTTCCGGGAAGCTGAAGAACTGACCTCCAGTGGGGATGTGCCCTGACAAGTGGTTGTGTGCTACGCTGAGAAAGTGTTCCGGCTCAACTGCAGCGCATAAAGGTGTTTCTGATCGAAAAATTCGAGAACAAGAAGAGAAGATCACAGAGAAATTGTAAAAAATAGAGAAGACACACGAATTTATCCAGGTTCACATTTGAGATGAAGGTTACATCTTGCAAAGAGGTTCCACTATATCGTTTAGGTTTACAGCCGCCACACATATTACATTAGAAATTAGGCTATTAAAAGCTCAAAAACCAGGTTTAAAACCCAAACAAACAGAGAAAAAATCTAATCCGAACCAAGCGAGACCGCCGTCGGGGGGCGAGACCCCCCAACCCCCCTTTCGTTCGTACGCTAGCAGCACTGCTAATTGGGTAATACTCAGATTCCCAGCTCACGTGGATGAACCCGGTTTGAGAAACAAGGGGTCCTGAAATATTCATCAACTCTAATAATCTCTCATTTGGTGGATATTTCACACCAATGAGAGCATTGTCAGCAACATTTTTCTTCAATCCGAGAGCAGTAGAGCACCACTCGAACTTTGCACCTGTAACTGCTTTAGTCAGAAAATCAGAACTATTCTCTGTTGTATCAACCTTTTCAAGCTGAACCTCTTTCTTTTCCACTTTTTCCCGAATGAAATGGTATTGGATGTCAATATGCTTTGTGCGTGAGTGAAATGCAGGATTCTTAGCTAACTGAATAGCACCTTGATTATCACATATCGCATCTATGGCACCTTGCTCAAATTCGAGCTCCAAGGACAATCGCCGTAGCCATATGGCCTCCTTTGCAGCATGAGTAAGAGTTATATATTTAGCTTCTGTAGAAGAAAGTGCTACCACGCTCTGTCTCTTGCTCATTCAACTTAGTACAGCCCCAAATAATATAAAAATATATCCGCTAGTGGACCGTCTACTATCAATGTCTCCACTACAATCAACATCTACATGGCCTACAATATCAAGCATCTTTCCTTTTCCCGCACCTTCAAAGCACAAAGCAAAATCTAAAGTTCCACGAAGGTACCTGAAAACTCTCTTGATAGCATTCCAATGTTCCCTGCTTGGGTTAGACATATACCGACTCAAGACTCCCAATGCTTGGGCTATATCTGGACGCGTGCACACCATGGCATACATTAAGCTGCCCACTGCACTTGCATATGGTACACGGTCCATCTCTTCGGCTTCTTCATCCGTCTTCGGGCATTGCTCTGAAGAAAGTTTGATTCCTAGAGACATAAGAGTACCCACTGGCTTGCAGTCCGACATGTTAAATTTCTTCAATACTTCTTTTACGTACTTCTCATGTCCTAGCCACAACTTTCGCTTCTGACGATCCCTTCCAATCTGCATACCCAAAATAAAATTCTCTGGTCCCAAGTCTTTCATCTCAAACTTTTTTGCCAACAAACCCTTCACTGAATTCACCATCTTCATACTATTTTCAATCAGTAACATGTCGTCCACATACAGTGTAAGAATGACAAACTGATCTCCAACTCTCTTCACATAAACATAATGATCTGAATCTGAACGTATAAACTTGAGTTCGAGCATGTACGTATCAAACTTCTGGTACCACATCCTTGGCGACTGCTTCAATCCATACAGAGACTTCTTCAATTTGCACACCAGCTTCTCTTTACCTTGAACCTCAAAGCCTTCTGATTGTTTCATATATATCTCTTCCTCCAAGTCCCCATGAAGGAATGCCGTCTTCACATCCATCTGCTCTACCTCAAGATTATATGCTGCTACCAGAGATAGAATAAATCTGATTGAAGTTATTTTCGCCACGAGAGAAAAAATCTCATCATAGTCGACTCCCTCAACCTGATAATACCTTTAGCTACCAGCCTCACCTTGTACTTCTCTACAGACCCATCCGGTTTCACCTTGTACTTCACCCTTGAACACCCATTTGCAACCAATTGTCTTTCTATCCTTAGGCAATTTACACAAACTTCATGTTTCATTCTTATCCAGTGACTGCATCTCATCTGTCATAGCAAGTTCCCACTGATTTGCATCATCCATAGACCTTGCATCTTTTATAGAACTAGGTTTTTCTCCGATGATGCTCAAAGCATGAAACGAACTCAGAGCACTAAGAGAATATCTAAGAGGTGCTCTTCTTTCTCGTGTCGATCTCTTGAGAACTGGTATGGTAGTACTAATATCTGAGTCTTCATCTGAATCTGCATCTTCAACTTCATTAACCGAGTCCTCTTGATCCAGTTCTGGAGCAGACTCAACTGAAGTATTTTGTGCAACCACCTCTGAAGTTTCAGAATTAGAATCTTCTTCGAGCACTACCACTTTCTTAGGTTCATCACCTTTTTGAACTTCAACTTGGAAACGTGATTCATGAAAAATAACATCCCTGCTGTAGACAATAGTCCTTGACTTTGGATTTCACAGTTTATAATCCTTGACCCCTTCCTTGTATCCGATAAATATGTTCTTTTCAGACTTACTGTCAACCTTACCCCGCTTTTCCTTGGATATATGAACATATGCGTCACATCCGAACATCCGAATATGAGATAGATTCGGCTTCTTCTCAAACATTGCCTCATAAGGCGTTCGATCCTTCACTGATGAGGTCGGTGAGCGATTCTTCAAATAGTTTGCTGTGGCAACAGCTTCTGCCTAGAACTCTTGCCCTAATCCAGCCCAACTCAGCATACATCTGGCCTTCTCTATGAGTGACCGATTTAACCTTTCAGCTACTCCATTCTGCTCAGGTATATATGGAGTTGTCTTCTGCCTTGCAATACCATTGTCCACGCAGAACTGCTCAAACTTCTCTGAACAAAATTCGCCTCCGTTATCTATACGAATGACCTTGATCTTGCTGCTCAATTGGTTTTCCACTAAAACTTTAAATTCTCGAAACTTATCGAATACAACTGACTTATTTTTGATAAAATAAATCCAACTGTATCTCAAAAAATCATCTATGAAAGAGACATAGTACCTGGACCCTCCAATATATGGAGTCGGAGTTGGTCCAAAAATATCACTATGGATCAGTTCGAGAATCTTGGTTGCTCTTGAACCTGTGTGTTGAAAACTGACTCGATTCTATTTTCCATGGAGGCAATGTTCACAGAACCCGTAGCCCACAGAACAATCCGAAACTCTTTCTACCATCTGACTTGATGCTATAGTAGAAAGTCTTTTCTCATTGATATGGCCTAATCTCTGATGCCACAGCATAGATGTGTTGTCTTCATTTTCTTTGGCCTCTTCAGAAATAATTCCGCAACCCACAGATATAGTCTCTCTAAGCAACTTGTACAATGTGTCATAGTGAACCCCTCGCGCAATCACAATAGACCCTCTGATCATCTTGCACGAATCCTTGTAGCAACTGAATATAACACCCGAATCAGCCATTGTACCAACAGATAACAAATTTATGTTCATAAGTGGTATATGCATCACATCTGGTAGAGTATTCACCATGCCATCATTCATCCTCGGCTTCACCCTGCCACGCCCAATAATCCAAACCGTAGTGTCATCTCCGAGCATGACATCTCCACCATTATACTCATCATATTCATAAAATCAGTGTCTATGAGGTGTCATGTGGTATGAAGCACCAGTATTGATGAGCCAGACATCCTTATCTGACTGTGCCATACATGCAGAAGCCACATACATTTCTCCTGCCTCAGCTTCCTTTTTGTCCGAGGTTGACTCAGCTTCTTTTTTGTGAACCGACTTATTTTTGCAGTCCCGCTTCATATGGCCCCACTCTTGACATCCCCAGCATTGCACCTTCTTATCTCTACTCTTCGAACGCCCACGAGATTTGGATCTGGACCCTCTGGTTTTGATTCCTTTCTGATTGCCTTCCTTTGGCCGCCAGCGTCTCTTTATTAAAACTTGTCGATCCCTTTCTTCGTTTTTCCTCTGATAACAAGACAACACATACACTTTCATACGAAAGTTCTTTATCCCCGTCACCAATCACGATAATCAGATTGTCCCATGAATCCGGCAGCGAACATAGCAATGCTATTGCCTTATCATCATCTTGAAACTTAACACCGATCGATACAAGTTGACTGATCACCGTGTTAAAGTTATAAAGATGAGTAGAGAATGAGTCACCCTCATGCATCCGAAGATTGTACAATTTCTTCCTCAGAAATAACTTGTTAACTAGTGACTTACTTTGATATAGGGATTCCAACTTCCTCCATAGATCTTTGGCTGTAGGTTCGCTCATCACATTCGTAAGAATTGAATCCGCGAGACAAAGCCGAATCAAACCCTTCGCCTTTCTATCGATCCGATCTCATTCTTCGATCGCCTTTGGATTTACCTGACTGAAGGACGCTCCATCCGCGACCTTCGCCGCTTCCACGTCTGGCCTCTCCTTCTCGATTGTCGTCCAAAGATCTCGATCACAGAAGAGATCCTCCATCTTCATCTTCCAGAGATCAAATCGTGTTCCATCAAATTTTTCTATCTCAATTCGCGATCCTCCTGACATTTCGAATAAATCCTAATTCCTCGAACAACCTGTGTTCTGATACCAATTGATGAAAAAATTCGAGAACAAAAAGAGAAGATCGCAAAGAGATTGCAAAAAAAATAGAGGAGACACACGAATTTACCCAGGTTCACCCTTGATATGATGGCTACGTCCTGCAAATAGGTTCCACTATATCATTTAGGTTTACAGCCGCCACACAAATTACATCAGAAATTAGGCTATTAATAGCCTCTCCAAATCGAGTTTAAAACTCAAACAAATAGAGAAAAAACCTAATCCGAACCACACGAGACCGCCGTCGGAGGGCGGGGCCCCCCGAACCCTTCTTTCATTCGTACGTCGGCAGCACTGTTAATTGGGTAATACTCAAATTCGCTCGTGTGGACGAACCCGAGAGATTATGAAGTATTCACCAACTCTATCGGCTTCAACTTCCCAAAACCCTTCGGAATCGAGCCGCTCATCGTGTTATGACACAGTGACAGCGTCGGAGGAAAGCTCGAGTAGTGCTTGTACTGCAGCGGCTGACGAGATGTCTTCTTGTAGCTCAACAATGGCGGCCCAAGTGAGGACATGTTGTCCTGCAGGATGTTCCCTGAGATTAGGCTCTTCAGCTCTGTCAAGGACTCGGGAATCTCCCCATGGAGCGAATTGTTCGACAGATCCAAGTAGAAGAGATTGTTCAACCCTCCGAGCCAACGAGGCACCTCTCCTGTCAAGTGGTTCCATGACAAATCTAAAACCCTCAACTCTGCACAATTCATCAGCAATGATGGTACATGACACAGCGCACAATTCGCCACAGCATGGTAGCGAAGATTTTTAAATCCATCGATTTCACTGTAACTTGGTAGATGCTCTCCTTGGAAGTTTCTGGTAAGAATAAGATCTGTCAGGTTACGGCAGTGCTGCAGAGCTTGCAAAGCACCTGAAATATTGGATATGCTGTTCTTGGACATGGAAAAGAAATTGAGAGCTTGAAGGGTGCCAAATTGCATGGGGACTTGTCCGCTTAGATTGTTTTGGGCCAAGTTCAGCACCTTAAGTGCCTTACAGTGGGAAAGGCTCTCAGGTATTTGTCCATGAAACTTGTTGGAGCTGAGGTCAAGCGTGCCAAGTTGAACAAGTCGTGAAAAATCGAGATCGATGCTTCCTTCAAGAGAGTTGTTATGCAAATTGAGCCAAGTGAGCTCTGAGCAATTCAATATCGAATGGGGAAGCTTGCCGGAGAATCCATTTGAGGTGGCGGAAAAATTCTCGAGCTTTTGCAGGCCGTGGAAGGCATCTGGTAAGCTTCCTGTGAGGCGGTTGCCGGATACGTCCAAGTGCCGCAAGCTCGAAAGGTTCCCGAGTCCGACTCCAAGCTCGCCATCTAAGCGATTCCTGCATAGGTCCACGACCTCCAGAAGCTGCAAGGCGTACAGCTCGGCCGGCACGGGGCCTCGCAGGGAGTTGCCCGAGAGGTTGAGGTAGGTGAGCTCGTCGAGACCAGCTATGAAGCTCGAGAGTGTCCCTCCAAGGCCCTTTCCCGCCAAGTCCAGTCTAGTCACCCTTGAGCTGCTGGAATTGGCCGAAGGTATCTGCGAAGCGGGCGCAGGCAAGCCACAAGTTACGCCAAACCAACTGCAGCAGTTGGCGGAGCGCGCGTCGTCCTCGGAGGTCGGCCACCCGCTGATCCTCGCATCGAGGGCCCCGGAGAAGCCGCGCAGCGCTGTAAGATCATTGGGGTGGCAGACGATGTGATTGGGGCTGCCTGCAGCAGCAGTTGTCGACTGTGGGTAGAAGAAGAAGAGGAAGAAGCAGCAGCAGCAGTAAAGCGGCAACATCCAGTGGGCACCATGATGCTTGGCAGGGATCTCTAAAGAGGAGACAGCAGAGGACATGCAGCAGGAGAGTAGAAGAAGTAAGCTGAAGAAACACATGACGAGCAATGCAGCGTAGAACTCCGAAGGTAGAGATTCGCCTGCTTTCGGTGGGAAGAAAAGGATATGTAACCAAGAAATCGGGTGGCGGCCTGGCGGGTGTAGAATTTAGTCGCATGGCTAATGACTCTACACATTTCGCATGTGTATTTTTATCACTACCTTTGTCATAGTACACGTGTTATGACACATTGACGTTTATTCGATGACTCTTACTGGTGGCCACTAGCCACTCTTCATTATTGACTAATCCCCTCTCAGGTTCTCACTACAGTGTGTCTTCCATCAGACCAAGTGACGGATCCAAAGTAGTCTCCTTCCAATGGAGAGGCGAGACCAGAAAAGATCACTTCGTAGCTCAATTTGTTACTGCTCTTGGTAAACTGGAGCTTGGCAGGCAATACATTGACATCCAGCTCAGGTGGCGAATTAATGCTCACCGCGTATGTGCTCTCTTCGTCTGCTCCGACATTGGTGACGATCCGGTTCACCGTCCTGCTCGCTTGTGCGCTGAAATTTGATATGGCGATGTATGGATAATTCAGTTCAGAGATCAAGTCCTTACTGGAGTTCCCCGGGCATTCGAATCCGGCCGGAAAGGTCGTTATCAGATTGATTGTGGAAGATTTGTAACCGTAGTTACACAGAAACTGCAGATAGTCTTGTGTTTCTAGCTCGAACACGAGACCTGGCTGTAGTGCACGCTTGGGGCTTACTTCTCCAGCTCCGTAATCATGGGGAGTTGCAGTTGATCCTGAGTCGGTCGTCAATTGCGAGTTATCGTTGGTCAGCTGCGTCGCTGGAGATCATGGACAGTTGAAGCAGTGCAAAAATGCAATTAGTAGCCAGTTTATCTGAGCTCAATCAGTAGTGTTCGGTGGATGAGAAATGGAATGGTGTAGAGATGTTCTATACTCGCCTATCGTCATGATCGCTGATCGGATAGCAGAAGGGCTTCATGTTGCATTCAATGCGTTGATGGTTGCTGCCACTCCGGCGACATGGGGACAGGCCATGGATGAACCAGAGACAAGATTGTATGCTGAGGGTTTCTGGCCTGCTGGAACACTCAAAGATCAGGTTTCCTGAGTCCATGATGCGAGAATGTTCGCTCCTGGTGCTGCAACATCTGGCTGTGCAGATATACCACTGACAATCCCAATTAATAAAACTACTTATAAGTAGATTTGAGTTATTAGTCATATTATTTGACTTATAAGATGCCCCAAATGAGGCTTTATTGCGTTTGTGAATTGTTAAGCGTTAACGGTGGAAGTATTAGTAGTTTATTATTTTAGGGTCCATTTGGATGTCTCAATATTCATAGGAAATCGTTGAAATATAATAAAAAAGAGTGTTTGGCTATTAAAATTTACTACTTGTCACCCTCAGGAAACGAAACTCGCTCCATTCGTTGGAAAAAAATTCACTATGATCCCTATTTTTTTTCCTTTTTCATTTGCGTGTTCTGGTGCAATCTGAACGTTGGCATTGGTGAAGCTAGTTGACGGAGGACATGGAGGCCTACATGCGGACCAATATTGTTAGGATCGGACCAAACAGCAATCCGAATAAGTGTCCATTTCAGATCGGACATGATAATAATATATATTTATTATGATATACTAAATCAAGCAACAAATACATATTTTTTTCTCAAAATATTATGATAAGATTATATATTTTATAAATAAATATATAGTATAATTAGTAGTTAACTATTTAATTTGACTTATTACATACTAAATTAAAGAAATTTAAAGTTGTGTATATATATTATTATATATAATAGTATACTATACTAAGCATATTATAGTATTGTAGTAGAGGTTTGCACCATTCATACATAATTAATTTATCTAATATGATAAATATTATATTAATACAATAATTATACAATTAATTTATATTATAATATATATTTATGATATTAAAAAATTCGAATAAGATCATAATCCATAAATTAAAACTCAAAGTTTAATAAATTCAAAATTAAATAAAGGGAAAAAGAACAAGTGAGTATACAAATATAGTCCCACACTAATAATAATAACAAAGTGAGAGTAAATGAGCAAGTATAAATGAAGGAGGAGGCTAATGAGCTAATATGAATATTTATGGAGAAAGTTCATCTTTGAATATTTTTTAAATTTATAATAATAACTTTTATCAAATTATCTCTTAATAAAAAAGAATTGGCTGAACAAAAAACACGGCTCAACTCGGTTTTTTTTCGATTTTGACCGGTTCAATCCGATTCTAACGGGGTCCAATTTTTGGGCTTCAATTAAGCCACGATTGTGGCCGGTCAGCGGTCGGACCGGTCCAACCGATCGGGGCCCGGCCCTGACAACATTGGTGCGGACGTGCCTCATATGCCAATGGGACAAGGTCGAGCAGAGGAAGCCAGCAGAGCTATTGGAGCCTCTGCTCGTCCCATATCATCCATGGTAGATGGTGACCAAGGACTTCATCTCGACATTGCCCAAGATAGGTGGAGCAAAATCGATCATGGTGGTGGTCGACAAATTCTTGAAGTACGGCACATTCATCCCGACTCCCAAGCATTGTTCGATGGAGGAAGTCGCCCGACTGTTCGTGAGGAACATCGTCAAGCTGTGGGAAATCTCGGAGGTCATCGTGAGTGATCGTGACCTTCGATTCACGAGTCATTTATGAAAGGAGCTCTTCAATCTTCTAGGGAACGAGCTGCACTTCTCCACTGCATTCCACCCGCAAACGGATGGCCAGATGGAGCGGGCCAACCATTTTCTCGAGATATATCTCCGGCACTTTGTGGCGACCAATAAGAAGGATTGGTCTAAACTACCGGATGTTGCTTAATTCTCCTATAACATGTAGAAAAACGAGACCATGCAATGCCTTCGAGATCGTCAGCCTGTGACCCCGGCCGCACTCACGGCTAGGTACACTAGGAGGGGCCCAGTTGTGTACCAGGTCATCTGAGGATGGCAGGACCAAGTGGAGGACTCCAGAGTACTCCTAGACAAGTCCTTGAGGAAGATGAAAAAGTTCGTAGACCAACGACGAAGGCACTTGGAATTCCAAGTATGGGATAAGGTCCTTGTGAAGCTATTTCAAGGCTGCCTTGTACAAAGGGCTGATGAAGAGGTACGAAAGCCCCTTCACCATCACCAAGAGAGTAGACAAGGTGGCCTACCGAGTGGAGCTTCCCTCGATATTGTGATAACTTCATCCAGTTTTCCATGTGAGCATGCTAAAGAGATACTATAAAGGCGTGGAGGAGTCTTCAAGTATAGCAAAGAGCAAGGTGGATGAGTCCAGCCAGACGACAGTCACATCATAAGAATCGACATTGTCGAGAGCGACAACACCTTCGGTCGGGAAGGATTGTGTCCCCTCGCCTTAGGCGAGTTCTTCGGGCACATGGCGGGACGGGCGCTCCATGTTTGTGCCCGACCATGACGCGCCCCGGGCATGCCCGAGAGTGCTGGAGGCTCTTGGGATGATGCTGAAGACTTTGGGATGAGCGGAATGCTAAAGCGAAGCGCGTAGGCTTCGTGGGACGACATCCCTGCCCAAAGTGGCATAATGCTTGATTTGACATTATGCGGACTTTGGCAACAGACGACGGGACACGATGCGGCATGGCGTGTGTGGCATGACAGTGCGAAGTGCAACAGCATGACAGAGAAGGCCCAAAGCAATTCGGCCCATCTCAAAAGATCGATAAAGGTGGCAAGCTTCGAGAAGGAAAGCTAGCCTCCATAACAATCGTGCGGTTATTTTAGACAAGGAAATGTGGTGGTTGAAAGGTTGACAGTTGAAAATAGATAAGTTCAAAACTTATCTCTATAATCGGCCATCAGGGGAATCAAGGAGGATTGTCTTTGGCTTAAATCTTGATGAGAAGATAAAGCTTAAAGGGGGTTTTGCAAACTAGAGATCGAGGAGGATCCCTTAATTGTTGAAAAGATAAACATGGACAGTTAGAGGAATAGCCGGCCCTACTTGTATATATAGCCGCATGTTGGCGACTTGTAAACACATCGTTGAATAAATAATACTTCCAAGCTTTCACCCATATTCGAGTTATTCTCTAGAGGCGTTGTTGTGTCGTGTTTTCATTGTACGTGCAGGGCAGACGACCGGCGAGTGGCGGATGATGCACGAAATTCATGCATAATTGTTAGGTCAATTTATTTTAATTTTAAAAGTCTTTTGTGTTTTAATAATGGGAAAATTATTCTAAATACAAGGAAATTCTCTTGAGATTTAGTACTGCCTAAGCTTGGTTAAATTTATGGTAGGGAATGGAAATGCATTGGAGTTTGAATGAAAAAACCAAGGAAACCACCTGTCACGGCCTGGTCATGCCTATTCACGGTCGTGCCATGCCTATTCACGACCGTGCCGCATGAAGGTTTGGAAGCACGCTATGTCACGGCCGTGTTGTACACCTTCACGCCCGTGCGTAAAAGGATGCATCATCGAAGCTTCTGTCACGGCCATGCGATGCATAATCATAGCTGTCCTGTTGTTTGATGACAAAACATGCTCTGTCACGACCATGCAGGAGAGAGTCACGGCCGTACGGGACAAAAGGCTGAAATCTTCTTTCTATCACGGCCATGCCACTTAAACGTCTCGACCGTGCCAGCGGTATTTCAAGTCATTTTTATCCACATTTTTTATAAGATTTTGAGTTGTTAAGCCATGCTACGGGAAAAATTATTTAAGGATACTGCAAATCAACTGGAAGAACACCTTTGGAGGACAAAAATCAGAGGTTGAAAGCTTGGTGAAGACGATCGGCTACAACGAAGTTTTGCCAAAAACTCAAGAGAGGACGGTAGAATTAGGAGCAGTTTATCTTGTTCTCTATCCTTTTCTTGAAATATTATTTAAATTGATGTACTCTAGTTTTATGGAGTAGTTCTTTAGGATTTTCTTGATTGAATTCTATTATTTATAAATTCTTCGTACAATTAGTTGATGAATTAATAACATGTTTGATGATTTTATTAATTGTTGCCTGAGATTTATTTCTTTGAATCTTTTTATTATTTAAAAAGAAGTTTTAAGATTCTCTATAATTCTTCTATGATTTTTCTCTTGCATGCCACTTTTGGGAAAATCGCAAAAGACCCAATTGTATTATTGTTAAGGTGACTTGAAAAAGTCATTAACTTTATATTCCAGTTGTAAATTAGATTAAAAATCCAAAGAATTATTTTTTTCTGTTGAATTCAAAATAGGATTTAAAGCTTGAAATATTGGTTAAATCAATTTGGAAATTTTACTTTATTAATTCATCATCTTTGTCTAAGAATTCATATATGAGTAGTGGTACTATTCAATGTAAATCTTATTCATCAATTCTATACCTTTAAACCCCATTGATCATAACTGTATATTTATATTATTTACTCTTCTTATTTTCATAAAACACAGAATTATTATCTTTTATCAGTTTATAAGTAAGAGAAATTATTAATTATTTCTTGTCCTCGTGGGAAATATTTCGGTGATAGCTGTGTAAAATAGTAGTAGGAGGAAAGTATTGAATATTGCAATTGAGCAAGGGCTTATCTGACAAAAAAATGCTTGAGGACAAGCAAAATATCTAGCTTAGGGGAATTTGATGCACGAAATTCATGCATAATTATTAAGCCAATTTATTCTAATTTTAGAAGTTTTTTGTGTTTTAATAGTGGGAAAATTGTTCTAATACAATGAAATTCTCTTGAGATTTAGTACTACCTAAGCTTGATTAAATTTATGACAAGGAATGGGAATACGTTGGAGCTTGAACGAAAAAACCAAAGAAATCAACTCTGAGCACCTATCACGACCGTGCCATGCCAATTCACGGCCATGCCACATGAAGGTCTGGAAGCACGCTCTGTCACGGCCGTGCTGTACAGCTTCACACCCGTGCATAAAAGGATCCATCATCGAAGCTTCTGTCACGACCGTGCGATGCGGAATCACAGTCGTGTTGTTGTCTGATGACAAAAGATGCTCTGTCACGACCGTGCAGGGGAGAGTCACGGTCGTACGGGACAAAAGGTTGGAATCTTCTTTCTGTCACGATCGTGCCACTTAAACGTCACGGCCATACCACTTAAACGTCACGACCGTGCCAATGGTATTCTAGGCCATTTTTATCCACGTTTTTTTATAAGATTTCGAGTTGTTGAGCCATGCTACGGGAAAAATTATTTAAGGAGACCCCAAATAAATAGGAAGAACATCTTTGGAGGGCAAAAATTAGAGTTTGAAGATTTGGTGAAGGCGATAAGAGGCTACAACGAAGTTTTGCCGGAAACTCGAGAGAGAACAGTAGAATTACGAGTAGTTCCTCTTATTCTCTATCATTTTTCTAAAACATTATTTAGATTGATGTAGTTTAGTTTTATGGAGTAGTTCTTTAGGATTTTCTTGATTGAACTTTATTCTTTATGAATTCTTCGTACAATTAGTTGATGGACCAATAGTATGTTTGATGATTTTATTAATTGTTACCTGAGATTTATTCCTTTGAATCTTTTTATTATCTGAAAAGAAGTTTTAAAATTCTCTAGAATTCTTCTCTTGCATGCCACTTTTGGGGAAATAACAAGAGACCCAATTATGTTATTTTTAAGGTGACTTGAAAAAGTCATTAACTTTATATTTCAGTTGAAAGCATTTGGAGATTTAATAAATTAGATTAAAAACTGTTCTGTTGATTTCAAAATAGGATTTAAAGCCTGAAATATTGGTTAAATCAATTTGGGAATTTACTTTATTAATTCATCATCTTTGTCTAAGAATTCATACATGAGTAATGGTATTATTCAAGATAAATCATATTCATCAATTCTATACTTTTAAACCTCATTGATCATAACTCTATATTTATATTATTTACTCTTGTTATTTTCATAATACATAGAGTTATTATCTTTTCTCAGTTTATAAGTAAGAGAAGTTATCAATTATTTCTTGTCATAGTGTGAACGATATTTTATACTCATCATTTTATTATTTGAACAATTAGTGCGCTTGCTAGTGTTTCTAACTTCGCATTAGCGGACAACCGTGAGGCTGCTTGATCTCTCAACGAGGAGATCATCAAGGTCGACACTCCTAGGCATTGTGGACGTGGGCATTTTGGGCGTGACACGTGGGAGTCACTGCCGACGTGTGAGAAAGAGAGGGGGAGGGGGAGAAAGAGAGAGAGATATAGGAAGGGATGGGAGAGAGAGGGGAGATGGTGAGATGGAAAAACGGAGAAAGGGAAGAGAGAGATATTGGGAGAGAGAGGAGAGAGGGGAGAGAGAGAAAGAATTAGGCGGGAAAAAATTGAAGTTACTGACGAGTCTATTGCAGTATTATCGAAAGCTACACTCGTGGGTAATAATATTATAATATTAAAAGTATGTTTTATACTACATTAAATATAATATTATAATAATAATTATCGATGGGTGTAGCCTTCGGTAGTATTGACTGATATAAATCCATCGATACTACAGAAGGCTACACTCGTCGGTAATAATAACATTATAATATTAATAGTATCTTTTATATTACATTAGATATATAATATTATAATAATAGTTACTGGCGGGTCTGACCTTCGGTAGTACCGATGGATTTAAATTCGTCGGTATTACCGAAGGCTAAATTCGTCGCTAATAATAATATTATAATATTAATAGTATGTTTTATGTTATATTAGATATATAATATTATAATAATAGAAACTGACGGGTCTGACCTTCGGTAGTATCGATGGATCTTAATCCGTCAGTACTACCGAAGGCTACACCTATAATATTATAATATTAATAGTATGTTTTATATTAGATTAGATATATAATATTATAATAATAGAAAAAGAATAAGTGAATTGCTGAAACTTAGAATACTTATCATTCACAATTTTTAAATATAATTTTTAGAAAAAAATATTTTTTTATGAATGAGATTGTAATGATAAAAAAATTGTAAATGTACTTTTGACAAAAATTATTTTTCGTAAAACCAAGATGTAATCCAAAATTTATACTTATCATTAAATTAGTTATATTTTGGATAAAATTTGTTATATTGTGATTAAAATTAGTTATATCTTGAATAGACGGTTAACATATTTTAATTTTATTAAAATTTATCCATTTTATATTTTAAATTTACTTATAATATATATTTTATATCTAGAATTATATTCAAAGGAAAATGAGTAAAAAGATAAAATATTAAAGATAGTTATGAAAAAAATGAAAAATAATTCTAACTTATTCAAGAAAAGAGTCTAATAGTATTTAAAAGGTATTACTTTGATTAAAGGTTAAAAATAAAATATTAGTATTTTGAAAACATCTTAAAATTAAAGGTTGCTTGATATATAATGTTATGAAGGTTACGATCATCGATAATTTTAATTATATAATATTAAACATATACTTATATTTACTAACCAATTGACTTTAATCTCGTTGTTAAATTATTTAACACTTTGTTGGAAAGAAAATTAATATAGTTAAGATATAATTTTAATGCTTAGTTAATTCGTCCTAAAACTTATTTCTTAATCTTTATATCATTAATTTATATAGAATTTGAAGAGTCATATAGTTGTAGCTTTATGTTCTTACTTTTCATAATGATAAATGAATTATAGTGAAATTATTGTTACGATTTACACATACTCTTATGATATAGATATAGATAATATATAATATATGTTAGACTATGAATTATAGGTAAATTATTATTACGGTGTACACGTGCTCCTATAATATAGATAAAGATATAGATAATATATATATTATTTTATTAATTATAGTTAAATTATAAAAAAATTTAGATGTAAAAATGTTAAGTTCTTATCCAAGATATAACTAATTTTAAGATTATAATGACTAAAAATTTGTAAATGTACTTTTTATAAAAATTATCTTTTTTGAATCCAGATGTAATCCAAAATTTATACTTATGATTAAAATTAGTTATATTGTGATTAAAATTAGTTATATTTTGGATAGGAAGTTAACATAATTTAATTTTATTAAAACTTTTCTATTTTATATTCTAAATTTATTTATATTCTATATTATATATCAATAAATATATTAAAAGGAAAATGAGTAAAAATATAATAAAATATTAAATATATACATATATTATATCACATATATTATTATAAATATAATTATCGAATTTAAATCTCTCGATAATTTTGAAAGCTAAACCCATCGGTAAATTTAATAATAAAATATTAAATGTATATTTATATTACATCACATATAGTCATATATATTATTATAAATATAATTACCGAAGGTCTAGTTTTTGGACAGATTTAAAACCCTCGATAATTTCGAAGGCTAGATCTGTCGATAAATTTAATAATAAAATATTAAATTTATATTTGTATTATATCACATATATTATTATAAATACAATTATTGATGGGTCTAACCTTCAGAACTTAAATCTCTCGATAATTCCAAAGGCAAGACCCCTCGATAAATTTAGTAAAAAAATCATCAGTAATTTTAGTAATAAAAATATTCCACATATATTTATATTATATCACATATATATTATTATAAATATAATTACCGACGAGTCTAGCTTTCGAAATTACTGACAATTTTAAATTCCTCGATAATTTCGGAGGCTATACCTGTCAGTAGTTTACTGACGGGGTTTTGCATTCTATAGTAGTGAAGGACTTTTTTGCCCTCGATATTTTGAAATATTTTTTTTATCCATCGCAAATGCCATCGGAAATTATGAAGGATTCTTCTCCATCGGAAATTATGAAGGATTCTTCTCCATCAGAAATTGTCCATAGCAAATTGACGGTTTTCTTGTAGTGAGAAGAAGAACTAGATTCAAAGCGTTTTTGGACAAAACCCCTAAGTATGTATGGGTGAATCCCTTTTTAATCTATCTAACACATGAATTAGAAGTCTTAACCGTCATCGTGAATTTTTCTGCCCTAAATGTCATTGAGTATGTGGCCTCTTAATGGTAAGTGATGTGTGATGATGGTACCAAGAACTAGAAGCATGTTTCTACATCATCTGTCTGGATTTGGTTGGTCTTGTTGTAATACAATTTTTAGTATGTTATTATTGTCCGAAAATTAATTATAATATAGGTTGGAAAGATCGCGGAGTCTAGTTTCCGTAGGTTTTGGTTTCATTTCATTTGGATATATGTTTTGAGAGTTATGATCGAAAGAGTGACTTACTGTCAAACTATTTTGGGTAGCAGCGTGATAGATTTGGAAAATTCACAAAAATTAATATTTTTCTAATTTGAGAATGAGACTTATGGAGTCGATAGATTGGGTAATCTTTCTACAGAACTTAGATTCAACTCAAAAGGAGATGCCTATAGGGAGATATTAATTGTTTAGTGCTCAGCTGTCAAATGGGTGAATGTGGTAAATACATAATCATTGTGAGAATTTATGAGAGTAAATGGTTAAAGAATAAAATATGAGAAAATTATATGTTGTTGCCCTAGAAATCTCATGTGAAGATAAATTAGAATCATACAATTTAATATTTTATAGAGTAAGTTATGGACTTTGAACTGACAAGGTGTCGAATATGTCCACCTTAAAAAAATAAGTACGTAAATAGGGTGAACCCAATGTTTTCTTCATTCTAAACATCATTAGAATGAAGTTGAGATTGTGTCTTGGGATTGGATTTGAGCGCCTTGTGATGGATTTCGTCTTTTACTAGTTATCATTTTAGATTCATGAATGTTTGTGTGAAATATGGCAGGGGTTTGCGAATGTACGTCTTGTATGGAATGTGATTGGTTTTTTTCGGATTCATTGTTGTTTATGGACATCCAAATACATGGAACATGTTAAGTAAACATAGAATAATCATAAGTGTGAGTGTGGTTGTAGATGAAGGATTTGATTGATCATTTTGTGATCTTCAATCATAGATCGGTTGATCGACCGACTCGAGTGGTCGATCGGTCCATAAGTATTGTTATGTGTAAACGCTTCTATTTTATTCGGATGAGACTTTTGTCGACCGGTCGAGTCTTGAAGTGCGACCGGTCATAAGGTCGAAAGCCTGTAGTTCAATCAATCGACCACTTGTATAGGGGCGGTCGACCACTCTATAGGCGGAATAATGATCAGAGTCCCCTATCGAAATCGATCGATCAATCGGTCAACTGATTGACCGACCGGCCATTTGGTTGAATGTCGATCGACCATTTGGTTGAACGTCTCTGCTAGAATCAGACGAGGAATCTATCAAACTAGATGTGTGACCAGTCGACCGGCCAAGTTGAAATGTATGATTTTGAAGAATTGATTTAATGATTCTTTTATTAATTGTTCAATTGTTCATCTGATACTATGCTAAGCCATGCTTGGTGCTTCTACCGATATGATTGCCATGTTACTATTTAACTCACGTAGAAACCGATTTGCATGCTAAGTTGTAGAATTAAAATGAATCATTGTATTGAAAGGGCATGTTGATGTTAAGTACTTGACTCTTGTTGGATGAATATGTATCATTGTATGTACCTATGCAAAAAGGGTAATGAAAATGACATACCAATGAGATTGTCATTTGGGTGCGAGTGCGATCTATGGCTTAGCTAGCGAATAGCGCAAGGACAACCAAGTACCCTCAATGTTAAGAGACTCACTAAAGATTGTTTGATAATTAATCAAGATAATTAATTAAGTGACAGGAACATATTATTATTGTGAAATATTGTGCATTAAATGGATGAATGCAATAGGATGTTCTGAGTCATTATGGATATGAATAATTGAGCATTAAAAGATGTTAATGCAATGGATATATGGAATTGAATTATGAAATTGAGAATTGGTTCTAATGGTTCATATTGAATTCTTTATTGTTCATCTATTATCGTTTTCATCCAATCATTTTATGGATTATTGAATTACTTATTTTATGACTCTTACATGCAACTAATGGGAGGTAGGCCTCCCCTACATTCGAGTTCGTACAGGCATGAAAGAGTAGATTGAAGTCAGTGGCAAGCTCATAACAGCGGTTAGCACATGGAGTTGGCCTTGTGTTGGGCCTTAGTATGTTATGTTATTTATGGGTCATGTATTAGTCAGCCTATGGGCCTTTATTAGGATTATGTTATATGTCCTCATGTGAGGAAGTATTATGGAGTCGTTACATTATGGATTTCGAGTCTTTTATGTATTTGGGCTATCTGTCATAGTATACTTTGACGTTATAGGTTTAGTATCATATGGTCCATTATGTTTTATCATTTCTATTATGTTTTCAAATAGATTAGTTCGAAAAGTTTATCGTCTTTCGCTGCTTGTTCTTGTCATCTTCCGTTGACATGGTGTCAACTACTGCATTATCCACCATGTAATACACTTTGGGACCCACTCACGACACGTGTCATGTGGCTGATTTCGGGGGCGTTATAAATAAGTATCAAAGCCTAAAGTTCTTGGTTCTATAGATTAGATTTTGCTAAAGTTCTTGGCTCTATGGTTAAATGATTCCTAAAGTTCTTGGCTTTATTGTTAAGTATTTTCTAAAGTTCTTGGCTCTATAGTTAAGTTTGCCTAAAGATTTGACTCTGTGTTAAAGTTTTGCCAATTGTTCTTGGTGTCGTGATGATTTGCCTAAAGTTCTTGACTTTAGATAGGATTATTTGGTCAAGTCTAAGTCAATGTCTTAGGACATGGTGTTCTATTGATATTGACTAAGAGTCAAGTTCATGTGCAACTATCATGAACAACCTCATAATGATATGTATTTCTTGTAGTCTATTTGCATTAATAATTGATATATAGTTATTATGTTATTGTAGATGAGTGAGAATTACTCTATGAATGAAGGCATGACTCACACTATCCAAGCCGAAGAATGGTTGGATAGCATAAGAGACATGTTGAGAAGCATGAAATGTTCCTAAAAAAGCAAATTAGAGTGTACTACCCATAACCTAACGAAAAGTGCTAAACATCGGTAAGAATCTCTCCTGATCAAGTATGTTGGCCAAGAAAATCCATCTTGGTTGGAATTCATAATGAATTTCGAAGATCGATACTTTCCACAAAATATGAAGGAACTAAAGTAAAAGGAGTTTTGATGTGGAGAATTTATCTATACTTTTTATATATGTTCAGCATGTATTTATCTCATGTTTTGATATGACTTCATGCTCGAACACATCCTTTATTGTTGAAATCTAACATTTATGGCTTCTCCACATCTATCTCATGAAGCAAAGCTTTAAGTTTAGGAGAAGTTGATGTGGAGAAATTATGTATACTTTTTATATATATTCAACCTGCATTTATTCCATGTTTTATTATATTCTCCTGATCGAATACATGTTTTATTATTTCTTCACATCCATCTTCTAAATATTGTATTTTTGGAATATTATTATTTGTTTTGATTATTTTTCATGTAAAAATCTCAACCGGCAAAATATATGGGTATTCAGGTGTATGCCCCCACACGCACGCGTAAGGGCATACAGGTGTGGTCTCCCAACCCAGACCTTTAGACAAATTTGAAAGCAGACGATGCAACTCACCAGCACAGTCATCCAAATCAACAAGCAATAAAGAAAATGATATTTTTCCACGTCAGCTTAGCAGATCCCTTGCACTAGAGGAAGGAAGCTTCCTCTACATCTTTATGGGCAAATGTGAACAACAAAAAGGTTATAGAACAGTGGACAGATGGCGAGCTGATGGGAGGTACTCATGCAGGACCATAACAAAGATTCTTTTTTGCTAGGACAAATGGATAGGTGTCGAGCTAAAGGGAGGCAGTCATGCAGGATCACAAGAGCACCTTCTATTTGCTGGAAAAAGATGGACAGATGACAAACCAAGAGGCAACCAAGGAGGGACCACAACAAATTCCTTTTGCTAGAAAATGACAGAGGTGGTCCAAAAAGCAAGCAATCCAATTGAGCGTATTGTCCCAAACCAGCAAACAACATAAGCTAAAAAGGGACAGCTAACAATTATTTCGTCCACAACAGAAAGGAAGCTTTCTCTAAAGTATTTGGAAGCACTAAAGATCGAAAATGCCTCTGGGAATTGGCAGTAGGAGTGAGGCTATAAAAGTGGGCTGAAGACAACTTTGAAAGAGATTCGCATTTAGTCTAAATTTTGATTGAGTTTTTTATTCCTGCAAAAGGAGGTTGGAGAGTGAAGGAGGTTGGAGAGGAGGCTACACCAATAGCCTCCCTTCTCCCTTCTTTCTTGTATTTTCCTTTCTTCCTTTCCTTCTTTTCTAGTTTTCGTAATGTGTAACTTACCAACCAACTAGTGGTTAGGGGATGTTGATCATGACTTTCATACTCTGTTCTTATTCTTCTTTGATGCTTTGATGACTAATTGAATGTCGAGCTTGCTTATGGTTTTAATGATATCTATTTGATCCATGTTTCATCATATAACTCTTGACTTTTCGAATATGCCTTTGGATTTGAGCTCGTGAATCGTCTTCACCTTGCACCTCCGACCATAGGGATGTTAAAGGCTCTACACGATCGAACGTAAAGAAATCGAGCTTTAGTAAAGATGATTCCTTGCGCGGTTTCCTGGTTTTCCTCATTGTGTAAGTCAGGGGGAGTTCTAGAATCATTGCCGCCTTGCACCTTCGATCGTAGGGTCGTTAGAGGCTCTATGCGATCGAATGTAAAGAAATCAAGCTTTGGCATGCAATTCGAATTTTTGCAGAGTTGGCAATGATGGTTCTTCATGGTTTGGTTTAGACGTCGTTCATTTTTTTTCTCTGCGGCTTGAGAAGGTTATGCTTATTCCGAGTTTCTAGCAATAAATGACCGCATTGAGTTGAGGACTCGGATCATTCATGTGTTCTTTCTTCGTCATTGCTATTTTTTATTTTGGAAAGTTCTACCCCAGAGGAAACATCTCTGATCCTCATTTGCAATCGACGACCCGAGTAGGGCAGATGACAAATGAGTTACTTCTGAAGAATTTTCAGTAATCTTTATCCTTGTTTTCTGAATCGATCTTTTCTTCCCTTTCAAATCGTTAAACAGTCTCTATGATACATTAGTTTCTTGCATTCTACCTGGGAGGGTTATCCGTATTCTACTAAGACGAGTATGAACCAACTGTAACCGTCTCATCTTGAGTGTATTTCTCATGAATGTTTGATACTCAGTTGACACGAAACCATAACTCAAATCTGAAAAGAAAGTAAGCTCGTTTTGTATCCTAGGACATCGTACGCGAGAGCGACGATTGCACCCATTTTATAAATCCCTTCACATGTGCAACATAGACTTCCTGCGAGCACGAGAGTGTTACAAGTAAGTTGAGTGTCTTCGTCATCATGATTAACTATATACACACGTGAAGTGACATTCAGTCATTTTTATTCTAAATGAAGCTCAGAGAACGTAAGTTGCAAGTGAAAATATTCCCCCAGCCCTAGTGAACTCTTCTCTATCTACTTTTGCATTAAAAACCCATAAAAATTAGTATAGTATCATTTGCTGTGATTTCTAGTTTATAGCATTTTACTTTTTTATTTTGAATAGCACCGATAGATTTATACTTTTTCTTCAAACAATTTAATTAAGTGTGAACATTTCAATTTATCTCTGTGGATCGGCCCTCAAGCACTACAATGATATTCCCTATACTTTCGATTCTTGTAGTAATCGTATAGATGATTTATAAATTTAAAACTTAATTCGATATTCTTTTGTGTTTAACGATATACACACTTTATACTTATACTAATATAAAGAATGGTTTAAAAAAAACTATGTATTAACTTTTCAAAAAACCATCTCAAATACTTATACTAATATAAATTGCATGGTACTATATTAAGTTTACTTATGTCATATAATAATTGTCAGGTTCATTAATATATTTTATCATATTTTATAATTCAATCATTAGTTAATGGTCAAAAGGTTACAAATAAGGTTAGCGATTTTTTTTTAATTGCTGGTTCACTCTTATTTCTGTATCCATGAGAAAACTGATCCCTTCTCAGGCTCGCACTAGTCACCACAGATGGGCTTTGTAATATTTTGTTCTCCATCAGACAAGATCCAAAGATCACTTTGTAGCTCCTGTTTACAAATATTAGTAATGCTAAAATGGAGTTCAAATTGATAAAATAATTAAGGGCCTTTTTTTATACCGATATCCAGGCTACCACTAGTAAATAGCAGAGCGGTATTCCCCTTGAGCGATGGATCCAGAAATCGAATAATCAAGGGCGGGGCCTTTAAAATAAATAATATATATATATGGCATAAATGGGCGTGTCACGTAGCCTTTGATTAGCACGCTGTCACGCAGAATGTGAATAGTGGATTAGAAGATATACGGTAGAGAAGATAAGTGCTTCCCTGGACGTCCATCTAAATTGAATGGCTCAAATCCATTTCGTGAGATATTAGGATTTAAAAGCCTACTCACAAACGTAGCCTCTTCATTTGCCATGGATCTTTCTCTCTTCAAAGGATTACTCATGGCGACCAGCCGGCCCTACCTTTTTCTCTTCGTTTATGAGATCGCAACTAAGGCAGCATCTTAGACTTGATCTTTCACTGCTTTCTCTTGTACTCGATCTATTGTGTCTAACACCATCTCCCAACATTTGTGCTTTAGATTTTTATTTAATAAATATAAACAAAATGAAGAACTCTCAATTTATGGAACAGAATTGTTTGTTCAATGTTGCAAGCATTCTTTGAAGCTATGAGATTTTTTTGGTTTCCGTAAGCTTGGAGACAAATTTTGAGAAAAAGCATCTTATCCTAATCTTGGTTGCTCATACATTAAAAATTAATGCAAACAAACTATGAGATGCCCTTTGGACTCAATTCGTTGTTATGTTGTTTATTCCTTGTCATTAATTAATTGACGAACAAACACATGGAGTAAAAAAGAAAAAAAACCATGGAATTTGTCTTAGTGAAGACCGTATTTTCTATCAATTATTCATAAAACCACTTGAACTCATCATGTAAGATCAACGAGCGGCAATAGAATGATTGAAACTAGATGTCTTTTTGCTATATTTCCTCTTTGTTTCTCTTTCCCAGTTGAGTTTGTCTAAGTGAAAACACATATTCGTGGTTTCAATCCATGGAGCTATGAGGTAGCTTTGAAGATCATGTGGGTCAGAGCCATCTTTCTTTAGATCAATGGCAATGGATATGAGACAAATCACTAAGAGTCAAGTCGATCGGAGACGTCGCCGGAAGCACAATTTGGGAGGGGCAAAGAGAAAAATGTTGCTGGCAAATAAACAGACTGCAATTAATTTTGAATAACCTCCATGAAGAGAGAGAAAGATCAATGGCAAGTGATGAGGCATAACGTATAAAATCAATAACAAACACGAGGAAGTAGGTCGTTGGCAAATAAGATCGTTGCAGCGGCTGCTGTGAGTAACCTGTGAAGAGAGAGAGAGAGATCCATGGCAAATGAAGTAGCTTTTTAAATCCTGATATCTCACGAGATAAATTAGATCCATTCAATTTAGATGGACGTCCAGGGGAGCACTTATTTTCTCTACCACATATCTTCTAATCGATGATTCACATTCTGCGTGAGAGCGTGCTAATCAAAGACTGCGTGACACGCCCATTTATCCCATATATATTAAGAAAGATCAAAGCACCGCCTAAAATAGATCTTCGTTTTTCATAGTCTGACTCATTACAATTCGCATACATTACAATTCGCAGTCATACATTATAGTTTTTATAAACCTAATTACATATGTTTCTTGAGCCAAAATAAGGCTAAGTAATATGCCACTAGGGGGGATCTTTACATTGCAATCTCAGTCACTGCGTGTGTTTGCATTCAGATGGCCTGACTGAGTTGCGACGGCATATAGAAAGCCAACAGCCATCCCGAGTGCGAAGGCATGCCAGTTGATTTCTATTTCATCTTTCTGATCAGGTTCACTTCGTGTCATATTCCTTGTTATTTCAGTCGAGTTGCAGACATGACAAAGCCCAGGGTTCCCTTCAAAGCTTGTTTCCGGGAAGGTGAAGAACTGACCTCCAGTTGGAATGTGCCCTGACAAGTGGTTGTGTGCTACGCTGAAACTTGAAAGAAATGTGAGCCTGGTGAGGGTGGGAGGTATTGCTCCTGACAAGTTGTTGTAGGACAAGTCCAAGATCTCCAAGTTGATCATTCCTGACAGTTCATCAGGTATGGAGCCTGAGAAAGTGTTCCAGCTCAACTGTAGTCTATGAAGATACTTCAACTTCCCCAAACCCTTCGGAATCGATCCGCTCATCATGTTATGGCTCAGTGACAGCATCGGAGGAAAGCTCGAGTACTGCTTGTATTGCAGCAGCTGTTGAGTTGTGTTCATGTACTTAAACACTGGCGGCCCAAGTGAGGACATGTCCTGCAGGATGTTCCCTGAGATTAGGCTCTTCAGCTCTGTCAAGGACTCGGGAATCTCCCCATGGAGCGAGTTTCCCGACAGATCCAGGTAGAAGAGATTATTCAACCCTCCGAACCAATTAGGCACCTCTCCTGTCAAGTGGTTCGATGACAAATCTAAAACACTCAACTCTGCACAATTCATCTGCCATGATGGTACATGACCTGTCAGAGCACAATTCGCCACAGCAAGGTTGCGAAGATTTGGAAATCCATTGATTTCACTGTAACTTGGTAGATTCTCTCCTTGAAAGTTTATGGAGAGCAGAAGATCTGACAGGTTACGGCAGTGCTGCAGTGCTTGCAAAGCACCCGAAATATTGGATATGCTGTTCCCGGACATGGAAAAGAAATTGAGAGCTTGAAGAGTGCCGAATTGCATGGGAACTTGTCCGCTTAGATTGTTAAAGCGCAAATCCAGCACCTTAAGTGCCTTACAGAGGGAAAGGCTCTCAGGCAGTGGCCCGTGGAACTTGTTGGAGGCAAGGTTAAGAGTGCTAAGATGAACAAGTCGTGAAAAATCGAGATTGATGCTTCCTTCAAGAGAGGAGTTGTGCAAATCGAGCAGAGCGAGCTCTGAGCAGTTCAATAGCGAATGGGGAAGCTTGCCGGAGAATTTATTTAAGCCGACGGAAAAACTCTCGAGCTTTTGCAGGCCGTGGAAGGCATCTGGTAAGTTTCCTGTGAGGCGGTTGCTGGATACGTCCAAGTGCGCAAGCTCGAAAGGTTCCCGAGTCCAAATTCAAGTTCGCCATCTAAGCTGTTCCTGCTCAGGTCCACGACTTCCAGAAGCTGCAAGACGTACAGCTCGGCCGGCACGGGGCCTCGCAGGGAGTTCCCCGAGAGGTTGAGGTAGGTGAGCTCGTCGAGACCAGCTATGAAGCTCGAGAGTACCCCTCCAAGGCCCTTTCCAGCCAAGTCTAGTTTAGTCACCCTTGAGCTACTAGAATTGGCCGAGGGTATAGACGAATCGGGCGCAGACACGCCACAAGTTACGCCAAGCCAACTGCAGCAGTTGTCGGAGCCCACGTCGTCGTCGGAAGTCGGCCACCCGCTGATCCTCGCATCGAGGGCGCCGGAGAAGCCGCGCAGCGCCGCCAGATCGTTCGGGTGGCAGACGATGTGAATGGGGTTGCCTGCAGCAGCAGTTGTCGACTGTGGGTAGAAGCAGCAGCAGCAGAAGAAGCAAAGCGGCAACATCCAGTGGGCACCATGATGCTTGACAGGCATCGCTAAACAGGAGGCAGCCGAGGAGATGCAGCAGGAGAGTGGAAGAAGCAAGCTGAAGCAACACATGACATGAAGAGCAATGCAGTGTGCAACTCCGAAGGCAGCAATCACCTGCTTTTGGCGGGAAGAAAAGGATGCACTCTTAAGAAACCGGGTGGCGGCCCTGCCGGGTGTAGGGAAAGAACTCAAGCTGAATTATCAGGCATGGTTTTTCAATTTTTTTTCTTCACTTTTTCTAATAAGAACAACAACAACAACAAAGCCTTATCCCACTAGGTGGGGTCGGCTACATGGTTCATACGATGTCATTTTGCTTTATTAGTAACCAAACCTTTCGGTATATTATTCACCAATAGATCTTGCTCTATTAGTTCGTCAAGTGTCCGCATTGGCCTCCCTCTCCCTCTTTTAATCGGACTCCAGATTATTTGATCTACTCTTCTTACTGACGCATCTAATGGTCTTCTCTGAACATGACCAAACCATCTCAAACGATTCTCTACCATTTTCTCACTAATAGGAGCCACTCCGACTCGTTCACGTATATGGTCATTCCTAATCTTATCTAATCTTGTATGACCACACATCCATCTCAACATCCTCATTTCGGCTACCCCCACTTTACGTTCATGTTGTCCCTTCATAGCCCAACATTCACTACCATATAACACTGCTGGCATTATAGCAGTACGATAGAATTTTCCTTTAACTTTATTGGGTACTTTTCTATCACAAAGAACTCCAGTGACTTTCCTCCACTTACACCAACCAGCTTGAATTCTATGATTAACATCGTCATCAATCTCACCATCTTGTCTTACAATTGATCCTAAATATTTAAACTTTGTCACTTGAGGAATTATATCCTCCCCTAGCCTAACTTTCAAATCGTCTCTAAGTTGTTTATTTGTGAAATTGCTATGCATATATTCTGTTTTATTCCTACTTAAACGAAAACCCTTTGACTCCAACGTATTTCTCCATATTTCCAATTTTGTATTAATCTCTTCTCTTGAATCCGCTAAAAGTATTATATCATCCGCAAATAGCATGCACTTAGGTACCTCCTCTGTGATACTCTCGGTTATAGCATCGATAACTAAGTTAAATAGATACGGGCTTAAAGCTGATCCTTGATGTAGGCCAATTCCTATAGGAAATTCATTTGTCTCACCTCCGGGTGTCCTAACCCTAGTCAATGCCCCGTCGTACATATCTTGTATTACCTTAATGTATGCAACATTCACCCTCTTATTTTGCAAGGCTTTCCAAAGTACATCCCTTGGTACCCGATCATACGCATTCTCTAAGTCAATTAAAGCCATATATAAGTCTTTTCTCCTACTTCGATACTTCTTCATCATCCCCCTTAGTAAATAAATCGCCTCTGTAGTGGATCTTCCTAGCATGAACCCAAATTGTCTCTCAGAAATACTAGTCTCCATTCTCAATCTATGCTCAATCACTTTTTCCCATAATTTCATAGTGTGACTCATAAGTTTAATCCCTCTATAATTTGCACAATTCTGAATATCCCCTTTATTTTCGTAAATAGGAACTAATGTACTTAATCTCCAATCATCAGGCATCTTTTTCGATCGTAAAATCTCATTAAATAGTTTACATAATCACAACACACATTTTTCTCCTAAACATTTCCAAACTTCAATCGGTATACCATCCGGTCCAACGGCTTTACCATTCTCCATTTTCTTAAGAGTTTTCTAATAAGAACATGCATTAATTTTCACGTTTTATTCATGCACACACAAACGTTTTATTCATGCATTAATTTTAGAAAAAAAATGCATATAGAGCTGAAGTTCAACATGCATACTCTGGTTTCTCAAGTTTGTCAATACATTTGTCATAGTAATACGTGTTTTGTCATATTACTATTTATTTGATGGCTTTTACTAATTGCCACTCTTTCACATTTATTGACTAATCCCCTCTCAGGCTCTCACTACAAATGGGCTTGTAACAATGTGTCTTCCATCAGACCACGTGATGGATCCAAAGTAGTCTCCTTCCAATGCAGAGGCGAGACCAGAAAAGATCACTTCGTAGCTCAATTTGTTACTGCTCTTGGTAAACTGGAGCTTGGCAGGCAACACCTTGACATCAAGCTCAGGTGGCGACTTAATGCTCACCACGTATGTGCTCTCTGCGTCTGCTCCGACATTGGTGACGATCCGATTCACCGTCCTGCTCGCTTGTGCGCTGAAATTTGATATGGCGATGGATGGATAATTCAGTTCAGATATCAAGTCCTTACTGGAGTTCCCCGGGCATTCGAATCCGGCCGGAACGGTCGTTATCAGATTGATTGTTGAAGATTTGTAGCCGTAGTTGCACAGAAACTGCAGATAGTCTTGTGTTTCTAACTCGAACACGAGACCTGGCTGTGGTGCACGCTTGGGGCTTACTTCTCCAGCTCCGTAATCATGGGGAGTTGCAGTTGATCCTGAGTCGGTCGTCAGTTGCGAGTTATCGTTGTTCAGTTGCGTCGCTGGAGATCACGGACAGACGAAGCCGTGAAAAAATACAACTAGTAATTAGTTTGTCTGAGCTGACTCATGAGTAGTGTTCTGTGGATGAGAAATGGTGTAGAGATGTTTATACTGACTTGTAGTCATGATCGCTGATCGGATAGCAGAAGGGCTCCATGTTGGATTCCATGCCTTGATGGTTGCTGCCACTCCGGCGACATGAGGACAGGCCATGGATGTACCGGAGACGAGATTGAATGGTGACGGCTTCTGGCCTGCTGGAACGCTCAAAGATCCGGTTTCCTGAGTCCATGATGCGAGAATGTTCACTCCTGGTGCTGCAACATCAGGCTGTGCAGATATACCAATGACAATCTCAATAAAATAATTAATTGTACTTAATTTGAGCATTTATAGTACAGACACGGAATTGAAGTCTTACCTTCAGAATGTTGCTTGTCTGAGGTGAAGGGCCTCTGGAGGAGAAATATGCCACTTGTGGTGCCGGTTTGTACTTCGTAACTGTGATCGTCGGCGCGATTGTAACGACAGGATCCCTGGAGCATAAAAAGCGATGCACAGTGTTAATTATCAGTTATATGATTACCATGACGACAGTGAAGATATATAAAGAACATAAATTTCAAATGGAGCTTTGGAGCTGTACTCGGTGGAATGGATGTAGGCAATTATGTCACTAGCAGCTTGGGTGGTGACTTCTGTCACTGGGAAGGATGCATAAACAGTTGCAACAGCTCTCTCCAAATCATTGATGAGGATTGCACCACTAGCTCCTGAACGCTTCAGGCTTTCAATCTTTGCAGTCCTGGATGTGTCGTTCAGCAAGTGATTGCAGACAACTATTTTTCCTCTGATCTTGTCTGCATCCAAGGAATCTGGCTCACAATGGCTGAAAAAAAGGGGTGTCACTGTGGGGTTAGATAGATATGATCATTCCATCACGCGCTTTGTCATGCAGATGCTTCCAGTGTTCAGAAGTGCAGAATTCTAATGGACTTAACCTGGCCAAAATAGAGCTTGAATTATATCTTGCAGCTTCCCCTTGGATCAATGGATAGACCGGTGTTTTGCTCAAGCTGGAAAAGTTTATAGCTTCACCCTGCAGGAAGACATACGAGAATCATGAAGCAGTGGAGTCGGTGAAGTTTTGAAGTCAACGTAAAAGGAAGGGTTATTAGATTTTGCGTATCTACCTTGATTGCCTTGTTGCTGCCACCCAACACGACATCTGACTCGAAATCTCGATCGATGGTCGTTGCAGCAACTGTAAGGATCCACGGGGCAGCGTTCACGACGGACCCGGCACTCGGTCCATCGTTTCCTGCCGAGCACACCACCATTATTCCCTTCGCCACAGCGTGGAACGCTCCAATGGCTATGGGGTCGGTCGAGAAGTCAGGCCGACGGTGCGTGGAAGCGCCCAGTGATACGGATAGTATGTCGACGCCGTCGGCGATGGCGTCGTCGAATCCCGCCAGAATCGCGGAGCCCGGGCAGCCCGCTGACGAGCACACCTGGTACATTGCGATTCTCGAATCGCCGGAACCACCTTTGGCCGTCCCCGCCGCGAGGCCGTAGTAGGACGCGTCCACGATCAGGTTGCCTGCAGCAGTCGAAGCTGTGTGCGTGCCATGGCCTAAGAGATCTCGAGGGGAGCGGCCGTTGTCATCTGTCAGGTAGTACCTCGCTCCAATCAACTTACTGCGAAGGTGTTCATATAGAGATGAGTTCTAAGGTGCAGCCCTTTTTGTTTTTACGTGTTAACTCGAATACAGTTACTGCAACTCACTTATTACAGTTTGATGCAGTAAAATTAGTCCCTTCCATGCACTTCCCCTTCCATCGGCTTGGAACGGGACCGATCCCTTGGTCGGCGAAGCTCTCGGACTCCGGCCATATGCCTTGACACAAGGTGTTACATGCTGCCATTAATAAGGGAGTGCGAACCATGAAGTATAACAGGAAGAACATTTTAATGCTGCAATTGCTTGCCTGTGTCCAGCAAGCCAATAATGACGTCCGAACCGCTGGGCGAAGATGGCGATGCGCCCTGATCATCCGCACCACCTGACGATGAGTCCATCTCCGCAGACGTTTGCTGCAGGAATTCCCATGACCTCGTGGTATGAAGGTGATACATAGGATCGACGAACACGGACACAACTCCTGCTCTTTTCTCAATGGCGAGTGCCTCCTGGCTCGACAGCCTTGCCGCAAAACCAGAGAAGCCATGCCTGTAGCTTCTCACGAGTGTTCTCTCCGCGTCTTCTCCCCTGTCACAATTGAATTATCAATTGATATAAAAATAAGAGACCAAGAGGTACGTAACAATGCTCTATTAATTAGCAATTGACAACACCTCTGTAGTGCTGAGGTCAGGAGCTGGAGGTGGCTCTCCTTCTGAACGTCAATGGATGAATCATCTGGGACGGCTCCCATGTAGACGATGTACACGTCCCGTTTCTCCTGCTGCACGCCCATGGCACCTACATGCCGCAAAAGAGAGCCAGCCAGGAACACAACGCCGAGGAGGACCAGTCTCTCCATCTTCTGCTCTGCCAAACTGCATGCACTGAGTTGATCTTACTTCTTCAAGCCCGCGTGATGGAAATATATATATACAGCAAGATCGATCGCCTGATGACTGTGGGTCCAGGAAATTAATTATACATAATGTGAGATCAGTGGAAGGTCGGCTTGTTACTCCAATTTGCAACCATTCGAAAGAAGAAAAAAAAACTGCACCATTGGTACGCACTTGGCGTTTGCACCATTGGAAATGCAATATTCTCCATCAATTAGCATTTGACATGTAAATAGATCACACGCACGCAAAATGATCCTAGTTTCTGGGTTGCATCAGCTGAGGAACAGTTCTTCTTTAATTCCTGCTCTATCGATCACTTGGTGGGTCTGAGTGGAGCAGAGGAGTGCAGGCAGACACAAGACATTGGTTTCCATGTGTTCCAACAATATGCAAGTCCTTTTGTCCCTTGCAGCGCGTGGCCTCGGTAGTGGCTCTGCGGCGCATGCGCTGCTTGAAACCACTATGCGAAGGACAACACGACGACTCTATCACTGTTATGATTTTCCTGATAATTTTGTTATTAATGATTAACTTGTAACTTCTTAGTAAATCTCATGTCTTTCCGTGTATAATTTAGTTGTAACTTCTTGGTAAATCTCATCTGTCTCATCCCACATCCGCAACACAAAGCTTGTAGCACGCTTTCAGGGTTAGCTTGCTTGTCTAGTGCACTTTCCGATCTGATATATGATCAATGCAACTGTTGTGCCGTTAATCTTATGCATAGTCAATTGCTGGTTGAGGTTTTTTTTATCATTTCAACTGCCGACGAGTATCAATCGTCATGGTCATGAATTCACCATATTATTCTGATGTAACATCTTTAAGATACTCTAACGTTGTTCAAATTTGATTTAGAGGTATATCATAAGCTGAATTGGATCGATTTCATTCCTAGAATCAACTGTGTCGTAGATTAGGTTAGTATGAAGATTGTTGGGGTGCATCGAATCGTTTTATCTTCCACTCAAAAATTTCATCTGTCTCTTTCTTTCTGTACAGAGTACAATTTCTTTTTTCAGTAACTACAAGTTACAAACTTTGACTAGAATACTCAAGCTGAAGAGTGCATAAGAGAGAAAACAAAAGAAAGGGAGGTCTTTTTTTCTGTAACATGGCAAAAAAAATTATAAAAAAGATGAATCTAATCAAAACTTGATGAACGGCTCCATCTCCCTTTTAGGTACTCCTCCAATGAGCCAAGGTAGCTCTGTTCAAAGCTAGTTACGGATGCATCATCTTCAACATCAAGCAAAGCAAGTCCTAAATGTGACCCAATACTTGAAGCTTCAATGGATTCTTCTTCATGGGAGTTCAATGCTGTATTGCCTTGGATGCTCATCCATGCTTCATCTTCTCCTCTCAGGAGGCTCAGAATCTGTGGTAAAAGTGACAACAAAGCTGAACTAATCAGAACCCCAAATGTAGGACTGTATGTTGTTGTCAATACAACAAGCGCCCAATGCTAGAACTTACCTTGCTCATTTGGGGTCTGAGATGTGCTGTTCTTGTAATGCAAAGAGATGCAGCTGCAATCATTCTTTTCAGTTGCACTTCGTTGTGAGCACTATTGAGGTTAGGATCCAACACATCCATAAAATCACCTAGCTCTAATATTGGTTTTGCCTGCAAATGTTACAATTTTTTATCATTGCGAGATTATTCAATGGATTGTATATATTTTCACAATGAAGCAATAGATTCATTACGAAGAATGAAGATTATATTGGTTGAATGCCCTTGAAGTATATAGAAATTAAGCTTTTCTTCAGAGGATCTCACCCATAAAACCAGGCTTTCTAGTCCCTTGGGTGTTCCATCACTAATCGGCTTTCTTCCTGTTAGTAGTTCAAGTAGAACAACACCAAAAGCATAGACATCGATCTTATCGCTGACCTTCCCATACATAAAATACTCAGGAGCAAGATATCTGTTCAGGAATTCAACTTACATCAGACTTCGAGTAACAGGGATGAGATATACTTCATTTGCTAACAGTAATCAAAATTGTACAACTGAAACCTACCCAAAGGTGCCAACAATATCATTATCTGTCAAACTTGCTGAAGTCGTCGGCGCCCACATAGCTAGCCCGAAATCAGATAACTGACATACAGAATTGAGACTTTATCATATCTGCTACTGGAGTAATGAAGATTCATAGTAATTTCTCATCATACTTGGCTATAAATGCTACCTGAGGCTCAAAGTTTTCACTCAGAAGAATGTTCGAAGTCTTCACATCTCTGTGAATTACTGGTTGGGAACTGCCATTATGAATATAGCAAAGTGCCTCTGCAACTCCGACTGCCACCTTATATCTCTGATCCCAAGAAAGTGGAGATTTGACCATATTATTGCCTAGTATCCATACAAATTAAATAGTTAGAACATCATCTTTAGTCTGATTGATCTTGATACACATCTGAAAAGATGGCTACAAGGATCAGATGTCTAATCCAAGAATCAGATTTCTGTTGGAGAATTGCATTGGTGGTTAACCACAATGGTGATGATGCAAAGTGCCTTAAGATGCATCTAAAAACATGAAACCAAACTTACCATGGATGTGTTCTTCTAAGCTCCCTTTGGAAAAGTAACTGTACACAGAAATAATGGTATTGTCCTCAACACAGATGCCAATCAGAGGGACAATACCCTTGTGTTCCAGTTTAGTGATGATGTCAACTTCCAAAAGGAAATCTTTTGATGCTTCTTCTGTGAGCTTTGATAATTTGATAGCCACCTGTCGTCCACTTGGCAGGCACCCTTTGTATACTTTACTGCTTCCTCCTTTTCCTATCAGATTAACTGTGTGCAGGTAAGGGTAAAAGTATCAGCACTACTACTAGAACTGCACTTATGATTTAGATGGGTAATCGAGTTTTCAGAAGAATACCTGAAGAGAAGTAATTAGTTGCACAATACAATTCATCATATTGAAACCATTTGCATCCAGAAGTACTGTTGCTAAGTATAGTCTTCAGCACTGTTGCTAGATCCAAGCATGGTTTAGTTGGTAACAGAGTTCTACTGGGCAGTTTCATGACCCACTGGACGACGGACATCTTCCGAGCTTCATCATCCTTCTTTGGTACGGGAATCCCTGTCACTGTCTTCCGGAGTAAAGGCCAGCCAAGGGCTGATGGCTCTTGCACCGTCCCATATTGGATCATGCCGGAATTCATACTACATCCATTTTCATTGTCCTTGACATTAACATTGCTCAAATTTTCATCCTTGTCTTCTCCCTCAGCTTCAGATCTGAAATCAGAAACTTTTTTAATTTGCTCAACAGTCTTCTCTTTGGTAAGCCTTTCCACATCCGTTGCGATACTTGGATATAAAACAGCACCGAGTTTTTGTCTCCCCTTTTTTCCTGCTTTGGGGAAAGATTGGAGTTGTCAGGCAAAGTAAATCCTATATTGGAAAGTTCAAATTTGAATTCTTTAGGGAGTGAAATATGCTACTAGGATCTCACCTGGTGCTAATTGCTCAGATTTCCTCTCAAATATAACCTTTCCATTCTGAACTGCAATTACAGCAGTCGTTGCAGGGAGCTTCTTTGCACAATACTTGGCTAGTGATGCTGAGCCACTGTATAGAAACTAGGATCAGAGCAATCGGAAAGTTTGAAAAAGGAGGAAGGATGCAGCATGAGGTTTTAACACAAGAAAGAAATCCAAGTTATGCTGAAGCTGCAAAGGGCTCTGACACTTACCGGAGGGAGCAGTTCTCTAGTACTCCAACTACAACTGTCACTGCATTGATGAGCTTGGCTTCCTTCGCCAGGACTTTCCGAATGGAATTCCCACGAGAAACCCGGCCAACTAAAGCAACCTAGAAACCAACAATCAGTAACAGGACAGGAAATTGTCTCACCAGTTTAATCATCTGTAAAATGAAGGAGAAGTGTTAAAGAGATGGCTCACTTTCTGGTCACTACAGAAGCTTTCGTATGCTGCCAAGTAGCCGTCTAACTCTTTTATCAGCGACGCAGTGGTGGCATTCTTCAAGTCTGCAACAAGAAATCACTCGTCAGCAAACATCGACAAAGCTGAATTCATGACATGAAGGGAGGTCGAAACTCCACCTGAGTCCCGGCATACGTGAACCGCCACGATGCGATCTCCCTGCTGCGCTACTTTCTTAATGGTCCAATCAAGCAGCTCCTTTCCCTTCGCATCCAATTGCACTCCCACCATCACACACCAAGCTTCGCCATTCTCGCAGTCCGGAACTCCGATCTCCATGGCGGAGGCTGATTTCCTTCAACGGAAGTTTGAATATTTTACTTCTGAGATCTCTACTGTTGGTCGCCCCCGGCCAGCTGCCAGGATCACTTTGTCTCGTCAACCTTCAACGAGCTGATTCTGCGGAAGTGCCCCATACTTGTTGAAGCAGTCCTCCGCGCTCCTCCTGATTCCACGACAAACTCTCAAAAGCATACGGACAGCCCTCAACCTACAACAAGTATGATGCCGAGCAGAACTAAATCAGGAAATCGCACATGCATGATGCGTGGAGGTAAAACCTCCACATGAACCAACAAGTTTAAACGAAAAAGGATGCACCTTTACTGGTCCTACATGCAAATCAGTATCAGAAACAGGGAAAGAAAAGAAAAATTAAAAAAGGTGGAATTAGGGGGAAAACAACAGCACAGGCTGCTGCTGTCCATCTTCCTAAAACCTACCAAGATCTTGTTCATTTGTCGCGTTCCTGTGTTAGTTGTAAATTATGCGCCATCAGCACGGCAGCCCAACCACTCCAACTGCGAATTCCTCCTCCTCTGTCTTGAATCCTTTCGTTCGGCAAACGTCCGTGGAGTAGAAACCAAAGATTAGTTATATCGATGACGAGGGAGATATAATAATTATTAATATCATATAAACTGAGGAGATATGTATGCATAAGGGGGGAGAGAGAGAGAGAGAGAGAGAGAGGTGAGCAAATTAAATTTTGTGAGGGACTTCGGGTGGTGAGATGACGACGGTTGAAGTCTTGAAGAAGTGTACCCGCCATCTTTTTTTTTTCGCGGGAAACCCGGGATAACCGGTCACGGCGGCGGCGGCCCACGGAAGCGATTAATGAAGGAGACCGGCTGCAGCGGGTGGGCGGCCCGGCAACGGCAACTTTTTTACCTGGTGCAGTAAGCGGACGTCCCCGAATTGGAACACTCTTCTGTCTACTTGCTTCAAAGTTCAAAGTCCACAAATTTACGCCCCAAACTATGGAACATAATAATAATAATAATAATAATAATAATAATAATAATAATAATAATAATAATAATAATAATTTGAGTGGATTTTTTTAAAAAAAATACAGATGAATCTTAACAAAAAAATGGATTAATGTTAGTTCAATATCATCGACTAGTAGTACATAAATGACCTTTTTTTAATCAATCGGTGTTTGAAAATATCGATGGTCAAATGCGCGCGACGAGAGATCCAACTAATTCAGTTAAGTCGTCCAGCTCGCGTACCACTTTACTTAAGCATATACCTATCTTAATTATTATCTTGTTTAGTTACAACAGATTACCATATTTAAAATGATTACCATATAAAATAATAAATTGGAAGGTTTGGAAAAAAAATAGTGACTACATCCTCCTAAGGCTAGTACTAGAAATAGTTCTGTCATCTAAGGATATGTTTGGATTGAGGGTTATGAAAGGGTGGGGTGGAATATGAAAAAATGAAATTAGTTAAACCATGTTTTGTTACATTTTTTATTTAAGTTAAGAGGGGTGGGGTGGAATAGCTAAGTCATCTAAACACCACATTTTTCATTCCACCAAATTGGTGGAATGAAGAGGGATAGATTAATTTAAACCAAATTAACCTCTTTCCTTTTTTTAGTATCAAATTTAATTATTTCTCTTCTTATCAAATTAAACAAATTATCTCTCTCTCTCATTGATATATATCATCATATATTATCTTTTTTCTAATACATCATCATATATTATAAATATAAAATTTTATTCAAAATAAATATAAATATATTATTTAAAAATAATTTAATATTAATATAATATATTCAATTGGGTCGTGACGTAAAATCTGGATTCGTTCCCGACCCGACCGGCCGGGGTGTAAAAAAATGAGACTCGATCTTGACTCCGTTATCCACCGGGTCGGGAAAAAATTTGAAAAATCTAAACCGGTACGGGTGAGGGCGATCAGGTCGTCCCGATTCATGCTCACCCCTAATTAATTATTATAATACTTTAAAGATATAATGAAGGATAAAAATGACTTTTATACAAATAAAACATTCGTTACCCCATCCCACATCTTATATAATTTATTATTCAAATATGAACTTTCTAATGACACATCACATCACCCCACCCCATCACTCACCATATCATCATATCTCATCCCTCCATTAGTTATTTGCCAAACAGACCCTAAGGGTAAAATTTTTATGTGAGTATTGGAAGAATTTTCGGGCCTAAGTTTTAAGGGGATTCGGAAATTTTATTTTTTCCAAAATGACTTACGATCAATTCCTTCTGGATAGTTCTTTTATATTTATAAAGAAAAAAAATAATTATGCTTTTGCTAAATGCCACCTGAGTGACACAAATATTAAACTCCTTGAATTTTTTTTTAAAAAAAACAATGTGTGGATAATTTTAATCATTTGTCAAAATTACTTAAATATATGTGTTTTTCTATAGATGTTCAAAAAATGATGTCGACAATTCAACTCACACGATGTTAAAGAGCGCATTGTTACGAATCAACCCTCATTTTATTTTAATGTCGCAATCTTTGGGTTGCGGCGAGAGTTGCTGTTAAGTGGAGGGTTGGCCACTGTACATATGTTATTAAGGGGAATGAATCTGACTGAAATAAATAGGAGGTGTTTAAGGGTGACAAGGAAGAGGGACTGATGCATGTTATGTATGACCGACTCCTATAGACTAAGAAGTGTAGATGTATTTTTCTTTCGTTACAAAGACCAAACTATAACATACAATATAGATATGGGAAAGCATTCAAAATTATTCATAACTAGAGTTAAAAAAAATCAAGTTAGTGAATAAAATTATTTTAAAACTAGAATTATTATTACATATGTGCATATCATTTTCTTGTATGCAGCACTACCCTCGTCTTATATATATTAATGTATCTTGATCAACTAATCAATAAATTTGATCAATGAATTAATAATTGAGATGTCGTTCAAGATCTCTCCGAAGCAGAAGATATATTAATCTTTATATATATACTTTGGTATACGAACCTTCCTCTCATCTTATTATGTAACGAGTCATCTTTAGTTTGATTGGGACAAGGAAAGAGACATGAATTAAGGCATGCAGCCCTCCGGTTATTGATCTTTCTAATCCAACGGATGATGTCGGGCTTCCATTAATTATTATTTTGCAAAAGAATAGAGAGATTTTGTGATAGTCCATGATTTCCGACCTCGACCCTCTAAATTGTAAGAATTCCTTCTGAATTTCAGTTGTTCGTTAGACCAGAATTTCTGATATCTCTCTCTCTCCTCTCTCTCTCTCTCCTCTCTCTCTCTCATCTCATCTCTCTCCTCTCTCTCTCTCTCTCTCCTCTCTCTCTCTCTCTCTCTCTCCTCTCTCTCATCTCTCTCTCTCCTTCTCTCTCTCTCTCCTCTCTCTCTCCTCTCTCTTCTCTCTCTCTCTCTCTCTCTCACACACACACACACACACACACACACACGTAACTACCTGATCACCTTTGTAACATTTGTGCATTTGTCAAATCAGATAAGATGATAATCCATTTGATTTTAGACTTACATATTTTCTTTAAAAAAAATACGCCCCTTCAAGTAAGTTTTTTTTTTCTAATGAGTTGTTATCAAGATTGAATTCAAATTTGATATCATCATGCGACAGCTGAGATTATCTAGTTGACAAAGTTAAATTTAATAAACTTGGACACAATACACTACAAGAAAAAAAATCAATTACAGACGATCAAAATATCTGTACATTTGTCGAGAACCATCGAAAATGACTTTCTTAAATACACTACAAGAAAAAAAGCTAATTACATCTAGATGGATATGTGTGTCAGTAACTTCCTAAGCATTTACATTTTTCTTCTTCAATTAAATTGTTCAAACATCGAATTAAAAAATTGGTTCAAATATGAATAATACCTTAAATATAATTCAATGAAGATGCCATCCCATTTCTTCCCAAGTGCTTGTCAAATGTCTCCTTTCTTGATTTTGAATGACGGGGTAGATATTTCTATAAACACAAGCAAATGAAAAATTTTGGACAAAAAATTTAGACGGGCAATAAATTAAACCCTTCTCAAATAGAGACAGCAACCAGTTTATACCAAAATTTCCTTTTATAATTGCGGCATGTCACCGTCGAAAGTTCTAACGATTCTAGTAATATTATTTTAATAATAACATTATGACGAATACTTCATCGAGAATTCTGAAGGTTAGATTATCTTTCAGAAATTTCGACGGACCCCATCCATCGAGTCTTCGGAAGGATTGGTCTCTAGGAATTTAGTCTTAAGTGATATTTTTTAAGTAATAAATATATATTACTTCATCCATAAATAATATAATTAATTTAGTCATGAATTATAATTATTAAAATAATAAAAAATGATAATGAATTGTGCCTTATATTAAGGTGTAGAGAGGAGTATTCCACATATTTATTAACTTCTAAAAAAACAGTCTAGTCATAAGGGTATGAGAGAAATAAATATAGAGCATTCCATTTCAGTTATTTATTTTATATATATATAAATAATCGTAGTTATAACTATGCATATAACAATTGGGGCCAGTAGTTAGTAATTTTCAGTCCTTGAATGGTTTTAATTTATCATGTACTTAATTAATAATTAGACCCACAAAGTGGATCAGGTACGTAACTGGCCGCCTAAAACGTAGCTAAGTAAACCAAAAGGTACAATTAAATTAAACATGTTATAAATATGATATAATCATAGATCAAATTCAAAGTAAAAGTGTTTGGTGATAATTAAATTATGCATGCACACGACGATGCAAACGTATAACTAAAACATGCACTTGTTGTCTTTCGTTTAATATGATCCACACTCATCCACTACATGTTTGGTTTAATGTCACCATGTCAAGATCAAATGCAATAATTAATGGCGAAAACCCTTTTTTTTTTTTGAAAAAAAATCTCCAAACAACGCCAATTGATCAGCTGCAATTATTAATCATGTTTCCTAACCGTCAAGTCTTCAAAATACATATTAAGAAAGAATTATTGGTAGGATATATATATGTATGTATACACGTATTTGAAATTAAATCTTTTTTCCGGGGAGATAACAATATTGTAATGTCTTAATTCCTTAAGTTGATGGTACTAATTTTATTTCCATAAACCTCTCCTAAATTATCACGATTTTTCGCATCTAACTCTAAACTTATTTTTTTAATTCTTTAAAAATTTGTTGGAAGAATTAAAGTGGTAAAAAAAATTGCCATTTATGAGAAAGACTAGATTATCCTCTCCCGAATTTTTTTTTATATATTTATTATTTGATAGGTTATGGAGGGAGGAATAATTTAATTTTTTTATAAATGAGAAAAATTAAAAGTAACGGAAAATATAATCGAAGTAGATGGAAGGATTAAAATAAAAAATTATGATAATTTAGAGATAAAAAAATAAGTTTATAATTTAAAATTAAATATTAAATATCGTGATAAATTTAGAAGGATTTATGAAAATGAAAATAATCCGTTTTGCGTACGTTGACATGGCATGTGTGTGCGTGTGTGTGAGAGAGAGAGAGATTGAGTCAGTTAGGATGTCTGCCAACGTGAATGCAATTTATATATATCAAACAAGTAGAAGACGGAGGAAAGTAAAATAAATAAATGAATGGAAAAGGAATGTGCAAAGGAAAATGACACGCACTATCAATATCTATCACATGAGTTTCCACGGGGGTGGATGAGGGACGGCTAGAGATGCGTAATCAAATTTATGTCCGAATAGAAACAAAACAAATTATTATTATTATTTTAATTGGAATAAAATAATTATTATCCATACTAAAAGCACAAAAAAAAAGTAATTATACACTTTTAGATGTACTAATGATACACAAATAAGTATCATAAGCCCGTGATAAGCGAACTATAAATATTCGAATGCATGAGGGCATAAATAATTGCGAAATGCATGTGGTATTATTCTGAGAGCATTTTAATTATTTTTTTTTTGGTGAATTAAATAAAAATAGAATTAACGATGCACATGACATTTACATGTGAATCAGATGTGGACAATTAGAGGTGCAAGCAAACAAAGGCTACAAAGGTGGAAAGCTGCCGATAGAAACGTGAATTGTAAATTCCACATGGTGTTTGATGAAAAAACACAAAGGGGTGGATAAAAATCAAAGCATGCGTGCCCCTTTATCTTTTCTTACAAAAACAACAATAAAAATGTCTAAATTTTACACGCAATTAAGATCTTGAATGGTTACAAACAATTATTCAATTGTGGGTTCGAGTTTTAAAAATATATATATATATTATTTTTTATTCAGAAATTTAAACTTATTTTATTTTTTTATCAGAATCTAATTGGACGAGAATGAAATGGATAAAAATATGTTATTACAAGTTCTGAGGTCCAACCTGACGACGCCATATCTCTAAAATTAGGTACGCCGAGAATTTGGCAACCTAAATCTCTTCCGTATACGGCATACACTCTTCACTAACCCTAACCCTAACTTTGGTGTCCTATATATTAGATGTTATAGATTGAATATCGAACTTACATATTTACATATCTACCTTGATATAATCTTCTTGCAATGATCCATATAATTTCCAACATATCAAGTAGCGGAACCTTGGAAACATAAGTTAAAAATAAAAATCATCTTAGTCTCAAATTAGATTAATCAAAATTCTCTTCCTCCTTTGTACCAATGATAATGTGGAGTGTTGCATTATATACCAGGAACCTAAACGGAGAAGCCCCACAAAATCATAAAGCAAATAATACACAGCCATTGCATCCTTACACCACTAGCATAATCAAGGGCTAAGAGTGTTGTAGTAGCATCTTAACTTCAACATCTGAAGATAAAAAATAGGCTAAATGCTACAATATCACATGAAACGGAAACATATGGCCAGTAATCATACACAAAAAATCGTGGCTAAAGTTGATAAATACTATGGTTAACAAGCAAGCCATTAGCATGTCCTTTTCAGAAACATTGTTTTAAGAAAAAAATACGAATTTCAAATATGGGTAAATATTTTCAGATGGACTACTAACTTTGCAATTTGCATCTACATGGGCCAAAAGGAGGAGCCATCTGAATGAAGAAGGTGCAAATGATAATACACTGAGGAAAAAGGGACCAAGAGAATATAAATATTATCACCAGACAGATTTTTCATTAATGCTGTCAGCTACCTATAGACCAAGTGCAAGAAAGATGGCGACATGCAGTAACGGGGCCGCAGTTTCAATTATTTTTCTTTCACAAAATGGAGCATCCTTTTTGTCCCTTTTTCTTGTTCTTCTTTTGCTTTGGTGGTTGAAGTATGACTTTAATGGCCGCATCGAAAACCGCCTTGACATTCTATGTCAAAGAAGTTACATTAGTGAAAAATTGACAAGTTATGGCAATCATATGAAATGCCAAAAGATATACCAGCTGTGTCTTTGAACTGCATTCGATGTAATACGGAGCACCTATGGCCTTCTTGAGTTCCTCCCCCTACAGTTCATGAGGACACAAAACCAACTTTCAGGTGCAACTTGGAGAAGGATAAGGCACACCGACATAAATACTCTGATAAAAGTGTCAGATGGTGTAATTAACCAACTTCATTCACCTGTGCAGACGAAATGGGTACCGCACCGGGATGGTCGACGAAGAATTGCTTATCATCCCGAAGATCTGTGAGCAACAGAAACTTCTTAGAAATATTGAAATTTATTGAAAGACGTCAGAAATAATAAGATCAGACCATGAACTATTAAGATTAAAGCATAGTAGTTTCAGGCAAATTTGAAGGTGCCATGGTACTAACTTATTGTTTATCAGGTAGGCATCACAATTTGAAGATATTGGAGAAAAAATATATAGAAAAGGAAGAAAGCTATTGATTCATATGCCTAATCAAATATATGATGTGACCCCGGATTCTGAAATCTGTGAACAATAGAATAAAGTAAAGAAATACTGTAGAAAAGAAATTTGAATTTTTTTGTCACAATAAACATATCTAATGCTTGTGTTTTTGGAAGGCATAAATTCTTAACTGACAGTGTGATATCGCAATAAGTATTCTCTTAGACACTTTTTTATTGCATGCACTGCCACTTGAGCATTTCTGGACAAACTGGCAAATGAACAAATCATGATATGGGCATAAAATCAAGCAAACCGTTTACTCTTAATCATCCGTACACATTCTTAGTTTTGACGAGTTTCAACTACTTGGCATAAATATCCTCAAGTATCTATAAGAATAATCACAAGCTTGTGTTCAGAAATTGATATAGCATATTTTGTTCATTCAGATTCCTAATAATTATTCCCCATCAAGGAAAAAGCCAGTTATTTTCATATACAACAGAGCTTAATTTGCTATTACTGTTGCTTGACTACACCCTATGGTTTTAATGACAATTTGTTTTTTTTCAAAACAATACTTCCACTTAATGCTGGATCCATGAAATCTTTCCCTCGCTGATCATTTCTCTCCATCAAATCTTTAACTCTCCCTTCTATCCATGGTCTCACTTGCCTGAATTACTCTCCATGCAACAAATGCCCAAGCGTCTCACTTGCCTGAATTATTCTCCATGCAACAAATGCCCAAGCCACCCCTATTCGCATTAGTTAGAAATTTGATCCAGCATTATCTTACGACACTTGTTTTCTGGAGCTATAAAGAAAAATAACTGCAGCTGAGCAGGCCATCAAGCACTGAAACCCTTCCACTTCAGCTACCTATCCAAATCAGTGTACACCAATTACATTGCGTTCTTCCTTCGATGCATGCAGCACTACTGTAGACCTCATCCATCAACTATTCATTCTATAGAAAAGTAATTTCTTTTTCGGAGTTTTAAGATAAACAAATTTTTCCCATGTGTAGCATATTTTTTTCGTATCACATCTTGCATGGACATCAATTCATAAACAAAATTCCTTCTAAAATATTCAAAAATACAATTCATTTTATTGCTCAGCTTTTTAATTTATGTTTATATTATTTTTTTACATGCAAAGTATGTCACAATTTCTAAATATTCCTCTTTAGATTAGATTGTTAATAATTATTTTAGAACTTAATTTACAAAATACAACAATAGAAATTATCTGTTAGATTATATCTTCTGAACACAGCAATATTTTACGACTACTTAATAGTTAGCAGTTCTTTTCAAATTGTGTCTTGTGGGTGCATTTTGTAGTATGTTATTTTTTTGAGAGAGGGCGCATTTTGTAGTATGTTATTACTTCAACATACTGACATATTTAAGTAATCAATCTTGTCTCATTTTATTTATCACGGAAATTCTCAAAACACACCTATCTCCTTTGTCCCTCGTTGGATCAAAACATTTGCATCTTTAATTTGATTACAAATAAGTTCTAAAACAAGATTCTATGTTGTTATTGATGAACATAAACTCTCTATTAATAATATATAGAACTTAAACTAGTTACTATAAGTAACATAGTTGAAATAACTGAGATACTAGAATCCTTATAAAGAAGTTAATTTCTTCATAAGGCATGTGCTAAAAGAATCATGCTGAATAATTAAAATATGTTACAAAAGAACCCAAAAGAAAAATATAGCTGGCACGTTTATGTAGATAAAAGAGACAGTTTCTTCCTCCTACCAAGAATATGATCATTAAGCTTAAAAAGTATGTTCCTCCAACATAGAATACACTAACAATTTACATACTAAACAACAAGGGAGATATACAATTTAACCTAGTTTCTTTTAAGCGAAAAGGATGGCAAGCCTAATCTTGTAGTTATCCTGCTATGCTAGAACGAAAATATGTACCAATTACACCACATCGAAAGGCTACACAGTACCTACTCTATGGTAATAACCTAGCTAACATAATTTAGCCAACTAAAACCTCAGCTTCACCATGCACAAAAAAATCCTTCTCTATAATTTTCTGAAGTAGTTACTGCTTCGATACACACAAAAGAATGAATCTCTTCTCTAATATATTTGGTTCAGTTGCAGCTTGACTTCACAAAACAGATCACCAGTACAATTTGTTCTAAGAATCATTAAAATAAGAAACTGGTATTTTTCCTAGTTTTTTAAGCATTTACCATGGTCTATCAGTTGCAGCATTAAGAAAAAATCAACAAATTTCAGAGCCATTGGGGAAGAGAAAACTTACCAAGCTTTGTTCCAACAAGAATAATGGGAACCCCAGGAGCATAGTGTCTCAATTCTGGAATCCACTGAAATCAGAAAACCAAATTGTATTGTAGGAGATGCATAAACGAAATCCGAAATAGGAAAATAAGCCAGTAAAGTATGCAGAACAAGTAAGAAGTCTCAAACCTTTTTAGTAACATTTTCATAACTGGCTTTACTTATAAGAGAAAAAGCAAGAAGAAAAACATCAGCTCCACGATAACTTAAAGGTCTTAGTCTATTATAATCTTCCTGGCCTGCCCTAATAGAGAAACATATCAGAATATAAGTAAGGTGAACAAAAATATTTTCATTAACAAATGGGGAACAAAAATATAACTAAGGGGTAAACCCAGGAAAGGGGCAGAAGGAAAAACTTACCTGCTGTATCCCACAAACCTAAATTAACAGTGTTTCCATCCACCACCACATTGGCACTGAAATTGTCAAAAACTGTGGGCACATAGTCCTGATTCAAGAAAATATCATTAAGATGGAAAGTCTATTGATGCATTTGCAATTTAACATACACATATAAGATGAAGGAAATAGAAAGAACATCAATTCTACAACTTGGAAGCTAAAACCTAAATTCACATAGTAGAATCACGAAAAGAAGATAAAGGCAACTTGAAGGTCAATTGAGTATAAGCCAGCTACCCAATTAGGAAACATGAAAATTGTTGACGAGGCTTCTCAAGCAATCTTAATATGAAGAAATGAGATGCAAACTATCTGCCTGACAAGATAAACCTAAAGAGAATAGCACCATGATTTAAAACAAAAGGTAGAAATATGTCTAAAGAACATCCTTTATTCAACCAAGAAGGAAAGTTCCAGCTTTGCCCTAAACTTGGAAAATGCTGGAACTTCATAGAAATCATAGACTCTGACTTCAGATGAGTGTTACAATTAGAGTGCCCAGATAAAGACGTTGAACAATGATCATCCTTTAACACAATGTTCTTAATCACTTATCAGATACTTCCACAATGTTCTAAGCACACTCTGAAGGTTCCAAAGTTGGAAATAAAAGGCTTTTGGTCCTTTTTCCGCAGACATCACATTGTGACCCTATTACGCAAATAATGTCAAACACCGTGAAAAAGGACACAACATTTCAACTTTTCTAAAAGCCTTCGGCATCACACGAGAAAACAACAAACTTTGAAACACGCAACCAAAAAATTAGCCAACAAGTCAGAGTTCACTACTCCATGTAGGAAGAAGAAAAAACCTCAAATTTTGGCAGAATGTGCGGTCACTTTTCCAATCAAGGCGACACCTTTCAACTCCCCCGACGACGAAAAATCGTAAATAATTCACAGGAGCGACAAAAATAAACCTCTCGAACATGGAACTCACCGTGGGGAACGTGTTGCTGGTGTAGGAGATCAGCATGCAGGTCTTCCCGACGGCGCCATCCCCCACCGTCACGCACTTTATAAACCGCGACGCACTCATCTCCTCTCCTTCCTACACAAATCTCACAGCTAGACGGCTCCGAAAGACGCCTCCTTTCTCCTACCCGACTCCTCGGACTACTCCAAATCACCGCATGTCCTCCTCAAAACCAGCCCCGGCGCGGAGACCCCCGCCAAAAACCGATCAGATATCAAGAACTAGATCGATCTGTGGCCCTGGATTCGGGAAGGGGTCGACGAGATCTATGACGAAATGCCTCGGAGAGAGGCTTGCGAGGCGCAAAGGAGGAGGGAGGACGACGAAGCAGCGGTTGAAGCGGTCGCCGACTCCCCCGCAGGCATAATAATGCGCCCAGTTTATAGTAGCAATAATTGTCATGACATTCTGTTCTGTTGCTTTTTTAAAAAAAAAATATATGGTTATATTTAAAATAAAAAAATGTTGATAATTTCTTAGTACAAAAATGTTCTATTTGATAGATTCTTTGATATCAAAATTACAAAGGAAAAAATTACTTTTTATTAAAAAAAATGATATACCTAATCATACAGAAGTAAGTACATTGCAACTACGTATACAGAATTTGCAATTTTAATGTGTATGTTGCATTATATAATCTCTTCTAATTATTGAAAAAACAGAAAGATTAATTAATGTTTCTTTTATGACAGCTAAGAAATATCCATATTATCCCTTTATATTTAGATATATATATAAGGGATGACAGCAAGCAAACTAACAAATTGCATGGCAGTGATAAATAAAAAAGACAGTGTGGATTTGTATAATATGTGGAATAAAATAAAATTGGACTCCTTTTTTTACTCTCTGATTTGTGGTGACAGCTATTAATATTTATGTTGTATTAAAAGATTGTGAGTTGTATTTCACAGAAAAAAGTTGAGTTGTAATCTTTATGAAAAACGGTTTTATTATTTCTACTTTCTACTTGACCCTCTAATTATTACAGAATAATCATTTTATCCAAAATCAGCATAGATGCATATTTTTAAAAATATTTCTTGGCATATACATTATATACATCATTCATTTTGTTTATCTTGAGTTTTCAAATTTGTTTTTCTATAAAAATACTCTATAACATAAATATATGAAAACATCTACTACCTTACCAGAATAACACATTTGTTTTTTTTTTAGAGAGAAATAGTAACATTATGACCCACTGATATGTTTGAGATAGAAAAATTTAAGGTAAATTCTATATTATGATATATTATTAAAAGTTAAAAAACTACTTGCTAATAGAAGCGATGGAAGAACGATTCAACAGGCTTAGCTGTTGTAATGTATAGTAAAAACATTTCTATTTTTTGAGGAAAATATTAAAAAAGATGCATAACAAGAATGTAAGTTCATTTTTGTATCTGATTATGTATTTTCATATTATATATATATATGAAGAAGTTATTTCTAGTTCCATTGAACCAATAACTACTTAATATCTAACTATTACATAACAATCGTTTTATTCAAAATTAATAAAGCGGCCTATTTTTTAAACAACATATTATTAATCTTGCTGATAACTTTACAGCTTGTTGAGTTGGAGCATACATCTGATTCAAGTGGCAGTTTTATTTCTCCTTGCCGAATAATAACACACTGTTTCTGATACAAGAAACTTGGTGCCAATTAGCAAATGATAACTAAATTAAGTTGGTGAAATGATGACGGCAAAATGATAACTTTGCCAGTCATTTGTTTTCTGTAGGATATGGAGAGGAACAGTTGCTAGAATCATTCATCTATGTGGCCGGGGCATGAGGGATTGCAAGGGTATGGGCAATCAATCTTCTTGGAGGTATCACGGTCATAAAACCAGTCTCCCACTGCTTTTCCAATGGCCTGCAAGAGTGAGTAATCAAACATGTTATTTTGGTGAAAAGAAGACCATGTGATGATTTCTTCTTTTGAATCTTCTGTTCTTTAGCAAACCATTGAAGTCGTTTTTCAAACAAATTGCCAGAACAGTTCTTTTCAGACAGGAAACAAGATTAGAACAAACAACCAAATCCTTTACATAACATGTAAATATGTTTTAAAGAAAGTCAAATGTATAACAGACTATGTGGAACACACTAAATTGACAAGGACAGGAGCACAGTTCTCTCTGCATAATGTTGAAAAGTATCAATGGTGTTTGGTATTAGAAAATATGGATGACAAAATTAAGGATTAGGAAGCCTTCACTTACAATCCTGTTGACATAAGGACCGGTTCCTGCCCATGTGTCCTGGCTTCCGGACTGGCAGTGAGCATGGCACGAGTCAATGAACATGCCTCCAGATCCTGGCAGTACACCGAGAAATTCTGACCTGTAACCTGTTTCAGAAGGAGAATGTCATTACTCAATAATCAGTAATGGGGACATTGAAATGTATAACAATTAGGAAGTTCTCTCATCACAAACTATTTTTTTTGTTGGCAAACCTTGAAGTGTCTGGAGTTGATTTGAAGAGCATTTCTTTATGTCAAGCTTGCAGGCAGCCCACGATTTGCTCGGATCAGCAGAACTTGGCGCAAGAATGTTCCTGATCTGTGATTCAACCAGGAGAAAAAAAACTTCATTAACTGGCATAGGAAGCATTTTCTCACCATAAATGACAATTAGACATATCTGTGTTTTCTCTATGATATATGCCTACATGACTGAAGTATGAATTCATGCAACAAAAATAACACGGTCGTTGCTTGCAGGAGCTAATTAGATTAAGATGTACAATCCAAGTGATCAAAAGCTAATTGGATTGTTTAGGGTGTTTTGTTAACGTTACCTGCCATGCATCATAAGCAGAATTCAGCACAAACAGCGGTGTGCGCATCTCAGGTACCACATACTGCGGGAAGAAACACTGCATGGCATGCAAAAAGTAATAAGAAAAAATATAGCTTCATGTACTGCAGTTTTGTTGTGGATAATATAACTCACCATATTTGCTGGAAATCTCGAAGTGCATGAAGAAGGTAAATTCTTAGCGGAACCCTGGTAAAATAAGATGGCTGAGTACAAATGCATTTATTCTTTCTGCGCCAGAAGTATTTATACTAGAGGAAAAGAGGATATAGTTGCAGATCGACTACATGACCAGGACACAGAAGTGACTTCGGAGTCAGCTTAGCAAACTTATTATGAACTTTGTAGTGCATTCATGTTAAAAGGAACAGGAATAAAACTTATACATACATGAGTATTCACTACATTAGTGTAGAATGATTTGATAGAATCTGATCCAGAAATGTCCTTCCTGTTAACCAAAGTTAATGAAACTTTAAAATTCATTATAGTTGCAAATTTGCAACAAAATAAACAAATTGGCTAAGAAACGAGCAACACGACATGGAAAGTAAAGATGACTTACGCATCAATAAAATATCCTGCATCTGAAAAGCATTTAACTTTTGCACCTGAAGGTAGAAGGTCTCGGAACCTGTCACAATGCAGTATGGAAGCCAAACCACCTGCTGAACAGCCAGAAAGAAGAGCCTGCAAAATTTCATGTATTAACAATTTAACACAACATAATGTATGCGGATAATGTGGAAGTTCACTCATCAAATGTGCCTACATTTTCTGCCCTGTTCATCCCCTTCGCCAATAGGTCTTCGATAACAGCGAGCCAAAGCCTACCTCCTCTGTAGTGAAGATTTGTGTTCTATCGAATAACAAACAGGAAGACATTCATTTCGTAAATGAGGAAAACTAACTGATCATGTAGGAGCTAAGTTTAAGACACATTCTTACAGGATCTACAGCTTCTACGTCCCCAGTAAATGATGAACCATCACAATATCGGATCTTGACCCTATTCCAGTTATAGAAATCTGTGCATTGACAAATCAGAAAAAATAATTAAAATTAGGTTCAAAAGTATGACAGGATTCAGCTAGAAATTTCTTATAATCAGTACTGCTATATGCAAATGAGAAAGGAATTAGTACTTTCAGTTCAACCCCGAAGACCATCTTGATGACAGTCACTTACACGGTATCCAAGGTAGAACATTGACAGTAACCAATCAATACTAGATGGATTTTTTGCAGTATGATCCTGTATTTAACTTCTAAATATATATGCCTCAGTGGTATAAAAGAAAAGAAAATATTTGAACCATAGTAGTTCTTCATTTTCTGATTGTTGTCCTAACTTGGAATCGCCACTATTTTAAAATCTTCAATTCGGCATGTAATTTATGATTTTAAATACATTTCCTGAATATATCGTCAACATACTCGGGTTGGAACTTTGAGTCCCGCCCAGAATTCCAGAGAACGACAGTGACTGCATATGCTTAGAGGAGCCTCTGAAAGTGTCTCGTCGAGCTAAACACTCTTGGGCATTCCTGCACCATCCCCCACCCTGCATAAAAGAAGATTGAGAATTGAGACTAACAACAATTGGCACTTCATTGGTGACCAGTTATCCTATGTTTACTTTGTGCAGTGAATTCAACAATTTTGAGTTCATAACTAACTTTTGTCTTCAAAACAATAACTGCAAAATAAGACATACACACCTAGCTATCCATTAACATGATAAGCAATTTTATACACTGTTTCATCTATATTTGAAGTATTAAGACTCAAAGTAATGCTTTAAAAAACCCTTAATCAGTATGCCATGAAGCTCTCTTATTCTATCCACAACAAGAAATGAGCTCCAAAATGACAGGAAACTGTTCGAATACTTTTGACAAGTATAGAACAGATTTGGGGTGAAATGAGCATTCCACATAATCAATGAACAGGAAAAAGCAAGTTGCAGGCACAGGAAATCCTACTTACTTCCATGTGAACTATCCAGTTGTTCGCCCCAGAACCGGAACCCGGAGATAAATGATAAGCTGGAGGACTTCCATCTAAACATACTGCAGCATTCGGAAGCAAAGATTTTAGTTCCAATTTTCAACCATATACTCGAGTACATTTAAATCTACAAATTTACTAAATTCATAGAAATGTTTCGGGAAAATAGTGAGAATCTGAACTCTGAAAGACTATTAATTGCATGCGCCTATAGATTTAATCAAACCTGCTCCTTTCGCAACTGCACTTTGTAAAATTGTCATGGGTACATCTCCATAAGCTTTTTGTGAGCTCAGCAAATATAAAGTACAGATGAAGAGACAAGTCCAAATTCCCATTTTATCAGAGACCATGCTGTAGGACAAACTCAAAGGCATCAGAATAGACCAGCCAAACAGCAAACAGTTAGCTATAAGATAAATTAATCATGAATGTGCATTTATACAGCCATAAAATTGAGATTTTAAAGATAATCAAGATATCAAAATCATAAATTTGACATGAAACACAAGAGCTGATCATACTAACATGGTTTGGGACACTATCATCACGCACACTATTGTACTCGATCAGATGCATCCTTTTTGGATTATGTATATGACGAGATCATATGCTTACTTGCTGCAGTTAGTGCTTTAAAATTGAACCTAATTATTCCATTCATACTAAACTTCAATAACCTATACAATCATGAGAAAGGTTTTGTAAATTCTTTCACCAAAAAAAGTCATGCAAAATCTCACACTGACCAAGCCATGAAAAGAAACTAGTTACTAGTGGGAAAAGAAACAAATCCTGTTAATTGACACCCGTCTTTGTAAACGAGAAACAGCAATTGCGATCTCAGTACAGACCATATATCATACTTTAAGAAATCTACAAAATTTCCAGAGAATGCATCTGTTTGGCTGTTCATTCACTTGTGCATTTTCATCAACTTCTAGATATCAGATTAACACAGAAAAAGGACTCATTTGTATGCATCCAGAGGCTGCCTACATCAAAAGTGTAATTTTTTTTCCATAAACTATGCATATTTGCCTCATTTTTATTCTCTGCACAAATTAAGATTATGTGGAGATGTGAGGGAGAGGGAGGGGGCATCTTACCAGGGATGCCGAAGGAAGAAGAGTGGACAGCATAAGTAGGAGAAAGAGTAGCCGAAGAGGGCAAGCCCAAGCCTGCTTTCGTAGCGTGGGGAGGCAGACCGAGAGGAAGCGCCTTTATTCTGCTTTCATGACGGTGCGCAAAAGGACAAACCCATGGCTGCAGCTTCCTTGTCGCTGCCATGGCCGTGCGATAGGAGGTCCCCATCTCTCGCAGTGCAGCGTGTAGACTGTAGTCCACTGTAAACAGTGGCACCGCGTGATCGAACCGCCGTAACTCACTACCACTGCTGCTGCTTCTTCAACCACAAGGGATTGAGATGAAAATATACAGTGGGATCAGTATGACATGGGTGACAAGTGAGAACTGAGTGAGACATAAAAACATATCCATTGGGCTATCAATGTAGCAAGACTTGCGTTACATTATTTTGACTGCTGTCCATTCTTGATCCGGGGGCACGCACATGTAGACGACATGGGTGCGAAGCTGGCAGAAGCATGGTAGTTAGTTTTTTACTGTGGAAAGCAGAGAAGGCAACCAACAGACAACAGGATATGGGGGAGAGAGAGAGAGAGAAGTTAATCATCTGTCGGCTGTCGGTGGCATGGGCCCCTATATAAAAAAGGGTGGTCATCCGTCTCCATCTTCTAGCGGGGAGAAAAGACGCTTTTATTTGGTAGACACTGACATTCTAATTTCCTAGTCTACTGTGGACTATGAAAACAACATGTTTACCACTATGTAATCGGACTTCTATTGTAATCAACTCTTATGTGAAAAAGTAATATTTATTTAGTCCTTATGAGGTGAATGAATGCATGTAAAAAAAAAAAGTGTGCCTTGTAGGCCATCCAAATTGATATAACACGCCCGCCTCCATCAAATGAGATTATTCCATTTGTGTATGCTGGATTATTTTATTAAATCGAACACAACCTTACTAATTAATTATGTTAATCATACTTAATTTGTGTAGGCATCTATTGTCTCTGCATAACGTGCAAAACAAGGAAACAATATTTCAAGTTGGAAAACGAGATAAGAATCCAATACTAACGAAACCAACTCACCCATTTCGGTTCTAGACCAGCTCACCCATTTCCTTTGGTCAAAAGTAAGGAAAACTATAATAATTCAGATTTTTCAAAGAAACAAAAATATATAAATGAAACAAAAAAAATGAAAAATGGAAATAGATGACAAGCCAACTTTCGAAATCCGGGTCCAAAATTTAAGGCCTACTAATAATAGGATTGAGGTTAACAGATAAAAGTTAGGCCCATTAGTGACACGTCGAAGGCCCAGTCCACGCTCAAATCTACGCCGGGTGCCGAAGGCGCTAAAAAGATGCACACGAAGTTGCGAACACTTCTGGAGCCCCAAATTCCGACCATTTCTGCATCACGTTGCGTCCATGGGAGTAGAATAGAAGTTTGATGAGACCGCTGCCTCTGCTCGTCTCCCCGCCATTCAAAGACTTCGTCCTCCGCCGCCTCTTCAGTTCCTTCTCCGTCTCCCTCGTCGCCGCCTCCACGACCAGCGCCGCCGCCGCCGACGACGAGTCCTTCGTCCGCCTCCTCGCCGAATGCCGCTCCGAGCGGGCTCTCCCCGCCCTCCGCTCGCTCGACTCCCAGCTCCGACACTCCCGCCGCCACCTCCTCGCCGACCCCTCCGTTCAGATCAAGCTCATGAGCGCCTCCGCTGCGTGTGGCGACCCGGCTCTCGCCCGCCGCGTCTTCGACGAAGCGCCGCGCAAGACCACCATCTTCTTCAACGTCATGATTCGAGGTTACGTGAACCTCTTCCTCCACCGCGACGCCCTGAGCCTCTTTGCCGAGATGGGGCGGGAGAGCGGCGCGAAGCCCGACCACTATACTTTTCCGTGCATCCTTAAAGCCTGTTCGGAGTGTGAGAAACTCGCGTACGGACTCCAAGTCCATGCTGCTGTCGCGAAGCTTGGCCTCGACGCCAATCTGTTCGTAGGTAATGCGCTCATCACGATGTACTCAAGATGCAGACTGTCGCTGGATGCTTTTAGGATGTTTGACGGAATGCCGAACAAAGATGTTGTATCATGGAATGCAATGATTGCTGGGTATGCCTGTAATGGCCAATTTGATCAAGCAATTGAGACCTGATGGGGGTACCATGGCTGGTATCTTACCTGCCATGACCAACAGTCAGCGGGAGGATATCGATTTTGTGAGGAGAATGTTTGATGGAATTAGGACCAAATATTTAATTTCTTGGAATGCCATGATCGCTATATATGCCAATAATTCTATGTCAGCAGAGGCGCTGGATATTTATTTGAGAATGGAGATGGAAGGGTTGGAGCCTGATGCTGTTACACTGGCAAGTGTTCTTCCAGCTTGTGGCGACTCATCAGCTTTGGTGGTCGGGAAAAGAATCCACGAGCTCATCAAGAGGAGAAGAATGGGCCCCAACATAGTGTTGGAGAATGCACTGATGAATATGTATGCAAATTGTGGATGCTTGGAGGCTGCAAGGGAGGTCTTTGATGCTATGAGCAGGAAGGATGTTGTATCTTGGACTTCGATCATCTCAGCTTATGGAATGCATGGACAAGGTCACAACGCGATTTTTCTCTTTGAGCAGATGCAGAAATTGGGCATAATTCCTGACTCCATTGCATTTGTTTCAATCCTGTCAGCTTGCAGTTATGCAGGTCTCTTGGATGAGGGCAAGTACTATTTTAGTATTATGACCAATTGGTACCGTATGGTTCCAAGGCTTGAGCATTATGCTTGCATGGTGGATCTTCTCGGGCGTGCCGGAAATATTGATGAGGCTTACGATTTTATCAAACAGATGCCCCTGAAACCTAATGAAAGAGTGTGGGGAGCTCTATTAAGTGCTTGTCGGGTTCATTCCAATATGGAGATCGGTCTGATTGCGACAGATAACTTATTTGAACTAGTTCCTGAGCAATCAGGCTATTATGTTCTTTTGTCTAACATTTACGCCAGAGCTGGCAGATGGGAGGAAGTAACATCGGTCAGGAATGTGATGTTGAACAAGGGGATTAAAAAGTCTCCAGGTTGCAGCAATGTTGAACTTGGGAATAAGGTGCACACATTTCACATAGGCGATACATCACATGAACAGTCCAAGCAAATATATGCAAAATTGGATGATATAATGACAAGATTGAAAGAGTTGGGATATACTGCTGACACAGAAACTGCTCTTCATGATGTTGAGGACGAAGATAAAGCGGGACATCTCTCAGTGCATAGTGAAAAACTTGCAATTGCCTTCATGCTTATTAGCACTACTTCGGAAACTCCGATCAGGATAAAACTGAACCTCCGGATGTGCAGGGACTGTCATCTTGCTGCCAAGCTCATCTCAAACATGATGAATCGCGAGATCATCCTCAGGGATTCCAACAGGTTTCACCATTTTGTGCATGGGGTGTGTTCATGTGGGGATTACTGGTGAAATTTAGGTATTTAGATTGTGGCAGATCTACAAGACCTCATTTGTGTTCAGTATGAGAAAATAAAATATAAGGGAGTTTCATATAAGGATCATTTGAATGCATAAAACACATTTCTATTTAATGTCTCTGTTTGGTCTCTTGGGATTTTGAGTTGTAAGTTGCCTGTTTTATATGTATAATTTTATGTGATTATTCATCATCTGGGACACAAAAAATATTTGAAATGGTTAGTGAATATGAGATTAATCATCAAATAAGACTTTGGAAGATATTGAATTGATATTTCTAAGAGTTATTTGTCGCTCTCATCAGATTCTATCGATTTTTTCTCTCTTACTCTTTGAAATTTTTATGTTACAAAAAGAGGGAGAGAGAGATCGCACGAAATACAGAAGAAGCGAAGAGGAAAAACGGCGGCGGCTCTTTGTTATGGAATAACGATGATTATAAGGATGGATCTCTGTTTAGACCCCTAGGGAGTTTATATAGGCACTCCCTTTGACAGATGATAGGAATTACATACAGATTGAGACTCTAAATAAATCCCCTAAAAATACAGCGAGACCCCCGTAGGGGAATTCTACTGAAGCGCCTGATTATGTAAGGGGACCAACTGGGTTCAGATTCAAGGCATTATTAACATTTTAAGAAAGAAAAAAAAAACAATCATGAAATGCAATAAGTGTTGCAACATCACAAATAAAAAATGCATCGCTTGGTTTATCACAAATGAAAACACAGGTTATTTTATCACTCGACATATGTTATGTTTATTTCATACATAAATACCTAATATAAAAAGTACAAGGAAGATGGAGATTCAAATCTTAATACGCTCACATCGTAGAATGGTAAGATTTTAAAATTTACATCAAGATCTCGTTGGTGCATAGTCCGAACACTTTCGTCTTTGACTCCATATTTATCAATTTCGTATGGCTAGTATTAATCTTACTACAAGGAAGATGATGGTCAATCACATGTAGCCTATAACAGATCATTCCTTTATCCTCGTGTTTCTTGATTAGGAATCACCAACTTTACTAGACATAACTCAATAAATCGCTCACTGTTGGCCAGCCGTGGAAAACGGAGTGGATGATTCAATTTGTATACTATTCACGAGTCGGAGATCGACCATCATCAAGTTTAATTAATCCGATTAAATTCGTCTCATGTTACGTACTGATAGATAAAACTTTCAACAAAACTATTTTGCATTCAAAAAAACTCAAACTTATCTTTCATCTTGAAATATGGTCTAAGCCTTGACGCATAGGCTACAAGTATTCGCACCATGATAAAAACTAATGTCGATTCACTATATCTGAGGGGTCGGCTTAAGCGTATTTGGGAAAAAAAATACAAGGACTATAGCGTAGAATCTCACTAAAGGATATACGTCCAATACCTCTAAAATTATACTGCCCGTTCTCAAGTCTAATTGCTCTCCTCTTTCAACTACTCTCCATCCTATATATCGTCGAGGCAAAGTCTCGTGTTTGTCATTTAGACCACACGAAATTGCTAAAAAACATGTTAATTTCATCTCGAGTGCATCGAGTTGATTTTTGCATTACATCCAAATAATTTATTCCCTGTTCATTATCTCTAATGACATTTATTCATGAGAACAATAGAGAACGGAGATTCGTGTACGATCAGCATATTATTCATGCATAACATAATGGCAAAATAAATCTTCATTAAGAAAATTTTAAATACATTTATTGTATCCTACATGACCCTATTTTTTACATGTTTCAGAAAAAAAAATGCCTTAAGTATTAACTGAAATATTTTCTTTTTACTTGGGAGGGTGACCCCCTCGCGTCAGGACGCGTGTCAACTCCTTGAAATCGAGTTGGGAGAATTATATATGCACTTGAAAATGTTAAAAAAATGACATGACAAGCATAAATTAATACAGTTTATTTGCTAGAATCTCGTTTTTGTTTCGCAAACATTATTCTAAAATTAAATTTCGGGACGAGAACGAAATCGGAATCATATGACTCGATTTCACCTTTTCGATTTCATCATTTCTTATGGATTCTTATGGAACTGAGAGCCATACCAATCTTTTTTTTTTCTTTTGAGTTTGACTACGGCTTCTTTTTTTTTAAAAACTTATTTCTTTTTTCTTTTTCTTTTCTCTCATATCATATTTTCTATAAAATAAATTATTTAATAAATATAAAATAATTTTAATAAGAAACTAATATAATATGATTTATTATTTATTATCTCATTAAATATAATTAATTTCAAAATGAATTTTATATTTAAATTATAATTTTTTAAAATTTCATAAAAACCTTTTTATTTTAATTAATAATAAAATTATACTTCATAATTATAATAATTATTTTTAATTCAAAACTCGTCAAAAATTTATTCATCAATTATTTTATTTTTCATCATCAAATTTGACTCTAACACAATCCGAACTAACTGTGAATTTAACTATCCATCACAATCTGAACTAACTGTGAACTTAACTATCCATTCAGGAGAACCTGCTTTCATACGACCCTTTGTGCGTTGCCAATTGCAAGGTCTTCAATCCAACTTGCCATCCCCCACTCGGCCACTCCACATCCGAAAAGCACAATTACGTGGAACCCACTGCAAACAAAAATAAGTCGTGTTTTACTCGACCAAAGTAATTATTGTGCTCCCATCGTGCACTGAACTAACGTGCGCTTTGATTAAGTTGCAAAAAAAAAACACATGAAAACAAATTTGCTTTCCCCTAAGTTCTTCGCTCTTTTACTTCTTTTTTCTTTCTCTTCCAAGCATTTAAAGATATATTAATTATATAATGTTTTATTATTTTATATTAATTTCTTAGGCTCATTATTGGCTTGTGTAGTAGAATTGTGATATTTGAGCTTTTTTAAAGTTGGATAGACCGGGTCCGGCTTCTGAACAGTGGGCACCATTTTGATCGAGCCGATGCGAACCAAACTGACAAGTGGGTGGGAGCCACGCAATATTACATCCACCACTTGTGGAGTGCTCGGTCGATAGCAAACTAAATACAATATTAATCTTTAAAAAAAAGGAAACAATATTAAAATACAATATGGACATCCATATTTTGCAACAAAAAAAAAAAGAAACAAAAACAAAAAATATTGTTTCATCTTAATCTCACCCACAATTTCTTCCAATATCCCTGTACACAAACTCGTGTTCTCAATCGTTTTATCACAACCTCATGTCATGTCAAGCATATAATTATATCACAACAAAAATCGAAGTTCTCCAATATTATTATTATCATCCAAAAAAAAGATCTCCAATATCAATGCTTCATTATTTATTTTCTAGCACTTGGTCCTAATATCCAATACATATATTTTCAAAGAGAGCACACTTCATTAATACTAAAGTGACCAAGAAAGTAACCACGAAAACTTTTAAAATCTCTCTTTTTTTTTCTTCCTTCTTATCTACTAGACTACGACGTAGTATTAAACTATTAATAATATGTAATATAATATTTTCTCGGTTCCATTATTTTCTCTATCTTTTTAGCCCAACGCCGCCGATCTGTCCGTCCATGTCCAATCGAACGGTCGATAGTCTCGGACGAGTCAACTGAATCGTCCCCGTCGCCGTCGGTCGACTACCAGCACTGGTCGGTCTCCCACGTCCGTCGCCTCTGCCCGGGGAAAGAAGACGACCGCGTGTACGTCCGGTAGCTCCCGCCGCCTCCGCCGCCGCCGCCTCGGCCGGGCGTCGCAGGCCTGGCCCAACCGTGCACGCCGCCGGCGAAGGTCGTCGGCCGCGACGCGATCACGAGCGCGCGGTCGTACTCGGCGCGCTTGTCGGGGTCGGACAGCGTGGAGTAGGCGGAGTGGATGCGGATGAACTCGTCGGCGGGGGCGCCCACGTCGGGGTGGCGCTCGAGCGCCAGGCGCCTGTAGGCGGCCTTGATCTCCCGCCCGCTGGCGCCGGCGGGGATGCCGAGCACGTCGTAGAGCGAGGACGGGACCGCTCCCTGCCGCGTCGGCGAAGCGGGGGCGTAGGCGGTCTCGGGGGCCGCCGCGGAAGCGTAGGCCGCGCAGATGACGGGGGAGCGGAGGGGGGAAGGGGAAGAAGGGGAGAGAGGGGAAACGACGACAGCGGAGGCGGGAGAGCGCGGCGGAGGTGTCACTCGGAGGCCGAGGAAGCGGGAGGAGGAGGCGGCAGTGGAGGGCAACGGAGACGGCGAGAGCATGGTAAGGTCTGGGGATTGGGAGGGTGGATTGAGGTGAGAGAGAGGAGTGGAGGATTATTTTTGTTGCTTTATAGAGGAGGGAGAAAGGAACAGAGAGAGCCAGTCAACTTCGGTTAGTGCTCTTCTACTATTTCTCTTCTTCTTCTTTTTTTGATAATTGCAACTGTGGTTAAGTTAAGTTTGCTGAAATTGAATCTCTCTCTCTCTTTTTAAATATATTTTTGTCTTGACGTATGTGATGTTTTTATGATATCAAGTATAAATTTTATTTAAGGTTTTTTTTATCATTTTTCAGTGATGAAAATGAAAGCATTAAAAAATGAATATTCTTGAACTCGATCTTGTGACCTTCCATCACCACTAACAATTTCAATTTTGTTTGGGATGATAAGAGCTTCCAGTGGAGGATAGTGATTTAAATAATGGATAATGATGGTTAACCATTGGGGTTTTAGGGATTATCTTAGGACATTGAATATCAAAACAAAAAATTGAATAATTTTAGGGTATGTGATAAAAAAATTATTGATAAGTTCTAATGTCATTTTAAATATTGAAGCTGATTTTGAAAAAACGAGTACTTAAATGTTAGGTTAATAAAAAAATTAATGAATTATTTTATAATAGAAAAACATCTTTTTTATAAAATATTATGAACATGAATGATGTAAAAGAGTATAAAAAATAAATGTTCTTTTATGTAGTTAAAAAATTGATAATTATAGAGTTATAATGGTAAGTATTTTTTTTACAAAATAATTTATAATTCAAAAAATATAAGTTCTTATTTATTTGTTTATTTTTGTTTACGTAAGTTAACAAAATAAGTATTATCGTTATAAATATTTATTAACTGGATTCCGACCAAAATCTTAATATAAGTTTGACCTGTTTATAAACTTAACCAATGAATTTATTTCACTCCTCATATGTTAGAGAATTTTTTGTTATACTATAACATAATCGATTAATTACTAATTATATTTTTAGTTAATCACTTTTTACAAAAAAGGTTAATTTTCCATGTAAAACATTAAAAATACTATAATTCAGAAATTATCGCTTGTAGTAAAAAGTTCTAAAAATAGGCATGACCGCAGTTTTAAAAGAGTTTAATGCGTGTGTAAATTATTTTGTTTACTTACACTTGATTTAGCTTAACTTTTCATTAAATTTATATATATTTCATATATGTCGGTGCAAGTTGATTTGATTTATTTAATATTTTATCTTTTCTTTTAATAAAGGGTATATTATATATATATATATATATTCCTGTGAGAAGTGCATGCCAAGCTAACTTCTGCACGTTATTATTCTTCATCATAAATATAATTATTTTATATAACTTCTTATTTTATAAACTTATTTATTTTATCATAAATGATTCTCTAAGCTATTAGTAAAGAAATGTATAAAAAATAAAAAAATATCCGTAAAATCACTTGACACACACGTCACATACTATTTTTCCTTTATATATATATATATATATATATATATATATATATGTGAGTTTAAATAATATGCAATTCAAAATTGTGCAACCAATAAAATTTGAATCATTTGATAATGATTATATGATTAAGATTAAATTTAATAAATTAATATTAAATTTAATAGAGATTGAATCATAACGATCATAATTTATTAGTTGTACAAAAAGTAATTGCATGCTATTTAACTTTAAGTCTTTAATTATGTACACATATATACTAATTTTTAAATTAAAATTGAATTTTATTACTTATCACTATTCAGCATTATATTAGAGATATATTTAATCACTTTATTCCCCCGGATGCCCAGATATCAAGTGAGTTAGTTTGTCAAACATATTAAATAACATATTGGCTTGGTGATACTTCAATGTCTATTTAGAGCATTTTCTTAGGACATGCAAAATGGCATTTGAAGTAGTTATATATAAGGAGAAAAGATGAGAGAAAGCGGGAAAAGGGAAAAAAAGAAGCGGAATAACGAAATTTTAACTACCGACGACTCCGGCCATCGAAAATGTAAATATTAACTATTTTTAAAGTTACCGACGATTTTGATCGTCAAAAATATATTTAGTTATATATAATGTTTATTTTTTATTTTACCGACGGTTTGAACCGTCGGTAATTGTTACCGACGGTCGAAAGCGTGGTTAATTGCGACGGTTTAGACCGTCGCTAATTATATTAATAAAATACTCCTCATATGATATTATTATACATTTACCGATGGTTACGACCGTCAGAAATTGCGACGGATGATATCCGTCGGAAATATCGACGTTCCTAACCATCGAAAAATTAAATAATAATATAACAAATTATATAATTTATTATTTTCCTTTCCGACGGTCATAACCGTCAGAAAATCCGTCGCAAATTGCGACCGATGAGTATCCGTCGAAAATATCGACATTCCTAACCGTCGAAAAATAAAATAATAATATAATATTATTTTACTTTCCGACGATCGTAACCGTCGGAAAATCCGTCGCAATTTGCGACGGATGGGTATCCGTCAGAAATATCGACGTTCTTAACCATCAAAAAATAAAATAATAATATAACAAATTATATAATTTATTATTTTCCTTTCCGACGGTCGTGACCGTCGAAAAATCAATCGGAAATGGAACCGTCGCGACGGATTTCAAACCGTCGGAAATTGCTCGTCGAAAAATGACAATTTTCTTGTAGTGTGAGGACTACTTAAGGGAATATATATTTCACGATAAAATTTAATTTTTTTATTCATATATATATATAGTATATACAATTTAATCTATACAATGGATATATATATATAATAATTGTTTTTTATATATAATTTTAATATTTATTAAAATATAATTTTGTGTAAATTTTTATTGTAATATATTTTCATAAATAAAATTTATTCAAATTATTTTATTATTATTAATAATAATTTTAAAAAATATTATATATTTATCGAATGATTGATTATTTTTGAAATTTTAGACATATTTGACTATTAACAATTTCGAAGGGCTCGAAAGTTTGGACGAATTCTTCAATTGAAATTTGCAATGAGTGTGACGTCCTTCGAAATTATCAAGCCCTCTGTTTGGATGATAAAACTTAGGCAGAACTTAGAATAGCTTAAGAGACAAAAACTTTCACATTACCTTTTTGGAGAATTGAAAGTTCTTCCTTTCAACAATAACTTAGTTTTTTTTAGTTTTTTATTTCTTTTTTACTTTTAATTATTTTGCTTAGTATTATAGTATTATAAAATATTTCATTGGTATTATAATATAATAAAATTACAAAAAATGTATATTCATTAACTAAATTAATATAAATATTATATTAATTATATTTATTGTATTATAATATGAATTAAATAAAATTAAAGTAAAATCTTATGTATAATATTATATTTATTATAATAGAATTTTGTTAGTTAAAATGTTCAATTATTTTTTAGAAAAAAATCATTATATTTGGATCTTAAGATTACTATAATTTTAAATAAATATATATATAATATTTTTATTTATTATAATTATATATCTCATAAAATAATAAATTATATTCTTAATTTTTACTTTTTAAAGTTATTTCCTCTAATCTCTATTGAATTATGAACTTTTTTCGTGTCTACCCACGATTTTCGTATTTTCCACTGACCTCCCATAAACTATGTCGTTTTTGTCACTTAAGTCTATCCATCAATCTCTGTTAACTTTTTCGTTAATTTTTATTATTTTCATTTATGAAATGACCCAATTGCCCTTGCGCATCTAGGTCAACAAAGAAAAGTGGAGCTCACTTATTTGAACTGTGCAAAGGTAATTTGATCATTTCATAAATTAAAATAATAAAAATTGACGAAAAAGTTAACAAAAATTGACGGATAGACCTAAGTGAAAAAAGTGACGTAGTTTAGGAAGGTCAGCAAAAAATATGAAAGTCATAAGTAGACGTAAAAAAATTCAAAATCAGGGGAGGACAAGGGAAAAAACTCTACTTTTTATTCAAACACTCACTAAAATATATTTATCAAATCAATTTTTTTAATTTTCATCGGTACATTTTTATTCAAACACCACTGAAATTTTTCATTCTAACCGATTAATTCGAAAGTGAACGAGAACTTAAAATTCTCATCTAAATAAAACCCCAACGAATAACATCCTTTGGAACGGATTATTTTTGACAGTTTGATATGTCGGAACTTACGACGAAAATTCTAGTCCATCTTAAAACTTTGGACGTGTTTTTACAATGACGTTAATCTATTGGAAAAGAATTTTTTTCGATGAATTTAGTATGATTTTGCAACGGAAATATCTGTAGTTTTACGACTTTTTCTGTAATTCAAGTGGGAGGGTTCACAATGTCCGGGTACAAAGAACCACCCCAAAAAAAAGAAAGAAAGACCTATGGAAAATATGTTCCGGCCCTCGGTCGTAATTAACATTTTTTTTTTATGCTCAATGAGAGCGATGTTTCGTGCTTTTTTCATCATGCACATAACGTAATTTCACAAACGAAATGTCTCACGCTTCGATTACGTACTAATGTCGCATGCATAGCACTATATATGAAGTTTGTAATTAGAGACCAGCATTTCTTTTGTCCTCAAATTATTGTCCTTAATCAAGCAAACACTTATTGGATTTACGGATAAGGGGCTGAATTTTATGGGAGACAATTGACAACGTTACTTTTACGAGCTTTCTAATTCCAATTTTATGGGATATATATATGTGAATTTAATTTTAATGTTTCCTATTTCATGTTGTTCTTTATCGTATTTTATTATTTGAATAAGTGCATAAGATTGCGTAAAAGGCTACTACTATACGTCGTAAAATGGGGGGCGGCACGCATGGTTTGGCGTGGTCAATCGCATGACCCGTTCGCACCCTCGTGCATGGGATCACATCGTCACACAGTGGGCAAAATTGAGGTGGGTCCAGTTGTATTATTATTTATTAAGAACGAGACATATAGAGAGTCAAACATGTATCCCTTGTTGTTTCGTGATTTTATGTCCATCCTTATTAGTCGTCAAAAAACAAATTGCTCATATATAATCAATTGCATCTTTAACTAAATAGTGTATTATAGATGGTTAAATATTAATTCTTATATATCTATATTATTCATGACATTACATGGTTAAACATTGCTCGTTTCTTAATTTGGTTTGCTCGTATTATTTTCATTATGAAGATTTCTAATGTTTAAACATTTATAATTTTTTAAAAATTATAAGTATATTTTTTTATAATTATTATAGATTTCTAATATTATAAATGATCCTCTAAATTATAATTAAAAAATATATTAAAAATCATCATAAAAAGGTGCACGATCATTTTTCTCATATTGATAATAATAATATTATTATTAATATTAAAAATTAAGTTCGTGTGATCTTTATTACTAGAAAATGAATTATTTTTCATAAAAAATTAAGGCTAAAAAGAATTGAGGTGCAAGTTACATCAATCTGCTTGGTCAACTTACTATATAAGTAATTTTTTATGTTATAATAAATCGATCGACTTATTGTATATTGCGTTCATCACTCCGTGCCTTAAAAAATTAAGACGTTATATATTTCGATTCCTAGTTGATCTACTTGGGAGTCTGATGGATCCTTCTCACTGACTGAGATGGGAAGGGATCATGCATCCGGATTCTAATGGACCTAGTGGTTGTGAAAATAGTGTAGACTTCTTCGTGGAGAACCAGAGCCATTTGCTTAGATTCTGCGTAATATATATGTGGAAGAGGATACGAGTTGGACTTCCATTTCTATTTTTTTATTATTTTTTTCTCTTCTTGTTAATTTCAAGTAAATACTTAATTTTCAGTGGTGAGTTTTTTTTAAGAAAAAAAATCAGATAAAAAACTTTGTTCTTCTGAGCTTGATCAAGAACTCGAATTACTCATTGGACACTCGAATCAATAATTTATTCGGCACTTTTATTGAAAAATTTGAATTGAATAACAAGAAAGCAAGCAAGGCCTTGATGATGAGTGAAGCTTGTAAAATATGTCTTTGGATTTGGATGAGCATCAACAGATAAGGCCTCGTCAATGTCTAGGTTAAAAAAAATTGTAATTAAGTCAGTGCTTTTTGTGGAGTGTGAGGTGAGGGAATGTCATAGTATGAGTGGATGAGGCTGTTCTTTATTTGATTTTGTGAAAAGGAATTCAAGTATATGTCATAATCTCAGTGATATCACAAGTGCACTTACACTGGCCACACTTTAGTTCTTGTTCTTATCCTCGTTCACTTTGGAGATTAGGCAAATTAAGAAGAATTATTTGGGAAGAAAAATGGCAAATTCAGCCTCCACATCGATTGGCAAAAGGATCTCTCTCAGGGTTCACGGTGATATATAATATTGCAATTTCTCTCATCCTATCAATTCTATAGCCAATTAGGTAGGAAGAGGGTGAAGGTGACATCAAGCGTTTCCTGAAGAGAACAAATTTATGGCTGCTACTATTTTATAAAGAAAAGATAAGACAAACAAAATTAAACGTAAGAAAACGAGATATACATGCTGCATGACAAACTAAATTAAACATAAAACAAATCGTTGGAACTTGAATTTATTATATTATTATATAATATAACAACCGCATAAGTATTTTTCTCACTCTCTCTCCTGACATTCCCTCTTCTCTTTCTCTCTCGCCCGCTCATGCTATCTCTCTCTGGTGATCTGAGCTCTGATAACATTATGCAACTCAGGCTCCGACGGACTCCGATCTACGTGATGATCTTCTCCTCCTGCGTCATGCTCAATCTTCTTCTCCGGTGGGGCGACCTAGGCGACGATCTCCTCCTCCGCGAGTTGAGACGGTTTGAGTGATTTACTGATTTTTGTGGCAGCAAACTTGACCCAACCTGAACGCACTTCGGATCGGATTGAATTTACTCAATCAGTCTTTTTTTTAAATATAAAATTATTAAATATCTTAAAATAATGAAAAAAACAATTTATTTGTTTAACATTTTCTATATTTTAAGGGTTCTAATTTTATATTTTAAATTTTTTTTATCATATAACATCTCTAAACCAAACAAAAAATCATTTATGCAAATAAAAAATGGTTGGGTCATCCGGTCGGATCAGGTGGGTTGAAATTTTTAATCATTCGCCATCACTTGCGTGCGAACTTATCCTCCAGTGTCGTGTTTGATCTTCTCCTTTGATAGCAACAACCCCACAGGCGACGATGGTGGCGATCCGAGGGGAAAACGATGATTAGGGGTGTTCACCGAGTCGAGTCATCCGGTGAACCCGATGACCTAACCCAAACCAATCTAGTTTGAGTCTAGTCGGGCCTTGGTCTAGTCAGAATCGACATGAACTCGACTCCAATCATGGGTCAGGACGGGTTGGATTTTTTCAACCCGACCTGACCCAATGAGCCAATTTTTTTTTATTTTTTTCCTTTTTTTATTTAAACTTAAGCCTAATTTTGATTTAAATATTTTACAATTTGAAATAGAATATCTTAAGTACAAAAAATAGTATTTAAATACTTAGAAAATTTATTTTATGCATTAAAATAAATATCAAATATTATTTTTATATTAAATAAATATAAAATAGTAAGAAAAAATAAATAAAATAAGAAAATTGAGTGCTCGGATTATCCGACCATCCGACCAAACTCGACCCCAATGGGAATGGGTTGAGTTACATTTGAGCCCCAAAAGAGACTTCACCCGACTCGATCCGACTGAATTTGGTCGATTCGAATTTCTTCAGGGATCGGCTCCAATCCGACTTGTGAACACCCCTAACGTTGATCCGACAGGGGACATAACCAGCCACTTATTTACTATATTTGCATAATAGGAGAGTGGATTCCCCTATTCGGCAAACTAGGCCCTTTTGGTCGGATCCGACCAACATAAGGCGACAGCGTTCATATTTTTTTTCAGAAAAAGTAAAACTTTTCCACTAGAACCACACCCTTTAGAGGTAATCCTTCGAAACTTTCGATAGATGCCAATAGTCGGAACTTCTGAAGGGTGCTATTTTGACGGTTATTCTATCCATCAAAAATTATTTTGCGATGAGCATTTTCTGAATGGTGTACAATCAGCGGGAAAAGCCTTATTACTGACCGATTTAATGGAATTTGGAACAGATTATTCCATAAAAAAATATTTATTTTTGTAATGAATTGAGGAAAATTAGATGAATCGAATGTTTATAAAATAATTGAATATTGGTTTGATATATTTTAATATGACTTAAGAATATGATAATTATAACATAGAAAAATGATTTATTAATCTATCTAATTTTAGATTCATGATGAATACTTGATGGTTCATGCAAATGTTATTACTAGAAATAGCCAACAAGTTTTTATTTCGTTTCAACATGGAACGAAAAAGACAATATGGCCCTGAAGCACAAGGAGATTTTACTTGTTGGTGTTTCTGTGGACTTTTGTTGCTCTCCACGATGCTTTTGCACTAATAGATTTTGTGTTACGTCAATTTAAACTTGCTCGATTTGTTCAATTGTGACCTATGTGTTCATGTATGTCCTATAAATCTACATGTTGTAGATTGGAGATTTGAAAAAGACATGAAAAAGAAACAATTAAATCACCTTTATTTTTTATGAATTTTCAAGTCATGCATGTAATTGAGTTTTTGGTAATAAAAAATATGCAATTTGGAATGTATGGAAAAGAATTGCCCAATGAAATTTTTGGATATTGATGTAGGGATAGACTCCAATAACTAATCATGATACATGATCACATCACAATCACCATAGTAGTATGCAACACACATCTATCGGCGGAATTCCTAGTTTCTTCGTTCGCTAAGATAAAAAGATTTCACTCTTTAGTTAAAGTTAAAAATAAATTCATAAGATAAACACATCTACACACTTATTGTTAATAACTATTTTAATCTATAAAATATAGTATCATTAACGTAAAATGTTAGCAATCACTTTTTAAAATAAAAAATGTTATGTTTTGATATTATATAATTCAATTATTAGAAAAACCAATCATATCGTATGTGCCAAAACCATGAAAGAATTTATCATGTGATAATTTGTTTGGATGAAACATATTAGAAATATATACATCACTCTGGTGATATAAGAGTCTACATGAAACATCATGGATAAAATTTATTAATGCAAGCAACTAGTGTTTGTGCATGGCTTTAGATAAAAACTGAATATCATCTTTAATTTTTTAATAGAATAATTCTAAGAAAATGACATAGATTCAACAATAAAAATTAAAAGATATAGTATACTTTTTGGCACTTGTAAATTGATAATATTTTTTTAAAATAAAATTATATAAGAAATGCTAGAAAGAAATATGACAACGCTTAAAGACAATTTAAAAAATTCTTTATAATAAAAAATAAAGAGTAACGATGTATTCTAAAACAAAGTAGAAGGACTTCAATTCTCAAATAATTGAATTATTTTATAGAAAAAATAAGGTCATAAATAAATAGGGATAGAATATGGTCATAAAAATAGTATAACGAGAAATAAAAATACTTTTATAAAATATAAGAAATAAAAATTAAATAGTAATGGCAATGTTAAAAAACAAATTAAAATGAATCCAACTCTCACACAATTAAAAGGAACTATGCTATATAACAAAAATTATGGTCATAATCATGGTAAAAAAAATTAAATGATCTGTATTTATTTTACATTGGTAATTGTAAATTTAATATAAGCTATATTTTCATCTGTAGTATACATAGTCATAAAAACAACAGGTTCATAAAAAATAGATATAATTTCTTACTCAAAAAAATAAATTTTTTGTTAAAAAAATCTAATTTAAAATAAAATTTTTGTTTAACCTATTAGAAAAGCAAAGAAATGAAATGTGAAAAAATAAATAATATATTTATTATTAAGAAGGCAACTAATAAAATGCAATAAAATATATAGACATATATAAAAGAAAGACTATGAATTATATAAATTAGAAGAATTTGCCATATTAGTTAAGTAAAGAACTCTTTCGAACAAATACAAACTATAAAAACAATAATAATTTAAAACATAATGTTCCCTTTTGGATAAATGATATCGGTAAAGAAAGATTTTTATTCAAATGTTAAGGATAGATCGTCTTGTATAAAGTTGTAGATTAAAATTAAATAATTCAAAATAATAAAATAATGTTTTTATAATTAAATGGAACTAATATTTGATATTGTGTAAATATCAATTCACAAAAATGATAAGATATGTTGGATGCATGTTAAGCCTCGTCTCCTCTCTAAGTTTAGGGTCATTGATGTTTTTGAAAGAGTGGATGAAATACGGAGCAATGAAATTAGATTTTTTATTTAAGTTAAGAGAGGTATGATGAAATTATTATGCTCTTCAAATAATACATTCTCATGTCAAGTGTGGTACTTCTCCTTTTTATATAGTATAAATGCTTATAGATAATTAAATAAGTCGTAAAAATATCATTATTATTATTGAATTAACATCACAACCATCATTTACTGTTTAAAAATATTGGTAATTGAGATAAAATATAATTTGATAATTTAATTGTTTAATTGTTTACTTATTCTTAAAGCCTTCCCCTGTCCAACTACGATGGTTTCCCATTATTTGATTATGTGTCATCATATCAAATAAGTACCAATAAATTAGACCTCCCGTCTTCTTATGGAAAAACAAAAAAAAAAAAGAAAATTTTGAACATAAGAAAAAAAAACATGAACATAAAATATTTACCTTGCATAAATTTTAATCAATTATTACAATATTGAAGAACATCACGAATCATTTTCATTATAGTGAAAATTACAATGAGTAATGTTCAAAATAATAATAAATCATAAAAAATATCTATTTAGGACTGGTTGAGTACTTAAAAGGGAAAAAATTTACTGTGAAAATGCTAGTGATTTATTCATGCTATTATTTATAGTATTTTTTTAATAGCCAATCCTATATAAAATAATGTCGATTGATTAATTCGTGTGACGTTAAGAAACGCATTGTCCATGTATTAAAAATCGAACCATCATCTTGATTAAAATATTTCACGTCGTGTACTCGAAAAAATCGAATAATTAGCCGTCTATATTTCCACTCGAATATATGTTACAATTATTGTGAGCGAGAAATTCTAACCGAACGCTTGGCGCTTCACGAATGAATGGGTCCGTCCCTGCACATTCGGCGATTCTTCTTCATCTCTTCGGGTCACGCCCTTCGACGCTTGGCGCTCCACGAACAAGACACGAATTCTTTGTATCCTCTCTGTTGCGCGAGTCACGCAAACCATAACCTGCTGCTCAAGACACAAATTAACGGCACCTCCGGTTTCCTACTACTCTGGCGAACCCCTGGAAGTATACGACGAACTCCCGTATCGACGTCTGCTCTGATCTCCTTCGTCGTTTTCAGCGCTCCGACGCCTTCCCATTGCACAGGGCGAAAAATTTAGGATGTGAGCGTTGGAACCATCATCCTCCTCTTTGATCTGCTCCGCCGTCCGTCCAACGCTCCCCTGAGCGAGTTCGCCGGTGCAAAGTACGCATCCCTCTGTTCTGTTCGTCCTCAATCATTTGCCCCACCTTGGATGATCAGATCTGGTCCGTTCGATCTGATTTTTATATGATCAATTGCTTTTTCATGATGCATCCTAGTCGTTAACTTATTAATATATTGACAAAGACTAAAATTTATTCTTATGTGACTGAATCGTAGCCGTCAATTGCAAAATTATATACTTCATATACTCATATTGATTAGAGCTTATTAATTAATTTGATATACTAAATATAGACATTTTAAATTTGTTTTATCTGATTAATATCAAATCTCGGCCCTTATAAATTTATTTTGATATCATATAAAACATATACTCGTAAATCCCAAACACATATATATAATTTTGGTTACTAAATTTAACGAGCCGGCCCATAGTACCTTTATTTTATTATTTTTGCTAGAAATCTTAAGTATTAATTTGTTTAAATTTTTTATCATTAATAATTTGACAAAAAATACCTTATATCATAAATAATACTATCTGAATTTTTTATTTTTTATCAATCATTTTTCTGAGACCACAACTTCAAATTATATTGGTAAGTATAATTTTCTGAGTCGCTATTAATGAATATCAGAATTTGATATCCACTATAAAATAATACAGATTTCTAATTTTCAGAATATCGAAAATGATATTTAAAATATATATATATATATATATATATATATATATATATATAAACCCTTTTATAATTGTTTGTTATTCTGAGAATCATTATATCTATCATTTATTTTTGAAGATTAAATTGATTTCAGTGACATTATTTTCAGATATTATTCAAAATATTGAATGGGATAACAAGGGAGCAAAGCAAGGCCTTGATGATGAGTGAAGCCTTGTAAAATTGTAATTGGATATTTGGATGAGCATTAACGAATAAAATAAGGCTTCGTCAATGTCTATGTAAAAAGAAGTAATTAAGTCAGTGCTTTTTGTGGAGGGGGAGGTGAGGAAATGTCACAGTATCCGTGGATGATGTTGTTCTTCATTTGATTTGTGACTTTGTGAAAACTAATGCAAGTATATGTCATAATCTCAGTGATATCACGAGTACAATTAGATTGGCCACACTTTGTTTATTGTTCTTATCTAAGTGAAAATATACTGTCATATTACTATATTACCTTTTCAAATTACCTAATAATTTTCATTGCAAATAGAAAAATTATTACTTATTAAATTATTAATAATGTACATTATCTTATTTATTATGTACGAGTAATCTTTCTAATAATTTAAATAACACTTTATAACTTTTACTAAAATACTCTTTATCACTAATATTAAGTTAAACGTTATATAATTCAACTAAAAACTCAAATAAAAATCATATAATTAATAATTCAAATAAATATAATTATAAACATTTCATATTTTTTTAAAATGAAATAATGGTAATGAAAATATATAATATTAAAAATAATAACTAATAACAATATGCAATTCATGTGAATAACAATACTAAAAAGATTTTAAATAAATTAATATTATTAATTATGATAATAATGATGGTAATAATATTATTTGTTGTTATTATATGAATTTTTATATTTTATTTGTCTAAAATTGGAAAGGGCAAGAAGGAAAAAAATAAAAATAGATTATCACTTAGGATGGACACCCTCCTCGAATTGTCATTTCTCAGACAATTTGCATTTCTCCACAGGGTGATTCCCATTTCCCCTCTTCTTCAAAGATTTTAGCAACAATTTTGTTCCATCATTTGATTAACTGCACAGTCCTCATAACATTTTACAATTACCAGTTTGCTTTTTTGGTAACAATATGTATTGATGCTTTGATAATATATAGAATATTTGAGAGTGACATTGAGGCCCAAGGAAAATTGAGGACCATGATGCCAGAAAACACCTGTACTTCTGTTTTTTTTATTATTTTTGTTCAATTTTATTTTTTCTTCTCAGCAATTTACTGATGCAATAAAGGTCACTAATTAGGTTTGCAGGCTACATCCAGCAAGTAGTCCAATACTGCATACAACATAGTTATTATATATACACCATGATCATTTCATGAAATATTTTAATACAGTTGAAGATGTTGAGTCAGTTATCACTGATGTAATTCTTTAGTGTTTTTAAAATCAGACCGGACTGATCGGTCCGACCGATTCAACAACGAATTGATGATCAATTCAGTCCGATTTAACATTAAAACTCATTTTGAAAAAAATACGATGAACCGATTCGATCTGAATAAAACTGGGTTGAATAAAAAAATCGGTTCAAAACGGTTTCTTTTCAAATCAATAAAAAGTAAGTTATTTTATGGTTATAAAATAAGGAAGATATAATGGTGAAATAAATGTGGAAAAATAGAAAGTATAAGAAATTATGAAATAGAGTAAATTATGGAGTGTGAATTAAAAAAGGAAATTAGATTTGAAATTTGTGGGGAAAACAAAAGGTGAAAAAAATAGAAAGTATACAAATTAGGAAATTAATGACAAGGAAGCTATATTTGATATTTGTAAATAAAAAAGGAAAAATAATAATTATATAAAGAAATAATATTCACAAAATTCTAAACAAAATATTTTATAACATGAAAATATGTTATTAAATTTATCATAATAAATATATCTTTCAAAACTTTTAAATTATGTTAAAATAACAATTAAACATGATTATGTTATTATTTTATATTTTAAGACTTTTACGTATACTATATTTTTTTAAAATAAATTTAAATATTATTATTTTAATAAAAATTTGGTTCAATTCAGTCGAATCATGATCCAATTGCTTGTCCAATTCAATTTTGAAAACATTGTGATTCTAAAGGATTCTGAGTAACATCCAATGGATTCTGAATGTCATGGACTGTTTCAAACCCTTTTACGAGAGCACCAGCAACTCTGATCGATTTCCTCACATAGAATCGTTCCAATGGCTTTGGGGCCTTGGGGGCCTCAAGACATGCAGACATGCATAATGCATGCATGGCTTGCTTGCTTCCAGAGGCAGTCACTTTTCTTGTGGTGCATGCCATGACTCTCGAAACCCCGACAGGAGCCTCCAATGAAGAGACTGTCACACATGAATAATCCTTTTCTCTTCCCCCCACCAGTCGCTGTACACTTCATAAAATTCCAAGTTCCAGACCACCTTCTGATCAGCAACCAGTAACCCTACCACTGCTCCAAAAATTGAAAATAATGAAATCCAAGTAATACTGAACAGTTCATCTCATTGATTTCTGTCAAAACCCCAAAAAATCTTGATCTTTGAGTTTGGTGCATTGTATATACTTACGGCACTTTTCGTCATGTTCAGTAATGATGAGCAATGCTGAAAAGTTATACATTATTTCTGAATTCTAAGCGTTTGAAGGAGTGAGTTCTAGTTTGATGTGAAACGTAACATGGCAGGCTGTCCTTACAGTAAATTAAACCAGAATGGCACAGATAATTAAGTTGCCACTCATGCACATTTCTAGTTGTACCATACTTGTACATTTATATAAATTCAACCGGTGCCTCTCTAAGAAAAATTTAGAGTTCTAATTTTTATGGGTGTAAAAAGTTTCGGTGGGAGTCTAACTTGTCATCATTAATTATACGATGTGGTATAACCTAATCGAATTAGTTTAAATCGATTATAAATTGATCTTCAACGAAATTAAATAATATGCTCTTTAGCATCGCGCGAAGTAAACTATAGACAATGCATCCACACAGGAGCTGGCTATATAAAAAAAATAAGTAATTAGTGAAAGCTAGATCTTGGTAAACTCAATTAGCAGATTACCATCATCTTATCCAAAGGAGCATTATCATAATACATGCGTCATACTATATATTATGATTCTGAGGCAAGTACTTCATGCTATATATAAATAAATATATATACATATATATATATTATTTTTAAAGGAGATAAAAACAAAAAAAAAATATTATTTTTATAAATCCTCCAAAAAAAAAATCCAGGCAACTTTTGAATTTTAAGAAGTTACTAGATTTCCATGAAGTTTTAAATAATTAAAATATATAAGTTCTATTATCATATTTTGAATGCTTTTAATATACACAGAATTACCCAATTAACATATTTTTTTAAAGTACATGCAACAAAGCTATATAGGCCGTAAGTAGTAATACTAAAACATATAAGATGCGGATGATATTAATTTACGGAATAAAATATTTCTTAAATTATCAATAGTGACAAAAAAATATATTTCACAGAATATTGTTTTTCTTAGTTTAAAAAGAAGATATCAGACTAATACCACTTTTACTCTTTATATTAAACTTCTTTATTTTCTCATTTAATTTATTATTATAACAATAGACGCATGAGCCGTATACTATAACTGGATTGATTAAGATTTTGCATTAAATTTTACAAAGGAAATATTTTTGTTCTTCACATTGAAACATACGATCAAGTGCAAAGTAAGTAGTGACGAAATGAAATAGGATGAATATAAGGTGTGACGTTGGTGAATATAAGAAAGAAAAAAAATGACATGAACGCCATGCAAATGCAGCGCGTTACCAACAAAATAAACTGTCCCTAGCTCTTGCTATGTTATTTGGTTGTTATTCGTCTCCAATCTCTCTCTCTCTCTCTCTCCTCCTCATCTCAATGTGGGCACATTAATAATATCATTCACAGAAAGACGCACATACATTTCCTTCCTTCCTCTCTTTCTCTCAGCGGTTTCCACTTTGTGCATTTTCTTGATCCGTTTTTGTTTGTTTTTTTAATTTCTGTTTTAGGAAGGCAATGAGCTGCTGATCTGCGGATGCATTGGAGATAATTAGTAAGGTGACTCTTCTACACATCTGTTGATTCGACAGTGATTTTTTCTTCTTCCTCTGAGATTTCTTTTTTTTTTATGTGATTTTGTGAAGGTGATAGAGATGGGATTCTTCAGCTTCGTGTTTGGCTTATTTGGATTTGGGATCGGGTTGACGATCGGGTTGATCGCTGGTTATTACTTCTTCATCTACTTCCAGCCCTCTGATGTCAAGGTTTGATTCCTTCCCAGCCATTTCTTTCGCCGGTGGGTGCGTGCATTGTTCATGCCTCGTTCGGATGCCATAATTGTTTGCATAAGATTGAGATTATATACGTTATGGGGTCGATGATTCGTACAGAACACCCCTTTAATATCTCTCATTAGATCAAATTTAATGATTAAGTTCTCGTGAGAGGAACTCACTGCAGATTCTGATCTCCACGAGTCGCTGGAGAGACGGAGGAAATCCCTCTTTGAAGAAGTTAGGGAGGAAAAGGGTCCATCATCCTTTTTTTTTCTTAGTTATGGAGGTCGGAAAAATATTATGATGATGATGAGTTTTTTTTTTTTTTTGATGATGATGAGTATTTAAACTTTAAAGTTAAACAGTTAGCAAGCCATTGTTTTCCAGTTCCTGAAGCTTGAAGATTGTTACTTATCAGAATAATGTTATTTTCTGTTCCTACTTTTCAGGGAGATGTTGGTTAACTCTGACTATCTTAGTTTTCTGAGAATGTGCAACAAGTATAGGGGTACCCTGTACCCCTTGTAGTCTCCACCTTGACACCTTCTTATTAGCTTTATTTCAACTCTATTTTTCAGAAATGTATTTTTGTGACTTGGAACAGATGCGCCAATCTGCAGCAACTTATTAGTTTTGAGTCGTCCCTAATTTCTGGTTGTAGACAATAAATGTTCTAACATTCTTGCGAAATTGAACTTAAGAAATCCACTATTATTATCAAACAAACAGTGAAAATAGGACAATTCTTTGGGAAAAAAATGAATGAGCTGTTCTTTTTTTCTTGCATTCCACTGGACTATTTTAGTAATAGTCTTACCCGCGATCGAATGTTTTACTATAATACGTGGGCTAAATCACTAGCCTTATTGATAAGCATGAATATCGTCAGGATCCCATGATTAAACCAATATCTGAACAAGATGCAGCTGAACTAGATCGCATGTTTCCTGAGATTCCTCTATGGGTAAAGAATCCAGACTTTGATCGAGTAAGTATGAAGATTCTCTTTTAGATGCACCCTAACTGCCAAATTCCATACTTGAAAAATATCAGAGGATTCTATTTACAAGTGCATGTGGATCACTTATTATTTTTTTTCTCCTTGAAGATTGATTGGTTAAACAAGTTCGTCGAGTACATGTGGCCATATTTAGATAAGGTCAGTATTCTATTGTTGTTAATTATAGTTTGTAAAATATTATTTGGTGTCCATTTTTTGTTTGATAGTTTATCTAGTACTTTTTTTTATTTTAGGCTATCTGCAAAACTGCAAAAGAGATAGCTAAACCTATCATTGAGGAGAACACTGCAAAATTCAAACTCAACTCAGTTGAATTTGAAACTCTGACATTAGGTTCTCTACCACCTACTTTTCAAGGTTAGTTTCCACTTCAATTGAACTTCATTATCTTGAACTATTTGCGAATATAACTTTGTGCAATCTAGAATGTTCTTTATTTGTAGTACTATATAGTGGATTTTCTTCCTTCCTTTAAATGTTTTTTTTTTTTGCTTTTGTTATTTTTGCTGTGGATTGACAATACTTTAATAAAAACATATACTTGAAGAAAAAGAGATAAATATACTTGATGTGGCGGTATTTGACAACTAATTTACTGGTAATGGAGAAAAAAAATTATAACATGCAAGATTGTTTTTCTTACTTGGCTCATTCATGAAACATGAAATTTTTAAAATGAAAGTTACATGAAGTTAAAAACATGATTACATGTGAATCCATATATAACAAAATATAACATGAGTTCATAATAAAACATTGTAAATTTTCATAAGTTATTTGGCACACAGACAACTCATCTAAAAATACATGATCTATAAGACATTAAGATCTATGTTTTTTTTACTTTTCACCAATAATAAAACATAAGATGTGATTGGACATTTTGTTACACCTAAAGTATCATTAATTTTAAGTATGTTTACATTGCATTCCTATTTAAAGTGTTAATCGATTGAAAGTTTAAATTGCATTGCTATTTAAATTATTAAAAGATAGACATATTATTATCAAATTGGTTTCAAATGCATATAAAATCAATCTTAAATAAATAGTTTTTTTAAGTAATTGGTCATTGAAAGTTGAAAAAACAATCTCATTTAGTGATTAATCAATTGTTGGCTATTACAAAGAAAAATACGCTTATGTACTTGAACTAATTATATGTTATTGATGAACATTAGACAAGCATGGAAGTATTAGAACTAACTATATACCAAAAATATCATATTATTATCAAATTGGCACCTTATTCTAGATTCTGATGGAGAATTAGAGAGTAAAAAAGAGCAATTAAGTGATGGAAGAGATGTAGACACTTTTGGTTACTTAATTGTCTTTACTTATCATGTAAATTGACCGCATTTAATTTATAGTCATTCATTTTGCAATTGCGCTAAGATGGAAAAAGAAACAAAAGGAAACATGTACTGATTTGTTCTTTTTTGTTAGGAATGAAGGTCTACACTACAGACGAGAAGGAGCTAATTATGGAACTATCACTAAAGTGGGCGGCAAATCCTAATGTCACTGTAGTGGTTAAGGCTTTTGGTCTAAAAGCCACTGTACAGGTTTGATGTTCTTAATGCTTCATTTAATTAAGAAAAATGGATGTTTAATATTTGCTCAGGTATCCTTATCTAATGAAATCTCTCTTAATATCTTTTAGATAGTAGATTTACAGGTGTTTGCATTGCCACGTATTACCCTGAAGCCACTAGTCCCGAGCTTTCCTTGCTTTGCAAACATTATGGTGTCACTTATGGAAAAGGTTAGTGGGGGATATTTTAGAAATGATTATTAATTCAAGTTTTTGCCAATCTCCATTGGTTTTTTTTTAACTTGAGAATACTCTCTTCTGCAGCCACATGTTGATTTTGGTCTGAATCTTTTAGGAGCTGATATAATGTCAATACCTGGTCTTTACAGATTTGTTCAGGTACTTGTTTGTTTTTTTTGTGTGTAATAATCATGATGCAATTTCACCAAATGAGCTTCAAGTAATCTTCACATAAAACGTGAGAGAATTTACACTTTTATTATATTATCATTCTGAAATCTGTACTTTCATAAGTTATTATTCGAAGTTGGAAAGTCTTAGCAGTTAGTCGCGTGTAGCTTTAAAATTATCCCATGATAAATTGTACACTGTTAAATGCAGATATATATTTCTTAGTTATCTATAAAGAGGATGATAAATGAGTTGTCGCATTTCACTCGTGTCCTTTGTGTACCATGTTTGAGTTAATTGGGTCCTTTGCAAATATGTGTTTGAGCATGTATCTCCCTGGGACTTTTGTTTCTTTCACCTCTGGTGCTTATTCTCGTATGAAATTGGGTCCTTTGCAAATATGTGTTGAGCTTGTATCTCCCTGGGACTTTTGTTACTTTCACCTCTGGTTCTTATTCTCGTATGAAATTATTTGCAGGAGACCATCAAGAAACAGGTTGCAAACATGTATCTATGGCCAAAAACACTAGAAGTGACAATTATGGACCCTACAAAGTAAAATTACATCGTACTCTTTACCATTAACATTTCCATAAAAGTAACGTTAATCTTCATATTCAGGGCTCTAAAGAAACCTGTTGGCATTCTTAATGTGAATGTCGTATCTGCGAACAAGCTTAAAAAGAAGGATTTGTTGGGTAAATCAGATCCGTATGTGACGCTAAGGCTTGCTGATGACAGTCTTCCATCAAAAAAGACAACAGTCAAGCGCAATAACCTTAACCCTGAATGGAATGAGGAGTTTAAGCTGGTTGTCAAGGATCCGAGTTCTCAGGTTCTTGAACTTTGTGTCTATGACTGGGAACAGGTATTCCTTCTCTCCTTGGTCATTTGTTTTGGCCTTGACTGCAATGACTGCCGAGGTTATGGATTTCATATCACTTTGCCTTTCTCCAGGTTGGCAAACATGACAAAATGGGTATGAATGTAGTTGCTTTGAAAGATCTTATTCCAGATGAGACAAAAGTTTTCACTCTTGACTTGCTCAAGAATATGGATCCTAATGATGCTCAGAATGATAAGTCACGTGGACAAGTCGTCGTTGAACTTACTTATAATCCATTTAAGGAAGATGAAATTCCGGATGATCTCAGTGAAGATGGGAATGTAATTGAAAAGGCCCCAGAAGGCACTCCAGAAGGTGGTGGTTTGCTTGTTGTTGTTGTTCATGGAGCTCAAGATTTAGAGGGAAAACACCACACAAATCCATATGTACGCATCCTATTCAGAGGAGAGGAAAGGAAAACTAAGGTGCTATCAACAGGACAATAAATTTTTGTAAATCATTTATGATTATTAATTTGCAGACACTAGCAGTCTAATTTACTGCAAAAGTGAACTTTTGATTTTGCATTTTGCAGCACATTAAGAAAAATAGAGATCCAAGATGGCAAGAGGAGTTCCAGTTCATGTGTGAAGATCCTCCTAATGATAAAATGCATCTTGAGGTCCTCAGCAAGCCACCAAGTATTGGTATTCACTCCAAGGTATGTATCCCTTTATATCCCTACAATTGTGTTTCTATTCATTTATATACGTAATGCCACTGCTTAAGAATCATATTATTTTCGAGCGTGTACAATTAAGCATTATAAATGCACAAGTTTCATGCCAAAAGAATAAGATATGTATTCTCCTTCAAATTCAGAAAGAAAATAAATAATTTTTTTGTGGACAACTGAAGTTTGAATAGCTAATTAAGGTAACTCTGAATTATGGAACTGTAAGTCTTCTTCTCGTAATTTTTTATTTTTTGAGTATTTTTTCTTTGAAAAGCAAGGTAAAGTGCCTTGATACCAAGATGAGAAGTTATTTTAAGAACAAGATGGTATATTAGTATCATAATATGAACCAAATATGTTCTCTGTTAGGCGAATAAATCACACTAGAACTATATTCATAACCAATTGAACAGATGGTGTGTTCCCTTGATGTTTGTTTGCTGCACTGAATTTTTATCTCTGATCTCATGTCCACATTCTTTAATTTCTTAATGTCACAAAGCAGTCTGAAATGAAAATAATACAAATTAAATCACATATATCCATTTTTTTTCTATCTCAATAACACTTAATCATGAACTGTATATTTTTGTAATAAATATTTTGAGTTGAATTTTTAACCATGTTAGTGATTCAATTCAAACTTTTTCGATAAACTAATGCAATGCGGAGCTCGTCCGAAACATGCTCTCAAATATGAGAATTAGTTTCAAGTAATTCATGCTGAAATATTAAAATTTCTCCAGGAAATCCTTGGATATGTTGTCATCAGCCTTGCAGACGTTGTAAACAATAAGAGAATCAATGAAAAATATCATCTTATTGACTCCAAAAATGGGCGCATTCAAGTTGAGCTGCAATGGAGGACTTCGTAGTCACCGGTCGAGGCATTTATTTCGTGAGGATAAACATTTTTTCACCTATTAGATTGTGATGGATTACATGGCCTAATAATTCGACGGCGTATTTTTTTTTTCGTTTCTCTTGTGTGTATTTATTATGAGAGAGAACACAATACTTGTTTCTTTCGCCCTACTTAATTTTCCACTACCTAGTAAATTTATTTATTTTATTTTTTAATACGGAATGATTTGAGATGTTAACAGCCTTTACCTTTTCCATCATTTACGCAATTCCGCGCTTGTGCATAAAGAAAAAGATAAGATAACCTCCTCTCCAAGCGTTTGATTGTAGAATAAAATTAAATGAAATAAAATAAGAGAATATCATATTCTTAAAAATTAGATATATTTCTATTCTGTCTTCTCTTTAGTTCAAAGAGAATAAATTTTTTAAACATAATTAAGCATTTTATTATAAATCATTAATACTAATTATTATTATAATAAAAAAGTTAAATAATAATATATAAATAAAATAATAAATAAATAAATATGATTTAAAGGTATGAGAATATAGTTATTGTGGTAAATGAGAAGAATAACTATATTCTCAAATTGATTAAAAGGTATGATAAAATGAATGATGATTAATAGAGGTATGATAATACTATAATCATTTTTTCTATAATAGAAGGGTTAAATGTTACCTCATAAAAAGGGTAGCACCATTACTCTTGTTAATCATTATTCAATTCATCATGAATGATGATTTGATTAATTGACTCGAGTCATTCAATTCACGATGAATGATGACTTGATTAATTGAATTGAGTATTACGTCGTGATTCCGATTATACAATAAGATTGCCTTTGCCACTTATTAAATTGTTAGTTATATGCATTAATTTAGTTAGTGTAGATAATTGTTTAGTTTACATAAGTAATACGATTCATATTAGTTGTTTATCATAAAATAAAAAAATTATAAGTTAATATATACCATATACTCCTAATCAAAACAATCATATATATATATTTATAATATAATATAATTTATTTTAAACTTCATAAATTTAGATCCCAAAGACATATTTTCGTCCATAAAATTAAAATTTATAAACTAATTAATATATTTAAAAATATTATAATAATATATTCACAATAATTAACTGAGATTTATTTTAATTTTTAGAATTTATATAAATAAAATCGTAAAGAATAAATATGAAAAGTGAAAATGAAAATATTGTAACTCAAGTGAATCAAAATTGTCATTTTAAATCTAGATAATTCAGATTACTCATTACAAAAGAAAGATCCAAAATTCGGGACAAAATGTTTCTCTAGAGGAAATAATTTATTTTTCTTCCAGAAGGAGCTAGGAATCTTATACAGTATTGATAACTTCAATCCAAAATATTTTTTCTAATGAGTGAATATTTTTTTAAAAAAATATTAGGAATTTTAATGAGAAAAAAGTTTGGCATTGCAATAACTTCACGCGCTTATTTAATTCATTTTGTATTTACCAAAATTGAATAATAATACATTACGTAGTAGACATTTATTTTTAGGTGATTTTATCTTTCGTTATATCTCAAATATATATAATTTGTGTCAAAATATTAATGCGTACTTAACGATCCAAACAAATTCTGAACCGAAGGATCGAAAACCGGAGTGATGATCCTATATTTTTAATAAAAAGAAATATATTTTTAAAAGATAAAAATATTCTTAACAATTTTTACCAATTCAATTCTTAGTATTTCGAGCAAATTATAAATTAAATCGGATTAAAACTTATATATATATATATTGAACTCTATCTATCTATCTATATATATATAGAACTCCATTTAAATTAACATTCTCTAAAATAATAAGATCGAGATCTTTCACTTCACAGAACAATTACTATTTTTATTTTCTTAATATTATTTTTGCTTTCCTTGCATTGGCATTTAGAAGCTTCTCGGGGAAGCCATTTCGACAACCCTCGCGCCAACCCCCTCCGCTCCCCCACTCACCCACACAAATCGCTTATGACGCCTACGATTCCAAAACACTGAACCCTACACGATCGAAGGCCATGCGGAAGCGTACTCCCGTGGTGGTGCTTTCCTCTGATGACGACGAGGGGGTGCCCACCGGCAGCAATGAAACCCTCCTCCGGCACGGGTCCGCTGGCCGCTGCCGCCCTCGCCCGTTCCGGTCGAGGTCGTCACCGTCCGTTTCGAAGAGGACCCGCGGCGGCAGGAGCTCCAAGAGGGGTCGCCGTCTGTCTGCAGGCGTCTCGCGGGAAGTGGAACTGGTGCTGATACTTTTTCCTTTCGTTGATGAGTACATTCCTATGGAAAGAATCACAAGTTGATTTGTGTCATTTTATTTTCGTTCTTTTTCTTTAGATGTCATTTAAAGTTGGTATCTTTTTTAGCATAATTTAGTATTGCAACAACAACAACAACAACAAAGCCTTATCCCATGGCTAAGTCGATCTGTTCATGAGATTCGACAGGGTTTTACGCTGGATAATTTAGTATTGCATAATCACATATTGAAGTCTTACATTTTATTCATTGTAATTTCATAAATCGAATCTAAGGATGGAGGTTTTTAACCTTTTACTTTTCAATTGGTTTGAGCTCAAATTTGCTCATTCTCTTAGCTTGGGAATAAATCGAATCCAATCCACGGGTTTATGGTTTTACTGTGATATGGAGAGAGTCGAATCACTGTAAAGTAGTTTTTTTTAAACTATTTTCTCTCAGAAAAGAAACTATTTTTCTTGAACAATTCAACCTAGGGAACAGACCAATGTACTTGAAATTCATTTTTGCATCAGCATAGAAGCACGACCAAGCATACTTTAACATGCCAGGATTTCTTCATGTTATATAATTATTGAGATGCTAATTTTAGATATGTATTATTATTGCTTTGGCCATATTAACCAATACATACTAAAGCTTTCATGTTTTTCTTACATGAAGTCTGGCTTTGATAACATTTCAGAAGATTGTTGTGAGTATCTTCGTGGTTTCAACTTAACAACAGGTGCACTTTTCTTCTTTTCTAAATTTACTTGCATGATCTTGATTACAAATTTTACTGTACAGAAAAGTTTCATTTGGTGTATGTATCTACTTGCCCTGCTATTTTAGTCAACATAATGTGGTTGAGTTTGAACAATGTGTATTCTGTTGTATAAAACTGATTGTCCTTAGGGTTGAAATCCAAATGTTCTTCTTTTTTCTCTACGTGTGGATGGACACTTCATTTTATTTGGTCTTTACTTGATCATGACTTGTGGATCTTTGATCTTGGGTGGTTGAATGACTGGAATTTATAATCTATTGGGCTGACTAGGTGATCTGGTTCTTTTTGCTTGTTTCTTTGGTGCCCTGTTCGGGTCTTTTTTCATTTCATTCCTGTTGAACTTTTGATCCTTCTATATCATCTGAAGGTTCTGGTGTAGGAATCGATGTCCTCAGATGCCCTATGTTGGCTACCCTGCATCACTGAGTCAGTGGCCGACTCTTTTACAGCCCTTAATCTTTGGGATCATGTCCCTTGCTCTGTGGGATCTTAGTGTCAATGGCTTAGAGGAGCCAAATTTTGGATCCACTCGACTTCATTTCGATGGGTTCATGATGGTTAGGAGGGTTGCGTTTGCAATGGATGACAAGAGGGGAAGTGATCCAGACAGAGGCTTGGCATTCCTATGTCCTAATGAGGATAACTGTTGCTTCATTGGAGCTGAAAAGTGATGAAGATTATGAGGGAATGAACATCCATGCCGAGAATTCATATATAAAAGATTGAGTCAATATTTCTATTATATTGTATGCATGATCAAAGTACCTTTTTTATTATATAAAAATGCCTTTTTTCCATTGTTAACCTTCATTGCATTCATATTCTAATTTCTAGAAGGTGTGATAAATTAAACTTTGCAACTCAGCAGTCTATTCTTTTATCGAAGGAAACATTTTATGATGAAAGATTGTTTATCATGTTATGGTTAAAAATCAAGGTAAAATCTGCATATAAAGAAGGGGGTATTGCTTAAAAGCTAAACAAAAATAGAGGCAGAAAATATCTTTGTCACTTAGAAAGCCTTAAAAAATGAACTGGATTTGCGCATACTCAATGAACTTCCTGAGCATGCTTAAATGTGGTAAGTGTATCGTTTGTAAGCTAGGATACCCCTTATTTTGGTATAATATTGTTAAAAAAATGTTGGTTTCTTAGGCAAGCATTTTTAGCTGTGGACTCATTCTTTGATGCTTATCTACAAGGTTCTTATAGGAAATAGTGAAAAAGTACATTTTAATCATTACCATGTTTTCTTAATATTGAAACTTACTTTAACACTTTTCTGTCACCCTGTGGATCCCATCTCATTGATTATTTGGAATGGTTCCATTGTGATTCTTGAAGTCTTTAATTTCTCAGGAAAGTAATTTGAAACAGGTTTTACATGCATGGACAGGACTGTGCTTTGGACTGATAAACATAGACCTCATTCCTTGGTTGAGCTCGCGGTGCATAGAAAGAAGGTTTTCTCATAATCCAAACTTTCGAGTAGTTGCTTAATAGTATGTATGTTGATTTCCCAATAAACTTGTGAACCCAGTAATTCTCTTTTTTGATAGAGTTGAAACCTAATAGTTCATATATTCATTGCATCTCATTTATTTAACTTTGTTGATATGGAATCCTAATCCTACTATTACTTATTTCATATCATCAACGTGATACTTCTCCCATTTGTTGAAGCTCATAAAATTTGTGTGTTCATTCTTTTTCTTCTGATGTATGCAACAAACATGTTCATTTGTTCGCATTAGCACACATAGCTATGAACTTGTACAGGATATTGATCTCTCCTATAATCTTTAACATTTTCTGGTCCTTATTTTGCCGATTCTTGTGTATGCACTTGGAGGTGGTTTAACTTTGGCACAAAGATAACAAAAAACAATGTTAACCTTAACATTGAAGGTCAATTAGCCCATTAAGCAGCTGGCCCCCTATATTTATATGCCAAACCCAAAGGAAAAAATGCACATTGTTAAAGGATGTTTTCATACTTTTTCTGTGTTCTAAAGGGTACATGTCTTTTAGCCCCTATGTTTTATTTTATTTAAAGAATTTAAATGGTATTTTATTTTATTTAAAGGATGATGTAAGACGCCCTGAAAAATAAATCATACTAAAAAAATAGGTTGGTTTCTCTTGACAAAAAAGAAAGGTTGGCTGTGTCCTCCTCACTGATGCCTTATAAGACGCCTCATCTTGTTTTATTTACCCTAGTGAGGGCTCAATTAAACATAAGAGGCCAAAACAAACCTTGATTTTAGGTGAGTACGTATGCCACACTGAACTTTCTGTTATTGGTGATTGCCTTTTAGTCGAAAGCTTTTTTGTTTTGCTTCTGAAATGCTATCATAGTTCAAAACCATAGCCTATTTTGATGAAAAAGATTAAGAATTTGCTTTATGTTAATCTCTTTAAGATTTCTTTAATTGTACCTTAAGGTGGAAGAAATTGAAAGATGGCTGCAAGAAAGGATGAGGACTTCAAAGGTGTGTTCGCCTAGTCGACCTGGTTATCCTTAAAGATTTTCTATGAAATGCATAAGAAATAAAAGTTTATTTACACGAGCCATTATCAGTTGATTTTTTTAGAGGCATTATAATTTAATTTTGTCTTCACTTGTCTTTTTATAGGTAACTTTCTTTTTAGGTTAAATTTTTTTGTTCAGGAAATAACATATATGAAACTGTTGTTATGATAAGCTAGTGTTTGGATAAAAATTTCTCATTCCTGGAATATGAACTACTAATCGTAAAGGATAATTAAGAAACTGTTTAATCATTTCAGGATTTTCATAATTTAATCAGTTTTCTTAACTGTTCATAAGGATTTATTAAGTTGATAATTTTTTTGTAATTTTATCTTTGGGGGACCTATGAAGTCCAAGGCTTAAGATTATTGTGTATTTTTTGAAACGTTTTGTTCTCTGTATTTACATGAAGTAAGATTACCCTTAAAAATATCATTAATAAATTATTTGTGCATAGCAATGTGTAATAGTTACCTTTCCTCAAATGGTAGGAATATTTAAACAACTATGTTCTTCTTATTTCTGGACAAGCTGGAGTCGGGAAATCTGTAAGTTCTAGATCCCTTGTTATGTTTAGTTATATCACTATTTTTCGCATCTACTTTCGCTTAGTATCTTTGAAACCACTAATTTGTTTTTCCTGATTGCATTAAACCACTAATTTTCTTTTTGATAATTAAATGATCCCATAAGAAAACTGCTGTCTCTGCATCAATAAATTAAAGATTTGGGTGCCAAGGATTAAGCCTACTATGTATTTTCTTTGTGTTCCAAAGAGTAAATTTGGAGTGCCCATCGTATGAGAACTTGTATCATAAACCTTATGCTGACCTAAAATAATATGTTGAGAGTTCATGGGTAGAACATCACACCAAATGTGATCTAAATAAGTGCCAATTGATGAGTACAAGATAATACAAGAAATCGGAAGGCCATCTTATTAGCTCAATTAATGCAGTGAGATTCCAAATGAGTTTTCAATCCATGAGTAAAACTGATATCTTTTGAATGTTAATCAATAAAGATCATACGAGTTTTCTTGACGTGCTTGATGATGTTTGAAAGGGCGCGGCATACCTCAATTCATCACCAATAATGGAACTGTAAGAGCACGCATAATATCGAGGGATAAGGATACACAGGACATAGAGGGAAAACAAACCAAGTGATTAAAGACTCTTTATTGAAAGGTTCATAAATATTACAAAGAAACTTCCGCATGCTTTTTGTCATTATCATCATTTTTCTGGTTTCACATCTTCCCAGAAGGAATAGTTTTTTAATTAATGATATATGGATTATCAACTTCACATTCTCAGATGCATAGTTGATTTGTGAGTGTGCGTTCTTTGTTAATCTTCAACTTCTTAAGTTCTTCTATCAGTTAAACTCCTAAAGTGTTTTTGCTATTTATTCTCATAGTTCATATAACTCCGCCTATATTTTATAGCCGGTCCCAAGCCCGGATAAAGGAGGAGGGTTGTGTTAGGCTCCGACAGCCAGCATAAAATCATGTCGAATCTTATGAACATGGATCAACGAATATATTGTGTTAATGCTAGGTCGTTACCCGTAAGTAACGCGCTGCACAGCTCGGGTACAGTGATAAGAGAGCAAGAGCCGCTGCATCCTCGCCTGAATGCAGTGTTAAATGAGCAAGGGCTACCGCACTCTAATGGACGGAGGCGGTTAAAGAAGCTAGTTCATGAGACTAAGGTCAGATTAGGTTCTTGGAACATTGGGACGTTGAATGAGAAGCGCCTCGAGGTGGCACAAGTAATGGACCAGCGTAAGATTAGTATCTTATGCTTGCAAGAAACTATATGGGTAGGAGAGGGAAGTAAAGAGATTAGGTTAAATGGTTCCAAACTTTGGTACACAGGTAAGGTAAATGGAAGGAATGGTGTTGGTATTATCGCGGATGCAGAATGGAGGAAGAATGTTGTGGAAGTTAAAAGGATTGAGGATCGAATCATATCCGTGAAAGTAATTGTTGGAAAGGAGACTATGAACATTATTAGTGCATATGCACCCCAAGTAGGAGCAGAATCACATCTCAAGGAGAAGTTTTGGGCAGATATGGAGGGTTTGATTGAAAGTATACCAACAACCGAGAAAGTTTATATTGGGGGAGACCTTAATGGACATGTTGGTAAAGAGGCAGGACCACATGCAAGGGTTCATGGTGGTTTTGGTTTTGGGGAGTTGAATGAGGAAGGACAAACTATTATTGATTTTTCTTTAGCATACGACCTTAAGATTATCAACACTTGTTTTAGGAAGAGAGAGGAACATTTAATCACATACAAAAGTGGAACTCATAGGTCTCAAATCGATTTTTTCTTGACAAGAAATACTGATAAAAGACGCTGTACTAATTGCAAAGTAATTCCTGGGCATGGGGTGACTACACAACATAGATTGTTAGTTCTTGATATGCAAATGAAATGTATAAAACCAAAATCCCGAACAGTTTTTTATCGAAAGATCAAGTGGTGGCAGTTAAAGGGGGAGAAGCGAGAGACTTTTAGAAGTAAGTTATTAGAGGAAAGTGTGTGGGAGTTAGAAGGAGATGCTAGTATCATGTGGAAGAATGTGGCAAAAAAGGTTGAAATGGTTGCTAAAGCCATTTTAGGAGAATCAAAAGGTTTTGGACCACGAGATAAGGAAACTTGGTGGTGGAATGAGGAGGTCCAAGAAAAAGTGCGTAATAAGAAGAATTGTTTCAAAGCGATACACTTGGACAATAGTTCTGACAATTGGGAAAAGTATCGTTTGGCGAAAAGGGAGGCTAAGAAGGCAGTTAGTGATGCTCGTGCTAAAGCATATGAGGGGTTTTATAAGGAGTTAGGGACAAAGGCTGGTGAACAAAGGATTTACAAGATTGCAAGGAAAGAGGAGGAGTCGAGAGATTTGGATCAAGTAAGATGCATAAAAAATGAAGTTGGTAAGGTTTCAGTTACTGAAGGAGATATTAAGAACAGATGGGAAGAGTATTTTTATAAGCTATTTAATGATGGATGTGAAGGTTCCCGTTGTGATTTGGAGGACTTGACAGTTAACGAATGTGAGCTTAATAGGTCATTTTATCGTAGAATTAGAGTCTCGGAAGTTAGCGAAGCTCTTAAGAAAATGGAGAATGGTAAATCCGTTGGACCGGATGGTATACCGATTGAAGTTTGGAAATGTTTAGGAGAAAAATGTGTGTTGTGGTTATGTAAACTATTTAATGAGATTTTACGGTCGAAAAAGATGTCTGATGATTGGAGATTAAGTACATTAGTTCCTATTTACAAAAATAAAGGGGATATTCAGAATTGTGCAAATTATAGAGGGATTAAACTTATGAGTCACACAATGAAATTATGGGAAAAAGTGATTGAGCATAGATTGAGAATGGAGACAAGTATTTCTGAGAGACAATTTGGGTTCATGCCAGGAAGATCCACTACAGAGGCGATTTATTTACTAAGGGGGATGATGGAGAAGTATCGAAGTAGGAGAAAAGACTTACATATGGCTTTCATTGACTTAGAGAAGACGTATGATCGGGTACCAAGGGATGTACTTTGGAAAGCCTTGCAAAAGAAGAGGGTGAGTGTTGCCTACATTAAGGTAATACAAGATATGTACGATGGGGCATTGACTAGGGTTAGGACACCCGGAGGTGAGACAAATGAATTTCCTATAGGAATTGGCCTACATCAAGGATCAGCTTTAAGCCCGTATCTATTTAACTTAGTTATCGATGCTATAACCGAGAGTATCACAGAGGAGGTACCTAAGTGCATGCTATTTGCGGATGATATAGTACTTTTAGCGGATTCAAGAGAAGAGATTAATACAAAATTGGAAATATGGAGAAATACGTTGGAGTCAAAGGGTTTTCGTTTAAGTAGGAATAAAACAGAATATATGCATAGCAATTTCACAAATAAACAGCTTAGAGACGATTTGAAAGTTAGGCTAGGGGAGGATATAATTCCTCAAGTGACAAAGTTTAAATATTTAGGATCAATTGTAAGACAAGATGGTGAGATTGATGACGATGTTAATCATAGAATTCAAGTTGGTTGGTGTAAGTGGAGGAAAGCCACTGGAGTTCTTTGTGATAGAAAAGTACCCAATAAAGTTAAAGGAAAATTCTATCGTACTGCTATAAGGCCAACAGTGTTATATGGTAGTGAATGTTGGGCTATGAAGGGACAACATGAACGTAAAGTGGGGGTAGCCGAAATGAGGATGTTGAGATGGATGTGTGGTCATACAAGATTAGATAAGATTAGGAATGACCATATACGTGAACGAGTCGGAGTGGCTCCTATTAGTGAGAAAATGGTAGAGAATCGTTTGAGATGGTTTGGTCATGTTCAGAGAAGACCATTAGATGCGCCAGTAAGAAGAGTAGATCAAATAATCTGGAGTCCGATTAAAAGAGGGAGAGGGAGGCCAAGGCGGACACTTGGCGAACTAATAGAGCAAGATCTATTGGTGAATAATATACCGAAAGGTTTGGTTACTAATAGAGCGGAATGGCGTCGTATGATCCATGTAGCCGACCCCACCTAGTGGGATAAGGCTTTGTTGTTGTTGTATTCTCATAGTTCATATACTTATCGCAAATATCCCCTCAAAAAACTGTTGTAATTGTCAGAAAAAATAATTTCTAGAGAGATATTTTTTGTTATGTTGTATAAGATTTGCAACAGTTTGGTTTATACAGAGTTCTGGTAAGAGGATATAATCTTCTTTGTAGACAGTAATCCAAGTACTTGCATCAAAACTTGGAGCAAATTTGTGTGAATGGATGACTCCAACTCCTACACTCTGGCAAGAGTATATTTACAATTCTAATTCAGGTATCATGCATCAAAATATTTTGTTTCAATACTTAGGATCTAAGATTTCTTGTTGTTAAATAGGATATATCTAGAAATTAATTCATATATTAATTCTCATGGTATCTTCAAGGTGTACGCTACATGTCAAAATTGGATGAATTTGAAAAGTTTGTAGAGACGGTGAGAAAATATTCTTTGCTTCATCTGACCTCAACTGGAGAATCAAGCAAACCAACTATTCTCTTGATTGATGATCTACCTGTAACAAACGGAAGAGGTGCTTTTGCAAGATTATGCAAATGCTTAACTGATCTTGTTCATTCAGCTCGCCTTCCTATAGTTGTATTGATAACTGAATATCACAAGACTGAGTCTTCTAAGATGACAAACCAGCACCAGGAAGAACTTGAATCATGTCTGCAGCGAGCTGGGGCATACAAGGTAATGTTTGTTTTTCTACTTTCGAGAGCTTGTGAATCATCACAAAGAAAACCTCTTTCATGTAACCATTGCTTTCCAGGTAGCACTAAATCCAATTACTGTAAACTCCATAAAGAAAGCTCTTGCTAGAATATGCGAAGTTGAAGGTTGTGAATTATCTGAAGAGTTTATTGATCAGATAGCCAAAGAGAGTGGGGGCGACATCAGACATGCTATAACATCTTTACAGTATTGTTGTCTGAAAACGGTTAAACCTTGTTCCTTACCTGGAATAGCTCAAGATGTTATTCACTATGAATTGAATTCTGAAACTCTCAGTTCAGTGCATATGTCAAGTTCTGGAGATGGGAATGCTAATTCTCTAATCTCATTGCCACGTGGAAGAGATGAAACACTTAGCTTGTTTCATGCGTTGGGGAAGTTTTTACACAATAAGAGAGAGGCGCAACATGTGTCTTCTTTAGGTATGTAGAAAATAACTCTCCATTGATTTTCTGTAAATGCTAGCTTCTAGAAAATGTACATATAATCAATATTTGTCCTTGGAAGGCCTTGCCCTTCTTTGGATTTCTGGGTTGCTATCTTTTCTCTATTTTAAGGGTTGTCTTTCTCTTTTATTGACATCTTTCATGTGTTATTTGATTTTTCTTTGGATGGAATTTTGTGTCTAGTCAAAGGATGCTAAATTTTTGTTCGGATAAGGATGCTAGATATCTTATGGTCCTTATTTTCACTTTGATTATGTTTTTAAAATTTCTTTGAGACAAATCCTAGTTGATGGAGTTTTTCTTTCAATACGTTACAGATTGAATTTCACGGTGTATATGTTTTGCCATACTATGGTGGCAGTTAACCAAAGCTAATGTGTCATTTGGACTTAATTCATTGTCCTTTTATTTAAGTCCTTGTTTTTAATGTACTGAACTACATTGTTCAATGCATCTAACTGATGCAGTAAGTGAAGAAAACAGGAATAATTTACATAAATAGCTGAAATATTGAAAGAATAAAATGAGAAGTATTAAGGCTTTAGGAGAAAACCTGTAGTTTTGTTAAAAGAGAGACAAAAAGATTGTTGAAACTGTATTTATAACCTTTGTTTTTTAGGAGAAAAAGGATGACCACCAAGGTTGTGGTTGTCATCCATCTATATATAACTATAGAATGAAAGTCATATACAAGTGTAGGCTCCCAAAGAGAGCAGCCAAAAAAATGGAAAGTATCTCAGCTAATCAAAACCCCACTCCCGAATAAGGAAAAGAATGTGGTGTACAATGCGCTTAGTCTGACATCTCTTCCCACAAAAGATGATCCGGTTGCGCTGAAGCCAAATGGCCCTGGCCAAAAAGGTTGCCAGTGGTAGTCTCGACTCTCCACCTCTATCTCTGACGGGCCAAATCTCAGAGTGACTGCCACACAAGCCCCGGGTCAGGTGAGAACATGCCCGCAATGCTCGTCTAATTTAATGAGGCAACCGATTTAATCATAGACCTTGATTAACTTACTTTAAGTATGAGCCACAACTGACAGAAAGGAAGCATGCACATCACATGATAACTAATACTATACAATATAAGCTGTAATTAAAATAAAGGAATCCTCTAAAAAAATTGAAGTAAAAAAAAGGAAAACCTAAACTGTTATTAGACCTAAGTTGTAATTTTATTTATAGGAACCTAAGTTGTAAATGCTTTGGTGCTAGCAAAACTGGACAAGCACAAGGTCTTTTGCTTTCACATATCAAATCTTTCGGTAGTGGCTCCTCAACTTTTCATCTCAACATACAGTTTTGCTCTGTTGCTAGCAAAACCAGACAAGGACAAGGTCTTTTTTTTACTTCCAAAAAAGGACGCATTTTGTATGCTGGCAAACCTGATAAAGAATCATACTGAATGTCAACTTCTGGTGGTCAATCACCTGGGTCATTTAGCTACATCACAACCACACATTTTACTTTTTTGTGAGGAGAAGGTGTTGCACATAGAATATTTACACCACATATCTTTTCTATGCATAGAGAGGAATGATAATAGGTTTTTGTGGGCACCCACTTTTAATCATGACATTTTTGTCTTTGTTTCCCATACACACTTGTAAATTTTGTGATATCAATATAAAGTGGATGATTACTCAAGCTCAGTAGCCAATTTTTCTATTGTCAAAAAAGAATCATGTGGTCAGTGAGACATTTCTCCAATCTAGTTAGGCCCAACTAATTTACTTGCTAACAAAACAGTCTCAGCTTCTTGGCATTAATTATGACTTTTTTGCTCAAAAAAACCATTAATCATATTTTTTTATGAAACATAACTTGGTTTGCTTCTTTCACCAGATGCAAAGGGTAGTTATTACCCCTATGGAGTGAATAAGTATTGGATTTAGTATATAATGTTCAATGTCATTAGAACTTACATTTATACATGCAGATGGAAGACTGACTTCCTCTAGCTATCCTTTTAACTAAAAAGAAAAGAGTATCTTCCCTGCGCTAACCATTCTAGATAGTCAATGGCATTAACCATTCTTGCCTTTCATACTTCAAGATTTGGATTTCCAAATTGCATTCTGTGGTCTAGTTGATGTTAACGTAACAATTTTCTGCTGAAGGTGCAACCATATTTCCTCTGAAAGAGAGATTTCAAAGGAGTCCTCTTAGAATGGACACTCCAGAAAATGTTCTTTCTCAGGCATACGCACAGGCACATCCTGTTGCAGAATTTCTTCATGAAAATGGTAATCAATTTCTCATTCACCTAACATGCATTTAGTTTGACTTTTTCCCCAGAAATACTGATAGTAGCTGGTAATCTCGCATACGTAGGTTATCTGCCATTACCTATGCATTGTTTTTCCTAGTTATTTGTTATATTGCTCCATTTACCATAGTTTATATCTGGTGGACCCTAAGTTCCATTACCCGACTTTTAATCCCCTTGTTACTGTTTACTGAGGTAAAAAAGTGACAAAATTCGGTTTTCAATGAATGAGTTTGATAACGTTTTTGTGCTAAAAAGTTTTCTCATATATGCTCAATTTGTTTAAACAAAACAAGATTATCACATATAACTTGGGTGTTTTTGGTTTTTAAAGGGTTTTTCATCTTGTCTAGTCTATTAGCTTCTATGTCATGTGCTATTCTGGCAATCAGCCGTCCCAACTGCTGAAAGTAAAAGCTCACAGTAGTCTATTTCCTAGGAAGAATTGAACTCTTCGGAGTGCTTGCAAGGGGCATTTATTAAATATAACCTTGATTTGGTTGCGTCCATATTGAGGCCAAGTGATTTGTGTAAAGTAATGCAGTTCTGCATTTTACCTCTGCCGTTAAGGGGATTTTAGTGCAAAAGAACAAAAAAACATAGGCAATCTTCTGCTTCTCCCTCCGGATATTGTGCATTGGATGATCTTATTTCATGTCTGATATTGTGTGTATCAAACAAATAATGAGCTAGAATGAAAAATTGTCATTAAGGATATGATATCAATATACAACAACAACAACAAAGCCTTATCCCACTAGGTGGGGTCGGCTACATGGATCATACGATGTCATTCCGCTCTATTAGTAATCAAACCTTTCGGTATTATTCGTTGATCCATGTTCATAAGATTCGACAGGATTTTATGCTGGCTGTCGGGGCCTAACACAACCCTCCTCCTTTATCCGGACTTGGGACCGGCTATAAAATATAGGCGGAGTTATATGATACCAATATATATGAGCAAAATTGGTTGATGGTAATTAGGGGCTATGGTGTTCTATCTTGTATGACCCCAATGTATTTTTGGATTTGAAACAGTCCCAGTATGTTACCACAGTGATATGGCATCACTCATGTGGGTGCATATCAGCTGATAACTCAATTGTCGGTTGTTGACAGCGATATCAACACCAATATGAACTTTGCACTCTGGAATAGATTTTCAAATAAACACATTGAAAGGAATTACGAGATGGCCTTTATGATGGATTGCTACCATCAGGGATGGCTGATGATGGTGGGGTGGGGTGCATATAAAGATTGTTGAATAGAGAAGGTAAGACTTATGTATATTATATTATATTGAAAAATCAGAAAGAAAGAAGGAAATCCAAAACCAATAGAAATAATATATGTTAAAAAACTTATATTTGCAAATAAAAGAAAGAAAGCAGGAACCAAAATATGTCTTTTGCCTTCTTTTCCATGTTTGCCATCTTCATCTTGCATATTGAATTGTGCGTTAAATTAAATTATATTTATAAATGGATAGTTTCTCTTTTGGGGAGTCCAGACCCACTCTCTTTGGTCCTTTTCTCTTTTTGCCTTCGATGCATATTTGTAAATTGCCAAGTTTTCAGCTTAATACATAACAGATGACTACAACAGTTTGGTAGTCATCCTTTACTTCTATACAAAACATAATTATATTTAATTATTAATTTACTTTATTAATCAATGTGTGAAAGGAATCAAGTATGTGTATATTTATATATAAAGTATTGAATTATTTATTTTTGCACTAGAGGAAATTATAATGAACTATTTTTTTCTGGGATTTAACTATTTAATTTGATTTGTTATCAAAAGAAATTTAAATTCTTAGTACAACAACAACAACAACAACAACAACAAAGCCTTATCCCACTAGGTGGGGATAAATTCTTAGTACATATTTTACATTATCTATAAATATGATATCATGCTGTATAATCTTTGCATAAATATACATGTGATGGCATATATTTCCTCATAACTATAAATGATATATTATAATTAATTAAAATGCACAAAGTTAGGGGGGCTCGTGATATATTATATTATTTAACAAGACTTCAAAAGGGTGTGGGTGGGTCGGGGTGATGGAGGAGGTGGGGGAGATGTTGCATTCCATTTGCCTGGAAGGGGAGCAACCACTTGGTACACTTGCTAATGCACAGGCATTTTGTGTCAAGTGACATTGTCATGCGAAAAATTTAATAACGCAATTAACAAAAGAGAGTGCGTGATGGGTTTAAACAAATTTGAAAGTTTTGGTAAAAAATTCATACTAATTTTAATACAACTTTTTTCTGTAATTTTCCCTGCAAGTGGAGTGGGTACGCTATGTGGAAGAGGACAAAATATAATAGTACGGATGGTCCCCAAAAAGTATAAAAATGTGGTTTCCAAAGTGGATTATTCTATTGTTGTTTATTTTCCAGTTTGGTTCTTTAATTGGTATCTGAATGTCCATTATATATTATATTCTTGTGTGTCCTTGGTGCTTTAGTATTTAGCTTTTTCAGTTAAAAGAAAATGATTTACTAATGGTGTGACCAATCATGACATTCCTGATGTAAACGTTTATATAATCTAGTGCCTTCATAAGCTTCAGCTGCTGCAGCGTTTCTTTACATAAGAAGTAATCACATATGTCTAACTTGTCTTGACCCTTCTCTATCCAGTTCTTGATTTTGTAGCTGATGATGCAATTGAAAATGCATGGCTTATAAGTTCTTACCTAAGTGATGCTGACTTCCTTCATCCTAGTCATCTGCATCATCGGATTTCCAGGTCCATACCTGACACTTATGAATATGAGAGTATTGCACAATCAATTGCTGCTTCTGTTGCAGTGCGTGGCACATTATTTGGAAATTCACAGCCTTCAGCTTCGAGGTATTTTTTTAGATGATATCGTTTTCTTTATTTGTAAGACAATAAAACAAGATGAATGTTTATTTTTCTTAATTCATGTACCAGGTGGCACACCATAAGGAGCCCAAGTATTTGGCAAGTTGAGCAATCAGCACGAAACAACAAGGTGACAACGCTTTCTTGTTAAGTTTGAGTCGAATTATCAAGTACCTGCTCTCAAACTTTTGAATTCTTTGTCTTACAAGATACTTATATGTTACAATGTGCTACGTGCTAATGAGTTAAGTCATACTACAAAAATAAGATCTATCAAGGTCATGGTATCCTTCAGAGATAAATAAGTATCTTTTTATTCCACAATCACTTGATAAGTTAGCTTTAAACCTATTCCCCATTAGCATCAATTTGTTACTTATTTTCTGTCTCTAAGCATGGATGGTCATGCTTGGTGAATAAAAATTGACCATGCTAAAACCACTATGTTATATTGCACTGCTGAGACATTTGGCAAGAGTTCCATGATTTATGATAGACCTATATCTTCAACTGTTTAGGTCATACTCCTTGGGCTCGTATTTGTTATCTTCAGTTGATTAAATCTTAAACATCAATGCATCTTGAATGTGGCCACAAAAATTCCATAGGACAAATTTGATATACAGATATTTTCATGGTAGTTTCAAGAGAACAACATCAATCACTAATTTGATCAAAATTGGACTATTCCTTTTTATGGGGAAAGAATTATGCTTTTATGGTCCTCAAGTCATAACACAACTGCCTAGGCGCGACTCTGTATTGAACTCTACTTCTTATCCATGGTAACCAAAAATGACAACTATCGGGTTAGTGAAGTAGACAATTTATTAGTTATCTTTGTGGGCATTAGGTATGACTTCAATCATATAGTTGCACCATATTTTATATTTATTAGATTCAAGAATTTCCTTTTGGCTCTCTGGTCTTTTATTTTTCTCACATTCCTTTATGATTCACATTATTACATTGCTCTTTTTCTTTCAAGAATAGAGTTGTCCTTTTTGTTTAGTAGTAACCTAAAGAATTCATGTTTTACCTTTAAAAGATTATTGTGGTTCCTAAATTCCTTTCATTTTCTTTCATTTCCTGATAATCCACTTCAAGGTTTCTTTCTGTCTTGCACAATCATGTTTAGATGTTTGATTTTGTATAATTAAAATGTTACTTTTGACAGTACAGAAATCTTGGTAATCTTATAGATTACTTCTTGATGAGATCATAGGATTCTGATCATCCTACTTTGGGGGACAATTTCGCCTGCTATAAATTAAAATGCCCCTCCTATAGTATCCCCATATTTGTCCATCTCACCACTAAGTGCCAGTCTTTCCTTAAATTTAATTATTTCTGTTATTATTGCTAGTACAATTTGACATCTTTCAGCTTTTATTTGACCATCAGATCTACTTTTATCCTATGTCTAGTATGTCATGCATTCTGCTGACACTAAGCACTCAAATAGCATAATGGGAAGTGTTGCCACACTAGTTTTGAGTTCTTATAGGTTTGTTTCTTTGTGAATTTATTTTAAAGATTTTAGGTCAAATTTGAAGTTCAACCCAACTATTTGGCTGTGTTATCATTTGCAAATTTGTCTTCTTTAACATTAGGTAAACCTAAGTCATAGAATTCAATTCCTGTCTACCTGGCCTCTATTTTTGTTCATCAGGAAGTTACCCATATACTTTTCAACTGTACATATCCTTTTTGACTTAGATCAATTCCAAAGTAAATATTGAGCTGTTTTGACAGTAGTGAATCTTCTATTTTATCTGAACTCTCTCCTTTTTGACTGAAGATTCAGATATTAATCGAAAGGCTTGAGGCTGGGGATTCGTTCAGATTTTGTGACATAACTTACATAGCGACCGAATACAGACCTGCAATCAAATGGTTGCGTTCACAGGCACCACTTAACCTTTGTACACATGGGAGTATCTTATCATGTCAAACTGGAAAAGAAACTAGTGATTGTCAAGATTCTGAGGATCTGGAAAGAACCATTTCCCAGGAAAGTGATGAGGATGATATAGAAGACTGCTAAATCTTGATTTTGGTAACCTTTAGGCATCTTGAAACCCAGGGATTGCTGACAGTTATGGCTTCATACATTCCTTTTGGTAAGGAAACCATATGCAGTGACATGGAACATCAGGATTGGACGACGTGCAATTTTGTATCAGAAACGGAGGGAGTATCCATCCAGCTAATGATGTCACTTCAGAAACCTTTTCCATCGACTTCAGTCCAAGATCCACCGGGAGCATGTCAAAGTTGTATGCAAGGGAATGCATCGTATTTCTATATGTGAAGTCCTTGCACCCTTTAAGATCTTGCGTAGCCTAGTAATGATGTCCAATGAGTTTTTGTATATTGTAAAAAATAGCAATGCTGTCTTTCCATGATCTTTTTTTTTCTTTTTTGAATTAGTGGGTACATATCCAATCTAGTAAGAAAAGGTTATGATTTTAAGTAGAAGAGAATATAATGTTTGCGTTGCTTTGTCTCCTTAAAGGCACACCAACAGATGGAACAAATTGCCTTATAGGTCGAATTTCGATTTCATAGAAAAAGAACTTACAGAAAATGCACACCGGTGGTGGAAGGGAAAATATTGATAGTCGAAATTAAAAAGTAAAAGTGTTGAAAAAAACGTGACAATAAAATTTAATTTAATTTTCAGTAAAATACTAGCTAGTGTCAGCTTTTGGATCTTATCAGATTTTTTAATAAATCTAATTTTCTTTTTGTAATATCGAGTTAGTTCTCTTGAACTTTTTTAGTTGATTAACTTTTGTCTGCTAGGTAAATCATGTTCGTATATGTTGCCAGTGGAGCCGGCCGACGTCGGTTGTGATCAAATTCGAAGCAACAAAAGATAACTTACGACATCACGCAAGGGGGGGAAAATAAAGTGTGTGGCACCGAAGTGATGCAAGCAAGCAAGAGCCGAAGGATACGATGAATGGAATAATAATTGTAAGGTCAACGAGTGGGCAAGCATTTGATCAATGTAAGGTCGTTGGCGTAGCAGCGCTGTCAACGCCCTACAATTTGGTTCATCCATGCATCGAATAAACTTTCAGAACCCTTTTGGGTAAAACACGTCAAAGCAAGAAGAGGGTGGTAGAGTTTCCATAAGAGGAACTTATTTCAATGAACTTAATGTTGAAGTAGAATCAGAAAGCAACTCCCAAGAATGCTTGGCTCAAAGACATATCAGAAAGCCAAAGGTTATTGAAACCAACATGCAGTATGCTCATATATCATAATTCAATGTACTTTCTGCTGTCAGACTTGGAGGCTTCTGACGGTCGGCCAGATCGAAAGATGCAGCAATCTGCACAAAACGTAAATGTAAAATAATATGAAGAACAAAGTGAATGTGACTTTTTGAAGAATTTACAGGAAAAAAATATTATATTCTTTTCTGCACGACAAACACAGTTATGTGTGTTATGCGGAGTTTAAGTCTTTCTTAATAACAAAATGAACTGATTAAGAAGCAGCATGATCAACATAGAAAGAGAAAAACCTGAAACAATGGAGTCCAGTCCCAAATGTAAGAAGCACAAGATAACAAGATATGCTCCGAAGAAAGGAAACAATTATATGCTATACAGAAACTGTGATCCCACAAATATATCAAGAACTATGCCAAGGCAATTAAAATTCCTGATATCATCCGGACCATTCTTGTCAAGCATGCTTTTTTTTTTGTCAAACATTATTTGTCAAGCATGCTCTTTCTTTTATGGTCAAACATACCTTCGAATGCCAGAAAATACGTAACGGTGGGAGGTCACGTGATAATGTTTAAGCAGTTGAAAATAATGTTTAAGCAAAGTAACCAAAAAAGATTGTTTCTTGATAATGCTTAAGCAGTTGAAAAATAATGTGTCCTACCTGTGTCTTGAGTAGAGAACCTAGGCCTTTATGCACAACTCAAACAAACTGATTCCACAGAAAATAATCTTAAATATGTCTTTAGGAACATGTGGAAGGTTTAGGTCAGAATCCTGAGAACAAAATTTACTGTTGAATTTCTCTTAAGAAAGAAAAGATGGCTATTGGGTTTCATGGTCATCCGTATAGACATTTTCAGGCTAAAAAGTTAACAAGGTACAAGTGTGTGTTCTATAAAGAGAACATCAAAAGACATGGTGAACAATGTTACTATTTGAACCTCCACTTTCAAATAAAAAAAAGACATGGTGAACAATGTTTGCAACATGACATCTCTCACCACAAAAAAATAACTTGATTATTTGTCAATATCAGTGCTATCACCTCCCGAGCCACCATGCACTAGAAGAAGAGATGAGCCACATCCTCATTTGTTGCTTCACATAATGCACAAGATATGTCAGTATCGAGCATCCATCTCACTCAATAGACTCTAGTGAGTGTGGATTTGATTGCGCCACACAAGTCAAGTGAAAATCTTGACTTTGAATGATACAAAAATCTATAGATGAACATGCAGTCAAGTGCTAAAAGTGCATGAGGTTGTGCTACCGCAAAGGAAGCGAAGATGGATGTTGCAATCTGAAAGCCTGATTGAAAGCCAGACCCAGGTGACTAGCCATCCCTTTGAGATGTCTTTAGCCTGGAAGGTGTAATTTGGACATGATGGGGCAAAAGCTCATAAATGTGATTGTCCGATTGTGCGGACTTGAAGAAAATGATCTGGCCATGGATTCAGATACCCTAACATTGTGCCACGGCTAGGCCATGATGTCTAAAATCATCTTCGAGGGGCTACGATCTAAGTTGAAATGGATTTCAGCACTTGACTATCATTGGTCTGCAACAGAAGTGAGGCATGGTCTGAAAATGGATGATTTAAAGCTTGGATATCAACCAACTTATGTGTCTCTGCTAGCTCCAAAGATCCAAAGAATCTATCAATCCTTGACCTCGCACAAGTCATTGTGCATTTTCAAGTGAATCTGCAGTTCTTTGAGGGAAAATCAAGCAACGACTGAAATTCGACAAAATCTCTAAACTTAGTGTTGAATCTCTCTCATGTCGACTAATAACGCAATTATCCATGTCGAGCCTGGCGTCTAGCATGCCATTGGAAGATGTGAGTGGACATAGCGGATATAAGGCATGAATGTTTGCCCGCATATGTGCAGATAGTCCATCCATGAATCCACCAACTAATAGCAATAAATTAATGTCAACCTTAAAAACGGCTGACAAATTCGAGGGTAAGGTGCTTAGAAATGTTGGGCCCCCCTATCTGACATCAAATCTATGAACTACAATATGCCACTTTCGTTTCCTGAAGAAAAAACAACATGACATCCCATGCTTGTAAATAGCGGCCAAGAGTTTGGCGTCATTTTGCAATGTTAAGGCTGCAAACATTCCATGTTAAAACCTTCGTAGTGAGATGGTGTTGCTCCCTAAACCTTCAAGCTCAAGCCAATTCGGGAGAATGCACGCAGTCACTAAAGGGGCCAATGAAGGGTTAGTCGCATGCTTGTCTCCTGCCGAGTCCGGGAAAGCTGACCTCTTCATTTGGACACCTCAGAAGAGAAATGGCGGCCCTAGCTGGGGGCTAGGTGTTGCTCCTCTTTGTCCGACTCTTCACATGACAATTGTGGTGGTTTTGGAGCCAAGGCCGAGGGCCAGTCCTGAAGATGGCAGTGTTGATGAGGGGAATGAAGCTGGGATGCCATGAATGGTGTCATGAAAGGGCGGTGAACAATGTCGTGAGACTCGACAAGGCATAATTCTCGTAGCAAAGAAACAACATCATTAATGTGGATATTCTAACTCCACCTTACTACATAAAATTTGACTCTCTTCTCAATCCTCTTTATAATTAGAAACAACACCAATAATGTGGATAATTCTCATAGCAAAGCAATTGTAAACTTCATTACTCCACTAATCAAACATTGTCTATAAGGAAAACTTACAAGTCCATGACTATCCTAAAATTCGAAAGAGATACAAAGACCCTTTTCCCATTGTCCCAACAAAAACAACACATGAGCAAGATATAGTTATTGATGAGAAAATGACCTCGATCCTAATCTTACAAGAAAAATCTATACTAATCTATAGTCATGTCTTAAATCATAGGAATGATCCTACGATGTTAGTAAAATTTTATTTATTTAAATAAAAAATTTAAAATAAATATAAAGGTCCTTGAGAAATTTTAATTTAACTATTTAATTTTTATATATTATACATGTTATTCTCACTTTCATGAATTTTAATATTTTATAATAATTCAATATTATGTTATGAATCTAATTCTATATTGTCTTTCATCAAAATTAAATTTCATTATTGCACCTATATCGCATTTTAATAAATATTATACTTCATTAAGATCAAATATTATATATTATTATTTTAGTATTTTTTTAAATATATTATATTGTATTTCACATGATATAAAAATATATATATTAGATTTGAAAATATGAATAGAAGATTAATGATAAATGTTTAATTAACTTATATATAAAAATAATATTTGTGAATAAATATATTATTTTATATTAAAAATATTTTTTAATTCATAGAAAAAATTACACTAAATGTCTTTCAACTTTTAAGTTTGCTCAGCGATGCTCTCCAACTTTACTTTTTAACAGCTATGCCCTCAATTGTTTAACTCATTTCGCTCGATGCCTTCTTTACTTGGGATAGGCGGTGTTTCGATTGTGGAGCTGACATGACATCTTCTTTTCTCTCCATGTTGACATAGCAATATTAAAAAATAAAAATATTAATTTAAAAAACAAAAAATGCCATATCACGCCAACGAGGTCAGAGCCCCCCCCCCCCCCCCCCTCCGACCTCATCGACGAGGAGGGGGGGAGACTTTGTCTAAAGAAATGCATTAAAAAATGACATATGTATAAAACCTTTCGACGAGATAGTGCTTTTTCAAATCCCTCAAAATGGAATTTGTTCCAAACATATGTATCATGGTTCCTTACTTCGACATGGTGCAAATATCTAAATTTCACCTTTTTAAATACTTTTTCAAACCCATTACCCTTCTCCTCACCGGGGGGGGGCTCGGCCTCCTTGTCGGGATCGGAGGGGGTGAAGTCCCCCCTCCCCGCGACCTCGTTGGGGTGAGGTGATATTTTTTAATTAATATTTTTTATTTTTTAATATTGCCACGTTAGCGTGGAGATAAGAGAAAATGTCCGCGATCGAGAGACCGCTTATCTCAGATAAAGGGGGCATCATGTGAAATGAGTTAAAAGATGGAGGTGAAAAACATCATTGAACAAATATGAAAGTTGAAAGGTATTTAGAGTAATTTTTTCTTAATTCATAACGTAGAATTTTATGATGTTCGATCCTTTCTCAGGAATCTCAAGCAGGTCAAAGGCCTTTTTACTTGTGCATGTCTCTCTGCTCGTGAACAGCAGGGAGCGGACTTGTGGAGTTCACAGAGCAAGGGGCCCTCCTGTCCCTAGGTCTCCCTGCTTGGAGACCTGCGCAAATCCATGTCTCCCTCCCTGCTCGTGAACAGGAGGGAAACCATATAAAATAGATATTTTTATATTTTTATTACCTTGAAGGATCCGTTGAACTTGGATTCCCTGTTCCACTCGAGCCCCACTTTCTTGGACGAGGTGTCGTAGGTGGCCTTCATGGAGTCCCCCCGTTCGAACTTCTGCGTGACCGCGAAGTCCCACGCGTTCTTGTAGACGTCGTAGCTGGGCTCCAGCACGGTGCGCCCCCGCTCGCCGTGCGTGTACACGTACTTGACCTTGCAGTCGGTGGCGCCGAGGCCGTACGCGACGGAGACCTTGTTGGCCGAGTAGAAGGTCAGGGCGGCGTCCACCGTCGTCTTTCTCTCCTTCAGGGAATGCGTGTAGGTCAGGCTCACCGGCTTCTCCATCAGATTCACCGAACTCTTAAACTTAAACTTCACGTCCTGCAAGACACAAATTATAAACAACAAGGAAACAACTCACAAGCAAGTGAGACCGCGTCGAGAGGGACCTTTTCCGACGGTGCCTGGCCTGCTATATAACGTAACGTAAGAGAAAATGACCTGCTTGGGGGCGTCGTAGTCGACGGTGAAGGAGTCGGGCTTCTCCATGGACAAGGCGACGCCCTGGAGGGAGGGACCTTTGACGAAGGTGGCATCCGTCACGGAGGCCTTGAGGCGGAGGTCGGGGCCCACTGGGACGCCGGAGATTGTGAAGGTGGCCCTGGGGTACTCCTTCTCCGACTCGTACTTGGCATTCAACGTGGCCTTCATGCTTGCGTCTCTCTCTCCCTCTCTCTCCCCCTCCCTCCCTCCCTCCCTCTGCTTGGTATTGCGAGGTGAGACTTGAGAGGTAGCTGCGAAGAAGGCAACCAACGCAGTGGCAGCGGTCTTACTTTACGCTACAACACGCTGCTGCCAAATAAAGTTTGTGTAATTGTTTTCGTTTTCCTTTTTTTTAAAAAAGGATTAATTTAAAGTTTAATTTTATTTTTTTCAAACTCAAATTTGTCCGAAAAATGTAAACAGATTAAAAATTAAACGTGTATAGCACCCCAATAATTCCCACACTTTAATTTTAATTTTAATTTTAATGTTTATTAGTTTGATCATCATGTTTCATAAAGTTTAATTAACATAGGTTAATATGTACTCATTGAATTTAAATTGATGATCCAAAATAACAATTAATTAATAAAAGATTCAAAAGGGGAAAAAATATCGTGTCAATTATGTGTTGCGGTGTAAGAAAATTTTGGCATATTCTTTTATGTGTTCGATTAAAACTTAACTGAAAAAAAAATTAAGACTCTAACCCTCAAGGTCATTTTTTTTAGTTTTCTAATTATTACAGGAGCCATCTCACTAAATTTAAGAATGCATAATTAATCTCAGTGACATAAAATTGACATATTGAATTTGGTGTTTTAGTTATAAAATTACATGTTTAAAATTGTTATAATAATTTAATATTTACCTTGTAATTAGTTCTTAGGGAAGACGTTCGGACGTCGTTTAGTTAATCCTTTAAGACAAAAATTGAAGTGCAAAACTCAAATATATTGAATTGAAGAAAATTAATAATGGAGGAATCTTTGTAAAAAAATTAATGATGAACTTTGTTCAAATAATTTAGAAGGCTAGACTTAGTCAAGCATCCCCCTTTATGAGTTTTTATCACTTTCTTACTCAAACTAGAAGATGCTCGTCTAGTCGATTCCCCTTTAGTCACTTTTTTGTATTATTTTCTACTTAAATTACAAGTTTATCCTTTTTTCAATATTTGCAACAAAATTTTAAAAACCTAAAAAATATGTTTGCGATAAGAAAAAAATAAAATAATTGAAAACCTACGTAGTTAGTAATAAAATTCATTTTTCTGTGAAGTAAAACCAATTTATTGTTCTTCTTATCTTTGTCATTTTTACATTCCATCGTCATTCCTTCTTTTTTGGCTAATGCACCATTTGCTATTTAAAAAAAGTTCATGTGTCTACTAAAATAAAACACAAATTCAAATTGTAGAAAAATTCAAGCACTTTAGCCTTTCAATCAATCTAGATTTTGTAACTAAAATTGTCAATTTATTTTGAGGTGTTAGTACATAATTGTCATTTTTTAAGGTGAAATAAGATGTAAACGACATTTGATTAGTGACTAAGTTAGGTTCGGAGCCATGATGAAACAAAATTAGAGGATCCGATGTGAAGAAGGGAAAATTAGATTAATGGCTTATACTTTTTTATGCATCACATGATGGGAGGAATTAATTATGATTATAATAATAATTAGCAAATGTGAAAATGAGAGTGAAAATTTTATGAAAAATTCGTGAATTAAGTCTTTAAAATGTTCTCCTTATAATGACAAATTAGATTTTGGATGATTTTGAAATGTTAAACATCATATAAATTCCCACCCGTTTCTCTCTTGTGGAAACTTGGTTGCAGCTTCGAACTTTTCTCTTGGTTGTATATTTTGTTTATATTTATCATATAATAATTCTCTTCTAACATCAATACAGTCCTTATTATGCTCTAAATATTTCTACCAAATATAATAATTGATCTTAATTTAAAATATTTAAAAATATAAATTTCATTTTTTTCCCATTTAGGCTTTGTTTCGCAATGCTAAAAAGAGTAAAACGTTATTTTTTATTTGATAAAAGCAAATTAAAGTTTAACTTTTTGAATGGAAGTATTAAAAAAATATTTTTATTATCGTTTAAAAATTAAAGATTTATATTTTTTATTTTATCCTTTTTCAAATTCATGATTTCTTTCTCAACTTATCTTATTTTTTTTTCATTTTTATTTTCTCACCATTCAACTATATACCTTTTATATATTTTTTCAATTAATTACAAATTAATTTAATAATAGATAATTTTATATCATGTATGCACTATATAAAATTTATATGTTTTAATAGAAAATATTCATTGTGAAATTTTATTTTTATATCATTCACATTAGTGATTTACTTATTAATTATAATAAAACTTGTATAATGATTAAATTAAATAATTTATTATATGTTCATTATGTCATTTTATATTTATCAATTAATTCTATCGCTAAGTTATAAGCACTTATTTATTAATACTTCATTATTCATTACCACTAATTAAGTCGCTATTTACTGTCAAATCGCTATCCGATTATCAAATAATTAGTAATGTGAAAAAAATTAATTTGCATTTTTTTAGTTTATCAAACCTTTTCTCGCATCTCTAACTAAAATTATCCGAAAATGAAAACTATAATTCTCAACCAAGTATGTTCGACAAGGAAACATCTGGTACCTTACGTTTCTTTGTTTTTTTTTTTTTTTTTGTGCGTGTGTGACACGATTCTTTTCACCATACCAAATTATTTTTTTTTCTATTTTCTTTATATTTGTGATCTCTTCTTCACCTCCTCCTCCTCCTTTTCTTGTTGTTTAGTTGCCATTTACCGGTCACCTAAATAATACATTGATTTTTGCTCTTAACACTACAAAAAATCGATCTCTAACCCTTTTCCGGGAATTGACATATTTTTGCACTTTTGTATCAACACCCTCGACTCGATAAATATCCAAAAAGGAATAAATTGGACAAAATGCAAAATACAAAGATGCAACTTTTTTACTTGTATGTACTTAAGACAATTTCGTATCCTAATGGACAAAAAATAACTGAAATTTTAACACACATATATACATGTGAAGATTATGAAAACTAATTTGATCCGACATAATATTAAACTAATTTAATCTTGGAGAATGAGGCGCTAACTGCTAATTCATAAAAACTAATTAATTTGATCAACGATCCAACCGAGGCGTCTACTCGTCTCGTGCCACATCTATATATAATAATATGCATATGAAGATGAAGTCTAATTTGATCTGACGTAATATTTAGCTTTAATATTGGAAGCTAAATTTGAATTCAAAATTGAGCGATTTGTGCCCTTTGAAAAAGGACATGATGTCTTCACTCATCAATTGACGCCCGGCCAAATAAGTTCTCACCATCAAGACGACGACGGCAATCATCTGAGACATGCTCGAATCGAACAGGGGCGCCTGTGGCCCGAGGTTGATCCACGGCCGGCGTTCCGGGTGGCCCACTCTTCACCATCGTCGTCCTCCGACCATGGCTCCCCCCGCCCAATCTCCCACATCCATGAATGGATATTAAATATATATGTTTCCTTTTACATTTATATTATTATAATTATAGTTATAAATCACATAATTAGTTATAATATATATGTACATTTTTTATTTTGAATGTTCTAATTGACGCTAATAAAATTTATTATCAAATATTGCAAAAATAGGCAAATATCCTATATAATTAGTAATAATAAATTTTATATTCCCCCTCTCCCCTCCTAATATTTTCGGCTGACTCCATCTCATATATGTATGTGTACTAAGGGGCTATTTGGCATCTCCTAAAAACAAATACATTTGTCTCCATTTTGTTCCTACAGTGAAAACAAATGAAGAGCCCATTTGTTCTTGAGTGGAGTTAAAACTTAAGTGTCTCTGCTTTTTCTTATTCTTGATGTGGGATCCATAGTATGTTTTTAAATTGTTTGGATGAAAAGTTGAGAACAAGGAAAATGTTCTTATGATGTTTCTCTACCAATCAGCTCCTAAGGATCAACGTAAATATAATATAACATGCATAATCTAATATATATTGTTGTACACCTATATATAATATATGATATATCATACATCATATGATCTAAATATAATATAATATGATGTACGAATACCGAGTATAATTATAAATCTTATATTGTGATTTTTAATAGGATAGAATGTAACATTTGAGAAAAAGAAAAAGAAATGTAAATTAATATTTTTAAGCCATGGATGATGACCTCATAATCCATTAAGGAATTCATCATCCAATGACCCATCAAATTTTCCATTCACCTAAACTCATATGATACACTATAGAACTCCATACACCCTCTCTTTTCACTATTTTTTGGTGGCTTCCTTGTTAAATCCCTCCAAAGCCCCCACACCACTTGGAAGAGAACTTCTAATCTCCATGGTACAACAGAGGAAAAGAGAAGAAGATCATGGAGGTTGCTGCTGGTCATGTAGAGAAGAAAGGGGAAACAACAATGGAGAATAATGGTGAAGGTAAGAGAAGAAGATGAAAAAAAACAAAGAAGCTAGGGCAAAAGGTACGTAAGGAGATATCAATTCCTCTCATCTTAATTCTTACTTGATCAGATGATGGATTGATGATCGTGTTATTGTTTTACATGAGTCATGAATTTATAGTGATAATCATAAGTTTCAAATGATAGAAATGAAAATAAGAATCTATCCAGATTCTATAGCCTCTTTTTTAACCAATTTTTGAGCTAGTTATATATGTCCAAAAATGTTATATAATATATGAAACGAAAGGTATTAAAGTCTAGTTTCTATATTAACAAGAATCATATTAATCCAAATAGTATAGACAAAGTTATGACCCAATAAGTAACTTCCTATTATGCTGATCCGAGATTTCATATTGATGCGTCTACTTGTATAAGCACATAAGACAGGTTATATTAGTTTAAAAATTGCAAATTATACATGGATACGTAGCTATGAAAGTCTACTTTCCATAGGAATTGGAATCGATCGATCGATGCCTCCAATCGGTCTTCAAATACTATGTGATTAGTGAGTTTTCTACTTGGATCGATCGATCGATTCATCGGGTCGGTCGATCAGTTCGACAGACTGACTGACCGATCACTATGCACTATTTTGCACATAATTTTTTGCGCTCATATCATAATGAGGTGATTTTTGAATCGTTTAAAATCTAACAAAATTACCTACAACTTTCATATTCACATATTAGTCCAGATATGAATAAAACATATTCAAATATCAACTTCAAGTTCAATGCATAAAATAATTCATTCTGAATTGAACTTTTTTCGCCCTTTAAATATATAACCCTGATTATTCGATATTTTTATTATCAAAATATAATTAGATATGGTATAAAAACTTTGTTCCAACAAAACATGCGCCTATATAAAGAGCTCGGAATGAACCATAGGAGGGAGCCACCAATTCGTAAGCTATTTTTCTTTCACTGGTATTAGAGCTTCAGGCGGCAGACTCCAGCGAATTTTTTTACTTTCAACGAACTACTCCTTCTCCCACTAGGTTCTATGTCCTCTCCTCATCGACAACCTAAGACGAATGCTTCTGAACGACAAACACGCTAACCTGTGAATCCGGTGATCCCAACGAAAAGTTTTTTCGCACTGTACTTGGCTGGGTGAGGTATGAAATTGACGCCCCCGAACCACTTCCTCCATTGCTGTGAACCTTCCCCGATTTTCAATTGCATCTTCGATGAGTTTCGATCGGCATTTCCCACTTCTCCTAGGTGCCTCTGCTTCGGTGTAAGCATGCAGCATGCCTGTCTCGAGGAAGAAGACGAATCTCAACCTTAGATATTGTTTCTTACTCGATGAAATTTGGACCATTTTTTAGAGTTAAAATCGTTAGATTTATTTTTTATCCTTCACGTTAAACTGACCGTTTAATCTGATCTAATTTTTTAAAAGTTTATCTGTTATTAGTTTTTAAACCATAGATTTGCATTTCTCAACCATAATTATTAGTTGAAATTTTAAATTTTTGGGGGCCTAACATTAAATTAGCATGAGCCGTTAAATCATGATAAAAATCTAAATTTATATCTTTAATCAATCTTGAATTTAGATTTGTGTCTATCTTCTCCTTTCGACCCATATAATTGATCTATCATATTTTTTAAAAAAAGATCTAAACAGTCTGTTTTATTTATAATAACTTTATTTTATAAGTACATGTGTGTGTTATTTTTTTCTGAAATTTAAAATTTTGATATTTTGTTTTATGAAATTTCGAATTTTTAAATTTAAATGTTTTAATTATATTTTTTAATATCTAAATATTTTTTCAATTTTGAATATTTTTTTAAAAAATAAATTTAAAAGAATTTAAAAATTCTAAATTTATTTTATAGTTTTAAATTATAAACTCAAATTTATTTCTTGAACACTAAGTATATCTCCTTGATATTTTAGATAAAAAAATAATATCGAAGGATTTAACGGGGGTCATACCCCCATACACTCATCGTCCGATCTAATCGGACGGTTGGCGACGATAAGACGTTGGGCGAGGCGCGAGCGGTGATGAGCGAGGGCGGCGGCGAGGTGCGAGCGGTGAGACGTGAGCGGTGAGGCGCGAGCGGCTAGGCGACGGCGGCTACGACGAGGCAAGGGCGATGGTGAGGCGCGATCTCTCTTCTTTCTTCCCGATCCGACGATGGCAACGAGGCGAGGGTAGACGATTGTAGAGGATCCAAGTGGCGAGGCGCGAGCAACGACGAGGCGTGAGGCGATCCGATCTCTCCCTCTTTCTCCCGATCCGGCGATGGCGACGTCGACGGCGACGAGGCGAGGACGGCTATAACTCGATCGTGTACAAGAGAGAGAGATCGGCAACGACGGCTGCTGCCTTTGGGCGCGACTCTAGACCGATCATGAATCTCCTGTCCTCCCCTGACGATCATCTCCCTTGCGGCCAGCGTCCCCGTCGTTAGCCTCCTCCTCTTTCTCCTCCTTTTCTTCCTCCTCGTCGTCCATCTCCCATGCGGCCAGCGTCCCCGCCGACGAGGACTCATACAATTTTTGCTTCTGCTCCTTCCATCGGTGCATTGCCGCCGCCGCTCCGCCTCCTTCGAATGACAAGATGAGAGGTAGAAGAAGGCATCCACTGACCCATCGTGGCTGTGGTTTATGGCCATCATACGTTCATTAAATCTAATGTCGAAATTTGTTGTTGCTGAACTGGTTAAATTGGTACATTTTAATGGTGCCAACTATAATACGTGGAATCAAAGAATTCGATAGGAATTAGTTCATCATAATTTATAAGAATATGTTGATAATAATATTCCAACGTTTTCAAAAGATGTTACATTAGCTCGTACATTGTGAAGGTCGCAGCCAAACATCCTCCGGGAAGAAGAAAGATCGAATCGAAATAAATATTTAAGAAATAAATGAAGGAAAAAACAGAAGCAGATGCGGCACTTTTGTCCATGGATCCCAGGCGATGATCTAAAACAGGTCTGAGGAATTAAATGACAAGATCGCAGATGTCAAAAGACCATTCTTTTGTGGAAAGCGGTCAGTTCCTTGCAGGAGGGAGGGCTGTCAGCATCTAGGAAGGCGATCTCTTTTGGGCCAACGCATCTTTGCTAGTGGCCGAAAAAACACTAGTAATTAGGCATTTGCACAAGTTTGGGGCTCCAGATACAGTGATTTGTATGATAAATCTTTCTTCTTTTTAACTCCTCACGTCTGCTTCTACTGTACATTGAATATCAATTAGGCTTCTCTCTCTCTGACAAAAAGCTCATCCAATTTTACTTCAACTAATTGTACTCATAATTAATCAAATAACACTTTTTTTTTATCGATGTCTTCATAATTACCATCAATTTGTTTTGTCACATGGACTAAATACACAAATAATCTTACTTCCGATCATTTACTGCATAAATTAATTGATTTTGAAGATATGGTTAATAGATATGTATCTCGAAAGGTCAAAAAGGAATTTAGCATGTTACAAAGGAATCTAGTATGTCTTTTGGTATGGGAAAAGGGAGTACACAGCTCCTCTATTGAGCTGTAATTTACAGCAAATAATATCAGCCGCCCACTTTTGATCAAACTTCTTAAACAAAATGTTCACCACGTCCATTCTTTTCTTCCTCTATTCCACTCTATTAACTTCTCTCTTCCCCCCTTTCTTCTCCAATTTCTTTCGTGCGTCCCATAGTCCGCCTCTTTCCTTCTTTTCCTTCCACGGTTCCACCCAATTATTGTATAACTAGAAATAATTAACTTAATTAGTCACCATAAAGTTTAGTTTACACTTACTAATACTATCACAAATCACTACTAACGTAAATACTATCATTTTATAATTGGCTGAATGGATATAAATTTAGGGGTTCAACAATAATTGGATTTCACGTAGCATATTGAACATAACGGAAACTCTGTACATATAATCTTCTAATTAGTTATTTATTGTTAAGCAGTAGCATGGAATCCACCATTAATTACATCAGGAATATAATACTCCTTATATGAGCTAGCTAATAATTTCATTAACTTAATGATACTTGGAATACCATCTTAGGATTAAATTAGCTTAAAATATAATTAACTCATTTGGGAGTGTTCATGGACCGGATTTAACCCGATCCAACCTGATTCGGACAGGTTGAGTCAGGTCAAGCCTCTTTTGAGGGTTAGACCCGATCCAACCCTAATTAGTTCGGATCCGGTGGTTGGATTATCCGACCACCATTTTTTCTTTTTTTTATTTTTTTTTCTTACTTTTTCTATTACTTAATAAAAAATATATTATAAAATATTTATTTAAAAAGCATAAAATATTTTTTTAAGCATTTAAATATTATTTGACACATTTAAAATATTTTATTTTAAAATATTTTTATATAAAATATAAGATGAAAATTAAAAAAATAAAAAATCAGGTTTACGAGTCGATCGAGTTGACTCGGGTCAAAAAATTCCAACATAACCATGGACCCGAACTAATTTAAATTAGTTTAGGTCGGATTATCGGGTTCGTGGATCAACTCAACCGGCTGAATACCCCTAATGAGTAAGCTAATTAACTGAAAAATAAGTAGTTGAAATATTACATGAACTGTAAAGTATACACAAATAAAACTCTTACCTTAAATGAGCTGGTGGAAACACTGTGTGAAACTTAATAAGAGGTCATATAAATGTTAATCAGCCAAGTATATTAATTTAAACTAATTAATATTATTTCTTATTATGAATGGTGGTAACATGTTCCCTGAATAACTATGTAATTAAGTCATTCAATTCACAATCGATTGATATATTAGTAAATTGAATTAGTAATAGCTAGGTCATCTGACTAATATTAATTAAGTTAATCTCTTGATAATTAATCTGACTACCCAAAAGAGCAATTAACCTCAATAAATTTTTAATTATGTTAATTACTTCAATGGAATGTTTTGACTATTACATATTGGACCCGGTCTGATAAAATCGACCTTACCGAAGCCGGAAAGAAGGCCGGGTTGAATCTTGCAACATTGGTAAAACTTGGTTGCATGTTCCAACTTTTCTTTATGGTGTTAATGGTATTTTATTTTTATTTATCATATTTATAATTTTCTTCCGACATCAATTCAGCCCTAAGTATGCCCTAAATCATTCTACCAAATAAATTCCTTTTAATTAAAAAAAATCTCAAGAGTAAATTTGAATTCTTTCGACTAAAAAATTTTAAATTGGATAGATTTTTTTTCCTTTGTTTGTCAAGGCTTTTCTCACAACTCCAGTTAAAAATAATCTGAAAAGTGAAAACTGTAGAAGGTTCGGATGTGGACTTGAACTCTTAACTTTATTTGGAAACCGGATAGCGCATGGATAAATCAATGTTGTCAGACCTGGCTCGGCTCAGTCGGTCGGACCGATCGATCAGATCGGTGTTCGAGATTTAAAATGGTTCACGGGTCAGTTGAAATTTAGGAAAGGATTTAACCCGCTTTGATCTGATCAAACCCGATCAAAATTTAGGTTCAACCGGTCGACCCGACGAATTTAATTGACCCGCCCGGATTAATTATTGAAATGAAAAAAATAAAACATAAATAAAATTACCTCATAATAATTTTTTTATTTATGTTGATGACTTAATTTATGTTACTTTGTTATATTATTTAATCTGAATTATTTCATTTTACTTTATTATATTATATTTTATATTTTTGTTAAATAAGATATTATATATTAATAAAATTATAATAATCTCTTTAACCTATTTTATTTTTTATTAATTTATATTATTCGATCCGACCATTCGATTCGACCCGGTCCAATCGGTCCAACCTGACTCGTTGAACAATCCGGGTCTAGATTTATAACATTGGGATAAATGCATAGTTCATGGGAACGAAGACTTCGTACGAGTGATATCAAGATTTATTCTTCATTAACATGTTGGAAATTGTGTTAAACTTATTAAACTATTCGTGCGAACGAATAACAAATATTGACATAAATAAGCTGTAAAAAAAATTATATGATTTATTATTTTATGTATATTCTTTTTTATTCCTATTGCGACCAAACACGTTTGTACAAAGAATGATCACGTCACGCGAATAATAAATTCATCAGATTAGTTATTATAATATCTATGCCAACAGCACCAGTCCACCACGCACACGGACAACATGTGGTACTTTCCTTCTTTTTTTTTTTTTAATTGCATGACATGATTCCTTGACGATACCAATTTCTTATTTTTTTTTCTATTCTTCTTTAAATTTATTTGTGATCTCTTGACCTCCTCCTTTCCTTTTTCTTGATGTTTAGTTGCCATTTGACGGCCGCTTAAATAATACTTTTGTTTTTGTTCTTATAACAAGAAAGAATTCGATCTCTTCCCCTTTCCCGGGAGTTGACATATTTTTGAACTTTTTATGTTAAAAAAATCAACATCCGCGACTCGGGTAAGATCCAAAAAAGAATAAATTGAAACAAATGCAAAATATTTAAAAAAAAAAAGCACCTTTTGCTTCTATATATGCACTAAAGTTATTACATGATAAATCAATACAATTGCGACTCAATTTTTATGCATATGAAGACGAAATCTAATTTGATCCGACATAATATTAGATTTTAATATTGGAAGCTAAATTTGAATTCGAAATTAAGCGATTTGTGCCCTTTGGAAAAGGACATGATGTTTTCACTCATCAATTGACGCGCGGCCAAATAAGTTATCACCATCAAGACGATGACGACAATCATCTGAGGCATGCTCCAATCGAACAAGGGCACCCGTCGGCCGAGGTTGATCGACGGCCTGCGTTCCGAGTGGCCCACTGCGTTCCAGATGTGTTATTTATTTATTGCGTCACTTTCGAGCTTGTCTCGTGCCGATTTCAACTTAATTTTTTTATTAAAGAATATCTGACTACTTGCTTGGAGATTTTTCTTTGTATTTTATTTACGCTCCTCATATTTTCGAGTTCCACACGGATTAGGAAAGAGAAGTTCTCGACTCCTGATTTTTCACACGTCACGGAGTCAGAATTTTGCACATTATTAAAAGTAATAATTATATAAATATATGATATTTTCTCCCTGGATTAGAAGAATCTGATAATATTTTAAAAATAAAAGTTTAGTAAATATATTCTCAAGATGATACTGAAAAAATAAAAATAAAACTTGTTCCATATGAGTTTTGCTATATTTCATTGTAGTACTAAAATAATTCAATAAAAGTTATATTATTAAATACTACTTATAGTTATTTAGATTAGTATCAACAACAGTTCATTTCAAATCAATTTCACTTTCTACTTATATTAAAAGTAATAATACAAAGGGAAATTGTACAAAAAAATAAAATATATAATATAAAATGCTATTGGTGTGTTTATTGACTTTATTCCTCAGGTGGTGTCTCCTACCCAGTGTTTTTAAAACCGGACCGGATCGTCCGATTCCACCGGTTCAACCGCGAATCGGTCGTCGGTCCGGTCCGATTGATATATAAAACCCCATTTTTGCAAAAAAAATAGATTGAATCGGGTCAACTCAGTCAAAACCGAGTTGAACCGAAAAATCGGTTCAATCCGGTTTTTTTCAAAAACAATAAAAGAGAGGTGAATAAATGGAAAAAAAAAAAGAAAAGAAGGAAAGTGTATGATAATAGGGAATATGAAATAATAGAAAGGAGAGTAATATAAGTGATTTGATTGTAAAGAATAAATGAATGTAAATAATAAGGAAAGTAATTTGAATTTGAAATAAAATTAGAAAGATAGTAATAAAGATAAATTTGAAAAAAAAAGAAAAAGATTATCATAAACATAAATAAGAAGATGAAAAAATTTTAATTATTATGAATATTATATATGAAAATGGAAACATAATAATATAGTAAATTTTGTAGGATGAATTTATACAAGAAATCAAATAATATGGAAAGAAAATATGAATTTGAAAAATAAAATGAGGGCAAGATAATAGTAATGGAAATAAAAAAGGAAATTATTCATGAAATTATTAAATAATTAAATATAAAATTAATTAATGATAAATAATATATATTCTTAAAATGTAAAAAATAAATTATTAATATTTGATTAATTTAAAATGATGATTAATATACTTTTATTTCATTATTTTTTTTACTTTTTATACTTTTATTTGTAATATAATACTTTAAAATAAAAAATAATATTATTTTAATAAAAATCTAATTTAATCCGATCGAATCATGACCCATGACTGATCGATTCGATCATCGATCCAATTTTAAAAACATTGCTCCTACGAGTCTACCATCACAAGTTCACAACTGAACGTTCGGAACTGGTCAAAGTCATGTGGAAGTTAGTAAATGGGATTTTTATTTTTACTGGCGAGTGGCGATAAGTCATTGTGCTGTGCTCAGCGAAATTTTAAATAAGTTATAATTAACATTTATTATTGAGTATACATATAAAAGAACTTTAGTATACGATTTGAATTATTTGACAAAAGGTTTTGTATCTTTTATATTTGTAATTATTTAAAAATCATTCCTCATTGGCAAATAGTTTATGATATTTTTTTTTCACTTTATGGTATGACGCCAGGATTTTACAGAAATTAAATAAATTAGTTTTATTCTCAAAATTATGAGCATATTTAACTGAATCATAAAAGGAAGGTGAATTGGATCACTTAATTACTTATGTGTTGTACAATGACAAAATTAGATTTCGGATGATTTTAAAATTCTCCTCCTCCCCCATCGCGCGTGTGTCACGGGGCGTTTCCCGTGACACGAAGCGTGAAGCCTCGCGGCACCAGTGCCGCTCAACTTATAGCCATCGGCCGTTTAGCGCCGAAAACATGGAACACATGCAGACGCCCCGCACTGCGTAATATTGCGGAGTACCAAGTTATCCGCCCTTAGGACATTTATCTTGTAAGGCCGTCCTTATGAATGGCCAAGTAGGTGACATTCCCGTAGGGTACGTCTTTTGCATCTTCAATATGTAACAAGACTCCTGTACCTACGGTACACTGGGAGGAGTTCACTAGTGCCTTCCGAGGTCCAATTGTATGTTATGTTTCATCATATTTAATACAAGTAAGCTTTTCTTTAATTCTAGTGTCATGGCCTTGAGCGTGGGGTGGCAACTCACATCGGTGTCCCTTCGTGACGTTCCGTGGCCCCCTTCGTCGCCCCTTCGGACTTTAAGCGCCCAAGCGTCTACATTAGTGCCGCAACGCGCTAATGTCACGGTCTCGTGACGAGTAGTCCAACACTCTAGTCATGTCCGTGATTGAATGCCTATAAGAGCGACTCTCGGCAAAGTCGTCTCGACCATAAAACTTCCGCTGCAAACTCAAAACAGGCTTGGCTAGGTGTCTATCCGCCTAGTCGCCGCACGTGGTCTAGTGTCCGAGAATGACCCCGTGACAAGTGGTATCAGAGCAGTTCTTCCTGCTCGGATTACCCAGCGACGATGACTCGCTTGTGTCGTCGCAACGTGCCCTGGCGTAGGAAATGTGCTTCCGCTCAAATACTCCATCACGCCCAGGCGCACTGGTACCATGGTCTTTGATCGTGGACGCCAACGAGGAATGCTTGGCAAGCCTCCTCGCCGCACGCCCAGTCGTGCCCCGCAGCATGTTCCTCATACACCCGTGTCGTGTCAAGGAACGTCCGTCATGCATCATGATGGCGGATTGATCGCCCCGCCTAATCGGGACGGTCATGCGTCGCTCACTCGAGTAAATCAACCACCCCAGGTATACAGTCGGGAATCCTGAAGTGTCGCGCTGCGTCAAAGAGTGGCCATATGCTCCGCATGATGATCTTGCGCTGCTCATATCATGAGATCGCTTACATGAGCGTCGTGTAACTCGGAGGATCCGTGTCACATTCAGGGACTGTCGGTCATGCACTATCATGACGACCTGGCGCTGCTCGGTATTTCGTGACGTCCCATCGCATGCCCAGTCATGCAACGTGAAGTGCACAACCGCTTCACGGGAGAAGTTGGCTTAAAGATAAATATCAATGTTCATGGTCCCTTTCGGCCAAAGAATATCATCCTTTCGGCCAAGGAGCATCAATCACAAGCATCTTGTCGTGTCGCAGCCTCGCCTACCACGCCACGATGACTTTCAGGAATGGAGCAAAGCGTTGATTACTTGCAAACACTCGTGGACGAGCTGTCAGCCTTGCCTGCCTCGTCAAGTGTCGCCCCGCAAGCGGCGCGAAGTCATCCATCAAGGAGTGGGACGAACCTGATACATGCCAACGCAAATCGACGCCTCAACTCAGCGACCAATTTGGCAAATGGTCTGAGCGTCGAGCATCGACGAACCTTGGCATGCTGCTGTCAAGCGTTCTGCCGCCAACCGAAGGAAGGAGTGCCCTTTCCTTTCGGACATCGCCTCGAGTAATCGAAGCGGCCTCCAAGGATCGTAATGCGAAGGTTTTGAAGGACACATTGGCGATGTCGTCCCTTCGAATGGAGATGGAGGTAATGTTGGGAGCTCATGCCACGAGTTCACCAACCGCAGTCCGCTTATCTAAGCGGAGCGTCTTCACAAGCATCCACCCGGATTAGTGAAGGCCCGGAACGGCTACTCTTTCGCAAGGGTCAAACCGCCCGGTGGACGAGTATGTCAAAGGTGCATGATCTAGGATGACAAGCACAGTGACATTACTTTGTCCAAGGTGCGGACGGACGAGCATCCAAGGTGCATCCTCTTCGTGAACGAGCACAATGATCTCGCCCCGTCCATACCCCAAAGGGATTGTCAAAGCTTCAAATGAGGTCCCAGGATCGGAAGAAGACATATCCCAAGAACCCTGCAAGATGTGGCAAACTCAGGATGGCGTTGCCGTCGCGACAATGTAGAATGTGGCAAACATGCATCCCAAACATGGGACAGAAGAAGTGGCAGTTCATCAATTATGCAGGCCCTGACAAGTTGGGACTGGAGGTCAAGATCGCATTGTTCAACATTGGCCAGATGGGCATGTTGAAGGAGGAAGTGAAAGGAATCACTGAGCTCCGCCTACAGTGTTCCCAGGAGGATGAAGACTCAGTGTTGGTGCTCTTCAAGCAGAGGGGTTAGAAGCTTTGGACTAGGAAGGAGTTGGAACGACCAGATCGTCCAACCTCCGTTCACTAGTCGACGCTGCCAAGTCAATCGAAACAAGTGCCATACCACCAAAGCCCTTGGGCAAGGGCAATGGTGGGGGAGAGAAGCTCAAGTCGCAAGGAGGAAGCTACTTATGCCGAAGATAAAGATCGCCCATCGAAGCAGGAGAAGAGAGTCGAACCACAGGCACATGTGGGGAGACCCTCATCGTCGCTCACTATAGCGACTTGGAGTGGACAAGGTGCAGAATGTTATACCAAAGAACCTTGCTCCACCTCAAACCGTCGAGATATCTCTTGTCCACCAAGGGGAAGGTGGAACTATTTTCAAGGCTCGACGGACGAAGGACTCAACGTTGCAGCCATCTGCAACTTGGGAACAGCGAGTTGAACCACAAGAAAATGTGGGGAGACTCTCGTCGCCCACTATGGCGACTTGGATGGACAAGGCATGGATTGTCATATCAAAGAACCTTGTCTCACCTCAAGACTGTCGAAACATCAGGTGATCACCAAGGAGGAGGTGGTTCTGCGCTTTCGTTCGGCAGAGGTATGGAAGACTCTACGTTGCGATCATTTGCAACATAGAGACATTGAGTCAAGCCCACAAAGAGACCTGAAGCATCCCAAAGTATCCGCGGAAAGACTCTTGTCGCTCATCATAGCGACCCCAGACACTCGAAGCAGACAAGCTACAAGCATCGACATCGGAGAGCTTGTGCTGTTTCAAGCCGTCAAAATTCAAGAATGATCATCGAGGGTGAGATGGTCCTGTACTTCGCATTCGACCTAAGGGAGACTTTATGCTGCGGCCATCCGTAACATGAAGACATCGAGTCAAGTCATGCAGGTCGAATGGCGAGACTCTTCATCGTGTTCTACACGACCCTGAGACAACTCTTCTCCGCGCTACTCCTGAAGGCATGCAAGAGTTGTTTCACCCCCAAAGAGGTCAAACCACACAAGTTGACGCTGCGCAAGTCGAAGAGAAGTGAAGCCAACAAAGACTTGATGGACGGATAGTTGCTTGATGAAGTCAGACCGCACATGGCGGACTCCACTGGCGCTGCACAAGTGATGACCCCGGATTGGACGAAGGATCAGCGAGCGAAGCAGGCTTGAGGGAGGAGTCCTCAGCGAGACCCCAATGAGCGGGCATTCCTGGCGTTGCGTGATGCTGGTGAAGTCGAAGTCAAGGCAAAGAAGGCAGAATTGAACGAAACAAGCGAAGTCAATACTCAAGACGAAGGCCCCGAGGAAGCCCGGACAACGACGTCGGGGGCGTCGCCGACTTTGGTGGAGGAGAATGTCACGGGGCGTTTCCCGTGACACGAAGCGTGAAGCCTCGCGGCACCAGTACCGCTCAACTTATAGCCATCGGCCGCTTAGCGCCGAAAACATGGAACACATGCAGACGCCCCGCACTGTGTAATATTGCGGAGTACCAAGTTATCCGCCCTTAAGGAATTTATCTTGTAAGGCCGTCCTTATGAATGGCCAAGTAGGTGACGTTCCCGTAGGGTACGTCTTTTGCATCTTCAATATGTAACAAGACTCCTATACCTACGGTACACTGGGAGGAGTTCACTAGTGCCTTCCGAGGCCCAATTGTATGTTATGTTTCATCATATTTAATACAAGTAAGCTTTTCTTTAATTCTAGTGTCATGGCCTTGAGCGTGGGGTGGCAACTCACATCGGTGTCCCTTCGTGACGTCCCGTGGCCCCCTTCGTTGCCCCTTCGGACTTTAAGCGCCCAAGCGTCTACATTAGTGCCGCAACGCGCTAATGTCACGGTCTCGTGACGAGTAGTCCAACACTCTAGTCATGTCCGTGATTGAATGCCTATAAGAGCGACTCTCGGCAAAGTCGTCTCGACCATAAAACTTCCGCTGCAAACTCAAAACAGGCTTGGCTAGGTGTCTATCCGCATAGTCACCGCACGTGGTCTAGTGTCCGAGAATGACCCCGTGACATGTGCAATGATGAACCCAGAAGATTTTTAAGGAGGAACCAAAATGTATTATAATACTAATAAATATTAAAATATATAAAAGTAAATTATAAATATTAATAAACCATAGTTCATAACATGTTCTTAAGTTACGTTTAACTTAATTTGTTGGGGGACAAAGTTTAATCTTATGTTATCAAAATATAGTATACATAGTTACAAATGTAAAAAGTCAAGTTGACCCCCTTAAATAAATTTAGCCGGCAATTTGAAGCGTAACTTTCAGCTCGTTTCATTTGATGGTCATTAAACAGGTTATGCGTCCCCCTCAACTGACTTGACATTTTTTTACCTATTTTGTTTGACTACCTCAACTTTTTTCGTGGGTGCGCCTTTGGTTGTATCAACTATTCTACCAAATACAATAAATTTTTTATTGTTTATATAAGCGTTAATTTTTTTTAAAAAAAATCTAAAATGTAAATTTGAGCTTTTTGCGATTCAAGGTTTTTAAATTGGATAGATTTTTTTTTATATTGTCAAAACTCATCTTACGACCCTAATTAAAATCATCTGAAAATTGAAAACTATAAAAGGTTCGGTAACTCTAATTCCCAATCAAGTATGTAGATACACGGGAACGTGACAGCCTTTTTTTTAATTTATTATATGACTTGATTCCTTCACGAGAGCAAATTCTTATTTTTTTTATTTTTCTTCACTTGTGATCTGTTATGATTCATTTGGTTCTAGGTAAAAGAAGAGTAAGGAAAAAAAAAGGAAAAGGAGAAATTTTTGTTTTTCTTATTTGATTGAATTTAAGTTTAAAAAAATGAAGAGACTTTATTTCTCTTCTTCCCTTTTTAATTGTTTCATCCAAATAAGAGCAATATTTTACTTTCAATTTTTTTTCTCTTTTTTTTCCTTCTCTTCTTCTCGATGAAATTTAAACCGCTTCTTTTTCTTATTGCTTAGTTATGCCTAATTATACTTTGATTCTTGCTCTTACATCACAAAAATTGGACGTCTTCCCCTTTCTCGGGAATCCACATATTTTTGCGCTTGTGTATGAACATCTCTCCTAAATCCAAAATTCGTAATTCTATTAATTTTTCGACCATTTTGAATCTCGTTTATTTTTCTTCGTTACCTTTAATATCACACAAAAGAATTAATTGAACAAACGCAAAATATTAAAAGGAAACAACTTTTATTTCTGCAGCGCCCAATACAATTTCCTTTCCAAACTGGAATTTTATGCAAATCTCCACACCATTATTTATACGTATTATACAACAAATACATGCTTCCGACATCATATTAAACTTTAAATTTCATCTTAAGTTTGAATTCACAATCAAACGAGATCTTTTTCTTCGTCAAGTTGAAGTAACGCCGAGCCCAAGCAGTGATCATACGAAAAATGAACAGGGCCATCAAACTCCAAACAATGATCGGGGACGCCGTCAAATCAAATTGGGAAGCGGATGGAGCGCGGTCGATCGACCGCGGGCTTTTCGTACGATCCGTCGAGCTCTTCACCGTTCTGGGACCATGCTTTCGACGATTTTTCCTGCTTCTATCATCGCGAAAAAAACACAAAAATAAAATATGTGGAATAAGAGTCTTATTATTTGGACGTAAATAGAATATAATTATTATTGATAAAGGATGACTTGGTATGAAAAAAACATAAAAATTTAGGCCTAGTTTGGTTGGGGAGCCGGGCGGGAATCGTGACTTTGTTCCCCCGATTTCGTCAAACACCGTCCCAGAATTCGATTCCGAGGCGGGAACAGAGTCGACCATCATTTCGGTTCCACCTTTTTTTTCAAAGTTTATTTTCTTTTTTTTTCTTTTCACACAATATCTTCACTATAATAAATTATTTAATAGATATAAAATAATTTTAATAAGTGTTTAATATAATATTATTTATTACCTATTTTTTCATTAAAAAATTTTAATATTTCATTAAATATAATTAATTTTAAAAATGATTTTTTATATTTAAATAATATAATTTTTAACAAACTTTTCCCATAAAATTTTTTATTTTACAATTTTAATTTAATTAATAATAAAATTATACTTTACAATTATAATAATCATTTTTAATTTAAAACTCACCCAAAATTCATCCATTACATTTAATTTTTTTATCACATCAATCATCTTATTCCTCATCATCAAATTCCACTCCAACCAAACACACCCACGGTAAACTTAAGATGGACAGTAATTCTGTTTCCAACGACCCCTAAAGAACATGCAAAATTTAATGGCTATGGCAGCAGATGTATGTTGCACCTGGTAGAGTGACGGTTAGGGCCGGCGCCGCAGAAGGTGATGACGTAGTCGACGCCCGTTGGGCAGGCGAACTTGGAGGTGGCGTCGTCGTAGACGTTGAGTTCTGTTGGGCAGGGCACGTTCAAGTCCACCAGGCAACCCGTGGCCGTGCAGTTGCCGCCGGCTCCGCCGACCGCCGCGCCCTGGGGCGTCACCAGCACGGGGATGTTGTACGCGTCCACGAGGCTCACGTCGTACAAGTCCATCCCCCCACTCCCGTCCAGGGTGAACTCCGCGAGCGTGGCGGGCGGCGCCGCCCGGCGGCCGGAGCACTCCACCTTCCCGGAGCTGCAGTCACCGGTGGCGCAGCTGAAGGCCCCCGTAGACGCGTCGGTGGAGCAAAGTGTGCGGCCCCACAGGCTCCCGGACCAGGAGGGCGGGACGTCGAGGATCCTGGACTCGCCCTGGTCGAGGGGGAACCCGGTCGAGGAGAGCTGCGCCGTGCCGGCGTTCGACAAAGTGCCCGGCCACACCATGTACCCGCAGTTGTTGGTGATCGTGAAGGTGGCCGCCGAACACCCTGATTCAGTTAGGACAAAAATCTTTTTATCTACAGACCCCGAAAATGAACACAAAAACACACGTAACAGAGTGAGCTCATTACCTCGATAGCCAAGAAAGAAGGTAAGCAAGGAGATGACGGAGCGAAGAGGAGCATAGCCCATGATTGAAGGACGAGAGAGAAATCCCAAGGTGGAGTCTGCAACTGCACCAAGCAGCACAGAATCCACCACTGGATCAGGAGAATTAGATGATATTGGGACATGATATGCCTTTTTATAGGCCAGTTTGTTTACTTACGGAAATCGTGATAATATTAAAAAATAATAAAATGTGGAGCTGCGAACTTGCGAAGCCGTGCCTGCCGGTGACCCCAGTCGGCGCACAGGGGGCCGTGGTGGTCCCCGCCACCCCCTTTCCCGCTGACGTGGCATTTTTTTATTATTTTTTAATATTATCACGACATTGTAATTTTTTGTGGATCACCTTACGTCTGCCACTTTCCAAGACATTCTTATTGTGATCTCTCAATCAATTGATCCTTTCCATTTCTTATTGTTTACTAAGCATTTGTGGGTCACCTTATAATAATTTTTCCCTTTCTCGGCAACTGACATGTTCTTGTACTTTTTTTTTATCAACATCCAACTTTTAGTTCTGATTAGTTTTATGGAATTAATTGATGAAATAAAAAAGTTTAAGTTTGATATTTGAACGAAAAATATAATAATAAATATAAAAAATTGATTTGGCAGATAAATTGTAGTAAGTAGTCGAATAAAAAGTAAAAATCAGATGAATAAATTTATTTTTTAATGAATAATATTAATAGTAGATTTTAATTCATAATACTTTACTATATTATAATACCAATTAAACTATAATAAATAATTAAGAAAATAATTATTCAACATTTGATTAAAATATTTATTTTATGAACTGAATGATTATGCATTAATAAATAAATAATTGTATAAATTTATTATACTGTATACTAAGTAAACTATTATAATTAATTATTAGATATAAATAAATTATTTCTAATAATCTACTGATAAATAAATATATAATTATATACATAACATAATTACATATAAATTTATTTATAATATTTATAATAATGTATTAATAAATAATTATATATAATATATAATATATAATATATTATTACATATGATAAATAAGTCATGTAAAAAATAGGGATTCGCTGTTCTTATGGTAAGAACTTTGGTTCTTGCATTTTGGGTCAGGTGACCCCTTGGACCAAAAATTTCTAATTTCTTTTCTTTTGGTTGTGTTTAACATGAGAATTTATAGTTCTCGTTAACTAATTAATTTGATAGAAAAGTTTAGGTGTGGTGTTTAAATGAAAAATGTAATGATGAGAACTTGAAAAGTTGATTTGATAGATAAGTTTTAGTATGTGTTCGGATAAAAAATAAGTCTTAAGGGTCTGTTTGGCAAATAACTAATAGAAGGATGAGATGTGGTGGTGTGGTGAGTGATGGAGTGGGGTGACATGGTGTGTCATTAGAAAGTTCATGTTTGGATAATAAATTATATAAGATGTGGGGTGAGGAAATGAAAGTTTTATTTGTATAAAAGTCATTTTTACCCTTCATTATATATTTAAAGTATTTATAATCGTTAATTAGGGGTGAGCATAAATCGGGATGACATGATCGTCCTCACTCGCACCGGTTAGGATTTTCTAAATTTTTTTCCGACACGGTGGATAATTGGGTCAGGACCGAGTCTCATTTCTTTGACACCCGACCGGGTCGCGTCGGGATTGAATCCGAATTTTACGTCCCAACCCGGTTGAATATATTATATTAATATTAAATTATTTTAAAATAATATATTTTATATTTATTTTGTATAAAATTTTATATTTATTAAGAAGTTTTATTTAATAAAAAATTATAGATAAATATGTATTCTTATTAGAAAAAATAATATATGATGATATATATCAATGCGAGAGAGAGAGAGGAGAGAGAAGAGAGAGATGTGGTTTAATTTGGTAAGAAGAGAAATAATTTAATTTAATAATAAAAAAAAGTTAATTTGATCTTAAAAAAAATAGAAATTCTCGCTTCTCGCGAGAACTCGAGAACATCAAAACATTGTCACATTGAAGGTAAGCATGGAGATGACGAAGGAGCAAAGACGAGCAGAGCTGCTGGCATTGAAGGATGATCAGTCCAAAGGTGGAGTATGTTGGAGGAGAAATGGGATCGTTGGATTCGAGATAGAGCCCCGCGGGGTATTTGTATCGAAGTGCCAACTAAGCAAGGAAGGCTGGACGGGAAGGCAAGTGGTTTGACCGAAAATACTATAATTTTGTGGCACAAAAACTCAACTTGCACTCAAATCCTCCTCCTCCGATACCTCTTCCCGAACAAGTCCCAACTTTATTTTGCAGTTACCTCGTTCCCTCCCAACTCCGAACTTGAAGTTCCACCACCAAAACCCGCAAGCCCACGTCAACATACAATATTATAATGTCCTAAAAAGTGTTTCCCCACCTACCCCACTCCATCACCCGGCAGCACACAACCTCCCCTTGCAATAGTAAACCACCTCCCTCCCTCTCCCAAATCCCATTCGGCCAGCAGGAAAAAGAAGTCACTCCTTGCTACAGTAACGCGATTACTGTAGCAACAGTAAGTAGTTCTTTCGTTTTCCCTCTTTTAATACATTCTCTCTCAAGCTCACTCTTCTTCACCCATGTTACTGTAGCAGCATCATTAGTGCTTGAGGGCAGCACTAATTAGGAGAGAAAGAGGGGATTGAAGTTAGAGGAAGAAGATTAAAATTAAGTTTAACTAATCAAAGTATGTTTGAGGGGATCCAAATTCTTTTAATCTCTCCCTAATGATATTTTAATGTATGGATTAAGACTTGAGAATAATTCTTATTCTTAGATAAAGGATTAGAGGATGTGCATTTAGTGATTCATGTTTTATAGATTACTATGTCATTGCTAGTCATGATATGTACCTCATGTATGATTTAGATTCCTGTTCTATTGCTAAGTATGATTAGAACTATGATGTTCATTGTGATTTATATTAGCTTATTATAAATTATTTAATGTTCATGTACATTTATAAGTGTGATTAGTATGACTAGATATTTTATTTGGAAACTCATGTTGTATCATGATTAGTGTTATAAGAATGTTAAGAATGCCTCTTGTGATGTGTATAAGTCAATATGTGCTCAAAACAATGATGTATGTAAGATTTGGAAAAGAAAATATGTAAAATCGGGTATCTGCCGCCCCAGAACGGACGACCGATTCCATATCGGTCGATCGTTCTGGAGAGGCAATCACATTCTGCGTTTAGCGGACGTCCGAATGATGCGATTCGGTTGTCCGAAAGTCAGGAATCGGTCGACCGATTTGTAAACGGTCGTCCAATATATAGAGTTAACATGTTCGAAACATTCTGTGATTAGCGGACGATCCAAAAATTCATTTCGGACGTCCGAAAGATTAGTAGCGGTCGACCGTTATTTCAGCGATCGTCCGATTTAGAAGAGTATTACATTTTGTGATTAGCGGACGAACCGAAGTCTCATTTTGATCATCCGAAAGGACCATAACGGTCGACCGATAATCCGACCGGTCGATCGATATCCTTCCAATGGTTGACCGTTATCCAAAATGGTCGTCCGTCCTGGAAATTGATTAGCTATGATTGAATGTCCACATATAGTATGATTTGAAGTATGTATGATCTTAAATATGATTAAAACAAACAAATGTGATGAATGAATGTATGCATTGAATGTAAGTAAAAGATGAATTGACGTGAAGGTGTCTTGTTATAATCGTGAAGGAGAATAAAGTATACATATGCTAGCCAATGTGTCATATTCCTAGGGAAGAATCCTTCCAAGTATGGGGCAATCATCCCGTCCTAATTAGTCAAGTTCTCACGAATCAACATGGTATTCCCAATCACCAATATAATAAACTATCTTAATCAATATAGAAGATGAAAAGATGATGTAAAGTCTTATAAATATATGTATTTTCCAAAGATGACTTAGGACATAAAGATCAAGATTTAATTCCAATCGGATGCTAATGTATGTCCCATTGTCATAAGATATTATATATGAAGATGTTAAAGTAAAGCAAGATAAATGATGATGTGCATTAGCATAATGATAATTTATGATGTGCTTTGACATAATGATGATGATGTTATATGTTTATCTTACCTTGCCATGATGATATGTTCACATGCCATATAATGTGCATAAGTAGCTCATAGCATGCATATGATTTATGTTCCATGATGATGATATGCATATACCATGACATGTAGAGATTATGTCATAGGATCATAGCATGCATGAGCTTCAATATACTCTAACGGGAGAAATCCCCTGCACCCATTTGGATCCGTGCAGGTATGGATGAGGCTTAGGTTCGACGGCGAGGGCATCATGATGGACATGTTACACATGGGTCGGTCGGGCTAAGACCCAAATTATCTTTTAGTCTTTTATATTATGATGATGAACTCTTAAAAGAGTTAAGCATGTATGAATTATGGGTCTTTGAGTCATTTTCTTTTATTTGGACTCATTTATGTATTATGAACCCTATGTTGGGTATTGACGTTAGAGTCTATGTGGGCCCATAGGTTAGTATTGTTATCTTGGATTTTTAATGACGAAGTTTTCCGCTGTTTTACGATATTATGGTTTATGTTTATTATTATTATGTTTCCGCTACAAAGTTTTATGAAATTAGGTCAAGATTATGTCAATTAACATCGCTTAGGATTCGGCAAAGTCTTAAATTGACGCCGAATTTTGAGGTCGTTATAGCTATGCTTAGCGTAATTTTAAATAACTTATCGTTAACATTTAAATTGAATGTACATATAAAAAAATATTATAAGATTTGAGTTATTTGAAAATAGTTTTGTGTCTTTTTATATCTCTTATTATTTTAAAAGCATGACTTATTTCCAAATAGTTTATGGTATTTTATTCAATTTATAGTATGACCCCGGTTTCACAGAAATTAAAAACATATATGTTTTATTATTTTTCTTTTGAAATACATGAGGTGAATGGAATTATTTAGTGTCAGAATCACATATTTAATTTGAAGATAAGTTGCTATGAGCAAAGAGGGATTTAATTGGATATGATATTAAATAAGGGATTAAAGTTTAAATATTATTCTGGCATACTTCTTTGGAGGACATATACATGCAGGACATAGGCGTAAACCACGAAAGCCAAATTTCAGTCAAATTCAAAACTACATGATACAACCTTCTAGAGACACCAAAGTGAAAAGTTGATTTGAGGAATTTAATTGGATATAATCTTTACACATCCATGATGAGAGGAGTTTTTATTATAATAATAATTAACAAATGTGAAAACGAGAGGTGAAAATTTATGAACAATTTGTGAATTAAATCTTTAAAATGTTCTCCCTAGTATGGCAAATTAAAGTTTGGATGACAAGAATTAAAAGGCAAATAAAAAAAATCATTAGATGTGAGATTGAAAAAGACAGAAAAATGACCATCTTTGCTCAGGCGAGCAAAGCAAGAGGAGAATAAAAGCATCAGAGATCGGAGAGGGATATTTTGTGACTTTTGTCCGCTTTGTTGCCTATTTATTTATTGTATTCTAATATAATATACATTTATTATTGTTTTTATTTACTTAAATGACCAAATAAATGATTGTTAAATTTAACTTTAATTATTAGAATCTACATTTATATATTTTTTCGATTAGATTTGAATCGATAATTTAATAAGGAAGCAAAGTTATATATTTAAACGTGATTCCTAATTAAATTTTAGATAAAGAACGGGACAGGGTGATATTGGATTTGAGATAAAGAACGGGCTCTAAAATTTAATACTTTATAGGAAGAGAAGGAATGAGTCGCTAAGACAAGAAGAGTTAGATAAGCAAGCAAGATTGGAGAGGCAACTGGCAAGCCATTATGTCCAATGGCCACAAAATCATAAGACAAGAAATCAATTGAGCTCTTGGTTTCTAGAAACCGAGAGAGCTCTTGTCTTAATGATATTGTGGCCATTTGACATAACGACGTTTTCTTGCTTACCTACCTAGCTTTTATCTTAGTGAAAATTTAATGTTCTTTTTCTCCTCCCTTAAAGGTGTAAGAAAAATTGGACCAAAAAATTATTCGACCAGAAAAATCAAATAAAAAAATTAAAAATTAGAGATTCAAATATAATTTAAGATGATTTTTAATAAATTAAAATCTATCCGTCAAAATTAGGGTCCCACCAGAAAAAATGGTAGAGGCTCGTGGAGTCCATTTTTTATTTATATAATTAATACATATGTTAATAATTCTTTTATTATAGATGTAATATTTTTTTATAAAATTTCATATTTTTCTATCACATTATCAAACTCTAATTTAATAACTTTAAAATTTCAATAGTATGATTTATATTTAATATATAATTAAATATTTTTGTATTAATTTTAAGTTATTAAATATATTTTTAAAATATAATTATATAAAAGTAGGGTTCCCAAAAAATCACTCGAAAAAATTGGCCCATTAGAAAATGATTTTTATTTTTTTCAAAATGATTTTATGATAGTTTTTTTGAATTTTAAAAACTAATTAAAAAATAACCATTGATTTTTTTTTATATTGAAAATTGACTCTACCGGAACTACTCCCACCCTTTGCGTTGTGTGTTGTTTTGTAAGAGACAAGAAAATTAAAAAAAAACTAAAAACGTGCATAGCTAATAATAAAATTCATTTCTTTCAATTAAAATCAATTTATCGTTTTGCTTATCTTTGTCATTTGTACATTCCATCGGCATTCTTCTTCTCTTTTTTTTTTTTCTGATGTACCTTTTCGTTATTGGAAAAAGCTAATGTGTTCACTAAAATAACACGAAATTTTAACTTGTAAAAAAATTCAAATTCTTTATTCTTTCAATCAAATTTAGCTTTTATACATAGATATATATATGTCATTTCTTTGGCGCGGTACTTAGATATATAAACAGGCATGGAGCTATATATGCATTAAGGGGGCCCTGCCCCTAACTTTTTGTTATACTATATATATATTATATATATATATATATATATATTAATATCATATAGGATTTTTAAATAAATTATGATTGGCCCCTCCTAATTTTTTGAAGTATACTGTATATAATAATATACCATATATTTTTTCTTAAAAATATTAATAAATCCTAATCCTATGAAATCTACATAAAGATACTATATTATTGTATTTATGAGATATATAAAAAAAATTTACAGTGTAATATATGCATTTAAAAAATTTAACTTGCAAGATGAACATGACAAACAAAAAATGCATGATTGAATACTAAAACGATATATTTTAATTAAAAAATAAAATATATAATTATAAGTTATTTTTTAATGTGTATTTTTCTAAAGTAAATTTATTTTCTTAATTTTGTTATTTATGGTATAATTATATATTTATACATGTATATATATACGTGTCATTTTTTTTTCGCATTCCTTGGCCTCCTTAACTTTTTGTCCTGGCTCCTGTATATAAATGTCATTTTAAAGGTGAAAGCACGATTTAAATGACATTTAATTAGTGGCTTGAGTTAGGCTTGGAGCCTTGACGAAAGAAATATTAGAGGATTCGTTGTAAAGAAGTGAAGATTGTATTGATGTCTTAAAACTTTTATGTATTGCGTGATGAGAGGAATTTTTATTATAATAATCGGCAAATGCCAAAACGGGAGTGAAAGATTTCAAGTTATAAGGGGTTATATGATAATTGAAACTTCTCTTTTTTATTTTCGATTTCAAGTTCGTTCTTTGATTAAACCAACTATTTATCGATATATAAAATAATTAGTTCCACGAATTAAGATGAAAGAAAGAAAAAAAGAAAAAAAATCCACGGGGCGACGTGGACGCTTCAATTCGTCTTCGATTTTCTCTTCCAAATTTTCTCTTGGTTCTAAATTGTAATTTCTTTTCACCCTATCTAGTAATCTATATTATCTAAAATAAAAATTATCATTTCTTAAATTATTAGTGCATTACCTTATTTACTATGTATTTTTTTATCAATTTAAATAATAATATTTATTTATAATAAAAGATTACTAAGTAATGCACATTTTTTACTATAATATTCTTTATCACTAATGTCATGTTAAAATTTATTTAATCCAACTAAAAACTTGAAAAAATATATAATTAATAAATCAAATAAATATAGGAAGCGTAGTAAATTAATAAATATTTTAAATGAAAATATTGGTGATAAATATATGTAATATTCAAAATAATGATTAATATAATATAAAATTCTTTATAAAATAAAATTTTAATAAATTAGTGTTATTAATTATGATAATATTTTTTTTATTAGTGTTATATATATTATATTATTTCATATTATTTTATTTAAGATTGAAAAGAGCAAAAATGAAAAGGAGATAAAATCAAATGACAATATGAATGAACATTCTCTTCTATATAAGCAATCTATATTATTAGATAATTCAGATTACTTACTAAATAAAACAAAATAAATGATGAGCTCAGACAATTTAACTTTGTATTATCAATAATCTGAAAAAATACTGAGAAGAAACACCCCCTAATAGTCTCTCTCAAATCTCTCATCGACCCATTGGGCGGTGAATGTACACATTGGTTGGTGGATTGCACTGCTGCCACTGCATTATCATTAATATTAAAGAGTAGAACTTAGTTTAAGCATCAAGTTTGAACTCTTAAATGTGAAAATTTTTATTGAAAGCATCATTCGTGAGGATTAGATACACGATGAGAATTAATCTAATCATCTAATCGAATTAATTGAGCTTAATGATAAATCGATCTTATGAACGAGACACATGTTCGTATAAGAAGTTATTCTTGATTTCAATATTAGATATTGAGATGTATTAATTCAGCTTTTAAGCGAAGGTTATTACGATCATTAATATTTCATATATGTGGAGGAAAAAGGCAAATATTTTTCTATTCACTATTAATATATTCTTTATTCTCTTTGTTAATATAGAGGTGGTCAATTAAGGCGAGATTTCTTTGCCGCTGCATGCACGGATGGATGCTTCGTGCATGGAACCAAAGCCAAAGGCGGCTATTTAAAAAAGCAAAGTTGGGTGATGAAACTTAATCAGTTAAATCCATCGGTATGTATTTAATATGATGCATATTCTCTTTGTCCACTCACCACATCTTCAAATAATGCACACTCAGTCACCGACTGAGGCTGAGCAAAGTAATTAATTTAACATTTGTTTTATCGTTGATTTATGGAGGAATTATTACATTAACAATAGGTCAGTTCATTAAATCTATTCGGAACTATAATAATTTTGACCTTTAGCCCTAATATATGAATTTATCATAGTGAAATTATACTATTATTTTCACTTTAATTCATCAGTTAACTTTTCATTATTTATGAAACAACTAAACTACCACCTTTATGTCCTATCTTTTAATATATATATATATATATATATATATAATAATAACAAATATTAAAAATAAAAATAAAAAAGGAGGGGGTGCTGCCCCCTCTCCTCCTCATCGGTGCCGGAGGCGACGTTCATAAGTGGGAGATGGTTCATGCGCCAATGAACTCAAAGTGTAGAAGACGAATGCTCTATAGTAACGACCGTAAGGTCGACGCCGATGAGGCACACCCCCCCCCCCCCCCCCCCCCCCCTCCCTATTTATTTTTTATTATTTGTTATTATATATGATTTTAGATATTAAAAGATAGGATATAATGATAGTTAATCATTTGATAAAAGAAAAAATTGAAAATAACAACAAAATTAATAAAACTAGTAAAAATCGTAATATAATTTAGAAATGTGATATAGTTATTTTAAAAAAAATAACTAAAATTTAAGGAAGGTTTAAAGAATTAACCCTTGCATTGCAATACGAAGAGTAGCTGCATCGTCCAAGCTCTCCAATATGAATGAATTGTTTTTATCGACCTAGTATTACTGTTTACAAAATCTATCTGTTAATTGACATGAAGCAGAAAACAAATATCTCCATCCATGATTTTTTTCTTAAAAAAAAACATAAATGCAAATGAATTGTATGTCACAATAACTGGAATTTTTTCGGAGGTAATAGCCTTGCATTTTTTTTTGGCTAGTTTTTTTATGTTTAGAAAGCGATGCCGAAGAAATTTCTTTTTAGTTTTTGATGTCTAAAAAATTATGCCGATAATTTAATTCACGTGATGTTAAGGAATGCGCTGTTTACAAATTAAGGATCGACTTATTATCAAATTAAACTAATTCAATTAAATTTATTTCATGTCTAGAAGTTAATTACAGGTAATAAGCAAAATGTAGTGATTGTAACACTACCAAAAAAACGCGGATTACCGACGGTCCGAACCGTCGGTAATCAGCCCGAAAACCGTCGGTAACGCAATTATCGACGGTTTTTCAGTCAGAATCGATCCGTCGGAAAAACGCTCGTCGCAAACGGATTTGCGACGGTTGAAAAAAATTCGTCGAAAATATTGACGGTTCTAGCCGTCAGAACAGTCCCCGACGGTTCGACCCGTCGAAAGTTTCTGACGGTTGCAACCGCCGGAAAAGTCCCCGGCGGTTCGAACCGTCGATATTTCTGACGGTTGCAACCGCCGGAAAAGTCCGGCGATCCGAGCCGTCGAAATTTTCAACGGTTGCAACCGCCGGAAAAGGCCGACGGTCCGAGCCGTCGCAACTTTTCGATGGTCCCAACTGTCGAAACTTTAGACGGACGTCGCAACCGTCGATCTTTTGACGGTCGCAACCGTCGCAAATAATTTTTTAAGGGGAGAGGGTCGCCGGCGTCCGGCGCACGGGAGAGGCCGATCCGGTGCTCGCGGCCGGGAGAGGGAGAGAGGAGAGGAGGGAGAGAGAGGAGTGGAGGGAGGAGGGAGGAGAGAAAATATATAAAGGAAAAAAGTGGAAAGAAAACGGGAAAAGGGAAAAAAAGCGGGATAACGAAATTTTAATTACCGACGGTTTCGGCCGTCGAAAACGTAAATAATAAATATTTTATTTAGTTATATATAATATTTATTTTTTATTTTACCGACGATTTGAACCGTCGGTAATATTTATTACCGACGGTCAAAACCGTCGGTAATTGCGACGGTTTGGACCGTCGCTAGTTATATTAATAAAATACTCTTATATATGATATTATTATACATTTACCGACGGTTACGACCTTCGGAAATTGTGGCGGATTTTGCGACGGATGGATATCCGTCGGAAATATCGACGTTCCTAATCGTCGAAAAATTAAATAATAATATAATAAATTATATAATTAATTTTTTTATTTCTGACGGTCGTGATCGTCGGAAAATCCGTCGAAAAAATTTAATAATAATATTAAAAATATATAATTTAAATTTTTTTATTTCCGATGGTCGTAACCGTCGGAAAAGTCGTCGGAAATTGCGACGGATGGATATCCGTCGAAAATATCGACGTTCTTAATCGTCGAAAAATTAAATAATAATATAATAAATTATATAATTAATTTTTTAATTTCCGACGGTCGTGACCGTCGAAAAATCCGTCGAAAAAATTTAATAATAATATTAAAAATATATAATTTAATTTTTTTTCCGACGGTCGTAACCGTCGAAGAAGTCGTCGGAAATTACGACGGATGGATATCCGTCGAAAATATCGACGTTCCTAATCATCGAAAAATTAAATAATAATATAAATTATTTTCGACGGTCATAACCGTCGAAAAATCCGTCGGAAATGGCACCGTCGAAAAATCCATCGCAAATTGCGACGGATTTAGAACCGTCGAAAATTATCCTTCGGAAAATCGCGATTATCTTGTAGTGTAATAAGCTTCTTTCACTTCACAATATACAAAGGGTGTTCGTAATAAGCTTTCTTCTGAGGGCAAAAGGTAAACTCATAGCACATCCCACAAAACTATAACGTATTACTTTTTTTTAAAAAAATGACAGTGAAGTCTTTGTTGTGTCCTCTTCTGTGACCACTCACCAATCTAAACATAAAGAAAACCAAGTATTCATCTGAAAATAACAATATGTTATAAAATATGCTTGGAAATGAAAAAAAAATACAAAAGCAAACATTATCTAGATTACAGTTGCCATTAGGCTATTTTCTTTTAAAATTCTGCTTTTGTCTCTAAGACAGCAGTACAAAAAATAAACTCATATTTTGCTAATAATACATGCCAAAATTTCATATTAAAGAGAAAAGAAATATGACACATACTACTAAGTACAAAAAAAACGTAAGAAATATTCACCGTGTCATCTCCCTTTTTATAGACCTCTTATACTCAATTTTGTAATAAAAGAATAGTAGTTGATTTCAACTTGTCACGCTAACAATGAAAGAAAAATACGAAAGAACAACATAATAAAATGAAGAGCATAAAAAAGAGAGAGGGAGAGAGAGAGAGAGATACGAGATTACTTTTACCTATGGGCATAAGAGGTCCTCTGATCTAGCTTTTATTTGAGATGTCTCTCCTCTGGTTCTTTGGAGAGGAGATTACCTACTAGGAGATGGGAGATGAAGAGACCAGCTTTGTGAACGGGAGTTTTGAAGAGAATGATGATAGAGAAAGTGTTGGAAAAAATGGGAGCTTAGGGTTTTGATGCATAAAAAATAGAACGTAATGTATCCGTTCAACCAAAATAGACGGACGAAATTATATTTGAGTGTTTCATATTAAGTTAGATGAAATCTAATCGGCCATCATATTTGAACGATCGTGATTTTGCTCTACATCCTCGTGTAGAGCCCTACTCTACATGTCCATTTACCTCTTTTATTATAATATAGCAAATAAAATATTTATATTCCAATGAAGTAAAATAACATATCACAACTATTTTTTATTAAAATATATATACATTTATACTCATAATAAATTCATATAATGCATACACGATATGAAAATATTAATTATGAAATTAAGTTTTTGTTCATTATTAAAAAATAAATAATCTATAATTTATTAAGTAAGAATATAAAAAAATATAGTTGAATTATGATAAAATAAATTGAAAAAATAACAAGATAATTTGAGAAAGAAATAATACAATTGAATAGGAGTAAAATCGAAAATAAATATAAACCTCTAATTTCTAAACGTTAAAACACTAATAGAAGTGATTTGTTAATATTTTCATCCTAAATACTGAATTTACTTGTTTGCATAATTTACTAAAAAATTAACATTTGAACGGTTAAACTCTAGTTGAAATGTTAATTTTAACGTTACCAAAATGGAGCCTTAATCTGATTCAACCTAACTTAATTAAATAAACAAGTTACATCATAATTTATAAGTTTTATTTATTTAAATAGACTTAGCCATTTTATAAATTCTCTGACTTATTAACTCATAAGACCAATGTACTATTTAACATATTATTATATAAAAAAACATAAACTTAAATCATCATATCCATGCTTTTTTATAATTAAATTGAGCATAATAAGCTAATAAATAAAATCAAAACTTTGTAAAAATAGTAAGCAATAGAGGTCTAGACTTTTTTTTTTAGACTTATTATATTTTATTAGATTTTATATGCTTATGTGTTCTTATCTATCCTCATCAGTCCTATATGCACGTCAGTTATAATAAAAGTAACAATCAATCTTAAGCAAAGTCTCGAATTTGAATCTTGTGAACGTAGAAAATTCTTATTGGGAACTTCATTCGGGACGACCTTATTAGATTAATTGAGCTTGATGGTAGACCAATCTCCATAGATAATGCGCTCAGTAGTACCGAGTTGAATCACTGATATCACTTTTTAAACACCGGGACCGGCGACCTAAAATAAAAGGTAACAGTCAATGATGAGTTCAATTTTATAACTGCAAGACAAAGAACTTAAAATTGGAAAACAAAAAATTCTTGAGCAAGCCCAACATTGGACAGCCCACCTACAAGTAAAGGATCCGCGCACGTGCACAAGATTTATTGCATGTTCTAATTGGCAAAGCCTAAATCCCTAATTTGGGCAACTTGGGCCAACAAAAAGGTATGCATATATATATATATATATATATATATATATATGTGTGTGTATACACAAAAATACTTCCAACGTACTTATTGTCATTCCGCGAAATCTGTAATGCTATTGAATACAGAATAATCCTACTTTTTTCTAATTATTTTCATCAACTCTACGGTGGTATGTAAAATAATATATGAAATTATAAAATCATGAAATTGAAATTGTAAATGCCCTCTTTGGGAACTCCATTTTGACCTTCCTAAATTTTTTTTATTGTTTAGTGAATATTTTTATGTCGAAAAGCTTCCCTTCTAGTTCTAAATGTAATGTAAGTTTTATTTTTTTGTAATTTAAGCTAATTTTCATTAGGCTAGGCGTAATGGCATAAGGCGTAATTTGAAGTATTTGCCCATGTCACGTGTCCCTTATAATATTATATTTCTCTCACGCACGCACGCGCCCACGCACGTACAGTCCTAACCAAACCACTCGAAGCCTTTTTCTTCCCCTCTTTCCCCAAACGCCGGCCACCGGAAACGATCCTGGTTACACTGCTGACGACGGCCTGGATCACCGGATATATAATAATCGCAAACGTCATCGGTGCCACCTTCCATTTCCTCCAAGTTTGATCCACACTCGGCACGCCTTCGATTCTCCTCCTCCATAGTTGAGGTACTGTTCCTTTTCTCTACATTTGGGGAATATGGTGCAGAGAGGATTCGTTGTTCTGTGGATTTGATGAAATTGATGAATTTTCTTGGCTAGTTGTAAGATGAGGAGATAATATAACCGATCATTGATGTGATTGGTTGAAAGATTGTTCTTGTTGGAATGATGTTCGGTCATATGTTTGAAAGGAAAGAGGTCATGTTGTTTTATAGCATGGTTCGGTCTCGCAAGAGAAGCATGTGGTCGGGGGAGGTGTGAGGTTCCCAACGATGTGGAAGCCTTCAGGGGCTGAAGTAGATGAGGAATGCAATTGTGGGCTTTATCATTGCGCTGACGCAAGTTAGTTAGTTGTGTTTATAGTGGGTTGCCCGATTCACTTAGGTTGTGTTTTTACGAGGAAAATTGTTTTCCAGTAAAAGGATATGCCTTTTTTTTATTTTCTTGTGTTTGGTAATTAGTAAAATCTTGGTGAAGGGGAAACATTGTCAATAAAAAGCTTGCATATGGTCATGGAGTCTTCCAAGTATGTTTTCACTTAAATAGATAATTTGTTATATTATTAATTCATTTTTTTATACTCAAGCAGACATTAAAAATGTTGTTTAAAAAGAACAAAAAATGTTTTCATTCAGAACTTATTTTCCAGTGAAACGAACACAGCCTTAAAGATGTACAGTTCCATCTCTTGCAAAAAAAAAAGTTTTTTCCTTGTGAGCTATGTATATGTTTCTTAAGTTCTAGACTAATTCAGTTCCAACTCCCATGATGTATAAAAGTTTTTCTACGTTCAAGGTGTAATGAATATTTTCAATGATTAGTCAAATGAACCAAATTCAATACAGAAGTTGCTCTTCTTCGCCCTTGGGGTAAACATCTGTGAGAGTATATTTTAAGAAAAAACATTTCTGAGAGTGAGGGGTGTTTCCTGAAAGGTGGCTGTGATGTTACATGAAATCTTTAATAGTTCAAAATGAACCGTTAGTCTGAAGACATTTACCTAACAGCTTAATTTATTATTATGCGCTTTGCATTTTTTTTTTTTTGAGTCAATGTGCTTTGCAGTTTTGACTTCTCATTCTAATGTTGGTGTCTTGCTGCATTGTGAAAGCTTTATTTAACTTCCTTCATGTTTCCTGAAATAAATGATGTTAATGGATGCAAAATCTTCTTATGAAAACTTAATTTTTAAGAATCTATCGGGCTAAGGTCATGAGTTTGTTGTGTTTGTTTAAAGAGAAAGAAGTAAATAAGGTGTCTGCTTTTACACATCTTATTTCTGCCAATCGTAATCAACTAATGGTATTTTTTTATGATGGCAGCCAATATTCCTTTGGCCTGACAACTTTTATATATTTGTACATAAACGCAATTAAATTCAATGATGATGTAGACATAAAGTGTTATTTTATACGGAATATCACATGGATGTCGAATGCAATAAACCTTGGATATGACTTCCAACATGTGGGGTTTACTTAATTTTTACCACGAAACATGATATCGGAAAGAACTTTGAGAAATCTCTTAGTTGGGCCTCTTCATATCATGTCGAGTCCTAAAATCACCATGATGGCATTGTTTAGGGTGTGGTAATGGATATCAGAATGACAGAATTACTAAAAAGGGCACATCCACGAGAATTGCATTTGTATCAAAGTAACTGAACTATGCCATGAATGTGCATCATCTCAAATTACTATACAGTGTTGTGTGTGTTGAATGCATCCAAGTTAAATTACGCTCTTCTATTATTATTTGTTTTTTGGAGAGGTACACTCTTCTATTTTTTTTTTAATTTTGCATGAGCTGCTTCTTTGTTCTTACATTTGTACTGAAGGAAACTTTAGAATCACATCTGTTGGTTAGATAGTATTAAACCTGCGCATGCAGATAACCACTGGATATAGAAACCACAGATGATGGTAATATGTAGATCTGTGGATGGCGTCATGATATGAACATTCAAAATGACTAACGGGGTTCCTCAAAAAGAGGAATCACTAATAGAGTGATGGCTTCTGACTGAAGTGGAGGATAAATTTGGTGAATCAGCATATGCAACATCAGTAGTTGATTAGTCTAAACAGTAGGGATTTGAACCCTATTAGATAAGGTCATGTGATTGAATTTCAGAACCACCACCGATGAGAAAATCTGACTCTTCCACTTTCAATTGGTTTAGTTAGAACACATTAGGTCCAAAAATCCAAGTTAACACCGAGAAGAGAAATGCAACACGACTTCAACCAGTATCCATATCAGATTGCCTAACATGGTTGATATTTGTGTTGGGGCGAGTGATGAAGTACAGACTGCAACTTTGCCCAGTCCAGATGGGTAGATGTCATAATAAATTAGTAATATTTGATGTTTGATTGGCTTTGCAGGAGAATCCTGGCACAAGAAATTCAACATGCCTCAATCTCTACATTAATCCATCTAAAAAATGCTAAACTTACTAAAACTCGCATGCTCCATACTCAAAATCATAATCCAACTCTGTTTGGAGGGTTTTAATGGTATTTTGCTATAACATTGTAGTTTAAGTTTTCTTGTATATTAAATGATTGTCTGAAGTTTGATATTCAGGACGTGAATCTTGCGACAAGGAATAAATGGAATTAAATATAATAAGAGATACAGTTGATCGGGTGACTAAGAAGCAGAAACTTTCTTCATCAAAAGCTCAAGAAGTGATCAGCCGTGTCGAGCGTGAAATTCAGCAGGCAATAAGCAAGCTGCAGGTTGATAGCTCGGGTTTTTCAGATCCCACATCTCTGTTATTAGAGCTGAAAAACAAGCTTGATGAGATTGCCCCATTGAATCACCTAGAAGTTTGTCAGAAGGATATTAATATTGGGATCAGCAAGTATGTCAAAAGTCTTGAGAAATGTTTCAATACAGATATATCAAAAGCTTACCGCAATTCGGACTTAGACATCCACTTAATAAATCAGATCATTGCCAACCATTTCTATCGTCAAGGTATGTTTGATATTGGTGATTCCTTTGTCAATGAAGCCAATGAGCTAGATTCTGCCACCTTGAAAACTGCATTCTTAGAAATGTATTCAATACTTAAGGCGATGAGGTCCCGACACCTTGAACCCGCTCTAACTTGGGCAGCCAAACAGTCTGATCGATTATTGAAGAGTGGCTCCAATCTTCAACTGAAGATTCACCAACTGCAGTATGTGGAAATCGTCCAGAAAGGCAATATAGATGAAGCCCTGAATTATGCAAAGATGCACCTTGCTTCTTTTGCATCAGCGCACAGAATTGATTTCCAAAAGCTAATGGGTTGCCTCCTGTATGCGGGCAGGCTCCACCAGTCCCCATATGCAGAGTTCGTCTCTCCAACTCACTGGGACAAGTTAGCTGAGGAGTTCACACACCAATTCTGCAGTCTTCTAGGCCAATCTTATGAAAGCCCACTCGGCATAGTAATAGCTGCAGGGATCCAAGGACTGCCTACGTTACTGAAGCTAGCATCAGTCATGGCTGCTAAGAAGCAGGAGTGGCATGCAATGAAGCAGTTGCCGGTGCCTGTTGACCTCGGACAAGAATTTCAATTTCATTCAATCTTTGTTTGCCCGGTGCTCAGGGAGCAAGCAAACGAGGACAATCCGCCAATGCTAATGCCTTGCGGCCATGTCCTCTCGAAGCAGTCCATATTAAAGCTGTCGAAGAACAGCACTCGCACCTTTAAATGCCCTTACTGTCCATCGGAGGGGACTGCGATCCAGTGTAGGCAATTGCACTTCTAGACTTCTTCAAACATATATGGCTGTATGAAGCAGGGCATTCTTTCAAGCTGGCCGTCTTCGGAGGCAGGCTGTGATGTATATGTCAAAATTTCTGTTTTATCTATGGGATTGAATTGTTTGTCACTTTGTATCTATGAAATTTCATGTACCATGTTCCAAACTGTTGCCACTTTGTATGAAACAAAAAATATAGGCAAGTTCGTTTCAGCGAGTGTTGCGGTTGCAAACTATGCTGAATTGAAATGTCTTATCTTTTAATTTCTCGTGTCTATTTGCTCTGAATAGTACCATTTCCACTATTTCTATTCCTACGACCTTTTTTTTTTTTTTTTGCTAGAAACCCAAAAAGTTTCTCTCACAACTTGAACCAATTTGGCAGTAGAAGAGGAGGCACACACAAAAAAAATTAGAATCACTCATTTTTTGGGCAGGTGATTCAAGATTTACCTTCATATCTCAAAATTTTAAAATATCAATGATTATTTTGAATATCAGGATTTAAGTAATCTTAATTTAACAAATTAAGGGAGTGTTTTGGTCCAATGAAATACATTATATGCCTTGTTCTTCGATGCAACAAAGCTCAGGCACATGGCTACTCTCTTATGAATAAAGTGAGAGAGATGGGGGGAAGATGAGCCCCATACAACAATTAGCTATTATAATGTCAACTGTGGATAGCAGCAATTAGTAGCTTTTTCCCTTCCCTTTGTGCTTACTACTTATAAAGCACATCATCTTTCTTGCATCACATTACCCCACACCTGCTCCTCATGCATGCATGCTGATCTCCCAAAGAGGAGAGGTCCACATGCATATGGTGATGTAAGCTCATTGAGTGCAAGTCAAATGAATCAAACGCAAAGCAAGACAAAATCTTACCCTCTTTTTGGCACAAATGAGGACAGCCTTAGGACACCTATATATCTTGATGATTACCTGAAGACATGCACCTTGATTAATGAAAAGAAGAATAGAGTTAACTTTGACCACGTATTTAATTTCCATCCATCCCTTGTGGATATATAGAGTGGCAATACAAGTACAACTCATATATATGGCCCAGTTAGATCAAATAAAGCTAGATCAGCCATGAGATTTTTGTTTTATTTTGAGTTAAAAAAAAGTGATATTAGAAGTTCATCATGTAATATGCTCCAAAAAAGTATTACAAGATTTTGTGTAGTAATATGACATATGTATTCATATACAAGGACAGAATTCTGAGGGGTTATGGACCCCCCTCCCTGTCAAAGGAAGTGTGGTAAGGCTACAAAGAGAACAATATGATTTTAGTTGTGGGGAGGATGACGAGTGATCCAATCATGTTGTGCATTGGGCCGGAGGCAAAGTGTGAGTCATGGTGGTGCTTGTGGAGCATATACCCATGAGATCATCATTGCATGCCTACTGTGCGGGAAGTGATCAGAGGAAGAGGAGAGAGGAGGATACATTACAAGTCTGGTAGTGCTTGTAGCTATTGAGATCTCATGCTCTTCTCGCATTCATTGCTCTGATAAGATTCTATGTCTAGTACTGCGCCAAAGCTACAGATTAAGATCCTTTTCTATGCTCAGCTGCTTTGAAGCTGTGTCCAAAATCATGAAGACTGCAAACAGGCTGCATTTATCTTTTTCTTTCCTAAAGTTTGTGGCTCCACAATCCAGAGGAATGTTTGCAGAATCCAGGTCGAAAGTGATGGATGGTGTTCCATGTTTGGTTTGCTCATGCAACACTTCATGTTGCTCAGGCCCCATTGTGTGATCTATGTTGGTTTCTACTATATGTTGCTCTTCTAAAGGATAAAGAAGAGAACAAGTTGAAAAATCTTTTTGTGGTCGATAAGTAATTTAACATAAATATTTGGGAAATTCATAGAGGAAGAGTTTCTTTTACTTAGCTTCAGCAGTGTATTCATGGATCATCACAATTATAACATATCGATGCATACGCCAATTGCCTAACGAGAGAGCAACAAAAAAAAAAGGAAAGCAGACACAGTCGAGCGAAAAGTGAGGGGAATGTTGGTGAGAAGGTTGCCCCTCCCCCAGGGCACATGACCCGAACACTCACTCAATTATATCCTTCTGCGCATCAATACAAAGAAATATACGCCTGAATATAAAATCATCCTGTCTTTTGTTCCTTTTTGTGCTATGACTTTTCTTATTCATATTTAAGCAGTTATTATGCAAAATATGCATATCATCCTGCCTCCATCCTTTTGAGATAAGGAGTTGTTTATGCTGTTACTGTTGTGAGGTGTGGTCTTTTCTGCCTTCGTTGATCCCCTTTGTGGTAAAGTGGCTTTGCTGTGTGGGCTTTTCTTCGGGGCTTGGGAGCTCTCTCTCTCTCTCTCTCTCTCTCTCTCTCCCCACCTCCCTCTCCCCCTCCATTGTATATAGAATTTGAATACTTAGCATGTAGAGAGACCTTGCTGCAAGAGCTCCCCTTCTTTCTCATCTCAGCTGATCAAAAGTTTACACGCCTCCCTTGGAAGTAATCATGGGCTTTTGCTCCTTTCAATTATTCCCCTTCATTTCTCTGTGACCTCTCTCTCTCTCTCTCCTCACCCCCTTCCCCCACCCCACCTCCCCTTCCCCTGCCAAAAAGAGAGAGAGACAGAGCTCTCCTCTTCACCACCCTCTGCGTCACTTGTCTCTCTTTCTCGCACCTCACTGTTGTATAAATGCAGTTGCGACACCCCTCCATCTTCCTATTCAACTTCTACACACAAAAAAGAACCACCTCTCCACTGGCATTGCTCAGGAGTTTACTGCAGGGAAACAACAAACCTCAGCAGGTGTTGTAGAGAGGGAACCCGAAGTAGGAAGTGTGGTTTACAGAAGAAGGCGGACCAGCTAGAAGAGAAAATTAAGCTTCACCGGTTGGAGAAGAAGATGGGCTCAATCTCCAATGGGAATGACGACAAGGTGGTGGAGACTGTGGTGGGAGGGAGGTACATAGAGATGGAGCACGAAGACGAGGAGAAGACCTTCAAGTCCAGGCTCTCCGGCATCCTTTGGCACGGAGGTTCCACCTACGATGCCTGGTTCAGTTGTGCTTCCAACCAGGTACGTTTGTGATCTCAACTGTTTTTTTTTTTGTTCTAAACATCTAATCTGATTGGTCATGGTTCTGGTTGTTCAGGTCGCTCAGGTGCTGTTGACATTGCCGTATTCCTTCTCGCAGCTGGGAATGCTGAGTGGGGTGCTGTTCCAGCTCTTCTATGGTTTGATGGGGAGCTGGACAGCTTACCTTATCAGCATCCTCTATGTGGAGTACAGGACCAGAAAGGAGAGGGAAAAGGTGGACTTCAGGAGTCATGTCATCCAGGTTTAATTTCTTGTTCTTCTCATCCATGATACATCTTTCTCTTACATGTATCTAAATTTCTCTGCTGTGTTTGTGCATGCCTGTCTTTGAAATATAGTGGTTTGAGGTGCTGGATGGGTTGCTTGGCAAGCCATGGAGGAACGTGGGATTGGCTTTCAACTGCATTTTTCTTCTTTTTGGCTCTGTCATTCAACTCATTGCCTGTGCTAGGTATATGCACGCTCTCCTTTCTTCTATGTATTACAGATTCATTGATTATATAAAAAAAATCTGAAGATTCTGAACAAACTCCCCTGCATCTGATCTGCATGGTATAATATGTCCCTTGGCTTGCATGCAGCAACATATACTACATTAACGACAAGCTTGACAAGAGGACCTGGACATACATCTTCGGAGCATGCTGCGCCACCACAGTGTTCATCCCATCCTTCCACAACTACAGGGTATGGTCGTTCCTGGGCCTGGTCATGACGACCTACACTGCATGGTACCTCACCATTGCCTCCCTCCTGCATGGCCAGGTAAAAAAAGACGCAATCGCCTCTGTTCCAGCAAAAGCCACCATCTCCCCCTGTCTTTAGGCCTGCCTGCCTGCCCATCTTTGGCGTCTGTTCATCTTTTTTGCGTGTTTGTTTATTTCTTGTCGTGGTCGTGGATATCTATGCATGAATTGGTTAACTAAGCTGAGTTGGTGGTGATCTATGTGCGTAGGTGGAAGGGGTGAAGCATTCGGGTCCAACGAAGCTTGTTCTCTACTTTACGGGCGCCACAAATATTCTGTACACGTTCGGTGGGCACGCTGTTACAGTGTAAGTAATGGCGACAGCACTTCCCTTCTCCCAAAGTGGTACACCACATAGAACAAAGCCCATTCACACGTTTCTGAGTTTGCCGCAAATTACAATGCACTGTAATGTAGCTTTAATATCTCTCTCTCTCGTATAGCTTTAATATGTTATTGTTCTTATCCACGCATACATAGAACATGATATCAGCATAACTAGTCGGTGCTCTCTCTATCTCTCTGCATTAATGCCAGAATTAAACTATACTTTGAGCATCATTTTACTTAACTGTACGTGGCCCCTAACCATGTGTGTGACTGTTTGTGTGCAAGAGAGAGAGAGAGAGCTTTCTGTTCCCTTACCTCTCTGCTCAGCTGATGTCCTGTCACTTCCTCTTACAAGATTCTGAATAAAAGAAAAGACATCTACTGATCTACATGCAAGCATCGATTTGTTGCCATCTGCTCTCTTTTCTTCGGTCAATATCATTTTCTGTGGCCCAATATTTGTGTTTGATGCGAACCGATTTCCGTGGCCTCCTCAGTTTCATTAAACATCTCCCATGATCTTTCTTCTCCATACAATCACCCTCTGTCCCTGTTCCTTTCACCCCAGCCACCACTGACACATTTTGAGCCACGCCAAAACTTCTACCGTCACGTTCATTGCTTAAGCGGTCAAAGAAGCTTTCCTGTCCTGCGAGGGATCTTTCATCTTTTGCTTTTGTCAGTGGGTTTGCAATTCTGTAACTTCTGCTGATGGATGCTTGCAAAATCTATGGCATGAACTGGACAGCAACCGAGCACTTAACCCGTGCACGGCTGCAGTACCACTCCCACAGCCATCAGAAGTTTCTGTGTCTACTTAGCATTAGATATCAAATTATTTAGTGGCGTAACTATGATTCAGTCTCGGAAGTAACGTAGAATTTGTTGACACTAATAAACACTCTAACAGTGAGATCATGCACGCGATGTGGAAGCCGCAAAAGTTCAAGGCCATCTACCTGCTGGCGACGCTGTACGTGCTGACCCTGACGCTGCCGTCGGCGGCGAGCGTGTACTGGGCCTTCGGCGACGAGCTGCTCACGCACTCGAACGCTTTGGCCCTGCTGCCGCGGACGGGGTTCCGGGACGCGGCGGTGGTGCTCATGCTCATCCACCAGTTCATCACCTTCGGGTTCGCGTGCACGCCGCTCTACTTCGTGTGGGAGAAGTTCATCGGCCTGCACGACTGCCCGAGCCTCTGCAAGCGCGCGGCTGCGCGCCTGCCCGTCGTGATCCCCATCTGGTTCCTGGCCATCATCTTCCCCTTCTTCGGCCCCATCAACTCCGCCGTCGGCGCTCTCCTCGTCAGCTTCACGGTCTACATCATCCCTGCGCTTGCTCACATGTTCACCTTCCGCTCCGCCGCAGCAAGGGAGGTACTATTCTCTACACCTTCTGTTCCGACTCGCCGTCGGCGTTGTCCTTGTTAGCAATGTACGTATGGCAATTAACAACGTTACTCTGCGGGCAGAATGCGGTGGAGCCGCCGCCAAAGTTCGTGGGGAGGTGGACCGGCACGTACGTGATCAACGCCTTCATCGTGGGCTGGGTGCTGGTGGTCGGATTCGGCTTCGGCGGCTGGGCGAGCATGACCAACTTCGTGCATCAGATCAACACCTTCGGCCTCTTCACCAAGTGCTACCAGTGCCCGCCGGCACAGGCCGCGGGAGCTCTGCCCTTCCCCTCTCCCAGTCCGTCTCCGTTCTCGGGCACCGGTGGGAGCCATAACGCCACCTCGCACATGTCTCCATCTCCTTCGCCGGCGCCCTCCTACTCCATGCACCACCACCATCCGTGAAGCGCACATGCATGCATGCACGCAGAGGAATCGATTAATATGATCGTATCTGTAACCTTTGAGAAGTTTGTGCTGTTGATCGTTGTGGGGGAATTTGCAGCATCAATCCTTGCTCATGCGTGATGAGAAGAAAACGCTGATCTGTGCTTGGAATCAGGAAGAATGTACTGTGCAAATATTATTTAAGCAGACTTGTAGCTTGTTATGATCATTTCATCCTCGGAATTAATAATTAGCGAGGGTTTAGTTAATTGCTAGTTTATGTATTGTGCTCCATTGTCGTCAATTTGGAGCTGTTCGTGTTTGACATGACTGATGGAGTGATCTGATCATATGTTCTTGGTATCTTTACTTGATATGAAATCATTAGCTCATTTTGACGATTGAGTTAATTTGTTTTCCCAATCCTATAGGTTGGTAACTTTTGGGATATGAGTTTTTTTTTCGTGGAAACTGCGATATTATGAAGCTAAGAACTAATTAGTTTAAAGATAGTTTTATTCATGAGAATAAAATTGCGATATTTATGAATCGAATGTAGGAGAATAAATATGAATGTACATAACTTACAAAATGGAGAAGCACAAAGATAATCGTGTGATTTATATAATAAATGGGAGTTCACTATGATTAGTGTTTCACTATCGAACACTATAATTTATAGTTCATTTGTCTTCAGGAATTTGTAGGGACAATGGCTCAGGAAAGGAAATAAATTAAAATCATGCAAATAAATTTATTGGAGAGAGAAAGCTCTAATTAATTGTAGTACACTGAATACATACAAATAAATTTCTGGTTTATTGTAGCCAAACCATATTTTAAAAGTTGATAAATTTCGGTGGGTTATAATGGCATAGTTAAATTTTCTTTTTTTTCTAGAGGAAAAATACGTGGAAAGCTTAGCGGGTTACAATCGTATATAAATGATAGTGGGTTATAATGTTAATGACAAAAGATAATTAATGATATTTATAACATCTGGGATGAAAAAAAAGTTGGAGAAAATGTAAAAATGAATGTGGTGGCTTTCAGAATGGTCATGCATGAGTCCCAGTTATATATATATATATATATATATATATATATATATATATAGTGGGGGAGCAAGACTAAATATTCAGCGGGTTCACATACGATTTTGATCATTATAAAATTACTATTAACATAAATTATAAAATTTTATATTTTTTCATTTACAATGTATAGAATTATTAATTATAATTACCAAAATCATATTGACTTTATATTCAAATCTAAAAAATATATGTATAGATATTAAACATGATATGTTGTTATAAAATCAAGATTAATTCTATGATCATAAATTATATTCTCTTAATGATATACAAAAAATGATATTTATCATGAAATTATACAATTTAAGCTAATTGGGACTAAATATAATTATTAAATATATTATTATATTTTGTTATGCGACATAATAATTTTCCATAAAAAATAATAAGAGGAAATACATAATTTAAAAGAGAGAAATAATATGTTCATGATAATTAGTAATGGGATCATGAAATATATCTCATATATAAATGATACTTTTTATCTAAGAAATTATATATTTAAGTCAATTGAGATAAAATATAATTATGAAATATATTATTCTATTTTAGTATACAATACTATAATACTGGTAAAAATATAATAAGTAGAAATGCACATTTTAATGAAAAATTATATTTTCATAAAATTAATCTAATTCCCTTCATATCATAATAAAATAAATTGTATTTTTTATAAAATCAAATGCATGGAAAAATACATCAAAGTTGATGGCTGGTGGTTTCAAACATGCTTCATTGAATTGTGACTGAATGCACCATCCACCTGACTTAAGAACCATAAGTGATGAATGCACTACTATTGTTATATTTATCTAGTGGATGCACTCCGTCTATATATATATATATATATATATATATATATATATATATATATATATATATATATATATATATATATATATATATATATATATATATATATGATATTAAAAAATAATGAAATATAAAAAACCGACTTGTAACTTTTTAAAATTCAATCATGATGTTAAATTTAATAAGCATTAATTAAGGTTGCATTTACAAATAATTATTTTTTATTATAAATAAAAATTTAATGGAATATAAAAAGACAATATGTAATATGTGAAAAAATATTATAATGAGAATATCGTGTCAATTATAAAGAATTAAATGATGTAATAAATGATTATGAGATTGAGATATAATAATTATAGATTTATAAATTGAGAACCGGGTTGAGCCATTTCAAGATTTTGCTTGACTACGAGAACCAGCTGCAGAATTCAAATGGAGAAGGTAAATATGAAGACCAAGGAAATAATGGATGAAACGCCTCAGCAAAAAAAAAAAAGAAAATTAAACAAAGGTATCAGTGTGAAAGGCACTCAGAGAAATCATCCAACTAAGGTGTCACGCTTTGCACACACATGGATCAGCAGCACATCGAATTACGGCCGCCAGCCCACCCACGCACCCACCCCCCCAGACACACACACCCCGCCCCACCATTAACCATTTTTTGTTTGTCTTTTACTTCTAAACAAATAAAGTTTCGGTAGACCCGAAAAAAAAGAACCCACCTAAGGTGTCACGCTTTGCACACACATGGATCAGCAGCACATGGAATTACGGCCGCCAGCCCACCCCCACCCACACACACCCCCCGCCCCACCATTAACCCTTTTTTGTTTGTCTTTTACTTCTTCTCATTATGAATTTAACATCTCATGACTATTGAAAACGAATCAAATTAAATAATTTTATTTCTCAATCTTTCTGACTTGCTCCTACGGAACCAGGATGTAGGCACGGTGCCCCTATGTGCCCAGAGCCGGAAGCCAGCGACGGACAATGATGAGAGAAGGCGCGGACAACATTTTCGACGGGTGACATTCCGTCTAAACTCGAAGACTTTTCCGACGGATTTACATACCCGTAGTAATTATAACACAGATTTTCGACAGTTTAGGAGCTGTGTATGCCATGGCGACGATCCAGAAGGAGATGGGACTGTTACCAAAGACGGAACGGGGATTTGGTGTGTTGCGGATGGTGTACGCTTGCGGATTGCGAAAAGTGGTGTGATTAAAAACTTGAGTAATATTAGAAAATTAAAGAACTGTCACAATTAAATCGTAGCAGATTACGAATCATTCAAGTAGAAAAAGTTGTTCACACACCACTTCATATTCTAGGTTGTGTGTGTTAATTGGATTCAAAACTGACATCCAAGTTTACACCATTTGCTACTTCAAACGGAAGTTGATTAAAAGTTAAAAGAAAATAAGAAAAAGATAATTACAAATAACAAATGAAAAACAATTTTTTCGGATCAAGATGAGTCTATATGACTACTAAAATCTGATTAATTCAATGTTCGAATAGAAGCAATACTATTAAAATCCGACTAATTTAATATTCGAACGCAAGTAATATAAATAAACCTAAAATGATAATTTTAGAATTCAAACTGAAACTACTAACACCAACAATCCTAGAATATGTAAATATAAGCTTCCGAATCATCACGTCATATTCCTAACGCGATACAGGCAGTGGTAGTAGATATGTAATGTGAAGTATCATTACATATCTAAACTCTAAATTAAAATTTATAGGGGCCATTTGAAAACTAGATTAAAGTTTCTACAAGTTCCAGATGAATAATTGAATTGACCAATTATTATGATGAGAAATAAAAATAATTAATGTGATAAAAAAATACATGTAATGAATTAATTTTACTAAATGTTTAAATTAATTTTAAGAATAAATTATAAATTAATTTCATGTGCAAAGGTACATCACATTTATAAATGAATTCATTACGTTCCAAAAAAATATTCTTTTTTTTCATCAATCGATAATAAGCAAGATGAAGGACATTTCAAAGAAGTTATTTGTTGCGTAATATGGTGACAAGGAGGGATCATGCCTTGTTGGTCCTTTTCTGAGTTTGTACTGCGTAGAGAGGAAGGGGCTACGGGCAATTATAACATATGGCTTGTCGACAGCTAACAACTAATCCAACAAACAAACGTACCAGGGATTGTGACCTTCGACACCATCTGTCAAAATTTACTCCAATGCAGGCGTCGAAAACTTTTTCATAGCTGGAATTCCATTTGCTTATCGAAAAAATGTGCATGTAGCAACAAATTGCATGTGCTGTATTCATGTGCATAGAACTAATAGGAAAAAAAAAACGGAAGCATATATCTGTTCCATGAGAGCTCCACGGAGGCTGGACGAAGCTATAAGCCACTGTTCGAATAGCAACTTTTAAATCAAAATCACCACCACATTCTAGAAACTGATCGTTTCTTATTCCTATAATCAGAATCATAACCCATGCCGCAACCATTCAGGTGCTTAATTCCACAAGACCCAAAATAAATCTCAAGAATAGCAGTCAAGAAAGCAAAAGGAAAATAAAGAATAAACAGAAATCAACTATAAAATTCGTGACATGTGAAATCTGAGATAAATTTGTGAAAAGTACTATTACGTTTAGAAACCAAATAAAATTGCGACTCTATAAACAATGTTCATCGAGCCATAAGGATCCCAAAGTAAGCACGGTAATGTAGAAGTACTGGAAGAAGGAATAATCAAGGTTTCTACCCATAAATCAGAAAAAAAATAAAACAAAAATACATCAAACTAATCCAAACCATTCAGAAAATAAATGTCACATCTTTGTAGAAAAAAAGGACAAGGATCTTTAAAGTATGAAAATAAGAAATGCCAGTATTTGCAATTTAGTTGAACAAATATAATGTCCGAACCTTTCACAAATACAAGACACCAAATTGCAGGAATGCAGGCATCTCATTTGGTATCCGAGTCAACAAAACTACAGGTGCGCAATGCAATTTTTTTCGCAAAACTCAATCATCAAACAATAATATCACCAAATAACAAGGCTACCACCTAATCTATCTAATCAACTATTGTTATTAAGCTCGATCAGTTCAAATGACACTCAAACAAACAAAGATACAACCAGCATTTTGCAGAATTTAAAGAAAATAACAGACTACAACTCCACCTCACAAGGGATGACCAAGGTATAACACAATAGATCCAACAAAAGCATATAATAAAATCAACATTTTCATAATCATCACAAATAAGAAAAAATAAAAAATAGATCGAATAAATAATAACAAATATATAACATTCACCAAAGTATTAAACAATAGATCAAAGAGATACATTCAACAAAATCATCATTTTTATGGCCACCCGAAATAGAAACGAATATATAGAATCAACAATAAAATAAATAGCATGCAACTCGCATAAGCGTCAAGGAATAAACAAATCAGATCCTCCAGGATGAATAACACATCTGCAATGATGCTTGATCCATATAGGCAAAGATATCCTTTCATTAAAGGAAAAACGCTTCAAGTATAGCAAAAAAATTACAGAGATGGGTGAGATCTTAAAATAAAGGTGTACATCCACTTCACAAAAAAATCCTTCATCATCTCTGAGTCACACCATTAGAAACAGATCAACATATAGCCAAAATATGGAGAAAATCCATGCAGTAATTAACCAAAAATACGAAAAGACAACAGGTCAGTTCTTATAACATCCCACGACATATAAGACTACTATTATCACCAGCAAATGGAACGATTACTAAGATAGAAGCGCTTGAGGAGACCTTCATGCCTTTGAAGGGCAATCCCTTGCAAAATGTCCGGCCTCACCACAGTTGTAGCAGGATCCCCCGCCGCCTCCTCCGCCGCCACCTCCTCCATACCTTCCTCCACCACTGCCTCCATACCTCCCACCGCCGCCGCCGCCGCCGCTGCCGTTGGTGCAATCCCTAGCGAAATGGCCAGATTCACCACACGAATAGCACGATCCGCCACCTCCGCCGCCGCCGCCGCCGCTGCCCCCGTAACCGCCACCATAGCCGCCGCCGCGCCCGCCATAGCCCCCACTGCTACGGCCGCGGCCGCCTCCGCCGTAACCATCACGGCTACCACCGCCGTAACCATCACGGCCACCACCGCCGTAACCATCGCGGCCGCCACCACCGTAGCCATCGCGGCCTCCGCCACCGTAGCCATCGCGGCGGCTTCCGCCGCCGCCTCCCTGAACGCTGGCGCCGTCCGGACCAGTTACATCGACGGCCTTGGCGCGGCCATCGTCGCCGGTGGAAACAGAGAACTCGACGGACTCGCCCTGGGCGAGGGAGCGGAAGCCGTCAGTGTTGATGGCGGACTGGTGAACGAAGAGGTCCTCGCTGCCGTCCTCCGGCGAGATGAAGCCGTAGCCCTTGGTGTCGTTGAACCACTTAACCGTCCCCTTGATCCTGGCGTCCGCCATCTCCGACACCTCTCCCACAAGAACCCTAACCCTAAGAGAGAGAAAGCAGAGCAACAGGAATGGAGGCGGATCAAGGTTGCTTCTTCGCCTCTTTATACCTACGTCACACGGAGTGGACGAGGTTAACAGTGATGAGGGTTTGATCGGACGGATGTGATTTGGCCATTGGGGGAACCCACGGATTCGCGCGGACGGTTGAGATACGTTGTGGTAGGAGTTCGTCGTGATTGACGGGAGATATTTCTTTCTAGTTAAATGAGAGAAATAATTAAATTAGCGAGATTCTTTAATAAGAAAAAATATAAATTATTTGGGAATAATTAGAATCACCAAAAAATCTCATGTTTTGTTTAAGCAGTTAGAAACACACACTTCAAATATTATACGTCATCGTAATTTTTTTAATTTCCTGGGTAACTTGGAAATTGTGGATGTTTTAGATATGTATCATAGTTTATCTACGGATATTAAAAAAATGTAGAGATTTAAAATATAATAGTATTCAATATGTATTAATTATAGGTGAAAGTAATTAGGGTCGATCGAATAAATTATCCATTATTTTTTAAGTCGATTCTTTAAAATATAAAAATCGCTCTAAAATTATTTAGGAAAAAAAATCATTCTCTAGCGGGTGGATTTTTTTCATGTAATTTTTTTGACACCTATTTTAATAAATAATATTTTCAGAAAATATATAATAAATTAATATTAATATTAACTTATCTAATTTTATAACTAAATATAGGATATAGTGTTAGATATGATAGAACTATATTGAGTTATATGAAAAATTATTATATCATTAATAAAATAATTGATTGCATTTAAATTAATTATATTAATAAAAATTAATAATTAAAAGTGAGTTCCACAAGTCCCTAAAATTTTTTCGGATGGGGTCCATCGATTTTGCTCAATTTAAAAATAGTACGAGATCGTATTTGGTCCTATTATTTTTTTCAAGTCGGTTTTTTTGGATCAGGTAAGTTTTTAGATTAGGTCAGATTTTTCTTACGCCCTAGTATTTATATTTTAAATGGATATCAGAATTAGGAAAGTTAAAATTTCCTAAATAAACGTACTAATCTTTATCTTTTAATTATCTTTATTATCGCATAAGATATGTTTATATATATATATATATATATATATATTGTATATATGTATTAATGGCTCTAACACGAAATTTAATTAGCTTTCTTTTCATAACTCTATTTATCATAAGCTTTTAGTATATAGATATAGATAAATATGATTTCTTAATTTGACATTTATCTTTCTTTATAATCAATAAATTAATCAAATGACATATTCACGTCCTCAATTTTATATTTGAATGGCACTATGTTATGGTAATAAAAAAAGAGATGTAGAAAATATTGCTCATGATCTGAACTTGTAAATTTCAAGTAGAGATTTTTTTTTGTTGTAGTATTTTTATTGATATCTGATATAGAAAATTTAAAAAGGTTATACATCATTTTGAATTCTACACTCATATTAATGGATCACATATTTGGATTTAATTTCTTTTCACTCGCACAATAACAACTACCGAATAAAAACCACTAAGATTTACACTCCTTTCATATTGTTTATATTACTTTCTTAATAATGAAATATGTAATTGTTTTTGTTAGTTTAAATATTTTTTTAGGTCCGCTGTGGCAGTTGCAACTGCATATCCTCTTTTAAACAATAGGAAAATTGAATACTTTCATCACTCAATCTCTCTCTATATATTTACTTAATAAAAGAAATTTAGATTATTTGATTTTCATGATAAAAAAATAATATATATATATATATAATCAATTCTAGAGTACCGTGATTTTTTTTTATATAACATTATTGAATCGTCGATATATATCTATTGCTTCATCGATGATGAAGTACATAATAATTAACCACTATTCATATTTTAAAATTAATTGAATGACAAAAAACAAATGTTATATAAAAATAAAAATGTAGAAGGTTCTCCATTTATTCATTAATTTCGATAAAATATTATGTGTAACACAGTCATTGCCCAAACCTGCAACATTGTACTCGTTAAAAAGTTAACATGGTTATATTTGGCAACAATAAAATTAATGTTTCGAGTAGTTCTTAGCGAATTAAGAAAAAAATAAGCATCGTTCTACTTTTACTAGCGTTTTATAATTTTTTTCAATTTTATCCTTATTTAAATATATTATTTCTTTCTAAATTATCTTATTATTTTCTAATTTTTATTTTAAAATCATTTAACTATATTTCTTTGTATACTCATGTTTAATTGATTATAAATTATTTATATGTTAACAACGAATAAAAATAATTCCACAATTAATACCTTTATATAAAATTTATTGTCAATATAAATTTTTATATATTTTAACAAAAAATTTAGTCGTGAAAATTTATTCTATTTTAATTAAGATATAAATATCTATTTTATGTATTATAATACAATTTGTATAGTGCTTAAATTAAATAATTTGCCATATGTCTAATTATGTTATTTTATGTTTATCACCTAATTTTATCACTAAAAATATTTATTTATTACAATCTCTAATCGCTAATCATTATCTGATATCCACTATATGCTACTTAATTCGATATTCGCTAGTTAAATCATTATCCGCTTATCAAATCGGTAATAATATCAAACATATCCTAAATTTGTTTGAGAAAAAGAAATATTTCACATAAATAATTATATATATTGGTACACTTAGCAATCAGAATAGTTTTGGACGGTGATTTTTGAAATTTTTTATTGGGAAAAATACAAGGAAAAAAACTACTTACAATTCTTTTTGTTGAGTTCAACATCTTTTGATTTAGGGGAAAATGACGGTGTGGAGAAAGGAGAGCCCCATATATATGGGATTCCATCCGATCTTCATCCGACGGTCTGAAAACGCGCGCGGTTCAATAGTGAAACATACAAAAAAGTCCACCGATTTGTTTGAATTGTATACGCGCATGCACGAGCCGAACAAAAACAAATGAAATATCATTTCAGGGTTTCCCCCGCAAACAAAATGAAAAAAAAAATTGCACGATCATTTTAGGGTTTCCACCTCATTTCCCCCTCTTTGGCGACCTCGTACCCACCGTGCGATCTTCCTCCCCACCGGGCTTCGAACCCACCGCACGATTTTCCTCCCCGCCGGGTTTCGAGGCAGCGGAGCTTCCTCGTCGCTGCCGCACCTCATCAGCTCGCCCTCATCATCGTCGGTTTGTTCGCGTCGCCCTATTGTCGCACCTCTGCAGATCGTGAACGATCCGCTCCTGCCGCCCCACGTCTTCGGATCATCGTGATCGCCCCTGTATCGTGCCTCTTCGGATCATCGTCGTCGCCCCTGCAGCCGCACCTCTTCGGATCTGATCGTCATCGTTGCCCTACTGTCGTGCCTCTTCGGATCGTCCCCGTCGCCCCTACTGTCGTGCCTCTTCGGATCGTCGTGGTCGCCCTTGCCGCCGCACATCTTCATATTGTCACTGTCACTCTCGCCGCCACACCTCTTCAGATTGTCATCATCGTCAAGAGAACCTCCTCACTTCATTCTCTTTAGTCGCGGTGAAGAGAACCCCCTCCCTCGGATTGCTCCTGGTCGTCGCCGTCGTGAAGAGAAACGTAGGTAAATTTTACCACTTTTGTCACATGTTGGCAAATCCCATTTTCATATGCAATGGTCTGGTTGTGAGCTAGGATTACATTTATGCATATGAAGTGGTATCAATTTGCATAACTGTCTCTGTTGTGTGCAGGCTAATCCTCCATGTTCGTTTAGGTTGTTTTATTTTTCTGTAAATAGATGTCATCTTCCACCTATTTTCAGTGTCCTTCATATGCGTTGGACACTCCATTTTGCGCATGCGGAGACAGTGCAAGATTAATTACATCATGGACAATCAATAATCTAGGAAGACGATTCTAGCATTGTCCCCATTTTCGGGTATATAACCAAACTAATTGTTATTTTTTATAGTTCATTTAAACAAGGTTCTATACATAATCTATTTACATACCATGTCCATGTTGTAGGTTCAATATCGAGATTGTGGTTTTTTCAATGGATGGATCCTGCCATGGAAGATCGACACAAGGTTATCCTAATAGAATTACTTACTGATAGCGAAATGCATGAGAACCAAAGAGACAAGCATTAAATCATCTTATTAAGACTACTTAACAAGGTTTTGGCATGTGAAGATTCCATCCGAAGGATCAAACGAGAGAAGAAGATATTATGTTTAATAGTAGGAGTCCTAATATGTTATATATTTGGTAGATTCATGTGATCGAGTTTGTAACTCTTTAAGTTTTAGCTATGTTGGCATGTATTCTGGAACCAATTTGTAAATTGTGATTCTATTTTATTTGCTTTGATCAAATGGAGTTATGGTATAGCAGCGACTTGCTTTGATCGAATGGAGTTACTAACTTCCTTCCACTATCAATTCTAAATGCTAACTTCATTCTACTATGAATTCTAGAAACGTTAGATTTATGAATGTTTTGTTTGTTTCACATATGCTTCAACCTTTAATCAGGTTGTAAGTACCTTAAGCTTGTGCGATGTGTCAAGTAGATTTTAATTCCAATGTACTTTCTGAACAACATTCGTTCAGAGTCTGCAATGCTCTGATGAAATTATGCATCATATGAAGGCAAGTTTAGTTGTGTTTTGACTATGTCATGAGTAAATATTAACCCCAATTTTAGTACATTGTTTATGCATCACAAGTCGTAATCTTTACAGCACGCTCCAGATCATATATCTTCTCCTCCATTAAGCAGTTCAATTCTGGTTATGCAGCGCGATGATTGTTCGAGGCAGCAAGGTTGCAGAGCGTCATGTGTGCGTGAGCTGGTTTAAGGTCGGCAGGTGGTTCTATGGTTTCCGCTTGCATGATGAGCATCACTCTCGCACATTGTCTCTAGGCGATCTTGCCATGGGCAAGGAGGAAAAGAAACAAGCCGTCTCAAACAAAAAGGCCAAAAATTCATGGAAAAGATTTACATGGTTCTAACAAGCAGCACCATTATGGTTCTAACAAGCAGCACCAAAATCCACAGACCACATGGAGGATGGTAAAAAATTACACAACTCAGGGTACCAACATAATAGACATTAAGTTAGGAGATATGACTCTGCTTTGACCAAGCAGTATGAACTGTACAATTCCACAAAACACCATCAATAATACAAGATGACTCGTCTTATAAACCTTCCATTAAACATCCAGTTAGCTATTATTGTTTCCATTTTGCGCTGCTTGGTATCAACCTGTAAAGACAAAAGTAATTCTCCAAGTAATTCTCCAAGTATGACACAAAGTATGTAATACATCATAGATTGCCACATAGTGGAGACCTTTTGCACCATCCATGACAGAGCTATCCACTGTCCAAAAAGAAAACCATGACTTGATTCCTATCCTCTTATGCAAGCTTCTGCTGAATCCTATTAAGTTTCATACAAAGAAAATGTTTGTATCAGCTAAAAGAAATAAAAGACAAAGCAGAAATGTAATCAACAAATTACTTGAGTTATAGTCTCGAGAGGTTCATTGCTACATTGTTGTACCTACATTAAAGAGATAAAAGTTTAAATCAAAGTTGTAACATTAAAAATTTGATAGTCATGTTTATTAGAACTTACCAAAGATGATGAACCAATAATCTTGTACACCTCTTTCTTTTCCACCTTATGTCGCATTCTCTTTTTTTTTTCCTTTTGCGATAATGAAATTTCAATATCCGATTTTATCATAGTAAGTTTCTTTGGCCTCCCTTTTATCCTTGTCAATTTCCCAACTAAAAATAAAATCTTTGTCTTTGACCATTTTTTTTTAAAAATATCTAATTACACCCATGCATTCTTCCCCCAAGTTATGTTGGCGTGTTTTCTTCAATTGATCACTACACATTTGAGGTGTAATGGATGGCTCACCCGAAAAATTCAAAACTTTACAAATCAAAGATGGCCCCATGCCAGCATCATGAAATGCATTTATAGCTTTTTCAGAATCTTTACGTGCTTCATTGTGTGAACGCAACATACCCACTTTGGTAAGAGTAGGGAGAATATGGGTGTGCTTTTCTTTAAACTTTTTCACCTCTCATTTTCCATCACCTCTCACAACCACTTGTAAATGGGCTTCACAATCAACTCTTACTTCTCTTTTTCTTCTTTTAATTTGCTTTCCCAATTCTTCAATATTATTCTTATGTCCTTGCTTCGAACATACAAGTAGCATACTAATGACTTTGCCAATTTTTTTACACTTTGTGGTATAAGATTTTCGCACTGAAAAACCCACTGCTCTAGCATATAAATTGTAACTATCATATGCCTCATTTTCTGAATCAAAGACCATCCCTATAGTTGGTTTCCCACCTATATGTTGTCCCTCTTCATTATCCATTACCTATATGCAAATAAGCTACATAATTGAAGTAGCAATCATAACAACCAACAAACACAAATAACAGTAATAAAAAGAAAACATCAACCATTGCAAGAATTCTTTGACAAATATTAATCTGAAACGATATAATTTCAGTCATAACACAATATAGTGCTCTAGCATATAACTCCAAGCTATTGGGCTATTAAGGAAATTGCTGGCAGGATAGGAAACAACTTTGCAAGTTGTCAATCTCACAAAGAACCAGAAACAGAAAATAAGAGGGCACAAAAAGTTGACTAACACTCAAATTGCAAGTGTGCTTCATCCTCAGGAGAGATCACGATGTTAGTGTGCTTCGTCCTAAGACCAGAAGAGCGGCGAAGGGTGGTCCGGCAAAGTCAGTGTGGTGTCTGGAAACATCCCTGACAGCAAGAAAACAAAGTAATAATGACGATCTTTGAAGCGTAGAAAATATTAAAAGGTCTAAATTTGCCAGGATGTACCAGGATTCTAGAATTGCCAATGCACTTCATCCTCAGGAAAGATCTATGCTTCATCCTAAAGCGAGAAGGTGCGGCTGCAGAGGCGACGACGACGATCTGAAGAGGCGCGATACAGGGGTGATGACGACGATCTAAAGACGTGTGGCGGCAGGAGCGGATCGTTGACGATCTACAGAGGCGCGACAACAAGGGCGACGATGACGATCATATCCGAATAGGCAAGGCGGCAGGGGCGACGCGAATAAACTGATGACGACGAGGGCGATCTGATGAGGTGCGACAGTGGCGAGGAAGATCCGCTGCCTCAAAGCCTGGCGGGGAGGAAGATTGTGCGGTGGGTTCGAAGCCCGACGGGGAAATGAGGTGGAAACCCTAAAACGATCGCGCAATTTTTTTCATTTTGTTTGCGGGGGAAACCCTGAAACGTTGTTTCAGTTTTTTTTGTTCGGCTCGTGCGTACGCGCATACGATTCAAATACACCAGTGGACTTTTATGTATGTTTCACTATTGAAACGCGCGCGTTTTCAGGCAGTCGGATGAAGATCGGATGGAATCCCATATATATGGAGCTCTCCTTTCCCCACACCGTCCTTTTCCCCCTTTGATTTATGATCAGTTTTGGCAATCGATTTTAAATAATTTTTTATTTCTAACTTATTTCAGATACCATTAATGTCAAAAAAATTAAAATAAACTAAAAAATGGAACTAATTTGTAAAATTATATTTTTCCCTTATATTAATTTATATTAATTCCCATCGCATTTAGTTTCATCTAAACGTACTCAAAATAATCTTTTTGATTGATTAATCATAAAAAAATAAAAGGAATTACTATTTCCTTTTAAAGAGGAGAAAAAACTCTGTGGTGTTACATGTAAACTTAATATATATATAGTTTAAATTTACTATTCCAAATTACAACAAATGTTAGTCGATAAATAAATAAACTTTTTATTACAATTTTTTTCATTCAAACAAACACGGAATTTATCTCACAGGCACCCCTCTGTCATGTATTATTACAATTTATTTTATATATAATATTTCATTTTTAATAAATAAAATATTTAGCGTAAGTAGCTATCTGTCTCATTCGATCTGCCATTAGGTTGGGGACCTGGGAAGAAGACCACTTGGGAGCGGACACACCTCGTGGTTCTATCATCCTCTCTCTTTCTCCCTCTCTCTCACATTTTATTATTTATAAATATTATTCAACGTTTCAATTCCCCCAAAAAAGTGCATAAATAAATATTGAATCACTTTTACATTGATTAAATTGAATAAAACATTCATGATTATATATCCGAGTCTAACGAATCGAATATAACTATTTTTTTTATCCATAATATTATAATAACTAAAATTATAATAATGACCAAACAATAAATATTGTTACACCATGGAATAGTTTTGCCACCAAAACAGATGGGTCCACTTTTGAAAATAACACATGATACAATGGTCACAAAATACACTTTTTATCCATAATATTTTTTCCCACAATATATATATATATATATATATATATATATATATATATATATTGCGATTGGACGGCCTTTAAGACGGTTCATACGCTATGGAGCAGTAGATGCTTCACATATACATTAAACTCATACATATATATATATATATATATATATATATATATATATATATGTATATATATATTAGGACCAAAATAAAATGGACTAAAATTTGATAGTTTGGATGCCAACTTTAATTTAGGACCAAATTAATCTTCTTTTTTTTTTGTGTGTGCGTGTGACCACAGCACGTGGTTTATTATATCATAATGTTCTTATTATTGAACAAAGAATATTTCATAATGATTTGTTATTACAAACTTGAATTGTTTTTCTTATGCACAAATTTATTCCACTCATTGTAGTCTTCTTTTGCAAATTTGAATTGTTGTGCTTGTTCTATTTGCTTTTAGTTTCTTTTTTATAATGTTATTATTTCGTTTATTTTTTATTTCCTATGTAACAAATTTGGGGACTAAACCCTTTCCATAGCTCAATTAGAAAATGACATAATACACAGAAATTGGAACGAAAGTGAGAGAGGCAAATTAATTTCATGCAAGAAACAAAAATAAGAAAAAAGTAGAATATTTATTTAATTTGTTCCATGGTAACAAGTAGAATCTTTTCCACAAATAAAGGTAACACACATATATTTTTTAAGGCTTAAAATGCAAAGCCAATTCAAATTTGTTGTGACATCAATATATGATAGAAGCAAGGGCAGGCAAATCTGAGTTGGCATCAAGTGGTAGTTAGCCAACAAGTGATAGAGAAAAAGAGAAAGCAGCTTATTGTGTCCCCCATGGCAATGCTCTTCCTGCTCCACAGAAGAAGCCAACAACACACAGAGTGGTAGATGAATTGGACCCTGCCAATGGCAAGCATCATATGCTGCCCACCTTGCCATGACATGCTTATAATTCTTCCATGGGTATTCTCTTGTCAAATCCTGTAAACTTCAATCTTCCACTTTTTGTCAAGATGCTGTAAAGATCCTCCCCAACACATAATCAAGCTAAAGGCCTCTAATCAAAAGAGAATTTGAAGAGATTGCTTTGCTGCAAACTGTATGCTCTACTTATATACTCCTTTAAATTTTAGCTGTACTTTTTAAATAAACTAAAAGTATGCAATATGCATGTGGGCCTCGGAAGAAAGATTTATGATTTTTTAACAGTAGTACCGATGATCTTGTTTCAGTTGCCCTCATGATGTTGTCAGAACATGAAACTGAAAGTGCTAGATTTCTTTTAAAATAGTTGTTCAAAAGAATGGCATGATAGAAAACAGCATGTAGCATTCATTTTTTCTCTTATGGCAAGAGAGAGAGAGAGAGAGAGAGAGAGAGAGAGAGAGAGAGAGAGAGAGAGAGAGAGAGAGAGAGAGAGAGAGGAAACTAAGGCCTGGTGAATGGTGATTTTGATCTGAAATGAATTGGCCTTTGTAATAGGAACAAAAGAATTGATCAGCAAAACTTCTTTTACCACAAAATCTGGATCCTCAAGTATTGAATTCCTTCTGTAACAAGAAGAATATACACGAAAAAAAGGAGTAGAATAGACTTTTGAACTGGAACTATAGACAGACATTTGTAATTGCTGACACAAATTGAGAAAAAGAAGGGAAAAAATGATGTTACAGTAAATAATTAATGAAGAAATAAAGAAAAGTAATCTATCCGGTTCTTGACTGGTAGAGCTCCATTTTGGTCTTGGCCTCCGGCAGCAGCACATCCACTCTGTCGTCCTGCACCATGTGCGCCTGCTTGGACGCCCACAGCAGCACGGCCAGGACGCCGGCCTGCGCCAGCTCCTTGCTCTCCGGCACATGCTTGGCGATGTAGCAGAGCAGCACCAGCGCCTCCACCTGCACGCGCTCCCCGAAGTAGACCAGGGACACGAGGTGCCGCGCCCCGCCGGCCTCCACGATGGCCTTGGAGTGGTTCAGGTGGAGGTAGTTCTCCGTGCACGCGAACTTGGTGAGCGCAACCACTGCCGCCATCAGCACGGGCGCCTCCTTCTGCTCGTCCAGCTGCTGCACCAGCGGGCCGATGATGCGCGTCTCCGTGGCCCGGAACGTCCGCGCCAAGCAGCCAAGGGCGGTGATGCTGGGGACGAGCAGGTCATCCCTCTCGCCCTTCTCCACGATGTGGAGGAAGTTGTCGATGACCGCCTTGGCGGCGGGGGAGGGCTTGAAGGCGGAGCGCCGGAGGTCGGCGTTGTCCTCCGCGACGCGGGCTATCTCCATCAGGGCCATGGCGGAGTAGGACCGGACCTCGTCCTCGCCCTTCTCGAGGAGCACGGCGAAGCAGAGAAGGGCCCTGGACTCGGTGATGCTCTTGCAGACGTCGACATTGTCCTCGACCAGGCGCCACAGGGCCTTCGCGGCCATGGCCTTCAATCTGGCCTTGGTGTCCGGGTCCTCCATCTCGCGCAACTTGTGGTTCGACGTTGGGATGGGGGGCTGCGGGCTCTTCCATACTGTTCCAATGCTGCCGCCGCTGCTGCTGTGCTTATGGGATTTGGCGAACTTCCCGGCGGGCATGGTGGACTGGACGACCGAGTGGAATTGGGCGCCGTCTGATCCAGCTGGCCGTGGAACCACGTTCTGATCCTGGACATCGTACACGGAGTCGACGTTGCCGGCACCGGTGTTGGTCTTGTTGGCGACGAGAACGACGGAGTGGATGGACATGTTTTTGGAAGGGATGGTGTATTTGCTGTGATCCTCAATGGTCTCGTAGGCGAGGTGGACGACGAGGAGGCGGACGGCGTTGTTCTGGGCGAACACGTCGCGGCACTTGGGGTGGTTGGCGGCGAGCTCGGCAACCGCCCAGGCGACAACGATCTGAACCTTCATGGGGCCGTCTTTGAGGACCTTCGCGAAGGTCGAGCAGACGCCGGCGGCGACGAGGCGGTCGACGCTCTCGGGGTCGCGGCCGAGGAGGCCGAGGGCTCGAGCAGCGTGTTCCTGGCCGTCGGGCCGGCCATCCTTGAGCAGCCGGAGCAGGGGGCCGACGCCGTCCTCCTCGATGATGAGCTTGGCAAAGTGGTCGTTGTCGCGGGCGAGGGAGGCCAGGGCGCTCGCGGAGTCGGAGCGGGCGTCCGGCGAGCCGGTGTGGAGGCGGGCGATGTGGTCCCAGATGAGGAAGAGGATGGGCTCGTTCTGGGCGATCGGGGGCAAGCCGTGGAGCATGTCCTCGTCGTCGTCGTCCTCGCCGCCGCCGCCGCCCGAGGTGGAGGAGACGCGGAGAAGCCAGGAGACGTCGGCCACGGAGTTGTCGAGCAGGGTGGTCATCTTGGCGAAGGCGGCGGTGGGGATGATGGTGAAGAGGCGGCGCACCAGGCCGTGGCTGCGGCAGCGCTCCACGAGCGCCAGAGCCTTGTCGAGGACGTGCTCGGTGTCGTCGACGATGCGGCGGGCGGCGCGCTCGTAGAGGTCGGCGCGCGCGGCCTGGCGCAGGAGCTCGGCGAGCTTGAGGGTGAGGGTCTTGAGCTCCATGCACTCGGCGCGGCAGGTGTGCGTCTCGTCCGCCCACTTGGTGACCTGGTCGGCCATCTGAATCGGCCTCGCCAGCATCTGCTTCATTCCGTCGCCCATCATTGCTACTTGAAACACAATTGCTCCAAATTCTACCAGTTGCTGCAACAATAGCTGTTGAGGCCAAGAACAAGCATCAAAACCCACCGATCAGCAAAGGCAGTTCGTGTCCCTGCGATGTGATAAGAAGGTATCTGAAGGTTGCTGTCCCGGAAGCACCGATGGACAAGGGAAGGCGAGAGAGAGAAAGAGAGAGGTCACTAGTCATTTGTTCTTCTAAAACAGTAAAACGTCCTATAAGAATTGTGGAGAGAGAGAGAGATGGAGGGAGGGAGGTCAAAATGTGTGTTTTGTGCGAGTCTTTCTTTGACCAAGCAAATAATTGGAGTTTCATTTTTTTTGGATGAGGTTTGAGGCTTTGATTTTATTTTTCTAAATAGATAGGATTAAAAATTAGTAGGATTGTTATTTTATTATTTCCATTTGATATTAGTTAATTGCTCGTATTGAAAAAAGAACAGACTACTTAATAGCAGAAGTCGCACTTTTTTTTAGTTCATGCTGTAAGCTGAATAGATTGTAATATTATTTTTGTTTGATATCTGCGGAAGGAAACTTCTTTTACAAAGGATAAAAATGCAACCCACCCGCGACCGGTTGATGGAGGCTTGGAGCAAACGGTTGGCAGGGGAGAGAGAGAGAGAGAGAGAGAGAGAGAGAGAGAGAGAGAGAGAGAGAGAGAGAGAGAGAGAGAGAGAGAGAGAGAGAGAGAGAGAGAGAGAGAGAGAGAGAGAGAGGACTTGTATAAACGTGGACTTGGCTTCCATCATTCTTTAAAAATAAGGCGAAGAGAATTAAAAATGGACGACCAAATTTTGGCAAGCCCCCCAAAATATTAATATTCTTTAATAAAACAAAAATAGTAAATAATATGCATATTATTTGTTTCGAGATTTTATATTCAAAAGCTCATTTTTGTTCACAAGCAAAACCTATAGTAAAGAAAATATGATTGCACAATGGCCCCCTAGTTTCGAATCAAGATTCATTAGTTTCTCCAACACATCATGCACTTTGGTTGGATCCGTATTTTCTTTTTCCTATCCTCAATGTGCGATAAAAAGAAGGGGGCAACTTTTCCTTCAAATTATATTCTTGTTCCACAATAATATTCGCAATCTATATGTACTGAGTTTTTTATATGTTATTCGTCGATAAAGTTTGCAATTTAATTTTTTTGTTAATTTGAACACCTACCTTTTTCTGTTAATCGCCTCATTAAATGCAAATATCCTCTCTTTATTCCCTTTTTTTTTCATGATTCTTTTCTCATCGCTTTTTGGGCACAAATTGCATCTTGCCCAAAAGTGATGTTTGGGATTCATTGTCACGATCATTTTATGTTTATTTTCCGAACGAAAAACAAACCACTTATAACGTTTGACGAGAGAACGCGATCGTTTACTTAGAATTTCAACAAATTTATTATCTCATCCCTAGTCAAAGACAAATTAAGAGAAGAAATTTAGTATAATAATCAAGTGTTGTGTGGCTACAATATGTCCACGTGCACAATGATATGATATGAAGGAATATTTAAAATGACCACCGGCGTGTTGTCAATCTTGTGAAGCCGGTCGCCGTTGCGTTGCGGCGCGAAGCCGAGTTGACAATTGACATGGTCAGAATAGGCTACGTTACGTTTTGCTTCCATAGTTTTGATTCTGTCAACAACGATTAGGTATTCTTCCGAATTCGATACTTACTTTTCAGGCTTACTCTCATTTTACGTTTGCCCAAGACTTTGTGAATTGGGAAGTAAGTAGATGCACCTTTCAATAGGCAAGTGGATCAAACGGCGACGAAGAGGAAAAATGAATGCCTGATGTTTTACTGAATCTAGCAAAAGAAAACAATATTTAAGCTGCCACCACATTTTTACAAAAATAAATAAAGACAATGTCATACCTGTTCAAAAGCTAGAGCTAAAGTCAACTTCTGGTGTAAGCGCCTGAAATATTTTGGAAACATATTCACACGAAACTAATTAGGTTCAAGTAATATATAATAACATACTGTGAGCATCCGAATGTAGCATCTGCCATCATATAGAGCGACTGTTAAAAGAAAATATCATAAATTCATAATACCATCAGGCAATTTAAGGTGTCATTATGCTACATTCTAGAATGCCACTGGATCAAAGCAAGAGCATGATAATACACTTCAATATTAAGTAGTATACAGAGTCCACTTTAATATGAAGTATTGAGCACACATCAGACTTGCATCAAAACAATCACATATGCTGGTTCACCCAAACACAGAGTGTCAAGTGACCGCTTCGTCCCATTATTATGCATGCGTATCACTCGTTTCCTTATTCTCCATTACAGAGAAAACATTTAATTGTCCAAGAGTACGAGCTTGCAACAATTATAACCAAAACGGAACGACCTATTTTTGATAGATACAAATTGGCTTTGCCCGTCATTACATGATTCAGTTTTAATAGCCAAAGCTGTATGTGGAAATTTTCTATCTCCAATGAAACTAATGGGGACAACTTATTATCTGGAGAAGGAGAAGTACTACTTAGTTGGCATGTGGACACTCTTATGACAATGTTCGGTATGCTTCTGTTTGCACCTGTAATCTTACACCACAATGAGAGAAAAAATCTTTCACATCTTCGACACATATCTGTTTGCTAAACCTTGCCTTTGCGGAAGTGGAAGATCCTCCCAATTTGCATCATCCACTTTTGAAAAGTGTTGATCCACCATTTTTGTGTCTACTAGATCCAGCCTAGAGGGCTCCCACTGTGAAAACTCAAAATAAATGTATCATTGAATCCCTTGGAATCCAGTTTCTTGGAAGTTATTATACAGGAACCTAAACAAAGTTGTGTAAATAGCACAGGGACACTGGAGATCTGACCTTTGGATTCCTGTCTTTATCCACCAATATAGCCCTGCATCCCTGCAAAAGAAAGCGATTTATAAAAAGAGAAAATTAAAGAATGCAAAAGAAAAAAAAACATTACTGTTTGTTAAATGTACCTCAAAGAAATCTTTGCTGACTTCTTTGCGCAAAATATGGCAACACACTCTATAATCTTTGACTAGGCACTGTCCTACACCTTGCAGCCTCCCTTCCCGAATCTAGACCTCGTAATCAGCAGTCAATAGACAAAGTCATACAATTGAATTTCAGGTGGCACAATGAATATATACTTTCAGGAAAAAGATAACTCGATTTAACCACATAATTATTAGCATTGTCATCAACCTAGTACAAGCGCTCAATGCAAAGTTAAAGATAAAAACAGTGCTGCTAAGAGACCGCTAAAAAAAACCTCATCTCAGATTCATGGAAGTCAGAAAGTGAACAATATCCGTTAAGTTACAAATATCATGTTTGAACTAGCACCAATAATTGAAGCCATATATGCACAAGATGTTTGCTGGCCTATCCAAACAAAGTTTATCTTTTCTTTTCTTTCTTCTTTTTGTTTTCGAGGGGGCCTGTGCACAACAAAGCTCACGACCTAAACTCTAAATCAGAAGCATAAGATCTTATTATGTTCTATCAAGATGAAAAGAAACCACATTACCATCAGCATGAAGATAAAATAATTTAACATTTCACACATGTAGACTGAATTGTGTACCTTTTAGGTGTACTGGGTAACTATTTCTAAAAGCAGGAATAAAACATTTCTAAAAGCAGATAAAAGTATGCATACAGAAATGTACTTTTTTGAAGTAATAAAACCATCATAAATCAGCTTCCCTACAAATAAAGTCTATCAGTTTTTAGCATGACGCCAAGTCGTTAACCAAGAGAAAAAGCATTTTAGAATATCAAAAGTTTTTGTTGAGATCTACAAGTAGTTTAATAAACAATGTATAAAGTATATTAAATAAATGCTAAAGTGTAGCTCATCTTAGAAGGACACACTAAGAAGCAAACAACAAGTTTTGCCAAAGATGAAGATCCATTAAAGGAATGCATACCGACTTAAGAGTAACTTTCAGGCTGATTGGAGACGCCTTCTTTAATGATTGGATCGCAACTCGTATCCATTCATCGGCCATATTTACAGATTCTCTTTCCTGAAAATTTCAAATGCAAGTAAAAAATTTAAGATTTTCTCCCTTTTTTTTCCTCTATCTGCTTTCCAATAGGATGTGTGCTTTTTATGTGATTTCTTTTGGGGTCAGCATAAATGTTAGGAAGATAAGTAAGTTGCCAGCAAGTAAAATGTGGAACTTAGGACTTGAAGGCTTGGGTTAGTAATGGAAAATGACAATGAAAGGAAAAGTCAAATCAACTTACAAGGGCAGATATAATCTCTTCAACTGTATCCTTAGAGAAACACTTGTCAACTATATCTAACCTACAAATATCAGCAAGATATCAGGAAAAGCATAGGAATTCTAGAGTCTACAATATCGATATCACTAACAAACAATAGGTCAATCCAATCTGAATCCTGACTACAATAAATATGGAATCAATGTTGATGTAACAATAAAAGGTTCCAGCTAACCACCAAAGATCTAAGTCATAATAACGACCCGAACATGCGAGATGACATGAACATAACATTTAGTGATCTCAACTGCTACCATTCCAAAACTTTCAAACTTCACTTGCACATAGAGCATTGTTTGACCACACATTGCTAGCACACAAACTCATCGGTCTCTTCCAGAATTTGTGAATTTCCTTGGACATGATGCAATTTTGGAGTTAAAGCATGAAAAATCCTGCTGAACTTAGCACTCCTTTGTTAGAGACCTTAGGAGTTTTTTGGAGGCACCACTGTCCTGCTAGCAGATTCTGATAGAAGTAGTTTCACTTTACTTCTAACATGTATCATAATCATCCAAGAATCTTCTGAGAGAAACATAGTATGGAAATGCTCATCTATTTGTTGAAACAAAGAGTGATCTTTTGAAATTAACTAGCTAATGTAAAAACTGCAGTTGGACATTTTGACAGCACAACCAAGAGGAATTTTCCACACGGAAGGAAAAGACACATAAAATATGTTAGAAGCAGTTTCAACCCCATGACTTCTCTCTGAAATTTTAATTTTCATATTCAATTTATGAACTGTCTTGTCACAAGGCATAAGTCAAAGTGAAGGATTGGCAAAGTCACATCTCCACTTTCTTCACACAAAATTTTTTCAGCTTCAAATTCCAAAAAGGATATCTTTGTGCATTTCACATTATTATGATCTTAACATTAAAAGTTCTTTCTGCTGAGATAATAATGTTGGAGGATGTTGTACAGACTACCGAGGACATCAAAATGCACCTTGTATGCTTTTACAATCGAAATAAAATACTTTAAGATACCTATTATATGCACAGCTCTCTTTTAATGGAATCTGCTGCGAAAACTGGTCGATCCTCGCACAAATAGCAAAAGGATCAGATGTCTCCATCTTAGCAAGTGACTCCTCCAATAGTGCCACTTTCTGTTAATTAATAAAGAAAACATGAGGACTGTATCTCACAACAATTCAAACTCAGAAGCATCTGTTAGACCAGAAATATTGTTTTGGAGAATATATTGACAGAAGATTTACCAGAAGAAAGGAATAGAAATAGAAGAATTTATATCCAAAAATATACATGCATACTAATTTTTTATGGAAACATGCATACATATTATTTGTGAATCACAAATGAGCATACCCCAGAAGGAACAAAGTGAGTAGCAAGGCCACATGCCAGCATTTCAGCCCCATCTAACCTGGTGCCAGTGAGACCGACATATTCTCCTGAAATTGAGAAGAAATAATCAAGAGGAATGAACAGTATAAAATCATCTCCTAAACCCAAATATTTATTTCCATGAAGATATTGCTAGCTAAAATTAATAAGATTTAGTCAAATGGTTGGTCTCTTCATGTTGATTATGTTCTCTTTCTCCCGTCTATGATTACTCTGTAATTTTTAAGAAACATTTTCCTTGAAGTAATGTCTGTCTGGATGGTTAACATTCTGGTTAATCATTTTTTCCCTTAAAAAAAGGAAAACAAAAAGAAGAAAATACTATCAGGAGTCCTACAAAAATGTATGAATTAAGTCACTCAAATATCAGTGCTTTTCTATTATGAACTTCTCGATAACAAGAAGAGATATAACCCAATAATGTTAATTGATATGGAAAAGAAACAAACATACCTAAAATACTTATTGGCTAAATGTATTGAACTCACATAAGTTGCTCGTATAGCAGTTTCATTCATCTCTAAAAACCATTATTCAGTAATTATTTTGAGAGAAATTTTATCCAACAGGTTAATTGTCATAAATGTGCAGCGGAACTGGAAAATCTGAAAAGAAACACATGCACTAAACTTGTAGAAAAATTAAAATCCTACATGAGCACAGTGAATTTGTTTTTGACGAGCAAGCACACTAAATTATCATAGAGATGAAAATATGTATTGAACTTGGATTCTCAAATACAAAGCTCTACCTCTTTCTAGAGTTGAGAGAGAAGATTATCAGTACCCAGCAACAATTTCGAACATAAAAGCCAGTCATTGTCTCAATATGTAGATGATGAAAAATGGCATTTATGTACTCCTAGAGTAAGGGGACTGAAACAATAATCTTACCAAAGAAACCAGGAAGCCTTGACAAGAAATATGAAGATCCTATATCTGGAAACAAACCCAATGATGTCTCTGGCATGGCAAAAACCTGCACAAGAATTGTAAGATGACGATCCTATATTGTCTTACATAACATATGCTGGTAGCCAACTGGATCTTTATGGCTATGTATGTATATGAATAAGCCCAAGAAGAGAATGGCCTTTTTTAGTGCATATTCATCTCATAGGAAATAAGCATGTACAACATCCCTTAAGAAGTTATATCAAATGTTAGTGCACAAGTGATGGTATAAATGAAAGGGAATTCAGGTGCAATTAAAAAAAAAGCAAAATAAAACAATCAAGACAACAATGTTTTGTTGTTTAAGGATCAAGCTCCAACATACACATGTGCTAATTGTTTCATATCTGGATAATGACAATAAAATTTTGATTATCATCCCTCATTCCAATACATAACTTGTCCAAGCATATTCATTTGTTAATTATTTCAACAGAAAATTTCAGATTTTTTACTTATGAACTAAATGGAAAAAAACATCTCACCATCGAAAATTCCTATGCAAAATCAGATATTTATGCTGTCATATCCTAGATGAAGCATGCAAAATATAATAAAGTATATTTGTTTAAAGAGAGTTAACAGTGTAAGCTTTAGAGCTATTAGACAATTAAAGTAAAGGACAGAAATAGCGCCACGTTAACAGGCCAAAATCTGAAGAAACAGTACTGTTTTCTCTGTGGCAACACGAAATCTCCCATGTATTGAAACACCAGCCCCACCTCCCATGCAAATTCCATCAAGAATAGAAACCTATAACCAAAGCACTAAGATCATGTCGTTAATTATATGAAGATTTTATTAAGAAGCATTCAAAATTCTGTGCGAGGAGAAAAAATATGGCTGTTAACAAGTTACCTGAGGTTTACTATAAGTTGCAATTATGTAATTCAAAATAAATTCATTCCGGAAAAATTCTGCACCTGAACTCCAATGCCCTGATACATTTGAGCAATAATATGCGGTTAATTACCAAATTACCTGAGGTTTACTATAAGTTGCAATTACAACAACAACAACAACAACAACAAAGCCTTATCCCACTAGGTGGGGTCGGCTACATGGATCATACGACGCCATTCCGCTCTATTAGTAACCAAACCTTTCGGTTGCAATTACGACGCCATTCCGCTCTATAAGTTGCAATTATGTAATTCAAAATAAATTCATCCCAGAAAAATTCTGCACCTAAACTCCAATGCCCTGATACATTTGAGCAATAATATGTGGTTAATTACCAAACACAACATATATTGTTATTGAATACTGGAAACAGATTAATATATTGTTACCAAACACAACATATTTTGTTACCAAGCTAATTAGTGTGACGTGGCATACTGTAAATATGTGGCTTTTACCATTATTGTACACACCAGTGGAAAGGTGACATTTATTAGTTTAAAGGGAGGCATTAGCCAATTTACCTTTTATCAGAATATCAGGGGCTTTAATTTGAAAGAAATGCTTTTAGACAGAATTGAAGAAAGAACCAGATAAACCTTCATTTATAGAATGGGCGACTGCCGCAACATCTCCTCCAGCACAAAATGCTCTTCCTTTTCCCTGAAACCATTAAGACTGAAACAACTAAAACAGAAGCCAAATTTGATGTGGAACATGTGGTCCTAACACCATAAGATTCACATATTACATACTATCTCTGTAGCTAAGATCTCCCAAGAGCATGGAGGATTAGTACGGCTTGTCCAAGGTATTTAAGGATATGAGAGTGTAGAATGTCCCTACTCCCTAGTTCCTACCCTTCAAATGCAAGGAAAAGAATATAATATCTTTTTGCATTGATGATCAAATAACTCATATGTTCTCCTGGATGCAAATTTGTATGTTCTCCTTGAAAGCCTCGTGACCTTCCGTTCGTCTCCGGCAGTCCCTGCCGGCGGCGCCACTTCCCGCCTCCGGCAATCCCTGTCGGCGTCGCCACCTGCCGCCTCCGGCAACCCCTGCCGGCGGCGCCACTACCGTTTTCAACACTGTTTCCTCTCGCCTTTTCTTATCTCTCGTCAAGGATGCGACCGCGACTCCAACAATTGGCTAACGGCTGGACGGCCATTTCCCGGGCCAGATCGTCTCGATGGCCGGCCAGTCATTGTTTCCGGTGCCTTGGAGAGGGCCATTTCGCACGCACATGCTCTGGTCCTCTTCGTTGCCTCGCCTGTGGGAAGGAAGGCCACCGCAGGATCCTCTGTCCCTTTTCAAGCCAAAGGAAGCCACCTGCGACCCCCGGCGCCGGGCCTGTTGCAATCAGGGAGGAGGGGAGTGAGCCGGTACCCACCGTCGTACTCCCTTGGTCGTCACCGATGCAGAGGGACATGGATTTCCTTCGTTTCTGTCTCGTCGGCGAACCCACCGGACCCCTTCCCGACCTGCCGGTCCTCCGCACGGCAGTCGTGGCATGCACGGGCTCCTCCCCGCCGTTCCATCTGAGTTGTATATCGACGGCACTCTGGCTCCTTGTTCCCGGCTCACCCCAGCAACGGGAGGCGCTCCTGTCTGCGCCAAATCCTGTCTCACCGGAATGCAGCATCCGGTGGCGCCATTGGCGTGAGGAGGATGGCGCGATACCGGCAACGCCGACGTCTAGGTCCACCGTCGATATCCGCGACCTTCCCCTCCACCTCCTCCAACCGGACGTAGTCTTGGCCATCGCCAACACCCTCGGAAACCCTCTGGCGCTCTCCTTGTCGGCGATGGGGTCACCGGATTTTCTGCGGTCTCGGTCGATGTGGCGATGCAGTCTGGTATGCACATCCCGCCGTCGATCATCCTCTGTGCTGGCACCAGCACCTACCGGCTCCAGCTCCGGCGTACGGGGCCGGCGGGGACGTGGGCTGACATCGCTGCCGGACGCACCGCGTCGCTGCCACCTTCGTGCCCTAACCCGCATGAGCAGCACGTGGGAGGGGTACGGGGTGGTCAGAACGGGACAGCTTTATTTCAAAACCACTCCCCTAATACAGTTGTCACCCACCTAACAAACCCCACCTCCATCACAGCTGGCACCCATCTAAACCTTCCACATACAGCTCATATCACCCCTCCTCAGACACACCCTCCTGCCACATCAGCGTTTCTAACCATTATCCCCCAACCTATTCACCCTCCCACATCAGCAATCTCACCCGGCCCACATGATCACCCCCATACCCGCTGCCACAAACAACAGACAGCCAATAAACAAAACCCCCATCCACATCAGCAAGCCAGATCCAAGCCCAAACCATCCACCACTCAACCCGCTACAGTAACCCGACCTGCTACAGTAGCCCGTCCCGAGCTCACCATCCTACCCACCCGGGCCGGGCACCTTTCCCCCCTGCTACCCGACCCGAGTGCCCATCAGTATCCCCCCTCCCCTGTTCCGTAACATCCTCCTCCGGCGACCCTCCCCCCGACCCCCTGGGTCACGGAGTGGTCCCCCTCCCCCTCCCCCTCCCGTCCCATCAGCACCGCCACACCGTAGCCCTCTCGCCGACAGCCAAATGGCTGGCCCCCGCCTGAGGCTGGCATCTCGGCGGCGACAGAATTCTGTGGGAGTCGCACCGGAGGCCGTGCAGACCTACAGCCGCCGGCGGTCCCGTGGGTCTCGCATCACGTCATCGCCTGCGGCCAACACCGGGGAGACCCAACAACCTTCACCAAGTAGAGAACTTTCCCCTCCTCCGGCGGCGTCGTCGACTGCACCGGCTGCGGACCAGGCCAGCAGCGAGCCAGCCCTCCTCGGACGACCAGACAGTGATGTCCTGGAGGTCGCTGTGGCGGCCGGTTTTCGGCGGGTCTGCCGGCTCCCCCGGGCGCAGACCGAGGCCCATAGGCGGCCCTTGGGCGTTCTCCGCCCCCCTCAGTGTTTTCTGTTGCTCGCAAGGGGAAGCTCCAGATGGCGGATGACAGTGGGTAGAGGATTTCCCATGGGCGGGACGACCACGGTTTCCTTATGAAGGTGCTCACTTGGAACGTCCGTGGCCTTGGTGACGAGGGGAGGCGTCGAATCCTGGGCCGCTACCTGATGGAGTGGGAGGCTGATGTGGTCTTCCTCCAGGAGACCAAACTTGAGGAGTGTAGCACTCGGATGTGGGAGCAGATTGGTGGTTCGAGGTTATCTCAGCACATAGCCCTCGGCTCTATAGGGCGCTCCGGTGGCTGCATCGTCGGTTGGTGGCCCGATCAATTTACACCGGTAGACTCCTGGACGGCACATTTCTCGATGACGGTCCACTTGAGGCGAGACACAGACGGATCCTCCTACCTCCTCTCTTGTGTCTATGACCCGTGCTCGGAGTCCCTTCGGACGGACATGTGGGAGGAGCTCTCGGCTGTCCGTCTCCACCTCCCATACGCCCGATGGCTGATCGGGGGCGACTTCAATGTCACTTTGGACATGGACGATCGCCCCACCAGACGACAGGGGAGAGATGTTGGTGCGGAGGGGTTCAGGGACTTCATCGACTCGCAGTCGTTGTCTGACATTCCGACAATGAACTGCAGATTCACCTGGAGGAGTACGGCGGCACCATCATCCAGATCCCGGCTTGACAGATTTCTTGCCTCTATTGAGTTAATTGAGGCCCACCAGGTCGACCGTTTTCGGACCACACACCCCTATTGTGGAGGTCCAACGACGGTTAGGTTCTGAGATCCATCTTTCGTTTCGAGAGGTCCTGGCTCTCAGAGGATGGTTTCAGACAGACGGTGGCCGAGTAGTGGCGGAGGATTGCGGCTTCGGACTCTGCGGCACGGACTCTTGCTGCTAGACTCCACGGCTTGCGGTACTTCCTTTTGGGCCACAGGAGACAGATTCGGTTGGCTCGAGAGGCACGGAGGACGGAGGCCTTGGAGGTGATTGCCCAGCTGGATCGTGATGAGGACTCTCGCCATCTCACGGAGGCCGAGGTGGCTCAACGCCGGAGGGCTCAGGCGACCATCCAGTCGGAGGACAGGAAGGTGGAGATTCAGTGAAGGCAGCGCTCCCGGCAGACCTAGCTCCAGGAGGGAGATGCCAACACTCGATTTTTTCACCTATATGCGAGCTCTCGCCGGAGGGCGAACCGGATTGACCACCTGGAGGTCATGGGAGAGAGGATCACTGGACACCATCGCATCGGGACTACCATCTCCGACTTCCATCGGGACTTCTCTCGACGACGGCCCGTGCCGTCGTGGGAATGGTCTCCCAGGGGTATTTCTTGTCTTACTGACGCTCATTCTTCCATGTTAGTGCAGACCATCACTGAGGGCGAGGTCACTGACGCGATTCGGGACCTTAATGGCGAGGGGTCCCCCGGCCCCGACGGCTTTCCGGTCTTTTTCTACAGGGAGTTTTGGTCCGTAGTGCGGGAAGATGTTATGGCAGTCATCCAGGAATTCTCCAGTGGGAACCGGGGCTTTGAGCGCCTGAACAGGTTCCTCCTTTTCATGCTCCCGAAGCGCTCGCCGGCAGAGAGAGTGGAGGACTTCCGGCCGATCGCCCTGTCCAATGCCATCTATCTCTTAGTGGCTCGGGTACTGACAAATCGGCTCCGGGAGGTGCTTCCTGATCTCATTCATCCTGCTCAGTCGGCTTTCATCCGCGGTAGATCCATCACCGACAGCTACACCATGGCCTCAGAGATCCTGGCACACTGGAGGCGGAGGGGACGTCAGAGCTTTCCTCTGACAGGTCGATTTCTCCAAGGCTTATGATTCTCTCTCATGGTCCTTCCTTTGGCGCTCCTTGCAGGTCAGAGGCTTCCCGTCGATTTGGATTTCTTAGATGAAGCGGTGCATCACTACCGCTTCTTTCTCGGTCCTGGTCAACGGGTCAACGGCTGGGGGCTGGGGGCTGGGTGCAGCCATAGCGGGGAGTCCGTCAGGGGTGCCCTCTCGCGCCGATGCTTTTCACGCTAGCTGTCGACGGCCTCGTCAGATGCACGCAGGAGGCATGTCTGGCTGGCCTTTTCAGCGGCTTCGCCGATAGGGTGGTGCCTTTGCTGCAGTATGCGGATGACACCACTTTCTTCGTGGAGGGATCCGAGCTTGAGGCCAGGCGGGTGGCCATCCTAGTGGAGATCTTCGGGGCAGCCTCGGGCCTCGAGATCAACCATGCCAAATTCATCTTCATTCCTTTTGGCATGGTGGCGGAGGACCCATCGCGATGCGCTGCGGAGCTGCACACTCCGGCCAGCGCCTTGCCCATCACTTATTTGAGTCTCCCTCTCTCGGACCGTCATATTGGCTCTCGGAGGTGGACCCCGGTCATCGAGCGGCTGGAGCACCGCCTTCAGGGTTGGAGTTCTCGGCTCCTATCCAGTGGGGGGCGCCTGGTCCTACTCCGTGCTGTCCTCTCAGCTCTCCCGACCTATTTCATGTCTGTGCTTCAGATGCCGGCCTAGGTATTATCACGGATTGATTCATTGTTGAGCAGGTTCTTTTGGCAGGGTTGCGACCAAGCCCGCCGAGTTCATCTCGTTGCCTGGCACACCATTTGCAGGCCCACCACACAGGGAGGTTTGGACGTTCGGGACCTTCGTTGCACTAACTGGGCACTCCTTTCCCGATGGGTTGGACGGATTATGGGCCCCGAAGACAGTCTATGGAAGGAGATTTTTTTCACATGCTATGGTCGTGATCTATCTTGGGACTCCAGGCCTATTTTACCTCGTGGTGCCTCCTCTTTCTGGAAGGGGGTGGCGGCCCTATTTCCTCGGGTGCGGCCTTTCATGACTCCGGCATTGGGCTCCGGTGAGGCTTTCTCTTTCTGGCAGCATGACTGGTTAGTCAGAGGCTCACTTGCGGTTTCCTTCCCCCGGCTGCGGGCACTTGCGGCGCACCCCGACGCATCTGTGGCAGAGTGCTGGTCGGAGACGGGTGGCCCGGGCACCGGCTCTTGGACTCCTCTTTTCGGCTCTCCATTATCTGATCAGCGAGTCTCCGAGTTACTAGTTCTCCATTTGCGGATTGCGCCTTTCCGCCCGGATCCAGCGCGGACGGATGGCTGGGTCTGGATATCTGACTCTTTCTCAGCACGCAATCTTTATCTCCGTTTCCTTCTGGACATCACGGACTCTGCAGACCTCCGAGCAGATTGCAGTCTCATCTGGCGCTCACGTGTTCCGCTGAAAGTCAAGGTCTTTGCTTGGCTTCTGCGGCGTGAGCGGATCCTTACTCGAGCATATAGGGCACGGTGGGCTCCACAGGCTGATGCTTCTTGCGTACTCTGTGGAGAGACAGAGGATGTCACTCACTAATTTTTTGGATGTTTGGTGGCTAGAGAGGTCTGGTTACGGACGAGGAGCATGGCCAGTGCTTATCTGATGGTTTTGGATTTTTGGCATGCCCTCAGGGGTCTCGGCAGACAGAGGTTGGGATGGAGAGCTCCACTGGCGACTTTTTTGGCTGGTGCCTGGGCCATCTGGCTTCAGCGCAACCGTGCCATTTTTTGTGGGGAGAGATGTCAGGTGGAGGGTATTGTGCACCATATATCTTGTCTTATTCGGGAGTGGGGTTTTGATTAGTACCTGATTTTCCTCCTTTTTTGCCGCTCTCCACTGGAGAGTGTTCCACATGTACATGATATTTCTATTCAGTGATATATATATACTTGGATGGCAACCGAAGGGGTAGTCATCCTTTTTTCTCTCAAAAAAAAAATATCTTTTTGCATTTAAGAATGCACATGAGGAGAGTACCTTCACTATCAATATCTTGACCTTGTGATCTTTCTCATAGGCGGTGAAAAGATCCAGAAGTCGCATAACCTGAACAAACATCAGGAAACTGCATCAGAGCTCTTCTATCAGATTTTAAGTCTTAAAATGGCCAAGCTTGATTTTTTTAGGGAAAGTGACCAAGCTTGAATTCCTATATCTGATTTTAGAGTAACATCTATCATCTATAAGGATAGTTGTGAATTTGTGATTCCACAAAGGAAAGGAATCAAGTCAAAAAGTTAACCACACCTGAAGAAATGGAGAGAAGGATGAAAGAATAAGTTGGTGGATGGTTGTTAATATTTTTTTAAGAGTTTGTTAGCAAACTCTTGTGAGCCCTACAAAACTTTGTAATGTTTAACCAACAGAATGCTTACTGGTTCATTCAATAATATTGGATTTTCCGTTATGAAAGAACTTACTAAAATCACACGTACCATTGGAAAAGAGAGGGCATTCAATTGTCGAGGTCTGTTCAATGTCAATATCCTTGTGAATCCACATTCTTCAGCCAACACCTGACCAAATTCCAAGAAAAAAGGTAATAAGATAAATCTCTAGGGGGGTGGGGGTTGGGGGGGTTGGGTTTCTAAGATAATAACGTTTTCAAAGTTAAAATAATGAATAGGGACGGAAACAGAAGAGTGATACACAAAAGCATGTTTTAGATGAAAATTGGTCAATGCCTTTTTTCTCTTTGGTGATAAAGGCATGAACAACTAGCAATAGATGAACCAAAAAGGATGAGTGTTAACTTTTGAGCTCTTTAGATACCTATTCAAAAGTACCCTATCAGATTCAAGTACAATGCTTAAATAAGGTTGCTTGGCTCTAAGAATAACGATATAAACATCAACATAAAGTCATTGAATAATCAAAAAGAAAAGTCTGAGACACCTTAAATCATATGACTCAGTTGAAAATGTCATATTAAAGCTATTTGAAGCATCAACATCCAATATTAAAAAATAAGATGCAGATCGTCCCTCTCAAGCCTAGTGCTAATAAGGGCATTCAAGTTTCATCACATCGAAGCCTGGCTGCTTTGCCCCTCTTTCACTGGCAGCCAGGTTACCTTGTCGTGCTCCCTATTGCCTAGTCGTCCTTATGCTGGTGTAGTGAGCGTCTCTCTGACTCCAGTTCTGACAGCAACGTTCTCCCGATCAAATTAAGACGCCAGAGAATGCGATGGGAATTTCGCAAATAAGAATCACAACTCGCGGGATCCCCGGCGCCAGCAAATGCAAATATGATAATTGGTAATTGAAAGCAGATTTGGTAGCGTATTCAATCGACTGCAAAGTCCGGATGGAGGAGGGACCCGACGGGGTGAACAAGGGAAGCAGTGAAATTAGGGTTACGTCGGAAAGGGACGAAGAAGAGAAGAGATGGAGAGAGATTACTATAATTCGTCTTCGTTCGTTATACAACAGATTCGGCAAGTGTTGTGATCCAAGGATTCAGACTGTAAAAGTGAAACCAGGAAATTGAGAGGGTACCTGATCCGTGTCGTTGTTGGTCGCCATGGGGATCGATCGAGCAGGGAGGAGAGAAGAGGAGAGCGAGAGGTTTAAGCCTTTACGGTAGAAGCTGCAGTCCACACCATCCGTTGTATCTTGCAAATTATGAACTCCCGGGAATGATTTATGAATTTATTGTATATCATGTAATAATATGTTATTTCCATTATATTATTATAAACATTTATTATTATTATTGTTTGTTGCAAGGAATATTATGATACCTGGGAAAATGAGAAATGATTAGAAGAAAAGAATAAAATAGGTAGGACGATTTCATTTTTTTTAAAGAGTAGCATTTAATTACCCTCCCAAATATTTAATACATATAATATTAAATTATTTAATACATGTTTATTATCCTAAATATTTATTAAGTATTATTGATATATTTGTTATTCGAGATTAGCATTCCACTAATCCCCCTAAATTTTATGTTGTCCATATTTTTGGTGGCCCAAGTTGCCCAAAGGCTTTTTTCAATCAGAACATTTGTAATAGAGCCAGTGCACATGGGATCAGCCCATTATTCATAGGTGGGCTGTTAAATGTTGGACTTGCTCACGATTTTTATTTCAACGGTTAAAGAATATTGAATATTCTTCTTAATTTAAGTTCTTTGTTTTCCAGCCATAAAATTCAACTCATCATTAAGACTGAAAAATATTATTATGATTTAAAGTTATTTTTTTATAATAATATGTTAAGTAGTAATTTGCCTTGTAAGTTAATATGTCAGAGAATTTATAAAAAGGCTATGAGTCGATTTAAATAAATAAACTTGCTTATAAATTATGATGCTATTTATTTATTTAAGTCATGTCCAAATTAGGTTTAGTTAGGCCAAGCTCACTAACGATGCGACTTATTTGTCAGTCCAATTCGAGACACGCGAAGATGTGGCTGGAGAAGTATGGCGTGACTCGAGCAAGTCACCAATTATCACATCTAATTTTGATATTACGAAAATAAAATAAGATAAATATTATTTTACATACCATAAATGAAACCAAATGCTTATTTTCACCTTTTTTTTGTAATGATAAGAAAAGGTCCCTTCGTTGGGAAAAATAACCACTGAAAAAGGTAAATAGTAATTTCGTCCCCTTTTAATAATAATAATAATAATAATAATAATAATAATAATAATAATAATAATAATAATAATAATAATAATAATAATAATAATAATAATAATAATAATAATAATAATAATAATAATAATAATAATAATAATAATAATAATAATATGGACCTGGGCATGATAAAATAGAGGTATGATACTTGTGCTAAACGTGTCAATTCCTGTGGTGTCAACTTTTGACTAATTTGGCATTGGCACAATTCAGCACGATCAAAATTCCACGGTTTATTGCTACCGGGAAAGAAAAAAAAATCCACCATTACTGTGAGATGAAAAATCATTTGCAGTTGTATTTTTTATAAAAAAAAATAATTTAATTTCATGGATGGAGATATTTGTTTTCTGCTTATTGGTGTCAATTAACATTTAGATTTAGTAAAATAGAAATATTAGGTCGATGAATATATAAATATATATAGAGAGAGGGTAAGTAGCATGCTAATGTGTAATGATCGTTATATAATGATTATATGATTGATATGCAATTTCTATTGGATTTAATATTAGTTTATTAAATTTAATCATAATCATTATTAAATAATTCAAATTTATTAGATGATCATGTACAATTTTTAACTACATATTACTTAAACTATGTGGATTAGGGACTCCGATATATTCCAAAGGGAATAATTCCCATGAATTAATGGGTGATAAAAACAAATGTTAGATCAGTTACTTTGATCGGTCTTCGGTCAGTGACCGAGTGTGCATGAATTTGAAGATGTGGTCAGTGGAAAAACAACAACAATAATATATTGCGTCACGTTAATTGAATGCATTTACCAAGGGATTTGACTAATTAATTAAGTTTGATCACCAACTTTGCTTTTCCTCAATAGCCGCCTTCTGATACTGACTAATTTGGTCCCATGCACGAAGCATCCATATTCGTGCATGCAGCCCACAACGAAATCTCACCTTAATTTGACCACCTTTATATATATATTAATTAACGAAAATAATAAAGAACATATTATATATTAGTGGATTAAAAAAAATATGTAGTTAATTTGTTTTTTTCTCTCCTCCACATATATATATATGAAATATTATGGATGTTAATTTTCTTCACTTATTAGCTTAATACATCTCAACCTCTAATGCTAAGATCAAGAATATAGTTTCTTATATGCGAATAAAAAATAAATAAATGAAGTTACATTATAATTTAATTTAATCTCACTCATTAACGCAAGCAAACAATATGGTTGGTTTAACGAATTAAAAAAAATTCGTTGCACCTTTTACTCAAACCGGTAAGTGATTGGATGTCTCGACTCTGGGGAAGATTAATTAGAAATAAAGTAATCAGATATATTTTTTAATTAAAATTACATGTTTTAAAGCACAAATTTAAGGGTGATGATGTTTAACATGAATGATAATAGAAGTATATATAAATATAACTAATTAAAACGATGTCAAAATAAACGAACATGCACGTGCATGTTTCAAAACTAACAACCATGGCAGTTTATTTGACTGAAACTTTTTTAAGGAATCATTTGACTTTTAGAACGTGGATAAATTGGGGATGCATGCATGACTTTATGTGGACCGTTGAGTCCATGGTCATGGCCGATGTGGTGCTGACACACTCCCATACTTATATTATCCATCTATCTAATATATATATATATATATATATGTATGAAATTGAAATGGATTTTGTTAGGTAGGTGCCACGGCGAAAGCATTCATGACAAATTTTCTTTTGTCTTTCTTTTTTGGGACATAAATATTTTTATATTATCCTTTTTTTAAAAAGATAAGATTGGATATTTGACTAAGTTTTCTACTCCTCAATATTGATGAAAATGCAATGCAAATCCACCAACCAATTGATACGTGCATTCACTGTTCAATGGGCCAATGAGAGATTTGTGAGAGAGAGACAAGTAAGTAGGTATTACATTACTTGGTAGTTGCAAAGGTGTGATTGGGTGAAGGCTTAGCCGTTGCATTGAATCAATTAAATAATGATACATAATATTGTTCAAAGTTCAAACCCATACTTTTACCGGATCCGTATGTAGTCATGTTTGTGTTTTCGAAGGAGACATGTGTAGGAAAATTCAATCAAATAGATTAATCATCTTATTCATGCGACTTAGTCTACTTGGATGAGTAATTGTTTTTGTCTAGAAATTTAATTAAGCTATAAAATAAATATCATAATTGACCATGTTGTAAACAAAATACCAGTATGCTACATTCTTTAACTTTTATTTTATTACGGGGCTGCAACAATTTCAACTGCCCGTAAATTATTAGTATATAGGATGAAAATTCTATTAAGTCAACTATGATATAAGTGATGCTACTTATCACATCTCATGTATAAGACACCACATCATGTAGATGGAAGCAGTAGGGCTACATTTTAGCACAAACGTAAAAAATGCACCTCTAAGTCTTGGCTGAATAATAACTCGTACGTGAAATTGGGAGATCTCCCAAGGCCTACTCAAGTTACAAGTACACTCATTATTCATGGCACAGAAGAAATCATTTTTTTAGGGAAAATATTTTTCAAGAAAGTATTCTTCATTAAATGAATTTCACCGCAGCACAAGTAGCCGCCGATCTTTCATCTGTTGCCGTCATCATCGCTGATTTACCACCGATCTATCGTGTGTTGCCGTCCGATTGTCTCCTCTCCTCTCTCCCTCGTCCTCTCCTCTGTTTCCTCGATCTGAGCCGTCGTCCACTATTTGCACCCCCATCCCTATCTATTATCATCCTCAATCTGCACCGCCCCCGGTCCTCCGTCCTTGATCCGCCGTCCGTCGTCAATCGGGGAAGAGGCAAAGCGAAAGTCTCCAATATTGCAGTCCATCCAAAATGCACACTTTACACAATATTTGACCCAAAAGGGAATGTCACACCCCATTAATATATATATATATATATATATATGGTTTAGTTAGTAATAATAGCACGAGGGTCAATTAGTGTGATAAGCGAACACACTTGAACGCCGTCAAGGTCCAAACCGCGTTATGCCAGAACAGAACACCCGTGCGAACGTGGACTTTCAACCCCACGTAATCTTCATGCAAAAAACGCAGGAATGCACACGGCGGCTACTCTTCTTTGTCTTCTTCTTCTTCTTCTTATTATTATTATGCCAAAACCACATCATTATTTTTTTTTGTTGAGGTGGGGATTTTCACATCATCAGTTTTGAATTTTTTCAATTGGCATGATTTTTCTTTTAACGCTTAAAATTATTTATATTTTGAATCATTTAGATTATAATAATATTAAATTTTTAAAAAATTTAAATTATGGAATTGCGCAATTAGTTATCTAATTTAACTGTTATAGAAAGCGGCGTATTATAATAAAAAAAATATGCAGCGACTAATTTAATTTCTGGTCGTGGAGTTGACCTTTTCTCGTCAATATTTCCACGTTGCCTCGACGTTACCATGAACAGTGAACTGTGACGTGGTATTTTGTGTACGCCAAAAGGCCAGGTCAGAGTCAGGACTCAGGAGTCCATCTCCACGAAAATATCCATATAGAAATTTTTGGGAAGGGATTCAAATCATTCCCTAAACTATTTTTGTATAGTATTTAGTATATAATTGTCCTTCTCTCATTAAAAAGCTATGATTTTTTAAACGAAAAAAAAGTTAAATATAATTCATAAATGGTTAATTCAAGATAAAAGACACGTATATATATATATTAAGGTAAATGTAAATTTCTTGGCTCCTCCGAAATGAGCTTAAATATAAATTAAGAGCATGTTATTAATATTTATTAATTTACATTCCCCTTCTTAAAAAATCTTCTGGGTTTGGAAATTGCTACGTACCTTAAAAAAGTGACGAAAAGTTAACGACTGACACTTAATAAAATGCAATTTTTTAATTAAGTCTGACATGACATGTATCGGGCGTCACAATATTAGTGTTTAATCTCCATGGAAAGAAAAATAGGCTTTTTTTATGTTAATGAGAAAGAAAGAAATAAAATTTGAAAAGATTTAACAGATTTTCACTTCGGAGGACTAAAATGTCGTGGAAGGGGAAAAGTGAAAAACATTTTCTTGACATTTTTGAAAATATATTGCGACAACGTTTTTTATGAGATGAGTCAATCCTAATGGTATTATCGGAATTTTTCTTTTTTTATTATAAAGAAAGGCTGCCCATGAATATAATAAGAAATAAATTAAAAAAAATTAATGAATATTCCTCTCCACCTTCATGTAGAGCGATTATTTTTTATCATTTAATTAATTTAATAATTCTAATTCATCATCAAATTAATTATATACTTTTTAGATGAAATAATATATATTTATTTGGATAAATTGATAATAAAAATATATCATTTAAATTAATCATATTTGTTAAGATTGGATAATTCGATGATTTTAATTTTAATTATATTTATTATTTAACATATATTTAAATTAATATATAATTATATTATTATTTTAATAAGTCAAAGTAATGTTCTACATCAAATAGTTTACATATACATTTTTTTCTTTAAAAAAATATATACATTTATGTACCATTGAAGCATTTATTTTAAAAGGTGTCACAGGGACTCATAATTCATAAACTCTGCTTTTATATGGAAACAACTCTGCACCCTCCCAATAATTTCTCCCATTAAAAAAAGAAAAAAAAATGATCTTTACTTTTGGTGAAACAGAGAAGCATCTAGATTTTTTTAAGTACAGATCAGGTTTATGGAATTTAAAATTATTAACGTTCGACTAACCATCCAACGTTTAAAATTTAATTTTGCTATTAATTGAGTCAATTACCTTTAGTTGGAATTATGTGGATTTCAACCAACCGAGACAAAAACACAGCACAATTTTAATGGAACAGCACAAAACATCCCGTTATAAAAACGCTGCAGCGGTTATATTCTACAGTCGGTTCTGTTGCTCGAAATCAACCACCCCAAAAAAAAAATCTTCCATTTCCAGTTATTAAAAATTTCAAATTTTATTTGAGAAAGTGGTCGCTGGGAAGTGGAGGACAATTTCCGCTCCTGAATATCAAATAAATAAATAAATAGGCATAACTCATTTTTTGTTCCCATAGTAATATAGTATTAACAAAAATAAATGATCAGTTTTTTTCAATATATAAATTATATATTAAAAAAACAAATCCAGATTGAACGAGAAAATTTCTTTTACCGGAATTAAATTTCTTTATTTTTTCCCAATAGAAAAAAAAGAACAATTACGTCGAAATTTTTTTATAGGACCCGGTCCAGATGCATCCGACCTATTGCTGAGCTTAGAAGGCACTTGCCCCCTTCTTGGGAGACGGAGCTCCTCCGCCTCTTTTGCAAGTTCCCAAAACAGAGCCCGATACCGACTCTGTTTCCCTTCACCATCATCTTACCGACATCAACAGAGACATCGCACTAACTCTCGACTCCAGTTATTTACTGCATCCATCCCGCTTTCTAGTTTTCCCTATAAAAAGGAGCTCCCCCCCTCCCCTTCATCTCAAGTCTCATATCGTCTCATTCCTCAATCCTCCTCCCAGCAGCGGACTCGTGCTGCTTCGCGTAGTTGCAGACTCCACCTTTGGATTTCTCGTCATCCCTTCAATTCAGTCATGGCACTCACCGGCAGCTCTGCTCCTCTTTGCTCCGTCGTCGTCTGTTTGCTCGCCTTTTTTCTTGTTCTTCCAGGTAATGAGCTCGCTCTGTTGTGTTTTTGTGTGTGTGTGTGTTTTGTTTGGTTCATTTGTTGGGGTCTGTAACTAAGGTTTTTGTCCTACCTGAGCAGGGTGTTTGGCTGCGACCTTCACATTCACGAACAACTGCGGGTACATTGTGTGGCCGGGCATTTTGTCGAACGCCGGCACGGCGCAGCTCTCCTCGACCGGGTTCCCCCTCAACCAGGGCGAGTCCAAGAGCCTCGATGTTCCGACTTCCTGGTCCGGGCGGCTGTGGGGTCGCACCCTCTGCTCCACCGACGCCACCACGGGAGCCTTCAGCTGCGCCACCGGGGACTGCGGCTCCGGGAAGGTGGAGTGCTCCGGCGGCGGGGCCGCTCCGCCGGCCACCCTCGCGGAGTTCACGCTCGACGGGAGCGGGGGGATGGACTTCTACGACGTGAGCCTCGTGGACGGGTACAACATCCCCATGCTCGTGTCGCCGCAGGGCGCGGCGGTCGGCGGGGCCGGCAACTGCACCACCACGGGTTGCTTGGTGGACCTGAACGCGCCGTGCCCGGCGGACCTCAAGGTCGTGGTCTCGAGCTCTGACGGCGGCAGCGAGGGCGTGGCATGCAAGAGCGCGTGCGAGGCCTTCGGGTCGCCGGAGTACTGCTGCAGCGGCGAGTACGGGAACCCGAACACGTGCCGGCCGTCGGCGTACTCGCAGTTCTTCAAGAGCGCGTGCCCGCGGGCGTACAGCTACGCGTACGACGACGCCACCTCCACCTTCACGTGCGCCAACGGCGTCGACTACGTCATCACCTTCTGCCCCACCACCACCAGGTATACCTCTTTTTTCTTCTACTTACAATTAAATATAATTACTATTACCTCTTGGGTTCCAATTTGCAACATTTTATATTTGAAAATTTCATAAAATTTAAATGGTGCATTTTTTAAACCTTGCTCTGATCATAATTACGGAATCACTTATGAAATTTGATATTATTTTTTCTTTAAGAAAAATATATTGATATGGTATTTTAACTGTATTTATTATTTTCCACTGGAAATCATACGATTAAATATCTTTTATTTAACTCTATTAATTGATATTAATTCTAATGTTAGCTTTTCCTCCGAAATCTAATCCTTTATCCTTTGATGTGGAGCAGCCAAAAGTCTTCCGGCCAGAACCCGGAGGCAGCACGCGTGGTAAACAGCTCGATGGTCTTCTTCGGCGGCCAGGAGGTGAGCGGGGCAGCTCCGGCCGCCGCATTGCATCCGGCGACGGCCATGATGACCGTCGTATCCGTCGCTGTCGCCGCGGCGGCGACCCACCTAATTAGGCCGTTCTGATTCAGCTCCAGAACTAGTTAAAGTTCGTGTCAAAGTTGGCCTCTGGTAGATTAATTGACGTGACAGTAGACGATACCATTCATACACAGACAATCTTGCAAGTGACGCCCAATTTTGCAGCGGTCAGCGGCGACCTACCCCTCGCCATAACGAGAAGGCGAAGTGCAATTTTGGACAAGGAAATGCGACGTTGCTTTCTTAATTTTGTTCTATTTTTGGGGTGGGTGAAACAGGGGAACTCCTCTCTGCCTTCAACAGCTTCTATTAGTTCGCGCTTTTGTATTCTTTATTATTATTATTTCTTCTTAGGTTATATTGGTAGCGATGTTTGATTCTTTTCTTTTCTTTTTTTTTAGTTTAATTTAATACAAAGTAGTCAGGTAAAAATAGAAAATTCAATGATATGTTAGGAATATATATATTTTTTGGCTTGTTTACGGTGGAGAATTAAGTAATGGAAATTTGGAAGTATATATGAACATGGTGTGAGTTGAGCTCATGTCACTCTCTCTCTCTCTCTGTGGCTTTGCAGAAACAAAAATGGTGACTGCTTGTGTTTGAATAATATGAAATATAGCGACAAAAGAAGAAGTTATACTTTTCTGTGAATGTGTCCAACACTATGTTTGCTTGGACTTGAGTTGATTCATGAGCATTGTTTGATCATTGCTGTATCCATGGGTATGCATGAAGTATGAACGAACAAAATTAACAGAATGTTACCTTTTGACATACTCAAAAAGTTTTCCCATATGATGTTTGGTTGCCAACTATATTCCTCATCTCGAACCCATAAAATCATAATATTCTCTGGCTATTGAAATAAATATTTTAACTTAAATTTCTGAATATTAGTTCGATCAAACTTTGACAGAACATGCCGGAATGAAAAAGGTGAAAGAATTCTGTGGGGGGAAGGAGCCCTCTGTTCCCCAGAAATTTCCGTACTTAGTGCCGAATAACTTAAATTACCGAATAGTGCGGTAAAGAATCAATGATGCCTCAAATCATACGGCTCTGCTCTTTTTTTGTTTACCATAAGCACAAGGTTAACTTTGTACGAAAAAAAAATGATCAGGGGGATGTTTGGATGAATCGAGAATAAGTTTGTGTGAAATGATAATTGAAATCGTCGCATCATAGGAATAACTTAAATTGCCATAAGTTTGTGAACTCTAATAGTCGCCATTAATTTGCAGTCTCTTAAGTTGGACGAGTTTTTTTTTTTTTTTTTTTGCTTTTGAATGGATGTTAAGTTATTCCTATGCTAATCATTTTGTGCACACGACTTGGTGGCAACAAAAAAAAAAAAAAGTAGCAATAAGCCAAAAATAATAAAATAATAAAATTAGGAGACTACTTAATAGAACATTGAAAGTGGTACTTATTAGGCCCAACTAGACATTGAGAACGAAAATCAGAATTCAAGCCCAACCTTTGTCAAATTCAACTCCGAGAAAGGCCGATTGAAATCGAGACGGCCCGGTAAGAGGAAGACCAACGTCTAAAAAAGGAGCATAGGGTTTAAACTTTATTCTTTTTTTCTGTTTAAAATAAATGGGCACATAAACTTTAAATCTATGCCATAGGTTTTCATGAATAAAATATATGTTTTGTTTAATAAATATTTTATTAGTTGCACTTTTGCACATAACATAAGAAACATCTCCAATTGGATTTTTTCCAACATAGAACCTGTTCTGATCCAATTACATCCTGGGTCGAGAATATTTCTCGGAAAGTCGAGTTGATCCAGTCCGGATCGACCTGGTCGATTCGGATCGTGCTCACCCATATTATGTGGTGTTTGGCACTATAACTAAAATTCAAAACTTGCAATCAATGATAACTTGAGAGGGATTATACATTGATTAGGCAAGAACTTGTGAGTTCTCGCTTGAGAATTGACTAGAATTTTTAATTTGCGTGAGACCCACTAGAACTCAGCCCTCTATTTGCATTACTTACTAAAGTTCCTACTGTCAATTCCTATCCAAAGGCATTCTTAGAGTAGCACTTACTGCATTTAGATAAATCTAACATAACTAGCACATAAAATAGACGTTAGGTACACACATTTCCATTTTTTTTAAATGTGACAAAATAGATAATTATGTGCATGAACAATATATTGTGTGGATGTCACGCTCTAGTTCATATTTATAGCAAGCAAACTCATGTGCGAATTGGCCGTGTATGCATCAGTGGTGCTCATAGGCCTCTCAATCTTTGGAACTCTTCTGAGTTCTGACACTATCTTGATAGCTCATTGATATACGGATACCTCTTCTTCCTCCTCCTCCTTTAATCTGCCTTCTACATCAAATTTTGCTGCAAGAACAGATTAATAGTTCATAAACATCTTACTGAAGCTTGTGAGATTAGTCATGGAGTCTTTGCTCTCACCTTCCTCCTCCATTGTTTGCTTTACTACTTTCTTCCTGTTGCTCCTGCACCTTTTCCCTTTCATTGCAGGTACTGTGACCAGTTTCTTAGTTGCCATTTGGCTTTTGTTAACTTTTGGATCTTTGACAGTAGTTACAGGGATTTTGTGTAATGTTTTTGCAGTGGAAGTGGAAGGCGCCACGTTCACCTTCGTGAACAAGTGCGGGGCCACGGTGTGGCCGGGCGTGCTCTCCAATGCCGGCAGCCCCCGGCTGGCTTCCACAGGCTTCGAGCTCCCCTCCGGCACCTCCCACTCCTTCCAGGCCCCATCCAGTTGGTCCGGCCGCTTCTGGGGCCGCACCGGCTGCTCCGCGGGGCCCGGCGGCGGCGCCTGGACCTGCGCCACCGGCGACTGCGGCTCCGGGCAGGTCGAGTGCAACGGCAGCGGGGCGACGCCGCCGGCGACGCTGGCGGAGTTCACCCTCGCCGCGTCCTCGGCCGGGCAGGATTTCTACGACGTGAGCCTCGTGGACGGATACAACCTGCCGGTCGCCGTGGAGGCGGCGGGCGGCGGGTGCCCCGCGACCGGGTGCTTGGAGGACCTGAACCGGCGGTGCCCCGCGGAGCTGAAGGTCGGGAGCGGGCCCGGAGAGGCGTGCCGCAGCGCGTGCGAAGCATTCGGCAAGCCGGAGTACTGCTGCAGCGGCGCGTACGCCAACCCAAACACCTGCCGGCCGTCGGCGTACTCCCAGGCGTTCAAGGCCGCCTGCCCCAAGTCGTACAGCTACGCATTTGACGACGCGACGAGCACCTTCACTTGCCATGGCGGGGCGAACTATGTCATCACCTTCTGCCCGGATTCCACATCAAGGTACGGAGGAGTATTATTATTGCCATACGATTGCTGAATTAGATTTGGAGCTTAGCACAGTTTCAGCTTCTAGGAATATGAATAAAGTTAATCATATTTAGATTCTTATTCGAGAGCTGTTCATGAAATCCAGAACATATTCTTCTTCTCATGAACAAGTGGATAAGGAAAAGACGTGCCTTTTCTTATTCTTGGGCTACTTTGTTTACTAACTTATAAAATCAGGAGATCTTTTGTAACTTTGAAAGAGCTTCTTATCCATCAAAATTTCGACTTTTTTGCTTTTTCCTGTTTCCAACCACGATGTTCAAAAGAATCAAATAGGGGACGTTGAAACTTGACATCAATACCATTTCCTGCATGCATAATAAAACCGATTGATCAGAGTTAACCGAGCTTCCTCTGTTGTTTGTTTGTCTTCGATTATGTTGAACAGTCAGAAGCCATCAAGAGATTCTTCTTCTACGCCGAGTTCAAGTTCAAGTTCAAATCCAACTCCAAGTTCAACTTCCGATCCATCTCCAGATTCGACATCACCTTCAACTCCGACACCGAAGTCAGTAGGTGGAGTAATGCTGGGTGATAACACATGGCTTGTAGATTTAGCCACCGGGGATGCAACTGCCGTAGGGAGGGCAGTCCCTTTCCTGCAACAGCCATTAATTGTATCTTGCCTCCTAATGTTGCTGCTATAAATTTTTCTTCTTCTTCTTAGCACCATTGCTTATTTGCGTACTCCAATCGTTCTCATGTCACTCTCCAATCTCAAGGGGCCTCTCTCCAAAGCAGATCAATGGCCTGTGTGTCAAAAGCAAAAGGGAGTCTGACACAAATTTCTTTCTCACTCAGAGCTCAGTTTGACTGACCACAAAATGCAAAGAAATTGTATATTTACTGAATGTATATTATGTCCCAATTCTAATGTTGTAAGTATATGGTTACTGTCACAAATATTGAGAGGTGCTAAAATACATGATGCAGGAAGGGCAAAATTAGTTCATTCTTTTTAGGAAGAGAATCTGTTAAAAGAAGTCCTTACTTTAATGCATGTGGGAAGGATGGCATGATATCTTTTAGTTGTTCATCTGCTCATGACCCACCATTTACATTTTGCTGCTTTCACTTATCAGCGTTGGGGGGCATGCACTACTTCGTTTAAAGCAAGGTTTTCTCTGTTCATGGCTTCTATATATCAGAAAAAAATGAAGAAAAGATTTGCGATCCTGACATGGTTGGCATGTTCAACACAAAGAAAGTAGAAGATCTCATAATGTCAGTGAGTGTCTTGAGAGAGAGAGAGAGAGAGAGGAATCCGAGGGGAGTGGAAGATCTCACCATATGCCGACAAGGTGTTGGTAAATCTCTTGGCAGACGTCTCGTAGTATAAGCCAAATTACCTGAAAAATCAAGACAGTTCCCGGAAGGATCTTGAGAAAATGCATGGTACATAATTAATTTGTCACCGAGAAAAAAAAAATGAACAGAATGTTTGCATCAGAAATATTTTATATTCCAAAGAACAGATACGAGGTCGACAATTCTATCATTTTGTTTTCACTGGAGCTGGATATTTAGAAGTCCAGTAACTTCTAAAAATCTAAATTAAAGTGATAAAATAATGTGTCATAACTTCTTCTTCTAAATAAATAAAAAAAAATACTAATACATTCTGTGACTCCTTTATAGTCCTGTGTATGCCATTTTGTCATTTTAACCAATTGATTATTAATGGCCCAAGCAGCACCTAACTTCATACCTATCCCTATTGACTTTATTCCTTCACCCATCATACAACTAAGTTGCGATGATTCATCCGAGTGTTGACAAACGGATGGGGACGAAAGAATGTCACTTTCACGTTTAGATCAATCATCAACTCCGGTTTCTGTTTGGTTGGTGAATAGTAAATTGGTCATCATGATTGATGATGGATGGCCTGACAAAAAAAAAAAAGGTTTCGGTTTTTAATATTTTGTCATATGATCCTCCTCAGTGAATTGGTTGGGATTACGACATACCATTCATCTAAATCATCTAATTTGTTTATACTCCAACAAAATTTTCTCACTCGAGATCAGAGAGAGAGAGAGAGAGAGAGAGAGAGAGAGAGAGAGAGAGAATGCAAGGTGGACATCCTTGCCATACAATCGTCTATCGTTTGGTGTCAAGTCGCAGTCAAAGCCATCTCTGACCACCTGTTCATATAATTGGAGTCCTTGGAATAATGACAACACTCGTCTTAATTAGAAGCATGCAAAAACCATTAATTTCTTGTGTTTTCCATCCCATAAGAACAAGCTCAAATTCGATGGCGACCTTCAACCTATCAACAAAGTGTGATCTTTAACGTAGTAAGAATTGGATCGTCGACTTCGCTTCCGAGGGTTGGCAAAAAAAATCAGTATTAAATCGTTGTCCTGGTATTATGTTCTTGCAAGCATTTCATCTTTTAAATAATTAGAAGTCTTGGAAGTGTTAGAAAATTTAAAAGCTATGCATCTTTTTGTGGGTTTGGATGGACAGAGACCCCAAACACTATTATCCAAAGGCATCGCCATCCTTGAAAATTGTTTGTTGACCTAACTGATATTGGCAATTAATTAATATTGCTGCTGTCCCATGATGTACAGTATGCTTCACTAATGAATGATTAGCTATCACTGATTTAAACTTCCATTAGAGGAGGTGTGTCCCAGTCTTAAGACAAGGAAAAATACTTGAGACCAACTTTTATTGTTCCTTGGCTTTCAAATTGTTCCAATCTCAATCTCAATTTCTTTTTTTCTAAACAACTCATTACCTTTAGATGTTGAACAACATTTAAAACATAATTTGCATGCGGTGTAAAAGACATTAAGGCACCATCTTCATTTATGAATTAGAAAATATCAACATGCTTTGATTTTGTAATTATAAAATATGGCGATGACGTCGACACAGAGGGACGCAAAATGTCTGATATAGCGCCGGTCATAAAGTCTTGTGCTTCAATTAGCCCCATTTACATATGTTAATCAGTTCATGTGCTGGTAATCTTCTCCATCAGCACCAGATTTTTTTTTTCAGGTGAACGTCCTTGTGAGCTGATGATGAAGAGTTTTTAGCACCTAATTAATCCAATAGAAAGTATAAATCTTCTCCCAAAAAAATATTTTGTGAAATTTTTGGGGCTCTCGCTGGGACGATAATCGCTCCGACCCGCACTGAACTGAATTTTCTGAGTTTTTCCGACCCAGTGACTTACCGGGTTGGAATCGAGTCTCATTCCTTGAGATCCAACTGGGATCGGATCCTAGGACAAACACAAATTTTTCGATTTTTGTCCCAATTTGATCGGGACCGAGTTTCATTTTTAAAAATCTGGAGCAAACTGAGTAAGAACCCGACCGGATTTGCTCACCCCTATCCCAGTCTATTCCCTGTGGCAAATTGAGACAACTATGACCGACAGCAGAATTTTATCACCTTCATTGGTACAGCACAGGAAAAAGAAGAAAGAGAATAGGAATCATGCTGACAAATACGAAATTATAGAAGTGTGCCTAAAAGCATATGTTAGCATGCCTAAGGCCAATGGACACGCAAGAAAGCATGCAGGATTATGAATTCTTATAGCCATCTAGCAACATGGGTGTGGTGCTCTCTGCAGCTCCTGGCTCAAAATCGGTGGTGCTGCAAAGAAGAAGCTAACTTTTTTCTTTTTATATATATAATCTCGGCCTGCACACACAACGCACATCCCCCCCTCAAGTTTTTCATATCTAGTAGTGCGATTCTTGAAAAGAAAGGGCAACAAGAAATAGATGGGAGGGGTCGCACCTGGACAAAAGCTTTCTTGGAAAGTTGTGTGAGTTGGAGCTGATCATGTTGCTGTTAATTAATGGGGATGAAAGTTGCCACTAAAATACAAGGATAGCTTCAGATTGTACTGCCCAGAACTTGGGGTATCATATTGAACATGGAGTCCATATCAACCCTCTCTGCTCAATTATTTGAGGCCTTGGGTACCATCCAAATGTGATTTTTTTTCTTTTTTTTTACATTGCAGAAGAACATAGAAATGATCCTTGTCTCTTTTTAAGATTACCCTTGTTCTAAGTTGATGCTGATTTCGAGAGCGCTTGCCCGCTTTTACCTGTTTCAGACAATTCAACAAAGAAAACAAAATGGTCAAGAGCATTTGACGTGATGGGACAACCAAATCATACAAGAATGAGACTAATGAAACCAAATTATATAACAAAGTGATTTTGGTATAGCACTACACATGTTTTTCTTCCACGTTAATTGTAATGATCAGAAGGTTACTAATCCTCAACCAATATAGTCCCAAGATCAGTGTTTCTTTCCTTTTATTTTCTTCTCTAATCAACCGGCACATGAAAATAATTCAAAATGATGGAATCCTCGGGAATACCGATCAAAATATCACTAGTAATGTAAAAAAAAATTGCATGTTTGCACCATGTACCGCTAATCTTATGGTATCCCACATATTCCAGTACCACACGCAAGCATGTATGATCTGGCAACTTTTGGCCTCAAGGGATCGTGGAAACTAACCAGAAGCAGCCGCATGCATCCAGAGAAATAGCATTTATATCAGCCACAAAAAAATATCTATTCCCTTCATTAAGAAACTAATATCTTATTAAATGGTAGATATGATGTAGAAACTATATGATTCCCCTATTATTAATCATTGTTATTAGTCTGCATGGATCCAGCAATGTGAGAGCATGCACCATTCACGAAGCCTACATAGATTCTCAATGCATTTGGAATCATATGAGTGCTGAATTTACTATTAGCAAAAGTATGGACAGTCTAAAATAGTAAACAACCAAGAAACAATAAGATACATAAAAGGAGTGCAGAGTTCTCATCTATCACAAAAGACATCATAAGAAAGAAGTGTAGGATCAACTGAAGGATACCGTACATGGAGCCAAAAAGAAAGTTGACACAAGTTATGTATACGCTTGCATGATGTTGTTAGCTAACTATGCTTTGCTCCATTTGCATTGCTCAAATTATAGGGTGCTCCACCCTTCGGTTGCCCGAGATAACCAAACTCTATGGTAAGAGATATCCATACAAAATCTAGGAATGCCAATAATCATACCGTGCACTTATCAAAAGAAACATATTGATCGTTAAATAGGAACAAGTTCCTATACATGCTCAGTGCTCAAATGATGCCGGATATGACAGGCTAGTACTCATCGGAAGTACTCGAGATACAAACGTAACTCTCATCAGTTAGGGTAGGGGTGATCCATGTCCCCTCAGTGATGCATAAGCTTTTATTTTAAATTAGTTATTTTAATTAAAATTGATATTTTAGTTTATTAATCATCATGTGGTAGGCATGAGGTCTTTTAATTAGTTATAAGGGTCATGATTAGTTATAACGATCTTGATTAAAAGTGGATTAATTAAGGATGGGAATTGATTAGTAGTTTAGAGCCTCTTGTAACCCTAGTATTTAAGGTTGCCAATAGAGTTTTCAACCGTCATAATATCTTTTTTATCAAAATTATAGATTTTTATAATTTTCTCATAAACCCTAATTGTTCTTCTATCGATCCTTCTCATCTTCTAACCTGATTTCTCATTATTCTTGCTGATTTTCTCTCGTTACTGCATCAAATTGGTATCAGAGAAAAAGATCCTACAAAATATTAAGGCAGCAAGCAGAGATGGCAGAGATTCGACGAATGATTGAAGATTTGTCGGGAAGTGTTCAAGCCTTACAGCGATAGGAACATGTGGCAGTCCATATGGAGTTTGCGGAAGGTGGCCACGATCTAACAGACATACTGGAAGGTAGTATTGAAGATGATACTAATCAAGGGTATTTTGATAATCCCTTTCATGAAGTTGGAGTCGATATAAATCCGTTGCGAGGTCAATTGGAAGATAGATTGATTCATGCCCTAGATTTTACCGGCGGTGGAATTAAGATCGAAGTTGCTGATTTCTATGGAAAGATGCATGCTGAAGATTATTTATATTGAGAAACAAGTTTGGAAAATTATTTTGAATGAAAACTTATGGCAGAAAATAGAAAAGTGTTATTTGTGAAGCTAAAGTTGAAGGGCTCAGCACTTCAACGGTGGAAGAGAGTTGAAGAGCAACGTGAACGACAAGGTAAACTGAAAATTGGCACCTGGGAGCACATGAAGATAAAGCTGCGAAAATAATTCTTACCTGTTGACTATACAATGGATTTATATGAAAAGTTTCATTCTTTGAAACAACGAGGTATGAATGTTGAAGAATATACTTCAGAGTTTTATAATTTATCAATTCGTGTCGAATTGAATGAAACAAATGAGCAAATAGTTGCTCGTTATCTTGCTGGGCTTAACCAATCTATTAGAGACGAAATGCCTATTGCTCGTGTATGTACTTTTGAAGATGACCGACAACAAGTTTTATTGGCTAAAAAATGAGTGTGACGATATGGAGCACGTAGACCTTTAATGGGACGCTCATGAGGCATTATGCAAAAGGGTTCAGGTGCTGTGGGAGATACAAAAAATAATACATCTGCACAAAGTACTCATATAAATAAAAGTGATGATAAGGGGAAAGCTGGAATGTGTTACGGTGGACAATATAATTCTACACCCACAACTTTTAAAGGAAACAACATGCAAATTCGTTGTTTCACTTGTGGTGAAAAGAGTCATGGTTCTTATGTTTGTCCATAGCGAAGAGTTAATCTAGTGGAGCTGCAAGATGAAGAATATGAAGAGTCAAAGTCAATTTATGATCAGTATGTGGATGAAAGTGAAGAAATAGATGTCCTCCCTGTTCAAGGAGAATTATTGGTAGTTCAAAGTGTCTTAACCGCCACAACCAAAGAAGAAGAAGATTGGGGAAGGCATAATATCTTCAGAACACGTGTTCTTTATGGCGGGAAGGTGTGTGATCTAATTATAGATGGTGGTAGCATGAAAAATGTCATTTCTAAAGATGCAGTGGAGAAGTTGGGATTGACTATTGAAAAACATCCACATCCTTACAAAATTCATTGGCTTAAGAAAGATAATGAAATTCCTGTCACAGCTCGATGTTTGTTGCAATTTACTATGGAAGGTAATCTACAAGATGAAGCTTTATGTGATGTTGGGCATATTCTTGTGGGAAGACCATGGGTGTATGACCATGACATGGAGCATCCTAGTAAATCAAACACTTATTCTTTTCACATGGGTAACATAAAGTACACTTTGCAACTAATGAAGGATGCAAAATGTGTTGTTGGTCCATAAAAAAATTGCAAGGTTAATGGATTTTTATGTGCCGAGAAATTTAATATAGAGTGTCAAGAAGCTGAAATTGTTGAAGATAATCATATTAGAAAAATGTCTCACCGATCACCTCAAGTTTAAGATATTTTGAAAGAATTTTCATATTCAGATAGTGATATATTCTCTCAACACAACATTGAAAGAGTTCATGAAGAGTTAAGAACTGTCCTGAGATCAAATAATGACACTTATGCCAACGTAGTCAATCAATATTAACGTCTTAAAGACTTTGAAGAAGGAGACTTGGTCTTTGTACACTTGAGACAAGAGAAATTTTCTAAGGGCACTTATCACAAATTCAAGTCAAGGAAGTTTGGACCTTGCAAGATACTAGAGAAAATAAGTTCAAATGCTCATTTCTTTGAGCTTCCATCAAATTTGCAAATCAGTCCTATCTTTAATATCTCAGATTTGTATGCTTTTGAGGGCTTTGATATGAACACAATTGAAGTTTCAAATCAATTGGAACAACACCCAAAGTTTCTACTAATGTTATTGAAGATGTGTTGGATGTCAAAGAGGTCAATTTTCATAGAGGTAACAAATATAAAAGATTTTTTATTAAATGATTGGGTAAACCTGCTACTGAAAGCACTTGGATTAATGAAGATGAACTTAAGAAGATCGATGTTGAGATGTATGCTGATGTGGTGCAAGTTTTTTCTAAGGAGACAAAATTTTCAAACTGAGGAGATTGATGCAGGAGCTTTTATTTTAAATTAGTTATTTTAATTAAAGTTGATATTTTAGTTTATTAGTCATCATGTGGTAGGTATGTGACCTTTTAATTAATTATAAGGGTCATGATTAGTTATAACGGTCTTGATTAAAAGTGGGTTAATCAAGGGTGAAGATTGATTAGTAGTTTATAACCTATTGTAATCTTAGTATTTAAGGCTGTCAATAGGATTTTCAACCATCATAATCTCTCTTTTATCAAAATTACAGATTTTTGTGATTTTCTCATAAATCTTAATTGTTCCTCTATCGATCATTCTCATCTTCTAGCCTAATTTCTTATTATTCTTGCTGATTTTCTCTCGTTACTACATCACCCAGGCTCACGATCAATTTATAATGCAAGCCATGCTCCATTTCACTTAGAAATTTGTCCAGTGAATCACCTCCCCGTTTAGTTGGGGAATAAGTCCTAAATTAAGGTCTTATTCTTTACTTTTTAACCAAAGGAGTGTTTTTTGATCTCATGGGTCCCATTGCATTAAATGTAAGAACATAAAAGAAAAAATGGGATCAACATGTTCATTCACCACCCAAGAACATGGCGCTCCAGTTGGATCAAGGACATGGTTGCAAGCCATGACATATTTTAATCCAGGAACAAGTTAAAGTGAACTATGTTGGCCTTTAGGATCGATGAAAATAACTTCTGAATATTTTGATTTTTCAATAAAGGTCTGGCTGTTCAAACAAGGCATTTGTGATAATCCTTGAAGAAGGTCCTGCAGGGAGCAAAGCAAACAAAGTGAAGATAATATTTATAAAGAAGCATGCATACCAGACTTCTGTAATTGAAAGCAATTTAATGTAAAAGAATTAAAGAGACAATAATGCTTTTCCTATATTATTATTGATGCATAACACACATTCATTTATACAAGAAGTAGATTAGTAACGTGCCTAAATAGAAACATAGCTGAATAGTTAACGTGACCATAAAAAAAGAAGGTAAAGCTAGTCTTTCGGAAGTGAGTGGAGCTGGTTATGCAGGTGCTGGCTGCTGACTTGTTCTGATACGCCTCAGCAAGCTGATGGTGGTCGAGGACTTAGCCGAAGCTTGTCATGAATGAAGATGAATCTATTTCTTGAGTGGTTTTGTCATGATATCTGCAAGCTGGTCTTGTGTGGAGATGAACCTGACAAGAAGGTGCTTCGTTGATACTTCTTCACAAACAAAGTGGTAGTCAACTTCAACATATTTAGTTCTAGCATGGAAAACTAGATTTGCTGACAAATATGTTGCACCGATGTTGTCACACCATAATATAGGGGGTGAAGTCTGTGGGATGCCCAGCTCTTGTAGAAGTGATTGCAACAATATCAGTTCAGCTGTTGTGCTAAGACCTTAAACTCTGATTCGGTGGATGAGCGTGAGACTGTGCATTGTTTACGAGCAGACTAGGATACAAGATTGGTGCCTAAGTAAATAGCAAAGCCACCAATAGATTTGCGATCAAGTGGGCAAACGACCCAGTCGGCATCCGAAAAAGCATGTAATTGAAGCGTGTTGGAGCCAGCGAATTTCAAGCTAAGGTCAAGGGTGATGAGGAGATACCACAGGATGCGCTTGACCATTTGCCAGTAGATAAATAGTAGGCAAGTGCATGAATTGGCAGACATGGCTGATCGCAAAAGCAAGATCTGGCCTTGTGAGCTGTAAATATTGTAGGGCACCATGGCTTGACGATATAGTGTGGAGTCTTCAAATTGTGCATCTTTGGCAGGCACTTTCTTCCTGGAGGAAGCTGAGTGCAAACAGCTTGGCATGGAGCATGTTGGTACGACGGAGGAGGTCGAGAATGTACTTCCTTTGGGAGAGTAATATGGTATTATTTTTGAGAACTACTTCAACACCGAGGAAGTAATGGAGGTCGCCGAGATCCTTGACTACAAATTGGCTTTGCAAGTGTCTAATAATGCCTACAATTAGATTTGTGGAAGTCCTCATGATAATTAAATCATCAACATATATTAGTATATAAGCTGTGGTGGTGGGCATTTTGTGGATATAGAGGGAGGTATTAGTCGCTGAACCAACGAAGCCGTATTGCATAAGTGCCTTTGTAAGAGTTTTGTACCAAGTGCAAGGAGCTTCTTTTAGACCATATATAGATTTTTTTAGCTCACATACATGATGTGGGAAATCGGGATTTTGGAAGTGTTGAATCCCATGTTTTGATGATAACAAATTAAATGGACCTAAAAGTTACTAATCTACTCTCAAGTGATGATAATACAGGTGTAGGATTGATATGAGCAGATTCGCAAAAAAATTCGGCTAATTAAAAGTTGGAAGAAAAAGTTTCAGACACGACCGATCGACCGACCGACCATGAGCACTGGTCGATTGATATTCGATGGAAGGAAAGACGACAAGATGCCGATCGACGTCGAGACTATACCGATCGATAGACCAGTCGACAGCAATTTAGACCGGTCGATGTCGAGACATTATCGGTCGATGTATTGGTCGAAGGACCGGTCGATCGGACAACGTCGAAGCGCAGAAATGAGACAACGGTCACATAGACCGGTCGACCGACCTATCCTAGCGGTCGATCGGCCCATCAGTCAAATGAACAGTAACGACTAGAATTTTGAGGAGAAATTTGGGGGTGACTTTTTGAACGAAATCTCACCCCTAAGAGCCTATAAAAGGAGTGCCAAAGCCTGAAAAAAAAAATCATCCAAGCAAGAGAGAACATCCTAAAGCACATTTCAAGTTTTTGAGCATAGAGTTGTAAATTTCTTTCCTTTTCTTTTCTTAGTTTTGAGTGTGAGAAAAATTTTTGTAAAAGAAAAGAGTTAGAGGGAAAATTTCCTTTCTGAATTTAGTGAGATTGAAAGCTCCTTGTATAGAGGTGTGCCTAGCCTCTTGAGCAGAGAAGAAGGCGTGATTGTTTAAAGAGGGTTATTCTCTCCCTACAAGAAAAGAGAAAGATAGTGAATCTCCGACGGTCTCGAGATCGAGAAGTCGAAGTGGGGACGTAGGCCAAAGTATTTGGGCCGAACCTCGTCAACATATCGTGGCTTCTTGTGTTTGTTCTTTATTCTTCTTCTACGCATTATCCTTATTTGATTGTGATCGTTTTATCGGTTTTCTCCGAAGGTGAATTTTTGAAAATTTTAATTTCACCAATTCACCCCCCCTCTTGATGCTTTCGATCCTACAATTGGTATCAAAGCCAAGTTGCTCTAGCTTTAAGATTTAAAAATATGTTTAGAGCTATGGCATCAAGTGATTCCGATTTTTCCGAAGGTCAATCTATTAATCGTCCTCCACTATTTAATGCATCGAATTTTGCATATTAAAAAATTAGGATGCAAGCCTATGTTTGTTCTATTGATATTGATATGTGGGACATTATTCAAAATGATTTTGATTTAAGTAAGAAAAAACCTTTTGAATATACCGAAGGAGAAAGACTTTTAGTAAAATTAAATTGGAAAACTAAAAATATTTTTTATTGTGCTTTGAATCCAATGGACTTTAATCGAGTTTCTAGTTGTGAAAGTGCTAATGATATTTGAAAAAAATTCATTATTACTCATGAAGGAACGGATAAAGTTAAGGAGTCTAGATTAAATATTTTAAATCATCAATATGATTCTTTTAAAATGCTTGAAAATGAATCTATTAATGAGATGATTGTTCGCTTCAATGATATTATAAATGGTTTAGCCTCTTTGGACGAGCCAATGACTAATTCTCAAAAAGTGAAAAAGTTTCTCAGGTCTCTCTCCTTCAAGTGGCATACAAAGAGGACGGTGATTGAAAAAAAGGACTTAAACAAGTTGGACTTTGATGATCTTATATGTTCACTCTTGACCTATGAGATCGGGATCAAGGAGGATGAATAAGCAAATACTCCAAAAAGAAAAACACTTGTATTGAAAGCAAACAAAGATGAGGAAGATACAAGTGAAGAAGATGATGATCTTGATGAAAAGAAGCTTTCTCTATATGCAAAGAAGCTTGACAAATATCTCAGGTTCGCTAAGAAGAAGAAAAGCTATTCCAAGAGAAGATCATTAAGCAAAAGCCAAATAACTTGCTTTGAATGCAAAAATATTGGACACTACAAAAATGAATGTCCAAATTTGATTAAAAAGGAGAAAAATGGAGAGAGCTCAAGAAGGAAGAAAAATGTTCTTCAAGCCACTTGGGACGAAAGTGAAGATGAAGAGAATGACTCCAACACCTCTTCCAGTGATGACGAGGAAGCCTACATATGTCTAATGACTAATAGCCATGAGGTATCATCTAACTCCTCTAACTATAGTGATAGTGAACCTTTCAATGTGCATAAGGAGTTTAGAAGTCTAATTAATAAATATGGATGCCTAAAAAAAATATAACAACAACAACAAACCCTTATCCCACTAGGTGGGGTCGACTACATGGATCATACGATGCCATTCCGCTTTATTAGTAACCAAACCTTTCGGTATATTATTCACCAATAGATCTTGCTCTATTAGTTCGCCAAGTGTCCGCCTTGGCCTCCCTCTCCCTCTTTTAATCAGACTTCAGATTATTTGATCTACTCTTCTTACTGGCGCAACCATCTCAAACGATTCTCTACCATTTTCTCACTAATAGAAGCCACTCCGACTCGTTCACGTATATGGTCATTCCTAATCTTATCTAATCTTGTATGACTACACATCCATCTCAACATCCTCATTTCGGCTACTCCAACTTTACGTTCATATTGTCCCTTCATAGCCCAACATTCACTATCATATAATACTGCCGATCTTATAGCAGTACGATAGAATTTTTCTTTAACTTTATTGGATACTTTTCTATCACAAAGAACTCCAGTGGTTTTCCTCTACTTACACCAACCAGCTTGAATTCTATGATTAACATCGTCATCAATTTCACCATCTTGTCTTACAATTGATCCTAAATATTTAAACTTTGTCACTTGAGGGATTATATCATACCCTAGCCTAACTTTCAAATCGTCTCTAAGTTATTTATTTGTGAAATTGCAATGCATATATTCTGTTTTATTCCTACTTAAACGAAAACCCTTTGACTCCAATGTATTTCTCCATATTTCTAATTTTGTATTAATCTCTTCTCTTGAATTCGCTAAAAATACTATATCATCCGTAAATAGCATGCATTTAGGTACCTCCTCTGTGATACTCTCGATTATAGCATCGATAACTAGGTTAAATAGATACGGGCTTAAAGTTGATCCTTGATGTAGGCCAATTCTTATAGGAAATTCATTTGTCTCACTTCCGGGTGTCCTAACCCTAGTCAATGCCCCATCGTACATATCTTGTATTACCTTAATGTAGGCTAAAAAAGAAATACGATGAGATAAAAATAGAGTTTGAAAATTTGCAAAAGAAAAATAAGAATGTTAAAGCATGTGAAAAGTGTGATATATTGAATAAAGAAAACTCTAGCTTAGAACTCTCAATTGAAGAATTGAAAATGGAAAATAGTGCACTAAAATTAATATGTAAGAAACAAATTGTAGAAAGTGCATGTTTGAACAAAGAAATTAATCAATTGAAACTTGAACTTGAAAAATTCTCAAATGGAAGTAAAATGTTAGACGACATGCTTAGTGGATCTAGAATATCTTCAAACAAAAAGGGACTTGGTTTCATCTCTTTTGAAAAGAAGAATGACAAAAGAATTTTATTTGTTAAAGCATCGCATGATTACACAAGATCATAAATTGTTTATTTTCATTGTGGATATGAAGGGCATTATTCTTATGATTGCAGAATTAGGAAAGGGATAAATAAAGAAATGAAGAAAATTTGGGTCCCTAAAAGGACCATGACTAATCAAGATGGACCCAAGCAAGTTTGGGTACCAAAAACATGAAACTCCTAACTTCTTTCTTGTAGGAAACTTCTATGTACAATGAAGGTAAATGATATTTGGATAGTTGATACTCAAGACATATGACCGGTGATGTCTCAAATTTCATCAATTTGGAAAAGAAAAATGGAGGTAAAGTCACTTTTGGAGACAATAGCAAAGGAAGAGTAATTGGTATAGGTAATATTGGTAAGAATGACAAAGTATATTTAAAAAATGTTTGACTTGTTGAAAATCTAAAATATAATCTAATTAGCATAAGTCAACTTTGTGATAAAAATTATTTAGTTAAATTTGAAAAGGACAAATGTTTGATACTAGATGAAAATAACAAAGTTTTACACATGGGATTTAGGTACAATAATGTATACAAAATTGATTTTGATAACTCGAAAAATGAAAAATGTCTTAGTGTCATGCATGATGACATAAACTTGTGGCATAGAAGATTAGGACATGCAAATTATAAATTGCTAAATAAGCTCTCAAATCATGAATTGGTTAGAGGCTTACCTAAGATCAAATTTGAGAAAAATAATGTTTGTGATTCATGTTTAAAAGGTAAACAAATCAAAAATTCTTTTAAATTAAAAGGAGTTATTAGTACGCATAGGGCCTTAGAACTTTTACATCTTGATTTGTTTGGGCCTATTGATGTGACTAGTTTAGGAGGAAAAAGATATATATTTGTAATTGTTGATGATTTCTCTCATTTCACTTGGACAATTTTTCTCGCTAGTAAAGATGAGACGCTAAACATGTTTTCCAAATTTGCAAAAAGAGTTCAAAACGAATTTAAACAAAAAATTTAAAAAATTAGAAGTGACCATGGAGAAGAATTTAAAAATCATAAATTTGAATTATTTTGCGAAGAAAATGTAATTACTCATAATTTTTCCACTCTTAGAACACCTCAACAAAATGGAGTAGTAGAAAAAAAAAACAGAACTATACAAGAAATGGCTAGAACAATCTTAAATGAAAGCAAATTATCAAAATATTTTTGGGCGGAAGCCGTAAACACATCTTGCTACATTCTCAATAGAATTCTACTTAGACCTCTTGAAAAGAAAACATGTTTTGAAACGCTATTTGGTAAGATAGCAAACATCTCCTATTTTAAAGTTTTTGGATGTAAATGTTATATCTTGAACATTAAAGATAAACTTGGCAAATTTGACGATAAATGTAATGATAGTATTTTTCTTGGTTATTCTAATACAAGTAAAGCCTATAGAGTATACAACAAAAGAACATTAGTTGTTGAAGAGTCTATTAATGTTAAATTCAATGAAACTAATGATTCTTTGAGCAAACAAGCACATGATGATGATGAAGAAATAATTTAAGTACAAAGAAAACTTGAAATTGTGGACATAAAAAAAGCAAAAGATAACACTTAAAAGGTGGAAGAAATGAAAGTACCTCAAAGAGAAGAGAATTAAATCATCCCAAGAAATTGGAGACATACCTCATCACACTCATTTGATCAAGTTATATGTAATTTAAATGAAGGCATAAAAACTAGAATTTCTTTTAAAAATCTGTGTTTTTTCAACTTTTCTTGCAAATGATGAGCCCAACAATATAGATTAAGCACTTGAAGATCCAAATTGGATAAATGCAATGTATGAGGAATTAAATAACTTTGAAAGAAATCAAGTGTGGAAACTTATAGAAAGACACAAGGACCATCCTATCGTTGGAACCAAATGGGTCTTTCGAAACAAGTTAGATGAAAATGGTGTCATTGTGAGGAACAATGCTAGATTAGTGGCCAAGGGTTACTCACAAATTGAAGGGATTAATTTTGATGAAACTTTTGTTCCTGTTGCTAGACTTGAGGCAATTCAAATGCTTTTGGCTTTTGCATGCTATAAATGTTTTAAACTTTTTCAAATGGATGTTAAATCGGCTTTCTTGAATGATTTTATAAATGAGGAAGTTTATGTCGAACAACCTCAAGGTTTTGAAAATCCAAATTTTTTCCATCATGTTTTCAAACTCTCAAAGCTCTTTATGAATTGAAACAATTCCCTCGAGCTTGGTATGAAAGATTGAGTTCATTTTTAATTGAAAATAATTTTTCAAAAAAGAAAAGTTGACACCACATTGTTCTTAAAACATTTTAAAAATAATATTTTAATAGTTCACATTTATGTTGATGATATTGTTTATGGTGCTACTAATAAATGCCTATGCAAAGAGTTTGAAATTCTTATGCAACAAGAATTTGAAATGAGTCTTGTAGGAGAACTCATCTTCTTTCTAGACCTACAAGTAAAACAATTCAAGGAAGATATTTTCTTAATCAAGAAAAATATACATGGGAACTACTCAAAAGATTCGGGATGAATGAATGCAAGCCGAGCACAACTCCTATGAGCACTATTACAAAATTAGATAAAGATGAAAAATGCAAGTCCATTGATAAAAAAAGGTACAGAGATATGATTGGTAGTTTGCTCTACTTGACGGCATCTAGGCCTGACATAATGTTTAATAGTCTAGGACAATATCATATGTTATGTGTCTTAGTATGTTATGTGCTTACACTTGTATCGTGGATATCGTGCACCGTTTTGTAGTGATTTCAGTCACATTTATTAGTGCATGATGTATTATTAACTATGTAATGGAATGATTTTTATTATGTGACGACTTTTGACCTTTTTTTATGTGATGACTTTTTTATTTCACCTTTGATATCATATTTATTTTTTGTCATATGTTCATATCAATTATGAGAATATAAATGCCACTTATTTAGGGAGAGAAAAAGTAAAATATGCATAAATACATGAGGAACTTATTTATTACTTTCTATGTAAAACTTATATTCCTTTCTTTCTTCTCCTTATCGTCTAATTAATTTACCATCATCAAAAAGGGGAGATTGTTGAATCCCATGTTTTGATGATAACAAATTAAATGGACCTAAAAGTTACTAATCTACTCTCAAGTGATGATAATACATGTGTAGAATTGATATGAGCAGATTCACAAAAAAATTCAGCTAATTAAAAGTTGGAAGAAAAAGTTTCAGATACGACCGGTCGACCGGTCGGTCGATCGACCATGAGCACCGGTCGACTGATATTCGGTGGAAGGAAAGATGACAAGATGCCGGTCGACGTCGAGACTATACCGGTCGATAGACCGATCGACAATAATTTAGACCGGTCGACGTCGAGACATTACCGGTCGATGTATCAGTCGAAGGACCGATCGACCGGATAGCGTCGAAGCGTAGAAATGAGACAATGGTCACATAGACCGGTCGACCGGCCTATCCCAACGGTCGACCGGTCCATCAGTCAAATGAACAGTAACGGCTAGAATTTTGAGGAGAAATTTGGGGGAGACTTTTTGAACGAAATCTCACCTCTAGGAGCCTATAAAAGGAGTGTCAAAGTCTAAAGAAAAATCATCTAAGCAAGAGAGAATATCCTAGAGCTCCTCTTAAGTTTTTGAGCATAGAGTTGCAAATTTCTTCTCTTTTCTTTTCTTAGTCTTGAGTGTGAGAAAAATTTTTGTAAAAGAAAAGAGTTAGAGGGAACATTTCCTTTCTGAATTTAGTGAGATTGAGAGCTCCTTATATAGAGGTGTGCCTAGCCTCTTGAGCAGAGAAGAAGGCGTGATTGTTTAAAGAGGGTTGTTCTCTCTCTACAAGAAAAGAGAAAGATAGTGAATCTCCAACGGTCTCGAGGTCGAGAAGTCGGAACGGGGACGTAGGCCAAAGTATTTGGGCCGAACCTCGTCAACATATCGTGGCTTCTTGTGTTTGTTCTTTATTCGTCTTCTACGCATTATCCTTATTTAATTGTGATCATTTTATCGGTTTTCCCCGAAGGTGAATTTTTGAAAAAATTAATTTTACCAATTTACCCCCCTTCTTGGTGCTTTCGATCCTACAGGAAGTCAGGCGATTGATCCTTGTAGACAGTTTCTTCAAGGTCGCTATAAAGAAATGCATTACTAACATCAATTTGGCGAATGGGCCATTTGTTGGACAAGAATATGGATTATACTGTTCGAATTGTGGTGGACGTAACAATTGGACTAAATGTTTCATCATAGTTTCATCATAATCAATGCCAGGTGTTTGATGATACCCTTTTGCCACTAGTCTTGCTTTATAGCGATCAACGGAGCCATCAGGTGTATACTTATTGCGAAAAAGACAACGACAACCAACAACTTTCATATTGGTGGTGCGAGGTACTAAAACTGTTGTTGTGAACTAGTTATTTCATCAGTCGTAGCAGTTTTCCAGTGAGAGTGTTGAGAGGCTTTTGTGAAGCAAGTAGGTATGTTGGGGGAGACCTTAGGTAGTAAGGTAGTATGTGCAAGGTGAAGGCCAGTAAGTTGCCTATAATTAATAAGGCGCCGTGGTCGAAGGGCGGGTTTGTTTAGTAATTCTGGTGGACTGGGGGGTGCTGGTTGTAGGACTAGATGGTGGAGTTTGATTGGTGGTAGGAGGGGGGGGGGGGGGGGGGGAGGGAGGGCAATGGAAAACCAAGGAGGTTGTGGTGAGATGGGTGAGGGAGGTGTAGAAGGACTTACAGTTTGAAAAGGAAATTGATTTTCATCAAAGGAGGCATGCTGCAAAATGTAAGTGCGACCACTAGGTAGATGGAGACAACGATCCAGTGGTATGAGCTGGATAGCATAGAAACACACATGGTAGAGAATGATAGTCAAATTTATGACAATTGTAAGGTCTAATGAGTGGATATGCAAGGCAACCGAAAACGCGGTGTAATCTAGATCATGACAAAGCAACAGTTTATATGGTGTTTCAAGTTTGAGGACGGGGGTGGGCAGTCGATTTATGAGATATGTAGCAGTTTCGGCAACATGATGCCAAAATCATTTGGGAACGGAAGCATGCACAAGAAGGGTGAGCGTGGTGTCAATTATATGGCGAATTCGACGTTCGACGGAGCCATTCTGCTCATGGGTGTGGGCACATGTTAAGCGGTGAGCTATGCCATGTTCTGTTAAGTAGCGTCCTAGTTTGAGAAACTCACCGCCTCAATCTGTCAATAACGAACAAAGTTGTTGAGAAAGCTGGCGTTCAATATACGAATGCAAGGAAGGAAAGATGATAGCAACATTCGATTTATTTTTTAAAGGAAAGGTCCAAAGAAACTTTGAAAAATCATTTACAAAAATGGCCATCGGCGGAGGTCCCCAATATCAGCATACAAGAGTTGAAGGGGCTTGGTGTTGGTGGAGGGAGTTGGCGGCAGGTGCTGACGAGCTTGTTTGCCGAAGTGACATGCTGAGCAGGACGTCGAAGGCTTGGAGGTGGCCGACATGTTATTCTTCTGTAGAATTGTTGAAACAATGCGCAAGGAAGGATGTCCTAGGCGAGCATGCCATTGCGAAGTGGATGTTGCATGACTGAGAAGGGCGGATGGAGAAGCAACTGCAGGCTGGAGATGATACATGCCATCTCTAAGTTGGCCGTGTTGCAGTGTGGCATGTGTCTTGAGGTCCTTCACAAAAAAATGTTAGCATAAAACTGAAAGTAGCAGTTATTGTCTGCAGTGAACTTGCTATCACAGAGTAAGTGTTTTGTTATTGCAGGTACGTGCAGAAGAGGTCGAACACGAGAGGGAAGAGAAGATGTACCGATATGATTGATGGATAGTTTCATACCATTTCCCATATGTAGCTGATCCGCTCCAGCATATTGGTCAACAGATTGAAGAGCTACTATATCAGGCGTCGTGTGATGAGTAGCACCGGTGTCGGGAATCCAATCAGTGTAAGCACCAAGGCCGGGAAGAGTGATAGCAGGCTGCATAGGAGGTTGTTGTTGAGTATGGTAGGCATGTGGTTTCAGCAATGATGGATGTCAGTACTGGCAATGATATGGGCTGTGTCCCATGATGCCACATACGATGCAGGGATCACGTCGTGGTGCTTGGAGGCCCCTGCCTCATGCACGACCTCGTCTGCCACCATGACCTAGAGAAGTGTTGGAAGAGGGTGGCCTTGTGCTGGGCGTCACATAGTTGGCATGAAGTAGAGAGTGTTCAGTAGCACGGAGTTGTTGGAGACGAATGTCGTGGTTGAGTAGCAGCGTGTGAAGCTCTGGAAAAGAGATCGGCTATGTTCGGGCTAAAAGTGAGGCAACGATGTCGCTATATGCAGAGCCGAATTGTTGAAGATAACAGCATTAAAGCCTGAGGTGGAAAGCTGTTGACCTGCAGCGGCTAACTCGTCAGCTAGATATTTAGCTTGACGTAAATACTCTATCATGGACAAGTCTCCTTTCTTGAGAGTTTGAAGTTGCATCTTGAGCTGGAGCAGACACATTTCGGATGGTTCGACAAAAGCTTTGGAGATGGCATCCCATATGTCCTTGGAAGCTCGCAAGCCTTAAGACGATGGGTTGAACCTCTTCAGACATTGATGCAAGCAGCCAACTAACAATTAGCTGGTCTTTACGTTTCCAAGTTGTGTAGGAAACATAGGAAGGAGATTCAGGGTCCATTGGAGTTGCAGGTTGTGGAGGACAGGGGTGACTCCCGTTGATGAAGCCTTCCATATCATAGGCACCTAATAGAGGCATTAGTTGATTTTTCCAGAGAAGGAAATTGGTAGGGGTGAGCTTCATGGTAAGAAATGATGTGGCGTGCTGTAGTGGAGGAAGGAAAGGACTGATAGTAGCAGATGTTAAGAGATCTGATGAGGCACTGGAGGTAGAGGATCGAGAAGACGCCATTAATAGATTTTGGATCAAACCTTGGAATCTCATAACATAAAAAGACAACAATGTTTTTCTTGTATTATTATTGATGCATAACACATGTACATTTATATAGGAATTAGAACAGTAACGTGCCTAAATAGAAACATAGCTGAACAGTTAATGTGGCAATAAAACATGAAGGTAGAGCTTTTTTTTTAGAAGGAAAAGGATGATCACCATTAGGTTGTCATCCATGTATATATATATTATATATATATATATATATCACTAAGAAGAAACATCATGTAAGCGGAGAGAGGCAAAAAAAAGAAGAGACATATGCTAACCAAAACCCCACTCCTGAAGAAGACAAAACATGTGATGTACAATATTATTCACCTGACATCTCTCCCCACAAAAAAATGACACGGTTGCGCTGAAGCCATATGGCCCAGGCACTGGCCGCAAAAGTCGCCAACGGGGCTCGCCAACCCAGTCTCTATCTACCGAGTCCCCTCAAGGCCTGCCAAAAGTCCGCAAATGCCAAAGGGAAACTGTCCATAATGCTCATCCGAGACCAAACCTCACAGGACACCCCATATTCGAAGAATAGGTGAGAAACATCCTCCTCCATCTCCCCACAAAGAATGCAAGAGGAGTCTGTGTGGGGTGCCCACCATGCTCAACAGGAAGGTAGAGCTAGTCTTTCGAAAGTGAGTGGAGCTGGTTATGCGGGTGTTGGCTGCTGACTTGTTCTGATAAGAATAATGCTGACAAGACTATCTGCTTCAAATTTTCCTTTCTTCTCATGATTAGAAAAGATAAAGTTACTCATCAAGAAACTCCAAGGACAACACACAGAACCAGGCCATGGTGGGTCAAAACAGCAACATAGGATATATCTCGAGTAAGGAACTAGGTATTGGTATATTGAAAATGAGTAACTAAATAGTTCTAAGTGACCTGATGGTTGGCAAAGTAGATATACGAAACCAAACAACCAGAAATGAAGTTTTTCAGTAAACTTTGCAATCTTACAAGCAATGTGATGAAGTGAATCATAATTCTTCAAAAGTTCCAACCAGATATTTAGTCCAAAAGTTTCAGGGTTTCCTCATATAGGTGATTAATGCACGTATTTGAGAAAATGCTTTCAAAACTCTACATCATACCAATTAAGTCACTAATAAAACAAAAGGTTCAAATTTTGATAACATAATTTTTTTACATTCTTTTCTACTGGAAGGTTGATAGTGAATTATAAAATCGCTAACTTTGATTTGTGGTAAAAGATGGCTATTTTTCATGAAATGAGTTTAACATATGATCACATGAAGCCTACTGGAGAACATCATGTGTCGAGAAAAAGTATGTGGGAACGGAAGTGGAAATCTGAGAGTCATGTAAAGCAAGAGTACAAGCAATGTGGTACATGTTATCAGAAGCAATTGACATCAGATTTTTTTTTAAAAGGAAAGAAAGATATCTATTTTTTTTAAGATATCTATTAACTCCGCCTATGTTTTATAGCCGGTCCCAAGCCCGGATAAAGGAGGAGGGTTGTGTTAGGCCCCGACAGCCAGCGTAAAACCCTGTCGAATCGCATGAACATGGATCAACGAATAGCGTCGTATGATCCATGTAGCCGACCCCACCTAGTGGGATAAGGCTTTGTTGTTGTTGTTGAAAGAAAGATATCTATTACTAAAAGCTACAGCAGACTCATTATATGGAATATCAAAATCAGTTTATCATGATAGGACTTTATGACAAACTTGAGAAAAATTAGATAAATATCAGATATGTTATAACTTAGAAGTTTTTTAGTGGATTTATTATGAAGAAAGTTTTTTTTTTGAGGAGAAAGGAAAGCTAGATCTTCATGATGGTTTCTTTTCATCATATGGAGTGCTATGAGTTTGGAGGGCAATTGACTATAATGACATTCAAATCTGACTAATATCCAGCTTGACCAAATTAAACTTTGATGGATTATTTGTTTATGATCTGCCCATTGAGGTCTTATCTGTGTTTTTACACAATGTTAAATTTTCAAGTCAAAATGTAACGTCCTGAAACACGCATCTCAAACATGTCCCCATGAGATCATTCCAAAATGTAATGTTTTTTCCCCACTTGTCAATCTACTGGTGTGGCCTGAAAACTACAGTGTGCCATGGCCAATGACCTCAGTTTCTAATTGTTGTTGCAGTTCATCATGGTGTACTACACAGTACCATGCTGGCTGGCAGCAAGCACCTCAATGTTGTAAGATACGTAATTCTTGTATAGTACTATGAATCATAAACCACCTTTGCAAATATGTGTTAGGATTAATGATTATACTTCCCTGCTTCAAAGAAGTAATGACAAGAAATTAAAAAAAAACGTGTGTAGCGTAGCCAAGTATAAGTGAATTGTTTGCACAGAGGTAGGCAAGCACTTCTTCAAATGGCCAACTATCCTACACAAATTCAAATAGAAGGATGTTTCTGAAAAATCTTGAAAGAACAAAAAGAACATTTGACCCAGAAAAAGAGAAAAAAACATTCAGCTCCATATACCATGATAAAGCTACCGCAGAAGTCTGCAAATCATCATGAACTAAAATCTTAGTAGCTTCTCTTCATGCTTGATCATGACATAGATTTTTGTGCACCTATTAGGCAAATATGTAGGTGTGCATATAAATATCTTTATCATAACGCTTATTATCTGGTTAAATATTGCAGACTCATCATCATGGTCCTTTAGATGAATGGATGTAGTAAGTAATTGAGAAACTATTTAATAAACTCAGATTATAAAGAAAGAAATCAGAATAAAGCAATTCAAATGCCAAAATTCAATAAGAAGGGGTCTAACTTGTCTTGAATTTTTTCCTGTATTAGAGCGTCCTTGAGGAAGTTTCAAAAGAACTTACAACAAAGCCCTGCAGTTTCTATACTATATCTTCGAGAGATCTCAAAATCATTTAGGTCAGGGCAGTCTTCCTTTCGTCACCTGCAATAATCACTGTAAAAAAGATATTTATTAGTCCATAAATCTCTTTAAAGTTGAAACACAAAGGAAATCTTATCATATGCACAAGAAGTGTCCAACAAAACAATCCATCCGACCATATACCATGCATTCAACCCATGACAATTCACTAGAAGGTGTTCTTCTAGTAACACAAAGAACCGAATGAGCCCATGGATGGCAAAGGAAGTTCTTTTGCAGACACATGTTGGCAAACGAACAAACAAATAATACAGTAGAACTACCATATACCATGCATTCAACCCATGACAATTCATTACTGTATAGAAAGAATTCAACTTTATTTCAAACATTTGTTATGTAATAAATTCCCAAAAAAGGAATTGGCAGAAGAAACACAGAATCAAAAAGTGCAAACAAATTCAAGCTAATTAGAAGGAAGGCATCCGTTCTTTTCACCAATCAAGCTAAAATAATATAAGCTTTGGATGCATTCCCCCAAAAACAAACGGAAGTTGATTTCTTTAGTTAGTCCATCAGAACTACCAAGCATGCGAACCAACTTACATCAGAATAAGGCCGGGGATACCATACAAAGGCAACTAGTAACTCGAACATATGTCCCGAGAGCCTTCCGCTAACACATGGCTACTGACTGGGTGACAAGGCATCAGATTGAAGCCACCAGCCGCCTTCCGTGAGATCCTCCTGCTAAGATGATACCAGACAGGAATTAGCATCAGAAACCAGAATTCCCGTAAATAAAAATCATTTCCCGAGGAAAATAGAATTTTAATTGCACAAAACAATAAAGAAAAATGGAAAACAATGAAGAATGTATCATGCTTCGATTCTTAAGGGAAAACACTGATGCACACTAAAGGAGAAGAATGAATGGAGATGATGAGGAAGATGAGATCGCAGCAGCAGAGGACAAAGACGAGGGACGACGTAGGACTGAGCCGCGGAGGATCACCGCACCGCAGTCGCCGCTCTTGTTAGACATCTGAGGCTGCGTTGCACCTTGAAAGCCGCCTCTGAACTCAATGCAAGTCTAATGAAAAAAAAAACATTTTTAAATTGATAGAAATATTTTTTCATAGAAAATAGCATATTTAGTTTTAAGTTTTAAGCTTGCTAGGTTTCTCTTAATTATATGGGATGTATAAATAGAACATAACTAATTAATAAATAAAATATCTGCTTAAAAATTCATAAATCATACTTAACCTCTTGCCTCCTTGTGGGGCGCTCGTAGGTTGGGGGCAGGCCGTTTGCTGATACAAAATTTGTATGTGCATGTGCTTTCCATAAATACTTCGAATTAGTGCTGGAGGGCAGAATGTTGAGCCATATTTCAAGGGATTATTCACTGTCAGCGAGTGAGATTCTCAGTCATTACTCTAGAAACGGATTACCGTTCGGTTGTGAATCTCATCAATGACGAAACCAATTCAAACCGACGGCTGCACACCAGCAATATAAGACAGCTTTCGTTACCGTTCACATATTTTCATTATAAACACATTGCTCAGTCAGAGGCTAATTCCTTAGCTTTTTTAGTAGAAGATCACAAGATGATTTATTTTGAGATGAGATTCTCCCTTCGGGAGTTCTCGATTTTTTGTGCGAGGACTCTGTTAACTCTATTACTTAATCTACCTTCATCTTTAAAAAAAATACTTAACCTCTTTCTAAGAACTTGTGATTTGTTATATAATTTTTTTCTATATAAGAAAGGGGAGGAGGGACACCCAAGTTCGTAATTAATTTAAATTTGTATTTTATTTTTTTTTCACATGATCAAACATTAATGAAAGAATAAATAATTCAGTTTTTTTTCTTTTGTTATGATTGTGCACTATGCTTTTTCCCATTGTGTCTAGTAGATACATCCACCAGTGGCAAAGCATTTTTTTTACCTTTGGATAGAAAATGATAAATTATGTCAAATACCTTTCAATTTTGATCATTTTTCCAGCGATATTCTCCGATTTCACTTTGTAACAAGACTGTCATCTATCTTTTAACTCATTTCACTCCGTACCCTTTTTACCTGCGATCGACTGTCTCTCGATTGCTTCGTCGATGTGACGTCCACGTTACCATTTTCTCTCTTTCACGTAAGAAGTCATCGAACGTGACATTTCTTTCTCTTGCGTGACATGATTAAACAATAATAAAAAATAATATAATAAGTAAAAAAAATAGAAGGATCATGTCCCCTCCTCTCAACCTTCGATGACCTTGCTAGCATCGGACATGGGGGACCTCCCCGCCCTCCCCCCGTCTTCGATGAGTGCCGGAGGTCGCAAAGGGGGGTGAGGCCCCCTTCTCTGCATGTGTCGATGCACACCTCACTCCCCCCCCTTCGACGAGCATCGAAGGTCGCAGAAGAGGAGGGGGGCCTTCTCTGTGTGCACTGGCATAGAGAAAGGGCCCCCCCTCTGCGTCCTCGCGCCCTCTAGCATCGGTGCCAACGCCCGAAGGGAGAGGAAGGAGAATTATTATTATTTTTCTATTTCTTAGTATTATTTTAATATTTCATATATTATTTTTTAAAAATTTAAATCCCACGTCAGTCGAAATGACCTGTAACCTGAGTATTTCCGGTCGAAAAGGCATTTCATGAAATAAATTATAAGATAAAGAGTATTCATGTTACAAAGTGAAGTTGGATGATGTCCTGAACAAATGTCAAAGTTGGAGGGCATTTGACGTAATTTACTTGCATAAAAAATGATCTCGTTGGAATTTTTTATATTATCAATCGATTTGAATCATGCAACTTTTGTATTTAATCTATTCTCTTTTTTATTTTTTTATTTCTGTTAAACTTTAAAATTAATCTTTGAGGGGTTTAATAATTTTTCTTTAATAACTTGAAATTGATAATTTATTTTAATGATGATTCAAATTATCGATTGATTAATTAGGAACGAGAAGTTTTGTGATTCTCACATTGCGATGACAAAGCTAGCACACAATCAGTGTGAAAACGATCAATCATGAGTCACAATATATGATGTTTTCAGGTCCCACTTGATTACTCATATTGTATTTTTAACTTTTCTTCAGTGATGACTTGCTGCAAGTGCAACACATCACTTACAAATTTGGTGTGCTGCACAAAAATGTTGCAGGCGTATTTTATGGTTAGCTGGTATGCATCAAGTTCGGATACAAGATCTTATTAATGATACACTGAACACCTCAGTCCAAGATTCCAAACTCTGCAAGGGACGTAGAAAATATATCCTTCATCATCGACGTGATTCATATCCAATCAATTCGTACCACCACCGTCGTCACGTCGCCACCGCCGTCCAGTAAGCCGTCAAGCAGGGGCTCGTCGGCGTGCCGATAATTCGCGCCCACCTCCAGTCCGTGTCGCTCTCCGATCGCCGCAGCTCCGCCAGCTGCTCAACGCAGATCAAATTAGCATCATTCTTTCGTTCTTTTTTCTTCCTATCGATCGATCAGTGCACGGAATTAATTTTAGCTCATGCATGGTGCTCTGGGGATCTCATGTTAATTCTTGTTTATGAATTGTGTTCTTTGCTGGTTTATGTTCAGACATTTGTGCAGGATGGATTCTGTAAGCAGAGAAGGAGTACAAAGTTTAGAAGCAAATTACCCTTCCATCTTGTAACTCGAAAACCACGGAGTATTCAGAAAATGGTATGGGCCGTACAGGTGCTACCTGCAGAAAGCAAACAATTTCAGATTACTTAATGTAGCAGTTGAATTGATTACGTTTGATATATGACAGACGCCGACCTTTTCGTTGCAGTTCAAATCTCGATGATGTGCGCCACTGTCGTGGCTGGCCGGTGTGCCGTCGTCGTCGCCGACGGCGCACTTGTTATGCTCGTGCGGGCTTCCTGGAGGATCCATCTGAGGGTGCCCATGGCTCGTCCATCTCCAAGTGCCTTGTTCCAGGTGCCTTCTGTACGCATTGCCATCTGTTCCTACCACGAACAGCTGGGTAGAGTCGAAGCACGGTCCCGGCGCGCCAACGAGGGACACGTCTCGGCAAGGCGTGCCATGCTCGACCCATTCCCATCCCTCCGCCGCGTCCCAATGGTACTCGATCAGGCCTCCGTCCTCCGAAAACATGAATATGGACCCTGCCAGCGACAGAGAGGACGGCCGGACAGCCGTCCCGGGGGACCTCGAGAGCACCAAATGGGGCGACTGGTAGTGCTTGTGCCACAGCTCCGTGATCCTGTTGTATTGGTAGAGATGTCCGTTGCGTCCGACTGCAAACACTATGTTCGCCCTGAAAGCTTCCTGATCTACGACGTATGCGATTCTGGTGTCTGGAGGATTGTGGCAGTCCTTCCACTCGAACTGCTGCTGCGCGACCTGCAAAAACGTAAAAGCATTATTCCTCAAGATTCTTCTGTAACAGGGGACGATTTCTAGTTTCTACGCTGTTTAATCTATTATAGTAAACCACAAAAGACACGAATTTTGAAGCTTGTTTGTTTGCCATGTGCATCTATTTGATCAGTTCAGGCATGTGAAATTGAGTACTTACCGTAAATTCTAACAGCATTCCATCTTTACTGACTAAGAACAGAGCATCTTCTGCAGTGATTCTGTGGCCTTTAATGGGTGCCTCGTCCCATGGAGGTCCTGTTTGTACCTGTCTTCCGTTCCTCAGGGCGGTGCAGTTCATCCACGACAGCCCCTCATCGTCTCTCTCCCTCATCAGCAAGTTCCCGTCCGCGTCAACCAAAAATAAACTTCCATTGTAGCTTCCAGCTGCGGACTTCATTGCTGTTGGATGCTCATGTCTGAGCCAAATCCAGGCGTTGTCGGTTTGAAGGTATTCAAATGTCAATCCATCATCTGTCACGTAGAAGAATGATCGATCTGGATGCAACACTCGCATGCGGAAGTTGCTTGAGATGCTCGCTGTCAGGAAGTTGTAAGTTTCAGCTGTGACATTTTTATGGTTGCTCATGTTTATATAATGTTCATGTTTCTGTGCCTTCCATCGCCGGGAGGATGAAGCAGCAGTAGACAAGTAACTTCCTTCCATGCAGTTGAATGGTCCGCGCTCGTCAGTGCAATACTCAGCATTCCATCCTTCTGTCTCCGGGGCTTCCAAGACTGACCATTCATACTTATTTGATGCTTTGTTTCGCAGGCCACTGAGGTGCGATGGAGGGAATTCACCTCCAGAACCAGGAAAATGGAGCTCTGCAGGTCTGCCGTCATCCAATTGAAACATCAGTCGCCCGGCATAAACCTCCACACCTTCAACACCTTGCGCAACCTTTGCGTTCTGAGGATGCATATGATTGATCCATGCGCTCTCTGTTTGCTTTCCATGAGTGCTACCTGCAGAAGGTCAGAACTGGTAAGTTGATTGCGTGAGCAATTCGAGAATTTTCATGTTCTACAGTAGGGGTGTTCAGCGGGTCGGGTGAACCCGCGAACCCGATGACCTAACCCGACGATCCGAAGATCTAGTTTTTTATTTTATTTTTTTAATTTTTAGCTTATATTATATATAAAAAATATTAAAATAAAATATTTTAAATGTGTAAAATAATGTTTAAATGTTGAATAAGTTATTTTATACTTTTTAAATAAATATTATATAATATTTTTATATTAAATAATAGATAAATTAAGAAAAAAATTAAAAAAAAAAGAAAAAATGATGATCGGGTAACCCGACCACCCGATTCGAATCAGGTCGGGTTGGATCAGATCCAGCTTTCAAAAGTGGGGTGATCCGATCCGATCAAAATCGGACGAGTCGGTCGGATCTGGTCGGGTATATCAATTTCTTTGACTTGTTGTATGGAAATGCCTTGGGGCTTTAGGACTTCTGTCAGAAGGCTATGGTTTTAAAATTTTATCTGAAAGTGACAGGGGATAGATAATGTATTGGACCTTTCTCATTCATATGTATAACATGAATATTTTGCTCATCTTTTATTGCTATTAAATTCACATGTCATGACTTTCTCGAATGAATGAATTGACTCGTACATATCCAAAATCAATAGCTTCCATTCCTGTACCAGGAGAGTGTGTACCAAATTTTTTTTATCAGGTAGTGCAGGCAAATTTAAATTATATAAAATAAGCACAATATCATACAACGAGTTTTCAGAAAATTCTCTATAATTGAAACATCCTTGGACTGCAAGCATGATGAGAGGGCAACTATACCTGGATGCATGGAAAGTTGATATTCAAACACATCTCCACTAGTTGTTGTGCAAAACAAGGATGAAATCTTCTCACTTGGTTTGCTTTCCTGAGCTGATGTTATGGCACTCAAGTAATGATCTTTTGGCGTTCCATGGACTACCCACTTCCACTTCCTCTTTTGCAAGCGGCGCTCTACTAGAAGACCATCCTGCAGATCTACAAGTTCTTAACCAATCAAATATAAAGTGTCTATGACATACTAAATTATCAAACTCAGTGTATCGAACTAAAAGAAAAAAGATTGTGCTAACTTATGCATCCATGTTTAGTTTGGTTTCTTTCACTACTTATTCTTATTTCTGTGTTATCAATTCGTTTGTACCTTGAAGATAACTCCTGGTACTCATTTTGAGCTACTCATGTTATGATTGTGCTATAGCTTCATGTTCCTCCTTTTTTCGTGTTTCTGGCATTGATTACAGATAATAATGTCATATGCCACACATTATTTCTTGTTAGTAGCAGCTTATTAGCAAAACTAATGATCTTTTTCCACAAATCGACCCCTTTGAATGCTATATGCATATTTCTTCTCTTTTCCTTCATTAGCTGAGTTTCCATGGTTGATTTTTGGTTTAGACAAGCCAATTGCGTACCTTGGATAAAAGGAAAAGAGATGCTGAATGGCTTCCCCCCAGCCCATATATGGCATGCCCTGGTGCTGGTTTCAAAGAAACAATTTTGGTTGACTCGTCGTTCCAAATATGTTTTCTCCATGATGGCTTTGTTTTGTCGTCAAACTCGTAAAGATCTCCACTAGAGCTGCAGTGAATGATATAAAATCAGGATCCTCATGAAAAGAGTCGTATGTAACTCAGTAAAAAAACTACATTATTTTGCCTTCGATGGCCGATATTTAGAAAAAAAAAACTTCAATTGTACATAAACAAATCATGATCAACTAACATAAATAAATCAGCAACAATGTACATACAAGTGACCTTCACTTAAACTAGTTTGACTACTAAATTCAGTCCCATGAAGGATAGCATACCTCACAGTGAACAGAATGCCTGGTCTAATAGTGCCAGTGTCAACCACAGCTGAAACATCTCCACCAGGAGGATGGCCATGACTATTCCACCTATTGGCATTCAGGATAATGAGTTCAGTTATTTGTCTGAACAATAAATGGTAAGCATTATGATTATCTTGATATCTCTACTTCAGCTACCTTGCCAATAGTTGGAATATCAACAAAAACACATTACTAATTATCAGATACTTTTGAAAGTGTGTTGATCAGTAAAGATTCTCTACTTGACACTCCTTACCTTAAAGGATGTAACTGAATGATCTCCACTAAAGATCCATTTTTTGTGCATAAGTATAGTCTCCTGACACAAAAAGCAAGCACCGATGATAAAAAAAATGTCGATGTTCAGGTCAACTTATGTTCTTATATAACCAGATGCAATTGTAAAGTATACCAGATTACTCACTCTCCATCACTAGATGTAACGCCAGCCTTCATCCTCAAAGTAGGGATTGGCTCACTTCCAGTGCTTGTGCTTTCTTCAGAAATAAGCATCAACTCACTCCAAATGGGCTGAGAGTTTTCATTCAGTTGAAGCTGAAAATGTTACACATAAATGTAATTTAGATATCTGCAGATATTAAGCTGAAATTCAGCTTTGATTGTTGCAAAATAGCTGCTGACGAGTAGTGTACACCCGAGGAGGGAGAAGGGCATCTATATGTTTTCACTGAGTTATTCTCTTTCTGATATACACAAAAGGCACGGAAGACTGGTTTTGTTCAGAGAAGACTTCCTTAATTCCAAATAAATGCAACGTCTTAAAAACTCTGTTGAGTTTTGGCTAACATAATCCATCATACGATGAAATAAAATAAAATTATAGCTGGTTCTCAAACGAACCAAAACACAATCTAGGATTCACTTAAAGTGATTATCAGATATATTACCTTAAACGGAAGTCCAGTTCTTACTTCGGTTTTAACATTCGGAGGGATTTGAATGGTTTATGCTAATCAAATACTAATACAGAATCTTTGTAAACCGAAAACATCCTAATACAGAATCCTGATGATTAGACTTAATAATGAATAACTAATAATATATGGTATCATACCTGAAAGAGCACCCCGGATCCTGATAGAGCAAGAATTGTCTGGTTGACAAAGAAAACAGAAATAGCATTACCAGCTGATATTGGCAAGTTATGTGGTGCAATCACCCAATTCACTCCATTCCAGAACCTCTCATAGATTGCCCCGCTTTGTCCTGTCAACCATACTGATGTTTCTGACATTCTACTTAGTGAAATTCCCTTTCTTACGGGTAGAACTTGTTCGTGCTTCTTTTCGTTCATTTCGAATGTCCAATCAGTTATCTTGCTGCTAGGCTCCCCTTCTCGGGTAGAATTTTTTCCCTCGATCCTCTCAATCGTTCCCACCTTTGTGCAGGTTTCATTGAGACATGATATCAGATTGAAAGGCAAACTAATTTCCACCCAGGTGTTGCTTTTCTCATCAAACTCCCAGAACCTGTCCACTTTCTGATTAAATTTTGCTTCTATTTGTCTTCTGGGAGGAGAAGGGAACCAGGAATAACCAGAGGTAACAGAGCACAAGAGCATGTTGCTTATGATGCAGATGACCAGGAAGAGAACTCTGAAGGACAATCTGAACATCGTATCTACTTCTCGGTAAAGCCTGCAGCACAAGAAAATCAAGGAAACACCGCCTTCTGATCACTTCATGTAGAGAAACATATTTAGCATCTGAGGACTTGTCAGAAAGGCCTACTGCTCGCAAGGACTCTCCTTTCTGTCAGGAAACACAGGATAGGCTTCCTTATACTTTCCATGCTCCAAAACGGGAGATATATGGGTGAGACTTATATAACAGTTTCAATATGTTAAGGTTCTACCAACTGCTTTGTAGTACTTGGATTCAGGCCATAGTGGTTTGCCATCCCTTTCATGGTTCCTCTATGACCTCCTTTCCCCACCACCCAATTTATCACAAAATCCACATCCAAAACGCATGCATGGATGCATGCAAATTAGGTGATGAGTTTGGTCCATAAGCTTTCATGCATGGCATATCAGAAAAAAAGGGTTCACATTAACATAATTTACTAAATGACATGCATATATTTTCTTCTGTCATACAGATATCTGACATATACATAAATCAACTCGTTTCCACTGAAGTCCATGTTGTGTAGTTTTCATCCACCTGCCTCCTCTTGGTGATCCTAACTACTGCTTTGATTATAGGATAAAGGAAGAATCATACAAAGTACCTTTATTTTCAGGGTACAAGCCTCCAAAACATCCATTCAGAATGTTATGGAAGACTGGCAACTCAGAAGTAAAGCCACAAGAATTCTCAGTTTGAATCATCTGATATATGTGTTATCTTTGGACGTAATCTGCACATCACTAATGCGTCACTCACTGTTCCACATTTCTTTTATTGTAGTTAATGACTTCGTGTTATGACTGATTCTTAAACTTCAACAGTTATTGCTGGTAGACATATGATTGCTATCAGATCAATTATAATACAGGTTTGGTGATCATGAATTAAGTGGACATAAGCATCTCAAACTATTCTTTCCTTTGTGTCAAGTTGCACCACCAATGCCAACTTCTCCATCTGTGATGTGCTGCCTTGTTGATGGCAACTGCTGAAGGCATATTTCATGAGGAATCCATCAAAGTAGAACTTGCTTCAGGGGAAGCTCCATCTCTTTGCTGGCGCTGGCACTGTTGCCTGCCTTGCATATATGAGTATCTATTGGAATCTTTAATGGTTAGAGTGGGTATTAGGATTCCTTCTTGTTGTTGTGGAGTCATTATAGTGGTTTGCCTAATTCTGATTGAGATGATATCCACCCAGTATTAATCAGTGCAATTTCCTCTCTGTCTCTCCTTCCATTGGGCTCCTATATATCAATCCGAAAATGATTGATTTGTTCGATTCAATTGACCTCATTTTAATTCAGGTAATCATTCAGCTGATATTTAAATTTTAAAAAAATCCACCAAACTCATACCAACGAGAAAGCTTAAAAGTATTTTCCATCTAACACTAAGCATAATCTCAAATCATTGACATTTGCAAAAGACATAGCAAAAACTATTAACCTTCTTCACTCGAGTTAGAGCTACTAGCATTGATTAATTGCACGATGAAATCGTAAAAATATAACATAGACTTTGTATGCCAAGGTTCACAAAAATATTAATAAAAACGATAGTTTGGGGTAATCTCTAAATCAAAGCGCATATTAGAGATTATTGAACATTTAAATATGTTGTATATATGGCAATATATACATGAGAAAAGTATATTATATATAGTACTATTTTTTATTCTCTTCTATACAAATCGAAATTAATTAGTTAAGATTCAGAAGATTAGTTTGTGAAAATTTCTACTTTATATAAATATGTACATAAACTTGGCTCCTTCCAAGAATTGAATAATAGATTAAATTAATAGTAAAAAATAATTTGTTGTCAATTACACTAACATGGAGAAAAAAAACATGGTAATATAACAAATAGAGATGTGTTTTCTACCTGCCTTTAAAAAAAGAATATACATAAATTAATAATTGTGATGATATGGAGTGGCAATGTGACATCATTTTTAAAATTTTTCTTTATCATCAAGTATATCCCTTATATCATCCATCTCCCTCTCTTTAGCACGTCACATCTTAGGGCACAAATCGTGGTTTAACACGGTGGTGGGTCAATTCTAGAATTGCACAAGTTTCTTTCTAAAATCAAATCTCTTATTATTATAACATTTTGTAAGAGGAAATTAAAAAAAGAAAACTATGTGGTTGTTGGAAAAGATACAGTTCACCAATAGACGCACATCATCATTATTATTACTATTATTACAAAACTATATTTTTATTATTATTTTTAGTAAACGTTGCAAAGTCAAGTATCATTGTCTCGGTGACATAGGTGACAATGATGCACAAATGTCTCTTTCTCCTTACTTCTAATATAATCAATTCTAAAATCTCAAATATATTTCCCATAGGTTTAATTATTTCATTGAATTAATGACTTCTAATCTGACTTTAAATATTTCTTTACTATTACATGACACGTGATATCTTGGTTTTGCTTTTTCTTTACTTATAAATCGGAAATAATAATAAATATCATTAAATTTAATTTTTGTCTTTTTTATTTTAAAATTGAATGAGGTGAACTCGTGCCATGTGGCATGAAACATACACGGAGATTGGATGGAAACCTTATGCTGAGTAATTAATAATTCCTTTAATCAATTACATTATAAGTATGATAAGTAGTGAATTAATTCAAGTTGTAATAACTTCTATCGAATAAGATGCAAGATCAAATCCGTCTGAGAAATGCCCCTATGGTGTAAGTTCAATTTTAATATTTTCGTCTTAAATAACTTAATAATTAACACGGGAAAATATATTTTAATTTCGAAGAATTTTTATTTGTAGAAGAGTTTGGATATTTAAAATATTATATTGTAATTTCGTTTATTATATGGTTTCCATATATATTGTCAAATTAGTTTAATTAATGATAGGTATTTTTTTCGATACATAGGGAGGTCCATAATCCTAATGTAAGGAAATTAAAAATTAAAAAATAAAGAGTAGATACGCCTCGGTGAGATTCAAAATCGTGACTTCTCAATCTTCAAATGATTATGTGTATCACTGTGCTACATCCTTATTTCTCAATATGTATATTTTTAAAACATCATTATACACTTTAGGCTCACGGATTTCTTTTTTCATTTTTTTATCATGAGTCCGACCCAAGTGCACTTCACCTGACCCCTTGATACCTAGTCAAATGTTCAAATTACCAATTAATTTGAACCAATTAAACATCAATCACGAGCATCCATTCTTAATCCGACGATTGTGGTCGACATTAGTCTTCCACATGATATTATCCTTGGAATTTATGTATCTAATATATATATATATGAGGTATATTAATGTGCGACCACTTAATATGAGCCGGCGATCGCGCATCAAGGATTGGCATCTGCGCACATTGTCTTCCTCCTTCGTCTCCGCATCGCATTGCTTCACTGCAGCATCTTCTTCGCCGGCCACTTCGCCACCGCCTCCTGTCCTCTCTCCCCCTCTATGTCACGCCCTTCTTGTTCCCTTCGTGGGAACTTCGAGAGTTTCCTTCCCCCTTCCGCGTGCTCGCTAGGGCGAACTGATGCGAGAATTGATAACAATTAAATGCTAGTAAGTACACTAATCGTTCAAGTAATAAAGTATAAGAGTATATATATGAGGTATATTAATGTGCGACCACTGAATCTGAGGCGATCGTGCATCACTGGTTGGCATCCGTGCACATTGTCTTCCTCCTCCGTATCCGCATCGCATTGCTTCACCGCAACATCTTCTCCGCCGGCCACTTCGCCACGCCTCCTGTTCTCTCTCCCCCTCTATATCATGCCCTTCTTGTTCCCTTCGTGGGAACCTCGAGAGTTTCCTTCCCCCTTCCTCGTGCTCGCTAGGGCGAACTGATGCGAGAATTGATAACAATTAAATGCTAGTAAGTACACTAATCGTTCAAGTAATAAAGTATAAAAGTATATATATGAGGTATATTAATGTGCGACCACTGAATCTGAGGCGATCGTGCATCACTGGTTGGCATCCGCGCACATTGTCTTCCTCCTCCGTATCCGCATCGCATTGCTTCACCGCAGCATCTTCTCCGTCGGCCACTTCGCCATCGCCTCCTATTCTCTCTCCCCCTCTATGTCACGCCCTTCTTGTTCCCTTCGTGGGAACCTCGAGAGTTTCCTTCTCCCTTCCTCGTGCTCGCTAGGGTGAACTGATGCGAGAATTGATAACAATTAAATGCTAGCAAGTGTAGTAGTAACTCAAGTAAAAAAGTGTAAGAGTAGAGTGTCGAATTTACGAGGAATTAACTTACTTAACTAAACTAATTTCACAGACTAATAGAAAATAACATGGTTTTTGGTAAAAAGATGTTTGCAAAAAAGTAAAGACTAAAACTAAAATCTAATCTAGTCTAATCTACTGATGGATAGGGCTTAGGATGATAAAAAAAATATCGACAAATTGAATTGATCAAATATTACAAGTTAGCTTCTGACGATAGATTATATTCTACTCAAATTACTAATTTTTGTCTAGGATCAATCAACATATCTTAATTCAAATTAAATTAAGAGTACTCCATCATGGATCATAATCTAATCAAACCTGATATTAAGATGTATTAAAATGTAGTCTCTAAACTATTATCATCCATACCATAGTAATGATTAATAGACCGCACAACTAATATTCCGACAAGGATCTTACGAATTGTGATATGTAATATTTGGACTTAAAAATTAAGAATCAATTCCACAAAAAATCATGAAATTAAAAGTAACTACTCCTATAAGAATAATAGCTAACTATAGACGGCAATTAATATCTGAAAAAGCATTAATAATAGCATGCATATTTCAAAGAAAACTGAACTATAATCGATTATGAAATAAAGTTTAATAGTTTGTCTTATCAATTAAAACTATTACAATTGTCTCAAACGGAAAATAAAACTGATCCAAATTACTAAAGATAGAATAATGTATCAATTAAGCATAAAATCATCCCAACAGAAGGTAGAGCAAAGAGTACTCTCAAGAACATCGAAGAATTGTTGCCCGGTCTTCGTCAACAGTCAATCATGTAGAAAATATTTCAGCGAACTCTCTAAAGTTTTCTCATGTTCTTGGCTTCAAAGTTTTGGTTGCTGGCCCTGGCATGATCTCTTCTGATTGTAGAAAATCTCTATTTATAGGGGTTTGAGTTTCCATGTAATCGGAGAAAAAATGGAAATATTTTTTTATGTAAAATAAGGTTAATTCAGAATTGATGTAGTTTTGAAAATTTGGCCTTATCAAACTCTAAAATTTGAGCTAGAATATGTTTTCAAATCATCTTGGGATCATATAGTAGGAGTAGAAATCCTTGTGCCTTGAGAATTCTTCCAAAAATAAGTTTTCATGTCGAAAACAATGTCCATTACGCCCCCTGAATATGATTGAACGGGCCAATAAGAGTCAAAGTTAGAATTGGTTGCAACCGTCATGAGGCGTGAGACGACTTTCATGGTCGTGAATCGGGCTTTTTGGGTTGGAACATGCAACCCCTATTGACTTCATGGCCCGTAACAAGCGATTAACGACCCGTTAAGCTCAATTTAAGCATATGTAATCATTCTGTGATATCCGTTATTATTGTTTCACGACCCGTGATAGCATTTCCTTTCCTGAATCGCGAGAGGAGCCATGAAGCTTGCATATCCATGAATTTCTAATTTAACATTCGTGAGACATTTGTCATGGCTCGTAAGTTTCTGAGTCGTGAAGTAAGGTTCGTGCGGTCCGTGAAATGGAAAGCTGGTGCGTGAAGCTCAGTCTTTATGACCGTGAGACACATCTAACGGCCCATGAAATTCTTTAGCGAGTGTTTCTACAGGATCATGAAAGCGGACATTTAAGCCATTAAATCACCTTTCACGGCCCGTGAGGAGAAAGTAACGACCCGTGAAATTCAAGAATTATTTTTTTGAAAGTTGAATTGTCTTCATTTTACGTGCTTCTTCTTTTATTCCGTTCTTTCGCCATTTTTCATTCATAATTCCTACAAAATACACCAACTAGAGGTAGATGGCTACTTCAAAGATTTTAAAGAAATAAATGTACAAAATAGATGCATGCAGTGAGCAAATTACACAAAATAAACCTAAATGCAAGTATAATTATATATTGTAAAATACATGCATCATGAACTCCTTGTCGTCGGAGACCCGAAAGAGTTGCACGAGATGGGGAAGCAAGAGACCATCGGAGAAAAAGGTGAAGAAGCACAGATTGGTCGCATAGTGTACCCCAATGTGTGGTCGCACATTAATATACCTCAATTTATATGTACGGTTATATTTATATCCAAGAGGAATATTAATGTGAGACCATACAAATTGGATGCACTGTGCGATCAATCAATCTAGACTGTCCGATCATGCATCTGACAATCCATGCGTCTTCCTCTTTTGTCTACTATAGAGTCATGCTTCTTCCTCTACTATAGCCTTTATCTCCCCCTCCCTCCGCCATGGGCCACCCACTTTCGACTGGCGACCCCGTTGCCCCTTCTGAAACCCCTGAATCCACCCTTTGCCATCACGACAAGGGATCATGGAAGAGAGAGGAGGACGAGGACACCGGTGCGAAGAAGAGGCCTCGGAGGATGTCGTCATCGACACGGGGTTCTCCGCCACCTTATAAGCCATTCCCTTCTTGAGCTTGTTATCGGAGGCTGCTTCTACTCCCTATTAGTCCTGCCATCGATGTCGTCTCCTATGTGGTCGACCTCGAGATGAGCAACTGAATGGGATCCGTTGATAAGGTCGTGTGCAGGGGAAGGTGTAGGAGTCGGTGATGCTCGTCATGAGCTCATCCTCTACCGTCTTCTCTTGACCGAGGAGGAACATACACTTGAGACAGAGGAAGCTCGCGTAAGGGATTGCCAACCGTTAAACGTGCGATTAGATGGCTCAAATCGATTGGTCGCGCAATGTGTCCAATTTGTTGCGATCGGATGGCCGAAATCGATTGGTTGTACACTAATATTTATCGTATATATATATATATATATATATATATATATGTATATATAAACTTACAAAGTCTAAAAGTCGTTGATTATTTTTTGAAATACAATTATTTTCTAGTCATTTTTGTTGGTCATGAGTTCGCATATTGGGGCTTTGCTACGATGACGATAAAGATATGTGATAACTTACGCCAAATACCTTCCAATTTTAACGCTTGCTCAGCGATACCCTCAAACTTTAATTTGTAACACGAATGCCCTCCACCTTATAATTTATTTCACGAAATACCCTTTTGACCCATCACTCTGTGGCGAGACTCCCTCTTCGCCACGCGTGTAAGCATATGATGTGGCATAATCAACAAATTATTAAAAAATAAAATAAATATAAAATAATAATAAAAAAGAGGAGCGCTCCGTCCTCTCTATCTCTCCGACGTCCTTGTCGGCAGAGATCGTCTAAGCGCCTAAGGGAGAAAAGGAGGGGCAGCCAATCGACGAGCAAAGAAAAGGATGACTCCGGTTAGCCGACAAGTAGAGAAAGGAGGGACCTTTCCCCCATTCTTTGCGTATGCCGACGCAGAAAAGGGGGGGGGGGGTGGGGTGGGGGGTGGGGTGGGGGGAGGGGGGTGCTCACCCCCCTCCGGCGAGCGCCAGAGGTCGCAAAGGGGGGCCTCGCCCCCTACCTCTACATCCTCTAGTGAACGTCGGAGGTTGTAGAAGGAGGGGCAAGGCCCTCTTCTCTGCGTGCGCTGGTACAGAGAAAGGGGGGCCTCGCCCAGAATGCCGGAGGTCGCAGCAAGAGGGTGAGGCCCCTTTCTCTGCGTGCATCGACAATCGCGCATAGGGGGAGGCGACCCTCCCCCTCTGTGCGTGCGGGGAGGGGGCACCGCCCCCTTCCCCACTCTCTTCTTCGTTGTCGGTGAGGAGAGGGGTGGGGACGGCGGCCCCCTCTCTTCTCCCTCTGGCGCTCCGTCGTTGATGAGGAGAGGTAGGAACTTTTTTTAATATTTTGTTATTATATTATTATTTTGTATGTTTGATATTTTTATTAATTTGTTGACACAAAGTCTACATGGTGGTGCCACATCGAGTGTTTTCTTATGTAGTGGAGAAAGAGCATCGTCACGTCAACTGAGTGATCGAAAAATTTGATATCTCCGGTCAGAAGAGTATTTCGTGAAATAAATTATAAGATGGAAGACATTCGTATTACAATGTGAAGTTTGAAAGATAGCACTGAGAAAATGATCAAAGTTGAAAGATATTTAACATAATTAACCCTAAAAATGTGCTCAAACAATTTGAAGCCATTCTAGTCAAACAAGACATCGATATAATCCTTATCTTCATTTTCAGTACCCCACCCCCCTCCAAAAAAAAAAGTTAGCTTCTTCCTAAAAGTGTATACATTATATATATATATATATATATATATTTATTGTAGCTCGACGAGAGCCACGCATACATATTATATATATATTTATTTATTGTAGCTTGACGAGACCACGCTTGGATAGTTGTCAATGATCCAAAATTATTATTTCTATTCAAAAATTTTGTACGTTAATTTTGATATTATGTTATATAAATGATGCAAAATGCTTGTAAATTAGGTTATACTTCATCTTTTTCTCCTCCTATGATGTTCCCATTATAAGCGCATATAAATATTTTGTTTTTCAATAGAAGCACATATAAATATTTGTCACCATAATTTATTTATATTAAATAATATATAATTATTTTTTATATTTTCATTATGTTTTTTATGCTTATATTTATTATAATATAATTTCGCTCAATCTTAGTGTATATAATAATATATCATATTTAAAAGATAAATAGAGCTTTATTAAAGACGTTGGATTCTGTTTGATCCAACCCAAAACTCCAACCAGTTGAATTGGGTTCACCGCACGTCGGCCCAGTCGAGTTCTTGTTGTTGAAACAAATATGAGCCCAATTTCCGGCCCATTTCATCTGCAAGCAAATGAACTCGGTCCAATCGCATCTCTTTCTTTCTTCATCGCCGTCGCCGCCGCCGCCTTCGTTCGTTTGTTCCTCCTCCTCTTCTTCTCCTCAGTTGATCGATACTTCTCTCCTCCATCACAGCCTGAAAGCGCCGTAACCATGGCGAAGAAGAGAAAACTTGAACCTAAAACGCAACCCCATCCTTCTCCTCCACCCGAAGAAGACGACGATGAGGAAGAGGAAGAAGTAGAAGAAGAAGAGGAGGTGGAGGAAGAGGAGGACGAGGTGGAAGAAGAAGAGGAAGAGAAGGAGGAAGAAGAAGAAGGCGACGACGATGATGCAGCAGAAGTAAAGGAGGCGTTGGAGGAGACGCCTTCGTCGTCGTCGTCGTCGTTGAGCAAAGAAGCGATACGGGAGCTTTTGGAGCCCATGGGGAAGGAACAGCTGGTGGAAATCCTCAAGGAGGCCGTCGCCCGGAGCCCCTCCCTCCTTGCGCGCATCGCATCCGCCGCCGACTCCGACCCCACCCACCGCAAGATCTTCGTCCATGGTCTCCCATGGAACGCCACCTCCGACCTCCTCACCGACGCCTTCTCCCCCTTCGGCGCCATCGACGAGTGCAAGGCCGTCGTCGATCGCGCCACCGGCCGCTGCAAGGGCTACGGCTTCGTCCTCTTCCGCACGCGCTCCGCGGCTCAGCGCGCCCTCCGCCAGCCCCAGAAGAGGATCGGCGGCCGTACCGCATCTTGCCAGCTCGCCGCCACTGGGCCTCCGGGGCTTCACGGCTCCCAGGGGTCTGCTACGGCCGACCCCGGTGCCGGTAGGAAGATCTTCGTCGGCAATGTGGGGGAGCATATCAGTGTCGACCGGCTCCGCGAGTTCTTTTCCCAGTTCGGGGAGATTGAGGAGGGGCCTCCAGGGAAGCAGCTCCGGGGCTATGCCGTATTCACTTACAAGACAGCCGAAGGATGCAGGAAAGCGCTAGAGAAACCAAAGAAACTGTTCGGGGGGTGCGAGCTGCACTGCAAGCCTAAGAGCCAGGGGCCTGCTGGAGATTCGAAAGCTCCTCCCGCCACCGTTTTGCAGATGAACGATCTCGCTCTGACCTACGGCTCCAAGTCCCTGTTAGGGGGTATGAATCCAATGATGGCGGGGATGATGGGGCACACCCTGAACCCGGAGTTAATGGGGCATGGCCTCAACCCAATGGCGCTGGGATATCTGGCGCAGAACGCAGGCGCAGGGTTGCTGAATCCGGGGATCGCCACTGCTGTGATGTCCCCGACCATGAACAGGAGCGGTACGCCTGACGCCTACAGTGTGGGAATTGGAGGATTTGGTGGAGATGGCGCAGGGATTAATAGTATCAGTCCCAGTGTGATTGGTGGCTATGGATCTCAGGTCCTTCAAGGAATGGGAGCAGCTTACCAGTCCAACAACGTATCTTCTTCTTCTTCAGCTGCGATGAGGTCACAATCTGGTCACAAGGGCGCTGCCGGCTTCCCGCCGTACTTTGGGCTTTAGGTAAACTGTTTTTATAAGTTGATTACTTTTTCAAATTTGAAATGCAAGTAGAACTTTTACTGATTTCATAGGTATTGCATGCTACACGATTTGATCCTAGGAGGGAAGTGCATTGGTGTGCACCATTTATTTTACCTTTAAGAGAGTTCTACCGATCGACTTGATGAACTAAAGATGCATTACTCTTGTTTCTTTTTCTTCTTGAAGGATGAATTTGACTGTATCATTCTATCATGGAGGAAACAAAACACGAGTCCTTCATTAGTTGATTGAAGCAGCTGAATGGAGAAGTGTTATTTTTTTTCCTTTTCCTTTTCTTTTCTTTTCGTCGAGGATGTAAAGGACGAGAAAACCATTCCTTGCACAAAGAGAACTTTGATTCTTCTACTTGACTGTGGGCTTAACTTCTCCTAATTTCTGTATACAGTTTTTAGATTCTGGTTCCTTAGTTTTAATTTTTTTTTTGTGCAGTGTCTGTTTGTTATGCTCTTCGAATTTTCTTAGAAATATTGGCTTTTGTCCATAAATATGGACAGTCACTAGCAGATAAGATGTTAATTTGCAGTAATCTTGCTCATGTGATGTGGATGCTCATGCTATGCAAATAAAATAGTTAATCGAGAATATGGACAGGGTTCCATTTTCATCTCATAGCACCGACTGACAATCCAGAACACCTATAATCTTTTCTTTCATAAATGTTTAATTGTTCGACTTGTAGGTTTCATAAATGTTTCTTTCAACAATCGTAGGTTTCAACTCTCAATTTGAAGAAAAAAAAACTGTAGGCCTCAATTAATCATAGCACTGACTCTAAAAAAGAAACCTCATCTGAATCAGTCGACGACCTGCAGCTAGTCTGGACATGCAGAATTTTGATACCATGATTTATCTACATGGTCTAGTACATGCAGAATTTTGATATCGTACCTACAATTTTCTACTGCTGAAGCTGAGAAGCTATTGATATCCCACGTCGGTAGATTGTACGTCGTACGTCTCATTTGAATCGCTAATCATTCCGTCGTGCCCCTCACTGTCAATGCTACTTTATGGTTTATTTGGAAACGAAAAAACCTATTTTGAAACACGAGGCTACATTGACAAACAAAAACAGATTTTGCAGGTAAAGAAGGAATCACGCAGCAACTTCCATCATAGTATTCATGGGTTGGTTTGTTTTATATGAAGCTTATTTTGCAAAATCTGGTCAACCCACTTCGAAGATGGGTTGAGATGGACGATTCAAAAGTCTCCGCCTAACCAGATTTCTAATCCAAGCCTCATATCTGAAGATTATTTTGAGGCAAATGTTGGCAATTATGTGAAACTTTAATGATAGTGATGATCCAGACCCTCTAAGTTGCACCCGATGCCATTCTGCTTTTAACATCAACAATCTATGCAAAATCGAAAATCTCTCAACTATTGTCACTTTATTCAATCCGGGTATTGTAAATTCTAAAATAGGAACATTATTTGAGACATTGAAAAATGAATAAAAAAGAGAGTGAATTAATGAATCATGGAATTAACTATTGCTGCAGTCCGAGCCTGCTTCAGGAATTTCAAGATTCTTTGTGCAATCATAAACGCTGGCTGGGGGTCACACACAGTAACCATCGCCAAGACCAAGAACCATAACCCAATCAACATATCAATGAGCCTCCCGCCATTTACGGCCGTCTGATGCTTTTCAGTCAAACCCGACGTATGGACAAGATCCCTCCTAAATTGTGAGGTTTTGGAGATTGAAGGGCCGCGAAAACTCCAAGTCCTCCCTCCATTTCTGAACAAACGGGCGAGGAAGAAAGAAAAGAAATCACTGGGGCATCGCCATTGAAGGAGCTTTGAGGTCTCTCCCCCCCTTCTCTCTCCAGCCGCCACATCCTCCTTCCTTCCTTCCTTCCTATCCGATGGGTCTCTCAATGAGAAGGAAGAGGCCGTCAACTTTTCATGCCGAGACCCCATCGCTTAGGAGGAAGGATTTTACATTTGTTCGGGTATCACCCTACAAATTTTCCGTTGATTCTTTTGTTAGTTTTCTATACCACGTCAGACAGATTAAGGCACCGCTTCCAGTCCCAGTTTTTAACTGTGTAATTACAATATTTACTATTTCTTAGGGACATACGAAATGATAACAAGGAATTAGCTTAGTGTAGCGGGTTTAAGTTATTCAAACACTTTCAATTGGAAACTGATTTTTTATTGGAACCCCTTGGTTTTTGACTGATTCTAAAAAAAAGATTTTGATCCAATTTAATTTCCATTAGATATTAGTCACTTGGTATTGGAACTCCGCCTATGTTTTATAGTCGGTCCCAAACCCGGATAAAGGAGGAGGGTTGTGTCAGCGTAAAACTCTGTCAAATCTCATGAGCATGGATCAACGCATGTAGCCGACCCCACCTAGTGGGATAAGGTTTTGTTGTTGTTGTTGTAGATATTAGTCACTATTGTATGCCACTGAGAACTATTAGGTGTCTTCTAAGCTTCACTGAGTTGGGATAATATACAATATTAATTACATATGCTTTTAATATCCTAGTCCTTGTACCTCTCAAAAATTATCCTAGTCTTTGTGTACATAATGTTTGATTTGTCTGTACTAGAAGCTTAACATGATCACTGAATGCATGTTCTGCCAAGTATTGTTTCAATAGCAGTTTAAATTTGGCATTCCTGATGACTGCATTATGAATATGAGGGTGGCTACCTTGTCATGGATTTTACATGGTTCGGTAGTAATTGTTCGACTACTTATGAGTTGACTGGGATATCTCATCCAACATATTTTTTCCTTCAGAAACTATCCTTCCCATGTTCTTACATTGTCTGATTATTTTGCTGGCGTTCTTGGGGGCTCTGTGAGCAAGAAGTCATATTGAAATGCATGTACTTTTATCACTTTTGTTATGTTAATGATGATATTTGTTCTAGCAGAAAAGGGAGTGGACAAAGTTTTCGCAGCTGTATCCATTGCTGAAAGAGAAGGAGAGAAAATTAAAGGTTTCTCTGGTCACTGGTTCGGAATGGGAGAGATGGGTGTAGTTGTTCCTCTTCCCAAGTGGGCATTCAAGCCATGCACCATGGGCATCGACAAAGCTGGATGAGGCCTTGTTTTAGGTTTTTTCTTCTCCTTCTTTCTCCTTTTTCTTTTCTCTTTGTTTTCATTCTTCATAACCTTGGTTTCTTCTTGATCTAACTATGTTTCCAGGCCTGATGGTGTATGGTTGTTTGTACTGCCCGCAATCCTACCAGAAGACCCTTGCCTCATTAAACTTTGCAGGTTCTTTGGATAGTTGAGCACATTCATTTTTCCTTTTTCATGCATTGAGATGGGTTTTAAGCTTACTGTTGCATATTTCCCTCATAATAATAAGGATAATTTAGAAACAGTAATAGCAATAATTATAACAATTGTGGTATTGCATCCAGATCCATAAAAGCCACATCTTTGCCTTTTGTTTTACCATTGTAGTTTAACCTTGTTCAAATGCCTTTGACATTGGAAAAAGATGAATTAATCATTGAAATAGAAAGAGAAGAAGTAGGAGACTATCTTCATTTCAGATGATTTTTTTGAGAAAGAAAAGGATGATTAACCAGAAAAGGATGTCTAATCATCCAAAGACTATTTATTCATTCATTATTGTGAGATGGTTACATGGTAAGCTTTAGGGAGAAGTGTCAAAATCAAAGTTTCAGATTGAGTCTCAATCCTTAATCAACGAAGTGGCATGGCTGAGTATATTTTCTGGGTAGCCAAATTGCCCACTGCATTATAAAGTGAGAGGCTCAGTACCTTTTTGATCTATAGGTGATAGTGGAGGTGGAGACTGCCCTCACGAAAGATACCCAGAATTCAGCCTCATCACTGTGGCAGATCCATCTAATGTTAGTCCTATTCCTGACCTCACCATCAATGTTGCAGACTAGCATGGTTATGATATGGTCGGCAGAGTGTAGATGCCTGTTGATGATGTATGCAAGTCTAATGCAAGTGTTCCCTCACTAATTAATGTCACTGCAATTGTGTAATTAAGTTAAAAAAAATGTTCTTGCTAGTAGTTTGTGCATCCACTTTTCTATACTTCACAGTCTCGAAGACTTTGAAAGAGGAAAAGAGGGAAGAACTCTTTGAAACCTTAAAGCTCAATGAATCGATTGGATGGAAAGTTGGCGTTATAGATCCTAAAGAATTGTCTACTAAGATGTTAAAGAGGTGGGCATAGAATGGATAACTTCTCACTTTCTGGATATATGGACCTTCTATGATAACATCTTTTTATCTTTCTTGCCCCTTCAACAACAATAACAAAGCCTTATCCCACTAGGTGGGGTCGGCTACATGGATCATACGACGCCATTCCGTTCTTCGTTGATCCATGTTCATAAGATTCGACATGATTTTATGCTGGCTGTCGGGGCCTAACACAACCCTCCTCCTTTATCCGGGCTTGGGACCGGCTATAAAATATAGGCGGAGTTTCTAATAACTTCTCACTTTCTGGATATATGGACCTTCTATGATAACATCTTTTTATCTTTCTTGCCCCTTCACAGGGATAAAATAAATCTTAATGAGATATCTCACAACTCAGCTATGGGAATTGTCCGCAGGATGCTTGATATTGAAGTTCTACTAACGGAGCTGAAAGTTCATTGTTAGTTCAATACTACAAGTAGATTCAGGGCCATATGTTTCTGTCTTTTGAGAGCTGTTTATCCTGAAGGTATATGTAAACATTGTTGGAGATGCAGTGAATACAGAATCAAGTTGTCAGAAAAATTTCCAGGTGTTTAAATTTGTTGTTTCCAAAAAAAGCTGGCAGCCTTTATCCAGTTGTTACTGGGGCAAGTGTAGTTGCCAAGGTGAGTACTCTGATTTGGGGCCTTTGAAAATTCAATATCATAGTTAGCCTGATTATATAAAGATACTTAGAGTTGGTAGCGTTCTCATTAATTAAGTATGCATATTGCAATTGTAATCAATTATTGTCACATTTTCATTATTGGAAAAAGAAAGACATTGATCTAAGATTTTGACTGATGAGTTTTTTGTCAAAAATTTTTGTTGAACCATTTCTTTGGAGTCTTCATTATTGAATCATCTTTGTGAAACATATTTGCTTGACTATTTAAGCTCACGTCTATTTAATAGCTTCTGCCAAATTTGTTCAAAGAATCAGATTATGGTAGAAATTGGTTGATCGCTATAACATTGGTCAGGTTGAATAAAGAGAAGATATCTTGTCTTCGTAATTTAAATAAATAGTCATTCATTGTTCATAAGATTGCAAGAGCTCCAATAATTCTTTGCTGATTTAGGTGAGCATTGCGGAACTGAGTATTTGACGAAAATGCTGAAAATCTGCATACAACTTTTGGATTTGGGTACCCAGGGGGTAAACTTTCTGACCTCATTTACAATTTTACATGCATCCTAAATCATGTTCTCATGATGAATATAACAAGTATACAAATGCAGATCCTGATACTAAAGCATGGTTAGCGCACCATAAGCATACAATTTTTGGATTCCCTGTAGTTGGGGAAGCACACCTTACTTCAAAGATATTGTTGAAGTCAGCTGGTGAATCTTTTAATATATAATTTTTTTATGATGTTTATAGGCATTGCACAAGCTTTATTTGGCTACAGAGTTTCAACTATAAGCTTGTAGGTGTCTCTAGCTTTTTTTAGTTCACGTGTAACCTGTTGGTTTCTCTTTCAGGGAGTCTGACAAGCAGGATGAGGATGGATTGATTCAAACAGCTGCAATGGTAAACATCAGCTCAAATTATCAGACATTGTCCTCTCAGGATATAAAAGGAAGATTGAAGATATTGAATCCAGTGGTAAAGGCCTTTGTAACTTCTTCCAAGCCAGAAAACTGGAATTCGTCGCTAACTTCTAGCAAGCTTTTGGCATTCATCATTATTGTAGGCATATGGGACTCCATAGTAAAATTGCTATTTTGGGACTGCTGTAGATTAGTCCATCCTTTGTGGGTACTCCAATGCCTACTACGCATCAGATATTTTTACCTGACAAGGTTGAACATTCATGCATAATTTTACACGCCTTTCATTTAATACTTTATCACGATATAGTGAACTGTTGTCATATGGGTTTCTCCAGCAGCTTAAAGCAGAATAAAGTCACGATTTATGCCCGCTCTCTGGTAGTAAAGGTTGAAGACACTAGCTCAGACAAACACAAGGAACCCATGGCTAATCATCTCCCTGAATTTCACAGTATGCATATAGTTTGTGAAAGTGGTAGGTTGTCAACGTTGTTGAATGTATTTGAAGTGCACATGCCACATGTTAATTGGATTCAAGCAGTCTATGCCAAAGAAAGTGTAAGGCTGTTATATTTGAAATGGTATTTTTCGAGATGATTGAAACAAATGGCTAAGCATGTATATATTTTTGGTGTTATTCCAGGATTGTAATGAATGACAGATTATAAATTTATGAGAGGTGAAAATCATCCATCTTACTACCGCTAAGTGACAGTTTTCTTTTACAGTATATGTTGATCATATAAGAATTATATACAAGTTTTGATATATATGATCCATGCCTTGACTATATGCTCTGTTCATAAAACGAGGCAAGCTACTGTAATGAACAATTTGGTGGTGTTGCTTTGGATTTCTCTAAAGGTGGGATAAGGTAAGTCCGCTAACTGATGGATATATTCAAATTATGGTCTCTAATTAAAGTCAATTAGTGCGTTTTAACTTTAACCTCTATAAGTTTGGCTGTAATATGATACGAGGCTGCTGCTAGAAAGTGGTGCAGCATCTTATCATAAATGTTTGAGATGTGGCTGCTAGAAAGTGGTGTAATATGTTTAATATGATAAGATTGGGGTATCAGATCCATCTCTCAACCAAAGCGGGAATCAGGTAATGGATATAGTCTTTGATGATAGTAGGACTAATCTAACTTTCTGAATTTTATAGGTTTTACATGGAGAAGTACAGGCTTTTCTTTTCTGTCCACTTGTTCCACTCGCAAGTCAACTTTCACAGGCTTGCTTAGTTTTCTGATCATCACTTTGATACGGTCAATCAAGTACTTCTCTTTTTGGTTTGGGTCCAAGTTTTCTGCACATATAATGAATGGATCATGAAGGTGCAAGCCGAATGAACTAAATTATTTGCAACTAAAAAGAAATGAACTAAACTAGGCATCACGTGGGGCATAAAATCAACAATTCACCTCAACTCATCATTATGTAAGACGAGTAATTGCATTTTTGTCCTCACTCTTTGTTGTGTTTCTCCCTGCATCTCTGCACACCACCAGTAAACCTATTCATGCATCATGCATGCACGAAAAACCTGTTAATTAATGCTTTTGTTAGCTGCTGAAGGAATATATATTCTCCATTTCTCAACATCCATTTACTTGCCTTCAACACGTAGCAACACTGCTAATCTCTTTTTTTTTCTCTTTAAAGTGCCAAATTTCTGCATAATTAAGCTTGATTGGAAGATTGATATAACACGACGTTTACATATCTACACTTTAAACTTTTCAATAGACGACAATTTCAGTTTGTGTATTGTTATGCATTGGAAGGCATTTGCTGATTTCTATCTTGGTTTCCTTAGTGGTCTGTTTTGATATCATATCCGATGGCAACTTTATTGAGTAATTAGTGTTGATAAACTTCAGGTAAAAAAGAGCACCAGTATGTGTATTGTCTTCTGTGCTAATAAGTTTTATTTGCAGAAGTTTTATAAAATGCCTGAAGGAAATTGTGTTAGTACCGTGCAAGAGACAGCTGAACTGTCAGATTGAAATCAAACTGTTCAAAGATAATGGAGAACATTTAATGCAACAGAGGCTTGTATCAAAGTAGAGATGAACTTTGTTAACTCCAAAGAACCCCGTGATAGTAAAATGATTCGGCCACTCAAAAGAAGCAAAAATTAAGTTGAATAGGCTTCTACAAAAAACAAGACTCAATCTCAACTTAATTTCAATTTCTTTGATCCTTGTATTGTTTAAGATTCTTTTGTTCTCCCACAATCATCTTGTTTTTATGTAGTGTTCCAGCAAGCACTCATCATTTTTTTTCCTACGAAGTTAATTTTGGGTGCAGGATCACATCATACATCGTGTCTACCTTATTGATTGCATGTTTACTTGTTTGCCTTATCCTTTATACATAGTATGTATTTAACTGATAACTCCTTTATTTTGTATGCCTGTACTGATGATATTATCTTATCAATTATCTATTATATTAGGATGATCGTGCTACTATTTACTTTCAATGTATTACATGTTTGATTTATCAATTATTTGAAAGAAAAGATAGCGATAAGACTTAAGCTATATCAATTCATCTTCTCTCAGTGTCATTTCGATCCATTATGCATCATTTCATAGTTCCATCTGGCTGTGTGACTTGGAATAAGACCTATTCTTCTTCTTCATACTGCAGCAACAGTCCGGTGAGCGTGATGTTTCTGTGAGGGCACATGCATGCTGGAGAATAAAGTTCTCGATCTGAGAACTTTCTTGTTAACCTCGCTAGACTTGTCAGCAATTGCAGTTACTTTATTGTCTTCGTCCTTCTAAATCTCCGCATTTCTTGTATTGGTTTGGGGGCCTCAAGTGTGATTCTCTACTCACTGTAGGTCTCAAGTGTGCTTTGCGATGTGAAGACAGCTCCAAGGGAAGTGGATTCGCAAGTGTATGCACTTGCATCCACTTTGAGCTTTCAAAGGCCTTTCAACAAACTTTTCTCTACTCCAGTTGATCTTTTCCTCCCTTTACAATGAAAAATGGCCAACTTGCTGATACTGATACCAGTTCAATTTGCATCATCGGTCATTTGGAATCGTAATTATATATCACTCTCTCTCAGCTCCCTGAGCAGTCAAGATGAGATAAGGTGGATCTGAACGGTATGTTCATGGGGACTTCAACTCTTGACCCTTGACCTCACTCATATCTGTTCCAGTCTCCAATGTTTTCCTTTCACAGCAAAGTTAACAAAAGCAATTAAAGTTATCATGTCTCCAGATTAACTTCAACCAATGGTTTTGTTTCTGCGGGAAGAGGTGTTTAATTATCTTATTCTGTTTTCTGGGCTGTAGGAGCAATAAACAAATTGGTGGTGGAAACTGGCAAGAGGAGACAGCTAATAGCAGTCTAAATTAATGCAAGTTGCTAATTTTTAACTGTTTCCATTCCAGAATGCACTCATTGGTGAAGAACACACAAAGTTGCAGACTTGCAGCCTTCTGTTCAGCTCCTCCCTCTTATCTATTTCTTAATAACCTATTGACACCCCCCAATGGGAAGCAGCCAGAAGAGAAAGCAGGGAAAGAGTGGATGCATTATTCTTTATAATGCATACATGTGAGCAAAGTTGTCATTGTCCTTTCTCATGCTTCCCCTTTTTCTTTTATCCTTTTTTTTTCCTTTCAAATTTTCTTCTTTATTTTCATGCTTTGGTTCAGGCATCACACTAGTCAATAGTCATGATTCTTAAAAAAACTTTACTATATCTTGAAAGGAGCTGACTGACATGCAGATTAAGCAATTTGGAAGTCACTGAGAATAATCTCTGATTTGAGAGAATTAATAGACTATGTGGTGGCCATCATCCCATGCCTTTTGATTCATTACTCCTCACCTTCATGTTCCCTTCAATGCAAACAAATCTTCCATTTTCATAGCAAAAGCTGAACAAAAATCCCCTGAGGTGCTGCCCTGCACTGAAAAGATTTTTTTTTTTTTTTTTTTTTTGCACAGGCGCTCTGAAAGTGCCATATGTCAAATCCCCCATGCATTTGTGATGAGCCACTTGCAATATATTAATCTCCATTTCCTTACTCTAGTGCATTGTATTGCTAACCCTGATTTGACCACTACCTCTTATTGTAGTTGTGCCATGTGGCAACATCACCCTGCATTCTTTATTAATTTGTAAAATTCAATTTAAAAAAAAAACAGTTTTTAAATGGATGACAAATTCTAATTTCCATTTCATGGCATTTTCCTTTTTATTTTTTGAGAAGGCATTTCATAGTATTTTCATTAAACCTATATGTCTTTCATGTACACTGAATCAAATTTCTGACCAAAATATAAGCTCATAAAGAAAATGATAGGTTTTTTCCTTCGAATTTTTAGTAAAATAATTCAAGATATGTTGTGATGGATATTAATGTCCTAAATAGTCTAATAGAAAGTTGTCAAATGAAACTTAGGGATAATGCAATGCAATCTAGTAAAAGTTAGGCAACTGACTCCAAATCCTGTTGTCTTTAATCTTTGATAGAACTAGAAGTAGATTGTCATCCATGTGGACAAATTAACCGATATCGATTGATAAGACGACACTAGAGCAAATTTAGACTGTTGAATTCAAATGTCATTTGCATGTAAATTCATGTGATCATAATTTATTACATTAATGATTTAATTGCACCTCAATTTATTTTATGTATAGATATTAGAAAAACACAGCCACTGATCCACTAGCTGAGTAACAGTCTGCTACTGATCATGATCAACATGGAGGGCTTACTATTTCATTTTGGTTGTCCATTCATAAAACAAGAGTACAAATCACAGTCTATCCAATATTCTCAATGGATAAAGTCAATAAAATGATCATCAACATATTAATCATGAATTCAAACATCCAATCAATAAAACACTGTTCTCCTTTTTGTCCTGTTTAATAGTACACAGGTCAAATCCTAGTGCAAGGGATAACCAAAAAAAAAAACAGAGAATATTTTTATATGAAATTTTAGTGATATACAAAAAATCAAAATCCATTTCCTCTGAAACTATATATAAATTAGGTTGATCACTGTTCCTTGTCCTTGAGCATATCTAGTTGCTTCTTTTCACTTTTTTTAATCCAGCTGTCCATATCTAGCCCTTTGTAGGACAATTAAGTACACTAAACAATAGGCATTAAAAAATAATTAAATTTCCTAACCCTGGGGAGAAGAGAAGGGAGGACCTTTGAGATTGTGAAGGGGGGCAGCAGGAATCATTATTCGAAATCATTCCAATCAACAAATTAAGAGCTCGGCATTGGAACAAAGACAGGCACTTTAATGGACCCTGTGCCTTTCTTTGTTCATCCGTTCCCTTGATTTGTAAGCTAAGTAAAAAGGAAAAAGAAAAAAGTTTTATAGTTTGCAATAATTAAGAGGAGGAGACAAGAGGATATGGAAGTTTGAGAGGAGTGCAATTACTTAATATGTATCCGTACTCAATTAGCTGAATTAAGAGGAGTAGGAGCTTTAATTTGTGGAATTTTTGTTGGAAAAGATGCTGTCATTAGTTTAGGGGAGTGCATTATATAATGTCTAATATAACTTTATGTTGGCATCATGAGGGATGTAGACATCATTACAGTTGCTACGAGATGGAATTGATGTGCTCCAATTAATGCATTGTTTCGTTTTATATCTCCAGTATGATACTGTTCAAGGATTTGATCTTTTATGGGGAGTAGGAGGTCATTTATTATTGACTAACTCATTAATTCATTTCAAAGATCAACATTTTATTTTATTGAGATTCCTGTCCTTGGTCTGTTTCCCCTACAGAGATTTTTTTTTCTTCTTAGCATATAAAAAGGTACAAAGACCATTTAATTCCACAGTAATAATATAATTACGAGGACCTATAATTTCGCAGATTTTCTTTAAATTTATGCTCACCAATGATAATTTCTCAGATATTTGATTGTCCAACATCATTTCATAGAATAAGTTAAGTTCTTTTTTTATGTTAAATACACGGCACATCAAGTTTTTTGCGATATAGAAAGTATGAAATTGTTATATTATTAAGATGGAAATCGGGATGGATTGAATAATAGTTTCTCGTCGTTTAAGTAAAGGTCGTTTAAATTTTTATGACGTTAGGAGTTTCATCCGTCATAATATGGGACGATGTTAAAATAGTCGGACTCGACGATAAATCGAAAATTAGCGTCCAGTAATTGAAGTGTCACTCCTCTGACGATAAGGTGGCAATAGAAAAAAAATGTTATATTATTTGATGAGGACCACTTGATCATAGTCTTTTGTGTCTTTGGTGGAATCATATTTGTATGTATCATACGGTCTCTCTCTCTCTGATAAGACGGTCTCGAGTTGAAGGGAATATGTCGTATACTACATCATGCGAATTTGCTATTTTTGGTAAATCTTATGTTTATAAGAACTCTCACAGGCATTGTATGATGCAGGGAGTAAAAATGGCACAAACTCAGTCACACGCAACTAATATAGTGATATTATTATTATTATTATTATTATTATTATTATTATTATTATTATTATTATTATTATTATTATTATTATTATTATTATTATTATTATTATTATTATTATTATTATTATTATTATTATTATTATTATTATTATTATTATTATTATTATTATTATTATTATTATTATTATTATTATTATTATTGTTGTTATTGTTGTGGACTGTTCAAAGGAAACTTAGTACTTGATAAATTCGATTCAAAATGTTGCCCCACGATGATTAGTGCCACTACTATTTGATTAATCTGATGGACCAACTGATGTCGGGAGTTAAATATAACATCTCCTCTGAAAAAAAAATATATATTTCATTGCTTTAATTCAGGATTATTAGTTGGGTCGTTATATATCTCAGTTTGAGCCACAAAATTTTTATCCCAAAAATATGTTTAGTTGGCACATTAGTAAAATTATATCCTAAAATCCATGAGACCAAGCTTTTTTATTGAAATTATCATTCTGTTTTTTCACCTCAACTTCATATTATAAGAAGAAATTATCATTAATCGATATGTGACAATGGGTTGCACCTTCTGCATTATTTAACAAATGGTAGCTATTTTCTGCACAGTTACAAGTACAACTATGGACACTTGGACCATGCAACTTTTAGATAAGTCATTATTTGATGTATTCCTGAATTGTGAAGGCTTGATTGAATCAATTTTTGTTAGAAGTATGAGGAATATTAGTTAAGAAATGTGTCCTAATTAGGTTGCAACTTGCAACACTATTTATTTGGTATCATCAAGTACATCTTTTTGTTATAGCTAATGAAAACAAAAAAAAATGGTGGATAAATTATTATCATCGTAATATCCGAAAGCAAATAGATAAAAAAAAATCTTAATTATTATCACTGCGAGTAATGTACATTGTAGGGGAGACTATACAATGGGTATATGAACTTAAACTATGATACCTAATGAGAGCAAATAGTTATGAAAATTCTTAAACAGACCTGATCCATTTAAGCCTTGACCTAATTTGGTTCATCCACCCCTACATATAGATCCAATGGTGAATGTCCAGCAAAATAATATTTCTCAAAATGTAGAGTTATTTCTCCTTTTTATTGAGATCCCACTCTCTCATCATTTGAGTTATCCAACAAAATACTCTTCATCGATGTTAATCATTATGGACTGAAAAAATACTCCTCTCCCATTGGAATGAGATTGTGTGTGGGGGGTGGGGTAGAGGGAGTGATCCCCACCACCACCACCTCCACCTCCTCATGTGACCATCACCATGCATATATATAAGCAAAGCATAAATGCAGCACTGCCAATAAGTGGGGGAGAAACCTAGTCTTTTCCTGAATTGGCTCCTACAACTTTGGGGGGGACTCTCTCCTCCTCCACCTCCCACCTCCACCTCCACCAAGTGCCAAGTGGTGTGCATGGCTTCTTGTCCATCAGGTAGCAACAACAAACATTCAAGGTAGTAGAGGTAGTGCTGCTGCAGCTGATAGATTCTCATCTGGCCCCAGCATTTTGTTTTGCAACAGGTAGGACTAGAGAGAGCTAAGGAAAAGAGAAAAGAAAAAAAAAAAAAAAGAGAACAAGAAAGGAAAAAGTACAATTTGATTCCTTCATATTGTAGCCATTAAGATTTGCCGTTAGATTCCCTTGCGATCTAATTTCTCATAAAGGAGAATTTGTGGAGAAAAAAATAATATAGATACTGAACAACTGGATTTGGTTTAAGATTCGTGGCCGAGCCATTTTGGAAGGGGGGGCAGACAGCCGCGGCAAATTCCAACTCCAGATGTTCTCTTCTCCTGCCTTCCTCTCCTTCCTTTTTCATTGTTATTCGCTTAATTTATTCTTCTTGATGTTATCAACATATCCATGCCACTCTGGATTCAATTCTGTTTACACTGTCTCGCGTTGTTTCCTGCTTTGAGCGAATCGGCATTCACTGTGCAAGATGTCAATGAAGAGGGTATCGGTTCTTCTTGGCTCGTTGCTGGTTTCTGTTTAGTCCAACCCCTCTGCTCATTGATTTTGCATGCCTGTCGATTATCGTTGTATGGAATTGTGTATCTTTTGTTGTTTGTGTTGGCAGTAGTTGGATCCTTCTGCCCTGTTCAGTGTTTTCATGTTGGAACGTCATTTTCTTGTGTCCTTCGCCCTTCGTGTGTGTATTTGATTGGTCTCATTGTTTTAGATATACAGGAGGATCGTCCGAAGCACAGCTGTTCTGCTAGAGAAGTCATTAGGAGGCAATCAAACTCGAGGAATATTGTAGCAAATTTGAAACTCGCACAAAGGAGATAGTTTTTACGAATTCCAGTCTGCTGCATCTCTCTTTCTCTCACTCTGTCTGCACTCAGGTTTGCTTTCTGTGCCCATTCTAAGAATTGTACCCTTGAGACTTTTCCATCGAAACATGATAGTACGCCTTTGCTGGAAGATGTTTCTGTGCTCATATTAAGATTTGTATTCCCGTTTCATAGCCACAGGAACACATCTTTTTCCCTGAGTTCTAACATCTGTATGCTAACGCCGTTCCAAATCCTGTTTTCTGGGTAGCATGTGAAGTTGTCCTCTTAGTTTCCTGTTTGTAGCTGGATCTACCAGGCAAAACAGTGATTGTTCTGTTTCTATAATGCTGTGAGCAACCAGCTTGTGGATTGCTCGTACCATGAGTCTGAATCGTTCATCCAGAAAGTGCTTATATAGATTCAATTTACAACTTGAAATCTTGGAACTCTGTTTGTAGGTTTCCAAGAAGATAACATTTTTTTTGTCGAGAAAAAAAAAGGGATATCAAGTTGGTACCGAGGCTGGCACATTGAGAGTGTTATCATATTTGAGTTGGTCATAACCAAATTGCTTAATGGGGATTCAGACCATGGCGTCTCAAGGCACCGGCGGCGGGCAGCTGACGCAGTTCCAGAGCTTGTCTCGACAGGGGTCCGTCTACAGCCTCACCCTCAATGAGGTCCAAAGCCACCTGGGAGAGCCCCTGAACAGCATGAACCTTGACGAGCTCCTGAGGAGCGTGTTCCCGCGCGAGGCCGCCGGCGAGTCCTTGCACTTGGACGTTGACGGCGGACACGGCCCTCAGTACGCAGGTCTGCATGGCGAGGAGGAGGGGAGCATCACCATGCTGCGTTCTCTGAGCAAGAAGACTGTTGAGGAGGTCTGGAGGGACATCCAACAAGCTCAGAAGAGCAATGGCGAACCCACTGGGAGGCACCAACTTGGAGAGATGACTCTCGAAGACTTCTTGGCTAAAGCTGGCAAGGTGGCAGAAGGTACCAACAGGTGCAACTTCCCACAGGGGGCGCACTGGTTGCAACAGTATCACCAGCATCATCAGGCTCAGGAGAGCATCATGTCATCTTACGTGAGCAGGCCAGTTGTGCAGCCGCTGGGTGCCGGCACCAGAGCCATGTTGGAGTCGATGTATCATGAGGGACTAGGAACCAGTGCCTCGCCGAGGGCTGGGGCGATGTCTGATCCGCAGGCACCCGGACGGAAGAGGTGGGCAACAGAAGTCATGGTGGAGAAGACGGTCGAGAGGAGGCAGAAGAGAATGATCAAGAACCGGGAGTCAGCCGCGCGTTCACGAGCTAGGAAGCAGGTGAGAAGGAGGCATATATTTTCAGGTTTCTCGGCTCTCTTCGATGCCACTTCTACTTTTCCTCTGATTGCATCTTGGCTAGTGTCAGAGATCAATTTGATTGCATCTTGGCCACTGAAAACTGTTCATGTATCAAGAGATGAACTTGAGGTGGAGCTACTAAAATACTTCTATGATGTTCTTGTTCATGACAGGCTTACACCAATGAACTAGAGAACAAGGTTTCCCGGCTAGAAGAAGAGAATGAGAGGTTGAAGAAGGAGAAGGTAAGTCCTCCACAAGTTTTCTCTTCTGTGCTGCTCATTTATGAACGACTGATCAGTTTAATAACAAAATTCTTCTACAATTTATCCTCCTTCAGTTAGTAGTATTTAGCAGAACATTGGATTTTGTCACTATGATCAGAAGATGGTATATTCTGGTGAAGAATTTAACAGTCTTCAGCAAAAATCTTAAACAAAACATTGACGAGGCTTATGCATGTCATAAAATCTTCATGTTCAGTAATGCTGAATTTAGTGGGCACTACATGGAAAACTTTTCGACAAAGCTCAATGAAATTTGGAAATCTTTGAGGCAACACAAACTATTTATGATAATCTGACGTTCTGATAAGTAAAGCCATTCAAGTTTGCATTGATTCTTTCATGATTGCTGCAAGATTCTGCTTGAGCTAGTAGCATATACAGCATTCTGATATAATTATTTAGCATCTCCTCAAAAAAAAAAAAAAAAAAAAGGCAACCAGTTTAACTTGATGCACGTACGGGAATGATACCATTCAAATAGCTGGAAATAAGCATGCATGATCTTTTGTTAGTGATGCTGTGAAGGTTCTTTTTTTTTTTCTGGTGAGATAAACGCAGAGAACTAGGGGATTTCAGAAACTTATAGACTTTGAAGTTAGTAGACAATATTTCTGATATACTGGTGATGAGGAATCTTTTGTTAGAATTTCTATTATTTTTATATGTTTCTTGTATATGGTAGCAAATAATATGTTAACAACAACAAGATTTTTTCACTGCTTTTATCCAAATTGTATCCAGTGAAGCAAGGCAATGTTTGTTTCAGTATGCTAGAACTCCTGATTATAAAAAGGCATTATCTTCTCTTGTACTTCTCTGCAGGAGCTGGAATCAATGATACAATACATTCCCCGGCCAGAACCAAAGAATCAGCTCCGGCGAACAAGCTCTGCCCCTATATGATCATGGTGATATTTGTTTTAAAAGATTGAATGGTCTGTTTTTATTTGAGTTTTGCACTTCAAAGATGATGAAAGTTTAAGCTCTATAATCAGAGGTTTCCATAAACTTATGGTTAATTTAGTACACACTCACGACTACTCATTTTGCTTCCTGATGTGCCCTGGTAAATTTTAATCTGCAAGCCACTTCTTTGAATTTAAAGAGATGATTTATACTAACGCAATCCTTTATAAGTATATTACAAACACTTGTCTTGATCTGAAGGTTAAGAATTAATGTCTAAGACAAAATCAATACAACGATAACAATGCTGTTCACAAAAATGTCAAACTAGTCTACCTTCCTGAATCCAAATCTTCACTACTATGAAATACTAAAAGTTTGGACATAGTTACTGACATATATGATTAAAAATTTTTTATTTCAAGTGTAGTCAACACTGTACAACGTCCTACGACTGTTCTTTGTTTTCCTCTATTTTTGAATTGTGAATGAGGGAGAAGCAATCACCTCTGCCAAATGGAGGAAGTACTTTGCATAGGCAAAACTATGAGCTATTATGAATACAATTTAGCTATTGTCCACGCCTTTGTTTTCTGGGAAGATGAAGTGTAAGCCTTCATTGTCTCTATAAGCTTGAATCAATGCCGCAGCTTTGTATGCAAAAAATCCTAACATTCCTGGAACAAACTGTGCATGTACACGCGATTCATATGCATAGTTTTGTGAGTTTACTAGAAATTGATTAAGCATTTACTGTATAGGAATATATATATATATATGAATAATGTGCAAACAGATCATATAGAGAAAATGTGAACATAATAAAGCTGCATTCTACAAGAAGTCATTTTTCGCCTATTGTGTACACATTAAATAAATAAAGCATTTCCATAATTTTCGGAAAACTGGGTCAAGATGACTAGATCAAAGGTGGTATACTTGCCTGAAAATCAAAGTAATCATTTTGGAAATGCTGCGACATAGCCCATAGACCATATATGGCTGCAGGAATCACAAGTCTCGGTGATGAAAGTGCAATGGCTGTTCCACGCAAAGTTTTCTCCAAGACATGCTTTAGGTCGTCACTTCTCACCCCAATTCTAGTTGCACAATAAATGCCATATTTGAAACTATGGGTTTTTAAAAGATCATAGTATGGTAAGAGAGTAGATGCCAAGAAGAAACTTAGTTCTAACTTACCTTTTAATTTTCTTCTGCAAAAATATTCCTGGAATAGCTTCTCTTGACAGATTGTCCGAATGATAAGCTGAAGGTACAGACAACTGCTCCGATAATAAGGCCGTGATTAGAAAATCCTCGTAGATTATCTCTAGATTCCACCTAATATAGCTTGGATGGTAATACCGAAAAATTGACGTGAATGAAAGAGTAAAAAATAAGCAGTAGTATGACTTCTTTAGACTTTAGGTTCAGTAGATTTCATTCAACAACAAACAACAACAACAAAGCCTTATCCCATTAGGTGGGGTTGGCTACATGGATCATACGACGCTATTCCGCTCTATTAGTAACCAAACCTTTCGGTATATTATTCACCAATAGATCTTGCTCTATTTAATTCGTCAAGTGTCCGTCTTGACCTCTCTCTCCCTCTTTTAATCGGACTTCAGATTATTTGATCTACTCTTCTTACTGACGCATCTAATGGTCTTCTCTGAACATGACCAAATCATCTCAAACGATTCTCTGCCATTTTCTCACTAATAGGAGCCACTCCGACTCGTTCACGTATGTAATCATTCCTAATCTTATCTAATCTTGTATGACCACACATCCATCTCAACATTCTCATTTTGGCTACCCATACTTTACGTTCATATTGTCCCTTCGTAGTCCATTCAACAAGACATAATTTATTAAGCTGTGTCTATCTTGTGGTGTGAGAATAGTATGAAGCACGATCATTCTTCTATAGGTATTACTTGGGCCTTGTTTTATTAATACACTGACCTCTTTGGCGGACTAATATTTTACAATGAATCATAATTAAAGAAGCAAGAGTGCAGTTTTATATTTTTAATAACTTTTGTGATCCAATCGAAACTTTTCTTATGCCTTCATTACTGTGTAAATAAGATATTTTTTATAAGCTTCCATGCAGTTTGCAGGCTATTAACCATGCAACTTGTGAAAGTTGCACTGTTTCCAATCAGCATCCTAAAACAGGAAAGAGAACAAACAATGCTGACAATGTCTCATACTAAAATTTGATTACCAAATCCTCCAAGGCCATCCCCCGTGAGAAATAATGTGAAATAAGCAAAATTTCTTTTATTTTAATGACAAAATAAATCAGTCCACCCCTCTCTCTCACAAGAAGTAACATTGCTTTTCCAACAAGCCTTAGTGGATGCACTGACCATTGTGGCCTATATCGACATGGAGAATCAAATTTTAAACCATGTTAATATTTAGTCTCTCAAAACAAACAAAGTTATCATTTTAGACCACTGGTAAAATTTGAAGAGATATAAGATTCAAAGATAGGCACTTTTGATTCCTTCAGAGATAAGACTTAATTAACAAGGACCTTAGATCTGTGCATGAAATCAATTGATTTGGATTGGTAATAGTACTGACAAATATCGATGTGCAATATATTTTTTTGTTTTTAAAATAGTGAAAGGAACTGTGCTTGAAATATGTGCTTTATTGGAAGTTAAGTCATCTTCAAATATTAGCTATGCTGCTGTGAATTTTGGCAAGAAGGATACAGATGTGTTTCGCATCTAAGAGAAAAGTGTATAATAAGTTTCTACCAGTACCATCATACTTTTTAACTACAACAAGTACTTCACAAAGAAGAATCTTGCATAATTTTGCAATTTCTTGAAATAGTCATTAATTATAAAGTTTTTCAAGTATCACGGAATTTTGGTTTATTAGCAAATGCATGCATGTATGAGATATCATTATCCTAATGGAGAAATGTACATGATCAAATATATCAATCGACTCACCTGAAAAGGACTCCGAAAGCATAACTAGCTGCTGTCTGCATATCAAGACAATAATAAGCATCTTGTCAACTATGCAAGGCTTTCAAATCTTGGAACCAAGTATATGAGTTTATGACCGTCAGGCTGGGAAGATAGTTATCTAAATTACTAAAATGACAAATAAAATGAAGATGTGCACAGTTTATTTTATTCTCTTATTTTCTTCTATGAACAGAATAAATAACTTAAATAGTGCCTCAAGTAATTTCTATATTACTATTGCAAGGTCATCAAGATTTGAAACTCACACGTACAGAAATTTTAATTTCATTGGACAGGATATTTCTCCATTAGCATTAATACCCTTTTTTTATAAATATTATCTCAGATTGCAAAAGTCATGACTGTATTTAAATAAGCCTGTGCCTCAAAAGAAAAGGCGATCAAGCAATATGCACTACAGGCACCTCCAGTGCCAGTCGTTAAGAGTAATAGCTCCTGCTTGAGCTACAATAAAAATTTAACCATAAAGATAATTAATTGGCAAGTGAACCTATGTTGTATGCATTCAAAGATCATCATAAAGATTCAAGTATTACAATGTTCTTATGCATTTCATTGCAAATAGAAGAATGTATAGGCATAAGCAATCTCATACTTGAGAAGATTCACTTTCTTCCTCTTGTCACTCTCATCCTGCCAATTCTGTCATCAAATGTGATATCTGATTGTTACATCAACATAAAATCTTCAAGTGAACTAGTTCCAAAAACCAACGTTAATGAAATTATATAAAATCTCAGAACAGCTCAGATCATTTTCTTTGTTCTAACATTACGTTAATGCTAAGGAACAAACCTTGACTCTTTCTTTCTTGCTAGATGGAGCATCATTGTAACCGTGAACCCAATCTTTGATTTTTGTAAGCTTCAAAAGACCACTGTCATCACTTTCCGTCTCCCCTAGCTATGACAGAAAATACCAGGAGAGAGTTCCCAAACTGATTGAAAGGTCACTGGGAAAGGAAACCATAAAAAGCAATACGCATTGGAAGTTCAGATGACCTTTAAATGATCATGTCTCTGATCAGGTCCGGAAAGTCTACAACGCTCCTCTGCCAGAGCATGTCAGAAGCTTTTGAAATAAAATCACCATTCAGTTGCCTCTCTTGAAAGAAAATCTTTGTGACATCTCCCCCAACAGTATCACTTTCTGTAGGTGAGTGTAAAAATAATTAGACAACACAATAAGATACCAACAAATCGAGCTTTGGTACCTGCTCATGTGTTTCCAAACTATAAATAGCTTACATTGTGGAATCAGACTACATGTAACACACAAAATGTTCGTCGTAATACACCAGATAGCTTCAATTGGACATAAGGTTATAAGTAGCTAAACCTTATCATTCAAAAGGGATATGCCAGGTATCATAAAATCAAGTGCACTTCAAGCTTATCAAACAGCACGCAAAACCGAAAATTTTCACCATTCAGATTTCACTTAAACATCAACACGAACAAAATGAAAAGATTATCCTTTGTATCAGTTAGATGCACTCGTAAAGCTACCATTTTTAAAAACATTCCAATTTATGGAACCGAAATGGGTCAATTTCGACACAGAATTTCCTGAAATGGAAGGATGGAATGGTATACTGAGAATTCCTCGACTGGAGCAGGAAAACAGAATCAGAGAGCTCGCCTGGAAGTGGAGCTCTAATGGCTGATACTGCGAGAGACCCCTAAGAACGAAGAGCGATGGTTGGGCGGAACGGGGGAGTTTGAAAAAATGAGGAACAGATTGGAATTGTTCAGCTGAGGAGAGAGTCATCTCAGGGTGAAGAGATCAACCCTGAGCCTGAGAGGGAGGGTCTCCATGACCTCCATATGCTTCTCTTCTCGTCCTCGTCCTCGTCCTCGTTCTCGTTCTCTTCTCTTTCTTCCTGGTTGGAAAAGGTGACCGTTATCTATTTAGGGCTTTGTTTCGCCTCCGAGATTTCAAAAATATCGCTGAGAAAAAAACATATCTTTATATTATTTGATTTATCTTTGAATAATTTTATCAAATCAAGATTTATTTCAACTTTCTCAGAAGTAAATATTAAATTATTCTGAAGGAGGAAATTTTTTTGAAGGTGGAGGATGTATTTTTCTTATATTTACTGTAAATGAAAAATGAATTAAAATTCTGGTCGTTTGTTTTTTATTCATTTTACTATTTCACATTCGATGTTTCTAAAATCTAAACGGGAAAAAGAAAACTCATATTTTCATATCAAAGCTGACGCCAGAAAAAAAAAGATAAATTCTTACATGCCAGTTTTTCTCCAATCGTGTGTGTGCGTGTATTTTTTTCCACAATCGGAATTATTGACTATTATTGAATTAATTTACGTCACACATTTGATCCACCGATAAAAGTCAACTTTAAATATTTTACAGATATAAAGTTTCAAATTCAAGACTTGAATGAGAATAACTTAATTATCAATAAACCCCCAAAACCATTATTTAGTTGTGTATTTTAGGTGTCAACAATAATGAAGAATCTGTTTTTCTTTTACCAAAGGAATTCAAACATATAGCCGAAGTCATGCAATTAGTTATATATATGATATGCGAGAAAAAAAACTTATTTGATTTATCTCAAGTTTACCACGATTAATTTCATAATTTTCTTTCCATTACAAATGAAGATCTTGAAATAATAATAATAATAATAATGATTTCAATGTCCGTCGGAAGACTTTGGACCAGCATTCATCGTCTCATTTTGATTTGTTGTCGTCTGAAAATTTCGGAAGTTTCCTCTGTAAATTCAACTTTCTCTTGTTGCTTTTCTTTTAAATTTGGATTTTCATTTGTTATATTCTAAGTGGTCGGATAAAAATCTAAATTTATTATCATCCAATTAATATGTAGAATTCTAAATTACATGTCTAATTATGACAAATGAAACTTTTAATAAGAATATTTTACATATGATAAATTTTAAATTTTCCTTTTAAATTAAATAATTGAGCGAATATGGTTGTGTGTGGTGTTTGTATAATATTTCCTTTTAAAATAAAAACTCCCTCGAAGTTCGAATGATAATTTTATGTCGTGAAACAGAAAACTTAAATAAGATATGCTTTGAAAAAAAATTGCCTTATTATTAGTTTTTAAAACGTTAGAAAACAAAATATTACAAAATAGTCAAACTCAGAGTCAAATTAATGGCAGAAAGAAGCATGAAAGGCGATCTTCGTCTTTGTAAGCAATGACAAGTCAATATTTTATACTCAGAAAAATTTAAAGTCGAAATCTTACTTCCGAACACAAGTTTATCCACTTCACCCCTTTCATTCTTCAGGACAAGAATTTAAAAGCTCGTCCTTGGCGAATTTATTGAGTACCGATACAACAGATCTCTCTCTCTCTCTCTCTCTCTCTCTCTCTCTCTCTCTCTCTCTCTCTCTCTCTCTCTCTCTCTCTCTCTCTCTCTCTCTCTCTCTCTCTCTCTCTCTCTCTCTCTCTCTCTCTCTCTCTCTCTCTCTCTCTCGTGAGTCGGTAAGCCAAGATAAACTTCTTTCCTAGTATAAATCAATGGGAAAAAAAGTTGAAACATGTATCGCTTAAAAATATGGCGTAGAATTCATTTGACATTTCATTCTTTTGCTAAACAAACATGTACAAGGCAATAATTAACAAAAGGAAAGAAAGAAACAACTTTACCATATCCACCATATAGCACTGTTAACAAAAGCAGAATAGTTCAGAAAAGTCTCGTCAACCTCCTAGCTCCTCTTCGTTGACGTCCCGCTCCCAACACCTGGCGGCCGCTTCGCACGGCGCCAACAGTGCGTCGCGGCACAGTGGGCACCGCGCCCCGCGGCGCTCCAGCCATCTGTCCAGGCAACGCCGGTGGAAGAGATGCCGACATCTCCTCCCCTTCCTCTATGCCGGACAGGCAGAAGACGCACTCCGCCGACTCGCCGGATCCGTACGGGACCACGCGGAGGCCGCCCGGCGGCCCATCCCCTCGAACGCCAGAGCACGCCGCGGCACCACGGCCGAAGCTGGGAATGTGGTGGCCGCCGAAGAAATGGGGGCCGGGGCTCCATGACCACGCGAAGTGGGATCTCGCCCGTAACTGGATGAACGACTTCGCGACGCTGAGGAGAGAACTGACGAGGAAGGTGAGCATGGTTAAGACGGGGGGAGAGACGATGAAGATCAGCAAACATACGAACAATTACGCCATGATAGCATATATACATATATATAATTGTTTCAGAAGAAAGGTGCAGGGAAGATATATATATATATATATATATATATATATATATATATAGAGAGAGAGAGAGAGAGAGAGATGGGAAAACAGATTTTATAGACATTGTGCACTGTAGAACGTTTACTCTTCCACTGGGCACCTACTGTACCGTACAAGTATATATACGTATATAGGGAGAGAGAGAGGGGGGGAGAGAGAGAGAGAGATGGGCAGACATTTTCTCTAGACATTGTGCACTGTAGAACGTTCTCTTCCACTGGGCACCTACTGTACCGTACAAGTATATATACGTATATAGGGAGAGAGAGAGGGGGGGAGAGAGAGAGAGATGGGCAGACATTTGCTCTAGACATTGTGCACTGTAGAACGTTAACTCTTCCACTGGGCACCTACTGTACCGTACAAGTATATATACGTATATAGGGGGAGAGAGAGGGCAACTTTTAATATTATTTTGACAAATAATATTATTTTTTAATTATCACTTATTTAATTGGCAAAGCGTGTTTAATGTGCAACTTTTACTAAGATGTTCCTCAACAAATTATTTAAGTTAGAAATTTTATATAATTTATTTTAAATTTCATAAGCTTAAAACATAAACACGTATTCACGTATTTTATATTCATAAAAAGTTGAATTGCCTAACTAATTATTATATTTTATAGGAAGGTGATAATAATATATTAATAGTTATTATAGTGAATTGTTATTATATTACAATAATTAATAAAAACACATTATTACCTATACCACATTTATAGTTATTTTATAATTTACTATTAAATCAATTAATGATTCTAATAATAAAATTAATAGAAATAAAAAATCTATTTGATAATAATGGCATAATAGCAGTACTGAGATTAATAATATAATATGATTTATTTAATCATCTATATGATTTATTTAAGAAAAACTAATTCATAGAGTAAATATGAAAGAAAGTTAATTAAATAGAACTGTTAACCATGCAGATTGTTAATAAGTAATTCATATTGTTACCCTGCATGAAGTATAAATGGTAAATCATAGTGTTCATTTCTATAATAAGTGAATAGGATAATTCTGTTGGTTCAAAATAATTCAATATAATATATTGTTTTAAAAAATGGCCTTTAGATTAATAGCTTTGGATATGATGATATTAGGGTGACTAAGTAAAAGTAGCTTTGAAGAAGGTTATAGGTTTTATGCTTCTGAACATAAAAAAGGTTTTGTTAAAAATTTCATCTGTCATTATTAATTTATAATAATTTAATTCGATTAGTTGGACTTCACGATGAGTCGAAAAGAAAAGGTAAAAGTAGAACGTCTCAAATTATTATAAACCAATTCATAAAAGATAGGCACCTATTTCATTCAATGGATTTTCACTTCCTTTATTTTAGGGTTATTTGCATAAATCTCCTCTAAATTAACATCTAATCTCAAATTATGAATTTATTTTTTGTATTCTTAAATTATCACATTTTTTCACTTTAGTCTTTTCGCTTTCTTATATAACTTCTTTTACATTTTTCGTTACTTTTGATTTTTTATTTATGAAAAGATTAAATTATCCCTCTCTCCATAACACATCAAATAATAAATATAAAAAAAGAAATAAATTGGAGGGAAGGGTAATTTAGTCTTTTCCATAAATGATACTTTTTTTACCACCTTAATTCTTCAACGATTTTTTTTATATTTGTTATTTCATGTTTTCTTTGTAGGGAGGAGTAATTTAGTCTTTTCATAAATAGACAAAGCAAAAGTAGCGGAAAATGTAACAAAAGTAGACGGAAGGACTAAAGTGAAAAATCGTAATAGTTTAGAGATATAAGAAAATAAGTTCACAGTTGTTGAATCCTATGTTTTGATGATAATAAATTAAAATGGACATAAAAGTTACTAATCTATGCTCAAGTGATAATAATGCAGATGTAGAATTGATATGACCACATTCGTAGAAGAAATCAATAAATTAAAATCGAAAAAAAAATTTAGCACACGACCGGTTGACCCATCGGTTGACCGACCATGACTGGTCGATTGATATTCAATGAAAGAAAAGACCAGACAATACTGGTCAACGTTGATACACTAGTCGAACACGATATATACCGATCGACGTCGAGGCATTATCGGTCAAAAGATCGATCGACCGGACAGCTCACAAAAATGACAAATATGTCGCAATGATTGATCGGTCGATTGGCCCATTAATGCAGTCGGTCGGTCATAGTGCTAGATGAACAGTAACGGCTATTTTTCAAGGAGAAAATTATGGAAAAACTTGTGGACGAGATTCTCACCTGTAGAAGCCTATAAAAAGAGTGTCAAAGCTTGAAGAAAAATTATCCAAACAAACAAGATTATTCAAAAATTTCTTTCAAGTTCTTGAGCCCAAATTTGCAAGTTCATCCCTTTTTTTCTTCTAAACTTTTAGTGTGATAAAATTGTGTAAAAAGAAGAGTTAGAGGGAATCTTTATTCTCTGATCTAGTGATCTTGAGAGCTCATTGTAAAAGATGAGTGTCTTACCTCTTGAGCGGAGAAGAAGGCGTGTGGTGTAAAGAGGATTGTTCTTTCCCTACAAGAAAAGAGAAAGATAGTGGATATCTGACTATCTCGATGTCGAGAAAGCAGAGCGAGAACATAGACCAAAGAGTTGAGGCCAAACCTTGTCAATATATCGTGTCTCGCTACATTTGCTTTATTACTCATACTTTATTGTTATTTTCTTATTATCGTTCTTAGTGATTTTCCGAAAGTGATTTTTGTGAAAAGATTTTAAAACATCAATTCACCCTCTCCCCCCCCCCTCCCTTAATGCTTTCGATCCTACAATTGGTATCAGAGCAGGTTGCTATTATTTTTTAAATTTAAAAATCTTTTAGAGCTATGACATCAAGTGGATTCAATTTTTCTGAAGGTCAATCGATTAATCGTCCTCCGCTTTTTAATGCATCCAATTTTGCATATTGGAAAATTAGGATGAAAGTATATGTATGTTCCATTAATATTGACATGTGGGATGTCGTTCAAAAAGGTTTTGATATATGTGAAAAATCTCTTTGGAATATACCGAAGGAGAAAGGTTTTTGATAAAACTTGACTGTAAGGTTACAAATATTTTTATTGTGCTTTGGATCCAACGGAGTTTAATCGGGTTTCTAGTTGTTCAAGTGCTAATGAAATTTAGAAGAAACTTATATTCACTCATGAAGGAATCGACAAAGTTAAGGAATCTAGATTGAATATTCTAAATCATCAATATGATTCTTTCAAAATGCATGAAAATGAATCTATAAAGAATATGGTTGTTTATTTTCATGATATTGTAAATGACTTAGTCTCTTTGGCGAGCCAAGAACTAACTCTCAAAAGGTAAAAAAGTTTATCAAGTCCCTCTCCTCTAGATAGTACAAAAAAAACCGTGATCGAAGAGAATGATTTGAACAAGTTAGATTTTGATGATCTTATAGGTTCACTCTTGACATATGAGATCGTAATCAAGGAGGATGAAGCAAATGCTCCAATGAGAAAAAATTTGATATTGAAAGTAAATAAAGATGAAGAAGACACTAGTGAAGAAGATGAAAATCTTGATGAAAAGAAATTTGCTCTATATGCAAAGAAGCTTGACAAATCTCAAGTTTGCCAAGTAAAATAAGAAGAATGGCTTCCTAAAAAAAAGATCATCATCAAGTAAGAATCAAATAACTTGCTTTGAATATAAAAAGATTGGATATTATAAAAATGAATGTCCAAATTTAATCAAAAAGGAAAAATAGAGAAAATTCAAAAAGGAAGAAAAAATTCTTCAAACAACTTTGGATGAAAGCGAAAATGAAGAAAATGATTTCAACACCTTCTCAAATAATAATGAAGAAGCTTGTATATATCTAATGGCTAATAGTTACGATGTATCATCTAATTCATTTAGCTCTAGTGACAGTGAATTTTTTAATGTGCATAATGAGTTTAGAATTCTTATCAATAAATATGGATGCCTAAAAAAGAAATATAATAATCTAAAAATATAATTTGAAAATATGCAAAAGAAAGATAAAGATGTTAGAGCATGTGAAAAATGTGACATATTAAATGAAGAAAACTCTATGTTAGAATTCTTAATTGAAGAATTGAAAATGGAAAATAGTACACTAAAATCATCATGTGAAAATAAAATGAAAAATGTGCATGTTGAACAAAGAAATCAAGAATCTAAAAGATGACCTTAAATTTTTTTCTAATTGAAGTAAAATGTTAGATGTCATGCTTAGTGAAGCTAGAATGTCTTCAAATAAAAAGGGATTTGATTTTAACTCTTTTGAAAAGAAAAATGACAAAAGAATTTTATTTGTTAAAGCATCGCATAGTAATACGAAATCACATATTGCCTATTTTCACTGTGGATATGAAGGACATTATTCATATGATTGCAAAGTTAAAAAAGGAGTAAATAAAGGGATGAAGAAAATTTGGATCCCGAAAAGAATCATTTATAATCAAGATGGACCCAAGCAAAGTTGGGTATCAAAAAGATGAGATTCTCAATTTCTTTCTTGTAGTAAGCCTCAAAGCATAATGATGGTAAATGGTATTTGGATAGTGGGTGCTCAAGACACAAGACCAGCGATGCATCAAACTTCATTACCTTGAAAAAATCACTTTTGGAGACAATAGCAAAGAAAGAGTAATATGTATGAATAATATTAGTAAGAATGACAAAGTGTATTTGGAAAATGTATAAGTAGTTGAAAACCTAAAACATAATCTAATTAGCATAAGTCAACTATGTGATAAAAAACTATTTAGTCAAATTTGAAAAAGATAAATGTTTGATATTAGATGAAAACAATGAAGTCTTACACATAGACTTTAAATACAATAATATGTACAAAATTAACATTGATAATTTGAAAAATGAAAAATGTCATAGTGCTATGCATGATGATATAAATTTATGACATAGAAGATTAAGATATGCAAACTATAAATTATTAAATAAACTTTCAAATTATGAATTTGTTAGATATTTACCTAAGGTTAAATTTGAGAAAAATAATGTTTATGATCCATGTCTTAAATGTAAACAAACAAAAAACTCTTTTAAATTAAAGGGAGTCATTAGTACACATAGATCTTTGAAACTTTTACATCTTGATTTATTTGGATCCAATTGATGTAGTAAGTTTAGGAGGAAAAAGATATATTTTTGTGATTGTTGATGATTTCTCTCATTTCACTTGGACTATTTTTCTTATTAATAAAGATGAAACAATAAACATGTTTTCAAAATTTGTAAAAAGAATTCAAAATGAACTTGAACAAAATATTTTAAAAATTAGAAGTGATCATGGAGAAGAATTTAAAAATCATAAATTTGAATTGTTCTGTGAAGAAAATAGAATTAGTCATAACTTTTCAACTCTTATGACACCTCAACAAAATGGAGTAGTAGAAAGAAAAAATAGAACTATACAAGAAATGACTAGAACAATTTTAAATAAAAGCAAATTGCCAATGTATATTTGAGCCGAGGTCGTAAATACATCATGCTATGTTCTTAATAGGATTCTACTTAGATCTCTTCAGAAGAAAACTTATTTTGAAGTGTTGTATGGAAAGAAACCAAATATTTGTTATTTCAAAGTTTTTTATTGCATATGCTATATTTTGAATATCAAAGATAAACTAGAAAAATTTGATGCTAAATGTGATGATGATATTTTTTACTATTCAACTACAAGTAAAGCATATGGAGTGTATAACAAAATAACATTAGTTGTTGAAAAATGTATTAATGTTAAATTCAATTAGACTAATGAATTTTTTATGAGCACGCAAGAACACGATGATGAGGAAGAAATAGTTGAAGTGCAAAGATAACTTGATGATGTGCAACATGAGGATTTAAAAAAAGCTAAAGTTGATACTTTAAATGTGAGAGAATGGAAGAACCTTGAATTGAGGAGAGCCAAATTATTCCAAAAAATTGGAAACATGCCTCATCACGTCCACTTGAACAAGTTATAGGTAATATAAATGAAAGTGTAAAAACTAAAAAATCTTTGAAAAATTTATGTGCTTTTTCGATTTTTCTTGCTAACTTTGAACTTAGAAATATAGACGAAGCGCTTAAAGATCAAAATTGGATAAATGCAATGTATGAGGAATTAAATAATTTTGAAAGAAATCAAGTATGGAAAGACCCAATGACCATCCCATTATTCAAACAAAATAGGTCTTTCGAAACAAGTTAGATGAAAATAATGTCATTGTGAGAAATTAGTCGACCCTTTTTTATCAAACCTCAACCGCTGCCCTAACCCTTCGACCACGCAGCGACCGTCCAATCGACCAAACCCTCTCGTCGTTCGTCATCCGTCGTCCATCGTCGGAAAACTCTCTTGACGATCATCGCCGCCCTCAAATCTCTTCGCTGCCTCGACCGTCACCTCTGCAGTTCCTTCGGCGAACGTCGCTACCCTATTCTCCTCTCGCCAGCCGCCTCGACCATTGCCGGTTGCCCCCTCTCTATCTTATCTTCGTCATCGTCCGTCCCTTTTCTCTCCGGCAATTCCTCTCCGTCGGCCATTCTGCTTCTCATTCTTTTTTTTCTCGAACAAATCGTCCACTGGTCTCTCACTCTCTCTCCCTCTTCTTCTGGTATCGGTCACCCTTTCTTCTCTTCGTTGCCAGCATCGCACAATCACTGTCCTGCCGTCATTCATCTCTCCCCGTAAACCCTCTGCAACCGCCATTAGTCTCTTTCCAGTGCCTCTAAGACCAGATCCTCCTCCGGCCATTATTTCATTCTTCTGGCTATCATTTCATTGTTGAATCCATGATCGACGACGATGGGATTCTATCTCTTCATTAGTCTTTAAGCGTCGTCATCGTTTCTATGACTCAAATAGTCACGCCACTATAATCCCAAATGAGCCTGATTCGGCACCAGAACTCGAACCCATGCCTGTCCAACGTGGATGAGGCCGTGGACGAGGACGATACCGTGGACTTGCTCGTCAGCCACATTTCACTGATCCTACTAATTTTGATAATCATCTCTTTATCTCTAGGGTCATCTCCACTTCTTTTTATGCCTTGTACGCCTCTCGTGATGTCCGGAGAGTTTACACCGTTGATTGGGATACTCTGAACATTTCAGATGTTCAAGAGATGTTCAAAAACATCAGTTGGCTGCCACTTCTCCCACTCACAGAATGTGTGTATCTCCGTCTTGTTCATCATTTCTATGCGAATATGACGATCACTCAGGAAGCTATCATCACCTATGTCCTTGACATATCCATTCGCCTTGATCCTAACCAACTATGTCATATCTTTGGCGTTGCATGCTCCTTACCTGACTTTAGTTGACCTTCCGATTATTTATCAATGACAGATGGCATTAATACAATATTTGATGGACAATATATCCACTACACCGTCAAATCATCCTATAGACATCTTCATCCGTCCATAAAAATGGCTCACCATATTCTGAGTCGTATGATTACCCCTCGAGCCGGACACTATACTGAAGTTACCCACTTTGATTTGTTCTTTCTCCATTGTCTCTGTATTTGAGATGCATCCTTCTTTCATTTTGGCCACTTTGTTTTCTATCACATGGATTCCACCTTCCAAAAGATTTCCACTAGTACTCGTGGTCGACACCCTCTCTATTTTGAAACCTGGATCACTCGGATTTTACTTCATTTTGATGTCAACATTCCTATGGATGAGGAGTACATCTGACCATGCCCCACTGATGTCATCGATTTAGCGACCCTGTACCGAAAATATTTTAGGATTGACGAGCAGGCACCGATGAATTTTGACGATGGAGATGATGCCACCGATGGAGAGCCAACGCTGATGGAGATTCTAACTGCGCTAGAGGTTGGCCCCAGCTTCCCTCCACCGCCGGCACCCACTGAACATATTGGATCTTCCCACTCGGCCTCCTATGGCATCTATGATTTCACGACTCTGTCACAGTAGGTGGGTGTCATAGATCATCGCGTGACTCAGATGGATCGTCGTATTCGACGAATGGAACGTGACTCCCAATATCTTGTTGGTTCGCTACAGACCTAGCTACTATGCATCGCAGGAATTTATTCCGCCCGTCGCTCATGAGGATGATAGTCCCGACGAGGAGTCGTAGAGTTGTCTCTCTCTTTGATGATGTCAAAAGAAGGAAAAGTTTAGGACGATATTATGATGTTATGCTTCTCTTTTGATGACGTTATGAGTCGTGCAATATTTTGTAGTGACTACAGTCACATTTGTTAGTGCATGAACACATGATGTATTATTAATTATGAATGAAATGTGATGACTTTTTCTTCATGATGAAGTGTCTTATTTGTTTTCATATCTATTTTGCGACATATGTTCATATTGTCCCAAATTATTAAGAGAATGTAAAGGTAATCTATTTAGAGGGAGAAAATGTGAAATATGCATGAATGTAGGGAGAGTTTGCCCACTACTTATTGTCTAAATTTACATTTCATTTTCTTTCTTTCTCTCTTTTTATCGTCCAATTAATTTGCCATCATTAAAAACGAGGAGATTGTTGAATCCTATGTTTTGATGATAACAAATTAAAATGGTCATAAAAGTTACTAATATATGCTCAAGTGATGATAATGCATGTGTAGGATTGATATGACCACATTCGTAGAAGAAATCGACAAATTAAAATCGAAAGAAAAAATTTCAGCACACGACAGGTCGACCTATCGGTCGATCGACCATGACACCGATCGATTGATATTCAGTGAAAGAAAAGACCAGACAATACCGGTCGACGTCGAGACAATATCGGTTGATACACTGATCGAACACGATATATACACCGATTGACGTCGAGACATTATCGGTCGATGTACCGGTCGATCGGACAGCTCACAAAAGTGACAAATATGCCGCAACGATCATATTGATCGGTCGACCGACCCATTAATACAGTCGATCGGTCATAGTGTCAGATGAATAATAACGGCTATTTCTCAAGAATAAAATTATGGAAAAACTTTTGAACAACATTCTCGCCTGTATAAGCCTATAATAGGAGTGTCAAAGCTTGAAAAAAAAAGTATTCAAGCAAACAAGATCATTCAAAAATTTCTTTCAAGTTCTTAAGCCCAAATTTATAAGTTCTTCTCTTTTTCTCTTCTAAATTTTGAGTGTGAGAAATTTGTGTAAAAAGAAGAGTTAGAGGGAATCTTTATTCTTCGATTTAGTGAGATTGAGAGCTTAAAAGAGGAGTGTCTTACCTCTTGAGCGGAAAAGAAGGCGTGTGGCGTAAAGAGTGTTATTCTCTCCTTACAATAAAAGAAAAAAATAGTGAATCTCCGACGATTTCTACGTCGAGAAGTCGGAGCAGAGACGTAGGTCAAAGAGTTGACGCCGAACCTCGTCAACATATCGTGTCTCGCTACATTTGCTTTCTTACTCATTCTTTATTGTTATTTGCTTGTGATCATTCTTAGTGATTTTTCAAAAGTGATTTTTTGCGAAAAGATTTTAAAACACTAATTCACCCTCCTCCTCTTGGTGCTTTCGATCCTACAATAGTTTGATGTTAGATGCTAAAAAATTATGATAATTTAGAAGATGTTTATGAAAATGACCCTTTATTTTATTGAGGACTTTTATTTTATTTATTTTTGTTTCTGTTGCAGCTGAAACGATTATGCCACCTCTCTGTGATTGATTTTCACCTTTTCCCCCACATAAATTTCATAGAACCCTGTCAGTTAATGATAACTACAAATCAACAGACAACAATACACAAATAGAGAAAAAAATTTCCACAATTTTTTTCTTATAACAAAGGGAGATATAATATGATATAAATGTGGGCCGACCAGAGTGAAAAATCAAGTGGGGCCAAAAATAAGGATTAAAAAATGACAAAGACAAGAATTAAACTCACCTGACACTATATATTATTAAGGAAGTTAAATTTAAGATTTAATCATAAAATTTTTATATTAATATATAGAGTTACAAAAAATTAAAATTTTGAGGGGGCTCCGCAATGTGGGTCCGCCCCGAATGTACAGTTAGATATTTTAATATAATAAAAAAATTATGAATACAAACGTGAAGGAAACCTTAAAAAAAACACTTCACTGCCTTGGCATACGAAAATAATCTCCATTACGACATGCACTACAATCGAACGCGTACGTCCATTTTAGTATAGGTCATCCTGAATCGCGTATATGATAATGATAAGTAAGGCTTCCAATTATGAGTGTTCAGTGAGTCAGATCGACCTGCGAACTCATGACGCGACAAAATCCAAACTAGTTGGATCGAGTCGGGTACGGATCGACAAATTCTAACTCGAGTCAACCCGACTTGATCCGAAGACCCGACATTTTTTATTTATTTTTATTTTTCAGCTGATATTTTGTATAAAAAAGTAAAGAAATAGTAAAATAAAATATTTCTGTATAATAAATTATTTTATGCTTTTAAATAAATATTACATAATATTTTTATATTAAATAATAGAGAAAATAAGAAAAAAGGAAAGAAAAAATTATTGTTGGATAGCCCTACGAGTGTTCACAGAGTCGACCCGATGAACACGACAATCTAACCAGTCAGGTCGGTGATCGAGTTGAAAAAATCTAACTCGAGTTGACCCGACCCGACCCGATGACCCAATTTTTTTATTTTTTTATTTTTATTTAAAATTAGGCCTATATTTGCTTTAATTTTTTTTAAAATGAAATAAAATGTTTTAAATATAGAAATAATATTTAAATAGTTAGAAAACTTATTTTGTGCTTAAAATAAATATTAAATAATATTTTTATATTAAATAAATATAGAAATAGTAAGATAAAATTTATAAAAAAAGAAAATTGGGTGGTCGACCATCCGACCTGAACCGGGTCGGATTGGATCGGATTTAACCCCCAAGGGGAGCTCGACCCGACCTGACCAATTTGGTCGGGTTTGTTCATGGGTCGGATCCAACTCGATCCGTGAACACTCTTAGGTAGCCCGACCACTCGACCTAAATCGAGTCGAGTTGGATCAGATTCAACTCTCTTAAGAGGGTCCAAACCTAACCCATGAACACCCTACTCTCAATAAGAATTTTCTACATTTACATGACTCGAACTCGAGGCCTGCTTAAGCGAAGAAGAGTCATTTATCACTCCACCCCAACCCTTGTTGGTAACACGTATGTCCTTGGATTTTTCATTTACATGATAATGATCTATATAATTATCTTATTGCCATCATAAAATCTTAATGTTATTCTTTAAATAAATTATTCATGGTTCGATTTTGATCCTCAATTTTAATTTAATATGAGTGAAATATTTGGAAAAAAAATAGTGAAATAATTTTGATCCTTCGATTCTTTAAATAAATGATGTTGAGATTTTTGAAACAGCAACGAGGAACTCCTAAAATATATAATAGACATTTTGCATGTCAACGTCCATGGAAAGGCAGAGGAGGTTGTTTCAGTTTCTTTTTTCACCCTTCTGCACGTTCGATCTCCTAATAGGAAAAAAGTAGAGTGATCTTGGGACATTTCTCTACACTTAATTTTTTAGGGATCGTTTTGCAACAAAAATTGAGGGACCGTTTGATTGACGAATAAAAATATATAGTTATTCTGAGAATATAATTAAACAGTGTGAAGAATAAGAATAAGTTAGTTAATCTTCATTTTTGCTGATACCATCTTAAAAATTATAAAACCATTATGTTATTCCACGAAATGCAATATTCCTCAAAAATTATATTCTACCAAAATGAAAGAATAAGGTTACTCTTAACGTTTCCACATTTTAATAATTTCTTTTATTTTTTTTAATTTAACCATATATTACTATATTATTATTTTTATTATTATTGTAAATAATAAATGTTAGGTATTTATATTAAAATATTTTAATAATAAAATATACATATTCAAAATTTATTCTTTTTAAATCAAACAAATGAAAGAATAAGGATATAAGAAGATTATCAAATTCTTCTGAATAAATTTCTTTATTCCTTATGAGTTATTCTTTGTCTTCCACCAAGTTTTGGTGAATAGTTGAATTGATAAATTAATTTAAAATGTGTTTGGATAGAGCGAAATTTTATGTGGATGAATAAGATAGTTGATATGATATGAAAAAATAGATGTGATGATTTAATTTTAGTGGATTTTTGAATTAAAAATATATATAATAAATATATATTATAATTTTATTAAAAATGTAAAAATATAATAAATAAAAAATATATTTTTTAATAATTTATATTTAATGAAAAATAATTTTAATGAAATAAATAAGTAATAAATAATACTATATTAATCTTTTTATAACGAATATATTATATTTCATAAATAATTCATTTTAGGAGAAAATTGTAATATAAAAAAATAAGAAAAGTGAAAAAAATAGAAAAGTGAAAAAAGTTAGTGGTGTCAAATAAAAAAAATTTTAAAAAAAAATCAGTGGCTTCTTCCACTGTCTTCCACCATATTACTGGTTATTCTGATGGCATGATTTTTTCTTTTTGGTGGAACCATGTCATCTTGTTTGGCGGAATTAGGTGGAACTAGGCCTTGATTCCACCTAGTTCTATTTGTCAAATAGTCCTTTAAAGATTATTAGATAATATTAAGTTACATTATTTTGGTCCATCGTATTATCATATTTACTTGTGACAGATAACGAGTAATATGAATTATCCAATGTTGCTTAAGAAATTATAATATAAATTATTTATGGGAGAAGAAGCAATTTAGATTATTACTTGAGTAACAATTTTTTTAATATCACTTTTCGTATTTGTCCTTTACAATTTTATTGAAATAAATTATAAAATTCACTAAATAAATTTTAAATTAATTAAATAAATTATAAAAGTAATCAAATAAATTTTAAATAAATTATAAAAGTAATCAAATAAATAATAGTTAATTATTATCAACATATTATTATCATATTTTTAAAATATATATTAATTATTTTATAAATTTTAATTGTATGTGTAAGAATATATATATTTGTGATTTAAATTTAAGAAGTTAAAAATAATTATATATATGATTCTTTTTATTAGAGGTATATTAGTAAACAGTATATATTAACAATGTATATTGTAACAATTTAATAAGTGTCAATCTTTAAGTTCTCTTACACTTAGGATGTAATTCTAGCACGTAATTCAGATTCAGAAATAGTTTTTTAAATTGTTTATTATGCAAATATAATAGATTCCTATATTAATAATTAGACGTTGTCCATACTACACACATTCTCAAATAATGTATGGAGCGAGCACTCAGGCACAAGAATAGTCTCTATCTTCTTTCTACTATTATAAGAAGGAAAAAAAAGGAAACAGTATCGAAGCACTGCATTAATTTCTTGCGTCCAAGTATAATACAAGTGATAGTAAAATAGATCGATAGTTTGAATTTCCGTAAACAGTTCGAAGTTTTTACCTTTTTTACAGGGAAAAAAATTATAATCAACAAAAAATGCTCCAAACAAAATTTTAGAAATCACAAATGAGATGGGAACAATCGAAATAGTTCAGAATGTTTAATGAAAATATTTCTAAAATGCATAAGCTTTGTTTGAATGAAAATTTCCGTCAAATAGATACTAAAAAATTGATGGGTCTAACTAGAACTGTGATTCTAATCAACAGTCAAAGTTTTGAGAAAAAAGTTCTCCTCCATCACAAGAACTTGACGGTTATGTTTGGCAAGCTAGAACTTGACCAGAACTCTAAAATTTCTTGCCAAACACCCAACGTGACGGGAACTAAAGAACTTCTCGTCACGTGACTTTCAACGAGAACTGAACTTTCTCGCTTCCTGCAAGAACTTTCAGTTCTCGCTGCAGCCGCTTTTTTTTTACTTTTTTCTTTCTTTCTTTCGCTTTTACTTTTAATTAATAATTTATCAATATCTATTATTTATTAATATATTATTCAAGTTAAACTAAATTATAAATATTTTACTAATTGAAAATTATTCAATTCTAATAATTAGAAAATATTTTATTAATTAGTTAAAATATTTTGTTTAGTATTATAGTTTAATAAAATATTATATATGAATTTTAATAATATTTACATAAATTTTAAATAGATAAATACATAAAATATTTTTTATTAACTATAATTTTATTCATCATAAAATAATAAATTATATTTTTAATTCTTACTTTTTATCAAAACACCACTAAAACTTATCTATCAAATTAATTTTTTTAAATTCCCATCATTACACTTTTCATCTAAACACCTATTAAAACTTTTTTATCTAATCAATTAGTTCTCAAGAACTTAAAGTTCTCATCCAAACTTAGTTGACAAATACATTCAATCAACGTCTAAAGTTCTTGTTCATCAGAGAAATTTTCACCAAACACTCAATCAGAATTAAAGTGTCAAATATGAACTTTACGAGAACTTTCGAAAACTTTAGTCCCACGTTTAATCAAGGCCATAGTCTAGAAAGAAAGAAAAAATAATAAAATTACTTGTCAGGTACGCGATTCGGGATGACCTAATCAGATTAATTGAGCTCGATGGTGGGCCGACTTTCAATTTGTGGACAATGCGCTCTTTAGCGCTGCACAAGTTGGGTCGTCGACACCGCTTTTCAGATGCCGGAGACTGACTATCCAAAAATTAAAAAAATATACATCACTTAATAGGTACATGCATTGAGTTTTGAAGCCACACATCTTGTGTTAGTATAAGAACCTTATTTAGGTCTTGCACTTTGTCTTATCTAATATCACATGTAAATGAAGAAAATTTGAACATAACAAATGAGAGGGTGAAAGTTAAATACAGAAGTAGAGAAACAAATTGAAGTAAAATTGATGATAATATAAGTGAACAATAGATCCACTTATGAATGTCCACTTTAACAATTACCGTAAAAATATCATTCTACTGTGGTAGACATAGAATTTAAGTTATATTTTGAATAGGAAAGATGTCATATTTATTACAACCTTGTACCTTATATTATAAATGTAATAATCTGAAGTCTAAATATTAAGATGATTTGACTTAATAGTTTCACGTGAATGAAATATGAAGGTGATATGTAATTATCTTCTTCTTGTAAGAAGACACATTCTAAATTCGTGAGGATAAAAAATTTAAAATTAATAATATTTTGATTGCACCGGGTCTTACAATAAACTTATTTTCCTAAAAAAAGACTTTTTCATCTTTTGTCATCTTAAATCACGAAATTTCTTTAATGAAATAAGGTCGTTCTTTGTCTACTTTGGAGCAATAAAAAATACAGTACAAGCAGCTGGGCCACTCAAAAGAAACAAAACAGTTCTTGATCCATCACTCATTGACCCCAACCAATTAAATGCTGAATCTTTGTGTAAACTGATTCTTCATTATTATGATATCAAATTTAATCATAGTCCCATCATATATTAATTTGCCATTGTATTTTACATATAAATATATAATGGTCCATATCAATAATTTTAATTACAAATCACAATCACCAATTTAAATCTGATGACTGTAATTAAGCTGAATAACTAGGTGGTTCATATTTACATTTAATATCACACACTACAAGAAAATTATGCATTTTTTCGATAATTATTTAAAATAATATATATAATATAATATAAGTGTATATTTAATATTTTATTATTAATATTTTCGACGGATATAACATTCGAAAATAAATTATTAATGTTTTCGACGGGTCTGACCTTCGAAATTATCGACGAATTTTCTATCCGTCAGTAATTTTGAAGACTCGACATGCTAGAAATTAAATTAATAATAATAATATATTAGTATATTTTTAATATTTTATTATTAATATTTCTGATGATTTGACCTTAATAAATATTATTAATGTTTAATATTATTGTGTATATCAATTTTTTATTATAAGATATTTGTTATCATATGTAGTATATAATTTGTTGCATTAGAACCATTGTGTGATTTGTTCCTTAGCATATAGGTTTAAGAATCAGTGGTTCACAATTACCATGCATTTGAAACCTATGTAAGTGATTAAAAAGAAAACTATCTACAAATTCCTGTCAATCGCGAACAAAATTATATAGCAGATGCGATCGTGCAAATGATGCGTGTAATTTAAATCGGTCAAAACAAATAGTACTTAATTACTCAGATGCAATCTTGAAGTAAGAACATTTTTCTTGGGTATAAAAATAAGGCCAATATAGTCATAGAATGAGGGTGCACTACAAAGTTGTGCATCATGTTTTTTTTTTCTCATTGTATGAAATAAAATTTGCCTTGAACATATACAGATATCTAATAAATGGTTGCGTGACGATGAACTTTGATAATGTACTCTTGGTGTCCCACGCTCTTCCAAAATTAAATTAATATCGTAAATAATAATAATAATAATAATAATTTTCAACCTATAATCAATTCAAAGTTTCACTGTCGTCCATTTGTTACTTCAATTTGGTCTAAAAAGAAAGGAGATTGCATATGAGTAACATGTAATATTTATTTTTCACACACACAAATAAATAGAAAAATAAAAATTAAGAAAAAAAAATAGGAGATTACATATGACGTAAGTATATGAGTTACTTGTTCTGTTTGCTCTCATAATTGTCACATGCATCCATTATTAACAGAAAAAAGTATTTTTCTCCTTTTATTGTTCATAGATTGTGCTAAATCAAAATTGTCAGTGATTCACGCGTGAGGAAAAATATTAAGAATATAAAATTAATAATTTCGCTCTTCCTAACAACTTAATTTTTTTTAAGAAATTAGTTAGCACATTAATTTTAACATGATATGAGAGTTAAAATTTTTGAATTTAAATTCCATTAAGCTCTTATTAAAAAATATTTTTCCTTCCTTTCGTGATTCATGTGATGAGCTGAGTTACATCAAAATAAAGACAAGTGTTAAAATTTTCCAAACGACTAAAAATTTTAAGAAAATTAATTAGCAAATTTAACATCCATTCTCAATCATGTCATATATAGTCATCCAAAATTAATGCATTTTACTATTCTTCGGCTGTTTTCGTCCTAAATTATTTTCTTTAGATTGGGAACCAGTAACAATTAAATATAAAGACAAATAGAATGCACCATGCACTTTGAATCGAGGGGAGTGGAAGATTGTGAATCAAGAGATTCTAATATGGAATTATATAAAAGATGACATATTTGCCTCCCTCATCTATACAAAAACTTTCATAGTCCAACTCACCACAGAATCTTGGACTTTAATATGAGATTAAATGTTCTAGCCGACTATTCTAAAATCTTCATTTTTATAATTTTGATTTTTTTTGTTGCAATATAATGTGATTTATTTTGATCAATTATTTAACCCTCATCCACTGTATAATTTTTTTAAAAAAAACTGCAGCACTTTTAGAAAAAGAAATATAAAACGACTGATAGCCAAATTAACCAAAAACAAATGTTTGCAAATGATGAGAAGAGGTTTAACGGGCCAAGTTGAGAACAGTAATCGAAATGTCAGCCCACTAACTGTTACCACAAGCCAGCCAGGCAGGAACTCTTTATGGGCTATGATCGAGCCCACTAACTGCTTTGTTAGTATTCGTAGTATGTAGTTGGCCCGGGAACTGAGCCAAATTTCTTATTAAGAATAATTAAACAATACTTTTCGCATGAGTGCCACATATGTTGGATCTAAGTTTTAGAGATATATAAAATTATATTTTGATGACACAAATCTCGAAAGATTAAAGTTAAAATGTTGAAAAAGTTAAAAAAAAAATAACTTTATGCACTACACTTTGATTAAATAATTAACTATGATCCTATTAGATTTTGGATTATTCATAAATATCAAATTTATAGATAATTCTGTTAGTTTTTCATAAAATAAAAAATCATCTCATTTTAATAACTGTGCAAAAAGTTATGCTTAAAAAAGTGCAGGGCGATCGAGCTGCCGGTTGGAAAACAGGTCGACCTGTCGGGAACACATGTCGATCGGTCCAGAATATCGGTCGACCAGTCCAGAACACAGATCGACCAGTCAGTGCAAAAAATGCTCAATTTCAACTAGTAGAATGTCGAAACTGTATCGATCGAGGTACCGATCGACCGGTCCAAGACACAGGTCGATCGGATAGTGCAGAATTCGCGAACGGTCATATTTTTCAAAAAAGAAAGTGTACCGATCGATCAGTCCATATGTGCAGTCGATCGGCATCCGAGTCAAATGAACAGTAACGGTTAAAGTTGAAGAAGAAAATTGTGGAATAATTTTTTGACGACTATCTCACTTGTAGAAGTCTATAAAAGGAGTGCCAAAGCCAGAATGAAGTGCACTCATCTAAGCCTTGAAGAAAAAACTTCAAGTTCTCAAGAGAAGACATTCTTCTTGAAGTTTCATTTTTAGTTTTCTCTTCTTCTCTTGTAAGCTTAGTTTTGTAAAACCGAAACATTTTATTTAGAAAAATACTGAGAGAGCTCCTGTGTAAAAGATGTTCAAAATTTTACTTCTTGAACGAGAGAAAAGATTAGCTTCCTAAGATGAGAAGTTGCCTTACCTCAAGAAACGGAGAAAAAGGTGGTTGATATAAAGGGCGTGCTTCCTTGTCCCATTTGGAATTAAGGAAGAATTTTAGTGAAATCTTCGACGGTCTCGAAGTCGGAGCGGGGACGTAGGCCGAGGTGTGACCGAACCTCGTCAACAACCACTATGTGTTTGTGTTTAATATTCTCTCTCTCTAATATTGAATTTATGTTCTGAATTGTAAAATATTTAAGAATCAATTTTAAGCTTCCGCGAGAGTTTTTGTGAAATCGACATTTTTAAATTGAGCACCAATTCACCCCCCTCTTTGTGCTATTTGAGATCCTACAATTGGTATCAGAGCAGGTTGCTCTAGTTTTAATTTTTTGAATCATTTCATTTTAAGATCTTATCATTTTTAGATATAATCTTTTTAAGATTTGATTATCTTGCTTTAAGATTTAACAATCTTAAGAGCTATGGCATCAAGTGGATTTATTTTCGTCGAAGGACAATTAATTAGTCATCCTCCTCTTTTAAATGCATCAAATTTTCAATATTGAAAAATTAGGACTCAAGCATACATTCGTTCTATTGATATTAACATGTGGGATATCGTTGAAAAAGGTTATTATATTCATGAAAAATTACCTACCGAACATGACGAAAGACAAATTTTTTTTCGAAATTGGATTGGAAAGCAAAGAATATTTTTTATTGTGCTTTAGATTCAACGGATTTCTAATTGTAAAAGTGCAATCAAAATTTGGAAGAAACTCATTACTACTTATGAAGGAATGGATAAAGTAAAATAATCTAGATTAACTATTTTGAATCATCAATATGATTCCTTCAAGATGCATGAAAATGGATCCATAAATGATATGATTGTTTGGTTTAATGATATTGTGAATGGCTTAGCCTCTTTGGACGAGCCTAAAACTAACTTCCAAAAAGTGAAAAAGATTGGAACAAATTGAATTTTGATAATCTTATTGGTTCACTTATAACTTATGAGATCGGAATCCAAGAAGAAGAATAATCCAATGCTCTCAAAAAGAAGACATTAGCTTTGAAAGCAAGCGAAAATGAAGATAATTCAAGTGAAGAAAAAATGGATGAAAAGAAACTCGCCCGCTATATAAGAAAACTTGATAAAGATCTCAAGTTGGTGAAATCTAAAGAAAAGAATGAGAAGTCGAAAAGAGGATTATGTAAACATCACTCAAAAGATAAAACGGAGACATCTCAAAAGGAGAAGAAGAAGAAATATAAAGAGCCAAGTGAAGATGAATCAAATGACTCATCAAGTTCTTCTACTGAAGATGCATACTTGTGCCTAATGGTACATAACGATGATGTAACTTCAAACTCTTCAATTTCAAATAATGACTCATCGATATTTTTTGAAAAAATTATTTCTTTAGATGCAAATGAATCCTTTCTCATAAAAAAATATTTTTTAACTAAAGAGAAAAATAAAAAATTACTATATGAAATTGAAAAACTCAAAAATGAAATTGAAATTTTAAAAATTACACATGCATGTGAAATTATAAAACTAGCATGTTCTTTAGAAAAAGTAAAGAAGGAAAATGATCTTTTGAAAAATTCACAAAATAAGACTATTTATCATGTAACGATAAATAATCTTAAGAATCATTTTGGACATGAAAATTCATATTGGAAATCCAATCATGTATATGATAGAAAATCACATCTTAAATATTTTACATGTGAATTTTATGATCATTATGCATACCAATGCAAAATAAGAAAATCTTCACAACATAAATTGATATGGGTTCCGAAAGAAACATTATCTAACAAAATCGGACCCAAAGAAGTTTGGGTACCAAAAGTTACTTGATTATTTTTTAGATATGCCTCACATGCAAAGAACATATGAAATTGGAAATGCGAAGGCACAAAAGTTATGGTAAAAGTATCATTTATTTTTTTTAATCAAAAATTCAAAATTACTATTTCTTTGAAAAGAGAGAACATCTAAAATTGATAATAGTGATAGGGGAGCATACTAAACTTTATATTGACATATCATGAATATCATTGTTGTATCAAAGTTTTATGCCATATTTTGGTTATTAATATAAATATAAATAGTTTTGGCCTTCATCAAATTACTTCATTTCGCGATTATAAAATAATCATAAATTTTTTGGGAGTTATTTCTTACATACTAACTCTTTATGATGCAATATTTTACATATTTCTAATATGAAAAAAGGGGAAAATAATTTTTTTTCAAATATGATATGATTAAGGAGGAGTTACATATGATTTCCTATATGCTTTATACAAATTATTCTTTTTTATTAAACAAAAGGGGGAGAAATATGATTTGAATATCACATTATACGAAGAGTTCCTTATAGTTTATACTTATGTGAATATCTATCATTGTAAGGAAATTTGAGTGTTAGGGGGAGTAAAATTGATTTTACAACTTATTTTATAACTTTTTCGCAACTTATACATTTTTCATATTTCTCGATTTGTCTTCATAAAAAAGGAGAAGATTGTTGGATCTAAGTTTTAGAGATATATAAAATTATATTTTGATGATACAAACTTCGAAATGTTAAAGTTAAAATGCTAAAAAAGTTTAAAGAAAAAGGGACAACTTTATGCATTATATTTTGATTAAATAATTAACTATGATTCTATTAGATTTTGGATTAGTCATAAATATCAAAGTTGTAAAGAATTTTATTAGCTTTTCGTATAATAAAAAATCATTTTATTTGGATAACTGTACAAAGCGTTATGCTTAAAATAGTGCATGGCAGTCGAGCTGCTAGCTAGAAAATAGGTCGACCGGTCAGGAACACAGGTCGACCGGTTCAGAATATCGGTCGATCGATTCAGAACACAGGTCGATCGGTCAGTGCAGAAAATGTCCAATTTCAACCAGCAGAATGTCGAGACTGTACCGGTCGAGGTACCAGTCGATCGGTACAAGACACAGGTCGACCGAACAATGCAGAATTCACCAACGGTCACAATATTTTTCATAAAAGAAAGTGTACCGATCGACTGGTTGATTGGTGCATATGTGCGGTCGATCGGCCTCCGAGTCAAATGAACAGTAACAGTCAAATTTGAAGGAAAAAATCGTGAAATGATTTTTGGACGATTTTCTCACTTGCAGAAGCTATAAAAAGGAGTGCCAAAGTCAGAAAAAAATGCACTCATCCAAGCCTTGAAGAAAAAAACTTGAAATTATTAAAAGAAGATATTCTTCTTGAAGTTTTCATTTTTAGCTTTCTCCTCTTTCTCTCTTCTTCTCTTATGATCTTAGCTTTGGAAAAGAGAGAAACATTTTATTTAGAAAAATACTGAGAGAGTTCCTATGTAAAAGAGGTTCAAAATCTTACCTCTTGATCGAGAGAAAAGATTAGCTTCCTAGGAGGAGAGGTTGCATTGCCTCTCGAAGTGATGAAAATGTGGTTGATGTAAATGGCGTTCTTCCTTGCCCCATTTGAAATTAAGAAGAGTTTTAGTGGAATCTCTGACGGTTTCGAGGTCGATAAATCGAAGCGGGGACGTAAGTCAATGTATGGCCGAACCTCGTCAATAATCACCATGTGTTTGCGTTTGATTTTTTCTCTTTCTCCCTCTAATATTAAATTTATGGTCTGAATTGAAGATTTAAGAATCGATTTTAAGCTTTCGCGACGATTTCACCAATTCACCCCCTCTTGATGTTCTTTGGGATCTTACAACATAATTGTATATTTTATTTTATTTATATATATTTCATTAATTATAAGTCATAATATCATAGACAAATTTCGAAATATAATTTATAATACAATAAGAACATTAAGTATATCTGAATATCAATAATGACTATAATCCTAAATCATTATATAACTAATTATGAATGACAAGTTATGTGCAAGATGACACGTGCTTAAAAAAGTTTGATGCGCTTATTGGATCTAATTAAATAATATTATTTTAAGCAGCGATTTTTAAAATCAGATGAGATCGATCGGTCGTCCGATTCAACCGTGAATGAGTCATTGGTCCGTTCGATTTGGTATTAAAAATTATTTTATAAAATAATTAGATTGAACTGGATCAACTTGGCTAAAATTGGATTGAACCGGAAAATGATTCAATGTGTTTTTTTTCAAAAAGAGTAAAAAAAGTCGAAATAATGAAGGACAAATAGAAAAAGGAAATTATAATATAGTATTAATGGTGGAAGAATAGTAAAAAAAATAATGGAGATTCGATAGAAGAGAAAAATAAGGGATTGAATTTTATAGAATAAATGTAAAAAATGATATTAGTAATAAGAAAATTAAGTTTGAATTTGAAAATAAAAATAATAAGATAATAATAAAGTCAAATTTAAATAAATGAGAAAATTATAATGAACTTAAATAAGATGATAAAATTTAAATCATTATAAATAATTTATATTAAAAATTGAAACATGAATAATATAATAAATTTTATATGAAGAATATGAAAAAGGAAATATATAATACGAAGAAAATATTAAAATTATATAATAAAACATAAGAATATAGTAATAAATAAAGATTTAAATAAAAAATAAAGTTATTCATGAAGTTATTAATAATAAAATTAAATCATAACTAAGTGATATTTGCGATGAGAAATAAGTTTGATTCAACCTCTCAAAAATTGAAGAAAAAACGATTCTAATCGTACTCAAAGATCGGGTCTTAAAATTTGTAGATACCGATTCTATGATATAATACAGATTCATTTATTCAAATAACAAAACAAAAATAAATGCAATGATAAACTTTAATTTAACTACTACATTTTCTCTATTGTACATATGATTGTTACTTTCAGTTCAACGTTATGCCATAAATTTAATCTTACATTTTTCACGTATACAAAGAATTATGTTGTATTTTCATAAAATAGTTTACTTTTTTAAGATCCAATATTATATATTATCATTTTTAATATTTTTAAAAATATCATCATCTTCTCGGTATAGAATGGTCCTCGTGTTACTTGGTGTTATGATAATTAGAAAATGGAAGTTGGTGATGCTAAAGAAAATTAAAACACGTCTCTAGAATTTTTCAATGACAATCGATATCGAGACCCTCATTTTACGAGGGAGATCTGTTTCAAAACAACTATTTGCAGAAATCTTCATGGTGCTTCATAGTTTAACTTTAATACATAATTACAAATAAATAAATAATCTGAATTGCGATGAATAATAAATATATCAAGGTCTATATTTGATGTAATACGTAGGAGTGTCCACGAGTCGGGTCACCTCGGCCTCGACTCATCTCATTTAATTTTGTTCAAGTTAGGTCTAGTCACTGCTTCTCGATCTGTTTCGGGTCGAGTTTGATCAAATCGACATTATTTTTTTTGTTATTTAATATGTAAAAATTATATAGTATTTATCTAAAAAGCATAATTTTTTTAAGTATTTAAGTATTATTTTACATATTTTATTTTAATCTTTTTAAATTTTTATATGATATATAAGCTAAAAACTAAATAAAAAAATTAAGTCTTCAAATAAGGTTGAATCTGATTCGGCCACCGACTCGATTCAACCCAAACTAATTCGGGTCGGATCGGACTATCGGGTTCATCGGGTCGACACTCCTACTAATATTTGCCATCCAGATTATCAATATTCTAATTATTTATTTTACATATGATTAATTAATTAAATTATTGCTTAATCTCTTGTATTTCAATTAAGAAATCATAAGTGCTGTTAATTGGTCTTTAATTTTAATTTTTCATACTACTACACATCACTGTTGATCCTGATCCATCAGGGTCTCATCATAAAACGCAGTTATGAAAGATAAATGCAATCGAGACTACGACATATTTGTTTATGTATATATACATAGCAATCACGACAGTTGGGCTAATAATTAATAGCTTTAATTAGAACTTAATCAACTTGTCATTAAATGACCTCTTACACGCGTGCTTAATATATATATATATATATATATATATATATATATATATATATATACATGAAAACCATAATAAGTATTAATTTGGCGATCGACGAGTGACAGCCAGCCAGCACATAATTTGCATTCCAAAAGGATATCATCAGCGATGACGCATATACTTCTAGTGTCATTGAAAAGTTATATATCCAGCAGCAGCAGCAAGTGGAGCATTACATATACTTATAGCAGCAGCAAGTGAAGCATTATATGGAGTCTGTATACTCTATCAAAACTTTGACCCTGCTGTTCGAAAAAGTTAGTGATTTGATTAGAAGATAATAATTCAATTAAAAAATAATGATTTAATTAGAGAATCATGTGTTATTAGCGAATAACGAATGATGATTTACTTATAAATTTAATAAAAGTATTTGATAAACAAATATGAAACTAGTGTATATTTATAAAAATAACAAGATTGATATCATAATAATATAATTTGTGATCATTCTTACACATATCATATTCGTAATAATTAAGTTATAATATTTTATTTTGAATAATAATAATTCTTAGGATTACATTTTAATATAAAAAATATTGATTACTTTAAATAAAAAATACTTTTCGTTGTAAATAAAGTTAAAGATGTGATATATTAAAATAAAAATATGATGTTTAACAATTAAATAAAGTTTATTTTAAAATTTTTAAAGAAGAAGGTTATAATAGGGATAAAATATGAACTTTATAATTTATAAATTAGTATAGTAGTTTATAGTATTTTGTGCACAAATTTTTAAACGCTATTTTAAAATAATATTTATCAAACACTTATATTATTTTGACTCGATCAAAATGCTATTCGCTATTCGCTCTGTTTTTTTCGTGTCAAATAATGTCATAATATAAAGTATTCATGTCGGCTCAAGAATAATGGTCATTAATAACTAATCCTCTCATTAAAAGATGAGTTAGACAATTGATTAACTACTCCACGTTTAATAAGTTGTTGATAGCAATATACGTCATTTACACCTTGTACATATGAATACAACTTGCTAAAAATAATAATTGTTTACCAAACTGGTACGATATATTATTACGAATTTAGGACTAAAAAGTTCGCACCAACTAAAGAACGGAAAAATTATACAAAATATCTTTCAACTTTAAAGTTTGTTTAGTGATGTCCTTTAATTTCACTTTATAACAGTGATGTCTTTCATTTTTTAATTCATTTCACTCGATGCTATTTTTACTTGAGATGGACGACCTCTCGATTTTCGATCCACGTGATCATCTGCTCTCTTCTCCACGTAACTATAGTTCGAAGTGATAATATTAAAGAATAAAAAATTATTTAAAAAGTAAAAAAATATCACGTGAAATTGGAGAGGGAGAGGGGGGAGGGGTTCTCGCCCCCGTCTGTGACCCCGCTAACAAGCGAGGTCAGGGGAAGGGGGGGGGGGGAGGTTCCCCCTACGACCTCATGTCGCAGACGGGGGCGAGACTCCCTTCTCCTCGTTAGCGTGCGGGCACAAGGTGGACGTGAGGATCCCAATCCCACTGGCATTTTTTTTTTACTTTTAATTATTTATTTAATATTACCACGTAGGACTGTAGTTATGTGGAGGAGAGAAGAGATGATCATGTGGATCGGAAATTGAAAGATCGTCTATCTCATGTAAAGAGGGCATCAGGTGAAATGAGTTAAAAGATGGAGGCTATCGCTGTTATAAAATGAAGTTAAAGAGCATCGCTGATCAAATCTTAAAATTAGACATTTGATGTAATTTTTTCACTAAAGAACATATAAAAGTTTAATTTACAAAATTCAACATTAATTATGTTACATTCTCGATAAGGCAGACGATATAATTAAAAAAAAAAGAATTAGAGTTTGTCGTACTTGTGGCTCCTAACCCTGATTATTAGAGAGTTAGTATAGACGTCTGCTTTAGAGATAATAAGAATTTCACTCAGGTTAGAGTCTACATTAGACCCTAAAAAATTAGGTATCATGCACCTCCAGTATCACGCACGTGCCAAACCATTATATATATATATATATAATTTAGAAAATCATTGATAATAACAAACGGAATTCAAATAATCATCAAGAATAATTATCTTCATCATTTTTAAAATTTTAAAACTTTTATATATTATTATCTTTTATAATAGATATAATTATTTTTTTATAAATTTTCTTTACCACGAATGATCCTTTATTATCTTTTATTATTTTCTATAATTATTTAGCTCAGTATAAATAAAGGTGACGAAAAAGTAAAGAAAAGGACACGCATGCATATATTATAGCCTTCGAATAAAATGATATTATATATAAGACTATGAATGATTGATCATTCAATTGTTATCAAACTGGTACATTATATATGGATGCCTTTGAAGGATTAAATATCGTTTATTCAATGTTTTAATGTTTTAATGACGCTTCTAACTTAGTTGTTTCTTTAACAACAAAAATTGAATAAAATGAAATGAAATTGCATACTATGAACTATCCACGCGATAATGATATATTTTTTTTCGGTCACACGGTCTGAGATTCACCGGTGTCCAGGATTATTAGTCCCGACTAATCCAGTGTCAAAATTTGAATGACAAAAGCAATTTCTCTTACGAATACGATGATTCCAAAGATCGATCTTGAACTACTAATTAGTTGACCACTTGAAGCGCAGTCCGGCCGCTGCCTCTGCATCAACCTTTCTTTGGTTGATAACGATATTAAATATAATACGTACACTTACAAGTATCAAATTTGATAACCGATATATATATTTGTGGTCAAAAGCGCTGCCGACCATATGATGATTAATAAATACGCGATCACACGAAAAGGTAAACATTACATGATCATGATATATAACAGGAAGGGAAATGACACCAATCTTTATATATTTAACTCATATCTAATATAGTAATATTATTAAGTATCCATAAAGGAGTTAGATGATCATTTATTGCTGACTTTGATTGCAGTCATTAATTTTGTGTTGGTCTTCATCATGCACTTCCAGCTGCGCATGCATGCACGCAAGTAAAGATCCACCTTTTTGTGAGTTATGATAATGTTGAACAATTATACCTATGCTGGGAGAGCCAAGTTGGCCTTCGCATGCATGGGTTCAGTTTTGACAATCCTGCACGAATTCTTCTGTGTTCTAACACCCAAATCTCAACGTTAGCTGTAAACTACGTTTGATCAGCGATCGATAGACATATATTTGTTTGTATATAATTTATAAAGTGACGGCAAACTCCTCCGTCCACTCCTCGTCGCCGCCGTCGTCCTGATCCAAGTCCCAGTACATCTTCCTCGTCCACGTTTGGTGTGGCACCAAGGAGTCCCTGCACAGGGGGCACGTAGCCCTGCCGTGCATGAGCCACTGGTCCAAGCAGGACCTGTGGAACAGGTGCCTGCATCTCAGCTCCCTCACCTCCTCCCCTTCCTCGACGGCAGACAAGCAGAACACGCACTCCACCGCCTCACACGGTCTGGGCTGCTCGTACTTGACGACGCTCAGGTGAAGGCCGAGGACGGCCAGGTCACGCGGACTGGGGTCGAATCTGAAGCGGCTGGCGAGGAACCGGGAGCCCGGCCGCCACCGGAAGTGGACTCGTATCTCCCGCTGCAAAATGCGCACGGCGAGCTCGTGGAGGGTCACGGCGACGAACAGCAGCGCGTAGATGGAGAGGATGGTGACGGGGATGAGCATGAGGACGTCCATGGCCATATTACGTACGTACGTAGTATAAGGTTTTCGATCGGGAGGGTGAACAGGAGATGGCCGCTGATGTTAGTGGCTGGAGAAGGGCGTCAAAGGTATGTATGTAAGTAGATGTAGTGTGCAGTATCTCGGTGGGGGAGGGTTGCAATTTATAGCTCGTCCTCATAAGTAACTTGCGTTCATGGGGCGCGCCACGCACACGACGTGCATGTTGAAGTAATAGTACTTGCAATGCGAGTGTCGTAACGTGCCTTATAGATAACCTAGACAATCAAGTTGATACATATACATAACCTAGACATGTCAAGCTCATAACTTTAATATATATTTATAGAGTTATTTCCTCTAACCATCCCTAAATTATCGAATTTTTTTTATATCTAACCCCAAATTACGAACTTTATTTTTTGGGTTCCTAAACTATCGCGATTTTTTCAATTTGATCATTCCATTCAATTCCGTCGACTTCTTTATAATTTTTTATTTTTCGCATTTGTGAAAAGTCCATTATACTCCTGCTTTAAGTGTTAGTCCTCTTATATATAAAATAATATATAATAATATATATAAAATAATTAAAAAAAGAAAAAACAAAGAAGACGCCATGTGTCCCCCCCTTTGTGTCGACGACGGACGCAGAGGGGGGCGCCCCCCTTCTTCGGCTGCGTCCGGGGTCGCTACCCCCCTCTGCTTCTTTTCTTTTTTTAAAAAAGAATTTATATCTATTATTATATATTATTTTATATAAAAATAGATTAACACTTAAGGCAAGGTATAATGGACTTTTCATAAATCTAAAAATAAAAAATAATAGAGAAGTTAACGGAATTGGACGGAATGATCAAATTGAAAAAATCGCGATAGTTTAGGGACCCAAAAAAATAAAGTTCATAATTTGGGGTTAGATATAAAAAAATTCGATAGTTTAGGAGTGGTTAGAGGAAATATATATAACCTAGACAATCAAGTTGAGAGAATGCTGAGTTTTGGGTTGAGAACAACCTAATTACACATAAATTGACGTCGATCACTTGATTGCTGTGGCTTGGCCTTCTTCATAATTAATCAATTAAAACAAGGTGCAAGAACCTTGCAATATTATTTTTTTTCTCTCTTGTTTTAATTTCCCACTTATCTCTCACAGTGTCACTTTTGTCCATCATCCATAAAGGCATGTCTCATTCTCCTACTTTTCTGATCCAATCGAGTGTATCTCAACAATGATGCAGCTTGTTACAACTTTCTATTGTTTCAAGGGAAATTAAAAGTTCATGATTATTAAGTCTCGCTTCTACAATTATTTTTTAGGGGAAAGATTTTAAGGAGTTAATTAGAGTTTATGTTAAGTAATTGTAGGAAAAACATGCCAAAGGCACAATGAGTGTTTTTTTCAAACTTACCCGAATGAATGCAGATCTCAAGTGAATCAATCATCCTTTCTATAAAATGTGCCAAGATATATGGCAAGTCTCGCGGGTGCCAAGGTGCATTCATGCAGTCTACTGCTTGCTATAAGAAAGCTCTTAATTAAGGGGGGAAGTTGACTGCTTAGGCACTACGTGAACTTAGAGTTCGAACATATGGTTGGAGATGCTTAACTGGTCTTAACTCGATTGACAACGATGGGAATTGCTCACCATTATGATGTTAGGCCATAACCACAGCTACGTACATGTATAATACAGACACACACAGATGTGTAGAGAGAGAGAGAGAGAGAGAGAGAGAGAGAGAGAGAGAGAGAGAGAGAGAGAGAGATGGCTACGACTCATGCAAGGTTCGATAGGGTAGATACATGCATGTGTGTATATATATAAGATTGTATTTAATTATTTTATTAGCTTTAATTGTATGAATACATTAATTGTTCAACCGTTAATATATATACATATACATATACATATATATATATATATGCGAGTGATAAAATTTTATTCTTAGATTTTTTTGTGAAAATTTGAGCCTCATTTTAAATTTTCTGATTTTTTAATGTTTTAACATTTTTTTCATGTTTTCTATAGAAAAAAGCAGAAAGGTGACGAACCCTATTGTTGTAATCCACATTTTGGTAAAACCGAATTCAAGGAGACCTTGTTATTAATCAAGGATGATTGGTGCAATTAGTAGTAAGGTTGTTTCAAAGTCAGGACTGTTATTAGTCGAGATAGATTCTTCAAATCATCACTTTGATTAAGGGACACTATTTCTGCTTATCTTAGGATATATACGGATAAGTGAAAAGCACAACAAAAAAAGGATTTGAAGAAGGTTTTCACCCTCAAAATATTAATGTACCCACTTATCTTATCTTTGTTCAAAGGAAAGAAAGGAAGTGGCGGCAGCATTGATACTCCTAAATTGATTTGTCATCTTCTCCTCCACAACCAGAGCTTGATTTTATTATTTGGTTGTTTTATCTTCCGCTAAATACTGAAGCACCAAATACTTTTTATGGATCCAACATTGAATTGAAAATTTACACCATCGACTTGTCCAAATTTTATAATTTTATATTTTTGTTAAACATCCAACAATAGATAAGATTACAAACAAAAGAAGACAAATTTTAGATTTGTCCTTAATCAAATTAGAGCAATTTTTCATCCTTGGTCTTATTGATGCATGCATGAACTATAGAAGCCATCCTAAATGAGGTAAAAAAGAGGATACATATGAACATTTTTACCAATGGAGATATTTTGTGTTTATCTTGGCTCCCTGATCATATGTCCAGGATAATCTCCTATTGAAGTAATGGATAAAATATTTCCAACTAAATAGAAATTTAACAACCAAATAGAAAAGCAGAGATATAATCAAATTGGCTAAAATGATTCTTTTAACTCGGAATCTACAAGATAGAAAACTCCATTTGGAATTCTAGTCAATATGCAAGAGTATTAATCTTTAAAACTTAATTTATGATCTCATTTATTTGATTAAGATCAATATGTGATTGGATCTAATATATATATATATATATATATATATATATATATATATAATATTTTATTAGTATCTGTCCATTGATTCAGCAGGTTCAACTAGTGGTATTTAACAGATCAAACGGACTCGTAATAGTTTCAGTCAATCGATTTTTTATCGGATATAAGACGTGCTGGATAGGCTCGATACTTTAACGGGTTATTATCCACCATCTAATAGACTTTCAAATTTCTCCGACCCTAGACTTTAATGAACCCATCAATTAAAGGAACGAGGCAATCCCATTATTTTTTTAAAAATAATTTGTTCTTTTAATTTATTTTTAAATTTGATATTTCTTTTTCTAAATTTTCTTATATTATTTTATTGTAATAAAATAATACAATGAATAAGTTATCATTATTTTTTTCAATTTTTTCATAATTTTCTTTAATATTGGATCAATTTACTCATTTGATCACTTTATTCTTTTCATAATAATTGAACAAATAAAATAAATAATGGATAATCTAGTTATATTTTATTATTAGGTAAATATTATTATATAAGCTTATTAGCTATTATTGATAAGTATAAAATAAGTAATAATTAACGATCGACCTATTCACAATTTATCAATTAAAGGACGAGTATCGAATGGGTTGGGTGTGGATTAAGGCTCTGTTTGACATTACTAGAGGTTTAATAAGCGAATATCGATTCAACTAGCGGATAGCGGATTAACTAGCAGATAGTGGGAAACGGATGATGATTAGCGGTTAGAGGTTGTAATAAATAAGTGTTTGATAAATTTAACGGTAGAATTCGCTGATGAATATAAAATGACATAATTAGACATATGACAAATTATTTAAATTAAGCACTATATAAATTCTATTATAATACAATCATTAAATATTTATATCTTAATTAAATAAAAAAATTCATAACTATTTTTTTTGTTAAAATATATAGAAATTTATATTGACAATAAATTGTATATAATGCACCGATGATATGAAAATATTAATTGTGAAATTATTTTTTATTCATTGTTAACATACAAATAATTTTTAATTAATTAAACATGAATATGAAAAGAAATATACTTAAATGATTATAAAATAAAATTGAGAAAATAATAAGATAAGTTAGAAAGAAATAATATATTTGAATAAGGGTAAAATTGGAAAATTTTATGAAACACTAAACTTTAATCGCTAAACGCTAGGAGAAGTAGCTTTTTAAAAATTTAGTATGAAATGCTAAATGATATTTATTTTTGTCATTTACTAAATAAAAAAATTAACGTTTGAACCGCTAAATACTACTTGAAATGTTAATTTTTGTATTGCCAAACAGAGCACAATTCATATCAAATCCAATAACGAATGGAGTTTTCCAACCTAATAAACACCACTAGGTTCGACATCAAATGGACATTTATCAGAATTAATACATTCCTAACAACTATGATACAAAGGGATAAGTAAATATTACAAGATTGAAAGATCAGATATTTCTCCTCCTTAAAAGAGATTAATAAACTCAATAATTAATTATGGTAATGATGTGTAACATGTGGCATGGTTGCCTTCGTGTCAATTGCAATTTAGCAAGTAGCAAATGCCACTTGGTTTTTGCTCCCACAGTTTTGTATATATATAACATACCACTTTTTTTCTCCATTGTTTCAGAAATAAAATATAACTAAGCAACTAATTAGATTTAAATTCATTAGTGAATTGAAGATTTATGCCACAATATTTAAGTTAGAGAAAACTTATTAATTCATGCCGTAAAAGTATACTAGTAAAAATATATAACGTAGTATAGTAGTATACTTTTAACAAAAGAATCGGAAAATAATATTTTTTTTTCATATCAAGCTAATATTGTATGAAAAAAGAGGATTAATTCTTGGATCCAAAACATTCATTAACTTTTTAAAAAATCAGCCGAAGAAGTTAAATATTTATTTGATATTTTTTTATTTTTGTGGCGATTCATAATTGCGTTCAAAATGCATCTTTCATATTTGCATTTTTATATTCTTTATAAGTGCCAGCCAACATATTCTGACTCACGATTCAGTATAAAAATAATAATATGATATTGAGATAATAATTATAAATTAAAAAAATAACATAGGAAAAATAGTGAAAAAATACTTGATGTCAAGAACTATACAGTACTAATTATTATATAACTACAAAATACATATGTAATTTTATGTAATCTCTATTTTATTTGGCATGTTCAACTAATATATAATAATTGAAGTACAAAATAATATTTAAAATAATTGTTAGTGTTTAATGTAAAACATTTTTTTATAAATTTAAGGATTTAGAGAGATGTAAAATAATATTACTTGATTCATATATCTATTTGCATCATCATCATCATCATCATCATCTTATTATTATTATTATTATTATTATTATTATTATTATTATTATTATTATTATTATTATTATTATTAGTTCGGTTATTATTGTCTTGAAAAAAATACATGGAGTAGGTTTAGGTTTTGAGTATAAATTTATTCCAATTAGAAACAAATATTTATAAAGCATTATTGTGCTAAATATTGATAATATTCGATTTGCCTCGAGACTATAACTATCGTTAATGGGTTATTGTTGGTTTTCAGAAATATTTTTTTTTTAGCTCGATGATGTGTTGCCTGACAGACTTGAGCATCGAGTCAACCGGACTATGAGCTTGGATATAACTTCTGACTCGTCTCTGATTTCAGTGATTTGACAAATTTGATGGAGAAGACTTACCAAGAAATTAAAAAAGGCATTCTATACAAAGGAAAAAAAAAAGAGAACAAAAAGTGCAAGCAAAATGAATCATAGTTTGAGAGATTTAAGTGATCAGATGATCCACCATACAATTTGATTGAAGGACCACATATATGAAATAAATAATAAAATTGATGACCAGTTAGCTGTCTCTAACCACATTTTATTAAGATTAGAAGTATATAATCTCGAGCACGATGATATGTGTGGTCGGCTTTCCAATTTGGTTTTTAATCAATTGCACAATTTATAGTTGAAAGCGAGAGATGCATCCCAATTTGGTGGAACATGAATGGGGAGTTTTGGCCTTTGTAGCAATCGATTTATGTCACTAATTTCGAAATAGTCGTGCATAATGATCCCATCGAAAGAAGCATTAAATATATCTATAATTTTCTTTTGAGCTATAATATACCTACACCTAACATAAATAAAATAGATTTTTTTTGAATGAATGATTTTTGTTAGGCTTCTTTTCAGCGTACGTGCATGTAGCTTGTGAGCAATTTGAGCCTATTGACATGATCCCTGTCATTGTTTTGAATTGAAGACCACCTTCTTTATCATAATAAAGTTGTAAAATAATATTAGTGTCATCATTAATGATTTAATTTTTTTTTCTTTATAGAGTATCACATGGTACGTCTTCAAAGACTACGTGGATTGGAGCATCCAGACAATACAAAGCGTCAAACTTCTGATCTCCACGCAGCTCGTTGGGTATTTTAATTATGATCGACTTGTTAATTCTTGTCCTTTAAAGAATTCAACCAAATTTATGAGGATAAGATATATTGGAACTAAACTAAACAGTGGTTTAAGGTTTAGGGTGCAAACAAGCAGTTGGATCATTACTCATGGGAGGCCGATTGATAACGACATCGCAATTCAATTCATACACACACAAATATCATATTAATATACAGACATATGCATCTTACAAGCTTATATATATATATATATATATATATATATATATATATATATATATATATATATGTATGTATATATATATATATAAAATCTTACAAGCTTATATATGTGTGTATATAAATATATATGCTTTAAAAGCGGACCCATAAATATGAATTCGTGCCTTCTCTTTCCATGACAACCCCTTCAATTCGGCCCAATGTTTATCATATTTAAATCTGTGGATCTTATCCCAAAATACTTAGCAAATATTTTTATTTGGCCCAAAATTTTGGCATTAATTTAAAATAATATACTTATAATATTTTATTTTTATATGTATAATAATATTTTGTTTTTATAGTACTATGTAACTATCTTTTATATTAATTTTGATATTTTTTACTTTGTCTAATAAAATAAAGTGACAATAATATTTTTGTGAGTGAAAATAGTGATAGTGATACCCTTTTTTTTATAACAATGTTTGTTTTACCAATTATAGAAGATGAGTAATTATTTATAATGACGAAGCTGGTGAACTTGTTGGAGCATTGTTTTTTGTTATAGAGGCCAACGATTTGAACCAAATTTATTTGTGGCTTTCATGCACTAAACAAATTATCATAAAAGAATATTTCATGTGAAGAGCATGTGCGTAAATTTCTTCTACGAAACTCCTTTTGTACATATAAAAAACGCTTCTTAAAAAAATGTAAAAAGTTTACAAGGTAAAGAATTTAAGTTAAATGCTTAAATAGTCAAGTTCAATTATAAGTTTATAACAACCTAAAGTAGGTTCTAGCTAGTTCTAGTATTAATTATCGTTACTATAATGTATATATGAACTTCCAAAAGAATAGACAAGCAAATTCATCGCCGTGCATGGTTCAACTATCTTGATCGTTTCCCCCCTTAAGTTGTTCTATTACTTTAATTAATGCATTATTCCTCATCCAATTATATATACATCAATAGAATGGTAAAAATATTCGTCCAAACTTTATCCATTGTACTTTTGTTGACACTTTTTTTTTTCAATAGTTGCAGAAGCCACATGACATATGAGCTGTTTATGTCTGCCCTATCTCATCTAAATTTGAAGAATTGAATCAAATAGCATTAATTTTAGTTTAATTATTATTCAGAAGGAGAGAGAGGTAAAGTCGAAAAAGAGGACGAGGCTACCCGTCTTGGAATCGAAGACAGACTTCATATTCATAGCATACAATCAACGCCTTATATATATACTGGTATTTTGAATATCCGATTTTTAATTAGTTGTTCAATATATTTTTCCTGTGATAATTAACGTCCTATATATATACTGGTTTCTCCTTGTGACTTCTTTACTGAACTTAGGATATGTGTTAATTCCTTTCACTACAAGAAACCTACGTTTTTTTCAAAGGGCAGTTTCCGGCGGAACAAAATTCGTCATAATTTGCGACGGATAGATAACCGTCGGAATTTCCGATGATTGCAACCGTCTAAAATAAAATTAATAAATTATTAAATCTATTATTTTATTTTTTAACGGTTAGGAACGTCGAAAGTTTCAACGGATAAGTATCCATCGAAACTTTCCGACGGTTATAACCGTCGCAATACAAGAAAATAAAGATTTCGTGATGGATAATTTCTGTCGGAAATAAAAATAATAAATTATAGAATTTATTATACTATTATTTTATTTTTTTGACGGTTTGGAAAGTCAAAATTTTCGACGGCTCCCCATCCGTCGGAAGTTCCGACGGTCCGGACCGTCGATAATCGTAAAAAATAATTAAATAGTATAATCTTATATATCATAATATATAATATAATTGGTATTTTGTTATTACAATTATCGACGGTCCGAACCGTCGGAACTTTCGACGGTCCGAACCGTCGATACTCGTAAAAATAATTAAATATTATAATCTTATATATCATAATATATGATATAATTAATATTTTATTATAATAATTACCTACAGTTCGGACGGTTGCGACCGCCAAAAGTTTTGGCGGTCACTGCAATCGTCTGAAACTTCAAACGGCCACAGCCGTCTGAACTACAAACAATTGGCAATCGTCGAAAATTTTCGACGGGTACGCCTCTCGAAACTTTCAACGGTTGCCTATTGTCCGTCGGAAAAGTGTTTGTGACGAGCAATTTTCCGACACATCGTATTCGTCGAAAAAATCGTCAAAAACTTCATTTTTCGACGGATTTTATAAAATTTGCGACGATCATGACCGTCTGAAAAGTCGATTTTTCTTGTATAAATTTATGTTCTTCTTACAACAATAACAACAACAACAACAAAGCCTTATCCCACTAGGTGGGTCGGCTACATGAATCATACGATGCCATATTCGTTGATCCATGTTCATGAGATTCGACAGGGTTTTACGCTGGCTGTCGGGGCCTAACACAACCCTCATCCTTTATCCGGGCTTGCTTGACACATATATATCATGAAATTATCAGTAGTTGCAAGGAAAAAAATGGCTATTCAAATAACAATAGAACTTCTCCCTCATCACAGCCATGTTGAATAGAATGAAACCACCAGGTTCGACACCACCAGATCACAAGTAACAAAAGTAAGATATGTACTCAGGCATTTAAGTCCTTTCCACTAAATTTCATTTAGCTAGTATCATATGCACTTGCATTCATTGTATAAATGATACAAACCTGGAACCCAAAGACATATTGCAGAAAGTCAAGCATATCGGTCTTCCTTGCTGCAGGTACAACAAAATCACTAGGAAGCTCGGGCAGCTCTCTGTAGTGCTTTAAAGCTGATATGGCAGCCATCACCTCTGGAAATTTGGTTATGTTCTTCTTAATTTGTAAGAAATTAGTCAACATGGTAAATACTACGGATAGAACATATAATTACCATAAAAAAATAAATGAAAATGGAAAGAGAAAAAAATAAGGGGAGATGAGAGAAATAGCTCATCATTCGAATCACCATAATTAACTGCTGGGTCTCCTTTTGTCCTTCACATTTGTCTAATTATAAGCACCATCCTCCTGCATGGCTTGCGATATATACACAATATGAATATACTAAATATATATCAGAGAGCTCAGAAACCCTTGCGAATCCACATCGCCCGACAGCCGACGGAATCCAGACACGCACGCAGCTTCTCGCAGATCCTGCTGACAGATAACACGACATAAAAACTAGATCTATGACTATGACCAGTTATTTATATGCCTCGTGCATCGACCATATAAGACAAAATAAGAACAGCTTCCATAATTCATCTCTTGCCCGGCCTGCAGCACTGTGACTGCATGCTGCAGTCATATGCAGATATGTACTCATGTACAAGTACGTATATATTTCCGCATCATTTATTACTTAATGATTACAAAGGAAATCGAACTCACCGTGAGAAGCAGCCATTTACGTCTACGTACGAGAAAAGGATCGCGAGGGAATCGTCCTTCTCCTCCTCGTCGGCTCTGAAGTGTCCGCTCGTCGACGCCGCCGTCTGATCCATGGGCGCCACGGGGCTCCGGCACAGGGGGCACGTCGCCGGCGGCGTGGCAAACGTGCTCCATTTGTCCAAGCACGCCCTGTGAAACAGGTGGCCGCACTTGAGCTGCCTGATCTCGTCGCCTTCGTCTTCATCGCCGGACAAGCAGAACGCGCACTCGACGGCCACCTCGTCATTCCCCGGCACCTTAACCTTGAATGCGTACTTGGTCTCATGGAGATCATTAGCGTCGGCCGCATCGTCGTCGGAGCACGAACGATGGCTGATGTGACCTCGTGCATGCTTCTGCATGGCTCGCCCTGAGATCTGGAGAAGCGTCCTGGCGACATTGATGAGGAGGCAGGAGAGAATGATGATTGAGATTGGCAGGAAGACAACTGAGGCCATGGTCACATGTGTATGTAATGAGGGAAGATGTATATATAATATAACGTGCCAAGGCAAGCATTGCAATGGGAGAGAACTATCAACTTCTTATGCAGTTACAGGATCGACTTCATTGCTCAGATGGACATCAAATTTAATGTACACAGTGCACAATTACTTGGTATGCCCTAGTTCCAAAAAGTCAGCTAAGGTATAGTACGTTTTTATATTGGCAGTTGCTCCATATATCTATATGCACGCATGTGGTTTGAACCTCCAAATGAAGTAAGATTAAGGGTTACCTAATACTATCGTGATCTTCCACGTCTAATTTCAAACTACGAATTTATATTTTTTATCTCTAATTTGTTATGTCTTTTTCACTTTAATTCTTCCGTACACTTCTATTATATTATTTTTTCATTTATAAAAAGTTTTAATTATCCTTCATCACATAATACACTAAATAATAAATATAAAAAATATAAAAAAATGTGCGACTACCGGCAAAGAAGCCAAAGTATTAATATTCGATTATCGGTAGTCGAATATTTTTTTATTTTTTATATTTATTATTTGATGTATTATGTGATGAAGGGTAATTTAGTTTTTTCATAAATGCAAAAAAATAATAATATTCAATGTAATAGAAGTGGACGAAATGATTAAAATAAAAAAGTCATGATAATTTAGAGATATAAAAAAAATAAATTCATAATTTGATGTTAGATGCGAAAAATTATGATAGTTTAAGCAAGGTTTATGAAAATAATCCTAAGATTAATTGCAAGATGCAAGCAAAGATCGAACTTGTATTGTGTATCATTTCTCTCGTTAGACAGTGAAATTGAGACATTTCACGTGCACCTTAATTAAGTGCTTGTCGTGAACTGATCTACTACTACTAGCCTTCCATTAATCATCTTAAGATGATATCATGGCCAACGCTGTCCACGACGGTGACTAAGTCGATGACTAGGGTTTGGACTTTAGTTTGGATTTGGAAGAACACAATTATATAAATATCGAAGGGTTTTTTTTTGGTAATTCTATTTGAGATTAAACGATGGCACCTCAAAAACGCGAATTCGGATTTATTACTTCTTTCCTCACTCAATTCAAAATTTCACTTCGTCAGTGAGGTATTTCACTTATTAACCGAAGGTCTCACAACGCATTTTTATTTTATTATATATTACAAATTTTCACTCATCACATATACATAAGCATCCATGCACTCTGATCAAAATCTTGTGATAATGTAACATACAGTGCATGGATTAAAAAATATATATATTAGTAAGAGAAATGAACTTTTTCAGTGTCGACATCCTTGAGCTTGTCATATTTAAAATCTAGAGTGTGGCATTCAATCTTACAACAATTAATTTCTTATTGAGGTTTAATTAACTCAGTATCAGTTGAATTTGTTGATAAAAAAATAACATTATCATTTAGCGTCGAGAATGCTGCAAACAGTTATCTCATTAGAAAAATATCCAAGACCGGCGCCTAATAAAGGAACAATCTTCCATGCATGAAAACTCGTCCAAAACTTAAATGCATGTATCTCGGTTTGCTGGTACTTGACCTTCAATAATCAATTCCCACAAACATCGGTAGATAATAGATAGCGATGGCATTGAATTTAGTATTATATGTTAAAACTACGATGCAATTTTTGGCAACAAAGCTACAGGAGTGAGCGATTGGCTACAAGTCAAGACCCCGAAATCAGAGCAAGTTGCATTATTTGTCCTTGAGCTATTTGCTAGTTCAGTCCAAGTTAAGCAATTGAAAAGGCCAAACATGTACAATTGGCTAACATCATTTGAAGAAAATTTATATGTACAGTATATATACCCAAAAATTAGTGTGCTACTGCCAAAAATTAGTAATTGTTAAAAATATAAAATCATAGATATTGCTCTTCTTAATGATTTAAGTTTTTAGAAAAATTAGTCAGCATATCAAATTTAACATGGTATTAGAGTCAGAGGTTAAGGATTCGAACTTCGTTAAGCTTTTATTTTTTTAAAAAAAATATTTCTTTCATTTTGTTGTCCACGTGGTGGGTTGGGCTAGATCAAAATTATCAGACACATGTCAGGAGGAGTATTAAGAATATAAAAATCATAAATATTATTCTTTCTAACGTCTTAAGCTTTTAGAAAAAATTGGTCAGCACATCAAATTTAACAGTAACCCTACGACTACGCGATTTGGACGGTCCGATCCACCTAGGCATGTGTCAAAGAACACGATCACTCCTTCAAGTGTTGCATATCCTGCATCCTACCATATGCATTGAGGAGATCATTGGGGCGACGAGCGTGCACACCGCCTGCATTGTAATTTGTAACATCCCAAAATTTGACCATATCACGTGGTAAAATGTCCTCTCAGTGCTTTATGTTCTTCAGTACTTCTTGACCCATTGACCCAATTGGTCAATAAGGATGACATGTAAGCGGAAGACTTATAAAAAAAATATTACAACAATCAATTATTCAATGAGGAAAGTAAAATAATAAATAAATGAAAAGAATTCATACATCTTTCAACATCAATATTAGGCATATAAAAGTCTATTCCAAGATGCAACTATAAATATCTCATATACATAACTCCCATTAGATAAAAGATAACTATAACTCTACAATAATCATGTGCACACTTCACCATAAGAGCACCAATGACCACACACATATCAGCCCGGCTGCGTAGGAAATATCAGGTATTTGCGAGGATCAACACATAGGAGCAAACTCTACCATTATCGTAAATCTAAATATGAATTCAAATAGGTCATAAGAAAGATCCATAAGAATAATCCATGAATAAAAAATATATTTCAAACATAATATAAAACATAGGGATCATCATATGGAACAATGGCATGTAGTATTTGATTTTTATTCATCTTTATTATTTGTCGTCTTTCACTTGGAAAGGCATTATTGTTCTGTTTCGTTTCATATTCATGTTCATAAGGACATAATTCTTCCATTCATCTTTAGAAATTTATTTTATTTTATGTTATCAGCATATTGGAAGAGTTTTTCACTTTTAAAGAATATCATTGCAAACACATGTGTGTAGCTACTTAAACCATGGTGAACTAATAGGGGTCAGTGCCATGGTAGGTTCCCATAAATGGGGAGGAAAGCCTCACATAAAATTGATAGCATTATCAAATAAGGTGGAGTGCTCACACAAGATTGATAACCTTTACGAGAAGTGGCTCACATAAGACTGATAACCTCAAATCTAAGTAGAAAATGATAATGTTCATCATTTATCTATATTAACTATTAACTTATATTTTGATTACATATATCAATTAGGGAGCGGTGACTCCAGATCAAGAATCATAAGAGAGGATGATCAAGTGGTCAAAGATTTATCCAAATCATGATGGTTAATTAAGGTCATGCTCATTCTTTGTCCTGAATCGGAAGCCTAAAAGTCGAGCGATTGTCCATTCTGGCATAGCTGCATTGGTTGTCCGTTATGTGGAGCGAACGTCCATTTTGTTGTTGTTCAATGGTCGCCCATTTGGTGGAACGAACATCCATTCTATAGGTACTCATGAGTCATTCATTAGCGGGATCAGATGCCCATCTAATCAAAAATAATTCGATCATCTGTTTGGAGAATTGGGCGCCCATTATGAGTTCATCTTTCGGTTTTTTCAAAGATCGGTACGGATTGGTTTCTCGATAGGCCGGCGGTCATCCGATGCCACTCGGGTAGGACTATGAACTTTGGATCGAGAGTTTTCGAACGTCCGAAACCTCGACCGGTCATCTGATCCATATCAGTCCATGATCTTCGATCGACCGAAATATGTTTTCGATCAAATGTTCGATTATGTTCAAATCTCAAAATTCTAGATCGGGCGCCTGATCCATGGATCGATCGTCCGATCTGGATGTCACTACATTTGGCCGAGTAGTATCGATGATCGATCACTTTATTCGTCAGAAGGGTCATTATGAATTTCTTATGTTTTCAATTATTTTTTCACACAAAACATAGATCGAATACTAGCTAACATATCCTATCATATAACATGATTTAGAGGAGCACTCTTAGCATAACCATGCTCAAAATCATTCTATACATTCATAAGTGGACTATCTCATTCCTACTAAATCATGAGCAAGTTCATATCTAGCATGTCATCATCTTAACCTAGATATTTCAAAATTTACAAAATAATAACCAACTCAAAAATCATGATTAATTAACTTGACTAACAATGTTTTAAATCATAGATCTATATCATCAATCAATCATAACATGTAGATCCGATAGAAATCATTTAAAGCTAGCCACTACAAACATCATATTAATATGTTCAAGATGAAATCATAAATAAAAAACTAGGGCATGCTTCCAACCCATTCAAACAGAGACCTCAACATTAAAACAACCCCTAAAACATGCAAACCCTTCAAGAAAACTATACTATAACTTAGATCCTGAAAACATGCCTTTTGGACAAATATTCGATTGCATCTTCAAAGCATGAAGCCTTAGTTGTTCCTCCATCCTCCTTGGTTCACTTCATGAGCTGCACCTCCATAACTTCCTCCCTCTTCCTCTCGCAGTGCCAAATCGTGGAGCAAGAACAAACACAAAGAAAAAAATGGAGGATGAAAGAGAAAAGAAATGGATTCATGGAGTTTTTATGATCCTTAACTCCTGGGTTCATGACATTTTGAAACCAAGACATCATAGTTGTAGGGGTTACAGAATTAAGAAGTTATTGTGGAGTAATGAAGGAGAGAATCAAAATCGATCTTTTTTTCATTTTTTGTCCGTTGCACTTCAGGGCACCTAATTGGGTTTTGGATGACCAATTGTGCATTAGTCGCTTTTTTGTTGACTATCGTGATATCCAACATCTATTTTGTGGACTGGATATTCGATATCTGTTGTCAGCAATATAACAATTTTAAGTTTTTGTGAAATTTTGTGGTACTTCGATTCATAGGCGTCTTCCAAGAAATCCACCTCCCCACTACAGGCTTGAGATGGTGTCGGCCGCGACATTGCCAGCGTCCTCAAGGGGAAGATTTTTTGTGGTACTGCCCCTGATGCCATGCTGCACATGGAGAAGCCGCACGAAGTAGATGTCGGGGCTACAAGGCAGAGGAGGAGGAAGAAGAAGAAGGTGACGATGATCATCGGCGAGGGTGGCCGAGCAATTGGCATTTGTATTTGGAGGGCATCTTAGAGGTGTCTGACGGTCCGATTTGCCCCCAAATCGTATTGGATGCCTTGTTAAAAGTTTAGGAGGCCGGCCCTCCTCGATGGTGTCGCCTTGACTCTCGACCTCTCTTACATGATCACGTTCGTTGATGTGCAACAAAGTGGATCGGATGACCCAAATTTCGTGATCGTACATGTGCTATCAATTTTTGTAGTAGCACACTAATATTCCTCCTCGCGTGGTTCATTGGTCTCCTTCACATTCTAGCATTTTTTTTTTACTTTTTTACTCACTTGCATGCAATTAATCCAACATGAAATAAAGACATTCTACCTTCTAATTATACTCGGCGTCCTAAATTGGTCAAGACTTGCTAGTAGTCCGAACTATTTGAATTTCCTTCTGAACTTAGATGATATGCTACCTAGAAATTAAACCATCCATAACGAATCATTATATATATATATATTATTTGTGATGATTAATGATACAATATGTTCATAGAATTAATGTTAAATTGTATATATTATTTGTGATGATTGGAAGAAAAGTCGACTTGTCTCTATTTCATATTCATGTTGATCATGTGCGAATAAATTGATGTACAACAATATCATGCATAAAGCTTGCGTGTCTGGGCTTCTTCTTCTTCTTTTTGTTTCGGTAGATTGCGTATCTGGCATTCTTAATTATATCGCGATTCATACATAGATAACGTGCCAATTCAAGAGAGTTGGGCTGTGAAAACTATTAAAGTACACGTTTTATGTGCATTTAATTAATAAGTAACAAATAATAAGAACTACGTACTACATATAATCATGCATCTAAATCATTTCAAGAACATGCATGCATGCATCTCAGAGCTAGCTTTGTATAGTTTCTATCAATAATGTTGTTCCAGCTCAAATATGCATGTATAGTCGTATATAGTATCCGATCATTGCAGCATGCACATGCATGATGCATGCCTTAAAATAATTACCAAAAAGGTAAAAAGAACACTTAGAATATTAGAGTTGGTGAATACTTCATGGCTCCTTGTTTCTCACACCGGGTTCGTCCACGTGAGCTTAGGAGAATATGAGTATTATCCAATTACCTGTACTACTAGCGTACGAACAAAGGAGGGTTCGGGGGGCCCCGCCCCCTGACGGCGGTCCCGAAACCTAAACGGATTTGAGCTTTTGTTTAGCCGGCCCGTGTGGTTCGGATTAAGTTTTCTCTCTATTTTATTTGGGTTTTAAACCCGATTTGAAGAGGCTTATATATAGCCTATTTTCAAATATAATCTGTGTGGCGGCTGTAAACCTAAACGATATAGTGGAACCTCTTTGCAGGACGTAACCCTAATCTCAAAGGTGAATCTGGGTAAATTCGTGTGTCTTTTCTAATTTTCTTACAATCTCTCTGCGATCTTCTCTCCTTATTCTCGAATTTTCCCATCATAAAATATATAAAGAGCTGAAGAAATCAATAGAGTCAAGATATTACAAGCCGTAAACCCAGCTGTATATACAGATCTATCTACCTAAGAAATACATATATGACTAAGAGAAATGGATTTAAAAGATATAAGCAATTGATTTTACGTGCATGACAACGATGCATTCTTTATAGCATTAAAAAAAACTAGAACATGTATATGGCGATCGATCGACGACTTTGGGAATTCATGAAACTTGGCAGTGCTGGAAAATAGTTGTAACGATCGATGCCTTCCATTCCACACATGCAAGAGGGGGGGGGGGGGGGGGGGGGGGGGGGGAGTATTAGAGAAGGCAAGCCAAAAAGCAGTTCATTTGTCTCTTTCTCAATGAATGTTTGTGTAGGTTCAGCATGTGTGCACTTATTTGTATGTTCTTGATAATTAATGTTTATAACTACTCTACCATATTTGGACATCGACCATTAATGTTCTTGTATTAATTAATTGAAAGCCATGCAAGTTCTCCCCTCATGAGACAACGTGTGACATAATTGATCTTATTTCTCACTCATATATATATATATATATATATATATATATATATATATATATATATAATCGATCATTAATTACGTCAGCTTTGTTTTTCTAATTGATCGTCGGGTAAAATTTATGTAGTTGGATAAATAATTGATTTCATATAATTGTAGCATTAGGTATGTGAAATTGATGATGTGCATGTATAGTGGGGAGAGTAAAATTAACTCATCATGCAAATAGAGAAAAAATAATGGTTAAATAATAATGAAATAACAGATGGATATTCATAAATTTAAACAAAAATATTTAATAAATATAGCTGTTGAATCATTTGGTAACTATAAAATGGCGTAAATAAGACGATATATATATTGTAGACAAATTAATTTATTTGATATAAATTTAAATAATTATTATTTATTTTTTTAAAATATATCCCAAATCTAAAGATGGAATCAATCAAATTACAATAAAGAAATAATAGAGAAATACAATATTAAACATAATATATAAACATAAAGTAAAGTTTTTCTAATGGATGAAAAAGAGTATATTGAAATCAAGAATTCAAACACTAAATGTTATAGTCCCTTGGAAATAATCTTAATTTCAATTTTTTTGTAGTTAGTCCTCGGTGTTTGTTAAGCAGTACCGAAGATGAAACTTGTGACTAGTATTTAGACCATTAAAGATTTTATATCGATTAATTGTGTGGTCTTTATAATTAGTTGTGTAGGAGATCAAAATACTAGTGCGCTGTTAAACTTTTAAGAAAGATAATTATGATGATCCTTAAAATGTATTAACGATCAATTATTAATATTAAACGTTGAAATCTTTTAGCGGTGGGATCAATAGCAAAGAGTCGTAGATGAGTATTAACTAATTTTTAAGGACTAATTAAATACCTCTTCGTAAATAATTTTGGTTTTGTAGAGGCGGCTCTAAAGAGAATTTTAATTATCCCTTGAAATATGTTGGTGAACATTTTATAACAGTTCGATAGTAAAATGATAAGCTTTCTAAAATAAAATATTTATTACTTTTCGCAATTTTCAGTGTTTTATAACTATAAAAAACGATCAGAAAGTATTCTACTACAACTAATAATTATAAATATATATCATATACGGAGATACTTTTTGTTACTCTCTCTTCTTCTCATGATATATAATGAATAGTCAAATTAATTTTTACTCAATCAAATATAAGATAAAAATAAAATATTAATAATAAATAAAATATGTTAAATTAAAATTTTAAAAATAGTTATTAATAATACTTTTGTTACTCTCTCCTCTCGTCGGTGAGGTCGCAAAGGGGGCCCGACGCCCCTCCCCTCTTTTTGCTACCACGCCAACGAGTTAGAACAAGCAGAGAAGAGGGGTAGATTGCGGAGGAGAGAGGAAAAAGAGATGCGACCAACAATGAGGTAGATCAGAGCAGAGGAGAGGGGTAGATTGCGAGAGGGGTAGATTGCGTCGGCGAGGTGGAAGGAGCAAAGGAGAGACCCTTGATCGCCCTTTTATCTGCGCTTGCGCTCGCGGATCAAGATCGCTACTCCACACATGATTGCCGCTCGATCGCCCTGCACATGTGATCACTGCTTAATCGCCCTCCACGCACGATCAGATGTCGGCCTAGAGAGAGATGATGCCGTCGGCCGAAAGAGATGATGCTCGTGCATGTCGGCCGAGAGAGACGACCTCGCCGACTCGCCTCCATGCGCGAATGCTAATCAAATGTCCCCCATGAGAGATGTTGCTCGTCGGCCGAGATAGATGATTCCCACAAATGTTGACCAAGAGAGACGACCTCGCCAAAACCCCTCCACCTTGAAATGCGCCAAACTGCCTATGTCCTCTCTAACCTGACGCACAAATATCAAGGCCATCCATTTCAAAACGACTCTGAAAATGTGGGCGTAGGGTGGTACCACAAAGGTGGTTCATATATATGTGGAAAAAATTAAAGTGTTCCCTACCTCACTTGTTCCATATCTTCTTTATCATCGGATCTTCATCCAACTATGATAAACTATTTGAGAGATTCAATCATAAATCGTTGGATATAGATCTGATGGTGTAAAAAAATAGGGAACAAGGTGAGGTAATGAACACCAAATTGAACGATATATATATATATATATATATATATATATATGAGATTAATGAGGGTGTAACCCCCTTATGGTGTAGCCTTGTGCAACCCCCCACGTGATAGCCATCCGATCTATTGGATGAATCAAATTTGCTCTGAATATTTGAGGGGATGGAAAAACGGACTATGGCGGCGGCGCAACGGACGGCAGTGGTCGGTAGGGGGATGATAGCGGGACAACGGCGGACGGTGGAGAAAAAGAGGAGCGACGCGGGGCGTGGGCAGCGGGGAATGGGGCGACACGGGGTGGGTGCGGCGGAGAAGAGAGGGCGGCGAACAAGGGCGACGCGGGCGGGCAGGATTGATGGAGTCGCTCGCTCGGATTTGGCTCTCGCTCGCAGGCAAGAACGAAGGCAAACAGGGGAGGGGCATCAACGAACATGGGATTGTCGAGCCTGGCAAATCTGGGACGATCAGATCTGCAGATGAACAAATTTGCGGACGAGCAGATCTATGGACGGTGACAGGCAGGCAGATCTGCGGCTGGCGGCGGCAACACGCGAACGCCGGAGGTTGCAGAGCTTGACGGCGCTTGCAGAGGATCGCGGTGGCAGGTTGAGGAAGGGGGCAGTGACGGCGGCGCGGCACTTGGAGGAGAGAAGAGAGAGAGCAGAGGCGATGGCGACGGTGACGTCAGATGGAAGGGGAGAGAGCAGAGAAAGAACGGAGGGAAGAAAGAGGAGAGAGAGAAGAGCGAGCACGCACAAGATCTAAACCGTTGATCAGATCCGACGGCTCATATGCATGCGCTACACAAGGTTTCACTAGGGGTTATACAACCCCCTCTCTCTCTCTCTCTCTCTCTCTCTCTATATATATATATATATATATATATATATATATATATATATACAAACCCAGCTGGACTTTTATTTTTATGATACAATTTGATTCTTTTTACTTTTTATTCATCCGTTTTTATTAGTTCGATAAAGAATCCTTCTTTGGGTGCGAAAGTCTCTTTTTTTTTATAACAACTAACAAGTGAGGCAACCAGCCTAGTAAACGAGTGAGGCAGCATTTAAATAGAATTGTTCTATAATATTGCTACATTGAAAACAATATTAAATATTTTCATGACAAATGAATATAGCGAATAGTAAAAGGAGTAAAATAACCTTTGAAAGAGAATTGTATTAAATTTGCACTTAGTGTACCTTTTTAGATCATGTTCTTTTATGTGTAAGATTAAATTTTCTTTATTTTTTATTATTAGCATAAATTTTTGCATCTTTCGCGTATCGGATATCATGAAAAATAACGAAGAAAAAAAATCAAAGAAGGGACCAAATTAAAAGAAGATGAACTTTGCCTTCGAGACGAAGTCAAATGTCTTTTTTTTTCCAAATGAACTATTAAATGAGAATGACCGGCCGAATTTAATTATTTCTCATTGTTTGTAATCGTAAATTGAAATTGAAGAAAATCTCAGACGATAACGAAATGATAGGGTTGTCTTAAAATTAAAAGACAAGTTAGGTTGTCACTATTTTAAAAAGGATGAAAGTAATTTAGATCAGATCGAATTTTTAATTTTTAAAAAATTAACCATTATTTTTTTTATCAATTTTTAAAATTAGAAAATCATCATAAAATTATTTTTTTCTCGCACCCCTGCGTTTTTAAGGCATATATATGGGATGAGACAATAAATACCAGTTCAATAAAATTTATTCTAGTTCTCTTTAATCGAAGAGGTCGATTTGGCAAAGTTTTTAAAAGTACTTATTATAATTGTTTGCATGTCCATGATCAAGTTTTAATTAAAAAATGATTAAATTTTTATGAGTCCTTACATAATTCTCACCACAAGCCAAAATATCTTTAAAATAAATATTATCCCACTCTAATATGGAATTAATAGCTTTTAATAAAATACCATATTCTCGGAATTCGATCCAACTTTATTAGTTTATAAATTTCGACAGGCCCAAAAGATGAGTATATCGTCCCCATTTACATGGTGGGCCTCTTAGCCATATATATATATATATATATATATATATATATATATATATATATATATATACACACACCAAATCAACCACCCTATTTGATGTTTGTTTGGTTAAAAGATGTGATATAAATAATTATCTTAGGAGAAAGAATTAAGTTATGTCACCAATTTGATGGATCACTATTTATGGGAATATTCCTTTTTAAATTATGTCCTTTTTTATTATTTTTTGTTGGACTGGATAATACCTTGGTTTTTTGTAGACTAGTTAATCCGGATGATCTCAGCTGCAAGTTAAAATTATGAACGGTTTGAAAGAAATTTAAATTATTATTATTATTATTATTATTATTATTATTATTATTATTATTATTATTATTATTATTATTATTATTATTATTATTTATTCTAATTTTTCATGCAATATTTAGTCATCTTTTCAAAATTCATATATATATATATATATATATATCACTAAATTATTAACGTTATCATTAATTGAATAAAGTTCTCAACAATCACAGCGTTATAAGAATATAAGATGGTTAAGTGATAATTTTCACTATACGTAACACTCCATGTTCAATTAAGATACTGCACGTCGATAAGTGAATTAGGTGATTACATATAAGTTCACGATCCGTTCCGTATTTTATTCATGTGAAACTATTTGAGATCATCTTGATTTTTTAACCTCATGTCGTTATAATATAAGTATAAAAATCATGATTTGATTTGGTATAATTATATTCACGATCAATCCAATATTTGAATGCACGCATCATTGGAGGACAAGTTATATGTAGTGATTGGTTTTTTAAAGTGATCAGTGAGATTGAATTTATACGTTGTATGTACAATAATATTTTACAGTATAATTCTCAAGTCATCCTTACTGGAAAATTTAAAACTTTTATTGTTTACTAACTCAAATTACTTAAAAGTAAAAAAAGAAAATAGATGAGAATAATGTATTTTTAGAGCATCTTCTGTTCTCAAAGAATGTCGAACGCGTCGATCAATTAAATATTATTATTTAAAAATATTATTTATCTGAATTATTAATCCAATGCATCAATTATTAAAATACATTTAGTATTTTTTTCATAACGAAAGATACTTTGAAGGTACACTAATTGAGTTATCGAAAAGAAAAATTATGACAAAAATGATGATCCATTTTCCAACAGAATAAAAAAAAAATTACTGTTTATCCTTGAGCATAAGTCAAAAGTCTCGTTCGTAGACAAATTGTTCATATTACTTTGAAGATTGAACTGAAGAAAAAGTCAGAAATTTGACATGATCGCCTCCAAATTAAAAGATAAATAAATGTGCAGTTGGCTGTTACATTAAACTAAATAAATGTACGTTGACTATAATTTGAGATTAAATTAAATATGGGCCCAAATTCTTACCAGGGTGGGCCTTTCAGCCCGGTCACTTATTCATTTTTCATGCAATTAATGGTAGAAAACCGTACAAAAAAATAAATTTAATAGCAATTAAATTCAGACGTTCTGATATTTAAAACTTAATTTATGATCTCATTTATTTGTTTATGATCAACATGCGATTTCATTTATTATTCTTTCATCTCAAATAAATAAAATCTTTGATCACAAATAAGAGGAAAATGAATCACCTGACAATAATACAATTTTTCAATATATATATATATATATAATCGTTATTTTTTCAATGTTTATGATATTATTTTCAGTTTTGTATATTAACGAACAATTAGTTAATATTTTGCATTATATGTAGAGTTTTACAACCAATGGCTTTTTTTTCTATTTTGTTAATAAAAAGGCATCGTCCCATTATCATTTTACCCTTGTGCCTGCATGTCAGTGATGATTGACATTTAATGATCATTTCAGTTCTGATTTACCATTTAAATTTGATTAACTTGATGATCATTCATTATAATTAATCAAAATTCAACACATAACATAATAGTCCCATTACTCCGTAGTACAAAATAGCATAAAAGGATATGATCATGAATTCACTATTTGATGAACAAGAAGAGGTACTAAGTTAATTAGTGCAAATGGATAATTGTTCTCTATTTTATTTCTCTTCTTAAAAATAATTGAAATCATACTTTCATACACTGTTCATAATACTTGTGCATCGGTATCATCGATTTCACACGTGAATATGTTAATAAATGTTTTTAAGTCGAAAATGTCATGTATTTAATGAATGACATGTTCAAGTAAACTTCGTGTTCATTTATATCCATTTTACAAAAAAAAAAAATGCAATTGAATTCACGGGCGGACCCATCTATGTTAATTGACCTCATGAATAATAAGTATATATCTCGTAATTAACGGCATCTATTAATGTAAGTTTGGTAAGAAACTTTAACAATCATATTCTTATTCAAATTTCCATGAAATTTATTAAGCAACAATTTGTAAGTAGTATTTTAACAAGGTATCTCAAAGAATTGTTACATCTTTTAGTAAAAGTATATATCAAACGAATTTTCATAACTATTTTATCTTTTTTTTATTTTGATGTTTCAAAACTCTTCTTTTAACTTTCTTCCAAGCTGTAGTGCATTGATGCGTTTTCTCATTAACTTTCTAAAATGTTTTCTTTTCAAAATTTAAGCTATGTTTGATAGTTTAAATTGTCAAATCTTATTTTGTTACGAAAATCCACTTAAAAAAATTAATTTGTACTCATTTATCTTCGGGAAAACAATTAAGATCAATGTTTTGTTCTATATACCTATTAATTCACCATTCAACAATGTGATTGCAATTCTTTTATTTGTTCCTTGCTTTACCAAGCTATCAATTATAACTTCCTTTATTACTCCACATGGAACTAAGGAGACTCGATCCGGGAAGGAGAACATATGCCTTAGGTGGAAAGAGAAAACCAGACAAATGACAAATGATTTGTGCTTCAACTCCAGATCATATTAATGTCAATCCAAAATGTTAATACAAATTCATTCACTACCCCGAGGGGCATACTGATGATCTCGTTAGAATTAAATGGGAGCCTTCAACCCTCAGGTCAAAATCCATGGATGTCCTAATTATTAGCACCTGATTGATTTGATATTTGAACAAAAGTAATATGAATAAATTTTGATCAAAATGATGATTCTAATATTCAAATATGAGATTTAAAATATTAACATCTAACTAATTCGATGCTTGAACGAAAATAATATGAATAAACTTTAGTCAAAATGATAACTCCAAGAATCAAATTTAAGATTATTATCACACATCAACCTCATAACACAATCCCATATGCCATTGCAGTAATTTTATTTTTTTTAATAAAAATAATTAGCTTTTCATGTGATGTAATGGTAAAGCTCATTCTCCTTTCTGGATCCAAAGTTCATCACTCAATTGAAATTAACTCTCATTATTCAATGGAACCATAAAAAAATATAGCTGATAATCAGACCTAAATGAAAAGATCGAGTCCTTCATTAATTTAAAATGACTTTAAAACTATCCTATTTATTTATAAGCTTAGCTAAACACTCTCATATATAATAATATATTAGTTTTTTTTTTAATTTAGACACAACGATGTTAAATAATTAAGTACTATTAACAAATGACTAAAGCAAACTAATATATTGGTTTTTATCGTTTATAGCGACACTTTTGACTCCAATCTGTCTGTTTATTCTAAGAGTTTAAAGAATAAAAAATTTATCTCTAAGAAATTTAGTCAGCTGACAAAACCACCATTAATTCCAGTCTCGCAAAGAACAAAGAAATCATGGATTCACAAGCAAAAGAAAAATCCGAGCTCATCGTTATATACCATGTTATATATTACAAAGATGAACCAACGATCGATCAACTATGTCAATTCATGGAAAAATTACAAAAAGAAAAAGTAGAAATGGAGAAGCAGCGGTGGCGGGCAGTGGTCGCCGGCGACCAGATGGCCCTTCACCGGGGAAAATATAAAGATGTAGTCACCAGACCCACCAGCCATTACGGACGTAAGAGACCAAGATCATGGAGGGGTCGTCCACGTCCTCCTCGTCGTCCGCGTCGCCGCACCTGCTCTGGGCCTTGGGGGGCACCAGCGCGTCCCTGCACAGGGGGCACGCGGCCGCCCGGTGCACCAGCCACTTGTCCAGGCACCGCCGGTGGAACAGGTGCCTGCACCTGAGCTCCCTGATCTCCTCACCCTCCTCCACGTCCGACAGACAGAACACGCACTCCACCGGCTCCGCCTCCGCCCCCTCCTCCGCCTTCGGCTGGTACTTCGCCACGCCCGGCCACGCGTCGGCCGCGCCCGCGGGAGCGCGCCCGCCCGGGCAACCGCCGAGGACGCTGTCGTCGAATTCCGCCAGGAACAGCGACCCCGTCTGCCACGCGAATTGAGCCCTCGTTTGCCGTTGGATGAACACGAGCACGCACCGCAGGAGGACCGCCGCTAGATACGTGAGCATGTGGAACAAGGGTATCGAGAGGACGCAGAACGCAAGGCACGCGAACAGGGCCATGGCGACCTTGTGTTGTTCGGAGATTAACAGCAGCTGCGAACCGAGTCCACCATGAGGCGAGGGCGTGAACGAGTACATGCAGCAGCGAAGACGTGAGTTTATAGGGGATCGATGTGTTCGATCTTAATGGCGTTTGATCTCTTCCGTGCACTCGTTGGTGAGTGTATGTATATATACTGTACACATACCAGATCCAAAGGTCATCTTTCCACTGTTTATTGCATTTAATATATGATTAAGTTGGCGAGTTTTTTTATTTAGATTTCTCCATCAGAAGACAAAAGCATCTGTTTTTTGTGCATTGCGTGCAATTTTTTGTTATAAAGTTGGTCGTCGATGGCAACTCTTTTGGTGGTCCTTTTCCGGGGTTTGATATTAGAATTGATGGGTTAACGTTGGGTTTCTTGTGCTGTTTATTATGAACTTGAGGATTTGGTAGAGATCAAACAAGAAGTTAAAAAATTATCCATCTGTTGATGCCCTCATGGAAGGGACATGTAACCACTATATATATATTATAAATGTATGGTTCAGAACACTCAAAGAGGCCACCAGGGCTCCACATTGCTTCACTCTGATTGCAAGGTGCTGCATGATTGGCCTGTTAATGTGACACATAAGCAGAAGAGTGACATCCTCCTATCCAGCAGTGCTAGATTTCAACTCCCTCCATGTTTCAGATCATCCACTCATTTAATGTAAAAAAAAAACTTTTTAGTTTGTTAATCAAATGACATGTCATGCATCTATCTCTCTGACTGCCAAATGTTGCATGCATGCCATTGGTAAAGCTTTCACCAGCTTCTACTAAGTACTAAGTGACTAACTTTTCTTATTCCATTAAATCGTCGCTATTTCAGCCTCGTGTCACTGGTAATTATATCATTTTGTGCAATCGATTCCTCAGCAGATGAATATTATACTTCTTTGTGTTCAAGAAGGCTTCATTAACACACACCAAGGTGAGATCTTGCACTGTAATCAGGACACGTGGTACAGAAACGATGAACTAGTGTATTCGGTAAAAGAAGCACAGTAGGTCACATCCACCAGCATAAATGTCTAATTAATGCTGGAGTTTCGGGGTACAATTCAATAGGAACTCCGACAAAGTCAAAAATATCTAGGACGATGGTACCACTCAAACCATTAATCCTTCAAAGTTACCCACTTTCTAATCTGTTGAGCACAATACAAATAAGTAGTCAACTTGCCTTTTAAAAAAATATCAGTATTCAACTCAAATTTGTGTTCCTTTGGAGTAAAGAATTGCTAGACTTCAATTTGGAATTTTGTCATAATGACAAAAAAGAATCTGAAAAAAAAAAGATTCAAATCTGCAAAAGTTGGTATTTGCTCATCAGTTTGTTTCAATGCTGGAAAAGTAATCTTTGCTTACTGTAGTATGTTCTCACCCCCATGTTTTTCAAAGTCGTCAATTTGTTCAAGATTTGGTTGATGAATGGGCGTCCAAGAGAAAAAGGATATCTGTGGGCACAACAGTGTTGGGGCCAAAGGAATATCAGTGGTCTTTCTGATTGAATTTGCAGTCTGTTTCACATACAGTTATTTGCAGTCCTCTCATGAAATCTACATCACATCGATGGGGACTTATCTTCTACCATTCTTGAACTATGTGCACACCCCTCTGCCTACCCGTTTCACCAACCTGAGAAAGCCAGGAGATAGGAGGGTTCAGTCCACACGGCTCCAAAGTTCCAAAGCCCTTGTATATGGTGTGTCTCTCAGTACACACGGCTTCTGTCCTCACTGCCATATACACAAGAACACAGGAGATGGAGGGTTCAGAAGATTTGCATTCCATGGCAACCAAGTGGAGTAAGAGGAGATGGCGTTCCTTAACACTGAAGGATATGGATCAGAAATATTGTTGCTGCATAGAGAGTATTGATGCTGCCGATATTACTGCTGAATACTGGCAATCTGATTTCTTTGCTTTTCTATCTGTGATGGTCATCTCATAGTTGAGCAGTTATCTTGAGAAAATTAGAGAAACAAATGCAAACAGGCAATAGTCATATGTGCTGTTTCTCCATTACCTTAACCATCTCTACAAGTAAAGCTCATGGACTCTAATATCCATCAATGAGAAATCTCTAAAGATCTTAGTATCAGGGACTACCTTATTCCAATTTTCAGTTCACAAAAGTCCGAAAAGATAAAAAGGAAAGCTAGCCTAAATTCAGATAACTAAAAACCAAAACAGCAACTACATCTTTCTATAAGCAGTCAGTGACTGTTATTTTGATTTCAACTATATTTATTGCATTACATTATTGCTGAAATCTAAGTCAAACATAGCAGGGAGTTGGGATGTCCAAAAACATGGTTGACTAACAACAGGGCCCATGAAGATTTTAAGATATGACCATGCACCATGCCATCTAACATGTCCAAACACTAAAAATTCAGTCTAATGAGACGTCATATCCAAATTGTAGTTACTAACAAAATTGGGGAAAGGCTTTTTTTATTCTTATCATGGCTCTAAGTCTCCTTCTGCCCAAAGTTATTTGTTTGTTTCTTTGGATCCACCATTAGTTTACTTTTATAATAAAGACTTCAGATCTCAGTTTCTGTTAAATTATTATGCGGTTGGTAGTTGATTTCGAAAGAAAAAGATGCATTATGAGTGGGGCAGAGTTGGCATACAAATAGAAATTTTACCTACATTGACCATGCAACTCAGACCCACATAAAACTTTAGGCTTCATGCAACTTGATTTGATGTCATCCACGTCAACATTTGAATTTTTTTTTTTTTGCACCTAGACATGAACCAGGAAAATGATCCAATCATCCTGTACACAACTTTTCATAATATCGTCCTATGCACATCAGCCATGGAATAGTAAACAAACATGGAGTTCCTGCCTTGCGTGCTCATCAGCCATGAAAAATCACCCTTTGTTCAACTGATTATTTATCACCTATAGATGACACCTATATTGCACATATGACAGCCAATCGATGTAGCATAAACAATTCCTTGATCCCTGCAGTCTATTGTTAAACAGACAACTTGAATGTGTTTGGCAGCATGATGATTAAAGGATGCTGTAAGACATAAATCAAGCTCTTCTCATATAATTTCAAATTGAGTCTGTCATTACAAGATCATGGAGATGATAGTTAATATGTGCATTTCCTCCAATGAGCAAATACCCATAATAGCCGACCATGACAAACAAAGAGTCAATAGCTTTAATTTTCATACATCACAAGAAAAGAGTCACGCAGCAAAAATTGCTCAAGACTGAAAGAAAAGATTGTGCCTTCTGCGGTGGTGCAATGGCCAAATGCAGTGGTCTCCCTCAGTTAACCACCAAAATGGCATAACAAAAAGATTAAAGAGGTTTTTAAATTATTGACAATGACAACTCAATCTCAATTTGCCTTAAGACTGTTTCAAAGCTACTTGCAAGGAAGTAGCTTAAGGAACCTTAGGCTCTCCAACAATAATCCTGAGTTAGTACGATCTAACCAGACAGTGATAACAATAAAATGACATCTAGAAAGATGGTTGGTGAGGGTCTTATTCAGTATTAGATTTCTAAACTAACCAAACATTAGAAGCATAAAGAAACGGACAACCCACAATCACTTTGTTTCTTTAAGTCATCCAATGTGGTCACAGTAGTGTCATCATTTGTTCCTTCATGGCCTTGCACCGTGAAGGTTAACTGAAAGCGGGTAGGGTGCTGCTGCCAGGAGAGAAACTCCAGAAAAAATCATGATGCACAAACAAAGTTAATCATAATTAATTAAACTTTCTGGACATGGATACGCTCTACTAACCCTTTGAGCCAAGTGAAAAAAAAAGTTTGTTCCTGATCTCAAACGGTTTAGAAGACAAGAAGATCATCCTTCATGTGACTATCATGTTACCAAATGTTTGCCAATCCAATACAGCATAGAGATTCAATATGTTCCAATGTAACGACAACAGAAAAGAGTAATGCAATATATGATGTCCTCATCTCCAAATGACACAACAGAAAATGCAGATAAGGCCATTGTCTTGCCTTACAATTTATTTGGCAATAACTATGCATGGGTAAATTTTCCCAAGCCAAATGACCATCAGGACATAATCCTCATTAACCTGGAGGCCAATTCATCTGCCTCCCCCCAAGAACATGAACGTGCAGATGGTACACAGATTGACCTGCAACAGCCAGCAACAGTCAAGGTGAAACTGTGAAAGAAAAATTGTGAATAGAAGTACGGAATACGTACAGCCATTAGGACCATCATTAATGACGATTCTATAACCATCTTCTAATCCTTCCTGTTTTGCAACAAGTTTGGCGACAAATAAAAGGTGCCCAAGTATCTGCACATGCCGCTCTTCTGCCTTTTGGGTGTTAGTTCACATAGTAAATAACAGAGTTAGTTAACAAAGACCAGTGAAGTTGTACTGACCAAGTCAATTTTTTTTTTTTGAGAGAGTGACCAAGTCAAAGTTACCTTTTTTTGTGTAGAGAGAAATCAATTATCTTCTTGTTAAAAAAATATCAACATTTCAGAGAAATCACACAGATAGAAATATCTTCTGTGAAGAACATGACAGTGCATAGAAGAAATTTGGAAAAGTGGTGAGGTCCCATATAATGACTAGACATGTCAGCCCGTGATCATTGCAGTTAACTATGTTGATATATCCCAATTAAAAACCTATGTTGATATGCACATATAATTATAACTTCTTTGGAGGAAGATAAATTAACAAAGCTCAAGGCCACCATAATCAACTACGTTATGACTCATGTCATACAAATGCAAGCTAAGAGAATAAAAAATATATGAAGATGAGTAGTTTTCATGATTTATTTCCTCCCATTTTGGTCCCCCAACTTTGTTTTGTAACCAAAAGCTCTCCTAACTTTTTAACGTTTTCACTGGAGGGTCCCTTTTACCAGATATAACCAGTCTTCCATCTTTCATATTTTCTAGTTAGGGGGCTTTTGGTTACAAGCTTAAGTTTGTTTAAAAGATTAAGTTGGAGTACCAAAATGTAAAATGAGCAAAGTTAGAGGATTACACATGTCATTTAACTGTCACGTCATTCTTTTTTTGTTGTAATTACGCGGTAAAGCCACATCAATATGAAAATTGGAAGATTGGTTATATCTGATAGAAGGGTCCTCTGGCGAAAATGTTATAAAGTTAGGCACCTTTTTGTTACATATTTAAGTTGGGGATCAAAATGGGAAGTGAACAAAGTTTAAGGACTATACATGAAAATTAATTGAAGTTGAGAGCTTGAGATTCCATTATTACTATGTCCATGCAACTTTGATTTTCTAACAAAACAACTGTAAGTAAAATTTAAAGATCAGATTTCAAACATGTTGATGTAATATGCAGATGAAAAAAAAACAAGCAACGAGCTTTGAAACAAAATCCAAAGTATGAGGAAGTTATAAAAGGGCAGTATGTCACTCAAAATCGGTTGAGCATGATTCTAGGGTAGAGAATTGACTGAACTCAATCTAAATGCAGAACTACATGTGAGAAGGTATTAATGCATTAAAACTGGTTGAAATAATTCAGTTGAACTAAACGCAGAACTACATGTAAGAAGGTATTAATGCATTAAAACTGGTTAAAATAATTCAGTTGAACCTTTCTGACATTGAAGACATTTTCAAAAAATAAATAACCCATGTTATTTCTTTAGCATTGCAAGGACAATTGTCAAAAAAATGATTCCTTACTATCAATGTGATCTCTCTATCGACATTTTCCTCTTGAGGAATTCTATTCTCATCAACTCACTGGATTCGAGGCAATACTTTTGGGTTTTCGTTCTCCACTATTGCTGAGTCAGTGTTGTCACTGCCAACAATGGCAGAGGCATGACAACAAGGATCAATCAGAGGCACAGTCAATACCCAATGAAGAAACATTTAAATCAACCGATCGAGTTTTCCCATCCTCATGTTCTGATCTCTTGTGATAGTATATCAGTATATGCTTGTCAAAATGAAATCAGTTTCATTTGTGACCTTTGTCCTGAACTTCTCTATTGTTTTAAGTGAAAATGTGAATTTGATTTATTTTACATTGTTTTCTGACATGAAGCTTATTATTTCAACTGTCCGAGACTCGGAGTTCTTCTGTTTCGTTTCACTGCAAACAGGATTTTTGTGCTTCAGTGACTCAAAAACATATGCAATAAAAGATAGATTTTTGCTGGCTCCACTTCTTTTGGTAAAATGTGTCTTTTAGGTTCTGTAGCTATTTTGTTGAAGAACTTATTTAAGCTATAACTATTTTATCTTATTTGTCATATCATGACATGATCAATTTTGATACTGAAAAGAAATCAAATGCTAAATTTCTGATGTTTTCTTACCTCTGAAAAGTGATAACATGGCAGCAGCTGCCAGGTTCACTACTGATCTATTATGATTCTGCAACTCCTTTGGATCCAAACTGGTTAATGGTAAATCAGTTCTCCAAGTTCTCTTATTCAATTTGTTTTGCCAATCCATGTAGGCTCTTTTTTTTTTTAGAGCTCTTTGCCCACAACAATTTAAGTATCATATAATTGGCATCCATGACATACTAGATTTGAAATTGAATCTTATTGGAACGCATGCTACATCTTAATCTTAATGAAAGTTTTGAATGCTATTCTTGTCTGTTAACTTTGAAGTTCTCGTTTATTGGAGGAACGAGGTGCACTCATCCATTTTTATCATTGAACCTTTCTAGAGAGTTATTAGTACATTTGATGTGGGTTTTGAAGTTCTGATTCCTTTTTATGATGTACTTGACTCTATGTTTGGATGTCAGAACTTAGTGGAACTATACCCCAAGTTCTAGTAAGTTATGTCAAACACCACCACTTTTAGGGATGGGACCCAGCAGAACTTAAGTTCTGATTAACGCCCAAAATTCTTTCAAATCCGAGGATTTGAGTTCTCAAAGGAGGCGAGAATTCGCTAGCATTTAGCGCACGCCCAATTTTTTTCTTTTGCAATAAATAATTTTACGTCACATCATTTGTCGGAACCTTTTATTTCACAAAACTTACATCCAAACACCAAGCCGAAACTTTTACGTGACATCATTTAGTTCTTGAAAAGTTGATAGAAACTAAATCTTAATGCGTTCTGGCATCCAAACGCAGTTACACCCCCAGAAAAAAGTTTGCACAGGATCTCAAACTTAATAACCTTGGATGACGAAATACAAGAACCGTATGAAACTTTATCCAACAGATGGGTACCCTCTCAGGAAAAACAGATAGGTACATTGATGCCTTCGGAGTTTGGTAAAGTCTTTAACAAATAACTTTGTCTGGAAACCCCTTCATATCCAATTTAACCAATAATTCTTTCACCAAGAAGGGAAAATTTACCTGACCTTATAAGTAGATATCCTGCTTCAGAGCAAGATGGTTACATGAACAACAAAAACCTCCATGTAAAAAACATAAACCACATATAAAGCACAAGCTACGATATCAATACTCAATACTCTCATATCAAATTTCACATACTGAGTTAAAAGATGGCACATGCCACAAACGCAAATACGAGTTATGCTAATGGTTTCTGTCACATGATTAGTATTCTTTTAGAGTTCTCAACATTTTTTGAGACAAGAGTTCTCAACATTGAAATATCTTGGTTACGATTGTTATATTAATAGTACAGGGGGTACCTTGGAAAGTCCAGTCAACCCATCTCTAACTTTTGGAATGACCAAGATATGTATGGGAGCTTGTGGAGCAATATCCCTAAATGCCAATGCCTAACAAAAACAATAACATGATAAACAAAGCCCACATAAATTTTTATGCGTCAAAGAAAGCAAGGAGTTCCAATGAAAAGATCACTAGAAGACTAATAATTGAAGAACCAATCAAATTAAATAAATAAAAAATGAAAGATATACTTTTACGGATGGTAAAGAGACTTTCCTAAATACTTCATTGTTTATGATGATGTCAGTCTAATTTCATCATTGGCATAATTTATGGCATAGACCAGCTTGACAATTAAACTGATATTGTTGTGATTATCTTCTTTTTTTTAGGAGAGTGATTATCTTCTTTGTGCATCCTTTTGTTTATCACTCAGATCCAGTTATATTTTATTTAGAAGTTATACTGTCATATACTGCTGAGTACTGCATAATTGGGGATAGGACTGGAAACAATTCAGCACCATGCAAAAAAATTATATTACAATGTGTACACAGCTAACTATCGATGAAATTCAGTTGGTTGCTTCTGACAAATAAATAAATGATTTCTGCTGTCTGCCTAGAGGATAAGCTGCAAAAACGGTAGTAGCAGCAATAGCAGGAAGGATGGAACTATACCTGGTCATCCTCATACACAACAGTAGATGGTATTTCCTTCTTTATGATCTTGTCAAATCTGCAATTATATGGGTAAGTACGGTAGAAACTCTAGAGTAAGCATTACTTATAGGCACTTAAGTCTCTTTAAACACAGAAGATGCTCATGTGGCAGAAATAAGAATAATAATGCAATGCTAGCAGAACAAAGGAAATGTATAGTTCTGTGTCCATGATTGTTATGAAACATCAGGGGGGTTGATTATGTATTACTGAGTAGCATATGAAATAAATAAATAACCCTCAAACATAAGTGTCAGGTTTCACAAAGACTAAGATCAGCTTCACCAACATGAAAGCAGAGGACGAATTCAAGAACCCAAGCATCAAACTTATGGATTATATTTCCCAGCAGAGAAGAAAAGTGATAAAAGTAAGCTCATTATTGTTTAGTTCTCATAAAACAGTTGCAGCATGGTCTACATCATCAGGAAACTTCGTTCATGGTACAAAGAATATAAATCTCAAGACCAGAATACCCTGATTTTACAATGGCACTGCTTCAAACTAAGGCCATTGCAACTCAGAGAATATGACTACATTATACAATAATTTAACAAGGAAACAACTAATCTTTAAGTCAAATTGGATGATGAAAAAACCATATCAAGATGTCCGGAAAGTATAGAAAGATGAAAAATAAGGGACTTGGTTAGTGGCATAACCATGCTGAACTGAGAACCTAAACAATGGCTGACAAAAGATAAGGCAAACTAAAAGCTGGATCAATTATTCTGAAGATGGAAGTCAAACTTGTTAGCCTTGAAGATTCTTCTCTTTGTAACTATTTTCAAACTTTTCCTTTCTAGGATCGTAAAACCCATGAATTTATGCATTTCAGATTAATCCGAATAGTTAAAAGCACAGACAGTGGATAAGAATTTCTACAAGAACTTTATGAAGGGCAAAACAGGGAAAAAACATAATATGAACGATGACAAGAGAAGCAATATTTTTCCAAAGTTGTATATAACTTTTTTTAAGAGGGTAGTGTTATACAACTTTAAAAAAAAATCATTGACCAAAATTTTCTTGTTTGCTAAACTCCAAACATAAGAAAAATGGTTTTGTGAAAAAATATCTTTCATGAAACAAACACAACCTAAGAATTGGCCACATCGGATCAGATTGACAAGCTCAGTTCAGAATAAATTCTATCAAAATGTAGCAGATTACTTTTTTATCCCTAGGGAATTGAGTAGCTTTTTATCTTATTTCCAAATCACTGTACATGTTTCTATCTAACTTTCAAATAACAGACGTTGGGATTAAGTTTTTCATCAATAGTCATCGTCTTTTATAACTTTGTAACTTTGTTCAACTCTAGATTAAAAAAAATCTTAGCTTTAAGAGTGCTCCACTTCTTATAAGTTTAAAGCTATGAACACTAGTACATCTCCCAGAGAGTGCACTATCAGCAAATGAATGTAGTCATAATCCTGTTTGGATTGAGGGATATGAAGGGGTGGGGTGGAATATGAGGGAATGAAATTAGTTAAACCATGTTTGATTACGTTTTTCATTTAAGTTAAAAGAGATGGGGTGGAATAGCTAAGCCCTTCAAACATCATATTTTTCATTCTACCAAATTGGTGGAATGAGAAGGAATAGATTATTTTAGACCAAATTAACCTCTTTCCCTTTTTTATTACCAAATAAAATTATTTCTTTTCTTACCAAATTAAACCACCCCTCTCTCTCCCCCTCCCTCCCTCCCTCCCCCTCTCTCTCTTTGATATATTATCTTTTTTCTAATATGAATACATATTTATCTATCATTTTTTATTTTAAAAGGTAAGAATGACTTTTTAGTAAATAAAACTTTTTAGTAAGTATAAAATAATTTAATAGTAATATAATATATTCAACTGGGTCGGGACCTAAAACCCGGATTCGGTCTCGACCCGACCCGGTCGGGAGGAAAAAATTCAAAAAATCCAGACCGGTACAGGCGAGCGCGATCAGGTCATCCCAGATGAAGGATAAAAATGATTTTTATACAAATAAAACTTTTGTTACTCCACCACATATCTTATATAATTTATTATCCAACCATGGACACACACTTCACCACACCATCCGCCCTGAAATCTTTCGCACAAAGAAAAAATTAATCCAGTTCACACTAAAATCACTCTTCGTCTGCTCCAACCCGAAAATAAAAAACATCAAAATAACATTAATTTCCCACGGATGTATGCCAGTTCGCCTGTTAGTTGAAATCGTCCAAATGACGATCAAGAAAAAGAAAGCACAAAGAGCGCATAATTTGCGCCAGGACCCAAGATTTTCTGAGAAAACCATGCTTAATCAAACAGGCACTAGCAAGATTCCACAATCTTCCTGAAAGTGGTTCTCTGAAACCGCCAACAAGCAAGATTCCACATTTCACGACAAAAATAAGGACATATGCTTAAGTCTATCCTTCGACCTCTAAAAAATCATCGAAGCTTCTTTTTTTTTTTTTTTGTTAACAGAACCTACGAAAGAAATCTTTACATTTACAGGCAATATAAGCATCATCCCGGAACCGCAAAAATCTAATTACTGGGAAGTCAAACCCACGGCACGTGCAAGCGAAAAATCGAGGAAAAAGGGGGGATGAGAAGAATGACTCACATAGTGGGAGCGTCGTCGGCGGCGGGAGGAACCGCGGCCAAAGCCGCCGCCTTCTCCGAGGCGGCCATTGGAGAGCAGGTGGGACGAGAATGCGGGTCGTTGGCGTGCCCGTATTGGGCGAGAAGATGTTTAAAATAAAATAGGAAAAAAATATAAAAATTTAACATACAATTTTTTAAAAAATTAAGATTAATTTTTTTTATTTCATTATATAAATGAGTCAGTCCGTCGGCTGATCAAATGCGTGAACTGGTACGACGAAATAAAACAAATGAATTAGGATATCGGAGTTGTGTTTAAGGATTGGTGGTGCTAGTAGTCAGATGTCTTCCTCTTGATCGAGATTTATTCATATCGTTTTCGTTCGAAAAGAAAAGCAAGTGAATTAAATGCATTTTTATATGGCAGATGTTCAAAAATCAAAATGCTTATTGTTTGGTGCATTTTTATGCCTCTTGCTAAAGTTCAGATCCGACGGACGCTCCACGCAACTTTTTGGGAGTTGACGAGAAGTCGACAAAAATTTTGAACTTTATTAAGATAAAAAAATTTCGGAAGTCTCATTCATATCGGAATGACATCAAATTACTCAACCATTGCACATAAGAAAGGTGTGAGTTATACAATCGCCTTCATTTTCCGAACACTGGTGGCCAGTATTAAAAAAAAGAATCCTGATCTAGTGGAGAATTGTGCGTGTGTGTAAAATTTTATCCCATGTAAGACATGATAATATAAGTTACCCATAACAATGTTTAGAAAAGAATTTATTTAATCTATTTGTTAAATGTAAAATGAGATTTTTAATAACGTAAAAGGAATAAGATCATAAGTGGAAAATAAATCTACATTTTAAATATAATATATATATATATTCTTAAGTTAGCACTTAATCTATCTTTAATCAAAAGGGAACAAAAATCTGGGGAACAAAATTTGTCAAAAAACTGAAAAGTTATAAATTTGATGTACAGAAAGTCGCTTTCATCCATTCTAAAAATAAAATTGGTTGGCAAGTCGAATAATATCATTTAGTTGAATTTCTTTTCCTTTTTTTTTCACAGTGTGGTTGTTGGTGCAAGTGGGCCAATATCAAAAGAAAAAAAACTAAAGACAATCACGGATTTATATATAATTATTTCTTTTATTTTTTAAGACGCAAAACAACAATATCTTAGTTGGTGGAGATTTGTTACAACGAATATCGACATAATCCTAATACTTAGGGCAGTTTGAATATTGGAACTGTTTCTTTTAGGCTGTGTTTGGTACGAATATTGAGAGAACGTTAGTTTTTAAGAACTAATCGATTTGATAAAAAAAGTTTGGGTTGATGTTTAGATGAAAAAATGTAATGATGAGGATTTAAAAAAATTAATTTAATAGATAAGTTCTAGTAGGTGTTTGGTAAAAAAATAAGAACTAAGAATATAATTTATTATTTTATAAGATATAAAATTATAGTAAATAAGAATATGTTATAAATATTATAATATATGTAAATCGTTATATTATTAATATTATTTTTATTTATTTTGATTAAATCTTATAAATATTATTAATATTATAATTTGCGTACATCTTACGATCCAAAATAATATAATTTTTTAAAAAAATAATTGAATAGTTTAATTAATAAAATATTTATTAATTATAAGAACTAATTACTTCATACTTTTTAATTAATTACATTTAATAATTTATTCTATAAGACGATTAATAATGTATTAATATATACTAAATTATATATACATACATTATAAAACAATTAAAAAAATAGATGAAAGAAAAAAGTCAACACTTGCGGCTGACAAGACGTAAAGTAAAAAAAAAGAAATATTCTTACCTTCGGCAAGAACTTTTGGCTGAAATATTTGGCCAAATGTTTCAGTCGAAGGTCACGTGACGGGAACTTTTGGCAGAACAACGCATTGTTCTCGCGATTTGTTCCCAACCAAACGCAGCTTTAAGATCTGTTTGGTTGAAAAATATTTTTTAAGAGAATAAAGTATTAGAATATCGTATTCTTGAAAAAGTATAGATATTTTTATTCTTGTTTATGTTTGGATGGAAGAGAATAAAATTTTAAAATATAAAATTTTAAAATAAATTTTTTTATTATAAATAGTTTATATTTAATATTATAATAATAAAATATTCATATAAAAACAAAAGATTAAAAAATAAAAGGACGATTCAAAAAGTAAAAAAATGATAATATCTCTATTTTTCATATTTTGAAGAATATCTATATTCTTCTTATAGGTGTAAACATAGCGTTTTCGACGATTTCTAGATGGTTTCAAGAATTGTGATGTTTGACCAAAATAATCCTAAATTAGTTATATTCCAAGAATATAGTGATGTTCTCATGTTTATTCCATAACCAAACGCCCCCTTAGAGTTCCAAGTGAATAATAGATTAGTTTTAGTGTGCTAGGATAGAATGAAATTTAATAACAAGTTTTCTCGAGTTCTAAATGAATAGTTGAATTGAAAAATTAATTCTAAGTGTGTTAGTATGTGTGTTCATCGAGTCGGATCAATCCTAGGAACCTGATGATCCCAACCTGATGGGGATTTGGATCGGGTACATGTTAAAAATTTTCAACTCGAGTCGACTAGACTTGACCTGACTTTTTATTATTTTATTATAATTAACTTTTTACTTAATTTTAATTTTGTAGTTGATTTAAAATTTAAAATATTTAAATAAAACATTTTAATTATGAAAATAATGTTCAAATATTCAGAAAACATATTTTTATAATTATTATTAACTAATTTTTTAAAATAAATGTAGAAAGTAGGGCAAAAATAAAAAAAAAGGTGGTCGAGCTACCTGATCCAATTTGATCCGAAATTGGTTGAGTCAAATTTCTTGCCCCTAGGGGTCTTGACCCGACCCATTGGGTCGGATTTAAACACCCCTGTGTGTTACGATTAATGAAGTAGTTAATACGATGGATTAATTTTAGTGAATGTTTTAATTACAAATGTGTTATAAATCCAAAATATGAATTTGTATAACATTTTAAATATATATTAATTTTTTATTAAAAATTATGTTAGAAAATAAATTATATAAATATAAAAAACAATTTTAAAAATAATATTATATTAATTCTTTATTATAATATTTTATATTTAATAAATAATTATTTCATATAAGAAAAGTAAAATGAAGAAAATAGTAAAAGAAAATAAAAAGTTTGGAAAATAAAAAAAGGTCATGTCAATCTTTAAAAAAAAAAGAGGGGCATCATAGGGTCTTCTAATAAATGCGATATGGTTGTATCTCAGGAATCAAGTTGCATCACATTGTTTGGAGGATGATGTGAAATGGTTCCACCCAATTTCAATCGTTAAACGAGGCTTTAAGGTATTTTTTTATGAAGGGAGAAAATTGAGGAAGAAGAAAAAAAAAAGGAGAAAAGGATGGAAAACTTTTTTCCTGCACTCTAATTTAGATTAGATTAAAATTTTCTTTACACTCCAATTTGAGGTCAAAATAAAATGGCACAAACAGAGGGAACCAACAGAAATCTTCCCTCTATTTCCTTTAAAAAAAATTATTCCAATAGAAAAAAAAAATCCCTTCCGCTTTCATCTTTACCTTCTTTTTACCAAAATTCAAAAGAAAAAGAGGCGCTGACGCTAAGCAGGCTACTTAGCACACGTCTTAACCATTGGATTTCCATCCAGCAACTTCCCTTGTCTTTTTTATTTTTTACTCCATCGTATCTATTCGATCTCATCCGACGATCAATATCTTGCCCGCCAGTGAATAAAAACCCTAACTTTAAACCCTAACTTACTCCCTCACCTGCTCCGATGGAACAACCTTGTGCGACGTCTCAAGCGGCGACATCAAGTTGCGAGTCAGCGAACGGCAACTGACCAAGTGGCGAGCGAGTGGCAACCAAGCGAGCAACGACCCAACGAGAGGCGGTTGACCTCGGTCGATCAACCGAGCAGCAATCAAGCGAGAGGCGGAGCGGTGACCGAGCGGTTCTCCACGCGAACGTTGTTTCCCCATTCATTGAAATGCATCGGCGAGGTCACGAGCTGAACGAGTTCACCTACCCTTCTCCACTCATCTCAGCTGCATGGGCGAGGCCTCGAGCTGGACGTGTTCATACTTGTTTGCTATCTTCTCGAGTAATGAAAGTATTGAAGCTGCCATTAATTGGGTTACAGAACATGAAGAGGATTTAGGCATTGATGAGATGGAAATAGTCATTGTTAGTTTGCTGATTTAATTATTTCTATCTCTCATATATGTCTACCACATTATTGGTGTATTCATATTGAAATGCTTATTTAATTCTCTACAGAAGTCAGTCAAGGTGGTATGAAGGTGGCATTCAAGTGAAGAGTTCATGGAGATGCATCTTTGACAATATTATGCTTTTGTGTTTGTCCATTTGGAAGAAATGCAAGTTGCCTCTGGGCTTCATATTTTCTCCATTTGGAAGACATTGATGACTGTAACTCCCAAGTTGTATATATAGCCAATGAACTACTGGTGTATCCCGAAAATAAACGTGATGGATGATGAGAGCTTTTGGCTCTTGTTCCAATATTGTAGATTTGTAGCACCATGAGGTTTTTTTGCATCTGAAACTCATTATCTTGATTTGTTATTTTCTATCAATAGCTGGACAATCTAATGGTTCAAGTACTATTTTATTTTAATGGATGGATTATGAAACCATTGTTAAATTGCTAGTCATCTTTAAGTCGTGTATCCAGGTAAAAGTTCATCCGTTTGCTCCGTGTCAGAAATGGAAATATATATAGGACTAACGTGAACTCAAGATCTTTCAACACTCAGAATCTCTCCACAGGCAAACTTTTTTTGAGCTCATGTCGTTTATATCATCCTTTTTATGAGGATTCCATTGGGAGCGTGCCAAAATCAAATCTCCACCGTGATAATTTAGAGCAAACAAAACAAAAACCTTCTTGGCTTATGGAACCATGATAATTTTGTAGGACATGAATGATTGCATGTTCTATGCTTTAATCTTTGTCTCTCGATAATGTCTCTCCCGATGAAAGGAAGTGAATTTGATACTATATGTTCCCCTATGATAATTACATGTTGGAAAGTTAAAGATCACAATTACACACAATGATAAAGCCATAAGAACCATAAGCATGAACACAACCTGCAATTTTACCAATAAAATCATAACCATTAAAAAATAACACAACTACCACCATAACCATTACACCAAGAACACAAGTAGCATCATAATTAACAATGTTATCAAAAATAAAATGATACAAAAAATAAGAAAAATACATAAAGGAAACATTCTTCGGCACACCCCACGATCAACGCCGTCCATGTAATGGCGTTGCGGTGAGGTGCAACAATGAAGTGAGTAACCACGTTTGGAGGAGGGACGTCTAAGTCACCACGTCCTTCCTTGGCATCTGGTCGAATACCTGATGTATGCAAGATAATCTTCCCAACTTTGCATATGCATCTATCAAGGCATTACCGACGTGCACATGGGACTCAAATCCGGCTCTTAAAACCAGTGAATGAATGGACCTCCCGGTGCTCGAGTAGCCAGCCGAAGCAATGTGCAAGACAAGCTTCCCAACTTTGCATATGCATCTATCAAGGCATTAGCGACGTGCACATGGGACTCGATCTATCAAGATAAGCTGTCCAGCTCGAGGCCTCGCCGACGCATTTCGACGAATAGGGAAACGGCATTTGCATGGAGAGCTGCTTGGTCGCCGCTCAATCGATCCCCACTCGGTCGGTTGTCGTTCAACCGCCTCTCGCTTGGTCGCTGTTCGGTCAGTCGCCACTCACTCATCGCTTGGTCAGTCGCTATTCGCTCACTCGTAACTTGATATCACCGCTTGAGATGTCGCACAAGGTCATTCCGCCAGAGCAGTGAGAGAGAGAAACTTAGAGCTTAAAGTTAGGTTATTATTCACTAGCGGATAAGATATTGACCGGCCAATGAGATCGAACGGCTATGGTGGAGTAAAAAAATAAAAAGACGAGGAAAATCATTGGATGAAAATTGAATGATTAAGACGTCTGCTAAGCAGCCCGCTTAATGGAAGCGCTAAGCAGCGCCTCTTGGTTACAGAAGAAAGAAGAACAAGAACTAATCATCTTTACATGGCAGCATGCACTAGCAACCTTTGTTATAATGAATCCCCGGACATCTACTAATCGAGGAAAAAAATATAAAAAGAGACGTCCTCTTAAGGCCAAACGGATTCCATGGAGATCTTGAGGTCAGTGAGGTCCTCGTCGAACACCTCGGAGTCCTCGCCCTCTGGACAAGGCTAGGACAACCTCCTCGCGACGCCTCGCGCTCTCTCGAACGCGGCGGCGCTGGGGTGATCCATGGAATTAGGGGTGTTAAAATGGAGACATGGAGCTCCTATGTCAGCTCATCGGAGAGAAATCAGAGGGGAAGAAGAGTGTTGCATAAGCCAAGCCAGAGGAGGAAGAAGAGAAGTAGAGAAATAGAAATACTAAAACTAATTCTATTGAAAGGATTACAACTGCTTGAATACTCATTACATGAAATGAAGCTCTATTTATGCTAATCCTAAACTGATACAAAGAGGATTAAATCGGTAAACGTGCGTAACTACTACAAAAAGAAAAACGTTGCTACTCTGCATTGTGAGACAAGACACCCCCTCAAGTTGGAGGCCGAGAGGCAGTGACGAATGGAACCAACTCACTGCCTCTCGGCCTCCAACTTGGAGTGACATTTCGTCGTTGCTAATAGTTGCAACACCCACCGAAAACCACATCTGCGAGCTCACGACATCGGAAGCACGCGGTAGCTAGAGATCCTGGGATGTCTTGATGAAGAAGATGCATCAACTTTGAACAACAAACATGACGCCCCCTCAAATCGATGATGCCAATTTGTCGAACACCTGTTGGACGCTAGAGAAGCCGGCAAGAAGAAGCTAAGCTCTGACATCAAACATTCGTTTGTCAGAGGTAGAACACACAACGCTGAAAGCAAAGAAGGAAAAAGCTGAGAGAGTAGAAATCATGATCGGAGATCGACGCACGAAAGAACATGAACCCGATGTGTGGATCTCGCGATTGCCGAAACAAGAAATAGAGGAAAAGAAACTGATCTTCCCAGTGGTGGGCCGGAGAAGGAGAAGAAAACACAAAAGATGAATACGTTCACGACTGTAGGAGAAGACGTCGAGAAATGATGATCGAACTTACAATCGGAGATGAGGAGGGGATGTGATTTTCGTCGGAGGAGCAAAATGACTCTGATTGAATCCCGAAAAGGGAAGAACTCCGACGATAGATCGATGAAGTGAACGACAGTGAACTCCACCGTGAAAGAGGAAAGAAGGTGAAGAACTTCACGGCTGCAGAGAAGTCACCGAGAAGAGATGATCGAAGTGTCAATCGGAGAAGAAAATGGACAGTGAAGACGAAAAATAGAGAATGGACTGAGAAAAAACAAAAAAAATCGAGAGAAGAAATCAAAATTGGGGAAAACAATCGAAGGAAAGAACGAAGAAAAAATAGAGAAGTCTCAAACAGATTCGTAGGAGTAGAACAATTCATCGAACACATCGACTGCATCCTCAAACAGACTTGCAGACGGCACATGTTGCTGGAAATGATGAAGAGACACACAGCACAAACTAATATGATGAAGACGCTGTCCTCTAGCCAAAAGAATAACGAAGAAACGAAGGAAAGAAAACTTATGCGAAGATGACCTGGTGTGCCGATTGTATATGAAGCTTCGATCTAATGCTCAGTAGTGAAGTAGATCTTCCATATGGATTCAAAGAAGACCGTGAAGCAAAGCGATGTGACACTCCTTTATGATTAATGCTCCAGTCGATGACGAGCTCAGCATGTTCGTCGAGATTTCATCGGCCAAGACCAGATCTGCCTGATCGGCGTCGGGTAGGAGTAGATCTGTGCCGGCCAGGACCATATCAGCATCCGTCGGGACTTGCTGGAGCCATGAATCCCGACTTCATTTCTTCCGGTGGCGATCGACGCACAAAGGCAACGATGGACCACTTCCGGTAAGCTACAACGATGAGCGGCGAACGGTGAAGGAAGGAGCTCACATTGATCGATGGTGCTTGAGCTCTGATACTATGTTAAAATGGAGACATGGAACTCATGTATCAGCTCACCGGAGAGAAATTAGAGAGGAAGAAGAGTGTTGCATAAACCAGAGGAGGAAGAAGAGAAGTAGAGAAATAGAAATGCTAAAACTAATTCTATTGAAAGGATTACAAGTGCTCGGATACTCATTACATGAAATGAAGCTCTATTTATACTAATCCTAAACTGATACAAAGAGGATTAAACCGGTAAACATGCGTAACTGCTATAAAAAGAAAAATGTTGCTGCTCTGCATTGCGAGATGAGACGCTGGTATTCAACAGAGATGCCCTGCAAGGTGTAGTTGATGGCGATAAGGTTGGCAGTCTCCGGCCGAACGAGCTCATATAAGATGAGGATTGAGGGAAGCCATGGCAGCAGCAGCTCAGCAAACAAGTGGATGATCGGTACGCAGACAGCAGAGGAGGTGGTGGTGGGGGTCATATGTTGGAGCATCATCATATCCATTACATTTACAAGAGGCGGTGTTACTGCAGATAGCACACTGGATTTGAACCGCACGCGGTGCAGCGTTGTTTGGGTCTTGTTGGACAATATTTTGTGTGGCAAAAGACTTATAAATAACTTTTAATGAATATACGTAAAATAATTATGTTATAAATAATTATAAATAACTTATAAAAAATTGTTTAAAATTATAAATAATGCTAACTTGATTATGATCTTATTAAGATGTCCTACAAATGCATATATGTTTAAAATGAATTGTTTTAAAAAATAACAATAGTATGATTAATATGCTATATCATTATATAAATAACTTTCAATATACATTGATATTAAAATTATTTTGTGAATATTTTTTTTTAAAATTAATTGCAATCAATGAACCAAAGATCTTTCTATTAATTTTATTTCTCCAAAAGTCACGTTGCACTTGGTGAAATTAAAAGAAGAATTGAAAAAAATTGAGAAAAAATTCAAAATTTAAAAATGAATTAATAAGATAGATAGGACCTTACAAACTTTATAATCTTGTTATTACGATTCCATTGATGCTACAAAAATGATCTCACAGTTGATATTATAATCGTATATCCTAAATAGGATCGTATGATCAAGATCATGATTTGATAACCTTAATTTAGAGGATTGATGATAACAAAAATATAATTTAAATTATCAATAGTAATTATATTTATCATTTTCAACATTTTATGACCTTTTATATATTATTATCCTTCATAATAAATAGAATTATTTTTCTTATGCTATAAAACTATTTTTATTATCATAAAGTTATTGATAAAGAAATATATTGAAAAAAATATAAAAAATATGTTTAAAACCGTTTGACACACCAGTGACACGAAAAGTGCATGGCACACTCATTCTTCCATATTATATATATATATATATATTCTCAAAATGAGAATTATTAAGTATTTTACTTTAAAATCACTATAATAAATTTATTTATGGGTTTGACTGCACTTTTTCAACTTTGTCATTAAATTTTATTTTGTAAGAAGACTGTCCTCTAATAATTAACTTATATTCAAATCAAACAAGATCAAGCAATGGACACCAAGAAGATCCTCAGGATCTTTCCAAGAGAAGTTGTAACTATAATTAATACGATGAAGCCCTATGCTCATGCTCCTTGAGTCATGGCAACATTAATTTTCAGCCCCCTAGAAACAAAGTATAGAGATAAGAATAGTCCAGAAACAAAGTTCTCCACTGGTGCAAGTGCAAAAGGATCATCCATCATTATAGGGGGCGATCCCCCATCATCGCCAACTAAAGAGGAGGGAGCCATTCCCCTCCCTCCGGCAGTCGGGGAGAGAGGGGCGCATTGTCCCCGACATCCTTTTTCGTTGTTGCCGGCAAGGCCCTCGAAGGGAGAGGGAGAGGAGGAGGATACTCTTTTTAAAATGTTTTTTTATTAATTTATTTATTATTATATTTTTTAATATTATTTTGTTAGTGTTTGCCATGTAGGCTAAAATATAAAAAAATTGATAGTACTTAATAAAAAAAGGTAATTGTTAAGATAAGGTAATTATAGAGGGATTAAACTTATGAGTCACACTATGAAATTATGAAAAAAAGTGATTGAGCATAGATTGAGAATGGAGACTAGTATTTCTGAGAGACAATTTGGGTTCATGCCAGGAAGATTCACTACAGAGGCGATTTATTTACTAAGGGGGATGATGGAGAAGTATCGAAGTAGGAGAAGAGACTTACATATGGCTTTCATTGACTTAAAGAAGGCGTATGATCGGGTACCAAGGGATGTACTTTGGAAAGCCTTGCAAAAGAAGAGGGTGAATGTTGCCTACATTAAGGTAATACAAGATATGTACGATGGGGCATTGACTAGGGTTAGGACACCCGGAGGTGAGACAAATGAATTTCCTATAGGAATTGGCCTACATCAAGGATCAGCTTTAAGCCCGTATCTATTTAACTTAGTTATCGATGCTATAACCGAGAGTATCACAGAGGAGGTACCTAAGTGCATGCTATTTGCGGATGATATAGTACTTTTAGCGGATTCAAGAGAAGAGATTAATACAAAATTGGAAATATGGAGAAATACGTTGGAGTCAAAGGGTTTTCGTTTAAGTAAGAATAAAACAGAATATATGCATAGCAATTTTACAAATAAATAACTTAGAGACGATTTGAAAGTTAGGCTAGGGGAGGATATAATTCCTCAAGTGACAAAGTTTAAATATTTAGAATCAATTGTAAGACAAGATGGTGAGATTGATAACGATGTTAATCATAGAATTCAAGATGGTTGGTGTAAGTGGAGGAAAGCCACTGGAGTTCTTTGTGATAGAAAAGTACCCAACAAAGTTAAAGAAAAATTCTGTCATACTGCTATAAGGCTAGCAGTATTATATGGTAGTGAATGTTGGGCTATGAAGGGACAACATGAACGTAAAGTGAGGGTAGCCGAAATGAGAATGTTGAGATGGATGTGTGGTCATACAAGATTAGATAAGATTAGGAATGACCATATGCGTGAAGAGTCGGAGTGGCTCCTATTAGTGAGAAAATGGTAGAGAATCGTTTGAGATGGTTTTGTCATGTTCAGAGAAGACCATTAGATGCGCCAGTAAGAAAAGTAGATCAAATAATCTGGAGTCCGATTAAAAGAGGGAGAGGGAGGCCAAGGCGGACACTTGGCGAACTAATAGAGCAAGATCTATTGGTGAATAATATACCGAAAGGTTTGGTTACTAATAGAGCGGAATGGCGTCGTATGATCCATGTAACCGATCCCACCTAGTGGGATAAGGCTTTGTTGTTGTTGTTGTTGTTGTTGTTTGTTGTTAAGATAAGTTAATTGTTAGAGTACGATATCATTACAAAGTAAATTTTGAAGACAAAATTGGAAAAGAGAGTAAAGTTCAAGAATGGTTATGAAAATTTATCCATTTATTTATAGATCAATCTTTCCTTTGAATCAAACTTACTATAAACTCTTGATTTTAAAAAATATTTTGCACGATTCATACATCATTTTGCACATATGTGTGTCGTGTTCTTATATGAGCATGACCACAGGAAAAGGAGAGAGCAATCAGAGGAAGAGGAACGTAATAGGTGCATAAATTCACAAGGTATTGAATTAGGCATAAATCCATCAATTACGTCATGATTTTTGCAAAAATTGTTATCCCAATATTTTTGGTGACCTGAAATGTTAGAACATATGATGACCAATTAGGTCATTAATTTCAGCAAGAGCCAACCGAAACACCATTGCACATGTCCGGGGTCTGTATAACCGCTGCAACTTGGACCGAGTTCTTTGTAGCCCAAATTCATCATGGTCGGGCCATCTCAAGGTCTAGTATAGGGAAGAACCCGATATGACTTCTACTATGAACGACCCCACATTCACTACGAGAAAAATGCTAATTACCGACAGTCCAAACTGTCGGTAATCGATCCGAAAATCGTGCGACAAATTTTCAGTCGGAATCGATTCGTCGGAAAAATGCTCGTCACAAATTAATTTGCGACGATCGAAAAAATTCGTCGGAAATATAGACGGTCAGAATCGTCTGAAAAGTGTCGGCGGTTCGAACCGTCGAAAGTTTCCGACGGTTGCAATCGCCGAAAAAGGCCGGCGGTTCGAACCGTCAAAAGTTTTCGACGATTGCAATCGCCGGAAAAGGCCGGCGGTTCGAACCGTTGAAAGTTTTTTACGGTCACAACTGTCGAAACTTTCGACGGTCGTCGCAATCGTCGATCTTTCGGCGGTCATAACCGTCGCAAAGAATTTTTTAAATATAAAAAAAATTAGCGGCCGAATCAGGCCGTGGCCAGCTCCGGCCGCCCGCGGCAAGATGGGCCGGATCCAGCCGCCAGCAGTCGGATCCGACCGCCGGGCAGTCGGATCCGACCGCCGGGCGGTCGGAGATCGGCCATCCGGCGGCTGGCGGCTGGATTCGGCCGCCAGCAGCCGGAGAGAAAGAGAGAGAGATGCCGACGAAGAGAGAGAGACGCCGGTGGTCGACGCTTCACGTCCGGTCAGAGGCTCGCCGACCGGGAGAGGGAGAGGGAGACGGCCGAGAGAGGGAGAGGGGGGGAGAGAGAGAGAGGAGGGAGAGAGAGGAGAGGAGGGTGATACACACACACACATATATATATATATATATATATATATATATATATATGTATATATATGTGGAAAAGTGGGAGAAAGCGGGAAAACAAAAAGAGCGTGGGATAACGAAATTTTAATTACCGACGGCTCTGGCCGTCGGAAAAGTTAATATTAATTATTTTTAAAGTTACCGACGGTTGTGACCGTCGAAAAAATATTTAGTTATATATAATATTGGACAGTCGCTAATTATATTAAAAAAATATTATATATAATATTATTATATATTTACCGACGGTTACGACCGTCGAAAATTACGGCGGATTTTGCGACGGATGGATATCCGTCGAAAATATCGACGTTCCTGATCGTCGAAAAATTAAATAATAATATAAAAAATTACATAATTTAAATTTTTTATTTTCGACGGTTGTAACCGTCAGAAAATCCGTCAAAAAAATTAAATAATAATATAACAAATTACATAATTTATTTTTTACGACCGTCGGAAAATCCGTCGAAAAAATTAAATAATAATATAACAAATTATATAATTTTTTTTAATTTTCGACGGTTTTGACCGTTAGAAAATCCGTCGAAAATTATGACAGATCAATATCCGTCAGAAATATCGACGTTCCTAATCGTCGAAAAATAAAATAATAATATAATAAATTTTCGACGGTCGTGACCGTCGAACAATCCGTCGGAAATTGCCCATCGGAAAATGGCAATTTTCTTGTGGTGATTGCATGATTCTCGTCTGATTCATGACATCGAATTCGGCCTAGGTATACACCCAATTTGACTTGGGTTCCTTGAATTTTTTTATGAAGAAAATGACTTCAAATTCAATCCCAATTCTACTCATATTCAGTTTGGGTTTCATGTACCTAATCACGATCTATCTTATTGTAACGATTTATCATGATTATGCATCTAATTATTTATGACCCTTGATTTAAAGTTCTCTACGATTAAAATGATGATGTCCAATATCAAACTTGATTATTTGTGATCTTCATTATGATAATTCAATATTGATTTGTAATATTCCAAAAAAATAATAAACATACAAGATAAAGGATAAAAGCATTAAAGGAAGATCTCTTATGATTAAGAATTGACGACGGTTTGTAAGTGAATTTACTCCTTTCCATGGTAGCTTGAAAAATACCTTCTTTTTCATGAATTGAAAGACACTCCCTCACGAAACGAGTTGAAAAATACTCTACGATTGAAGGATATCTATAATAAGTTAAAGATAAAATTATGATAATGAAGTATATCAATAACCAAACTTTTCACGTGATGATAACAATTGGCTTTTTTCATTTTTATAATGATTATTTATGAATTGGCTTGACCTTATATTAATATACTGCACTCCATGAATTTTCATATGTACTCGTACATACATACATATACATACATACACACACACACATATATATGTATGTATGTATGTATGTATGTATGTATATACATGGATTTAATGGGGGTTCTCGTCCTTGGGAGGACCGCCCTCTCTCCATCCGTGCTCGTCGGATGAAGATCCGATAGGCGCGGATTTTTTCGTGGTTCAGATTCAATTTCTAGTCTTTCTGCCCGGTTTTTTTTAGCATTTTGTCTATGTTTGAGGGTGAAGAGAATGCCCCTTGCCCTACCTTCCTTCCCAGTGAGGCACAACCATGTGTCTTCCCCATCCCTCCACAGCGCGTCCTCCCTCACGACAATTGGCCTCCCTCGCCGATGCGCGTCATCCCTCACGATAATCAGCCCGCATTGCCACCACGATCGATGATCGTCCTCCCTCGCGATGATCTTCGATGCGAGATCTGACCTCTTTGACGCGAGATTGCTGTAGCTCTCTGCGAGCTAGGCCATGTCGAGGTCTTGGTTCTCAATGCCTCAAGGTCACCCACCGCCGCTTGCCGAGTTCTGACCTCTTTGCTGCCACCACCGCGAGCTAGGACGTCGCCGCCGCTTGCTGATGCCTCTAGGATGCTATCAACACTTGGTGTTGCCGTGAGGTCGTCGTCGCCGCTGCGAGCTAGGACCGTGCCCTATCTTCGTTCTCAAGGCCTCAAGGTCGCCACCTGTCGCGCCGTGAGTTGCCGCTTGCCACCCGCCGCCTGCCAAGTTCTGACCTCTTCGCCGCCGACCGCCGAATTCTGACCTCTTCGCCGCCGTCGAGCTAGGACGCAGGCTCCCTCCACGAGCTAGGACACAGACGGCGCTTGCTGTAACAGCGAGGTTGTCGTCGTCGCTGCAAGCTAGGACCGTGCCCTATCTTCGTTCTCAAGGCCTCAAGGTCGCCATCGCTGTTCTGACCTCTTCGTTCTCAAGGCCTCAAGGTTGATCGTCGAGTTCTCAAGGTCGCCACCACTGCCGTGAACTAGGACAGCGAGGGACGCCCCGCGATGAGGGAGGTCGATCGTCGCGAGCGAGGACGCACGACGGCGATGGAGGCCGATCGTTGCGAGGGAGGACGCACGGCAGAGGGAGGAGGAGGACGCGCGGCAGTGCGGACCAGACAATCGTCACTAGGAAGGAAGCTAGGGCAGGGGACATTCTCTTCACCCTCAAACATGGACAAAATGCTAAAACAATGGGCAACATAAATTAGAAAATGAATCTAAATCGCAAAAAAGCCTACGTCCGTCGGATCTCCATCTGATAGGCGCAGATGGGGGGAGGTACGATCATCTATCATAATTTTTACAAGATGATAACCTTATGATGATGACGCTCTCATATTTCCTTTCAATTGTGGTGATCTTTATGAAGTCTTTATTCTTAATTTACATAGTGAGTGTTAAATTCATAGGGAACATTTATCTTCACCTCAAATTAAAATTTTGTAGGTTCAAATGATGAAGGTACACTACAACAAAAATGAGCTTTTGTGACATTTACTAAACGTCACCAAAACTTGATTACACATCACCAAAATTAATCTGTAACGTATAACAAATGTCACATCGCAAACGTCATATAAATCGAGTCATAAAAAGGTCTTTGTGACGTTCATTTAATAGCCGTTACCGAAGCATCAAACGTCACTAAAGTTTGATCCTTTAGTAACGTTTAAATGTCACCAATTTCTAGACTTTAGTGACACTTAAACGTCCCTAAATATCAATTATCATGTATTGAAACATCACAAAAGATTATTATTAGTGACATTTAAATGTACATGTAAACGTCACCCAAAATTATTTTTAGTGAATAAAAATGATAGTAAAAATTAGTGAGATTTAGACGTCAATGAAAAACATTTTTAAATCACTTTAAGCCATCATAGATTATTAATGAATTGCATAATTAACTAATGATTAATTAATAGTTTGAATATTAAATATCACCATGGTCTATCATTAATAACTATTTATTTTACTAAAATAGATGGAACTTAATATCTAATTAGTAAGGCACAAAAAACATTATATTTGAACATTTCCAATAGCATTTCAATACACCAATCAAACATATCCAATGAACCTCATTAGACAAATCATTCTTAAAAGTATATTAAAAGAATACAAAAAAGTATAAAAGATTTAATCCATTACAACCCATGTATCACTTGCCCAATTAAGCATAGGTAAGAAAAAAAGATACAAAGGATTCAATTCATTACACCCATAACAACTTGCACTTTCCTGTCAATTTAGCTTAGCTCAAATTATAGAAATGACATAACTCAATTCATTGTCAAACTGCCATCAACCTTCAGCCACCAACTGTAAATGAAAAAAAGAAACTCCATTAACATATGCTTTCATTTAAGGTACAAAATATCAGTAGCTATTGAGCGACATTAGCATAGAGGGGCTTTTGTTGCCAAAAGTGCATTGGAGAACCAAAGGTTAGAATGTTGTGAATACCTATATTGGAAGCATAAATGCAAACAAAATGGAAAACTTTACATTGTAAACATATTGAAAAACTACAGAGCCCAAGTAAAGAGGATCTATAAAATGAACTATTAATATTTAGCATGCAATCAATAAAAAAATCAAATAGGAAAAAGTCAAATAAAGCCTCTTACCCCTTTTTGGGCATTTCGTCGAGCAAGTTGAGAACATGTTCTTCTCAACACTGGAGTCATGATATCTACGCACAGGAACTGGAGGTGCATGAGGGTAGATGCAATCTTGCAAACTATAGAAATGCATACTCTAACACAAATCAAGGAGTTACAAGAAAAACATAAACAAATTAGTATAAATTCAAAGAGGAAACAATGAGGATAGCTCTGAATTCACACATGGATCGTCAATGTAAGTAATTGAAAGATGCATATGATCAGATCTTAAGTCATATCTATTTGAAACAAAGAGACATTCATAGCGATTCCGTTCTCCTGCCTATTAATGTCATTCATTCTGCATTTTCGGTCAGCGCATCGTTTAAACGTTGTGGTTTCATCCTCATTGTCTGTGTGCCAACACCCTTTCTCCTTGATGCTCTCCTGTTGGAAACGTACAGAGATCAAGTAAAGAGGATCTATAAAATGAACTATTAATATTTAGCATGCAATCAATAAAAAATCAAATAGGAAAAGTCAAATAAAGCCTCTTACCTCTTTTTGGGCATTTTGTCGAGCAGGTTGAGAACATGTTCTTCTCAATACTGGAGTCATGATATCTACGCACAGGAACTGGAGGTGCATGAGGGCAGATGCAATCTTGCAAACTATAGAAATGCATACTCTAACACAAATCAAGGAGTTACAAGAAAAACAGAAACAAATTAGTATAAATTCAAAGAGGAAACAATGAGGATAGCTCTGAATTTACACATGGATCGTCAATGTAAGTAATTAAAAGATGCATATGATCAGATCTTAAGTCATATCCATTTGAAACAAAGAGACATTCATAGCGATTCCGTTCACCTGCCTATTAATGTCGTTCATTCTGTATTTTTGGTCAGCGCATCGTTTAAACGTTGCGGCTTCATCCTCACTATCTGTGCGCCAACACCCTTTCTCCTTGATGCTCTCCTGTTGGAAACGTTCAGTGATCAAGTAAAGAGGATCTTCAATGCCAAAGGGGCATGTGTGGTGCCGAGCAAATTCAAGCAGTGAGCAGGAGGCGGCGTGCAGCGACGAGCAGATCCACTCACGAACGAGAAGATGGCAAAGGTGCGGTGACGAGCAGATCCACCCATGAGAAGATGGCCAAGGCGCAGCAACGACAAAGGGGATCCTGTAGATGGAGAATAAGGAAATGGTGACTGATGGAAGCAAAGAGTTAGGGATGAAGACATATCTCAATTTAGTGTTCTGCAAGGTTAATCATAAATGTTCAAACTAAATAGATTTGATCCAACAGCTGAAATATCTTCTAAATATTTTATAATTATTTATATTTTTAGACGTCCCTAATATGTTTTAATCAGTGACATTTAAGAAATGTTACCAAATGTTGTAATATTAGGTGACGTTTGTATTTTATTTAAATGTTACTGAAAGTAAAAATTGGTGTAGTGGTAACCAATGTCGATCATCGATCAAGGCACATGAATGTCTTGAGTAATTTGATCTTTGATATTTTAGTATTCTTTTTATTATCACTATAATGTATTAGATGAGTCATTCGGAACTCATATGATAATTCGTTTACTAGTCTTTTGCATGATATTATTAATTCTCATTATTATTTCTTAATAATTTTCACTCTTCAGCATATGATCTTATTCTTAATTGACCAGTCAAAATCTTTATTTTGATTAATATATATCCACATAATTATGACTCGTTGTATCTTCGAGATGTACTTTGCTAATTGCGTTTTGCGTGAGTTACACAAGTAAACACCTCAATTACTATGTGAATATTTTGGATATTGTAAGAATATAATTTATATATATATTTACATGTTTACCGTGCCAAAATGTATGAATATATGTACAGGTTATATAAGAAATGATGGATTTTTCATGCATCGACAATGAAGCTAGCTCGCTGGCCTGCCATGCAACTCACAGAAGAAATCAAACCAAGGATCGTGCAATCCGCTAAGAGTAGCTGCACCAAGAACCATATATTTTGCATGCACACCCGCACACTACTCTCGAGGTGTTGCCATGTTCCAGATCCGATTACTTCGATATATGCTTAATTAGTTCTCGACGATGGCTCCTCATTCTTTCCCTGGCTCGAGCTCGTCTCCCTTCTTGCTGAAGAGCTCCTCAATCTCCTCCAGCGACCTGCCTTTCGTCTCCGGCAAGAAGAAGAAATAGAAGAGCGACGCCACGGTGCCCAAGCCGGCGAACAGGAAGAAGGTACCCCCAATGGTGATGGCATTGTAGATGGATATGAAGGACATGGACATGGCCGCATTCATCATCCTGTTCACGGCCACCCCGATGCTCGCCCCCTGCGCCCTCAACCTCAGTGGGAAGATCTCAGAGCTGTAGACCCAGGTCACCGGCCCGACGCCGCAGGAGAAGGACGCGATGAAGGTGAGCACGCACGCCACGCACATGACGACCGTCCACATAAGCCTCTGTTGGGAGTGCTCCACCACGGTCAGGGCAACTCCGAGGCCCACCAGGGAGAGAATCATTCCGGTCATGCTGGTCAAAAGTAGGGACTTCCGACCGACCCTGTCCACGAGCAGTATGGCCACTAGGATGAACATCGTCTTGGTGAACCCGACAGCCACAGTGGCGAGCAGGAGGTGATTCTTGGACTGTATCCCGGCCTTCTGGAAGATCCTCGGGCTGTAAAGCACCACGGCCTCGATCCCCGTGAGGTGCTGGAAGCAATGCAGCCCCATGGCCGCCGTGAGGATGCGACGCACGGAGGGCCTCGGGTGCACCAGAAGCTCCTTCCAAACGCCCGACCCGCTGTCCTTGCCCTCATCCTTATCGATGTTCCCGACGATGGACTCAATGTCCCGGAGCCTCAGCTCAGCCTCCTCCGTTGTGTTCGACACCTTGAGCAGCACTTGCTTGGCCTCCTCGACGCGACCCTGCATCATCAGCCACCTCGGCGACTCCGGCATGCCGAAGATGGCAAAGACGAGGAGGAAGGAAGGGAGGGCTCCGATGCCGAGCATGAGTCGCCAACCGTACTGGAGTGGCAGCTTGGCAAAAAGGTAGTTGGCGACGTAGCCGAGGAGGATGCCCAGGCTAATGCAAATCTCGGGGAGGGAGCTGAGGGAGCCGCGTGACGATGCGGTGGAGATCTCCGCAGAGTAGACGGGCGCGATCATGAGCGCATACCCCACTCCGACGCCGGCTATGCAGCGGCCGGAGAAGAGCATTGCGAAGTTGAGGCCGAGCCCCATGAGAGCGGAGCCGACGAAGAAGATGGCGCAGGCCACCACGATGGTGTACCGCCGGCCGATCTTGTCCGAGAGCCTGCCGGCCGTCAGCGATCCGAACAGCGCGAACACGTTCAGGATCCCGGTGAGCACTTGGAGCTGCCCGTCGGTTGACTTCAAGTCCTCCTTTATAAATAGCATTGCACCGCTCATCACTCCCGTATCTATATGCATGTAGTATCCCCACAATAAAAATCTTGATCAAACACTCATCAATAAATTAAACAGAATCTAATGTCACATCTACGAATGCATGCTCGAACATATTATGATGGAAAGCAAACACAATAATGAAAGAGATGATCGATATTAAACTACTCACCATAACCCATCAAGATGGAGATAGAGGAAGCTATGATTGCACATGCACAGGCATACTTGTTGATGCCTTCGCTTTTGGGGTTCTTTCCTTCCATCTTCTCTTCCTTCTCCTGATCCTCCTCTTCCTGCAAAGCTGCTTGGTTAATATGTTGTTTCCACCAAAGGATTTGATCCGTCTTTTATATTATAGGTTGTGCTTCGGAAAGCTTCGCAGGCATGCATGGTTGGCTACGCAAGTAATATTATCTGGAAACTTTATCCATGTAATGCTATTTTTGGTCCACGCTTATCTCACATTTCATATTAATGGAGATGGCAGTTGGAATCAACAATAAGCGAAATCTTAATTTTGTTTACTTTTCTCTCATGAACAGAAACAAAAAAAAAATAGTCTAAATATTGGCTCAATTAAATCGAAGTCGAAATAACTAAAAAAAAAAATACTTTTTTTGGTAATTATCCAGCAAATACTTAGAAGTTTAATTTAGGGAATCACAAATAGGGGTTCATATATAATAAGGAGTGCTCGGCGAATTAAGGATTTTTGTTTGTAAAAAAAATGGAGGATATGAAATGCCGAATTATCTTAATACGGACAATATAACGTTTTGATCTTATATTAATAGTAATTATTATATCCAGATCCCTATTGAATTCTTTTCATGGAAAGCCAAATTGTAAAATTTTACTAAATTCTTCATAATTAATTGAACAATTTTTTTACGTGCTTCATTCGGGATTAATTTATAGTGAAAATTTCAATGACTTCTCACTCTTTCGTTACAATTTTATTATTTTAACCTTACAATGTAGACATTTCTTGATGAAAATAAAAAAATAAGTAGGGAGTTAATTCAACTTTTGCGTTAAATTGTCGTGAAGTAAATGAGAGATGGGTCACAGCTACTCCTCCAATTAATAATGGGAATTTATCTAAATTAATTAAATATTAATCAAATAAGTTTGGTATCTCATTTATTTCATTTTGGTGGAGTTCAAATTATTGAAAACTATGCGTCTTTAATGAGCAAAGATTTTAAAATGATTATAAAGAACAAAATGCACGTAGTATCTCGTTAATAACCTAAAAATTATATTAAGAAATTAACTTTATATAATTAAATCATGTAATTTGAATAAACAATGCAATGTGCAACTTTAGATAGCTTATAATGCAATTTAAAGGAAAAAAACATTGTCTGAAAAGCCCATAGCCATCGAAACATGGAAAGGTGATAGAAGGGAGAAGGTTACATTGGAGGAGGTTAGCAAGATGATGTGGAGGGCACACATTCAGTTTTTAGTTAATATGGATTGAATAGTAAAATTAATAATAATAAGTTATAATTTTAAATAAAAATAAGAAGAAAGATAAGTATGAATAGACAAAGGAGAAGCCACTACAAACTGTCATTAAGCCTTAGGGTCATATCATGTTATATATGGTTATGAAGTTACATTGGTAGACAGAAGAGAGTACTTGTTATATTTTCATTAACGGTGAATAGAAGAGGGACTGACAAGTAATTAAAATAACGTAAAATGTAAAATTAATTCACATGTTAGTGATATGCATAATAGAGTAAAATATTAACTCATCCAAAATTGTTTCATAATAAATATCTTGATAAGAAGTCCAATGAAATCTCCTTCAAGTGCCTCAACCATTTGCCCTGCATATTATAAATACATAAAACTATGTTAAATGGTACAAAGATATAGTTGGTGATAATTTAATTAAAAAATAGAGGTAAAAAATGAAAATAGAAACACAAGAATATTAATACAACATAATTTTGATCACCTTAATGAGAACATCATCATAAAGCCAAAGCACGCCAAAAAAATTATGGATGATATAGTTCCTCCATGTACACAACTATATGTGATCACATCATAGAATAACAAAAAATTATGAAAGAATATAAAATGGCAAAGAGCTAAGATTACAATGGCAAGTAGTAATTACATCACTCATTCAATCAGCAACTCTCCATGACCAGCTCCATGTTTGGTCATTGCATCAACATCTTTATTTTTTCGTTACACCACATTCTCTCAAAGAAATAGCAGAATAAATTTGTTGGATATAAGAAATTTGGTGTCCGATCATGTCATAAATAATAAGTTACATATGGGAAAAATTACATCAAACGTTCTCCAACTTTGATGTTTGCTCAGCAATATCCTTCAACTTCACTTTGTAACACGTCCTCTATCTTCGAACTTGTTGCATGAAATCCCTTCCGATCGAGATACCCGATTTTTCGATCGGTCCGCTGACATGACGATGCTCTCTCTCCGCCACGCAGAAGAGCGTTCAATGCGGCACTAGCAAACTAATAAAAATTAATTTAATAATAATAATAACAAAAATATTAAAAAAAACATTTGCTCTCCCTCCGACGTCCTCGCCGGAGGGAGAAGAGGAGGCCGACGAAGGGGGACTCACGCCCCCCCTGTCCGCGCCGATGAAGAGGGGGGGGGGCGGGGGGGGGGGGGCTCCCCTTTGCTCGCACCGACGAAGAGTGAGGTCACAAAGGAGGGGGCGAGCCCCCTCCCCCTCTCCACCCCTCCCGTTCTTTGCTCTTTGTCGGTGTGGGCAAAGGGGGCCGACGACGAGCAAGGGGGGAGGGGGGGGGGGGGGGGGGGAGGGAGGAGCTCCCCTTCGCCGACCTCCTCAAGGAAGAGGAAATGTTTTTTAATATTTTATTATTATATTATTTTTTTATTAATTTATTGGCGTGACAGTCGAATGCTCTTCTGCGTGACGGAGAGAGAGCATCGTCACGTCAGTGGACCGATCGAAAAATTAGCTATTCCTTATCGGAAGGGCATCCCATGCAACAAGTTCGAAGATGAAGGACATTCATGTTATAAAGCGAAATTATAGAGTATCGTACGTCAAAGTTGGAGAATATTTGGTGTAATTTTTTCATCACATATGCTAACCACCTCATGCAATGTTATGGGTAAGGGAGTGGAATAGGAAGAGATGATAATAATAGGTGAGGAGAATTTATATGCTAAGCACCTCATTGAGTGTTACGGTGAAGAGGAGAGAAAATGTAAAAAAAAAAGTGTGGTCGACTTATTAATTATGCATGTTAGATTACAATGGTGGAGTGAAGATAGCAGTTATATATTAAGGATGAATGGGATAAAAAATGAAGAGAAAAAGTTACACAAATAAAAATGGGAAAAAATATGAGAAATAAAAAAATATAACAATATCATAATAAATATAGATTATTTTGGGCTAACAATATAACACCTGCTTGTGCGTTACCTCGGTCCACCCTTGATTGACTTCACATATATTGTGCATTAAATTCGAAACATTCTTTTAAAAGCATTTTCTCAGAGTTCCAACAAAAAGAACAAAAGTATACTCGTAAAATAAAAAAAAAACAACTTATTTCAAATTTTTCATAACTATAAGTTTAACAATTAATTATTCACAATTCAATTCAGAGCAAGGGCCAAGTTGTCATGGTGAACCAAAATTGGTCTGCTTGGTTTAAGTTAAGGCTAGGATTGGATCAATTAGCCTCTAATTAGGACTCGCACTAATCAGTCAACTTGTTGAGCCCATTGAGCAAGTCGCCCAAAGGTTGAACCTTTTCTGAACGTGCCCAATTGAGAGGACGAAAACAAAACAAGGAAAAATAATAAATATGCAAATCAAAATGAAGGTGTAAACATAATGCATGAGGGAAAATTGAATTCCAATTTGGAGTTCGAAATAGAATTTTGCGTCCCGATAATATTTTAATTCAACTGAGATATGGAATTCGATTTTGTCTGTACAATATGTTTTTTTTTTGTCATGAGTTAAAAATTTAGTCAAAAGGACACAATTGAATTCGAGTGAAAATTGTTAATAGGTGTCTCTTGCAATAAAGAAAATGGATATTTCTCAAAGGATAGAGAAGAATCTCTATGTTTTTTTTTTATTTTCATTAAAGTTTTTAAGACAAAATGATTAAATTGTTTTAAGAAAAAAAAACTGCGGAATTCGGATTCCTCCGGATAGCTCACGGTTTTGGAGTTGAAACCGGAAAATGGGAATCCTCATCCTTATCGAAGGGCAAAATATATTGGAATTAGCAATAAAAAAAAGGATATTGTTTAAAAAACATTAATAAATAAATAAAGATTTGTAGAACTACAAAAACAAAGATGCAAGCAGTTATGTCATGTGCAGGTGCAATGTCGTGCAATCATGTATTTTATATATCTGATGTATACGCATATCACATCCTCTCTAATATTTATGCTGCGTTATTTTTTTTTCTCCAATGAAACAGTTAAATAATATATAAGGAATATTTTTAGTTTCATAATTACCTTCTATTTTTTTTTGTTTTCTTAAAGGCCATCATAACGCGAACTTATCGAGGATAACTTTTCTAATGACATCTTCAATATTTGTTTAGAAAAAAAATTTGTAGCGTTGTAAATTATTTCGATTCATAATATGAAAATTAAATAAAGAGTAATAATATATCATTTTGAAATAGAACACGCGTCCAAAATAATAAATAAAAGATCTCACCTAACACTTCTCCTCCTATGCCATATGCATGCGTGCCTTACCAGCTTACGACGGTCAAAATTTTCAGCTTTTTTACTAAAACGCCCCCGCGGTACTGAAACAGTCAAACACACTACTCGAGTATGTTTTACGTGCAAGTCGCGTGGATTATACGTATATACCCTGTGATTTCCATTATTCAACGAAATTGCCCTACCGGGAGCTGCAAATATACCCAAATATCATAAGGGTAAATCCGTCTGATATGATCCTACACCTAATCATCGTCCACCTCCGTCCTTTGGTCATTGCAGCAAACACGGAACCTACCATTCACAATCGTTCGATTAAATGATGTCTTTATTCCATTCGTAGATTCATATATTTCCTGTTTTGCTCTCTCAACACAAGTCTATAAAGGCCCCTAATATTTTACGTCGAGTTCCTAAGCCTCTCTCACTTTCTCCGTCTCACTCTCTCCGGTGAACTCCGTCGCAGCCATGGCCGCCGGCTCCCCCCAGCTACGCTTCTCTCCCCTCCCCAGCATCGACGGAGTCCGTCGCTTACCCGCAGCGTTCCTCCGTCCACCCGCCGGAATCCACCACCATCCCCACCAACTCCACTGTCCCATCCTCTCGCTCGCGCGATCGTCCAACCTCAGCCAATCCCAAGCCTTAAACCTCGCAGATCTCCCCTCGGCGCCCCTCGCAGACGCAGGTTCCGGCGACTACAATGACAAGGGCAACGACAGCAACGGTGGATCCGGCCACGGCGGCAGGTGGAACCCCGACGACGACGGCGCCAGCGAGAAAAGACCATCTGGCTACGGATCCGGGCCGTTCGATTTCTTGCTCAAGGGGTGGAGATCGAGGGTCGAGGCCGATCCGCAGTTTCCCTTTAAGGTGCTGATGGAGGAGCTCATCGGCGTCTCCGCCAACGTGCTTGGCGACATGGCGTCGCGCCCAAACTTCGGCCTCAATGAGCTCGACTTCGTTTTCTCCACCCTCGTGGTCGGCTCCATCGTCAACTTCGTTCTCATGTACCTTCTCGCTCCCACCGCCGCCGCCTCAGCTGCCGCCTCCGCCGCCGGCGCCCTCCCGAGCCACATCTTCCAGCCCGGCGCCTACTCGCTCCTTGCCCGTCTCAGCACCTTCGTGTACAAAGGCACCACATTCGCTGCCGTTGGTTTTGCCGCCGGGTTGGCAGGAACTGCTATCTCGAACGGCCTCCTTGCATTGCGCAAGCGAATGGACCCCACGTTCAACACCCCCAACGAGGCCCCGCCTACTGTCCTCAATGCCACCACCTGGGCGCTGCACATGGGTTTCAGCAGCAATCTCCGTTATCAGACACTCAACGGCATAGAGTTCGTCGCAGAGAAGTCTCTGCCTTCCGCAGGGTTTAAGGCCTCGGTGGTGGTCCTGAGGTGCCTGAACAATTTGCTCGGCGGGATGACGTTTGTTGCACTCGCGAGGCTGACCGGGTCGCAGAAGTCCGCGGCAACGCCAACGGCGACCGTGAATGAAGGGGAGGAAATCAGGGAGAAGTTGGTGGAGGGCAACGGGGTAGTGATGGATTGTAGCGAAGCAGAGTCGCCGAGGAACGAGTCCTGAGCATTTGAGTAAGGCATTCAATTTGTCTGGAGTTGCAAAATTATTGATCTGAAAGTAGTGGAAGGAATGTGGTGACATGGATGTGGGTTGGATCTGACAAATAACAGGATTTAAGTGTTTCAAGTCCTGTATAATTTTACTCTAGTTTTTAAGGGAACAAGTTAAATCTCTTCCTGTTTGGACTGCATGTTGCTCAGATGTGGAGAAGCGACATGTCTGTTCAGGTTTTTCCTTTCCGATTTCCTTGTCTACCTTATGAACTGCTAAAAGAATTATGCTATAGATGGGTTTTAGGTACCTGGCCGCAGGAATTCCTTCCCTTTCTATATGCATAATTAACCCTGATTTCTACTTTATTTATCTCAAGATATTAATCATGAAGCATGTTCCTGACGTTTGGAATGTGATCAGCTTCAGCTTCAGGTGTTCTTTTACTGCTGTGGGAATGGGAGGTTGATGTTTTAACTTTTGTGCTGCGAATTTTCCTTTTAACTGCATATTGGGACCATGATGTTGCAGTCGTCATACAAAACACTTGAAATGATTTGAATTCTATCTGTCGGTCTCCGTGCTAAATTATCCTGGTGAATTGGGGATTCATGATGGTAGCACCAACCCTCCATCTTTGATTACTGAAAAGAGAAGAATATGACTTATTACTAAGTGCAAATATTAGACAACCGAGCTCTTTATTGACATGTTGCCACTTATTGGTTATGCTTCCTCTGTGTCATTTAGTTAAATCGTCTTTTGAAGGGCAGTGGAGAACATTGTATTACTTGTATTCTCCCTTTTATAATCAACCAGGGTTCAGGAGAACAATTTGTGGTTTAGCAATTCGTTGATCTTTGAATCATTAGTCACAAAACTGTCTAAATCAAGTGCTCCTTAATACAGGCTTCGAGATAGTTCTGAATTACAAATCTGTTGGCAAGTTTTTTTAGCAACTTTCAACAACATGGTGGATGTTTACTATCAATGGTCATTACATCCAATCTGTTGGTGGGGTAGGAGTTCTATTAAGGAAATGAGAACAAGGTAGGGGGAAAGGGACGCCCTTGGTCCGCCCATGTTCTTTTACTATCTTCTCATAGATGTACATTTTGTTTTACGACTTCCAGAGTTCTTTCTGTGATTATGTCATCTTGATACTCTTCATAACTTATTGTTCTGGTGATTTTTCCTTATTTTCATTTGGGACTATTTATTCAAGAATGAATTAGATGCTTCAATTTTGCAATGAATATCAACAAAACTCACTGTTTAACACTGCTCTACCAACATTGTGTTTTTGGGTGCTACAAACACTATTACTGTCTATAATTTCTTCTTCATGTAGTTCATTTTCCCTAATTTTGCTATAATCTAAGATTCTAACTGTAATTCTACATCTAGTTTGCCTTATTCTTACTGGTATTTAAAGATGCCCCCTTTTTAGTAATTTAGATTAATTTTATATCCTCCTGAAGCACTCAAAAGAGAAGGTACATTTGAAACAAAAGTGCTGGCAAAATCCAAGTCATTGATCTACTATGATCATGGTGACATAAATGTATTTGTAATCATATACTTAGCTTATAATTGCAACATAACCATTTCCTATTATTATTCTCTTTTATATTATTTTCGCTATTCAAAGAACAACGAATAACAGCTAATTAGGTAAGCAGCCAAGTCATACTTACATCTTATAGATAACTACATAACTCCACATTCTGATCAGACCCAATGCAGGTTCAGTCCTTGTAGCTGTAAAGTATTGAAACCTCAGCCATCTAAAGGCTCGCTATTTGCTGAATTTTGCAAATATACCTGATGAACTTGTCAAATTGTTGGACAATGGACAGTAGTTCTGTTTCATACTTTCTGGATGTCTAGTCTGAAACCAAACCTTACAGATACTGAACATAATAGCTCCTGTTGTATGTTCATAGTTTTGTTATACTTGTAGGTAATGTATTTTCGTTTGTTCTTTGACGGGGAACATGTGAGCTTTTTAGTTCAGCTCATGTGAGTTGTGATTTGCACGTTCTTTTTATGGTGGGAAACTCACAGTGTTCGGCAGCCCTGCTCACCATTGTGACATTTTGTGCTTTCTACATGAACTTATTAGCTATTTTTCAATCTGAGCCACAATGAAATCAATCCAGGAATATCATTTACATAAGCAGGTAGTAGCAGTCTTGCTCAATAGCTTATGAACTAATTATTTACAATCTACTATTTTCTGCAAACAAGAACATGCACTCAAATGAAATAGACATTACCATAGGATACTAAACATGTCATACATCTTTTATTCAGAAGAAAATTCTCTGGCATCAGTTACCATTGTGTTCTGTCTTTTTTTCTTCAACTTGAAACTTAGGGGGAGCTGGTGGTTGTTCAGCAACATGGTTCTCATTTGGTGCATTCCGGTGGTACCTGCAGCGAAATGAGCCCTCGTGCTTTGTTGGTGCACAAACACAAGTTCTGCTTCCTGAGAAGCTTGAAAGGGAATCATTAGACCATGATTTCTTCATTGAACTGAGCTCCTTTCCTCTCTGCTCAAGCCCGTGCAACCACCTTTGCTGGTCTTCGCCTGCTGATAAGTAATGGGTGCTCATCAGATTTCCCTCATATTTCAAGGTGATTTATCAGCATTACCATTTTCATAATTATACTCACATCGCGTACATATTGGCAACTTCTTTTTTATTTAAGGTTGTTTAGGTATAACTTTTTGAGTCAATCTATTGAGATATGCTTTTAGATGACACATAAGAATGCATAATCATATAGATGATGAAGAGGTGATAACACAGTTTTCTAGCTCCGGCAAGTAATTTTGTTTCCTGTTACTACGTTACCGTCAAACACATGGTAACAAAGCACTATTGACAGCCACGTGAGAACAGATTGATGTAGTAGTGATCATTAGCATAACCATGCATTATTGTGTTCATTCTCGGGCTCATTTTTCTATCATTTTACCAATTATTACATGCAAATTTACGCATTTTTGCCAAAACCATATTATTTGTTATCTCAACTCTCAAGTCAACGCTCTTGTTTCCAAAACAATTGTTTTCACTCAAATTAAAAAAAAAGGACCCACCATATATTTAGAACTACTATGGCCTATGAAAAGACAGATATCTCCTAAAATAGAACGATGAAGAGAACATTAATATGACTCATCTGTAACATGAAATTTGAAGGAAAAAAAGATAGCAAGGAAAGAACTGATGTGGTTGCTTATGAACAGTATTACGGCTTAGGAGGCTTCGAAGATCCTCCAGTTTTGGAAGATGTTTCTGTAACGACCCGAAAATTCATTCTAAAAGTTTTTTGCAATTAAGGCAATTTTTCGTCGATAGCCCGTTCGCCATAACATTATTGAAATAAAATGATTCATATAGTACCAGCGGAAACTAGTATTCATTTTAAACAAGATAACATTATCATTCGTTTAACAAAAGACTTCAATTTAAAATATTAATAAAACTGATGTCATAGAACATAATAAAGCATTATTCATTTTCATAACTAGAACAGACTCTAGTGACTCATTACTCCATCTATTCTTATGTCATGTGCAACTTTGCCGTCATGAGTTGAATCTACCATCCATCCAAGCATATCAGTTATTTGCACGGATCCAGGGTGCAGGGTCGCCCAGTTAGAGTATGTAAAGGCCAATGCAGTAAAAATGCATCATAAGCAGGATACTACATGATATATACGTGTCAGTTTCATAAATAAAAGGAACGTGCATGCCATGCCATATTCATCAATGATACATGTCATCAATTCATATCATAAAGTCATCAATAATAGCATTGTAACAATCAATCATGTAATAGTCAATCAGTACCAGTAAGCGTTCCAAGTGGTTAGCACTTGTCATTACCTTGCTTCAATAATATCCTCAGGGTTGCTTCATAATCCATTGGATTCCACTTTCGTGGTTATCAGTCTTTCAGTTCAAATAGTCAGTTCAGAAATCTTTGATCTTATCAGTAATTGAAGAATCAAGTCATTGCCTTCCAGTAGGCTAGCTAGGCCTTGAAGCCGAGGTTTCGTCACCCGAGAGTGTATGGGAATATACATACCATGACCGATAAGAAATTATTCCCCTAGAAAATGCTTACTCCAAAGTGCAGGGCACAATAATTTCCCAAAGAAATTCTAACACAATGGAGCATGGCACAATATTTTCTGTCATCAGTTTGAGGGGCGACAAGTAACAGTATTCTTCAATTGGATTCATTATTTTCACAATCAACAAAACAGTTTATGTCGCTCAGTCTTCAGATTTTTTCTTAGTTACGGTTGTCCATGCATTTCGTGTAGCTAAGTTCATATACAATCATCAAACATCAATAGATAGTATAAATACCTTGAAAATAAGTTTAAAATATCGTAAGTATGTTCAATCTGCGAGGACAATACGGTCAGGTCGTATTTTTGTCTTCCAGCTCGTATTAGAGTCTTCTAGGTCGTATTAGACTCGCACGTAAAAATACGGTCGGGTCGTATTTTTGCCCTCCAGGTCGTATTAACCGCCTGTAGGTCGTATTGGTCTCGCACTTAAAAATACGGTCGGGTCGTATTTTTGACCTCCAGGTCGTATTGATGGCTTGCAGATCGTATTGGGCTCGAAGCAGAAAATACGGTCTGCTCATATTTTTGCTCTGTTGCCCGTACATAATTAAAATGCTAAGAATGCTTAGAAATATCATATATGATATTTGGAAACATGTATGTGTTCAATATGTCAATGTATGAAAGATTTGGAATGGAGTGATGTAAAAGTCGTGTATCTGTCGGCTCAGAACGGGCGACCGATAATGTATCGGTCGACCGTTCTAAAGATCATTGTAGTGTAAAACTCTGTCCAACGGTCAACCGGTTCTATAACGGTCGCCCGTTTTGAAACAGTCGGGACATTATGTGATTAGCGGACATCCGAGCACCTTATTTCGGTCATTCGAAAAGTCAAGTACCGATCGATCGATTTACAAGCGGTCGTCCGATATGTGATGATAAAACAGTCGGGACATTCTGTGATTAGCGGTCGAACTGAAATCCCTTTTCGGTCGTCCGAAGGACCCATGAGCGGTCGACCGATTTAATAATGGTCGTCCGATATAGAAGTGTGTCACATTCTGTGATTAGCGGACGAACCGAAGTCTGATTTTGGCCATCCAAATGGACCATAACGGTCGACCGGTCGATCGATACTCTACCAATGGACGACCGTTACCCAAAACGGTCGTCCGTTCTGGAGGTTGATTTGCTATTATTGAAAGACCACATATAGAATGATTTGAAGTATGTATGACCTTAAATAGGTTTAAAACATGCAACATGTATGAATGATTGTATGTATTGATGAAAGCAAATAAAAGATAGATTGGCGTGAAGGTGACTTGTTGCAATCAAAGAAAGGGGAAATGAGTTCCACCCCTAGCTTGGCATTTCTCGGGAAAATGAGTTCCACTCCTAGTGTGATGTTTCCATAAGTGAGGCGAGTTTCGCCCCTAGTGTGGCGTCTCAATTGGTCATCCGCGGCCACAGGAGGCAAGTTCCACCCCTAGTGTGGCGTTTCTATTGGCTTCCCGCGACTCCGATGTATTGGCCTAACTAGTCATTTTTCCTTTGAACTTCAACATGGTCTTCCCAATCAAACAAGATAAGAAAGTATTTAAGTAAAGATGAAAGATGAAAATACAAATGATGAATGACTTGGGACATAAAGTAAAGATATTAAAGAAGTATGATGAAGTATGCACTTATGAGGATGTCATATAAATGTCCACTTGTCACATCATATCATGACATGATGAAAGATGCTAAAGTAAAGTAAGATAAGATTATGGTATGCATTAGTAGAATGATAAGTTATGATATGCACGACTTAAAGATTATGATGTTACTTATTATCTTGTATTGTCATGATGATATGATCGCTTGTCATGTAGTATGCATAAGTAGCTCATAGCATGCATATGATTTATATTCCATGATGATGATATACATATGCCATGACATATAGAGATTATGTTATAAGGTCATAACATGCATGTGCCTCAACATACTCTAACGGGAGAAATTTCCTGCATCCCGTGGATCCGTGCAGGTATGAATGAGGCTTAGGTTCGGCGGCGAGGGCCTCTTGACGAAGACATTGCACATTATCCATTTGATCATCAGCTAATCTATATCATTCCGGACATCATGATGACGATACGGGATTTCTATCGTCATATTCAGATATCAATTCGAACCAAGGGATATGACTCATGGGAAGGAGGAGAAGCCAACCTCTTAATCACCAGAAGCATAACCTCCAGACTCTCCAACACTCCGAACGTGGGGTTTGCCTATAAGATTGAGAGAGTGGCAGAATATTTACGCTCTAAAGGGGTACGAGCGATTGATGCCACCAAATACTCCGCAAAGCCACATTATGGTGGCGAGTGGACATTAGCACCATCCTCAGTCGCGATACCAATGCAACCCGCCAGGATGAGCACCAACGTCCGATACGACGGCAGCATCTCTATCGGATTTGGTGACTATGAAGTATCAACCTCATCCAAGCCTCCGCAGTATAATCAGCATGATGATGAAATCAACTCTGATGAAGAGCACACCATCGCCATGCTCACAGACGAGATCGACGAATGGGCTCAATTGGCCTTTGAATCCGGTATTGATCTCACTAAAGATGTTCCCTCAACACCATCTTCCCAAAGTTGGGAGGGGGAGGAGGAAATTATCTCTCAATTCCTCCGAAATCTTGAAGAATCAGACACCTCCAGTATTACAAGTGTAAATATAGCAATGATATCTGATTATCCGGAGCTAAAGAAGGTAGCGGAACTAGTGAATTCGTCTGTAACAAGCCAATACAGACCACCAGATGTGGACATGGTAGGTCCAGCAGGCTACGCTCCAGCCACAACACAGCAAGGATGGGGAAGTTACGAGAACTACCCCTCAACCTCGGGAAGGAACTTCAGGTACAAAAACCCAGAAGAATTCTTCGCGCTCCCATCAGCTCAGCAACAGAATGGGTCTATGCTGGTACTCACGCCCAGCTATGATCCTAAGATCTTCGAAAGATGGGAATCCACCACTCTTAACCATATGGCGGACAAAGCCTTTGCCACATCCGAAGATAAGTTGATCTATATTGAGAATCTACTCGGAGAAACAGAGAAGAAGACATTCCAGACCTGGAGAATGGCGTACCCTGAGGAGTACGAGCAAATGAAGCAGCAAGCGCTGGGTGGGAATGGTACCCAAAACACCATCTCACAGATTAGAAGAATCTTCTATCTTGAAGACCCAAAGACTGGAACAACCACATCACAAGACGCAGCATATAAGGCCATCAAAAGCCTAATCTGTATGGACATGAGCGGGATCGCTATTAAGAGATACATGGCAAGCTACATGGACCTAGCAGCAACAACTGGAAGAATGTGGATTTCATCGGAACTATCCGATGAATTCTTTACGAAGCTACCCAACGGTCTTGGGGATAGAATATCCAAAGCCTTCAAGGAGAAGTATCCAGGCAACACTATTGGGGTACCGGCAAGGATCACCTTCACTCAAAACTACCTTGAAGAAGTATGCAGAGAGGCGGCATACCAAAGGTCTTTAAAAAATTTGGATTTCTGTAGAGAATTTCCTGTACCAGGGTACTATAAAAAACCCGGGTACAAGTATGGAAGGAGGAAGACCACCACCTATAAAGGGAAACCGCACAAGACACACGTAAGGATCGACAAAAGAAAACATCTCAGAAATAGGAAGTGCAAATGCTATGCGTGCGGAGAAGAAGGGCACTATGCAAGCGAATGCCGAAATAGAAAACAGTATTCAGATAGGGTACATATCATCGAAAATTTAGCCATCAAGGAAGACGAGGAAATAGTCTCAGTTGGAGAAGACGAGGACGAGGTCTCCGACATATACTCCCTTTCTGAAGGCGAGGATGGCCAGGAAAATCTAGCCATGGTATTTTCTATAGAAGAAGACACCCTAATTGGCAAATCAGGAACTTGGAGATCCCAGGTCAGAGTCTCGAGGAAAGAGTATGAGTGTATTCACTCATGGGATTTCAATACCACAGGAGCAGAAGTTTGTAGGTCGTGCAAACTGGAAGCCCGAATGCAAGAAAGAATGAAGTGCGCCAGTTGCCAAATGGTCATATGTTGCTTATGCAGCAAATATTGTTTTGATATCACAATCCCAAGAGAAAGAAGTTTCTCGACACAACATGAAGAGCCAAGGTGGAAAGAAATCGCCAAAGCTCTGGGTGACATTAATGGGAAACTTGAGAAAGAAAAGCAGGCCTTGATTGAGGAGCTAAATCAGGCCTTGGAGCAAATAAAAGAGTTCAAAGCAAAAGGACCGCCCACAACAGTTGTACAGGAAATCGATCGGGAAAGTGAAAGAAGGTTAGAAGACCTAGAAGGAGAAAACCAGCTCTTAAACATCCTCCTAAAGCAAAAGGATGAGGAGCTAAAAAAAAAGGACGAGATTATCAAATGGCTACAGCAGGAAAAGCTATCCATGCTCACTGAGGAAGATGAGAAGGCATTCTCTATGGCCAGCAGATCGGGCCCAAAATATAACGGGTTGTATAATGTCAAGGTAGGAATTGAGGTGGATAGAGAAATTAAATACCTCAATGCAATCGTAGACACAGGAGCAACGACCTGTGTTGTAAGAGAAGCAAAGATCAACAGCTCCCACCTAGAAGACTCCCCAGTAAACGTAACACTAAGAGGTATGAACTCAATCTCTAAAGCCTCAAAAATAGTGAAACAGGGGAAGCTGTGGATAGGGGAACAATTCTTCAGAACCCCAAGGACATTCGCCCTGGACATCTCGCTTTCAGAAGGGATAGACATGATTTTGGGATGCAACTTTATTAGGGCTTTGGAAGGGGGAGTAAGAATCGAAGGGGACGTAATCACATTCTATAAGCTGGTTACAAACGTCCAGACCCAGAGGGAAGCATACCAGGTAGCCTCAATAGAAGAACTTGATTTAAACGAGGATGAATATTATGACATTGCCTTGACAGATCAGGAAAAGGGCTACATCAGCAGGGAGATTGTAGATTCTCAAACATTCCGAAGGCTAAAGGAACTCGGATATATAGGGGAGGAGCCCCTGAAACATTGGGCCAAAAACCAGGTAAAATGCCGACTCGAAATTAAAAATCCTGAGTTAACCATTGAAGACAGGCCGCTAAAGCATGTCACGCCCAAGATGAAGGAGCAAATGCGCAGGCATGTGGAAAAGCTTCTGGAACTCAAAGTCATCAGGCCATCAACAAGTAAGCATAGAACGACGGCCATGATAGTCGAGTCTGGGACGGAGGTCGACCCTCAGACCGGTGTAGAAAAAAGGGGAAAAGAAAGGCTGGTCTTCAACTACAAAAGATTAAACGACAACACGGAAAAGGACCAGTACTCACTACCAGGAATCAACACCATAATACAAAGGATCGGACGATCCAAGGTATATTCAAAATTTGATCTTAAAAGTGGATTCCACCAGGTAGCAATGGAAGAAAGCTCCATTCCATGGACGGCATTCTGGGCCATCGATGGACTGTATGAATGGCTGGTGATGCCATTCGGCCTGAAGAATGCGCCGGCAATATTTCAACGCAAGATGGATAACTGCTTCCGAGGAACCGAAGCATTCATTGCGGTATATATTGATGACATTTTGGTATTTTCTGAAACCCCGCAGCAACATATCCAACATCTGAATAAGTTCATGGAAATTTGCGAGGCAAATGGGCTAGTCCTAAGCCCAACCAAGATGAAAATAGGAGTAAGTCAGGTAGACTTCCTTGGCGCCACAATTGGGCAATCCAAAATCAAGCTGCAGCCACACATAATCAAAAAGGTTGCAGAATTCAAAGAAGACGACCTAAAGACGACAAAAGGATTGCGGTCCTGGCTAGGTATTCTCAACTATGCAAGAAACTACATCCCAGGCCTGGGTAAAACACTAGGCCCACTTTACTCAAAAGTTTCACCAACAGGAGAGAAGAAAATGAATAAACAAGACTGGGCGTTGGTCAGCAAGGTGAAACAGCAGGTACAAAATCTACCTGAAATGGAATTACCACCTGAGGAAGCCATTATTATCTTAGAGACAGACGGTTGTATGGAAGGATGGGGAGGTATATGTAAATGGAAACTCTCTGGCCAGAACAAGGCATCTGAAAAGGTGTGTGCATATGCTAGTGGGAAATTCAGCCCCATCAAAAGCACAATAGATGCGGAAATCCAGGCGGTCATTCATAGCCTGGATAAATTCAAAATTTATTATCTTGACAAAAGGGAGATAATCATTCGAACAGATTGCCAGGCGATTGTATCCTTTTACTCCAAGATCGCCCAAAACAAACCCTCAAGGGTTCGTTGGTTAACGTTTTCTGATTTCATTACAGGGCTAGGAGTACAAGTCAAGTTCGAGCACATAGATGGGAAGGATAATATCCTGGCTGATACATTATCAAGGATTGTTATTATGTGTTTAAAGGACGAAGAAAACAAGGAAGCACTTGAGGAAATCTTCGCCTTGTGGAAATTTGAGCAAATATACTTCACCATAGCACGAGATCCAGAAAGGAGCATCTACCCAAGGTGTAACTGTGGACGACCCGCGGCCATTAAAACATCAAGAACGGAGAGAAATCCAAATAGAGATTTCTGGAAGTGCGCAGAAGATATCTGCCATGCCTGGTGGTGGGATGACCATCTCGAAGACTACGTCCAAGCAAGGATAAACGAAGACTGGTCACAGCCTTTCGAGGATGAGGCACCTTGGAACCCAAGTGATAATGAGTACAGCCCCTAGTGGCCAAAGACGAGAAAAAGAAGACCCGCATCGCTGGATGGCACTAACCAGCGTAGGGTAACGAGATGCCCTCGCCCACTTTCAACGGTGGGAAAGTAAAGTAGCATTGTACCAGCTCATAAAGCTGATAAGGGATAAGGTTCTGGGTGCGATGCTGCGTCACGCACAATGAACCTTGTGGGAGGGCAATAATGCTTTGCCTACATTATTGATCATAAAGCTGATAAGGGATAAGGTTCTGGGTGCGATGTTGCGTCACGCACAATGAACCTTGTGGGAGGGCAATAATGCTTTGCCTACATTATTGGTGATGATGGGGCCCATAGGAGTACCCGGCCAAGATGTTTGCAAGCATATTGCTCTTTCTATATAAGGAAGTGTAAACCCTCATTGCTGGGCATCGAGAAACACTCTCTGTTGTCCACTTTGAGCATTTAATAAAATTAGCAAGCTTTCTCCACATCACTTTCTTCCTCTTCAATTTAATGTTTTCGTAAGACTAACCAAGCAGAAAACAAGATCCATTTGATATTTCTGCGTTTCTTTTGCGCCATTCATGGTAGCATGAATGGCGCAAAAGAAACGCAGAAATATCAAATGGATCTTGTTTTCTGCTTGGTTAGTCTTACGAAAACATTAAATTGAAGAGGAAGAAAGTGATGTGGAGAAAGCTTGCTAATTTTATTAAATGCTCAAAGTGGACAACAGAGAGTGTTTCTCGATGCCCAGCAATGAGGGTTTACACTTCCTTATATAGAAAGAGCAATATGCTTGCAAACATCTTGGCCGGGTACTCCTATGGGCCCCATCATCACCAATAATGTAGGCAAAGCATTATTGCCCTCCCACAAGGTTCATTGTGCGTGACGCAACATCGCACCCAGAACCTTATCCCTTATCAGCTTTATGATCAATAATGTAGGCAAAGCATTATTGCCCTCCCACAAGGTTCATTGTGCGTGACGCAGCATCGCACCCAGAACCTTATCCCTTATCAGCTTTATGAGCTGGTACAATGCTACTTTACTTTCCCACCGTTGAAAGTGGGCGAGGGCATCTCGTTACCCTACGCTGGTTAGTGCCATCCAGCGATGCGGGTCTTCTTTTTCTCGTCTTTGGCCACTAGGGGCTGTACTCATTATCACTTGGGTTCCAAGGTGCCTCATCCTCGAAAGGCTGTGACCAGTCTTCGTTTATCCTTGCTTGGACGTAGTCTTCGAGATGGTCATCCCACCACCAGGCATGGCAGATATCTTCTGCGCACTTCCAGAAATCTCTATTTGGATTTCTCTCCGTTCTTGATGTTTTAATGGCCGCGGGTCGTCCACAGTTACACCTTGGGTAGATGCTCCTTTCTGGATCTCGTGCTATGGTGAAGTATATTTGCTCAAATTTCCACAAGGCGAAGATTTCCTCAAGTGCTTCCTTGTTTTCTTCGTCCTTTAAACACATAATAACAATCCTTGATAATGTATCAGCCAGGATATTATCCTTCCCATCTATGTGCTCGAACTTGACTTGTACTCCTAGCCCTGTAATGAAATCAGAAAACGTTAACCAACGAACCCTTGAGGGTTTGTTTTGGGCGATCTTGGAGTAAAAGGATACAATCGCCTGGCAATCTGTTCGAATGATTATCTCCCTTTTGTCAAGATAATAAATTTTGAATTTATCCAGGCTATGAATGACCGCCTGGATTTCCGCATCTATTGTGCTTTTGATGGGGCTGAATTTCCCACTAGCATATGCACACACCTTTTCAGATGCCTTGTTCTGGCCAGAGAGTTTCCATTTACATATACCTCCCCATCCTTCCATACAACCGTCTGTCTCTAAGATAATAATGGCTTCCTCAGGTGGTAATTCCATTTCAGGTAGATTTTGTACCTGCTGTTTCACCTTGCTGACCAACGCCCAGTCTTGTTTATTCATTTTCTTCTCTCCTGTTGGTGAAACTTTTGAGTAAAGTGGGCCTAGTGTTTTACCCAGGCCTGGGATGTAGTTTCTTGCATAGTTGAGAATACCTAGCCAGGACCGCAATCCTTTTGTCGTCTTTAGGTCGTCTTCTTTGAATTCTGCAACCTTTTTGATTATGTGTGGCTGCAGCTTGATTTTGGATTGCCCAATTGTGGCGCCAAGGAAGTCTACCTGACTTACTCCTATTTTCATCTTGGTTGGGCTTAGGACTAGCCCATTTGCCTCGCAAATTTCCATGAACTTATTCAGATGTTGGATATGTTGCTGCGGGGTTTCAGAAAATACCAAAATGTCATCAATATATACCGCAATGAATGCTTCGGTTCCTCGGAAGCAGTTATCCATCTTGCGTTGAAATATTGCCGGCGCATTCTTCAGGCCGAATGGCATCACCAGCCATTCATACAGTCCATCGATGGCCCAGAATGCCGTCCATGGAATGGAGCTTTCTTCCATTGCTACCTGGTGGAATCCACTTTTAAGATCAAATTTTGAATATACCTTGGATCGTCCGATCCTTTGTATTATGGTGTTGATTCCTGGTAGTGAGTACTGGTCCTTTTCCGTGTTGTCGTTTAATCTTTTGTAGTTGAAGACCAGCCTTTCTTTTCCCCTTTTTTCTACACCGGTCTGAGGGTCGACCTCCGTCCCAGACTCGACTATCATGGCCGTCGTTCTATGCTTACTTGTTGATGGCCTGATGACTTTGAGTTCCAGAAGCTTTTCCACATGCCTGCGCATTTGCTCCTTCATCTTGGGCGTGACATGCTTTAGCGGCCTGTCTTCAATGGTTAACTCAGGATTTTTAATTTCGAGTCGGCATTTTACCTGGTTTTTGGCCCAATGTTTCAGGGGCTCCTCCCCTATATATCCGAGTTCCTTTAGCCTTCGGAATGTTTGAGAATCTACAATCTCCCTGCTGATGTAGCCCTTTTCCTGATCTGTCAAGGCAATGTCATAATATTCATCCTCGTTTAAATCAAGTTCTTCTATTGAGGCTACCTGGTATGCTTCCCTCTGGGTCTGGACGTTTGTAACCAGCTTATAGAATGTGATTACGTCCCCTTCGATTCTTACTCCCCCTTCCAAAGCCCTAATAAAGTTGCATCCCAAAATCATGTCTATCCCTTCTGAAAGCGAGATGTCCAGGGCGAATGTCCTTGGGGTTCTGAAGAATTGTTCCCCTATCCACAGCTTCCCCTGTTTCACTATTTTTGAGGCTTTAGAGATTGAGTTCATACCTCTTAGTGTTACGTTTACTGGGGAGTCTTCTAGGTGGGAGCTGTTGATCTTTGCTTCTCTTACAACACAGGTCGTTGCTCCTGTGTCTACGATTGCATTGAGGTATTTAATTTCTCTATCCACCTCAATTCCTACCTTGACATTATACAACCCGTTATATTTTGGGCCCGATCTGCTGGCCATAGAGAATGCCTTCTCATCTTCCTCAGTGAGCATGGATAGCTTTTCCTGCTGTAGCCATTTGATAATCTCGTCCTTTTTTTTTTAGCTCCTCATCCTTTTGCTTTAGGAGGATGTTTAAGAGCTGGTTTTCTCCTTCTAGGTCTTCTAACCTTCTTTCACTTTCCCGATCGATTTCCTGTACAACTGTTGTGGGCGGTCCTTTTGCTTTGAACTCTTTTATTTGCTCCAAGGCCTGATTTAGCTCCTCAATCAAGGCCTGCTTTTCTTTCTCAAGTTTCCCATTAATGTCACCCAGAGCTTTGGCGATTTCTTTCCACCTTGGCTCTTCATGTTGTGTCGAGAAACTTCTTTCTCTTGGGATTGTGATATCAAAACAATATTTGCTGCATAAGCAACATATGACCATTTGGCAACTGGCGCACTTCATTCTTTCTTGCATTCGGGCTTCCAGTTTGCACGACCTACAAACTTCTGCTCCTGTGGTATTGAAATCCCATGAGTGAATACACTCATACTCTTTCCTCGAGACTCTGACCTGGGATCTCCAAGTTCCTGATTTGCCAATTAGGGTGTCTTCTTCTATAGAAAATACCATGGCTAGATTTTCCTGGCCATCCTCGCCTTCAGAAAGGGAGTATATGTCGGAGACCTCGTCCTCGTCTTCTCCAACTGAGACTATTTCCTCGTCTTCCTTGATGGCTAAATTTTCGATGATATGTACCCTATCTGAATACTGTTTTCTATTTCGGCATTCGCTTGCATAGTGCCCTTCTTCTCCGCACGCATAGCATTTGCACTTCCTATTTCTGAGATGTTTTCTTTTGTCGATCCTTACGTGTGTCTTGTGCGGTTTCCCTTTATAGGTGGTGGTCTTCCTCCTTCCATACTTGTACCCGGGTTTTTTATAGTACCCTGGTACAGGAAATTCTCTACAGAAATCCAAATTTTTTAAAGACCTTTGGTATGCCGCCTCTCTGCATACTTCTTCAAGGTAGTTTTGAGTGAAGGTGATCCTTGCCGGTACCCCAATAGTGTTGCCTGGATACTTCTCCTTGAAGGCTTTGGATATTCTATCCCCAAGACCGTTGGGTAGCTTCGTAAAGAATTCATCGGATAGTTCCGATGAAATCCACATTCTTCCAGTTGTTGCTGCTAGGTCCATGTAGCTTGCCATGTATCTCTTAATAGCGATCCCGCTCATGTCCATACAGATTAGGCTTTTGATGGCCTTATATGCTGCGTCTTGTGATGTGGTTGTTCCAGTCTTTGGGTCTTCAAGATAGAAGATTCTTCTAATCTGTGAGATGGTGTTTTGGGTACCATTCCCACCCAGCGCTTGCTGCTTCATTTGCTCGTACTCCTCAGGGTACGCCATTCTCCAGGTCTGGAATGTCTTCTTCTCTGTTTCTCCGAGTAGATTCTCAATATAGATCAACTTATCTTCGGATGTGGCAAAGGCTTTGTCCGCCATATGGTTAAGAGTGGTGGATTCCCATCTTTCGAAGATCTTAGGATCATAGCTGGGCGTGAGTACCAGCATAGACCCATTCTGTTGCTGAGCTGATGGGAGCGCGAAGAATTCTTCTGGGTTTTTGTACCTGAAGTTCCTTCCCGAGGTTGAGGGGTAGTTCTCGTAACTTCCCCATCCTTGCTGTGTTGTGGCTGGAGCGTAGCCTGCTGGACCTACCATGTCCACATCTGGTGGTCTGTATTGGCTTGTTACAGACGAATTCACTAGTTCCGCTACCTTCTTTAGCTCCGGATAATCAGATATCATTGCTATATTTACACTTGTAATACTGGAGGTGTCTGATTCTTCAAGATTTTATTTTAAGGGGAAAAGGCTTTGTCCGCCATATGGTTAAGAGTCTATGGTATTATGGCGCAAAAGAAACGCAGAAATATCAAATGGATCTTGTTTTCTGCTTGGTTAGTCTTACGAAAACATTAAATTGAAGAGGAAGAAAGTGATGTGGAGAAAGCTTGCTAATTTTATTAAATGCTCAAAGTGGACAACAGAGAGTGTTTCTCGATGCCCAGCAATGAGGGTTTACACTTCCTTATATAGAAAGAGCAATATGCTTGCAAACATCTTGGCCGGGTACTCCTATGGGCCCCATCATCACCAATAATGTAGGCAAAGCATTATTGCCCTCCCACAAGGTTCATTGTGCGTGACGCAACATCGCACCCAGAACCTTATCCCTTATCAGCTTTATGATCAATAATGTAGGCAAAGCATTATTGCCCTCCCACAAGGTTCATTGTGCGTGACGCAGCATCGCACCCAGAACCTTATCCCTTATCAGCTTTATGAGCTGGTACAATGCTACTTTACTTTCCCACCGTTGAAAGTGGGCGAGGGCATCTCGTTACCCTACGCTGGTTAGTGCCATCCAGCGATGCGGGTCTTCTTTTTCTCGTCTTTGGCCACTAGGGGCTGTACTCATTATCACTTGGGTTCCAAGGTGCCTCATCCTCGAAAGGCTGTGACCAGTCTTCGTTTATCCTTGCTTGGACGTAGTCTTCGAGATGGTCATCCCACCACCAGGCATGGCAGATATCTTCTGCGCACTTCCAGAAATCTCTATTTGGATTTCTCTCCGTTCTTGATGTTTTAATGGCCGCGGGTCGTCCACAGTTACACCTTGGGTAGATGCTCCTTTCTGGATCTCGTGCTATGGTGAAGTATATTTGCTCAAATTTCCACAAGGCGAAGATTTCCTCAAGTGCTTCCTTGTTTTCTTCGTCCTTTAAACACATAATAACAATCCTTGATAATGTATCAGCCAGGATATTATCCTTCCCATCTATGTGCTCGAACTTGACTTGTACTCCTAGCCCTGTAATGAAATCAGAAAACGTTAACCAACGAACCCTTGAGGGTTTGTTTTGGGCGATCTTGGAGTAAAAGGATACAATCGCCTGGCAATCTGTTCGAATGATTATCTCCCTTTTGTCAAGATAATAAATTTTGAATTTATCCAGGCTATGAATGACCGCCTGGATTTCCGCATCTATTGTGCTTTTGATGGGGCTGAATTTCCCACTAGCATATGCACACACCTTTTCAGATGCCTTGTTCTGGCCAGAGAGTTTCCATTTACATATACCTCCCCATCCTTCCATACAACCGTCTGTCTCTAAGATAATAATGGCTTCCTCAGGTGGTAATTCCATTTCAGGTAGATTTTGTACCTGCTGTTTCACCTTGCTGACCAACGCCCAGTCTTGTTTATTCATTTTCTTCTCTCCTGTTGGTGAAACTTTTGAGTAAAGTGGGCCTAGTGTTTTACCCAGGCCTGGGATGTAGTTTCTTGCATAGTTGAGAATACCTAGCCAGGACCGCAATCCTTTTGTCGTCTTTAGGTCGTCTTCTTTGAATTCTGCAACCTTTTTGATTATGTGTGGCTGCAGCTTGATTTTGGATTGCCCAATTGTGGCGCCAAGGAAGTCTACCTGACTTACTCCTATTTTCATCTTGGTTGGGCTTAGGACTAGCCCATTTGCCTCGCAAATTTCCATGAACTTATTCAGATGTTGGATATGTTGCTGCGGGGTTTCAGAAAATACCAAAATGTCATCAATATATACCGCAATGAATGCTTCGGTTCCTCGGAAGCAGTTATCCATCTTGCGTTGAAATATTGCCGGCGCATTCTTCAGGCCGAATGGCATCACCAGCCATTCATACAGTCCATCGATGGCCCAGAATGCCGTCCATGGAATGGAGCTTTCTTCCATTGCTACCTGGTGGAATCCACTTTTAAGATCAAATTTTGAATATACCTTGGATCGTCCGATCCTTTGTATTATGGTGTTGATTCCTGGTAGTGAGTACTGGTCCTTTTCCGTGTTGTCGTTTAATCTTTTGTAGTTGAAGACCAGCCTTTCTTTTCCCCTTTTTTCTACACCGGTCTGAGGGTCGACCTCCGTCCCAGACTCGACTATCATGGCCGTCGTTCTATGCTTACTTGTTGATGGCCTGATGACTTTGAGTTCCAGAAGCTTTTCCACATGCCTGCGCATTTGCTCCTTCATCTTGGGCGTGACATGCTTTAGCGGCCTGTCTTCAATGGTTAACTCAGGATTTTTAATTTCGAGTCGGCATTTTACCTGGTTTTTGGCCCAATGTTTCAGGGGCTCCTCCCCTATATATCCGAGTTCCTTTAGCCTTCGGAATGTTTGAGAATCTACAATCTCCCTGCTGATGTAGCCCTTTTCCTGATCTGTCAAGGCAATGTCATAATATTCATCCTCGTTTAAATCAAGTTCTTCTATTGAGGCTACCTGGTATGCTTCCCTCTGGGTCTGGACGTTTGTAACCAGCTTATAGAATGTGATTACGTCCCCTTCGATTCTTACTCCCCCTTCCAAAGCCCTAATAAAGTTGCATCCCAAAATCATGTCTATCCCTTCTGAAAGCGAGATGTCCAGGGCGAATGTCCTTGGGGTTCTGAAGAATTGTTCCCCTATCCACAGCTTCCCCTGTTTCACTATTTTTGAGGCTTTAGAGATTGAGTTCATACCTCTTAGTGTTACGTTTACTGGGGAGTCTTCTAGGTGGGAGCTGTTGATCTTTGCTTCTCTTACAACACAGGTCGTTGCTCCTGTGTCTACGATTGCATTGAGGTATTTAATTTCTCTATCCACCTCAATTCCTACCTTGACATTATACAACCCGTTATATTTTGGGCCCGATCTGCTGGCCATAGAGAATGCCTTCTCATCTTCCTCAGTGAGCATGGATAGCTTTTCCTGCTGTAGCCATTTGATAATCTCGTCCTTTTTTTTTTAGCTCCTCATCCTTTTGCTTTAGGAGGATGTTTAAGAGCTGGTTTTCTCCTTCTAGGTCTTCTAACCTTCTTTCACTTTCCCGATCGATTTCCTGTACAACTGTTGTGGGCGGTCCTTTTGCTTTGAACTCTTTTATTTGCTCCAAGGCCTGATTTAGCTCCTCAATCAAGGCCTGCTTTTCTTTCTCAAGTTTCCCATTAATGTCACCCAGAGCTTTGGCGATTTCTTTCCACCTTGGCTCTTCATGTTGTGTCGAGAAACTTCTTTCTCTTGGGATTGTGATATCAAAACAATATTTGCTGCATAAGCAACATATGACCATTTGGCAACTGGCGCACTTCATTCTTTCTTGCATTCGGGCTTCCAGTTTGCACGACCTACAAACTTCTGCTCCTGTGGTATTGAAATCCCATGAGTGAATACACTCATACTCTTTCCTCGAGACTCTGACCTGGGATCTCCAAGTTCCTGATTTGCCAATTAGGGTGTCTTCTTCTATAGAAAATACCATGGCTAGATTTTCCTGGCCATCCTCGCCTTCAGAAAGGGAGTATATGTCGGAGACCTCGTCCTCGTCTTCTCCAACTGAGACTATTTCCTCGTCTTCCTTGATGGCTAAATTTTCGATGATATGTACCCTATCTGAATACTGTTTTCTATTTCGGCATTCGCTTGCATAGTGCCCTTCTTCTCCGCACGCATAGCATTTGCACTTCCTATTTCTGAGATGTTTTCTTTTGTCGATCCTTACGTGTGTCTTGTGCGGTTTCCCTTTATAGGTGGTGGTCTTCCTCCTTCCATACTTGTACCCGGGTTTTTTATAGTACCCTGGTACAGGAAATTCTCTACAGAAATCCAAATTTTTTAAAGACCTTTGGTATGCCGCCTCTCTGCATACTTCTTCAAGGTAGTTTTGAGTGAAGGTGATCCTTGCCGGTACCCCAATAGTGTTGCCTGGATACTTCTCCTTGAAGGCTTTGGATATTCTATCCCCAAGACCGTTGGGTAGCTTCGTAAAGAATTCATCGGATAGTTCCGATGAAATCCACATTCTTCCAGTTGTTGCTGCTAGGTCCATGTAGCTTGCCATGTATCTCTTAATAGCGATCCCGCTCATGTCCATACAGATTAGGCTTTTGATGGCCTTATATGCTGCGTCTTGTGATGTGGTTGTTCCAGTCTTTGGGTCTTCAAGATAGAAGATTCTTCTAATCTGTGAGATGGTGTTTTGGGTACCATTCCCACCCAGCGCTTGCTGCTTCATTTGCTCGTACTCCTCAGGGTACGCCATTCTCCAGGTCTGGAATGTCTTCTTCTCTGTTTCTCCGAGTAGATTCTCAATATAGATCAACTTATCTTCGGATGTGGCAAAGGCTTTGTCCGCCATATGGTTAAGAGTGGTGGATTCCCATCTTTCGAAGATCTTAGGATCATAGCTGGGCGTGAGTACCAGCATAGACCCATTCTGTTGCTGAGCTGATGGGAGCGCGAAGAATTCTTCTGGGTTTTTGTACCTGAAGTTCCTTCCCGAGGTTGAGGGGTAGTTCTCGTAACTTCCCCATCCTTGCTGTGTTGTGGCTGGAGCGTAGCCTGCTGGACCTACCATGTCCACATCTGGTGGTCTGTATTGGCTTGTTACAGACGAATTCACTAGTTCCGCTACCTTCTTTAGCTCCGGATAATCAGATATCATTGCTATATTTACACTTGTAATACTGGAGGTGTCTGATTCTTCAAGATTTTATTTTAAGGGGAAAAGGCTTTGTCCGCCATATGGTTAAGAGTCTATGGTATTATGGCGCAAAAGAAACGCAGAAATATCAAATGGATCTTGTTTTCTGCTTGGTTAGTCTTACGAAAACATTAAATTGAAGAGGAAGAAAGTGATGTGGAGAAAGCTTGCTAATTTTATTAAATGCTCAAAGTGGACAACAGAGAGTGTTTCTCGATGCCCAGCAATGAGGGTTTACACTTCCTTATATAGAAAGAGCAATATGCTTGCAAACATCTTGGCCGGGTACTCCTATGGGCCCCATCATCACCAATAATGTAGGCAAAGCATTATTGCCCTCCCACAAGGTTCATTGTGCGTGACGCAACATCGCACCCAGAACCTTATCCCTTATCAGCTTTATGATCAATAATGTAGGCAAAGCATTATTGCCCTCCCACAAGGTTCATTGTGCGTGACGCAGCATCGCACCCAGAACCTTATCCCTTATCAGCTTTATGAGCTGGTACAATGCTACTTTACTTTCCCACCGTTGAAAGTGGGCGAGGGCATCTCGTTACCCTACGCTGGTTAGTGCCATCCAGCGATGCGGGTCTTCTTTTTCTCGTCTTTGGCCACTAGGGGCTGTACTCATTATCACTTGGGTTCCAAGGTGCCTCATCCTCGAAAGGCTGTGACCAGTCTTCGTTTATCCTTGCTTGGACGTAGTCTTCGAGATGGTCATCCCACCACCAGGCATGGCAGATATCTTCTGCGCACTTCCAGAAATCTCTATTTGGATTTCTCTCCGTTCTTGATGTTTTAATGGCCGCGGGTCGTCCACAGTTACACCTTGGGTAGATGCTCCTTTCTGGATCTCGTGCTATGGTGAAGTATATTTGCTCAAATTTCCACAAGGCGAAGATTTCCTCAAGTGCTTCCTTGTTTTCTTCGTCCTTTAAACACATAATAACAATCCTTGATAATGTATCAGCCAGGATATTATCCTTCCCATCTATGTGCTCGAACTTGACTTGTACTCCTAGCCCTGTAATGAAATCAGAAAACGTTAACCAACGAACCCTTGAGGGTTTGTTTTGGGCGATCTTGGAGTAAAAGGATACAATCGCCTGGCAATCTGTTCGAATGATTATCTCCCTTTTGTCAAGATAATAAATTTTGAATTTATCCAGGCTATGAATGACCGCCTGGATTTCCGCATCTATTGTGCTTTTGATGGGGCTGAATTTCCCACTAGCATATGCACACACCTTTTCAGATGCCTTGTTCTGGCCAGAGAGTTTCCATTTACATATACCTCCCCATCCTTCCATACAACCGTCTGTCTCTAAGATAATAATGGCTTCCTCAGGTGGTAATTCCATTTCAGGTAGATTTTGTACCTGCTGTTTCACCTTGCTGACCAACGCCCAGTCTTGTTTATTCATTTTCTTCTCTCCTGTTGGTGAAACTTTTGAGTAAAGTGGGCCTAGTGTTTTACCCAGGCCTGGGATGTAGTTTCTTGCATAGTTGAGAATACCTAGCCAGGACCGCAATCCTTTTGTCGTCTTTAGGTCGTCTTCTTTGAATTCTGCAACCTTTTTGATTATGTGTGGCTGCAGCTTGATTTTGGATTGCCCAATTGTGGCGCCAAGGAAGTCTACCTGACTTACTCCTATTTTCATCTTGGTTGGGCTTAGGACTAGCCCATTTGCCTCGCAAATTTCCATGAACTTATTCAGATGTTGGATATGTTGCTGCGGGGTTTCAGAAAATACCAAAATGTCATCAATATATACCGCAATGAATGCTTCGGTTCCTCGGAAGCAGTTATCCATCTTGCGTTGAAATATTGCCGGCGCATTCTTCAGGCCGAATGGCATCACCAGCCATTCATACAGTCCATCGATGGCCCAGAATGCCGTCCATGGAATGGAGCTTTCTTCCATTGCTACCTGGTGGAATCCACTTTTAAGATCAAATTTTGAATATACCTTGGATCGTCCGATCCTTTGTATTATGGTGTTGATTCCTGGTAGTGAGTACTGGTCCTTTTCCGTGTTGTCGTTTAATCTTTTGTAGTTGAAGACCAGCCTTTCTTTTCCCCTTTTTTCTACACCGGTCTGAGGGTCGACCTCCGTCCCAGACTCGACTATCATGGCCGTCGTTCTATGCTTACTTGTTGATGGCCTGATGACTTTGAGTTCCAGAAGCTTTTCCACATGCCTGCGCATTTGCTCCTTCATCTTGGGCGTGACATGCTTTAGCGGCCTGTCTTCAATGGTTAACTCAGGATTTTTAATTTCGAGTCGGCATTTTACCTGGTTTTTGGCCCAATGTTTCAGGGGCTCCTCCCCTATATATCCGAGTTCCTTTAGCCTTCGGAATGTTTGAGAATCTACAATCTCCCTGCTGATGTAGCCCTTTTCCTGATCTGTCAAGGCAATGTCATAATATTCATCCTCGTTTAAATCAAGTTCTTCTATTGAGGCTACCTGGTATGCTTCCCTCTGGGTCTGGACGTTTGTAACCAGCTTATAGAATGTGATTACGTCCCCTTCGATTCTTACTCCCCCTTCCAAAGCCCTAATAAAGTTGCATCCCAAAATCATGTCTATCCCTTCTGAAAGCGAGATGTCCAGGGCGAATGTCCTTGGGGTTCTGAAGAATTGTTCCCCTATCCACAGCTTCCCCTGTTTCACTATTTTTGAGGCTTTAGAGATTGAGTTCATACCTCTTAGTGTTACGTTTACTGGGGAGTCTTCTAGGTGGGAGCTGTTGATCTTTGCTTCTCTTACAACACAGGTCGTTGCTCCTGTGTCTACGATTGCATTGAGGTATTTAATTTCTCTATCCACCTCAATTCCTACCTTGACATTATACAACCCGTTATATTTTGGGCCCGATCTGCTGGCCATAGAGAATGCCTTCTCATCTTCCTCAGTGAGCATGGATAGCTTTTCCTGCTGTAGCCATTTGATAATCTCGTCCTTTTTTTTTAGCTCCTCATCCTTTTGCTTTAGGAGGATGTTTAAGAGCTGGTTTTCTCCTTCTAGGTCTTCTAACCTTCTTTCACTTTCCCGATCGATTTCCTGTACAACTGTTGTGGGCGGTCCTTTTGCTTTGAACTCTTTTATTTGCTCCAAGGCCTGATTTAGCTCCTCAATCAAGGCCTGCTTTTCTTTCTCAAGTTTCCCATTAATGTCACCCAGAGCTTTGGCGATTTCTTTCCACCTTGGCTCTTCATGTTGTGTCGAGAAACTTCTTTCTCTTGGGATTGTGATATCAAAACAATATTTGCTGCATAAGCAACATATGACCATTTGGCAACTGGCGCACTTCATTCTTTCTTGCATTCGGGCTTCCAGTTTGCACGACCTACAAACTTCTGCTCCTGTGGTATTGAAATCCCATGAGTGAATACACTCATACTCTTTCCTCGAGACTCTGACCTGGGATCTCCAAGTTCCTGATTTGCCAATTAGGGTGTCTTCTTCTATAGAAAATACCATGGCTAGATTTTCCTGGCCATCCTCGCCTTCAGAAAGGGAGTATATGTCGGAGACCTCGTCCTCGTCTTCTCCAACTGAGACTATTTCCTCGTCTTCCTTGATGGCTAAATTTTCGATGATATGTACCCTATCTGAATACTGTTTTCTATTTCGGCATTCGCTTGCATAGTGCCCTTCTTCTCCGCACGCATAGCATTTGCACTTCCTATTTCTGAGATGTTTTCTTTTGTCGATCCTTACGTGTGTCTTGTGCGGTTTCCCTTTATAGGTGGTGGTCTTCCTCCTTCCATACTTGTACCCGGGTTTTTTATAGTACCCTGGTACAGGAAATTCTCTACAGAAATCCAAATTTTTTAAAGACCTTTGGTATGCCGCCTCTCTGCATACTTCTTCAAGGTAGTTTTGAGTGAAGGTGATCCTTGCCGGTACCCCAATAGTGTTGCCTGGATACTTCTCCTTGAAGGCTTTGGATATTCTATCCCCAAGACCGTTGGGTAGCTTCGTAAAGAATTCATCGGATAGTTCCGATGAAATCCACATTCTTCCAGTTGTTGCTGCTAGGTCCATGTAGCTTGCCATGTATCTCTTAATAGCGATCCCGCTCATGTCCATACAGATTAGGCTTTTGATGGCCTTATATGCTGCGTCTTGTGATGTGGTTGTTCCAGTCTTTGGGTCTTCAAGATAGAAGATTCTTCTAATCTGTGAGATGGTGTTTTGGGTACCATTCCCACCCAGCGCTTGCTGCTTCATTTGCTCGTACTCCTCAGGGTACGCCATTCTCCAGGTCTGGAATGTCTTCTTCTCTGTTTCTCCGAGTAGATTCTCAATATAGATCAACTTATCTTCGGATGTGGCAAAGGCTTTGTCCGCCATATGGTTAAGAGTGGTGGATTCCCATCTTTCGAAGATCTTAGGATCATAGCTGGGCGTGAGTACCAGCATAGACCCATTCTGTTGCTGAGCTGATGGGAGCGCGAAGAATTCTTCTGGGTTTTTGTACCTGAAGTTCCTTCCCGAGGTTGAGGGGTAGTTCTCGTAACTTCCCCATCCTTGCTGTGTTGTGGCTGGAGCGTAGCCTGCTGGACCTACCATGTCCACATCTGGTGGTCTGTATTGGCTTGTTACAGACGAATTCACTAGTTCCGCTACCTTCTTTAGCTCCGGATAATCAGATATCATTGCTATATTTACACTTGTAAGAGGAAGAAAGTGATGTGGAGAAAGCTTGCTAATTTTATTAAATGCTCAAAGTGGACAACAGAGAGTGTTTCTCGATGCCCAGCAATGAGGGTTTACACTTCCTTATATAGAAAGAGCAATATGCTTGCAAACATCTTGGCCGGGTACTCCTATGGGCCCCATCATCACCAATAATGTAGGCAAAGCATTATTGCCCTCCCACAAGGTTCATTGTGCGTGACGCAACATCGCACCCAGAACCTTATCCCTTATCAGCTTTATGATCAATAATGTAGGCAAAGCATTATTGCCCTCCCACAAGGTTCATTGTGCGTGACGCAGCATCGCACCCAGAACCTTATCCCTTATCAGCTTTATGAGCTGGTACAATGCTACTTTACTTTCCCACCGTTGAAAGTGGGCGAGGGCATCTCGTTACCCTACGCTGGTTAGTGCCATCCAGCGATGCGGGTCTTCTTTTTCTCGTCTTTGGCCACTAGGGGCTGTACTCATTATCACTTGGGTTCCAAGGTGCCTCATCCTCGAAAGGCTGTGACCAGTCTTCGTTTATCCTTGCTTGGACGTAGTCTTCGAGATGGTCATCCCACCACCAGGCATGGCAGATATCTTCTGCGCACTTCCAGAAATCTCTATTTGGATTTCTCTCCGTTCTTGATGTTTTAATGGCCGCGGGTCGTCCACAGTTACACCTTGGGTAGATGCTCCTTTCTGGATCTCGTGCTATGGTGAAGTATATTTGCTCAAATTTCCACAAGGCGAAGATTTCCTCAAGTGCTTCCTTGTTTTCTTCGTCCTTTAAACACATAATAACAATCCTTGATAATGTATCAGCCAGGATATTATCCTTCCCATCTATGTGCTCGAACTTGACTTGTACTCCTAGCCCTGTAATGAAATCAGAAAACGTTAACCAACGAACCCTTGAGGGTTTGTTTTGGGCGATCTTGGAGTAAAAGGATACAATCGCCTGGCAATCTGTTCGAATGATTATCTCCCTTTTGTCAAGATAATAAATTTTGAATTTATCCAGGCTATGAATGACCGCCTGGATTTCCGCATCTATTGTGCTTTTGATGGGGCTGAATTTCCCACTAGCATATGCACACACCTTTTCAGATGCCTTGTTCTGGCCAGAGAGTTTCCATTTACATATACCTCCCCATCCTTCCATACAACCGTCTGTCTCTAAGATAATAATGGCTTCCTCAGGTGGTAATTCCATTTCAGGTAGATTTTGTACCTGCTGTTTCACCTTGCTGACCAACGCCCAGTCTTGTTTATTCATTTTCTTCTCTCCTGTTGGTGAAACTTTTGAGTAAAGTGGGCCTAGTGTTTTACCCAGGCCTGGGATGTAGTTTCTTGCATAGTTGAGAATACCTAGCCAGGACCGCAATCCTTTTGTCGTCTTTAGGTCGTCTTCTTTGAATTCTGCAACCTTTTTGATTATGTGTGGCTGCAGCTTGATTTTGGATTGCCCAATTGTGGCGCCAAGGAAGTCTACCTGACTTACTCCTATTTTCATCTTGGTTGGGCTTAGGACTAGCCCATTTGCCTCGCAAATTTCCATGAACTTATTCAGATGTTGGATATGTTGCTGCGGGGTTTCAGAAAATACCAAAATGTCATCAATATATACCGCAATGAATGCTTCGGTTCCTCGGAAGCAGTTATCCATCTTGCGTTGAAATATTGCCGGCGCATTCTTCAGGCCGAATGGCATCACCAGCCATTCATACAGTCCATCGATGGCCCAGAATGCCGTCCATGGAATGGAGCTTTCTTCCATTGCTACCTGGTGGAATCCACTTTTAAGATCAAATTTTGAATATACCTTGGATCGTCCGATCCTTTGTATTATGGTGTTGATTCCTGGTAGTGAGTACTGGTCCTTTTCCGTGTTGTCGTTTAATCTTTTGTAGTTGAAGACCAGCCTTTCTTTTCCCCTTTTTTCTACACCGGTCTGAGGGTCGACCTCCGTCCCAGACTCGACTATCATGGCCGTCGTTCTATGCTTACTTGTTGATGGCCTGATGACTTTGAGTTCCAGAAGCTTTTCCACATGCCTGCGCATTTGCTCCTTCATCTTGGGCGTGACATGCTTTAGCGGCCTGTCTTCAATGGTTAACTCAGGATTTTTAATTTCGAGTCGGCATTTTACCTGGTTTTTGGCCCAATGTTTCAGGGGCTCCTCCCCTATATATCCGAGTTCCTTTAGCCTTCGGAATGTTTGAGAATCTACAATCTCCCTGCTGATGTAGCCCTTTTCCTGATCTGTCAAGGCAATGTCATAATATTCATCCTCGTTTAAATCAAGTTCTTCTATTGAGGCTACCTGGTATGCTTCCCTCTGGGTCTGGACGTTTGTAACCAGCTTATAGAATGTGATTACGTCCCCTTCGATTCTTACTCCCCCTTCCAAGGCCCTAATAAAGTTGCATCCCAAAATCATGTCTATCCCTTCTGAAAGCGAGATGTCCAGGGCGAATGTCCTTGGGGTTCTGAAGAATTGTTCCCCTATCCACAGCTTCCCCTGTTTCACTATTTTTGAGGCTTTAGAGATTGAGTTCATACCTCTTAGTGTTACGTTTACTGGGGAGTCTTCTAGGTGGGAGCTGTTGATCTTTGCTTCTCTTACAACACAGGTCGTTGCTCCTGTGTCTACGATTGCATTGAGGTATTTAATTTCTCTATCCACCTCAATTCCTACCTTGACATTATACAACCCGTTATATTTTGGGCCCGATCTGCTGGCCATAGAGAATGCCTTCTCATCTTCCTCAGTGAGCATGGATAGCTTTTCCTGCTGTAGCCATTTGATAATCTCGTCCTTTTTTTTTAGCTCCTCATCCTTTTGCTTTAGGAGGATGTTTAAGAGCTGGTTTTCTCCTTCTAGGTCTTCTAACCTTCTTTCACTTTCCCGATCGATTTCCTGTACAACTGTTGTGGGCGGTCCTTTTGCTTTGAACTCTTTTATTTGCTCCAAGGCCTGATTTAGCTCCTCAATCAAGGCCTGCTTTTCTTTCTCAAGTTTCCCATTAATGTCACCCAGAGCTTTGGCGATTTCTTTCCACCTTGGCTCTTCATGTTGTGTCGAGAAACTTCTTTCTCTTGGGATTGTGATATCAAAACAATATTTGCTGCATAAGCAACATATGACCATTTGGCAACTGGCGCACTTCATTCTTTCTTGCATTCGGGCTTCCAGTTTGCACGACCTACAAACTTCTGCTCCTGTGGTATTGAAATCCCATGAGTGAATACACTCATACTCTTTCCTCGAGACTCTGACCTGGGATCTCCAAGTTCCTGATTTGCCAATTAGGGTGTCTTCTTCTATAGAAAATACCATGGCTAGATTTTCCTGGCCATCCTCGCCTTCAGAAAGGGAGTATATGTCGGAGACCTCGTCCTCGTCTTCTCCAACTGAGACTATTTCCTCGTCTTCCTTGATGGCTAAATTTTCGATGATATGTACCCTATCTGAATACTGTTTTCTATTTCGGCATTCGCTTGCATAGTGCCCTTCTTCTCCGCACGCATAGCATTTGCACTTCCTATTTCTGAGATGTTTTCTTTTGTCGATCCTTACGTGTGTCTTGTGCGGTTTCCCTTTATAGGTGGTGGTCTTCCTCCTTCCATACTTGTACCCGGGTTTTTTATAGTACCCTGGTACAGGAAATTCTCTACAGAAATCCAAATTTTTTAAAGACCTTTGGTATGCCGCCTCTCTGCATACTTCTTCAAGGTAGTTTTGAGTGAAGGTGATCCTTGCCGGTACCCCAATAGTGTTGCCTGGATACTTCTCCTTGAAGGCTTTGGATATTCTATCCCCAAGACCGTTGGGTAGCTTCGTAAAGAATTCATCGGATAGTTCCGATGAAATCCACATTCTTCCAGTTGTTGCTGCTAGGTCCATGTAGCTTGCCATGTATCTCTTAATAGCGATCCCGCTCATGTCCATACAGATTAGGCTTTTGATGGCCTTATATGCTGCGTCTTGTGATGTGGTTGTTCCAGTCTTTGGGTCTTCAAGATAGAAGATTCTTCTAATCTGTGAGATGGTGTTTTGGGTACCATTCCCACCCAGCGCTTGCTGCTTCATTTGCTCGTACTCCTCAGGGTACGCCATTCTCCAGGTCTGGAATGTCTTCTTCTCTGTTTCTCCGAGTAGATTCTCAATATAGATCAACTTATCTTCGGATGTGGCAAAGGCTTTGTCCGCCATATGGTTAAGAGTGGTGGATTCCCATCTTTCGAAGATCTTAGGATCATAGCTGGGCGTGAGTACCAGCATAGACCCATTCTGTTGCTGAGCTGATGGGAGCGCGAAGAATTCTTCTGGGTTTTTGTACCTGAAGTTCCTTCCCGAGGTTGAGGGGTAGTTCTCGTAACTTCCCCATCCTTGCTGTGTTGTGGCTGGAGCGTAGCCTGCTGGACCTACCATGTCCACATCTGGTGGTCTGTATTGGCTTGTTACAGACGAATTCACTAGTTCCGCTACCTTCTTTAGCTCCGGATAATCAGATATCATTGCTATATTTACACTTGTAATACTGGAGGTGTCTGATTCTTCAAGATTTCGGAGGAATTGAGAGATAATTTCCTCCTCCCCCTCCCAACTTTGGGAAGATGGTGTTGAGGGAACATCTTTAGTGAGATCAATACCGGATTCAAAGGCCAATTGAGCCCATTCGTCGATCTCGTCTGTGAGCATGGCGATGGTGTGCTCTTCATCAGAGTTGATTTCATCATCATGCTGATTATACTGCGGAGGCTTGGATGAGGTTGATACTTCATAGTCACCAAATCCGATAGAGATGCTGCCGTCGTATCGGACGTTGGTGCTCATCCTGGCGGGTTGCATTGGTATCGCGACTGAGGATGGTGCTAATGTCCACTCGCCACCATAATGTGGCTTTGCGGAGTATTTGGTGGCATCAATCGCTCGTACCCCTTTAGAGCGTAAATATTCTGCCACTCTCTCAATCTTATAGGCAAACCCCACGTTCGGAGTGTTGGAGAGTCTGGAGGTTATGCTTCTGGTGATTAAGAGGTTGGCTTCTCCTCCTTCCCATGAGTCATATCCCTTGGTTCGAATTGATATCTGAATATGACGATAGAAATCCCGTATCGTCATCATGATGTCCGGAATGATATAGATTAGCTGATTGCCTTCCGCCAGATCAACCTCCATAGCCGCGATAATACTGCGGTCGTCCTCGTTCCATCGGGTGTCTCTAAATACGAGGAATGCCATGGTGCCGGCATATCTTCGATGTAGGATTTGGAACCTTACTTGTAATACACCCAGGTGGATGTATTCCATACCTGCCCTGGTCAAGGCCGTATAGGACTCCTGTGGGATGAACGTCCTATCTTGTTGGCTGTTTCTAGGGATCAACATTCTTTCTTCCGAGCGGTGATGGTACACCCGATGATGGATGTCATCACGCCTTGTCATATATAGTACTTCTGCAGGTACTGTCCGAGCTCTTTCCTGCATGGATCTCTGTAGCTCGGTCTCCGGGTTCATCAGGAGGGCCAGGGTGTGCTCCCTTGGTTGCCTTCCAACAATTGTCCTTCCTATGTTGCCTATGTTTCTGGCAACTCTTGTGGCTTCATACCTGGCTCTTTGAGTCCTTCTGTAGTCTCTGACTTGGTCTTCGACTAGAGAGCTTCCTGGTTCTGTGATGGTACTAGATTCATTAGTTCCCAGTATGCTTCCCCTCATGGCCATCTTTGACTGATCTGAGGATGTTGTAGGGATTTCTGATGACCTTTAGGTTGCCTCCGGCCTCCTTTGTAGATATTTTGAGGCTGCCAAGCTTTAGTGTGAGTGCTTCAAGCTCGGCTCCGATTGCAGGGGCTGCTTTGGCTGCTTCAATGTTTTTGACCCTTGTTTCTATCTGTAGGATTCTTTCTTCCAAGGTCAGCAACTTTGTATCACAACGGATTAATAGGAAGATGATAGAGTTGAGTTGCCTTGTTAGGGACGCGATATTTGGATTATCTGATTTCTCAGTAAATCCGGTGGCGCTGTCCCAATCTTGTTTGGTGGCGCGTAGTGCTTCTATATATGCTGTGCTTGCCTTTGAATTGGCAAGACTCATTTAAGATAGGAGCGCCTCCTCCAGTCTATGGATTAGGATCTCAACTTTGCTGACTTTTGAAGATAGCTCTTTGACGAGTGCCTCAGTCTGTTGTTCGATGATCTTTGGTTGCTCCGATATCCTCAGGACTAGTGTCTCGACGTCTTCCTTTGATAAAGGCTTCCTTCTCGTGAGAACTCCTCTGAGCCCGAGGATTTCCTTCTGAATGATATCCTCAGCCTCCTTCAGATTCCTTACTTCAGTCGTCAATTGATTGATGGCTGCCTTACTAGCCCTGAGATTCTCCTGGAGCTTAATATTGTCCTCACGAAGTTCTTTGACCACCCTGTCACAGCTGGAGTGGATAGCGGCGAGTTGTACCTTGTTGCCAAGGTCAGTCCTGTAACACAAGATGGATAGGTTGCGACCGAGGTCCCTTTTGGATACTTTGTCAATTAGTGCAAGATCTAAGTATTCAAGTGATGCTTTCTCTAAAGTATGGGAGGTTTTGAATTCCTCGAACTTTTGTTCCCAAAAATTTCTTGTGGACATAAACTTGGTGAAGCTGTCTTTTCTTTGAGCTGATGGGGGTTACTTTGGGCTTTGTGCTAGTTCCCTCTTTGAAGATTGGTTTTTTTTTTTTTTTTTTTTTTTTTTTTTTTTTTTTTTTTTTTTTTTTTTTTTTTTTTTTTTTACCCCGTTCTAATTAACAGCACTTGAAACGGATTTCTTATCTTTGGGACTAAATTAGTGCCTATCCTTAGACCAGTTCTGACTCTTGGACATACATTCCCAACCAGTTTTCCCCTGAATGGCATATTTTGCCTTAAACGGGTACTTTGCGTCGGTTGTTTATGCAAATCCTCAACAGATACTAAGGTCATAAGGCTATGAACACCATTGTTTGTCCTTGTAAACGATAATAATTTCAATTTCGTATGCCATACAATTTAGAACAGGAATTATAGAGATAAAAAAAAAAATCATAATGCATAATACCAATCTTCAGGAGAATAACTAGTACAGAGGCCGTCAGGCCCCTATCTGAAAGTTTTACCCCATGAAAGACATACCTGAACCAAGCTCTGATACCATGAATGGCGCAAAAGAAACGCAGAAATATCAAATGGATCTTGTTTTCTGCTTGGTTAGTCTTACGAAAACATTAAATTGAAGAGGAAGAAAGTGATGTGGAGAAAGCTTGCTAATTTTATTAAATGCTCAAAGTGGACAACAGAGAGTGTTTCTCGATGCCCAGCAATGAGGGTTTACACTTCCTTATATAGAAAGAGCAATATGCTTGCAAACATCTTGGCCGGGTACTCCTATGGGCCCCATCATCACCAATAATGTAGGCAAAGCATTATTGCCCTCCCACAAGGTTCATTGTGCGTGACGCAACATCGCACCCAGAACCTTATCCCTTATCAGCTTTATGATCAATAATGTAGGCAAAGCATTATTGCCCTCCCACAAGGTTCATTGTGCGTGACGCAGCATCGCACCCAGAACCTTATCCCTTATCAGCTTTATGAGCTGGTACAATGCTACTTTACTTTCCCACCGTTGAAAGTGGGCGAGGGCATCTCGTTACCCTACGCTGGTTAGTGCCATCCAGCGATGCGGGTCTTCTTTTTCTCGTCTTTGGCCACTAGGGGCTGTACTCATTATCACTTGGGTTCCAAGGTGCCTCATCCTCGAAAGGCTGTGACCAGTCTTCGTTTATCCTTGCTTGGACGTAGTCTTCGAGATGGTCATCCCACCACCAGGCATGGCAGATATCTTCTGCGCACTTCCAGAAATCTCTATTTGGATTTCTCTCCGTTCTTGATGTTTTAATGGCCGCGGGTCGTCCACAGTTACACCTTGGGTAGATGCTCCTTTCTGGATCTCGTGCTATGGTGAAGTATATTTGCTCAAATTTCCACAAGGCGAAGATTTCCTCAAGTGCTTCCTTGTTTTCTTCGTCCTTTAAACACATAATAACAATCCTTGATAATGTATCAGCCAGGATATTATCCTTCCCATCTATGTGCTCGAACTTGACTTGTACTCCTAGCCCTGTAATGAAATCAGAAAACGTTAACCAACGAACCCTTGAGGGTTTGTTTTGGGCGATCTTGGAGTAAAAGGATACAATCGCCTGGCAATCTGTTCGAATGATTATCTCCCTTTTGTCAAGATAATAAATTTTGAATTTATCCAGGCTATGAATGACCGCCTGGATTTCCGCATCTATTGTGCTTTTGATGGGGCTGAATTTCCCACTAGCATATGCACACACCTTTTCAGATGCCTTGTTCTGGCCAGAGAGTTTCCATTTACATATACCTCCCCATCCTTCCATACAACCGTCTGTCTCTAAGATAATAATGGCTTCCTCAGGTGGTAATTCCATTTCAGGTAGATTTTGTACCTGCTGTTTCACCTTGCTGACCAACGCCCAGTCTTGTTTATTCATTTTCTTCTCTCCTGTTGGTGAAACTTTTGAGTAAAGTGGGCCTAGTGTTTTACCCAGGCCTGGGATGTAGTTTCTTGCATAGTTGAGAATACCTAGCCAGGACCGCAATCCTTTTGTCGTCTTTAGGTCGTCTTCTTTGAATTCTGCAACCTTTTTGATTATGTGTGGCTGCAGCTTGATTTTGGATTGCCCAATTGTGGCGCCAAGGAAGTCTACCTGACTTACTCCTATTTTCATCTTGGTTGGGCTTAGGACTAGCCCATTTGCCTCGCAAATTTCCATGAACTTATTCAGATGTTGGATATGTTGCTGCGGGGTTTCAGAAAATACCAAAATGTCATCAATATATACCGCAATGAATGCTTCGGTTCCTCGGAAGCAGTTATCCATCTTGCGTTGAAATATTGCCGGCGCATTCTTCAGGCCGAATGGCATCACCAGCCATTCATACAGTCCATCGATGGCCCAGAATGCCGTCCATGGAATGGAGCTTTCTTCCATTGCTACCTGGTGGAATCCACTTTTAAGATCAAATTTTGAATATACCTTGGATCGTCCGATCCTTTGTATTATGGTGTTGATTCCTGGTAGTGAGTACTGGTCCTTTTCCGTGTTGTCGTTTAATCTTTTGTAGTTGAAGACCAGCCTTTCTTTTCCCCTTTTTTCTACACCGGTCTGAGGGTCGACCTCCGTCCCAGACTCGACTATCATGGCCGTCGTTCTATGCTTACTTGTTGATGGCCTGATGACTTTGAGTTCCAGAAGCTTTTCCACATGCCTGCGCATTTGCTCCTTCATCTTGGGCGTGACATGCTTTAGCGGCCTGTCTTCAATGGTTAACTCAGGATTTTTAATTTCGAGTCGGCATTTTACCTGGTTTTTGGCCCAATGTTTCAGGGGCTCCTCCCCTATATATCCGAGTTCCTTTAGCCTTCGGAATGTTTGAGAATCTACAATCTCCCTGCTGATGTAGCCCTTTTCCTGATCTGTCAAGGCAATGTCATAATATTCATCCTCGTTTAAATCAAGTTCTTCTATTGAGGCTACCTGGTATGCTTCCCTCTGGGTCTGGACGTTTGTAACCAGCTTATAGAATGTGATTACGTCCCCTTCGATTCTTACTCCCCCTTCCAAAGCCCTAATAAAGTTGCATCCCAAAATCATGTCTATCCCTTCTGAAAGCGAGATGTCCAGGGCGAATGTCCTTGGGGTTCTGAAGAATTGTTCCCCTATCCACAGCTTCCCCTGTTTCACTATTTTTGAGGCTTTAGAGATTGAGTTCATACCTCTTAGTGTTACGTTTACTGGGGAGTCTTCTAGGTGGGAGCTGTTGATCTTTGCTTCTCTTACAACACAGGTCGTTGCTCCTGTGTCTACGATTGCATTGAGGTATTTAATTTCTCTATCCACCTCAATTCCTACCTTGACATTATACAACCCGTTATATTTTGGGCCCGATCTGCTGGCCATAGAGAATGCCTTCTCATCTTCCTCAGTGAGCATGGATAGCTTTTCCTGCTGTAGCCATTTGATAATCTCGTCCTTTTTTTTTAGCTCCTCATCCTTTTGCTTTAGGAGGATGTTTAAGAGCTGGTTTTCTCCTTCTAGGTCTTCTAACCTTCTTTCACTTTCCCGATCGATTTCCTGTACAACTGTTGTGGGCGGTCCTTTTGCTTTGAACTCTTTTATTTGCTCCAAGGCCTGATTTAGCTCCTCAATCAAGGCCTGCTTTTCTTTCTCAAGTTTCCCATTAATGTCACCCAGAGCTTTGGCGATTTCTTTCCACCTTGGCTCTTCATGTTGTGTCGAGAAACTTCTTTCTCTTGGGATTGTGATATCAAAACAATATTTGCTGCATAAGCAACATATGACCATTTGGCAACTGGCGCACTTCATTCTTTCTTGCATTCGGGCTTCCAGTTTGCACGACCTACAAACTTCTGCTCCTGTGGTATTGAAATCCCATGAGTGAATACACTCATACTCTTTCCTCGAGACTCTGACCTGGGATCTCCAAGTTCCTGATTTGCCAATTAGGGTGTCTTCTTCTATAGAAAATACCATGGCTAGATTTTCCTGGCCATCCTCGCCTTCAGAAAGGGAGTATATGTCGGAGACCTCGTCCTCGTCTTCTCCAACTGAGACTATTTCCTCGTCTTCCTTGATGGCTAAATTTTCGATGATATGTACCCTATCTGAATACTGTTTTCTATTTCGGCATTCGCTTGCATAGTGCCCTTCTTCTCCGCACGCATAGCATTTGCACTTCCTATTTCTGAGATGTTTTCTTTTGTCGATCCTTACGTGTGTCTTGTGCGGTTTCCCTTTATAGGTGGTGGTCTTCCTCCTTCCATACTTGTACCCGGGTTTTTTATAGTACCCTGGTACAGGAAATTCTCTACAGAAATCCAAATTTTTTAAAGACCTTTGGTATGCCGCCTCTCTGCATACTTCTTCAAGGTAGTTTTGAGTGAAGGTGATCCTTGCCGGTACCCCAATAGTGTTGCCTGGATACTTCTCCTTGAAGGCTTTGGATATTCTATCCCCAAGACCGTTGGGTAGCTTCGTAAAGAATTCATCGGATAGTTCCGATGAAATCCACATTCTTCCAGTTGTTGCTGCTAGGTCCATGTAGCTTGCCATGTATCTGAGCATAGACCGTCTGTAACAAGTGTAAATATAGCAATGATTCTTCAATATAGATCAACTTATCTTCGGATGTGGCAAAGGCTTTGTCCGCCATATGGTTAAGAGTGGTGGATTCCCATCTTTCGAAGATCTTAGGATCATAGCTGGGCGTGAGTACCAGCATAGACCCATTCTGTTGCTGAGCTGATGGGAGCGCGAAGAATTCTTCTGGGTTTTTGTACCTGAAGTTCCTTCCCGAGGTTGAGGGGTAGTTCTCGTAACTTCCCCATCCTTGCTGTGTTGTGGCTGGAGCGTAGCCTGCTGGACCTACCATGTCCACATCTGGTGGTCTGTATTGGCTTGTTACAGACGAATTCACTAGTTCCGCTACCTTCTTTAGCTCCGGATAATCAGATATCATTCATCTTCAGAACACAAAGTACCACGCCGCCGCTAATCCCACCTTGGAGCTATTACCAAGTGTTAATGTTAAGCAAGTCCAAGCAGTGCTGTAAATTGCCATGAGGAACAGATTTGATGAACATATCAGCTGAATTGTCTTCAGTGCCAATCTTCTTCACCTTAATCATCTTCTCAGTGCGGATGAAGTGATATCTGACATCAATGTGTTTGGTTCTTTTATGTTGTACTTGATCCTTAGCTAAACATATTGCACTCAAACTATCACAGTGCACTATAACCTGCTCCTGATGTAATCCGAGATCTCCAATCAAGCCTTTTAACCAGATGCCTTCCTTGGCAGCTTCTGTCAGTACCATGTATTCAGCCTCTGTGGTGGACAATGTAACTGATGGCTGAAGTGTGGCCTTCCAACTAATAGCTGAACTGCCCAAAGTGAAGACATAGCCTATCATAGATCATCTTCCATCAACATCTCCAGCATAATCTGAATCTGAGTACTCTGCAATCAAACACTATTTATTACTTCTGTAGATGAGGCCAATATCAGATGTTCCCCTCATATACCGAAAAATTCGCTTCACTGCTTGCCAGTGCTCCTTTCCTGGATCGCTTGTGAATCTTTTGACAACACTGACTGCTTGAGCAATATCCGGTCTTGTGCAAACCATGGCATACATCAGACTTCCAATTGCACTAGCATATAGAACCCGAGACATGTACTCCTTTTCTGCTTTTGATTTTTCTATAGTGATCATCCTAAATTCTTTCTTTCCAAATATTTCCAAAAACTCCATAATTCGAGAGGTGTCTGGAATCAGAGACCAACATATGATGAAAATTCTTACCTTGCATCAAGAAGGTGACCTTCAGCTGCAAGAACTACTTGGCGACTGAACAGAGGGGTTGAACAGGAGGGAGGGGAAGCCAGCAAAAATTAGGAGTCGATGCAGTTGCCCTCCTTCTTTATAGCAACAAGAGAAGGTTCATGATGCAGCTAACCATGTAGCTCTAGTGTTTTCCTTTCTTTTCCTTTTTTTTTTTTGCGTGTTTTTTTTTATAAAAGTATATTCCTGTTTATGCCACGTTCTTATACTATGTCAACAAAGTCGTATGGATTGCGAATCAATTTGTCCCCTGGCTTATATTGAGGCAGTCCAATTTGAGAGGCTGAACAATTCATATCAAGTTCCCCAAAAAAATCTACTTCATATTAGGGCTCTCAGGTGGTTGACACCCATGCTTGTGATGAACTATCAGATTGCAAGGGATTCCATATTTTATTCACAAGAAACACACAAAAAAGAAACTATGGTAACTTGTGGGGTAAAATAATATGGTTTCTTTTTTTCTTTTCTGGGAGGCAAAAAGCGAGTTCAAGAAGGTGCATCCACAATTTGATTTTGCAATGGAGAAAGAATAGTTCAATTTTACTTACTTTTTTTTATTAGATCATTTGTGGTTGTTCTGGCCGCCTGTGATTGGAGAATGAGAGAGCCAGAGGGGGAAAGAGGAAGAGCAATATTATTATTTGGTGGATCTCAATCACATATTAATACTAGCCAAGTTCTCATTAATCAGGTCGAGTGTCTGACGTCACACATGTTTACCGAGTCCCCTCGAGTTGTCAGTGATACAAGTAATATGGGTCTACCTCACCTTTCACTTGTTCTCTATTTTTAGACCATATTATAAAAATTTCATAGTGAAAAAGATAAGGAGCACCTTCATTTTATTCAAATAATATTATTACATACCGAAATTGTTAGTTATTGAAACTAAATTCAATGAGTACCGTTAAGTTCGAATATTTTTTTTTCAGAAAAAAGCTATTTTTCTCTAACCACTATTTTTTGCATCCTAACTCAAATCTATCAAAATGCCCACATCTTTTTTTTTCTTTTACTATACTATCGTTTGTTCTAAGTAAATTACATGAATCGTCCTCTAATTTTGAGTACGATAATTATTCAACCCTTAAATTTTAATTTATAATTAGAATGTTTTTAACCTTTAATCTTTTTACACGCATTGTCCTCCTAATCGACAGTAGTCAGTTTTTCAATACGTTAGTGATGTGGCGCAACAAAAAATAATATTTAAAAAATAAAAAGCGGTAAGCATGAGATTGTCGCCCCTTCGTTGGAGCGGAGTAAGGAGGCTGATGCCCTTTCCCCTCTTCATCTCTCCTCTCCGACATTGGAGAAGTGCGAGGGAGGGGGTGCCGTCCTCCTTGCTCCTCTTTGGTGAGGAGCGGCAACCTCATGCTATTATTATTATTTTAATGTGTCACATTGACATTATAATCGAAAAATTGTTGGCTACCATTATTATTATTATTATTATTTATTGTGCCATATCGATATTATAATTGAAAATTTGTCTATTGATGATAAAAAAGATGAAGCGAAAAAAAAATAAAAATAATTTGATTATAAATTAAAGTTCTAAGATAGTTGGATCGTACCCACTCTATCTGATATTTATGAAGTTCTAGATTTCGTGGTGGTCCCCCTACGGATCGCTCGGATCTTATTAGTTCTGCATCATTATATTTATTCTCCCGAGCGTTAATTTTCAAACTTCACTACTCACAGGCCACACATGAAAGAAAATTTTAAAGTTTCATGCAAAGGTTTAGAATATTTGAAAAAAAATTCAGTACGAGCAATATTCATGGTAATTAGACGTATTGCTTGGTAAGATATTAAATTAATCGAGTTCGACCATGAATCAAAATTTTAATATGTGACAATAAATATAATTTTAGTGTCACCTCAGCTAAATAATTGACGCTTCTTCTCGGAATTCACAATTGAAAAAAAAATTAAAATTTCATATCATGGGCGGTCGAAATTTTTGCCTCAGGTCGTATCAACCTGTTAATTTTTTTTTGCTAAACCGCCACTAATCTTATCGAATGATTAGTCAAATCTTGTCGAATTTATTGACGAGATTCCGTTAAACTCGATCCGTTGCCTGTGGTCCTTCACTATTCAACTCCAAAATTATTAATTTTTACCGATCATTTATGGGCAGTAATGGGCAGCATATTCAAAGTTCTCATCCACTTGTCCAATTTGTCATATTTCTTGTATTTATTTTTTTAAGAATTCCATTTCTATGTAGTGAATCCATGAATTATTCTCGTATATATATATAAATAAAAGCTTTTTGCTGTTTCCTTGCGACTAAAGTCGAATTGATTCACCAATTTTTTTAGTTGGATGGAATGAATAGCAGCTTCTCACCGTTTAATTAGAGATTTCGAGTTCAAATTTTTATGAATATAAAAAAATTTCGTTGAGAATCTCACCTGCCATAATTAGGCATATTGTTCGGGCACGACACTAAAATAATCGAGCTCGACGATGAACAAAAATTATCAGTGCGCATAATTCTTAGCGCCAACTGAGTTTAATGATCGACGTCGCTCTCCTAACACTAACGTGATAATAAAAAAGAAAGGTCGAATTGATTCCTTTGACTTGTTATTAATTATATATGCCAGAAGCAATTACTTGTGTTTTAGGGGTCAGACGTGCACTTTTTTTTAATTATTATTAAATCAAATCCGAATCTTCTTTTTTTTTTAATTGTCATGTTCAGGAGGCTTCACATTGAAACCTTTTACTTGATTTTAATTAAATTATTGTTTTCATGTGGTGGTTTGCATAGAAACTTTAGCCGACATCTCATGTCCTTTTTCTCCGGGCGAGTAGCCGACGTCTCAATTTATTCAACGGACTCTGCCCCCCGTTTAAAAATTAAAAATTAAGCGGTAGAATACGGTTTAGGGCGTGTTTGGCTAAAAAGTATTTTTTTTTCCGTAAAGTAAAAAATCTTATGATATGTCCATTGTTAAAAAATGTGATACCGCAGTTTATAATCGTGTAAAAAACTATTAGATGAGAGGTGTTTGGCTGTACAACATTACGATAGAAAATAAAAATAAAAAATAACAATGAAGTGAAAGAATCACTCTTCTTTACGTCTTATCACACGAAAGCAGCTCGAAGAAAAAAAAAACGGAGCCCAGACCTCCTATTTTTTTTACGACGTATTGAGCTTAATACTATAGTTTTAAATCCAAAAACTTTAACATCCAAACGCCATCTCGTAACTTTTCCTGCAACAGGATAAAAAAACTATGGTTTTGTATAATTTCATTACTTTTTACTACGTCCCAAAATAGGGCCTTAGAATTATTTTTCAATAAACCAAAATCGACCGAGTCCCTCTCGAAAAAATAGTAGGAATTCGTGAAACTCATTTTTATTTATATAATTAATTCATAAGCAATTAATTTTTTGCTATTAGTATCATGTTTTTTATATAATTTAATATGTCCCTATTATTTTATGAAACTATAATTTAATAATTCTATACTGTATCGTATATTTAATTATAAAATTAAATAAATTCTATATTAGTTTTAATTTATTATATTTTTAAAAATGTTATTATATTAAAATAGAGGTCCAAAAAATTGATCCTTTGGGAGGATGGATTTTCTTTTTTGTGAATGAATTTAGAGTGATTTTTATAATTTAAAATCGAAACAAAAATAGAGAGGGTGGATTTTTTATGTGGTGAATTATTTTTTATTATAATTAAATTGTATAAAAACTAATACTACAGAAGAAAATAAGATATGACAAATTCATCACAGCATGAAATCTTATGATAAATTACGTGTTATATAGCGTAGATAAATGTAAATCCCACCTTTTTGTGATAATTGCAATACCATACAAAATAAAATCTTAGTATTGAAAAATTATTTTTTTATCATAAGAAATATGCAAATATATAGTTTACCTCTAGAGATTGAAGGTTCGGAGAAATGAAATACAAGAATACCTTATTAGCTTACTCAACACTTCAACTAAATACTATAAGTTCAAAGAGACTTATATCTTTTTTTCTATTTTTTAACTTATATATATATATATATATATTTTCCTTATAATATGCCAATATTGTGACTCCCTTTATAATCGGAAAGCATGTATAAAATTATAATTACATGTTGGTATGGCTATAACAATAGTAATAATTAAATAAAAGACCTATGCACATTTGAAAATGTAATTGATTTGAATATGAGATTAATTAGGGATGGTGTGGACTCAAGAAGTTAATTGACACCTACAAATTACATACCGTCGACCTATAAATCTCGATGGTCTCAATCCCTCTGTAAACTCACTTTAATAAAATGCTCTAAAAAGCTATCGTGGATCATCTATGAACCCTTAAATCCCTATTATACACATTCTATCTCCCTAACTATAATAGAAAAATTAAGCTACATACGCTAACTACTAAGACTTTCGTGTATAATAATAGCCATGCATTAAGACATTCATATATATGATAATAATAATAAAAGTATCAGTAATAAACACTTAGAAGCCTCAAAATTGAGGCTGAGGGGCAATAATTAGCATTAGTAGTAAAATATATTATTGGTGGTACTATATATGTACAAAAACCTAAAAGATAAGTGAATACCATGGCCAGGTCCGCCCCCTGATTAATTAAGATATGAAAAAGAGATCAAGAAACCTAGTAGTTAATTTCAACTTTGAATCCCTCCTCTCTATGATCATGGAGTTCTTTTTTTCGGTTGACACTCATTGGTGTCCTGATTAATTTGATAATCACACGAGATCGATATGGATAAACTCTAATTAAAATGATAATTCTGAATATTAAATCTGAAACTACTAACATCCAGTCATTAGGAGATATAACTTAGCTATCAAATTATGTTAACCATTCTTGGTTTGATCATGGGGCACTTAATGCAATTCAATGTGATTTTTTTAAAAGAAAAGTTCAATAAAAAGTGCCACTGTTCTCTTCTTACTAAAGGTATCTTCGTACATTTTATTTCTGGTGCTCTCTTCCTTCCATGATCTCGTAGACGTGTCCACGTACAAACTAGTCGCCATGGGCGTGCTCTCCGTCGTCGTCGCCAAAGACCATCACCAGGGCAGCAAGCCGCCTGCCTCTGCCTTCCGATCCTTCTGTCTGCTTCTCTTCCTCGTCTTCGCCTCCGTCTACGTCGTCTTCCTCCTTTTCCTCTTCCGAATCGGTGCCGTGCACGTGCACTATCCGCACCCACCCGCGTCCTCCAGCTTGCCGTCGACGCCGAACACCTCCGCCGAGACCGAGCTCGAGGTCCTCCGCGACATGCTCCGCGACTCCGTCACCTTCCTGCCTCTCCGGAACGCCACCATCCCCACCCGCATTGGCGGCGATTGGTTCATCAGCTCCGTCGAGGACACCTACGAGGAGGGAGAGGCCGAGTACCGCTACTTCCCGTCGGAATCGTCCAAGGGGAGGCTTCTCTGCCTCGTGGCAAACGACCGGAGAGACGGATCCCGCAACACGTACGCGTTCGCGTGGTCGGCGGCGCTCCCGCGCGGCGCGACGCTGCTCCGTGGCCCGACGTACGTGTCCGACTCCTACTTCAACTACAACAACATCTGGCACGGGATCACGGCGCTGGTGCCCTTCGTGTCGTGGCACCAGCGCAAGGGGTGCGTGCCCCCGGCGCGGTGGGTGCTCTTCCACTGCGGCGCGCTGCAGAAGGCAGAGAACACGATCGCGTGGGTGCGGACGTTGGCGAAGGCGGTCACGGGCACGGAGATGAAGGTGGAGGACTTGGAGAGCTACAAGGAGGGGCCCGTGTGCTTCGAGGAGGCGATCGTGCACAGGCACAACGAGGGGAAGATGATGAAGCCAAGGAGGCAGGCGGTGTACGACATAATGCGGTGCAAGGCCAGGCATTACTGCAATGTCACGAGGGAGGTGGCGGATCCCAAGGTGATTCAGATGACCCTGTTCCTGAGACATGGCGCGAGGTCGTTCAAGAACGAATCGGAGGCCATTGAGATCTTTGCAAAGGCCTGCGACAAGTTCGATGGGTGCAAGTTCAAGTACCGATGGACACACAATCTCACATTCTGTGAACAGGTTAGTGCTTCTCATGTTACTTTGCCTGTACGGTACTCCTGTGGTTTATAAATAATTAAATACTAATTCTTCTTCCATTTTATCTTTGCATTCTTTGTCTGCAATTTTACCAGCTGATAGCAAAAATTTGCAGTCAAGTCGCAGATATGTAGTTCATGACGTGCATATCTCTTTTTTATCTAAAATTAATCAAGTTAAGTGGCACTTAGTTTTCTTGGGGTTTGAATTAATGGCTACTTTAGTTTTATGCATGAATACGCTTCCTTTTTATAATCATGATCCAAAGCTTCATCATCTGAATCGCAACAAAATATGTGTAAGTCAATGGTTGCACTTTGCTTCAAAGTGCACGCTCACAAAGAGCATGCTGTATGCGTGCGTGCAGGTGAAGCTGATGACCGAGACCGACCTCCTGGTAACTCAACATGGCGCACAGGTGACCAACGGGGTGTTCATGGAAAAGGGCAGCGGAATCATGGAGATATACCCCAAGGGATGGAAGGAGTACGCCGGCAACGGGCAGTACGTGTACCGGTGGATGGCCGACTGGGTTGGCATGAGGCACAAGGGCTCGTGGTGGGAGTCCATCCCGGACGGCGAGACGTGCCCCCACACTGACCGACTCGACTGCTTCTTCATCTACAAGGACGGCCAGGTGGGGCACGACGAGGCCTACTTCTCGGACTGGGCGGCCAAGGCCCTCGCCGAGGTCCGAGAAGACAGGAACAGCACACAGCCACTGCAGGCGCCCATGTCAGCTCCCAATTGCGCATGCATGTAGCTGAACGCATGAAACCAGAACAATTAAGAGACGAAGGGAAGAAGAGATTGCTGATGTACTAATTGATCTGCAGGGTGATTAATTGCAGGACAATTAACTACTGCTCTTGATGGTCGAAGCCTTTCCGCTTTTTATGGTTCTCTGTTTTGTTTTTTCAGCTCAAGGGAGTTGGTCGAGTTCAGCATCCATGTAGGCTCCTGTTCTGGTTCTCAAGCTCCAAGGCTACCTGATTCTATTATCTGCTCCACTCTGTAACAGCATCATCTTTTATTCACAGAACGATCAAATAATATATACAAATAAGTCTTCAATTGTTGTGGAAAATATGCAAACTTTTTATCCTACATAAAGATTCGGAATTCCTATTTAATTGAGTTGTACCTTATCATGCTTATTTTCGTTCGAAGTGTGGTTACCTTCTTTTACAATGAAAAATAAACTGAAAATAAATTAGTACAAAAAACTAATTGTACTGTAACGAAAACTTTATTGTCAACTAATAACTTATTTAGCTACAACAACTATTGTCAACTTAAAACTTGAGATAAAGTAAAAATTTTGTGAGTGGTCTGTGTTACAAGCTACACGTGTAGCAACTACGGGGAATATGTGCTTGGCACACTGGCACTCATTGACCAAGAGAACTGGATATCAAATTTCACCAATAAAAATAGATTTGTTTGACACACTGGAACTCATTGGCACACTGGCACTTTCGACAGATGTGTATTGCTAGTCGAAAAAGTATTTGCGAAGAGCAATTCGACAAATTGTTATCTGTTGAAAAAATCGATGAAAATTTTATTTTTCGACGAATTTTACAAAATTTTCGACCGTCGCGAAAAGTCAATCAAATTTTTTTGTATTGTTTCATATTTTATTTTATTTTATTTTCATGTACTAGGTCTTTGAACCTTTTGTTAAACGGAATAAAATTTTAGAAATTAAACTTAGACAGTAAAAATGCAAAGGTTGGAATTAATGGTGCAAAACTTTAACAATCCAAGAGAGGATTCTTAAAAAAATGGCATACAGGAAGTTTTTTTCCAGTTTACCTCTTGTCAAACTATGATCGAGTGAAAACAGCCTCATATCAACTCTTAATTTTGTATTAATCTCCTTAACGTGACATTAATCTTAATTTACTTTATTAACTTATCCAGTTTCAATAATAAAATAAAATAAAATGCACAACTCTTTAGTCTTTAAGGATGAAATACATAAGGTTTGCTTTACTTTACAATATTTTTTCAGATGACAATCAATAAAAGAGTAAAGTGCAAATGATTAAAAGAAGAAAAATTACTTTGATTAGGGAATAAGAGAATAATGATCAAAAGAAATAAGTGATAACTTCTGGTGCTAAAAATGTTAGCCGCATTATTCCATTTTATTGCCAGTGATAATTGCAGTACGCGCGGTCACTCTAAAACTACTACGAGCTTGCAGAGGGAACAAAAACAAGGAAGCATATGTTCTCCGAACAAGCGCATCAGGAACCCAAATATGCATTCTGCAAGGGCATATGCCCGGCATAAAAAGCAAAAGATATCAAACTATCGATGCAACATACGTAAATTGAATTTAAGGTTGTAATTGCAAGCTAGCTACAAGGGCAGGGCGTGGACGCTTGCAGTGGCTGATTGCTCATGCTTCGCTTGTGCTGTCCGACTTCATCCAGCACCTTGGCTGCCCACTCCGCGAAGTAGACCTCGTCATGACCCACCTGCCCATTCTTGTAGTGTAAGAAGCATTGATGGGGATCTCCGTGAGGGCATTTCTCCCCCTCTGGCATGGCGTCCCACCACGAGCCCCTGTGCTGCATGCCGGAGTAGTTGGACAGCCACCGGTACACGAATTGCCCCGTGCCGCCGAACTCCTTCCAGCCTTTCGGGTACATCTCGATGACGCTGCTGTTCCTGTCCATGAACACCAAGTTGGTCACCTGGGCCCCGTGCTGAGAGACCAGGAGGTCTGTGTCAGCCATTAGCTTCACCTGCATGAATGCATCGACGAGCACCAGATATCAGAAATAATGGCGTCCGTACGCGTACATGATCAAGAACCAACCTGCTCACAGAAGGTGAGGTTGTCGCCCCATCCATACTTGAACTTGCATCCTTCCGCCTTTCTGCACGCCTCTTCGAAGACTCCAATGACGGTGGATTCGTTCTTGAATGATCGCGCTCCCTTTCTGAGCACCAGAGTCATCTGAACTGTCTTTGGATCAGTGGACTCCTTAGTGACCTTACAGTATTCTCTGACCTTGCACCTGATCATGTCGTATACCTCCAGTCTCCGTGGCTTCTGCATCTTGCCTTCGTTGTTCCTGAACACCACGGCCTCCTCGAAGCACACCGGTCCGTCACGATACGATTCGTAGTCCTCAATGTTCATGTCCGCTCCGGTGGCCGCCCTCGCCAGCATCCTCACCCAGTCACTCGTGGCTTTTATCGTCCTCAGCATGCCGCAATGGAACAACGTCCACCGAGCCGGCGGGACGCACCCTTTCTTCTGGTGCCACGACACGAATGGCACCACGGCGGACAGGCCGTGATATATGTTGTCATATATGAACACAGTGTCGGACACGTACGTAAGCCCGGTTAACAGCGTCGAGTTGTATGGGAGGGCTTCGCGGTACGCGAATGCGTACGAGTTCCTGGCGCCTTCGGTCACGTTGTGGGCTTCGACACAGAGCAGCCTCCCCTTGGACGCCTCCGAGGGGAAGTGCATGTACTCGACGTCGCCCTCCTCGTAGGTGTCGGGGATGGAGCTGATGAACCAGTTGCCACCATAGCGCAGCGGGTGGGGGACGGCCAAGTCCCTGAGCGGGAGGAAGGTGATGGAGTTGCGGAGCTTGGCACGAGTCACATTGAGGTCATCGGCGTTCACTTGCAGCGCTTGCTGCAAGGAGTTCCACGAGTCCATGAAGGACCCGGAGAGAGGGCGTGGCTTCAGCGCCCATATTTGAAATAGGACGAGGAAGAGGACGACGTAGGCGGTCGTGACGCAGAGAGAAGCGAGGCAGAATGACCTGCCCGCGGTACAGGACTTGGTGCCATTCTCCCGTCCTGTGCTACAGGAGGCCATGGCACTGGATCAGAATGGAGATGGGAGGGACAACAAATATATCACATATGTAGACATTTTGTATATGTATACTTTATGTTAACAGCAAGTTCGAGGATTGATCTTTGAGTAAAATACTGCCAATGAATTGTGCGCGGGATTTCATGGAATCAGAGCAAGAAATTTTTTTTTTGCCACCTCAATATCAGGAGGGGGAGCCGATCGTCTAATTCAGCGCGACACTAACGATTACGTACATCATCGCGAATCGATTTCTCGGTCCATCATGATTCTGACTAATTTGATGTCGCCTCGGACAACATGCCTGACTATGACAAGTGAAGTTCCCAGCGGAATTTTTTTACACTCACAGAAACTCGAACTTGAGACCTCAGCGAAACCGTATGGAGCTGCTATCCACTCCACCCAACTCCGTTAATAGAAATCATTTTATTTGTACGCGCGTAGACTTTGTACGATAAATTGGAGCTTACTTAATTACCTTTGTTTTTCATATTTAGCTTTTTCTGGTTACATTTACATATTTATCTGGGTTGGTGCTGCCTTACGAAGATTGTTTCTTCGAATTGCAAAAGGAGACCCAAGATCTAATATTAAAAAGATAAATCTTAAAAAAAGGATGACATAAGTCTCAAGATCCAAGGATATGTTCTGACTTCTGAGTTCTGAAGTCAATTGATGTGATCACATGATCGAATGCGTAACATGAATGCTAAGTGCTTAAGTAATTAAGTGTAAATAACGAAGAGTAGAGATCAACTAATTATTAACTGTCAGTACACCTGGCTGGGCTGAATCCATGGTCCTCGTGAGCTAAGGATGCAAGGGTTACGCATTGGACTGCAAGCACAGTGAGTCAGTGACTGATCTCAGCGGCATGCTTAATCGATCAATCTACACATATGATATGATACAGCGGCATGCTTAATTAATCTCGTCTAATTCCAATGATTTCGAAGAGCACAAGATCGATCGAGAAGACGTATGCAAGCAACAGCTCAATTAATTCAGAAAACAGACAGATCCATGACAGAAGAAGGATGACCCATGCAGTGATCATGCTACATGTTCTTCATTATTCATGACAAGCCTACCTGCCGGACAACAACTAAGAATTAGTTCTTACTTCCTTCTTGTAGTTTGCACATTTTTCTTGACTCTGCCGGAGCTTCGTCTTTGTAACGGACGTGCTTCCGCTCTCTTGAATATGTATGACTTTAAAAAATCGAATAGAATAATTAAAATTAAAACATTATGAAATCTACATGGATTCTAAGTATTTTTTTTATGTTTTTCATTCAAGAGAGATAAATGATTATTTTATTTGATAAAGATAAAGGATATCCATGGATGCATGTTAACTAAATAATTACTTGTATCGTATTAATTCGTTATTTGAGTGGAGACAAAAATCAATTGCAAAATTTATGATGTGAAAATTAAACTCTGACTATTCACTATTGGCGAGGGAAAGGGTACTACTAAGCAAAGAGAGCAAGTCAACTCTCCAAAGCCCAATAACTTAATTGGTCAATAGTTTATAAATTGTTTTGCATGTGAAAAAAGATATTCTACAATATGCGAATAAATTATTTTATATGAGAAAAAATTATAGTCTTCAATGCACGCATAAAATAGCAAAGGGTATCAAATTATCAGCGCAGACGGGGTGGTGCACGTTTGGTCTAATTGTATGTCAGCTACAAGGGCAGGGCGTGGACGCTTGCTGCGGCCGCTTGCTCAGGCGTAACTTGTCTTGTGCGACTTCACCGACCACCTTGGCCGCCCACTCCCCGAAGTACGTCTCGTCATGACCCACCTGCCCATTCTTGTAGTGTAAGAAGCATTGATGGGGATCTCCGTGAGGGCATTTCTCCCCCTCTGGCATGGCGTCCCACCACGAGCCCCTGTGCTGCATGCCGGAGTAGTTGGACAGCCACCGGTACACGAATTGCCCCGTGCCGCCGAACTCCTTCCAGCCTTTCGGGTACATCTCGATGACGCTGCTGTTCCTGTCCATGAACACCAAGTTGGTCACCTGGGCCCCGTGCTGAGAGACCAGGAGGTCTGTGTCAGCCATTAGCTTCACCTGCATGAATGCATCGACGAGCACCAGATATCAGAAATAATGGCGTCCGTATGCGTACATGATCAAGAACCAACCTGCTCACAGAAGGTGAGGTTGTCGCCCCATCCATACTTGAACTTGCATCCTTCCGCCTTCTCGCACGCATCTTCGAAGACTCGAATGACGATAGATTCGTTCTTGAACGATCTCGCTCCCTTTCTGAGCACCAGAGTCATCTGAATTGTCCTTGGATCAGTCGACTCCTTAGTGACCTTACAGTACTCTCTGACCTTGCACCTGATCATATCGTATATCTCCAGTTTCCGCGGCTTCTGCATCTTGCCTTCATTGTGTCTGAACACCACAGCCTCCTCGAAGCACACGGGGCCGTCCCGATACGACTTGTAGTCCTCAATGTTCATGTCAACTCCGGTGGCCGCCTTCGCCAGGGTCCTCACCCAGTCGCTCGTGTCTTTTATCGTCCTCAGCATGCCGCAGTGGAACAATGTCCAGCGAGCCGGCGGGACGCACCCTTTCTTCTGGTGCCACGACACGAAAGGAACCACCGCGGACAGCCCGTGATATATGTTGTCGTATTTGAACACGGTGTCTGACACGTACGTAAGCCCAATTAGCAGCGTCGAATTGTATGGGAGGGCTTCTCTGTATGTGAACGCGTACGAGTTCCTGGCGCCGTCGGTTACGTTGTGGGCTTCGACACAGAGCAGCCGCCCCTTGGACGCTTCCGAGGGGAAGTGCATGTACTCGACGTCGCCCTCCTCGTAGGTGTCGGGGATGGAGCTAATGAACCAGTTGCCACCGTATCTCCACGGGTGGGGGAAGGCCAAGTCCCTGAGCGGGAGGAAGGTGATTGAATCCCGGAGCTTGGCGCGAGTACTGTTGAGCTCGTCGGCCGTGACGTATGCTACATTTGGATGGTCGGCGCTTGATTGCAGTTGCAGCACTTGCTGCAACGAGCTCCATGAGGCCCAGAAAGACCCTGAGAGCGGTGGCTTGAGCGCCCAGATTTGGAAGAGGAATAGCAGAAGGACGACGTAGACGGCCGTGATGCAGAGAGAAGCGATGCACAGCGACCTGCGTGCGGCGATGTAGGACTTGCCGCCATGCTCCCGTCCGGTGCTAAAGGAGGTCATGGCAGTGGGTCAGAATCAACGGAGATGGAGGGACAACAAATATAAATAACACATTTTTGCTGCCTGCATGCAAGGGATTCGATCTTGCCAATGAACTTTTTGAGAATATGACATTAGTAGACAAAACAGTAAGAAATAAACACAAAAAATTAACGTTGTAAAACTTTGATCAGTATGAACAAACAGAAAACATTCATGGACAAAAAAAGATCGTCATCAGAAAAAAAATCAATATAAACAAAAGTCATCACAATAAAACTCTAATTCTCATACTCCATGTACAGTTTTTTTTTTCATTTTTCTTCTTTCACAATTTTAGATACAAAGTACAATAAGGTTAATTCCTAGAATTATATCATTAGATGTCTTTCTATCTTGGAGTGATTATATATGTTTGTCGGTCGATCAGGCCTGATTTCTACGTTCTCCCAACTGACTTGACTCCATTTCTTCCTTCTTTGTGGGAATCATATAATCAGAAGGTGACATGTACAATCCAAGTATATCAAAAAAAAAAGTAAACATCAGCGAATTGACTGACCGATTTGAATGCGTGATCTGATTCTGCTTCCTTAACATGGTCATCATCAGCAAAGGGATGGAGGATTGCGCAAGGCAAACAGGTGGCGCACTGGACTGCAAACAAGCACAACAAACAACGTGCAGGAACGTCGACGGTCAGCTACTTCTTTGATGCAGTCAGAGGAACACAAGACTTGGACGAGCAGACGTCGGCAACAGCTCCACTAAATTATTAGATCAGACTGGGAATTGAAGAGGCCAGGGATTGCCCATGCATAGTGATGGAGCTACTCAGCTACCTGTTCTGCATTCTTCATGTACGCCGAAGACAGATATCCAAGGCGGATTTCTACCTCCAGCGAGTCTCCACATTTCTCTCTCTAGTTCTGCCAGGAGTTTCGTCTTTGTAACCGACGTGCTACCTAACAGCGTTCAGGCAGGCGGTGGAGCTTCGAGGTGGACGTTGCAAAGACAATTAATTCACAGTGGGTTCGGTAACTGACTGATGCACAGCAGTATAAATGTCGTGCCTGGTGGTGAGTCGAGAAGCTCATGTCCTCAGAGCGCTGGCGGAGACGGAGATCAAATGATGTTGCAGTGTTAGCTGTGTAGTGCATGGAGGTGCATGTGATTTATTGTAAGCTGTTGCTAGTGTTGGTAAACGTATGAGTGCGCTCTTCTTTGGACCGGGTTCAACTCCAACCTAATTATTTATATTATTATATAATATATGTGTATTATTTATAGAATTGTTTTATTAGAAATGTATAATAAGAAGATAAATTATAAATATTTTTAATTAATATTTTATTTAAAGCATTTTGGATAGAAAAAAAAAATCAAAATAAGATAAGTGATCTGGATATCTGACTCGGTTCAAGCTCGGCCATATTTTTGAAGACCCAGCCAACGTTTTGATATGGCCATTCCATTATCCAAACCATATAAAAATAATAATAAGAGAAAGCGAATGACAGTTGATCTAAGAAATAAGAATGATCTTCTTCACTGAAGATTGCACCATGGGGCAATTTTGGAATGGAATTAAGTAGAAGAATATTGAATTATTCTCGAAATAAAATCAAACAACCCTTGAAAAGAGCTTGACTTAATGAACATCTCAATCTTATAAAATAGTCTTAAAATATGTGAAACAATCTTCTATATTTGACAAAATGGATTAATTATGTTCTTAACGAATCCAAGTCAATAATACAAATATTCCACTCATTACCCCTTTTTAACCATATACTCCTTAACATAATGATTAATAATTAATAATTTGTGATTAAAATGTTTATTTAAGTTTATATAACTGATGCCATAAGTAAATATCATATTAAGTAAGACTATCATAAACCAACTATAAATAATGCTTAATGACTATTAAAAGCACTTTACTAGAAAGCGAACACACGCGTGCATTAATTCGCATAATTGTACTTTTTATTTTTATTTGTTTCAATCTTTTAATTGGGAATAAGAACAATGTATATATATTTTGGAATATGTGCATAAATATTCTTACACATGTTGTTTCAAATTTTGTACGTTTACTAAGATGAAATTAATTGACTGTGTCGGGAATGCAACCTGTGAAACTGAAATGCGTCGAATGGTTAAAAAAATTGAAAGTTGGTTCGAGTTCAACTTTGATGCAGTTGGAAGGTAAATTGGACAAAGCACATGAATACATTTGATTCGAGATGAATACATATATTAGACAGATCTTAAAGGTTGGCACCTTCTGCGTTGCTTCCTCACATGAATACATTTGATTCAAGATGGAGTGTAGATAGACCACGGAACATCGAAACCATCAAAATCTTCTTGAACATGATGGTAATTGTCAAAAGCCAAATGCAACTAGAGTTTGATTATTAGATAATAATTCCAGTAATGAAGTACAGTAATGTAATAGTAATCAATAATAATTGTTTGATTAATTAAGTTGAACAAATGTTGAATGAATATAATGGTTGAAGTAATTGATAATTATAAAATAACTTAAATAAACACAAAAATAATGCAATAGATTTTACAACGTTAATAAGCAAAATAAAAAGAAAAGCTCGAGCTATCATATTTAAAAAGTAGCAAGTAGGAAGAAAATGTCAAATGTTAATAATTAATCGAGGAGATGAGAAGTGATATTTAGTAATCTAAGAGAGAAATCGAAGAAGATATTCTACTTGTGGAGAAAGTATCTATGATCAAGTTTGAAGTTTTGGTAGGGTGACTTAAAACATTCAAGTGTGTTTTCTTTGATGCATGTGCTTGTCAGTGCCTTGTGGAAAACTATCAATGTACGTAAAGAATACAATTTGGTCTACTAATCCGTTCATACGTGAACTGATAATTAGGATATATCTTAGCTAGGTGAAAAATTAAAAATTCAGATTATTAATAATGTCTTGAATTTGAACTCAGTTGGTCTCCATATATAGTCAAGCGTTTCAGCAAAATTTTTCTACGAGAATCTCGCTATCCAATCAGCGGGTCTGTGGGGGGAAGGGAGGGATCCAGGGGGATTCTCTAGGGGGTTGCAAGGGGGCGGAGGCCTTTGAGCAAAAAATTTTTAGGGATATTCTATATGTGATTTGGATTTGATTTATTTTCTTATGACGAGATATGTGTTCTATTTTCAGAGGATTTATTTAGAGTTTCAGACCGTTTGTAATTCCTATCTGTCAAAGGGAGCGTCTATATAAACTTTCTAGGAGTCTAGACAGAAATCTATCCTTGTAATCATCATTATTCCATAACAAAAAAAACCGTCACTTTTCAAGGACGTAATCCGATTTACGATGAACTTCATAAATTTTTATGTTCGTACGATCCATCTTTTCTTCTTTTAGTAACACAGATAAATTCCAATTTATTTGGATACGTTTATAGTGCACCAATGACATCTAGAAATAAAAATAAAAATAAAGTAAGATCTAGCTACAGGGGCAGGGAATGGATGCTCGTTGGGGCTGAGTGCTGAGGAGGCTTAACTTGTGAGCTTTCACTTCACTGAGAACTTTGGCTGACCACTCTGAGAAGTAGGCCCCATCATGTCCCACCTGGCCGTTCTTGTAGTATAAGAAGCATCCGTGGGGATCCTTGTGAGGGCACTGCTCGCCCTCCGGCATGGCGTCCCACCATGAGCCCTTGTGCTGCATTCCGGCGTAGTCCGACATCCAACGGAAGACGAACTGCCCCACGCCAGCGAATTCCTTCCATCCTTTCGGGTACAACTCCATGATGCTGCTGTTCTTATCCATGAACACAAAGTTGGTCATCTGAGCTCCATGCTGCGACACCAGTAGGTCCGTGTCTGTCAGTAGCTTCACCTGCACGCATGCATGCATCGACGAGTGCGAATATTTTATAAGTTTCATGAACCGTTCTTAAATTTGACCAAATCTGCACAACGTACTAAGAATTCTCACATGGATGAACTAGATCTGCAGGCAGAGTTGCAAAAAAAAAAAAAAAAGGTCTGAAAACTTAGGAAGAAGCCATCAAGTGAAGAAGCGAACCTGATCACAGAATGTGAGGTTATCGCCCCATCCGTGCTTGAACTTGCATCCTTCCACCTTTTCGCAGGCCTTCTCAAAGATTCTTATGACCGTGGATTCGTTCCTAAAGGATCTTGCTCCTTGTCTAAGCATCAGGGTCATCTGCACTGTCTTGGGATCAGTCTCCTTCTTGATTTTACAGTACTCTCTGGCTTTGCACCTCATCATGCCGTACACTTCCTGCCTCCTCGGCTTCCTCATCTTCCCTTCGTTGTGCCTGAACGCCACCGCCTCCTCGAAGCACACGGGGCCGTCCCGATACGATTCGAAGTCCTCAATCTTCATGTCAGCACCGGTGGCCGCCCTCGCCAGCGTCCTCACCCAGTTGCTCGTGGCCTTTATCGTCCTCAGCGCTCCGCAGTGGAACAGCGTCCACCGAGCCGGCTTCACGCACCCCCGCTTCTGGTGCCACGACACGAACGGCATCAGCGCCGAGATCCCATGGTATAAATTGTCGTAGATGTAGATGGTGTCGGACACGTACGTGAGCCCCGTCAGGAGCGTCGCCTTGTGCGGGAGGGCCTCGCGGTACGCCAGGGCGTACGAGTTCCCGCGGCCGTCCGTCACGTTGTGGGCTTCGACACAGAGCAGCCGCCCCTTGGACGCCTCCGAGGGGAAGTGCATGTACTCGACGTCTCCGTCCTCGTAGGTCTCGGGAACGGAGCTGAGGAACCAGTTCCCGCCGAAGCCCAGGGGGTGGGGGACGGCCGCGTCCCTGAGCGGGAGGAAGGTGATGGAGTCCCGGATCTTGTCGCGTGTCAGGTTGAGCTCGGCGGCGGCGGCGCTGCACGCGGCGTCCGGCTCGCCTTCGACGACCTCGGCGTTCACCTGCAGTGCTTGCTGCAAGGAGGTCAATGAAGCCTGGAAGGAGTCGGAGGAGAAGGGAAACTTGAGCGGCCGAATTTGGAAGAGACAGAACAGGAGGGAGACGTAGACAGCCGTGACGAAGAAGGAAGCGAGACAGAATGACCGGAGGTTTGTGCATGAGGACTTGCCGCCACGGTTATGTACGCCAGTGGTAAAAGGGGCCATCGCCATGGATATTGAGCTACAAAACCACCCATATATACATACATATATATACATACATACATATATATATATATATATATATCAGACGTCTATTAATATGGAATAAAAAAATTATTCAATTAATAAATTCACTATTTATCATAAATTAAACGATAATTAATAGACATGACACAAACATTAAACTTATATATACATGTAAATATATAAATGCATATATACATAGCGTATATAAATATTAGATCTTTATTTGGCCAATGCACATCGTGCTAATCGCATTGACTTGAGCTTGTGCGCCAATTCGAGAAACTTTTTGATCTGACTAAGGTGGCGAATTTTAAAAAAAAATGAATATGAGATTATTGTGTGAATCAATGCTTGATTATTTTTCTTTTCTTTTTTTAAAAAAATCTGGTTCATTGATATATCATTAACTAATCAATTTGAGACATTAAATATCTTTGTTTATCCCAATAAATTTTTTTTTTCGATTATCGTCACAATATTCGAAGTGAACGAATAAAAATTTAAATTCACAAGTCAGTTTGACTAATCTATGATCCAACCTCCATCAGTAAACAATCTTCTTTTAATATTAGTGGCCAATAGAGCTCAGTAAAATCAGGGTTGAATTTACTGATCCCCACTCGAATTATATATTTAATATATAGATGTTGAGAAAATGAAACATAATTGAGACATTGTTTTCAGAGATGCCCATTATCGCAGCTTAAATTAAGTCATCAAACCATGTTTTATAATAAAAACCAACAATAATTCTCATATACTTAAAATTTTCCATCATTGAACCAAAGCTAAACTCATATAATCCAATTAACTATTTAATAATTAATACACAGTATTATAATATATTAAATTAAATGAATTTATAATCGGATCAGATAAATTTTGGATTCGGGTCCATTCTCTCATCCTTCCCTTAAACCTCTATTCCAATACTTTCCAAGTTGGTTTAGATTTATTATCAGAATTTAATTAACTCGCCGTCGTATTAATCGATCGATTGACAGTTCACATAAGTTTACAATTATCTTTCTGTTAATAAAATGTAGTCAACGGGCTAACTGTGAAAATAAATATATAAAAAGAAAATGACTCGATAAGAATAGAGGTCAACTTTTTTATTCGTAAAATTGGATCTATGCACCTTCCATCATTTAATTAAGTGATCTTTGTCTACCTAACCATTTAATGCTTGCATTGGAGCAAGAACCAATTTTACTAACGTCTCTTCTTTTTAATTTAGTTTGATTCAAATATTGCGGAATTTGGCATCTGTTTTGGTCAGAGCATTTGATTTGTCCTGACAAGGATCTAGTTTTGACTTTTGACCATTTGAGCGCATTTCAACTGTTAATTCATGGATCAACGGTTGGATAAACGATTGAAATGTGTTCAACATTTCTACAAAACGAAATATATTTTGTAGGTATATTAATTCATTATTATTATTAGTAGTAGTAGTAGGTGGATGTATAGGGTGAGCACCATTTGGAACATAATCACACCGAAAATTAGGTTTCATAGGTTGGGGGTCATTCCACAAATGAAATTAAGTGGAACTAAATAGGAGAACGTGATTTGATTTTCGAGATAAAATTAGACCATTAGAATTAAGAGAATTTGGATCATGTGATCTTAATTCATCGTCGTAGTCGAAGTCTTTTTTTGAGATTTTTTATTTCACGTTTCTTTTTTTCTTTTTAAACTTTTTTATTTTAAAATTTTTTCGCTCTTACATTTCTTATATAAATATTATATTTAATAACTATAATATATTTATTACAAATAATTAATTTAACATTATTTATTACTTATAATTTGATAAATTTTAATATTTTATTAATTATAATTTATTAAAAACAATTAATTAAATTCTCTATTTTTTTAACAAAATATTTTTAATAACAAAATTCAATGTATACTTTTATTTTTATTAATTAACAAAAATATATTTCTACTTATACGAAATTAATGTACCTTAGAACACTTTCTGCTCTGAAAAAATACCGAGCGTATCTCAACCGATCTAATCAATTTAATCACTTCTGACCTGATTAGTGAATTAATGATTGAGATACACTCTAACATTTCTCCAAAGTAGAAAGTGCTTTGAGGTACATTAATCTCTTATATTTATAATATTTATTTTTTTATTTAAACACATACTAAAATTAATTTATTACATTTAATTTTTCATATCAATTAATTCTTCATTATTAAATTCAATGCCATTCAAATTCAATCTCAAATTAATTTATCAATTTAATTATTCCCGTGAATTCCACTGCTGCAAACTCCCCTTGAGATTCGATCCCAATGGAAATAAGATCGAATTCAGATTATAAAAAAATGATAATAGCGTCGTGACCTACTCATATATACATATTAAATATGATTTTATATGTTATTATATATCTTTAAAATGCACTATATCATATTGTTATATATAATTTAATTTATATTTAGAGCCTAGCATTCATTTTTAAGTAGATCTTATTTTTTTTAATAATTATGATAGAATCGAAATCGAGATCGTCCTAATTTTAGTTCCGATTTAGTGATCGAAATTATTTTTCAAAAGAACTGATGCAAACCGAGACTCAGGTCTCCAACCCGAGCTTACTTTGACCTATGCACGTATTATATATATATATATATATATATATATATATATATATATATATATATATATATTCCATATACACGAGTCTAACTGGAAATTTACTTAAACGATAGAAGACTTGGTATTTTTTTTAATTTCTATTATTTTTATAAATAACTTTTTTTCGTTGTCACCTAAATATATTCCAGACAGATTTTTTTTTCTTTAAAAATATACTGTGGCATTACGTACTATGGATAAAGTGTCATATTTCAATAATTGGGTCAAAGGTGTTTTTGTAAAAAAAAATGCAGTTCTTAGTTCCTAAGGTGAAAAGTTATCAAACATTTTGACAGGGAAAATGTTCAAGTGAAACGGTATTCTATTCATGAATTCTAATTTTATCATATTGACTTGTGATCTATGATTAAGGTTTGAATTGACATATTAAATCAAGTTTTTGTAGGAAAATGGAGTCTACAAAAAAAAAAAAAAACTGAAGCACTTCCCGTATACATTGATATCAAGTACAATTTTTAAAATTAGAAATAATGAATCATATGATAAGGGTCAGGATTGTACACGAATTATTGGCAAGAAAAATATTTAGACAAGCTCCTAACGAATCCTAATATTTTTTATTCCGACTTTGATATTTGTGATTGGGCCTAAGTTTTATGATTCCGCAAGCCACCGGTGAGGCATATCTGCATATGTTGCTATGAATTTTATGTGTTCTTTAAGTCAAATGTTTGGGGAACTCTACCTATTCATACATACTTTAATTTCAACGACGGTAGCATTACGCCATTTAACTAGTCTGTCAGAGCATTATGTTTCTGATATAAAAGTGCTCAAATCTCTAAATATTTCAGAAATCAGCACTTTTGATTGGCTGACTCAGTTCATTTTATTGACAATGCTTATGCTTTGTTTGTTTATAATGCTAAAAATAAAATTTTTATCAATATTTTCAGCATCTTTTGGTCATGAAGCCTGAGTTAGAAAACAGAGGGTTGCATCAGAAAATGACTGCAATAATGAGTCAAAGTCTATGCATCCAGATCTATCTCATTAGCTGATTAAAAAAAATTGCTTCTCAGATCAGAGAAAAAGGCATGCTTTGGATCTGGTGCCCTTGTTAACTTTGCTGCTTATTTTTCCCCACTCTTAGTAGTGGGATGTTACTACTAACTTTACTAGAATGGTGCCTCATTTTAAGCTAAACTTGACCTGGTGTGCCAACCAGCAGGTAAAGCAGCTTATTTTTGTATGCTAACGTAAGGACGGTGTAACATAACCTACATAAAAAACAAGGCTTAAATGTCTAACAGGCAGCCAGAAGACTCTAAATAGTCAATAGCCACTCTCACGTGATCCTGTTTGAATCTAAACTGGAAAATTATATAACTCAACACAGCACAACTTTAATGAAGCATACTTTGATTTTAGATTTAGTATAAAAAACGATTGATACTTTTGCATCATCTTTGTGTTAGATTTTGCTGCACTACAAATTCTAAGCTTGTATGTATATTCTAAGGTGCAATACTAAATCTTGTGTTAGATTTAGTATTATATATATTATGTGCATGAGAGAAAGCATGCATCATGTGGAAAAGAGTGCAGAGGGTGTATAGTTTACAAGTGTTCCCTTTACATCTGTCATTGTTGTTTCAACCGTGAGTTCCTTTTTTTTTTCAATCTGTTTCAGGGTTTAAGATAACAAACCAATTACCTAATAATTTTTCTCTGGTGAGAAGCTGACAGAGCCTGCGTGTTCAAAACTTGTTCTCACATGCAATACTAATTAAAAGCGTGGTTTCTGGAGGAACAGCAGTATAAAATTTGCCTTGCTGCATCTCTCCTCTTTGACCAACCATCGCCTACTTCTTCTATCCCTCCGTATCTAGGAATGATGCGTTCCAACTTGAGAGCTCTGTGCATCCTCTCTTCGGTCTTACTCCTCTCCTTTCTTCTCTGCTCCGCGTCCCCCCTGCTGCCTCTTGAAGTGGAGCTGCAGACCAGGCCCAGGAAGCTTCTGCAACCATTAGCAGCAGTCTCTGCTGGTCTAAAGAACATTGATGCAGCAACTCAACATCCAAACAAGGCCAAGTCACTCAGGGCAAGCTTAAGGAGCAGACCTCCAAGTAGGTGGAATCCAATACAGAATTAGCTGCTGGCGATTTCTGTGGATTGGAAGAGAGAGAAATCAGTCTCTGTCCATATTTTTGTAGTGTTTCGTTTTCGTGTTCTTTCTTCTCTTTCTGGCAATGCCATATAGTTTCAGAATTAGGAATCTAGTTTTTTAGCCATAGTGTACTCTTCCCATTTCTTTGTATCACAAGAAACAGATATGATTAACTGACATTTTATCCTAATTAATTGGATGACCATTTCAAGCAGCAGCATTAAGAATGCATGTTTAGATTTTGAATCACATATTTTTGACAGTATACAGAACAGAAACGCAGCAGTCTGATACTTGCATAATGCCATTCGTATTGCGTTTCTGAAATGTTTTCCTGAAGGTGAGAGCAGCAAACAACCAACAGATGCAAATTCATATTCCTGACCAGTGACCACAAGTAACTTGAGCATTTGATATGTTTTATTTTTTTTTTCTTCTTTTTTTCCATATTAACTTCGGTATTTAAACTATCATTACTTCATGATTCATTTGGTTTAAAAATTTAAATCCTTAAATATTTCTCCAAATCATCCTATCGAGCTCAATGGGCATTGCCGAAGTAGCTCAATGCAACATAAAAAAAAAACTTGATAAAAAAAACAGGACTTTTTAGTTCCGCATTATTATTGTAACGGATGATATGTTGGAACGTTACAGCATGAGTGGTACCGCGATGTTGGACAAAAAACGTTACGAAGTCTTGATACGTTCTACTGGAGGTATCGGGAATATCCAATTTCCCATATCCTCTTTCTGCCCCATGGCCGTGGCAAAACCCCATCTCTATATTGTCTCCTTTCTTCCCGTCATTTTATTTCATCTCAGAACCACCGTCTCTCTGTCTGCCACTTTCTCATCTGCTTTGGTTGGCAAATTTTATCTTTTCGCTCTGGTTTCGATTTCTTTCTCACGGAATACTGAGTAGTCGAGTTCCTGGCGCTTCTTGTAGCAAAAAGGTGAGATTTTTACTGTGTATTAATGCTCGTTTCTCTTGGATTCGTTGACGCAAGAATCAAGTCGGGACCTTTCAACCATTTTCTCCGTAAATGGCCGCATTTGCAGTTTAGTCACTGCGCTTATTCTTATGATTTTCCTTTTGAGCGATCGATTGATAAATTTTATGGCGTCCGGGTATTTTCGCTGTTTTTGCTGTGTATCGTCACTTCAGCCCTGTCAAAGAAAAGGGCGTGTTTGCGAAGTCTGTTTAGATAAGGCACTTCCTTTTTTTCTTCTTTTTGTGCGTCATATACTTTGTGCACACCTTAAGGCAATGCCTTGGTGTTCATTAGTTACGGGAACCAGTTTTGTATAGACCATCAGTATTAGGTTCCTAAAGAAAATCATGAGCATGATTCATGGTTTTGAGGGCACGGCGCATCTCGAGTTCCTTCAAAATCATGTTAGATGAATTGCTAGCGTCTGAAGTTTTAGTAGTGTGCATTGAATCTAAGCTTGATATTATGTTTATATTTTACATATTGCAATGTGTCTACAACATGCAGATTAGAAACATGTAACACTTTTCGTCAAATAATTAGTTCAATACAGAAAGTGCTAGCAGTAATCCTTCAGTGCGTGCTGGGCAGCTGGAGTTCAAATGATGGTTGTTCAATGCGTCTCTGTTAAATTTAATTTTCTAAAATGAAAACTAAGAAAGCATTACAAGTCACCTACTCTAATAGGTAAGAACAACAAAAATATGAAACTTGAGCAACTGCTTTGATTTCAACGTGTGTGTTAAATAGTTGCTGATTGTTTAACCTGATTAAAATAAATATTACTTGAATCCGGACTTGCAAGTGAAATATTTGATGGAAGCAAAGGGCTTGGTGTATTTTGACACTGTTCTGATTCTCGTGTCCTTGGGGTTTGGGTTTTCACCTGTAGTACACTAGTTATTATGGAATAAAGGTCAGATGCACCTACTTTTTTGTGGAAATTTGTCTCTTGCTCATATTATTAAGAAGTTTTTACCATGTCATGATCATGCTGTTCCCCCCTTCTTTAGTTTTTGTCATTTTCCTATCTGTGACTTTATTATTTTCCAATCAATTGCCATGCAAGAAAGTTGACCCTTTTATTTTGATGACCTTGAACTTGAACTCAGGGTCCTTCATATGTTTTTTTCCCTTTTTTTTCTTTTTTTGACTTATGTTCTTCAACTATCCATAATTGAATGCAACTTTTAATTCTTTTTTTTTATTTTTTGAAGTATGTGCAATAAATGCCAGGCTCCACATACTTTCTTTGCTTCTTAGCTCAAGGATAAAAAATTAATGTTTGTGTCCTGACTACTGTCGAGGTACATTAAAAATTTATATACATGTATTGAATTTCTCGCTTAATTGCATCTGCAGGTATTTTCTACTTGAGGATTCTACTCTGTGTTAAGCACGAGACTTCACCATGGCACATTTGCTCTCGCTGCATTGCAGTATAAATGTCATTCCTTCCACAAAGGTCTGCTTCAGAAAAATAGATCAAAATCAGTTGATCAATCATAATTCTCTTCCATTTCATGTCAGTACATCTCCGTCAAGCCACTCAAAATATAAGGTGAGACCAAAGAGATCTTCTATTGTTTATGCTACAGCCGCATCCGTAGCCGAAAAAAGTCCATTGTCTGGGAGTACCCAAAGTGATTCAAGGCCCAAGTCAGGAAAGGTTATGATTATTGGTGGTGATGGCTATTGTGGTTGGGCAACTGCCCTTCACCTTTCCAATAAAGGGTATGAAGTTGCGATAGTCGATAACCTTGTCCGTCGCCTATTTGATCACCAGCTTGGAATTGATTCTCTCACCCCAATATCTTCAATTCATGATCGTCTTCGACGATGGAAATCTATCACTGGGAAAACAATTCAACTATACATTGGGGACATTTGTGACTTTGAGTTCCTTTCTGAGGCCTTCAAGTCCTTTGAACCTGATTCTGTCGTCCATTTTGGTGAGCAACGATCTGCACCTTTTTCTATGATAGATCGATCAAGAGCTGTCTACACTCAGCATAACAATGTGATAGGAACGCTCAATGTTCTCTTCGCCATTAAAGAATTTAGGGAAGAGTGCCACTTAGTGAAGCTTGGAACCATGGGAGAGTACGGAACACCAAATATTGATATCGAGGAAGGCTATATAACAATAACACATAATGGAAGAACAGATACATTACCTTATCCTAAGCAAGCTAGCTCCTTCTACCATCTAAGCAAGGTGCATGACTCAAATAACATCGCATTTACTTGCAAAGCTTGGGGCATAAGAGCCACCGATTTGAATCAAGGAGTTGTTTATGGAGTTCGGACTGATGAGACTGCAATGCATGAAGAGCTCTGCAACAGATTTGATTATGATGGTGTCTTTGGGACAGCACTAAACAGATTTTGTGTTCAGGCTGCTGTGGGACACCCATTAACTGTGTATGGCAAGGGCGGTCAGGTAAGTTCTGATGTCTTCAGATATACCACCTTAATTGCAGTTAACAGTTGACAACTGAATATTTTAGCCAGCTAAAGCAAAATATAACATGATATATCTTTTTTTGAAACTTGTTTATTCCCTGTTCGAGGTAGTGCAGACAAGGGAATCCTAAAATAAGGCAACCTTAAACTTTTTAGATTTCTTCACTCTCACCTCTACTAACGACCGCCAAGGTAGATCTCATCACTTTCCCACCTCCACCAATGACCCCTAAGGTGGCCACGGTGTCCATCTCTGGACAAGTAGGATTTTGATTAAGTTACCTGAAAATGATGAGATTACAATCAAGCAGCCCGGATAAAGGAGGAGGGTTGTGTTAGGCCCCGACAGCCAGCGTAAAACCCTATCGAATCGCATGAACATGGATCAACGAAGCGGAATGGCGTCGTATGATCCATGTAGCCGACCCCACCTAGTGGGATAAGACTTTGTTGTTGTTGTTGTTGTTTATTCCCTGTTCGAGATCTTTTTCACGCTTTTAAATGTTTAACACTTTATACACTTTGTAGGCTTCTAATCACCAAATATGATAGCACAAATCTATTAAATGGATGAAATGGTCTTTAAAACTAATTTTAAAATATTCCATTCTGACTTGCTTTCATCTCTTTTTTGACCAACATGCAGACCCGAGGATATCTTGACATCAGAGACACAGTGCAGTGCATTGAGCTGGCTATCGCCAATCCAGCCAAGCCTGGGGAGTTCCGAGTGTTCAACCAATTCACAGAGAGCTTTTCCATCAATGATCTTGCTGGTCTCGTTACGAAAGCCGGGAAGAAGCTCGGGCTGGATGTGCAAGCCATATCTGTGCCAAACCCAAGAGTTGAAGCAGAAGAACACTACTACAATCCAAAGCACACCAAACTAATTGAGTTGGGTCTGCAGCCACACTTGCTCTCTGATTCACTTCTGGATTCACTGCTTAACTTTGCTATAGAGTTCAAAGACCGCGTTGATGCGTCACAAATCATGCCCAGTGTGTCATGGAAGAAAATCGGAGTGAAGCCCCGGACAGTTTCTGTGTAGATTTTGCTACTTGCCATATGATAGTGTCAATTTTAAGTAGTTGACATTATATTTATCCGCCCTTGTGCTAGTGTTATCCAAAAATAATGTAGTTGCCTAGTCCTAGTGATGTATTTTTTTCTGGGTCAAAAAGTTGTGTATTTTATATTTTTAACTTATATGCGTTTAAGCTTCTTTTTAAAATAGATCACCTTCTCATAAATCATAGTTTGCATAATTCGTTTTTCCTCATAAATTTGTTTTCTAATTAAAGCACATGCAACTTTTGGAGGATGATTTTCACTTCCGCGTACTTAGCCTGCAAGTGCTCTAACAAAAAAGTAATTATCGTCTGTTTCCTTGTCAAATATTGAGGCACATAAGCAAATTGGAAGATTTGTATACGTCGAGCTCATAAAGTAACTTACATATTAAATCAATTTGTGGCACATAGTACCTGGTTTTCTCCATGAATCTGTTAACTAGTACATAACAAAGCATACTAACAGCATTTGCACATTCAAATAACACACACAGTGCACTTGGTGCTTACATCTCACACTGCCGATTCTCGGGCCATTGGCATGCATGTCGGACTTGAGCTCATTCAGCTTCGCCGATGATGATGATGACACATTGAAATCTTTGCATTAATGGTAGACCAACAACAACAACAACAAAATCTTATCCCACTAGGTGGGATCGGCTACATGGATCATACGACGTCATTCTTATTCGTTGATCTATGTTCATAAGATTCGACAAGATTTTATACTAGCTGTCGGGGCCTAACACAACCCTTCTTCTTTATTCGGGTTTGTGACCGGCTATAAAATATAGACGGAGTTTTAGATATCCTGCAAATGCAACAGAAAATTCACAATCATACAATTCAATATGATCATATTCTTGATACCAATAAAACATGCTTGAAAAAGGAGGAAGCCAAAAAAATCAATTGTTGTTTGTTCAAGATTAAGATTAGCCACAAGAACAAAAATTTTAAACAAGCGAAAGAGTTCATTGGAACATTTCTTGCATCCGAATGATCCCCAATAATCAATTACATTTGTTTTTAGTTACCACATATGCTACATCACCAACCAAGGCTTACTAATTACATATATATTTTTGGTTTCTAGCCAACTTTACAGAATATACAGGTAGCAGCAACCTATGAGGTGATAATAACACAGTTCTTCAAGATAATCATTAAAAAAAACAAATCTTGAAAGCAAGAGGATACTCCACCAATCATATCCTCACCTATGATATTGGGAACATAAAGATACACAGATAGGGACTGATTACTGGCTGGCTGAGCCATTAGAGTTTCTTTCCGTTTCCTGTACTAACAGACCACGAATTGTGTGCTACTTGCAAAAGAAAAAAAAAGACTTCTTTTAAAAGTTGGAGCTAAAATGCAATTCTTTTCTTCGCTCTCAATCAAAGATGGCGCTAAAATTGACTGCTTTCAACATTTGAGATACCGGTCACAGGAGCTAGAAGGGGAGAAAAGAAGAAACGTAACAACAAAAGAGAAAGAAAAAGGGAGAGAAAAGAAGGGGGCGCGGAAGAATGACGCACTGCGTGTAAATTGATCGATGGATTGCGCGAGCGAGAGAAATAAACTTTACACGTCCAGGTCTGGGGTTAGCCTTCTATAACGAAGGGAGGAATCGCGTTCTTCTTCGCACTCACCCCCAACTTTACACACGCAAAGTTATGCTTTGAGGAATCCACGCGTACTGCTGGAGAAACAAACTTATCTCTCAAGTGTGCGATTATTCTAAAGATTACCGTCTAATCAGAAAACACCCATGTTAAATTAACAACACCGAGGACCTCAAGAACTACGTGCATGCCTCTTACGAGATATGCACCATTGTGGAACATCTACTGAAGGCTCCCGTATAACAAACTTCAGCAAAGTCGTGCCTTACGAGATACCGCCGGCAAAAAAGAGATCCAGGTCGAAGATCTCTGTGGAGTATAATGGTGACGCCGCCGCCGGCCGGCAGCGAGAAGATCGAGGCCATGGAAAGAGAGACCCCGACGGCGAGAAGACGAGGAGAATGGCGAGGGGTGGGGGGCCGGTTGATGCGAGATATGGGAACGCGTGCTTTTTTTTGCATTAATGGTAGACCATTGAGGAAGAATTTCCTTGTCCACAGTAAGGCTTAACACACCATGCCAAGATAAACATAACATCATCATAAAGATAGAAAAAAAAAACAATGATTATATTCCCTCAAATTTAACATTTGCAGATGCCAAACTGAACTGATACTCTGCTTAGTTTGAAAAAAAAAAAAAAAACTCTCCTCCATAAGCACAAATAGTGCCTAACACCTGATACTTTGTATGTCAGACTTCATACAAATTGATAAATTTGAAAGAAGCTTGACTTCCAATCGGAGCATTTCTGTATCTCTTTTTAGAGAATTATATATGTCAAAGAACATTATTTGTCTTGAAAACTGTCTTCTTTTTTTCTTTTTTTTTTCTTTCATCTCCGATCAGACAAAGGAGGAGGGTTGTGTTAGACCCCGACAGTCAGCGTAAAATCCTGTCGAATCTCATGAATATGAATCAATGAAAGCGGAATGGCGTCGTATGATCCATGTAGCCGACCCCACCTAGTGGGATAAGGCTTTGCGAGTTTTCATCTCCAATCAGAATGTCCCTGTATAATGTTTTACAGAAACCTGATCATTTGATATAAATCATGTTTTACAGAAAAACTGATAATTTTGCTTGGACCTTCAAAAGGAAAATGCAGATACTCCTGGGCCAGCCTTCTTGGTAAGCTTAGCAAAAATCTTTATGCAGAAGCTGAAATATGTGACCAAAGAATAACTCGTCTCAGACATATTAGGAGATGTTTCTAGAGCCAAATACCAGGAGATGAAGTGGATCTCCATTTCTCAAATTCAGTGTTTGTGTGAGTGTCTGTGGAGTCAACTGATCCTTCACGAATCTCTCTGTACTCTTGGCAAATGGCACATAAATCTTAGAAGAATTAAGTGGTGAGGTCGTCACATAGTGCTTCCTGGAATTGATGACTTAATGGATAAATAGAAAAAAAGAAGAGATCAACACAGCAACTAAGCAAGTTAATGAACCACTATTATAAACCAAAATACCACACAGCGGATATTTAGTCTGTTGGCAGTAGTAATGTTAATACATATTCCTTTCCAAGGGGACATACTAGTACCAATTTAAATCCTGCAACATAGCTTGTCCTAACCATGTGTCACCATAAGTTTTTCATCAGAACTTGAATAGAGATGAAAGATATCATAGTCATGATTTGCTGCCAATAACCACATATATGCAGTATAGGGGAAAGAATACAATGATTTTGGACCATAACCAAATAGGCTTACATTCATATGAACTCTACAAAAATCATGACCTGGCATAGTTGCTATATTTAAAAGGAAGCACAGACATACATCATCATTTTCTTTCATCAGGTATTCAGGAAGAAAACATCATCTTTTTCTTTCATCAGGTATTCAAGAAGAAAACATCATCTTTTTCTTTCATCAGGTATTCAGGAAGAAAACATCATCTTTTTACCTATAATCCATTACAAGGAGTACAGGGCCAAATATTTCTTTCCTGATAGCATGGATCTTCATAATAAATGCATAATCATCCCTCTGAGAAGATGTTTAAAACATCACCAATATGAAAACTAGAGCTCTTAGACCTCGCATGATATATTTACGGATTTTGGGTCCACCAAACTTTTGTCTCTTTTTCTATATTGGAGAGAACACTTGTAAGATTGTGTTTTCAGGATGCTAACACTATGTTGCACTTATTAGTCTCCATGGGCTGCATAATACTCTGATGGCTTATCTTTGGGCCATTTGGCTACGATGAAATCACAGGATCTTTGTGGCGGAACAATGCTATGAGGAAAAAATTGCACAATATGCTAGACTATTTTTGGGGTGAATGAGAAGTGAACTTAAAGGTGGCTTTAAAATGTACCATTATTCTATTATTACCATGTACCTTGAACTGTAACGAAGTTGAGTAGCCATCACCTTGCTAGTCACTAAATTTAATCTGGAAAAAGAACATCATGCTGTATGGTTTTGATGGCAGATTTAAATATCGACATACCATGTACAAAGTTGGATGGCTACCACAACTGGTCAATATCTTTTCTACTCAAAAGACGACTTTTTTCCTGAGAAGGTAAGAAGAATTTTAGGAAGATAAAGAAAACAACGATTGATTGCACGGCACAAGAGTATGTTTATGCTTTTAGAGATAAATTATATGCTTTTCATATTGAAAGGCACAAGAGTATGTTCATTCTATTCATTCCAATTTTGTTTGACGGCATACATTAAGAAGTTTGAGAGATAAATTTCTCTTAATTTATCTTTGTGCCATATGTTCTCAATAAATTCTACATTAGCATCAATCTTGTTCTATTTTAATAATTTGATAGTCGAGTGACCGAGTGAAGAAATAACTATACGGATTCAAAACAAGTGAATCCACATTCATTTAAGCATCTATCTGCATATAAAATTTCATGGAATTACATGATCTTTACAATTTTATGTGCAATTTACAAGTCAGCTCAAATACTTTTCATAACAATTTGACACCAGTTCAATCTTTGAACCATAACTCCAATTATACATCTCAGATTGAGATTATTCTAGTTCCTATGAAAAATAGACTTTGATGTCTATGTGTTCATGCATCATTTGTGATTTTTAGATCATTATAACATATCTTATGTACTAATACAAATGGATGCATCAATTTGTAATTTCGGATCAGCATGATAGTGAGTTACTTATTGGGTCATAACTTCGCTTATACAAATAGGATTGCCATAATTCTTGTTTTTACATAAAGTACACTTCAACATCTTTCTATTCGCCTATTATATAACACCTATTATATAACTTATCCAAAAGTTGATCTTAACAGAAGCTATATAATGTGAACAGATTGCTATCTTCATTTCTATCATTAAAACTTACGAACATCATCATAAGTCCATGACTTCTTAAATGCAAATCAATAACATAATCATCATCCATCATCTGAAAGAATCAAGATGAGAGGGATCCCCTTACGTACCTTTCTAAAGCTTTCCATTGTCCTGTGTTCCCTTTCCTTCTTTGTTTCAATCTTGATAGTGTTGTCCACTTCCTGAAAACCCAACAGGAACACCTTGATCTTCTTCTCCTATCCTCTGTTGTACCATGGAGATTAGGGGCTTGCTTGCAGGGTGTGTGAGTGCTATTTGGGCGAATCTAACAAGGAGGCCACAAGAAATTGGTGGGAGGAGAGAGAGTCTACGGGGTCTTATAACATCTTAAAGTGGGTTTAGCATCCACCATAACTTTAAAACATAATGTTATTATTTGTTTTTTCAGGAGTTACACAAACATTTGGAAGATGAGATCTTCCATACCAATGCACCACGGCCATACAATGGGCAAAACACAGGAAAAGCGGACATTACGCAAAATTGGCGTTTAGGATGTCAAAAATCGCAACTTTTGAGTTTACCGAATGTGGAGCGCAGAGGTCGACGGCGAGCTCCAACAGGGGAAGGCGACGGTGGTGGTTGGTTGTCGAGACAATAAACCGAGTGAGAATTATTAACATGATGCCGTTAATTGTAAATAAAATATATACGTTTCAATTTCACTTAAATATTATTTTTGAACATTTAAAATTACAAACTCGTTTGTATTAGGCGAATAACTTCCCTGTGAGATTTCGATTTTATTAATATATAAAATAAATTAAAATTTATTAAATTAAATTTCTTGCCATCAGATAACATTACAGAAAATTAAAAAAAATTGTTTTCCAGTGTTGGATTATTAAAAACTTTTGGTCGAGAATAAATTTTTTAGTTGAACGAAATCCAATTAATAAAAGAACTTAATTCTTAAGGGTCGTTTGCCCATTACCAATTTAAGTAATTAATAATTTAAATCATCACTTAAATAAATTATTATTATTTAAAGTACCGATAATATCATATTACAGTATTTATTAAGTACTAATAATATAAATAATAATCAAAGCGAATAGTGTCAAAATTATTAAAATATTTTTTAAAATTATTTTAGATTTTAATAACATATTATTATAAATAAACAAAGAAAAAAAATAGAAAAATAAATATATATAAAAAATATGAGACAAAATTAAGAGTTATTTGTACAATATTTCAAATAATAATAATGTGATGATGAATTTTGAAAATTTTAAATAAAATAATAGATAATCTATTAAATAGATTACTTCTGCCTCTTACGTTTTTTTGAGTTTGCTCTTTGGATTGACTAAATAAATATCAATTCAATCAAGAGCAACGAGATAGAAACCGAAAAACTAAAAAACCCAAAAATACTAAAAATTCACGGCCCAATAAACATTATTCCCCTCTTTTTTTTTTAACAAAAGAATTAAAGAAGGCTTATGGATATCATATATATAAAGGAAACAAGAAGAAAAGATAAATTTAAGCATAAAAAATAACGTGTATTTTCTTTATTTATAGGTAGAGTTTTAAATGTTACTAATAGAGCGGAATGACGTCGTATGATCCATGTAGCCGACTCCACCTAGTGGGATAAGACTTTGTTGTTGTTGTTGTATAGGTAGAGTTTTAAATGCGAAATATACCTTTTTCTGATATACAATCTTAAAACTTCTGGGTTCCGCTTGCAAATTACGCAATCACCATGCAATTAGAATTTAGACCTGTAAAATAAAACGTACTTTTCGATCAAGAACGCTACCATAAAGAATAAAGTCCATGCATATTTTACGCGTAAAAGTTGCATGTCTCGTTGGTAGATAAGATCCATTTTATTATTTAGAACGCGAAGTCTCCATCAACTTCTGCCGCTGTGTAGATTCTTTTCTGCTTTGTTTAGTATTACAAATATTAAAGTGCCACAAGCTTCCATTGCCTTTTAGCCGCTCAAAAGCTGCTTACTTGACTAAACAATGCGATGAAAAAGATGGCTTCGGTTTAGCCAATAATAAGGAATCAATTGATTTGGGTGCTTGGGATAAATAGGCTAACTTTTAGCTTTGATCTATATGCATGCATTGAGTTGGGATTCAGCAATTGGTACTTAATTGATGCTTGATTTGAATCATAAATGTTAGCTCGGGGAATTTCTGATGTGAAGTGTTTTGTCATCATAGATTAAGTGATAAGAATAATCTAAAGCCATTTCTTGGTCTTATTTGTTCTCATGCATTACTCAGTCATCAAGTGAGTAATAATCAGATCTAAGAAACTTGGAGACTTTAAGACCGTCAGTAAGGGGATTATTTGCAAGAAAGCTTAGCTGTTTTTTTATGGATGAGATTGATGTTTCATATATTGCTTGAAATGGTGCGAGGACCCGGTGTTGAATCACTGTTGTTCTGTAAACATCATGTTCATCTCATTTGTCAGAGTGCAGAGAAGTAGTAGTAGGGGCAACAGTAAAACAGAAATCCATCAAATCTAGCTAGGGGAATGAAACACCTGTGGGCACTTTCTGCTGATGTTATTATTAAAGAAAGAAAAAAAACGCAAGAACTTTGGCACTAATAATTTGAACAGATGTAAATGTGGCAGAGGCTTGCAGGAGCAACGGTTCAAAAGTGGGAGCTCGCTCATTTCACGGATAAATTACACGAATGATTCTTTAACTTTGAGTTAATTTTTAATTGATTCCTCAATTTTAATTTGTAATCAGAACGTTCCTCATCTTTTATTTTCTTGCACGATTAGTCCTACTGGTGATAGTGAGTTTTTCAGTTGCTTTGCATACGTGATCGACACGTAAGCCGTTACTCTCTTCCACGTCATTTAAGTCATTCACGTCATTTAACGCTCCAAACTAGGTAAATTACACAGATCGTTCCTCAACTTTGAATCGATTTCTAAATAGTCCCCCAATTTTGATATTATTGCATGATTCATCCACTTGATCAGTAAGAAATAATCTTCCGATTATCTTACAACGTGGTATAATAAAATATAATAAAAAAAATTTAACTAGTTGACATCACACAATAAAAAATATTATAAAAAATTAAGGACGCAGACGAACTAACAGAGAGGGAGTGTCGACCCCCCTCTCCAAGCTCGCCCTTTGGCAAGTTGGCATAGGAGGCGTCGACCCCTCTTTCCAAGCTCGTCCACTGACGAATTTCGCACAAGAGACGCCAACGCCCCCTCACGAGCTCGTCGACGATCCTAAACAATTCAAAGTTGAAAAACTATAAAAAAATAAAAATGATAAGAACGCCGACGAACTCGCGAGAGGGTGTTAGCGCCCCTTGTGCGAAGCTCGCCAGTGGGCGAGCTTGAAGAAGGGGACCGACACCCCTCTTCTGTCAACTCGTCTACGCCTTAAAATTTTTATAATATTTTTTATTATGTGATGTTAGGTAGTTAAAAATTTTTATTATATTTTATTATGTCACGTCGCAAGATAATTGGAAGACTGTTTCTTACCGGTCAAGTGGATGAATCGTGCAATAATATTAAAGTTGAGGGACTATTTAGAAATCGACTCAAAATTGAGGGACGATCCGTATAATTTATCTGGTTCGGAGCGTTAAATGACGTGGATGATTTAAATGACGTTGATGAGAGAAAAATGACTTACGTGTCGGCCACGTATGTAAGACAACTGAAAAATTCACTATCATCGGTTAAGAGGATTAATCGCGTAAGAAAATAAAAGATGAAAAAAGTTTTAATTATAAATTGAAGTTAAAAAATTAATTAAAAATTGACTAAAAGTTGAAATATCTTTCGTATAATTTACCTCTCAATTCACCAATTTAACTCTTCAATTTTTTGAGAGACTTTCTTATTTCACCACAATAGTGACATGCAGAGACAAAACGTGCTGCCACAGTTTTAATGCGCATATGATGGAAGCCTAGGTTGTGAAAGTACATAGGCCATAAAATCACATATGTTTTCTCTTCCACCTACCAGCACGCCACTGTGATCTCTCTCTCTCTCTCCTCTGAATCTAATATCACAGCTCGTTTTTAACCTTTCCGGGTCTGAATGATGATGGGAGTGCAACTTCAACATCAGAAAGAACTTTGTTTTTTTTATAATTTCTGTATCTGATTGTAGTCGTGTTGCTGACTCACAGATTCCCTTGTGGAGTTCCAGTGACAATTCAAGTCCTGAAGTCCGATGGCATAAGTCCAATATCACAATGTTCTGGGTTTGACAGGTGACAGGGCATGCAAGGTAAAAGGCAAAGCAGCCAACCTTCACATTGAATGAGGATAGTGGTGCCTGTGGGGGAGGGTCTGACCATGTACCTTGGTCCCTTCCAATTGAATGCTGTGGTAAAAAGCAAGTAAAATCACTCCTTATCTCAAGAGTCAGTCTGCAATCTGCATGGACAAACCAAAAGATATCCAGTTTTTCTTTTCTTCAATACATCTGATGCATGTTACTGAATGAAATCTGCAAGATCTTTTCTGTTTCCTCAGTGGTGCTCCTGTTGCATCAGAGTAAAATGGTGAGAGGAAATAAGGTTAGAGAAAAAAGGCTGAGAATGAACAAGTGCGCACTGGCACATCTCAACTCATCTAAAATATTTAGAATTTAAATGGTGAGAGGTGTGTTTCTTTATTTTTTTTCTTGCATTAAATTTTTTAGCATTTCTATGTCATGGAAAAAAATGTAATGATCCAAGATGAAACAAGGTAAGATGATGCTTGAACCAGCTACTTTTTACTGTACATCAAAGTACTTGACTTCATACGAGATACTGGTAATCTGGTACTATGTACATATACTCATGTACCAGGAAATCTGACTTTTGTGGATGTGGTATATACTGCATGGACCAAAAATTTACTTCTCTGCAGAAAAAAAGAAGTGCTGTGTAATTAGATTCTTCATAAAGAAATGGACCAAGTGCTTTTCCTTTTTCATTCTTTTATCAGGATATGCTTTTCTCTTTGATATATAATATGCATGCATCACTGTGAAAGAAAAAAAAGGGTTGGTATAAAAAATAAAGCATAAAAAAAAGGGTTGGTATAAACAATAAAGCATCACTGATTCAATCGAGTCTTTCCACACAGAAAAGGTTGTGTGCTGCTTAAAAGAGGAGGAAAAAAAAGTTGTTTGCATGTCATGATGTCTTGAGTCTCTCCTGGAACATTGTTTTACCAATGATCTAAGCATCATGATCCTTATCATCAATTACACTATCATGACACCTCATGTATAAAATGATGCACTCATTTATAGTTCTCCCATTAATTGGTCCAATCGGATATAACTTAAAGTGAGAGGTTTAAATTCTTATGTTTCTCGAGTTGAAAAATATCAAAGAAAAAAAAATTATGTCATGTGAAAAGAATATCTAAATCAATTGACTGTTTATAAGGACTGTGTAAAATCTAACTTTAGATATGATTGTGATCCATTAATTAAAAATTATTCATATGAAATGTACCATAATATATATTTAAATTTTGATGAGTTTAAATTATATTTCAATGGATAATTAATTCACATGAATATTTTTTTTAGCCAGCACATGAATTTTTTTTAGCTAGTCCCCAGTATTTAAAAAGCGATGCCGACGACTCAACTCATGCGATGCTAACAATTATGCGTATTGTCCATATGTTAGAGATCAACCCATCATCGAGCCCAATTAATTCGATATGGTCACCCCATATTACGTACATGACAGTGACAGATGAAACTCCTAATAAAATCTTTTTGCATTCACCGGTCTCACTTAAGTAAGAAGAATTGATTTACCACTCCACCCCAATCCAAAGATTAACTTACCACTTCAATTCACATGAATATTGAATCTATAAACAGTAGCAGGCAGTAAATATCGTGTTCCTTAACTGTGTCCATTGGGTAAAAAGCTTACAAGACATTGAATTCATGTGCAAAACTCCACACGTACATATATAATTGTTCATTGCTTAAATGATACGACGCCATGCACGCTCGTTCCAACGTCGTACTTGTATTCAACTGCAATAAATAGTGGAGTGGAAAGCTGCCTTCCATTATTTGGATCATATTTCAATTTTAAACTATTTTTTTATCTCGGGTTTCTACAAGTTATTCCTAATTAATATTTTACCAATTGCAGCAAGCTGACGCATATATATATATTTTTTATTTAATACGTACGTTACCATTTTTTAAGTTTTAATTATATTCGTCTTAATATTTTATATTATGCTTTTCTTTCACTCTTCTGCATTTTAATAATATTTGTTTTTTCCTAAAGCTTATTTTGGAAAAAAAAACTTTTATTGAATGGAAAAAAACTGACCATCGGATCTTGATTAAAAAAAGTAATAGCCCTAGCAACTATAAATATCGATAGTTCTTAATATAAAAATTCAACTATTTACTTGTAAAATACGTAAATTAAATTCGATCCTATATCTAATATCCTACTAATAATCAAATCATTACTAAAAAATATTGCAAACTTTATCTTAACATCTTCATCTGCTTGCGTCACATGCACATATCAACAAAATGCGTGTGCGTCAATAGTTATCTGTCCGCGCGGCTTGCCACGTGCCACCGACGTAATGGCACGCCTTTAACATGTTTAATTAGCAAGCAGCCAAGATACTTAATCTCATTAATTTTATTTTTTTATTAATTAACATGATAAAATAGTTTTGGAAGCTGTTCTAGGATCGGAACTTACATCGTCATCCTTCTCCTTCGGCAAATATAATTTTGAAGGTGCTTACATTAGTTGTGTTAATTCACTGAAGCCTTTAATATCTGCTTTGATATCGTGATTTTTCCCCATAATGTAATAATGAGGAATTCTAATTTTGGAGTTTAGGGGGTTAAACGCAGGAGTCCATTTCTTACATTGGTCTTCTTAATTTGTAAGCATTTGTGTTACTAATTAATAATTTAATACATGTCAAGGTCTTCAGTTCTAGAAACTCTCCCACAGCCATACAAGTTAGTGTCACTAGTTAACTAAAAAAATATATAATTAGTGAATCAAAATTGATCAGCATTCAATAAAGTAGGTCAAGTTGATTAGGGTTCAATAATAAAAGGATAAAATGATAATGTTCTCTATCTCATTTTGTTCTTTATTTTTTTTACCATCAAATTTTTAATAAACTATTTGAAAAATTCAATCATGAACAATTAAATAAAAATATGACGATATAAAAAATTAGAGAACATTGTGAAGTAGTAACACCAATATTAAACTCATAATAGAATTGGATTGATGATGCAATGATGCCAACGGTAACAAGTCTTTTTATTTTTTCTTGTAAAAAAGTTATCGTAACTATAACTTTATTTTTGGTATCCATTAAGAATTCTCGATGTTTTAATTAAGATTGTCAAGATCTCGATTTAGATCTTATGATTTTACGATCTTACATAACTCTTTCGATCTCGATCTTATTTTAATTTTGGTCACACGATCTTACGATCTTATCCGATCATATACGATCTCATATGATTAATATAATCATTTAAATATTAATTAAAAAATATATATTTATGATAATAAAAATTAATTTATATGAAGTTAAATATATTTTTGTTCATTTTTAATATGTTTTAATATAATTTGACTATGAATTCATAAAAATATCTTACTATCCTCGATCCGATTTTACGATCTATAAAGTTAAATATATTTTTGTTCATTTTTAATATGTTTTAATATAATTTGATTATGAATTCATAAAAATATCTTACTATCCTCTATCCGATTTTACGATCTATAAAGTTAAATATATTTTTGTTCATTTTTAATATGTTTTAATATAATTTGACTATGAATTCATAAAAATATCTTACTATCCTCGATCCGATTTTACGATCTATAAAGTTAAATATATTTTTGTTCATTTTTAATATGTTTTAATATAATTTGACTATGAATTCATAAAAATATCTTACTATCCTCGATCCGATTTTACGATCTATAAAGTTAAATATATTTTTGTTCATTTTTAATATGTTTTAATATAATTTGATTATGAATTCATAAAAATATCTTACTATCCTCTATCCGATTTTACGATTTTTTCTCTTATGACCCCTTCCAATTTTATAAAAGTTCTCAATCTTGACAACTTTGATTCTAATAAAAAGTAGAAACGAAGGAAGAGATCAATATTCTGTGTGATTCCAGAAATTGATTCCGAAATTATTAATATTCGTCAAATCACATGAAATATAACTCTGCACAACATTTGTGTCAAACCAATCTTGATATCATAAACTTCTGATATAGGATGATAAATTAACTCGGACAACTCTTCTGTATCCTAAAAAAATTAAAAATAAATAAATGAATGATTAATGCAAAAAAAAAGTCAATTATGTCATGCACAACAGACAAAAGAAAAAAAAACGTATTTGCCCTGACAAAAATGTCCAGCGGATGCAGAATGTAACGCTCTCTTTAATAAAAGTTTTGCAGTTATGTCAAATCTACAAATTAATGAAATTTTCCAATTATAATTGTGAGAAAACAACTATTCTCGACTCAGTGGTTATGCATGTCTTGGAAAAAAAAGGCAAGTTTAAAAAATCTAGAAGTTTCCTATATAAAGAATTTTGCCATTGTTATTTATTTCCTTGGATAAATGAGTTGACATATGTTCCTCCATCATTAATTTCCCAAGTCGTAGTTGTTGAAACATGAAATATTTAATAAAATAAATAAATAAGTAAATAAATCCACGAGGGACATTTGTGAACAATAATAATGGAAAAAAATAAACTACAGCAGATTGCATGCAGCACAAAACGCCAGAAGTGTCAGCAGTATATTTTCTTTTCTTATGTTTTGTTAATATTCAATCATTAATTACCGTAAGCCATTTGTCAATAGATTGTAAAAAATCTCATCTTTTTACAAAATTCCTAAAGTATAAACAGACACGAATTTTTAAAGGAAAACTGAATATAAAAATAAAACAAAAGCCTCGGATATAAAAAAAAGATTCAATATTTTCTAGTGGTTTTTTTCACATTCATAAAAAGACCTTGTTAACATTCTTCATGATTTTTCATAGTCTATAATTTTATTAATTTCAGATCTATTTTAATGTCAAATAATGTTTTATTGGATAAAACAAATAATAATAGCTTGTATAATTTTTTGGACATTGCTCGAGCATTTTTGCATGTAACAGAACAAAAGAAAATATACATTTTAAATATAAGGCTGCATCATATCCATGGATGTTTTTTTTCTATTTAAAAATTATCTTACTTTTCGATTTTGCAGAGTATAAACTTTTGTATCGGAATCGAACTTTTAATTCTTTTTTTTATTCCCAAGTTTAATGACAGGAGAATATTAATATTCCAATTTTTTTAAAAAATTGGAAATTTGGAATGCATTAAATAATTATTAATCTCATCTGTTGTTTACTATGCTGCTGCTGCTGCTATTTACCATCACCACTGTTAAGAAAACTTAGAAAAGTAGGGGGGCACAAGCAAACAAACAAAGAAAGAAGGCCTCAGGGGGCTCCACTGATTTCCCCACTCTCTCTCACACACAGACACCTCTCTCTCTCCTCTCTCCTCTCTCCTCTCTCCTCTCGAAGTTTTCTCGTTTCCTTTCTTGCCTTTTCTACTTCTTCTCTGAGTTTTCTCTCCTCTGGTTGATAAGTTTCTGCATCAGGATCTCAATCTCGAGGGCAATTCCTGTAGCCCCGGCGAGTAATCATCAGGTAGGCTGATGAGCTATCCCGGAGATGGGATTCCAAATCTTTGTTCCTGGAATTGTCGATTCAATCTGTTTTTTTTTTGTTTTGGGTTTATGCAGCTATTTTCATTCTTTTGCCCCCTCCTTGTGTTTTCGATTACGTGTAAGTCTTTTTTAGATGAATTGTGTTCTGATTTCAGTTTCTTTGGAGCCCAAGATTCAGATTGGCGTACGAAATAATGTTTTTTTTTCTTCTTCCGATTCATGTCGTTCTCTCGTCAGTTTCTCCTTGGTGTTATGCTCCAGCTGTTGATTTAATCTGTCCCGTTTCTTTTGTTCATAGTCGGTTGATAAATTTCCTAGCACATCAACGCAACTTTCCTTTTTCTTTTAATCTCTCGTGCGATTTTCTGCTCATGCGCATAATTTTCTTAGCGAAACCTGACAATTTGGTTGTGTTTCTGGGTTTGGGACATGATGGCCTTTTGCCTGTTCGATCTATTCTAGTGACTTTTGGAATTCCGACTTGAATCTAGAAACCAACAACTCCATGTTAATTCGACAGGGGCTGTCGTGGCCTAACACAACCCAAATTATTTTATTTTTTTTGCTTTGCATGGTTTGCCTACTTTTGTTGTTGGGGTTCAAAAGCGCGTTTTTAAGATATAATGTGGAGTTGCAGTGTCCTTTTTATTGCTTAAAATGCGTTGAGATGGACAGAAAAGTCGCTTTATCATGCCCATAGGATTTCTTCAGATATAACATATTCCAGTTCTTGAGTTATGGATCATAGATGCCTTAGTTAACTGTCAGCTCACTCCTTATCTGCTCATCTCGTATTTTTGTTTGCTTTCATTGTTCCTGTGTGATTTCCCGTTGAGATCTTTTGGCAAACTCTAATTTGGTTTAGATATTGATGCTAAAGTATTTTGATTTACTCTGTATCCCCATCATTTGTACTAGGTGCACCTGAAGATTGACTACCTGGGAATTAAATCTGTTGATTTGCTTGAACATAATCTGCTGGAAAATTTTATTATTCAGTATAACAGTTGATTGCTCAATGCTGGGTTCGAAGTAGTTGGTACATCTTTCTGAGAATGGGTGTTGCAGCATCTAAAATTGAAGATGACAAGGCACTTCTACTTTGTAGAGATCGGAAACGATTTGTAAGGCAGGCTCTTGATCGAAGGTGCTTGCTTGCGGATTCCCATGTTTCTTATATTCAATCACTCAGAAATATTGGAACTGCTTTGAGAACGTTTGTAGAGCCTGATGCCCCTGTCGAATCTTCCTTGTACACGTCAACTTCTGCAACACCTGGGCCTCCTGCTCTGACAGAAAAGTCTGTTTCCCAGTTCTCAAACTTGTCGTTCCCGCAAACTTTGGAGACAGGAGAATCAATTTCGCCAGTTCCTTCCCCTCTTTCCTCAACACAATTTCATGTGAATCATATGAAAGCTGTCCGGAGTTTTTCCACAACAGTGGAGGAAAAGCCACCTAGTCCTGTTATTGCAACTGTAAACACCAATGATGCCACCCCAAAGCGCCTCTCGACACAACGGGAGGAAAAGTCATCTTTGGATACTGCCTCTCCATCACCTGGAGCACCACCGTGGGATTATTTTGGTCTCTTTCCTCCATCAGATGAATTATCTTTTCATGATGGAAAAGGTTTGGACCATGATTTTGGCAATGTTGACGAAATTAGACGGGTGAGGGAAGAAGAAGACATACCGGAATTGGAAGAACATGATGAAGCCTCCACAAATGGAAGGGACTTTGAATCAGATGATGATTTTGACCAATCACCCAATGAGCCTTTGGTGAGAATGTTTAAGAACAGAAATGTAGTGTCGGAACATCAGTTTCCAAGTGAGTCTCCAACCATCCAAAATAACAGAAATGTAGTGTTGGAACATCAATTTCCAAGTGAGTCTCCAACCATCCAATCTATGGACATCATAGCTCGAGGAAAGGGGCAACAAATTTGGGAGAAGATAATGCTCAATAATGCCAGACAGGAAATTCAAGAAACTCCAAGTACAACACCATCAAGAGCCACATCCTTTGCAGGTACACCTCATGTTAATGGAAGGGTTAAAGAGACAACTGTGGAAACTAAGCTTGGGGAAAAGCACTTTCTTTTTTGCATGAAAGAGATAGAGAATCTGTTTATCAAAGCTTCTGAATCTGGAAGAGAAGTCCCAAGAATGCTTGAGGCCAATAAATTGCAGTTCCGCCCGTTATTTCCAGAAGAAAACTGTAAGCATTAACATCACTTGTTGGTCCTTGATATAAACTAAAAAGATAAATTATAAAAATGAAACTAAGATCAATGTAACTAGTACCAAAGGTGCACGAATCTTAAATACAATTATTATTAATAACTTTGTCTATTCGAGGTGACAAATCTCTATAACAAATACTACATATGGAAGGGATCAAACTCTAATTATATTGATAATAAACATATTTCAAAGGCTGGCAATAAAAGTAGAACTCATCAATGTATTTATAACATGAAGGGTTACCTTTAATACAACAACAACAATTTTCTTAATAAACATGAAGGGTTACCTTTAATAATTATATAAAATAATTCATAATGGAAAATGTGAACATGTAAATTGTAACTACCCACTATTTTCTTAATCAGCTCAGTATGGTTTTTTATTAATACATAGTGGTATCTTCTCAATACACCCTTCTTTGATTTTGCATTGCCTCAAGGCAGAAATGAAAAGACTTGAAATAATTTCTAGAGGTTCAATGTCAAATTTTCTAAACTTTATCACCATAAATTTTCAATTTCATCTTCTTATGAAGATTTCGATACTAGCTTCTGGATGTATGCACCTTTTTTTGTACTTTCAGGTTGATAATTGCTGAGAAAATGAGTCGAAGCAGGATCTTTGTGGCTTTGATACCAAAATGATAGAAATTGAAAATGTAACTGTAAACATGAAAGTAGGATAAATATTATTAGTAACAAAGGTGTAAGAATCTTAAACACGACTACCGCTAACATGACAAATTTTCAAAATAAATAGTCCGTATAGAATGGACCAAACTCCAATTATAAAGTAGAAACCATCAATATATTTATAACATGCAGGGCTAGTTATCATAACTATACAAAATAACTAATAATGAAGAACATGAACATTTATAAGTTGTAACTACCCACTATTCACTTAATGGACCCTCTATCTTTTTTATTAATACAAAGCCTTATCTTATCCGTCCTTCTGACAACTTGTGTTTTCTTGGCAAGGCAAAGAACAACAATGAAACAAATTTTCTTCTCAAAAAAAAAAACAATGAAACAAATTTCACGTTTGCAGTAACACATCTGTGTCACTTCTCTTTTGGCTGAAAAAAGCGGCTTAGATTTTGAACGGCTTCTTGTTTAGAGTTCTTGAACTAATTTGAACTTTGTAACGTGTTTTCAGAAAGTAGAGTAGAAATTGTAAAAATGATTCTCCTGTGTTGTTCCAGTTTCACTAGATTTATATACTTTCTTTTCATTTATGTTGATGTCTAATGTATCTAAAAGAATTTCTCTCTGCAGCAAATGGATCAAAGGTATCATCTTTTCTCACAACTTGTTTTTCCTGTTGTGCACCAGAAGAAGTTCCTCAACCTCAGGGTAAGTCTTAAAACTTTCAATGTTCACATTGCTCCTCTGGTTCATAATGATTTTCGTTTTTGCCCTGTGTTGTGCTTAGTTGGGACCCTTTATTGTCATGATCTAAGATTAATGATTAAGTTGAAAATCCATTCATTATTCTCTACCCAAATTCCTGTGCAGTAGCTACTCCAAGCGATATAAAGTACTTAACATGGGATAGGTCAGTGTCATCACTCTCTTCGTCATCCAGAGTTCCTCTTGGTTCAACATCAAAAGATGATATTGATGATCTGAGCAGCAATGCCTTTAGTACTATGTGCATGAATTCAGGTAGTCATGCCTCCACACTAGATCGGTTGTTCGCATGGGAGAGAAAACTTTATGATGAAGTTAAGGTAAAAATTTATTTGGTTTATCCTTTTCTGTGCAATCTTATGCTTCCATACTTACTGTTAATGTACTTCATAGTTTTAGTCATTCTTTAATGATTCCTACTCTATGGCCCTTTACTAGTTTACTTTGAAAAATTGGGAGAATTAAAAATTAGGTTTCTTTGGATAAAATATTGTCAAAATTTCTAATGGAATAGTCACTGCCTTTTTGACAATTTAGACACTAATTGAGTAACCGTTATGCATAGTGACCCTATAAGAATAATTGCAGTCTTATTAATGACTCAACTAGTGCAACCCTAAATATTTCCTTTTTAGTTTTGTTGATGATGTCTGTGTTCTTGGATAATAAAAACTTGGCCTGGACACTGCACATGTCACTAACGTGGATAGTGGATAAATCAGTTAGGCTGCATTCTGATTTTTTTTTCAGCTCTATGAATGGCGATTTTGATGTATGGATGGTCAAAAGCAATCTATTTATTGTGTCCTAATTATACTACAGATGAATGTTGGGCAACCTAAGATTCAACTTGTATATATTATTTTACAAAGATGGATGTAGAATTATCTAAAGTACCAACATACCCAGGATACTGAAAAGGAAAAAGGTAACTTAAACAGTAGAGTTGTTCTTCATTAGCTGGGGATCCAGAGATGATCTTTTAGTGCAAAAAAGAACTTATTGCTCTTTCACATTTGTACAAATGATCAATATCCTCTTTGTCATATCATTTCAGGCAAGTGGTGTGATTCGACGGGAATATGACATGAAATGTAAGCAGCTGCAGCAACAGGAGTCTAGAGGAGAATCTGACTATAAGATTGATAAAACTCGTGCTACTGTCAAGGACCTGCATTCTAGAATTCGAGTTGCGATCCATAGGATATATTCAATATCCAAGAGAATCGAGGAATTAAGAGATAGAGAACTGCAACCGCAGCTGGACGAGTTAATTGAAGGGTATGGGTGTGCTACCATTTTGCCACCATCTACTCTTGCATAAGTTTTGAGTTAACATGCTGGACTTATACATTTTGTGCTCATTCTTTAGAATGTTGTGAACGAATAACTTAATTTATCAACTTTTTATTTCAGGTATCAGGTCAAATGAATCAAATACGCTTTTTGATGGAAAACAAACTAAATTACAAAATCCAAGACAACCCTAATAATGCAATTTAAGAAAACTTTGTGTGAGGATCTTTTATTAGATAGTTGCAGACCTGTATGGCATGTACATCAACTGATCGATATGGGAAAATGATTCATGGATATACCACTACCATTTAGTAATATGTTCGTTTCCAATGCATTGAACCATAGGTTGTCAACACTTAACATTTGTGTGAGCATATTGTCTCTGTTAGCATTTTCAATTTTCAACACTTAAACATAGGTTGTCAACAGGATACTATCATGTTTGGATTGTTAGGTTAAATTACATCTGAACTGGCCCTCAAATATGCTTTCAGAAATATAGCATCTTGTATTTTGCTAAGTTATATAATTTTTTGTTACATAAACAAATGAGCATCTATATGTCTACCACAATTTGTACTCATAATTTCCCTTCTCAAAGTAATATATATATATATATATATATATATATATATATATAGTATCAATATTAAGCGGTCTAGTGCAAAGATCAGGACCATTTGATTCAGTTCAAATTCATATTTCCCTCTAAAAAGGAAACAAAAACTCAAATTCGGTTTTAAGTTGCAACCCATCAATAATCTGATCTTTGCTATTTATTATCTATATGTAGTTCACTTTAGGTCCGTTTTCCACATATAGTAAATACACGTAGGTGATGATCCATATCAGAACATCTATATTTTGGGCTTTGGTCGCCATTAGATCCACATTCAGCCACTGTGATTGTTCCTTTTTCTTTTAACAGTCTTATTTGATGGTCGTAAGGAGTCACAACCTACTCCTCCCCAATGTTATTTCTTCACAAATAATGAATCTTTCTCCCTGTTGCAGCACATATTGTTTAGAGTTCTTCCTCAATTGTGCTATCATCTTTGAATTAGAGTTTATCAGAACTTTATTAACAACAAAAATATTTTCCTAAAAAGGTTTGACTTCTATAACCTGGTGACTCCGATGTGATTTCTCTGCAATTCCTTTAACTCTGATGCAAAACATCTACCATCTTTGTGGATCTCTTTCTTTCCATTTTCTATGTCAATTGCATGTTACAAATATTAAATAACCAGTTACTGTTATTTTTATGTTCCTATTCTTCCCTTATTTTTGCCCATAATTAATGTGGGATATTCTCAATTCATCTCCTCTAATATATTCTCACTTTATTCTCAACTGCCAACTTTCCTACATTGGGTGATTAGAATGTTATTCTGTTCTCTTGCTGGGGTTATTATGTATGCTTATGTTTGATTTTGGAGATAATTGTTTAGGATTTTGTAATCTCTCGTTGCGGTGTTTAGTTGATAAGAACACAATTGCAGTACGAAAAATCGTTATCTTACAGTGCTAACCCTGATCTCGAAATCCAAATGAAAAGTTTGGGGCATCTGATGATCCTAACTGGATGTGTGCATGGTACAACCACGATGATGTGGCTGCTATGTCATATATGTTACGAACTCTTGTAAGATGAGGAAAAACACCAACCCTGTAGTTAAGATCTCAAATACTTTTGATGCTAGTCGAACATTTGGTGTTTCTTAACAGTGTTTTGGCATTTATGACATGAGCATCTTGTGCTAATCAAAACTGTCGGTGTGAAGCTCATTAAGCTGTCATGATGATTATATTTGTTCAGCAGCATACAAGATAATGGATATTTTTAGTCCTTCAATTAAGCTTATAACCAAGTTGCTGAAATCAACTTCTTAGATTGCCACTCAAATGATTGGTATTCTAGAAAGAAATCAAATTCCTATGCTGGTACTCTAAAAGAAATTTAGACTCCAGGTAATAAAGTTTCTTGAACAAGTGGGACCTTAATTTCTTTCTGGTTCTTGATCAAATACCAGGATTTTAGTTCAATGAGATAAAGGGAAGAGAGCCGCCTATGAGAGCTCTGATATATGTTACAGAAATAGGAGTTGAAGCTAAGGAACCACTTAAAAATTTTATTTCCAGGGATTAGTTTACTACCCTGACATCAGTTTTGTTCTGTGATAGACTTTGTCCTTGTTTATGGCACTGGAAAAAAAACTATGAAATCTGAAGAAATTATTTAGAAGATATTGGGAACAATAACACTAATTGCCACAAGTGATGAAGGCAGATTGCCTTACCTCAGTTGATCTTGGATTTTCTTGGGAGTGCATTAAAATAGCAAATATATTCATTTTTAAGGAAAAGGACGCAACCATCCACTTTTTCGGTAAGAGACTGTATTACATGTGAACTAGATCTTATTAACTGCTAACACTCTATTTGAGAGCTTACAGTTGTACATGTTATCCTTTTCATAATGATATATATACCTAGATGACTGCCACAAGGTTGGGTGGTCATCCTTTCCTTTCCCAAAACAAAAAAGAAAAAAAGATCTAGTGAACTGCCACTATGTCACCGACTCTTGTGCACAATATTCTCCAGACTCTCTCCTCTGAATGTACACCCATTGCGTTGTGCCCATATAGAACATAGAAAAGTGAGCTGTGTAGATCTGGGACGCCTGCAAACAAAAGATTGAATATCTTGTTGCTGTCCCCCAAATCTAAATGACGTTCAGATGGAAAATATGTATGAAATTTTCAAGTTGGATGTCTGTGTGAAATTGGCTATGCATATTTACTTAATGAAAATTCACCAGTTGAATTTCCTTTATGTAATGAACCTTATGCACGAGGAAGGACACTGGTGTATGAAAAGATAACATACTCCCTTGCATAAATGAAAAAAAATCATTTGATGAACATAAACCTGAGTTAATAAGGTAGGATTTCTTGACTTCAAGTCGTGGTTGATCTTGTGAATACTGTGCCCAGTTATAGAAGATGTTGGGCTCCAACTGCACATTTCTGCTGACTTCCTAGGGAAAGGAAGATAACAATATGGAAATAGAATTAATTATCCCTAGGATATAATGTTCCTAGTCTAAAAAAAGGGTCCCTCATTGAATAAACACGGATGTTTGCTTTTGTTTGATTTTTCTGTTATATGAATTTTTTATTCGTTGATCCATGTTCATAAAATAGATTAATACAAAATTGGAAATATGGAGAAATACGTTGGAGTCAAAGGGTTTTCGTTTAAGTAGGAATAAAACAGAATATATGCATAGCAATTTCACAAATAAACATCTTAGAGACGATTTGAAAGTTAGGCTAGGGGAGGATATAATTCCTCAAGTGACAAAGTTTAAATATTTAGGATCAATTGTAAGACAAGATGGTGAGATTGATGACGATGTTAATCATAGAATTCAAGCTGGTTGGTGTAAGTGGAGGAAAGCCACTGGAGTTCTTTGTGATAGAAAAGTACCCAATAAAGTTAAAGGAAAATTCTATCGTACTGCTATAAGGCCAGCAGTGTAATATGGTAGTGAATGTTGGGCTATGAAGGGACAACATGAACGTAAAGTGGGGGTAGCCGAAATGAGGATGTTGAGATGGATGTGTGGTCATACAAGATTAGATAAGATTAGGAATGACCATATACGTGAACGAGTCGGAGTGGCTCCTATTAGTGAGAAAATGGTAGAGAATCGTTTGAGATGATTTGGTCATGTTCAGAGAAGATCATTAGATGCGCCAGTAAGAAGAGTAGATCAAATAATCTGGAGTCCGATTAAAAGAGGGAGAGGGAGGCCAAGGCGGACACTTGGCGAACTAATAGAGCAAGATCTATTGGTGAATAATATACCGAAAGGTTTGGTTACTAATAGAGCGGAATGACGTCGTATGATCCATGTAGCCGATCCCACCTAGTGGGATAAGGCTTTGTTGTTGTTGTTGTTGTATGAATTTTTTATATGTACAAGGTATCCTGCAGTGTCAGTTTGAGGTCTCATGGACTACTCTCTTATGGACAAATGTTTTTACTGTTGTTTCTTGCTCGAATTAAACTGCGTAACAACCTGGCCTCTCTTTCTTAACCAGGTTCAAGGGAAGTTGAGAGTGAAGTTAGAAAAATATATCACATGTGCGACACATTTGGAATTACTTGTAAATTAGATGTTTGAATTCCATGAGTATCTACTTTCATGATACATGCATATCTGTCTTAACAAACTTGATGGCTTTTGGCCAATTGTTTCTGAATTATTTACTTTCAAAATATGAGAAGAGTGATATTCTTTGCTTCTCCATAATGCAGATTGAGTCTAATGTGGACGATGATGCTTGAGTGCCACAAAAATCAGCATGATATCATCATCTCACTATCTGATGGCAACAGCAACACCAAAGTCACAATTCGCTCAGAGTTTCAGCGCCAGGTCATGACTCTCCTTGAGTTTGAGCTGAATTCCTTGTGCTCAAATTTCACAAAGTGGACTACAGCACAAAAGTCCTACTTGCAAGCCATTAATGGGTGGCTTCTTAAATGTGTGTTCCCGTTCCCGTTCAAAGGGAACAAATCTAAGAGAAGTAGAAGACAGCAACCATTCTCTCCTCGAAAAAACATTGCTCCTCCCATTTTTGTTACTTGCAAAGAATGGCTGGAAGAGCTCGACAAACTGCCGACTAAAGAAGTTGCAGACTCTATAAAAGACCTAGTTACTCTTTTGACAAGCCATTCTTTACCTCGCCAAGAGAAGGGTCATCCTGGTTCCAACTTATCCTTTTCTCTTTCTCGTAAGGCGGTCCAAGCTGATAAACTAGGAGAAAATGGTGGGACGCATGAATCCTCAATAGATTGGAGTCTGAACTATGACAGCTTGCACACAGTTCTTGTGGCCTTCCTGAGCAATCTAAAAGATTTTGCATCGTCATCAGTTACGATGTATGAAAAACTCAAATTTTCTGTTCGTGAAGCCCGAGAAATTTACGAGAACAAATAAGTTTATGACATGCTGTTTGCATGATATTCATCCAAAATCTTAGAAGCCCGAAGGATCAAAGGGGGAGTGCTGGTAGACAGTTTTGCTTCAAAAAAATACTTTCTGATAATCAATAGGCCTTATTGCTGGGTTAAAGTCCAATTAAATGCTCTCTTGTAAATCTATTTTGGGGAATAAGGGGGCTGCAGTGGATAATTCAATCTTATAGAAAGAATAAATAAACTTTGTCACAGTTTGTTTCTAAATGCTGGATGAACTTCTTCAAGGGTTTATTTTCATGCTTTTATTTATAGACTGAGTATTGAAATAGGATTGCTTGTTCTTTCATAGTTGTATATATATTGTACCTAGAGAAATTTGCAGAATGCTAACCAATGGTGAGAATTAAGATATAGGAAGCATTATTTCACTGCTTGTTCATATTTATTTATCTTTTGGGGTTCAGACTCTTAATATTTCTAAAGATATGCAGCTTTTTCTACATCTGTTGGTATTAGTGTCATCTGATGGTTCATGGAACCTTATGGGGAACTAAAGCACAAGTAATCCAATTATCTCACTGGTTCCTGGCAACATACTTCGGTGCTATTCAAAGAAAGCAAGACAGTAGAATGAAAAAAAGAACCTTTTTCTTTCCTTCTCTGCTCATCAATTTTTCTTATTAGGATTATTATTATTTTTTTCTTTTTATTCAATTCCCGTCAACCTCTCCCTTGCAAATACGAAATCTGGGACCAATAGAATCATACAACTTGTTTTGCATCAATTATCTTGAAATATTAAATATCCTGGAAGTGATCAACTAGTAATAAAATGCTTAAATCTTTAACCATTTTGCCCCTAAAATTATCTTTTTTCTCTCCTCAAATCCCAGAGAAAAACTAACAATATTTTAATACTAAACGGTCACTTCGTTCCTGAATAATAATTGTCATGCAGGGCAAAAATAACATATAAGTTCGAAGAAAAATAATTAAAAAACGAAAAATTTATCAGGCCGAGTTCATCGCTGGTGGGCTCGATTCGACTCAAAATTTCAAGCGGGGGGAGCCCAAGTGCTCGTGCAAGATAGAGAGGGGTAATTTAGTACTTTGGACTGTTTACTTTCGTTTTAGAGAGAGAGAGAGAGAAACGATGTAATCATTCGAACCAGAAAGGAATCCCCCTCCGGCCGTCGAGAGCAAGTTCCGGGGGGAGGACGAGATCTCGCCGGAATCGAGAGGTTTGGGAACTGCGACGCGAGGTCTCGGAGGCGTTGGCCATGGAGATCCTTAATAAGTTGAGGAATTTGGACGCGTACCCGAAGATCAACGAGGATTTCTACAGCCGATCGCTCTCCGGCGGACTCGTCACCATCGTCACGTCCGTCGTGATCGTTTTCCTATTCCTGTCCGAGATCAGTGAGTTCCGCTTCCGATTTTTCTGTTTGTTATTTCATACTTCCTTGTCGATCTCACGGGCATTGATGTGCTTCGTAGTTGTTACCTTCCATTTAATTATTTGCGTTTGTTTTGCTGTCTGACTATTAATAGTGCTGACAGTAGGGATTCTTGTCATTAGAATTTGGATTTGCAGAATATTGATGTCTCTATCATGCTATGTTTCAGTCAGAGCTGGACAGAGTATGTACCAAAATGCCAAACCGTATTGACGCCCGGCATGGCCAAGCATAGAATATTTGGTATTGCTTGATTTGGTGTATCCATTTCAAGGCTTATGTGTTTTCTGAAACATGCAATAAGATGAGAATTTAACGGTATGCAAAGAAAAACTATGACAGATGGAAAAAAAAATTGGGTTGAAACAATGATCGAGAACAAGGCAGAACAAACAGATTGAGAATAACGAAATGGGGGTTGGTAGAAAGAGAATAAATAAAATATAATAAATGATTGTGAAAAAGAAGAAACATATTTTGATATTAGGTGATCCACCAGCACCTTTTCGATTTAGATGAAAAGGTAGCTGAAAAGAAAAAAAAAGATCATGTAACAAATCCTTCGAAAAACTAACTTAAGAAAAACCAGAAAGAAGAAAGAAAGAAAGAAAGGAAGGAAAATAACAAGGTCGTGTCAAGCTAAACAACTTGAACTTTTTTTATTCTTAAGCATAGGATTTAAGATTTGAACACCTAATGAAGCTGTGAGAAGCTTCTTATCTATACACCAACATGCATATGTAGATATGTTTATGTATTATTTTAATGTATTGCCTTTTCCGTAACAGAATACATTTAAGAATTTGACGTATATAGTTATCAATTGCAATATGAAAACTGACCTTTGCTCATGTTGCTAATGAGTTATTTGAAATAATATTGCAAAAAATTAACTTTTATGTGGCATTTGAATAGTCACTATTTTTTATGCTTTACAGGATTGTACCTTTACTCATCAACTGAAACCAAGTTGATAGTAGATACTTCCAGAGGGGAGAGACTGCGTATCAATGTAAGTGCTGATTTTTCTCGCGATTCATCATCAAGTTACTCTAATCTTGCTAATAATTGTTTTTTTAGTTCATCAGCTGCTAATGGCTGGCAATATTTATTTAAAAGTCTGGATCCCCTCTTGCTTTCTATGTTTACATGGCCACAGCTTTTGTTCATTTTTATGAATTTTGTGGGTAATGTGGTCAGTTCTGAAGAACTTTTTTTTTACTAAAAGCCATAAATGAACTGCAACAAATGTTATCTCTTCCAGAGATTGGGATATTGCTACTGGTTTTTGCGATAAATATGCAGCTCAATTTTGGAAGAATTGTCCAAGCCTTTTGCTTTGATGGTCAGAGATTCACTTGTGGTTCCATTGGCCAAAAATTCTGGTTTAAACTGATATGAAGTTTAAGATTAATGTATAAGCTTTTGTCTTTTTTGTCTCTTCAGTTCCATTAGAAAATATTTCACCAAGGATTGGATGATCCACTAGTTTGCAGTTCCTGAAGAAACTTTTTTCTTCAAGTTATTTCCACATTGAACTATTGGCTAAATTATTTCTAAGAATCGAGTTCACGCCGGTTTCTTTTGGATCAAGTTATTTTTGGAATTATGACATATTCATATGTATCAATATAACGTAAAGTTTCAGTAAAACATACTGACCTGTTTTCTTTGTGCAGTTCGATGTTACATTTCCTGCTCTTCCATGCTCTCTTCTGAGTGTTGATACCATGGATATAAGCGGGGAGCGGCACTATGATATTGTCTGTATATTTATTAGTTTGTAATATTTTAGTCTTCTCATTTCATTATGTAAGTTCTCCTGCATGACCTGAAAGCAATGTGCTTAGTAAGATGTCCATTATATTGCAGACTCATGACATTGTGAAGAAAAGGATCGATCATGTGGGAAATGTGATTGAATCAAGACGGGATGGTGTTGGCGCACCCAAGGTAGATCAACTTGCTTCTGGCATTCATTACTGCACCTTAATCAAAACGGCATATTATTATTAAGTATCTGTATTCATTATCTCTTGTACTTAAGTTTAATAATGTTGTTCTTCTGGTTGGTTTTGAAAGCTGGAAGTGTTCTTTGATCCAAAAAAATGTTGGATCTCAAGTGAATTGGTATAACATCTAACGAATTCACTTACTGAACTTTATCACTGTCAATGCACTGTACCAGAAATTTTTATCACATTCTCAGACAATTCTGATTTTTATTATAATAGGAAATTCAAGTTAGTTGAACAAAATACGGAAGAAAACAAGACAAAATATACGTGGATGACAACCAAATTGGTAGTTATCCTTTTCCCTCTAAAAAAAAAAGAAAGAAAACAAGGCAAAACAACTCTTTCTGTGGTACTTAACCGTTGCTGATTTTTCAATTTTATTACTTATTTGTGTATATTTGCATAATTATGAAAGTTAATTCTACCGTTTTGGCAAGTGGATTATCTATATTCCTGCAGCACATGAAACCAATCTGTCACCAACTTTGTGTATACCCCCACATATATTTCACAATTACCTAAGGGGCCGTTTGACGCATTACCAATTTAATTAACCGGTAATTTAGATCCCCACGTAGATAGATTACCACTATTTAAATTACCGGTAATCATTACAGTGTTTGGCAAGTATTGGTAATTATAATAATAGTCAAAACAGACAGTGAAAAAATTACCAAAATACCCCTCAAAATTATTTTAGATTTTAATAACATGTTATTATAAATAAACAAAGAAAAAAATAGAAAAGTGAATATATATAAAAAAGATGAGACAAAATCAAGAGTTAATCGTAAAAGATTCCAAATAATAAAAAGATGAAGTTAAATGATATTTATTTATTAATAAAATATTTACAACAACAACAACAACAACAAAGCCTTATCCCACTAGGTGGGGTCGGCTACATGGATCATACGACGCCATTCCGCTCTATTAGTAACCAAACCTTTCGGTATATTATTCACCAATAGATCTTGCTCTATTAGTTCGCCAAGTGTCCGCCTTGGCCTCCCTCACCCTCTTTTAATCGGACTCCAGACTAATAAAATATTTAAAATAAAAATTTAATTGAATGGATATTTTCGTCAAAATGCATTCCCACCAGCTGGTAATCTGGAAAGACACCTCCCCTGTCTGCTATCTAGATTACCAGTGAGATGGTAATCAAAATTACCAGAGCAATTAAAATTACCGGTAATCAATCGCAGTCAAACGAGATAATGTGGTGGGCCCTAGGAATTTTAAATAAAATAATCAGTAATCTATTTAGATTACCTAATACCAAACGGCCCCTAAGTGTCGTTTGCTCTTTCAATTTAATGATTTGACCTCTTCTAAGTTTATTGTCAGTTTTAGCATCAACCAGTGTTCTTATGTTTTCTGAGAGTGAAAATTTAAGTCATGGAATGCGTGAATCACTTGATTTGATGTCTTGGATACTGATTTCTGGACTTGGTTTCTTGCACCGGAAGTTTCTCTCAAGTTTCTAGACCTCTTCAGCTGATACCATTCAGTTATCTCTGCCTTTTCTCTTCTAAGATTTGACCGCATTATTTTCTAACAGTTTTTGTTCCTGCTTGTTCTTTTAGATTGAAAGGCCCTTGCAAAAGCATGGTGGAAGGCTTGATCATAATGAGATATATTGTGGTTCTTGTTATGGAGCAGAGTCGGTGAGTCTATCAACTTCCTCAGAACCACTGGACAGTTGCCTTTTTCTTAAGGGTCTATCATAGTTATCTTCTCCAGGATGATAACTCTTAAGCAATCGTTTTAATTGTTTCATTTCTTTAAGTAGTCAAATTCTGACATGATGCATCTAGTGACAATTGAGGCTACATGTGCATGTTATTACAGTCAGATGATGAATGCTGTAACTCATGTGAAGAAGTTCGTGCGGCATATCGCAAGAAGGGATGGGGCATAACAAATCCGGATCTAATTGACCAGGTTATTGTGATGTTTTGTTAAGTTATTCCTTTACATGGATTTCTTTGTTTCACTACATGTCAGTCATCTCATTAGAAGTAACTGTGCATTTGTTTCCTGAATGATTGTAAAAATTAACTGCATTGGTTTACTATCAGATAGCTGTCTTTCAGGGTCTCTTATTTACTAATTATTCATTCAGTGTAAAAGAGAGGGCTTCGTTGGTAAGATCAAGGAGGAAGAAGGTGAAGGATGCAACATTCATGGTTATTTGGAAGTCAGTAAAGTTGCTGGGAATTTTCACTTTGCCCCTGGAAAAGGTCTCCATCCATCATTAAATTTTCTACAGGATTTGTTAGGCTTTCAGCTTCAAATGGAGAATTACAATGTGAGTTTAGAGTTTTTTATTTCCGTGATTCTTTTGGTAAATTTTCTTTGTTATAACATCCAAGATGACAAGTTCCTTTTTTTTCTTTGATAAAAATAGATAAGCCACAAAATAAACAAGTTATCCTTTGGAAAAGATTTCCCAGGTGTTATAAATCCGCTTGATGGGTAAGTCCGGAGGATTCTCTGGTGACGTCGCTTCTGCTTTTGGCAAGGTTGCTTGGATTTTTTTCCCTGATGCCATGTGTATTTTCAGTGTGCAGTGGATGCAGGAAAGTCAATCTGGGATGTACCAATATTTTATAAAGGTGAGCTACTTGTTTTTTTTTCTTTTTTCTAGAATGATTAATTATCTGCTCTTGAGCAATATAATTTATTTTTACCATGATGTCAAATGAGCTTTATTAAGTATGTCGGAGTTAGTGTTAATTGTTTTCATCATGGTTGTTCCATTTTTGTGCATTATGGATAAATCTTCTCTTGAAATCATTGTCAGGTTGTTCCTACTATCTATACTGATATAACAGGACACAAGATTCACTCTAATCAGGTAAAGATCATCTACTGGCTTGTTTCTCTGTTCAAGTAGGATGGATGCTAATTATTTTACTCATTGCAGTTTTCAGTCACCGAGCACTTCAGACATACAGATGTGTATCCTAAACCTCCTTCTGGCGTGTACTTTTTCTATGAGTTCTCACCGATTAAGGTAACTAGTTAAATGAATTATAGCATCATGAACTTGATTTGGCTAACATTTAAATTCACAATTACAACCGATCTTCTTAGCACTACAAATGATAAAAACTACATTTAAGTATATTTTTATTTTTCCAATTAACAATTATCTAAGAGTTTTAGATCAGTAGTTTACTTGACTTTTTCTTGTGTTTGCAGGTGATATTCACAGAAGAAGATGCATCTCTTTTGCACTTTTTGACAAATCTCTGTGCCATAATAGGAGGTTTGTATCACGTCAGCATTGTTCATACTTTCTTTTATCTTTCCATGAGCTTATGACCTGTTACCAATGTAGCCAATCTGGCTGAACATTCTAGAAACATATTGAAGCAGAGATCTCTATTCTCTTGTTCTCTGAAATTTTGCAGGAGTTTTCACTGTCGCCGGGATCATCGATGCCTTTATCTATCATGGTCATCAGGCTATCAAGAAGAAGATGGAGCTTGGCAAGTACAGGTGATTGGTGGAAGCCTGAGTTGTACGCCTGTGGTGCAGCCTCTGATCTCAAGAATGGAATATATTTTTAGCATGCAAGCAAGACAGCGGCAGATCAGGCCAAGGAGCTAAAAGGAATTTCATAAGTTCTGTTGTTGGATTGGGTTTTGCTCCTGTCCTAGTTACATGAGTTACTGTATTTTATATTGCTATTCTCACATCCAGGGAGTGTAATGATGAGTAAATGAAATCTGGGTTTTTGTAGCCGCAGCAGATTATTAAATATCTTTAATACATTGATGCTTGGTATCTTTCACTAGATCTTCCGTGTTGCATGTATACTACCCATATAATATACGTCACAGCATGCATATTTCTCAGTCCACGCAGTGCTATGCAATTGGAATACATTGTCTTGTAGTAGCCGAAAATTGCAATATCTCACTCACAAATATTAAATATTGTATGTATCGTGAACGACGTGTCGCTTCTTATCGTCCGATTCAACTGGGAGAAGAAAAAATTACTCTGATAGTCACATTAAAGATTAATTTGTTATTTTAAGGTTTTCAAAATCACGACTTTAACTAGTAGCATTATATGACTTTAAGACTTTAAAATATAAAACTGTACAAATTCAAAATCGTTATTGGTTTTAAAAAATAACTCGGAGTAAATTTGATAAAATTAGATGGACTTGGATAGAATCGACAATGCTATTAATTAAATATTCAACTATAGTTAATGACATAATTAAAAATAAACTATATTATAATGAGAGAAATGAATTATGCTTTATTTTATCATTATGAAGAATTTTTTCACCTTAAGCTCCTTAAAACTATAACGATTTTTCACTTTACGGTATGATGTCGTTAAATTTTATCATGATTTTTACTTAAGTCATTCAATTTTGTTAACTTTCCTGTTATTTTTTATTTTTCTATTTATAAATAAACTAAAATGTCCTTTTATAAATTATTTTAAGTTTTAATGCTTAAGATAAACTAAAATAAAATATTTTGACAAATTGGTAATGTCAAAATACTTTCTAATGTTTTTAGTTTTATATTATTTATTCTTATTTAATATTTTTAAGCATTAAAATAAAAGATAATTCGTGGAAGAGAATTTTAGTCTTTTCATAAATAGAAAAATTAATAGAAAAATTAATGACATAAGGACTTAATTGAAAACCGTGAAAAAAGTGAGGCATAGCTTAGAATTAGACATGACAAATCACTATGATTTAGGGAAGGTTTAAGAAAATAATTTGAATAAAAATGTTTATAATTAAAAGTTCCTGGGATTCAATATTTTTTATTTTATTTTATTAGCATTGGTATAGTTTAAAGTTCTGTTTGACATTATTACCGACTTGATAGGCAGATAGTGATTCAACTAGTTGATAGCGGATAGCAGATGATGATTAACAGTTAGAGATTGTAATAAATAAGTGTTTGATAAACTTAACGGATGATGAACATAAAATGACATATGACAAATTATTCAATCAAGCACTATACAAAATTCTATTATAATACAATAAATAAAGTAATTATATTTTAATCAAATAAAATAAAATTTCACAACTAATTTTTTTTGTATATAGAAATTTATATTGACAATAAATTTTATATAGCACACCACGATATAAAATATTAATTGTGAAATTATTTTTTATTCATTATTAACATATAAATAATTTGTAATTAATTAATCATGAAGATAAAAAGATTTAAATGATTATAAAATAAAAATGATAAAATAATAAGATAAGTTTGAAAGAAATATATTTGAATAAGGGTAAAATTGGAAAAAATTATAAAATGTTAACTTCTAATCGTTTAATACTAGTAGAAGTAACTTTCAAAATTTTCATACGAGACATTAAATACTTATTTTTATCATTTATCACATAAAAAATTAATATTTAAATTGTTAAACGTTATTTAAAATATTAATTTTAATGTTGCCAAAGAGAGCATAAATCTCTATGATTGGATTTACGAATTTGCTTAAATTAATTATGGAGTTTGAAGACCTTACTAAGGTTATAAGCAACTTATAAATTAGTTTGTAAAAATCTTGATAACTTTAAAAAATAAATAATCAGAAGATATCAAATTTATTTATAAATTTTAAAAATAAGCAGAAGAGAACTGCTTATTTTCTTTTAAAGAAATAAGGTAGATAATTATATCATAACTAATTAATTATTATTGATATAAATTGCTTTATCTAATAACTGCTTATTTTTAAAAATAAATTTTAACTAATAAAATTATTATCAGCACGAACAGCCCGAAATTTTGTGCTGTTCATCTTTATATTTTTTTTTTCCAATTAATATCCGACGGAACCATTTAACGGCATCAAAGTGAAAGAACGCGCGGCAACGAACCCGACCACGCGTTCCTTCGTCCAATTCGAACCCACAAAATTAGGCCACCTACAAATTACGATTCCGAGATCGCTCTTTTTGCACGGCAACGTCGTCCTCGTCGTGGTGCCGGAGCCGTCGAATGGATCACTACAAAACTCTAGGTCTGAACCGGAGTGCGAGCAAGGAGGAGATCAAGGAAGCGTTCCGGCGATCGGCGCTCAAGTTCCACCCGGACCGCCACGCCCAGTCCTCCAAGGAGGTCCGTGACGGCGCCTCACTCAAGTTCAAGCAGGCGTCGGAGGCCTACGAGGTCCTCGCCGACGATCGCAGGCGCGCCGAATACGACCGAGCGTGCCGGAGCGGGTCGTTCGATCGGTGGAGCGGCGAGCGATCTTCCTATTACGGGGGGAGCCAGCATGGCTACAGCTCTAGTTATGGCGGTGGCGGCGGTGGGTACCGTAGACCGCCACCGAGGAGGAACGGAATTGGGGGATTCGATATGGAATTCCTAATCCGGTTCGTGACCAGGCGTGCGTTTCTTGTGAACGTGGCGTTCGCTAGGTAATGATGTGCCTTTTGAAACTTACGTACAGATGAATGTTAATCTTCTCTTATCTGTTTGTAGGTTAATTTTGCTGTTAGGTATTGTTTTCCATTTTTTTCTCCACTTATTGATGGGTGAGGGCAAACTTTCTTGTTACGCGAGTACAAAGCCTTGTATGGTCAATGGTTGTCGCAGGATCATTGACATCTTGATTGCTTTCTTCACGTCAATTTTGTTTTCCTCTGTTAGCTGATGTTTCTGAGATATGGTTGATAATCTACGCAACATGATTTTTTTATTTGAAAGGATGATTATGTGAAGCAGGCTGAAGGTACCGTTAGTACATAAATATCTTTCATTTTGACAATTTACTATAGAAAGAGAGAGGTGAAGATGCTGACAATTTTGGCTATCCTGCATACTTGTTGCTCTTTGATTGAAAGTTTGAAGACTATCAATTCTTGAGTAGGAGTGGAAAAGTTTCTAAAGGATCCCAATAGAAGAATATAGATGCGTTGTGAGCAAATGACATAGTTCATTTCTTCTATTATTTATTTATTCATGAGTTCATGTGCCTACTAAGCAGTATTTTGAGTGGTACTAGTGTTTATGGTAACTACAATCTTAGAGCTTGTGGCCTATGTCTCTGGCTTCTTTTCTTTTCCGTTTTGTTATGAGTTCATGATGCTTAGAAGATTCATGACAGTTATTTAAACTTGCTAAAGATCTGAGTTGTTTGTCTTTCTAAGAAATTTCACTGAGATGAAAATATATGATTCACTGTTTAATACAAGAGTGGTTTCTTCTATGTTGTTGACTTTTTTTATCAATATCAGAGATAAGTGGAAATAAAAGCAATGTCATTGGGTTCAGTTGTGGCCCGTCTAATGACCTAACCTCTGATTCAAAATAGCTGACCAAGAACATGAACATTTTTTTATCGTGAAATGTTGATGGACATTATTCATTTGAATTGACTAATGAAGCTATTCTGATGTCTCTGACATAAGTGAAAATGTTTCTTTTTTTCATGTCAACAAGAGACTTTTGGTTTCTTTATGTTGGATAAGCCTATTAGAAAACATGGATAACAAGAAAAGTGACTTTGAAACCACAATAAATGTACGTTATCATGCTTCAATAATGCCATTTTGTTCAACCTGCAGATTCATCTTTCATCATCATCTGCCTGACAATAGCAAACCACCTTTGATGTATTTGAATTGTTGGTTACTGGTGCAAGAGATAAATATTGATAATTCTAGTAATTTAAAATATCATTAGTTCCTTCCATCAAAGCGCATGGATGATGAAGAAAACAAATTGATGTTTATAGCATTTGTGATATATCACAATTCAAGAACAATAACCATTTTCTTTCTATCTTCCTATTTATGAACTCTCTCAGGAAAATTCTTATTTATAAAGTATTATGTGGGAACCTATAAATTATCCAAGTATTCATGGACTGAATTATTCATCTTGATATTGAAAAATAATTGTAACTTAATATGGGATGAAGACTTGAGCAAGTTCTGAAGGAAACCCGAATTATGTGTTCATGCTGTCCTATCTCCTCGAGGGTCACTAGAAGCAGGAAAGACTCAGAGAAAATTAAGAAATGAACTAGTAATGGCTTACACGCCTTTTGGAATTATCAAGCATGTATGGACATTCTCGCATCTATTTTGCCCTCTCCTGCTTGCTCCATTTTGTAGCCCAATAGTCAACCACTACGTATTTATCCAATAGGCAATATCGTTTTATTTTTGTATTATGCAATCTATGGTTATAGGTCTTTCTAAACAATTGTGTTCTTTGGTGTATAATTACATTGGAATTCTTGATGCAGTCGTGTTGTTTTCTGTTATTCATATTTTGTGACTTTGTAAAAAGCTCATACTTATTGTTACAAGGTTTACAACAAGAGCAGATGGACACAATAGTTTATTCAGTCTAATAAATTGTGTTCGATGAAGAGTTTTTTCATTGACCTGATCTTTATGTTCATTTCTATGCACAATATGACATCTGGATTTTTTACTGCCCAACTATGTTGGTTATGTTTACAATAGATCTCTCATAATTTTTTTTGTTTCAGTGCCTTGTTAGGTGGATCATTTTTTATCGAGAGAAGCATGGAAAAAGTTTGGAAAATGAATAATTCTGGGGTACATCTTTATTCATTTTTGTTTATCCTAAAAATATTTCGAACAACAACAACAACAAAGCCTTATCCCACTAGGTGGGGTCGGCTACATGGATCATACGACACCATTCCGCATTCGTTGATCCATGTTCATAAGGTTCGACAGGATTTTATGCTGGCTGTCGGGGCCTAACACAACCCTCCTCTTTTTTTTTATCCTAAAAATATTTCAACAACAACAACAACAACAAAGCCTTATCCCACTAGGTGTGGTCGGCTACATGGATCATACGACGCCATTCGTTGATTCATGTTCATAAGATTCGACAGAATTTTATGCTGGCTGTCGGGGCCTAACACAACCCTCCTCCTTTATCCGGGCTTGGGACCGGCTATAAAATATAGGCGGATCCTAAAAATATTTCATTGAGCTATAATTATTTTTGTCTGTTATGGATGTTACCATCAACTTTGTGTGTGATAGTGTTGTAACCAGGGGTCGATTTGACATCTTTCACTTCTTACCCTAAGATAAGTTTTTTTTTTTAAAGGATGCTTCATTAAGTAGGAAAGTGCATCATCATAAAAGAAAGAATACCTTTCAAAAATACTCACTGCTATACAGAAATTAGCTGATAACTTGACCTGAAGTTGTAATCGGAAAAACTTTACATGAAGTTTATTAAAATATTTTTTTGTTCAGATAATTTTCCCAAAGTAGTGGCTTCCCGGGAACTGAGGTTCCTTGGAAGCTAGTCAAAATAAGGAACCCATCAGAATTGAGGGAGGGAGAGAATTAATTTCTCCCTTAATACAAGCTGAATTTGGATTGAGGCGGGACTCAACTGCACACCAGCTTCCAGAATTTTAAAACACAGACACCACTGACTTGTCACAGAGTTCTTGTTTACTGCTAGCCCGCCATTTCATTGTGTTTAGCTATGTTTGGTCATCTTTTTGGCCCTCGAGAATACTATGTTGCTGATACCATGGATCACGGTTTGTAGCAGCATGACATGGTGTGGAATCAGCACTTTTAACCATTTCTGTCCCCTGAGTTCAGCATACGATGGCAAAACATTGGTTATGACAATATTGAAATCTTTGTAACAATCTTGTCCATACAACTGAATCAAACCAGATACTATTTAACACAATTCTTAGCAGATTAATTGGACATTCTTGAAAAGATGTCAATGCATGCACCTTATTCTCTGGGACTTGGCATTCACATTAGTAATACAGATGATAAAATATGAAGCTCTGTATTTACATCCATCGGGTTCTTAGAAAGATCTTTTCACATTTGTAATGCCGTGTACTTGAGGTCTCATTCATTTAATAAAACGAAGTATTAAATCTTTAAGCTTATTGCATGTCACTTCTGTACAATTTTGGACAACTTGACCTGCAGCTAGTTTGTCTACCAACTTGGTATAATATGGCAGTTAGGGGCTTAGGGCCATTTTCTAGGAGAGCTAGTTTCTCGATAAATTATGACACTAGCTTGAATATTATAGTCAAATTAACCTAAAAAATATATTATTGCCAAAATTATCCATTTTAAGAAGTGTGCTAATTTACTCTCATTTGTTATTTGAGTTTGATAGTCGGTCCCAAGCCCGGATAAAGGAGGAGGGTTGTGTTAGGTCCCGACAGTCAGCGTAAAATCATGTCGAATCTCATGAACATGACGTCGTATGATCCATGTAGCCGACCCCACCTAGTGGGATAAGGCTTTGTTGTTGTTGTTATTTGAGTTTGAGTGGGACTCTTTCTGGTTATTTCTCCCTAGTTAGTGTTCTCAAGGCTTGCTTTATTTATTGGTTTCTTTATGGGATAAACCTGTTAATAAAAGGTGTCTTTTATTTGCAGAAATCTTTCGAGGAAACAATGGAGGTTATAGAAAAGGTGAAAGTAAAGAAAGATAATGGTTGAGGCTTTGTTATTTGGCGGTCAACTTCAAAAATAAGCTCTTTAAATTATTGAAAATAGAAGCCTGTAAATTGTTAATCAGGTATATGTTTCACAATGCTCACACTAATAGCATACCAGGATATCCAGGTCTATCATATTGTTTGGATTTTTTGTATTACTAAACTATAGGACTTTTATACCATTTGTATACCCAACAGTCGTTCACAACTTTTGACAAGAAAAGCAATATTGAAGGACACTATCCAGGGCTCCATTTATGTTTCTTTAATCAAGATGGCTGAGATAAGATGGCCATTGTGTTTCTGAAAGCTGGAGCAGGAATTGGGCCATGAAGTGGACAGGAAAACCAATAACGATAAGAAGTGACAGTTAGCATCCTCTCAATGAATAAGAAGACGACACTCGACAACTGGATTCAGACGGCACGCATGCCGTTAATGCACTAGTGCATTTTGCTTAAGTTGGCACTGATCGGGGGCCAATGTTGTTGATCTTTCAAATCCTTCTTGGTCCCATCTCATTATTAGTCTGTGATCAAACTTTCCCCAGCATAATGGATGGATCAATCATTTCTCAAAGCATGTCGCCATGTTTCTCCTTTCCTTTTCGGATTACAACGGAAAGTTCGTGGGCCTAGGTACATGAAAAGAAAAAGAGATGAGAGGCTTTGGGACTCCTAACATAAGAACTGCATATGTGGCTTCTCCTTTCATGAGTGAAATTATATTCCATTAATCACATTAGTAAGGTTGTATCTCAAGATTGATGAGTGTTAATAGTTTCTTTCCAATTCCAATTTTAGAATTTCGAACACGGGATTAGGAACACTGATGGATCTGGATCTTGATCGAAAATAGTATATTCCATTGTTCTACCACTGTATCTTCAAAAAATGTTGCACTGCTGCTAAAATGTTTTTGCTTCTTAGTTTCACCAGGGCAAATTCCATGCAGCAACTCCGTGTACATAGGGCAGAGGCTGCAGAGTTTGCTGCCGACAGGGCGAAAGCTCTTGGAACTAGCAGACTATGAACTCTTAGAGAAAGAATTTGGTGTCAGAAAATTATTCATACCCAATTCAAAGATTCCTTCGACGATACAGATAGACAACATGCATCCGAGACTTCCAGTTCCAACTTTTGTAGAGGAAACTGCAACTTCGATAGGGTTTCTGTTTTTTGCTGTTTACAAACCCTATGAAAGCATACGTTTCAGATTAAAATATCAAATGAGTTATGAGATTTTGTCAAAAAAATAGCATTATCCTGAGACGAGAACACAGGGAATCCTGATTAGTCTCTGAAAATTGCCAACTCCAGTCATATACTCAGCTCACAAGAGTGAAACAGAAAAAGGCTGAGAGAAAGTATAACCACCAAGCAGAAGATGACAAGGGCAGTGGAAGATGATGATTCCCTTCAAGCAGGAACAGACGAGGAGTAAAAGGTGCAATTAGTGGTGCCCGATCCTACCACTGAAACCATGTCCATGCACCAGAGGACATGATGGCCCTCCCCCCCACTCTCACCCTTGTCACAACTAGAAATGGGCCTCCTACACCTTTTCTAACCTCACAGTGACAAGATGTTGTCATCCCAACACAAATTTAAACTACTTGTTCCAATCAATTCATAGCTGAAGTGGTGGAAGGTTTAAATTTTCGTTTATATTGTCAAACAGTTGGCTTTCAACAGGTATTTCAACCTATTTAATAACCTGATGTCTGATATATATATTTAAGTGCTAATAATTTAGGATATCGATGAATAAAATAAGAATATTGCTTATGCTCACTCTTTCTAAACATTATCCTTCCCTCTTTCACATCGAACCCCATGGATGGTCCATAAAAAAAGTATTTCTTGAGGAAACCATCAGGCTACACATATTAATTTGTTGAACTTTCACATTAAATCATTAGACTCTAATCATGTTATTAGAGCAATTTAAATCAATATGAATAGTCTCAGCATGTCAATTTCATTGGTATCATGATTTTCCCAAGGAAATCTAATATGTCCCCGGAATAAATTACTCAGTGGGTACCTTGTCCAGTTTAAGTCCTCGAGGCCAAAACATAACATGGTACTCTGGCTTATGAACAACTATGACAATCCTTTTTTTTTTACTTTTCTCCATATTTCGGTTCAGAGCTCTGAATTCCTTTTGTTGGGTTCCAATGATCCATCATCAGGGCATGTCAGATAACATGTAACTTAGCATTCCTACTGGCCTTGCAGCAATATTGCTTGCATGTACATTTTGTTTTCTGGAGGCTACAGTTTTTCCACATTGCTGAGGTCAACTTTTGAATTGCAGACATTTTGTTCAGATATCTTTCGGATACCAAAGCAATCAGTCGACTCACTGTTTCTGTAACTAAAGACCATAAATGCTCCTCGTGTGCTCCATTCTCCCAGCCAACTTTAGATTCCTTATCCTTGCTTCCAATCTAACATAAACAAAATGGGGATCCGATCAAGCCTTCAAATAATACACACAGAAACTTGAGGTTGCAGATTTGACTTAGCAAATCAAAAATTATTTTTAAAAGGAAAATTTTAATAGTTGGTCGATGATGGGAACTGTACCATATCAAATTGGCAGACAAACCGTATCAACAAGTATCTTACAGAAAATTAAAACATACATCAATGCATCCAATCCAAGTGCATGTTACAATTTATTTTATGGCCGTACAGCATTTAGTTTAGGGGACAAATTGTAGAATTCAACACTATCCACAGGTAAATATCCTCCTGTCCGTTGCTGAAAAAGCCAGCTACAGATCCGGTAACACAAGAAGAGCTTTAGCATTGAAGCATGTGAGTAGTAATTTTGGGCATTAAGCTGATGTTACTGGAACCAAGACATTGAAATATCTCAATTCTGTTGGCTAGAATATGTGCAGGATGATATCAGTTGGTGAACGAACATAGAGATCCGAAGCTAAATATGTGTGGCAGGTGAAACAAAATGTATAAAGTGTTCTTCTCGATCTAGCCATCAGAAAAATCAAGCACAATGGCTTATAATAAGCATCCACCAGCTCCTCAAGATCTTAGGCAAAGAGCAGACTTTTAATCAAGCGGGAGAGATCACATGATCGAACTATCACTTGTTATACGTAACACTAAATATTTGAAACTAAAACAGAAAAGACTTATTGAGTTTATGTGCAGTAGGTATCTTGTAAAAAATTAAAAGATCATTGATCCCTCTGTCACTTCATTTAATTAGCAACTGAGAGTAGATACTTGGAAACAAAAAGAGAAGTTCATGTTTATTGTTAAGCAGTTAATTGAGATTCCATATCCAAGCACAGAAAAACTTCTCTAGAGAGCTAGGGGGACCTGCTAGCACAATGGTTGTTAGGTATATAGAATTTTGTGGCATATGCTGGTACTTTCTTCATTTTAATCATAATAATGTCTATATGGTGACCAAACTTGCTTCTGTTCATAGGTTAGGAGGAGATAAAAGGGATTTCATACATGATGGAATTCCAAAGTGCCACTATTAAAAAAAAGTTTGAGTCAATTTGAATTAATCAAATTTAATGAGCTGCTGGGGCTGAAACAAAAATGCCCGCCAATGGCCAAATGACACCTAATCTCGTTTCATGTTGCTCATTTTTGGCTCGTGCACCTGATTACTCTTGGTGACCTTCAATTTACCTCGAAGAGCTTGGAGGAAACATTGTAACTAAAAATCTCATATTGATCATATAACATATGGTAGACCACACAAAGCTTGGATATCTGGTATCTGATCACGTCCATCTCATGCAAAAGAAACTTAAGCTTCAACCGTGCACAATCTTAGATATAGAGAAAAAAACATCTTATTCTAGCAGAACTTGCACGCATTTTGAATCCAAATTATGTTTCCATTTGCGAATTAAAAATACAAGTTGGTGTCAGCGTTCATCTAATCGCCAAGTAGTTTATACTTTAAGAGAATCTAGCATCATGTTGATGTTAATTAAAAAAAAACAAATGCCAGTTAATGATACTGTCTCATGTGATCATTAACTCATTATTAAGACACAATCATAGACATCATCACAACTCGAGGATTCCTAATCTTTATTATCAAATTCAAAGAAGGTGGAATCACATGATGCATTGCTCTATTTTATTATGATAACCAAGTTATCCCTCTTGTCCAGTTGTTGCCCATTTTCTTGGCCGGGTCACAGGTTCCTTCCTAACCACAAGTCAATTCTTAGCACACCCTTGGACAGATATAATTACAGATGACAAAGTACAATCACATGCAGATTTGTTAGGAACTGCAAGATTATCAATAAAGCTGAAGGTTTATTTGCGATAGCACAGTTCGGTTATCAATGGTTAATCTGAATTTACCGTCACAGGAACCGAGCATCAGAACATATGCACTGAAATCACAATAGTACTGTGATACTGCTACAGTCTACAATAACAGCAAGGTTTCTTCCATTTATGGAGATAGCATTGTAAAAGGAGACATTATTACTGTACAGACAGCAGATGGTGAAAGTAAAAGCATTTTGGCAGATGATGATTACTGAATTAACACACCTCAATCTGCAGCAACAGGTTCCACAACAAAAACCAAGCAAAAATGAACCATAGCAAATCCACAGAAAGAGGGGTGAGAGAGACCAGCAACTGATCTAATCTAGAAACCGTTCATCTCCAGGAGGTAAGTTCGCCTCTTCGCCAACGCCTTAACAGCATGCTTGAATGGCCCATCAAAGGCCCCAGAAACTAAAGCCTCCGATTCGCTCTTGCTCGAATGGCAGCCATTGTTGCCCTCCATCGCAGGCTTAATTGTCACAAGTGTAGCCCCCTGCATTCCCAAGCCCTCAGGAAGCTCCAAGTATGGAGCATATCTCAACTTCATATTTGATGCTGGCACTTGAGTTCTATTTGATGATGCTGAGGCAGCCAACGGCTTCTCTCTGAATTCCTTCAGCTGTTTTATCCCCATTGTCAAAGTCCCCTGCCCATCCGCGTCAGTCAAAACCAAGCTTCTTAGAGTAGGATGATCCTCAATTATTTGCCGAAGGAGATAATGTCTCGTCGAAGCAGCAATCAGAGAACTGATCGTCCACACGACACGCAATTTCAGACCTCCATTAGTATAGAAAGACTCAGGAATGCTCCCATTGTCCTCCACTGTGCCATCTAGACTGGAGGAAGCAGGCTTGCGGTCGATCCTAGTACCACCGAGTATAATGCAACTCTGAAGAGTGCTTCCAAACTCTGCCCTCCATTTCAAAAGGACTCCATCCTCGGTTCCCACATCTCCAGCAGGTAGTTCAATCTTTAGGTTGCGGACATGGGTGAAGTTCTTGAGGACCTGTGCAGGAGAGTGATGGGCGAGTTGTGGCAGCAGGGGTTTGTTGCCACCATTTGCATTCTGGAGATGATGGAAAGGTTTGAGGATGGCAAAAAGCATGAGCTTGAGAAGGTGCGAGAAGATGTTTCTGGGTTTGGGCGAAGACAGGTTGAGTGCTTCATCCGAGTCGCTATCCACAGTGACGACACGATCAATTTTCACACAGACGTCATGAACCAAGGGAACAATGGCGCTGAATCGCTTGGAGACCACTGAGCACCTGCCGAGGGATCGGACATCCGCAAGCTTGTTGAAGATTAGCAGAACAACAGAGTCTGGCAACCTATCGAAATGGTCATCGTAGAGTGATGGATCGGCGTGGATGCGCGACTTGGACTGCATGTCTACTCTTCAACTGAGATCTCAACTGTGTTCCTCTAATACTCCTGCGGAAGCTCTACCAGCAAATCGACTGCACCAATTCAAGAGGAAAAGATTGAGTTTGAACAATCTGGTAGAAAGAGGCAACTGATCAGGAAACATGGAAAACGAAAAGGGGATTTCTCCCAATTGCTTCTAAAATTCTGAACAAGTTTAGTTTCAACATGTCAATTTTACTTCAGAAAACGTTAGATCTAAAGAAACATTCTGCAGGGAATCTACTGGATCTAAATTTTCCCATACAAAACTCGAACAGATTAAAACTATAGCACAGTAACAGGATCCACACAAACCACAAGTAAAAATGGGCAATCTTTAACGGAAATTACCTTACAAAATGAAATCTTTCCTTTGGGGGAGCCCCCAATCGCGATCAGAATCTAATCTCTTGAACTCAGTTTTCACGTCCCTCAATCGCCTTCACTTCCGCCGTCCTGCACCGATTCGCTAAGGGCACGAAGCTGGCACTCATTAACTCTCGTCAAAATCTAACCTTTCCGCCGGAAAACCTACTTCAACCTCCGTTCCACCTCCCCTTCCAGCATCAAATCTCACTTAAAAATTTCCCCCAAAAAAATGCAACAAAAAATCCACCCGTTCGGAAGCCGAAAACGGATGGCCGGCCAAACAAATCAGATCTTTGTCTCCGTTAAACCCAACGAGAGAGGATTAGGGTTTTTGGAGAGTCCGACGAAGAGCAATGGAGCAGCAGCGCTACCTCGTGAAGGGATCAACCTGCTGGGTCGCCCTGTTTGCCATCTTTTTTATGCTGCGGAAAGAAACGAAGAAGGGCCGTATGGTAAATAACCGCGGCAATGAGATTTTTTTTTTAATTCTCTGGTGCGCGAAGGTGAGACAACGGTTAGAGTTAACAGTAGGAGTAAACGGCGGAGCTTAAGGGCATTTGACATTTCCCATACACCATCTCTTTCCCCAAAAAAGAAAATTCTCATTTTTTGGCAATTTTTTAAATAAATTATTAGAGGTAGAAGAATAAAATTATTACAATTCAATTAAGATTGGATAATATTTTTTAATTACAAAGAGAATTATTTTCCCCTAAAAAATGTTTTGAGAAGGAGCTGATTAGGTGTGAAATTGGTGTGGGTCGGATGAATTTTTCCATTAAAAAAATTATTTTATATATTTTGGTTGGGTTTTTAAAATTAAAAAAATTTTATCGATCTTTTCGAGTGATTTTTTGGGCCATATATTTTATACATTTTATATTTATAAAAAATTGATGATATAAAGAAATATTTTATTTCATAAATTAATGACATTCACTATTTATGACTTATATTAATTTTCTATACATGTTATAGGATAAATAATATTTTTAGTGAGTAATTTTATATATATTATAAATATTTAGAATATAATAAATATAAATTTATAAAATTTTAATTATGTAGATTTTCATCAGTCTCCTCTATGGTTTATTTAATTTTAAAAATAGCCTAGATTTTTTTTCGAATGGAGAAAATTTTAAAATTTTGTGTCGGATCGATTTTTTAAGTTTTTGGGTTTTTTATTTTTTGCTGACACCCTTAGGGAGCGTGGTCTAGTTTGATCGTTTTCTTGTCTAAAAAAGCACCCATGATTTGTGGGATTGATTCTTTAAATTTAAAACAAACATCCTAAATTATTTAAAAAAAATTATTTCAAATATTTTTTGGGATATTATTTTATTATAATAATAATTTTAAAATAGAATAATTAAAATCAAAATAAATATATTTGACTTTATCACTAAGTATAAGATGTAGTACTAAAATTTAAAATCATCAATAATGTGATAGAAAATATTAAATTATATAAAAATTATCAATTAATAAAAAAATGCTGACTTATGAATTCGTTATATAAATAAAAATGAATTCGATGGACCCTACAATTTTTATGTGGAGCTACAATTTAAGTAGGTCGAATTCGTTCTATTAAAAAAAATTCTAAATTTTATTTGGAAATCAAATTAACTTTTTTTCTGTTCAATTTTTCCAACTCGGCTATGAGGTATGTAATTTTTCTTACACCCCTAGTTTTGAGATTTAATTCTTTTTCATTTTTTATGAATTTATTAGAGGGGAAAACTTTCGCATTCTATACTTTTGCAATGCTTTAATATATCGAAAAAAAATTAATTTGATTGGTAAAATTGATTAATGAAATATATTTCCAGTCAATAGGATAATAGTATTATGAATTTCAAATTATTCAAATGCTAATAGCAGAAATTGTAGACGTATCAAAACAAAAATAGTGAGACATAAATTTTGGAAACAATTCCAACAACTATGAAACAAATTCATCCGTACACCTATTAGGTCACCTATATACGAAATCTTAGATGATTGCTTTTATTATTTTATTTTAAAGGAATTTTTCATAAGCGATGTCGATGATTTAATTTGCACGACATTATATAGTGCATTCTTCGTAAGTTGAAAATTGACTCTCATTAAATTTAATTAATTTGATTAAATTCGTATCGTGTAACTAATAATAAAGTCTTTCAATAAAAATATTATGCATTCACAAGTTATTGGATATAATTTGCGCTCAGATTAAAATAATTCTTTTTTTCAAATGATATCATTACCACCAAATTCAACAGTGTCATATAGTCTTTGTTGATTCAACAATTTACTTTAGTTGAAAACAAAAACCTAAAGACGAAACAGATTTAAATAGTAGTTGAAAAATTCTTCTCGGTCGTATAAAATATATTAATATTTTACAAATAAATGATTAGGTCATGTGTTTTGGCATAAGTCACTTATAGTCAGCTGAGACAGGTCATGAAATAGTGATGGACAAAGACGTACGTCAATATTGTAAAATAAAATCATTAAAAATAGAAACAAGAAGGACACGTGTCGACATGATTATTAAACTACTCCAATTTTGAAGCTTGAGCTTGGATTTTTCAATGAGTTCATGTCTTGTCTTATTAATTTTGTATTAAAAAATACAAAGGTCGATCCATAATTAAGGAAAAATAATTTCAGAGCTTATCCAAAAAGAATTTTTTAATTAAAAATTGAAGCTACGTATTGATTAATAACATAAACAAGAATTATGTTAACATTATTGTCACTCTAAAATATATTAGTGTCATTCCATTTTTTATAAGAGTAAAAATGTTCAACACATTTTACATCCTGACAGTATATTTTGAAATGATATTAATAATGGCTAAGGATTATATTCTAGTATCGGAGAAATTACTTAAAAAATTGGAATTATTTTATGCATTCTAAAGCAAAGCAATATATATTATCAAATATTTAGATTTTTAATAATAGTAAATATTATAATAAGTATAAATTGAACTTATTGCATTAATATTCGTTAGCCAAAATAAATTTTTTTTAAAACCAAAAAATTATATACCGGTAAGTTAATACTAAATAATATGAAACCTTTTATAAATAATAACTTAATCATTAAATAGTAATTAATACTAAAACATAGAAGGGTTTTATTTTAAAATAAGTGTTTTTAACAATAATCTCTACCTTTAAATATTGGTCCTTTATACCTCTCAGAATATTTGGTATCACATATTATTATTATTATTATTATTATTATTATTATTATTATTATTATTATTATTATTATTATTATTATTATTATTATTATTATTATTATTATTATTATTATTATTATTATTATTATTATTTATCAAATACATAAAAAAAGTGTTTTGACTTGATCAAACGTTTTACTTTTCATATGCAAACAATACGCTAGTGTCTTTGATACATTAATGTAAGTAATAACGGATGGACGAATGTTTATGGTATTGTAGTTCTTGAATTACCCTTAAAATTAACTTATTCTTGTAATATATTTACTTGTAGTGTCATTTATTCATATCTAGAAAAAAAATGAAGAGTGTCAAAAAAATATTATTTTTTGTTAATGCATGTAAAATCTAATCAAAACTACATTAGGAATTAATTGATTTCCATTACAATAAAACATTTTAAAATGCATACGATTTTAAAAAAAAAATTATCATATTAACCCATTACATTATGTACAACATTTTGTAGTTATCAATTAATTCAATTGCAAATTAAGCTCATTAAATGCTTATTTTTTTTATCTTATAATTGAATCTCTGTAACTTTAGTTGCTGATAGATTATCTGTTTAATCAACCGTTTTGTTTTTATGAAAATATAGTCTAAGGTTAAGTTGCTCCAGCAGAGGACAAATATTGCAAGAAGTAGAAAACATGCATGCTCAATCATTTTCGATCTTAAATAAAAAGTAGGCACGCCCAATTATTTACATTGTAACACAAAATCTAAGTCTTGAATGAAACTTATTATGCGACGATCATGCAAATGAAAATTATCTACCAGCTTTAATTTGGATAATGTACTTCGCTGTTCCTTCGTTTTCGGATCTGAGTTCAACTTGAACTAATCCAAGTGGAAAGTACATGTGCCCTAAGATCAGATGCATCCTTTGGGTTTGTCTTATTACTCGGACAATAAAAAAGGTGGAAAAAAAATCTAGGTTAAATATTTCTTTTTAATGAGAGAATCCAAAGAGGAACAAATCCAAGTTCTTTCCTTTGAAAAAAATCATGAATTTCCAGAATTCAAAATTATCACCTCGAACTTGATGAGTGAAAAATATGACTAATTATCAACAGACAACAGCTCGGTGAAATGACATTGTCGTAAGCACTAAGCAGGATTGAAAAAAAAAAGGAAACGATACAAAAATGTTATTTATTTATTTGTCTTAATATGTCCTATTTTGAAAATATTGTATTACTATGATTAAATAAATGTTATCATGCAGCTCCATCTCCCTGCGGTCTGCATCATTATTGATTGTCCTTAAGGAGGAAATGAGTTTTAGACACCTCTGCAAGTCTTTTGGTTCTCAGCGTTTGTGGAAGATGACACCAAAAAGTGGCCCCTGGTGCCACTCATTGTTTGGTGCCAAAGGAATCAGAACAATGCATGTCACTGCTGCCTAACACTACTGAATTGAGCATCATTATCTGCAAACGCAGTGGACCACTCCGTGCCAAGCACTATCATTGCCTTTTCAAGGCACCTGTGTTTTTGTTCCAAGGGTGGTGATGGTGGTGCTGCTGGTGCTGGTGGTGGTCTCATCTCATTCCTGCTTTTTTTGCACCTCCTCACATGAGAGGGAAAGGAAGAAAGGGATGTTCGAGCTTGTGGCAAGGTGCAGGCATGGCTTGCTGCAAGTTGGACAAAAAAATATACTCGTGAGGTTATCCCTCTCACCCCCAAGGTGCACATAAAGTATGTTTCAGTTCAATGAATGATTGGATTGGCAGATAATTGAAGCCTTTGTTCAATCTTCAATCTCTTTTGCCATGCCACTTCTCTTTGTTCTCAAGCTTCCATCAGTGGGCTTTGCCCCCCACTCCTCTTTTCCTGTTTCCCCATAATCGGAAGCCGCACAAAGCTTACTGTGCAGGGGTGACCACCAACATTGATGGGGTCATATGTAGGATAAAGATGGGGATTTGAAGGAGACAGATTGGGAACATAGTGAAAAAAGTGGTGGACATGTTGATGACGCCCACTAGTTTCATCTTCCATTCTGGCGTCAGATGCAACATGACCAATTTTCAGGTCTGATCAACTTTTTAGCCAGAAGAACAGAAAAGAATAACAATGAAATAAACATTATAAGATACATCACAACTGAACCATACAAGAGACCGTTCACAAATTAATGGGTTTGTTTCTCACTTGCCTTTTGAAGACATTCTTTAAGGGTCAAGCTGTGAGCTGTCTGAAAATTCTCCAAGAATAACCTTTCTTAGTGGAGATAATACTATTTCGAAGTTTGCTTAATGAACCAGCTTTTACATCTTCAGATATGGAGCTCTTCTGAAAACAGACGTTGCTTGTGCTACGTATTTGGAAAGAAATGCACCTACAAACTGCCGGAGAATAGACACAGCATACAGTGACATTTATAAGAGTTCATTATACTGAAGATTTAAAGAGAAAACAGTACATAAGAAATATGATATATCATTCAAGGTGTAGGAAGCATGATGAAAATTTATTACAAAGTATACAGCAAAAGAACCAGAAAGATGGTCACATAAGAGCCTGCAGCCGGTAAAGGATTCTCCAAGGTCAGATCCATTCCGCTAGACAATACACGCTACTTACATAAACAAAATTTTCACTTATAGGCAACCGGAGTAAATATGTTGTTCATCAATCAATGACAGAATTTATACTAATTTTTCTACCAAGAAATCAACTCTGAATTGCTTTACTGAAATTTTCATTTGAATGGTTGCTTTACTGTAGCATAGCGCGCATCTATCCCATGTCTTGATTTTCAGTTGACAAACATTCGGCGAGCATCAGTTTCCTGATGCACCTGAGTTTTCATTGTCATCTCCAACCTCAACGTTTGAAGAAACAATTTGTCCAACCTTGACGTACTTCTCCTTGAACTTCTCTTCCCAATCTTGCAGAACTTCAAGCTCGGCAGAGTTTAGATCCTCAAGGTTATCATTGAAGTCACTTGGGTCAAAAGACATAAGAGCCAAGGCTCGGCTTGTTTCTCTTCCAGCAAAGAAGGAATAAGCTCCTCCAGGTCCATAAAACAATCTGCAAGAAATTTGAAAAGAAATATTAAATTAAGGGAATGTCAAATCTGAGGACCCCTCCAATAAACAAGATAAAAGCCCATATAAACTTCTAGATTCAACATAAGATTTCTACTTTACACCCCAGAACCTGAACAATGCTTCTACCAATGCTAAGATCTCTCGTTGTTTGCATATCAAACTTCTTTTCTTTCCAAAGAATTTTTTTTTTGAGAAGATCCAAAGAATATTAATCGGTTGCTTCCCTCCAATTAAGTTTGGATATCCAAATTGAAACACATTTGAAGTTTTTGATAGCACATCCATTCAAATTTTCAGAACTTAACATTAAAATCTCTCTCCAAGGCCATGTTACAGCTCCACAGAAACTTATTTCAGACATTGCCACAAACAAATAACATCCTAAGAAAAATCTTTTACTTCTAGTGCATCACCAATGTAGCTACATATTCTCAACAATAGAGCCTATAAATTTTTGTGATGTTGGGGGAAGATGCACTTAATTTCACATTAATATCTTTCTCCAGGACCCTGCTGTAGCTCCATAGAACCTTATTTCAGAAATGATACAATAAAAAACGGTTGGCACAATTGGCTAGCGGGGTTGTGTCACAAGTCAGGGACGGACATAGGACCCGACAACTAATGGGTGCAAATTAAAAAATTTATCATATCACAACGAAATAGATTATAATATAATTAAGAATAAGAATTTGCATATATTACTTATATTGGAGGCCTTCCATAAAATTATAAAATTAAATAAGTAACAATGCAAGAACTTACAAATCACAAAATCATAAAATTATAAACTAGATTATAAGGAATTAGCATTAAGGTAATGGTATTTTCAAAATTACAAATATATATATGGATCATGAGAGAGACTACTAAAAGTTAATAAAGATTACACATGCAAATATTTTTTTGATGAAGATTATAAAAATCCAATAGACAAAAGAATGAATGAATAATTTGGAGTTTTCTGCTTTCATCTGTCAGTATTTGTCAAAATTTTAAAGGATATGTTTCTTTAGTCTTTAATTTTATTTAAATATGTACCTTGCAAAGGTCGATCCTCAAAGGAAATCAAGTGGTCATTGCTCATCACTACAACAAATTCAAAATATTTTTTCTAAAAGGAAGCATCCCCTTTCTGGAAGGATGATGTATGAAGCTGAAGACAGTTTTATTTGGTCGTTTAGAACATCAAATTACTTTGAACAAAGTTTTCTCACAATGTTTAACTGGGTGTATCGAAGAAGGACGTTGTCGTTGCAGACTGTGTTAAAGATGGAAGATGTGGAGTTGGGACATTGCAGATTTGCAGTTCAACTGAGAAGTTTCTGACACGTCAGAGATGGATGTTTGATTATGATAGGAACACGGCAGAGATGGATGTTTGATTATGACAGGAACATGCAGAAATATTGAAGTGACGAAGGAAATAAGATCCATGAATATGTGAATATTTAAACTCCGCCTATATTTTATAGCCGGTCCCAAGTCCGGATAAAGGAGGAGGGTTGTGTTAGGCCCCGACAGCCAGCGTAAAATCCTGTCGAATCTTATGAACATGGATTAACGAATTGGCGTCGTATGATCCATGTAGCCGACCCTACCTAGTGGGATAATGCTTTGTTGTTGTTGTTGTTTATGTACCTGGCTTTTAATTTTCTTATCTATACAGTGAAAAGTAAAAAAAGACATAAAATAAAGTGTATTTTATTTAGAATAGAAAATAATGTTGGAAATTAATCTTATAAGGATTTATCTCAACAATAATTTAAAATAGGTAATTTTACCAATTCAGTGCATCAACATTCAATTAGGTAAGAAGACACTAATAAAAAATAATGCTAAAACTTTATGGGTGGGTCAAGTGACACCATTAGTCACCATGTAGGTCCACCGTGGTTCGTTGGGTTGTGTCACAAGTGGTTCGCTGGGTGTTAGTAACCCAATAGCACCACTTTGACCAAGGGAATGCATATTTACTGCTCTTTCACCCGACTCCGGATTAGTCAAATGTTAGTAACTTGGACATTGAAAAAAAAGAAATGACACAAACGAAGAACATTTATCAATATCTTTGACTTCCGGATCATCATTGATGAAACTACATATTTACATTTCTCAAAAACAGAATATCTTTTATGATGTTGGGGAAGATGAATTTAGTTTCAACCTTCAAATATGTAATACATACCAATTCAAAGACGATATACAAAAGACATGAATACATGCAGATAAACACGTACAAGAGTGAACATTTGAGAATCAAAGTTTCAGAAAGAATATTAGTCAGCTCCAGCAAGTAGTCAGAGTGATTGAGGGAAAAGATCCTCCATCAATACCCAGATTGCTTAATGTCATTATTCAGCATACCAATTTATCAAGGATTCAAGAAAACAAAATCTACTTGAGGTGGCAAATGAAACCAATTCAAGAAACCTGATGCTCTAATCTAATATTGATGATATCTGCATCAGACTGTGAAAGCATTCAAACTTATTACTACTGATAGACAAAACTACACAAATTATCTGCTACACATTTCCTCAAATGTGCTCTGTTTATCATGCTCATAATACAGCAGATAATCTCCATGCACATCAAACTCATTGGCTCTAGCTGGATGACTACAAAATTTGACTAGTATAGCTTACGAGAATCCCTGCACTAATCCGACGTATTCTATCCGGTGTACCCACCTTTAAGCTAGAATTTGGAGATTTCTAATTCATCAATAAATAACTAATAAGAGATAGTCACCCTTTTTTCAGCAACTGGATCCTAGATGGAATAATTGTAACCTTGATTGAATACGTCAAGAATGCAAGTCTTTTGTCAGATTGCGTGTTCCCCTTCACTCCCTATTTCTCGGTCATACTGATGAAAGCCTAAAATCATGGGCTTCCCATTGTCACAAGAAAATTTGATTTTTGGCCAAGACAGACCCCAGATTCCTTTGCTCCAACATAGCTAGCAGACATTGGACACCACTCAAAAAAGGATCCGCTGAAAGGTCTCATGCGAAATTCCTAAAAAAATGAATAAATACAGTATTTAACCCTTCTAAGCATAAGTTCGACAAGTGACGATATAGGCGCAAATAACCAATAGTGCGTTCAAAATTAAACAGAAGGTAGAATTCTCGGAAGAACCCAAAAGTGTTCACTTTGGACGAAACTTAAAGAAAAGGCAGGAATTTCGGCAGGAGGGCATCAGCTCAACGAACAATCCAATACCTCCCAGCGGAGACGTCGTAGACCTGTCCCTTGATCGCCACCAGGAGGGGCTTATCGGCTTGGGAACCGTCGTAGGACCTGAGCTCCTCAAGCGTCATGTCCCCGATCTGGACGGGCGCTGGCGGCGGGGTAAAGAACTCCGGCGGGGGAATCGATCTGCTCTGGGTTTCCTTGGGCGAGACGAAGAAGCCCCATGAGACGAGGAAGAAGACGCCGACCATGAGGGACGCGATGGTGAAGAATTCGGCGGGGGAGAGGCCCGTGTAGGAATGGATCAGCGTCGACGCCGCCGTCGTGGCCGCGTCGAACGCCATGGCGATTGGAGACGAGTACACGAACGAAGCGCGAGGTGGTAGTTGGGGAATCGATGAGGGGACGGGGAAAAGAACCGTGGACTCGAATCGACGTCGAGTGGACGAAACAAAAGAAGAGGCGTTCAAAATGTGGGGGTTGGTGAGGAAACGACGACGCGCACCTACGAGTCACCGGATGAACCCCTCGACCGACACAATTTTATTTCTTCGTCCGATTCGAGCCACTAAGTTGAGTACGAGTTCCGATCAACTTCAAACCCAATTGAATTGTTCTAAAAAAGTTATTTTATTTTGTCACTGAAATTGGATCGATTTGATTTAACTTAACATTCGATTTTTTTAAAATAAAATAAATATACTAAAACAAGATAATTTATATATTTGAAAATAACTTCATATGTTAAAGATTCTTGTGCTTTCAGTTTTAAAATAAAATAATTGATGCTAGATGTTTTAAAAGAAAAGAGCGAATTAATAGAGTAACTTGGTGATCTGCCTCAGCATTTCTACTAGTCGAAAATATGATAAATAAAATCACTCAGAGTTTTTCAGACAATTTTTTTTAATCCTGCTTTAACACAATAATATTTTAAATATTAAAATAATAAGAAGAAATTAATTCAATTTATATACATGTTGAGCATGGATATCACTGACAAAACGATCATTTTATGAGTACATATTTATACATACAGGTGGACTCTGGATTTGCTGGGGAGAACTTCTTACGGGTGAACCCTGGATCTGTGAGGGAGAACTTCTTGTGGTCACACAACTGCGAATCTCATCTCCTCATCTATCTTGATGCATATGGCTGAACTTCCCTTTGAGCTGCGCAATAAGGACTCAATCATTTGTATCGTTTCAAGATTCAACGATCTCCTACAGTTAGACGAGAGCTCTACTGCAGGGAATCTAGAGCAAGCAATTAAATGTTGCATCAATCTGGATTTATCTCGGCCCCTCAAACTGAGCCTTTGGATCCAGACTCCCGATGGCAATAAATTTTTTCAGCAGATGGTTTACGAGAACCCCCTTGTTTTGCTTTCACTATGGCCTCTCCGAATACAGAATGAACTTCTACCCCGTTCGACAACCTTCTGTGCGACTAAAGAATATGATGGAAACATAAACGTGGAAATAGGTAATGTGCTCCTCTTTGGCCCATGGCTAACTGCTACTGCAAGAAGAAGGCAAGTTACAGTCTCTCGAGATCGTACAGTTCTCCACCAATCAGTCCACCATTAATCGAATGTCGAAAATCGGGTCCCCGACCTCAATCGGCCACCCCAGGCTAGATGCAATATCAACCATCCATTTAACGGTGACGGTCAAGATGGAGTTGGAAAGATGCAACGGTCGAATCCTGAAGATAACACACAACAATGGTCGATTCTTGGGCAAGGACCACACCAACGATCGGATTCACGTACACCTTCCACATATTTCCTCACCATTGGATCTATAGAGGAGGGCCCTATGCAATGGTTGGATCTGAGTCGGACACTTTTTTGCCACTATTACACACAATTGTTAAAAATCCTCACTCGCGACAACGACATGATCCCTCCACAATCTAGTGCGGAGCCTAGCCCACGAGTTCCACGCTCGCTAAATGGGCAGTGCAGGTCTTTAGGCCCCCTTTCACTCATAGCATGCCACATGTATCTTCGAACTTGTTATCAGCCTCCAATCCACTTTTAGCAAACCCTAATGTGTTGCCACCCCAGCTCACTCCCCTCTTCCCCCTCTCCTTCACCTCTCTTCCCCAATTACAACTCCCACAAGGACCAAGAACAGAGTCCTGATATCAGGCATTCATGGGCCTCTTTTCCCAAAATCCCCGCAATTAGCCCTAGAAGCACCACCGAATGTTCATGAAATCTTTATAGACCAGGTCTTTCAGAGTCTTCTAGACAAGATGAAGATGAAGGCATGACCTCAGGACAGATAGATGTGGATCTCATTTCACCTACTCGAACGAAAAAAAAGTGCCTCGCAAAGAAGAAGCAAGTGTCGACAAATGTTTCGACACTACGGGGAGGGAGACATGCCAATGAGAAAATTGGTAAAGGTAAGCATACTCTCTTTAGTGATGATAATAACCCATGCGTCTTTTCGATTTTGTAGGGTGAGGGCAGACCCCCCTCCCTCCTCAAAATGAAGCTATTATGGTAGAACTGTGGGGGGGGGGGGGGGGGGGGGGGGGTGTGTGTGTGCACGAAGCAAGGTCAAGACCGCCTCCTTGACATCATCAAAATCAAGCAACCTGACATCATGATCCTAATTGAATCACATGCGAATTCGAAGGATTTTGAAAAGGCCATCCAGAGAATGAGAAAGAGTTGGATGGGTCGTGTCCAACCCGACATTAGAGCCACTAATCGAATAATTGTTCTTTGGAGGATTGGCACTATCCAAGTGACGTCGCTCCCCTCGTGCTCTCAAGTAATCCATCTAATTGTTTCCTATGAAAATTTCTTCTTCCTATTAACATGCATTTATCCTAGCAGTGTTCGAAACATCCGTAAAAAAATTTGGTCTGATCTTAGTAAATTAAACCTTAGTTACATCCCTTAGATCCTGATGGGAGACTTTAATTCTGTAACCTGTGCTGAGGATAAAAAAGGAGGTAGGGTCTTCAAGCTCATAAAATCCACATGAGAATTGATAAATATGAAACAACAATAAGGGCTTATTGATCTTAAGTTTTAGGGTAATAATTACACATGGTGTAACAATAGGCATGGGCTAGCAAGGATCCTAAGTAAAATTGATAGAATGATGGTATTACATCACTGGTTTACTTTTGTTCAATATTAATGTCTCAACCTTACCAAAAATAGCTTCTGACCACTCTCCTTTTCAATTGTTGTCTACAAGTCAACTAACACCCTCTACAAATCTAGGGTATTTAAATACGATTTTTTTTTTGCTACTCTAAATCAAACTATGCTCATAAATTTGGTTCTTCATTCTATTCCCATCTAGTGGGATCCTTGAAACTATTGAGAAAATTCAAGATATTTCTTTTAGGATCCTGGGGCGATAGGAAGGGGATCCCACCTGATTAGTTACTCTATTGTCCAGCTACCTAAAACTGACGACGAGATTGATATTAAAAACCTCAAATTACTGAGGCCTTCACTATTGACTAAGAGGATTTGAATGGGCAGAATGATATGTGGTCTAATTTGGTCAATTCTATATATGGCAATCTACACCCTTGGGATGTTAATCTAAGCTGCTCCAACCCTGCTTGGAGCTAGAGACTAATCACCTCCACCCTTCAAGACACAAAATTGGGTATGAAAAAAGTAATTAGTAATGGCTAGAAAACAAATGTATTTTATGATTTTTGGATTTCTTGTATCCCTTTGACATGGTCGCCTACATTTGTGAATGTGCATGCTAGGTTTGATACTTTACTGATCTTTATTTTGGATAATGCTTGGAATACTGATATGCTTTTACAACTATGTGGCACTCCTTTTGCTCATGCTATCTTGACCTTGTTTTTGCCTGGTGATGATTGCTGGATTTAAGTAAATGATACTCATGGCAAGATTAATGTCAAATTCGTGTATGTATCGTTTTTTGTGCCGCAGAACCTCGCCGTTGTCTGAGCTTGGATGGCTCTCTTGGAGCAGACTGTGGAGCATCCAAGCCCCCCTCCAAAGTTGCAATTCTTTTTGTGGAAACTAAAACATAGCAGACTTCCTACTTTAGATATTGTCTTTTCATTCAACCCCAGTATCTGTCATCTTTGCCTCTTTGCAGTTAATTATTAAAATATGTAATTCACCTTCTCTTTTCTTGTGAAATTGTTATTCATTTTTGGAATCTTGGCCAACATAGCTTCAAGTATAAATTTGAATTCATGCCTTTCTAGAAGTCTGGTTCTTGGATCTGCGAGGGCCAAAATCTTGACTCTCTCCAAATTAAAGTTACAATTCCTTCTTGCCTTTTGCTTTTGAGGTTTATGGAATGCTCAATATGAGGCTCACTTCTGTCGAAGGGTAACCGTTTAGACAATTTGGAAAAGGCTCTAGTTGGATATCAGGAATTTGCTACTCATAATATATCTAAGGCATCCCCACGATCACATTCTGGCCCGTTGGGAGCCTCCTCCTCTTCCTCTGACTGCATTAAAATTGATTCAGATGGTTCATTTAAACAATTGCATATTTGTTTAATTTTGTACTATGATTTTGTGAGGTGAAGCTTTCTAATTAGAACTCCGCTTATGTTTTATAGCCGGTCCCAAGCCCGGAGCCCGGATAAAGGAGAAGGGTTGTGTTAGGCTCCGACAGCCAGCGTAAAAAAATTTTGTCGAATCTCATAAACATGAATCAACGAATGACGTCGTATGATCCATGTAGTCGATCCCACCTAGTGGGATAAGGCTTAAGGCTTTGTTGTTGTAGGTTCATTTACTAGACTGTCGGGGGGTGCATGCTACATTGTTAGATCTTCTGACTTCTCTTTTGTGACAGCATGCGATCAGACGTACTGGAAGACTCTATTTTAAAACTAGAGTCTTGGGGACTCTCGAAGGTTATCTGGTGCGTCTAGGATTTCACAAGGTGTACATGAAGATTGATTCTGCTATTTTGGCGAGGCTCATTCTCAACAACTTAACACCATCCTCGAAAGTAAACATTTCATATGTAACATTCATATGTGCCTAAAAAAAAATGTACAGTAGCTTAGGCATTGTTATAGTGAAGTAAACCAACTTGCAGACTATCGAGCAAATGTCGGTCGTATTGATATGTCGATATTTTTTTGGAGGGATGTTGTAACAGGAATTTATATTAATAGATAGTTCCTTTCCTATTAAAAAAGCATATTTGTACAGATGCATATCAAATTATTAAAAAAGTATTACTTAAAAATATATTATAACGCACTTCATTATCATTATTATAAACTGAAAATTACACCCACACCAATAAAATAAAATAAAATAATGCAATAAAGTATTAGAAATAAAATAAATTTATTTATATAAAAGTTGGAGCTCGGCAATCCGTATTCCGTCGTCCCTACAGGAGTACAGGGGTAAGGAAAAAATCTGACGTGTCAAATGTATTTTTTTACAAGCATGATCATGACCGTCTAATACATGATCTACGTCTGGGCCTTTTACGTCCTGAGCCGTCGATTTATGTTCAACGTCCGAGATTAATCTCGCGAGATATTGGGTTTTCGGCATGAGATGGAAGCGAACACCTCGGTGGCGTATTCTCTCTCCTCCATCCGGCGGCTGCAGGCAAAGGCGCTCTCCGCCGTTCTGACGTCTCTTCTCCGGCTTGAAAGGCTGCCGGAGCCGTCCGTTACCCGTACTCTCCTCAGACTCTCCGTCCGCCTCGAGTCTGCGTTAGGCTCTTCGCCCTCCGCTCTCCGCGACCTCTCTCCTTAATCCGGCTGCTGCCAAAGGTGAAGGCGATCCATTCTCCGGCGTTCCGAAGTCTCTTCTCCGACTGGAAGGCCGCCGGAATCTCCGACATCGAGCATCTCCTGGATAACCTCGAGCAACGGTGCGACCTCTCCGCCTGCTGCAAGTCTGCTATCGTGACCTCTCCGATCACCCTTACGGCGTGTGCTATTAATCGACCCCCACGAGGAAACCAGCTAATAAACCTGGTCCGACAGCTCGGCCTTAAGAATTCCGATCGTTAAAATAAATTCTCCCCTCGTCTTCTCGATCTTCCTCATGTTCCTACAGTTAATTTTCTTTTATTGGTCCTTTTTGTTCGTCGCCAAATCCCTATCCTCGTACCACATCTCCGATCCCAAATCCTCCTTAAAGGATACTTCTTTCTGCCTTTGCGTCCTCCTTTGCTCAGATTTCGCCCAAATTAACTCTCAAAATAGTTGGCGATTTCAGGTTGTTTGCTTCTCGACAACCTAATTGGATCGAAGAAGAAATGAGCGAGGATTCTAAAGTATGTATTCTTTATCGTTTACACGTGCTTGTATTTTGTTTCTCCTTACATTCTATGACTTGTGTTCAATGGAATCCGTGATCGGTTGCTTTACATTAATTCGGGCATATCTCTCTCTCTCTCTTTTTTTTTGTCTTGTTTATGTTCCTTGGCTGTTGTTTTATAGTTTTCTTTTATAGTACGATTCAGTTTCAAGTTTTTGTTTCACGTCAACAGCGAGATGGAGATGGTAACAGTGCGAACATATACAATGTGGAAACCGCTGAAATCCTTGCAAACGAGGCCCAGGTGATTCATTAACAAATTCGCCCCAAGATTGCAACTTTGTTAAAAATAATCATCTATTAGAGGTGCTTCGATGGTGCATTTGCCTTAAAGATTAAATTTCGTGAACGTCACTTCTTTGGCTCTGGTTTCTTTTGTAGCTCCTCCCTATTAATGAGGCGAGTCCTATCTATGAGCAGCTTCTTTCAACATTTCCTACAGCTGTAAGTGTCTGACATTTTCTTCAAGCTTATTTCTTGTACTTTTATGTGATTATTGGCATTGTGCACATTACTGTATAAACTATGGCCTGATAAGTGGAGGAAGAAGACATACTCCAGAAAGAGCATTATGTGTACTAATGCACACACCAAGTCATGCTGACATATCTGTGGGTGACCTGATTGTCCTTTTTAATTAAATCTCTGCCACTCCCTTTATGCTGCTTAACTGAGCAAATAATACTTCTGTTAAACTATGTCTTTTGCTCCTCTCGTTTTGATGTTACAAGACATTGCATTCTTTTTTTTTCTACTTGTAAACCATTTGCTTTGCTTTCCCATATCTACTTCACTGTACCTGCAGGCCAAATTCTGGAAGCAATATGTGGAGGCATACATGGCTATTAACAATGATGAAGCTACCAAACACATATTCAGTCGGTGCTTATTAAATTGCCTACATATTTCTCTGTGGTAAGCCTTGCAAGCATTTAAAAATTCCAAATGGCAACTGAACTATGCTCTGCTAATTGTGGTTTGTTTCCTTAAGGGAAAAACACTTTGAGCTCATTTTAAGATACTCTTTTTGTTAATTATGCACTGGAAGGACATAATAAAGTTAATATTTTAAGGCAATCGCTTTTACATTTTTTGGTTTGATGTTCATTCAGTTTGGTATCACCCAAGCCAACAAATGTGTTTAGAACCTCACCTGACTTGTATCTTGCTTATATTCTGCTTATAGGCGGTGTTACATCAATTTCATTAGGAAGGCCAATGAGAAGAAAGGATACGAGGGACAAGAAGAAACAAGGAAAGCTTTTGATTTCATGCTGAGCTATGTTGGTACGCAAATGCTTGTTACCTAAATGAAGCCTCACTTTTAGTGTATATATGGCATGGTACATTATGCATGCAACTTAAGATGCATTGACACCGTAGTTCATGCTGTGTTTCTGATGCACCTTGTAGGAAGTACCAAGTAACACCATTCTGATCATGTCAGCCTCAGTTTTTCCTTTGCTACATGTCTTAATAATTCCATGACTGCGATATTATCAATAAAGCTTTGGAATTAGAAAAAAAATGGGCCATATTAGGCTTTCTTGATGATTCTTATTTAAGAAGACAAAGAAAGACACAGTTCAAGATAATGTAAATGTCTCCATTCATTATCCCTATTTTGCTTCATTCTAATACTCATGCATGTGTTGGAAGCATTAAGTATGCATTATCAGAATATTATTTGATAATCTAGTGTGTAATAATATTTACGCATAAAATCTATTGCAAACCCTCATACTGAGAAAACCAATTGCAAAATCTTCAAGTTTAGACCGTTCTATTTCTGGTATTTGAGTTGCAGGTGTTTATATGCCATTACAAGTAAAGTACAGTATTTAAGAATGACTGATAGATTCCTAAAAGTGGATGTTCTCGTACAAATATCTTTGTTTTTTCCTTATAATTGGCCTCACAGTTCTTACTATTCACAGGCTCAGATATTGCATCTGGACCTGTATGGTTGGAGTACATTGCATTCTTGAAGTCGATGCCTGTCTGTGAGCTCATTTTCAAGTGATATCTTGTGTTTCATTTTCATAAAATAACCAGTATTTCTAAAATATCAGTTTCATTTCACCATTCCGTGTAGGTTTCAACAGCTCAGGAGGAGTCGCATCGAATGACTTCTGTAAGGAAGATATACCAAAGGGCAATTCTTACTCCAACTCATAATATAGAACAACTCTGGAAAGACTATGAGAATTTTGAGAATTCTGTTAGTCGAGCTTTGGTAAGAGGCTTTATGAACATAATTGCTCGGATATTCATGGCTTCTACCCTTAATAATAAAATCTTGAATCCTATTAGACTTTGCCCTCGTACCTCAATATTGATTCCATCAGCTTGATATTTAATTCTAGGAATATATTATATCTATGTTTCCCTGGTCATTGGCGTTCCTTTTGTCTTACACTATACTGGGTCATACGAATCTTTTCTAAAACCAACCATTATCGAATACTGCAGGCAAAAGGACTTTTGTCTGAGTATCAACCCAAGTTTAACAGTGCCAAGGCTGTTTACAGAGAGCGGAAGAAATATTTTGATGAAATTGACTGGAATATGCTTGCCATACCTCCAACTGGCTCCTCCAAGGTGTGTTTACAACTCTAAGTTTGGAGTTAATTCCTTTTCTTCCTGATATGTATGTGATAGAACCTTTCTGGCCTCTTTCAAAGGAACCTGCATTTCAAATGCTCAGATGCAATACAAGAACTTCACTAAATGAAACCTTCTTTTTTCTAAGAGTACCTAATTTTTCTTTTAGTGGAGCTTCGCTTAATGGAACCGATATTACAACAACAACAACAAAGCCTTATCCCACTAGGTGGGGTCGGCTATATGGATCATACGACGCCATTCCGCTCTATATTCGTTGATCCATGTTCATAAGATTCGACAGGATTTTATGCTGGCTGTCGGGACCTAACACAACCCTCCTCCTTTATCCGGGCTTGGGACCGGCTATAAAATATAGGCGGAGTTAACAAAGCCGGAACCGATATTAATACAAATAAATACTTTACTACAACGCATTCACATCATACTTTTTCATATCTTGGCAAATTTGTGATTTTATGAAATGAAAGGTGCAAAAGCATGTACTTAATCCTTCAAGCTTAATGTGTTGATGTGGTCTACTCGCAGAACACTATTAAACATGCCCATTGTGGCAGTATCTACATCATTTATTGTAATTTGAAGGGTCAGTTCTTCTTTGGGGTTTTCAATATTCTAAGAGCTGTGAATTCAAAGTGTGATCATGTTGTTTTGTCTCTTTTCTTTGTCTTTCTTGTTACAGTTTCGGACCTCCTCTGGTTTTTCTTATCTAGACCTCATGAACTTTTTTAGGAACCATTTTTTTAGGGAGACTTTAAGAATCATTAACGTGTTGTTTGTTGATTTGCTTGAAATTCCATCATCTGGAAATATATCATTGAATAAGTCTGCTTACTTTCTTTTGCGATATATATATACATATATATGTATGTATATATATATATATGTATATATATATATATATATATATGTATATATATATATGTATGGTTACAAAGGGAGGTCCAGGGGTTTGGTACAAAGTAAGTAAAGACAGAAAATAAAGGGGTACATAAGTTCCACTGGTGGAAATCGAATTCGAAACCTCTTGGTTCATGAGTGGAAGGGTTCCCTTTTTTGTTATATTTAGTGTAAAGCTTTGTTATCGATACAAAGGGGAATGCTAATATTTTGCAATATGTCTGTATTTAGGAAGAACAACAATGGTTGGCTTGGAAAAGACTTTTAGTCTTTGAGAAGTAAGTGACTCTGACTTCCCTTTTGTAGTAATTGGTTTATTTTATTGGAAATATTTGTAGTAATAAATCTGGATGTCTACCAAAATGATAGTCATCCTTTCTGCTCTAAAAAACTATATATATTTGTGATGTAAGCACATTTGCTTTTGAGACTGCTCTTGTTATCCACTGTTCAAATTTCAATCTCATTGGGTTAGCTATCGTAATGGTTTTTGCATAATTTTCCTACATGTAAGTTTTCTTATAATTGAGGAAATGTATTTAGTTTCAACTTTCAAGTTATTTTAAATTTTATCCTTTCTCTGGTATGTACTTGTAGATGTGCTTTTGGCAAAAAAACAGTAGTGAGAACTTAAGTTTTTCTGATTTTTGCTCCAGGAGCAACCCACAGAGAATTGATGCTGTATTAGCTAATAGACGAATTAGCTTCACTTTTGAGCAGGTACACAAGAGTTGACTTCTGTTAACTTACTTTTTGTATTTATTTTAATGAGGTTCTGTTGACTTTATGACCTTACTGCACATTCTTAGAAGTTAAATGTGTATGTCATTTCTCAGCCATCAATTTAATTAAAAATTATTTCTGAATTATCTAACAGTTATGATGGCTTGTCAAGTTCCTAACAACTAATTTATTGGCACGAGTCGTTAAATCCTTTTAAGTGATTGTGGCTCATTAATGGTGGTTGAGTTTACACCTTTAATTTATGATATCCCTATTATCACTTGAAACCCAGTCTTAGTAACTTTCATTCGCTGCTCTGCTGATTTGCAGTGCCTCATGTATCTCTATCATTATCCTGACATATGGTATGACTATGCAACGTGGCATGCTAGCACTGGTTCTGTTGATGCTGCAGTCAAGGTATTTCAACGTGCGCTGAAGGCTCTTCCTGGTAATTAGAGCTTTTGAAGTTTCTTTATGCTTTAATAATTGTTAGATACGCCCTCTCAAAGAAAAAAAATGTTTTAGGTGCAATAAAAAATATTTCGAGTATATTCAAACATACTTTTCACTTTGTTTTCAGATGTGGAGCATACTCTTAAAGAGTTTTTTAAGCATGAACAAGTTTTTTTAATAGCATAAATAAATTATTACATGTGTCAAAGAGGGAGAGGGAGGCCAAGGCGGACACTTGACGAACTAATAGAGCAAGATCTATTGGTGAATAATATACCGAAAGGTTTGGTTACTAATAGAGCGGAATGGCGTCGTATGATCCATGTAGCCGACCCCACCTAGTGGGATAAGGCTTTGTTGTTGTTGTTGTTGTTGTTGTTGTTGTTGTTGTTGTACATGTGTCAAATATGATGAGTGGTCAACTGGTTATCGTTAATGGTCTATAATGTGTCAATTGTGGTACAAATGTATTCATACAACCTCATCTATCAAATATTCAAATACATCCAGATCCCAAAGCGAGTAAGCTACACAAATTTTTCCCTTAGTTGGGGAGTGGTGATGTGAACTCCATTTTGACTTTTGACATGACACTTAGAGTTTTATACACACTTGTGCATTCTCCTTTCTCTTTAATATATGTGGATGCCTTCTCTCAACATATATACACACACACACACACACACATATACCTTGTCATAGTTCCACTTCAAAAACAGAAACCCTCCAAAAGAAAATTATGGTACACATTTCTTCGTGTCTTCATCTTTATGATTGGGGAGGTTATTCAATGTTCCTGAACTCTTATTTCTTTTTGAAGGGATTAATTTTTATTTTCTTTTTTTTTTTGAGGGGAAACTTTTATTTCTTGATGCCATGAACGTGGCATTGATTTCTCCAGGCCTAAATACACGTTCTTATTGCTTCCGGTGTTCCATCTGTTACTATTTCTATTTCTTGTACATTTTTATAGGAAAAATGTATTGGTTTTACCAGCTATTCTGTCAGCATTTGTCGCCAAATATGATCATTTCATTTTGTTTATTATATTCCCGTATCTCAGTTTTTTTATGCGAATGTCGTTTCTATGAGCAATATCAGAAGTCTTTGTATTGAACAAAAATTGTGCTCAGATAAGATTGATGAGATGTTTATTTTATTTATTTACGTTCATTCTAGATTCTGATCTACTGAAGTATTCTTATGCGGAGTTGGAAGAATCTCGAGGTGCCATTCAGGTCATGATTTCTTAGTTAATACATTTATTAAGTAGCCTTCAGAGTTTTTTTTAACACTGATTTATCTTTTTGTCTACAGTCTACGAAGAAAATATATGAGAGTCTTCTGGCTAATAGTGCTACTGCAACATCTTTGGCACACATTCAGGTGCCTTTCTTTTGTTGTTTCTGCTTTTCTTTAGAGATGTTAATTCTGCTTGTGGCCTGAGCATGCTAACTTAATTCCATTTGGGGGTTGGTTGTGCGCCCGAACAAGCATCATCTGCACCATCATGCAACGATGTGCAATACAAACAGACAGTATCAAGCATCCTTGTACTTTGACTGTTGAGGATATTCTCTCTGGGGATGCAAGAGATGGATTGTGGTGTCCATTTCTCTCCATATTACCGTATGCTTTTCGAGTGTTTTGGGTGTGCGTGTGTGTGGGTAATAGGGTAGAGGGGTGGGGTGAGTGAGGAGTGCATAGGGAGAAGGGAAGAAGGGACTCATATAAAGAGATTTGCAGAAAGATACCATGTCAACTTATTTTCATTTTGTTGTCCTTGGGCTTCTACTTCGGCCAACCTATTACTATATTGTGAAGTATGTTGTATTGTGTCATCTCAGTTTTCATTTTGATTGTAGTTTATTCGGTTTCTAAGGAGAACTGAAGGCATTGAAGCAGCTCACAAGTACTTCTTGGATGCTCAAAAATTACCAAATTGCACATATCATGTGTTTGTCGCATATGCAATGATGGTTTTTTGTCTCAACAAGGATCCAAAGGTAAACAGTCTATTTTCTTGTTTGTTTCTGGCAGAAAATGGATTGAGTAATTTTGGCCTATTGGATAACTTATCTACTTAAACTGTTAAGATCCATTGTGGCAGCACCTATCGTTTTATGGATATCTTTGATTGGAGAGAAATTTTTAGCATCTAGAATCAAATTGCTGAAACTTGAATATAATCTGGTGTAATTTGTTAACTATGTGGTCAACATTATTTATAAAAATAGAGGTTGCAGTGGTATGTATATTGTAATTTTTTATTGTAGCGTACGCGTTCTTTACACTCATAAAAAAATAATAAATTCTTTGAACTGCAGAGTACACATAATGTGCAGCAAAAAAATTGCAGTCTATACTATTGCAGTACTCTTTTTTATAATAAAATTATTTCAGAATTATGTAACTAGAAAGTAGAAATTGTCTGATTTTATCTGATAGAATGCAAGAAAATGTTTGGCAAGTAGACACGTTTGTAGGAAAGGACCTATTGGAACAATGAGTATAACAGTAATGTAACAACTTGGCACCTAAAAGGAAGAGGAGATGAAGAAAATAACAGATGCAGTAATTGTACAAAACTAGGACTACAGATGAGCACATCTTTTTATATGAAGCCAATATACTAGTTTTGCATACCAAAAGATGATTCTCCAGGGTCTTGTGTGTGGTCATGTTGACCACTGTTCAACGTTATGTACCATATTTTGTGTCCATATTTACTGTTTAGCATTCCTTTGAACGATTTCTTTTGCAGGCTGCACAGAATATCTTTGAGGCTGGAATGACAAGATTCATAAATGAACCTGCTTACATTCTCAAGTAACTTTTCTTTCTTGTCTTTCCATATGTATGTTGTGCTGTTGATGCTTGCTCCTACATTTTGAAAAGACTTTGTTCCATGCTTACTATTTCAAAGCTGTCATGTTTCTGTTTTTCTTTTTAATTTTGGGAAAAAAAACTACAGTACTTGTTTTCTGGAAGAAAGAAAAGTTCTGTTGACTCTTCTGTCCCTTTCACTTTCTGTTCTTTCTGTGTCTGTTCTGCGAATACTGGAAAGTGAAGAATGCCTTTCATTATCATTAAAAATCACCTTCTAGATTTGTGCTTTCATTTCGATAAGGTTTTCTTTTTAAGTATCATGCAAAGCAGATTGTCTGATATGCATCTTTTCTTAAAGATATGCAGATTTCTTGTGCCAATTAAATGATGACCGAAATACCCGTGCTTTATTCGAGAGGGCATTAAGTTCGCTTCCCACAGAGAAATCTGTGGAGGTATGTTGGTGCCTAATAATTCAATTCCTATAAATTAGCCGCTGAAACATGTCAGACCCCAAGTTTTCATGGCTCTTAACTTTATGAAATATCTGTCATTTTGTAAAATCTAACTTATACTATCAAGATTTTTCTAAAGGGAGCAGATACTCTAAACTTGATAGTGTGCAGATGTAAACATTAATGTTGTAGGAGAGTAGGCCAGGATCTTTCTTAATTGTCATTGAAGATAAGTGATCTGGCTAAAGAGTGGATGGTGATGTAGGAAAAAGATATCTTTTGAGAAACATTTAAGCAAAAGAAGCAGAATAGAAATTTGCAAAATGAGGATGTTATTTCCGACTGGATGACCTTTTGGGGAAAAAAAAATCACTAGGAATCTTCTAGCCATCCATATGTGAATATAGTGAAATGCATATTGTGGGAAAACAATCACCAAAAATAATAAAACGTGGGAATACAAAATAATATTAGGGGTGAGTGTAAAAAAGGATATATTCACTCCCCCCACACAATAATTTCTTTGATCCAGGTGCTACTACATTCCTAAGTTTTCTTTTCTCATGGATTAATAAGAATTCATAAAGGTATGTTGTAGAATTTCTTACTTGGAACTTTTCTGTGTAGGTCTGGAAACAATTTTCAAAATTTGAGCAAACCTATGGGGATCTGGCAAGCATGATGAAGGCATGACTTATCTTCTTGTTTCAGGAATTTTGTGTAGTAAGCTGTACCTTTTATAAGCCTATCAAAGACCAGGAGGCTGTTCTTTTGCTTGCTTTTAGATTATGTTCACATTAGATCATTTAGTTCATCCCTATTTAAAACTTTGGTTCATCATTCTTTCCATAGGAATAAAATGACATTTTAAAAGATAGCATCAACAAAAGAATGGAGCTTTTGGGTTGGTCATACTTGGATGCAAATTAAATCTACTTTCTTGTCCTGCTTCGTGATTGTATGTTTTGCTTCAAACCAATGGAAACAAACCAAAGAGAAAAATCTACGCATGGACACATGCTTTCTCAAATAGTTCACCCTTATCAATCAGCTTTTTGTAAAGTGCTTTGGGGCTTGATTTTTGTTTCTGAGGATTGAGGATTTGAGTGTTAGGAGATCCTGCACTTGAGTTATGTCTGTTTTATACTAGGCTTAGAAGTTAGACATTTGAACATTGAATGAAATAGTTGACCCTGACCCATCTTCTGATAATTTGCCTCCACACATGAACTTCTGGATTAGAGTAAAAGATACAAATAAATTGATCTCTGTCAACAGGTTCCATCAATTTGTCTCTCGAACCAAATACAATGGAGTCTGGAATAACTTTTTTTTTTTAGAAGAAAAAGAATGACCACCAGTTAGGTTGTCATCCGTGTATATACATATCACCAAAAAGGAACATCATATACAAGTGAAACACTCTACAGTGGAGAGCGGCAAAAAAGAGGTGCTAACCAAAACCCCACTCCCGAAGAAGGTAAAACATGTGATATAACATCTCTCCCCAAAAAAAATGCCACGGTTGTGCTGGAGCCAGATGGCCCAGGCAATAACAACAAAGCCTTATCCCACTAGGTGGGGTCGGCTACATGGATCATACGACGCCATTCAGCTATATTCGTTGATCCATGTTCATAAGATTCGACAGCTAGATTCGTTGATCCAGATGGCCCAGGCATCTGCCAGAAAAGTCATCACAGGAAGTCTCCAATCCAGTCTTTGTCTGCCAAGCCTCCTCATGGCCTGCCAGAAGTCTGCTGCCATCGGGGAAACGCCACCCGTAATGCTCGTTCGAGACCATATCTCACGAGACACCCGACAGTTGAAGAAAAGATGCGTGACATCCTCCTCCGACTCCCCACACATAACACATGAGGTATCCGCATGTGGTGCCTACCGCGCCCTATAAACTCTGGAAAGAATTCGCTCACGCCGCAGAAGCCAAGCAAAGATCTTGACTTTCAGCGGCAAACAAGAGTGCCAAATGAGTCTGCAGTCAGCTCTGAAGTCCGTTGAGTCAATGGTGGTCGAAAGAAAACGAAGATAGAGACTGTGCGCCGAGAAAGAATCCGATACCCATACCCAGCCATCCATTTGGGTCGGGTGTGGACGGAAGGGAGCAATGGCGGAGTGCTAGTAAGTCGGAAAATCGCTGATCGGAGAGGGGAGACCTGAAAAGGGGAGTCTGGAATAACTTTCTCCTTTAGAATCTGTTTAGACAACGAATTCAGTTTTTATGGTTGTGGCAAACCTGACTTCTTGAGTTACAATACTCCCAAAAAATAGATGATACACATTCTCAATGGTACCACCAAGAGCCGCACTGCATGTATATTAGATATCATCCTGGCCCCACACGACTGGTGAGAAGGTGCTCCCACCATTGTAACCAGGAGAATAGTAGAAACTTCCACATTGCCCTATCTGGCCATTTGCGCTTTTGTTTTGAGAACAGCCACTCACCCTGTTGTCCATTTGTAAACCACCATCATCCATTCTTGTCTACTACCTTCGGAGGGTTTAGGCTGCTCAAACTCATAAATTGTTGTAATTCCCACTCTTACCCATCATGCCTAGGTCAGGTTATGTCGGTCCATGGAAATTCTGCCAAGTCCATCCAAGAGAAACTCCTGCAGCTGTTGATCCTCAGTTGTGGACTCAAGGTGGGAGTTCTTCATGCCCTTTAATGCCAACAAAAACTTTGAGTTAGAAGCCTGTTAGATAAAACAAGTACTTTGGAAAATGTTGCAACCAAGACTGTTGAGACAATGAGTTACCAGAAGAAAATATCCTTGCTAGACCCGAAGCCTTCCTGAAAAAAAATGGTGCAACCCTCAGTAACACGGACCATAAGGGAGAGGCTCCTATACACCCTGCCCCATACTATCCCAGGGAAGGTTTTGCCCATTCAGTTGATGGTTCCATTTGATAAGGGATATTCCAATTCTCTGATGCTAAAAACCTGCAAGCATCCTCCATTATTGGTTTATCTCCTTCCATACTACCATGTGAAGTCCCTTGCTTTGTAACCTACCGATCTTCCAAAAGAATTGCTTCTGCAGTATATCAATGTGCTTATTGGTACTATCTGTCTCGTTATCTTCTCAAAAAAAAAAAAAAACTGTCTCAGTTATAATGAAATCATGCCTTATTATATCAAACCACTTGCAAGTTATGATTCTTGGCAAAATATGCTCAAGAAGTTTAACAAAGTTGATTCTTGGAGGTTGATGCGAGAGAAAATAGAGTGGTATCTTTTTTTTTTTGAGAAGAGAAAGGATGACAGCCATTAGGTTGTCATCCAGGTATATATATATCACCAAAAAGTAGTAACATGTACATGTGGAATGCTCTCTAGTAGATAGCGGCAAAAAAGGAAGAGAACAAGAATCTAATCAGAGCCCCACTCCCGAAGAAGACAAAGGGTGTGATGTACAATACTATCCACCTAACATCTCTCCCCACAAAAAATGACGTGGTATCTTTAGAATATCAAGATTCATTTTGAGAAATGTAAAATGTAAATACTCTCCTGCACTGGGTTGGGACAAACAATCTTTCAAATTCACCTCTAAATAAAGAAAATAAAAGTAATAAGAAAAACATTTTTAACAGGGAAAAGGATGACTAAGAGATTAACTATTCATCCAGATGTTTTAAATATTAAAACTTTGACGAAGTGTATGTCTGTAGAACCAAAAAGTATAGGAGCTCAAAAACAAACTAGTGGCACGTTTCCAGCCCCAGTGTCAAGGAGGGGATTCTGCAGTATCTGGCCCTCATATGGGCATGATGTCTCGTCTTTCAATTCCTAGATCAAATGGTCTTGATTCTTCCAGTGGTTTTATTTTTTTGACGCTGACCAGTGGGGCCTATATTTTATAGCCGGTCCCAAGCCCGGATAAAGGAGGAGGGTTGTGTTAGGCCCCGACAGCCAACATAAAATCATGTCGAATCTTATGAACATGGATCAACCGTCGTATGATCCATGTAGCCGACCCCACCTAGTGGGATAAGGCTTTGTTGTTGTTGTTGTTGTTGTTGTTGACCAGTGGGGCTTACGTACCCTTTTATTTCAAAAGAAAGGTGGTGATTTGAGGAGAGAAGAGGTATCAATAACAAAGGGAGAATTGATATAAAAAAAACAAAGGGAGAACAAAAAGAGATGTGCAACTGTTTAGTAAATTATAATCTTCACATTTAATCAGAATAATAATATATCTGTTTCATTTGATGCATTGCATATATAAGATGCATGTATGTGCATCTTTCATCTAAATTGCAAGGACTGGAAGTTTTAAGAAAGATATGTTAGATTCATCTTAGGTCCAATAGTTTCAAATGTAAGATTCAAGGTTTCATTCACTTGATTTCTTAAAATCAATTTGCATACCGAATTAAATCCATGTAAAGAAAAAAACCAAAGATGTCTTCAGCCAAATTCTGTCAACAGATTCTTTCATCAGTACAACAAGCCTAGCTCCACATTGAGCATTGTTCCGTATGAGTTGACACATAAGAATACCCATACCTCACAACGAATAACTTGTGTTCATAGAGGGCTATACTAATGGTTCTCTTCCTTGTACTCTCAAGTACTTGCCAAACTGCATCAGGCAGACCAACACAAGCAAAACTACTTTAAATATCCTCGTGAACTAATTTACTTACCCTATCCAGCAATGGCCTTGACTTTTGTTCTTTATGATATTTTGGGTGATGTAGGTTGAAGAAAGAAAGAAAGAAGCTTTATCTGGTACAGTTGAAGACAATGCTTCAGCACTCCAAAGCAACTTACATGATGTGGTTTCACGGTATAGCTTCATGGATCTTTGGCCATGCTCAACTAAAGATTTGGAGTATTTAGCAAGACAAGAGGTATTGTCAAATCCATTTACCCTTTGATTTATAGTTGCAACCAATGTTGTCCGAACCGGACCGGACAATGACCTGGACAAGTGTCCGTTTCAGGTTGGACCGGTCGGACCGGTCGAACCGTCCGGTCGGACCGGATAAGAATAAAATAATATATTTAATATGATATATTAAATTACGTTATCATATTAATGATGTTAAAAATTAATTATATAAAAATAACAATAACAAATCATTAAAAACTAATGTTAAAATCATTACACATTTAATAAATTAAAATCTTATGAAATTAAAATTATATATATATTTTCTTCTTACTAATTTTTTTGTATTATATATCTTTTTCTTTTATGTTAGAAGTAATATTATGATTATATATAACTAGATATATAATATAATTGGTGGTTAACTATTTAATGTGAACTTATTAATTATTAGATAATAAATAAAAGAAAATTAAAATTTGTGTATTTATATTATTATATATAACTATACTATCCTAACTATTATAATATTATTGTATGTTATACATATGAAAAAGAAGTTTGTATCCTTCATTCATAGAAAATTTACTTAATATGATAAATATTATATATAATACAATAATATAAAATTAATTTATATTATAATATACATGTATGATATTAAAAATATTGAATAAGATCATAATGTATAAGATATAGTTGAAAGTATAACAAATACTAACTAAATAAAAGAAGAAAAGAACAAGCATGTATAGAAACATAGTCTCACATTTATTATACTAGTAGGATGTGAGCAAAGAAACAAGTATTAATAGAGGAGGAGACTAATGGGCCAACATAGAGTTTTATGGAGAAGGTCCATTTTGAATCTTTTCCAAATTTTAAATAATAATTTTATCAGATTACTTTATAACAAAAAACCGCTCCGACCGGCTGGTCCGGTCCGGCCCTCACAACATTGGTTGCAACGATTATATCTCAACCATTTTATGTTGCATAAGGGACCACTTGTGTTTTAGTAAAGATCATCGTGTACATAATATGCATCTAAAAGAATTGATGGTGGAACTTGATAGCAGATCCACTAAGAATTGATGATGGAACATGATATTACTTGTCTTTAGCAGATCCACTATGTTGATTTTGGTTATCTGAAATTTTACCTTATTCATTCCAATTGATGTATACATGTGTTTTGGTTTTCCATTTGGATGACTTGCACCTGATCTTCAACGTTTTGGAATTTCTAGTGGCTGGCAAAAAATGTTAGTAAGAGAGCTGATGATCCTGGTTTGCAAAGTGGAGCTAATGCCACTGGTAACTGTCATTGAAGACTTTACTCCGCAAATTATATGATATTTGGGATAGTAAATATTAAAAAATGGTGCATCTTTTTTTTGTGCAGACAAGAGTTCTATTGGACAAATTGCAAATTTAAGATCGTGCCTTCCGTCTGGAAAGATAACCTATCCAGATACTTCCAGGATGGTTGTATATGACCCCCGACAGACACACGGTAAAGTTTCTCATTTTGGTAGGATGTTTTTTTCAGGATGTCCTTTTCAATTTGTCTTCCCAAGCTTATCATGTCTTCTTTAATCATTTAGTTATCCCATCACAAACTTGCTTCACTTAACTAAAAAATTGAAAGTCCCCAACCCCACCCACCCAAAATAAGCTTTGTAAGCTAAAATTCTGTGGTCTAGTCTTTTATATGAAAAATGGGAATAGCCTAATAATATGCATTTTGTAAAATCCATTTTTCGACATATGAAATAATACCGTGTTTTCTTATGCAGTGTTTAGTTTGTAACCAAATATTGGTCATTGTGGTCTATATTTGCATCAATATGTATCATGTTATATATGCTTCATTGTCCCTGCAAATTATTGTTTCCACTTGTTTTTTTCTCTTTGCCATGGAACTTCATTCTAATTCTATCGTACTGCTATAAGGCCAGCAGTGTTATATGGTAGTGAATGTTGGGCTATGAAGGGACAACATGAACGTAAAGTGGGGGTAGCCGAAATGAGGATGTTGAGATGGATGTGTGGTCATACAAGATTAGATAAGATTAGGAATGATCATATACGTGAACGAGTCGGAGTGGCTCCTATTAGTGAGAAAATGGTAGAGAATCGTTTGAGATGGTTTGGTCATGTTCAGAGAAGACCATTAGATGCGCCAGTAAGAAGAGTAGATCAAATAATCTGGAGTCCGATTAAAAGAGGGAGAGGGAGGCCAAGGCGGACACTTGGCGAACTAATAGAGCAAGATCTATTGGTGAATAATATACCGAAAGGTTTGGTTACTAATAGAGCGGAATGGCGTCGTATGATCCATGTAGCCGACCCCACCTAGTGGGATAAGGCTTTGTTGTTGTTGTTGTTGTTGTTGTTGCCATGGAACTTCATTCTAATCATTTTACAAATGACAAGGATGGCAAAGAAAAGGTGGTAGAAAATTAGAATTTTGTAGTGCGTCTTCTTGTCTGCTAGAGTGTTGTAGAATACATGCCATAGTTCTCGAACAAACAATAAGTTAAGGATATTTGCCTATGCCTGCAGAAGCTAGGCCATAGGCTTGTAATAGGCTAAAAAAAATAAATTGGACCTGACTTGTTTGTTAGATTTAAAAAGCTTAGCCTCTCCTAAAAAAAAATAAAAAGATTAGCCTGACTTAATAGTCTATTAAGCCTCATTCATTAATAAAAAGGTATATATTTTTAAAATAAAATATAACAAATTATATTTATAACATCTATTAATAATATAGTACAGCCTTATAAGCTAACGAGTTATATAAACAACCTAGGCCTATTTAGATTAAAAGGTCAAGTTCTTTAAGGCTTTGTTTATTCATTAAACAAGCCGCGCGGAACAAGGTCCAAAATAGGCCAAGCCACGAGATGCTCACAAATAGCCTGGCTTGTGTCCACCCCTAATGTTCAAGCACTTATCTGAGAACACTAAATCATCCTCTGGTTTCGACCAACATTCTTTATTGGCTTTTGTGGGAGATCTGAGACTTAAGTACCTGATCCTTAACAATTATGCATTTTATTCACCAAAAGAATTACCCAGTTGAAATTTTAAATAAGGAAAAAATGAGTTATCTTGAAAATGTGTTGTAGGAGACCATTCTTTTTTTTTTAAATAATGGAGAAGATTGTTCTTTTGTTACCTGAAATCTTGTCAGTGCTTCCTAACTAAAATTAAGCAAGCAGTCACCGTGAATTGTTGCTAAAAAAGGGATGCATATGTTCAATAGTAGATCATGATCAAATAACTCATCTCATATTTGTTGTGTCACGGTAAATGTGATGGAATACTAGGATCATGATTGTGATCACCCACGTTCCCATTTTCGTTGAAATATGGTTGTTATCATAAGGAAAAAAGTCACGTTGGCTTTTAGGTGGAATTGAGTCTTCTGCAAGAGATGAACCACTACACAGTTATAGTTTCAACATCTAATTGAGGCAATATTTTGGGAACTTGACCTCGAAAATGAGAAAGAAGATGATTTCTTTAAGTGCTGTTTCTGGAGCTAAGACAAGTTAAAAGATCAAATTTATTGCTTATTTTCATTTCCCCGGCGTCGGCCGTGGACTCTCCTCAAAAAAGAAATTGTGATGCCTATGGGCATTAAATCAGAAAAAAGTGGGTTAAAGTAGTCATATATTCGTCTAAGAAAACTAGTCATATACTGAGGCTTAAACCATCTATATCTCATCCATTCTGTTCTTTTTTTTATCTAGTGGCATAATTACCACATCAGCAGGCATAATCTGGCTAACCGTGGTCCAGCAAACATGTGCCGTCAGATCATTTTGCCATTCTGCTTCCTTTGTGTCTCACTTAAATATGTTATACGGAAGTTGTTTCTGAATCGAATGCCAAAGATAGATTGTGGAGAGCCATAGTAAAAGGCTAAAATAAAAGGATATTCAGCTTCGTCATTTGTGTTAATTATTAGTATATTCTAGAGATTAATGGAGCAAACAAAAAACTACCAAAAGGAGCTGTTGTTTTCATGTTCATAGACTCAGACATTTGGTTGAAGCAAAACAAGCACTTCATAATTCTCTTATCATTTTCTCATTTCCTAATATCGTAGGATCTGATTTTCTGAATTTTCAGCGTCAGCTGCTGCACCTGGTGTACCTCTGGTTGGTAATGAAAATACAAAGGCTGTTGACGAGATTCTGAAAGTACTTTCACCTGTTTTGGTGGGTTTCATTGCAAACTTGCCTGCTGTTGAAGGTACATGACACTATGCTGTTCCTATTCTACTAGCTGAATTTGTGGGTTTTCATTGCAAACTTGCCTGCTGCTGAATGTATACAAATCTTTACTAGTCTTCTTGCGTTTATTGTACAAGCTGAATTGGTCATTGATCTGTCTTGTATCACTTCTTTTCAAGTCCTAATTCTTCTGGTTCTAAGGTTATAAGTTGTCAAACCTTTACAATCGTCTCCATACTGGTGACCGATTGTGAACCTTCAATAATCTATTACCAATGCCTACTTAAATTCAGTATTTTGTCTGCAACATATATCTGTATGTCTTGGGAGGCAGATCCACCATCGGATCTACTCAAACTTTTGTACACCGATATCTCTGATGCTTTCATTAATAGATAGCTAATGCATTTCCATTTAAAAAAAAAACATATTTCTGTATGTTATTTGTCTTTTGGCAACTTTATGTGGATTTACATATAATTAGTATTTGCTTTTTGTAAACCCTTTATTTTTGTTAGATTGCTTTCTTCTTACAAAATATCATTTTCTTGAGGCATGTTTTACCGTAACATTTTCAATGGATTGACAGGGCCATCTCCAGACCCAGATGTGGTGTTATCAGTTTTGGTTCAAAGCTCCATACCGAGTGGACAGATTGGCAAACCAACAGGTGCTGGTCCGCAGATGACATCAGGTCCAGCACCTACCACAAGTGATGTTTCAGGTTCCAGCAAGACACGCCTGAATAATGGATCTCACCGAATGCTTAGGGAAGGACAGCCTGGGAAAAGAAAAGATCTTGACAGTATGTTCCTCTAAGCTTTTACAATATCCATACGGATCCACAATTTTCTTAAATAATGTCTTTTTGCGTACTCGGTTTCATCTGTTTGAAATCCGCGTTAGAAGGGCATGCTTATATTTCCTTATAGAGGATGACCGGTGTGTAGACAATGTCTGATGTTGAAATTTCTTAAGGTTGGCAGTTATCGTGTCTCGTATTTCTTCCATGTTCTATAATCGCGCATAAGGGAATGAAATAATAGAAAGATTATTTCAAAGTTCATAGGATATTGGTGAGTAACGGTACAAGGGATTTATGTATCGGCCTATCCCTATCAGTGTCAATCCTTGTTGGTCGAGTAAATTCTATGCATTTTGACCTCTTTCAATGAAGCAAACGCTTCTTTGCATCATCTTTCCTAGCAAGTTAGCAGATCTCTTACTTCTCCTTACTGCAATATGCATTACTATCTTGAGCATATAGTATTTTTATAAGATTGTCCTGGTGTTTTATATCTACACTGATATGCATGACTTGAGTGTTCATGTGGTGCAGTGCATTCTTATCTATTCATAATTTCTTCGTACGCATACCATATGCTTATCTTTAATTATACCGATGCATTATTTTTTCATCAGGGCAAGAAGACGAGGAAACGACAACCGTGCAGAGCCGGCCACTTCCTAGAGATGTTTTTAGACTAAGGCAAATTCATAGAACTCGAAACGTGAGTACTTCCCAGACAGCATCAGCCGCATCCGGTGGTAGTGCATTTTCCGGCGACCAATCTATTAGCACTGATTAGCTGCAATCCTATTTATTTTCCTAATTTAGAAAAAAAGTTATTTATTTTCCTGCATGCTGTCATCACTGAAAATTGTTCTAAAATTTCTTCATGCGCTTGATCCAATGAAAATGTGTAAGTCGGAAGAAATTTTGTATTCACATTTTAGTTGTCTTCCGTGAATAAAATTTGTTTAAACAAACGTTCTGGATGGTTATTGTGATGGGAACCAAAGCTTGCTACCATTTAACCAAGAGATAGAGATGTAAGTCTATATTTTTTCCATGTTAACTTTATTTCAGTTCAAGACGTAAAATATGGAAGGCAAACGGCTTGTTTAAACATCTGACATCCAAAAACAAGCTGACCGTCTTCTCGAATACCTCAATTCTTATAATGCCAACAGATGAGATTGTAATGAGAACACGCGATGAAATCACTTTTGCCAACAAATTGTGCGCCCTCTCTTCAATTGCCAGTGAAAACAAAGTACTGATGTTAGATGATGCATAGTGACTGTTACATGGATAATTCAAGATTAAATTGACATGGTCACTCCAGGCACTAAAAATATTAGAGATGAGAAAGAGAATGTTCAATGTTCGGGATATTCTGCAGATATCACGCTGTACTACTGTAGCAAACACCTTGGTGCTTAGAAACATCTTGTTGTAAGCATATAGCGATGACATGTAGCCATCTAAAATGGGACTAGCAAAGAAACTAACGTTATCTCCACGTAGTTCTTTCCTAAGGTAATCAGTGTGCCGATTGGATCGGCTGAATGACAAAAAATCTATCACTCATGCTGGATGGGCTGCAGTTCCTGATGCTTGGTGATATGAGCGGATCTCTCAGTCACGTTCTTGTTGTCGATAGCCTTCACTTTTCTTTTCAGGGTCTGAAAAGAAAAGTAACGGTGAACCTGTATATGAATTATTGATACTTATATTAGATAACAAGAGAAAATATAATGTTGAAAGCATCAAGTATCAACTAGGAAACAGAATTTAAAAGTGTAGGGGAGACCCTAGAATGGCAGCATTCATTTCATAGTAGGTTCTTGGGACTATCACAATCAGAAGTTAAAAGTGTAGCATTTAACCACATGCCAAAAGGAAGTTGGTTTCACGGTTAGTGGGATAAGGCTTTGTTGTTGTTGTATAATACAGAACAGATGCAAACCGTTGAAATGTAACGAATGTTTACATTTTATTTTCTGGAAACTCATTATCACTTGAGAACATTTCTTTTAGACACTTCATTATTGGCATCATAATTTATCTATACATGCAACTAATAACTTTAAGCATGTCATATTCCGATTCAATGTAGTACCTAAAACATTTCAAGCCAATAAAATGTATTTAAATTCTTTTCATTTTATCCCACCCTGTAAATGACTTAAAGAACACAATCATAACTCCGAAAAACCAAAGTGATCAATAGCAGGAAATTCAAATTCTAACACAATTAAAGAAACGTGGCAGACCTCTAGAACTAGACTTTGATGTTGCGCTGCTGGACTCTTGCTTTCTCAGCATCAATTATGGACTCTATAAGCTTAACTGCGCCATCAAGTTTCCCCTCAGCATTTACAACTACATAATCAAAGTTTTTCATATGCTTCATCTCCTCTCTAGCTGTTGAAATTCTTACAAGAAGCATTTCACTGGTTTCTGTTTTACGACCTACAAGCCTCTTAACAAGTGCTTCCTCACTCTCGGCAACTAGAAAAATGAAGACTGCTGAGTCACCAAGAATTGACCGTAAGGTGGCTGCACCTTGTATGTCCACCCTCAGGACAATATCATAACCCTTAGTCATGTAATCTCGAATCTGAAGAATAAAGAGAAATGAATCCATGTTATTACTTAAGTTCAATTTTGAATGCAAAATTTACTCAAAGAGAGAAAGAAAGCATCAATGGAAATCACTTAACATAAAAGACTGACCATGGATGTGCATTCTATAGTTATTGTGTTTTAGAAAGGTATCATCCTTGTATAAGTTTTTATACTTTACTTTTGAAGGAGAAAATAATGATATAGTCTCAGAATCATCCCTGTATAAGACATCATCCCTGTATGGATATAACAATAGGGGTGAGCACGAGCCAAAACATTGCTACTATCAGCCTAACCTGACAGAAAGCGGAAGATAAATCTCAGTCTACTGGACAGGGACAACTTTTTATCCTAGTTTAAGACCGAGTCAGACCGCGACACAAGTTCAGAAATAAGATAGACCCACTCATTGCTCCGTTAGCCTGAACAACTATTTTCTCTACTTTTTCTCTGAGGTAAAAAGGATGATTAGATTATGCTGGTTCCTCTACCTCTAGGATCTTCATCAGTCCGTCCTCAAGGGCCTCAACAACCATCTCTAGCATGGTGACCTGCTCGAGCCCTAATTCTATGATATTGTCCCAGTCCCAATCTAGGAAGATATAAAACCACTCATGTCATTAAAATATAGATCAGCTCATCCAACTTCATGATGAATGCTATCAATTTCACATTTTAAGTTGTATAACTTAGCATAGCAGAACAACAGGAAATAAACGAAGAAGTGAGACCTTCTTCTTCTGGTTCGGCTTCTTGATGTTGTCAGTATAGTGTCTCAAGACACTTCTACATGCAATCAAATTCATGTTTTGGGAGTTCAGTGCTTTCCTCAAGTCCAGGTCCCTCTCCAGGAACCTAAGATTATATTTCTCCACACACGCACACGCACGCACAGCAGCGCGCACACACACAGATTAGATATATCGATATATACCATGCAAACACTTTCATTTTACACAGACAGATTAGATATATACCACGGAAACACTTTCATATGAATATTAGAAATTTGTAATGATAGAGATTCTATCTCGCAAATAGTCCTCAAAATAGAAAAAATATACCTGTTGTCTGGGTATTCCCTTATAGTCCCCATAAACAAGAGCATACTCCAGAAGTTCATTTCTCTCGACCATCAAAAGAAACTCCTCTTTGGTCACAAAATAGTAATCCTTTCCATCAATCTCGCCTGGGCGCTGCGTTCTGCTGGTTGCGGTGACGACAAAATGAATTCCTTCTCTAACTTCTTGCAATCTCTGATCCACATGTATGTATTGTCATGTTCAACGATTTACAGAAAAGAAAATATTTGCCAAAATAGCAGCCTATCAAATGGTATAAGAGGGCAAGCGATTCAAGATCCATGTACTAACCTTGATAACTGCATCTTTACCAACACCACTTGGTCCACTGATGACGAGAATTTGAGGGTTGGGGTGCGGCACTGAAGGGTCTGAACTGAAAGGTGAACCTATTGCTACTTCAAGTCCCTTGTAAAGTTCAACCTACCAATAGGCCACAGAGAATTAGAAACCCTTCATTACCGCAGAGATCAACAGAAGATAGTGCCAATAAGCTTTGCTTAATCATTTCAAAAAAAAAATGTACAGCTTTTGTGGTATGCATGATGACTCAATATTATGATGTAGTGGAATCAAATAAAATCATAAAATGAATACAACAAATGTAAACTTGAATTGTCACATCACAGAGCATGTATAGAAAACACGTTTCATAAATACGGGAACAATTATCACATTGTCGCAAGATAAAGGAAAAAAAGGGATTAGAAGGCCATGAAAGAGTAGAGTACGCCAATAAGTTTCTGTTGTAGAACCCACCACGCATGGCACAGGTAGTTGAGGAAAAGATGAACCGTCAAGGATCTCATAGTAAGTGCAGGTGGAGTTCAGGGAGAACCAGGCGAACCTTATCGGCGGTGTCCGACGTGGGGAGGGGGACGAATGGCCTGCGGCGGGCGTCCTCGATCCCTGTGGAAGACAAAGCCGACATGAGGACGGACGGCGGCGGAGATGGTAGTGCAGCGGCAGAAGGGGATATACTGAAGAAGCTTTGCCTCGCCGGTGGACACAGTATTGGTCTTCGGCCGGAGAGCCTCGAGACGGCGACGGCGGGGGGCGGGGAGGGGGCAGCCAAGGCTCGTCGGAGGAAAGGAGACGGTGATGTAGACGGGAGCAGGGGGCCAGAGAGGGAGGAGAAGAGAGCTCGCCGGATGAGCATCGAGGAGGAGGAAGAGGAGGTGGAGGAGGAGGAGATGGCGAGTGCAGGAAGCGCAACGCTTCGAGAGCTCGCCATGGTTTTTGGAATGGGAAGCGGAAAGGTGTTTGGGTCGCAGGTTATTCGTGGGCCGTCAAGCTTGTCTTGGCAGATTCCTCTATTGGGATCTGATGGGCCATATTGAGAGCCACTTATTTTATTTTGATTGCTTTATAATAATGTTCAGTTATTATTTAATGATTTATTCATTTATTTGGCTCGCAGTTAAAAAAGAAACATAGTTTTACAAAGCATGGTAAGTAGAAAAAAAAATTTGTGGTCTATAGTTTGTACAAGTCTATATAAGCTTAGTCTGACATTAATTTTTAATATCTAATCTAGCTTATTAATCTGTCAAGTCAAATATATTTTTTAACGATATATTAAATTAAATATAATAAATCTTATTTATTAAAAAGTAGTGAATATGAATTAAATAAATGAGACACCACTATTTTTTTCTGAACATATAATAAAAATAGTAGTATTGAACTTAAAATTAAAGATTTAAAAAATAAAGGAACATTTTTTATTTTTTAAAAAATTTAATATAACATATAATATATTAATAAATTTTGACATGATAAACTACAAAGTTAAGATAATTATTATGAGGTTAAACCTCTTTATGAAAATAGATTTTTTTATTGTTTAGCCTGACTTATTTTAAAAATAAATTGAATCAAATTAGATTAAAAATAAATTGAATCGAATTAGATTAAAAATAAGACTAGCCGAGTGGCTTACGAATTGCCCAACTTATTTGGCAGTAAGCGTGACAAAAAAATCCTAACTTTCAAATTAATATCATTAGAATTGTAATGTGCTATTTATGATATCCTTCAAATTGACTTAAACAAGCACAGTGACAAAACAGCAAAAAGAAGCTCGTAGAAAGCTGTCACCACAATATCTTCACTATTGCACACCATTAATATTGAATTAAAGCTATTATTCAATATCGTGTTCAAAGAAAAAAAAATCAACCCTTCAACACAAAACAGAAGCTTGTAAAAAACAATATTGAGGCATAAATTGTGATAATATAAATTTAACAGACAATAACAGCATTACTCCTTAAAATATAACTCAGGACAAATTTTCCAGAATGTCAATGTGCAAAATAAAATCATTTTCCCAAATGTCACTGAATAAAAAAAACGTCTCCAGAATATAAGATCGTTGCTATGATACATCTGCTTAACGTGACAATGTCTAAGCACGCAACGTATTGCATACTATCAGGAATAATAATATCAAAGTGCTTCATGAAACGAATTCAAGCTATCCAATTGTCATGTTAGCCATTGGCGCCATATTCCAGTTTCTCAAACATAATAAGATACGTGGCACCATTTCAAGCTACTACCTACTGCTACATAAAAAAAGAGAAGAAAAATAATACACATTAAAACGTCCAACTGAAGACTAGCACTAGATGCTAAAAAGGGGGACAAGCCACTGAACAATAGGTCCTAAACAAGAATGGGCAGGCAGATGCAATCTCAAGCTTGCGAAGAACCGGCAGCTGGTGAGGTTGGCTCGTAGCCATGCACCCTAAGGCGATAGATACAGGTCAGAGCTGAACTTCCATGGTTGGACAAGAAATCAAGCCGGACCCTGTTAACTACGCCTGTATCAGAAGCCTCAACATTGAATGTTTGTGCATTGCTCTTCTCCAGGTCATAAGAGAACTCAGTCAAGGTGACCATCTTCTGAACATTGGCAGCTGAACCTTCATCAGATGATTCAAACCATGCTGACACCCGGCAATCTTTTGGGGCACTGGATCTGTCATAAGCAACACTCTGTGGAAAAACAAAAGTCAACAAAGCATTAACCGGCACTTCGTAATATAATCTCATAGGACAAAAAATTATGACTTAAAAGAAAAGGAAGCACAAAGGTTAATCAAGAGATGAAACTCCTCCTCGAAAAAAATAAAAAAAAAAGCTGCAAAAGGTTATATAATTTGAATCACATGATTACAAGCCCACAGAATGATGAAATATGTTTGGAACGCTGGTTCAAAAACAAGGAAATCCACAATGGTGACTCTTTCTTGATGTCAGGAATAATCTTACAAACAGACTTTCGACACAAAATTCTCTATGATTCCTTTGTTTTCATTTTGAGGACGAGTTTCTCTATTATTCTTAACAAGTTAGTATTACAAATGAGTTCATTAACTTTCATGATATTCGATCCAGTCCAGCAATAAAAATCCTAGCACATATAATGAAATAATGAGCATTGCATCCATACATATCTGGATGCTCGATGGTTAAGTCTTTTAATGCAAGTGTGAAGTAATTATGAATATCCAGAATTATAGAAAAAATAATCAGTTCTAGCCATAACCAATTAAAGAGATCCTAGGGAGAATACACAAGAATGAGTATCCAACAAACATAATGTATATTCAGAAAAAAAACGAAGATAGTTCATAGGTCCACTAAACAACACTAGCAGGCATCATTGACCAAATTCAGACTAAGCAAACAGCTGCAAGATTAATGACTATGTTCATCTTTCCACACCTAATTGCTGGATCCTAAGACTAATTTCATGGTTAAATGGCGCTCTTTCCTCGATTCAAGTTGCTTTCCACCCAAGTAGGAAAAGTTCATTGAAGGAGAACAGTGGCCACTAGTAGATTCAGCTATGTTTAATTATAATCACTGTATTTCTTAAGCTTAAAGTATCAAGTCATGATTATGCTTTTAGATCAACGTTCATAATGCAATGTAATCCACTGTGCCTACTCACCTAAAAACATGTTTGCTATCTCACTACATTTAAAAGTTCTTTCACTAGTGAAAGCCACATATCCTCATCTAACTATCTTAAAATATTTGAAGGATGGATACTTTGAATCCCCCGCTAGGAAACTGTACCAAGTACCTTAGGAGTATCATTGGGTATTCCTTAAGATATGTCAAATTCTTATTCGTAAACACAATTATATGAAATCTTAAGTAAGTGCTCCTTATTATGATAAAATATTGTTATAGAGTTCTTTACCTGTTTTTCAATGTCTATTTTGGAAATTTCTATATTTAATGCATGTGAAATATACATTTATAATATATGACAGCATTACCTATTCCTAAGTATTAGAAAATTGATATACCTATACCGGTTATTTGTACCTGCGCACATGCAAAATAACTTAAAATAATCTATCAGCTATATGCATCCAGTGTCATTCTGCACAACAGCTGTTTTATAACATTGACATATCACCAAGGGGTCCTTAATCAGTACGTGCAATCAATGTTAGCAATACTTGCTAAAGAAATTCTTAAATATTTGGATCAGTCATTCGAAGGTAAAACAGAGAAAATATAAATCATTTAATTGAAACTTATTTCCTTGTCATGACTACATCCCTTGTAAGAAGTATAACTAATATTTTTCTTACTGACGTATGTGCCTGTTTCATCCTCTCAAAATTAAATCTAAATGCTACTTCATCACATCATAGAACTATAGTTATATGATAAACTAGGACAGTGTGTCGACACACAACAGATAAAAGTGTAGTAAAGGCAAAAATGGACAAACCTTAGAGACATGCTCCAACGTGATGGCCTCAGGTATGATCCCTGTTCTTAGTCTAATCTCCACAAAACCGCTGCTTCCTTGCAAAGCAAAACACTGGCCTGGTTCTCCAAAGCTCGGTTCCAGCATCTTCTGGGCATTAGCATGAACCCCATTTTGACTTTTAGCAGTAAACCAACCATTAGCCTTCCCATAGGGCTCAGAATGCCCAACCACTCTAGCCCCACCAGAGTACAAAGCATAGTCAACCCGTCCAAGACCATCGGCTGCATGCTTTTCTATCTCTTTCTCAACAATATCCCTAGCAAGAGTCCTAATCTCATCCAAATCTAGATTGCTATAACTATTATCATGATCTTTACCATCTTTTAACTCATTCCAACGCTTCTCAAATTCTACCCTTGAAAGAAGGTCCATCTGCTTCAGTTCACTTAAAGAGTTGTCCAAAAGATCAGTCTTGGCTTCCAACTTCTTCAACTCATTGTCAAATTGTAGTCCTTTTTCTTCAATTTGCTTTGACAACACCTTTGTCACCGATCCAATCTCACTCCCAATTTTTTTATCCACCACATCTAACTGAACCTGCAGCATTTTGGTTGTCTTCTTTAAAGATGCCTCTACTTCAGATATCCTGCCCTCATATTCTAAAGCAGCAAATGGGGAGTTAGGACTGTCGCTTATCTTATAAGTCCATCTCCAAGCAGTCTGTCCCAGCCACAACAGGGCTGCAAGAAGAAGGCAGTTCTTAGTCAAAATACTAAGAACAGTTTGCCACTTCGGTTTCTCCGTTTTTGGTATAGTCTTCTTCCGCCGAGGAGATATGGTAGATGAAGCTATTAGTCCTTTCTTTAGTTGAGACGAGTCCCTTGACCTCTCAACCACAGATTCTCCCCTAATTGTGTGACGCAGGTCTTTCTCATTGCTTGCCATCTTTTCATCAACAACACCATTAACTGGCCGTTCTGCCACTACTTCAGTACTCACTCGCTTCTCCACAACTACCATGGTTCTTCTCCTGGAACTTGATCTGGAGTTTGTGTCTAAACTCAGTGACGCACTATTGTTGGCAGTCGGCGATGCCACAATTGGTGCAGCAGGGAAAGCAGACATAGGACGAGTTATAGTCCTTTTAACTGCTGAGAAAACAAAACAGCATTAGTTATCATAAATTTTTCACATAACAACCGGAAAGCAGAAAAAAAAAGTTGGTCAATTTCTATGAGTACAACTTCTCGAGTAAACAAAAATAAATACAATTCGTGCAGTTACCTACCAGAACAACGGAAACAAAAAACACAACTTTCTGCGAGAAAAAAAAAATAACAGAAAACCTAGAAATTACTGCTTAAGTACAGCAAATTGCAACAATTTCAGCCCTGACTCCTAGATAAGCACAAGCCAAATTCGAACAGAGTAAACAACTCAAAGGACAAGCCATTCCCCAAAAAAACAGAAGTAATCACAAGAAATCGAAGATATCCGAAGAGTCATTTGCACATTGCAAGAAACCACTGCAACAAAAAAAGCGCACACACCAACACGAAACCCTACTCCTCCCAGAACGACAACTACGAGGCTCCCGTTGCGAAGTGTAGAACCGAAAGCAAAGGGAACCCGACTCCGTAAGCAAAACAGAACTAAAATAACCGCAAAAAAAAGGCGAAGATTTTACAAAAGAAAACAAAAAAAAAAGGTACAAGATTTAGAAGGATTGCTGTACCTAGACGGCGGATCCGATGGAAGACGAGAGAACGCGAAGGGATCGAAGAGGGCAGAGGACGAAACTTGCGAGATGCCTGCGAACGAGGGCGAAAGGGTAATGAGAAGGTCGAGGGCACGGCGCGGAGATCAGATCGGGCGCCAAAACGAAAACGAAACGAGAACCAAAAAACAAAAGAGGGGCGCCGTTCCGTAACTTTTTAAGATGGATAGATTTCTTTCATGATAACAACGCACTTCGTAGTTATAGTCAAAGTTAAAATTTCTTTTTATATCTAATCTTCTTTTAATTATTACTGCACATGGCTTATTCCCTATAAATAGGTAATAAATTTTTTTTATCAGATATAATTTACATTTTTTTCTGTGTATATAAAATTTCGAAATCATATCATTTTTTAAATCATAATAACAATCATAATTCTAGACAAATTCCATTTATTTTCTTCTTTATAAGGGCTGTTTGGTATTGAATTATAAATTGAGATATTATAATTTATCATTATAATAATTTATTATGAATGTATTATTTGGGAAAAGGTAATTGTCCTATTCTTTATGTGACATATATTCAAGATATGAGGTTATGAGCGTTGAATCGAAAAAAAAACTCAAATAATAAAATTATTGCTCATCATGAACTTAATGCTGATGAACAAAGGTGTAGCTCCATCATTAAATTCTTTTTTTTTCATTTAAAAAACACAGACTAATTTAACGGGTGTTTGACAATAATTATTAAATTAAAAATATTAATCTAGCAAATAATGCATATCCAAACAGCTCTCTATATATACTAATCTATTAAATGCATGCGAGGCACCAAGATTATCAAATAAAAAATGTTACATAGATATATAGATAGGATTTGTAGATTTATATTAATCTTTCTAACTAAAGTACAACTGAAAATAGTAATGTGAAAACAAAAAGAAAAGGATGAATAAGAATATGGAAGATAAAATGTATTTTATATAAAAAAAATGTTGGCCATCTCAACTCAATATTCGTAACCAAATATGAGCGTGCATGAGACGTTCAGAATTACCTTTGTATTTTTTTTCTGAATTTTTCAGTATAATCTATAAATTATCGTTAGTGTTTCTAATAATTATTAAAATTAGTTATATAAAATAAAAATAATGCGAAGAATCAGAGGTAACCTAATCGTACACAGTCCAAAGCGAGAGAAAAAAAAAACAAAGATGAAAAGATAAATTCTATTTAATATTATTTTTTTAACAAATATTAGGTATTTAGTTTTATCATTTGGTACCTAAAGTGTAAAGAGATATAAAATGTCCTAATTTTTAATTCATTTTTCTTGTAATTTCTTTGTTGGGCCGCATCTCCTTATCGGCTTTCATTTCCTTGTCGGGCCTATTAGGCCTGGACTTTTATTACGGACCATGGATCTGATTAGAATGCATTGGGCCTTCTTCTTTTCTTCATGTGTGCACAACCAACTACGCATTTTATTTTCTTCTTCTTTTATTTTTCTGATATGTTATGGAACATGGATAATTTGATTCTTTTATTTTATGTTATTTCAATCCATTGAATTCGTTATGCTTATCCGTATGAATATTTATAAATATAAAAAACGAGATAAATATAAAATAAATTGAGTGCATATTACGAAAGAACACATTCGATTATTTAAGAATGTAAATGATTACATGGAGAAATATCTTAGTCAATTTTATATGTCATTTTATATATCTAATGTTTAATCATATGTAATATATAAAATATAAATCTAATTCGGAAACTTGAAAAGCTTAGCATCATTACACTAGCAACTTGTTAGTTCATGACAATGTATGGGACCCGGAGAAAGGAACGTTGGAAGAGACCAATTTTCTAGAGAAAGGTTATAGCCTCCAATGATTTCATTTTCTAATTAGATTAGCCCATGAGTCATTGGATTTGGCTACATGATTAACACTAGAAATAATTTTTTTTCCACTGAAAATGCTGCCTATATATTTCATCTAGGGTTACTAGCCTCCAATCAAACCATTGCTATCTTAGGTGAATCATTAAATCAATAATCAAATTATCCATAATATCCTTATTGTTTTATTCCGTTTCAACCAATATGATTCATTCTAGAATGCATGTATAGTTATTTGATAGGTGGAATTTTCAAGGGGTGTATTCTGCATAATTAAATGTCCCTTGACACATAAATTGTTTGCTCTTTTGGAAAAATGGAGTTGTTATATATATATATATATATATATATATATATATATATATATATATATATATATATATATATATATATATATTACAAAGATGCTGCTTGATGAGATCTTTCGTCTGTATTCTGTATTTTATATGATTATGTGTTTGATCGGTTCGATCTGATCATGTTCTATGACCTGATTTCCATCGTTGTTGAATTTGCATTAAATTAAAGAAAGTGGTCTTGATGGATTACAAAATATGTGTTTTTTTCTATTTGAAAACAAGAAATTAAATTGTTTCGTCACGTTAATTCATATGACGGAACTTTCAACAACGAAGATTGTTGAATTCTGAATTTTTCTTACCAACAACAATATGTTGGTAAACAAACAAATAAACAAAGTAATATCTAAGCATGAATTAGTGGTCTAAAATTATGCCTTTGCAACTTGATTCCTCTTACTAATTAATATATTACAAGTTCCATTCCTGCAGTCTTAATTAGCTGGTATCACATGCAACGACATGGATTCTCGTTGTAGAACTTTAATTTTCTAATGTTCTGCTAATATTAATTAATCCCTTCCTTTGTGGAAATATAAATTACGAAAGCAACATCTTCATAATTTTTTTTTTTTGCTATTTCATCAATTCATGGAATAAGAAATTAAACCCCATACACCAGAGAAATCACATCGTAGACAGACTTGGAATTGGTTGGCCATGGATTAAAAAAACAAGCAAAAAAAAAATGTTAACCTACTTGATCTATCTATCCATATGCATGCTATTAATATTAATTAACATCCAAGACCTAGAATTCAAACGTACAAAATTCCAACCTCATCAACTGCTCAATATATAAATATTTAAAGAGAGAATCGAATCAAACCTACAAAATTCTGATCGTGTCAACCTTGGAACACCAAATTTTATATTGTTAAAACATGATTAATCACATCTTAATCATAGCATTATAAAACTGTTCTGCAAAGTCATATATATGCTATACATCCACCACCACCACACACACACACATCGCTGTTGCGGCACAAGGCAAAAGTCAAGATTCCAATATCTACGTAATAGCAAAAGTTTGACATGCATGCACGATGCATGGGACAAACCAAAATTAACGAACTGACCACCACAACGCACAAAGTCAAAGATAGCAGTATACTGACAGTACGTAGCTGTCTGCCTTACAGAAACCCTAAACTGTTCAGCCGTGGACATGATCACGCCCACAGCTTGCCCGGTCCGGACCGCTGATGGATATTTGTTTTGCTCTCGATTATTATTATTATTATTATTATTATTATTATTATTATTATTATTATTATTATTATTATTATTATTATTATTATTATTATTATTATTATTATTATTATTATTATTATTATTATTTCAATTATATTTGTCACTTTTTTTTTCTAGAATTTTGCTCTCGATTAACGTGATCAACTCATTATTATTGCAGTCAAAATTTTACGACGAAGTTGTTTTACATAGAAAAAAATAATTCGATTCGATATTTGACTCGGCGATTGCCGTATGACTATTTTTTAGAATGTTAGTTTTTGAGGTTCTTATCGAGTTCAAAAATATATATATTGCGAATATCTGGGAAGACAAGACAGGAAGAAAATATAAGTCTTAAATATAAAGTAATAAATAAAGAGAACATAAAAATATATTGGATATATATATATGATAAACGAGACCCCTAGATTAAGATTCACGGCAGTGCGATCTCGAGCATGGAGACAAAGCGGAAGGGTCAAGGGGGACCAGTAGAGAGAGAGAGAGAGAGAGAGAGAGAGAGAGAGAGAGAGAGAGAGAGAGAGAGAGAGAGAGAGAGAGAGAGAGAGAGAGAGAGAGAGAGAGAGAGAGGAGCCTGCTTTTGCTTGAGCACTGCTCAAATGATGCAAGTTGAAGAAATTGACAGAGGGGGAGACCGGAGACATGATTATTTTTATTTTTTATTTAATAAGGGGGAGACATGATTGATGCCTCGACGATGCATGGCATTGGCGTGAGGAACTGCAAAATCAAAAGACGTACATATTCCAATAATATTTAATTGGGACTCCTCGATCAACACCGGTCATTCAAAATGGCTTTCATTAATTTCTACAATTTTGTAATTTACATTAAGTTAATTAATGAAAGAGGCCGAGAAAATATATATGTTACATAAATCTTAACGAATTCGATCATTAATTTCTCCATGTAGACTTCGCGTCGTCTTAATTTTCCCGGTTTGATATTATTATATTAATCTTCTGAAAGTGGAGGTGAACCTAAACAAAATTAATTGATATGCCATGTATGAAAAATGGTTTTGATCCTAATACATCCATTTAAAAAAAATTTGCGTAAATTTAAAGAAACATACCTCGAAAGTGGTGTCTTTTATCAGTAGTGAAAATATATATATATAAGCATGCATGTTTTGCAACTGATCGAGTCACATGGTTTGATTTCTGCCCAACGAAGCATATATACATGTCAACTCGTTCGTATAATTCAAATTATTAATTATCCCCTTTTACCAAGTTGACACATTTCCCTTCAAATATTCCTCTCGCTTATTTATGTATGTGTCCATGCCTATTATACGTATTTTGAGCATATCAACTTTGACATCTGTATGGATATGTATGTTTGAATATGGAGCAGGTCCAAATGTGTGATTATTTTATGTACGTATTATCTATATATATATTTGTTCTCGTCTCGTGACCATGTAGTGGTTGGCCATGCAAACAAAGACGCAGCACACAAAGCCAAAGTGACAATAGTAATCAATATATATAAACTTGGCGTGTTGGAAGGTCTCGAAATGTTAATGACAATTGACAACCCCCAAGGCAAGCAACTCGATTGCTTTGACTTGGGGACTTTGTTGGATTTGTATTCTTCTTCATGCTCGGTGGTTGAGCAGATCCTGTTTAATTTGGAGATGATTAATTATTTAATTGATTGCAACTTGGAACTCGATATATACTACATGGATTTTAATAAATACGAATACAATTGTACATACACGGTGTTAATATAGATATATATATAGAGAGAAGTCAGTGAGATTAAAAATTTTGATCTCACCCTCAAATCAGTGAATCTCAGTCATTATAATCATGCATTAATGGTCCAAATCATGAAGATTGAAATATCTTAATTAAATCGGGTTCAAACGAAAAAAAATCAGGTTCAATCTTTTGTTTACTCTCATCAGATATGAACTGTTGATGCATGATTATAATGACTGAGATTCACTTATTTGAGGATGAGATCAAAATCTCTGATCCCATACTAATATTCCTTATATATATAAGGGTTATTTCCTCTAACATCTCCTGAACTATCGCGAAATACCGCATCTAATCACAAACTACGAACTTCATTTTTTGGGTACCTAAACTATCGCGACTTTTCCAGTTTGGTCCTTCCGTTCAATTCCGTGAAGTTTTCTGTTAATTTCAAAATTTTTGGACCATCGTACCCCTGCCCTAGATGACTTATATTTGAGAAAAATAATTTAAAAAAGGACGGGGGTGCACCCCCCCTTTCGTCGGAGCGAAAGGGGGGCGTCGGCCCCCTGCGCGAGGGATAAAGGGGGGCCGGCGCCCCCCCTGAACGAGCTCGCCGGCGCGGCGAGCTCGCTCAGAAAGGGGGGCCGGTGCCCCCCTGAGCGTGGCGGCCCTGAGCGAGCTCGCTGGCGGCCCTGAGCTCGCCCGCTGGCGCGGGCGAGCTCGCTCGTTGGCCCCCCCGAGCGAGTTCGCCGACGCGACGAGCTCGTTCAGGGAGCTTGCCGGACCCCCTGGGCGAGCTCGCTCAAGGGGGCGTCGGCCCTCCTTTCTCCCTCGCCGCGCGCGAGGAAGAAAAGGAGGGTCGGCGCCCCCCACAATTTTTTTTAGAGCGAGGGGTGCGCCGGCCCCCCTTTCTCCCTCGAGCTCGACGAGGGATATTAGGGGGGCCGGCGGCCCCCTGAGCGAGCTCGCCCGTGCGGGCGAGCTTGCCTAGGGGGTTCGGCGAGCCCCCTGAGTGAGCTCGTCGCGCCGGCGAGCTCGCTCGGGGGGGGGGGGGGGGGGGGGGGGGCAGCGAGCTCGCCCGCACCGGCTAGCTCGCTCAAGGGGGCGCCGGCCCGGCCATGCCCCCCGTCCTTTTTTAAATTATTTTTCTCAAATATAAATCGTCTAGGGCAGGGGTACGATGGTCCAAAAATTTTGAAATTAACAAAAAAATTCACGAAATTGAATGAAAGGACCAAATTGGAAAAGTCGCGATAATTTAGATACCCAAAAAATAAAGTTCGTAGTTTGGGATTAGATGTGATATTTCATGATAGTTCGTAGTTTCGTGATCATTTGAATCTTAATACAATTGTAAATTCTTTTTAATCTTATCTTATACGGAATTTCACTACTTTAACAGCAAACCCGAGAGGATTAACTAGGAGGCTCGGGGTGGAGACTCAAAATTTAAGAATAAATTATACGGATCGATCTCTAACTTTGACTTAATATTTTAATATTTTTTTAACTTTAATTTGTGACTAAATTGTCTCTGAATTTTATTTTTCTTGCACGTTATGTCCTCTAACCAGCAATAACTAGTTTTTTCCGATTACAATGATTGATATGACACAATAAAAATTAATAAATATAATAAAATAATATTAAAAAAAGAGGAGAGGAGAAGGGGAGCATTGCCCCCGTGTGTCTCCTCGGCCAAGAAACACACAGGAGGACTGGCACCTCTTTTTATCTCCCTCGTTGATGCCGCGTGCGAGGGAGAAAAGGGGGGCGTCAACCCCCTTTTGCATACCACTCCGAAGAGCACGCACGGGAGGCGGCGCCCCTCTTTTCTCCCTCTTTGCCCGGACTATCCCACTGACCTCCACCTCTGTCGCCTCCTCAAGCACGAAGGATGGCGGCCGCACAGGCGACCGGGCGATGTCCTTGACGGAGAACGTAAGGCTCACGAACTCCTTTTCCTCGTAGCGCTGTGGCCGCATGGCGAAGGACAGCCGAGTAGGGGCATGATGCTATATCGCGGCGGGGACTCCACAAGGTGGTCATGGAGGTTGGAAGAGCAGGAGTAGAGGGATGCGTCGGCGAGGCGAAGGGAGTCGTCGAGCAGGTGGTCGGGCCAGGCGGCACTGCGGGGCGGCGCCACCTTGGTGGAGGAGGAGGTCGGCAAGAGCGGCATGGAGTCCGTCGACGCGTTCGAGGGCGTCGGAGATCTAGGCGATAGAGGGGGTCGGGGGAGTTGCCAAGGATGGATATGAAGGAGCGGATCTCGTCCTCAAGTTGGGTGATGGCTGGGAGCAGCACGACAGACTGGTGGAGCGGATGGGGAGACGCAAAAGGGGCCGGCGACCCCTTCCCTTCTCCTCTCCGGCCTATTTTTTATTTTTTAATTTTAATATTTTTTATTATATTTTATTATGCCACGTCAACGTTGCAATTGAAAAACTGATTATTGTGGGTTATAAGGATGAGACTTGTAAGAAAAAAAAATTGAAGAATAATTTAATTACAAATTGAAGTTGAGGGACCATCTAGTTACGACACTTAAAATCGATGGACGATTCGTGTAGCCTGAAATTTAGACAAGTTTAAAGTTTATTCTTCATGTTTTATGATGAAGTTCCTATATAAGCTATATGATAATGTATTCTTATTATTTTTATATTAAAAAATATTGTATGTCATTCAAGAGTGTATAATTTATGATAAACCTCGTAAATTTCTCGTATTCTTTTACGTTCTCAATTTATCTTTTTGCATAACAATATAAGAAATAGAATGCAATAAATGATAGTCAATTTGAAACTAAGGTTGCGAATTCATAGTCAATCTTGTGATAATTCTAAACGGTTCGATCATACAACGAATGATAGAGACTGTTCGTCATAGTGTTAAAGGGGCAATGCTTGATAGAAATATTTATTTATTTATTGCATACATGAAAATTAACATATAGATACATAGAAGAATTGCACGGTGGACATGCTCGCAAAACTGATTAAAGTCCTCCTGCCGTAGCGATTGGATCGGTGATGTGAGAGAAGAATTTTGAGGCATGCATATATATGGTACATATATTATATATTATTCTCCTCATCAAGGTTATATATGTCACTTAGTGCGGCATTGCTTAATGGGAAGGCAAGGTACGATGAGATAAAAAGATGAAGATGCCTACATAAAAAAAAAGTGTGAAAAGGTGATCGACGACAAACCCAATTTCTGATTGCTCCATTTGCGAAGTAAATCGAACCACCAACTTAAATACTTCAAAATATATACCCTAATACATGATATATATAATTGGTGGACAGTGACTGATTATTAAATAAATATATAAATAACTCTCCAGTGGATGCTTTGAATTGAGATTTTCTTCAATATCTATTAATAATTAACATCATAATCCTTTGACATCGAGATCCTTGCCCGATTAATTATATATTATCCAGTTGATATACATACATACATACTTTGACTATTATATATCATGAATTTAGCTGATCCAATCAGATTATATATATATATATATATATATATATGAATTATCACTGTCATCATGGTTAATTAAACCTTTGACTCCACTAATTAATGCCCTGTTAAAAAGAGAAAGTATATATATAATTAATGAATGCGTCAAAATTGCCGACATGGAAGGAAGATTAAAAGATCAAAATGTTCGGGAGTCCTTGTAATTTGGATCACATCAATCAGGCAAGTTGCCACTTTGCGACCGCCTGTCGCATCCATCGATGAATCCAAATCCATGTCATTCCTCAAGCAAACGACCGCGTCATGTATTAATCCATTCTTATGAATACCATACCAGGTTTAATTTTATCATTTATTCCCAGTTTCAGAATTAATACATATATATTATAAATTTTGAACGTAAGTACTTATAGTTCAGCACCGCAAGTTCTCAATCGCTCATATCAGAACGATTGAAATCAAATTTGATCAAATCTAATCGAATATCGTTCAAATTTAACTCTTCCTCTCTCCTCCTCTTTAACTTTTCTTGCTCTCTCACTCTCTCCCTCTCTACAGTTCAAAATTGTAAACTTTTAAAGTTCAAAATTTTAAAGTGCTCATTGAGTAAACTAACATCTAATTTTTGGGACACATGTAGGCAGTAGTTATATTTATTAACGATCCCAAGAATCTTCTTTTTCTGATATTTTTGTTCGCCCCCTATATTTTTCCTATTTGACAACCAAAGAAAAAAGCTCCATCAACCCGCATAACAAACAACATTCATAGAAAAAAACATTTCTATCTTTCTTTCTTGAAAAGATCTTTATTTTTCTCACACTTAATTCTCCTCTCAGCATCATACATATACATACAAAAAAAAGTTCATATTATCTTTCTCATAAATCTTTTATGATAGTAAAATTTTACAATAATCGGTTCGGATTTCATAATGTGTACTAATTTGGATTTTTTTTTTACTAGTAGGTAACTTTGGGTCATTTCCTTGAGAGAAAAAATGTGGACCTTATTGAGTCATACTTTTGTGTGACAAAAAGGGAGTGGACCCCATGGCTCCATATTGTATTACCAAATGGTACAAGAGTGACGTGTCACTCCGACAGCTGGGCATGTGACAGGGGCGGCGTGGACCGTCGAGATGGCCCTGGTCGCACGTGGGCCCCGCCTGAGACGCGCTATTGACGGTCAACGCCTATTTTTATTATTACCACCTTTCCCAATTCCCCCCACAATAAAAATCGAAAAATAAATAAAACGTATCGCGTTATTTTCCTCCGTAATAACAGAAAAAAACGATCCGTTATCTTATCCGAAAAGAAGAAAAATGAAAACAAACGAGACGTTACTTTCGCCAGTTCAGATCTCTTATATCGTCTTTATTTTATTTATTATATACATATATGTATCTCTCCTCCGACATGATCACCGCGTACGGGTTCCCCGAGATCGTACACGTGGCCCAATACCACGCGGTTTGCGTCCCCACCACCACCCCCGCTACCGGATCCGCCTCCGTTTCGTTATAAAACGAGCCATTTCCCACGTCTCCTCTCCTTCATCCGGTTCCACTGCGTCTCTCTCTCTCTCGCTCTCTGCTCTGTTCCACTGAAAGCTTCGTCTCTGCAGCACAGTGTCGAGCGGAAATGGCGGCGGAGAACTGCTTCGTGTTCGATCCCTGGATGCCCCATTACTCCCACGAACCGTGGGGGCTCGGCGGCGACATCCTCGCCCGAGAGAACGAGCTCCTCACGCGCGCCCTCCAGTTCTCCCTCTACGACCCTTCCGCGTCCTTCCAAGCTGCCGCCGCCGCCGCCGCCTCCTTCACGCCCCCGGATTGCTCCCCTCTCTCCGGCATCTCGAGCGCCGCCAGCGGCTCTTCTTCCTCCGGTCTCCTCGTCAACCATCTGGGCGCCGCCACGGAGGCGATGGAGATGGGCGGGCGGCGGCGGAGCGGACCGCTGGCCGCCACGGGGAAGGTGGCAAAGCGGAAGTCCCGGCCGTCCAAGAAGCGGCCCACGACGTACATCAACGCCGACATGGCCAACTTCCGGGAGATGGTGCAGCGGGTGACGGGCGTCCAGGTCGGCGCCGGGGAAGAGCAGCTGGGAAGTGCGGCGCGGCCACTCGAACCGGCAGCGAAGGCCGGAACACAACTGCCGGCAGCGGTTCGCAGTAGGGCCGGGCTGCTTCCAGACAGCTTGCAGCAGGTCCGGTTGCCGACGCTGGACACCTCCGAGCTCTTTCTTGACCGTACCGGGGCGTCGCCGGCCGGAGACGGCTCTCTGGCGTCCGGTTCGGATGAGGCGCTGGACGGCGGCTTCGACTTCGAGTCTTCACCTCTCCTGTTCGACTTCGCCACATTCGATTCCTGGGCCGCCATGGCCATGCAGTAGAAGCTAAAATTTCTCCTCTCTGTTTCTTTTTCACCTTTTCTTGAGAGGTAAACTTGGGGTCCTGCGGAGGGTCTGATGGGGATCGAACGGCTGGATGAGGAGGCTGTACAGTACATCATGGATAAATATGCCGTGCTGTAGTTTTTGTTTCAAAGCCTTGTAACTTTTTTTTAATCATTAAAAGTTTTTTTTTCAAACTCATATGTTGTTTATCTTTTTGGTTGCATGTGCCTTGTACTCAATACAGAGATGAACTTAGGAAGGCAATTGCAAGAGCGTCGTCACAATCCTAATCATACTATCGATTTTCACCTCAAAGATTTTATTGTGTTCTTGTCATGAAAGTAAAAAATAATAAATCAAATTGGCTCAAATAGTGTTCAAAATTTACCATATTTCAAGCACATCTTAAATTTTTACCTTCACAGTAATATATAATATATATTCAATCAGAGCTATAACTATGAGAATAATTATACTATTGGTATATTATCCTTCTTTTAATCCCTGCTACAATGGTACTTTTATGCACTGATTTTATCAGTCTTTTTGCTTGTGTCGGCTACTCTTTTCATTCATTCCACATATTTAAATCAGATATTTATAGTTGGATTTGGTAGAGAGAGAGAGAGAGATTTAGTTAATGATCCTTGTATTATTCCATAACAGTTTGTTCTGAACCCTGAAAATCCTTAGAAAAACATTCTGTCTACATTATTAAGATAAAAGATTAAAAAGTGAACATGTACACTGTGAATAGTCATCTCCATCTAGAAGGTTAGAAGAATGGCTGCACTCTGAATAATAATATCCTTAGAGATGAGTGATTTGTAATTAATGTCATCATTTTTTTTTGGTTGTTGATGTGCTTGCCTTCTTTTTTCTGTTTATTAACAAAATGTTTGATCATCTAGTACTAGTACTAAAGCCAGTGTGAAATCCTTTGAGCAAAGGGAGGAGGTTCCTTGGGGACTTTACTTTTGGATATAAAGTTGCAAAATGCTATGACATAAAAAGGAAAAAGTGTCACCTATCAGATGCAGCTGTAATGCTCATGCAGTCCATGTTGATGTGTTCTCTTAAGCTATTTTTTTTGTTGTATTCCATTTTTTTTCTAGGGCTAATAAATTTTTTTTTGAAATTTGTATTCTTTGATGTCAAGGTACCTAGTAGAGACCCACTAATCCTAACCTACTTTTGTGTCAAGGAGGAATATGTGGATTGAGGTAGGTAAATTTTCTATGTGCAAAAGAGCAGATGCCATGTCACCCTGAAGCCTGATTGGATCCATCAAAATTGATTGCTATTTATTAGTGGAGGAGGATCGTATTTATGTTTCTTCTAGATGAATTTTTTTTTAATATATAAATGGACCAAAATGATGCTTCTGATTTTTTTTTCTAATAAAGAAGAAAACGACTTGCCATGATGTTTACTCTTGCAAATCTGACGGTGCACATATGATGCATGAACAATTTGTTGAAGTGAGCTGTATAATGTTTTATTTATTTATTTTATGATATTACAAATGGATCAATCATCCACCACAATAATGAATTTTCAAAAATATTCAAAAGCTTCTTTTTCAGAAGATGTCAATTATTCTCCTAAGCAACACCTTACAATAATTGAATAAATAATGGAATTGGTCTTTAAAGTTGGAACTTAATTTATGAGGCGAGTTCGTTTTTTTTTCCTTTCAGAGAAGTATTGGTACTTTCCTAGGTGAAATAAATTCAATAATCTGGTCTAGAAGGATGGAACTCTCAACCAATCCAAAGTTCCCATACATTATTTTACATGGAGATATTGCATATGTGATCAATATTTATTATGAAAAGAAAACTAAAAGGTACATTTATGATAAATTAAATGCATGCACAATTAGAAAGTTCATGCTTCCACAGTTCCATGCATCCATTAATTACATGAGTCATGTAGGGCTAGTAGATAATTGTTGACTGCCAATTGTTGCTCAGCAGTCTGAGAACGGATTCAACAGTGAGCATTTATTGGAGCAGTTGTTCAGAGTTATTGTCATAGTTTTCTATTGGTCTCAATAGTGGATGACATTTGATTGGCATCATCATGACACAGCATTTGATAAATTTATTTAGGAAAGAAAAGACAAGCTTAAAATTCCAGCAACCAATCAATTCCAAGGAGATGGATATCAGATCATATCCGGGGGGCTGGAGAGGTTTAAACGAGTCTTTAGGCTACAAGTTTTCTAGATATTAGAGTTAACATATACAAAATGGCATTGCATTGTCCGCACTAGGCTTAAATTGACTACTTTCTGGCTTGTCCATTTTTCTTTTTTCTATATTATATTTTAAATAAACGAGAAAATAAAATTATGTTTGGTTTTGTTCTATAAGGAAAACGAGGACAAGTTTCGAACAACATTTGAAGAATGTGATATTTTAATGAGTATAGAGTTATTTCTGCACGGTGTAGACCTTATGAAAGATACTTTAGAAAATTGCTTAGTAATGATGAGATTCTGAAAAAGAAAATGTTCATGACTTCATGAGGACCTTTCTAAAGTTTAATGTGATGATGAGATTCTACTGTAGAAATGACACTCACATTGCTCCCCTTTTTGTCTTGGATGTTTCTGAAAGTTTAATGTGATGGTGAGATTCTACTGCAGAAATTGCACCCATATTGCTTCCCTTTTGTCTTGGATGTTTCCTGATGAACCCCTTAATTATTTCTATGAATTTCTGCTTCCCAAGTGGTGCACCTCATGATTGTTAATTTCTGTGATCCCAAATGGTGCATGATGATTGTTAATTTCTGTTATCCCAGATGGTGCATCTCATGCTTGTTTTTGTTTTTCTTTCTAAGCAACTCATCATCAATGCTTGAAGTTTGTGTTTCACTGTAAATATTGGGAAGAGAACCGAAGACAATCTTCAAGGCGTACAGTCATCTGTGCCTTTTCAATCTGATAAATTAGTAACTATGTTACGAGAAAGGAGCAAACGTTTATATGGCAGTCATTTTACTAAAGCTTTAGTTTCATTTCTAGTATTCTTTCTTTCCTTCTTTTGTAGAGACCTCTCTTTTTATTTGAAGGTTTTGTTGGTGACAAATGAAGACATGTCACTAGTCATACTAAAAATTTGCTCCCATGAGCTTAAACATAACAATTTTGTCAGAAAATTTAAGATTCAGTCAGTCTCAACTCAGTTTTTGCCAATGTACATACAATAGCAAACAACAGAGACAATGACATGATAAGAGGGTTATTTGAAAAGGTACATGCAATAATATGAATTCAAATACATTTAGCGAAGTCTTAACACTAATATATTAACAAAAGAAAAGATACTTAAAATTGACCACAAGTTTTCTTTTTGCATTACATTTCTTTACATCATCAGATTTGAGGTTTTCAGAGGATTTTATCAACTACTAATATCATGTCCTATGAACTCATGCCAGAAATATGTACCTTCTCCCAAAACCATTACGAACTTGGGTGCAACTTTCAGATTGCTACAGCCAAAGGTCGTCAGGTCGCTAAGGCATGGGAAATCGCCATCCTCCACACCGCTCCATTCCTCCCATGAAAACATTTCTTCAAACTGGAGTGTTTCCAGAGAAGGGAATGCCCTGAAGGCCTCAGTGCCACTGCCACAGAACTCACGACCAACATACTTCACTTTGCGGAAGTCCTTTATGAAGAGGTATTTGAGGGATGGAAGCTGTCCGAGGGGCGGAAGAGCTTCACAGTTGAAGCAAGATTGCAAGGTGACTGATGCCATATTATAGAAGGAAGCATCACCAATCCATGATGAAAACTTGCTGCCCAGATAGAACCGTATGACAAAGTCTTCGAGGTTGACATGAGGACGAAGTGCTTCAAGAGCACCTTCCTGCAGCAGTCGAGCTTTTGCCATCCTTTGAATTCTCTCCTCCATTGTTATCTTTGGCTTGGGAGAATCAAAATCAAACTCAAAATTAGAAAACCAGTTGTGAAGATCATCATCAACAACAACAACAAAGCCTTATCCCATTGTGAAGATCATCACTGCAAGTATTTTTTTCCGGTGCAGATGTGAACTCGATTTCCTCAGCTTCCAACTTTTTGATTACTTCATCATTCAAAATCGTCGTTTCATTTGTATCTTCTTCACTCCTCCGATCTTGTATGCAATTATCAACACTTGAGGATGTTTCTGCCTTTGTGAGTACGGCATGATCACCATGTTCGGAAAACTCCGTAATGATGCTATTTTTTGTCTCATCATGGCTGCATTCCCTACATTGAGAATCTGCATAGTTTGACAAGGATCCATTTCTGTCACAGGCATCATTTGGATCGCACCATTGTAAAGTCAACTTCTTTAGATATTTTTTGTTCATCAGGTTTGCTGACTTGGCATCACAAATGTCCTCGACATGATGGAGTCCCACAATATGCAGCTCCCCTCTGAGGTTCACCAAGTCCCCTAACTCTCTGATCACATAGTGCTCTTTTTTTCTCCCTACGTAAAACAGTGTCAATGTTTGGAGACCACTCAACCTGCCAATTCCTTGATGCAGAAGAATGTGCTCAGATGAATCTACTAGATTGACGTGTCGTAGATTGGGTAAACGAGCGATGCCACTTGGAAGTGCTACAAGATACGGACATGCTTGCAGTTACAAAGTCTGGAGGTAGTAGAGGCTACAAAGTTGTTGAGGCAGCCATCTAATTCTGGTATAATTGAGGGCAAGGTAGCGCAGATGCTTCAGGTTACCAATTGAATCTGGCAACTCCTTGATCTCTGTATAGCTCAAAAGCAATATCCTCAAGTAATTGAACTTTCCAAAAATATATGGCGAAAATGATAGATTGAGTTGACCTTCATCATACCACATGACCTTGTATGGTGAGTTAAGTGATTTTATTAGAAGCAGCATTGTGCGTAGAGATTTACTTTCACCTTCTAACTCTAGTTTCACATCAGTTCTTGTGTCCATGGCGATTAAAGACAAATGTCGAACTTCATCTGGTATGCATTGTATCTTCTCTATATCTTTGGTAGAACAACTTTTTCTGGACATGTGATCAGCTAAGTCACGAATGACATTATGCATGACATAAATTTCCTCATCGACATCTGAAGGTAGAACGATTGGCCTCCTCACTTTCTCACAGAAAAAAAAGAATGACCTCCTTATTAATTCATCAAACAACTCCACACCAATTTCTTCCACTGTTTTTCCTTTCTCACGGCCAATAAGGCCTTGTGCCATCCATAATCGGACAAGTTGATCCTTCCTGAACAGGAAAGATTTATGAAACACAGAACAATATGCAACACACGATTGTAGTTGTGGGGGCAAGTAATGGTAGCTTAATATGACTGCAGCAGGAAAAGCCTTGTGTTTGCTTTCGTCAAAATTCCACAAACTGTGATTCAAGATGGCACTCCATCTATTTTCTCTAGTCTCACATTGCAAAAGGGTTCCCAGCATCTTTACAGAAAGAGGCAACCCATTACACTTCTGAACAATCTTCTTCCCAAATGCAATCAAATTGGACTGATTACTCTTGTGGGAATTATTTGCAAGATGTTGAAATAATTCCCAGCAACTATCCTCGGATAGCCTATTGAGATGATAAATAAGCATATTTTCTAAAATTTTTGTGATTGATTGACTTCGGGTAACTAGTATGATTTTACTTCCTACATGTCCAATCTGAAGAACGTGAAGTATTGTCTCCCAAAGATGAAGATTGTCATCAGAAAAATCATCTAAAACTACCAAAAACCTCTCGATTTTTAACTCATACTCTAAACGGCTCTTGCCATAGTTCAGATCTTCATAGATCCAATACCCTTTCCCTGAAAACTCACATCTCCATGACCTTGAGGTCATTGATTCTATCATTTCCCTCTTTAGTGTCACTGCATCAAAATTTTCTGTCATGCGAACCCATCCCCTTCTAGCAAAATGCCTACGTATCCTTGAATCATTGCACAGTAGCTGGAGGAGTGCCGTTTTCCCAACGCCTGCTTCTCCAACTACGGCAATGACACAAGCATCCTCTGGGCTCTCAGAAAGCACCAAATCGACCACGTTGTTCAGGTCATCCTCCCGCCCATAAATCTCAGTTTCCTTTTCAGCTTGATCAGGGTCAAGTATGACATGCTCTGCGCAAGTAATCGCTTTTGGCATGGGTTGAATTTGATGCTATCTACCTCTCCTAGAATCTGATTCAGCCTATCCTTAATGCTTCGGATTCTACACGCTAAGGAAGCGAACAGGTTGCGTACCTCGCCGCCTTTTTCCTTTGTGGAAGGTGGTTCTGCATGTCGAGCGGTGTCATCCGATTCGAACTGCAGGAGCTCGTAGTGCAGCTCCTCAAGGGCGTCCTCTGCATCATGAGCAACGTCCATGAACTCTGTCAGCAGGTTCCAAACTTGTTCATCCAACCACTGCCTCTCCTCAGCCTTGCCAAGGACACCCTGCAGAGCACTGCTCACCAGGAGCTCCTCGAACGTGCGCAGCTCTTCTAGCATTCTGCCACTGCAGGGTGGCGATGGAGATTGCGAGCTGAGGAGTAAGTCGTGGATCGTGGAGGCTAAGGAGGACAAAATCGCTCTGGCCATTTTGGCAAATGGCGCCGAGCTGCAAAGAACAGTGAGTGATATTGGGTTGATTGGATTTGAGCATATCTTTATATAAAGATATTAAGTCAACAGCAGCATCGGACAAGTTCACGAGTTTTGCTCTTCCTTCCTGCTTCTGAGGATAGAAATGAATGAAGTCAACCACAGTTTGATTGGCACCCAAGTCTCTGAAACAATCTTGATTGAAAATTTAAAACAATGCAACTTGCCAATTCTTCTTTTTTTTTTTTTCTTCTCTCTCTCTTGAAGCAATCTTTGATTGATGTGCAAGTGTTTATTGGATTGGCCGGGTGTTGATTAAACCATAAAATTAAAAAAGAATACAAAATTGATGAACTTACTGGGGGTTGTGTGGCGCCCAAGTTTCTGCACGTTCCCAGCAATTTTTTTTAGATAACAACCTTTGTTTTACCTTTTTTTATAACAAAATTTAGGTTTCTGATTAAACCATGCATAGAACATTATATAAAGAATATTAATATTGTTATATGTTGAATATATAAAAATGTATAAATTAATCAATATATATCATGTATATGCATATAACCAAATGATATTAAAACACGTAGCAGGCTGCTCTTATTAACTTATAGAATAAAATAATATCTAATCTTATAATAAGAATAAAATTAAGTAAATTTTTGAAACAAATTGATAAATTATAAAAAAAAATTTAAGCTCATTTTCTCATAAAACTTATTTTGAAACAAAAAAGATCTTAACAAAAATCTGACAATTTCCCTCCTAGTCCTAACTCATTGAAACTGGATTGGTAAGCAAATGTAATATCACTGAAATACAAACATAAATAGGAAAGAACTTGTATCGCTGTAAATCGGATTATCCGAATACACAAATTGTGTTAATAATGTCTTGAATCTGAACACAGTTGGTCCCCTTACATAGTCAGACGCTTCAGCAGAATTTCCCTACGGGGTCTCGCTGACCGGTTAGGAAGCCTGTGGGGGGTCAAGGGGGGATCCAGGGGGATCCCCCTGCGGGGGTTGCAAGGGGGCGGAGCCTCCTGAGCGAAAATTTTTAGGGGTATTCTATATGTGATTCGGATTTGATTTATTTCCTTATCACGAGATATGTGTCCTATTTTCATGGGATTTATTTAGAGTCCCAGTCCGTATGTAATTTCTATCATCTGTCAAAGGGAGTGCCTATATAAACTCCCTAGGGGTCTAAACAAAGATTCATCCTTGTAATCATCATTATTCCATAACAAAAAGTCACCACCATTTTTTCTCTTCGTATTCCTCTATGTTTCGTGCAATCCATCTTTTCCCTTTTTCGTAACAAATTGGTATCAGAGCTTTAGGGTTTGTCAACGATTCTCGATCAGCAGGGAGATGGCATTGCACAACGTGAGCGTGGAGAAGTTCAACGGCAAGAATAGTTTCGGGTTGTGGCAGATCAAGATGCGGGCGCTTTTGAAGCAACAAGGAGTCTGGACGCCGCTCTCAAACGTGTCGAAGAACAAACCAAAGAAGGAAGACTCGAAGGGCAAAAAAAAGGAGATCGACCTCGCAACTTTGGCGGCACAGGAGGAGAAGGCGCACTCGATGATTCTGTTGTGTCTGACGGATGAGGTGATAATCGAGGTCACAGATGAAGAAAAAACGGCTGGTCTGTGGTTGAGACTCGAGAGTCTATATATGATGAAGTCTCTCACCAACAAGTTACTGTTGAAACAAGGTCTGTTCTCTCTCCGCATGCAGGAAGGTACCCCTCTGAAGGAACATCTTGATCAGTTAAATTCTTTGTTGATGGAACTAAGAAATATTGATGTTAAGATCGAGGATGAAGATGCTGCCCTAATTCTGTTAGTTTCGCTTCCTCCATCATATGAGAACTTCGTTCAGTCTATGATTATCGGGAAGGAAACTATAAGTCTGGAAGAAGTAAGATCGAGTCTCCATATTCGTGAACTTCGACATAGGGCATCTGGAAATTCTGTAGAGACTCAGGCCGCGGGTTTGATATCGATCGCAGAGAAGGGACAGTCCTCGAATTCGAAGAAATCCAAATCCAAGAAGAAGAAAATCACTGCGAAGGACATCTGTAATTACTGTAAGGAACCAGGTCATTGGAAGAAAGACTGTCCGAAGAAGAAGAAGGCCCCGTCGCTGCGGTGGCACATGAAACAGGAAATTTCGAAGATGATTTGATTCTGACTGCTTCTGATCAAGGATGTCTGGAGGATAGTTGGGTTCTGAATTCGAGGTGTTCCTATCACATGACTCCGAATAAAGATTGGTTCTCATCTTATAAGAAGGCTGACGGTGAAAATGTCATCATGGGCAATGATGCAGCCTGTCGGATAGTTGGGATCGGTTCTGTGCAGATCAGGTCTCATGACAATCTTGTGAGGACGCTGACAGATGTCCGTCATGTTCTGCAACTGAAGAAGAATTTGATATAACTTGGAGTCATCGACTCTAAAGGGTGTCAGATCAATGTTGCTGGAGGCATCCTCACGGTCATGAAGGGTGATGCTACGGTTCTGAAGGGAGTCAGACAGAAGTCCTTGTATGTATTACAAGGCAAGACAGTCTCTGGCATTGCTGCAATGACTAGTTCATCCGAATCAGATAGGTCCAAGCTGTGGCACATGCGGCTTGGGCATATAAGTCAGAACGGGATGAATATCCTCAGCAAACGAGGTCTTCTAGGAGAGAAGAAGATATCTGAAATTAACTTCTGCAAGCACGGCGTATTCGGCAAACAGCGAAGGTCTCAGTTTGGCAAGGTAGTGCACAGGACGAAGGCGACACTTAACTACATCCACGCCGATTGTTGGGGTCCCTCTCGTGTTCCATCATTAGGAGATGCGAGATACTTCCTATCTGTGATTGATGACTACTCGACGATGACTTGGGTATTCATGATGAAACACAAGAGTGAGTCCTTCAAGGCCTTCAAGCAGTGGAAGGTTCTGGTGGAAAATCAGACATCGAAGAAAGTGAAGCATCTTCGCACTGACAATGGTTTGAAGTTCTGTTCTGCTGAATTTGATCAGTTCTGCAAAGATGAAGGCATTGTCAGACATCGCACAGTCAGAGATACTCCACAGCAGAATGAAGTTGCAGAACGAATGAACAGGACACTTCTGGAGAGGGCAAAGTGCATGCTCTTTAACGCTGGCCTGAATAGGACATTCTGGACTGAAGTTGTTAACACAGCTTGCTACTTGGTGAATCGAAGTTCGACGAGTGCGATTGATCTCAAGACTCCAACTGAGGTATGATAAAAAAATCTTGCTGATTATACTTGTCTGAAAGTTTTTGGTTGTCCAGCATACTATCACGTCAGTGAAGGGAAGTTGGAGCCAAGGGCCGAAGAAGGGGTGTTCATGGGATATGATGCAGGAGTGAAGGGTTACAGAATCTGGTCTCCTTCAGAATACAAAGTCATCCACAGCAGAAGCGTGACCTTTGATGAAGCATCAATGCTTCATTTGAAAGTGGAGGCTGAAGAGAGTGTCAATAAATAGATGGAGGTTGAAATCACTTCAACTGAGGATGATGCTGAAGGATCACGTCAAGAAGCAGAACCAGAATGTGAAGAATCTGATGAGCAACCTGAAGAGGAGTTAATTGCTGTTAGACGTCCTCGCAGAGAAGTGGGTCCTCCTAAGCGATATGATTTCGAGGACATGGTTGCTTATGCACTACAGGTAGCTGAAGTGGTGGAGTCACTTGAGCTATCCTCTTATAGGGATGCTATCACATGTGCCGAATCTGGACAGTGAATCGCTGCTATATGTGAGGAGATGAAATCTCTTCACAAGAATCAGACGTGGAAGTTGATCAAGTTGCCTAAAGGATCTGCAAGAAAAAAGCAGGAATTCCAGGAGTTGAAGGCACGAGATACAAAGTACGGCTGGTTGCTAAAGGTTATAGTCAGAAAGAAGGTGTAGACTACAATGAGATATTCTCACCTATTGTCAGACATACTTTTATCAGTGTGCTACTTGCTCTTGTAGCACATCAGAATCTAGAGCTCGAGCAACTAGATGTGAAGACTGCTTTCCTCCATGGAGAACTTGAAGAAGACATTCTTATGAGCCAACCAGAGGGATTCTCCATTTCATGAAAAGAGAATCAAGGTTGCAGTATGAAGAAATCCCTGTATGGCTTGAAATAGTCTCCCAGACAATGGTACAAGAGGTTCGACAGCTTCATGATCAGTAAGGGATTCAGTCAAAGTCCCTATGATTACTGTGTATATCACAAGATGGTGAAGGACAGCTCCACCATCTATCTACTCTTGTATGTTAATGATATGCTTATTGCTGCCAGAGATATGGCAGACATTCAGAATCTGAAGAAGCTCCTCAGTGCAGAATTCGACATGAAAGTTCTTGATGCAGCACAAAAGATTTTGGGGATGGAAATTCTAAGGGATCGCGCACAGGGTAAACTCTTCTTATCTCAGAAAAATTATATTGAGAAGATTTTATCCAAGTTTGGAATGTCTGGAGCGAAGCCTTTGAATACTTCATTAACTGCAAATGTTCATCTTTCTGTTGCCTTCGCACCAAAGTCAGAAGCAAAAAAGGAGTACATGTCTCGGGTTCCATATGCTAGTGCAGTTGGAAGTCTGATGTATGTCATGGTTTGCACAAGACCAGACATTGATCATGCAGTCAGTGTTGTCAGCAGGTTCATGAGCGATCTAGGAAAGGAGCACTGGCAACAATGAAGCAAATTTTTCGGTATCTGAGAGGAACATCTGATATTGGCCTTATCTACAGAAGTGATAAAGAGTATTTGGTTGCAGGGTACTCAGATTCAGATTATGCTGAAAATGTTGATGGAAGACGATCTATGACAGGCTATGTCTTCACTTTGGACAGTTCAATTATTAGTTGGAAGGCTACACTTCAGTCATCAATTACATTGTCCACCACAGAGGCTGAATACATGGCACTGACAGAAGCTACCAAAGAATGCATCTGGTTAAAAGGCTTAATTGAAGATTTCGGATCACATCAGGAGCAGACTATAGTGCACTGTGATAGTCTGAGTGCAATATATTTAGCCAAGGATCAAGTACATCATGAAAGAACCAAACACATTGATGTCAAATATCACTTCATCCGCACTGAGAAGAGGATTAATGTGAAGAAGATTGGCACTGAAGACAATCCAGCTGATATGTTCACCAAATATGTTCCTTATGGCAAATTCCAACATTATTTGGACTTGCTTAACATAAATATTTGATAATAACTTCAAGATGGGACTGACGGCGGCATGGCGTGCTTTTGTGCTCTGAAAATGATTCAAGTCAAGGCGGAGATTTATTAATAATGCCTCGAATGTCAAGCGCTTCAGCAAAATTTTCCTACGAAAATCTCGCTGACCGGTTAGCGAGCCTATGGGAGGTCAAAGGGGGATCCCCCTGAATCCCCCCTGCGGGGGTTGCAAAAAGACGAAGCCTCCTGAGCAAAATTTTTTAAAGGTATTCTTTATGTGATTCGAATTTGATTTATTTTTTTATCACGAGATATGTGTCATATTTTCAAGAGATTTATTTAAAATCTCAATCCGTATGTAATTCCTATCATCTGTCAAAGGAAGTGTCTATATAAACTCCCTAGAGATCTAAACAGAGACCCATCCTTGTAATCATCGTTATTCCATAATAAAAAACCGCCGCCATTTTTTCTCTTCGTGTTCCTCTGTGTTTCGTGCGATCCATCTTTTCCCTTTTTCGTAACAAATTGCTATTCATAGAAATACATCATTCAATTCCTTGTGTAAGATTTGAAAATGTTAAAAGTCAATAAATCAATATAGATAAGGAAAAGAAGAAAAATCTAAGGTAATGTGCTCGGGGCTACATCCCAGGGTAGCTCCTAAAATCGACTGGATAAATGAGGTGGAAAACATTCCTAAACATTTCTTTAATCCAGTACCGCAGCCAGAGAATGCTATAAAAATTCAGGCTGTGCATCTTAGACTTTGTCATCAAGGTCTCTTGATTCTGATAACAACCCATGCTTCTGAGACTTGTCACCGGGTATTGAATAACTCCGTCGCTCTTTACCCCCTGGTTTTGATGATGCATTTCCATACCATACCATTCCCATCACTGCTAAGATCATCCCGAGGACAACGTGCAGATTCAGGCCCTCTTTTCCAAATAAAAAGAATCCCAAAATTAAGACAAGAATTGTCTTCATGTGTCCAAGAACCTGGAAAGACACCGCTGTGAATCTTCCTATGCAGATGAACTGGCTAAGATTGGTTCCCACGGCTATGCTGCAGGACAAGACAATGAAGAACTGCCACAAACACAAGATCAAACACTTGTTAGAAAATTATTACGTGGCACGAAAAATTCCAAGAAATATGAACAAGAAACACTACCGGCATTCACAAAATGTAATTCACAATAAACCACATAATGCCATAGTGACAAGAAAAAAGGAATGTGAGAACAGTATGTTACCACTGCAGTAACATTGTAGTCGAATTTGTCAACCCTTTTGTTTGTTAGCCATAGATCAACTAAAGGCCCCAGTACCAATAGGGTCAATGCCTGTGCTGGAGCAGTATGCCCAAGGAGGTTGAAGGATCCAAGAGAGTACTTTCTTTGGAGAAAATGCACGTACTATACAATCCAAATACACATATTAGTTGACTTCACAAAATAATTTAAGATTATCTTTGAAAATTAATGTTGATGTTGTTGAGTATATTTATGAAACAAAATAATAACACTTGCAAATATCTTAAATCAAGCAAGGAAAAGTTATTTCTGGACAAATGAATAAATACAGTTCCATCTATCAATTTCTGTCATGTGCAGCATTTCCTTTTATAAAAGAAGCAGGTGCACGTGAAAGAATTGCAATATACTAGACAAACATAAAGAAAAGTCCCTCAAAATATATAAATAAAGAAAAGAGAAGACAAATGAAATAAGCTTTCTAATCTCTGCCATTTGAAGAGTAAAGACATGAGGTACTTAAAATTTAAAACAAACAGCATTATTGTCATCGGTCTGAGGAAAAGGGAGCTGATTCTTTGCTCTATTCATTATGTTGAGAAAAAAAAAAAAACTGTGTTGCATAGAAAAATTGTGGTGATAAAGAAGATGGAAGCTTAAATATAAGGCTTAGAGAAGAGTTGTCACTTCCAATATTTGTGTTGTTATAAATCATGACAATGCAACCTCAGAAAGATGGGAACTGTGATCTAATCAGTTAAAAGAAATTTCAATCTTTCAGGAAAATTCCAGCTAACAAAGTGTTTCCTAAAACAGGATATTGATGTACAAGCACAGTAAGCAGTAAGAACTATCCACTCTGTCTAGTTAAAAGAGATTTTAGAAGAGTATTAAGCGGTAACAACTACACGGAGAAAAACTTTGGCATCTAAGACAGGATAGCTGATGTAGAAGAGTAATAAGCTGTAATAACTTTCCCATTTGTACAGTTTCTTTCATTTTTGCCACATATCAAAAATAAGTCAGACAGCTCACTATGTTCAAATCACCAAAAAGGAATCCGTAATTTTAAATACTATAATTTTGGATAAAAGCAAATATATTCCGATTGGGATTGAGGATTGTGTGGACCCAATATAAATTCACATATATGGACTACCATTGATTTACAAATCAATGGTGGTCTTAAATCCATTTTAAATTCACTCAAAATAATGTTTATCAAGGATCACCATTGATTTATCAATCAAGGGTGAGTCCATATATGTGGACCTATTTTGGATCCACATATTCCTTTTTTCCATTCCGATTTATATGTAAAGAGAACTCCAATAGAAATCTAGAATGAGATCTTGCTAGAAGATCACGCATAACAGAATGCAATGATTAAATCACTTACATATTGTTGCAAAGCAGTGCTCCAAACTGCTATAGTAGCAGCTATCAGCCCTCTAGTGTTTACACTCACATCTGTAACCGTACAGATGGCAACGCCTGCAAGAACTACCATTATACTGAGCTTTGTGTCCCTAGAGTAATGTATCTTATCAAACACAACTTCGAGAAGGCATGATACTGGGATCATACACAGCTTTGCAATCTGTTATAACATGAAAGTGTTATTAATGAAATTGTCCAGGATAAGCTAATAACAAACAACTGTGTAGCCACGACAAACCTGATAAAATCCCACAGAATTCCACATCAAACTCACATTCATACCCACAATTGATAAATTTGCAAAAAGAACAAACTTTAGAAGTTCAGGTAACGGTAAGCGCGAAGGCTGAATATAACCCAGCCACCTTAGAACTACAGTCATGAGAGTGGTAGTGGCAAAATGCAAACCAGTCAGCGTTGTAGCTGTAACACAAAACAAAAAACATCACATCAGCACAGGAAGTGAGACTGTAGCAGTCAGATAAACTCACAAAAGTTCACATTAGGCTACTTGATTAACAGTGTAAAAGAAGCACTAAGTTTATCGAGAATATAAAGAATAAATTTAGGGCAGCTGAAATAACCCCACTGGACAGAACAGTCATAAAAAAGAGTTTGACATGAGTTTAATGGAGAGAAGTTACTTAGTCATTGCATAAATGAAAAAAATTGAAATCCCATGTGGATGCTCAGTTGAGATAATGGAAGAGCAACTACGTATCATTTGTAAGAAGAAAAATGCTGATAGCTCAAAAAGAAGCCAACTCGAATTCACAATGCAACGTGTTGTTGCAAAATCTATATTTTGAACATGCAAAAATGCACCCTCTGCTTTAGAAAGATATTTGTTAAAGAATTATGTTGCTAAGTATTTAGTAAACACATAAGAGGAAGGGGATGGAAAAATGTTGCATAGAAATGCAAGCTCCTACATTCCACTAACCTGAATTTCATCTTGTGACATCCCTTTACCCATTTTCAACTCAATACCAGTTGAACCAACTGTTGACCTCAATCACATTTATTACTACTTAATATCATTGTTGAACTAAAATACGTTAGAAACATCAATAAAATAGTGACTTTTTTGTTAGTCAGGGAAAGGTCTATGTTGAGAACTATTTTCGCTTTAACAACAAAATTGACATCGACCAGGATCCACCACAAAATAAAATGAAGGATGATACTACCACAAATGAACAGTAAGTTATCGCAATGATGTCTCATCACAAAACGTAATTTATAATGTACCTACAAACAACAAAAGATTTCTACATAAAATATACAAACTCTTATGAGATCCTTGTTTTTCATTCTCAGAAAGAAACATCACAATTGAATAACTAACACAATTCCCTAATATCAATAAAAATGATAAACTAGGAAAGTCAGTAACTCACCGAAACTGAAACCATGAGTAGCCATTAAAGCTTTATTGACCATGATTATTCCAACTGATGTAACAACATTGAACATCCAAGCAGCAGCATCTAGTGCTGCCTTCCTATCGGCCTTGCTTGCAGGTGCCATATCCTCTAATGTTCACTTTTTATAGAACTTAATACCTAATTCTCCATGAATCAGCTTTCATTACTTAATGTATCTGCAACAGGAAACAAAGATTCAATGATCTAAGCCAGTGTTTACAAAGTAGATACTCATGGAATTTACATGAGAATAGGAGACAACTTGGTTATATTCATGTAGAAAAATGCAAAAAGAAAGAATGCAATGCAAAATAGACCAACATGCATTTAAATCTAGAAGTAAGAAAATCCAATGCCACATCGACCCAATTCTATTTCTTCCTATGAAGTTATTGGTTCAACGTGGCGAAGGTCTTAAGTGCATTTTCTTCAATATTTTTTGTTGTTTCTCCACTTCTCTAATGTCGGCAGAAAGTCCAAAAGAACATGTAGTCGTTAAAACACTATAGATTTAAATTAGTACAACCACAAGTGTGTGATTGGAAAGAGACAAACGTCATACATCAGTTTCTACCACAGTACCAAGGCCCGATGATATGGTGCAAACTCAGATGCAATACAGTCCAGCAGAAGCATCTAGACGCAGACTAGAACTGTTATTCACAAATGAGAACACCTTAAAATGTGATAATTATTTAAAATTTTTAAGTAAACCAAGATTGATTTCATTACCTAGAAATTAGAAGGGACTAAGCAGTCACAAAAAAAAATGTTGAAAAATATATATGGTCTTAGCTCATTGGCTCATAACTCAACGGAATCCAAACACTTCTAGCTCCACAAGTGTACTCCTACTGTAGGACTTAGTAAGCCAGTTCAATTAAGCTAATATTCTTAAACTATCAATTGTCACAAAAATTCAAGAAGACGGAGTTTCTATAATCACAACTCATCTTTGATGGACTGTTATAAATAAATTGCCCCCTGAACTCCGCAAAATGACATGGATGACAGCAGTTCAACCACTGTACAATGATTGTGCAAAAGGGACTCCAAAGTATATGTTTATTGGGAGGTAGGTGGCACTTAAAAAAAACGAATCTTGAATTCTGGATCCGGCTACTCCACTCTCGCACCTCACTACTCACACCCCATAGCCAACCTCTTGTAAACAAAACTAACTCAACAAATCTATGCCGGCTTCGATCGATTCAGGCCGTTAATCACTTCTTCCATAGATTACACAGAACAAACGAGCGCAGATCCATCTACTACCAAAAGCAGATCTCCACAAGAAAAGGAAAAAGAACAGAAAAAAAAAAGATTGCCACAGATCTAAGAGCTCACCAGATCCAACAGACGAGATCTCCCAAGGGGAATCGCAGGCACGGCGATCGCGCGCCCCCTCGATCCGGTCCGCGTAGGGGGGGGGGGGGGGGGGCGATCGAGCACGGCAAACCGCCGCAGGTACGAGTGGGGTGGGGGGAGAGGTCGATCGATCCGGCAACGCGTGAAGCCGATTAGCGTGGAAGGGGCATCTTAAATAAGGGACGAGGGGGTTTTAATTACTTGTAGGTTTTTTTCGAGACTTTTGTTTGAAATATTTGCTCCACTCGCACTCATTCTCACCTCCTTTTAGCTCCCTCCACCACCTCCTCCGCCTGCCTTCTGAACAGTTTCGTCATGTGTACATTATATTTCCTTTTTTTGGGTGAAGGGGTTCGTTTTGTCTTTTTTACGGTAATTTGCAACTAGGTCCCTCTCTTAGACAAATATTTCGTATTCCGTTTTCGTTTGTCATGTACTAATAATTCTAGGGGTAAAAAAGGAAATATTTGTAACTATTTTCATTTCGGACAAGGCTTGGGGTTGGGGAGAGTCGATGAACTTTCCGAGATTAAAAGAAAACAGTTGGTATCCGTTAATGAAATATTTTAGTTTCCATTTAATGAAATATTTTAGTTTCCATTTTAAGCTTATCCATTTGTGGCAGTGTGTATATGCCTAAGATCTTTGTTACAAAAAATGGAAATGGTTTATACTTTGTTTCATATGAAAATCGATTGACTCCTTTAATTTTCTTATGCATAAAAAAGTGTGAGTCAAGTTTTATTAGCAAAATTATCGTTAGGCAAAGTTGATTATCTGCAAAAAAAAATGTTAGAAATAAAATTCTAGTAACCTCGATTTCGACACTTCCCCTATATAGTTTTTTTCGGATTAATTTCTTATATTCTCCAAAATTATTACAATATTTCACATCTAGTTTTAATCGTAACACCTCCTAAATTATTTCGAAATTTTCACTTTAATTCATTCATTTAGTTTTATTAACTTTTCATTAATTTTAATTTTTTTTATTTATTAAATAACTAAATTATCTTTCTCTCATCTTTTCTAATACTTAAAAGTTTAGTTCTATTATTTTTGTGGTATTTAATATTTTTCTATTTGTAGGATGACATAAAAAAATCACAATAAATAAAGGCAAGTATGAAAAAAATAAAAAAAAAGGGAACATATTGATACATCCTATAAAAGAAAACCTTAATAAATTAAAACTGCTTAAAGAAAAAAATATTTAAAATAAAATAATGGACAAATCGAAGCAGGGAAAAAAATATTTAAAGTGATACGATAAAGAAGACAGCATAAAAAAATAATATTGAAGATGAGAGGTAAAGGTAGGTGAAATTCACGTAGGAGAGATAAGAGCGTATTAGGAAGTAAAATATAAGTATATTTTAATCTTTTAAAAAATAGACCATCGGTGCCACTTGTCAGCTTTAGATTCCTAGGGAAGAACATACTAGTCACGCATTCAAACACCGAACACGGGTGGGGCCCATCGGTCGAATCTGGTCGCACGTCTGAGCGATGGGGGCCCACCTTGATCTGGGTGCAGTGCAGGGGAGATCGAATCTCCCCAAACTATGAACTCAAACTCGCGTTCGTCACATGCGAATATGTGACGAGTGATGACGCCCCCAACTCTCCCACCGACCAAGCACCCAAACGCTTACCACTAAAATATATGATTTTATGCTATCATTTTAAAAAAATAAGGTTTATTAGTTGTAACTCGAAGGCCATTATCAAAGCATACCAACTATGTTCCAATAATTCAATACTCGTTGCATATGTCACAGTCATATTCCTGTTAGTTGATCATGGCTCAAAAGCTACTGAATGTTTTTTTTTTAACCACCATCATGTGCAATGATAAATGTTACTTAAATTGCTCTATTTTCACTTGCCAACAATAACAACAACAATAAAGTCTTATCCCATTAGGTGGGGTCGGCTTATTTTTTTTTTCACTTGCCAATCCGGAAAAAAAGGCGCAATAAAATCAAATAAAATAAACGTTGCTCGAGAGAAACAAAACAAATAAGATATCTGTTGAAGATCTTCAATTGATTGGCATTAACTGGAAATTGACAATTCTCAAACAACAAAAGAAAAAACAAGGACAATAATGCAACGCATCGTCTTAACGTCCAATAACTCTGCCTTGAGAAAGAAAAAGAAAGGCGGATCAAAACGTTTTATGGAAGTTAGAAAGAATAGATAGAAAATATGTCTGCATCTGCAATACTGTAACTGTGAAGTAACTTGGAGCTGTTGTTTACTTGGTGTTAGAGCATGTCAACTCGTTCTTTCCCCAAAAGGGATCGCATGAGGGAGGCAGAATTAATTACCATATGCTTAGCAATGCATTGACTTTTAATCACCCAGTCGTTTTATTTTATGCCATTGAAATTTGAAACCATGTGCAAACTTTGGTATCCCCATCCAAGAGGCCTTCACATTAAAAAAAAACTATAGGTTAAAATTGAGGACAAGATGAATCCTGCAATCTACAAATTCCAAAACTTTTCCCCTTAAAAAAGATGTTGCGAGATGAATAAATGCTGGTCATCGTGACCTTTAGCTGTGCATCTGCAACCAAACTCACTAATGTCCTGTATTTTATTTACTCAGATACATAGTTGATACATCCCTGTCGCAACTAAATGCAAGGGCCTATAAATTTCATCATATTCTCATTACCACAGCCCCAAAAGTACAAAGGACCTACATATTTTAGAATTCCCGACATGAGAAATAAGTTAGCAAAATCCCAGCAGAATCGACAATGAGAGATCACATGAAATACTAAAGAAGACACTAAATTGTGACAAAAATATAGGAACAGAGTCTGCGATGAAACAAAGGATGCTAGCTAGAACTGCTGGTGAAAGACATTTTCTGACCTTTTTTTTTAAGACTGGTTAGCACATATCTGCAGTAATTTTTACAGCTTAATTGTCATCCAAACAAACCTCTACAATTGGTTGCACCACATAAGCACTTTTTTGTCCTAGGAGACCAAGTTATACCGCTAATCTCGACTTTATTAAGACCATAGTCATATGTCAACTCTGTCATAGGAGGAATGTGCCTCATTGCAAAGAACATAATATGAGGGTAATCGCCATTGTTATGATCATGAAGAACTGGTTGCCAAAAGACATTAGGAGCACAACTATGATTCATAAATCGAGAAAGATTGCCCATTCCCTTTGCACTAATGCTAAAAGGTAAGGATTGAGAGGTCTCGCTTGAATGGACAGAACTAGGTTCCCCCAACAGTTCAGGTATATAATTCCACTTGAAAGACTGGTCTGCATATATTGATTGGAAGAGATGCTCATTTTCCTCACTGTCTAGAAAAAAATCATTGTTTTCAATGATTTCACCAGTATATTCACAAATGAAGGATCCTGCACGAATAGGGTCCCAACAACGAAGACCCCATCCACGGTCCCTAGTCTTGAAAACCTCAAAATGAAGTTGGATACCCCTCTGGGTTACTCGATTACGGCAATTTGCAGAACATCGGCAAGAAGCACCACACTCATATATGACCGGCATGCGACTGATAAGGATCCCATTCAAACTGTAAGCAAACTGACCTCCATTTTGCTGTAAACAAGAGCAGTTGAGATCACCTGACAGACAAGCATTATTGCATGTGCAACTCTGACCACAATCTTGTGAATTAAGTTGATGTGAGTGACTAATGCTAGTTGAATAGCTGAAATGGTCGGGACCCTTTTCATTGTCCACATCATTGACAACACAAACAGGCACATTTTCAAGTCCCCCAGATATGTCGAGTAATAACAGATTTTCTCTAGATGATGGGTTGGCCTTCCATTTCTCAGTCTTTTTCCATATTGCAATGCCATCAGACTGCCCTGGCTGACGGAATAACTTGTACTTGAAAATGGTGAAACCTGATTTCCCCTGCTCAGCCCAAGACTCATGAATCATGTACAGACCATCAAAAATATAAATCTTTCCATTAAGTGTTTTAGGGTCTTTCGCACTACGAACGACCCTGATTACATTAGCACGGTGCAAGCTTCTTTCTAAAGCGAGATTACCCCTTTCAAGCTTTTGGTCATCCTTGGTAGTACTTCCCTGACCAATATATATCAAAGTGTCAACATCATCATCTTGATTATCATAAACACCAGCAGAAACAATACCCACAGACACAGTGTCATCTTCATTACCAAACTTAAGAGTTGTGTAGTCAATACCACCAATGGTCTGACTATGCAATCCCACTAAACACATCTCGATTCTAAAGTAGAAAATGTCTCCAATTTCCACCCCCGGCACACAGCCTATTCTTTTTACAGTATTAGTTCTGAGTTCCTTAGACATCATTATGGAACCTGCTTTCAAATCTGGGCGCAACTTCTTTGATTCATCTACCTGCATGATCCTCCTGCGGAGTGCATCAAATGTCATAAGGACAATTTCCACAGATTCGCGGGGCTCATATGAAGATGAAGGCAACAAGAGAGAGTCACCACCATTACGTTTTTTAGACCTTCTAGGCTTGACCTTTTTCCTACTACCATCTGTCTCTGAACTACCCACAGTGTTTCCAGTAGAATGCAATGACAGTTTCCTACTATCAGATGGTGGATCCATTTTTCTTAAGGGTGTTACCATGGTGGGGGGCGTCTGAAAGGACAGGGATGTCGAGCCCTCCTGAACTGGATCGTTAGTACCAAAACCACTTGGTCCATCACGTCCGTGAGCAAATCCATTCTGAGCACTCAGGTCATTTGGTCTTTGTTTACGTCCAGGTGGAGATGAAGAATATTGAAACAGCTGGCAGAAGCCAGGTGGTAACCCAGCTTCAGAGGCAAAAGTGCCGAAGGGTGTGACGCAAAGAAAGCCCGGAGTGTTAGTAGGAGCAAATGTGTTCGGTGATTCAAGAGCTTTAGGAAACATTGGCGTCAAAGTCCGCAGTGGCTTCACATCCAAGATTGCTGTTTCCTTTGCTCGTGTAGCAGATATTGAACGCCTTTCCATTGTGGAATATTATCAAATGCCGGAAGTGCAAAAACAAACGACTACAGATGATCCCTAGAAATCCAGGAATGGAAACAGTAAGCACCTCAGCGTGTATTCACTGTCAGTACAAGAAACTGGAACTTGAAGAGTTAAACAGATAATAGAAACCAGTCAGAATGTAAGCAATAATTATCACTACAACGATTTAAAAATTTAATCTTTTACACATGAATATTAAACGAGAGCTGGATACGTCACAAACATCGGGCCAAGAAAAGAAGCATAGGTAAGCCGTAAAAAAGAAAGAGAGAAATTAGGAACCCTACATATCAGGAAATGCCTGCAACGCCAGCAGTAAAAAATCATGCTGACTAATCGCCGCCAACATCGGATTTTCGACGGAACAGATGCGTAAAGAATCGATTTTTTTTTTAGAGAACACGGAGACACTACGAAGATTCGAGGATCCATTGAGCTCAAGTAATGGCCAATACTAGCAGATATATGGAAGGAGAAGGAAAGGAGGACGGTACCTGGGAAACAAAGAGCGGGATCGTTTCTAGGGTTCTGATTCTTCGAATAAGCAACCAACGGAATCGACGGGGACTGGCGTTTTTTTTTTCTCCTTGCTTGCGTCCCCTTTTGGTGGTGGATGTCACGGTGTGGGGGCAGCTGACGAGCGGGAGTTTAATTTGATGCCTTTATTTCCTGCCGTCATCCACGGCCTGTCCCCCTTCTTACCGTATTCGTATTATTATTATTATTATTATTATTATTATTATTATTATTATTATTATTATTATTATTATTATTATTATTATTATTATTATAAATTGTCACAAGGAAATTTTAAGTACTTATATTTTTTATTGGATAAATTGCATAAAAAATTATTTTTTCTCGTCGAATAAAAGGCCATAATTCTTTTTTACTTTATTCTCAAATCTATTCTAAACTTATTTTTACATAAAAAGTTATTAAATTTCCTAAACATTTATCTTAAAAATTTTAAATTGATTATAAATATAGCTTATTATTATATTTTTATTAAAAAATAATTTAGTGATCATAAACAAGTTATAAAAAAAATAAAAGGAAAACTTTAAAATATATTTTATAACTTTGATAGCAAGTTAATTTAAATTATTATATTTTCGACATCATTACGAACTTATTTTATTTAATTACAAAATAGGATAAAAGTTGTAATATATATATATATATATATATATATATATATATATATATATATATTGTTTCTTACAACTTGTCTGATCACTGGATTATTATTTGGTAATAAACATATAATAACATGCTATATTTATAACCAATTTATTTTTTAAAAATAAAAGTTTATACTACATTTGATAATTAAATTAACATTAATGACTTTTATGTAGAAATAAAAATTTCAATTAAATTAAAAAAACTCAAAATTTCTGACTTTTTATTCAAAAATTAAAGTTTTGACTAGATTTGACAATAAACCAAAGTTCAAACTTTTTTTATGTAATTTACACTTTTTAATTTCATTTATTCATTGTCAAAATTAATTAAGTCTAAAAAGAAAACTCATCTTTGATGTTTTTTTATGATATTCTGAAAGGTATAATAATATCCGATGTCGAGTTAATGTTTTTCAACGAAATCATTGTTAGAAACATAATTTAAACATTGATGATTTTTTAGATAAAAAAAATAAGTTGTAACAAATGTAAGAGCAAATTTTTTTAAGGAAATCCGCCCCAATATAATCATTGAAAAAAGAGTCATGTTTTGCAACAGCAAACGTCTATAATTTCTCTAATTTGAATTAATATAGAAAAGATTAAATGATTTAACTCAAAATTAAGCGAACAAGGTTTAGCATAGTAGTTGACCTTCAACTATGGGTGTTCACTATGAAAATTAACTCAAAATTAAGCATGTCCGAACTCAAACTGACGAAGAAGATCTAATCCGATCCTCGAAAGTTTATATTAATTTTTCTCCTTTTCTTTTAGATATTTAATTAACATTATTTATTACCCAAAAAATAAGGAAGTTAGATTTTTTTAGCATCTAAAATAATTTCCATACATCTAAATATTGTTTTAGCACCCACATTTTTTTTTATTACGTATCTGACCTTCAACAATTTTTTTCCTGTACCATCCGGTTATTTTGATATTGGAACGAGATGGATATAAATAAAATTGATCAAAAAGTGATAATTCTTTTTTTCACTAATCTCATGTTCGGACAATAGTTGTATAGATAGACCAAAGTGATGTCTTTAGATATCGAATTTAATAATAATGATCTCATAATCAATGTTATTAAAATTGAATTGGACGGATCGATTCAATTTGTTCAATTGAACCGAAAATCGATGACAGATTCGGTTCGATTCGACAATAAAATTAGAAATAACTTTGAACCAGCTAAAAAATGATTGAACCGGAAAATTGATGAACCGACGAACCGGTTAAAAAATCGGTTCAACTTTAAAAATTAAGAACTTCAGAAAATAATATGGAAATAAATCCAAAAAAGGAAAGATTAAGTGAAAAAAGAAAAGTTTTTTTGGCCGGTTTAATTTGTGGTAGAAAAAAAATATTTTATCAAATACAAGAGGAAAAATGACATTAGGAAATTAGCAGGATATTAGTTAATGAAAATACAAAAATGTTAAAGATAAAAAGATCAAAATTAATGGAATCCATAAAATTAATATTAATATGTCAATATCAATAATTCCAAAGTCAATATTTTATGAATATTAATTCTTAAGTAATATCTTTACGCTATTATATTATTATTACTAGGTTATTATTATATTTTTATAAATTATATTAATTCGTGTTATAATTTTAAATTTTTATAAATAATATTATTTTAAATCCACTTAAATTCCATTCGATTGGACCTAATCGATTATCCGTTTCTAAAAATATTTGCTCATAATACAATCCGACTATTCGATTATGCCAACGGGTAAGTGATAATTCTGAAAAGGGTTTAATTCCCATGCTACCAACTTGGTGCTACCAAGATCTGGACCGCCCATGTTATCATGAAGGGTTTATACGCTTTGATCTATCTCAGCCGTCCGATCCTCGATCGACGGCCGAGATTACAACCCTTTTTCTCTAATGTCCTCGGCCGCCCATCTGCGCGTTCTTCTCTCTCTCTCTTCTTCGTCCCACGTTCGATTGCCCCCTCCACCGCGCTATCGCCTCGGCCACTCTCGCCCTCGCAGTGTTCATCCCCGCCGCCGCTCTCTTGCCCCGTAGCCTTCCGCTATCTCGACGAGATCGACAACGGCAGTCCATACTGTCGCCTTCCGCCCTCTTGTCGAGATCGGCCACATCGGACACGCGATCCGAGTCATCTTCATCGGGACAAGATCTACGCCCAGATGCGACGCACGATCCGGCCAGATCTGCGCGTTCTCCCCGTCGCCGGCCGCTCTCTCGCCCCCACCGCCGCTCTCTCGGCCCCTCCGCCATCCTCTTGCCCCCCTCTGCCGCTTTGTCGCCCCCGCCGCCGCTCTCTCGCCTCGTCGCCGCCACTCTCTCGCCCCGCCAGCGCCGCTCTTTCTACCCCCTCCACTCTCTTGCCCCGCTACCGCCGCTCTCTCACTCCTCCGTCGTCGCTCTTTCCCCTTGCCGCCGTCGTTCTCTCCCCCCGTCGTCGCCTCTCTTTCGCCCTGCCAGCGCCGCTCTCTCGCCCCCACCAGCGCTCTCTCGCCCTCGTCGTCGTCGTTCTCTCCCCCCGTCGTCGTTCTCTTCTCCCCGGCGCCGCTCGACCGTGCGCGCTCCGATCTCGACCGCGCCCGTTAATCCTGTGAAGACCACAGATTTGTATTGATAATTAACTTGTTCTAAATTTCTTTCATTGAAAGATGTATCAGTGCAAGTTTGCACTTGGATGTGGTTCTTGTATCCAGTTCTTGTAAGTTGAACATGATTATTGACGAAATGGACTTCTCATTATCATAAACAAAACATTAACCAATTGTAACATAAACATCTATATCACTCGAAATTCCAACATCGTACATCATGTTACGACTTGGCTCGACTTGAAATTACAACAAATTTCATCATCGAAATTGATAAGTTCAGCAAACAAATTTCATCCTGCGAGGTGGTGGCGAGGCAGGGTGACAACCTATGTGCAAGTGGAATTTATTACACATCCCATGTTTTTCCCCCACTGTGTTTAGAGGACTCGGAAAAATCATAGTTGGCAAGTCATAATCCTTAGGCTAACTCTTTTGAACATTGTTTCAAGATGATGCTTTCGATGCTTTGTGAAACAACGACGCAGCGTACACATATTACATTCATAATTAATGTGCTAACTTCAACGACACATTGTATTCATTCATAGATGAGCGTACACATATTACATCGCACATTCATAGATAAGTACACATATTACATGACAAATTTTGAAACAACGACGCAGCACATTACATTCATAAATAAGCGTACACATATCATATAACACAGTGGCGGCGGCGAGAGTGCGATTGGTGCGGAGGCAGCGGTCGACAGCGGGACGAGAGAGTGGCGATGGTCGAGCTGGGCAAGAGAGCGGCGGCGGTCGAGTTGGGCGAGAGAGCGGCGGCGTGCGTGAGAGTGGCAGCGGTGTGCGTGAGAGCGGCAGCGGCGTGCGTGAGAGCGACGGGGGGTGAGAGAATGGCCGGCGGTAGGAGAACGCGCAGATCTGGTCAGAAACACGTCGGATGCGGGCAAGAGATCGGCGACGGGGGCGAGAGAGCGGCGACGGGGGCGAGAGAGCTGGAGAACACGTAGATCTGGTCGGGGGACGATGAGAGATCGGATGCCGACGAGCGGAGGGCTCGAGCGCACGGCGGCGGGAAAGATCGCATGGTGGCGAGGACGATGCACGACAGCGGGGGAGGGCTCGAGCGCACGGCGGCGGGCGGAGTGCTCGAACGCTGGGCCGCTGGACGAAGAAGAGAGAGAGGAGAGCACACAGTAGGGGTCGAGGTGTAACGTCCCTAAAATTCGGTCCCAATTTAGTTGTCGAATCCTGGACGGCGTCACTTTGACTTGACCTAATTTCATAAAACTTTACAGTGGAAACATAATGTAATAAACTTAAAATAATAACATCGTAAACAGCGGAAGACTTCATGGATAAATAAAATAAAATCCAAGATAACATACTGGCCCATTGGCCTATTAGGCTCTAACATATACCCAACAAAGGGTTCTTACAATATAATGAGTTCAAGTAAAATACATGACTCCATAAGGCCCATAAGCTATATATAAATGACTCTTACAAGAGTTCAACATAATGACATAATATAAATAAGATAACTTGGATCGTAGTCCGACCCATCCATGTGTAATATTTTCGTCAAGAAGTCCTCATCGTCGAACCTAAGCCTCATTCATACCTGCACGGATCCATGTGGTGCAGGGAATTTCTTCCGTTAGAGTATGTTGAGGCTCATGCATGCTATGATCTTATAACATAATCTCTACATGTCATAGCATATGCATATCATCATCATGGAACATAAAGCATATGCATGCTATGAGCTACTTATGCATACTACATGGCATGTGAGCATATCATCATGGCAAAATAAAATAACATGTAACATCATAATCTTTAATTCAAACATATCATAACTTATCATTATGATAATGCATATCACGATCTTATCTTACTTTACTTTATCATCTTTCATCATGCCATGATATGATATGATGTGACAAGTGGACATTTACATTGCATCCTCATAGTGCATACTTCTTCATATTTCTTTAGCATCTTTACTTTATATCCCAAATCATTCATCATTCATCTTTTCGTCTTTCATCTTTACTTAGATACTTTCTTAACTTTTTGATTGGGAAGACCATGTTGAGTTCGTGGAAAAATGACTACCTAGGTCATAATTGGGTTCGTGAGAGGCCAATGGAGATGTCACACTCAATGATGAAACTCGCCTCCTGGTTCCACGTAGGCCCAATAAAGATACCACACTCAAGTGTGGAACTCATCTGAACTTATGGAAATGTCACACTCAAGGGTGGAACTCGTTTCCCAAAAAAATGCCACACTCAAGGGTGGAACTCATTTTTCCTCATCGATTATAATAAATCACCTTCACGCCAATCCGTCTTTTACTTGCTTTCATCAATACATACAATCATTCAATACATGTTGCATATTTTAATCCTATTTAAGGTCATACATATTTCAAATCATACTATGTATGAACATTCAATCATAGCCAATCAGCTTTCAGAATGAATAACCGTTTTGGGTAACGGTCGACCATTGGAAGGGTATTTGACGATCGGTCGGATTATTGGTCGACCGTTATGGTCCTTTCGGATTATCGAAATTAGACTTCGATTCGTCCGCTAATAACAGAATGTGACACTCTTCTAAACCGGACGACTGCAGGAATAACGGTTGACTGCTATAGGTCTTTCGGACGTTCGAAATGAGCTTCAGATCATCCGTTGACCACAGAATGTAACTACTACTCAAATCGAACGACCGCTGAGATATTAGTCGATCGATACTTGGCTTTCGGACGACCGAAATAAGGTGCTCGAATGTTCGCTAATCACAGAATGTGTCGAATGTTTCGACTACACATATCGGACGACCGTTGGTATAGCAGTCGACCTTTATATTGCTATCGGACGATCGAAACAGGGTGTTTGATCGCTCGCTAATCACAGAATGTTCGACCCTTTCTAAAACGGACGACCATTATAGACTCGGTCGACCGTCGGATAGAATGCGAGACTACAAATAATCTCTAGAACGGTCGACCGATACATTATCGATCATTCGTTCTGGACCGACAGAAATACGATTTTTATAAGATTTCTTTCCAAATCTTACATACATCAACATTTTGAACACATATTAACTTCTAAACATCATATGAGGCATTCGATAACATTCTCAACATTCTAATCATGAACCACAAGGAATTTTCACGTGAAGACATTTAACATGCTAATCAATATCATAGTGTACATGAGCTTTAAACATTTTCATAATAAATGAATAAAAGATCAATGAACATTTTAATACTCAGTATAATGAGCAATTAGAGCATGAAGTTATAAAACACATGACATTCTAAGCATGATTAGCAATAGAATAGTAATCTAAAGAGCATTACTTATAAAATGCACATTTTCCAAATCTTCACTCTAAGAACAAAGGAGTATGTTCTTTATGTCCTAATCCATACATGCAAACATCATTAGAGGGAAGATTAGGGAGGTTTGGATTCCCTCAATATACATTAATCACTAATTAACACATAGGTCATACATGAACATTTCTACTAGCTTAATCTTGAACATACGAAGCATGGTTGTTTGGACCGGACCGGACCGGCCGGTCCGACCGGTCCAACCGTCGACCGCCACTTGAGACGGGTTTGGTTCGATCCTAAAACCGGACTGACATTTGAACCGTTTTGAACCGATCAAGACCGGTCAAAACCGGACTAAAACCGGATAGAACCGCTGAACCGTCGATTTTAGGGCAACCGGCCGGTTCAAATATTTGAAAAATTTGAAAAAATGTGAGCCCACTAAGTTTTGAACCCATGACCTTTTAAACAACTTAATGTATACATTCCACTATGCTATGTTTATTCATTTGCATACTAAGTTATTTTATATTATACAATAGTTATCATCACTCATTTATCAAATTATTTTTTTAATAAGAAAATTTATAATATTTTTAAATGTCAAATATTAAATATAAAAAAATTAGTTACCTAATTAAATTAAAAAATAGAAACTACAATAATCTTTCTAGTTTAAGTAAATATTAATAGTTGAATTTGAGAAATATGAATTTGTAAATTATAATTGAATACATTAAAATCACATAAAATTCATATCAATAGTTAAATATGTCACATTTGATTTCTTAACTTTAATTAAAATGATTTAACCATATGTACTTTGATATAAAAATATATTAATTATTGATAAGAATATATAAGTATTATAGTTTATCTTTTTATATTATTTTATTAATGTTCGGTTCGACCGTCCGGATTAACCGGTTCGACCGGTCTAACCTAACCCGGAGACCTATCCGGGTCGACGTCCGGTCCGGGTCTTACAACCTTGATACGAAGGAATTTGCCTAAAGAACATTAAGAATTACTAATTAATATGAACAAATGAAAGACATCATAATGAATTAAACATGAATAGTAATGAACATTCTTATACTAAATATAATTAGTAATGAAATGATAATATTAATAAAATAAGAAGCATCTTAATGCAAATATAGACTTTCCCTAATCATGCATTAATAAGACCTAGTTTGGTCTTAGAATCTCTTAATTCATACATACATGCATCATTAGAGGATGATTAAGTTTATGATCCCTTCAAATATATCTTGCTTAGCAATGTCCTAAGTTCTTAATCTTCTTTCTTCTTTATGTAGCTCCAAGGATTCTAATGGGGCTGTCATGGTGATTAAGAGAGAAAATAATGAACTAATTTCTTGCTAATAACTAAACGGAGAGAGAGGGGGTTTGAAGAAGTACTGTAGCTGAAATGTGGCCTCCTCTTTGCTGGTCGAATGATGGAGTTTGAGCGATCACCTAGAGTGAGGAGGTTTGGGAGATTTTGCCTCACTTTCGGCTGATTAGGTGGAGAGGGAAGAGATTAGGGTATTTGTTCATTAGATGTGGTAATGGGCTTGGGCTGAGGGCGCTAGTGGACTTCTTTGCTTGTTTTTTTTTTCGTACAGATATTATACGAGGTCATAAGGGAAAAAAAACTACGATGTAATCTCGGCCGTCGATCGAGAATCGGACGGTCAAAATTGATCAAATCGTGTGCACCGTGGATTTCATCATGGGCGGCCCAGATCTTGGTAACACGATGCTACCAACCCTTCTGAAAGATTCAAACTTGAGAGTTGAGACTACTACAATCTCATAACACAATCCCATCTGGTTCGACCTTCAACAATTTGATCAGAATCTCTTGGCATCATCACCGATTGATGCGATGATTTCAATCGCTGCATCTTCTGAATCCGATCGACACCGTGACAAACAAAACAGGAAAAAGTTGCGGGCCGGAATCCGCGAAACGATAATACTTCTTCCTCACGTCCCTCGCCGTCGCGGTCGTCGCATCCATTCCGGCAGCATCGGTGAGGAACTCCTTAATTTGCCATCGTTTTTTTATTCCTGTACATCTTTGCTTCACCCTTTCCGTGGTTCTTGCATAAAGCCATCGCTTTTAGTTTTAAATGTATCAGCTGGAGGTGTAGGGTTTCCCAATATTTGATACTATTTATTCCTGCAAGACCATGATACCACAATTGCTTGATGTTTTAGCCAGTAATTGCATTGACATGGTGGGGATACGACAAGTTTTTCAAAATTTTGGCTTGAACATATTTGCAGCGTCATAATCCCGCTACTTCAAAGAACATGTTTTTTTTTTCATGATCTTGCATATGACAGGTGACCAAGAAGCGTTAAATGAATTAGTTATAGTATTTGGGCATAAAAATTGATTTACAGTCGGTCAGGATATGCTGCCTACATTCGAAAACATTCGTAGATGTGCAAATAAGTAATAAGTTCCCCTTCTCAGAAAAAAAAAGTAATACGTAGTCAATTATTGTTTGTATTTTGTAGATTGCGATTAGTTTAAACCGTACATCACACTGGAGGATGTTTTTGGCGTTGCCAAGACGTGACTAGTTATATTGATCTTGTAGTTTGTAGCTTGTGATTAGTTTAAACCTGTACATCACACTGGGGGATGTTTCTGGCTTTGCCAAGACATGCCTGATATTGAACTCAATCTTGATAATCTTCTATTCATAACTACATTTAGGCATTTCCTGTGCAGACCCTTTTTCCAAGACGATGGAAAGTAAAATAACAGATATTAAGTGATTCTGATATTCAAAAATTCCATTCTGAAAATCTATATTGACTTTTCTCCTTTTAGCTAATAGGATGAATATAGTGATAAAATAAGAGGTCAAGCATTATATAAAGATATGGATTTATTTGGTTGAAGGAAGAATTCCTAAAATTATTGATAACAAACCAATGAACTGGAAGATGCCATTGCTATTTTGTAAAGCACACTTCAGAAAAGCAAAATAAGGGTATAAAAAGGAAACACAGACCCTACCACCAATTATAAAAGAAGAAAAACAGGAAAAAAAGGATCTACATAACATTCGCTGCAAAAACAGTACGGACTGAGTGAGCTCCATCGGACCAAGTTATGGAACCAAATGTGTAACCCTTGTTTGCAGCATTGGCATCAAACGTGACCTGGTAAGAACCCTTCATCCCCCTTTTCGTGAACACCAATTTCTCAGGAGAGACCTTGACTATGAGACCGTTTGGAGCATCCACTTTAACAGTGTATGTGGAATTTGATGTCCCTACATTGATTACAGTTCTGTTGATTGTTTTCACCAACTGCTTACTATCGAACCTGGCTATTGAGATTGAGGGGTAGTTAATACTGGAAATGAGGTCTGGTAGTGAGTTTGTAGGGCAGCTGAAGTTTGTGCCAGAAATAGATCTTATAACTTGACTCTTGTATCCATAGTAGCAAAGGAAGTTCAAGTAGTCTACTGTGGTGATGTCATAAACTAGACCTGGGCTCAGGGCTCTTAATGGACTTATTTCTCCTGCTCCCATGTCATGAAAGTTTGCAATGCCTCCTGAGTTGCTTGAAATAGGTTGTCCAAGGCTGTTGGTTGTGATAGCTGCATAAAGGAAACAATATGATCATTTAAAGAAACTATCCTATCTCAACTTTTGCTAGATGGAGATGAACAATTTACAATCCGGATGCATTCTTCCATGCAACATGTAGTGATCATCAAATTTAAACACAGTGCCTTAGTAACTTGGCAGCTGGAACAGTGCATCATGTTATAGTGTCATGTTGCGCTGGAAAGTGCTGATCATCAAATTTTCAACACAGTGCACTCATAGCTTGGCTGCTGGAACAGTTTATCATGTTATAATGTCATATCAAGAATTTAGTCATAAGGAGTCTATTTGGGAAATATGACGCACAAGGCCATGCTACTTTGATAAGGTTGGATATGAATGAATCCTCTAACTTGTGAAGCATGATGGGTCTGATTCTCATGTCGATCTTCTGGTTTCCTGAAGTTGTACTTAGAATCCCTTATATGAATAATTGATGTCTCTTAGAATGATTGCTGATTGGAACGATGATTTGATAATCAAAGTTTGTTTTTTGCATTATATTTTATTCTGCACTTTTGTCAATAACATTGCAGATTCATGAAAATATTATTATATTTGCCTAGGAAAAGTAAGCATGAATCTCACTAAGAATAAGAAAATTCGCGGATGAGATATTTTACCTGTTGTCATGAGTGCTGATCTTATCATGGATGGTGTCCATCTTGGATGAGCTGATTTGACAAAGGCAGCAGCTCCTGCAACATGAGGACATGCCATCGATGTTCCCGACTTAATTGCAAAGTTGGATGGTTTTTTCCCTGTAGGGACACTTCCTATGTCATTTGAGGGAATGGATGCTGCAATTATGCCAACCCCAGGCGCCATCACGTCAGGCTGTTGAACAAAAGATGCTTTAGATCATGTGCATATTTGTTGCATTTGAACAAATATTAGGGAATGTTTATTTTTTTTGAGAAGGTATTAGGGAATGTTTAGACCTTGAGAATTCCTTCAGTCAGCCCTCCTGGGCCCCTGGCTGAGAAATATGCAACTACTGGTGCTGGCTTAAAACCCTCTACACCCCTAGTTGGAAGGATGACAGCTGTAGGCTTCCTAGATTCACGGTTCACCAAATGAATCATGTTAGGCATGGTTTCCAGTCTATGAGCAGAACAAGATATTGTGGTATTTCCACGTGTTTTGTTCATCTTACTTAGTAGAGTTCATGTACTTCAGAATCTGTGCTCCAACATCATTCCCTACCTCCGAGAATGGGAAACTGCCAGAATCAAATGGGGTGCCTTTCTCAGCTTCGTCGATTAGGATCAGACCTTTGGCTTGAGCCCCTTCAGCCACCAATTTCTTTACTTTTCTTGTTACACTTGGGTCTGTATCAACACAAACAATTATCCTTCCAGCAGACTTTTCGATGTCCAATGATCCAGGATAGCAGTTGCTGTTATACAGTTACATAGGAAGGGTACATCATAACAACTCTATTGATCTTGAGCACATAATACATATAACAAGAATTAGAGTAAATAAGAATACAAAATAGTACCCTCTCTATATTTTTTTGAGGAAATATTATCCTATATATTATAGGATTTATTGGAACATTTATCAAATTAATGACTTCAGCTTGTCATTCATCAAAATTTATAATGAAGGCCATGAAAGTACCTTGCTTCAGAGACTGGTGTAGACTCTGCAGCTGCATCACCACCAAAAACAAGGGGATATGATGTAGAACGATTAAGATTGGAGAAGGTTATGGCATACCCCTGAGAATTTTCACAGGTTATCATAATATGAAACTTCATATACTTTTATCATTCATAAATCTATAAGGGGTCGTTTGGTAATTTAGATCACCACTTAAATAGATTATCATTTTATAAATTATCAGTAATACAACAAACAACAACAACAACAAAGCCTTATCCCACTAGGTGGGGTCAGTTACATGAATCATACGACGACATTCCACTCTATTAGTAACCAAACCTTTCGGTATATTATTCACCAATAGATCTTGCTCTATTAGTTCGCCAAGTGTCATTATAATGTTTATCAGTAATATTTCATTATAATGTTTGGCAAGTATTGATAATATAAATAATGATTAAAATAGTTAGAGAACAAATTACCATAATACCCTTAAAAATTACTTTAAATCTTTATCACGTAGTATTATAAATAAACAAAATATAAATAAAATAAGATGAGGCAAAACTAAAAGTTATTTGTAAAAGATTTCAAATAATAAAGAAGATGAAGTTGAATGATATTTATTTATTAATAAAATACTTAAAATTAAAATTTTGGTTGAATGGATGTTTTTGTCAAAATACATGCATGCAGTTGGTAATCTGGAAAGCCTGCCTGCTATTTGAAGTGAGGTGGTAATTAAGAGTCAGTCATAGCCAAAGGAGGTAATGTGGCGGGCCTTGAGAATTTTAAATAAATTAATCGATAATCTATCTGAATTACCTCATACCAAACTACTCCTAAAAATTGCAATTGCTATTACCCTAAGCCATTGATATGTAACATAAGCATGGAAAAATCGCGAAAGAATATGTTTGTTCAATGACATGCGTGATTGTTTGAAATAGGTTTGCTAAAGTAATATACCTGTTTTTGAAATTGTGTTCTGTACATATTATATGTATCTTTAAAAAAATAGAAAAAGGAAAATTCCAGAGGCACATAGAGTGAAAGACGTAATTTACCTGAAGAACAACTCCGTTTCCAAGAACTATACTGGACTGGAAAGTCCTGTCAATGCTTGATGCTGCAATAGTTAGTATCCATGGTGCGGTGTTAACCACAGTATAAGGGTCTGGACCATCATTTCCACCAGAACATACAACCAATACACCCTTTTGATTAGCATGGAATGCACCAATTGCAATGGGGTCACTTAAGAAATCTGTCTGAAATATGGAGCTCATTCCTATTGATATTGAGATTATGTCGACCCCATCATTAATAGCATCATCTATAGCTTTTAACACAGTGGAGCTAGCACATCCTCCAAGTGAGCAAGATTTATACATTGCAAGTCTGCTTGAAGGGGAACCTCCCCTGGCAGCCCCTTGTGCAAGACCATAGTAGCTTGCATTTGATACTACTGCACCAGCAGCAGTTGATGATGTGTGTGTCCCATGACCTACAGAATCCCTTGGTGAACCAAAAGAAGTTATATGGGTTCTAGAGCCATTTTCTGGTGGTTGAATTGAGTCAGCTACATTGGAGTAGTATCTTGCACCTATCAGCTTCCTGCGAAGCAGTTTCAAGGTATAGTGAGATCAGTTGTTTCGTCTGTCAAACATCAGTCTATTATTTTTTTTATTTTTTTCATACTGTAGCTATTTTCTATATTATTCGTACATTTGCAGAGTTTCTTGTCAATTTGACTTATGTGATAATCAAAGATCAAAATGGTGTAGTTAAATAAAATATTCAAATAATCAATTAAACGGGCATTGCATGAAGTGTGGGTTTCTTACGTTCTTTTTTCTTTTCTCAAAAGGAAATTTGGGTCTTATTTAATACAAATTGTAATGGATCTAATAACATAACTAAGGATACTTTCTGTAACAAGGCATGTCTTTATGTCTCATATGTTTTCACCTGTTGCAATTCGATTTCTTAAAATCAGATCCTTCCATGCAGGTTCCTTTCCACCTCGAAGGAATATTCCCCATTCCTGCATCATTGAAGCTAGGGGATTCTGGCCAAATTCCTGCATTGACACGCCATGCAAGTTAATTACAAGATTCATCGTATCTAACATCACATAGAGCATGACTAACTAATGATAGTGTTGCATGCAACTAAAATCCATATAGAGCATGACTAACTAGTGATGGTTTTGCATGCAACTAAAATCAAAATAGCAGATAAAATTTGTACATTCTCTTTGTTTTGCTAACTTTCTAGGCTATAAAAGCAATATTAGGCTTACAGAAGTGAATAAAATTTTAGCTGAAGCTGGAATGCAAAAACTTTCTCACGTTATGAGTACCTGTGTCAATTATTCCGATAATGACATCATTAGAAGCTCGCTGGTGCAGCCGCTCTGGTCTGAGGCCAGACTCTTCCTGCAGGAAGTCCCAAGACCTTGTTGTATGAAGTTGAAGTATCCTATCATGGAGGACTGATATCACGCCTTCCTGACCTGAACCAGTGCATCAGCAGATAAGAATAAACACGAGGAATGCATTAGGACCTAAGCTATCAATCTTGTACGGAAGGAAATCATAGTTAATTCTGTCCTTGCATGCATAATTTAACAGCAATGTCGTTCCAGTGATTGATGGAGATTAACCAGATAATAGAGCAGCTTCTTTTTCAGTAAGCATGGCTGAGAACCCCTTGAAGGCATGGTACGTATATATTGGTTTGACTCTTTCTTTCTCCTCACTGACATGACAAACATCAAGTGGAAAGTCAATATTGTAAGTTTTCATAATTTCTCAAGTGATTCAAACTTGCTGAACATTAAAGAAAATTTCGGGAAATGAGAAATGCCTTGGAACAATGGAGGATAGCATATGTAAATGAGCTTCTTGAACAGCTTCGTGGCTCATGTGCCCTGATGTGCTCCCCATGTAGACCACATAAGGCTGGCAAAGGAATTTAACTCAAGGATCGACACAGTATTTTTCCAAAACTAGCAGAAAATATCAGGAGGTGTGCCATTAAGGCTTTCTCCCTTGAATCAGTAATGTGATAACTTTTGAAACTTGAGACAATGGTTTATCTAAACAGTGTACATAACAAGTTCCACAAAATTAAAGCTAATACATGATCATGAATGTGATCAATGTGGAAAGCTGAACAAAGCTTTTATTGGCTTGTCTTAAAAACATGTCAAACTAACATTCTTTTTCCGGCTTAATGAAAGATTGCAATTAAGTCATGTTGCAAACGATAGTGAATTTACTGTTCGAGTTTGGAAGCAACAGAATGAAAGTTAGAACCTAACTAAATGTACTTGTCTGTACCTCTGGACCCTGATGTGAAGCAGCACGAAGAAAAAGAGAAACCAGAATGAGGGAGATGAAATGTCGGACGTTAGCCATTTGCCAAGACCAGGAGCTCGATAAAGTTGTCTTGGAACTCAGTGAGGTGATGTTATGGAAGAAGTTGCTGTCACTTGGTACATTTTGTAGGCGAGCTTCCAGGGAAGCATTTCACGTCAGGGGAATTTTCAATCATGTGCAGCAATTGCACTTTTTAGTTGTTGATGCTCTTTTTTGCATATTTTAGGAGTTTGATAACTTCTTGGTTAGTTTTCTCCTTGCCTTTTTTATAGATGCTGGTCTTATTTTGTACTCAGGTCGCAAAGCAGTAATTAAGGGTTTAAATTCGACATGTAATTAGAAAATCAAGTTTCTCCCAACGGCTGGTGTCGTCTCAGCAAATGACTTTAAGACATTATGTAATCATGACTAGTGATATGTATGGAAATTGACACCAAAACATGTTCAGTTTCGTAAATAGAATCCTGATAGTTAAATGAATATAACTAGGGAAAGCTGGATATGAGTTATTGACATGTACCATCCTCAGTGGAACTGGCTTCTGTCCCCATATATTGTCATAGTATTTCCATCCCCACAATCATTATTTTCTTTCCTGATCAATTGTGTTGCATATCTTTCCTGATCAATTGTGTTGCATATCAATGTTGAATAATGAGGATCAACTTATAACATGAAAGGTTGTGATTAATATCCAACATGAGAAAGCCAAAGAATTTGGCACAGTTTTGCATCAATCAATCAGTCCCAAGACATGTAGCTTTAGATTTTTATGTGACATTGCTTGAAGAGTACATATTCTTTGGAGACTTGGATTGCAAGTAGTTCTCTTCTAACAGAAAGTATGAACTCTGCAACATGAGACCACAAGGATTTGCCAAACTTTTCATACCCATCTCTTCTTGCTTGTCCATAGTTCCATCCCCTTCTTTTTTTTTCTTCTTCCCCTTTTGTATCATGTTCTTTATCTTTAAGGGGGGTTGTGTTATTGGATCATTGAAACAGCAGCAGACATCCGCAGCTTGTGCTGGATCCAAGATCTGGGTCAAGCAGGAAAAGTCCCAAAGTGTCTCAACAACACTCATGAATGGGACACATGACCAAAGGGGGGTGCAGAACACTTCATGTCCTAGATTCCTGGTGGTGGCTGGTCCCCTTTTGTGCTGTCTCAGTTCCCCTTATTAGTTATTTGTTTTCTGTCAAAGGATGTGATGATATGATTAACTGGATGTGGAGAAAACATTGGATGAATAAATAGGGTAGGGGGAGATAGGAAGATTCTTTTTTGTCAGCAATGAGTTAGAAAAATGCAACTAATTTATAGTTTCAGGTCTGATTTTTTTTACGATTTACTTCATATATATTTTTCATATACTAAATGACTTTTATCCCAAAAGAAAAAGGAGAAAATTGTTCATTAGAAAGATAGACCAATGGAGGTCGCCAGGAAGACCAGCTAAATGGCGTTTTTAATTGTCATTTGTAAAATCTTAATGCCATTTATGTTGTCTCGTTTTATTATTTATTGTTTTTTTTTTCTATTTTACATATTTTTTATTTGGCAAAGAAATATTTTATATTTTATTGGAGACAAAAAGATATCTTACGCACAGCATTATTTAATATGTTTAATCTATATACTAATCAACATATAATAATTGATAAGTTATTCTTTAGGCCCCCAAATAGTCATGATTTAGCTCAAAATTTTACTTGTTTAATGTGAATTACTTCAGTTTTGATTTTTAGACGAGTAAATATTTGAAAGCTAAACTAAATTTTGTGATCACCATTAATTCACCAAATGGTGATTTATTGTATATAAATTAAACTACATCACGTTAAAAATCATATATATATATATATAACGATAAATGAGTTATAATGAGCCATATAAATATTTTTTCCTTAAAAAATGTTATACATGCCAACAAAGTTGCTTATAAAGGAATCAGGGTAAAACATAGGACGAAATGAAATCTAAATTTTGGTGTCCCCATTAAGATTACTTAATTAAATAAAAGATCAGCACCTTAGCTTCAACACACGGGGGTATACTAAATCACGAATCTTTCAAACAAAAAAAAAAAGAAAAAGGACTCAAGAGGTTAAATTGTACAAGAAAAACTAAATTTGAAATCAATTGACAAATGAAATTTAAACTCAACGTCTCTCTCTCTCTCTCTCTTTCTCTCTCTCTCTCTCTGTATCTCTCTCTCTCTCGTCAAAGGGATGTGTGCCTTTGAAATTTGACTAGTCTAAGAAGTAATAGAAAGCCTGTTATAATACAAGATAATGGATCGATCTTGTTCTTATTCCTATCAGTCAAATCTATTTTTTCTAGAGACACGAAGGATGATGCAAAGAAGATAATACTATAATATTATTATTAGCGAGGTCAAATTTGATATATGCATCACATGTTTTAAAGCCAAATCTAGTAATATATAGTACCAATTAGATATACAATACAATGATACCAAATTTTATCTAATTAGATTACTACTGTCATGAATATAAATTTATTATTATTTTAATCATATGTACATAGAAATCGAAATCAAAATTAATAACGCTCCCAACATTTATCCTCTTGTCACTCAACAATTAAACTTTTTTAATAGGGTGCTACCAACACCTCTTATTTAATTAAATATTTGACCAGTCAACTTAAAAAAATCAATTTTAAATAATGAAAAATAAACTATCATATTAATTTGCGAAAATCATGTACAATGGTTCAATTGAGTTTTCCACGCCTAATAATATAACTAGTGACATTATTCAAAATATTTAATATAATTAATTAATTAAAAAATAAAAGACATTCTAAAACTTAGTCTCGTGTGTAATCACCATCATCACGAATCACGATGTCTTGCACATGTTTCCATCCCTGATATAATCAATTACTTAGAGGATTCAAATGCATGTAAATACTAGGTATGATATTCAATACATTAGAAATATAACTGAAATGAAAATTTTATAATAGCAATTAATTATATTTTTTAACAAACGAATAATTATCAATAACACGGATCAATGGATAAATGAGCCAGTGGATCAATGATAACAGATAATTAGGTGGTTAAATGACAAGTAATCACCTTGCCAAATGATGGCAAATATTCAAATAATAATGTGATGACAAGTAATCAAATGTTCGAGTAATCACAAAATAATCACGTGATGAAGAATAATCAAATACTCAAGTGATGACAAATATCCAAAATGGTCAAATGACAACAAATCAAGTAGCTAAATAATCAAATAATAAATGGGGTAATTAAAGAGATCACTTTGTAGCACGTGTTAGCCGACACCTTACCAAATAAGATTTGTTAAATATAAATTGTCACATGTCAAATGATCAAATATTATACTTGTTTTTTTTTATTTTGTTTCAAATGAGTTGAAATACGTATTTTATTTCAAATATATTGCTAGTTCTGGTGTAAGGTTTATCTTACAACTCCTTCGGATTATGACTGTTTGTCATGGGAAAGCGAACTTAGTTTTTCGGTCATCGTCTAATTTAATGTTCGGACTTGAACCAAAAGATATACTTGACTCCACATCTCATGACACAATCCCACTAATCAGTTGTGCCTATCGTCACTGGCTAAACAGCAAACTTTTAAATTTGTACTTTCGGATAAATTGTACTTACCATCTCTCAAAGACGTCATAATTAGAAATTTTTAAATTTTAATTTGCAATTAAACTATTCTCAAATTTTGTAGGATCATTCCTAACAAATTTTTCGATTACATTACTAATGTGATATATAATAAAATATAATAAAATAATAACAAGAGTAAGAAGACCGACTCCTCCTCTCCCCTCCGACACCGGAGAGGACAGGGGAAGGAACATCAGCCCCCTCTACAAGATCATTTAAGTTTGCAAAGGGGCTGACACTCCCTTTTTTTCCCCTCACGCAGGATGGCGAGCTTGCAAAGGGACATCTCCTGTGCGAGCTCACACCCCCATAAGTCACGAGCACATCCGGAACATCCAGGAAAATTATCAAATAAATGATGAAATAAGTCAAGTACATCTTTTATCGAGTATTATATCAATACTAGGGATAAAAAGATAATTTGCTCAATAATTAACAAGTGAAACAAATATTTAATGAAATCAAGATAAACCAATCTTGATTTTTTTAACTTGGATTGAGTGGCTCCAAAACTCGAGTTTGCTAAGAGACCTTCTCTGAATCGAAGTCTAGTTGTCTCGACAAGGTATTAAACAATTCAAACTTATTCCTACTTCAACTCAAACTCGGGCTGAATCAGTCTCCAACTAAGGTCAGATTTCGAAATGTTAGATTTTCGGTGATGGAAATTAAGATTTCGGAATGTTAGATTTCGGAATGTGGGATAATTAAGATGATAATTTAATTTAATTTAATTTAAATTAATTTTAATCATTAAAAATTATGTCTAAAAGTTAATCAGAAATATTATGAAAAAATATTTTTGTTTTTGCTAATCTGTCCTTTGTATGGCAACCCTAACAATCTCTTGGATCTCATTTATAATACAAATTAGAACTATTAGTACTCCTAACTTAAATAAGCTTATTTTTTTAATTATACTTTTATCTTCAATCTAATTATCTCTTTTAATCCTTATTTTTTTCAGAATTATTTAAATTAATGAATATTTTTTTAAAAAAATAAAATTGTCACAGAAACCGAGTGAGAGTATTAAGATTGTAAATGGTGGGTCGACAATCTAGAATTCAAATATTACGTGCTTTTATAATTATTGCTATTGTCGTTAGGCTAGTGAAGTGATTAAAACTTAGCTTTCAAAGATGGGGTTGGCCATCACATTCTTTTATGATAATTACAAGTATTTCCATGTGTTGGCCCTCCCATATTTATTGGATGGTTTCGTTGGGTCAAATGATGTGGGCGTCACGCATGGATTTATTGGGATGTCAAAAATTAAGGAATTGGATTTGCTTTTGTTTTTTGTTTTTTCCTTTTTTTTAAATTAAAGAATAAATTAACAATAAAAAAACAAAGTTAGTAATTTGTTTATGTCACGTAACAATATCCATGAACATTGAATGGGCTCCACTTTGACTTCCCTCCTTTTACCTTTTCAATTTATGCATTTGCCATTGACCAAGGAAGGAAGGAAAGAACAAATCAGTTGGAATAAAAGCATCAAGAATTTATTTTTTTTAAAAAAAATATTTCAAGTTTACATCTTGATAACTCCGTCTAGTAAATAAGAAACGATAAGAATAGGATAGATTAAGAAAATGTATTCCATGTATTATTATTTTTTTAGAAAATAATATAAATTTACTAGTTACTTAGGCTAAATAAATTATAATCGTTGAATTAATTATATTATTAAAATAACTTGTTAATGATCAAATATTTGATGATCTTAATTCTAATCACATTTACTATTTAACACATATTTTAAATAAATAAATATTATTTATTTAATAAGTAAAATTAATGCTCTAGTCGTTTTATATCAAATGCTCTACATATATATTTTTCTTATATATATATAATTTAAATATTTTCTTTCTTTTTATTAAAATAAATAAAAAATAAAGAAATAAACTCGAAACTTGAACTTTGTTTTCTTACAAAAGAAACTAATATTCCAAATATTATATACAAGACAGAAGTTTTAAAAAATTAAAATAAAGCATTTGACAAATAAAAAAATATTAAACTTCTACTTATACGAACTCCTCCTCATAATTCATGCTATCATAAACATTCCTTACCCTTCAAATCATTCCCAAATTAAATGCGATGTAAGCCAATTAGTTAATTGAAGAGTCAACGAGGAGCACAACATTTTCCACGATGAGGGCATACAAAGTGATTGAATCATCAAAGCTAATTTGTATGATTCGCACTTTCGAATAAATAAAAATAAAGAATACATCAAATCAAGTATGAATTAAGGACCTGATCCATCTTGAGACCGGATCAAATCAACATCTTGATTTGATTCGAATAAGATAAAACAGATATAAAAGACAGTCAATTTTCTTGTTCAACTGTGAATTGTTTGCTTACACTTACTACGTGCACATTTTTTGGACGCCAAATTTGATCGATTCATAAGAAAATATTACTAATGAGGTCATTGATTGACTTATTGTAAATATTATTGTTCATCAAAATTGCATTTATATGATATCGATTTACTATTTTATGCAATACGTTGTGCATAAGTATGTAGTATATTTATTTTTCTTGTATTTATATATAACCTCTTTTTTTATGGGGGCTGTGCACGCACATGTCAGATGTAAAAAATTCCTTATAAAAAAAGCATAAAGTCAAAATGATGATGTAACCTTACATTTGTTACAGGGATAAAAAAATGTGTATAGATGTTGACTTCAAATCCAAATAAAAAAAAATCGTGAATTGTAAGAGAATTTGTCATCCTCGTGGATGGAATAAATTCCATTTAAACCTGTTTTTAATTACTGAATTTTTGAGACGATGAAATGAACTGGTCACCTTTTTTGAAGAGACGATACAAATTGCTTAACTTTTTAGATGGTTATTATGGGAGATAAGAGTAAAGAAAAAAAAAAGTGTGCCTATTACGAACCTTTACTTTTAAGAAGGATAATTATATTTTACAATATGACGTTTATTTTTGTATTACTTAATTAGTCCTAGGATTACTGTCTTATAAAATATGGACATGATTTATTATCCTATTACTTATATGCTCGATCAACAAGTTCACACGTAACTTTGATTGGATAATTAATTTCATCTGTATATGAAGAATCTTTAGGAGTAATTTTCATAGTGGATCGTCCTACTATGCTTTCAATTCCAATTTTATCTCCTAAACAAAGTAGTCCATCTTATTCTAATAGGATGATACTCTAACCCTAATCAAAGTAGTTTCTTAATCTGTAAAAGATTACAATAATGCTAAGCCACATAGTTCCTTAATCGATAGTAGAACTTACTTTTTTATAATACTATATATCATTATATTAAATAAATATATAAAATATATTAATTAAATGTCATATTATTTGAGTTAAGATATTAATTGGCACCCAAGTTAGCAAAAGCTGATAAAATGCTTTGTCATAAATTAACAATGAAAGATCAAAATAAAAATTAAGAAAGTAATTGAAGGATCAACTGTGAAAATTACTCCTGATTTTGTTCATGAGAAATTATCTGAAATATTCATATGAAAATAGCATGCAATGAGTTACAACTAGTGTTTTTTTTCATGATATCGTACTATTTTTTTTTCAAATTTGTCCATGGACATCAAAAGCTATTAGATATATATAGCTCAATTTTAAAACATCTATTCTCCTAAAACTTACAACTAGTTTTTGCTTTATTTTTTGATAAAATATAAAACTTTCTCCTACTTTTTTTTTTGCTGTTGTAAGAAAATATAGCAACACACCACCTAATTGCACATAGAGTATCAGATCCCTCAGTCATTTCAGAGTCGATTCGACGCCAACATCATGTCACCGTATAAGATTTGCACAATGAAAAGGTGCCCCCTTTCCAAGTCTTTGTGCAACAGTTTTCAGGGAATGGGAGCCACTCCTGCTCACATCCATGACCACCTCTCCATCACAAAACTCCTCCTTTTGTCACCTATCTCAGCTTCATTGATCATTAATTATGGACAGACATATAAACCAAACAAAAATCGAGCTGCTTGAAAATTCTGCAGCTCATATTTTACTTCTCAGTCAGAAGCTTCCTATAGCTGTTGTTCTTGAACCGCAGCTGTAATAAAATAAATGTAACAGCCTTGAATGGGTGGTTGGAAGTCTGGAACCAATGTTTTTTCCTTCCGAGATAAACACTGTTAACTAAGTCCTTTTGAATTGGTCAATGAAGTGCTTGGCACCGAATGGATGACTCACCTAAGCAGCTCCATTCCATGGGCCTTGGTGCTGGAAAAAAATGGCATAATAGTGTGACAGGATGTTATGTCAGCCTTGACCAGACCTCTAGTAGTCAAAGGAGGCACACTTTGCATGGTGCCTTTCCCTCGCCTTCATCATGTTTCTTTTTGTCATGGATTGAAGAACATTGGGAAGAGGAGGAGGCGGAAGTCTGTTGGCAGCTGTTCTGATACCATGGGGAACATCTGTGGGGGGTCTGCTAAGTTGGCTCATGCATCTTCCTCTTTCGAATCAAGTAAGCAATTCTGCTGTTGGCTCCGTGTTCTTCCTCTGTTTGTCCTGGTTTTTGTTTGCCTGTGGGATGTTGTTATCTGTTTATTTAAAAAGATGGAAGGGAGCCTAACTTTGCGCTTTTCCTGCATAAGATGTCTTGTACTTTTTTGTGTTGATTTTTGGATTTCTTCAGCTGTACAAGAGCATGTGGGTTCTGAACTTTGGTCTGTCACTAGAGTGCTGTTCTGGGTAACGAAATTAAGGCGGACTTGTCCGAGCAGAATAAAATAAAGCTGAATGTTTCTTAAGGCACCATGGTGCCAAATTAGAGGATGAAAGCCTTCACGCTCTCCAATTTTCTTGTTATTGAGTTTGGTGTTCTAAACACAAGATTCATTGAGTACAATGGTAATAATGAAAACACAAGTTCTTGAAAAGAATTTATATTTAGCTGAAGAAATATGGCCACTTCTTACTCTTGAGCATCTCTTCTGAAAGGTAGATACTTTTTTCGACTTTGTTTTTTTCATTTAGAACTCTTTTATTCTAACTAAGCCGGACATTGATTTGTGTGTACTAGGATTTATGATATTCAGGCTATGCCAGGGACCAAATAGCTTGTAATTTCTATTAGGATTAAGGTTTAAAACAAAATGAAGATCACATTTTTTTACTACAATTCAGGATCATGGGGGTTTAGGCCAATGGTGAAAACAATTTTTCAGAAGGATAATTTCTATAGAAAACTGAATCATGAATCTCAAGAGTTTGTGGGAAATAATAGAAACATATTTAACAGGACGAAATGTTTTCTCTAGAGAAACATGTATATCATAACATAGAATATGGAGATTTCTCCTAGGAATAAGATCATAAGCATCCTGGCTCGTGCTCAAAGTAATTCGTGTTTCAATGGTTATTCTTTGGCATGAAGACACTGTATTTTATGATCGAGCAACAAGTGACAATAAAATATGTTTGATGATTAAGACATTACATGTATTTCCCTACTCAAAATTTGAAGGAAAATGTAAGATTTTGTGAAAATATAAATCCACATGTATAAATGAACAACAATATCAATATACAAGCGAAACTAGAGAGTAAATTGTCATGTGATACTATTTCTGACTTCTAAATGCATTCTTTTTTCAGTTGGATATCTGTGTTCAATTTGATTGTGATTGAGATTACTCTCTAGATAGTTGCTTGAAGCTGTGCTTTGAACTAGTTTATGAATCAGTTGTGACTTTGACACCTTGAATAATATGACATCTACAACAACAACAAAGCCTTATCCCACTAGGTGGGGTCGGCTACATGGATCATACGACGAATTCGTTGATCCATGTTCATAAGATTCGACATGATTTTATGCTGGCTGTCGGGGCCTAACACAACCCTCCTCCTTTATCCGGGCTTGGGACCGGCTATAAAATATAGGCGGAGTTTTTTGAATAATATGACATCTGAGTATTTTAAATTCAGTAAGAAGTTTTTTGAAGTAGTCAAGTTAAAATTCCTTGAATCTCATACCTGATTGTTTTGTTATAGGTTGTTGATATATTGTTCACCAGGAAGTAGTTTTAGACTGAATACTAGTCACCAATTATTAATGTTCTTTATATTCCAATACGCTGCCTTCTTTAACTTTAAAATCAATGTCAATCTAATAGTTGCTTCTAGTGCTGTTTTCCAGCAGTTATTGGTAATTGTTTTAAAATAAATAGATATTTTCCAGTCTATTTTGTCATGCTTTTATTTCTAGCACCAGTTTGAATAGTTATTGGTAATGCTTTTCTGTATGCACTTTTATCATTCAATTTCCGACAAAAATTGTACTTTCCTCTTCAGAAGGTCAATTACCGAGTACCAATAATTCTAGTTCAAAAGAACCAGAGAAGGTTGCATCTTCTGGATTACCCACTTCTCTCCCGCTACCTGGTGTCAGTCTAAAATCATTCAGCTTAAATGATCTGAAGACTGCCAGTAGAAATTTTAGCTCGACTTCTTATCTTGGTGAAGGAGGATTTGGTTGTGTTTACAAAGGGTGGATTGATGAGCACACCTTTGCTCCAACACGGCCAGGAGTGGGCATTGTTGTTGCCATCAAGAAACTCAAGCGGGAAAGCTTTCAAGGTCACAAGGAGTGGCTTGTATGTATTCATTGCTTCAGACTTTTAAGACAGAGGTTACAGTATAATGATATGTTAAATCGCCAATCTTCTCAACTTCCTCTTTGTTTCTTTGCAGACAGAAGTCACCTACCTGGGTCAGCTTCGCCATGAGAATTTAGTGAGGCTAATAGGATATTGCACAGAAGCTGATAACAAACTTCTGGTATACGAGTACATGCAGAGAGGCAGCTTGGAGAACCACTTATTTAAAAGTATGACAATTTTCACCTTGGTTCCTAAACTCATATCTTACAATATCCATAATTGACTTGTAGAAAAGTCTTCCAATACTGTTTATGGATGCCATTGCCTCCAATCTATTGGATGTAGGTGTTTGCATGTTTCTAGTGAAATAAAGTTTTAGATATTTGACTTAACTGATTTTTCTTTGAGAAAAAAATGCATTTGCCTTTTCTTTCTGATGTATTTTACTACACTAGTTTTTATTTTTCTACAACAATCACAGAAAGCTAAAGTCTCCTTCTTCATCATATAGAATGACTACTTATGTCGTTGAAGTAAAAGAAGATAAAAGATGACAAGCATAATTGGTTGTATTTTGTAGGAGGAATCCAGCCTATTCCTTGGGCGAAGAGGGTTAATATTGCCATCAATGTCGCACAAGGATTATCCTACTTACACAGCCTTGAAAGTCAAATTATATTTCGAGACCTCAAGGCTTCCAATGTTCTCCTAGATTCTGTATGCTTCTACTCAGTAAAATCCCATCTTCATAAAGTTTGTAAGATTGGGTAAATATTAATATCCTCAATAATATGCAGGAATTCAATGCAAAGCTGTCAGATTTTGGCTTGGCTAGGAATGGTCCTACCGGAGACAAAAGTCATGTTTCAACTCGAGTGGTCGGAACTCGCGGTTATGCTGCACCAGAGTATATTGCTACAGGTGAGCCCAAAACACTCTTCTCAAGACTATATGTTACTCTCTCTTCTATCGTTTCCATTGAGTGTTATCACAAGCTTCTGCCAATTAGACCAAGATGTCAATGTTGAGGCCCAACATTCCTTTTCTTGAGGAAAATGATAGTTGAACCTAAGAATCTATCAGACATTCTCAAAGATAATTCATATTGCATTGATAACTACGCTGTTCAATTTGTTTCTCAAAGCTTCAGATATTGTGACTAAATAATTAGGAAGTTTATTCTCAGTACCTGACTACATTCGGAAAAAAATTATCATCACAAATTGCTTCAGTAAGCTGTGATTAAACAAAATTATTTGCTTTACTTTCCATAGATTCACCCTCTGCGTTGCATTATCACCACATGACGATAACCTGTTATGGGAAAATAAAGAGATTATGAGAATTCCACATTCTTTCTGTAGATGCTATGTATTATAGATCAAAGTTTGTAAATTGATTTGCTGACAAAAGTCCACATATAGTTTCAGGTTATCTGTTGCATGTTAAATAACATATGAAAATCTATTAAAAAACTGGCAGGCCACTTGAGCTATAAGAGCGACATATACAGCCTCGGAGTTGTGCTGTTAGAGCTGTTATCAGGAAGGAGAGCACTGGATGAAGACAGGGGTTCCGCCGAGGAGACACTTGTGGACTGGGCAAAGCCATATCTTGGTGACAAAAGGAAAATGCTTAGGATCATGGACACAAGACTGGAAGGACAGTACTCGAAGAAGGAGGCCCAGGCTATCGCAAACCTCGCATTGCAATGCTTGCACATAGATCCCAGGAGTAGACCTAACATGACAGAAGTTCTTCCAATTCTGTTGCAGCTCCGAATGCCTAAAGACATGAATGCATCACACACCTATGCAAGAAAATAAGCCCATGCCAAAACATAACTTCTTATAGAAGCTCAGTGAGATATATGCTCGGCCTGGTAATTTGCAGTTTCCCCGGACAGAATCAAGTAGAACATCATGCAATCTAAGCGCAAGTATGAATTTTAGGCATGCGTTGAGTAGGAAAAGCATATGTTGTTCTCTTTTAAAAGCTATGGAATGCGGCAATAGATTAATCTTTGGCATGTCAGCAGCATTTTGATGTAGCAAATCTGTATGAAAATTTCTGAACATCACGTGTACATATCTTAAACATAGTCCCTGTAAATTATATTATCTGATCTAGCAATAAAATTTTCACATTGCATAGTTGGCCTTTGACATGACACTGTTGGCCTTTGACCAGTCTTGGCGAATTGTGTGACATACCATGTGGTCCAAGACTGAACATTTATGTTCTCTCAAATGTGGCTTGCATACATGCGTCATGTGGGGCTCCTCACTCAGCCATGCAAATGCAGATGGTATTTAAACAGGATGCCAAATAACAGGAGAGGACTGAAGATTCGGGCTGTCTGCCCTCCATGATGCAGGTGATAGGACCTCACTCCAGGAGTACGGTGAAGCTGCATATGACACCTGAAACGTGCTATGTTACTGAAGATACGTTCCATTTTGGACCAGAATTCGGTGGAGACTTCTCCCAGCTTCTCTTACTAGATGTTCTGAACATGGACCTAATGGTAATAGGCTGACAAACTTAGGATTTTGTGTCAAATAGTTACTGTTTAAGATGATTTTTTTGTTTGATTTTCTGAAATACTTACGAGTAAGTACTCTATCTGTCAAACACGGAGCTGCAATTTTCTACTAACAGCAGTCAAACATGAAGGAGTTCAAATGTGAGATTGGAGAATTTTAGCTGCCTATCTTGACATATTTAGGTGTAAAACTTGAACTTTGGAGAACCATGAAACCAGATACACTGTGATTGGAGAATTTTCTACCGGTCACAGGTGTCTTATGAATGTGATTGGGTATAAGTACTCTGTCTGATAATTGAATGTGAACACAGGCCAAATTCTGTTAAACACGGAGCTGCAATTTTCTACCAACAGCAGCTATGCATGAAGAAGTTTTAAGTATGAGATTGGACAAGTTTAGCCGCAATCTTGACGAATGTTGGGTATAAAACTTGAACTTTGGAGAACCATGCTACCACATACACTGATTTTTGTCAGAATAACGTACTGAGAGGTTAGTATTAACCATGAAGAAAAATCGTCTCAGATTTGCTAAGCACAAAGATCAATTATATCTACATACCAACATGATAATAATATACAGGAGGAAATGTAGAAACAAAAGAAGAACTCGTAAAATTCGGGGAGAAAGAAAAATAAATAAAACATATATTGATCTATAAAGGATGAGCATCCAAATAGGATGCGTCTGCACCTCCTCCTGTTCACATATGCAAATTAGATATTTAACTTCGAACTACATGTCATGCCTCAGCCCCACGTCGGAAGCTGATTCAGAATTCTCATTATTACCGCAATCATCACTTCCACTTCCACCACCAACCAAATGATCCCTGCACGTAATCCTTGTTGTGGTGACCCTCTTCTTGACACACCGCTTCCATGCCCTGACACATCTATGGAGCACCCTCTCTGTGACCTTGTTCCTTAGAGAACCAGCCCATGAATCTGTCCATGATATGCTCGCCACCACCTCTTGCAGCTCGCCAACGACCTCCGCCATCGATGGCCTTCCGTTCACTCTCTCTGAAACGCACCGGGCAGCAAGTTGCAGCATTCGAAATATCGGCGCCTGCACGCTGTCTCGCAGTTCTACTCTGTCGTCACAGACTCTGGAGAGTTGACCGGCTCTGATCATTGTCACGGCCCACGGAACAATCGATGACGTTTCGTAGTCCATGTCCATGGCCTTCCTTGAGCTGATAAGCTCCAACAAGACGACGCCGAAGCTGAATACGTCGTTCTTGGGGCCTAGCTCTCCTGAGTCAGCGTACCATGGATCCAAGTAGCCAATAGTGCCCGCAGCTGGTACTGCTCCGTGGTCACCAGAGTGCACACAGTCTCTTACTGCCAGACTGAAGTCTGCCAACCTTGCATTCCATTTGCTGTCGAACAGAATGTTCGCCGACTTGACGTCGCGGTGGATGATCGCCGGCGTGGACTCGTGGAGCGAAAGAACGGCACGGCCAATCTGAAGAGCCCACGTGGCGCGCTGAGGCCATGAAGGTGGATCCGTAGAAGCATGCAGGAGGTCGTGGAGCGAGCCGTGGCACATGAACTCCATGATCAGAAGCTTGGCAGCGCTTGGACCATGACAGACTCCTACGAGGTTGATGACGCATGGGTTCCTTATAGACGCGAGTATATCGATCTCGTTCCGTAGCTTAGCATGGTTTTGAAGGGATTGGAGCCCTTCTGATGCCTTCTTCACTGCAACTAGCTGCCCACCTTTAAGAACGCCTTTGTAGACACTTCCATGGCTTCCCTTACCGATTAGCCGATGAAGACTGAAACCATTGGTGGCCGCCTCGACGTCGTGGAAGCTGAACTCTTTCATCTAAAACTCTTCTTCCTTTCCTCAAGAAGTTAGGGAGAAATGAGTATGTGCACAGGAAAGGAGGAGAGGCAAACTGTAAAGGAGAAGAAAGCAAAGGTTGGATGGCAAATGTTAAAGTTAAAGGCAAAGGGTACATATACTAAGAGGTGATAAAGTGGAAGAAGATGCTTTGTTTCTTTTCTTTGGTCCCCCAAAAGAATGAACTTTTGGCATGAAAAACCTGTTTGCATATTGCACATATTGTTGGGACCTGTGATCAGTGTTCCAATCCTGTAACAAAGAACCAAACTTGTACCAATTTGGATCCCATGGCATCATTAGTGGAATGTTGTAGCTCATGGAAGTTTTCTATGATATCCTAGAAAGAGTGATATCACCAGAATAAATTGTCCCATTATCCTTGCAGTCCATGGGGAGGACCTTTTGATCTGCATGCCTTGCCCCATCCAACAAGCTAATATGACATCCATTAGTTTATTTTGCTGAAACATGATGCAAGAATCTTAGGGCTGGAATATAGAATCCAAGGGCTCTACTTTTTACAAATTCGTCAGCATGGCCACTATTGTAATCACCCATTATTGTTTTACTTCGGCTTGCAGTGTGGTTCTTTTGCTGATAAAGACCTCTGATATGGATTGGAATCTGATTTCGGTGTTTAAACACACCTGTCCATTGCGAAAACGTTGCTACGTTGGATCCACACTTATCAGAAAAACCTGCTGAAATTTCGTGTTCTGTACTTGAAAGTTGAAACAGTTAACACTGCTCAGCAGACATCTGTTCAGAGTTTGGTGCGATGGATTTGGCGCACCTTGTTCAGAAACTGTGGGGCGACATTTTCTCCACTTTTATGTTTGTGTGATGTAAAATCCATCATAAGACGCTTCTTACGCATGCCGCCTACGCAACAAATCAAAGTGGATTAGGTGATGGTCCACTTCATCATCTCTCTCTCCTCATGGTCAGAAGCCATTTTTCAGATAGAAAACTACGTGCATTACGGTAGGCAATTATGGACTCTCGAGATTAGAGTCTGACATAAAGAGCAGTTCGATAAATCTGAGGAGATTCAAAACTACACGCAATAATGCGTTGTGATTATAAAGTTTATTTATATGCTGACATGAATTATTCATTAAAAATCCAAATCCTGTATTCTTGCTAGTTTTGTCAGTAGTACTTATCCTTTTCACGTGTCTCTGGGCTGACTGATAAATGTGTCTTTGTTTTTTTATTTCCTTTTTGTTTCTGAAGTATGACATAATTTTCAACAGTTTTGTCTCCTGTTCGTTAACCGAAGGCGCTGGCTGTGTAATTAGGGAGAGGGGGTCTGAGAGGCCATAATTATAGAACACCTTTTGCATAATATTATAATATAAGGAGTGTATACGGTCCACGGATATGACTGCAGGTCTCAATTGCATCCTTGACATCCCTTCACTTATTAGTAATTATTCCTGATTTGAATTAACATTTCATCATTACTCTGATTAATCATTATTAGCCCATCATTTAATGAAGAAAATTGTGTGTTTGGACTTTTGGATCAAGCCATCTTCCTCCTGCAAATTTAAATTGATCACGGTAGCATTTTCTAATGGTTTAACTTACCAAGCATATATATATATGGGGAGAGCGAAGGGAATATCAAGGTGCTACCATAAAGGTGCAGTGACACCATGTGCCCACAACTTCAAATCATCGGATTTGAGATGGACGGCCTTGATGAACATGCATTGGTTCAGTGTAGGTTCACGTCCGGCTCACACATCGTACGGGTCGGTTCACAAGTTGCTGGTCCGCCGTGCATCTTCTCCCCTCTCGTGAGAACTTTTCTCTACACGAGAACTCCAAGCTCTTTCTCTCTGTGTTGGGAGACGACGACGGCACCGGGCGACAATGGCGACGGAGGGGAGAAGACACGTCCTGAGATCTAAGATCTGGGAACTGCATCGGCCGTCGCCATTCGCCCCTCTGTGCAATCCGTCCTTTGCCGACGAGATTGCCGACTTTCGTCGATGCCCCTTTTTTGCTTGCACAAAGAACCGCCGTCCTTCATTTGCTCTGGATGTCTTTGGATGTATCTCTGCGCGGATCTCACCCCCTGGTCGGAGCTCCGTGGATTATTGGACCTCGCGCTTTAAGAGACGAATGGAGGAATGTGGACACAAATCGACACTCTCAAACTGGACGAATCAAGTTGAACTGTGCACATACATCTGATTCTTCCATCTCAAATTAGACGATTCTCAATGTGTGAGCACAATGTGCTAGCACCCTAATGTTCCTCGTATATATAATATCTTATATATCATCTGATTCTTTCATCTCAAATCGGACGATTCTCAATGTGTGAGCACAATGTGCTACCACAAATATATAGTTGCACAAATGTGTGATAGCACCCTAATGCACCTGGTATATATAATATCTTATATCTTATATATATATATTACGCGAACAATGAACATAGACCACTAGTATATTGATGTTATAGAACGAAGGAAAAACGCAGGAACTAGTATCTTACATGGCAAAAATGAATTATATATTTCTTTTACTTTTGACTTCATTGATAAAAAAAAATAACAATATAATATTGAAGAGAAGTTTTTCAAGAAATTGTATTGCTGTCTTTCCATTTATTTGGAAACTAAAATTATTTTTTTTTCTGGAAAAAGGATATTTTTCGATTGGCCTATAAAAAAATTTAATTGTCGCCCCCGTATACGTGCGTAATTACTTCAGATTCCTAAGATTAATTTTTCTTGTTGCCAAACAATGGATACAAGTTATTATTGGAAAAAAAAACGTACATATTTTTCAAGGACCTTATTTTTAGAAAACAAATATTGGGGCAAGACTTCAATGATTAAATTAAATATTAACAAGATAAGGATGAGCAAAAGGTGGAAGAGTGATGGGCCACATTTGACGGGTTTTAAAACATGGGCTGGGCTTTGGGCCTCGTTTTATTCGGGGGAAGGTGTTTACGAGTTTCCGTAGGGGCTGCTGGTCCGCTTTGGCCCATTTATGTTGAGTTTCATTTTTTTTTTATTTCAAATGGAAAAATGAGTATAAGACTATAAGTGTATTATATAATTTAATATAGTGTACGCATACACGGCACACACCTATCTTTATATTATACCATAAATTATAGTGAAAAATTCGATGTATATTCATTTTGGCATTATTATATTATTATTTTTAAAAGTGTACTCGTAATTTTATTATGTAATATTTATAATATATTTACATATATTTTACGTGGACTCTCACTATGTTTAATCAGAAGCAAAATATACATATATTATATAATTTATTATAAGTTTTCGACGTTAATCAGGAGCAATGACTTATCACTCTTGGCTGACATCTTCACTTCGGTGCAAATTTTATGTCGTCAAATTCTTTCTTGTGCGAGGCAACAACTAAGAGTCCACCTTTATTTCATCACATGCATAGAAGAATATGAAAATTTTAACTAAACAATACATAAAAAAAAGATTAGAGATCCGAATATTTTTTGGATGAAATGAAAATTGCAGATACAATAAATTTTTTTGGTATTTTGTGCATACGTGTCCGTGTTGTACATGTGCACATATTTTTATAGAATGTGATGGTTAGATAGTTTAGTTAAATTTATAAGTCAGTCAAAATAAAATTAAAAATTATAAGTAATTTTCAAATTTCTCCCTATTTAATAGTTAAATAAGAGAGTTGGTAAGTCAATCTTTTACCTACTTATAACTAAAAATAATAATAAATGGGTGATCTTAACTTATTTTGTGAGGGAAAAATTATCAATTATTAGTAGTATTTTACTCTTAGAATATATATAAATTTTTTTATGTATTTTTTTATTATAATATTAATTTTTTATTATTTAATTAAAATAATAATTTATAAAAATTTTTATTATCATACATGTAATTACAACTTCACTTGTTAACACCTTAATTTATCAGTCAGCTAAGCCAAGTAGACCCTAAAACAATAAAAGGTACGCTATCAATTTGGGTTGAAAACTTAACATTGGATCAAAATGAATTAGAAAAGCTATCATATATTTTTGTGACATAATACTACATCTCCTAATGCAATAAACATTCTATCATGTGCTTTTTGAGGTCCCTCTTTCCCCTTTTCTCGTCTATAAGTTGGAATTTGGATTGCAAGAAATGAAGCCCCTCAAGAAATAAATGATTTCTGAAATATTCATCACTTCATTTTTATGAAATATCATGATATCTCAACGCACGATCCAACGGTCTAAACGTCTCCCATAATCCTGCCCACAACCGAAATGGACATATTGAACATGGCATTCAACCAATAAGACAAAATCTACATGAAGAGTTTGATTGGAGAATAAATTTGAAAGAAGTAAAACATAACAAAAGTTCAATATATTCCTATCCTTACTTGGGGTTGGACACTTGGAGTGAAGAGATACAATTAAAGATATGATATTTTATAGCTAAAATATTTTATTATAAATAATTGTTATTTTTATTATTACAACAGATATAATAATATGATAATTTATGATTAAACACAAAAAAGATACATAAAAAGATAGAAATATGATTATTCTTCTTGTCTATAATCTGGTTGGAGGATCGCATTGGTCATTTTCACATTTTTCTATGTAGTTTCTAAAAAAAATGAGGTTTGATGAAATTACACATATTTTAAATGATGTTTGATTACATCCTCGGAATGATTCCATATTCGATATCTATTTTGCAACCACCGAATGACCTTGATCTTGATTTAGTGAGAATAACTTTTAAGTAAAGTTATTAAGATGTTGATCTTTTGCTATATTATTATAATTAAGCACATTTTAAGCTTAATATTTAAGTTATAAAAGTTTTGCGATTCTCGTAAGATTTGTCATAAAACTCATCCTATAATTCTTTTACAATCCTAATTAACATTTCGATCTTAACAATTTTGCTTCAAGAATTGGATGGAGTGAGTATGACTCCTTTAAGTAGAGATTTCAAGTTTGAGAACTCATAAATATAATTTTTTTTATTAAGAATCTTATTTATTATTGTTAGGCACATGATACGGGATGACTTTATCGAATTAATGAAGTTCGATGATGTCTCGATCTTCAATCCGTAAATAGTGCATATAACCACTTTCTAGATATCTGAGCTAAAAAAAACGCGTCTCAATTAAAATACTTTGTGTTCCGAAAAAAGCATACTAATAATTGATTGGGTTTTAATTATAGTACATGAGAGAATTGACTTATTAGTGAAATTAGGACTTCCCACAAATATTAATTCTTTTCTTTATAGTATAATAAGTAAATAAATAAATGAAAGACGAAAAGAATCCAAAACATTTATACAGTGACGTGTCATTGTCCCACTCGTATTTATGATATGCTTGCAAGGTTTGCATGGGCCATCATATCCAAACATATCAGCATGCCTTATCCTTTAAACTCACTTCATCATCATTCAAACTAATCATATACTTCATTCATTTGCTCATTTATTTATATTTGTCGTCTTAATCATCATACTATTTTTTTTCTGACGAAAATAATAATAATAATAATTTATTATTATACTTAAGACAATCCTAAACATAACAATCAACACCGTCCTCGTCAGCTCCCCTTAGAAGCAACGAAAATAACACAGTGGAAGCTGCTCTCACATCTTCTTCATAGCCCATCCGTTGCCGTTTGATCTCTATCCAACGGTCCGAATCCGATGCAAAATCATTTCACACTCGTTTCCCTCCATACATTTAATAAGATCTCGGAAGTGGGGGGGACCAAATCGAAGCTATTAAATCCTTGTCGAAACCTGATCCATTTCCCCCGTCCGCGCTCGTTAGATGCGATAGAATCCAGGAAGGATGTTGCGAGATTCGATGGGCCTCGTGATCGTTTCTTGATTTTGGCGAGCGTGCTGTTTTTTTTTTTTTGGTTTTTGATTAATTTCCTGGCGAGGGAACGCAAGAATGAATAGCGGAGTTGCATACTGCAAGCTGTTCCTGGTGGTCGCCGTTCTCTATTCATGCTTCGCCGGCGGGCAGTCGGCGACGCAGACGGCGTCGCTGACCGTGGACGCGTCGGATGGATCCGGCAGGAAGATACCCGACAACATGTTCGGTATATTTTTCGAGGTGAATTAATGGTTGACTTATTTCTTTCTCTTTTCTTCTTCTGTTGCACTATACTGCAAGAGATTGCTGTTCAAGGAGTGAAGTTTTTATCATTTCTAATGATCGAGCTTGGAAAATTCGTCACTGGGACGAATAACTATATGATGAGAGAAAAGTGAATGAAGTGGAGTAGAGTTGATGCTTTGGTATTGCTGATATTTTCAATTGTTGTATGTGAGTGATTGTTTCATTGTAACTATGATAATTGTGGCTAAGAAGAGAACTTGAATTGGCACTCGGTTATCAGATTTTGTATATTCTGAATTATCTGATTTCTTGTTTGTACTCAGTTCAGTTACTACGATTGCAAAATAAGCATTCAATTTATGGTATATAGATTGATGTACTCGAAATATAATTTCTAATGCATTACAAATGTTCCTTTGCTGTCTATTTTATCAATTTACTTAGTTAATGCCTTCTTACTGGTTTAACGTGATTTATAGGAAATTAACCATGCTGGAGCAGGTGGATTATGGGCAGAGCTTGTGAGCAATAGAGGTAAGACTTCTGTCTGGGAATAATTTTATTGAGTTTCTTCTTTGTTATGTATGGAAATAACAATACTAAACATGGAATGATTTTATATTCTTGGTAATATTAATACTAAAATGACATAGTTGATGCTAAAACTTAGTTATTGCTTCTTCACGATATCACAATTGTGCTCAGAAACTTTCATATGACAGTTCACAACTTGAGTAATCAAGTTAAGTTCTAAACTTGGAAATGGCATAGTTGTATGCACTTTTGTCTACTATTAGGGGAAAAAATTCTTCATCTTTCAGTTAATTTCTTATCCACAAGCAGTAGATGGAGGTCTTCTTATAAAGAGGGAAATGGTAATTGGGATAAAATGGTTAACTATGCATCAAAGGAGCAACTTATAAATGAAACCATTCGAAGTTTCATAAAGTCAATTGTGGATCATCTGTGTCCAGTCTTTGTCAAATTATATGCTTGGAGCCTACATTGTATGGATTAACTTTTGAGGGATAAAAGGATGTTTTTGGCGATTAAGTACTGACCATTTACTGCAGGGTTGACCTACCATTGGATTTGGCTTTAAGTTATTGCCCAAATCATTCTTCTGAATCTGACACATCAATTTCAGGTTTTGAAGCTGGAGGTGAACATACTCCTTCAAACTTTGGTCCATGGACCATAATTGGAAATGAACAGCAGATATATGTACTAACTGATCGGACATCTTGTTTTGAGCGCAATATGGTTGCACTCCGTATGGAGATAATTTGTGATACAAAAGGAGCCAATATATGTCCAACCGGAGGTGTTGGGATATACAACCCAGGTTACTGGGGCATGGTGAGCTCAGAATTCTTTTAGAAGGAACTTTTACTTGTAAATTAATAAACAATTCCTCTCTATTTGTGTATTGTAGGGAAAACAGTGAACAAAATTCAGATATGATCGCACATTTTTGTATCTATATTTTTCTGTGCTGGATGACGGCATTGTTCATATACATATTTTGTGCAAATGTACGAAGTTTTTCTGTCAAGAAAAGTGCATACACTAATCATACTATCCTGAGTCTTCAGGGTTCTATCAACTTCTTTACAATATTAGTTATTAACCATTGTTGTTTCTTTTTCTTTGTATGATGGTGTTCCTTCTTCCTTATATTCCAGAACATTGTTCAAGGGGAGACCTATAAGGTTAGTCTGCATCTTAGGTCCTCAGGCTCAGTGAACCTATCTTTGTCGCTGACAACCTTGGATGGTTCTCAAAATCTTGGCACTGCTACAATTATGTGAGAGCAAATGTTTTCCAGCAAAATAAAAGTTTTGAGTCTCATATTACAATTTGGCTTCTTCGATAATTACTTGATGTTCATTATCTTGTAGTGCGGCAGTTTTGGCAAACTGGACAAAGGTTGAACTTCTGATTACAGCCACAGGTTCAAGTGTAAATGCAAGATTTCAGTTGACAACCACTAAGAGAGGTGTTATTTGGTTGGATCAAGTGTCTCTTATGCCATCTGATACTTACAAGGTGGGTATTTCTAGTAAGATGCCTATAGTTGGGCACAGACAACAGCTAAACATTTCTTCTATGGATGTATGCAAGTTTATGGAAAATTTACATCTATTTCCAGATCATAAGGATGAGATCTTGGAGTTTACACGTTAAAAAAATGAAACATTTCTTCTAGTTCTAGCATCTCTTGTTCTTTATTTGGTCGTAATTTAGTATGAAAATTATCACAGGGGCACGGGTTCAGGAAGGATCTTGCAACAATGTTAGCAGATCTCAAGCCCCGCTTTCTCAGATTTCCTGGTTTGTGTCCATGTTTTGTTGTTAATACTGTATTGTATCATGACCAATAAGTTTTATTTGTTACTTCGAATGCATATAAGCTATTTAATTTTTGTTACAAAATATATTTGCAATTATAGTAATGTTCAGAAACCCCAGTCTATATTAGTTGGTGAAATTCAGCTCTTCACTGCCATGACTCATGCATCGTCATAAGGGCTAATAAAGACTAAGGCATTTCTTAAAACCAACAGGTCCTAGTTGGTGTGTCTTTGTGAACTAAAAGTACTTGTACATTTAGCCAGCTTGACTGGTCATCCAAGTTTAGAAGACTTCTTATATGTTTATTATTTTCATGAAAGGGAAGGTAGGTTTGACATTACTTTCTTTCCCAACTGATTGTGACCTGTTAATCTCTTGTGTATGAGTGCTACATTTCAAAAGATAAAGTTATGAAATGCAAAGGCTTCATACACAGGTGCAGTACTTTAGTGAAATATTATTTTTTATATTGTTCCAAAGAAGCTTATCCATGCATTTCAGTGGTCTTCCTTGAACACTTAGTTTTATTAAAAATAAATTCCCCTCCCTATTTTTCATGTGCTCGGATAATGAAATGGTTAGTAAGAATATTGAGCAACAACATTGAGAAGTGAGTATGTGGGTTTTAACCGATTCAGGCGACTAACTTGTGACACTTCCTATTGTTCTAGGTGGTAGCTTTGTTGAAGGCCAATGGTTAAGTAATGCTTATCGATGGAGAGAAACTGTTGGTCCATGGGAAGAACGTCCTGGCCATTTTGGAGATATTTGGAAGTATTGGACTGATGATGGACTGGGATATTATGAGTTTCTTCAAGTATGCATTTCAATTGTTTTTTTCCTATTCTTTGAGAACTTTTCTTAATCGTTCACAATGGTTAAGTTATTCTTGGTTCTGCCTTGCTACAGCTAGCGGAAGATCTCGGAGCCTCCCCTGTATGGGTGATCAATGGAGGTAGTTGTCATTTTACAAAAAAAAGCAGTTAATTTGCAGACGACTTTTAATAACCTCTTTTTCTCTTCAATTATTTTCATCTTGTCATATGCTAGGTATCAGTCGCAATAATGAGATTGACACTTCACTTATCTTCCCTTTTGTTCAGGCATGTCCTTGACTTTTGTCACTTTGTTTGTTGTTGGCCATTTTTGAAACTTTACAAATTTTTTTGTGAAATATAATTAGTTCCTAGAATGTCACTCAACTCTATTTCCTTAGATTAGTCTGATTCTCATAATCTGATTTCCATTTTTTTTTTCATTTTTTGGATCCTTTAATTTTTAATTTCTTCTCGGCAAGAAATTTTGCTGGGGGTTGTGCATTTCTGTTGTGTACAATTAATGCATCATGTATATACAGTACCTTAAATTATTGGTGACTAATATTACATTCCTAGAATGAACAATATAGAGGCCTGTTGCATTCTTGTTACAATGTAGTCTTCTGACAGTAGGAAATACTTTCACATTGTCCAAAGTACATCAAAGACTGTCTGCATTGTCTTATTATAAAGTCTTGCCAGTTGTTCACACCACGAAAGAATGGAAATAAAACAAACTGAGGTATTGATTCTGTTGACCATGTCATAGTTGTGTCAGTAACCTTGAATCACTTTCTTGATGAGTTCATCCAGTAAGATATTTCATTGTCCATTATGCAACACAGGCATCCATGTCTTTCGGTATATATTTCTGGTGGGTGTAACATTGAACTGACATACACAAATATAAATCATCCAATCTGACCTTATTGCACATTCAATACACTTGATTTTCTCCAAGTTACATGTCAAGCTAGATTTTCAATTTACTAAAATGTTTCGTAGGAAATAACATTACCAAGTAAGAAATGAAATTTCTGTGGATTATGTTTTCTTTCTTCACAGTGAGATTTCTGCTCCTTATTGATGTCCAACCACTCTACAGGATATCCTTGAAGGCATTGAATTTGCTAGAGGAGATTTGAATTCTAAATGGGGCTCAGTTCGAGCAGCAATGGGTCATCCAGAACCTTTTGATTTGAAATATGTTGCAATCGGGAACCAGAACTGTGGGAAAAGAAATTATCGAGGTTAACATGCTTCACATTTTCAAAATTTTTGCTGTTGCATTAGAAAATAAACCGTCAACACTTAGATCTGATATTCATCCTGCCTGAATCCTTAGATTTTTAATAGTTTTTTTTTAACTTTTATGCATACATTTTAAAAACTTCTGTAGTTTTTGCTGTTGCATTAAAAAATAAACCGTCAACACTTAGACCTCATATTCTTCCTGCCCGAATCTGTAGATTTTTAATAGGTTTTTTTTTTACTTTTATGCATTCATTATTTAACTTCAATCTACTTGTTAAAGCCTCAACGAGATAAATATGTTAATTATTGTGATAAATACAGGATCATGCAATTAGAAGCGTCTAGCTAGATCTTGATACTCTTCTGATCGAAATGTTACAGGAGATTAATAATGATATATGACTGTTGGATCAATTGAAAAACTTTTGTTATTGTATAGATGGAATATCTGTCAAAATGTGATAAGCCAGGTCAGAGCTTTAAGATTTTGCTAGGATGGGTAGGAAGATGGTATATCAATTTTACAATGTGATAAATCGGATTAGAAATTGTACACAAATGGAATATCTGTTACAAGGTGATAAGGTTTTCACTGGTCTTTGCCGGTAGGTCATGATGTGCCTCGAGATGGCTGTCTCCGATCAGAAGAATTTGTTAGGATTAGAAAAATAGTAAATCAGATAAGAATTTGTACAAGACGAACTATCTGTTTCAATGGAGAACACTCTTTTCTAGCGTATTTTTCCTAAAAATTCAAAATCAAAATAATAAATCAAGAAAAAAGATGTACTGCTTATTTTCATCTCAAACAACTCAAAGGAGATGAGTTCGACTTCATCTTCACCTAATGTTGTTCGTGGTCATTGTGCACATCAACAAGTTCTGAATTATCCAAAACTTCATGTTACGTGAATATTTTAGAAATACAACTTGATGCAACAAGACTATATGCCTGCAACCTGAATTGTTCATTCCCTGGTGATTATAGGAATAACGATTAGTCAATCCGAACTATATTCTTGACCATCTAACTAATTTATTGGTAACTCATACTACAGTGCAAGATCCCATACAAATTCTCAGAATGGCAAACTATAATTTATCCACCTTTCTGGCCATTTTTCTGAAACATATCCTTCCTTCCATTTCTAATCAGTAAGATTGTCTCCTTATTTTCTTTTGTACTGAGTGAAAAACGTATTACCAAACTATATAATCTGGCTATAATCCCTCATTAGATATAGCATGCAGCTTCCATATTCTAGAGGTGCACAAAACTATTAAACTTTTTCAACAACTTCACAATATAGAAAGGTAATATTCATTTGCGCAGATTCAAACCTTTAGAACACACATCATGTTACATATATTTCATGGATTGATTGTTGAGGGGCAAAAGATTTGTTGTCTCTGACCTTACTACTTATTTCAGGAAACTATTTGAAGTTCTATTCTGCTATAAAAGCTTCCTATCCAGATGTCAAGGTTATAACAAATTGTGATGGATCTTCAGGCAGCCTAGACCACCCAGCTGATCTATATGATTTTCATGTAAGGATCCTCAAATGATTTTTTTAATTTGTCCACAGTAACGCCTTGGGCATTTTTGTTTGGTCTTTATTAAGGCCACTTTATATTTTAATACAATTAACAATGTCACTTCTTTAATAGGTCTATACTTCTGCTAATAATATGTTTTCCATGGCTCATCAATTCGATCGGACCTCACGTAGTGGCCCAAAGGTGAATTAAATTAATGATATCCTGCTGTGACTATTTTCTGGGCTCCCCCAATCTTTTTGTAAAGTTCTTTGGTGCTTGACTTACTAAAAAATTATGGTTTCAGGTGTTCGTTAGTGAGTATGCGGTTACTGGAAATGAGGCAGGCAAAGGAAGCTTTCTGGCAGCATTGGCACAAGCTGGTTTTCTTATTGGTTTGGAAAGAAACAGGTACTTGTATATGTTAAGAGTCATAAAAGACCTATATTATTTGGTCAAAACCCGTACGACATTTTTTTACAAGTTTAGAATGATATAATCAGTGAAATTATACCTTACAATGTCGTTGCAGCTGAATTAGACAGTTCACTACTCAAAAGTAAGGAGTTTTTACTTTAGTAGCTTGTTAAACCTATTTATTATTTTTTTTTTCTTACATAATGCCAAGTGTCAGCATAAAGTACTACTTGTTCACTGGACTTTCTTCATATATAAACTTGGTTCTGTTGGTTAGCATACTCGGGCACGGAACTCCGCTAAAAACTGATTTTTGATGTTCAATGTTCCAATGGTGTCAGTTTTTTTTAACTATGATTACATGTAAACTTGGTCTCTTGAAGTCTTGAATAATATTGCGAGTTGGAAATACTTGTTTGAATGTGTTATTATTGGTTTATGATTGTTAATTTGCCGGATTATGTTTTGAGCAGCGATGTTGTTGAGATGGCAAGCAATGCACCACTTCTTGTCAATGTCAATGATCAAGGGTACTATTTCCTTCTGAATTCTAACCGATTCCTTTATACTTCTTTCCATTCACATCAAGGGTAATGTTCCCTGATAGAAAGTTTACTTGTAACAGAGATAATAAGTAATTAGGACTTATGTCCAGTTACTTGGTCCCAGTAGACTCAATCTTTCAACCTGGAAATTTTATGCTAATTAACTCCTTATTACATGCACTTCATTTTCGTTTCTTTATTTCGTTAAGGTTTGTCCCGGATGCCATTTTCAACTCCTGGCAGCTGTATGGAACTCCTACCTACTGGATGCAACATTTCTTCAAAGATTCCAGTGGTTCAATTCTTCATCCGTCCAGCATACAATCAAGCTCCTCCAGAAACTTGATTGCATCAGCAATAACCTGGCAAAACTCCCAAGACAATCGAAGCTACCTAAAAATAAAGGTCCTTGCATTCTCGCGACACATTAGATGTGACTCAATTTGTTCTAGAATTTCTGTGAAACCTTTCACACCTGAGTGCCTGCTTCAAGTTGGGTCATTGTCATGAAATTATAATAAATTAAGTACTTTTGAAGATAAAACCAACTAACTTCACTTCCCAATTTTCCTTTCATATTATCCTCCCTTGTTCTATTCTTATTATGGCTGCATCTTAGGGTTAGATGGCTTGACAAAGGATTAGATAGATGGCTCATACTTGTGATTACATTTTTTATTGACATCTAGCATAACCAAAGAATCAATATTATATAAAGAATTTATTTTCAACTGCTTGAAAAGGTTGACTATCTATATGTAGATACTTTGATCAATTGACATATTTCAATAAGTCCATACATTTTGTCTATTCAACTTCATGTGACCTTTGTGTATGATTGTGCCATTGTTTTCTACTTTATGCATGCTGTTGTTTTGAATCTAAAAATTGTTTCTTGCAGATTGTCAATTTTGGAAGTGACACTATAAGTCTAGCAATCTCCATTAATGGATTGCAAAATCGTATCAGTGCATCAGGATCTACAAAAACTGTACTTACATCAGGGCAATTGGCAGACGAGAATTCCTTTAAGGAACCAACCAAGGTAGCGTTATCATATCATATGCTCCATAGGTGACAATAGAAACAAGCACACCTGCCTAAATCAGAGTTTTAAGCAGAAATAGGGACATCTGCTTAAATCAGAACCAAACAAAGAATTGATGTCAGAATCTGAGAACAAAGAAAGACAAGAAATAATGGATAAAAAGGCAAACAAACTGCTCCAGATCCTCTACTGCTTATATACTGCAATCTGCCTTGTAACAATTACTCATCAAAAAATTTTCTCGTGTACAATCTAACCACAAACTCCGCCTATATTTTATAGCCGGTCCCAAGCCCGGATAAAGGAGGAGGGTTGTGTTAGGCCCCGACAGCCAACATAAAATCATGTCGAATCTTATGAACATGGATCAACGAATATATTGTGTTAATGCTAGGTCGTTACCCGTAAGTAACGCGCTGTACAGCTCGGGTACAGTGATAAGAGAGCAAGAGCCGCTGCATCCTCGCCTGAATGCAGTGTTAAATGAGCAAGGGCTACCACACTCTAATGGACGGAGGCGGTTAAAGAAGCTAGTTCATGAGACTAAGGTCAGATTAGGTTCTTGGAACATTGGGACGTTGAATGGGAAGCGCCTCGAGGTGGCACAAGTAATGGACCAGCGTAAGATTAGTATCTTATGCTTGCAAGAAACTAGATGGGTAGGAGAGGGAAGTAAAGAGATTAGGTTAAATGGTTCCAAACTTTGGTACACAGGTAAGGTAAATGGAAGGAATGGTGTTGGTATTATCGCGGATGCAGAATGGAGGAAGAATGTTGTGGAAGTTAAAAGGATTGAGGATCGAATCATATCCGTGAAAGTAATTGTTGGAAAGGAGACTATGAACATTATTAGTGCATATGCACCCCAAGTAGGAGCAGAATCACATCTCAAGGAGAAGTTTTGGGCAGATATGGAGGGTTTGATTGAAAGTATACCAACAACCGAGAAAGTTTATATTGGGGGAGACCTTAATGGACATGTTGGTAAAGAGGCAGGACCACATGCAAGGGTTCATGGTGGTTTTGGTTTTGGGGAGTTGAATGAGGAAGGACAAACTATTATTGATTTTTCTTTAGCATACGACCTTAAGATTATCAACACTTGTTTTAGGAAGAGAGAGGAACATTTAATCACATACAAAAGTAGAACTCATAGGTCTCAAATCGATTTTTTCTTGATAAGAAATACTGATAAAAGACGTTGCACTAATTGCAAAGTAATTTCTGGGCATGGGGTGACTACACAACATAGATTGTTAGTTCTTGATATGCAAATAAAATGTATAAAACCAAAATCCCGAACAGTTTTTGATCGAAAGATCAAGTGGTGGCAGTTAAAGGGGGAGAAGCGAGAGACTTTTAGAAGTAAGTTATTAGAGGAAAGTGTGTGGGAGTTAGAAGAAGATGCTAGTATCATGTGGAAGAATGTGGCAAAAAAGGTTGAAATGGTTGCTAAAGCCATTTTAGGAGAATCAAAAGGTTTTGGACCACGAGATAAGGAGACTTGGTGGTGGAATGAGGAGGTCCAAGAAAAGGTGCGTAATAAGAAGAATTATTTCAAGGCGATACACTTGGACAATAGTTCTGACAATTGGGAAAAGTATCGTTTGGCGAAAAGGGAGGCTAAGAAGGCAGTTAGTGATGCTCGTGCTAAAGCATATGAGGGGTTTTATAAGGAGTTAGGGACAAAGGCGGGTGAACAAAGGATTTACAAGATTGCAAGGAACAAAGAGAAGGAGTCGAGAGATTTGGATCAAGTAAGATGCATAAAAAATGAAGTTGGCAAGGTTTTAGTTACTGAAGGAGATATTAAGAACAGATGGGAAGAGTATTTCTATAAGCTATTTAATGATGGATGTGAAGGTTCGCGTTGTGATTTGGAGGACTTGACAGTTAGCGAATGTGAGCTTAATAGGTCATTTTATCGTAGAATTAGAGTCTCGGAGGTTAGCGAAGCTCTTAAGAAAATGGAGAATGGTAAAGCCGTTGGACCGGATGGTATACCGATTGAAGTTTGGAAATGTTTAGGAGAAAAATGTGTGTTGTGGTTATGTAAACTATTTAATGAGATTTTACGGTCGAAAAAAATGCCTGATGATTGGAGATTAAGTACATTAGTTCCTATTTACAAAAATAAAGGGGATATTCAGAATTGTGCAAATTATAGAGGGATTAAACTTATGAGTCACACTATGAAATTATGGGAAAAAGTGATTGAACATAGATTGAGAATGGAGACTAGTATTTCTGAGAGACAATTTGGGTTCATGCCAAGAAGATCCACTACAGAGGCGATTTATTTACTAAGGGGGATGATGGAGAAGTATCGAAGTAGGAGAAGAGACTTACATATGGCTTTCATTGACTTAGAGAAGGCGTATGATCGGGTACCAAGGGATGTACTTTGGAAAGCCTTGCAAAAGAAGAGGGTGAATGTTGCCTACATTAAGGTAATACAAGATATGTACGATGGGGCATTGACTAGGGTTAGGACACCCGGAGGTGAGACAAATGAATTTCCTATAGGAATTGGCCTATATCAAGGATCAGCTTTAAGCCCGTATCTATTTAATTTAGTTATCGATGCTATAACCGAGAGTATCACAGAGGAGGTACCTAAGTGCATGCTATTTGCGGATGATATAGTACTTTTAGCGGATTCAAGAGAAGAGATTAATACAAAATTGGAAATATGGAGAAATACGTTGGAGTCAAAGGGTTTTCGTTTAAGTAGGAATAAAACAGAATATATGCATAGCAATTTCACAAATAAACAACTTAGAGACGATTTGAAAGTTAGGTTAGGGGAGGATATAATTCCTCAAGTGACAAAGTTTAAATATTTAGGATCAATTGTAAGACAAAATGGTGAGATTGATGACGATGTTAATCATAGAATTCAAGCTGGTTGGTGTAAGTGGAGGAAAGCCACTGGAGTTCTTTGTGATAGAAAAGTACCCAATAAAGTTAAAGAAAAATTCTATCGTACTGCTATAAGGCCAACAGTGTTATATGGTAGTGAATGTTGGGCTATGAAGGGACAACATGAACGTAAAGTGGGGGTAGCCGAAATGAGGATGTTGAGATGGATGTGTGGTCATACAAGATTAGATAAGATTAGGAATGACCATATACGTGAACGAGTCGGAGTGGCTCCTATTAGTGAGAAAATGGTAGAGAATCGTTTGAGATGGTTTGGTCATGTTTAGAGAAGACCATTAGATGCGCCAGTAAGAAGAGTAGATCAAATAATCTGGAGTCCGATTAAAAGAGGGAGAGGGAGGCCAAGGCGGACACTTGGCGAACTAATAGAGCAAGATCTATTGGTGAATAATATACCGAAAGGTTTGGTTACTAATAGAGCGGAATGACGTCGTATGATCCATGTAGCCGACCCCACCTAGTGGGATAAGGCTTTGTTGTTGTTGTTGTGGTACAATCTAACCACAGAGTTTTATTCCTATTGAAATAAATGTTGTACAAAATAGGTTACATAATCATTATGTTCCTGGTCCATTAACTACTAATTTGATGCTGATGATGCAGGTTGTGCCTATTACTAGTCTGCTTCAAAATGCTGGTCAACGGATGAATGTTGCAATCGCCCCATATTCGATCAATTCATTTGATTTGCCACTTCTTCCACGGGCTTTCATATCCGCGATCTAATTTCTCAGAAGGAAAAAGAACAGAAAATAATCTCTATACAATTCCTTTGGTGATATCATAGAGAGCAAAGGGAAGTATTCATGATTTGTATATAATGCCAAATGTCTATAATTTTGAATGATTACTTCACACATGCCAGAACAGCTAAAATTTATGAATAATGCAATAAGCCTTCCGGATTAGGAAGAGTGAATATTTGTTCTTTGTCAAATATCTTCTTGTGGTTGTGCCATAAATAACAGGTTGCTGATATTTGGATCACAGTCCTCTCAGACTTCTACTTACCCTCTACTAGGATCAGTTTATTTTCTGTGAAATAAATTGAGCATCAAGAAAATATAATTCTGAAAGGTAGTTTTTGCTCATGTTTAAGAAAAGATGCTAAAAAATATAAATAAGCTATTTTTAAATTTTGAGATATGAGAGTGTGAATCAGAAAATTGTTTCACTATCTTAAGCTCTTTATATTAATCAATCAAATTTAATTTTCCATTTATTGAAGTTTCTTTTATTACCAAATGCAAGAAAGTGGAAATCATAAATATCAAATTTTCATTTTTCTGGCAAAAGAACTACTAATTTTTTTGCCCTCCAAGGAAAAAAAAGACTCACTAAATTATTTAATTCACCTTAACATTTATGAATGTACATGAGTGTTTCATGACATAAATTTTCAACTCTTGAAGACAGCTGCACCTTCACAACTGAAATCTAAAAATATTTAGCATGCAATAATCTTAAACCAAATCATGCTCAAGAAAACATAAAACCTCCCATTTGACCTGAACTTTCTTGAATAAAACATGATCATAGCATCTCAATTCTGAACAGTATCAAAAAATAATTAGAAGATCTATTCCTAAGTATTCTCATAGTTAACGCGAATCAAAATAAAAAATCAAATATACTTGCTGTATTAATTTTGTTTTCCTTCTCATTAAACATTGAATATATGTGGTGGTGCAGTTCTTCATATATTCAAAGCATAAACCATTCAAAATTTTCATCAGAGATCCTGTGGTAGCTCACGGAGGCGAGAAATATCAGTCTCAGAAGTTTTCACCATAATTTTTCTGTCTAAAATTTTAAAAATATTTAGAAGATATTAAGAACTTTCCTCAGAAGAGAAGTTTAGGCCTTCATAAATCATAATTTTAACTCGATTATGCAAAATAGAATGACTTGGGAAATTGAAGGTGTGGGCAAGAGTAGATTACATTATTCAGTAAACGAAGATAAATCCATTTAACTTTTCTGATGAAAGGAATTACAAACCCATTCGTTACAAACTTGCGGACCACAAAGCTAGAAAACCATGTAAAATATATCCATTGGACTCTTAATAAAATTAACCAAAAATTGTCAAAATAAAAACAAAACTACCAACTTATTTTCCAGTTTCTTATCATACGAAAAGGGAGGAGTTATCTGAAAAGAAGTTTTCATATAATTATTCTTCTCCAGTGAAACCCCATAATAAATTCTCAAATTTTAACCAAGTCCCTGTACGCACTCCCCATGGAGTACTTGGAAACATCCGGCAGGAGGGAAGGCCCCGCCAGCTCCTCCGTCGGTAGTGACATCTCTCCCCTTCTCCATCACCACCGCCGACGCCTTGCGGCGTTATTGGTGACAGCTGCACAATCCTGCTGGCATTGGGTAAAAGATGCGATTCTTTGAAATTAATGTGATCAAACTAAGAATGGTAGATTCCAAACTGAGTACTTTGAGAAATGAAAACCATGTACACATTTCAGTGAGGATCCAACTGAGCAAAATATGACATGATTCTTACAATGTTTGAGCAATAACATAACAGGAAAACAAATTGGAGGATGAAAAGGAACCTCTAGACACACAGGGATCATCTTAGTTACACATTTTTTAGCTTCTTCATCTTTGAAGGCGGCCATCGTCCCTTCTTCCTCAAGTGCCTCTTCCGAACAAGCCTCTTTCTCCGAAGCCTTAACTTCTTGGCAAGCTTCATCTTCAACTTCTGCTCAGCCATCATCTTTAACTTTGACTCCAAAGGAAGATTCTCCACTTCCACAGGCTCTGCCGGGCCTCCTGATGAAGCTGCCTCAGCCTCACTTCCTTCGTTTCCAGCAGTCGCTGAGGAAGCATGAACAATTATCGGCTTCCTCTGCCCATGTGCAGAAAGGCCTGAAAAACTGACTCCATTGAATGCCCTTGGATGAATGTTGAGCTTCTCTTGCAACCTCAATGCTGCAAAAGCATAAGAATCACTTGTCTAAAAATGCAAGAAGAACAAGCAAACCTGGAAATAACCCACCCATGATTAAAAGTGCTTACATTGCGAGAAAAGAACAATTGAAAACTTAATGTCATTTAAATCGCTCGTATAAAATACATGATATCGTGCTAAATGTGTTTTGAATCCTGGTTAGTATTCACATACTCAAATGGCAACCACATGTGGCTTTATACGCAGGACTCTTAAGTTGCATTTAGGAGGATTTTATGCAGAAGCTAGCTTTGATGAAAGCTAGCTTTCATCCACCGGATCTTCTTCTAGCTTTTTGAAAAATTTTCAAAATTGCTGTCAATGACAGTCATTTTTCCAGACAAGAACATTAAAAATTGTTCATCAAATGCTGAACACCTGAAAGAAAATTGTTTTTTTTTTTTAAAAGCAGCTCTCCCACAACACTCCCAAATGCAGCTCGAGTATAAGAGACGTTCAAGTCTGGGAATATGAATATTTAAAACCAACCTCATAAGTTGGTTAATATTCAAAGGTTAGACCAAATTCAATTTGATAGCCAATATACAGATGCCTTCAATTTTAACCCAGTTGTAAACTCTTTTTTGGTACTTCCTATTTAGGGTGGCATGACAATACACTTCATTAATAATTTCATTGCATACATAGGCCACAACACGAATTAAGTAGATGACACCAATCAAATCCACTGTCCTACATTCACATACGGAGCACAGCCATACATCCAACCACATAACAGGCTACCAGTCTTTAAAGACCTTGAACAACTTGTAAAAATGCCTACAAGAGCAGAAAAGTTACGCGAGACTGACAAATGAACATACACAAAACAAAATGACTTTGCAACTCGGGAGGCACTGTTCACATATGCCCAAGAACATGAAATGCGCAAGCTTTTTCCAATTTCCGAGTTCAGATAAGATTCCAGAAAAAAAAAAAAGAAGCGCAAAACAACGTTACAGCGGCATCGAAAAGGATCAAATACTTACGGAGAGCGGATGGAATGCGCAGCGGAGCGGCTGGGTGAGAAGAGGAAGGAGAGGGAAGAAAGGAGAGATGAGGAAGAAGGAGCGCCATTAGCTTCTCTTCTCTTCCCTTCGTGTTGCGGAACACTACCGAAGCGAATCCATGTTCTTTGGATAAGTCTTCCCTTTCCGAGCGTGTCGAAAATAGATAACGGGTTATTGGTATCCTCCAGGCCCATTAAGTTGCCAGAAACCCGGATCCCATTTGAGATACCAATTTTTATTTCATTGTTGTTGGTGAAACTTTTGAAGGGGGAAAAAAAATCTAAAGGCATAAAAATTAAAGTATAAAAAATAGGACAATAATATTTATTTTCGCCTGGTTGTTTTTACGAGTGGTGTGCGTCTGTCTTTATGGAAGAAGCTTGTAACATATACGGTTTTATATTTTATCATTTGATTTTTGAGACTAAGTAGACATAGCCGGTAGAGATCGATCCAACCCGAATCGATATTTCGATTCGAGTTGTGTTGTAAATTTCTTTTATTTATTCTCACTTTTTTATTTTTAATATAAACATATTATAATATATATATATATATATATTGTAAATTATTTTTCATATTTAAATATCATTTTAACACATTTAAAATATTTTTAAAATTTGATATAAGATATAAGTTAAAGTTAAATTTAGAAAAGAAAAAATAAAATAAATTTAGATCTTTAAGTCCGATCGACTCGGATAAGAATGTTCAAACACCCGATCCGTGAGATCGGGTTCACCCCTAATATGGATTTCTCAAAACTTAAATCGACTCTTAGATTCCACCTTTCTTTCACTCGAGCCTAAAAATCCTGTGGGAATAATTTTGAGTAGAAATCAACAGAAAGCATGTTATCATATCATATGCCATTCCCAACTAATTTATTCTTTTCATCATTTATGCACGGCCGATAATTGCTGTGCACATTTGCCTATAACGCATCATAATTGGGTCAAGAATTATATCTGGGCAACTATTCCCAATCCAGTTTACGTTGGATCCACTTGTTAAATTTGGATTTATGATAGATAATTATAGAGAGCCCAAGTAATCTACTTTGACGTTGCACAAGCGTTTACAAATAGAGGCCACGATAATAAGGTACAGGAGCAAGTAACCAAATAGTGAGGTGTTAGATGAGCTCAAAGTGAAGCATAGTAGTGGGTGAAGTGGGTGCTTCTAGTGTGGAGTGCATGTCAAGTGAGTGCTTCAAGTGAGTGGTAGATGTGCGCATGTTAGTGTAGCAGTGAGTGTGTAAGGCTGTGAGAGATAAAAGACCTTGTAGTTAATTGTAAACAAAACACAATTATAGGAAAATGAAATGCCACCATATACAGCAAGATGGCGCAGATGGCATTAAGAGTGCTGATGTGTTTCATTGCCTAACTACCTAAGATTTTGAACATATGTAACCTTTACCTGCATCAAGTCAATGAAAATGAGGCACCATATTTCCAACTTCTGCAAAATGGCTATCGGCAAAGAATATTCAAGTTTCCATTGTGAACCTCACATTGTGTGAGGTATCTGTGTGGTTTCAAAAACTCATGTGAGATTGATGTCTATCACCCTTTCCTCAATGTGTTTTGTCAATGTATGCACTTCCACTTTTCTCATTACCATCAAACCAAAAACGGACGTCCGCATGACCAAATATGTTTTTCTTCTTCACAAATCTATAAGCAGCAACAGCATCAGCTTTATTGAAAAAACCCACCTTGGCGGCACCTGTGTAGAAGAAAACACTGGTTTTTGAATTGTCCAACGGACCAAATACTCTAAATTTTTTCTGGAGCTCTTCTTTTGAAGGCAGATTGAAATCCTTTGGGAATTTCATGTGTAACGTTCTGGGAGATCCATTGCGTCCATCATTCCCTGGATAATTCAAGGTTTTGATACTTGACCCTGAAGCAGTGCTCACTAGAGGTGAGGCATAGAATTTAGTCCACATTGAAGTATCAGAATATTCTGCTCGCTCAAAACTCCTCTTTTTCTCATCTGACAACATTGTGCTAGAAGAACATTTCAAATCGTGTCTGTCTCTATTAATTTTACAAGAAACAATGGATTCATTTGATGAAGAAACCTTTGTATATTTGGCATTTTCCAACATGATTGTCTTCTCAGTCTCAAGTTCTTTTGCAGAAATGATCTTATCATCCGTTTGAACAGGGACAAAACTACCTAATCTCATGCTATGAGGATCCAAGCTGTTCAACTTAAAAGAACCTCCAGGAGCAGGATGGTCACACCTCCTCTTCTTAAAGGAACTTTCCTTGGTAGCTCCCTTAAGAGAAGTTAATTCTGTAGAAGCTAAGCTAGATATAGTTTTCACATTGTTGCTTGGAGTTTCAACCTCTCCTCTAGGAACAAAATCACCTTCACATATAGATTGCATTTTAAAGTTGGATGTCAACTTTTCATTTGGAGGGGGAGTATGCTGGGAGACAACCAATCCCCCAGGTACTATGCTAGACATAAGTTTCATGTTGTTACTCGGAACATTCTCTGTTCCAACAACATTATATTTCCGATGTATCTCCCCACTGGATGTTAATATTTCATTTGGAAAATATGTTGGAGAACTACAGGGTTCGTGAAAAATGAATCTCCTGTCAGACATTGCAGTAGCTTGAAGTAGAGAGCTGTCGACCGAAGATGATGCTTCTACTACATAGTTATTAGTTGCAGGCTCAATGTCTTCAACGTTGCGACCTCTTAGCTGCAGTTTTTGTTTCTTCACAGTAGTTAATGTAGTTGCATTATAAGAAATCTGTTCTTGTGATCGATCCAAGTCACCATCACCTAGTAAACAAAACCCTGCATTTCCATGATATTCTTTGCTATCATAAGATGAAAGCTGCAAATATTGCTCCTTTCCTTTGGACTTAGTCCCACTCCCTGAAGTCTGATTAGCATGCCTCATGATATGGAACCTCCCAACACGTGTCATAACATTATCACCCTTATTTATTGTTCTCTCACGAGATGGTTTTTGCATCTCATTTTTCTCATTGTTGCAACTTTTCCCTGCCTGGATTGCCCTAGCTAGAACTTCTAGTTGATAATCCATTGGAGACTTATGGCTTTGATCTATATCTAGGAGACTAAAATCAGCTCTATTGACCATGCATGTCTCTCTGCCCACAGGAGCTTGTTCTTTAGGAACCTCAAAATCTTCGTCTTGTTGATATCGAAGATGATAATCTGTTTCCTTCCACACTCCAAGTAGTAAATCCTTCCGAGGTGAAGGCCAATGCATTTCCTGATAGGTATCTGCTTTGTATTTCCCTGTCATATTATGTGTTAGATAAACCAATTCAAAGGAGCAAGATAATTGAGAATATTTGGAGATCTTATAGTTATTGCTTAGACAGCTAGAGGATAATACCAACAGAACCTTTGTGGCCACAGCAGTCAGAAAAGAAATAATAATGTGTAGATAAAAGCAAATGACAAAAAGGAACTTCCATTTTTCCCTAGTTGCACTTCTCACTTCTGACTCCATGGTAAGGAATCAAATTTGCCAACAGATGCTCATCCCTTGGCAATACGATGTGCACAATCCTTGTAAGTGCAAATGCCAGATGTGCACAATCCCTCATCAAAATCCCCTCCTGTATCATCTTACCATAGAACGGAATCCATAAGCAACCGCATTGGCTTAACCTCCCCCCCATCCACACTCACGAAAAAGGCTTAATCATCAAAGAACAAAGAACATTCTCTCACAGATCTGACTAAGAAGGGTATAGAACATATTCAAATATAATTTGTACTTTAGGCGGGAATTGACAAGTTAGCCCGTAACAGGAAAAACTGAATTCTCAATCAATTTGTGAAAAATATATTTATGCCTTTGTGCTGCTCAATGACAGTTGAAATGATTTTCCAACATTCATTCTTGAAACTATTACAGCAATTTGATCATATATGGTAGAGGTGCAAAATTGAATCAATTGAAAGTTAGCCATAATAAAAAGATCATTTTGACATGAATGGTTTATATGATGAGCACGCAGCTGAATTTCTCAGTAACTTTTTTTCACTTAATAGCAGAGATTTGATTATACCTCCATATGTATAAGCAAACAAGTCCTCATTCTGTGCTTCAATTTGCAGATAAACCCAACTCGGATGGACTGAAACAAATTGCCGGAACACACTAAGCTGCAGTTGTGACTTTGGATTGTCCCTAATTTCACAACCACCAGTGTACCAAGGAACAGCCGCAGCTCTAACAATTTTTAGGCAATCCGCAGGACAAAATGCATCATCCACTTCGCTGTTAGCACATACCGACACATGTTTCCTATATGCTAGAACTTGCTCCGACAGCTTCGCCGTCCTCACTGCTTCTTCCTTACCCATCGAAGCGCAACCCGCTACATCAAACAAGAAATCCATCATGTTCTTGACCTCGAATGCAATTTTTGCGTCCTTGATCCGGTCCGTGTTCACTCCACCAATTTCTGCAGCAGAACTCCGACAAGGACACGTCAAACCGAGCACAGCTCTGCGCTGGAGCTCCTCGATGGCGAGAGCGATGTTGTCGGCCAACTTCACTCCCACCATCTTCACCATCTGCGCATAATGCTCCTCAAAATCGAACATCTTAGAGGCAGGGAACCATTTGACCCTGTCGCACCCGTAAAACGCTACCAGAAAGGACGAACCTTGGATCCTCTCCACTCGCCCAGGCCACCAAGTGTACGGGAAGGCCTTTGCCCAAACCATATCCCCTTTCTCGAAGCCGAGTCGACCAGCATTTTTTCCTCCTGGACTCGAAACCCTGAAACCCTTCTTCTCCGGCGCGTCGCCGCTGCTCTTGGAATCCCGGTGCGGAGGGAAGAGTGCTCGATGGACCACGCGGGGTTCTCCGGCGTGGGATGGGGAAAAAGGAACCGAGCCGGCCGGATTGCGGGATGTCTCCGGCGAGTCCATCGGCGGAGGGACACCGAGGCTTAATCTTTCTACGCCGGAGAGTTGTTGGGAGGAGGGCGATGGAAGTTGTCGGGGTTCATTTCCCGCCATTAGGGAAGCGACGACGTCTGACCGTTGGATTAAAGACGAATGGTGGATGATGCGGAGAAACCCATCGGACGAATAGTGAGGAAACTATGAATCGATCTCATCCGTCCATTTTATGAATATTTTAGTTATTTTTTTCTTTATTATTTGGGAAAAAACTTGAGAAATTCTCTCTTTAGGAAATAATCAAGTATCGTTGATTTTTGAATTGGAATTTCTAATGTGCTCGTTTAATAAGCATGTTTATTTAATGTTGTCCCATTATGTAATATGTGGCACTAATTAAGAATTTTTTTTCCGAATATGAGTCTACGTTCAGCGATACTAGGGGTGATAGTTCGGGTCGGATCGAATTTTCGATCAAAAAATTAATCTCTATTTATAGGATCAATTTTTAAAATTAAAAAAATTATTCTAAAATTATTTTAAAAATATAAAAATCACCCTCTAGAGAGTCGATTTTTTCAAATGATTTTTTTGAGCCCTATTTTTGTATAATTATATTTTAAAAATGTATAGAATAAATTAAAATAATAAAAATATTTAATTTTACATTGAATATAAAATATACTACTAAAATTTTAAAGTTATTAAATTAGAGTTTGATCATTAGATAGAAAAGTATGAAATTTTATACAAAAAATATTCTATCTATAATAAAAGAATTGATAAATATGTATTAATTATACAAATAAAAAATGGGTTCCACGAATCCTTACGATTTTTTCGAGTGAGACTCTAATTTTAGTGGATGAATTTTAATTTATTAAAAACTATCTTAAAATTATATTCAGAATCTTAATTTTCGATTTTTTTTCAGATCGAGTAAGTCTTTGAGGTTGGTCTTTTTTCTTGCACCCCTAATATTAGAACGCAATTGTCACAAATCTAATATAAAAATAGGGACATCAAACTCTCAACCACTCCACTAAAGAATTTATGGACACCATGAGACTTTGTATATTAATATTTTTTTCTCTCTATGTCTTTTTCCTTAATTTAGAAAGATTCTTTCCAATTTTCTTTTTTTAATCTTTTTTTCCTCTGTCCAATCTTCCTTTTCTTCTTTTTTCCATTTCCTTTTGTACTTCAATTGCCACTATTTGTTTTCCTTATTTTTTTGTCTTCCTTTGATTGAATCCGATTTTCAACTTATTTGTTGATTCATTTGTTTCTACTAGTTCAAACTGACATCCAATTGAAGCAAACCTAAACTTAAGGTGGTCAAACTAATCCATTTGATCCAATTTAACAAGGTAAAAAATGTAGTTTTTACATGAACATGAATTACCTATCAAAGAAAAGATGCTAAAAAAGGGAAAACAACTATTTTTATTATACTAAAAAGAGTACCTATGCAATAACTCAATAGAGTTACTGTAATATACGTACTCCGCGCCTTTTTTTATTACTACGGTAATTGGAAATAATAAATAACACTTGTGTTCAACCCTACAAGTAAGAGTCTACACAAACAAAACAAATTCTTGCAGGATATTATTATACGACTTATATTTTTAGACTTTATTAATAAATTATTTAAAATAATATAAATTATATTAAACGCATATCCAATTAATTTTATACGACTCTACACGAATCTGTGATTTTATTTGAGATTACATGATTCTATAATAGAGTGTTAGATAACTAATTAAAGGTTGAGAATGTAGTTTAGAATAATATATTTTTCACTGACTTCATATAATTCAGAAAACACTATTTTTTTTTGAAAGCTTAATGCAATGTACGTCCCATAAGTCTCATTCTTCTATCTTTTCTCCACAGAATCATATGAAATAATTTCTTATTTACTGTTCTATTATTTGCAACAATCTGATTAATTATGTCTTGCGACCACCTTAGTGCATTTTATATATTTTTTTCCCTTAACAAGTTGCAATTGTTGTTATCTAGGTAGAGCCTTAATTAATAATATTACTCCACTTATATTTATACTTCAAGCATTTTCATGTTAATGAAATGTATTAGTCGTCTAATATTTATGGATCATCCATAATTTTATATTATTGATGCATATTAATTATCAAATAATTTATTTTTTCCCATGCATAAACTTTACGAATTTATGATTCAATTTTATAATATGATTTAAAATAAGAGTTTATTTTTAATTCTCGTACTTGTAACCTTTTGTACAACCATTAGAGTTCCTTGGACGGCCTCTTTCACTATTTATAAACGCATGCACCGTCCAGTCCGCCCCCTTGAACCGCGCCCCTTTTCGACGAACGGACGCACCGTTACGCCAAAGGTTGCCTCCGGTCACCTTCCAAGCGGTAGCGCCGCTTCGTCGGCAGTTGCTCCGGCAATCGCCTATGACCAATATAGGTCACTATATAACATCTCCCACTTGACCGTATTGGTCACGCAATTCCGACACTTTCACTATTCGTGTAGTGCAATTTGCGACTTCGATACTCCCACTATTCGTGGAGTATGAAGATGATATTTCGAAGTTCATTATTCATGAAACTTCATTCTGACTCAATTATTCCTAAATCCCATTAAACCAACATGTTTAATGAATGTTCCAGCTGCAACTCCCTTGGTAAGAGAATCAACTAACATATTACTAGTAGGCATATAAGTTACGGTCACTTCTTTCTTTTCCACTATATCTTGTATATAGTGATATTCGATCTCAATATGTTTTCCTTTGGAACTATTTGCTCCACTGCATATCAAGCTTATTGCAGCTTGATTATTACAATACATCGGCAGTGGTCGACTGCATATATTGAGTCCAAATTTCATAAGGAAACGTTTGATTCATACCGCATGAGTGGTTTCCATACTGCAGGCTATATATTCAGCTTCTTGTGTGTGTCTCGTCACACTTCCTTGTTTCTTACTACCCCAAGAAACAGCTGCACCACCCAGCATAAATAAGTGACCCGATGTGGATTTTCAATATCTCCACCAAAATACGCATATGAATAACTTATTGCCTCAAGTGTATCAGCTTGGTATGTTAGTTTCAATTGTGTTGTGCCTTTCAGATATCGCATAATCCTCTTTATGACTTCTCAATGTGCAATTCCGGGATTACTTTGAAATCTACTAACCAGAGTTACTGGATAAGTCAAATCAGGTATTGTACACAATATAACATACATCAAGCTCCCCACTGCTTGCGCATATGGGACCTCTAATAGTTTTTGTCCTGAATTAGGACACTGCCTCCTACTGAGTCTTTTTCTTACAACGAGAGGTGTTGGTGCTGGATTGTTATTCTGCATTCCAAATCTTATTAGTATCTTGTTCAGATATTGTTTTTGACTTAGACTCAATGTCCTTGAGCTTCTATCTCGAGTAATTTGAATTCCAAATACATATGAAGCTTCTCTCATGTCCTTCATTCCAAATTCCTTAATTTTTCTTTAATTTCATTAAGCATTGTGACATCATTCTCGGCGGGCAAAATGCCATCGACATATAATGACATTATAACGAACTTGCTCCCACTATTCTTGATGTACACAGAATGATCCAATTTATTTGCGACGAAAGCAAATTGAATGACCGTCATATGAAACTTTCGGTACAATTGACGCGATGATTGTTTTAAGTCATACAATGACTTTTTCAGCTTATAAATCATATTCTTCTGACCTTCCACCTGAAAACCATCAGGTTATCGCATATATATGTCTTCACTCAACTCTAAGTTGAGGAAGGCAATCTTAACATCCATCTAGAATAATTTCAGATCCATATATGCCACTATCGCTAAGATGATCCTGATAGATGCAAACTTAGCTATCAGAGAATACATTTTCTGAAAGTCTATATTGACTTGCTGAGTATAACTCTTGGCAACTAATCTCGCTTTGTGCTTCTCAAGAGTACCATATGCTCGGTACTTTTTCTTGAATACTCATTTGCACCCTATGCATTGCCGACCTTCTGACAAATCACATAGTTCCCAAACTCAGTTATGATTAATAGAGTCAATTTCTTCTCCCATGGCGGCCGTCCATGATTCCGACTCAACCGAAGCCATCGCTTCATTATATGAAACAGGATCTGTACAATCCTCTATATCTACATTCACGGAGTAACATGAAGTCTCGCATTCGTACAAAAGATACTCATCAAAGTGTGCGGATCGTGTCCTAGGTCTCTTGTTGCCGATTATACTCGTGGGTTCTATGGGTCCACCCACTTTTTCCAAAGGATTTTCATCTTGTATAGAATATTCTTCCACAATTGGTTCCTCGGAGTCGATTTCATTATCCCCTCGAATAATTAGAGGTTCATTATCCTCTTCTTCATGCACTTGTTCCTTTTTATTTTCAAGGAATGTTGCATCGCGACTCTCAATTAATCCTTTTTCTTTGTGAAAGAATCTGTACCCTTTGGATTGTTGACTATATCCAATGAACCTGCATGCCAACGTCCTAAAATTAAGTTTGTCCCTCAATTGATTTGGAACTAGAACATGCGCTTTACATCCTCATTTTAGGAGATGGCCTATATCAGGCTTCCTGCCATTCCACAATTCATATGACGTGGTTTCTATGGACTTTATGGGAATTCTATTTTGTATGTAATTTACAGTTAACACTGCCTCTCCCCAAAAAATTTTAAGGATGCCTGAGTGGGACAACATACACCTTACTGTATTCATCAATGTTCTATTCTTTCTTTCGGTCATGCCATTCTGCTGTGGCGTATATGGCATTGTAGTTTGCCTACTAATACCTTCCTGAGTGCAATAATCATTAAATTTCCGGGAGGTGTATTCCCCTCCTCTGTCTGTCCTTAATGTTTTAATTGGTCTTTCCAATTTCTTCTCCACTTCCATCTTATATGTTTTAAATGCTTCAAAAACATTCGACTTTTTGTCCAAGAGATAAACATAGAAGAATATTAAAAAATCATCAATGAATGTGATAAAGTACTCCTTCTTATTATGTGTCACGATGCTAAGAGGACCACAAATATCAGAATGAACCAATCCTAATAATTCTTTTGACTTTATTACTCTCGAAAATGGCTTTCGAGTCATTTTTTCGGTCAAACAAAGTTCACAAGGCAATGTTCTTGCACTTGAAATTCTAGGAAGTAGGTTCATTCTTATGATTTGTTTCATCTTTGTCTTTCCTGGATGTCCTAATCATTCATGCAAAGATCATAATCAGAATATTCACACACAAAATAATTAGAAATGACATCCACATTCATTAATATATTGTTAGTTACAACATGTAGGCAAAATAAATTATGTCCAGGAACAAACCTCCCGACGGGAAAGACTTTCTTGTCCTTACCTATAGTTACTCTACCATTATAAAACCTAACTTCAAAATTCTTCTTCAGAAGTATGGGAGCAGATACGAGGTTTCGACGGATACCAGGAGTATATAACACATCATTAAGAGTCAAGATGCAATCTCCTAAATCCAGCCTATAAGTCCCCACACCTTCCACATCAAGGTAGGTGTTGTTACCCATGTATATTCTTTGTCCCCCCTTCTTCAATTCTTTGAAGTCGGTCATCCCATCCTTGGTCTTGGTGATATGACGGGTCGCTCCTAAATCGATCCACTATCCTATAGAGTCAGTACTTGCAGCGTTGCATTCAATGACGCCAGTGAATTCAGGTTTCTTGCCTTTCTTATCTTAGCTTTGCCTTTTTTGCCCTTTTGCCTTGGTGCAGTTTGATTTGAAATGTTCGAACTTTCCACGGGCATAACAGGCTCCATGCGACGACTTTCCATGTTGTCCCTTTGGCTTTTTGTTCGGACCAACCTTTTTGAAGAGAGCAACATTCGCCTCATCATCGTCTTCTTCTACGTCGAAGACCTCACTTTTTTTTTTGCAGTTGGCCAGGTCTTGTTCAATGGCCAATTGGGTTGGCAAATCTGTCACTGACTTAATACATCCTGAACTCTCATGGCTAAATATCAGGGAAAAAATGAGATGGTAATTGCAAGATTGCTCTTGCTGCACATCAATGTATTTTAGTTGCAGGAGGCTTGCAATCTTTTTCACAACATAATAACTTAGAAAAATGATTCATGTCAAAACTGGGAGGAAGGCTATTTAGCACGGTGGCAACCTGTAAGGGTTCAGGAATCATTATACCAGCTGTTGCTAAGTCTTTAGCCAGCACGATCATTCTATTGATATGATCTATCACATTTTCTGACTCTTTCATTTTACAAGTGTTATACTTGTGCAATAACAACTGAATATTTTCTTCAGTTTTAGAGTCATATTTGGCCTTTATAGCCATCCATAGTTCACGTGCTGCTTTTTGTGTTTCGAACACTCTTATCAAATTATCTTCCATGTGCATCAACATGAAAGATCTTGCCTTCTTATCCTCTCTCTCCCACTTGTCATGTGCTTTCTCGTGTGCCTCAATTTCTTCTGGCGTAGCATTCTCGGAAAGCACATGACAGTTATTTTCAATAACTTTATCAAGGTTATCGTGCATAAGTCCATACTTGATCTTGCGGCTCCACATATCATAATTCACGTCATTTAAGCGTTCAAGTTTTGCCAGCTCCATTGCAAATAACTTTGAAGTCATTTTCTGCTCGACGAGTTGCGCAGGCGAACAGGGGAAATTAAATCCGATGGTTCCGACGACTAGGACAGCAGATTCTTGTTGGAAAAAATTCGCCGAATGAAGACAGAAGTGCTGGAGGGGACGATCGCTCAAAACACTCATGTGGTTTGCTGGAAAAGAAAAATGCGTTCACACAGGAAGATTGCTCGCTCTGATACCAATGTAAGCTTTTGTACAACCATTGGAGTTCCCTGGATGGCCTCTTCCACTATTTATAGGCGCATGCACCGTCCAGTCCACTCTCTTGAACCGCGCCCTTTTCCGATGAACGGACGCACCGTTACGCCAAAGGTTGCCTCCGGCCACCTTCTAAGCGGTCGCGCCGCTTCGCCGGCGGTTGCTCCTGTGACCAATATAGGTCACTATATAACAGTACTTCACACTCTTAAAAAGCAATGGACAAACGTAAAATTTCATATATATATATATATCATTAGATATAATACAGTAATCAGATTAATGTTTAATTAAACAAGTACATTAATAACATAATATTATAATGCATGTATAGGAAAAGATGAATCTGTGAACTATCAATACGCCTTCTTTGTTTTTGTTTTTGTTTTTTTTTTTTGTTTAAAGAAAGAGGTAATCTCTTATCAACTTGACCATCAAGGTCTTCACATGCACACAAAAACAAAAACAAATAAGGGATTGGAAGAGGCCAGGGATAAAGAACGACACTCTAACGAGGTCTGCAAGATAATACGTGGCATAATTACCCTCTCTAAAATTATGTTTTGCTTCAAAAAGATCAAAACGTGACACCATTAAGAAATAATTTACCAAACTAATAAATTTGCAAAAATTTACAAGTACTAGAATTCGAAATATATACCGAAAAAATCATAAAATATAACAAAAATCATACCTGGAATAATCGCAAGTTCGATTCTGAAAGACGAATTAGATGGGGATGGCTTAGGCTTAGGGACGATAAGCCCTCGTTTTATAATACGACTATACGAGGGGAGAGCAGTTGTGATCTCCTATTTTGTCCTTCATAAAATAGGAAAGGGTCCTTGCAGTATCTTCACAAAATAAATATCTCGTAATTAATGAGATCTTTATTAGGTAACATTTCATGCCCATTAATGATAAGCGTATTAATATATATATTGGCCCAATACATGCGTAAGGCTACATGGGCTTGGTTTCAGGGTTTTATATTTTAATTATGATTTAAGATTTACGCGCATAAAGCGTTTCCAATTATGAGTAATTTTAATTAAAATTAAAAAAAACGGATTTCACTGTTAATAATTTATGATGTACTCAGAGTAACTAATAAATTTGAGCATCTACACGTGTAAATCCTTTTTCTCATTTGAGGATTTAATATGAGAGAGATTGTTGCACTTCAAAAGATTATCCGAGGTTTATTTAAATATTAAAAAAGAGGAGGAGGGCAATTTATTTATTTAATAAATGAAAAAATAACGAAAAAAATAAAAATTTAGACGGATGAACTAAACTAAAAATTTTATTATAGTTTAAGAATCAACTATGATAAATTCATATATTAAAACTCGATATAATTCAAGAAAAATTTGAGAAATTAACTTGAGAAAAATGACACCTATAGTATGTGAAATTAAATTGATTCTAAATAAAAAAAACAGAAATATTCAATTTTTTTGGGGCATTCCCTCTATCCCTCACTTAGAATTAAAAGACGCACGGCTGATAGGAGTTGTCTTATGTGTGTGACTGTTTCATTGTCACAAGAATAATTTTAAAATAAAAAAATTGACTTCAAAATGTTCTTACAGCAAAAATAAAATGAGAGCAAATAAATTCTAAGGCTGCATTTGGCACCGGAACATTTTGGAACATTTATTTTCGAGAACTAATTGATGTGATAGAAAAGTTTGGATTGGTGTTTGGATGAAAAAATGTAATGATGGGGATTTAAAAAGTTGATGTGATGAAAAAGTTTTAGTGTGTGTTTGGATAAAAAGTAAGAACTAATAATATAATTTATTATTTTATTAAGTATAAAATTATAGTAAATAAGAATATATTATTAATATTATAATTACGTAAATTGCTATATTGTTAATATTATTTTTATTTATTTTGATTAAACATTTTAAATATTAATATAATTTATTTTTTTAAAAATAATTGAATAGTTTAATTAATAAATTATTTATTAATTATTAGAACTAATTATTTTATAGTTTTTAATTAATACTATTTAATAAATTATTTTATAATATCCTTAATAATGTATTAATATATTATAAATTATATACACATATAAATTAAAATAATTAAAAAATAGATGAAATTTAAAAAAAAGCGGCTCGAGAACACAGAAAAAAATCAAATGTTCTCGCCTTAAGAAATGTTCTCGTCCAGCTCACGTGTTTCCGTCACGTAGTTGCGTTTGGCAGAACATCGAGAACATTTCTGCCAAACGTACCCTAAGAGAAGGCAAGAACATTTCTATCTCTCTTGCATTCATTTAAAATGGATCTCCCGTAATGTTCAAAATGGTATTTAAATGAAAAAGTAGAAATTGTTATTTTGTTCCTTTGCCATAAACCCGAGTAATCTTTCATCATTCGTATTTGGGCACCTAAATGATAATTTATGTTACATAAAATGAACGAGCATAGAAAATATATGCAAGTATGTAATTTGCACATGTTTATCTTCGTCACTCGAATTGTTTTTATGAGATCACAATTAGAAATAATTTTGTAGCAATAATTTCATACTACCAAAAGATAACACTTATGATCACTAAAATTAGGGGTGTAAGAAAAATTCGACCATCCTAAAAAATTTATTCGATTCGAAAAAATAAAAAAATAAAAAAACTAGGAGTATGAATATGATTTAGGGTAGTTTTTTATAAATTAAAAATCATTTGTTAAAATTATGGTCCATCCGAAAAAATCGTAAAAACCTATGAAGCCCATTTTTATTTATATAATTAATTCATAAGTTATCCATTTTTATTATAGATATAATACATTTTATATGAAATCTCATACTTTCCTATCACATTATCGAACTTTAATTTAGTAAAAATTAAAATATTAGTAGTATATTTTACATTTAATATAAAATTAACTATTTTTATGTTAATTTTAATTTAACATATAATTTTAAAATATAATTATATAAAAGTAGGGGTCCAAAAAATCATTCGAAAAAATTGACCCGTTAAAGGATGATTTTATTTTTTTAAATAATTTTAGGATAATTTTTTAATTTAAAAATCTAATCCAAAAAATAACGAATGATTTTTTAAACAATAAATTCGACCTGATCAGAATTAGTGTCAGCCCTATCTATAAGACAGACTCTACCGAAGAAAAGAAGTACAAACTCCCACTAAATATAATATCAGTACATATGATACTAAACATAATACTCATGTCAGCATTAAGCCTTTTAGGACTATGGATGAAAGGAAAATAATTAACAATCACTGAAGGCAATTAAATTATTTCTATATATTCTTTCTAATGGTTTTTTAAAATAATGGGCTTTCCTACGTAAAAAATTCCTAAAAATAAATTTCTCTTGATGCCTTTAGAGTTCTTTTCACTATGTCTATATCTAATTATTTGAGCCAATTACAAGAAAGAGAGTTACCCTTTTTTAGGTGGTGGTAAGGAAGTTATTTTTTAATGTCGAAAATATCATCTCCTTCCAGGAGCTGAGCCAATCATACAAGAGAATGCAAATTGGACGAACCAATCCAAAGCAGCTAACAGGCCTTTCTTATCTCCACACCTCACATTTCTTAGAAATTTAAATATATAAATATAAAACGTTAGATTGACACATGCTCGAACCATAACAGATATTTCAAGTGTGCTGATGATTATATATCTTTTTAATATTTTAATTTATTTTCCATAATACACTCACGTACACAGATATTAATATTAATTTTTAGTTAAAACATCTAAAATTACTGGTTATTTTTTTCTTAAAAAATCTATTGACAATGAAAATTGCCAAATTAATTTAATTTATTTCTAAGATCACCAAATAAAAAAAATAAAAAAGCTCAACAATGCATGTCGTCCAGGAGTTTGCATGCACAGGTGTTGGCATCAGGGCCAACAGTTTAAGCCCTCAGAACGAGGACAAAGCAAATTTTTGATGGATCTAGCCACGTGTCTCCATCTCATTAGCAGAGATAGATTCCGCGTGGATGAGGCACCCAATCAACTAGCGCGAAAAATCCAGAGCTCCTCCACCTCAATATTATACTCCACCTCCCCCTTCCCCGCCCATGGTTTCTCGAGTCCCCTGAAGCCGACTTCCGAGCCGCGAGGAGTGCAGCAATGGCAGCCGCGACAGCAGCAGCAGCAGAGCTCGCCCTGATCAAACCCGTCAACCCCGCCGCCAGGTTCGGCAGACCCGCCGCCGGGTTCGCCACCTTGAGGCCTCGTTCCGCCTGCTTCAGAGTGCTGGCCGCGGCCCAGACCGCCGCCGGCAATGCCACCCCGCCGAAGCCCAAGTCGAAGGGGAAGACCGAGATAAAGGAGACGCTGCTGACGCCGCGGTTCTACACGACGGACTTCGACGAGATGGAGCAGCTGTTCAACACGGAGATGAACAAGAACCTGAACGAGGCCGAGTTCGAGGCGCTGCTCAACGAGTTCAAGACGGACTACAACCAGACCCACTTTGTCCGCAACCCCGAGTTCAAGGAGGCGGCGGACAAGCTTGAGGGGCCTCTCAGGCAGATCTTTGTGGAATTCTTGGAGCGTTCCTGCACCGCCGAGTTCTCCGGTTTCCTGCTGTACAAGGAGCTTGGAAGAAGGCTAAAGGTGAGAATTGAGCTAGTTTAAATAATTGTTGAACACTGTAGAGTGTTTGATGAATTGACAACAAGTTTTTTGCTTAGGTTATCATTGATGAAAGAGACTAATTGTTTAATCTGAAAATTTCACAATGTTGATTGATTGCAATTATTTCCTATAGGAGGTGTTAGATGTTATGACACTTATTGCCAATTGTGAAATTGGATCTTTGCATTCTTATTAATTGTTACGTTTACAATTTACAGAAAACCAATCCTGTGGTGGCTGAAATCTTCTCACTCATGTCTAGAGATGAAGCAAGACATGCAGGGTGTGGCTTCAACTTGTTCCCCTCTATTCGTAATTTTTATGAATTCGTTCAATACATGAGTTTTTCTCTGTGAAATATGTTAAATTCCTGCAATTCATGTTTATCAATGTTGTCATTCTTTAGGCCTATTTATGAATGCACCATGCTTTTGTGGGTAAAAATTTAAATATCCAATTGGCCCCTCCTGCAGATTCCTGAACAAGGGTCTTTCTGATTTCAACTTGGCCCTGGATCTGGGTTTCCTGACAAAGGCTAGAAAATACACATTCTTTAAGCCAAAGTTCATCTTCTATGCTACATATCTATCTGAAAAAATTGGATACTGGAGATACATAACGATTTACAGGCATCTTAAAGCCAACCCTGAATTCCAAGTCTATCCTATCTTCAAATACTTTGAGAACTGGTGCCAGGATGAGAACAGGCATGGTGACTTCTTCTCTGCTCTGTTGAAGGCTCAGCCACAGTTCCTGAATGACTGGAAGGCCAAGTTATGGTCCCGTTTCTTCTGTCTTTCGGTAATCTTCATCATCTCCATCTTCATTGCAGAACAATATAATTTCTCTTGTCATGCTTGCATGTTTACTTAGTGGATGTTGTGAACAAATGGTTGAGGTCTTGATATTGTAAGGTGACATTGTATCTATGAATGCTTGCAGGTCTATGTGACCATGTACCTAAATGATTGCCAGCGCACAGCCTTCTACGAAGGCATCGGCCTCAACACCAAGGAGTTTGATATGCATGTCATAATTGAGGTAATGTACTCTGTCTCTGTAGCTGATTGCTTATCTAGGACAATTCTTATGATAGAAAACAAAATTGTATGGCCTGGCTTTCTATTTTCTATTTTTTTTTTAATTTTAGCGTAGGCAATATCATGTCAACAAATATGTATGTATTCACATATTCTTGTTGAAACTTTTAGGTTTTAGACTTCAATTCTAGAAGATAGATTTTCTAAAATGATCATATCTTAGAAATTCTTAATCATGGGATCAAGACCCCTTAGGAGTTGTAGTAGCAGAACAGGTTCCCGATGTAAACAATTCTTGTGCGCCTTTATGTAGAAGAAGACTGGTCAGTATTAAGAGATACCCTAGAACTGTAAAATGGTCATCAATGTGTTAGCTACTTTTTAAGGTAACAAGTTGACACCCTGAATATACTTTTGTTTACTACGATGTCTTTTCTGGAGAAATTTACTCTCAGTTGACATCCATCAAGAAGATAAAGATAACAAAGAACAATGCTCACTTTTGATCTAGAATTATGCCTACCAAATCCTAATATATATGTTCATTGTAATAATATGACGTTCCTTGTTGGAGTCATGGTAATGCAATTAATTCCACTACATATTTATTGTTTAAACATTCACCTAGTGTTTGAATCATAAGAACTTCTTGAATAATAACCCCATATCAATTTCCTTCTTAACGGTAATCAAGCTAAAAGCTTATGTCCCAATGTTATGTTCTGTTGGTTTCAAAAGTTTCCACAGGTTTTTACTGCTAGTTTGAAGTCTCAAAGGGCAATCCTGGCACTGGGGGGTAGCATACTCTTTTGTTAGACTTTAATCTGAATAACTGAAAGTATTCAAGTTGGGATTGTGTGGGATGTGAACATTGCAGCTTCGATAATGTTGCAGGGTCCAAACCAAACATTAATATTTTACATGCATCTGATTAACCTTTGATTTTTCAACTGTTGCAGACCAATCGAACTTCCGCAAGGATATTCCCAGCTGTTTTAGACGTTGAGAACCCAGAGTTCAAGAGAAAGTTGGATAGGATGGTAGAAATCAACCAGAAACTGATTGCTGTTGGGGAAAGCCAGGATATTCCTTTCGTGAAGAACTTGAAGAAGATACCTCTGATTGCTGCTTTGGTGTCTGAGATTGTGGCTGCCTACCTGATGCCCCCTGTTGAGTCTGGATCTGTTGATTTTGCTGATTTTGAGCCACGGCTGGTTTACTAATTTGAAGAGTCTCCTACTACTCATGAACGCCATAGTTTCAAAACCCTTGTTATTTACTGAGGCATCGATCCAAGAAAACCAAGGGAAATATTATTTGTTCTGTGTAATATCTACGATATGATAACATTAGAATTTTATTTTTTGGATGAATTACATGAGCATTTAAAAATTGTTTTGGTACTCAGAATAGAAAGATGACTTGAATCTGCAATAAATTAACTTGGACAAACGATGACTACAGTTTTTTTAATAGACAAACTTAAATCTACTGAACCCTTTTTTTCGGTGAAAGAAATCTACTAAACTTTGTTGACTAAAATTTTACGAACTTCAAATCCTTTCAAGTACCATGTTCAAACAATTAAAATAGGAACATATATGTGATAGTATCAATAAATATAACTTAATATGCTGCACATCGGACCATTACATGCCATAAAACATAAGCATTACATTAAAAATTATTTTATTAAAAACTTTGAAGCTTATATAGAGCTTCAAGATTATTATATTGCTTATGCACTTTATCTGATTACTAGTTGGATTGTTGAACATCTTTAACTAGGAAATGTAAGATTATTATTTTGAAACAAACCCAATATAACTCAAATTCATAGAAAGTGTCAACATTCTTTGACAACTTTCGATTTACTCCCATTAGAAGTCCATGCAACAACAAACTACTGCATAAATACATATGATGTAAAGGTAATACTGTCATGTAACTGCACTGGCATCTGATGCATAATTAATTAACAGCGATTGAACAATAATTGAATCTAGAGATCAGATGGAGAAGAAGGCGAATAACTCAAATCCGTCGAGATATGACCGCATCAATTCCAAAAGAATTTGTGGCAATGACACCGTGTGAAAATTGGAGCACCACACAATTCGGAGAGTAAGAAGCACAGGAAACTCTTCATCACAGTTAAATGTTAGGGCATGTTGTTTGGAATGGAAGCTGATGGGGAGTTGCAATTTTTGACATGGAGTTTTGGTTGTAGACCACTAGACCGAGTGTTGAACAATGCTAGGGCATGTTGTTTGCGCCACGAGAGAACCGTCGGAAAAGTGACCCAAGGTTGTATATTTTCTCCATTCCGCTGTGGTATGAGGTCTTCTGCTACTTTGATATTATCATGATTATGAATTATTTATATGCATCACAGTTAAATTGAATTTTGTATGAATTTAATATTCATGCACATTGTAACACCCCAGAATTGAATTTTATGAAGAGTAATAAAGTACTTTGTTAAACTAAATTCATATTTTGATGGGTTAAAGAAGATTAAAAAAGATTTTGAGAAGGAATAGGAATATAATTAGAAAAGAAATAAAGAGAGAGAGAAAGATTAATCTTACTTGGAAAAGAATTTGAATTCAAGTAAGATTGAAGTAGGATTAGAAAGGAAAAAAAAAGTTAATTTCAATCATGGTCATTCAATTTAAGAGATATTCTTAGTATGGTTACCCAACTTCACTTTATAACACATAAGTCATTCAACATTAGAAATATTTTAATTATGATCATCGTGACAAATTATAGTCAGTCAACCGGTGAACCGATGAACCGCTGACGTGGTGCTAACGTGGATGTTTACATGGCACCACGCCGATATTTTCTCTCTCCTCCACGTCAGTTTTTAAAAAAATTAAAATGCCACTTTAACATTTTTTTCTCATCTACCCAAACTTATATTATATCTGCATGGTCATTCAACTTTTCAAAATTTTCACACACGATCATGCAATTTTACAAAATTTCAATCGCGATCATCATTAAAAACTTAAATAACTAAAATAAAATAAATATACCAATCAAATTAATAAATGTACATAAATCTAAAGGCACTTAGATTCACCATTTGGGCACGATGCAGTCGGGTCAGACCTAGAGATGAAATTTCGAATGGGCCGCACGGCCCGGCCTGCCCAAAAGCCATGCCCGCCCGGCCCGCACACGAAAAAATGGGCATTCCGTGCCAATTTGACCATCCACACTATGAGCACGACACGGTCCGGGCATAGTGAACATGGATTCGGCACGACACGGCCCGTTTTGGCATGGACACGGATCGTGCATGATGCATAAACATGGTCCATACTGAAATCACACAAGCTTAAGCTGACATGGCCGACTTAAGCTAACGTGGCCGAGAGAAAAAGTCGGCCACGTAAGCAAGGTAACCGGGGAACCTGCGATCACCGGTTAGGAGGATTAAGTATGCAAGAAAATGAAAGATGGATGATGTTCTGATTATAAATTGAAATTGGGGGACCAATTGGAAATCGATTCAAAGTTCTTAGACTCATTGAATAATTAAGATATCATTCTCACAATAGTCATTTTTAGACTCATTTCGTGTGATACTGTCTTTTCTTTTGAAGTCGATCTAAATTGTTGTTAGCATGATATCATAATTACTCAATGAGAGTTTAAAAATTATAACAATATAATTATTATATAATAATAATTTAAAGTTTGAACTTTAAAGGATACTTTTGATTTAATTCTAACTTTAGTACTAAGTTGCATGTAGTAAATTACTATATGAGTTATAACTTATAAGATAGTTAATTACTAATTTACTTAGTATAATTTTGTTTAGTTATAACATAGTAATATAGTATATGCTATTATACTATATAATAACTTGGTTATAAGATAGTTAAATATTAATTTACTTAGTATAACCTAGTTATAACTTAATATATAGTAATTAGTAAATTAGTACTTAACTATCTATACTAGTAATCTAGTATACTATACTGATACTACTAATATATATTTATTAAATACTTATGAATTAATTTTATGTATAAGGTTATAAGTTATAACCTATTAGTTATATTACTTAGTACTCAATTATTCATTTACTTAATAATTATAAATTAATGACTTAATATATTTGAAAATTTAACTATATAATTATTTATATAATAATTAAAGTAGTCACTACTCACTAAGTCATATATTATAGAATAATTAATAATACTAATTATTTTATATAATAATTTAATAAGTAAATTAAAAATTATAAAAGTTTAAATTGAAAGGCAAAAAATAACAGGCAGTCTGACCTAGCGCGACTCGGCCCGATCAGGCCGGGCCCAGATCGTGCCGAGATCCAAAACGGTCCGTGTGGTACGACAAGGCCCATGGCACAATCAAACACGAGTTGTTCAGCCCGAGCACGGCACGATATGGCCCGTTTGTCCATCTCTAGCCGGACCGTCCAATTTATTTATGTGCATTAAATATATAATATTATAATAATTAATATTATTAAATTATGTAAATAAAAAATTAGAAAAAAAAAACATATATTACCTTTTCTCCTAAAATTTGGAGTGATAAAAATATTATAATATATGATATTATGATTATTAGATATATAATAAAATTAATTTTAAACAAAATATAATTATAATGATAGTTAAAATTTTAAATATATAAAATATAAATCGTATTGGGCCATCTGGCGAGGTGTTGGACATGCTCGACATCTAATGGGTATTGAGTCAAATCATAACCATAGTATTTTTTATATATTTAAATATTTAATCATATATTATAATTAATTTATATAAAAAAATTGGATGACCCGACCCGATTAAATCGTGCCCAAACCGTGCTAGGTCAATTTAAGTACATTTAGCTTTTCATTTCATTTTATTTAGTTATTTTATTATTATATTATTATTTTAAGTTTTAATGATGACCATTATTAAAATTTTGTAAAGTTGAATGACCGTGTGTGAAAATTTTGAAAAGTTAAATGACCATGAAGATGCAGTACTAAGTTTAAATAGATGATAGAGAAATATACTGACGTGATATTTTTTAATTTTTTAAAAGTGATAAGAGAAAAAATGCTGATATGGTGCCATGTCAGTGCCACATTTGGCTATAATCAGTGGCGACGATCGTGGTTAAAACGTTTCTCAAATTGAATGACTTTCGTGTTACAAAGTGAAGTTGAGTGACCATATTAAGAATACTTCATAAATTGGTAGTAAGAATTGTAATTAGATTGAAATTAAAAATATTATTTTGATTTAAAATTTAAAAGAGTATTTAATGAATATAAAACTCTCACGTAAGATAGGATTGATAATCTTATGATTTTAAAATATTTTAATAATTAAAATAATATTAATTATTATTTTAATCGATAAAATTAAGTGAGAAAATATTATTATATTAAATAATTCTGAAAGTTAGAGAAAATGAAGAAATAAAAGGATAATATAAAATTAGAATTTGATTAAGATAAGTCATGGGAGAGATAAAAAGAAGTTTGAATTGAATTGAATTCGATGTTAGTGTGATTATGAAATAATTAGTTAAATTTAGATTTAATTAAATTTGAATATTTAACAGAAGGTAATGAACGATGAATGACAATGATTAATTCAAAATTAAATCAAGGCTCAATAGAAGTAAAAAACTTAGTTAAAAATTATAAATAAGGCCTAAATGGTGGCTAAAAATCTAGATTAGCCAAATTGAAATTCTGCACTACGAATTCTATTTCTCTCTTCGTTTGTATGCAAACCGAGGTATTCCAAAGGGCAAGCAGCAGGGCATTTCGAAGCCCTCATATAGGAGATCGACATCCAAGTGTTAGCTGTAAGTTTTGGGACATCACTAGAGAGGAATCACTTGTCAAAGTTTGACATTCGTGCAACCTACAGAAGACATGAATCAGTTGATTTTTTAGCCAACTTAAGGTATGTGGGGATCTCTATATAAAAATATAAACCTTCAAAACCTTGTCCTATAATTGAACAATAGTATGGATGGATTGTTTATAGAATTGCATAAATTATGGCATTGATTGTATGGTCGGAAACTGGTGTTGGAAACATTGCTTCCCAATGACAGTGGAACTTGACCCCGGTTCTGCCTAGCCTGAACTGAGTTCATTAGAACTCAGTGTGAGTTAGTGTAGACTAGGCCAAGTTCATGTGAAACTCAACCCGAGTTATGGATAGTGTGGCTCGATTTTGTGACCCGAGATCAAATAGGAGACATATGGCGCAATTTGACCCGAGTTTGCCTTATATCTGGCCCGGGCTCTAACGATCGAGAATGGAATTGGTGAACCGGGTCGGCCCGACCTAGGTTTTACAAGCCGAGGTTGGATACCGATTGGAATGAAACCTGACTCAGATTTCACCCCACCCTACCCGGGTTTAGATATAGAAATTAGAAGAATGTGATTGTCGAATTGGCCCAAGTTTATCTCAATACGGGTCGGATTATAGGGGTAGAAAATATTTTATTGTTATTACACTCAATCATAGTTATTGTTAATCATTGCTGAACATTTGAGTATCTTCCTTGGTTTTAATATGATCATACTTGTTCAGATTGCTATCATATTTGATTATATTTTTGCTATTACACTCAATTATGGTATTGATTTATTAGCCTTATTATTGATCGATTCTGATCAAATAGTTATCATATCTGATTGACTATCACGATCATACCATTGATAATAGTACTGATCTGATTAGGTCTTGAATATAAGATAAATTATTAAGGATAGATGTCTTAAGTAATTGAGATAAAAATTAAAAATTATTGGACTCATGTCCATGGACCGATTGCACCATTGAACTGATGGATAATTGAATTTAGTGGGTCAGATAGCGTAAAAACGATGACGGTCCTGGGTATAGTCCTTCGTCGCTCATCATACCTAAATTTATTTATTTGCATAAAAGTGACATGATGTCATTTATTAATAGAGAGCTTTCATATTGCGTCCAAAAGAATTGATTGTAATTCTAAAGATTGAATTGAATAGATAATCGAATAAATTTGAATTAAAGATTAAATTTTTAATTGATTCCTCCTCGTGGCTGTTGGATAACTAATTTATCATTGTGACTGATGGACAATTGATTTCATCCTACTGGTTGATGGATAATCGAATTGCGTCGATGTGGCTAATGAATTATTAAAATTGTACTTTTATAACCGATGGATAATTATGGGGCCTTTGTGCTTGACGAATTAATTGATAATTGTTAATTTAATTGATAATTGTTGAATTACGGTTTTCGACCAATTAATGATTGATTAAAGATGATTGATATTGAATTGATAATCATTATTAAATTAAATTGATATATTATTAATTGTAAATAATTTAATTATGAATATCGATCATCAATATTTGATGATATGATAATTTTTATGATTGATCTATTGATAATTGATTAATGTGTTGATTGTTAAATGGTTTATGGTTAATGGTTCATAGTTTTTCTAATAATATTGATTCATATAATTATTATTATGGGTGACTCTACGTATTGAATTATCTCATTGGGCTTTGCTCATATACTTAGATCCATACAGGATGAGATGATGGTGATGATAAGACAGTTGGTGGCTCTTTTGATGGGTGACTTGTATATAAAAAAAATCTGACACTCATATAAATTGACATGATAATTGGAATATAAACATTATTTAGTTTATTATGTTAATAAAGTTATACAACATAAATTTTTTAGAAAGAAATTTGAAGATATATGCAAATAATGTTAACATATATGTACAAACGTCCATGCTTTGCCACATTTACTTAAATTTTTATATGACTTAAATTTTAGAATAAATCGACTTAAGAAGTGATAGTAAAATATTTCATATGACTTATAGCGGTAAATAATTTATAATGATAGACGAAGCATCTTGGGATTTGTGAATTTCGAGAAGGTAAAAAAAAGGAAATTATATATTGATAAGGGAGAAATTGATAAGACTAATTATGACAAATATAATTTAAGATTGTGTACAAAACCTTGAATGAAAAGTTAAATGATAGAGGTCTTTAATAGAGTGGAATTACCCAATTTTTGAAATAAGTATGTTTCTATGGATGTTGTATTTGAAGTTTTGAGTAAAAATAAAGGATACAAGAAGCGATGTGGAAAGAATTTGTTGAATTAAATTTATACGATTACATTGAGGATGGATAGTAATGGTTTAGACTAAATTGAGAATAAATGGAGAATGATATAAGTTTTATAATCGTGCAATCTATTTAATTTGTCTTAAGTTAATTGATTGAACATATCTATATCTTTGATTATCACCTAGAGTATGCTGAGTTAGAGTTTTCAAAAGATTAATTAGGGGGGGACGCCCTCTAGCCATCGATCAAAAACTCAAACCTAACTGTGGAATATGTGTAAGTCATATACGATGTGTTGATTAAAACTTATCGGGAGAGCGATTGGAGTGGGATGTCTTTCAATCCTTAATCATAAGTTTGAATCAACACATCATGTTTGTCATAGTTGTGGTGGATGAGGAGTTGTTTGAGTAGTTACTTTTAAGTGGAAACAATTTATGACTTAAAATTTGAGAACATAATATTATGAATTTACTTCGTTAGTCTCTAAAGGTCAGTGGAAGGAATTTTAAATGCAAGGGAATTTTAAATACCTTTAAGATTGATGGATAATAAGATCAATTGGATAAGTTATATTAAAGTTTATGGGATTTAGCCAGTGAAGAGATTTTTTGTTGATGCATAGATCATATCATCAGTATAGGGTTAAAATAGAATTCTAATAACATTGTTGTATCTAGAGATTCATTGGTCATAATTTTCGTCAACAAAATCATTTAAAAAAAACAAAGGAAAACTTTGGTTTGGTGTTAGAATGACTCTTTAAAACGAATTTCTATGAAAATGAAAGATAGACCTCATATTGGAGTTTTTGTGATGTCGTTATAAATCTAAGGATGTAGGTGCTATAAATGGTAGTCAATTGAGTTCCAAGGATGTTAAAAACTTGCGGAGGTTAAATTCAATATGGCGAATTATGATTTGTAATTGCAACCAATATTTCTTAATAAGATTTGGTAATTGTGGTAAATAAATTTTTTTAAAATAAAATTAATGAAAATAAATTTGATCCTGAATTTTATGACGATTTGATCAAAATTTGATGGGATAAAATTTTAGCTTGAATACTAATTCGAATTAAAATTTACTTTTAAAGAAAAGGGTTATTTTGAAATTTAAATACAATCATCATAATAGTAATAAGTACTATAAATAAACAAATTATTGATTCCATTGGATGATGATTAGAGAGTAAGGCAAGTGATGTATATATAAGTTTATATAAACAAATTCTCATCTAGTTAACTCCTAGAAATTTTGAGGACGAAATTCTTTTTATGGATGTTATAATTGTAACGTCCTGCCATTTAAAAAAAAGGTGTAAATTCTTTTAAAAGTGAGGGGTTGTTTGTTTTTTGGCAAAAAAAAAAAGAAAAAAAATATGTATGCGTGGAAAGGTGGAGTCTTCTCTCTCCCCACCTCCAGACTTGCTACAGTGCTCACGCACGAGCCCAGCTACCGTCCTCTTCCGGCCATCAAATCTCTGTCGTCCGACCTCTGTTTTTCACGTGTGAGGTGCCGTTGGAAAGAGGACGATGAGACACACATTTTGACATATGGTATGAGATGATCGGTCCACTGTGCACGATGCAGCAAGCTTAGAACATGAGGAGACGAAAATTTCGCTGGCGATGATTTCGGCTCCGATTCGCATCGATCCTTCTCCTGGTGAGTTGTACATCATTCTCAGGTTGTTTAGAATCATTTTGAGGGGGTTTTAAACATGCTCTTGTTCCAAATCACATAGGGGACCGATTTGAGGTTTTCTGACAAACTTTCCGGCGACCTTTCCGACGAACCGACAAGGAACTCCGATCAAGCTCATCTCGACGTTATGGTAGGTGCTCACATCAGGGAGAAATGCATCAAGTTGCTGTCCGTATGAAAAGTAATCACAAATTACTTGTAGGTTCGTTAATTTCGGTTTCCAACCGTCCTCAGACGTTTTCGACGATTCACCCTTAGAGTTTGATGGTAAGGGAAAGGAAAATGTGCATATTACATTTATTTATTAGCGGTTATGTGAACTGATTTTAAATAATAATATTTATTATTGATGAAAAGGCGATCGACAATTGTGTTCGATGTTTTGACGGGTGTGATTCCGATTTAGAGAGCGGGAGGCTTCGTTTATTGTGGTAAGGATATGATTGATGACCAAAACTATTTATAAGATTAAATTTTATAATTGATAAGAATGATTAAAGTGTCTAATTCGAATTATTATATGTGTAATTGGACATGATAGGTGGTTGTCCGTTGAACTTTGAGTAGGGTGTTGTAAGTTGGCGATTTCTTTTTCCTATTGGTAAGCATTCTAAAAATCTGTAGTGATAATTGATTTATGAAAATTAGTTTATATGACAATTATAGTTCATTAATTATGAACTTAGGTAAGAAAATTATAAATTATAATTCTAGGTATCAAGATGTCGTTAGAAAGGATTATTATGAAATGATTAACAAACTAAAAGATAATGATATTTAGAAGTTATAAATGTCTTAAATGATAAGGTTATGTTCCTAAATAAAATTTAAATTGATGTAATAAGTATTTCTCTCATTTGAACAGATTCTGATGAAAGTTAGTTGAGACTTAAGGAATCTAAGGTGAGTGAACTTATCTCAAATGATATTAATTACTTAACTCTTCAAAGTGGTAACATTATCCCATCCGATGTGGGGCGAATTTTCGGGATCGTTTTTCTTCATGCATAATCATACTTGTTGTATGCTTCATATGTATGCCATCATATGACGTGTGATGTTTTATTATGAATTTGAAATATTCTTGTGAGATTAATTATTGTACTTGCACATTGGATTTTTTTGTTAAAATGTTGAAGAATATTTTATTTGCAAGTTGGAACATTGTTGTTGAGAAGTTTGCAAGTTAGAATATAAATATCGATTGTGAATATGTATTCATGCATCATGTGCACTTCATGAAAAAGGCGGAGTATTTTTACCTCGGAGAATTGGCTAACTCCGGGTAGACCGATTATGATTTGGTATGCTCTGTGTCAATGGAATACGAAGAGCATGTTCAACACCCTGTGTCAATATAGTGATATGAGGGATGTAATTAGAATACTTTTTATTTCTGGGGCATCTGGAATCATCAAAATAATACTCTCTTCTCTTCTTCTACCCTCAACATATCTATTGTGTGGCTTACAGTGCAGGCTAATACTGAGAAATTTTTCAATATCCACTACCCTAAGGGCCCACATGCTGATCCTCCACAGATCAGGTGGGATCCCCCACCTCTAGGTTGGGTCTTACTCAACACTGATGGTTCCTTCGCGGGGCCTGAGGAGGTGGGAGGAGCAGGTTACCTGCTCAGAGATTCTAATGGCAATTTCCTTGGTGCAGGTTCCTCTCCCGGCTACTTCAAATCTGTTTTAGCTGTTGAAGCATGGGCTTTGAAGTTAGGAATCTCAAAATGTGCTGAGTTGGTGCACACTCGAATCCTCTGCCACACTGATTCATTGCTGCTGGTCCAGATTTACAACAATCCAACCATCTGTCCATGGAGACTCAAAAACATCATGCTTGATATCTGGAATCTGACTAACTATTTTGATCAAATTGTAATTAAACATATATCTAGGCTGCTAAATGGAGGAGCAAATTTTGTTGCAAATCATTGTAGACAAACCTCTATTGCTTCTTTTTGGCTGGATGAGCCCCCTCAGAGTCTCCAAAGTTTCTTGTATCGTGACAGTATTAATTTCCATATAAGTGAATAGGACTACTTTTTGTTAAAAAAAAAGAATAATCATCATGTGTCAATGAGATACAAAGGATGGAAAGAAAAGATAATAAGCCCTATGTCAATGGGATATGAAGGATAGTTCAACGTCCTGTATCAATGGGATATGAGGGACGAAATTAATTTCTCTATTGAGGAGAGTGGATATTCATGTTTGATGATGATTTCTCAACTTATATTATATTATATTATATTATATATATATATATATATATGATTTCACCATGCATGTGCACACATGACACTCATTTTGCATGATCATTTTCTGAATGAGTTCTTTTCGAATAAGAGTGAATTTTAAATATTTTTTTAGAATAAAGATGTGGATTTTCGCAACGGTTTTAATACTTGAGGTAGTCATTTTAACTCACTGAGCTTAATTCATGCTCACCCATTTTTCTTTTAATGTTTTCAGAAATGGAATACATATACTGCACGTGTGATTTGGAAAGGGGTACTGATTCAAAAAGGGATAGTGTGTGAGATTTCGCGAGGAGCGTATCTGTCTCAATGTTGTTCTTTGATAGTTATCATTTTTTTAAACTAACTATTATGATTTTATTTATCGTGACACCACTTGATTTTGGGTTGTGGCCCATGATTTATTGTGGATATAAATTGATTGATGGGAGTTGAGGTTCCATGGTTTATGGATGAGATGATATGGGCGAGTCCCTATCGTGAAATTGGATAAGGGCTTGTGACCTTTAATGAATTTTGGAAAGCATATTTTGTTGGTGTAATAGTTTTGAGACGAAACTTTTTGGGCTCGAGTCCCATATTCTTTGATAATTATAAATTGTCAGTAATGCACATTAAATTTTATAAATTGCCTGCGAAGTGAAAATTATGGATAAAAGTTGTATTTGATGCATGGACGAATTTACGCATACGTCATGCCGAAATTTTTAGAAATTTATAGTGTTAATTAATTTTTGGAACGTCGATTTCTGTTGAAGACTTGAATTTGAATTTAAACGAATGATTTTTCGGTTTCACCCCTTGTGGCGCCAAAACAAGTGAAATGACGTCACAATTGTGGTTATGAGAGTTTCTTTATTTACTTCTCCATTTACTTCTCCCACGATCTTCTATGATGAATTTCTCTAATTATTTGTTGAGATTCTGCTCTTATTCTTTATTGAATAAATTGTCTTTGATAATTTCTAAAGATAATTGTCCATCAGAAGTAGAGTTCAAAAGGAAAACGAGTGTTTCCCAATTATTAAACAATGAGCTCAGTAATAGTAGTGTTTGGATTTTATCATCAAACACTATCTTTACACTCAGGATAACTTATTAATTAATTTTTGGAAATTGTGAAAATGTTCTACAATAGAATGATTATCCTTATACTTCATATTAACAAGTTTCTTAATCAAGAACACCTTATTTTGCGATGATTTACGCTCATAATTTTTTTGTAAGTCTTTTCACACTCGATCGAGTTCATTAATATTGACGATATGATTAAACACCTTATCGTCGACCTATTATCAAATTTGTGCAACTATCTTAGTATTTATCCTCCCCCTACTTTCTAGCATCCATGTCATCAAGCTTTGCAACTTCACTTTCGATTGAATCATAAAAGACTTTTACAATTTAGATAGTCTTTCATCCAAGACTTTTAGATAAAATAATTTATACTTATGAGCACATGCATCCGATGTCTTTTATTGTAACTTTTCTCACCAGACTTATAATGTTGGGAAAAAAAGGTTAAACTCATAATTATGAAATCAACTTTTTTTTCTTTTAATGCACAAAAAAAATAATGAGATGATAATAATAATATAAAAAAATAAATTATACTAGAGACGCAAAAAATTTATGTAAAAAATCTCTCAACTTAAGAGAAAAAGTTGTGAGAACTAACAACAAATTTTTACAAAGTCTCTTCTCTAAACTATATAGAGAAATATAATACCAAGAATTAAGCTTCGTGCCACAAAATAAAATGAGAACAGAAATTATGAAGAATAAATTTGCTGCTGAGAACAACTTGCCTCCAAATCGAAACTCGAAGTTCTTTCTCTATCTTCTCTTCCCTCTCTCGGTAGACTGTATTTTTCAGGATCAATACGTCTGCACTTTTCCTCTCCCTCTCGGTAGCTACAGTTCACGCTTGCTGTAGCGGTTTAGTTCGACATAAATGGACGTCGCATGCTGCTTATGCGTCACGTCGGAAGGAGTTCGCGACGGATTTGTCTTCCTTCTTTGTCTCGGGTTTTGTTACAACGAGACTAATGAGATACAACAAGACCAAATTTTACAGGATTTCTTACACGAAATCTGCTTCTCAGACTTTCTGATTGAGTTAAATTTCCAAATTCTGGTGACAGATATATTAAGGAACGTCCTAAGCTCTCCAAAGTTTTCAGATTTGGCAGCACCGGAATCCATGATAGTTTCGGGCACTCCTTTATTATGAGCTCCTGAAGCTCAGAGAAATCCATATCCATCACCCCATCCCATTGCATCCAGTCACGCATGTTCTCAAATTTCAATTCAGTCAGAGATGGAAACGCCACCCCGTAACTATTCATACCTCTACAGAACTCCTCGCCGATGATTTTCAAACTTGAGATCGATGCCAGACTAAGGCATCTGAGATGTGGAACCTGACCCAATGTTGGGAGTCGATCATTGCAGCAACCATAGAGATGCACTCTTGTCAGTTTATTGAAAAAGGGATGGTCAGTCCAATTAGGAAGCTGGAAAAAGATAGTAAATCCTAACAAATTTAGTACCTCGAGCCTGGAGAGGTCTGAAGGTAATCTTAGAACAGTACATTCAAAAACAAGATGCTGTAAAGATACAAGGTTCCACATTGTCTCTGGCAACTCTTCAAGTTGGTGGCAACGTAGTTTCAGCACATTCATGTTATACAGGCGAACAATCGATTTAGGTAAACATATCGTTCCATCCGTTTCAAGTTCGAGGTGTCGGAGGCAGATGAGATTTTCAATTGCCTCTGGCACTGAAAAAACTGGCTCACGAGTCGTGAGATTTTCAATTGCCTCTGGCATTGAAAAAACTGGCTCACGAGTCTCCGGATACCATGGATAGCGTAATTGGAGCTTCAGGTAGCGTAATTGTTTTAGGTGTGTGATAAATTCTGGTAGTTGTCTTGGTATATTTGCAGCTTCATTTCTGTACAATATTACTGACCTCAGTGATCCAGTATCTAAATGAACGTCATAGAATTCACTGTCGATAAATAAATGACGAATCTTGTTTCTGGTATCACGACTCTTCCCTGATTCAGCCAATGAGCAGCGCTCATTCCCTGAAATATACTGTGCCAGATCATGAACGCTACCATGAATCTTAAATCTCTCTTTCAGCCACTTGGACTCGTCAAAGAACGATCTCCTGTGTAACTCATTGAAATACTTGTGTCCCGCCTCCTCTATTCTTCTTCCGAGTTTATGTTGGATGTAACCATGGGCGTTCCACAATTTGACTATTTCATCTTTTCCGAAAAGGTAATCTTTAGGAAAAATGGAGCAAATTACAAAACATGGTTTAAGATGACTCGGCAGGCGATTATAACTTAGTTTAAGAGCTGACAAGATATTATTTTCTTTATTTAGTTCCCGCAGGTCACCTTGTAGCACATCCTTCCATGTGTCTTCATCTGTCGCATGACGCAGAAGTCCTCCAAGTGACTTCACTGCCAGCGGCAATCCGCCACACTTCTTCACAATCCTCTGACCTATTTCCACCAACTTGGGAATCTGTTCGAGGTCTCGGCCACAAAATGCACGACGTGTAAACAACTGCCAACAATGGTCATCTCCCAAGTAGGCAAGACGATAAGGATCAGTTGTCTGCATGACCTCTGCAACAGAAATATTCCTGGTCGTCACAACGATTCTGACCATTTCTGCACTGCGTAAGGAATTTCTCAAGGAACTCCATAGATCTTCGTTCTCATTCCACACATCATCTAATACCAGGAGCACCTTCTTCCCTTTCAGATTTGCAAGAAGGGATTTTTGCAGAAGGCTTAATTCTGACAAGGTACATGGTGTCTCTGTAACACTTTCTATCATTGATCTCGTCAGTCGTTTAAGGTCAAAATCATTCGAAACAAAGATCCATATCCTTTGTCGGAAATAATCTGAGACCTTCCGATCGTTATAAACCAGTTGAGCAAGGGTGGCCTTTCCCAGCCCTCCCATGCCAACAACTGCAATGACTTCAAATTTGGAACTATCGTTGGAGAACAACCAATCCAGCAACTTCTTCTTCTCCTCGTTCCTTCCACAAATATCTAGTTCATCTACCGTGTGGCTGCTTGGCGATGGGTACTCAATACTGCTATGGCGTCGTCTCTCTCCATACTCTGGTCTTAAATGAAGACTATCTCGATCCTTTGAGATTTCTTTAAATCTCTTTCTTATGTTCTTAATCCTATCGGCCAGACTAGTCAGAATCGAAACATCGCCCACAGTTGAACTACAAGAGGAGGTTAAGGAAGTTACCTCGTCTTCCCCATCCGCATACTTCCTCTTTCGAGAAGCCTCTGCTTCTGCTGCGGCATCTTGCTTCTCCACTTGAGCTCGCAGAACTTGGTAATGGTACTCGTCCATGACATCCTCTGCGTCATAGGCCACTTCCTTGAGCTCCTTCAGCCAGAGCTTGACAGACTCATCCATGATCTCCCTCTCCTCGGCGTCAAGCAACACCGCCTGGATTCCTTTGAGCATCCTCTGCATCTTCTCCAAATCGTCTGTAACGGTGGCAGTCGACGGAGACGAGGATGCGGACGAGGTTGAAGGTGAGGCCCTGATCAGAGACAGCCAGTTGTTGTTGGCCTTGAGGATCGAAGAGATCAACAGACTCGCCATGGACTTGGTGTATCAACCACCTTTCTGTGCAATAGAAAGACAGAAGCTTTTCTGCTGACCCCCAAAATGTATGAAGTATTCGAGACTTGTTATCCGTCATGAATCATGATAAGGAAACGCGCAAGACCTTAATGTAATATAATAGAAATTAAAACTAAGATAAAGTCTTCTTTTTCTTTGTTTTGAAAATAGATTTTTGGGTACTATTTCGATGTCATAATAATATGCAGAAGATTTAAATAATAAAATATATAAATGATGATATCTAAAATATAATATTCATAAGTTTACAATCTAAATAAAATAAAATTAAATGAAATTTAAATCATTTATCAATTGCAGGATCGAAAGCATCAAGATGGGGTGAATTAGTGTATAAAACTATGACCGAAAAGTCGTAAGAATTAATTTTTAGAAAATACGATCACAAGCAAGCAAAAAAAATAAGTAAGAAGAATCAAAACTCAGGAAGATAATATGTTGACGATGTTCGGCTCAACTCCTTGGCTGACGTCCATACTCTGACTTCTTGACCTTGATATCGTCGGAGATTCTTTCTCTTTTTTTGTACGAAGAGAATAATCTTTTCTACACCACAATGTCCTCTTCTTTATTCAAGAGATAAGGTACACATCTTTTTACAATGAGCTTTCAAACTCTCTAAACGAGAATACAAAAATTCCTTCTAATTCTCTCTTTTTACAAAGAATGTGCAGAAACTAGAAGAGGAAATGAATAATTTACAAAATTAAGCTCAATAAAAATGCTTTGGACTTGAAAGAAGCTCTAAAATAATTTGTCTTACTTATTCCTTTAGTTTTTTGGATCCCTTTTATAGGCTTCTTTCGAAAATATGGTCATTGCAAAGCTTTTTAAAATTGTGTTGTCACTTTTAAAATGGTCGACTGTTTTAGTTTTGGTCATCCGTTTTAAATAAAAACTAGTCGTCACATTTCGTCATATGCTCAACAATCATCCGTTACTATTTCGGTCATCCATTTTGTGAACAAAATTAGTCGTTGCGTTTGTCTTTTCTGCGTAATTGTCCGTTGATAGACTGTAGAAGAATTTAGCCGTTGTCATTGCCTTTGCTCCCATAACGGTCGACCGAAAGTGATTCAGTCATTCGATTTAGAAATATTTATGCTCTCTGTAACTAGCGGTCGTTCCAACAGCAACTTTGATTGTCCATTTTGAACATGTGATGAAAGATATTTTGCAAATAAATTATTACAAGCCAAAAGAAGTTATGATATCAAAATTTAAAACTTTATTTTTAAAAGAAATTGTCAATTATTATATTTAAATTTCAAAATTATAAATTCTTTCAATTTCAAAATTATGATGCATAAAATGTATAAATAAGAGCTAGTAATAGCATAATCAACTATACTTGCTCACATTTTTAAGGATTAAATATATGTAGACATAACCATTTTCAAAATTAAATGATCCAATTATACACAAAAATTTACTTTAAAAAAATTTATAGTCTTGTGTAAAAATTATGAAAACTTGTAAATAAATTTAAATCTCAAATAATTGTTACACAAAATTAAGTTCAAAATATTATCATTATGTACTCACAAATATTTAAAAATATAAAGATAAACTCAAATGTCTTAAATCTGTATGAGTAAAGTAAGATCATTTTAATTTTACTTATAAGTATTTATCATCAAAATATATATTAAAATGCAATTTCGATAAAATAGATATTTAGTTCAAGTCACAAAATCATTAAGACTTTTATGTATTTGAGCTTGTGAATAATCATAATTAAGAATGAACACATTCAAGTCAAATGCATATTTTAAATATGAAATGTCATAATTAAAATTATATGTGCACAAAATAAATTTAAAGTTTTACTTCAATGATACTTTTACCAAAAAGTGTGTGCTTTCATTTTTCTTGAATTATTATTCTCATTCCTTATGAAGCGCATCTACAAATAAAAATCATTTGCATTTGGTTATCTAAATTTATTTGGATCGATTAATTTTGATTCCTTTAGGAACTCATATCAATTTCATGCTCACATTAATAAATTTTTTAATTTGACATTCAAACGAATAATGTCCATGAGCATTACAATAATAACATTTAATAAATGATCTAACAAAATGATTATAATCATATTTCATTTTTGAATAATCATAATGAGAAGCATGAGAATATTTAACATTAAAAGAGCGATCATAAGAATGCGTATTCTTTAAATAATAATCATTAACATACTTTGATTTTGAAGAATAAAAGTATTTCAAATAATATTCTTTTGTATTTTTAACATTTTTCTTCATGTTCATTTCCTTTTTCTTCAAACTTACATTTAAATGTTTGCAAACATTTTAATAGGCTTTTGAACATTTCTAGTATATTACAAAGGCATAGTACTTTTATCATGTAAAGCATTTTGTAAAGAAGTTATTTTCTTTTGTGATTCATTTTATAATATAATTAACTTTGAGTTTTCTATCTTTAAAACTTCATAATTTTTAATTTTCAAGAAGAGTGAATCAATTTTCTTTATCAAAGTTCTATTTTCAACTAAACATGCATTCTTTTCATTTTTAAAAATTTTAAAATATTTTTTCGTAATATGAAAATCATTCATCAAAGTTTTCATTTTGAACTATACAAGCATTTCTTTTTGCTTTTAAAATTTCAAATTCATTTTTGAAAAAAATATACTCATTCATTAATGTTTCAATTTTCTTTCTAAGAAAAAGATGATTTTGAATAAGAAATGAAAATTCTTTAAGAAGAAAAAAAATGGTCTTTAAAACTCGATGGGTCGAAAATGGAATGACCTTCTTCCAAAAATAGTGTCATGGTCTAAAAGATGGTTAAATTTCCAAAAATACTAATTGTAGGATCGAAAGCATCAAGAGGAGAGGTGAATTAGTATATAGAAATTGTAACCGAAAAGTCGTAAGAGTTGCTTTTTAAAAAATACGATCACAAGTAAATAAAAGACAAGTAAGAATAATCAAAACTTAGAAAGGCACAATATGTTGACGAGGTTCGGCCCAACTCCTTGGCTTATGTCCCTAATCCGACTTTCCGACATCGAGATATTCGGAGATTCACTGGCTTTCTCTTTTTTTGTAAGGAGAGAATAACACTTTCTACACCACAATATCTTTTTCTTTGCTGAAGAGGTAAGGCACACCTCTTCTTACAATGAGCTCTCAATCTCTCTAAATAAAAACATAAGAATTCTCTTCAATTATCTTTTCTTACAAAAAATGTTCACACTAAGAAACTAGAAGAGGAAATAGATGATTTGCAAGATTAGACTCAACAAAAATGCTTTGGACTTAAAGAAAGCTCTAAAGTGATTTGCCTTACTTAATCTTCTTTCAGTCTTTTGAATCCCTTTTATAGGTTTCCATTGAAAATATGGCAGTTGCAAAGCTTTTTGAAATTGTGTTGTCACTTCTAAAACGATCGACCATTTTAGTTTCGGTCATCTCTTTTGAACAGAAATTAGCCATTGCACATTTCGTCATATGCTCAACGATAGATCATTACTGTTTCAGTCATTCGTTTTGTGAACAAAATTAGTTGTTGCGTTTGTTTTTTCTGCGTAGTTGTCCGTTGATGATAGACCGTAGAAGAATTTAGCTATTGTCATTACCTTTGCTCTCATAACGGTCGACTGAAAATGATTCGATCATTTGATTTAGAAATGTCTATGCTTTCTGTAACTAGTGGTCGTTCCTACAACAACTTTGATCATCTGTTTTGAACATGTTCATTCTTTAGTCACTCAGAACGGTCGATCGATATAGTTTTGATCATCCAATTTAGAAGTGTCCGTGCTCTTTATAATTAGCGGTCGCTGTACTAGCATTTTCGGGCGTCCGTTTTATCTCCAGCAGTCGACCGAAATATTTTTTATCGTTCGTTTGGTCATCGATAGCCTGATAAACCTGTACTCTTTTATACATAACTTTTTGCACAGTTATTTAAATGAGACTAATTTTTATTCTATGAAAAGATAACAAAATTCTCTACAAAATCCAATTAGATCATAGTCAAATATTCAATCAAAGTTTAGTGCATAAAGTTGTCAATTTCAAATTAAACTTTTTAGTCATTACTCTTTTATACATAACTTTTCATACAAATATTCAAATGAGATGATTTTTTATTCTATGGAAAGATAACAGAATTATCTACAACTTTGATATTTATCATTCATCCAAACTCTAATGATATCATAGTTCAATATTAATTTAAAATTCAGTACACAAAATTATTCATTTCAAATGAAATATTTTAGACCTTTACTCTTTTATACATAACTTTCGTACCAGTATCCAAATAAGATGATATTTGATTCTATGAAAAGCTAACAACTTTCATGTTCACTTCTTATTCCAAATCTATTAATATAGTAATCAAATATTATATGTAAGTTCAACACATAAAAATATCAACTTCAAATGGAACTTGTCCATCTTCACTATTTTGGACATAACGTTTTATACGGTTGTCCAAATGAAGTGATTCTTAAATCTATGAAAATATAAGAGAATTATATATAACTTTTATATTAATCTCTTTATCCAAATCTCATGATAGAATACTAAAAAATTAAATGTAAGTTTAGTACATAAAAATATCAACTTCAATTTGATCCTTTCGAGCTTCACATGTTTAAACATAACTTTTTATGTGGTTGTCATAATGAGGTGATTCTTAAATCTATACAAAGATAAGAAAGTTATTTATAACTTTTTATATTTACTTCTTAATGTAAATCTCGTGGGAACATAGACAAATACTAATTGAAAATTTAGTGCATGAAGTGATTCATTTATATTTAAGCTTTTTTTGACATTTTAAATACAACTTAATTTTTTTAAGGTTTGTATCATTAAAATATAATTATATAAGAAATAAAAACTTTGCTCGAACATCAATTCCCAGCCTATGTGCAAACATCACCGTCCTTATGAGTATAAAATATAATCAAATGATCAATAAACTATAATCATAGTAGTTAGTTGAGCATACAATATAATAATTAGTAATCAATTTAATAATTTATCAATGATCCATCAAGTAATAATCTAATAATTATCAATTGTCAATGGCTTTATCAATTAACAATCCATATGATAAATGACCATTACTCAATATTAATTATCAATTTGATCTCAATTTGAGAAAATGATAATTATTAATTTGATAACAATTCGATTCAATATAAAAATGTTTACTTTTTTAATTTTATTAATTTAATTGGAGATATTTTAATAATTTATTAAAGTAAAATTATACTACTTTCATACAACAATAGCTAATGATATATTAGTGCCATGACATCACGAGATAAATAATTAATAATTAATAATTATTTGTTGTATAGTGGGGACGAAGTGATGTACGACTTGCAGTTTTTTACTTTTTATCTTATTTATACATACATACATACATATATATATATTTGTTCATTTCATTTAAGTGTAATGAGACAGTCCATAAACAATAATCGATCACAATCAATATGATAATAATCTAATCATAATAATAGTTATAATAGTTTGATATATAAAAAATATATTTTATCCTATATGAATTTGAGTCATGTTGCTCAAATTTGAGCCATGCTTTCTTTGGACACATGTGGTGTTGCCAGAACACATACCATGTTGTGTGTGAGCACATGCCATTGATGCGATTTTTTTATGAGGCAAAAAAAATGGCAAGTATATCAGTTGCACAAATAGTAAGAGTGAAAATATGTAGGAATTTTTATTTTATTCTTATTAGATAAAAAGTTTAAAGAAGTGATTTTAGAAACTTCAAATGATATAAAAATTGACAAGTGAATCTAATGAGAAAAGATTTAAAATATCAAATAAGAGAATACTATGATTTACTAAGTATTCTTCCACTATTATTTGAAATGAACAATAAAATCATATCCCATAGAATGATTGAAATATGATATAGGATTCTAACCGGATGTCCTATCCACTTAATCAATAAAATATTTCAAGAAAGTTCAACTAAATCGTTCTTCAAATATTTATTAGTAAAAATAATATAATTAAATTCATCTCAAAGACTTCTGAGCGAGTCTAAGCCCATATCTTTTCTAAATCAGACGAAGTAGATAGGGGACAGATATTAGATGTTGAAAATGATTAGATTCTCAAGAAAATCACAATATTCATATTTAAAAATAGAAAAGATCTTTAATTCAAATGATAGGAGTTCAATAAAGTAAAAACCTAATGAGATTACTACTTCATACATGGAGAATTAAACAATATGAAAAGAGGATTATAGTACAAAACAATGAGCAAGAAAGCAAAACTCTAAAACTTTAAATGTGAATCTCAGTCCAGTAGACACAAGATGACTCTCTTTTGAATTGAGAATTAAATGTTTCTCTCTAGAATTGGATGCCTTCAATAGATGAAATGAGAACCTTTCTATAGGACGAGGCTGGCCAAAAATCAGGAAATCCATACAAATCGGTCATGTTGATTATTATTCAAATCATACCAGCCTCCCTTTTGTGCCAAATCTGGTGAATTAAATAACAACGAATTGTGTTATTAATGACACGATTTGTGTAGTCTTCCTTCATCATGATGCACGTTGATTTTCATGATCATAGGATCTTCACATTGTTCTTCTCAAACACAAACCATTAACCAGAGACCTCGCCCATGAAGTAAATCATCGCACCTACGATCCAACCAATTGGGACAGAATCAATAGAGATATTTTTGTTAGTATTGATCCAGATTTAGATGTTTTTTATGAGATGCGATTCATATTGTCCAAGAATTAGCAGGACACTCCACACTCCATTTTGCCATCGATGTGGGCTTGGACCAACAAGGCCTATGTTAGAAAACACAGGCCGTTTTGTTCTCCTAAGAAGAAAATTGGTTCGAGTATCATATAACTCTAAAAATAAAATTCTAATTAAAAATAACAAAAAATAATGCATGCTTTATTTGAATTTAAATGATTAAAGTGCAAAAAGTATGTACAAATGAACATGAATCAATCATATTCATGAACACTAGTTGCGTTGTGATAGTTAAAATTCCTTGGCATAGTTGTGACATCAATCTCCTATGGACATGGATCATTTTTCTCTAACACAAGTTGCGTCGTCGCAAGTTACAACTTCATTTCGTAGTCGTGAAACCTATTTTCTATTGACACCATCGTCCTAACACAGGATATGTTGTCCCACGTCATGAACCTTGTCGTCCATGTCGCTACTAGGCCTTTGTTTTCTTGTGACGAGTCTTTTCCTTTGCCGCAATTTATCCTCTTGAAGTTTAAATCAAACCTTTTCTTCTTTTCTCTCTTCAAAAGTCATCGCCAATCAAATTCCAATTGTAACAAGGCAAACAAATCCCCTGTACACTCCATGGTTGTTGTGACTTGTGAAAAGGTGTCTTCAGATGTGGTTGATTGATCAAACTTACAAGCACACCTTGTTGTCAACTCACTACCCTAATCGTAGGATGAGAGAAATCTTTTATAGGATGGAAGAGGCGATCGAACTTTGGGATCCTATTTAAAGAATCTTAGGCTCCCTAATATGACTCTAACTAAAATTCTCAATAGTTAAAGAATCCTATTAAAAGTTGTCAAAAGCCGGGGCGAAAGTTTGCTCAGAAGGCCCTTGACCCTCCCCCTCGGAAGAGCACTTTTCAAAAGGGAGGAGTTATGAACTCCTTGGAAGGCTTTCTCACACTTCTTAAGGGCCATAGTTAGCCTATTCCCCATAATAGAAAGGGGTCAAGATACAACAAAACCAAAGCTTTGGGCATTTCTCTATTCTGAGCTACTCAAGATGCCGATGAAGTCAATTAGGCATTAATGATGATGATGAGACAGTTAGGTGGCTTGTGCATGGATATGAATATGAATTGGGACCTAATAGTTGTAAGAGTAAGAGTATAGTGCACAGATGTAGGCTTCTTAATCCACATGCCATTAAATATTAAATATAATTATAATATTTAAGTTTTCACTTATATAAACTAATAGGATTTAATGGAGGTGCTACCCACTCAACTCCCTATTAATTTATCCTTCCAATTAGAAATCAATGGTTGAAAATGATTCACGAGGTTCAATTGCTCCTTTGGCTGGTTCACACGCGTCTTCAACCAGTTCAATGCATCTTCATCGGTTTAGCTGCTATGCCCCCTTCGTTTGAGAGCTCCCCTAAGTTCGCCGCCGAAGAAGTTTTCGTTGCCTCGCCAATGAAGTTGATCATGCCTTACCTTGCTGTCGTCGAACGAATCTCGTCACATTGCCGATGAAGTTACCACTGCCGATGAAATCTCGTCACCTCGCTGATGAAGTTGTCGTCATAGAAGTCTGAAGTTGCCTTGCCATCTCATCCACCTTTGGTCCCCCCCTTTCGATGTGCCCCTCACTTAAGCACATCTCACGCGTCGGATCAAGATGATTCGAGGTCGATCAAGCCGCTTTGCCTCGCCGATCAAGTCAACTTGCCTCGCCGGCCCACCTCGAAGATGATCCAAGCTCGCCTATGGTCGAGGGGATCACATAAGTCAGTGATATGGTCAAGGGGATCGACGTCGTCTCACCTCGAAGTCGATCCCACCTTGCCTTGCCGGAGTGCCTCGAAATCGACGAGGCATGAGGTGACGAAGCATCTCGACGAAAACCAGCCATGTATAGCGTTGAACTGCATGCTAAACACGCGGTTTGGTGTGGTGAACTGCGCATTTTCATCCGTCGTAGATTACGCATCTAACGGTCGTAGATGAAGGGAGCAAGTGGGTAGCACCCCATTAAATCCAAACTAGGATATTGACTAAGCAAAGTTAAAAAAGAGTCAAGTCATAAAAATAAGATAATACCTCTGGAGATTCTAAGCAAGTATTTAGGGCATACATTTTCGGATGTTATAAAAGGGTATCAAAGACTAACAAAAAATAATTTTTATTTGTTCAGTTCATGTGCAAATGCGTCGTCAAGTAAGGGTGGGCGAAATATTTTTTTTTCAACATATTGATTATCGTGATTATCCTAAGTGAATAATTTTTTGCTACTTGCGGATTGAAATTATGTTTCCGGAATGACTTAGTTCTTAAAACCACATTCAAAGAAGAAATAATGTGTTCTAAGGAAGTTATTCAAATAACTCATATCTTAAGTATATTGTCCACAAATAGTATGAAATGAAAAAAATATTGTTAGAGGGCTTATACTATTTATTGTATAAGAATCTAAATGCATCTAAAAATAATACTTACTCCCTCACCCTTAGATTCCTTATCGTCCATGTATGTAACCGATCATTCGAACATTAAAACAACGAAATAAGATGAAAGTTAAAATATGATTATAAAATGAATGACAAATAGTTTTGTTAGACAATAGATTAATTTAGAAAAAAGGGTTTTATCCATTAAATTCAAATTTAAGCTTATATACTTAATATTAATCTAATCTCATTTTTTCAACTAACACTTATTTTCTTATCCATTTTTTTTATTATACATTTGTTTCTTTTTAAATTCTCCTTTTATTTCGAAGAATTCTTTAATTTTCAAATTGTTTTAATAAAATATTATTTTATTATTTTTTCTGAATTCTGGAGTAGCGTCACATAATTAATAATTAATGATAAAACTCATTTACAGATCACGTGGAGTTTCAAAATGAGATCCTCTTTGGAAACTCAAAAGACACTATAGAAGTAGTCTAGGACAATCTATAATACGAAGGCGAAGATTTGGTGGCAAGGACGACAATGGGGGGAAGAACCAGAGCTTTGGGCATTTCTCTACTCTGAGCAACTCAAGCTGCGGGAAGTCTCCACCATCACGCAGACCATGCCATTCCTCCCAGTCGGGCATATCTTCAAAATCCAGTTGGGTCAGAGACGGAAATGCCACCTCGCGGGGTCTTTTGACACATCGGCAGAACTCGTCGCCAATATTTTTTAAGCCGGAGATGGATTTCAGAGTAAGAAATCTAAGAGATGGAAGCTGTCCAAGTGCCGGTAGCTGCTCAGCGCTGCAAAGACCGATGCAGGCTCTCCTGAGATTGTTGAAGGGGGAATGATTGATCCGACCGAAAAGCATTAACAACGAGTTAAGGCCATAAAGCGGGAGCGCAGGGCATCCTGTTAAGTATAAATCCGAAGCTGAATGGAGATTTCGCAGCGGCGGCAATGATGAGAGGGCTGGGCAACCATGTATTCGGACGACCTGAAGCTGAGGGAAGTCTCCTTTCAACACCCCGAACCATTCCTCCCAGTCAGGCATGTTTTGAAATACCAGAGAGAACAGAGACGGAAATGCCACTGCATTAAGATTCATGCCATGGCTGAACTCGTAGCCGATTGTCTTCAAACGGGAAATCGAATCTAACGTAAGACGTTTAAGTGACGGAAGTTGACCGAATGTTGGGAGTTGGTCATTGCAGCAGTCGGAAAGATGGACATCCGTGAGCTTGTTGAAGGAGGGATCGCCCATCCAACCGGGATATCCCACTCCATGACAGCCTTTAAGTTGCAACAGTACGAGGCCGGTGTGAGGATTCAAACTCTCCAAGATAAAGAAACACGTTTTCTTAATCTGGTTGTTCGCCTCGTAATCCGCTGCAATAATCTTGTCACCTTCATCTACAACAACCAACTGCAATTCACGGAAGAAACCTTTCCATCTACCTTCAAAATCAAATCGACAGTTAAACTTCCCGGGCTTTTTTACAACGAGATCACTGAGATACAACAAGACCAAGTTTTTCAGGATTCCAACTATATCACCATTTCTTACCCGAAATCCGCCTCTCAGACTTTCTAATTGAGTTAGCTTTCCAAATTCTGGTGACAGATATATTAAGGAACCTTCTGAGCTCTCCAAAGTTTTCAGATTTGGAAGCACCGGAATCCATGACAGTTTTGGGCAATTCTGTATTATGAGCTCCTGAAGCTCAGGGAAGTCCCCATCCAGCACCCCATCCCATTGCATCCAGTCACGCATGTTCCCAAATTTTAATTCAGTCAGAGATGGAAACGCCACCCCAGAACTATTCTTACCTCTACAGAACTCATCGCCGATGATTTTCAAACGAGAGATCGAATTCAGGCTAAGATATCTGAGATATGGAACCTGACCCAATGTTGGGAGTCGATCATTGCAGCAACCATAGAAATGCACTCTTGTCAGTTTATTGAAAAAGGGATGGTCAGTCCAATTGGAAAGCTGGAAAAACATAGTAAATCCCAACAAATTTAGTACCTCGAGCTTCGAGAGGTCTGATGGTAATCTTAGAACAGTACATTCAAAAACAAGATGCTGTAAAGATACAAGGTTCCACATTGTCTCTGGCAACTCTTCAAGTTGGTGGCAACGTAGTTTCAGCACATTCATGTTATACAGGCGAACAATCGATTTAGGTAAACATATCGTTCCATCCGTTTCAAGTTCGAGGTGTCGGAGACAGATGAGATTTCCTATTGCCTCTGGCATTGAAAACACTGGCTCGTGAATGCAGATGAGATTTCTTATTGCTGAATCAAGCGACCCGCGAGTCGACGGATATGAGGGGCTATTGCGATAGAATTGGAGCTTCAGGTAGCGTAGTTGTTTTAGAATTATAAGCGATTCTGGTACTTTTGTAATTCTGTACAATATTGCTGACCTTAGTGATCCAGTATCTAAATCAACGTCATAGGATTCACTGTCGATAAATAAATGACGAATCTTGTTTCTGGTATCACGACTCTTCCCTGATTTGGCCAATGAACAGCACTCATTCCCTGAAATATACTGTGCCAGATCATGAATGTTATCATGCATCCTAAAACTCTCTTTCAGCCAATTGGCCTCATCAAAGAACGATCTCCTGCGTAACTCAGTGAAATACTTGTGTCCCGCCTCCTCTATTCTTCTTCCGAGTTTATGTTGGATGTAACCATGGGCGTTCCACAATTTGACAATTTCATCTTTTCCGAAAAGGTAATCTTTAGGAAAAATGGAGCAAATTACAAAACATGGTTTAAGATGACTCGGCAGGCGATTATAACTTAGTTTAAGTGCTGGCAAGATATTATTTTCTTCATTTAGTTCCCACAGCTCACTTTGTAGCACATCCTTCCATGCGTCTTCATCCGTCTCATGACGCAGAAGTCCTCCAAGTGACTTCACTGCCAGCGGCAATCCGCCGCACTTCTTCACAATCCTCTTGCCTATTTCCACCAGGTTCGGAAGCTGTTCGAGGTCTCGGCCACAAAATGCACGACGTGTAAACAACTGCCAGCAATGGTCATCTGGCAAGTAGCCAAGACGAAATGGATGAGTTGTCTGCATGACCTCTGCAACAGAAATATTCCTGGTCGTCACAACCATTCTGACCATTTCTGCACTGCGTAAGCAATTTCTCAAGGAACTCCATAGATCTTCGATCTCATTCCACACATCATCTAATACCAGGAGCACCTTCTTCCCTTGCAGATTTGCAAGAACGGATTCTTGTAAAAGGCTTAATTCTGACAAGGTACATGGCCTGTTTGTAACACTTTCTACCATTGATCTCGTCAGTCGTTGAACGTCAAAATCATTCGAAACAAAGATCCATATCCTTTGTCGGAAATACTCTGAGACCTTGTCATCGTTATAAACCAGTTGAGCAAGGGTGGTCTTTCCCAACCCTCCCATGCCAACAACTGCAATGACTTCAAATTTGGAACTATCGTTGGAGAACAACCAATCCAGCAATTTCTTCTTCTCGTCGTTCCTTCCACAAATATCTAGTTCATCTACCATGTGGCTGCTTGGCGATGGGTACTCAATACTGCTATGGCGTCGTCTCTCTCCATACTCTGGTCTTAGATGAAGACTATCCCGATCCTTTGAGATATCTTTAAATCTCTTTCTTATGTTCTTGATCCTATCGGCCAGACTACTCAGGATCGAAACTTCGCCCACAGTTGAACTATAAGAGGAGGTTAAGGAAGTTACCTCGTCTTCCGCATCCGCATACTTCCTCTTTCGGGAAGCCTCTGCTTCTGCTGCGGCACCTTGCTTCTCCACTTGAGCTCGCAGAACTTGGTAATGGTACTCGTCCATGACATCCTCTGCGTCATAGGCCACATCCTTGAGCTCCTTCAGCCAGAACTTGACAGACTCATCCATGATCTCCCTCTCTTCCGCGTCAATCAACACCGCCTGGATTCCCTTGAGCATCCTCTGCATCTTCTCAAGATCGTCTGTAACGGTGGAAGTGGAAGGGGAAGAGGATGCGGACGAGGTCGAAGGTGAGGCCCTGATCAGAGACAGCCAGTTGTTGGTGGCCTTGAGGATCGAGGAGATCAGTAGACTCGCCAATTATCTGATTCCTGATTGTTTGATTGTTTGAATTAACCCTTTCTATTCTATGGTGTTTGATTGATTGCTAGGAGTTAGGAACTCGATTAGGATGAGTTAGTGTAAGAAATTATCAAGAAAAGTCTAATTCTGCAACCTTTCTGGACGTCGACCGATCAATCGGTCCGCAGGCATTGTCAGGAATCGGTCGACCGATAACATGCCTACCGTTGATTTCTGCATATGTCTACAGGTCGATCGATCCCTGTCACCGATCGATCGATCCCTGCCCACCGGTCGACCGTTCAACTGAACGGACCGACCGCTCCAAATTACCCATCGGTCGATCGATCTTAACAGACCGATCCAAAGATCATCGGTTGGCTGTTCCCCTGAACCGGTCGACCGATTTGCAGAAACCTTTTTATTAGTTTTATTAATTATTTTCCTTTTTATCCTAATATTACCTATATATAATTTATCCTATTTTTTTGACCCCACATAGATCTCTCACTGATTCTCAAGATTTATTCTCTTATTGATCTTATCGAATTTATTGAACAAAGAACAAAAAGCTACAAGTTGTTAAAATTGATTAATAAGTTTAGATGAGAGATTAACGATGTGTTGCCAGTGCAAGTCAAGTGCATCAAGATAAGGGTAGCTCCCTCGGTCATGGTTTGATCACCCATAAAATCGTATCATTTGCTCGGCATACTCTAAGAATTAAAAGCACATAAAGTCACCCTAATTCTAATAATAATTCAAAATCAAGAAACATGTTTAAGTCAAGTCAAGTATGCTATGATTTCAAGTTTACTAAGCATCATATGATTCTCATGATTCATGATACATTCTGATTCTTACTCTTATTCCTATTATGATTCATGATACTGGCATGTTATCTTTCACGTTCAAGTTAAACATGATTATTTGTTGCTGATTTTTTATATTCATGTTATGTATTATATATCATGTGGTTTCTCACTAGGCTATAAAACTTATGAGAGGACAATATTATGGTCAAAGTCATCGCATACCGTAGCGTTTTTGAATTGGTCTTCGCCACGTGACGAAAGCCTATTTAGGGGCGTTACATTATCCGTCATGATCACTAAGGCGCCTATAATATTGTGTTGCACCACGTCGACATCATCAGTTGTGATCTACATCTCCGGCTACCGTGAAGTGAATGCACAAGTCCTGTCCTCTTGTTTGTTTTGTAGCACTTAACCGCATCGTATTAGTTTAGTTTTTTGTAATCCTTAGTTTAATAATATAAATAGTAATCCATGTACTTGGTTAATAAAGGTTGTAATAGAAAATTCTTTTTATTCTTCTTCTTCCTTTTTCTCCTGCAACCGTTTTCACTTTTTCATTTTGCTTAATACCCTTCGACGATGTGCCGGCGATCTACAGGTGGAGCTTGCACTTTTGAACATATTGAAAATAGCAATTAAAGCTAAGATAAAGTCTTCTTGAAATAAAGATTTGGCTACTATTTGGTAATATAATAATATGAAGAAGATTCTTAAATTATAATATTCATAAGTTTTCAATCTAAACAAAATTGAATAATGAAATCTAGATCATCTGTCAAGTCCGCTATGTGCAAACTCAGAGTCACACTATCCGTTGCGTCATCTGTTATATTTGTTCAGTTGCGCAAATTTGAATGTAGAGAAAAAAAATAATCAAAAAATAATTGATAATCATTAACAGTTAATTTATTAATTGATTAATGATCGATCAAGTGATAATCAATGAAATCAATCAATGTTAATTAATAATTATTAATTAACAACAACCCTATCAATTAACAATCTTTATGATTAATGGCCAATAGTCAATAAAGTCAATTTAATAATAACCATCAATTTGATTCAATGTAAAAGTGTTTACTTTTTGAATTTTATTAATTTAAACGGAGAATTCTCAATGATTTATTAAAAAAATTTATGCTACCGTGATATATTAGTGCCATGACATAAGACAAATAATTAACAATTAATAATTATTCATTTTACAGTGGGGGACGAAGGAGCGTACAACATGACAAGGATCTCTCCGAAGGCGTTATGAAAACACTATAACATTTGACTAAAACTTGACCAAATCTCAATTAAAACGATGACATGTTAGCAATAGGAATAAAGAAGCCATAATGACGAAAGTCTCAAAGGGCTACAAAATCTTCATAATGATTACAATATCTGAATTACATTCAAGTCCATAAATGCAGAAAGTAATAAAAATATAACTAGGCCCTCTGTCAGTTCATGTACTTTATCGTCGCTCAAGTTGGTCGCGGCACACGATCTCAATATCATCACTGACTTGACCCTGTGAAAATCAACACAAGGGAGAAGGTCCTCCCGTAAGCTATACAACATAATGGGGAACCATAAAGTACTCAATGCATAACAACAAATAACAATAGTTAGAATTAATAATTACTTATAATAAGATCAGATTTGAGAGCATAAGATCATTCGATTTGAGATATCAATGGATAAGAGGATAGAGATCATGTATCATATAATTATGAGAAATTTCAGTAATCATGCTGGATTAATAATCATGCTTCACTTATAGTCATCATATTCATGTCATATGTACATTCTTTGTTCTTGTACTTCTTTCTTAACATTAGGTGCCTTTGGGAGCATTTAACTTTTGGGGGTTTTATGCCAAGCAAACAATACAGTCTTGTGCAGCCAATGGATGACCTTTCACTATAAGCACTTAGCATGGGCTGACCACCCTCCCTTTATCCTTTCATCCTTCTTACTTTAATCTCTTTACCCTTTCATCATTTTTTTCATTCTATAAGGAAATTGAATCCTTGGACAGATCAATATCAAGACAAAAGATTCAATCACACAATAATTCAATCAACAGGAAATAGTATATCACAATCATGGAATGAATCTAGGTCAATCAGCAATCAAAATAAATTCTGAACAAGGGTCGATCGATCGGTTCTCTTTGGTCGGTCGACCGATTTCCTTGCACCGATCGACCGATTCCTCTGAATCGGTCGACCGATGGTATTGGGTTCATACAATGATCTCGGTCGACCGATACCTCTGGATTGGTCGACCGATAGTGCTTGGTTAGTAAAATGAACTTCGGTCGGCCGATTTATAAATCAGCTCGAAAGGAATGATCGGTCGACTGGTCTCTACCGATCGGTCGACCGATTTTCATATCATTGGTCGACCAATATTCAGGATCGGTCGACCGATCGTCGTGAAAATAGAATCGGACAGAATCATATTATCAACGATTTTCAATCCAGAAATGAAATCAATGCATACAATTAATCATCTAAGCACGGATGACTAATACAGAACACATCTATAATTATAAGAATCACAAAACATGAATCAAACATAAAAAAAACACAATCATACGTTCCTTTGCACATCCTTTCGTTAATTAAGACACATTGCAAGATAAGAATCTTAATTCTATCTTATTACTAATCAAATTATGCAGGGGATTTCAAATTCACCCACCTCTTTATTTCTTTCTTTACTTTCTTTCCTTATTTCTTTCCTCTTTCTTCTTCTCTTCTCTCTTCTTTCCTAACCCTTGGCCTCTCCTTGTACTGCCCTATGTTGCTGCGAGTGGGACAAGAGATGAAGAAAGAGTGGCTTCCATGTGCTTGTGCTGGCCGAGTGTGAAATGGAGATGTGGTGGCTGCTGGCTTCTTCTTGCTGGCCGTGAGGGAAACAAGAAAGAGAGTAAGTGAGAGGAGGTGAGGAGGAGAGAGAGGATGTGAGTTGGCTCCCCTTTGGTGTTGCTGCCAAGACTGATGGAGAGAGGGAGAGTTGGTGAGTTGGGTTTCTTTCTCCCTTCCTTTGCTGCTGCCGTGCGATTGCAAGAGAGGAAATAATAGTGTTGCTGTTGCTGTGAGTTGGGAGAGAGAATGGATGTTGTGAGAGGGGAGTGATGGCCTCCTTCGTGCTGCTCGTGAATGAGAGAGGAGCTGAGAGAGAGCAAATGAGAGTGGAGATTACTGTAGCTAAAATGGTTTTGAGGTGAGCAGCCGCATGATAGAAATTGTTAGGGCACTGTAGCTTCCAAGTTAGTTATTTATAATGCTTTGTTAGTTGGGCTTGTAGGGAAATCACGTGTTGGGCCTTTTAAGTGGGCTGTCCGTGTGGGCTTGGGCTGCATGCGGTGGTTTAAAATTTTTTTTTTAAGTTGTTACACAATTTTCACTCGATGGAGTTGCACCAATTTTCTAATTACCCTATTTGCTTCATTCAATTTGATAATAATTAACAAATAGTAGAATGACGACCCATATTTTTTTACTTTTATCCTGTTTACTTATTATGTATTTATTTGTCATTTTTATTTCTGTGTAGCAAAACATAATCCATAAAGCAATATTCCATCACAATCAACATAACAATATTTTAATTATAATAATACTTATGACATAAACAATAATACTATCAATAGTCATAACAATTGAATGTATAAAAATATATTTTGTCCTATATGAACATGAGCCATGTTGCTTGGGCACGGGCGTGTTGCTAGAACATATAGCGAGTTGTGTGTGAGCAAGTACCATATTCATGAACACTGCTCATATTTTGACAATTACGGTTGGTCGTCAGAGTTGCGACATCAATCTCCTATGGAGAGAGAGAGAGAGTCATTTTTTTGAGTAAATTACACGAATCGTCTCTCAATTTTAAATGCGCAAGTAATTCGATTTTTCAACTTCAATTTATAATTAGAATATCATTCAACTTTGATTTTCTTACATGCTTCGTTCAATGACCGATGATAGTGGATTTCGATTATCTCGCTTATGTGTCCGCCACATCCATTTTTCTTTTTCATCCACATCATCTAAAAATATAATAAAATAATATAAATATATAATAAATTAATATTAAAAATAAAAAATGGAGAGGCGCTGCTCATCGATGCCCCCTGTGTGAGCTTGCACGCGATGAGGAAGAAACAGGGGGACGTTGGCCCATGCCCCCTTGTTTCTTCCTCGTCGCGCGCGAGGAAGTCGCGAGAGGGATCGACGCCCCCTTTCCGCTCGCACATACCGGTGAGCGAGCTCGGGAGAGAGATGGAGGGGGGCGATGGCCCCCTCTGACCGTGCTCGTCGGCACCGACGAGCGGGGACTCGTCGGTTTTCTTTTTTATTTTATCTTAGATTATTATATATTTATATTATTTTATTATTTTTTAGATGATATGAATGAAAGAGAAAAGAGCATGTGGTGGCCACGTAAGCGGAAAAATAGAAAAATCCACTATCAGTGGTCAAGTAAATGAAACATGAAAGAAAATAAAAAATGGAGAACGTTTTAATTACCAATTGAAGTTGGGAGATCATTAAGATATTGAGTTAAAATTGAGAGATGATTAATTTATCTCATTTTCCCGGACACTAGTTGTGCCATCTCAAGTTACAATTCAATCCACGTTGGTCTCAACATGGGAAACACGGGTTGTCTTCTCCCACGTCACAAACCTTTTTCATCCATGTCATGACTAAGCCTCTATTTTCTTCCAACAAATCTTTTTTTTGTCGTGGTTTATCCTCTCAAAGTTTCCATCAAACATTTTCATATTTTTCTCTCCTCAAAAGCCATGGCTAATCAGTCCCCAATCTTAACAAGTCAAACGATTCCCTTTTCGCAAACATGATTATCGTGATGTCTAACCAAACTTGCAATCACACCTTGTTGCCAATTCATGATCCTTGTTGCATGAAGAGAAAAATGAGGGAGGAGGAAAAGCTTTGGTAGCATTGGGAGGTGGCCGACCCTTAGTTAGGATCCTATTAATAGAATCTTAGGCTCAACATGGGAAACACGGGTTGTCTTCTCTCACGTCATAAACCTTTTTCATCCATGTCGTGACTAAGCCTCTCTTTTCTTCCAACAAATCTTTTTTTTTGTCGTGATTTATCCTCTCAAAGTTTCCATCAAACATTTTCATATTTTTCTCTCCTCAAAAGCCATGGCTAATCAGTTCCCAATCTTAACAAGTCAAACAAATCCCTTTTCGCAAACGTGATTGTTGTGACGTCTAACCAAACTTGCAATCACAACCTTGTTGCCAATTCATGATCCTTGTTGCATGAAGAGAAAAATGAGGGAGGAGGAAAAGCTTTGGTAGCATTGGGAGGTGGCTGACCCTTAGTTAGGATCCTATTAATAGAATCTTAGGCTCAACATGGGAAACACGGGTTGTCTTCTCCCACGTCACAAACCTTTTTCATCCATGTCATGACTAAGCCATTGTTTTCTTTCAACAATTTTTTTTTTGTCGTGGTTTATCCTCTCAAAGTTTCCATCAAACATTTTCATATTTTTCTCTCCTCAAAAGCCATGGCTAATCAGTTCCCAATCTTAACAAGTCAAACGAAATCCCTTTTCGCAAACGTGATTGTCGTGACATCTAACCAAACTTGCAATCACACCTTGTTGCCAATTCATGATCCTTGTTGCATGAAGAGAAAAATGAGGGAGAAGGAAAAGCTTTGGTAGCATTGGGAGGTGGCCGACTCTTAGTTAGGATCCTATTAATAGAATCTTAGGCCCCTTAATTTCACTTAAATTAAAACTCTCAATATAAATATTATTTAATATTTTAAAATATTATTTCAACCAATATTAAATTTTAAATAAATTCTGAATTATCTTGTTATATCTGATTCAACTCAACTTCTTATCTATTATTTTAAATCCATAAGTTAAACCTAATTAAACTTAATTTTTAGAAATTTATTAATAAAATAATATTATTATCCCATAATTTCCTAAATAAACAAATAGTTAAAACATCCGATGAAAAATGCTGGCGTCACAAATTTCTATTCGGATGATTGAAATGAAACGTCTTGATATCATTTGACACACTGTCATCAAATATTCGTGTTCCATAAACTGGAAACTCAGGTAAGTACCGATCTTTCTATAGAAAAGTAATTTGATGGATCACGATAAATTATTTTAAAATTTTAGGATTATTTCTTCATAAGCTCCTTCAATTATATCTTTTTTCATGTCTATTATTTAATTATAAATTTATGAAACTTTATTATCTACTGCAGTCCTGATTTGTCTTCTTTTTTTCATCCAAGATTCTATTAATTTAGGATTTCACAATTATGAAATATTTTTTTTAGCCATACTTTGTTAGTACAAAAAAATAATAAAAAATTAAAGATGTAATAGTAAAGAAATATATTAGAATAATATTCTGAATAATTAAGTTTGGAAATTTTAAAAAAAACTTATAATTTAAGATTAATTAATAAAATTATCATTCAATATTTTACTTCTAGACGAAAGTCATCACTAAATCAAGATTCAATGGCGAATAAATACATGTTAATATTTAATTTTTTTTATTTTGACACATGAATTACATATGTAAAAATCATTGACTTAAATAATAAAGTTGTGGTGACTAGTGAAATTTTTGGTACCCTTATAATACACAATGTGTAAATACACACACTATATTGTACTAGATACGTAATGAAAGTTGAACCGCTTGGATTATAAGAATGCATTTGCTACCTTTCACCCTAAAGATAACTTGAGAAAATTATGTAAACATAAAATGTGAATTTAAAATTATATAAATCGCATCTAACCTCTTGCCAAAATATTATTACAAATATAACTTTGGACAATAGATCACCAACTTACATACTTTACGAGTTGTTCGTCATGAATAAAACTCAGCTTTCTAAGTTGATCATGTCCAAGAGTATATGGCAATGAAAGATGTGTCAAGATTGGGACAGTTATAAATTTTGAGCTCCTCTAGCAGAAGGAAGTCTTCATCAAGCACCTGTTGTGTGGTCCTCTCCATTGATCATCTACGTGCATTGATAGTTTTTTTTATGTTATGTGTGTGTGAGCTCGTGTAGTTAAACATACAAGAGACAAAAAAAAGTGAAAAGAAATGGATGATTCCATTCCTAAGCAGAACTATGTTATGCTTTTATGAGCTGCTACCATTATTCTTTCCAATTGAAAATCTTGTTCAATGTTTACTTATGCATAGTGTACACCTAGACTATATTCATTTTCAGACTGTGCAAAGTGTATGCCTAGGCTATAGTCATTTATGGATTGTACGATGTGTACGCCTACACTATAGTCATTTTGCATTGCAGAAAGGTCTATGTCTAAATGTAAGTCTTTCGCATTTGCGCTTTGGGCCCAACAAATCTAGTATCAAAGCAGTTGGTTATGACTGTATGGATGAATTTTAGCGCAAGCAATGTGGTTAGTCTAAATGCGACTAATTATAATCTTTGAAAAAACAAGATGAAGGATTCGTTTTATGTGAAGGCAATGCATCTTTTAGTGTTTGTAACACAGAAACCAGATGCTAAATCAGATGAAGAATGAGAATTTGAGCATGAGAAGACATATGAATTTATAAAGCAGTTTGTAGATGAGAATGTCTATAACCACATACAAAATGAAAATCATAAAAGGACACTTTAGAGCAAGCTTGAAAATTTATTTTTGTTTAAATACTTAGTGCATTTAAGATTCAAAGATGGTAGCTCGGTTGCAGACCATTTGAATGATTTTCAAAGTATTACAAGTCAATTGTCAAGCATGAGTGTGAAGTTTGAAGATGACATATTGGATCTTTTATTACTTGCCATTTTAGGGCCTTTTATTGTTTGTCACTCTACCAAAAAAGTTAAGAGGCTTTCAGGATTTCTCTTGCTAACTCTGCATTTAATGGGATTGTTTGTATGGAAACTGTTAAGGCAGTCATGTTGAATGAAGAGGTGAGGAGAAAATCACAAAATTCTTCTTCACAATCAGAAGTACTTATTATAAAGAACATGAGAAGGAATGAAAGAGATAAAAATAAAAATAGAAGTAAATCAAGATCCAGATACAAGAATATGAAGTGTCACCACTATGATAAGAAAGATCACATTAATAAGTATTATTTTCAGCTGAAGAGGGAAAACAAAAATGGTGAACAATGGGGAGAAGCAAGAGAAGGATGGTGCAAAAGATGTTGTTGTAGCTGATCATTTTCTCAATGTTCACAGTGGTCCTACTCTTCGTGTCACTTCTCATAGGGAGTTCTTTACTACTTATATTCCGGTGACTTTGACAAAGGGGAAATGGGTCTATTTCTCATGTTGTGAGCATGGGCAATGTTGTATTGCAAAGTGGAAATAGAACTCTCCTTACTCTTAAAGATGTGAAGCATGCTCCTGATATGCATTTGAATCTTATCTCTACAGGGAAGTTAGATAATGAAGGATACTACAATGTAAAGATGGACAAATGAGTCGTGTGGTGTCATGCTCGAAATGATCTAACACGTCACGGGCCGTGTCATGTTAATGATTCATTTTCGACCCCGACATGATCCCGGACCGACCTAATCGGGCCGACCGAGTCGGGTCGTGCCAAGTCGGACGAACCATTTTTTTGCCTTTCAATTTAAACTTTGTCATATTTTAATTTACTTATTAAATTATTATATAATATAATTAGTACTACTAATTATTCTATAATATATGACTTAGTGAGTAGTGACTAGATTAATTATTATATTATTATACAATAATTATATAGTTAAAATTTCAAATATATTAAGTCATTAATTCATAGAGGATTGCCAATAAAAATTAAATAAATTGTTTGATTTCAAACTAATAATAAATAATTAATATTATTTAAATCTAAAAGTGAGAGATAAAATAGTTTTGTATTATTTAAATTGAAAAATTGAGAAAAAAAACTAAAGGTGTAAATAAAAGTATTTTTGAAAAAAATAAAATAAAGATATGCTTATAATTAAATTCAAATTTAAATGTATATTTTTAATATTATCCAATCTCATTTTGCAATAATATTAATCCAATCTCTTTTTTCCAACTAATATTCATTTATTTTTGTTTCTTTTTAAAATTTTCTTTTATCTCCAACAATTCTCTAGTTTTCGAATTACTTTAATAAAATATTGTTTTATTAATTTTCTGGATTCTATAGTAGTGCCACGTAATTAATGATAAAAACTCATTTACAAATCACGTGGAGGAGTTTAAAAATAAGATTTGTCTTTCGAAACTCAAAAGACACTATGTAAGTAGTCTAGGGCAATCTACGATATGAAGGTGAAGATTTGGTGGCAAGGACGACAATGGGGGGAAGAACCAGAGCATTGGGCATTTCACTACTCTGAGCCACTCAAGCTGCAGGAAGTCTCCACCATCATGCAGACCATGCCATTCCTCCCAGTCAGGCATATCTTCAAAATCCAGTTCGATCAGAGATGCAAAAGCCACTTCGTGGGGACTTCTGACACTTCGGCAGAACTCGTCGCCAACATTTTTTAAGCCGGAGATGGATTTCAGAGTAAGAAATCTAAGAGATGGAAGCTGTCCAAGTGTCGGTAGCTGCTCAGCGCTGCAAAGACCGATGCAGGTTCTCCTGAGATTGTTGAAGGGGGAATGATCGATCCGACCGAAAAGCATTAACAACGAGTTAAGGCCATAAAGCGGGAGCGCAGGGCATCCTGTTAAGTATAAATCCGAAGCTGAATGGAGATTTCGCAGCGGCGGCAATGATGAGAGGGCTGGGCAACCATGTATTCGGGCGACCTGAAGCTGAGGGAAGTCTCCTTTCAACACCCCGAACCATTCCTCCCAGTCAGGCATGTTTTGAAATACCAGAGAGACCAGAGACGGAAATGCCACTGCATTAAGATTCATGCCGTGGCTGAACTCGTAGCCGATTGTTTTCAAGCCGGAAATCGAATCTAACGAAAGATATTTAAGTGACGGAAGTTGACCGAATGTTGGGAGTTGGTCATTGCAGCAGTCGCAAAGATGAACCTCCGCGAGCTTGTTGAAGGAGGGATCGCCCATCCAACTGGGATATCCCACTCCATGATAGCCTTTAAGATGCAACCGTACAAGGCCGGTGTGAGGCTTCAAACTCTCCAAGATATAGAACCACATTTTCTTAATCTGATTGTTCTCCTCGTAATCCATTGCGATATTCTTGTCACTTTCATCTACAACAACCAACTCCAGTGGATCGAAGAAATCATTCCATCTAACCGACGTATTTGCTTCGAATTCCAACCGACAAAGAAAGTTCCCGGGCTTTGTTACAACGAGACTACTGAGATACAACAAGGCCAAGTTTTTCAGGATTCCGACTATATCGTCATTTCTTACTCAAAATGCGCCTCTCAGATTTGGTAATTGAGTTACCTTTCCAAATTCTTGTAACGGATATATTAAGGAACCTTCTGAGCTCTCTAAAGTTTTCAGATTTGACAGCACCGGAATCCATAGGAGTTTCGGGCAATGCTTAATTATGAGTTCTTGAAGCTTAGGGAAGTCCCCCTCCATCACCCCGTCCCATTGCATCCAGTCACGCATGTCCTCAAATTTCAATTCAGTCAGAGATGGAAACGCCACCTCAGAACTATTCATGCCTCTACAGAACTCATCGCCGATAATTTTCAAACGGGAGATCGACTCCAGATTAAGATATCTGAGATGTGGAACCTGACCCAATGTCGGGAGTCGATGATTGCAGCAACCATAGAGATGCACTCTTGTCAGTTTATTGAAAAAAGGATGGTCAGTCCAATTGGGAAGCTGGAAAAACATAGTAAATCCCAACAAGTTTAGTACCTCGAGCTTGGAGAGGTCTGAAGGTAATCTTAGAACAGTACATTCAAAAACAAGATGCTGTAACGATACAAGGCAAACCCCATTGTCTCTGGCAACTCTTCAAGTTGGTGGCAACGTAGTTTCAACAAATTCATGTTATACGGTCGAACAATCGATTTAGGTAAACTTATCGTTCCATCCGTTTCAAGTTCGAGGTGTCTGAGGCAGATGAGATTTTCAATTGCCTCTGGCATTGAAAAAACTGGCCCACGAGTCTCCGGATACCATGGATAGCGTAATTGGAGCTTCAGGTAGCGTAATTGTTTTAGGCGTGTAATGAATTCTGGTAGTTGTCTTGGTATATTTGCAGCTTCGATTCTTCTAGCGTTTCTGTACAGTATTACTGTCCTCAGTGATCCAGAATCTAAATGAACGTCATAGGATTCATTGTCTATAAATAAATGACGAATCTTGTTTCTGGTATCACAACTCTTCCCTGATTTGGCCAATGCGCAGCGCTCATTCCCTGAAATATACTGTGCCAGATCATGAATGCTATCATGCATCTTAAATCTCGCTTTCAGCCACTTTCCCTCATCATGAATGATATATCATGCAACTTAAATCTCTTTTTCAGCCACTTGGCCTCATTCTCTGAAATATACTGTGCCAGAACATGACTGCTATCATGCATCTTAAATCTCTCTTTCAGCCACTTAGCCTCATCATGAATGCTATCATGCATCTTAAATCTCTCTTTTAGCCACTTGGCCTCATCAAAGAACGATCTCCCTTGTAACTCATTGAAATACTTCTGTCCCGACTCTTCTGTTCTTCTTCCAAGTTTATGATGGATGTAACCATTGGCGGACCACAATTTAACTATTTCATCTTTTTCGAAAAGGTAATTTTTAGGAAAAATGGAGCAAATTGCAAAACAAGGTTTAAGATGACTCGGCAAGCTATTATAACTTAGTTTAAGAGCTGACAAGATATTATTTTCTTCATTTAGCTCCCACAGGTCACTTTGTAGCACATCCTTCCATGTGTCTTCATCTGTCTCGTGACGTAGAAGTCCTCCAAGCGACTTCACTGCCAGCGGCAATCCGCCACACTTCTTCACAATCCTCTTACTTATTTCCACCAAGTTCGAAAGCTGATCAAGGTCTCGGCCACAAAATGCACGACGTGTAAACAACTGCCAACAATGGTCATCCGCCAAGTAGCCAAGATAATAAGGATCAGTTGTCTGCATGACCTCTGCAACAGGAACATTCTTGGTCGTCACAATGATTCTGACCATTTCTGCACTCCGAAAGGAATTTCTCAAGGAACACCATAGATCTTCGTTCTCATTCCACACATCATCTAATACCAGGAGCACCTTCTTCCCTTGCAGCTTTTCAAGAAGGAATTCTTGTAAAAGGCTTAATTCTGACAAGGTGCATGGAGTCTTCGTAACACACTCTATCATTGATCTTGTGAGTCGTTTAAGGTCAAAATCATCCGAAACAAAGATCCACATCCTTTGTTGAAAATAATCTGAGACCTTCTGTTCGTTATACACCAGTTGAGCGAGGGTGGTCTTTCCCAACCCTCCCTTGCCAACAACAGCAACGACATCAAATTTGGAACTGTTGTTGGAGAACAGCCAATCCAGCAACTTCTTCTTCTCCTCGTTCCTTCCACAAATATCTAGTTCATCTACCGTGTGGCTGCTTGGCGATGGGTACTCAATACTGCTAAGGCGTCGTCTCTCTCCATACTCTGGTCTTAAATGAAGACTATCTCGATCCTTTGATATAGCTTTAAATCTCTTTCTTATGTTCTTAATCCTATCGGCCAGATTACTCAGGATCGAAACTTCGCCCACAGTTGAACTACAAGAGGAGGTTAAGGAAGTTACCTCGTCTTCCGCGTCAGCATACTTCCTCTTTCGGGAAGCCTCTGCTTCTGCTGCGGCACGTTGCTTCTCCACTTGAGCTCGCAGAACTTGGTAATGGTACTCGTCCATGACATCCTCTGCGTCATAGGCCACTTCCTTGAGCTCCTTCAGCCAGAGCTTGACAGACTCATCCATGATCTCCTCTCCTCGGCGTCAAGCAACACCGCCTGGATTCCCTTGAGCATCCTCTGCATCTTCTCAAGATCGTCTGCAACGGTGGCAGTCGACGGGGAGTAGGATGCGGACGAGGTCGAAGGTGAGGCCCTGATCAGAGACAGCCAGTTGTTCGTGGCCTTGAGGATCGAAGATATCAATATACTCGTCATGGCGGATCAACCTCCTCTCGGTGCAACTGGAAGAGTAAGAACTAAGAAGCCTTCCCGTTGACCCCCCAACGTTTGAAATATTCGAGACTTGTTATCCGTCGTGAGCACGAAGCGCGCCTATAATATTGAAAATAGCAATTAAAACGAAGATAAAGTCTTCTTAAAATAAATATTTGGGTACTAATTTGATAATATAATAATATGCAGAAGATTTTTAAATTATAATATTCATAAGTTTATAAACAAAATTAAATAAATGAAATCTAAATTCTGTCAATTCCACTATGTGCAAACACCTTGTTACAAGAGTCAGCGTCACTATCTATTATATTGCTCAGTTGCACAAATTTGAATGTAGAGAAAAAAAATTACGAGTACAATATATTTAGTAAATAAGAATTTAAAAAAAAACAAATGCTCAATCATAAAATAATTAATTATCATTATTTGAGCAGATTTAATATAATAATTAACAATTAATTTAGTAATTGATTAATCATCGATGAAGTAATAATCAATGAAATCAATCAATGTCAATTAATAATTATTAATTATCAACAGCCTTATCAATTAACAATCTCTATGATTTATGACCAATAGTCAATATTAATTATTAATTTGATCTCAATTCGATTTAATAATAATCATCAACTTGATTCAATGTAAAAAAGCTTATTTTTAAATTTTATTAATTTAAATAAAGAATTCTCAATTATTTATTAAAAAATTTATGCTATTTTTATACAACGGTGACTTGATATATTAATGCCATGACATGAGACAAATAATTAATAATTAATATTTATTTATGTTACAGTGGGGGGACGAAGGAGCGTACAACATGACAAACATAATTTTCACTCGATCGGGCGTACCAATTTTCTAGTTACCCAATTTGCTTTATTCAATTTGATAATAATTAACAAATAGTAGAACGGCGACCCATATTTTTTTTACTTTTATTTTGTTTACTTATGACGCATATATTTGTCATCTTTATTTCGATGTAACAAAACACGATCCATAAAGCAATATTCGATCACAATCCACGTAACAATATTTTAATTATAATAATACTTATGACATAAACAAAAGTACTATCAATAGTCATAACAATTGAATCTATAAAAATATACTTTATCCTATGTGAACATGAGCCTTGTTGCATGAGAAAAATGAGGGAGGAGGAAAAGCTTTATGATATTTTAATTAGAATCTTATTAATAGAATCTTAGGCCCCTTAATCTCACTTTAATTAAAACTCTCAATATAAATATAATATGATATTTTAAAATATTATTTCAACCAATATTAAACTTTAATAAATTCTGTATTATCTATTAATTTAAATCCATAGCTTATACCTAATTAAACTTAATTTTAGAAATTTATTAATAAAATAATATTACTATCCCATAATTTCCAAAATAAATAAGTAAATATTATTTATTTCATCCTATGAAAAATGGGGGCGTCACAGATTTCTACTCGGATTATTGAAAATTAACGTCTTAATATCATTTTACACACTGTGATCAAATTTTAGTGTTCCATAAACTGGAACAATATTATTAAAATAAGAAAAATTACATCAAATACCCTTCATCACACCATTATAATGGCGCTAAGGCCGAGGTGTATACCAGGCCTATTCCAACACACCATTATAAACTTGCCCCACCCCGACTTGCGTCTCGTTTCTTTCGTGCATTCCTCATGAATTTCTGGTGTCATACCCAACTCCGTGACTAAGTTCTAATTTCAATTATCATAATCTTAATTATATTTAGCAATTTTAAAAATAAAATCGAAAAAACTTTCCTTCCTTACTTATCTTGTGTTATTTGTCAATACATACAAAAGACATATATATTCATCAAAGTTTAAATAAAGGCTATAAGATATGACATTCGCATATTGTCATTATATTTTTTTTTCACAAACCATTTCACATATAACCCCACAGGATCAAGTCTCATACAACCTTACAAAAAATTTCTCACAAACTTAATTACATCTAAAACTATCTATTACATATCACGTTTCAAAAAAAAAACAAAAGTGGAGGGGGATTAAAGTGCTCCAGCGGCTCGACCTCTTCTATGTGCAACAAAACAAACTCCGAGTCGACTCAACTCGAGAACTTACGAGTATCTGAAAAAATATTTAAAATGAGTTTTGTGAGCAATAATCATTTGCTCAGTGAGTGAAATAAAAGTACAATATAGGATAACAATACGATTGCATATATCATTTAAATAACCACCTTTCTTTTATATGAGAAAACATTTAAAGCATAGCACTTATAGCATAACTTGTCAAATAATATAAACTTTCATAGAAGTAAAAGTAACTCAAGATATCATAATTTTCATATTTAAACTTCACACGTGTGTCATTGCACATACTCATCATGGGTCAATACGTATCCCTCTATGATCATGTGTCATACAGTTAAGCGGAGCTTCATAATCAAGAGTCACGAATACGCATAGCAAATCATGGGTCAATACGTATCCCTCTATGATTGTGGGTCATACAGTTAAGCAGAGCTTCACAATCAAGAGTCACGAATACGCATAGCAAATCATGGGTCAATACGTATCCCAATCATGATTGTGTTCCACCCAACCATAATTCTCAGATACGCAGAGCATATCACGGGTCAATACGTGCACGCAGAGCAGCCCCCAAAGGGCAAAGACACCCGATATACGCACCAAAGATTTCATGTATATCGAATGCGGTCCCAAAGACATTTTTCAAACAGCATGGCTAATGAACACATGTAGTTTAACAATATCAAAATATATATGTCATAATCTCATATCATTATTAAATAAAACTTATTTTAACTTCACAAGCATTGTTCCCTAAAGACATTTTTTATGAAAAAGATTACTCCACCTCATATGATATTCTTGAAACATATCATAAATATATTTCATAACTCAAGATATATTTTAATAATAATAATAATCTTTGCTTGAGATAATATCATAAATAAAAGAACTAACATATAACATTTTGCTATATTGTAAATTTACCCTCACCTTGTACTTTATCACTTCAAGGAGGGTTTATTAGATTTCCTTCCTTTCACTTGTAACTTGAGGTTTTTCGACAAACAATAATGTCTTTTTACTTTCCAATCACTAGTAAGGTAATATGCAATGCATGCTCATGATATATGAATACTTATGCACCCTAAAATGCATATAGCCTCCTCTAATACCAATTTCTAGCTTCAGACAATCATATTCATAAACTATTTCACACTTGAAACTTTTCACTTTCCTCAAAGCTTAATTAGGTGCTGTTTCAGAATTTCAGACTGAGTGTCTGTCAATAAATAATTCATAACTTCATAACCACATGAGCAAATCTTATGATTCTGAATTAATTAGAAATTAGACATATTAAGATTTTCAACCCTCAAATATCATTATCAAATTTCAAATGAGTAAGTTAGGACATCCCAAGCAATCTGACCTAGGGTTTGTGCCCGAGCAAACTATGTGTCACTGAAATATTGATTTATATATTTCTTCATACTTATCCATTTAACTAGGAAATAATTTTCCTGAAAATTAGGCTTCATTAGTATCTTTTTCATAAAAATTAGAGAATTTAACTCGCAGGCTTATAACAAAAATAGTTAATTCGGGTCGCAATCTGTCAATGTCCTGGAATCTGACATAAGCATCACTATGAAATGAAAAATTCATTTCTCCCAAAATACAAGTTCAAATAGGATGATTCCATCTCTCACCGAACCCTTAGAATGTCTAATTAAGCATATCCAAATTTCAAACCCTAATTCACTCTACTCCAACCGTGCTCTAATTTATAAATGGAACTTGTATCAGACTCGGGACAAGATAAGTGACATGCGAAGTTAAGCTCATAACTTCCTCTATGAAACTCCTTTTTAGGTGATTCCAAAGACCATGGAAAGATAACTTCAAATGTGGAACCATACAAAATTTCATAATGTATCGTTTGCTTATCACGAAGTAATGATTCTCTCAATTAGAAAAATAATTTCCAGATCAAAACTCACTTGGAACAGTCGACGTTTCCGATTTTTCCCAGGTCGTTTCGCTCGAGTTCTTCCCCTGGTAATTTTTTTATGGTAAAAATATAATGTTAAGTGGCTTATATATATTTTTTTAGAATTATCTGAGGTCTTATGACGATTTGGAAAAATATCCATTTGAGCAGCTCTCACCCGTTTGCTTCAGTTGCTTGGAACTTAAGTAATGGTCAATCATATTTTTTGTCATAACTAAGTATTTTAATCCTAATTAAGCTTAATTAATCATATTTAAGCATATATATTATAATATTTATAAATTTTACAATTTATTCATAATAACCCTATATAATTTCTTTGTAAAGTTTATCAATAATTAAGTAATCATTATGCACTAATCAAAATATTAATTACTATATAAAAATATCACTAGATGCACATCCAAACTAACTTAGTGTGTTAATTGAATGCATGATTATGCACAAATGATGTTTTTAGGGCACGTCCGTAATATTTGATCCCCCACACTATTGCGCGTCCTCCTCCGCCTCGGCCAATGCCACGCGTCCTCCCCCACCCCGGCCACTCTTCGCGTCCTCTCCCGCCCAGCGCGATGAAATGCTTTGAGGAATTGAAAATGCTTCTACATCAAGAAATCAATTTAAGGCATATGTACAATGGTCATTCGGGGTAAGTGACGTGATTCAATTTACTAGTTTGTATTGCTTACAAGTTGATATAATATTTCGGGTAAATTACACGAATGCTCCCCAACCTTGAGTCGATTTTCAACTGGTCCTCATACTTCAATTTGTAACCAGAACATTTCTCATCTTTTATTTTCTTGCACTATTAGTCCTCTTGACCGGTGATAGTGAGTTTCCTGGTTGCCTTGCATATGTGGCCGACACGTGAGCCATTTCTCTCTCATCCATGATATTTAAGTCATCCACGTCATTTAACGCTCCAAATCAAGTAAATTACACGGATCGTCCCCTAACTTTGAGTCGATTTCTAAACAATTCCCGAACTTCGATATTATTGCACGATTCATCCACTTGACCGGTAAGAAACAGTCTCCTAATTATCTTACGATGTGGCATAATAAAATATAATAAAAATTTTTAACTAGCTTACATCACATAATAAAAAATATTATAAAAATTTCAGGACGCGGACGAGCTGGAGGGGTGTCGGCCCCCCTCTCCAAGCTTGCATACCGGCGACCTTCGCACAAGGGGCGATAACGCCCCCTCGCGAGTTCGTCGGCGCTTCTATCATTTTTATTTTTTATAATCTCTCAACTTTGAGTCGTTTAGGGTCGCGACGAGCTCGCGATGGGACGTTGGCGCCCCTTGTGCGAAGCTCGTCAGTGGGCGATCTTGAAGAGGGGGGTCGGCGCCCCCTATGCCAACTCGTCAAAGGGTGAGCTTAGGGAGGGGGGCCAACATCCCCTCTCTGCTAGCTCGTCTGCTTCCTTAAATTTTTATAATATTTTTTATTATGTGATGTCAACTAGTTAAAATTTTTTATTATATTTTATTATGCCACATCGTAAGATAATCAGGAGACTGTTTCTTACCGGTCAAGTGGATGAATCGTGCAATAATATCAAAGTTGGGGGACGATTCGTGTAATTTGCCTGGTTCGGAGCGTTAAATGACATGGATGAGAGAGAAATGGCTCACGTGTCGGCCACGTATGCAAGGCAACCGGAAAATCCACTATCACCGGTCAAGAGAACTAATCGTGCAATAAAATAAAATATGAGGGACGTTCTGATTACAAATTAAAGTTGGAGGATCAGTTGGAAATCGACTCAAAGTTAAAGGACCATTCGTGTAATTTACCATAATATTTCATATTATATTTTGAACGGTTTGTACCGTGAAAACTTGCTAATTCGACAGAGATATACTGAAACATGACTTATATGGGGAGGAATTCCCTATGCAACGAGACATATGCTATTTAGAGAATTTCAAGTTTGTATACTCTTAAGTTTTCTTATCAATTTTAATTTTTTTAGATATTGATATTATATTTTTGGTCGAAGGTTGATGTGTGGCGAGACCCGAAACATTTAGAGCAAACTTGAAAGGCATTTAATTCTAAGTGCTTAAAACAATTATCCTCAATGATCTTGGATGCACGAGCTGTAGAACAAGCCAATTAGGTTTTTGAAGCTGTTTGGGCCGAGTTGGTCCACGAAAAACTACAAATCAAAGTGCAAAAAGGCTAAAACTAATCGGGAATCCGACCACAGAGCTTGTTTGCATGTGGAAGGTTGTATATCTATGTCGATAATTGTAAAAAGAATGGTAAAGTTTGCTTCTAAGTTTTGTAATTTCATTTAATTATGTTTAATGAAAGTAACTTCAAATTATTTTTTAATGGAAGGAGAAAAAGACGGATAGGCACCCATAGAGGATGAGATATTTATCAAAACCCATGAGAAAAAAATAACGAATGGAACATATGTAAGAATATATATATATGCCATTTCATAACGTATATTAACATATGTCACTTGTTACTTGTCATAACAAATTTCAGAAGGATTTCAAAACAAAAAAGTTAAGCATATTACACAGGCCACGTAACAAGGGACGACACTATTGATCTCTCGAAAATTTTGGACCGATCATGTCAGCGTGAAGAATGGTCTCGGATCATCCTTATTTGACAGGGCGAGCGCATGAGGCAAGTGGTCGATGGATGCGAATGAAGAATCAATGAGGAGGAGCGACGAATGATAGTGACGACAGCGAAGGATGAAGACGAAAAATAAGGCGGTTATTTCGCCGGGTGAGTTTAAACAAAGAAAAATGTAAATAAAGTATAAATAATTCAAAAAATCAAGAAAAATAAATAAATGTGAAATCAAAATGAGAAGGCATGTATCTTAATTACAAAACTGTCATCGTGCCTTGAAATTATATACATAGATTCTTATTATTACATTTAATTTTACCATAGACAATTACTAACATAGATATCTATCATGGAAACATGTTAAAATAAAAAATATTTACCGGAAGCATTTGTGTTTTGTTACGTTGATGTGTTCATCCATGAAAAACTCTAACTGCAGGTTAATTTTTAATGGATTTACATTGAAGAATGTTTTAAAATATATTTATAAATTTAAATTTTGTTTAAAATTTAAAAAACCAAAAGAATTTTTATTTCAAAATACAAAAATATTTAGAAAGTAGAGATGTATTTGCTAACTATTAATTTAAGAAAAAAATGCATACTAGGTAGCAATGTAGCACCTAATTTAGACAAACAAACAAAATTTTGTCTAAATCATGAGTGCGCCATTAAGATCGAAACTAACTCGATATTATTTTTTACAATGATCAAGATAAAGTGGTCTAATAAATGTTAAAAATAAATAAAATAAAGAGTTGGGCGTCATCAAAACATTAACATTTGCTCTTACTCTCTCTTTGTACAAATTTATAGGGTGGCACAATTTCGAATGATGAAGGTGAAGATGGTTAGAATCATTTTTAACCACTTTGACATGTGAACCGCTTCATATTTCAGTCATATTAATTTATTTATTTGTTTTGCAATGTAGGCATCAAATGGCCTCTCTCATGTTTAACCAATTATCTTATGTAAATTATATTAATTATCATATTTCATTATCACAACTATTTGATAATTTTTAATTAACTAATTTATTTATAATTTTGGTAACAGAAGATGAAATAGCTTTCATAATTTCCAGTTGATACAACGATCTCAAATATAAAAACAAATTAGATATAAATAGACTTTATATTATTAACCAAATTTAATATAATATTAACTTTTATTTACGTTTTTTTGGGTAAGTTAGGTTTGTCTGTTAACGGGTGTATATTTATTTTGATTCAATTACTACAATTATTTAGTTGGTAAATTATTTAATCTTTTATCATATTTATAATCATAAGTTCATAACTATTGGATAGTTTTTATATTTAATTAATTTATAATTTTGACGAACGAAGATGAAATAAATCATATATTTCAATTGACACAACTGTTTCACATATAAAATAAATCAAATATGAGTACATTTTTTCACTATAACTAAATGCAGTATAGTATTAACTTTTTTTTCTTTTTTGGGCAAGTTCTTTTAGTGCTTATATATTTACTTTGATCCAATTACCACAATTATTTAATTAGTCCAATACTCAAATCATATAAGAGCGTCATGCGACGTGATGCCAAGTGAGCCAGTAATCAAAATTTATCATCTAAGTGTTCAAAATATTAATTATGTCATTATTATAGAAACATAATTGTGCAAAACAGATTTTAGTTGCCAACTAACTATCCATTCATTCAAAATTAAATTATGCATAGGACCGTGATCACTCAAGCGACACTAGTGAATAGTTGAATTGGCAAATTAGTTCGACAATAGAGTGAAACGTAACGATGATGAACCAAATAGAAAAAAAATGAATGTGATGAATTAATTTTTGATGAGTTTTAAATTAAAAATAATTATTAAACATATAAAGTATATTTTTTTATTAAAAAATTAAAAAGTACAAATAAAAAAGTTATGGAAAAATTTTGTTAAAAAATATATTATTTAAATATAACAATATTATATTTATCAAAATATTAAAATTTTAATAAAATAATAAGTAATAAAAAATATTATATTAATTCTGTATTATAAATATTATATATATAATATATTAATCATTTTATATAAGAAAGATAAGAAAAGAGAAAATTGGAAAAAATAAATAAAAAAGAAGTTGTAAAAAAATGATAAAACAACCCTAAGAGGTAGAACCATAGGAGGTGGAACTATGGTCACGTGACTCTGGTTCCACTCATTTAGTTCCGCTTGAGGGTATGATGTCGCGTGTGCACGTTTGGCAAAATCGAGCGAAACAATGGCGCGGTTCCACCTTGATTTCGCAATCAAACGCCCCCTAGTCTAGGACAATCTATAACATGAAGGTGAAGATTTGGCGGCAAGGACGATAATGGGAAAAACTTTGTGCATTTCTCTACTCCGAGCCACTTAAGCTGTCGATGAAGTCAATTAGGTGTTGATGATGAGACAATTAGGTAGTGTGGATGATGATGAGACAATTAGGTGGCTTGCACATTGATATGAATATGAATTGGACCTAATAGTTGTACAAGTAAGGGGCCGTTTGGCAACAGAAATCAGACGTTCCATCAAGTTCCCGTAGTTCCAGTTGTGTTTGGATAAATTAGAATTTAATGATGAGAATAAGGTAGTTAATGTGATAGGAAAATGTAGATGTGATGGGTTAATTTTTTGTTGGGTTTTGAAATAATAATTGATATTATAAATATAAAATTTAATCTTGTTAGTAAATATAAATAAAATAAAAAATAAAAAATTCTATTTTAAAAAATTTTGTTAAAAAATAATTTATTTAAATTTAAAAAAACTCAGTTTTAATAATTATATGTAGTAAAATATTAAATTTTTTTTAATGAAATAATGCGTAAGAAATATTATTATATTAATATAGTATAATAAAGAATTTATATTTAATAAATAAATTATTTTTATAAGATATATGTATGAGAGAGAAAATAAAAGAAAGAAAAAAAGAAAAGGAAATTGAAAAAAAAAAGCGGCAACGTGATGTCAAAAAAAAAAGGCTACAGTGCCTGGTTCCACCAAAATGGTGGAACAATGGCAAGGAAAAAAAAGGCTACAGTGCCCTATTTCTGGAACCATGTTCTAGCTCCGGTTTCGTCAAACGTCACATCGTTTGGCGGAACCGTCTGGAACAGGCGGAATCTGGTTCCAGTTGCCAAACAGCTCGAGTATAGTGCACAGATGTAGGAGGCTTCTTAATCCACATGCCATTAAATATTGGATATTCTGCTTCTATTATGATAGAATTGTAGTATTTAAGTTTTCACTTATATAAACTAATAGGATTTAATGGAAGTGCTACCCACTCAATTGTGTAGCAACCTTCTCCCTATTCTCTCACCCGTCCAATTAGAAATCAATGGCTGAAAATGATTCGCGTGGTTCAGTTGCTCCTTTGGCTGGTTCACGGACGTCTTCAGTCGGTTCAGTGTGTCTTTGACCGGTTCAACTGCTATGCTCCCGTCGCTTGAGAGCTCGCTAGGTCCGCCGCTAAAGAAGTTTTCGTCACCTCGCCGATGAAGTTGATCACGCCTTACCTCGCCGTCGCCGAACGAATCTTGTCACCTTGCCGATGAAGTCGCCGCCGCTGATGAAATCTCGTCGCCATGCTGATGAAGTCGCTATCACCAAAGTTTAAAGTCGCCTCGCCATCTCATCCACCTCAGGTCCTCCCTCTAACCCAACCCCCCCCCCCCCCCCCCCCCCCCGCGATGTGCCCCTCGCCGTAGCACATCTCACGTGTCGGATCAAGATGATCCAAAGTCGATCAAGTCGACTTGCCTCACCACCCCACCTCGAAGATGATCCTCGCCACCAGCTAGTGTTGTAGCGATCTGGTCGAGGGGATCGCCGCCGTCTTGCCTCGAAATCAATCCAAAAATTGCTTGCCTTGAAGTCGATCCCACCTTGCCTCATTGGAGTGCCTCAAAATCGATGAGGCATGAGGCGAACGAAGCATCTCACCGTGAAGCATCTCGACAAAAATTGGCCATGTATAGCGCTGAACCGTATGCTAAACCACGCGGTTTGGTGTGGTGAACCACGCATTTTAATTCGTCGTAGATCATGCATCTAACTGTTGCGGATGAAGTGGGTAGCACCCCATTAAATCCAAACTAGGATATTGACTCATCAAAGGTAAAAAAGAGTCAAGTCATAAAAATAAGATAATACCTTTGGAGGTTCTAAACGAGTGTTTAGGGCATACATTTTCGGATGTTATAAAAGGGTATCAACAACAACAACGACAACAAAGCCTTATCCCACTAGGTGGGGTCAGCTACATGGATCATACGACGCCATTCCGTTTTATTAGTAACCAAATCTTTCGGTATATTATTCACCAATAGATCTTGCTCTATTAATTCGTCAAGTGTCCGCCTTGGCCTCCCTCTCCCTCTTTTAATCGGATTTCAGATTATTTGATCTACTCTTCTTACTGGCGCATCTAATGGTCTTCTCTGAACACGACCAAACCATCTCAAACGATTCTCTACCATTTTCTCACTAATAGGAGCCACTCCGACTCGTTCACGTATATGGTCATTCCTAATCTTATCTAATCTTGTATGACCACACATCCATCTCAACATCCTCATTTCGGCTACCCCCACTTTACGTTCATGTTGTCCTTTCATAGCCTAACATTCACTACCATATAACACTGCTGGCCTTATAGCAGTACGATAGAATTTTTCTTTAACTTTATTGGATACTTTTCTATCACAAAGAACTCCAGTGGCTTTCCTCCATTTACACCAACCAGCTTGAATTCTATGATTAACATCGTCATCAATCTCACCATCTTGTCTTACAATTGATCCTAAATATTTAAACTTTGTTACTTGAGGAATTATATCATCCCCTAGCCTAACTATCAAATCGTCTCTAAATTATTTATTTGTGAAATTGCTATGCATATATTCTGTTTTATTCCTACTTAAACGAAAACCCTTTGACTCCAACGTATTTCTCCATATTTCTAATTTTGTATTAATCTCTTCTCTTGAATCCGCTAAAAGCACTATATCATCCGCAAATAGCATGCACTTAGGTACCTCCTCTGTGATACTCTCGGTTATAGCATCCATAACTAAGTTAAATAGATACGGGCTTAAAGCTGATCCTTGATGTAGGCCAATTCCTATAGGAAATTCATTTGTCTCACCTCCGGGTGTCCTAACCCTAGTCAATGCCCCATCGTACATATCTTGTATTACCTTAATGTAGGCAACACTCACCCTCTTCTTTTGCAAGGCTTTCCAAAGTACATCCCTTGGTACCCGATCATACGCCTTCTCTAAGTCAATGAAAGCCATATGTAAGTCTCTTCTCCTACTTCGATACTTCTTCATCATCCCCCTTAGTAAATAAATCGTCTCTGTAGTGGATCTTCCTGACATGAACCCAAATTGTCTCTCAAAAATACTAGTCTCCATTCTCAATTTATGCTCAATCACTTTTTTCCATAATTTCATTGTGTGACTCATAAGTTTAATCCCTCTATAATTTGCACAATTCTGAATATCTTCTTTATTTTTGTAAATAGGAACTAATGTACTTAATCTCCAATCATCATGCATCTTTTTCGATCGTAAAATCTCATTAAATAGTTTACATAACCACAACACACTTTTTTTCTCCTAAACATTTCCAAACTTCAATCGGTATACCATCCGGTCCAACGGCTTTACCATTCTCTATTTTCTTAAGAGCTTCGCTAACCTCCGAGACTCTAATTCTACGATAAAATGACATATTAAGCTCATATTCGTTAACTGTCAAGTCCTCCAAATCACAACGGGAACCTTCACATCCATCATTAAATAGCTTATAGAAATACTCTTCCCATCTGTTCTTAATATCTTCTTCAGTAATTAAAACCTTACCAACTTCATTTTTTATGCATCTTACTTGATCCAAATCTCTCGACTCCTCTTTATTCCTTGTAATCTTGTAAATCCTTTGTTCACCAGCCTTTGTCCCTAACTCCTTATAAAACCACTCATATGCTTTAGCACGAACATCACTAACTGCCTTCTTAGCCTCCCTTTTCGCCAAACGATACTTTTCCCAATTGTCAGAACTATTGTCCAAGTATACCGCCTTGAAACAATTCTTCTTATTACGCACCTTTTCTTGGAGCTCCTCATTCCACCACCAAGTCTCCTTATCTCGTGGTCCAAAACCTTTTGATTCTCCTAAAATGGCTTTAGCAACCATTTCAACTTTTTTTGCCACATTTTCCCACATGATACTAGCATCTCCTTTTAACTCACACACACTTTCCTCTAATAACTTACTTCTAAAAGTCTCTCGCTTCTCCCCCTTTAACTGCCACCACTTGATCTTTCGATAAAAAACTGTTCGAGATTTTGATTTTATACATTTCATTTGCATATCAAGAACTAACAATCTATGTTGTATAGTCACCCCATGCACAGGAATTACTTTGCAATTAGTACAACGTCTTTTATCAGTATTTCTTGTCAAGAAAAAATCGATTTGAGACCTATGAGTTCCACTTTTATATGTGATTAAATGTTCCTCTCTTCCTAAAATAAGTGTTGATAATCTTAAGGTCGTATGCTAAAGAAAAATCAATAATAGTTTGTCCTTCCTCATTCAACTCCCCAAAACCAAAACCACCATGAACCCTTGCATGTGGTCCTCCCTCTTTACCAACATGTCCATTAAGGTCTCCCCCAATATAAACTTTCTCGGTTGTTGGTGTACTTTCAATCAAACCCTCCATATCTGCCCAAAACTTCTCCTTGAGATGTGATTCTGCTCCTACTTGGGGTGCATATGCACTAATAATGTTCATAGTCTCCTTTCCAACAATTACTTTCACGGATATGATTCGATCCTCAATCCTTTTAACTTCCACAACATTCTTCCTCCATTCTGCATCCGCAATAATACCAACACCATTCCTTCTATTTACCTTACCTGTGTACCAAAGTTTGGAATCATTTAACCTAATCTCTTTACTTCCCTCTCCTACCCATCTAGTTTCTTGCAAGCATAAGATACTAATCTTACTTTGGTCCATTACTTGTGCCACCTCGAGGCGCTTCCCATTCAACGTCCCAATGTTCCAAGAACCTAATCTGACCTTAGTCTCATGAACTAACTTCTTTAATCGTCTCCGTCCATTAGAGTGCGGTAGCCCTTGCTCATTTAACACTGCATTCAGACGAGGATGCAGCGGCTCTTGCTCTCTTATCACTGTACCCGAGCTGTACAACGCGTTACTTACGGGTAACGACCTAGCACTAACACAATATATTCGTTGATCCATGTTCATAAGATTCGACAGAATTTTATACTAGCCGTCGGGGCCTAACACAACCCTCCTCCTTTATCCGGGCTTGGGATCGGCTATAAAATATAAAAGGGTATCAAAGACTAACAAAAATTAATTTTTATTTGTCCAGTTCATGTGCATATATTGTTAGAGGGCTTATGATATTTATTGTATAAGAATCTAAATGCATCTAAAAATATTTTTATTATACATTTGTTTTTTTTTTTAATTCTCCTTTTATCTCGAACAATTCTTTAATTTTTAAACTATTTTAATAAAATATTATTTTGTTAATTTTATGAATTCTGGAGTAGTGCCGCTCAATTAATAATTAATGATAAAAGCTCATTTACAGATCACGTGGAGTTTCAAAATGAGATCGTCTTTGGAAACTAAAAAGACACTATATAAGTAGTCTAGGACAATCTACAATACGAAGGCGAAGATTTGGTGGCAAGGACGACAATGGGGGGAAGAACCAGAGCTTTGGGCATTTCTCTACTCTGAGCAACTCAAGCTGCGGGAAGTCTCCACCATCATGCAGACCATGCCATTCCTCCCAGCCGGGCATATCTTCAAAATCCAGTTGGGTCAGTGATGGAAATGCCACCTCGTGGGGTCTTTTCACGCATCGGCAGAACTCGTCGCCAACATTTTTTAAGCCGGAGATGGAATACACGGTAAGAAATCTAAGAGATGGAAGCTGTCCAAGTGCGGGCAGCTGCTCACCGCTGCAAAAACCGATGCAGACACTCCTGAGATTGTTAAAGGGGGAATGACTGATCCGACCGAAAAGCATTAACAACGAGTTAAGGCCATCAAGCGGGAGCGCAGGGCATTCTGTTAAGTATAAATTTGCAGCTGAATGGAGATTTCGCAGCGGCGACAATGATGAGAGCACTGGGCAACCATATATTACGACGTTGCGAAGCCGAGGGAAGTCTCCTTTCAACACCCCGAACCATTCCTCCCAGTCAGGCATGTTTTGAAATACCAGAGAGACCAGAGACGGAAATGCCACTGCATTAAGATTCATGCCATGGCTGAACTCGTAGCCGATTGTCTTCAAACGGGAAATCGAATCTAACGTAAGACGTTTAAGTGACGGAAGTTGACCGAATGTTGGGAGTTGGTCATTGCAGCAATCGGAAAGATGGACCTCCGTGAGCTTGTTGAAGGAGGGATCGCCCATCCAACCGGGATATCCCACTCCATGGCAGCCTTTAAGTTGCAACAGTACGAGGCCGGTGTGAGGCTTCAAACTCTCCAAGATAAAGAAACACGTTTTCTTAATCTGGTTGTTCGCCTCATAATCCGCTGGGATATTCTTGTCACCTTCATCTACAACAACCAACTGCAATTCACGGAAGAAACCTTTCCATCTACCTTCAAAATCAAATCGACAGTTAAACTTCCCGGGCTTTTCTACAACGAGATAACTGAGATACAACAAAACCAAGTTTTTCAGGATTCCAACTATATCATCATTTCTTACCCGAAATCCGCCTCTCAGACTTTCTAATCGAGTTAGCTTTCCAAATTCTGGTGAAAGATATATTAAGGAACCTTCTGAGCTCTCCAAAGTTTTCAGATTTGGAAGCACCGGAATCCATGACAGTTTTGGGCAATTCTGTATTATGAGCTCCTGAAGCTCAGGGAAGTCCCCATCCAGCACCCCATCCCATTGCATCCAGTCACGCATGTTCCCAAATTTTAATTCAGTCAGAGATGGAAACGCCACCCCAGAACTATTCATACCTCGACAGAACTCATCGCCGATGATTTTCAAACGGGAGATGGATTCTAGACTAAGATATCTGAGATGTGGAACCTGACCCAATGTTGGGAGTCGATCATTGCAGCAACCATAGAAATGCACTCTTGTCAGTTTATTGAAAAAGGGATGGTCAGTCCAATCGGAAAGCTGGAAAAACATAGTAAATTCCAACAAATTTAGTACCTCGAGCCCGGAGAGGCCTGAAGGTAATCTTAGAACATCACATTCAAAAACAAGATGCTGTAAAGATATAAGGTTCCCCATTGTCTCTGGCAACTCTTCAAGTTGGTGGCAACATAGTTTCAACACATTCATGTTATACAGGCGAACGATCGATTTTGGTAAACTTATCGTTCCATCAGTTTCAAGTTCGTGGTGTCGGAGGCAGGTGAGATTTCCTATTGCCTCTGGCATTGAAAACACTGGCTCGTGAATGCAGATGGGATCTCCTATTGCCTCTGGCTCGTCATTCAAAATATACCATGGGCAGCGATTGTCACGGAATTGGAGCTTTAGGTAGCGTAGTTGTCTTAGACTTGTAATCGATTCTGGTAACTTTCTAGTAATTCGGTACAATATTACTGACCTCAGTGTTCCAGTATCTGAAGGAAGGTCATAGGATTCATCGTTAATAAATAAATGACGAATCATAACTCTTCTCTGACTTGACCAAAGTCAAACACTCGTTCACCGAAATATACTGTGCCAGATCATGAAGGTTATCATGCATCTTAAATCTCTCTTTCTGCCACTTGGCCTCATCAAAGAACGATCTCCCGTGTAATTCATTGAAATACTTGTGTCCCGCCTCCTCTATTCTTCTTCCACGTTTATGTTGGATGTATCCATGGGCTGTCCACAACTTGACTATTTCGTCTTTTCCGAAAAGGTGATCTTTAGGAAAAATGGAGCAAATCGCGAAACAAGGTTTAAGATGACTCGGCAAGCGATTATAACTTAGTTTAAGAGCTGGCAAGATATTATTTTCTTCATTCAGCTCCCACAGATCACTTTGTAGCACGTCCTTCCATGCGTCTTCATCCGTCTCATGACGCAGAAGACCTCCAAGTGACTTCACTGCGAGCGGCAATCCGCCGCACTTCTTCACAATCCTCTTACCTATTTCCACAAGGTTCGGAAGCTGTTCGAGGTCTCGGCCACAAAATGCACGACGTGTAAACAACTGCCAACAATGGTAATGTGCCAAGTAGGCAAGACGATAAGGATCAGTTGTCTGCATGACCTCTGCAACAGAAATATTCCTGGTCGTCACAACGATTCTGACCATTTCTGCACTGCGTAAGGAATTTCTCAAGGAACTCCATAGATCTTCGTTCTCATTCCACACATCATCTAATACCAGGAGCACCTTCTTCCCTTTCAGATTTGCAAGAAGATGTTTTTGCAAAAGGCTTAATTCTGACAAGGTACATGGTTTCTCTGTAACACTTTCTATCATTGATCTCGTCAGTCGTTTAAGGTCAAAATCATTCGAAACAAAGATCCATATCCTTTGTCGGAAATAATCTGAGACCTTCCGATCGTTGTAAACCAGTTGAGCAAGGGTGGTCTTTCCCAGCCCTCCCATGCCAACAACTGCAATGACTTCAAATTTGGAACTACCGTTGGAGAACAACCAATCCAGCAACTTCTTCTTCTCGGCGTTCCTTCCACAAATCTCTAGTTCATCTACCGTGTGGCTGCTTGGCTATGGGTACTCAATACTGCTATGGCGTCGTCTCTCTCCATACTCTGGTCTTAAATGAAGACTATATCGATGTAACGCCTCCAAAATCCGTCCTTCCGCCACGCTGACGGCCAGACTGACTCTGAGAGCGCTACTCACTGCCTATGACTACTTTGACTTTGACTTGGACTTTGACTGGTCAACAAATGACCCACGTGGTAAAAAAATGATAAAGAATAATAATGATATAAAAATGCGGAAGAATTATCATTACGAAATGACAAATGCCAAAAGTGATGAGATAATTCAAAAGAAATAGAGAACAAGAATAGTTCAACAGAATTATGAGAATATCAACAAAAGCAAGACTAAAAGAAAAATTCAAGGATTTCATATTTATAATGTTTGATAATTCAATGCAAAATATAAATGGCGGAAAATTGTAGTAATATTGCAAGTCATGTGCTGCCACCCTGAAGCTCTGCATTATCCATCTCCTCCCTAAGCAGGGTTCTCACCTGCAAAATCCCAAAGCAGGGGCATGAAATGCCCGTGAGCTAACGCCCAGTACTCATAGAGTCATATGGGAGAGGGCCTGTGGTCCAGGAGCAGTGGTATTTAAACTCAGTAGATACACTGTCTCCTCAATGCAGCTACCTGCCCCTCCAATGCCTTGACCTTGACCTTGACCTTGAATAACACATAGCTATCCCATTCATTAATCTTTGCTTTGCTTATCTTCTTTACCAATATGGATTTTAAATCATGATTCAGAGAAGGGGGTGAAGTCTGATCCCCTTCCTGCGGACGAAGGGTCCGTTACTTGTTCCACTATATGAGACATGGCCTACAGCGAACCAGTCGAATGTGGGGCCCAATTAGAAAAACATTAAAGTGCAGACGACTGAGGTGCGTCGATCTGCCCGACATGACTCGGGCCGGATGGGGATAACCTAGGCCGGGCACTGGTGATGTTTTATGAGATATTGATATCACTTAAATATTTATTGCGATAAATAAAACTAACATTTGAAACAAATCAAAAGAAAATGTAGCAGTTTCATGGATCTATTGGTCTCGGCCGAGCATGCTTCATGATATAACGATATAACAGACTCAATACAACTAATGATTATATACTACTTAATAATAATAATACTCATGTATTATTACTGTATCGTAAATCTTGTGCGTGTCCAATTCTTTTATATATATATATATATATATATATATATATATATATATATATATATATATAAACAAGGTAGGTGGATGTGACGAAAGGCGAGTGTGACTGTAAACATTAATAAGTAATAAAGGATATTTGAATTCACTCTAATCTTAAACATGCAGCATGTCCGAAGGCATTAATATTGCTATGCATTTAATATTGTGGCTATGTGCATATATTAGATATAATGCCAGCATCTGCATGTGAGTTTAAGAATGCCACATGGAAAATCATGCAAAGCTATAAACTTACACATCAATTTTGTCCACTTCTTCCCTACAGTGTAATCATTAACGTTGGATAATATTATAATCAACTCATGCACTCCAATGTCATCAGCATTCTACCGAGAGCAACAAATCTACCTAAATAATAATAATAATAATATATACATCGATTTACCTCTTAGCAATATTCTAATCCCAAATACAAACATGTGTGCCAAATTCAAGAATTATGGTCGACATTATATTCGGGCAAAGCAATATAAGTTAATAAAATTTTACATGTTTATGTGTGGTGTTCAGTTCGGCCGCACCCATTAACATACGTTAAATAATATGCAAACGGCATTACACTCATAGTATGAATTAAAATAAGTCTATTATATTTCGGAATTAATAATATTACATAAAGGATAATAACACAATAATAATTGATATACATTTCTTGATAATTGATCTACGTTAAATAATATATAATGTTAAACGATAAAACGAATTGGAATCGAATTTCATGATAATTGATCTATATTTCTTCATCTAGAGATTTTATACGTCCACGGTACCTCTTTTGATCGTCCTACTTTTGCTCGTGTGCTCTACGTCTGCTGGTTCTTGCGTTGGTCACTGTTCGTATGTCGGTCATAGTTCGTCGGAGACGGAGGAGAAGAAGAGAAGATGGAGGCAATTGCTTGAAGAGTCCAAATGGGTGAATGTCCACGACCTTTTCCCTTTTATAATTACTGCTGCTTCTCTTCTAATGTGAAGGAGACGTGAGAGAGGAGGTGAAGGAGGAGTGAGAAAAGAGTGGGAGAGAGAGTCTCGTGAGAAGTGGGAGAGAATGGGGGAGAGAATTGGGGAGGAGAATGGGGAGGGGAGAACGACCGATTCTCACCTACCCACTCTCTTTTTTTTTTTTAAATCCAAATTTTCTGCATTTTGAATTTTAAATAAAATGAGTAAATGGCCGAGCATTACACTCGATCCTTTGATATAGCTTTAAATCTCTTTCTTACCTTCTTAATCCTATCGGCCAGTCTACTCAGTATCGAAACTTCGCCCACAGTTGAACTACAAGAAGAGGTTAAGGAAGTTACCTCGTCTTCCGCATCCGCATACTTCCTCTTTCGGGAAACCTCTGCTTCTGCTGCGGCATCTTGCTTCTCCACTTGAGCTCGCAGAACTTCGTAATGGTACTCGTCCATGACATCCTCTGCGTCATAGGCCACTTCCTTGAGCTCCTTCAGCCAGAGCTTGACAGACTCATCCATGATCTCCCTCTCCTCGGCGTCAAGCAACACCGCCTGGATTCCCTTGAGCATCCTCTGCAACTTCTCAAGATCGTCTGTAACGGTGACAGTCGACGGGGAGGAGGATGTGGACGAGGTCGAAGGTGAGGCCCTGATCAGAGACAGCCAGTTGTTGGTGGCCTTGAGGATTGAAGATATCAATATACTTGCCATGGAGCATCAACCTCCTCTCGGTGCAACTGGAAGAGTAAGAATTAGGAAGCCTTCCCGTTGACCCCCAACGTTTGAAATATTCGAGACTTGTTATCCGTCATGAGCAGGAAGATTTTTAAAATGAAGATAAAGTTTTCTTAAAATAGCAATTAAAATGAAGATAAAGTCTTCTTAAAATAAATATTTGGGTACTAATTTGATAATATAATAATATGCAGAAGATTTTTAAATTATAATATTCATAAGTTTACAATCTAACCAAAATTAAATAAATGAAATCTAAATTCTTTCAATTCCTCTATGTGCAAACACCTTGTTATAAGAGTCACCATCCCTTGCGTCATTATCTATTACTAGTATGACGACTCGCGCGATGCGCGGAGGACATAGAATTAAACACAAATTTTGATTATAAAATAAGAAATTTTATTTTGATATAAGTTTTATAGATTATATAATCATTTTCTCACCTTAGAAACTTATATATGTAAATATGTTATAATAAATTAAATTTATTTGTAATCATTTTTTATTATATTCTTTTTCATTTTTAATTATGTTTTACTCTATCTTTTCCCCCTTAACTTTGTTACTTTATCAACATCTTTATTTAAAATTTTTTATTTTATCGATATTAATTTACATATAACAATATACCGTGACTTCTCCTTTCAAATTATACATCTTTTTAATTTTGATATAATATAGGTATAAATAACAATTGATATCTATTTTTTTTTAAATAATAGCATGTCTTAGAATTAAGTAAATACTATTTATTTTAGTATTTTTAACAATGTCTATTATTTGTTATTTTATCTATTTCATTTTCTATGTGACAATGTAAAAATGTTATATTTGACATGCTATATGTATGTAAAGATATATAACATAAATAAATCAAATTATTATATATCATACTAAAATAACTGTTAAAATTATTTAAATATTTTAAGCATTATATGTGACTTAATGAAATAGTGCCATAGTTTAATTTCTACCTTTCCATTTAATTATATATGTTATTTTTATATGGAGAGATTGATGATGAAATGACCAAGATGATAATTATATGTAAATTATTTTATTACTTATATTTTTTATAATTCATAGCAAATTATATTTTGTTGTCTATTTTTTTTAAAAAAAATCACCACAATGCATTCACTTCTTAATTAAGTATATTTTTATAATAATTTATTTTAAAATATATATTTAATTGTTATAACTTTCTTCCAACAATCTATATAAACAATTATATGTTTTTCATTCTTAAAAATTATTTAATGTTATTTTTTATCGTACACGATCTAACTTTAAGAATTCAATTATCTAGATCATATTACATGGCTTCATAATAGGGTTACATCCAACTTTTAACTCTCTTTAAAGTGTGTGTATATATGCATGTTATGTATGTATTAAATATAAATGATGATTGAAGTTAAATATTTTATCTGATATAACTAAAAGTTTATGTCTGGTGTTGACAACATTTATTTTAATAAGAAATATAAGTAATATTTTTTTAATATTATTATTTGAGTATATGTGTCAAATTTTTAAGATGATCATAAGTTAATTCCATGCAAATCATCACTTTGGTTATACTGTTTTATATATATTTTACTTCTTAGTGTTTGATAATATCTACATGAGGAACTAAAAAATATATGATATATTATATAAATAATATTTAGTTTATTCATGTTGTCATTATAGATATACATAATATATTGCTTAAAATTAAATTTAAAAAGATTATTTTGTGTGTGCCAAGTAGCATTTATCCCTTCCACGTGTCAAATATAATGTGCATTATTATTAATACATAATTTTTTATTCATCATTTGGGTTGCTCTCAATGGAACAATATGAATATATTTTATTCTTTTATAATACAATATAAATATGAAATATGATTATTATATTTATCTTCTATATAACTTGACATTAAAATTTATTTATATTTATTTTCCACCTAACTTAATCCGAAAAGACAGCTATAAAATTTGTGAATTCTTCCTATTTTATAGTCCATCTTATCTATTTCATATTATAAACTTCAAATGTGGAATTAAATTACATAGGTGAATATTATTCCATTTTCATTTATATTTGAAAACTTTTGAATGCGGGACAAAAAACATATTTGATAGATAGACACAAAAAATACTAATTTTATTGTATATGATCAATTCTCGTTCATAATAGTTTTTTAGAAAAATATAATTATTTAATATAATTTTATTTCATATGTGGCATCATATAATTATTATACATAGATACGTGTGAATATAAATGTATAAATATATTTTTTATAGTATTTTATTTTTTTATTATAAAGGAAATATAATTTTAAAATTATAATTATATTATATAGGGAACATAGATATTTACTCAATATTATCATGATATATATTAATTATGAATATAAATTATTTTATTTATTATTATAACATAACTAACATACTTTATAAACTTTCATTTAAAAATAATTTTAACGATACACTACTTAATGAAATAATGATACTTAGCATCTTCTATCTTTTCTTTTATATAAATAAATAAATATGAATATAAATGTGTAAACTTCAATAATCAACGAAAAAAATGTTTTTAGCACTAAATGATGTGATACTCATTGATATTATTAAGTTTACCGTAGTAATAATTTTATGAATATTAATTCATTAGGATTATTATCATAATAATAAAAAATAATTATGATTTTTATTAATAATAATTGTAATTATTATTATAAGATCAAAGATGCAAGTTTTTAACTTAAATATCTTCATATACATACAACATTTTGTTAGCATATAGAGACATACATTTAGAGATCTGCACATTGTATTCTATATCATAAAGGACGTCAAGTATACAATTTGGAAGCATCACCTATTCATAGTTACAAATATTGAATTTAAAAATATGAATAAAGATATATATATATTTCATAATGAACTTTTGAATATCATGATGATAGTATAATAAAATATTTTTTTTATCACGCACATGTGTATATTCGTATGCCCGCACGTACTCTTTGCTTTTAAAGAGGGAGTCGAATATGTAAATAAAAATTGAGAGCTCCTTTATTTTATACATGGTGTACAATACACAATTTGTATATGCAATTTATAAAAAAAATATTTCTTATTCTTGAGAGAAAACATGCACAAAAACTTGCTTTTGCAATATGCACCACAGCATCATATACATCGTGATATTTATAGTTAATGTAGATAATATATAAGAAATAATAATTAAATTAGAAATCACTCAATAATAAACTTTTATAGATATTATACTATATCTTATTTACAATATAAAATTTTATCATAAGTAATATAATTAAATAATAACTGACTTTTATTATAGGTGATTAAGTATCTTATATTGGTTTGTAACTAACTATCCAATAATAATAAAATGATTATTTTTTTTATATTCTAAAATGATTGATATGCATAAATATTCTATCTTGATAAAATAACAATAACAAAATGATTAAATTTGGTTGATTTTTTTTGTTATTAGTTGATTACATATCATGCATTTGTTTATAATGAACTATGACATATGGTTATACATATAATAATAAATTTAAAAACTTTTGATAAAATTAAAATAATGATTAAGGCTAGCTAATTATTTTATTATTAGCATATTATGTATCATATATTTGTTTATAACAAATTATTCAATAATAATAAAATGATCACAAATCTTTGTTGTTTGATATTCTAAAATAATTAATCTACGTAAATCTTCTATCTCCTTTATAGAACACCAACCTCATAATAATAAAAAATAACTATATACGACTAAAAATTATTAATAGAAATAATATAGGATTATAAATATTATTAACACAAGAATATATGAATTATTTCACATATTATATACTAATAAAATGATTAAGTTTAGTTGATTATTTTATTATTAACTAATTATGCATCCTATATTAGTTTATAACAAACTATCCAATAGTAACAACATGATTACAAATCTTAGTTGTTTGATATTCTAAAATGATTGATAAATGTAAATCTTCTATCACCTTCATAGCATAAGATAACAATAAAAAATAATATATACAATTCATAATTATTAGTATAAATAATATATGATAATAAATATTATTAATACAAAAATATATGATTTATTTCATATGTCATTGACAATAGAAAAAATCTTTCATATATATATAGACACACACACACAAACACACATATACAGATAAGGAGATGTATAAGACGTAGATACATATATGCTTATCTTTATTTGTATATATAAGATGTAGATATATATCTGCATGCATAGCTATTTATCTGTATCTTATATATTGAAAACTTTGATGATACTTATATCAATCATCAATAGATATTATCATTAGAGTATGAAATGCATATCTGTTACTCGAACTTTATAAAATTTATATTTTTTTATATAAAAAATTATAATATTTAATTTTTATTAGACAAAGAGAAATTATATAAGAGTATTTTTTTATTATGCACAAACTTATATTTGTGGGTCCTTACATACTCTTTGCCTTTAAAGAAGACGTCGATTATACAAATGTAAATTAAAAGCTCCATATAATATTTAATATTTTTATTATAGGAGAGAAAATTATATATAAATATTTTTTTATCATGCACAGACCTATATTTGTAGGTCCGCATAAACTTTTTCTTTCAAGAGAAGACATCAAGTATGCAAATGAAACTGAAAGTCCCTCTATTTATAATTATAAATATATAATTTTAAAATATAAATAAATAGAATTATATATATTTTTAATAACTAACTTTTAAATTTTCATGATTATATAATTAAAATATTATTCTTTTATACATTCAATTTATGAGAGCTCAACATGTGGCACTTTTAATATATATATATTTCCTAGTAACTAACGTTTGAGTATCCATGATTATATAATTATAATATTATCACTTTATATATTTAATTTATGAGAGCTCAACACGTGTCACTTTCTACCTCTGCTTTTATAAAATTTTAAGACCCTTTTTTATTTGTCAATGTGAAATGACTCATTATCCATGTATAAATACTTATTTTTTTATAAATAATCGCACGTGAATGTGGCCTCCTTGCAAAATAAAAAAAAGTAGTTCAAAATCTATAGATTTTAAGATCTACTTTTATATTTTTAATATAATAATATATTTCTATTGATACCTTTTCAATTTCTAATATCATTTCATTGGAGTGTGTATTATTAGGATTATAATAATTGAGAACATTGTACAATCTAATTACACAAATTTTGAGATTTCATTGTATCTTAATTAGATTTACATAAGAGATAGAAGTCAATATTTTCCGTTGTGCTACATCAAAAACATTGAAAAAAATATTTAATTTATTAAATAATTTTTAATCATACACAACTTATGTGCTATCAATAAAAAACAAAATAATGTGGCAACTCGTTATCTCTTTCTCAATTTAACATTAAAAAATTTACATGTATACTTATATAAAAAAATGCTTTATCAGTTTATTAACATTATATGTATTTAATATTGTGCCACGAAAAGATATTTTACATCAAATTTGAATATAAGATACCTTGCTTTTATGAAATAAAATTTATTTATATCTTAATTTTATTTATTGACAATTGTTATCAATGAAAGAACATAAAAATGAAAAAGCCTCAACTAAAAAATTCATAGATATTTCGTTAGGAAATGCTTGCTTGAAATTCAAATATAGAAAATTGTGACTAAAGTTGTAAAAATATAAGTGAAAATAATAATTACTTGTGATAACAATGTAAAAAATATGATTCAAATATGATGTAGAAAAATTATCGATAAAATTGTTCCATAGGAAAAAATATAAAGATCTATAAATTAAGTAAAAAAATTAACATATATGACAATGTTTCTTTCTATTATCCTTTTGGCCATGTCTTTCATTTCTTATAGATAATAATGATTATTAAGGATTTTATATATCAGGTAGATAATGATAGTTTTTTTTCATTTATAGTAGTTAAATAATTTATTAGTTCATTAGAATGTCTTAATTAATTAACAAATTGTTAGTAAAAAGAACAATATTTTTAAGTTTAGTTGAAAACTTTGTTATTAACTGATTACATATCAATTTATAACGAAATATCTAATAATAATAAAATTATTATGAAACCTAGTTATTTGATATTCTAAAATGATTGATATATTAAGTCTTCTATTTTCTTAACATAATAACAAAAACAATAACTATATACAACTAAAAAATGTTATCATAAATAATATATATATATATATATATATATGAATATAAATATTAATAGAATTAAAATATTTCATTTATTTCATATAATATTGATTATAATATTGCTGGTTATTGAAAAATCTCATTTATATTAGTTAAAAGTTTTATTATTAGCTTATTATATAATAAAATATTATGAATACTAATTGTTTGATATTATAAAATTGTTGATATACATGAGTATTTTATTATTGAGTATCATATTATTGTTTACAGAATTTTTTTTTATTTATAGCAGATGAAAATTTTGTTATTAGTTCATTAGAATATCTGAATCAATTAACAAACTATTATTAATAATAACATAATTAGTAAGTTTGGCTGAATATTTTGTTATATGTTGATTACATATTTTATATTGGTTTATAACGACATATCCAATAACAATAAAGATATTACGAATATAAATTGTTTAATATTTTAAAGATACTTAATTCTTTTATCACCTTAATAGAATGACAACTTGATAACAATAAAATATACTTATATATAACTAAAATTTGTTGGCATAAATAATATATTATTATAAATATTATTAGCACAAAATTATATCATCTACTTCATATATTATTGGTTACATAAAAAGCTTTTATTTATAATAATATATATAGAATAAACTTTTATTTATAGTGAAATCCAAAAACTTTTATTTATAGAATAATTTGTTTAACTTCTACTTATATATATATATATATATATATATATATATATATAATAAATTAACAAAATGCTAACAATAATAAAAATTTATTAAATTTGGTTGATTATTTTTATTGTTAGCTGATGAATCCTATATCGATTTATTAATGAATTATGACATATAATAATAAATTAATAAATTGTTAGTAATAATAAAATAATAAAATTTGGTTGATTATTTTGTTATAAGCTATTTAGGTATCCTGCAGTGATTATAACGTATTATTCAATAATAATAAAATAATTACGAATTCTACTTGTTTTGATATTGTAAAATGAGTGATATACATAAGTCTTCTACCTTCTTGATAGAATAACAACATCATAGCAACAAAAAACACTATATACAATTAAAAATTATTAGTGTGCATAATATATTAATATAAATATTAGCACTAAAGGTATACCATTTATTTCATATATTATTGTTATAAAAAAAATTTATTTATATTAGTTGAATGATTTGTTTAACCTCTTACTTATATATATGGTTAAATAAGTTGTAGATAGATACATGTTATCATAATATTATATTTACAAATTTTATGATACTTATATTAATCATAAGTAGATATTATCATTAGAGTATGAAATGCATCTCTTTAACTCGATGTTCAGATCATAACATAATATTTTTAGTCTTTCCTTATATATATAAATTATAATATTTGATATTTTGTTATACAAAGAGAAATTATATATAAGTATTTTTTATCATACACAAACTAATTTGCATGCACTCATTGTCTTCAAAGAGGGCATGGAGTATTGAAATGAAAGCCCCGTATAATATTTAATATTTTTTATTAGATAAAGATAAGTATTTTTTTTAACATTTAATATTTTTAATAGACAAAAAAATTATTTATAAATATTTTTTTATCACGCTCAAACTTATATTTGCAAGTTCGCACATACTCTTCGTCTTCAAGGAGGGCGTGAAGCATGCAAATGAAAACTAAAAGTCCCTCTATTTATAGTTACAAATATGGAATTAAAAAGATAAATAGATAAAATTATATATACTTAACAACTAACTTTGGGAGAGTGACTATTTATAGTTATAAATATGAAATTTTAAAACATGAATAAATAAAATTTTATATACTTAAGAACTAACTTAAAATATGAAAATGATGACTAAAAATATCTTTATTTATAATTACAAACGTAGAATTGAAAAACATAAATAAATAGAATTATATAATTTTAATAACTAATTGTTGAGTATCTATAATTATATAATTCTAATAACTAACTCTTGAGTATCCATGATTACATAATTATAATATTATCACTTTATATATTCAATTTATGAGAGCTCGACACGTGGCACTTTCTACCTCTGTTTTTATATATATATATAGATATAGATATTGCTCAGTTGAACAAATTTGCATGTAGACAAAAAAAAATTACGAGTGCAATATATTTAGTAAATAAGAATTAAAAAAACAAATGCTCAATCATAAAATAATTAATAATCATTATTGGAGCAGATAATATAATCATTAACAATTAATTTAGTAATTGATTAATCATCGAGCAAGTAATAATCAATGAAATCAATCAATGTTAATTATTAATTATTAATTATGCAACAGCCTTATAAATTAACAATCTCTGTGATTTATGACCAATAGTCAATATTAATTATTAATTTCATCTCCGATTTAATGATAATTATCAATTTGATAACAATTTGATTAAATGTAAAATAGTTTATTTTTTAATTTATGAATTTAAATGGAGAATTCTCAATGATTTATTAAAAAAATTATGCTACTTTTATACAACAATGACTTGATATATTAATGCCATAACACGAGACAAATAATTAATAGTTATTTATTTTACAGTGGGGGACGAAGGAGCGTACAACATGACAAACATCATTTTCACTCGATGGGGCGTACCAATTTTCTAGTTCCCAATTTGCTTTATTCAATGTGATAATAATTAACAAATAGTAGAACGGCGACCCATATCTTTTTACTTTTTTTTTGTTTACTTAAGACGCATATATATATATATATATATATATATATATATATATGTCATCTTTATTTTGATGTAACAACACACAATCCATAAAGCAATGTTCGTATCAACTTAGTTGGGTGGAGTCTATAGCATCTCCTTCTCAGTTGTTAAGTAAAGATTTTGAGTTTAAATATTTATGAATGTAAAAAAAATTTAAATTAATCGGACTTCATATGAGTCCGAAATTTCAACTCATGATTAATGCGCATAATTTTTAGTGTCAACTAAGTTGGATGATCGACGCCGCTTCTCGAACGTTAAAATGAAAGTGAAAAAAAAATATTCTATCACAATCCACATAACAATATTTTAATTATAATAATACTTATGACATAAACAATAGTACTATCCATAGTCATATCAACTGAATATATAAAATTATACTTTATCCTAATGTGAACATGAGCCGAGGAGGGATCACGATAAATTATTCTAAAATTTAGGATTATTTTTTCATAAACTCCTTCAACTTTTTCATGTCTAATATTTAACTATAAATATATGAAACTTTATTCTCTACTGCAGTCCTGATTTGTCTTCTTTCTTCATCCAATATTCTATTAATTTAGGATTTTATAATTATGAAATATTATTTTTACCATACTTAGTACAAAAAATGTTATAAATAATTAAAGATGTAATAGTAAAGAAATGTATTAGAATAATATTCTGCATAATTAAGTTTGGAAATGTAAAAAAGTAAATATATAATTTATGGTTAATTAATAAAATTATCATTTAATATTTTGCTCTAGATCGAAAGTCACCACTAAATCAAGATTCAATTGTGAATATTTTGTTTCTGTTAATATTTTACTTTCATTTTGTGACATGAATACATATGTATAAATCATTTATTTAAATAATAAAATTGTGGTGACTAGTGAAATTTTTGGTGCCCTTATAATACATAATGTGTAAATACACACACACTATCTCTCTATTGTACTTGATATATGGGACTCATTTTGTTTTCGTGATCTTTTAGTGAAAATATGAACTATTGGATTATAAGAATGCATTTGCTAACTTCCACCTAAAGCTAAATTGAGAAAATTATGTAAACATAAAATGTGAAATTAAAATTACATAAATCACGTCTAACATTTTGCCAAAATATTATTACAATATAATTTTAAACAATAGATCGCCAACTTACATACTTTACGAGTTCATCCTTCGTCATGAATAAAACTCAGCTTACTAAGTTGATCATGTCCAAGAGTCTTTGCGGCAGTGAAAGATGTGTGTCAAGATTGGGACAGTCATAAATTTTGAGCTCCTCCAGCAGAGGGAAGTCTCCATCGAGCACCCCCTTCCATTCCTCCCAATCAGGCATGTCAACGAAATATTTCGTTGACATGCCTGATTGGGAGGAATCTTAGAGCTCGAAATGCCACATCAACCTTATGATGGTGATGGTCGTTCATGGTGGCAGCACCTCGACAGAACTCATCAGCAATCTTTTTCAGGCTGGAGATGGAATGTAGATAAAGACTGTAAAGAGATGGAAGCCGACCCAACGTTGGAAGCTGGTCACTGTTGCAACCAAAGAGAAAAATTCTATTGAGCCTGTCGAAGGATGGATGACCAATCCAACTCGGGTATCCAACACCGTCGTAGTCCTCGATGCACAAGTGCTCGAGGTTTGTGTGAGGATGCAATTTCTCCAACACAAAGAAACTTATGTTCTCGGTTCGATTGTTGTTTCCACCATCATCGTCTGCTATGAAATCATCACCGTCATCTTCCACATGCACCTGCAGCTGCTGAGAAAAGGTGTAACATGCGCCCCAGTCCAGTCTCAACATCACAAGTCCATGCTGACTTTTGAGATGAGCCTCTGCGTCCGACACGTCGCGGATGTTCTTGAGCCCTATGATTTCGAGTCTGTCTGTGTTGACCGGCAAGTTCTTCAAAATTCCGAATAGCTCGCTCTTTCTCACCTTGAATCCGCCGATTAGTCTTTCTGACTTGGCTAACTTAGATCCAGGCGATATGAATATGACTGATCCACAATTTTTATAGTCCAAGATTTTTATATTTGGCGGGAAGGATTCCTCTGACGAAAGCTGGAGCTCAGAGCATTTCTTCAGGCGCAAATGCACACGTGAGACGAGATTTCGCAGAGCATGAGCTGATGAGAGTTTCTTGCAACCTCGTACAGTGAGGGTTTCAAGCCGCGGGAAGTCTCCCTGCAGCACCTCGTCCCATTCCTCCAAGTCATGCATGCCACGGAGTTGCAGCTCGGTCAGAGATGGAAATGCCGCCACCTCCAGATCACGACAGTTCATGCCTCTGCAGAATTCACGGGCAATCCTTTTCAACGAGTGTATCGATTCAAGATGAAGATGCTCGAGAGATGGGAGTTGACCCAACGGCGGGAGTTGGTCATTCTTGCAACTACGAAGAACAATTGCAGTGAGTCTGTTGAAGGAAGGATGACCAATCCAGTTTGGATATCTAACACCACCATATCCTTTGATATGCAGCTCCCTGAGGTTTGTGCGAGGCTGCAGATTCTCCAATACAAAGAAATTTGTATTCTCAATTTGATTGCTTCCACCAGCACTCGCTATGAAATGACCGTCGTCTTCCACATGCAGCTGCAGTTCATTGACAAAGCCTTCATGGTATTTGTCACAACCACTCCATTCCAATCCCATCACCTCGATTCCATGCCGACTTTTGAGAACAGCCCCGGCTTCCAAGGCGTTGCGAACGTTCCTGAGCTCTCTTATTTTCAGGTTTTTGGTGCTCGAGGGCAAGTTCTTCAAAACTTCGAACAGCTCGTCTTTTCTCACACCAAAATTGCCGATCAGTCTTTCTGACCTTAAAAGCTTTCCTCCGGGTGATTGTTGTAACAACATATTACTCTGTCAACAACTGCTGCCGCCACACTCGGACCTCACACGAACGTTACGCGGTCTTCTAGCTCCAGCGCTCGGACTGCATGGCACCACTTCTTTTCTGTTATTTGCTTCTAGTTACTTTCTGTGTACAAATAGCTGCTGCTACAGCATTGTAAGACAGGAAAACAAATATATAAAATACTTCAATCCTTTTATGGTATCAGCGCAGGATTCAACATGTCCACAGCTCCTGATTCATCTTCTTCCTCTCTGACAGCCACCGAAACTTCCCTCCCACCACTCCCCACACTTAATCACTCACACCACTTTCTCTTCGTTAAACTTACCCCTTCCAACTATCTGTTATGGAAAACGCAGCTCCTCCCTGTCATCAACAGTTTTGAGTTCGCTGGCTTTATTGATGGCTCCCTGCCATGCCCACAAGTGATGCCTCCTTCCACTAGTGGCGCCTCCTCCGTCTCCACAGCCGCCCAAGAATGGATGAAGCACGATCAGCTCCTCTTAAGCTGGTTACTGGCTTCTCTGTCTGAAGACGTATTACCTCTTGTCGTCGGTCTTCACAGCGCTCACGACGTCTGGCAAACTCTGCATCAGGCCTTTGGAGCCCCTTCAGACTCGGCTCCTGCAACTTCAAATGCAATTGCAGAACCTCAAACAGGGAGATCTGTCCATTTCGCAGTACCTGAGACAAGTAAAGTACATTTCTGATGAGCTCGCTGCAGCCGGCCGCCCTTTAAGCACCTCTCACTTCAACGCCATTGTGTTCAACAACCTTCATGGCGATTTCAACACCATTGTTGCTTCCCTCTCCTCTCGGTTGGCCTTGTTACATTTGCTGAGCTACAGAGTATTTTGTTAAGTCATGAGATCCGAGTTCAACACCAACGCGACAGCAACAACTTCATTCCCAATGCCAACTACACCAACGCATGACCTCCTGCTGCCTCTCCTCCAACTCACAGCTCGTCAGCACGCTCCCGCAGCCGTGGTCGTGGTCGAGGACGCACCTACCAGGGACGGCGTGATCCATGCCCTGTGTGTGGTAACCATGGACACTCCCCCTACCACTGCCGCTATCGCCACCCCGGCTCTATCAACCCCCAAGCACATGCTGATGTACACGCCTAGGCCTCCTCAACTTCCCCCACGACGTCCATTCTCGGAGACTATAATGCATGGTATCCTGACACCGGTGCCACTCATCACACCACTCCCAATTTGGATGCTCTTCAAATCGCCAATCCATACACCGGCAATGAACAGGTGATCGTTGGCAATGGTATGTCTGTCGCAATCCACAATGTGGGTTCCTCTTCCCTTTCCTCCCCTTCTCGCCCCTTACACCTTTCTTCCATTTTAAATGTTCCTTGCATTGCTAAACCCTTGTTATCTATACGTCAATTTACCAAAGACAACAATTGTTCTTTTGAATTTTTCCCTAACCATTTTATTGTGAAGGATCTTCGCATCAAGATGCCCCTCCTCCACGGTCGAACTAAGGAAGGCCTCTACTATCTGCCACCAGATCCTCTACCTCGCGCACTCCTCGCTGCTACATCAGATACCTGGCATGTGCGGCTCGGTCATCCTCATGCTCGTGTCTCCAACACTGTTCTCCAGCAGCTCTTGGTCCCCATCCACATCGCCCACCTACTCACTGCACTGCCTGCGCCCAGGGTAAAGCTACTCGAATAAATCTTCCAGCTTCTCCTAACACCAGTGACAAACCACTGCAACTTCTATTCGCCGACATCTGGGTCCTGCACCGCAAGTCTCCACCGACGGCCATCGCTATTTTGTAGTATTTGTCGACGACTATAGTCGTCATTCTTTGTTGTTTTCTTTAGCAAATAAATCTGATGTACTAATGATCTTTCCTCGTTTTCATGTCTTCCTCGAACATCATTATAATGCTACTCTTGTTAGTCTCCAGACAGATCGTGGAGGTGAGTTTCTTGCCCTTGCTCCCTACCTCCGCCAACATGGCATCCATCATTGCCTCACCTGTGCACACTCTCACGAGTAAAATGGCACGGCCGAACGTAAAATTCGCCATATTGTCGACACAACTTTAACATTACTTATACATGCCTCCCTCCCTCGGCGTTTCTGGCACTCCGCGGCCGAAATTGCTGTCCACCTCATCAATCGCTTGCCCTCTCCTGTTCTTGCCAACCAAACCCCCTACTTTCTACTCCATCGTCGGCCTCCAGAATATCACACTCTATGCATGTTTGATTGCCTTGCCTATCCTCTAACACGCCCTTACAACCGCCATAAATTTGACAATCGATCTTTGCCTTGTGTTTTCCTAGGGTATCCTCCACAAACTGCAGGTTATCGCTGCCTTCATCCCCCTATTGGTCGTACATATATAGCTCGTCATGTCACCTTTGTCGAGCATCTCTTTCCCTATGCCACTGCTGCACCAACGACCTCCAAAACCCCCTCCCTGTCCCCCACATTCCTCTGGCTTGCTCTACCCATACAGCCATTACCTTCTGTAGTCCCTTCCACCTTTCCAACTCCCTCTCAACTCCCGTCTGATTCTCCACACTCCGCCTCTTCCCCCTCTACCACTCCCCTTGCCCGTCGTCTACGGCCTCGTGTACCTATTGACTATCGTAGCCTTGCTAGTCTTAAAGCGCTTGTTGTTCTTCAGGATGACACCCCGACTTCCTATACCTCCGCCAACGCCTCCCCACCTTGGCGCACTGCAATGGCCGAAGAGATCTCCGCTCTCCTGCATAATGGTACCTGGAGTCTCGTCCCCCGCACTCCCAATATGAATATTGTGGGCTGTCGTTGGTTATTCAAGACCAAGTACCATCCAGATGGTACCCTTGAGCGACAGAAAGCTCACCTAGTCGCTCAAGGCTTCCACCAATCTCCTGGCATTGACTACATTGAGACCTACAGCCCTGTCATTAAACCCACTACTATTCGTGTTCTTCTCTCTCTTGCTATCTCCAACAATTGGACTCTCCGTCAGTTGGATATTAGCAATGCATTCCTTCACGGCTCCCTCTCTGAAACTATTTTCATGTCTCAACCGCCTGGCTTCATTGATGCCACTCGCCCTACTCACGTCTGTCGTCTTCACAAATCTCTCTACGGCCTCAAGCAAGCCCCTCGCGCCTGGTTTCACACCCTCGTCAACTCCCTTTTGTGTTTCGGTTTTCAAGCCTCTTCCACTGACACCTCACTCTTCATCTACAACTGTGGCTCCTATCGTATTTATGTTCTCGTCTATGTTGATGATATGATCATCACAGGCTCCTCCCCCACACTCATTCAACAAGTCATTACTCACCTGCAACGCGAATTCACTCTTCGCGACTTAGGCCCCTTCACTACTTCCTCGGCATCAAAGTCATTCCCTCCCCCCACGATCGCGTGCTCTCACAACAAAAATATATCCGCGACCTCCTTCATCGCACAAACATGCTAGCCTCAAAGCCTGCCAAGTCCCCTCTTGCTGCCAATGCCAAATTCACTTGCAACTCCTCCTCCCTCTTCTCCAATCCCACCTTGTATCGCCAGACCATCGGAGCCCTTCAGTATCTCACACTTACACGGCCAGGCATTGCCTATGCCATTAATACTGCCTGTTAGTTTATGCACTCCCCCTCCATAGACCACTGGAACCATGTCAAGTGGATCCTTCGATACCTTAATGCCACGCAAGACCTCGGCTTTCTGATCTCACCCTCTACCACCTCTCAGCTTCAAGCATTTTCTGATGCTGATTGGGTCGGCTCCCCCGACCATCGCAAGTCCTTTGGTGGCTACGCCATCTACCTAGGCAACAATCTTATCTCCTGGTCAACCAAGAAACAACGCACTGTCTCCTGCTCCTACAACGAATCGGAATACAAAGCCCTTGCTGACACCACTGCTGAACTCATATGGTTACGATCTCTCCTACATGAGCTCCAACTCCTTTGGTGTGATAACCTTGGTGCCACGTACCTTAGTGCCAACCCCGTCTTCCATGCACGAACAAAACACGTCGAGGTAGATTTTCATTTTGTTCGCGAAGAGGTCACCAACAAACGCCTTACCATCCGCGTCATCTCCTCCAAAGATCAGCTCGCCGACATAATGACCAAACCTTTATTCGGTGCTCGGTATCAATTTCTTTGCGACAAGCTCTGCCTGTGTCGACGACCCAGTTGAGCTTGCGGGGGCGTAACAACACATATTACTCTGTCAACAACTGCTGCCGCCACACTCGGGCCTCACACGAATGTTACACGGTCTTCTAGCTCCAGCGCCCGGACTGCATGGCACCACTTCTTTTCTGTTATTTGCTTCTAGTTACTTTCTGTGCTACAGCATTGTAAGACAGGAAAACAAATATATAAAATACTTCAATCCTTTTAAGTTGCATACTCGATCCGCAATTGTTGTATTCCAAACTTTTTATCTTTGGCGGGATGGATCCATCTTGTAAAGGCTGCATCACAGGACAACCATGTATGGTTAAATGCAAATGGGAAAAGAGATTTCTCAGTGCCTGAACTGATGAGAGTTCCTCGCATTTCTCTACTACGAGCTCCTCAAGCCGAGGGAAGTCACCCTCCATCACCCTGTCCCATTCCTCCCAATGAAACATGTCCACAAATATCAGCTTGGTCAATGACGGAAATGCCGCCATGTCATGAATATGATGACTGTTCGTGCCTCTACAGAACTCACTTCCGATCCTTTTCAACGAGTGTATCTTACAAAGACCAAGACATTTGAGAGATGGAAGTTGTCCGAATGGTGGGAGCTGGTCACTGTTGAAGTTTCGGAATTGGACTTCGGTGAGCTTTGTAGAAGATTTGGTTAAACCAAAATCATCTAGCAAATGGAACTTATATTAATATAGTTTGGAGTACAACACTTTGATTGGTGGACACACACACTAACTATGGAAACTATTTTCTCACCTACACTAAGTATGCACTCATGCACTATTTTATCTCACACACTCAACTATCTTCACTATTTCACTCATGCACTTCACCTCATTACACCTACAGCTACACTACTTCTTGCTTGATAGATGCAAGAGCATGCATTCATGCCTATTTATAAGCAATAAAACACCTAGTTTCAAAAATAAACCATTAACTATTGGCCAATTGATTTGGAGTGCAACCAATTGTTTTTAGCCACATGGAAATTAATTTTGTGGGCAAAAACTTGTAGCTAAATATTTCTAGGGGTGCTGTTTGTTTTAACACTCCCCCTCAGCACCGACTTAATTCTCTTTTATAGATACTCTTGATATCATGCCGAATTGTTGTCGAAACTCTTCAAACTTGATGCTATTTAGACCTTTAGTAAGTGCATCTGCAACTTGCTCTTGTGTACGTATGTATGTTAACTTGATATCTCCTTGTAACACATTCTCTCGAAGAAAATGATAGTGGACTTCGATATGCTTTGTGCGTGCGTGGAACACCGGATTTTCAACTAAGCGAATTGCTAACTGATTATCACAATATAACTCCACTGCTGAATTAATTGACTGATGTAAATCTTTTAGTAGTTGTACTAGCCATGTGCACTCTTGGGCTGCCATTGCACCTGCTCTATATTCTGCCTCCGTACTTGATAAGGATACAGTAGGTTACCTCTTACTGCACCATGAAATAGCTCCTGATCCGAGGCTGAATATATAACCAGTAGTAGAACGTCGTGTATCAAGATCTCCAGCATAATCAGCATCACAGAAGCCACTTAGGGTACATGCTATATTCTTCTGGTAAAATATTCCATAGTCGATTGTGCCTTTGATATATCGTAATATTCGTCGAGCTGCTTCAAGATGAGGCTTTCTTGGCTCCTGCATGAATCTGCTAACAACTCCAACAACATGTGTGATATCCGGACGTGTGAGTGTAAGATATATTAGGCTTCTCACCAATTGCCTATACATGGTTGCATCACTTAATTCTTTTCCTTTAATAGAGCATAACTTTGCGTTTACCTCTGTCGGTGTTGAGATAGGCTTGCAATCAAGCATTCCGAATTTCTCGAGTACATCTTGAACATACTTCTGTTGACATAAGAATAACCCATCTTTTGTTGCTTCTACTTCAAGATCCAAAAAGTGTTTCACAAAAAGAATAACCCTTCTTTTGTTGCTTCTCTCGGATTTGACGAATCTCCTTGTCATCATCTCCTGTAATAATTAAGTCATCAACATAGACTAGCACGATTGCTAACTTGCCTTCTTGCGCCTTCACAAATAGGCTAGAGTCAGTTGGCGCCATTGAGTAGCCACATTGTTTCAAGAACTCCGTGATCTTTCCGAACCATGCCCTTGGTGCTTGCTTGAGCCCATACAATGCCTTCTTCAATTTACATACATAACATGGATGATTAATAGATTCAAATCCTTGAGGTTGCTCCATATAGATATCATGATCTAACTCTCCATGCAAAAATACATTCTTCACATCCATTTGCCATAACTTCCATAATTTGCTTGCGGCTAAAGCTAATAAGACACGTACCGTGGTGATCTTTGCTATTTGATTGAATGTCTCTTCATAGTCAAAACCATACTTTTGAGAGAATCCTCGGGCTATTAGACGAGCCTTGTATCTTTTGAGAGATCCATCGGGCTTTTTTTTCAACTTGTAGACCCATTTGCAAGATATAGGTTGCACGTCGCTTGGTTTTGGAACTAGATCCCATGTCTCATTCTGATGTAGAGCTTGGATCTCTTCTTTCATTGCTGACATCCATTTTTGACACTTGGATGCTTCTTCGAATGTGTTAGGCTCCTTTTCTCCGCCGTCTTCGATTAGTGCTGCATTTGCATATTTTGGATTAGGCCTTCGTTGTCTGCTTGATCTTCTTGGCGTTGAAGAGTCTTCTTCGATCACTGGATCTTCTATCTGACTTGGCCTTTCTTCTTCAGGAGATCTTTGGTGTTCTCCAGTGTACAACGGACTCTTCTTCTTCTTTGAGGCTTCATTTTCTTCTTGTTCCTCAGTAGAACGAAGTGCTTCTCTTGTTAACTCGTCGACTTGAACTTGAATATTTTCTTCAATATCACTTGTGTTGGGCAACATTGCATCCTTGGAAGGCCACCAAGATGATGCTTCATCGAACACCACATTTCGAGAAATATGAATTCGTCCAGTTGTTGGATCACAACATCTCCATCCTTTTCGTTGGCTATCATATCCAACAAATATGCAACGTATTGCCTTCTTATCGAACTTAGTACGAAGATTATCTGTAATGAAGACATAGCAAACACATCCAAAGACACGGAAATGACTCACCGTGGGTTTGGTCTTCCACAAGTTCTCATATGGTGAGACAAATCCAAGCTTTGCTTGAGGAAGCCTATTAATGACATGCGCAGCTGTCTTCATACATTCCATCCAGAATCGTGGAGGTACATTCTTTGCATGCAGCATGCTCCTGCATATCTCTATTAGATGACGATTCTTCCTCTCGGCCACACCATTTTGTTGTGGTGTGTTAGGACAAGTGAGTTGACGGCGTATATGACATGCTCGTAGATATTCAGAGAATTCCTCTGATGTATACTCTCCTCCATTGTCTATGCGCAAGCATTGAATCCTCCGATCAAGCTCCTTCTCGACCTTCTCTTTAAATTCTTTAAACTTCGATAGTGCTTCAGATTTCTCTTTCATGAAGTCCACCCAAACATATCTTGAGAAGTCATCAATGAAGGTAATCATATATCAAAATCCACGGACAGATGGTTGCTTCACGCGACCAAATACATCAGAGTGCACTAGCTCCAATGGTGCCTTGGCTCTGAACTTCGACTCCTCGTAGGATAGTTGATGAGCTTTACCGAATTGACAACCTGCACAGACAATATTTTTTCGAACATCTAGGCAAGGAAGTCCCTTTACCATGGACTTATTCATCATTGCCTTCAGCCTTTTATAGCTAACATGTCCTAGTCTTGCATGCCAAAGATCAGCTGTCTCATTTTTTCTTGTCTTGTCTATGTATGCTTCTTGAGCGGACATTACATAGACAGACTCTAATCTTTTTCCTTCCATTATTGGTGGAGCAGTTAGCCTTAAACTCTTATAAACTTTGACATTTTTTGGCCCAAATACTACATAATTGCCGGAAGAAGTAAGTTGAGAAACTGATAATAAGTTCTTCGACATACCCGGCACATGGTAGACATGATCCAGCTCCACCTCATGTGATCCAAATCGAGGAACTACTGTTGCCTTGCAGATATGAGTGATTGGCAATCGAGTGTTGTTTGCCGTCATCACCATACGATCACATTTATACTTCGACATGCTACGTAGCTTCTCTTCATCTCCTGTTATATGATTCGAACAACCAGAATCAACTATCCAATCATTATGATAGTTAATACCTCTATTGTTCGATGCGATGAGAGCTGTTTCTTCTTTGAAAGGCTCCTCGATACTGATCATCGCAAGCTCCATTGCTTCCTCAGGTTCTCCTTTGTAGCTGGAGGTGATCTCTTCTATTGCAAGTGCAACTTCGAGATCCCATTCTTCTTCACTTTCATTATCATGAGAAGTGGCTGCATTTCCTTCCTCACGCTTGTGCCAACAGTCGCGTGCATAGTGGCCTTTCTTTCCGCAATTATAGCAACGAACATCTTGTCGATGAGATTTCTTCTCCCCTTGATCTTCTTTGTGTGCACCTCGGTAAGCTCCCCCTCGTTGTGGACCTCTTCCTCGTCCACGTCTTGGCCAACTTTGTTGTCGTGCCTTATGATTTTCTCTGTTGTCGTAATTCTTTACGACTTTCTCAGAATTTGAAGACTTTTTCTTGATGAATAAAGCCTTATCATAATCCTTTATTGAGATCTTGGATATCTGAACATCCAGATCTTCTTGGTTGGACAAGATGCTTTTCATTTCTGTGAGAGTTGATTCTTGTGCCCAACCTCTAATAGCAGTGATGAGACTATTATATTTAGGATGCAAACCATGAATAATAATTCTACGCATTCTTGTTTCAGTAATAGCATTTTGTGGATCTAGCTTAGCAATCTCATCACATATAAATTTCATCTCGGAGAAGTATTGACTCACCGACATGTCACCTTGCTTCATGGATATCAGATCATTCTCCAAGCGCTGCAATTTTGCATCATTTTTTTTCATGAAGAGTGTAGCCAAGGTGTCCCAAGCATCTTTGGGTGTCTCTTTGTCTCTAATCTTCTGAAGGAAATCATCCTCCACTGAAGTCGCTAGCACGTACATAGCTTTTCCGACTTTGCACTCCCATTTCTTTAGCTCTTCTGGATTTGTTGGCGACGTAGTCTCATTTCCGCCAATAATGCTCCATAGATTTTGCTCTTTCAAATAATACTGCATACGAATACTCCAATTATTATAATTGTTATGATTGAGTTTCTCTAGGGAGCTTACCGAGGATCCAAGATCTGCCATAATGACTTGGTGAAAACTTCTATATCACTCAAGTAAGCGTAGTCCCGGACTAGCAATCTTCACAATCCCGGATTGTGCACCGGCAGAATTTCTCCTTGATTATCATCTTTACCAACTTGCTCCGACAGAACTTCCTCGTGGCTTCTCTTGCACCGTCTCGAACCGACAGAGTCTCTACGTAACTTGCTTTGACAAAATCTCGAACTGACGGAATCACCTTACGGGCCAACCTGCTCTGATACCACTTGTAGAAGATTTGGTTAAACCAAAATCATCTAACAAATGGAACTTATATTAATATGATTTGGAGTACAACACTTTGATTGGTGGACACACACACTAACTATGAAAACTATTTTCTCACATACACTAAGTATGCACTCATGCACTATTTTATCTCACACACTCAACTATCTTCACTATTTCACTCATGCACTTCACCTCATTACACCTACAGCTACACTACTTCTTGCTTGATGGATGCAAGAGCATGCATTCATGCCTATTTATAAGCAATAAAGCACCTAGTTTCAAAAATAAACCATTGACTATTGGTCAATTGATTTGGAGTGCAGCCAATTATTTTTAGTCACATGGAAATTAATTTTGTAGGCAAAAACTTGTAGCTAAATATTTCTAGAGGTGCTGTTTGTTTTAACAAGCTTGTCAAAAGAAGGATGAACAATGGAAGCTTCGACTGCCTGTTACACTTCAGAGCCAGACGTCGCAAAGATACGAGGTTTCGCATGGTCTCTGGTAACTCTACTACGAATTCACCACAGTATATGTCCAGCACGGTAAGGTTGTACAGGTGACCAATGGATTCAGGTAAACCGACATCTAAATTGGGAATATAAAGTGTAAGATGCCGAAGGCAGATGAGATTTCCCATGTCCTTTGGCAACAACAGCAACATCCTCTGCCCAGTGCTTCCGACTTCCAGGTAACGCAGGTGTTCGAAGCTTGAAATTGTTTCGAATGCTTCTGTTGAGACTCTTTCAGATGTTAATATCACAGTCCTCAGGTCTCTTGCTGCTAAAGGAAGCTCAAAGCAAGTAGCAGTCCGAGGATTCAGGAACATGTGGCGAATCTCACCACTGGAGTCCTTGCTAAATTTTTCTTGGTCCATTGTGCATGATTCGTTTCCTGAAATATAGTGTGCTAGATCATGGATGTTATCGTGCATCTTGTATATTCCGTAAATGGACTCATCAAAGAATGATCTCTTGAGCAACTCATCAAAATACTTGGATCCCACCTCGTCTGCACTCTTTCCGACAGTGTGCTGGATGTAACCTTGAGCCGCCCAAAGTTTGACGAGTTTAGCCTTTTCGAACACGTGATTCTTCGGGAACATGGAGCAGATGGCGAAGCAGGGTTTGAGATGACGTGGCATGCGACTATAACTTAGTTTAAGAGCCGACAAGATCTCGGTTTCTAACTCCCACAATGAACTCCGCAGCACAATCTCCCACTCGTCTTCAGTTGTCTCGTATTGCAGAAGGCTTCCAAGTGACTTCACTGCCAGCGGCAATCCATGGCACTTTCTCACAATCTTCTTGCCTATTTCTACCAGGGATGGGAACTGTTCTGCGTCTCGGCCGCAAAATGCACGGCAAAGGAACAACCGCCAGCATTGATCCTCCGGCAAGTATCCGAGACGATAAGCATCAGTTGTCTGCATGATCTCTGCAACTGAAGAAATCCATGTGGTGACGATGATCCTGACCATTTGTGCACCATGAAGCGGGATGCTTAAAGACTCCCATAAACCTTTCTTCTCGTTCCACACGTCGTCCAACACCAGAAGCACTCTCTTTCCTTTGAGCTCCTTCTGAACTGATTCCTGTAGTACGCTCAACTCTGACAGGGTACATGAAGCTCCGGTGATGTTTTCTATCATTGATCTCGTGAGTCTTATGAGGTCAAAATCATCAGAAACACAGACCCACATCCTCGTTTCGAAAGAGTATGAGACCCTTGGGTCGTTGTAAACCAGTTGAGCAAGGGTGGTTTTCCCCAACCCTCCCTTGCCAACCACAGCGACGACTTCAAATTTGGACTCTGCTTTAGAGAACAACCAATCTGTCAACTCCTCTCTTTCATCATTCCTCCCGTAGATCTCTTGTTCATTTACCATGTGGCTGGTTGGTGGCGGATACTCGGAACTGCCTCGACTTTCTCTATCCTCCAGTTTCAAATGAAGGCGCTCTCTGTCATTTGATATCTCCTTAAATCTCTTTCTGATGTTCTTGATCCTATTGGCCATGCTGTTCAGAAATCAGAATAGAAATTTTACTTGCAACGATATTAGATGCAGAGGAGGCTAAAAGCCTTAAATCTTCTTCCCTATCCGCGCGCTTCCTCTTCCTGGAAACCTCTGCTGCTGCTGCGATAGCCCGGTTCTCTATTTGAGCACGCAAGACCTGGTACTGGTACTCGTGCAGCACATCCTCCGCGTCGTAGGCCACGTCTTTTATCTCCTTGAGCCACAACTTGACAGACTCTTCGACAATCTCCCTGTCCTCAGCGTCCACCAGCACCGCCTTGATCCTTTCGAGCATCCTCTCCAACTTCTCAAGATCGTATGAAACCGTAGTGGTTGGCGAAGAGGTGGAAGGTGTCATCCGAATTAGTGACAGCCACTCAGTGGTAGCTTTGAGAATCAAAGAGATTAATGCACCGGCCATCGCCGGATCTCTCTCTCTCTCTCTCTCTCTCTCTCACTCGCTCACTCACTCTCTCTCTCTCACTCGCTCACTCACTCTCTCTCTCTCTCACACACACAGGAACTAAGGATTAAGAGGATTAAGGAACATACTGTCTCAGTAGAAGACGATGGTAATAATATGATACATTCCAGTATTCAAAAAACTATTGCGCCAACGACGGGATAAAGGTCAAAGTGTTTGTGGAAGTTTTTAACCCAAAAAGAAATGTTTGTGAAAGTTCCAGTCTCCATGCTGTAGAAATATGGCTTTCCATGAAGTGAACTAATGACATATACCGTTTGCCTGGTATGAATTTGATTTTGTCAAGGCGAAACTAAGAATAGAATCAGTTTATCAAATTATTTTTCAATTCACATTATTACATTTAATTTTATTCAAATTCACCTGTCGACTCAATTATTTATTTTATTCATAAAAAATTCAGAAGAACTAAATTTTATTTGCCGAATTATACTAGGATAAGATGGATGTGTGTTATTTACATCAAATTTAAAATATATTACTGTTAGTGATCAAATTATTTATAAAAAATTTATATCATTTAAATATCAGTATTTGTAATGATAAATTAAAAATTTGATTATTAAAACTAGACTTTAAACACACACAAAGGTTGTGTCTATATTTTTTTTAAATCGTTGACCAATTCATGTCCAAAATTATTAACATCCCACTAATCTATTAAAGAAACAGAATTTTACAATAAATTAAATTAAATATTTTATTTGAAGTAGAGTGATTTTGTTTGTCTGATATCTTCCGCGGAAGTACCAAACCAATTAAATATAGATTACAACAAAGGTGAATATTTCTCCACTAATTAAAATATATTTAAATACATAGTTTAGTAAAATTGTAGATTGTATGAATCCATGTATCAGACAACTATATAAGTATAAACTGCAGCTTTTATTTCGTGCTAGATTTAGTCTAAAATATATTTAATTAACTGTAAGAAAAAAAAACAAATTTGATATGATTTCTCACCACAAAGAATATCTTCGAATAGAAGAGATCGAATATAAATCGTATATTTATTTTTAAATATATAAAAAATATTTAATTTGAATTTATCTACTGTATACAATGGCTCGATAACTGAAAAGAAAATGCAAATTCAGGTCTTAAAAAACTTACGTGGGCTTTCTTATAAAGCCCGTGATTGTTGGGCTGGGATGAGAAAAAGAAGCTTTGACATGGTTGCAGCCATCAGATAAGCTTTAAAGATGCCTTACCGGGCGTTTCTTATATGCCTCCTCCAACAATGACCCAATTTCACGACATGAAGAGTCATTTAAGAAAATTTCAGCAGTGGTTCCTCTCTTTATTATTATTATTATTATTATTATTATTATTATTATTATTATTATTATTATTATTATTATTATTATTATTATTATTATTATTATTATTATTATTATTATTATTATTATTATTATTATTATTTATTACGTTTTACATAAATGAGAGAGAAAAATTATTGTTGTGCGTACATTAAACTAAGTTGGAATAATAATAATAATAATAATAACTTAAGTTTAGTAACTTTCGTTATATATTTTAACTCAATGATAACAAGGTGTATGACCCTCATACGCATCAGCACACCGCCCGATTCCCCTTCTCCGATCTCATCTTTCCCACCTCCCTCCGAGCGCCGCCGCCAGCAACCCACCTCTGCCAACCTCCGAGCGTCATCATCCCACCGGCACCCCAACCCCGACCTCTGCAACCTCCTCCGAGCCTGCCACCCACGAGCATCCCCTGCGATCATTGGCCATGTTGATGACGACCTCTACAACGTCGATCCGTGGAGATCTGCAACGAAGGTTGCCATCGATGAAGACCTCTACAACCTCCTCCTTTCATCCCCTCATAGCATCATTCCGCCTCTCGCGAGCGCCTGAGCGTCGACCGATCTTTGTGAGCACCCAAGCCCTTTGCGAGCGCCGGCCGACCTACGATTGCCGCTCCCATCCTCCCCTCTCTCATCCCATCCTTGGATCTCCGACCCCTCTCTCCCCCATCCTCCAATCATCGGGCTTTGTTCAAACTCTTGACCTTCAGCTTGGTCAAGAGATCTGGTGCGTCATCCACCGTCCCATTTAATCGGATGGTGGACGCTAATGTGTATGAGGGTCATAATAAAATCTTATTTTTTAAGGTGACAATCGTACCGCCTTGTTTTTTTTTTTCATCTGTAGTCCTCTTTAGCAGCAACCAGTAGTTTTTCAATTAAAATATCTACTAAATTCTGCATTAATATTTTTCTCACCTCCACATGTAAATAATATTACTATATTTTTTTTAAAAAAAAGTGGTGCACGTCTTCTCCTCTCATCCACTCATCTCCAAACAAATTAAAGTGAAAGGAAGGGGACGCCGAAAAGTTAATGAGTCACAAATCTAGCCCTCCATATTTTTTCTATTATTAATATATTTATAGTTTTAATATGTGGAAGAGTGAAAATATTGATGTAAACATTTCATTCCAAAAAAATGATACTGTTGGAAAAGGAATCTAATTAGAGGATCAATGTTGATATGTGGAAATTGTCAATGACCCATCAAGATAACCATAATTGAAACTTATTAAAAAAAAAGGTAGATGACTATTTCATTCTAACATTTCAAATTGGGATTGAGGATTAACTTGTGAGAATATAAGTTAGGAGTTTCTATTACCACTCCATTTTATCAATTGTGAAATATAAGATATTTTGAAGTGACAATAATCAATTCAACTGTGAAGAATGAAGACAGCATCTACGGCGAATCTTGATCTGTGATACGGCAAGGGGATTCAGAAAACTGGGTGCTGTTCCTTTGAAGTGTTTCAAAGTTATTGCAGAACCAGGAAAACTGACATGCTCTTGTTTGTCAGGAAGTGCCAAATCTTTGTGTCCCAATTCGCTGCCGACCTTAACTTTACGTATCAGTCTGTGCTTGGCATCTTCTTCTTCGCCTTCTGCATGCAGCCGTCATCGGAGAGGACGAGCGGTACGAACAGATCCGTTTCGCTGAGCAAATCTCATCTTGTTTCTTTGTACGTAGTGTCCTTGAAAGGTTTAGCTTCATTGGCTCAAACTAAATGTGCTCTCCATGTTGGTACTTGCTGACATGAGACTTTCAAGTTTTGATCTTTCCTCATTGCCATGGTGAATGATTGAGACCTTTGCGGGCTCAGATCAACAAGAAAAGATCTCATCCTCCTATTCGATTACTGGCAATGTGTGACTGAATGAGCAGTTGCCATGTCCACCTAAAGTAGATGCCAAGGACAAATAATATGACGATGGACATGAGATGCATCGTAAGTTAAAAAGACTTGCCAGAATTGACAAATTATAATTAGATGGATTCTTCTCAATCTGTTTAATGTTTATTTCTTATGTGATACAGAAGGCAATATCACTTCACATATTGTAATATAACTATGGTACAGGAACTTGGTATATGTTTCATTCCGAAAAGTTTTACTGCACTTTAGTAGACTATGTAGATTAGTTCAACAAAAGAGAATAATTTTGCTACTCTATGTAGATTGGTAGCTTAATTTGGTGTTCTATCTGTCATCCTAAAAATAGATGATGCGAGGCAAACCTCATCCATAACAAAGTTTGATCACCATCCCTCAGGTATAAATCTAGGCTTCAGGCACTGGAGGAGAGAGAGAGAGAGAGTACTGTAAGATTATGATATGCGGGGCGATATGACAGTTTGCAGAGAAGGGAGGACCATACAAAGTTATCACTAGCTTTGGCCTTTCATCCTGATTTAGCTGATCTGGCCGGATTATATTATCTTTGTACCGAGGAAAGCTTCCAAAAGTTTGGGTGGATGTCCAAGATCCCCCAATTGAAATCTTGGCACAGGAACGCAAGCTGAGCCTTCAGTGACAATAAAGAAGTGGGGTTGGTACCTGGTTGTGGCCATCATATAATTACAAGGTTTACACTGTTGGCTTTTCTTTAACATCTTATCAGTATTGAGACATATCACCTCTTAGTGTTTAACTTGACAACGACTAGAAAATTATTGGCAAAAATGAGAATAAAAAGGGTTACGAATTACAAGGACCACGTTTTAGATGCACTGCAATATGATGAGTAGATTATTCTTCACCTTATTATAAATAGAATGGAGAGTTTATGGCTAATATTACCATTGCCAAGATATGGCACATGCATTCTTCTAGAGACAATTAATGCAATTATCATTGGTCGAGAGAAAGGGAAATTTTTGGACAAGTTCTTTACTCAAATCTTCAGGAAAGAAACATGAATCAGCATATGATATCTCAACAATCTCTGTGCTGAATAGATTATGATTAGTATGGGTGTGTGGACTACACTAATACACATGACAAATGAATCAGAGACCAATTTGAATCAGACATCATGATTTCTCTGACCAAATTATTTTGAATGCAAGGATGGTATCTGTTAAAGGATCTACATTTCTGACTCAATTCAACCAGATAACACAATTGGTTTAACTGAATTAATGATATGACCATTTACAGAACAATAACAGATATCACATTACTCTTCCGTTTACTGAAAAAGAAAAACTTTCGCAATACTTTTCGCTTGAAAGGAAACCACTATACTTTCAGAAATAACATGTAATCCACCAAGAATTAAAACAAGACAACGGAAGAGTCAAATGCAAAGTAAATACAACCAACATTTGAAAAGCGAGAGCAAACCCATTCTGATTCTGTTATGGAATGCTTTTGCTTATCGACCTCATCGAACTCCACAGAATCATTTACATCTGTCGCTTACAGCTACCAACCAGACAGAAACAGCCGTCGGGCAGAATGGTCCCAAGCCGCAGCGCAGCACATAACGTGCCTCTGGGACAGTTGTACTATCAGACAAGTTTTCCAATTCCCTAAAAATCTCGACTTTCCATTTCACAGTTTTCACTGCGCCATCTGAAAAAGAAAATAATTAGTCTCATAATTTGCTACTATGGATGCTCTTAACATTTCGTCACAGCTCATGTGGTGTTAGAATTATTGCTCAGTCCTGAGAGAAAGAACATACTTTTGTGGTACTGAATACATAATGCATCCGTGGTTGAAAGAGCCCCGCAGGAATCTGTGTGAAGAACAGACCGGTAGCATCCGAAGAGGAAATATATCGGAATTACAAAGGACTGTGAGGTGAGAAATTAAGGTAAATTTGCAACAGCGGCAGGAGGGAGAGCATGTGGATAGGAGTTCTTTTTTTTTTTTAATTGGAACTGTGCCCAAAGGACAATCTAGTACAAAGAGGATCAGAAGTGGGGTGAAAGAGGGGGCTAAAAAGGCCAAGCCTTTTGTCCCTATCTCATCAAAAATTAAATAGGAGAACTACTTTTACATGGATCGTCATTCTACTTCTTCAAAGTGTCACAGTTACATATAGTGCACGCTCAATGCCAGTGTTGCATTCCCCTCTTTCTTCCATCGCCTACGGCAAATAAAAATCCAACCTTGGAAGAGTTCTTATCCTTGCTGCGTAATTGCGAGGCAATAAAGTTTTGATCTTTCTGCATTGCCGTGTGGTTTCCCTGAAAGCTGGTAACTAATTCTTCCTTTTCTCCTTGTAAATTTGGATGGATAACTAAATTGTCGCAAATTTTGGGGTTCTGGAGTTTCTATGCAATGGATTTTGTGGGAAAGGTGCGATTTTCGACTGTGCGGTTTGATAGTATCCTTTTTCTTGGTGGCGGTTTTGGCTCCTGAGGTTTTATTCCATTTTTTTAAGGCTTTACATAGATTTGCTGATGCAGAAATATTGTGATGCTTTGTTCTGTATTCCATGAGTCAGTTGTGTTCTTGATTCTGTTCTTATATGAGGATTAAAATAAAATTTTTATTTCCTGAGGCCAAAGGATATGATCCCTTCTCTTTCTTGGGTTCCTTGTTTCGGGGAACTTTCACAGCTTTCGGGCCGTAAAATATTGGACTACTTATTTCTCAGGAGATCTTTGATCATGTGCTTGATGGTGTTGGTATTTATTTAATCATATATTCACGAATCTTCTCACACTTCTTGAAGGTCACGGTGGTTTTGACTTGTTCTTACATGCTTGTATTGCTGTTTAATTCTGAATTGTGACTTCATTTTATTTCCAAAAGATATTTATCTTTTAATGTAATGATTGGTATGAGGAAATTGTGTTTAAAATTTTAACAAGTGGCCTACTCAGATCCAACAACAGAGACCATTAATATTCATATGTCCTCTTGTGGTCCTTGTTGTATTTGGAACCTAATTTAGCTCACTCAAGACTCGGTTTCTGTCTTTGTAGTGAGCTTTTTTTTCTCATTGTGGTTCCTGTTTCTCTTATTTCTCTTTTCTAGCTTGAGTTTGAGCTTCAAGTTGCAGTTCTGTTGGTAAGGTCTTGAACATGTTAGCCTTAGATTGAAGTAACTCAAGATATGAAGTTGCTTTGTGTAAATTTTCATTTTGTTTACTACATTTGGATGGCTTCCATTTCTAACATTCACAAGAACTTAACGTTCTCAAACCTTGAGTATTCATAATCTGAATTTTTAATTGAGCATCTAATTTGGATTGACTGAGGATCTCAAATTCTTTTTGCCTCTATGTTGCATTCCATGCACTGTTACATAATGAAATTGAGGTATTGATTCATATGCATAAGTTATTAGCTAACAGTCGGTGACCCAATGCTTTTTGGTTCACCTGTAAGCTCTAGACTTAAGTAAGATGAGTCTTTTGATACTAAGTTTAGTGGCAACCTCAACTGGCGATCCTTCCTCTGATGTATACTTCTATTCTCATGGCAGTATGAAAAACTTGTTTTCTCTTTCACTGTTCAAGCTTTCAGTTTCCTTTTTTTGAAATTTCTGTAGCTCAGCATGTACCTAGAGCAGCAAATCAGGCTACTGACTATTTTACTAACTTAAAGTAGGGCATACATCTCTTTTGAATATTTTGCATCAGGAGCTGCCACAGGCCACCTTATGGCCTCGTACTATTTCTGTATCAGGATGTCATTGGATCTTAGTTTAATGCATGTTTAAAATAAAAAAACAAGCTCCCAACTTTCTTGTTTGGACATCTATACATTAACGAGTTGTATCATCTGCTGCCCCCTCTGATCTGCTATTTTCTGTAGGTTTGGCTCTTCAACTTTAAAGCAGTTTGGTTAACAACTAAGGTTGCTGTTATTCAAATTTTAGTTCCTTTTGTGATACTGGAGCCTTTTATCGTTGATTAATGAGATAACACTGGATGCTAGTGATTAATTATGGATCATCTGCATTCGGATGACCTTTTATTCTTCGTTTTGTGCTGCAGTTTTAAGAAATCAATGGTTACTCTCGTAGTACGGCTTTACATACTTCTTACCATTTTACGCGATACGTTCATGCAAAACAGGTTTGAATTGGAGAAGGCTTGTGAACTGTTATTTTTGGTTCGTGGAGGAGAGCCAAAATGAATGTTTCTAAAACAAATGTACCAAGGGTGAAGCGCCGCGTGGGAAAATACGAGCTTGGTCGGACCATTGGAGAGGGTACTTTTGCAAAGGTCAGGTTTGCAAGAAACTGTGAAACAGGAGAGCCTGTTGCTATAAAGATTCTGGACAAGGAGAAGGTTCTCAAACATAAAATGGTTGAACAGGTCATTTTCTATTGTCATTATACTTCACCCTATTACAAATTTCTTCTTTTCTGAGATTTAGTTTACTTTACCAAGCGCCAATCACTTAGCATCCATAGTTGTCTTCTCATATGTTTCACGGATAACCTGACCTGAAGCATATTCAGGTCATGCTATGGATGATATGAGAAACCTTCAACATGGTCTGGCTGGGCATGCCCAAATAGCTGAGAAGTACTGATTGACTTGAGTAGGGCCATGCCAAGGATAGCCTGACCTGAGTCCAGTCTTTCTAAGGTTGATACAAGAAACCCTAATATTTGTTAGCTCTATGTGGTCATTCTGTTACTCGGAAGAAATACTTACTGTACTAAATTTGATATTTTTTAGTGGTAATGAAGTTCGTCTAATTGACTCATATGCTGAAGTTAACTTGTTTTTTTCCTGGGTTGCAGTTATTTTGCTTTGATCTATTATGTCGATTGATTTATGTCCTAAATATAGTGCACAATCATTGGGGGATTTGGTTAAAAGTCAGCATGTCCTGAAGAAGTGTGATTGAGTCTATGTCATGTTGGGAACCTGCTGTGCTTTAGATCTTTGAAATATGCACAAGAACTAGCATAGCGATGTTATAATCTATCTTCAAGAAAACCAACTAATATCTCTTTGACATGTGTTCAACAGCATGATACAGAAAGATCTGAATTATAAGTGCATGTTATTGAATATAAAAAGGGTTTTTTATACAAGACGGGCTGAATAAAAAGAAATGGCATCGTCAATTTATTTCTTGAATATAGAATGAGAATCAAATATAATTTTCATAAGAATTCCAGAAAGGATTTCTGTTGAAGGTCACTTCTGTGGTTCATGCTTCTACTATTAAGTTATTAGCTTATTGTGTTACAATTATTTTCTAGATTTCTATATTGTATTTTACTCATAATCCAAATGTGTACTTATAATTCAGATCTTTCTTAACCTCATGCAGATTAAAAGGGAAATTTCAATTATGAAGTTGATAAAGCATCCCAATGTTGTCCGCTTGTATGAGGTACTCCATGAAATATTTTTACAATTGTGCCTCCTACATTGTTAGAATCCAAAGCAATCCTAAGAAGTAGTCCTTCAAATAACTTTGTTGAGACTTTGCTCTTTCCACAGGTAATGGGTAGCAAGTCAAAAATCTTTATTGTCCTGGAATTTGTTACTGGTGGTGAACTCTTTGACAAAATTGTAAGTGAAAAATACATCAGTAATATGATTCCCTTGGAAGTGAATTCAATTTCTAGTCTTGACATTCTAATTCTGTTTCTTACACTATTTTACACATTTTTCTTGAGCTGAAACTTTTCCTTGGCTGTTTATCTTCCTAGCTATATCCAATAATCATTTTGTGATAATATTAATAGGTTAACAATGGTCGCATGAGAGAGGAAGAAGCACGGAAATACTTTCAGCAACTAATTAACGCAGTTGATTACTGCCATAGCAGGGGCGTATATCATCGTGATTTAAAGGTAAACATATTATAAGAATTTGTTCATCGTTGACGAAAGTTGATCTTAACTACTACTAATAATTTGTTTTGGCAGCTTGAAAATTTGTTACTTGATGCATATGGCCAACTCAAAGTTTCTGATTTTGGATTGAGTGCACTATCTCAACAAGTTAGGGTAAGAGCATGTTATTCACAGCCTTTTCCTATGAAACCATGCGTTAACTCTTAGGACTTGATTCTTCTTCTTATGCATTGTTCAGAACTACTACATCTATCCCCGTGAAACCTGACACTCATTGTAGAAAAGTTAAGCCTTTAAGAAATTTGTTATCATCGATGTGTTACACGTTGATATTTATTGCGAAATCTGGCCTTCTCCAGGGGGATGGATTGCTCCATACTACTTGTGGGACACCAAATTATGTAGCTCCTGAGGTGCAATTTCTTGTTTAGCACTAAAAACTAAAAAGCTATTTTGGTGTCCAGCATCTGATGATATGAAATACTAAAAGCTGTCTTGATTTTTGGATAGGTTCTCGAAGATAGAGGCTACAATGGAGCAACTGCCGACTTGTGGTCATGTGGTGTTATCCTATTTGTGCTGATGGCGGGGTATTTACCTTTTGAGGATGATAATCTTATGACCCTGTACAAAAAGGTCTGTTGCTTGTACTTTTTTGTTCTGTAATTTTGTTATGGAATCATCATCATGTGACTTAACTGCTTCTGAACACACAGATTTCAGCTGCTGATTTTATTTTCCCATCTTGGCTGTCTTTTGGTGCCATGAGACTGATAACAAGAATTCTGGATCCGAATCCTATGACTGTAAGTGGTCTTATCAGTGTTTTCTGGATGCAGATTCTAAATCATAAAAAATAGTTTGCAATCCCTCATAGCTATTAGGTAGATAAGGCTTACTACTAGTTATCGAGACGGTGGTTATCTGTTGCACCACAGTTGGTTCTCCTTTTTATATTTCTTGGAACAGGAAGAAATAAGAATCCATCCATTTGTAATTACCCCTATACACATTTGGAAAGGAAAAGAAAAAAAATGTAAAAAAGCCACGTGTCCCTTGTAAAAAAACTGTTTCTTATTTTGCTACAGATGTTTTGACTGTTTAATCTGATTTTTTATTGTTCATGACAGCGCATAACTGTCCCTGAAATTCTGGAAGATGAATGGTTCAAAAGAGGATATAAGCCACCAGTTTTTGATGAAAAATATGAGACAGATGTTGATGATGTTGATGCAGCATTCAAAGACACAATGGTGAGTCAAGATGGAAACTAAATCATTTCTCAATATATTTGATTATTTTTTTCCCGAGATGTCAACGCAGTGGTACAAGATGGATTAACTAGTGCTGCCCTTGACAGGAGCACCATGTGGCAGAGAAAACTGAAGAACATCCACAAGCTTTGAATGCATTTGAACTAATTTCAATGTCAAAGGGTCTAAACCTTGGAAATTTGTTCGACATTGAACAGGTACATTTATTCAACATGCATTATGACCATTATTCCATTGACATTTTTTATATTGTTGTAGCATGGTTTGTGACTTCTGTTTTTCATGTTAGTGTGCTTTCATGGTTAAGTAAAGGATTTCCATGTGAATTGTATTCTTTGATAATAGGAATTTAAGAGGGAAACAAGGTTCACTTCCAAGTGCCCTGCCAAAGAAATTATCGAAAAGATTGAAGAAGCTGCAAAGCCGCTTGGTTTTGATATTCAGAAGAAAAACTACAAGGTACCATGAAGACCTGTAAAGAACTAATCTTCTTAGATATCTTCTATTTGACTCAGGAAATTAAAGTTTCAGTTTGTGTCTACTTATTCCATCATAAGGCAGCATAAAGGATCTCACATGTGACAAAGTAGTTATTTCTAGATTCTAATATCTTTAGCTTAATGATATATCTTATTGATCCTTGTAATTTCAGATGAGACTGGAAAATGCAAAAGCAGGGAGAAAGGGGAATTTAAATGTTGCTACAGAGGTGACTGGAAACATATTTTGTTCATGTTAAAAGGTGACCAAATGGGACCTCATTATGATCTATCAATTACTTTTTCACCTTTCAGATATTCCAGGTAGCCCCTTCTCTGCATATGGTGCAAGTCAGGAAAGCCAAGGGTGATACTTTGGAGTTCCAGAAGGTAACAATTCTAGATTATTCTGACAATTCTTTTTTGCTTCTGTATAATATATAGTACTTGAATGAGCTACTCGTTCTGCAGCTAACCTGAAAATGCTCGAAGTATCATGCAGTAACTAATGGTATTAGATAACCAAATTGCCTTGTATTAGATAACTAACAACCGTGACATTGCATTGTCATATGGCGTGGTTGTGATGCAAATTAGAAGCCAAGCTTCATTTATAAAAAATTTCTAGTTGTTCATGGTTTGGCCTGATATGTTTCATTATAAACCTTAAAACTGACAGAAAGCAGATCCGCTCTTTCCTTTTCTATTCAAGAATTTTATTCTCGACAGCAGAGTGCCTTTTAACATTCACGGGTGGTCATATTGGAGAACTCAAAAGCAATTGGAAGGCACTTCATCAGCTAATTGTATTCATTCTTGTCAAATATCCGAGAATGATGTATAACTTATGTTCTTCTGCAGTTCTACAGGAGTCTGTCTACGGAACTGAAAGATGTTGTCTGGAAATCAGAAGAAGATATGCATCATAACGTGTCGAAGGACTGCACTTGATTGCCTACTCTCGTATATGCTCCCTGATACATAATCCTTCTATAGTTTGCCAGTTGGGAACCTTTGATCATAAGCTGCAGATTTTTTTTTTTGTTTGTTGTTGCTCAACATTTTTTTTAGTTTTCTGAAATTTCCACTGTTGTAATACGTAGGTGAAAGTTTGCCCATCTCTTTGTTTTTTTCTTTTTGTTTTTTTGGACCTCTTGAAATACTATCACATTGCTTGTATACAAGGAAACAAAAAAAAATGGAGATTTGAGTTTGTTATTTCTCCCACTCGGCACTTCAATATTTCGCTCTAGAAGTGATTTCAGATGTTATACTTCAACAAGCTGAAAGTGGATTCCATGTCATTTAACTATACAGGAGTAAATGAAAAATAGCCTGACCTCGTTTCTATTGTATAAAATCTCAAACGAGTTGCTAGCATCAGCCTTTTCTACAACAACAACAACAACAAAGCCTTATCTCACTAAGTGGGGTCGGCTACATGGATCATACGACGCCATTCCGCTCTATTAGTAACCAAACCTTTCGGTATATTAATTCGTTGATCCATGTTCATAAGATTCGACATGATTTTATGCTGGCTGTCGGGGTCTAACACAACCCTCCTCCTTTATCCGGGCTTGGGACCGGCTATAAAATATAGGCGGAGTTATAGGCAATAAGCTACATTTCTGACAAATCTTTCCTTTGCAGACGAACTCACAAGTTTGATTCCGCTAGAAGTACATTCATGTAACTAGGGATCAATATATATCTTGAATTGTATAGGAAAGAAGATAAAGCAAAAAAAAAAAAAACCGTAACCTGAAACTAAGAAATATATTCGTAAATAATTTCCATTGTTAAACCTGAGCTGATAAAAGTGTTTTCTCTTCAACATGAACAAGACAATCATTCATCTTAGAAAGAATCCAACAGTTTGGACACCCTTAAATATTCAAAGTACTTGTCTTGTTAACCTTCTAAACCTTTATTTCCCAGGTCAACAATTCCTGGAAAGTCCTTCCTAATGCCCATCTGAAATTTTTGTTGAGGAGTTGCAGCAAAAAATATGAAAGCACAAGTTCTCGATTTAATTGATTAAATCGGCAACAGATTTCATGATGTAGCACTTTAAAGATTTCATAGGCAATATGAAGAACAATCAAGTACAATGAATTAATCACTATTAAATGTTGTGAAAAAATAGATTTCTCATTACTGTTACTGCAAGAAAAAAAAGAAATGCAAGACAAGCAAAGGAAAGAACAAGAAGATTCCTCGAGTCTTCAAAAAAAGGTAATGATCAGTGTTAGAGAATATGCAGATATAATTTCATAACTTTAAGTGTTTGGAAAAAGAGGAAGCATATGGCCTTTACAAAATTGGAGGAATCAAAACTTTCGGCCAATATGTAAAATCATATTGTTTATTGGTACTTAATTTATTTTTGGGCATATTGCTACTTAATTTTCTGTTCAAATTTGACAAGGAAATATTTTTTTTTTTGAGAAGATAAAGGATGCGAGACAAGGACATAAAATATACTTACAGAAGGAGGAGTTGCAGCAAACGAAGGGAAATGTGACTTGGGAATAACGAGGGAATGCCCAAAAGATAATTTTGACGAAAACCACGAATTAAATGTGCATCAAACCCAAGTTTGCTTGGTTGGCTGGGCTAATAATATCAGATTCAATCGCCTACAGGGATGAGAAGTTGACACAAATAGCCATGTCGTCTCGCCTTTAATCTATCCCTGACATAGGATGTTAAATGTTTATTCATCCTGTTATTGAATCGTGCTTATTAATTTCTGATGCCACTCCGAAGAACTTTTGATCACAAATTGGAAACATATAACAAACATTTACTTCCAACTTTGCATAAGTTAAAAACAAAAGATAAATAAGTCTAATATTTTTTTAGCAATCAAACAGACTAACAGAAAAGCAGGCTTGAAAGATTCACAGATAGGGTGGACAGTCTAATAGAAAAACACCACCCAAAGAAAACATGAAAACATGAAAATAAAGAGATATGCCAGTGTTTAGTTTACAACTACAGGTAACCAGATAACCACCATCCCCCCCAAGGGAAACTATGCGTTTTGCTGTAACCCTGCCAGGAAACTTTCTCGATTCTTCTTACATTGGCACAAATTCACTTGGCCATCATGACTTTGACAAACTCTTCATAGTTGATCTGGCCATCACCATCAACATCGGCCTCACGGATCATCTCGTTAACTTCCTCGTCTGTAAGCTTCTCACCAAGGTTAGTCATCACATGGCGAAGCTCAGCAGCGGAGATGAAACCATTCTGATCCTTGTCAAAAACTCGGAAGGCCTCCTTCAGCTCCTCCTCTGAGTCAGTGTCCTTCATCTTGCGAGCCATCAGATTGAGGAACTCAGGGAAGTCAATTGTCCCATTGCCATCAGCATCAACCTCATTTATCATGTCCTGGAGCTCAGCCTCTGTGGGATTTTGACCCAAAGATCGCATTACAGTTCCAAGTTCCTTAGTGGTGATGCAGCCTGTTCAATTCAAAAGAAAAACAATGGGATCCTCATTAAATAAAATGTGACTACTATATTTTCCTTGAGTTTCAAGATTATATGTAATGTGACTTTCAATAGCTCTTTTGTCAAACAAAATTTATAACAGAATTCACAGCAACTGTTTTTAATAGTCAGTTATTGAACATCAAACTTATGCAACTATACGCTTCCTTTTTCTAGTATTAATGTATATCTTTGTATTAAAATACATCGTATAGTCCGTGCATGTGCAAAGCTTCCTTCTACTAGTACTACATAATCTCATAATCAGTATTCCAAGCAACAAACTCATAGTTCATTATTAATCACTTTTAGGCTGCTTATATAATGCTCCCTGGTATAGCTAAAATAAAATCTTTTCTATCAGAGGACACCTTGAATAGACCCCAAATCAGAGATGGCAAGAGTGAAGGTTACTTGGCCATCACTCTATTCTGGCAAAATAAAAAAAAAGGAGCTAAAGACAGTGGACGATCTGAAGTGTTTGCTTAGATTAGATAAGAGAGCCATAATTTCAGTCAAAATTAGTGATATCATACATGCCATCCTCTTTGCCTTTAAAAAAATTCAGTGACATAATTTTTTTTAACCGAGAAAATCACACCTAAAAGTTATACTCGATATTTTTCAATTTTTGCTTTATGATCCATTCATATGAAAACTTAATGGATCAACAAAAAGAGCAAGCACCATGTGTTAATCGTTTACTTAGCATTGGCAGTAGGAAAGGATTCTTTTAGGGGTGGGGGTGAGAAACATATGCACACAGTCTAGCCCCTAGTTTTGCAGGGAGATTGTTTCGATCCCTCATTCAAATTAATTAACTGGTAAAGTTAAGCAAATGATTTCAAATGGGAAACATGACAATGTCTAGAAATCACACCATCACCTTCAGCATCTTCACAACAGTCCTTTTGCAATCTCTCAAAAAAGCAGTCCTTTTCAGCATACCCATTTTAATTGATTAATAAATATTCCACTTGTGTTAACACTGAATTGTGTGCTAACCCTAAAACAATACTTGCTTGGGTGATTAACTAATAAAAACAGCAAAATAGGAAAACGAGCTACATGCCATCAAATATAGTGTAGCACTTAATTATTGAATTGATCACAGCTCTGTATTGAATTGATAGGTATCCATTTGAAATACAGAAGCAGACAACTAGATATGTTAAAAAGCACAAATTGAGTATTCAATATTCATAACCATATATGGAGATAGCCATCACTCACCCTTATTCTATTCAATGACGATACTCTAAACTAATGGGAGTTCATTCCTGAACCTAAGAAGGTGAAAAAGGTTGAATGACAACAAATATCACACCCATGCACACAAGATCATAGATTATGACAACTATCTGTTATCGAGATCAAGTTTTCGCGCACATTTTACCTTATGCAAGCAGTCAATGACTTCAAGAGAAGGTCAAACAAGAAAAGTATTAAAAAAATAATCTTTTGTGAAATGTGAGGGTGTGGATTCGTAAAGATACTAAATACAAAGCTTTAAAATAACTTGCAATCAAATGTAAAACGATGAAGAAAGCAGTCTTCATGAGGAGATCTAAACAAACAAGCCAACATCACTCCACGAAGAAAGCCACAACCACAGGTCGAACAAGCTAAAGCCTCTCAGCTGACGTATTCTAAAATTTTCTACCATAAAAAAGGCATCAAATAAGCATGATCCATTTCGGGAACTCCTCGATCCAGTAAAAAGAAAAATAAAAGCCTTCAAACAGGCATCAGATCTGATCACCAACTAACTCGAAGTCGTACTTCTTGATCGAAATAGGAAAAATCCCAAAAAAGGAACACGATTCAAACATAGAAGAGGAGGAGATGGATCGAACAAAATCATTATGGTATGATTTGTGAGGGCAATCTTACCATCGCCGTCCTTATCAAACAAGCTGAAGGCCTCCTTGAACTCCGAGATCTGGTCGTCGGTGAGCTGATCCGCCATCGTCCTGTCCTCCGATCGAATCGATCACTTCGACCACAAAACAAGGAAAACCAAAAGAAGACCTCGCGCGCAGGAGAGAGAGAGAGAAAGAAGGAACAAAACGCAGATCGAAGGATGAGGAGAGAGAAAGAAAGCCGTCGTCTTCGCCGAGATTGGAGGACCACCACCTCTCTTATAACAAATCGGGACCACCCACATGGCACTTAACGTGTGCTTTAACGGACGCGTTATCTCTTCGGTTACCCACATTACCCTCGCACTTTGGGGATAATTACCCTCGTGCGTCGTTTAGCTGTACGCGTTGACTGAGACCATGGGAAATTTATGGGTCCCAGCGTCACGTGGTAGCGCAAGCGACACGCGTGGGGGCGTAAGTTGGTCGCTGCTGGAAAAAATTAAAAAAGTTGGTCGCTGTCGTGCTAATTCTTTATTTTTTTATTTTTTTTTAAATTAGTAGTAGCCGTCGAGTTGGACGGAAAGGACGGTGAACGGATGAGCGCAACGTCTGAGCCCTTCGGTTGTTGATCGAACGGCTGGGAAGAGACCGAGGGAGGTGCTAAGAAATGGAGGCCCATTAACCGGACACGACCTTTTAGCACGTCGCGCAGGAATTTTTGTCTGAAAATCCAGCGTAATTTTTTGGAATTTCAAAAAATAATAATAATAAAAGAAAGCTGAAAGCTACAAATGTTAAACTCTGATAATAATATTCAGTTGCAACGTCACATACTTTTTAAAAAATAAAATAATAATTATTAAATTATTTTAATCTTAAAATTAAGCGATAAAGGGGATAATAAAATAACTCGATTAAAAGATAAAAATATTACGAAATAAGAAAAATATCGAGTAGAAAAAATGTATTAAATTTATATTCATGGTTTAAATTTAATCTGATTATAAAGTATTCTGAATCATCATTATTACTACTAATAATGAATAATCACTAATTGTCCATAAATTGTTGACAGCATTTCATTCCTTCATCATTGAAAATCGTTTAACTATTTCGTGTTATGCTACGAATGATTGATCACATTGTTATTGAAGCTAATTATATTAATATTCTACTTTATTAAATCATTATGACATTAATGAAATATAAACAGTATAATATGGATGAATTATGCAATCGTATACATACGTATTGTTAGAGGATATTAATTTTTTTAGTAGCCGTCATCTATATTTGGAATGCATCGTCCAATCCGCACGACGTTATTAAGCGTATTGTCACATGTTGGCCCACCATGGAATTCAAAAAAGATCGATAAGGTCATCTCGTGTCAGATGAGGCTCTCATCATTCCAAATTTTGCTCAAGCGATGTCATGTATCAATCACTTAGCATTTGCAATTAAAATGTAATGTTCTCAACGCCCACACTTGTATCTTGATTCGTTCGAATTTAATCTTATTTTTCTTTTAATTGATACATTTTAATAACCCGAACAATTATTTTGAGGCTGCTGTAGAGACGTTATCATATTGTATAGTTTATTTTATTTTAATAACACATTGATTTACATGAACGAAAACTTAAATTCCATAAACATTTATTACTAAATTGGACTATCAATTATGAGATCATATTTATACCGCCATAATAACTTATTATGTCCATATTCAAAGGAGTCACCACCAATATCGTCATCTCTATCTACTCTACATGCATTCAAGTACCGGAGAAAACTCATAGGGTGTGTTTGACATGACAGAACAATCGAAACATTCCGATTATTCTGTCAAACACACCATGTGACGGAAACATACGAGATGTGATCTGGACGAGAACATTTTGAGAAATGTTCTCGCCACATTTGCCTTTTTTTATTTTCGAACCGCCATCTTTTTTTTAAAATTTCATTTATTCTTTTTAATTATTTTAGTTTATATGTATATATAATTTATACTATATTAATACTTAAGTAAGGATATTATAAAATAATTTATTAAATGTTATTAATTAAAAACTATAAAATAATTAGTTCTAATAATTAATAAATATTTTATTAATTAAACTATTCAATTATTTTTTAAAAAAAATAAATTATATTTGGATTTTAAAATATACGTAAATTATAATATTAATAATTTTTAAAATTTTTAATCAAAATAAATAAAAATAATATTAATAATATAACAATTTACGTAAATTATAATATTAATAATATATTCTTATTTACTATAATTTTATACCTCATAAAATAATAAATTATATTCTTAGTTCTTACTTTTTATCCAAACACCCACTAAAATTTATCCATCACATCAACTTTTTAAATCTCCATCATTACACTTTTTCATTCAAACACCAACCCAAACTTTTTCATCACATCAATTAGTTTTCGAAAATAAATGTTCTAAAATATTCCCGTGCCAAACGTAGCCATAATGAATATAAAACTGATCAATAGATAATGTCATATAACATTTATGCTATCCTTTTAAGAAATAAATAATCAAACATCGAATGTTCATATTGTCACTTCTTCAACACTTAATGACACTCCACATTTTCTATGTTACCCTCATTCTACTTTAATTAATTTTTCTCACCTCTTCATAGATATCGGTGTCCGTGTCCAGCTCTTTCTAGCTAGTGAATATTCTAATGCATTTTCCTTCTTCTACTCTCTCTCTTTCAAATTAGTGCTTTTATTTTTTATATAAAATTTAATACTTATTATAATATGAGATAAAGGCATACATATAAATTTAATCAATATGAAAAACTATAATTGCATCAAATATGTAAAGTATTAGAAAAAATGAAATTAAAATGGACAGAAAATAAAAATAAAGCACGATAGATAAAATTTAAAATAGGTTTTATAAATGATTGTATCTTCTGATTATTCAATAAGTATTTTTGCCTTTTTCATTTTTTTCAGAACTTTTTTATCTTATATTTTCCAAAGCTAATTTATATATTTGTTACATTATTATATTAAGTTAATATTATATAACTAGAAAAATGATATATATATGTATGTCTCACAACATACTATATAATATTAGTATTATTTTTTATCATAATAAATCTGGGAGAGAGAAGAGAAAGGAAAAGTAGTTTGGATTAATTATTAAGAAATATTGAATGGAAAGTGGGAACAGAAATGGAAAGGACACATATAGAGATAAGAGAAGGTCAATTAAAGTAAAAATAAAAGTAAAATAGTAAATATGGATTGGCATTAAATAATTAAAGAGTGGCAATATGGACACCCTCAAACATATATTTGTTATTATCTCATGATGGATGATAATTTATTAATAAAATATTATTGTATCCATGATTCATTATGAATTTAATGATCTATTTAAAAAGATATCACAATCATTAATTATGATTCTATATATTATAGTAGATTATAATAGATAGCCTCTCAACGTAAATCTATTACTCTATATAAAGTGTTATCTTTTAACTTATTGTGGTAGTATATTGATTTGTGTTTGGAAATATAATCGTGAGTCTCTTCGACTTTCACGTGGATAATTAAATCGAGTATTATTAGATAGAGTGAAATGTAACGATGAGAAATTAAAGTATGGAATGATAGGAAAAAGTATGTACGATAAGTTAATTTTAGTGAGTATTTAAATTACTATATATATTAAAAAAATAATAATTAAAAATTAAGTATATGTATTAAAATATGTAATATAATATTATTAATAAATATAAATTAAAGTATAATTTAAATTTTTTATGGAAAACATTTATTTAAAAAATAGTATTTAAATATTAAAAATTATTTAACTTGTATTTAATGAAATAATAAGTAATAAATAATAGTATATTAATCATTTATTATAGATATTTTATATTTAATAAATAAATAATTTTATAAGAGAAATGTGAGAGAGACAAAATAAAAAAAGAAAAAAACGAAATTGAAAAAATAGCTATCATGTCAACAAAAAAATGAAAAAAAAATAGGAGGAACTCAGCTACAGTGACTTATTCCATAGAAAAGTTAATTGTAATATATGAACTACTTTTCAGAGGAAAAATCATTGTTTAATATTTCAATGTGCTGCTATTTTTCTTTATATGAATTTAAAATCATCCTTTCAAATAAAAAAAAAGCAAAATATATAATATATAATGCATGAAAAAAATACGGGAAACAAAGTAAAATAGATATATCAAATAATTTTATAACTTTTCAATAATATGATAATCAACATATGTGAGAGTTTTGCCACACCTCATATATTTCATGAATATAACATTATTATCAAATATACTATATTATATTTGACCCGTTTAACTCCAGTTCCAACTGTGTTAACTTCTTATATAGATTAAAAAAGGAGCAGTAAACAGTTAATACACTTTTTTTTATCTAGGACACATCATGCTTCGTTTTGGTCCGACCGCATCCCAATTAAATTAGGATAAAAATTAAAGAAAAAAATTCAATTGTCCCAATATAATCATACAAAAAAAATTAAAAATAAATACAATAATAAAATAATTAATATTATTATATAAATATAATATATATCAATTAAATTACATATATAATATAATAAAAATGTATATTTAATATATATTAAATTAAATATAAATATAGTATTTTAAAGTAATTAAATATTAATATGATATATATTACCAGGTCGAGAGCGGTCCGAGTTTTCGTAACTCGGATCCTTTAGCCCTGATCCTGATCGGGTATAAAGAAATGAGATTCGATCCTGACTCGATTATCTATTTGATAAAAAAATTAGAAATTTCGAGTCGGTGCGAACTGGGGCATCCGAGTTGTTACGTGCTCACTCCTACAGGTGATAATTTGATTTTTATCTTCTTTTTATTTCTACTCTTTCCAATCTTAGAAAAATAATCATAAAATAATATTAACAACTACATAACAATAACAAAAATTATCATTATCATAATTAACAATATTAATTTATTATATTATTATTGTTATTCACATGAATTGCATATTATTATTAGTTATTATTTTGAATATTACATATATTTATTACCATTATTTTCATTTAAAAGATATATATAACTATATTTTTTATTTTTAAACTTTATTATTTTTTATTTGAGTTTTTAGTTGGATTAGATAAAATTTTAACTTGACATTAGTGATAAAGGATATTTAGTAAAAATTATTCATTATCTAATATCCTTTTATTATAAGTAAAGAGTAACATTTAAATTATTGGATAGATTATTTGTATATAATAAATAAGATAATATGCATTATTGATATTTTAATAAAGGATAATATTTATGTCAAGTAATATATATATATATATATATATATATATACTAGATAATATGAAAAGATAATACAATAATGTTCTCTTATATGCCATCAGGCGAAGTAATCCTACACATAATTAGGAAACAAAACGAAAATAAATGTAGAAACTATTTTGGGATGAAAATATCAAAATACTTGTTGGGATTTCTTTTTATGATTTTTCCATAAAATACTCTGATTTCCCATTTTTTTATGTTTTTATCATTGTGTCGAGAATAAACTAAAAAAGGGCAAAAGTAAAGAATAATTTATGAATAGGAACTAAACACAATTTGGTGTAACCAGAAATGTTATTTTTTGTTTCGTCCAAAATTCAGTTAGTTAGTGTATCGAGTTGATGTTTAAGTGTTCACGGTACTTATGTTAAGCTAATGCACTAAAGTTAAAAAAAAAGGTCCAAACGTTATCAAAAGAAAGTAAAATATATAGATCAGAGCTCCTTTTTTATGTAATAGGTCAAAATCAATATCCTTTTACCAGTTAAGTTTTCAGCACCCAAGTGTTAAACTTCTAATTTAGCGTGCATGCAAAGTACGTGACTGGTCGACATAACTAGCCCCATCGAATCTGATTTATATTGACACATGTACCTGAATTGATGTTAAACATGCAATCCAATCATGCATGCATTCATGCTCCACATAGTTTGGAACGAATTACAGAAGTCGCATTCCATGAATTGTTGCAAACAATTAAGAACGACATGATGAAATATATAATTAATTAACTTTTTTCCATAAAGAATGGAATAGTTCTTGTGTTGTGCTAAGTAAAATCTGAAAAGTGTCCATCTTAACATTAATTACTTGGACGAGAATGTGTGATATTAAAAACTGTGATTATTTGCACATTAAAGAATCTTAATTTGCAATAGTAACACTTTAAAGTTTCGGGCATACATCCTAACACACAAGGAAAATATGCATTTCATTCGGACAATTTTCGACGGACAAAAATCTTTTGTATTTTCTGACGACATTTGTGATGGAAAGAAAAATTCTTTTGACATATTGATGGGTATTAGTACCTCGATAATTTCTCGACGAACGAAAAGGAACAACCCTTGGAAATTAGATACTTAGATAACCGGGTGCACTACACAAAAATTGTGAATTTCTAACGGATAGTAGTTTGCTTAATATGCTAAATTCGATTATCTAATTACTTATACTTTAAGTTATTAAGAAAATAATTAATATTATATTTATGTAATAAACATTCCTTCTGACGTGCTATAACTAATCATTTGTCAATATATGTTTAATCAATATTAAATTTAGGATTAAAATATGAAATTTTAGTGTATGCTTATATAATTTGCTCCATTTTCAACAAGGGCGAACTCAATAGACACTGGGGGGCTTTATTCATGATATAAATTAATATATAAATTTTAGGATTAAAATTTGAAGTTTTAGTGTATGAACACAATCTTCATATTAGCGTGGTGGTTTCTTTATTTGGTGACTATTCTAAAAGTCTCTCTGGTCCATCCCAGTGGCCACCAAGATGCATTATATTTATATCTTTTAACATAAGCTAACTCCGGAAAATATTCCCTGTTAATATAATCTATATCACAAGCATCCAGAGCCGTCTGATCACTTCGATTTCGGTATATTTGTTGGGCTCGATCTAGAGAAATAGCTGTGTAATTCCTACCAGAAACCAGCTCCTACTAAAGAAGCTTAAATGTAATTAAATAACAAATTTTAATTAATTAAATCAGGGAAGAAAGTAGACCCTTTTAAACAAATTTATTATTCGACTTTACAGTCTTAATTATTAGTTAACCTGCAACGAGTATCGGCATTCGTGAATCGGTTCGCTAATTTGCGGGTTTTACAAGCATATGATTATAAAACACCAAAGAAGTCTTGAAATATCAAATCTAATAGTCTTCGTTCACAAGTTAATGACTTGAGATATTAATTTGATTCATCAAAACATTATTACGTTTTTTTTCAAATTAATTAGGTGTTAGAATATTAAATTAATTTGTACGTACTACTCAGTAACTCATACATTGAAGGAACTGATGAATGATCACAAACATTTTATTTAAGCTGTTGCAATGTTTCCTTAACTAGCAAAAAACTAGAAATACAACCTCTTCCTGCATGCTCTCCTCCTGCCAAACGATAGCTGACTGCAACAAGCGATGAGATCCGCCACTGCCTCCTCCACCAGGTCCCACAGCACTTCGCCGGCCAGCGCCACGGCCACCCTCCCCATCTCCCATCGCTCCTCCCACACCCCGTCCGCCCACACCTCGCTCACGTTCTCCACCATCGCCTGACTCAAGCTCCTCTTCGTCTGCCACCACCACTGCCGCTGCCTCATGCAGCCCTCCGCCGTCAACCGCCTCGCGATGAGCTCCTTCAGCTCGTACGCCCGCGGCGGTGGCGACGGCATCCCGTCGACGTCCGGCCCCTTCCGACACACTGTTCCCAAGCGCTCGTCCATCTGATCGCCATCCCATTTCCTCGACTTCTTACAGTTTTCTCCTGCGGACAAGAAATTTTCACGGCATTAAAGGAAATCCATGCACGTAGAGTAGTAGTAAATATCCAGCGTACACGTGGCCGTATAGGGTAGTAGGGTGTCACCTGAGAACAAAATGCCCATACGAGAAGGTTTCACAATCTTCGATCCAACGGCCAAGATTTCGGATCCACCTGCCTTCTCTGCATTAACATTTGCGCCATCGCAAATTTTGAGGCTTAATTCACGTATTTTTAATATTATATAATACGAATATATTTTTCGCCGGCTTTACTTTACCGTTATCGTGTCGCTTGGATCGATACCGAGGTGACGATATGGCGTCGAATACCGAGACGGGGCTCGGCTGCTCTCCGCCGCCGAACTCCACCGCCTTCGCTTGCTTCCGCACCCCGCTCTCCGCTCTCTGCGTCGAATCGACGGCGGAGACCACCGCCTTCGTTTTGACCTCCGCCAGGTGGACGGCCTCGATGATCCGCCTCAGCGTCCGGAGGTCTTCGTCGCACTTCTCGAGGGCCCCGAGGAGCTTCCTCCGCTTCTCCGCCGCTGACTCAGGAGGTGACGTATCTGACGACGGCGACAAATCCTCCAGTCCCATAAGCCGAGCCACCAGTCCTCTCTGGTGCCCTGGACTCTCAACCGACGAGGAGGAGGACCGGCGTCGGATCTCCGGCGGGATAGTGGGGCTTCGCGGCGTCTCGCAGGATTTCCTGCGCGAGTCGGTCCTCTTCTTGTTCATCGCATTGTCGATGGTCCCCGACGCCGGATGGGTCTTCTCCGGCAATGGCGACGGTTTTGGTGGAGGTAAGACAATCTTTTCCTTCTTGGCTAAAAAGGAGTTGGCGGAAGTTTCATCTGTTAGAGAGAGAGAGAGAGAGAGAGAGAGCGGTGAGGTCGTTACCGGAGGTGAGCCGTTTGCGCGAGTGGCTCTGGTGGTGGCGGGAGAAGAAGTGGAAGAGACCGGTCATGCAGCCGACGGTCTTCTGGATGTGATCGTAGCCGGCGTTTTCACGGTGACCTGATGCCACCGATGCTGAAGACGACGACGTCGAAGTCGTCTGAGACGTTTCCCGCCTGCGTCCCATCCCGTTTCCCCTTCGACTTCTTTTGCTCGTTCGGCGCGACTCCGTTTCACCGATGGGACGAGCAAAGATGATGACAAGAAGAAGTGGAAGCGCGGTAAAGGTTAAATTCAGAGACCTGACCTTTAGATTAATCACGAGAGTGCCACTAAGTCGCTAATGACACCCTCGGAGATTTAGCCGTTGAGGTCACGAATTAACCAAAAACTGCAGTTCCAGCCGGAAACCATCATGCGGTCCAGATCGGTTTATCCTTGTGGACCCCGCGAACTGGACGGCCTGATGCCATGGGAAGGAAAAGGAGAAAAAAAAGCAATGAGACCGTCGTACGAGTATTATATGCGGACGGGAGCGAATCCTAAGCTTTCTTTAGTTTAAGGGGAACACGACCACGTGGCGTCGTCATAGGCGACTTTACGTTAAATCTCGCAACAGTTCGCGAGATCGGCCGCAGGATCGCGAGCGGACGGCCACGATGCTCTATATGATATATGCCAACTGCCGGTGCACGCCGAGGACGTATCATCGTTTCCTTTGTTTTTTTCTGGTTGACGGAAGGAACAAGGCCATGGATGCATCATATTCTGCATAGGGCGTTCCTGTATAGTTCCGTATTGCTTTTACTACTTTATTTTTTTTCTTTATACAAGGACTGGGGGCACAAAGGAAGCCTTGCTAGGGATCCTTTAGCTTTTTCTTTTTCTCTCTCTCTCTCTTTCTCTCTCTATCGTAGTGCTCTGAGAGCTCTGCGCGTTGTGTTCGCTGTGTCAGTACGGGGTGTGAGGAGAGGAATTAGGTGTCTTTGGCAGAGAAGGGAAGGCTGCATGCAGCATGAAGAAGAAAAGAGAAAGCATGAGAGACGACATCATTGGCATCGCAGGGCAACACAACACTGATGGATTCTTGGGCTGTTTTAAGCTAACTTTGTGCGTGCGTGACCGTGTGTGAGCTGTGAAGGACCAGAAGGTGGAGAGGAGAGTGGAAGGGTCTGGGATTTGCAGGTCGCCGGCAGGGGAGTGCACACTTTTATGATTCGAGATAGCGCTCACGTGGTGTGCTGTGTGTCTACTCTCCTGTTGGGCAAAAGTTCAAGAGGGAGCATTGAGGGAAGAAGTACAATGATTTAGTGGAGAGAGACATCGAGCGCATGGCGTGCTGCATGATCGATCATGATTGCGGTGATGGCGGAAAATGATGATACGAGTACTGCATTCCAAGTTCTTCTAAAGCTTTCAAAAATATCATCGCTATAAATAATTAGTTACTTTTTTAAAATTAATCAAAAGTTGTACGATGAATATGTATCCAATAAATTTAAACTGTTGAATAATTATTAGATGATTGAGATTAAATTTAATAATTTAATATTAAATTCAATAGAAATTAAATTTCAATCATCTAATGATGATTTATCGCTACTGATTTGTTGAATGTATATTAATTATATATCTAACCTCTAAAAAATAATATAAAAACTTTATATTCATGTGCATTTTAGTGTGATAATAAGCGCGTGCCAACGTCATTACATAAAATAATCAATTACCTGCACAATCCGCACCTTCAAATTGGATTCAATTGATCTAATTTCATTTGTGATGTAAAGGCCGTAATGCCAGAGAAATTCTTACGGCGGGAGCCCCCTCATGGTCTATCTATGGATGGATAAAAGAAGAAAGCCCTATCTATGTCATAGGATAGAAACGAGGAATTCCACGGCTGAAAGAGACACTTCTTTCATACAAGATTGTCAAAACTGAGATTTACATAAAATTAATATATATATATATATCTACTAATTAATAAGAAATATATTTTAAAAAATAAAAAAAATATATTTTGATAAATTTATCGCATTAAAATTATTGTTCACTAAATCATACTTAATTAACTTTTAATCCAAATTACATCAAAATATAATAAAAATGAAGAAAATATAATAAGATCTCATCTGTATTAATTATTATTATGACGAATATACTTCTTGTAGTATTTAAATGATTGAATAATATTATGAGATTGTACATCATCGAATAAGATCATCTTACATATATATTCTTAAGATGAGATGACTCAGGGATAGAAGATCATAAAATCATACACTACAAGAAAATGGTTCATTTGCGACGGACATTTTTCGAAGGACACGAATCCTCCGCAATTTTTTATGGCCGTTGCGACGGATAAGAAAATTCTTTCGAATTATTGACGATCGTCGGTAATTCCGAAGGCTATACCCATTTGTAATTTATCGACGGAGTTTTTCCGTCCGTAGGAATGAAAGACATTTTGACTTTCGATAATTCGAAAGAATTTTCTTATAAATTTTGAAAGCTAGACCCTTCGATAAGTATATTTATAATAATATATATGTAATATAATATAAGTATATATTCAATATTTTATTATTAAAATATTATTTTATTTACTGAAAGATAGCGCCTTCGAAATTATTGAAGGATTTACTATCCGTCAGTAATTCCGAAAGACATTACCCGTTGGTAATTACCGAAGGATAACACCTTCGAAATTATCGATTGATTAACATCCGTCGATAATTTCGAAGAAAATATCCGCCGATAATTAAAATAGTATAATTTTATTATCAATATATATATATATATAATATTGTTATTAGACATTAATTATAGTACATGTATTGATATTAATTATATGTATTCATATATATGAATATAAACATTAGTAATATAATATTATATTATAAATAGTATCATTAAAAATGAAAGAGAGATATATATTATATTATAGACATTAATAATATATTATTATTTTATTTACCGAAGGATAGTGCCTTCGAAATTATTGAAAAATTTAGCATTCGTCGATAATTTCGAAGGAAGTTATCCGTCGGTAATTACTGAAGGATAATGCTTTCAAAATTACTGAAGAATTTAGTATACATCGGTAATTTCAAAGGAATTATCCATCAATAATTAAAATAGTATAATTTATTATCAATATTTATATATATAATATTGTTATTAGGCACTAATTATAGTATATGTATTGATATTAATTATATGTATTCATATATATGATTAAAAATATTAGTAATATAATATTATATTAGAAATAGTATCATTAAAAATGAAAGAGAGATATATATTACATTATAGATATTAATAATATATTATTATTTTATTTACCGAAGGATAGTACCTTCGAAATTACTGAAGGATTTAGCATCCGTCCATAATTTTGAAGGATGTTACACGTCGGTAATTACCGAAGGATAATTCCTTCGAAATTACTGAAGGATTTGTCATCCGTCGGTAATTTCGAAGGACGTTACCCGTCGGTAACATTATTATTAAACATTAATAATAGTATACTACATACATTAATATATATATTTATAATATACTATAATACATATTTCTCTTTTTACATTAACTTAAATCTTTTCTTGATGCATTAATAAAATAATATATGAAATAAGTTATCATTATTTTTCATTTTTCTCATAATTTTCTTTAATATTTTATCTTTTTACTCATTTTTGTTTTAATATATTTATGATTTAAAATAGATAAGATTTAATAAAATTAAAACAGTTAACTTCCTTTTCAAGATATAACTAAATTTAATCGTTAATAATAATATTATATATAAAAATATATAATAAATTATTATGTTAATTATCGACAATTTTTACTTCGCAATTAGCGAGGGATATGTTTCCGTCAGTAATTTTGAAAAAATTATTCATCAATAATTAAAATAATAATTTATAATTAATTATCATTGTATATAAACTATAATAATAAAGTATTACTTTAATTACTAAGGGATGCTTCTTTCGAAATTATTGACGGAAATAATATCTGTCGATATTATCGAAGGATGAATCCGTCGCTAACTTCAATTTATTCCCACCCAACTTTCCCTTCCTCTCCATATATTTCTCTCCTTTCACATCTCTCACCCGCTATCTCTCTCCTCCTCTCCTTCCCCACGGCTCCGACGACGGTGATCTCCCAAGACGGCGACCTCCCACGACGGCGACATCCCATAGGCGGCTAGATTCGGCACGCTGGCGGCCGTCGCCAACGGCCGGATCCAGCTGCTACCACGCCCGATCGACTGTCAGCGCGCTCGATCCGACCGCCAGCGCGCCGGATCAGCCTCAACGGCTAGATCTGTCCGCCAGCAGCCCAATCGGCAGCCAGTGGCCGGATCCGACCGCCAGTGCTCCCGATCCGGCTGCCAGTGGGCCAGATCGGCCGCCAGCATGCCCGATTGGCCGCCAGCAGCAGGATCCGATCGCCAGCACGCCCGATCGATCGCCAGCGCGCTTGATCCGACCGCCAGCGCACCGGATAGCCGGAAAGTGACCGGATCCAGCCATTGGTGATCGGATCCGGCCGCTGGCGGCCGATCCGGCGTGCAAGCGGCCGATCCGACGCGCAAGCGGTCGATCTGGTGCGCAGGCAGCCGATCTAGTGCGCAGGTGGCCATCCTGGGTCAGACGGTCGCCTCCCCATCCCCCTCTCCCTCTCCCTCTCTCTCGATTCCGGCCGCTGCTCCTGATCAGCGGCCGGCAGCAAGCGGTCGATTTTTTCAATATTTTTAAAATCATTCCGGCGGATGTATCCGTCTCAACTTCGTTGGTAGCTACAATAAGTGTCGCCCGTCGAAGGCTTTGGCGGGTCGCACCACCCGTCGAAGCCTTCGACGGCCCGTCGAAGGTTTCGATGGGTAGGCACCCATCGGAACTATCGAGGGGTGCTCTCGTCCAAATCTGTCGAAACCTATGAGGGGTCGTCCGGCGTGGGCAGTCCGGTTGGGAGCTTCCGACGATCAAAACCGTCAGAATTTGAGAAGGAGGATCTTTCGTTCGATATGTTAGATGGATTACAGCCTTCAAAATTTTTGACGGCAAAACATTCGTCGCAATCATCCTTCGAAACTTGCAAAGGGATAATTGAGGACCGTCGATAATTTTTTCCAACAGCAAAATTTCCAACAACCTATTATCCGTCGAAAAATCCGTCACAAAAGTATATTTGCGATGAATTTTGAAAATTTGCGACGGAAATATCCGTCACAAAATCGTTAAATTCTTGTAGTGACAGGATTTTCAAAATTAAGATTGAGATATTGACAAGCTCCAATGAATTTTAACGTTCAGTATGGATGACAAAATAATAAACATAAAATGTATAATATAATAAAAACACATAGTCAATATTCTTCTACAATCATAATCAATAGGTCAATTTCGATGATGAAAGATGATGATAGTGAATAATAAATATAAATAAAATGACAATAGATAATAATCAATGAGATAGCTTTTCGTCAGCAATCAATATTACAATGCCAATATTTGATAATAAACAACAGCAACGATCAATAATTGATAACAATACGATAACATTGGTTCGATTGCACGATATTACTATTCAATTTACCTACACATTTTAATTGTAATGATACGATTGGAAGTATCTTCCAAATCCAAGAAACTTTGATGTTTTGTCCTTTATGTTAGAATATGCTAAGCTGCCTTCATATGCAATGGCCAATGTTTGATCAAAGACGTCAATGACAAGTGTCTTCATTTAAGAGAAATGAGTGTTTTTCAACTGGTAAGATAACTTTTAACTTGTGGAATGAATGTCTTTCAACTCATAAATTGTTTTTCAACCCAAAACAATTAAGACATGATGACAATCGATATAGTTGATGATCCTTATTTTTTTACTTTTATTTGATTAACTTATTTAATTATCTTTTTTTTTTCTCCAAATAATATGGTCAACAACAAAAAGATCAATAATAATCAATCAAATAAGTAATATCATGTATACATCAACAATTGAACTCACTACAAGAAAATATTAGTTTTGCGTCCATCTTATCTGACACAAAAAAGAAATGCCTACTGACGCAAATGCTTTTTTTTATGTTGGATTGAAGTTCAATGCAAAACACTTGGAACCAAACTCCCAACTTCCAACATTTCTCACTCAAATACTTCAGCTGATGCTTTAAAAGACACAATACTTCTAATTGGGATCAGCCACAACTTGTTTCCCCTTCGGACGCAAATTGGGAGACTAAGTTATCCCCTTCTGGCGCAAGGGTGGACACAAATTATCCTACTCTTAGGTGCAAAGTCAGTCGCATTATGTAAGTAGTGTCAGATGCATTTTGACGCAAATTCCATCACAAAAGATATAAAAAAAACTCAAATTTCCCCCACACCATATACCGATCTATACATTTACAAAATTTAAAATATAAACTCTTCGTACTTGTTGTTTCTTTGTCATTTGCCGTTTTTCATTGTACCCCCATGTGACCACCATCAGTCCTCTCTTTAGCAGGTCATGCATGCATCTTATAAAAAAAATAGCAAACTCTCTTAACAAGGTCATGCATGCATCTTATAATAACATTCTAAGCTTTACATAAATTATAGAGATAGCAAACTCTCTTGCAATCACATCAACATAAATTATATACAATTAGCATACCATTCTAATATATATATAGTATGTTTCATGATCCAAATGGCAAGTGAATAGAATTAAAATTACAATGGAAGAAAACAATGCAACCGTACATTTTAAAACTTCAACCTCCGATTGGTGCTACGTGAGCGCTGAGAAGGAGAATTGAAATATAATGCATCCACTTATGATTTCTAGCACAAATATTTTTTGCAGTGTACACTAATTTAATAAAATAATATGAAATGTAATATACACTATGACAAGTTGCATTGAAATTTTGTTCATGAGACACTATTGCTTTGCGAGAGCGTATGTATTCCACCATACTTGACTATATCTCTACTTCAATGATGAGTATCCTGTGGAAGGGAGAAGCCACGACACCCTTTTTCATCTAAGAGGGGTATTCGACAAAGCTGCCCCCTCTCTCCATACATATTTATATTATGCATGGCTCATCTAATACAACGTTCGCGTGCTAATGAAAAATGGCAACCAATTTGGGCAGGAAGACACGACATGCCAATATCTCACTTATTTTTTGCAGATGATCTTTTGTTGTTTGCAGAGGCCTCTTTAGGACAAATGAGGATCATTTGTGACATACTTAAGAAATTTTGTCACGCCTCGGGACAAACGATCAGTTCCTTGAAATTCATAGTATTCTTTTAATGATCTACATCCATCACATAAAAGCAGCAATGTTAAGCTTCAGCAATTTTGCATTGCTAACTCAATGGATAACTACCTTGGAATTCCAATGTTGGAGGGAAGAGCTGGGAAGCGCCATTTTCAAAAAATCCTAGATAAAATCTGAGGTAAATTAGATAGTTGGTCTGCAACAACTCTATCGATGGTTGGACATATAACCCTCACAAAATTAGTGCTCTAGGCCATCCCAACATACACAATGCAAGTCATGAAGTACCCATGGTTTGTGTGAGGAAATAAATAAATTATGCAGATCATTCATCTGGGGGCATACATAGGAAACAAAGAAGATCCATCTGTTGGCATGGGACAAGTTGCTGCAACCTATGGATAGAGGGGGCCTCAGCATGAAGAATATACATCACTTTAATGACGCGGGAAGCTCGGATGGCAAATTCTTATGGACAATGATGCATTGTGGGTTAAGTTCTTCAAAGAAAAATGTTCTAATCGTATTGATGGCCTCCACCTGAAGGTTGCACCTATGGATTCTATCCTCTAGAAAGCAATCTCTAGGGCATGGAAGAGTATCTCAAATGGAGTTGCTTGGTCAGTAGATGACGATAGAACAATATGTTTTTGAAATGATGCTTGGGTGATGACGTGTGATAGCTTTGCACATCATGCACAGGTTCCCTAAATCTAGAATCAGGTGATATGAAAGTGGCAGAAGTTGTTACACATTGTGGTGCATGGGATTGGGCCATATTGCAGGAAGTACTCACTCCAAATATTGTGCCTTATGTGGTTGCGATGAAGCCTCCATTCCATGATAGCTCGGAAGACCATCTATATTGGAAGTTACATCCGAACAGGAGATACACAGTGGCTACAACATACTGGCAAAACCATCTTGGTTGGTATTTTAACCCTGTTGGAAGCTTATATGGAAATGGAATGGGCCACAGAGAATACACACTTTCTTGTGGCTCACTGCACATGATAGGATAGTCCACAATGTTAACTGATTCCGACGTCATTTATCGGATACTGCACGATGCTCTAGGTGTAACATAGATGATGAAAGTGCATTACACATCCTTCGTGATTGCCGCTTGACGTGGAGGGTTCAGAAGCTGCTGGTACCACAATCGAAGTGGAGTAATTTTATATCAGGAGAATTCGTGGAGTGGTTTTATGCAAAACTTGCAATCTACCACTAGCGTGCAAAGGCTATGAAGCGTTATTTTTGGATACACAGTTTGGTACTTGTGGAAGTGGCTGATGCAAAAAATATGTAACAAATAAAATTGCTAGCAAGTGCACTAATCGCTCAAGTAATATAAAAAATATGAGTAAGATTGTCGAACTCATGAGGAATATTATCAATTTAATATATAATTTCATAAATCAATAAGAGAGGAAAAACATAAGATTTTGAAACTAGGTTTTGTACTTATAAAATAAAATAGAGAAAATAAGATAAGATAATGGTGCTGAAGTAGGTCTTAGGATGAGAATTGCAAAGGTAAACTTGTATGATCCACTATTATATTAAATAATAATTTCGATTCTTACGACGAATTAAGAGCACCTAAGATATTGATCTCTCTAGACAAGTAAATCAAACTATCTTAATTCCTAATAAGACTAATAATTGCAAATGCCGAGTCAATTATTAATTTAACAGAAAGTTAAAATGTAAGAATATGTAACTCCTACACTATCATTCACCCACAAATCTGGACAGAATAATGAATAGTATGAAATTCAGTAAAAACAATGAATTACCAAATGCGTGTTATATATGCTTCAACTTGAAATTAAAAGATAATTTATCAGAGTAATAGTACATTTTGAAATTAATCACTCATTGTATAGGTTTTAATCTAATCTCAGAAATCAAATTACTTATAAAAATAATGAACTCAACATATATAATCAAAAGAAACTGAAAAGATAATTAAATCAATTAATAATAGGGTTCAAACAATTTTCCCTTTATCAAATAATAATCTCCTAAAATAATAATCCTAAAAATATGAAGTTCAATCTAGAAATGTTGGAGAGATAAACTAAAATCAAAATAATAAAATAGGAAGAATTACACTCAAATAACAATCGGATAAGAAGGCCTTTGGATCACTGGCAGACAGTTGGGTAACTTCTCAGACTTGATCAGGGTCACAATAAACCTCCTGCCGTCGCACCTCTTTCCTCTTGCCGTAGCCCCCTGACTCTCTGTGAAAAAACCTGAACTTCAAAGTACGAATTGGAACGATGGCTTCCTCCTCTATTTATAGGTGCGAACGGTCTTCCTGGATCACGATCGTGAATATCATATGGCTGAATTTAATTTCCTGAAACAAAACTTGAGTTGTTTATGACTTTATCCACTTTGACATCGATATAGTTTCACGACCGATAAACTTGCTCATTGGTTAATGATAAAAGATTCTCTGTTTGGCACACAGTGATAAAACTTGATCGTCCGATAACACTCAAGAAGTGGTTAAGGATAATTGCTTCTCATCACTTTTGTGCCCAATTATTCTCTTCATAGATGGAGTTCATGGCCGATTAAACTTCTTGGTTAGTGATAGTGTTTTGCGTCCAATTATCGTGGCCGCTAAGGATGAGTTTTTTATGGTTATATCGATTTGGTGCCCCATGATGACCTTCATTTATGTTTTGCACCCGTTAAATTTCCTTTAGTGTATTGTTTTACGGCCGCTATATCTGTAAGGATAAATTTTGTCGCCCAAAGATGACATCTAGCTCATACAAGTTTATCTTACTTTTACACCCTTAAGAACTCCTTTTAAATATGATTTCGGTCAATAATTCAACTTGATAAAACCAATTTGGTGTCCAAATTGAATGAATGCAACACCAATTGAATTGACCTCGAAGTGATATAATCCCGTGTACTCGGCTTTCCTGCAAAATAAATAATTAAGTCATACATAATTAAAATATTCAGAAAATTAATAATAAAAATTAATAAATCCGAAATTATGATTAAAAATAATCTAAAATGATGCATGCCATGATCAAATTACATAAATATTAATTAAAATAGTAGATTAAAATAAATTATATTTTGCATGCATTAGTGGCGTAATAATATGATCTTGGGAAATGACCAGGAACAAGGGAACTTAATTAGTATAGTATTTGCAAAGCAGTGACGTTCAGATTACCTTTATATTGGGAGTTGGTGGGAAACGAGTACCCCTAATAGACAAATGTGTGATATTAGTTGGCAGTGACCTCCCATAGGTTGGTTAAAGTTAAACATTAATGAAGCAGTGAAAGGAAGCGAAAGGAAATCTGACAGTGCGGGAGTTGGTGGATTGTTACGTGATCTGAGTGATGCTTGGTTGGGCGGGTTTGTACACGTTGGGCATGCAACTTCTGTTGTAGCTGGGCTATGGGGTAATACTCGATGGCTTGCAATTTGCATTTGAAGCTGACTACTGAAAAATCGTACTGGAAGCGGACTCATTGGCGATGAAGAACATACTAGAGCAAGAGGAGGTCGAATGTAACCATCTCTCCAATCTCATTCGAGGTATCAAGAGTTGGTTAAATCAAGATTGGGACATCAGGGTACAACATATCTATCGTGAAAGAAACATGGCTGCTGATTGGCTTGCGACATTTGCACCTGAGAAATCATTGAGAATTCACATCCTTCCGCGACCGCTACCCGGTATTGAAAAATTTCTCATAGGAGATATTAGTGGGGTATCTATACCCCGTCGCATTCTTGGTTAAATTATCATGTCCTTTTTTGAGCATTTTATGTATTACCAAAAAAAAGTTGTTGTCATTTTATTTGATATAAAAAAGGTACATCTACATTTCAAATAATAATAATAATAAAGCAATGTGTGATTCGTTGCACGTTAAATGTTGGCCTTCAATTAGTATATACCATTCACGTGACATCCTTCCAATTTTTAAACCAGATGAGAAAAAGAGATCCATCTCCAAAGAGGCTTCCATAAAGGCTTCCTTTAAATTTATATATTATTCTATTTATCAAATAAATCATGGCTGCCTCCATTAATTTAGAGATTTATTGCCAAACACATCATTTATGAGTTTCATAAGGCTCTAGAGTTAGTTTTCAGTTGTTTGAATATGATATAATTCAGAAAGTATTCTGTGTGGCTTGTTGCGAGTTCAACTTTAAGTGACCTGGAAGCTGCGTTTTCTATTTGGAAGATTTTATGGTTAACTCCCTTGTCTAAAAATTTTAATTAATTATTATTATAACGCCCGGGATTAATAGGAAAAAGAAGAAAATAAAATAAAAGGTAAAGATAAAAAGGAGAAAAGGAAAAGATAAAAAAGGGAATAGAAGTAAAGATAAAATATGAGTTTGATTTGATTTGATCCTTTGACTATCACACGAACTCAGATCTCTCCCATATATATATGGAATTAAATCAACAAATCAGCCCCTTTTTTCCTGCACAAGCCGGCCCTAAGTTTCTTCTCCACCGTTTGTGCATTTTTTTGTTCGGCTTGTTCGTCCCTGACCCGCCGCCGCCAACATGAGATGTGCAGGAGGATGTGGACACCGATGAACGCGCCTGAACCGAGAGGGACTGGCAGAGGAAGAAGAAGAGGAAGATGAGGAGGAAAAAGAAGACAGAAGTAATCGGTTTCTTGGACAGAAACTAAAAAGTATGGAATTATGATAGATTCGTGATAGAATCCTGATTTTAGACTTGAAGCATGTTCTAGATAGTTCTTGATTATTGCATAATGTTCTAGGATGTTAATTTGTGTCGGCCATCGCCGAAAAAGATGAACGGAACACGTCTGCGCGTCCGCACATTTTCTGCGCAAGGTGAACCCGGCCCGAGTTCACATGAACCCGGCCCGAGTAGGTCCTCCGCCGGACCGAGTTCGGAGGAACTCGGCCCGGATCTGCCATTGTTGTGCTCTCGGAGCTCTGCAACTAGACAAACCCGGTCCGGGTTGATGACGACCCGGATCGAGTTCTGCGTACGACGAACAGTCGGGCGCGAGAGCCGCCCCGACTCGATGATGACTCGACCCGGCCCGGATGTAATCCGAACCCGGCCCGGGCTCTTCTCTGATTTTCACCGAGGATGATCATGTATAATCCGACCCAGGTTTCTTTCTACTCGGCCCGGGTTCCGATCAGATTAGGCATATATTATGATCTTTTAATCTATGTTCCATATGATTAATCCTAATCTATGTATGCTGATGATTGTGTCGATCTTATTCCTGATTTGTTCTTCATGATCTTGTCTTTTATCCTGATTTAAAGTTCTTATCAAGATGTGATTTTGATTAATTAAAAGATGCAAGATAAAAGACGTAAATCGTTAAATGGAGAACTCTTTTTATGATGGACTGGTGACGACCAGTTATGGGCTGGCTCTGCCAGTTATGATGACGATGATGGACGGATTGAGACAAACCTGTTCGTGGGTTGAAATATACCCCAAATAAATCAAAGATGAAAATTAAGATGATGAAGAAGATGGACACATATGAATGAAGAATCTTTCTTATGATGATCGGCTTGATGCCTTTATTATGATGATTCTTTATGATCTTTATTCATATGCCTCTTTATATGCTCTTATAATTTATGATCATGATTCTTTCTCCGTTTATATGATGATGTTACCTTTATGATTCATGCATAGTATGATGATCTTATTACGATATTTATCTTACTTCCATACGGAGTTGTAAAACTCATAAAGATGTTCTCCCCTATATGTTTTTAAATGCAGGCCAATGTCTCAATGATGATGGTGGCCAACGGTGACAGATCGAGCTCATAGATTGTTGTACATGGTTATCGAGTCCTTTAGATGATGGACAGCTTTTTCCTTTCTTTTTACCATTTAATGTATTAGCTTTTCTTTGGACTCCTAAGAAGTCATTTATCAGTCTTCCGCATATCATGATGTTACTCTCTTTTTTCTTAGTGATGATTTAGTTATTCCGCATTTATGGTTATTGAGTTGACTAGTCAAAGTCTTTATTCGGTCAATAAAATGTACACGTAAGGATGACCCGTAGCATTTTCGAAGCGTATTCTGCCACGTGACAGGATGCGATTTTGGGGCGTTACAGTTAGGTATCAGAGCCTAAAGTTAGGTCATTCTCATGTCCTAATGTATGATGTCTAGTTTATGTGCAAGCGCCACGAGCGGTCACCGCGCCACCTGAAGTCAACTAAGTTTATCTTGTCTCCTAAGATGTAGGATATTTTTCTAAGATGATGATGTATGATGATGTAGATGCCTCCACGTCGCGCACCTGTTAGTAGAGCTTGGGGTCGGAGACGACCTCGAAATAGCGGTGGGATTGGAAACCCGCAATAAGAAGGAACATACCAGAATGAGGTCCAGATGAGTCAGGCTCGTGCTGTGGAACCGACAGTTCAGTCTCCACTAGTGCAGCCCCCATCGTCACGGGCACCGACGATTCCTCCCATACTGACACCATCAGGGCAGGCCGTATCAGTCATGACTCTATCAGTTCAGCTTCCTTCTGTGTAGCCTCCGCCTGTATAGCCTACGCTACCAGTGTCCTCTAAGGACACTATTCAGGTATTCATGAAGTTGCGCCCTCTAGAGTATGATGGTTTGGACGAGTTTGACAAAGCGGAAAGGTGGTTGAGAATCATTAAGGAGAAGCTGCAACAAATGAACTGTGGTGAAGATAAGAAGGTTCTTTTCGCCACCAGTGTTTTAACTGGGGATGCTTTGGACTGGTGGAGAACTGTGGTGGATACACAGTATGAAGGACAGAATGACGTTCCTTGGGAACGTTTCTGTGAGGCGTTTGAGGCACGCTACTTTCCACCATACCAACGTGCACTGAAGCGGAGGGAGTTCCTACAACTGAGCCACGATCAGATGACAGTGGCTCAGTACTATGTCAAATTCATTCGTCTTAAGAGGTACAACACTCTCAAGATGAGTGATAGCTAGAAGGCAGATCATTTCTGTCAAGGCTTAAACCCGACCATCAGGACCAGCACCTTAGCTGGCCAATGTGCTAATGTGAGCCTGACAATGGAGTTAACAACCACAATGGAAAGGAACTATGCCAGAGAACAACAAGAGCTGAATGATGTGAAAGGAAAGACCCCCATGCAGCCCTTTGTTCAGAATCAATCTCGATGGAATGACCGTCGTCGAAATCGAGGAGGACTCGATCATAGGAACCAACGTCGGGATAATCGGACAAGGCCTTATGAACCTCGTGAGGCTAATCGCCAACAACAGCCCCAATATCAGGTAAAGATGATGAACATGAAGTTAAAGATGTTTAGATGAAGAATAATTAAGTCATGACCCTTTTTGCAGTACCAACGTCAGCAACCCTAGTAGCAGGTACAGAGTACTAGTGCTTGTCCCCATTGTAGGGGGTTTCACATTGGGGAATGTAGGATGAAAGTTGGGGTATGCTTGCATTGTGGCCAACAAGCATATTTCATTCGTGATTGTCCTACTAAGAAGGATGATCCCGCACCAACTCATCGTGACGCAAGGGGTGGGAACAACATGGTTCGTGGAAGAGTCTTCCACCTAGAGAAAGATGCAGTACCGACAGACGCCGAAGTCATTAGAGGTACACTATCTATAGTCAGTCTCCCTACCACAGTTCTATTTGATTCGGTTGCATCGCACTCTTTTATATCTAAAGACTGTGCTACTGCTTTAAGTCTACCTCTACATGATATAAGTCACCCTATGGAGATAATTACTCCTATGGGAATGTTCTACGCCACCAAGTACCTTCCTGAGGTACCAGTGGAGATACAAGGCAAGAATTTTTCTACAGATCTGATAATTATCCCAATGACGGACTATGATGTCATTCTTGGTACGGATTGACTATCCTACCATGATGTAGTCGTACTATAAAAATAGAAGAAAGTGATCATTGGTACCAAAGGTGAACGCAAGGCCATCGTTAGAGGTACCACGGGAAAAGATGAAAGGGTTATCATATCTGCCATGAAAGCACAGAGAATGATATATGCAAATGTTTTCTTGCAAATGTGATGAAGACGGACAACCCATGGACCTAACTACAACAACTGGACATAGTTTGGGAATTTTCGGATGTCTTTCCTGACGACATCTCCGGATTACCACCTCCACGAGAGATTGATTTTCGGATCGATCTCCTTACAGACACTGCTCCGATCTCAAAGGCCCCCTACAAGATGTATGAACTGAAGAAGCAAATTCAGGAACTTTTAGACAAGGGGTTTATCAAGCCGAGTGTATTTTCCTGGGGAGCTCCAGTGCTATTCGTCAAGTAGAAGGATGACTCTCTAAGACTATGCATCGACTATCGGATGCTGAATAAAGCCACAGTCAAGAACAAGTATCCTCTACCGCGATCGACGACCTCTTCGATCAACTTTCAAATGCCATGGTATTTTCTAAGATTGATTTACGAAGTGGGTACCACTAGTTTAGAGTGGCCGATGAAGATGTACAAAAGACGACTTTTCGATCAAGGTATGGTCACTATAAATTTTTAGTGATGCCTTTTGGACTGACGAACGCCCCTGCAGCTTTCATGGATCTCATGAATCGGGTGTTCCGACCATACCTGGACCAGTTTGTCATCGTCTTCGTAGATGACATCCTGATCTATTCGAAAAATGAAGAAAATCACAAGGAACACTTGAAGATAGTTTTGAAAAAGTTAAGGCAACACAAGTTATACGATAAACTATCCAAGTGTGAGTTCTGGCTTGACCGGATTATGTTTCTTGAACACATAATCTCGAAGAAGGGCATTTCTATGGATCCTTCCAAGGTAGAAGCGGTATCCCACTGGCCAAGACAAAAACATGCCACTGAAATCCGCAGCTTCCTCGGATTGGCTGGTTACTATCGTAGGATCATCAAGGATTTAATCTCGAAGAAGGGCATTTCTATGGATCCTTCCAAGGTAGAAGCGGTATCCCACTGGCCAAGACCAAAACATGCCACTGAAATCTGTAGCTTCCTCGGATTGGCTGGTTACTACCGTAGGATCATCAAGGATTTTTCAAAGATTGCATTTCCTTTGACGAACCTAACGAAGAAAGGAGTGAAGTACATATGGACACAGAAATGCGAGGACAGTTTTCAAGAACTGAAGGCCAGACTGACCGCTGCACCCATACTCACCATTTCGAAAGGTACAGATGGATATGTGATGTACAGTGATGCTTGCGACACATGACTGGGATACATGCTCATGCAACATGAAAAAGTGGTCACATATGCATCTAGGCAACTGAAGAAGCATGAGGTGAATTACCCAACTCATGACCTTGAATTGGCAGCGGTAATATTTGAATTAAAGATTTGGTGACACTAATTGTATGGAGTACAGTTTGAGGTGTTCATCGATCATAAGAGTCTTAAGTACGTCTTCTCTCAACGCGACCTTAATATGCGACAACGAAGATGGATGGAATACCTAAAGGATTATGAGTTCTCCATTAGTTACCACCCGGGTAAAGCGAACTCAGTTGCAGATGCACTCAGTTGCAAGTAGGAAGGCTCACTAGCTCACATGACGATGAATATGTATAAAATAATGAAGGAGCTAAGCCTACGGAGGCCAAGACCTGGAAGGAATGGAGCACTACTGATGATGCACCAGATGCAACTGAATCTGGTGGATATGATCATTAAGGCTCAAGCTCAAGATCTTGAGTATACCAAGATGTTAGAAAGATGTCAGAAATAAGAAGAAGATTTCAAGCTCTCAACAGATGGTGGGATCCAATACAGAGATCGTTTATGGGTCCAAGCTCTCAAAAGGGAAGTGATGGATGAATTCCACAAGTCTAAATTCGCGATCCATCCGGGCAGCACTAAGATGTACAAAGATGTGCAAAGAACCTTCTGGTGGAATGACATGAAGCGAGAGATTGTTGAATATGTTTCCAAGTGCATGTCAATAGGTAAAAGTGGAACATCAGAAGCCTTATGAAAAGATCACATCTCTCGGCATTCCACAGTGGAAGTGAGAGGACATCTCCATAGATTTTATAACTTATTTACCCTACACCCAGAAGGGACATGATGTCATATGGGTAGTAGTGGATCGGTTAACGAAATCTGCACACTTCCTACCCATAAAGTCAAAATAATCAGTGCAGAGCCTTATAGATTTATATGTACATGAGATCATCAGACTTCATGGGAACCCCACCTCTATTATATCAGATCGGGATCCAAGGTTTACAACCAGATTCTGAAGAGGCTTATAAGTCTCTTTTGGGACGAGGCTGAATTACAGTACGACTTTCCATCCACAAACGGACGGTCAGACTGAAAGGACTATCCAAACGGTTGAAGATATATTGAGAGCTTGTGCTTTTGACTGGAAGGGCAACTGGGATGATCACCTACCACTCATCGAGTTTGCTTATAATAATAGCTATCATTCCAGCATTCATATGACTCCCTTTGCGGCCTTGTATGGGAGATCATGTCGTTCACCTGCATGCTGGAATGAGGTAGGGGAGAGGAAGATTTTGGATGCAAAAGAGCTGAAACAGACAGAGAAATATTCAGCAAGAGTCGAGTTAATACAAGAAAGGATGAAGGTAGCTCAAGCTCGACAAAAGTTTTATGCTGACAGAGGACGACGTGAATAAAATTTTCAGACAGGTGATCAAGTACTCCTGAAGGTTTCTCCAACCAAGGAAGTGATGAGGTTCAGTAAAAGAGGAAAGCTCAGCCCAAGATATGGTGGTCCTTTTGAGGTACTTGAGCTGGTTCGAGAGGGTGCTTGCAGGTTAGCATTACCTCCATCGTATGGGTGACTCCATAATGTGTTTCACGTTTCGATGCTCTGGAAGTATAAACATGATGATGCCAATGTTATCCGGTATGAAGAACCTAATCTTAAAGAAAACCTGACTTATGAGGAGTAGCCCATCCAGATTCTAGAGATAAATGTTCAACGTCACAACAACAAAGATGTACCACTGGTCAATGTGACTTGGAGCCATTACCGAGGCGACGAAGTAACTTGGGAGTTCGAGTCTGAGATGTGAAGGGAATTTCTCACATTATTTGGTAAGTCCTGACTTCTGACTGAATTCGTGGACGAATTTTATTTTAAGGGGTTTATGATGTAACGTCCGAGATTAATAGGAAAAAGAAGAAAAGGAAATAAAAAGAAAAGATAAAAAGGGGAATAGAAGTAAAGATAAAATCTAAGTTTGATTTGATTTGATCCTTTGACTACCACACGAACTCAGATCTCTCCCATATATATATGAGATTAAATCCAACAAATCAATCCCCTTTTTTCCTGCACAAGCAGGCCCTAAGTTTCTTTTTCACCGTTCGTGCATTTTCTTTGTTCGGCTTGTTCGTCCCTGACTCGCCGTCGCCAACAGGAGACGTGCAAGAGGATGTGGACGCCTACGAACGCGCACCTGAACCGAGAGGGATCGGCAGATGAAGAGGAAGAAAAGGAAGAGGAAGAGGAAGAAGAAGACAGAAGTAATCGGTTTCTTGGACAGAAACTAAAATGTATGGAACTAGGATAGATTCATGATAGAATCCTAATTTTAGACTTGAAGCATGTTCTAGATAGTTTCTGGTTATTGTATAATATTCTAGGATGTTAATTTGTGCCGATCATCATCGAAAAAGATGAATGGAACGCGACTGCGCGTCCGCGCAATTTCTGCGCAAGATGAACCCGGCCCGGGTAAGTCCTTCGTCAGACCGAGTTCGGAGGAACTCGGCCCAGATCCGCCATTGTTGCGCTCTCGGAGCTCTGCAACCGGACGAACCCGGTCCGGGTTGATGATGACCCGGATCAAGTTCTGCGTACGACGAATAGTCGAGCGCGAGAGCCGCTCTGACTCGATGATGACTCAACCCGGCCCGAGCTCTTCTCTAATTTTCATCGAGGATGATCATGTATAATCCGACCCGGGTTTCTTCCTACTCGGCCCGGGTTCCGATCAGATTAAGCATATGTTATGATCTTTTAATCACATGATTAATCCTAATCTACGTATGATGATGATTGTGTCGATCTTATCTCTGATTTGTTCTCCATGTCCTTGTCTTTTATCCTGATTTAAAGTTCTTATCAAGATGTGTGTTTGATTAATTAAAAGATGCAAGATAAAAGATATAAATCATTAAATGGAGAGCTCTTTTTATGATGGACCGGTGACGACCAGTTATGGGCTTACTTCGGTCGGTTATGGGTTGGCTCTGCCAGTTATGATGATGATGATGGATGGGTTGAGGCATGCCTCCCCGTAGGTTGAAATATATCCCAAATAAGTCAAAGATAAAAATTAAGATGATGAAAAAGATGAACACATATGAATAAAGAATCTTTCTTATGATGATCGACTTGATGTCTTTATTATGATGATTCTTTATGATCTTTATTCATATGTCTCTATATATGCTCTTATCATATATGAATATGATTCTTTTTTCATTTATATGATGATGTTAACTTTATGATTCATGCCTAGTATCGTGATCTTATTATGATATTTATCTTACTTCTATACTAAGTTATAAAATTCATAGGGAGGTTCTCCCTTGCATGTTCTTAAATATAGGCCAAAGTCTCAATGATGATGGTGACCAACGGTGACAGATCGAGCTCGTAGGTGGCTGCACATGATTATCGAGTCCTTTAGATGATTGATAGCTTTTCCGTTTCTTTTTATCATTTAATGTATTAGCTTTTCTTTGGACTCCTAAGAAATCATTTGGCTGGTTACTACCGTAGGATCATCAAGGATTTTTCAAAGATTGCATTTCCTTTGACGAACCTAACGAAGAAAGGAGTGAAGTACATATGGACACAGAAATGCGAGGACAGTTTTCAAGAACTGAAGGCCAGACTGACCGCTGCACCCATACTCACCATTTCGAAAGGTACAGATGGATATGTGATGTACAGTGATGCTTGCGACACATGACTGGGATACATGCTCATGCAACATGAAAAAGTGGTCACATATGCATCTAGGCAACTGAAGAAGCATGAGGTGAATTACCCAACTCATGACCTTGAATTGGCAGCGGTAATCTTTGAATTAAAGATTTGGTGACACTAATTGTATGGAGTACAGTTTGAGGTGTTCATCGATCATAAAAGTCTTAAGTACGTCTTCTCTCAACGCGACCTTAATATGCGACAACGAAGATGGATGGAATACCTAAAGGATTATGAGTTCTCCATTAGTTACCACCCGGGTAAAGCGAACTCAGTTGCAGATGCACTCAGTTGCAAGTAGGAAGGCTCACTAGCTCACATGACGATGAATATGTATAAAATAATGAAGGAGCTAAGCCTACGGAGGCCAAGACCTGGAAGGAATGGAGCACTACTGATGATGCACCAGATGCAACTGAATCTGGTGGATATGATCATTAAGGCTCAAGCTCAAGATCTTGAGTATACCAAGATGTTAGAAAGATGTCAGAAATAAGAAGAAGATTTCAAGCTCTCAACAGATGGTGGGATCCAATACAGAGATCGTTTATGGGTCCAAGCTCTCAAAAGGGAAGTGATGGATGAATTCCACAAGTCTAAATTCGCGATCCATCCGGGCAGCACTAAGATGTACAAAGATGTGCAAAGAACCTTCTGGTGGAATGACATGAAGCGAGAGATTGTTGAATATGTTTCCAAGTGCATGTCAATAGGTAAAAGTGGAACATCAGAAGCCTTATGAAAAGATCACATCTCTCGGCATTCCACAGTGAAAGTGAGAGGACATCTCCATAGATTTTATAACTTATTTACCCTACACCCAGAAGGGACATGATGTCATATGGGTAGTAGTGGATCGGTTAACGAAATCTGCACACTTCCTACCCATAAAGTCAAAATAATCAGTGCAGAGCCTTATAGATTTATATGTACATGAGATCATCAGACTTCATGGGAACCCCACCTCTATTATATCAGATCGGGATCCAAGGTTTACAACCAGATTCTGAAGAGGCTTATAAGTCTCTTTTGGGACGAGGCTGAATTACAGTACGACTTTCCATCCACAAACGGACGGTCAGACTGAAAGGACTATCCAAACGGTTGAAGATATATTGAGAGCTTGTGCTTTTGACTGGAAGGGCAACTGGGATGATCACCTACCACTCATCGAGTTTGCTTATAATAATAGCTATCATTCCAGCATTCATATGACTCCCTTTGCGGCCTTGTATGGGAGATCATGTCGTTCACCTGCATGCTGGAATGAGGTAGGGGAGAGGAAGATTTTGGATGCAAAAGAGCTGAAACAGACAGAGAAATATTCAGCAAGAGTCGAGTTAATACAAGAAAGGATGAAGGTAGCTCAAGCTCGACAAAAGTTTTATGCTGACAGAGGACGACGTGAATAAAATTTTCAGACAGGTGATCAAGTACTCCTGAAGGTTTCTCCAACCAAGGAAGTGATGAGGTTCAGTAAAAGAGGAAAGCTCAGCCCAAGATATGGTGGTCCTTTTGAGGTACTTGAGCTGGTTCGAGAGGGTGCTTGCAGGTTAGCATTACCTCCATCGTATGGGTGACTCCATAATGTGTTTCACGTTTCGATGCTCTGGAAGTATAAACATGATGATGCCAATGTTATCCGGTATGAAGAACCTAATCTTAAAGAAAACCTGACTTATGAGGAGTAGCCCATCCAGATTCTAGAGATAAATGTTCAACGTCACAACAACAAAGATGTACCACTGGTCAATGTGACTTGGAGCCATTACCGAGGCGACGAAGTAACTTGGGAGTTCGAGTCTGAGATGTGAAGGGAATTTCTCACATTATTTGGTAAGTCCTGACTTCTGACTGAATTCGTGGACGAATTTTATTTTAAGGGGTTTATGATGTAACGTCCGAGATTAATAGGAAAAAGAAGAAAAGGAAATAAAAAGAAAAGATAAAAAGGGGAATAGAAGTAAAGATAAAATCTAAGTTTGATTTGATTTGATCCTTTGACTACCACACGAACTCAGATCTCTCCCATATATATATGAGATTAAATCCAACAAATCAATCCCCTTTTTTCCTGCACAAGCAGGCCCTAAGTTTCTTTTTCACCGTTCGTGCATTTTCTTTGTTCGGCTTGTTCGTCCCTGACTCGCCGTCGCCAACAGGAGACGTGCAAGAGGATGTGGACGCCTACGAACGCGCACCTGAACCGAGAGGGATCGGCAGATGAAGAGGAAGAAAAGGAAGAGGAAGAGGAAGAAGAAGACAGAAGTAATCGGTTTCTTGGACAGAAACTAAAATGTATGGAACTAGGATAGATTCATGATAGAATCCTAATTTTAGACTTGAAGCATGTTCTAGATAGTTTCTGGTTATTGTATAATATTCTAGGATGTTAATTTGTGCCGATCATCATCGAAAAAGATGAATGGAACGCGACTGCGCGTCCGCGCAATTTCTGCGCAAGATGAACCCGGCCCGGGTAAGTCCTTCGTCAGACCGAGTTCGGAGGAACTCGGCCCAGATCCGCCATTGTTGCGCTCTCGGAGCTCTGCAACCGGACGAACCCGGTCCGGGTTGATGATGACCCGGATCAAGTTCTGCGTACGACGAATAGTCGAGCGCGAGAGCCGCTCTGACTCGATGATGACTCAACCCGGCCCGAGCTCTTCTCTAATTTTCATCGAGGATGATCATGTATAATCCGACCCGGGTTTCTTCCTACTCGGCCCGGGTTCCGATCAGATTAAGCATATGTTATGATCTTTTAATCACATGATTAATCCTAATCTACGTATGATGATGATTGTGTCGATCTTATCTCTGATTTGTTCTCCATGTCCTTGTCTTTTATCCTGATTTAAAGTTCTTATCAAGATGTGTGTTTGATTAATTAAAAGATGCAAGATAAAAGATATAAATCATTAAATGGAGAGCTCTTTTTATGATGGACCGGTGACGACCAGTTATGGGCTTACTTCGGTCGGTTATGGGTTGGCTCTGCCAGTTATGATGATGATGATGGATGGGTTGAGGCATGCCTCCCCGTAGGTTGAAATATATCCCAAATAAGTCAAAGATAAAAATTAAGATGATGAAAAAGATGAACACATATGAATAAAGAACCTTTCTTATGATGATCGACTTGATGTCTTTATTATGATGATTCTTTATGATCTTTATTCATATGTCTCTATATATGCTCTTATCATATATGAATATGATTCTTTTTTCATTTATATGATGATGTTACCTTTATGATTCATGCCTAGTATCGTGATCTTATTATGATATTTATCTTACTTCTATACTAAGTTATAAAATTCATAGGGAGGTTCTCCCTTGCATGTTCTTAAATATAGGCCAAAGTCTCAATGATGATGGTGACCAACGGTGACAGATCGAGCTCGTAGGTGGCTGCACATGATTATCGAGTCCTTTAGATGATTGATAGCTTTTCCGTTTCTTTTTATCATTTAATGTATTAGCTTTTCTTTGGACTCCTAAGAAATCATTTATCAGTCTTCCGCATATCATGATGTTACTATCTTTTATTTTTAGTGATGATTTAGTTATTCCATATTTATGGTTATTAAGTTGACCAGTCAAAGTCTTTATTCGGTCAATAAGATGTACGTAAGGATGACCCGTAACGTTCTCGAAACGTATTCTATCACGTGGCGATGTACGATTTGGGGGCGTTACAATTATACTAAGTGAACATTTCTTCTAGCACCGAGAGAATTATGACTTACATAGCTCATCACTCTAAGTTGTATTTATTTAAACAAAATATTTTTCAATAACATCCTTTTCCACTTTTTGTGTTTAGCGGTATAACAAAAAATATGTTGACAAAAAAGTTTTTAAAACACTTTTGAATTTCTTTGGTTAAAATAGTCCTCTTTCACAGTCTTTTCATGTTGCATATAAAAGATTAGTTAATTTATATTTTAAGGTCTTTTAAACAATTTCAACTTACGAAGATAAGATATGCCATAGGGAAGGAGGCGTGCACGGATTGAATAAAAGCAAACAATTGGAACTTTGCCGTGTGGGTGTGGTGTGAATCGGATTCAGAAACGTCGAACAAAACGGTGCGAACTTTGGCACGTAGCGAACATAATTCAATATATTTGGCATATCTTTTATTTTTTTTAAGTAAAAATGAGTATATTGCCAATATATTGTATTAAATAGTAGGTCGATTGACTTTATCATATAAATATGATTTTGATGGTATAAATCAATCGATTTATTATAATTAATCCAGTACTTTTTTTAATTGCTTGAAGTTCAACATGTCTACCTTAAGGCAAATAGATCGACCAGCAGACTTTTTTGACAAACCGAGATAGAGAATTTAGTTGTTATCTTTTTTCTGAGAATCTGAGATGACATTTAAGTTCGACGTCCTCCTTAGGGCCTCCAAAATTTTTGTACAATGATATTTTCGATTATTTTGCTGATAGATAATGCAATATTTTCAAAATGAGAATGGAAAATCGGATTAGAGGTCTCCACAGAACTAGATAATGGTACAATCGAATAAACAACTTATCTAATAAAAAAAACAAATTCGTATGTTAAACGGAAAAAGGCCCATATTTTAGTCCCTGAAATCAGACTGATAACTTGATTCCACTAATCAAAAGTTCAATCAATATCTTTATTCTCATGATGGTCCATTGTATCGATTTCACATGAAGAATTAGACTTCATGCATGCAATGGGGGAAACTCATACTTGGCATGACGTATTCTTAAAGTGTCACAAATAAATTTTAAAAATTTTTTGAACCAGGTTATCAAAATCTAAACTAAACCCGAATATGATCTTGTAAAATTTGAATTTTAAAATTTCAATCGATCCATAATTTGGTTGTTGAATAGTTGACTTCTCTCTCCACACTCGATAATTTCATACTCGCAATCTACAATTTGCAGAGAGAGAGAGAGAGAGTGAGGACTTCTTCCCTGAGCCGGCGATGGCGAGTGCATTGATCTCCTCGATCCTAAAGGCTACCACAGACTGGCTGTCCCTAATCGGCAGCACGCCTACGACCTCGTCGACATCCACCACTGTTGTTGCAGACGATCTTGAGAAGCTGAAGAGGATGCTCGAGAGGATCGAAGCGGTGCTGCAGGACGCTGAAGAGAGGGAGATCGTGGACAAGTCTGTCAAGCTCTGGCTCAAGGAGATCAGGGACGTGGCCTTCGATGCAGAGGATTTAGTGGACGAGTACCAGTACCGTGTCTTGCAAGCTCAAGTTGAGAACCGAGTCATCGCAGCAGCATGTAGGATAAATAACAGGAAGAGGAAGTACGTGGATGGGGAAGACGAGGTAATGATGCCTTTAATCTCCTCTGCTTCTAATATCGCTTCAAGTAAAGTTTCAATTCTCAGCAGCATGGCCCATAGGATTAAGAACATCAGGAAGAGATTTAAGGAGATCTCACACGATCGAGAGCGTCTTCAATTAAAATCAGAGGACGGTCAGAGACGACGTGATAGCAGCTGTGAGTACCCACAGCCAACCAGTCACATGGTAAATGAACAGGAGATCTACGGAAGGGAAGATGACATGAAGAAGTTGATGGATTGGCTGTTCTCTACAGTGGAGTCCAAATTTGAAGTCCTCGCTGTGAGTGGCAAGGGAGGCTTGGGGAAAACCACCCTCGCCCAACTAATTTATAACGATCAAAAGGTCTCATGCTATTTCGAACAAAGGATGTGAATTTTCGTCTCTGAGGATTTTGACGTTGTAAGACACGCAAGAGCAATGATAGAGAGCGTTACCAAGGAACCATGTTTCTTGTCCGAGCAGTTAAGCCTTTTACAGGAGTCCCTCCAAAAGATATTGCATGGAAAGAGAGTGCTCTTTGTGTTAGACGACGTGTGAAATGAAAATAAAGCTTTATGAGAGTCTTTAAAGGGAATAAAGCTTTATGGGAGTCTTTAAAGAACCGTTTGGTATGCATTAATCTAAATAGATTATCAATTATTTTATTTAAAATTTTCAAAGCCCACCATATTATCTCGTTTGGCTGCGATTGATTACCGATAATTTTAATTACTCTGCTTGATTATCATCTCATTGGTAATCTAGATAGCAAGCAGGGGAGATGTCTTTCTAAATTATCAGTTGGTGGGAATATATTTTGACGAAAATATCTCTTCAATTAAATTTTTTATTTCAAATATTTTATTAATAAATAAATATCATTTAACTTCATCTTTTTATTATTTGAAATATTTTTCAAATAATTCTTAATTTTGTCTCATCTTTTTTATATATATTCACTTTTCAATTTTTTTTCTTTGTTTATTTATAATAATATGTTATTAAAATCTGAAATAATTTTTAAGAATATTTTGATAATTTTATCACTATTCATTTTGACTATTATTTAGATTACCAGTATTTACCAAACATTGTAATGTAATATTATCTGTAATTTAAATAGTGGTAATCTATCTAAGTGGTAATCTAAATTATCGGTCACTTAAATCGGTAATGCGCCAAACGACCCCTAAGCGTCCCCTTTCATTACACAGAAATGATTAGAATAATTGTGACAACCAGAAACAATTCAGTTGCAGAGATCATGCAGACAACTGATCCGAGTCGTCTTGGCTACTTGACCGAGGAACAAAGTTGGCTGTTGTTCCTGCGCCATGCGTTCTGTGACAGAGATCCTGAGCTCTTTCTAAGTTTGTTAGACATCGGCAAGAAGATTGTGAAAAAGTGTGACGACTTGCCGCTGGCTGTGAAGTCACTCGGAGGACTCCTGCAACATGAACTAGAGGAAGACAGATGGAAAGATGTATTAGAGAGTGAGGTGTGACAATTAGATGGAGAAACAGATATCTTGCCAGCTCTCAGATTAAGTTATATTCGCATGCCGAGTCATCTCAAACCTTGTTTTGCTATTTGCTCTATGTTTCCAAAAGACCACGAGTTTGAAAAAGATGAACTCGTCAAGTTGTGGGCGGCCCATGGATATATCCAACACAAAGTCGAGAAAAATGTGAAAGAAATGGGATGCAAGTATTTTAATGAGTTACATAAGTGATCATTCTTTGATGACTATTGCACTGATATGTACAAGATGCACGATAATATCCATGACCTCGCATGTTAGGTGCAGATGAGCAGCCATGGCAAACAAAAAGTTCGACATTTATTTACCAAACCTGAATCCTTGGAGTTTCATTTAGATGATGATGGTGCGCTCAGGACTTTGATGGTAGCAGATGAAAGAAATACTATAGCTATGAATGATATGCTTAAGAGAAATATAACACACTTGCGCTACTCAATATTTGTCTCCAAATATATCCGTCTCGTGAGGAGATTTTGTTGCCCGAAGGAATAGGAAATCTCATCTGCCTCAGACACCTTAAACTTGATGTTCGCGCAGAAATGAAATTACCAATATCCATTGGCAGCTTGTATAACCTTGCTATGCTGGAAATAAATTGTCATGGACTTGATGAGCTACCAGAGACTTTTGGAAACCTTGTATGCCTTCAGCACCTTAAACTTGACATTATGGGAAAAACGAAATTACCTAAATCGATTGGCGACCTGCAGAACCTTGCCGTGATGGAAATTCATTCTCGTGGGCTCGTAGATCTACTAGAGAGTTTGAGAAACCTTGTGTCATTGACCACCATCCATTTCTACTACTTCGACATCGACCAATTACCAGCACTCGGTCAACTTCCATCTCTCAGATCTCTTACCCTAGGTTGGTTAGTAAATGTGCAAAGCATTGGCAATGAGTTCTACAGAGGCCTGAACACCTGCCATCATGTGGCATTTCCATCTCTGACCTCTCTTGTATTCGATTCTGTTCTTAAGTGGAAAAAATGGGATGAGTTTCAGAAAGGAGACTTCCCACAACTTCAGAAGCTCGAAATAAAGGAATGCAGTAATCTCTCATCACTTCCTTCATCGCTTCGAAATCTCTCCTTGCTCTCATATATAAGGCTACAAGGTTGTAGAGCCCTCCGACTTTCGACTGAGGGTCCATTCCCACCAAATCTTAAAACTTTGGTGAACTCATGCTTCTATAAGTTATGTGTGCCACAAGGATTTGGAGAGCTGAAAAAATTAGAAAGGCTGCAAGGCATATTTAGCGTGAGAATTGAAGAGGTATTTGGAATTCTGAGGAAGTTTGGAAACCTCAAGTGCGTGGCCTTATCAAGGCTCTGTAACGTTCACAGTGCATTTTTTAAGGGTCACGCCTGTCTCCGGGAATATAAGGGCTTTGAGAGGCTGGTACTAAACTGGTCACTTCATAAAGAATGCATGGATGAAGAAGTTTTGCACCTTGTTGTAGAAAGAGATGACAACAACTGTGGCCATCACAGTGATGGTAAGAATGCAAGTTTCTCTGTACTGGATAATTTGCAGCCTCACTTCAACCTTAAGGAACTGGAAATTGTAGACTATGATGGTGATTTATATCCCAGTTGGATCGGCGATCCTTCCTTCAACAAACTTACAAGCATCAAACTCAAGGGCTCTAAGGTTGGCCGACTCCCGGCATTAGGTCAGCTTCCTTGTCTAAAAAATCTTCATCTTTCCTCGATGTCCCGCCTGAAAAGAATTGGCCATGAGTTTTGTCGAGGCATCAACCAAAGCCTTGATGTGGTTATGTTTCCATCCCTGTCTAATTTGGAGCTCGAGGACATGCATGACTGGGAGGAATGGTATGCTTTGCAGCAAGATTACTTCCCTCAACTTCAATGTCTCAGTATACGTCGTTGTCCAAAACTTCTATCACTTCCAGATCTACGAAATTTTGGTTTACTCTTGGATTTACACATACTTGAATGTCCTCTGATCCAGCTTTCATCAAATGTATCCTTCCCGCAAAATCTAAAAACTTTGGAATACAAAAAAAGCGGGTCAAGAATATGCCTCTCACCTGAAGGAAATTTACCGAAGTTAAAAAGATTTAATGGTGAATTTGGTGTGGGAAAGGATGGGTTTTTCAAAATTTTGAAGAACATTCCCGAGAATACCCAATGTCTAACTATATCAGGGCTCAGAAATATTTGCATTATCTTGGAAGAAGCTGAGGTTGTTCTCAAAAGTCGGCATGAATTGGAGTTGTTGACATTGGACTGGAGCAATTTCATTGATAGCATTGATTCCGACGAGGATGGGTTGCAACTTGTTGTGGAAGATGATGATTTCAAGTTTCCTAGAAATGAAAAAGAAGATGACGATGATGAATCAAAGAAAACATGTTTCTTTGTTTTGGAGAAATTACAGCCTCACGTGAACCTTTATGGGTTAACTATTGCAGGTTACAGTGGTGTTGGATATCCGAGTTGGATTGGTCATCCTTCTTTCGACAAACTCAGCAATGTTCGTCTTTGTAATTGCATTGTTTACCAACTCCCAACATTGGGCCAACTTCCGTCTCTTACGTATCTTGATCTAGATTCAATTTCCAGCCTGAAAAGAATTGGCGATGAGTTCTGCCGTGGCATCAACAATCGCCATAATCTGGTTGCATTTCCTTCCTTGGCCACTCTAAGATTCAACAAAATGCACGATTTGTTGGAGTGGAACGGGATGCAGTTAGGTGACTTCCCAAAGCTTTATTCTCTCGAGATAATTGGTTGCCCAAAACTTTCCTCACTTCCAGATGTGCGAAATCTTGGTACAGAATTGTGGTTAAGCATATATGCATGTCCGGCAATTCATATTTCGGTAGAGTACGAAAGTTGTGCACCAAGAATATGCCTATCGGTTGGGACAAACGTACTCAAGTTCGAAAAATTAACAGGCACATTTGGGATTAGAAACGAGGCTTTATTTGGATTTTTGAAAAAGTTGCCTCTGAACACCTACAATGGTCTGACTATAGCAGCACTCAGCAATGTTCCCAGCGTCATGGAGGCCGAGGCAAGTCTCAAATGTCAGCATGGACTCGAGAGTCTGACACTGCAATGGAGCGCTTCTCATTGCAGTGATTTTTTGTGTCTTGTTGTGGATGATGGCGATGATTTCGTAGAAGATGATAACGGAATCAATAAAACTGATCAGGCAAGTTCCATTGTATTAGAGAAATTGCAGCCTCACACGAACCTCTCGAGGTTGGAAATTGAAGGCTATGATGGTGTTGGATATCCGAGTTGGATTGGTCATCCTTCTTTCGACAAGCTCACAGCTATCCTCCTACGTGGTCTTAAAACCGACCAACTTCCAACGTTGGGTCAACTTCTATCTTTGGAATCACTTTCTGTAAGATCGACCTCCTGCCTGAAAAGAATAGGCAATGAGTTCTGTCGAGGGATGACGATGAACAATGAACGTGTTGACGAGGACAAAGTGGCATTTCCATCTCTTGAATATTTGGCTTTCAGAGACATGAATGCCTGGGAGGAATGGTACGGGGTCCTGGATGGAGACTTTCCCCAGCTAAGTACTCTCCTAATTGAAGGCTGTCCAAATCTTCGCAAAGATCTCGTCTCCTTTCCACGAAGGCTCTTGGAATTCATAGATGAGACAAAATGAAGGGTTTAAATTCCTTAATGAAAAGCCAAGATTGTTTCCATTGCAATTATAAATTTCTGTGCTATGTAATTCTTCCTGAATAAATGTGACTTTATTCCTTTCAATGAGACCTTTTTTTTTTTCAAACGAAAGATGAGATTTGTCTGCATACAGAAATGTGGGGATTTCCTGGAGAAAATCCTCCCCAAAAAAAGATCACCAGGTGATCTCTTGCCAAAAAATCTAACTAATCAGCCTCAAAGTTTACTTCACTACTAATATGATTACATTCAAAATTAGTGAATGAACGATTATAATGCCCCCAAATCGCATCCCGTCACGTGGCAGAATACGCTTCAAGAACACTACGGATCATTTTTACGTGTTCATCATATTGACAAAAAATATGACTTTGACTGGTCAACTCAACATCGATAAAAGTGAAAGATTAATCATCATTAAATAATAAAAGAATGTGACATCATTATATGCGGAAGACTGATAAAAAACTTCATATGAGTCCAATAAAAAGCTAATATATTAACTAATATGCGAAAAAAGGCAAACTAGTCCATCATCCAAAGGACTCAATAACCATGTGCAGCCACCTACGAACTCGATTTGTCATCGTTGACCACTTTCATCATTCTGATCTTGGCCTGCATTTAAGAACATGCAGGGAAGAAACCTCCGAATGAGTTTTGCAACTCAGTACGAAAGTAAGATAAATATCATCATAACATCATGATACTAGACTAGAATCATAAGGACATCATCATCATAATCATATAGAAAGAAAATAGGCATAATCATGATTTTGAATAAAAGGGTTTTTGTAACGTATCATATGAATAGGAGATCACTAAGATCATAAGAAATTCATAAATCATGTCACCTTCTTGAGATCATAAGATCAAGGATCATGATAGATCATAAAATGGCAAATGTCGATCCTCATAAAATATGAGGTCATCATCATATAAAAATTCATGAGATATAATTGTATGATAGAAAATCATGAATTGTATCATCTTCTTTAGATCACATTAATAATAGATTAAGAGATTATGAAAAGATCATTGAAAAGAGTCACTAATAATCATAAAGAGATTTCATTATCAATATGATATCTTCTTCATCATCTTATTAATTATCTTTATAGTGGGGTATATTTCAACCCACGGGGAGGCCTGTCTGAACCCGTCCATTAACATCATCATAACTGACAAAACCGGCCCATAACTGACCGAAGCCAGTCCATAACTAACCGGAGTTAGCTCATACTTGGTCGTCATTAGTCCATCATAAAAGAGCTCTCCATTTAACATTTTCCATTTTTTACCTTGCAACTTTTAATTTATCTTTATTAAGACATAAAGATGATGACCAAAATTTGATCATCATAAGAAAGGATCAACGAATCATACTGATCAAGGTCCTAATCATCATCATCGTTATCTAAGACATAATTGGAGTTACAAGATAGGATCATGGAGATAAATCAGATGTGCATAAACATCTTAATCATCATCATAAATAGATCAGCTTTGATGGATATAAATTAGTGTCATCACCGATATGATTGGATCTAATTTAAGTCATCATAATAATGTCATAAGATCATGGTCATGTTGGGCATCATTATAGTAAAGACATAATAACATAATCATCATCATGAGTTAGATCAGGATTAAATACGTAAATTAGGAGCATTAATAGCATACTTATCATCATCATCAGTATCTGAATTAAGTACATAATCAAGGATAAAAGGATTATATAAATCAACTTAATCGCTTCGGAACCCAGGCCGAGTTCGTAATGACATCATTGGATGAAATCAGGACATGGCCCCGGCCGGGGTTGGGTCACATCCAAGTCAGGTTCGTGTTTAATCGGTCGATCGACCGATTCAACAAATCGATTGACCGCTCGACAGTCGCGGCCGAGCGCGACTTCGTTGAGGGACTACTCGGGCCGGGTCATCATCAACCCGGACCAGGTCATCATCAACTCGGACCGGGTTCTTCTTCGTTGCAGAGCTTCACGCTCGCGACAATGGCAGACTCAGCCGAGTTCTATCGAACTCGGTCCAAGTATGAACCTACCCGGGCCGGGCCAGGGTGAACCTGGGACGAGTTCTTCTTACGCAGGAATTGCGCAGACAGTTCGCCTTCCGCTCGACTTTTCCGACGACGGCCGATATCCAGAGTCATCATAAATTAAGGGCTAGTACTAGAGATCTATCATAGCATGCTTCACGTCTAAAATCATGATTTTAGGAAGAATCTATCCTAGTTCCATACCTTGTGAAGGTTTCGTTGAAACCTCACATCCTTTCTCTTCTTCTTTGTGTTCTTCCTCTTCCTTCTCTTCTTCCTCTTCCTTCTCTTCTTCCGGCCGTTCTCTTCTGTCTAGCACGTCATCCACGCTCTTTGTTTCCTCTCCTATTGTCCAGCAGCAACTCGACGTGAGAAGGCAACGAAAAGGCGTATGAAACTAAGGGGCAACGCTAGGGCCGGCTTGTAGGTAGAAAAGGATTGTTTAATTTGTTTTAATCACCTATTTATGGGGAAGAGAAGATTGAAATCAATTGGGACTTTAAAAGATCTGATTTGTTTCTCTATAGGTGATTTCAAATCTTTGTTTTCATCTTTATCTTTTCCTAATTAGTTTTAAATCTTTTCCTTCTTCTTCTCCTCCTATTCAAATTTTATCTTTTCCTTTTTTATTTTTTTATTTTAAAATATCTCGGACATTACATCATAAATCACTTAAAATAAAATTCATTGTCGAATTTAGTCATTGAGTATGAGCTTACTAACAAGAAGGAAACTGCTCGGTAATTCGTGCGATGGTCCATCACACACTTAGAAAAAAATCACTTGTTCATCATCATCATCTTAAGGACATAATCCTTCCGATATCATATGCATTAGGACAATGGGTCCTTTTACCATAATATACCTTAGGATAAAAGTCCTTTCATCATATAACATTTTCTTTCATCTTTTCCTTCATCATATGATTCATCTTTTCATTTTGCCTTTGCTATAATTGGAAAATAAAATCTACTTCAGTCAACACCATAATGTGTTACTATCTAAATAATCCATATGTCAATTAGAGAATTGCCTCATATGAGATTGTAAACTCTTCTTTACATAAGTCATGACAATCCTCTTTTCATCTTCTATCTTTCGTAACGTAACATCTTAACCTTTGGTCACAAGGGACCAATTAAGATTTTTAGGAACAAAATCAGCTTCAATCATCTTGAGCAAACTTGAGGATGTCATGACATGACAACATTTGAACATATTTCAATTTCTGATCAAATGAGTGATATGGATCAAACATCTTTTTAGTGGGAGAAACTTGGTTGGAGATACCTTTCATACAACTTTATCATTAAGTTTAAAAATTCATCTATATTGATTTTTTTTTCTTGGCATAAAAATTTTATCATGCCTGAGCTGTCTTCATCCTCCTTATATCAATTCAACTTTCTTGACATGTTCATTTTGTCTATCCCAGCTCTTTGGGAGTTAGCAACTTATTTTCACCTACTTCATTCCTACATGTAGGTATACAAGGTCTCGAAAGAAATCTTGCAAATGACATAATCCTCCTTGAAAATAGAAGTCACCATGAATAATGAAGTAGAATCGATAAGCATCGATGGGTGGAAAATAAAACCTTATCTTATGATTAATTTCACAAAAGTGATAATCATAATCATGAGCATACAATATGATCACCGCCGATCCTAAGACTAAAGGTCATTAAGATAGCATACGATACGGTTGATTATACAACCATGGGACATCATGAAAAAATCAAGAAGATTGATTATTTAGCATCAAAAAATACATCATCATCATAGGATCATTCCTTATTATAGGATGGTCATCATGTGGATCATTAAGATCAACAATGGCATAACCTATCACAGTGGGAGGAAATTATCATAAGGGTCGTTAATAATTAAGTACATCGATTTATAAAATCGATGATCATTCACATGGTGTCATTGAACATAATCCATCATCATTAGCAGTCATCATCTTAATGGACACAATTGATTATAAATGATATAATCATTGTACATGATCATAAAGATCATTAGGATTAGCATTGACATCATTAGATAGAATTGTCTTCCTAGTAAGGTCATCTTTATATCGAATTCTTAACGTCATGCATCATCTTTTCAGAAAATTTTTTATGCTCTACTTCTTCCACATTGACATGCTGAGTACTTAGAACATACTTTTGTATCTTCATATTTCATGTCATTGCTATTTGTTCATCTTTATACATCTATGTACTTCCCAAATGAATCGTAACACAGATTTATAATATTCATCTAATACTTCTTCTTATAAGACTTATTTCTAAATGGACTGCAACCCAGACTTATGTTATCCATCGAGTATTGCTCTTTTTAGGATTTCATCATTTGGGTTCCACATGCTTAGTTCCTTCATCATGTCATACGTAGCCTCATGAAGCTTAACGAGTCTTCCTTCTTGTGTTTGAGTGCATGTGGAATAAAATTCATCTTACCATGGTAGTAATTTATGAAGAATTCAAAATCTTTCAAAAACTTCATGCCATCTTCATTGTCACATATTAGAGTACTACTAAAAGAAAGCATACTTAAGATTGATGAACACTTCAATCTTTTTCTACATAAATTTAGGCATAGTTTGAACACAATGTTCATGAGGGCCTAAAAGTTTGAGATGTGTTCTTTAGTTCAATTGCATCACTCAATTTATAGTGATCATTCATTGCCAGAAAAATTATCTTCATTACATCTTCTTCAGCAACTCGAAGCTGTTAGTACTCGCTCCATAGATCGATCTTGAGAACATCTAGTCTTAAATAGGTCATCTTTACATGGTAACAGACACTTATGTCTTGATAGTTGTTTTATTTAACAACTTGTTAATAAACCTCTAGATTCATAGAGTCATCATTCTTCTTTATAAAAGAATTGGAACATCTAGAAATGAGACCCTCGATCTCATAAACCTCTTGTCTTAAAGTTACTAAATTTGTCTCTTCAGTTCATGTGCCATGGGGCCTTTGAAATTAGAGTCATTCTTGAAAGGATGTCGATATGATCCTCAACTTCTAACTATAGATTTTAGTTCACTTGAATACTGATAACTATCTTCTTCTTTTTGCATGATACTTATACATTTTAGGAGGTAAATAAATTAACACTAAGAATCCCATCATAATCCTCCTAAGAAGTTCTAATCGATGTGAAGAAAAGATATTATCTTCCATTGTCATTTGTACCACTAGGACGTACTTTATGATATGAAATTATTTTCATAAGGTCATCATCCTTAAAGGTAGCTTATGTCGTGCAAAAATCAATAAGCTCATTAAGAGTGTTGTCCATCATCGTAGATAATGACATCATCATATGATTCGATAAGATTAGTAATGGAATCAAGTCAATCATCATCTTTATAAGATCAAATCTAAATTAATAACTTTCATTATGATCTATATTTGATGTGACCCTTCCCTAAATATCATCATAAAAAGAATACTTCTTTGAATGATAATCAGTCGAATGATATTATTTTAAAGGGTTGAAAATAATTATCTCAATTAAATAAAAAATATTTTTTTAAAAGGATAAAACAATATTTACCTAACTTATCATTTTCTAATTCATGTATTATAATTTGTATTTAAGAAAACAATGAATTAAAGTAATCCTACATATCTCATTAAATTAATATTTAAATATAATTTTTATAAACTCTTACCACACTCAATCTCACCAACTCTTACTCCACCATCCTAACTCATTCTTATATCACTAAATTACCAAAGCTTTAGAGTTTGAATATGAAAGCTTCAAATCAATTAATCCGGTTGCCTATTTTGCTAATAATTTTTTTTTTTCCTATATTAATTCTTCAATATTTTTTAACTATTGAAGGTATATATACTTTTATTTTTCAAATTGAAACTTCTAATATTGTATGTCGGATTACAAACTGAATCGCAACATGGCCTGGTCAAATTAATTCTTGATGTTTGAATATCCCTAATATAGTCTGCCAGGATTATTACATTAAAATTATATTTTTGTAGTATATTATTACAACTAGCCAGTAGCTAACATGCATAATCATCATTTGGAATCTCAACAAAAACTTGTCGCAACATTAGCGTTGTCTAGTGTAATAGAACATTTAACAAATAATTAATTATCAAGATTAACCCAAGTCCACGTGCTATATATAATATAAATTGACGACGTTACTGTCACTCGCTTGCTCGTAACATAAAAAAAGGAGAGTGATAGAGGAATCCAATGATCTTGAAGGTTCTGTTTGGCAAGGTTCTGTTTGGCAAAAAAAATTAATGAAGGGATTGGATGGGGTGGTGTGGTGAGTGATGTGGTGCGGTGGCGTGATAGGTCTTTAAAAAGTTCATGTTTAGATAATAAATTATATAAAATGTGGGGTGTGGTAATAAATGTTTTATTTGTATAAAAGTCATTTTTATCCTTTATTATATATTTAAATTATTTATAATCGTTAATTAGGGGTGGGCATGAACCAGGATGACCTGGTCGTCCTCATCCACACCGGCTAAGATTTTCTAAATTTTTTTTCGACCCGATGGATAATTGGGTCAGGATCGAGTCTCATTTCTTTGACACCCGGCCGGATCGGGTCGGCATTGAATTCGAATTTTATGTCCCAACCCGGTTGAATATATTATATTAATATTAAATTATTTTAAAATAGTATATTTATATTTATTTTGAATAAAATTTTATATTTATTAAAAAGTTTTATTTAATAAAAATTATAGATAAATATTTATTCGTATTAGAAAAAAATAATATATGATGATATATATCAATGAATGTGAAAGAGAGAGGTGGTTTAATTTGGTAAAAAGAGAAATAATTTAATTTGATAATAAAAAAGGAAAGATGTTAATTTGATTTAAAATAATTTATCCCTTCTTATTTCACCAAATTGATGGAATGAAAAACATGATATTTAAAGGGCTTAGCTATTCCGTCAAACCCCTCTTAACTTAAATAAAAAATATAATCAAACAAAATTTAACTAATTTCATTCCCCTATATTTCACCCCGTTTCTTCGTAACCCTCGATCCAAACATATCCTAAAATATTGTTACAACTTACAAAAATTATTGAATAATTGACTTCTCTCTCTCATATGCATCATCATCTACAGTTTTGGCTAGTGAAGACTTCAACTTCTCGCTCAAACTCAATAATTTCATCCCCGCAATCCACAACTTCCTATCTTCCTTTTGTACTCAGAGAGATAAAGATAGAGAGAAAGAGGACTTCTTCCCAATGAGGAGTGCATTCATCTCTTGGTTCCTAAATGCTACCACCGACTGGCTATCCCTAATCCAGACCACACCTACGATCTCCTCGACACCCACCACCGTGGCAGACGATCTCGAGGAGCTGAAGAAGACGCTCGTGATGATCGAGGCCGTGCTGCAGGATGCTGAGGAGAGAGAGATCCATGACAGGTCTGTCATGCTGTGGCTGAAGGAGATCAAGGAATTGGCCTACGACGTAGAGGATTTGCTGGACGAGTATCAGTACTATGTCTTACAAGCTCAAAGAGTGAACCGAGGCAGAGCAGCAGAAGCCTCTCGGAAGAGGAAGTACGCGGACGGGGAAGAAGAGGTAATAATGTCTTTAGCCTCCTCCTCCTCCTCCTCTGCATCTAATATCGCTGCAATTAAAATTTCAATTCTGAGTAGCATGGCCGATAGGATTAAGAACATTAGACAGAGATTCGATAAGATCTCAAAGGATCGACACAGCCTTCAGTTAAAATCGGAGGATGGGCAGAGACGACGTAATAGCAGTTCCGAATACCCGCAGCCTACTAGTCACATGATAATTGAATACGAGATCTATGGAAGGGAAGATGACAGGGAGGTGTTGAAGGATTGGCTGTTCTCTAACAAGGAGTCCAAATATGAAGTCCTTGCTGTGGTAGGCAAGGGAGGTCTGGGGAAGACCACCCTTGCTCAACTGATTTATAACGATACAAATGTATCAGAATATTTTCAACAAAAGATGTGGATTTGTGTGTCTGATGATTTTAACCTTATAAAACTCACAAGAGCAATGATAGAGAGCATTACCAAAGCTTCATGTACCTTGTCAGATCAATTAAGCCTTTTACAAGAATCCCTCCAAAACGGATTGCAAGGAAAGAGAGTGCTCTTGGTGTTGGATGACGTATGGAATGATAATAAAAATTTATGGAAGACTTTAAGCAACCCCTTTCATTACGCAGAAATGATTAGAATAATTGTGACGACTAGGAATGATTCAGTCGCAGAGATCATGCAGACGACTGATCCTCATCGTCTCGGCTATTTGCCCGGAGAACAAAGTTGGCAGTTGTTCCTGCGCCATGCGTTTTGTGACCGAGACCCAGAGCTTTTTCCACGTCTGGTAGACATTGGCAAGAAGATTATGGAAAAGTGTGACGGCTTGCCGTTGGCTGTAAAGTCACTTGGAGGACTTCTGCAACATGAAACAGAGGAAGACAGATGGAAGGATGTGTTAGAGAGTGAGGTGTGGAAATTAGATGGAGAAACAGATATCTTGCCAGCTCTCAAGTTGAGTTATATTCGCATGCCGAGTCATCTCAAACCTTGTTTTGCTATTTGTTCTATGTTTCCGAAAAATTATGTATTTGGAAAAGATGAACTCGTCAAGTTGTGGGCGGCCCATGGTTATATCCAATATGAAGTTGAGGAAAAAATGGCATATAAGTATTTTGATGAGTTGCATAGAAGATCATTCTTTGATGACGATGGGCAGAATTCGAATCAGGAAAGGATATACAAGATGCATGATAATATTCATGACCTCGCACATTATGTGCAGTTGAGTAGCCATCAGGAACAAAAGGTTCGACATCTATTTATCAAACCAGGATCTTTGAAATTTCATTTAGATGCTGTTGGTGGGCTCAGGACTTTGATAGTCTCGCATGAAAACAATGATGTAGTAATCAGTGAGATGCTTCGGAGAAATATTATACACTTGCGCTACCTCAATATAGTTCTATCATGTCCTAAGGAGTTTAACTTCATGTTGCCCGAGGAAATAGGGAACATCATATGCCTTAGGCATCTTAAACTCGATATTGGTGGAAATGTGAAGTTATCTGAATTCATCGGCAACCTCTATAACCTTGACGTGCTGGAAATACGTTGCAGATATGGACATGTTGAGCTACCAGAAACTTTGGGAAACCTCATTTCCCTCCGGCAGCTTAAACTTGATATTCATGAAAAAATGAAATTACCAAAATCGATTGGCGCCCTGTATAACCTTGCTGTGCTGGAAATAAATTGTTGGGAACTTGACGAGCCACCAGAGACTTTGGGAAATCTCATATTACCAGAGACTTTGGGAAACCTCATTTCCCTTCGGCACCTTAAACTTGACATTCATGGAGAAATGAAACTACCTAAATCGATTGGCGCCTTGCATAATCTTGCTGTGCTAGAAATTTATTGTCCTGGACTCGTAGAGCTACCAGAGGGTTTTAGAAACCTTGTGTCGTTAACCACCATCCATTTCTCCGGCTTCAGCAATGAACAATTGCCAGTGCTCGGTCAAATTCCATCTCTCAAATCTCTTACTCTACGAGGGTTAGAAAATGTGAAAAGCATTGGCAATGAGTTGTACAGAGGCCTGAACAGCTGCCATCGTGTGGCATTTCCATTTCTAACTTCTCTTGTATTTGAGGATATGGATAACTGGGAGAAATGGGATGAGTTGCTAGAAGGAGACCTCCCTCAGCTTCAGAAGCTCGAAATAAATTCTTGTGGTAATCTCTCATCACTTCCTCCGCTTCGAAATCTCCACTTGCTCTCGCATATAAGGCTAAAACATTGTAGCTCCCTCCGGCTTTCGACAGAGGGTCCGTTTCCACCAAATCTTAAAACCTTGGTGAACGCAGGCTCCCGTGAATTATGTATAACCCAAGGATTTGGTGAGCTGAAGAAATTGGAAAGGTTGTGCGGAAAATTTAGCGTGAGAGTTGAGGAGGTATTTGGAATTGTGAAGAAGTTTGGGAACCTCAAGTGCCTGTCTCTGTCAGAGTTGCATAATGCTCACAGTGCACTTTTAAATGCTCGTGACTGTCTCCAAAAATATAATGTCTTTGAGAAGCTGATACTATACTGGTTCCGGTCCTCCCCAGATCATTACTCGGGAGAAGAAGATTTGCACCTTGTCGTAGAAAGAGATGAGAGGAAGGGGAGCCATCATAGTGATAGTGAGAATGCAAGCTTCTCTCTACTGGATAATTTGCAGCCTCACGCCAACCTCAAGGAGCTTACAATTGTAGACTACGATGGTGATCGATATCCCAGTTGGATATGTGATCCTTCCTTCAACAAACTTACAAGTATCGAACTCAAGGGATCTAAAATTGATCAACTCCCAGCATTGGGTCAGCTTCCTCGATTGAAAAATCTTGATCTTTCCTCGATGTCCCGCATGAAAAGAATTGGCCATGAGTTTTGTCGAGGCATCAACCAAAGTCTTGATGTGGTTGCGTTTCCATCTCTGGCCAATTTGGAGTTCGACGACATGTACGACTGGGAGGAATGGTCCGGTTTTCGGCTAGGCGACTTCCCTCAACTTCAGCGTCTCAGTGTACGTCGTTGTCCAAAACTTACATCACTTCCGGATCTACAAACTTTTGGTGTGCTTTTGGATTTAAGCATATATAAATGTCCTCTGATGCGGCTTTCGTTAAAAACTTTGGAATACCTAAAATGTCGGTCTACAACACACGTATCGCTTGAAGGAAAACTACTAAATTTGGAAAGATTAACTGGGTACTTTAGTGTGAGAAAAGATGAGTTATTTGAAGTTTTGAAGAACTTTCACATCGACACCGATTTTCTGATTGTCACGGGGCTCAGAAATGTCTGCAGTAACTTGGAAATTGGAGCTGATGTGAGAAGTCTGTATCGACTTAAGCGTTTGTTATTGGACTGGAGGCGAAGTTATTATAAGAATATGGCTCGTGCATTACAACTTGATGTGGAAGATGGTGATTTTAGGTTTCCTAGTAATGAAACTGTGAAAACAAGTTTCTTTGTATTGAATAAGTTACAGCCTCACAGGGAGCTCATGTCTTTAGGTATTAACGGCTACCTTGGTGTTAGATATCCGAGTTGGGTTGGTCATTCTTCCTTCCACAAACTCAAAGATGTCCTTCTCGATGGCTGCGTTGTTGACCAGCTCCCAACATTGGGCCAACTTCCATCTCTCGAGCGCCTTCATCTACGTTCGGCTTCCGGACTGACAAGAATTGGCGATGAGTTCTGCCGAGACATCAACAACGACTGTCATAATGTGGTTGCATTTCCATCTTTGACCTCTTTAGAATTCCACAAAATGCACGACTTGATAGAATGGGACGGGGTGCGACAGGGTGACTTCCCAAATCTACGAAATCTCACAATAAAAGGATGCCCAAAAGTTTCCTCGCTTCCAGATGTACAAAATCTCGGTACAGAATTGCATTTCAGAATATATGCATGTCCTGCGATCCAAACTTCGTTCCAGAATATACTCGAGTTTGAAAAACTAATGGGCGCATTTGAGGTGAGGAATGACGAGTTATTTGGAATTTTCAACAACTTGCCCGTGAACACACGTGATCATCTGACTATAGCAGCGCTCAGGAACGTTCGCAGCATCATGGCGGCCGAGGCAAATCTCAAACGTCAGCACGGACTCAAGAATTTGACATTGCAGTGGAGCGATTACCGTTATTACTTTGCTGATATCCCTGATCATTTGTGCCTTGTTGTGGAAGGTGGTGACGTAACCAATCAAACTGATCAAGAAAGTTTCTTTGTATTAGAGAAATTGCAGCCTCACACGAACCTCCAGCGGTTGGTAATCGAAGGCTACGATGGTGTTGGATATCCGAGCTGGATTGGTCATCCTTCTTTCGACATGCTCACAGTTATCAATCTTGATGGTTTAAAGACCGACCAACTCCCAACATTGGGTCAACTTCCATCTTTGGAATCTCTTCATGTAAAATCGAACTCCCATCTGAAAATAATAGACAATGAGTTCTGTCGGGGCACGATGATGATGAACAATCAACGTGGTGGCGAGGACGAAGCTGCGTTTCCAGCTCTGAAAGAATTGTACTTCATAGACATGCATGCCTGGAAGGAATGGTACGGGGTGTTGGATAGAGACTTCCCTCTGCTCCGCCAACTCACAATTGGAGGCTGTCCACGTCTTGGCAGAGATCTCGTCTGCTTGCCACCAAGGCTCTTGAAATTGATAAATTGGGAAAATTCAAGGGTTTACTTTAAAGCAAAGGGGAGGAGGAGGACATGAAAGCTCCTAAGTTTCCTAAATGAAAAGCACGATTGCTTCCAATGCAATTATATATTTCTGTGCAATGTAATTCTTGAACTAAGACTCACACTCACAAAAGCAATCGATTCTGTAATTGCATCAAATTTGTACACTATTCTTGATTCATGCTACATTTTTAGCGGCAGAGGCATGCTATTTCTCTCTTTCTATTGCACTAGCTATGCATTTCCTTTCCTTATGCAGCCATGAACTCATTTTTCTTTGGTTAAAAAGTTTATCAACTAAAGAAATGTCATTTGTTGGTGCCACAAGGTGTCGAAGCATCTGAATTAACTTGGTATGCTAATTTTATTAGTTATAAAGAGCGTACAAAGAATACAAATTTGAATTAATGCGTATGATCTCGTAGAATCAAAATTCTAAACCATTCATTAATCATTAGACAATACAAAGAATACAAATTTAAATTAATGCGTACAGATACAATGCACTGGCTAATTAATAGATTGTTCTATCGGCTTGATAATCAAGTTTGATTGGCACAATAAATTACCATAATTATGTTTAAGGTTGGCGAGAACTAGTAGGCCTCAGATCCAACTTCTGAAATGGTTCATTCGATGAGAATTTATGACTAATAGTTATGAGTACATTTTTATACAAGTGAATGTGACCAAAAGAAAACATTTTTCTTCAACACACACTTGGAAGATATTTTTCAAATGCATTTTTTTTTTACTTTTTCGTGTTATGCAATCTTGATATTGATATTTTTCAACACATTTTTTTCTACTTTTTCGTGTTCTGCCATCTTGACATTGATATTTTTCAACACATACTTGACAAAAGTGAGCGCAAATATCAGTAAACATCTGATTCGAAGATACTGTAAAGGGCAGAATTAAGAAGACATTGATGTAGTAATCCTTTGATAGGGCCAAGTGATTAAAGATCCAAGTCATAGATCACCAGCCACCTTTAAACAAAGAAAGAATAATCCTAAGGGCCCTATTCCAAAGCACTTGATCAGCAACTAATAAAAAGATTCCGAAGGAAAAAAAATATTAGCATACTGACTCGCTTACGACCGTGTCAATCATTAATAAGAACTCTCTCTATCCTTGGCGTCTCAAGAATGTATTAAGTGACATTTTTATGTTTATTTCTAAGATTTTGCATTTTAGTTGTATTCATGCAAACCGGAGATGTAATGTTGAGATTGATACCTTGGCATCTTTTGATCGCAGATCGCCCAGTGATCTTTTTTTAGTGGACATTCCACCTCTGAATGTTCCCAATATTTTGTATATGGACTCTATTGAGTAATTAATACATCCTTTTTATAAAAAAAAATCTGTTTTTATTGATGCCGAAATTATGAGATCTGTGCAAGTACCAATTGAAGAAGAATCAAGAGAATGGTCCAATCAGAAAAAAACCCAATCTTTAGAATCCATTTAGATTTGATGGGCCCCAAAATCAAACTAAACTTCGAGGGTAAATTTGTTAGCCCAGAAAGTTATGCGAAATTTTGAATCCTTGGAAAACATTGAATAGTTAGGAAGAGTTCTTATTTGCCAAAACTAATGCTACTTTTGTTTTTGCAGATACCATTGTTAGGCGCTTCTCCTCTGCTTTAAAAGCTGAAGTCAGAGGTTTTTTAAAAGGTCTACACAATTGCGCTGAGAGGAACTTCATCAATATCCAAGCTGAGAGTGATTCAGAATTCTTGGCCGCCATGATAAACAAAACGAGGACGCCTCACTAAAAAATTTGCGCTATCATTTCCGATATCTGGACTACCATCCAAACTTTTGCTTATTTCTCTTGTAAGCACCTTAGTCACAATGCTAATGGTGCGGCTCAACCCCCCCCCCCCCCCCCCCCCCTCTCGAACTCCTTCAAATATTATACACGGATGCAATCTCTTTAACTACTTAATATATCTTCAACGTTTAAAAAAAAAAAGAGACAAGCATCTGGTAGAGTGCGCCTTAAATTGCATATCAAATTCTTTTATACAACAAAAAATTTACATAAGTAAATATAGTTATGCACAATTTTGGTATCTTTTACCATTTTTACTTTATGAAACTTCTAATGTTTTATGTGTATAAATAAAAACAAATATGAGGTATAGTACCGGTACTATGACTGTACCTAAGCAAGATAGGTGATCAATTAATTGATATGCGTTATTATATTGTTACTTTCCATATTATATTCAATTCGTCCAACTTATCACTAATATACGTGATAATGTAAAATTAATTCTTTTGTTCTTGATATATATATATATATATATATATATATATATATATATAAAAGAAACATTTGATCGAATGAAGAAACCGAATGAGAAAATCGGGCTTCAATGGGATTGGCTCGTGAGCAACGAATGAAAAAACCGAATGGTCTTGCAACATTTATCCGACAGCTCGCAGGGTGCATATATTTTTTATATTAAACTAATACCGAAAACCAAGTCTAGGATTATCATAATTTATAATTGTATATTAATTTAACTAATATATATAAGTGTGTATACATATATAATTTTTATTTGTTAAATTTTATCTATATCATATAATTAACTTTATATATTGATGTATCTTTCATTTAATGACTATTATATTAGTATATTGGGAAATTCAAAGCGTTCGAAGGAAAGAGAAGAACATGAAAGCTCCTACTCCTTTATGAAAAGCAAGATTGCTTCTAATGCAATTGTATATTTCTGTGCTATTAAGTTCTTCCTGAATAATCTTACTTTCTTCCTTTTGGAAGACCTGAATCCATCAAACTTGTATGCTATTTATGGTCGATGAGATATTTTTAGCAGAAGGGGCATGCCCATTTATCTTTTACAATAATTGCTTCTACTAAATTATATAACTTCTGTTTTTGCCACCATACTTTCTCGATACAGCATTTTTTTTTCTTTAGTTAAAAATTGTGCCACTCGACCAAGAAACAAAACGTCTGAACAAACAATTACTCGCTTGGTATGCTAATTTACTATCCATAAAGGGCATGGGCGTAGTACAAAAATACAAATATAGATGAATGTACATGGTCTCAAAGTATCAAAATTCCAAACAAATTCATTGGAAACTAAGTTAAATTACAATGTCGAACCGAAAATAAATGGTCGTTGGTAGACGTCTATTGGATCAATTTTTTATCACTTCGTTCCTCACAAAGCGACCTAATTAAATAGTTCATTGCACACGATTGAAGAGCAAGCTGAAGGACGTCAAGCCACATGAGAGAAATGATTCATAGAAAAAGTGAAGGCACGAATCAGTAAAATGAGAATTCAATGGTTAATGGCTTCTTCCCAAGTTCACAAAAAAATGATTAACAAATATTGGAAAGGGCATGAATAAGAGGGCATCGGATTTGTCAGGGAAAAAAAAAAGTATCCAAAAGCTGTTGGGGTGTGCTACAGATGTTAAGTTGCAAGTTAACAAGTTTGTAAGCAGATCATGTTTTCTTACTACGTGCAACCACCCTAAACCCTCAATAGACTTATCTACATAAGCGCAGAACGCCAACAACCTTAAAATGAAGAAGAAGAAGAAGAAGAAGAAGAAGAAGAAGAAGAAGAAGAAGAAGAAGAAGAAGAAGAAGAAGAAGAAGAAGAAGAAGAAGAAGAAGAAGAAGAAGAAGAAGAAGAAGAAGAAGAAGAAGAAGAAGAAGAAGAAGAAGAAGAAGAAGAAGAAGTTTCCCTTCACAGCTCTAAGTTGCAATAGACAGTTCTTTGGGTTCTGTCAGCAGTCTTCGTAATAAACAAGGCCCTGCCCCTGCAGCTCTGGCCCTTCCAACCGAGGATTGTTATCAATGCTGCATGACAAGTAGCAAGCCTTAATTCTTAAACAGAGAACATCAGGCTAAAGCATGATATTTAGGATACAAGAAATGAAAAAGAAAAAGCGAAATATGTAGCAAGTGCAAGTGAGATACGGTGCGAAAAGATATAAATTGGAAATTATATTAGCATAAAAGATCTTTGTCTTTGTTAATGGCCGAGACTACTCTGATGATGCAGGAAATGCAAGTGTCAAAGAGAAGAGGCGGAGAAAGCAGCTTAAGATTGAAATGTGTCAAAGAACGCAAATTTGGCGAAGACTTAATGAAAAGAAATATCAGCTTGTTTTAGCATATTATACGGTGCATATGACCAGGTAGCTAAAATGTTCTATATTCCTGACTTTCCATTCCCCAAAAAAATAGCTGGTTGTCCTCTCGAGAAAAATAATGTGGTAATTATTTATCAAAAAACGAAAAAAACAAAAGAGATCTTGCTAAAAGAAAGATTAATGCGCGGATACATCAAATACTCGTACCAGATACGTACCTGGCACTTGTCGAGTAGTCGATTGCACCATAGAAGTTATGCCCCCGCTTGTGCCCGAGGCGACAGTAGCAAGACTTGGGCTGAGGCCGGCGGCCCAGCTCATGTTCCCCTTTTCAAATTACACCTCTCAGATTAATATTTCACGAACCTGCTAGCACTTCATTACGAATTACCTCCATCTATCCAGATCATTCTAGATAGGACGGCTTTTCGATGTACAGTCTTTACATCCACTTCCTTCCCATCAACATTATACTAGAGGATTTCAAGGCCTACATTATTTGATGTATTCAGAGTATCGCTGAAAGTTAATATATTTGTAGGCTCATGCAGCATGACAAGGCAGACTCCTCACCTGCTCGTATAGGGAGAGATGGGCGCCTCACAATGACATCCTGTGTATTGTGTGGTGAGACAGAGGAGAAGATCACTCGTCTATTTTTTAAGTGTTAGACATCTTGAGACATTTGGCAGCAGATGAGCATTGCGGGCATGTTCCACCTGACTCAGGGACTGTCTGGTGGTCACTCCGCAGGCTGGCCAGTCAAAGATCGAGGTGGAGAGTGTCATTGGCGATTTTCTTGGCTAGTGATTGGGCCATTTGACTCTGGCGCGATTATTTTTTGTGAGGAGAAATGTCAGATTGAGCATATTATACATCACATTTTTCTTCTTCAAGAATGGGAATTTGATTAGCCAACTTTTTTTGCTGCTCTCTCTTTTGAGAGTCTATATTTGTATATGATTTTTAAGTCTGATAGTTATTCTTTTTTTCCTCAAACAAAAAAAAAAGTTGTGCACAATCTTGAGTACTTGCTCCATATTGGGTTAAAATATCTAAATTATATTTGGCTTTCACTATTTATTTAATGAATGTTAGGGTAGATTAACACCAAATGCCCTCCAACTTTCACGTTTGCTCAGCGATGTCCTCTACCTTCACTTTGTAACAGCGATGCCATTCATCTTCAAACTTATTACATAGAATATCCTCCCGATCGAGAATACCCGATTTCCCATGCTGACGTGGTGATGTACTCTCTCCGCTACGCAAGAGAGTCATTCGACGTGGCACCACCACGTCAGCAAAGTAATAAAAAATAATAATAATAAATATTAAAAAATATTTTTCCTCTCTCCGACGTGCCGAAGAGAGAAGATGAGGCCGACGAGCCCGCGTCGACGAACAGCAAAGGGGAGGCCTCACCCCTCCTCTGCAACCTCGCCGGAGGTCACAGAGGGGGGCGAGGCCCCCCCCCCCTTTTGCTATTCGCCGACGAGAATGCAGAGGGGGGCGAGGCCCTCCCCTTTTGCTATTCATCTGCGAGATCGTAGAGGGGTGATCCTCTGCGACCTCCGGCGAGATCGCGGGATAAGGGGGGTGAGAGGTCGTAGAGGGGAGGCAAGCCCCCCCCCCCCCCCCCCCCCCCCCCTTTGTTGTTCGCCGATGAACAGCAAAAGGGGGACCTCGCCCCACCCCTGCGACTTTCGATGAGGTCGAGGGGGGGTGAACCCCCCCTCCCCCCTTGCCCGCATCGGCGAACAACAAAGGGAGGTGGGGAGGGAGGTCATCGAGGGGGGACAAGGCCCCCCTCCTTGCCCACGTCGACGAACAGCAAAAGGGGGCGAATAATATTTTTTATTACTTTGCTGACTCCTGCATGACGGAGAGAGTGCATCGTCACGTCAGCAGACCGATCAAAAAATTGGGTATTCTCGGTCGGGAGAGCATTCCATGTAATAAGTTTGAATATGAAGGGCATCGCTATTACAAAGTGAAGTTTGAGAGCATCGCTGAACAAACATGAAAGTTGAAAGGCATTTGATATAATATACCCATGAATGTTGTAATCTCTCATGCATAATATGTCTTGTTAGTGTACCACACTAGGCATCAGTACAATTTTCGTATCCATGCAACATATGCGCTCAATTATAGCAAGGTTGCCATCAATTCTGTCAAAATAATCAAAATTTTCAGGAAGTTATCATGTTTGCAAAAAAAAAACTCGCAGTTTGCTTAAGTATTAAAGCAATAATCACCAAAAGTACATTATCAATTTCGGTGGCACGGAATCTGTCTGCTACATTAACAGGTACTGTCTAAACCAAGATGTAATACAAGTACATCATAGAGTATCATGTTTGCTTGAGCTATAAGTAAAAGTCTTCATAATACATCAGAATTAACTATATGCAAAAGAAATTTTTTTTTTTGAAATACTCAACCTACGCATACTTCAATGTCTTGACAAATAATGAGTAAAGAAAACCCAAAAACTACTACACCAAACATCAAGGCTGTATTTGAATTGGGGAACTAAAGTTCCCCAAAGTTCCTATAACTAGATAAAGTGATGGTTGAGTTCTTATCTAATGTTTGGCTAAAAGTTCTTGGCAATAAGAACTTATCGAAGTTTATTGTTCATCTCACCATGGTCTGAGGGATGAACACGTTTCAAAGTACATATTGAAGATCACACACCGCGTAGTCGTAGCAACACATTCCAAAAGCCATGGATGTTTCATCATGGCAACCCTTCGTCGTTCCCATCCTCATCCAGGATTCCTCAAGAATGTGCTCGTCCTTCGCTTCGTTCAGTTCTTGCCGTCGCCTACTTGACCAAATACCTCAGAGAGCCTCATCCATGTTTCATGCCCTCGGCAGCCTCCGACTGGGCCAAGGGCTACAGCCTCCTTGGCAGTCTTGGTGATGCCTCCGATGTCGTTGCCGCATACGAGAAGGGCCTCGGTGATACCTCCTATGTCGTCGCCGCCCAATTGGGTCTCAGCGAATCTGTGGGAGAAGTAGCGATCAAAATCCAAGGTTTGGGTCATGTGCTCACCTTGTCCTCAAACCAAGACTCGATCTTGAAGGCATTGCGAATGGCCTCAGCAGAGGCACGATGGTCGCTGCCAGTGTCGCTCATGAGTACGAGCACATTCTTGGTCCACTCAGTCGCGAGCTGGACGGACTCCATGGTCCCCTCCTACTCCTCCCGAACCCGGACTCATCCTCCTCCCCATTGGTGGAATCCCCGAGATCCCGGACGCTTCTGTGGTCCTCGTGAATGCCCAACGCCCCTCGCCGCTCCACGATAGACCCTTCCATAGCTTCTTCTTGATCTCTTGCTCCTGCGCGTGGTGCGTGAACACGCTGTTGAGCATGGCCTCTGGATCGACTTCATCGACGAGAGCAATGTGGCCATCAGATGGAGAATCTATGGGAGAGGGAGAGGGAAGGAGCCAGAGAGAAGGAGACAAAGGAACTCGCATGGGGAAGTTCGAGCCGAGAGCGAAGTTCACATTTGTTAAGAACTTTTTGGGCAGAATTTTTGCCCAAAAAATTCTCCCCTTTGTCACGTGATGGGAACTATTTGGCGGAACTTTGCCCAGTTCTGGGCAAAAGTTTCCTGCCAAACACTACCCCAAAGTTATGTTGGCACTCTCTAAAAGGGTCACAAGCCGAATAGAAATTCTTAAGGCTTTCTTTCCAATTAAAAAGTTCATTATAGAATTATGCGTCCCTAAATAATACTCATAGTGAAGCCCTTCTAATTGTTAAGGGTGACAGTTTCACATACTAGAAGGATTAAGCAAAAGATCATCACCTCATAGCAACATATATAAGGCATGATGAAGCAAACTAGCAGAAATATGTCAAAAGAGTTTGTGCATTGAAATATGTCAAAAGATTTCGACTGTCCTTGGTGTCCTCTTCCTGTTGATCATGTCGGATACAGGAAAGCTAAGGGAAAAAGTCTAGAAAATAATCCTGAAAGTGCTACACAAATTCCAATATACTACTATATAACCTTGGTTGATTCATTGTTCTCCGACGAGATTCACTACAAGAAAACTGAGGATTATCGACGGTTTCGATCGTCGGTAATTTTTTCAAAAACTGACGAGAACGGTTTTCGATGATTTTTTCGACGAAAATCGGGACGTTCGAAAAACGATCGTCGCAAATCAATTTCCGACGGTTTGGAAGGAACCGCCGAAAATTTCGATAGATTTCCAACGGTCGTGACCGCCGATATTTGCGGCGGTCGACAAAACCGTCGAAACTTCGGAGGGTCATGACAGCTGAAATTTTCGGCGGTCGACAAAATCGTCGAAAACTCCGGCGGTCGTGACCGCCAAAGTTTCCAACGATTTCGTTGGCCGCCGCAAATATCGACGGTTGCTACTGTCGAAAATCTCGACGGCTCTCGGGTGACCACCGAAGTTTCGGTGGTCAAAACCATTGCAAAGAATTTTTATAATTTAAAAAAAAATAGCCGGCCGGCAGCCAGATTCGGCCGCCAGTGGTCAGCGGCCAATGTCGGATCCAGATCGGCCGACGGGCGGTCGGATCTGAACGTCGGGCGACCGATCCCGCCACTGGGTGCCGAATCTGAACTCCCGGTGGCCGATCCGGCCGCTGCAGGCCGGTTCTGACCGCCAGAGGCCGGATCCGGCCGTCGCCAGCAGCGAGATCCGGCCGCTGGGGCCGGATCCGGCCGTCGCCAGCAACGAGATCCGGCAGCTGGGGCCGGATTCGGCCGTCGCCAGCGGCGAGATTTGGCCGCTGGGGGCCGGGTCCGGCCGAAGAGAGAAAGAGAGAGAGGGTCGCCGGCGCGGGAGAGGGTCGTCGGATCTGGTGCGGGAGAGGGTTGGTTGCTCGCGGGCCAGGAGAGGGAGAGGGGGAGAGAGAGAGAGAGGAGAGGAGGGAGAGTGAGAGGAGAGGAGAGGAGGAGGAATTATATATAAGAGGAAAAAAATGAGAGAAAGCGGGAAAAGGGAAAAAAAAGCGGAATAACGAAATTTTAATTACCGACGGCTCCGGCAGTCGAAAACGTAAATATTAACTATTTTTAAAATTATCGACGGTTTTGACCGTCAAAAATATATTTAGTTATATATAATGTTTATTTTTTATTTTATCGACGGTTGAAACCGTCGGTAATTGCGACGCTAGTTATATTAATAAAATACTCCTCATATGATATTATTATACATTTACCGACGGTTACGACCGTCGAAAATTGCGACGGATGATATCCGTCGGAAATATCGACGTTCCTAACCGTCAAAAAATAAAATAATAATATAACAAATTATATAATTTATTATTTTCCTTTCCGACGGTCGTCCGTCGTAAATTACGACGGATGGGTATCCGTCAGAAATATCGACGTTCCTAACCGTCAAAAAATAAAATAATAATATAATAAATTATATAATTTATTATTTTTTTCGACGGTCGTAACCGTCGGAAAATCCGTCGTAATTTGCGATGGATGGGTATCCGTCGGAAATATCGACGTTTCTAACCGTCGAAAAATAAAATAATAATATAATAAATTATATAATTTATTATTTTCTTTTCTGACAGTCATAACCATTGAAAATGGAACCATCGCAAAATTCGTCGCAAATTGCGACAAATTTCTTGTAGTGATTCCAACGTCGTTTTACAAATTTCTTGTAGTGACAATTACCTTTCTGATTATCTAAAATTTTGTGCAGATGGAGGAAAAAAAAGAGAAAGGAACGACTTCTATGGTTAAAGAAAGTTTCAATCGGAAGAAAAGGTAATTGTCAAAAATAAGGTAAGTTAAAACTTTTTAATGGGACTCCTCTGATTTAATCTTTATTTCCTTAACCAAATGTAATATTTATTTATTGTTATATTATTCTTTTTCCTCCTCGGGCCGGGTGTTACATAGACAAAACACAGGTCAGAGTATATTTGTAAAAATTTTACAGTTTAGCATGCATTGTATGTATCATTATTTTTTTCGAGTAGAAAGTGGACCATTGACATAATACAAAGAAATTAAAAATAAGGTAAATCCCAACCGGTATTTCAACTCTTGATCTTTATTAGCGTAGAGTAATAAAAATTTCAACAACTTCACTTGAACTTGCTTGCTATATATATCTTATTACTTTAAATAACGTTTTTATACGCGCATCAAAGCGCAATTTGTGATCATATCTAATGGGCATACTAAACAGTAAACATAACTACTCCCTTGATCTTTGTCTCCAAAGAGTTCTTTTTTGTTGATATAAACAACATTTCATGAAAAATATGTGTTTCCGACGGTTTAAACCGTCGCAAAATGAAAAAAATTCATCGAAAAATATACTTTGAGATGAATTTTTCGACGAGAACGATTCGCAAATATTTTTCGACGGGAACGATTCGTAGGAAACATTTCTCATGGCTCGAGCTTTAAAAAAAATTTCTTACAACTTGAGCTGTCGAAATTATTTACGAAAATTAATCGTTAAAAAAATGAAAAAAAAATCGTGAGAATTTTTTCTTCGAAAAAATACTTTTTTTATTATACAGGGATGGATTTTAGATTCAACCCAAAAAAACAGCGAGTTACAGTCTCACAATGACTCATAATTCACCATCTGTGACCTGTGTCAAATCTAACCTGGTTCTGTTTGCATTTAATTTTACTTTGTTTTTTGTAATTACAAAAAGAAATTAAGTCTCTCCCAGGACTTAAATAATTCAACCACCACAAGAGTAAGTAAGACCCCAAACACTCCAATAGTTGTGTGTTTGCATAACAATGTTAAGAAAATACTTTCTTCAGTACTTGATTAGTTTAGTATATAAGAAAATAAATAAGAAATAATGGACAATTAAAATGAACTTTTGACTTTCTTCATTTACAAGTGGATTTGTCTATTGTTGCACGACAATCTTAAATATTAAAAGAAATAGTATCCAAATTGTAACTGAAGAAAAAAAAAAAGAATTACCATACAAACTGAGTAGTATCAACAAAAAGAGCTCTACATAGTTTTACTAATTTTAGTTTATTAAAATGCAAGAAAGAGATTTTCAGCACTCAATTTCTATATACGTAACCTTGAAAGCAGTGGACAGAAACCGTCATTTAGGAGTTTTGATTCGGAAAAAAAAAAGAGAACAAAGAAAAGGTGGTACGTTACATAAAAGTATTTGTTAATTCCGGATGTAAAAAAAGAAAAAAAAAGATGAAGAAGAAGGCAGTGCCCACTAACATGCTATATATGCTAAATGTTAATTAGCACTTACGTTATTTATTTTGCTTCTTTGGTTCTATTAATTCCTTCTTCACTTAAAGCTGTTTCGTACAGAGCACAGACATGCAAACATATACCTTGGAAATGGTGCTTTCAGCATTTGCCTTTGTAAAACAAATAGCATTTAATGTTCAGACACATGCTACATCCTGGAAGCCTTTAATTACAAAATGCATTAGAATCCACTGCTTCCGATGAGTATTACATAATATTCTCAATCGTTATGATCAGTGGAACACGTCCAATAAGAATTATGAAGATTGATTAATGGAACAGTTCATAAGCAAATATAAGCCTTAATCGTCACATGGTGAAGCATAGAAAGCAAAATTTATCCTCGTGCAGCACGCAGTGCATGCCTCTATAGATTATTAGATTCAATCATGCATGATTAATTCCCAAGAGAGAACTGAATTAGTCAAAACCTCCCATAATTTATCAATCTGAGGGTGTCCCTTGAACCCATACGTAGTAATAAAATTTTACAGCCTCTGGTCGATCACAGAAATCATCATCCCATTAAGTTTCTTCATGGAAGTCCCAGTCACAGCTCTTTACATATATACTTAAACAGCAAAGCTATGAATACAACAATAATAAAGATATTGTGGACCAGTCTTGGATAACAAATGTAGAGATAGAATGCACATATTATTATGTACTCTAAAATATGTATTAGAATTAGAACGAGATTGATTAATAGTACATACCGTGATTGCATGCGAGAGGCACACCTTAATCGTTAATAAACCACAGCGTTTAATTAATCATTCCATGGTGTTCCATTATTCCCCATTTGCCATGCAATTCTACCGCTCACAGATCAGCAAAGCTCCGGAGCCCAACAACTTGGGGTTCATAGTACAGACCCGCCGGCGTCGCCGCCGACGGCATCAACCCCGGAAAACTATCCATCGTCAGCGGCGGCGCCGGAGCGCCACCGAAGACCTCGTCGAACGCCCCGAAAGGAGACGCCGTCGCGCCGCCGCCACGATTATTGTTGATCCCGTGATCGAGCCGATCTTCTCCGCCGAAGTCGTAGCTGCAGAGCGCTGATGCGGAGCCCGTGGTGGACGCCACGGAGGCCTCGTTGGGGGAGGACGAATACGGCGGCAAGTCCATGTCGGCGACGTTGGAGTTCCGGCCGGTGAGCTTCTGGACGAGGCTGGGGAAGGCCGCGGCGCTGGTGGTGACCCTCATGGGGTTGGAGATGTAGACCACCTTCACTGGCTTCTTCTTGTTCGGTCTCTTGGGGCTCTTGCTCTTGTGCTGGACGCCGACCAGCTTCTCCATGTCGGAGACAGCAGTGCTGCTGGTATCCTGCTGTGGAAGGGAAACCTTGCCCATGGGGAGAGAGAGAGAGAGTGGTAGGGAGAGGGAAGGAGAGAGGTTGGATTTTTATGGGGTTTACGTTTAATATCTGATTGTTTGGTAGAGAGAGAAAGGGAGAGAGAGAGTTTAGATCTCGGAGAGGTTTAGATATAGCCGTCTAAAAATGAGAGAGAGACATAGGAGGGAGAGAGAGAGTAGAGAGGATGGATGGTTTCCTGGAAGGCAATGGATGCTGGAAAAATTGGAGAGAGAACTGATAAGCTTCTGGGAAGCCAATTAGATTTCAAGAAAAAAAAATAAAAGGTTACACATATATATTTGTTACTAGATTACACAGGATCTTTGGAAGCCAATAGGGAAAATTTTTCTTGGATCTTATATATAGATTATAGAGAGAGGAGAGAGAGAGAGAGAGAGTACAAAAGCAATCAATTTGTCAATAATTAAGTCCACGTGGCTGGCGAGGAAGGTGGGTTCCGGTGGAGGGTGACGTCGACAGTGGAGGCAGGGGCATGACGTCACGGGGACAGAGTAACAACTACGGCTCGGCGCTTGTAAGGGCTTGGCGTGAGACTCGGCTTGCATGTCTCGTAAGGTGATTGGTCGAGAGGGGATAAGTTTGTGTCTGCAATATATAACTCCATTAATTCTTTTCCTTGTTCTTTTAAAAAACTTGCTTTATTGAATTTTATTAAAGTTTTTTTTTAAATCACTATTGTCACTTTAAAAAAAATATTATTATCATTTTATTAATATTTTTTAGTGACAATAATGATGTTTTTTTTTTATCTTCCATCATATAAACTCATGGAGGCTGTAGATGACATTTGAGCACTCACGGAAACATATTTTATTTATCTTCATGGTTCGCAAATAATGAAAAAACAGAATTATGTTAATGGTAATGGCGCCAAACATTTTCAATTGCGAATCAGTGTGAAGTTACTTCAAATATTCTTATAAAGTCTTATAATCGAAATATCTAACAAACTATCGATTCAGAATTTGGGTGATATATGCGGGCCATGAGTAAGCAGCTAACATAAATGTCCTAACATTATTTAATCTGAAACGCTAGCCATTTGTAATTTGTAATTAAACATAATAATAATTTATATAATGGACATTTCTTTTCTTCCGAAAAGTTAATCCTGGGAAGCTATCTCTCCACGTTAATTTTCAAATAAGTGAAATAATGATATTTATAATAATTTAAAAGTAGATTTACATCAAAGACGAGGGCGGCGCAGAGAGACGTGTAGAAGCCTCGCCAGTTGATGTCACGATCTCATTTATTGAGGCTGGCAAGGCCACGTGGGTTCATCCAATCATAGGACGATGGGCAAAACCAAAAAAGGACCCCTTCATCTTCTTGCCAAAATTAATTTAGCTCGTCAATTAATGTTATATTACTAACTCCATATAAGCTGGTAGGGGGTGTAAGAAAAATAATTCAAAAAATTTATCTGATTCAAAAAAATTAAAAAAAAAACTTAGGAGAATGAATATAATTTAGGATAAATTTTTAATAAAAAATTAAGGTCTCCATTTACAAAACATGTGGAACCTATTTCTATTTATTATTTTTAATAAATTTTTATATAGTTTAATATGTTCCTATCTTATTATGAAATTTAAATTTAATAATTTTGATACTATATCACATACTAAACTTAATTTAAATTTAATATTTTTTAAAAAAATATTATTTTGTTAAAATAGGGATCTTGAAAAATCATTTGAACAACCGACCCGAATAATTTTTTTCTAAATAATTTTAGAATATTTTTTGTAAATTAAACACTAATTCAAATAGTAGCAAATATTTTTAAAAAAACTGAAAATTTGATTATAAGTCAATAAATGTTTTTGTTACAAAATATTATCATTTAATAACCACTATGTGATTATTAGAATAATTGGAAAAATGAAAACTAAAAATTAAATTGGTTTCAGAATATCCAATTTTTAATCTTTTTATAATTAGTGGCATAATTGTCTCATCGTATTTGTATATATTTATAAGTGGTGTCTTATATTTGTCTAAAACAATAAAACGCATTTAAATACTTATATAAAAATGAAATACTTCCCCTCTTTTTTTTTACAAGCCTGTTAATCTAATAAAAAGAATTGTAATGCAAAATAAAGATCTGCATGAAGTTTTAATGGTGGAATAATAGGGTTTGTTGTGAAATGAGAGAGAGAGTTACATTAACTTGTGAGATAATGATACTCTTTTATGTCGTTTATTTTATCACAAGGATCGTGAACCTTCTTTTATAATTGGATTTTTTTTTAAAAAAAAGGGAAATTCTTATTTCCTAGATTTGATATAATTTTAAGACGACAGCTAGAAAAGAATTACGACTCATTTTCATCTTAATTTTTAATTTGTTTTCTCGTAATTTATTTTGCATCTACAGTCAGTAATGTAAAAAATCTTTATATAAATAGAAAGAAAAAAAAGCTAGGCCAGGAATCAAGTTCTTTTAAAAAAATGGTTAACTTTTATTTTTGTTTAAACAACGTGCAACAACGATTTCATTAGTTCAATTATTAATTCTTGGAATTGATGTAAGTGATGTGGGCATTTTCCTGTTAGAGATCGAGATGGCATTTCCGTGACAATGACGTGATAATGAAGAGTGAAATCCTCCAACATTAATATATCACCGAGCATAACTTGTTTAGTCAGGAAACCACAAAAATAAGACTAGAAGATTATTAAATATTAACAAGTCAAATCCGGTAACGCGGGACACAATTGATGTTGGCATTCCTATATGATATCATATCATGTTATAATCAAGCTTATACTATGTCACAACTATTTACTACACTATTAAGGTGTAAGAAAAACTTGACCTACTGGAAAAATTCATCCGATCCAAAAAAAATTGAATAAAAAAATAAAAAATTAGGAGTCCGAATATGATTTAGGGTGGTTTTTAATAAATTAAAATTCACCCGCTAAAATTAGGGCCCTACCCAAAAAAATCGTAGGAGCTCGTAGAGCTCAATTTTTATTTATGATTTTTTATTTATATAATTAATACATGTGTTAAAAATTCTTTTATTAAATATAATATTTTTTATATAAAATTTCAATTTTTCTATCACATTATCAAACTCTAATTTAATAGTTTTAAAATTTTAGTAGTATATTTTATATTTAATATAAAATTAAATATTTTTATATTAATTCTAAGTTATTAAATATATTTTTAAAATATAATTATATAAAAGTAGGGCTTCGAAAAAATCATTCAAAAAAACCGATCCGCTAAAGAGTGGTTTTTATTTTTTCAAAATGGTTTTAGGATGGTCTTTCTAATTTTAAAAACCGACTCGAAAAATAGCAGTTGCTTTTTATAGACCGAAAATCCGAACCAACTCGAATTACTTTCACCCCTATACACTATATAGTATTTAAATTGCACTTACAATAAATTTACATTATCACTTTTAATATCATACATATTCTAGATAAACATATCTTTAAGAAAGGAAGTGTCCCTATTTTAAAGATACTACAAATATATATATATATATATATATATATATATATATATATATATATATATATAAACAAAACATTATATACATGTGCTCTTTTTCTCAGGGTATAAGAAAATTTTGGCCTACCCCAAAAACATATCCTCAGATTTATGAGAGTGGTGACTTCGTACAACGTCTTAATTTGGGACGTCTGCCTTACATAGATGATGCAGATGAAACATCATGCATCCTCTCTCTCTTGGTCATCACTAATGTTGGACATGAGCTAGACTTTTACTTAAATAAGTCAAACTTATTTAAAATAAAAATATTTAAATTTGACTTATCGCTTATAACAAGTCATGAATATAAACTTAGCATGACTTATTTGATTAATTTTTAATGCTTGGCCTAGTTTATTAGCCTGTTAAGTCAAACATATTTTTTAATGATTAAATATAATAAATCTTATTTATTAAAGAAATAATAAATATGAACTAAATAAAAGAGACACCACTAATAAATTTCTTCTAAACATATAATAAAAAAATAATATTAAACTCAAAATTGAATATTTAAAATATGAATGATTAAAAATTACATATATATAATATAATATATTAATAAATTTTGGCCTGATAAGCTATAAGACTAGGTCAATTATTAAGAGACTAAGCCTCTTTAAGAAAATAGATTTTATTTAATATTTTAGCCTAGCTTATTTTGATAATAGGTCGAGCCAAGCTAGGTCAAATCACGAGTTACTCACGAAGGGCTCGGCTCATTTTAGCTCTAGTCACCACCTCTGATCTCTTCTCTCTCTTGACTATTGATGGCGGAACTGGTTCCATGTCGATGACGTCGACGAGATCTAGTTCGACGGCGAGAGGGCAGCAATCGAAATGTCGACGGGGACAGGCGCTCATAGGAGTTCGGGGACGAGCGCGATGACAACTAGTGCTCATAAGGGAGGAGGGGGAGGTTGTAGAGGTGGCACCAGGTTGCAGAGATGGGTGTGGACGATGACGCTTGGAGGGGAGATTGTAGAGGTACAAGCGTCCGCCCCCATGTCCGTCGGGATTTGCCTTGACACCGATGGGTCGACACTATTCTAATTATTTTATTTCGAAGCAAAGATCCCTCCCAATTTTACTAGTATCATTTTTTTTAATTTTTGCATTTATCAATATTGAAATTGAGGAAAGGAAGTTTTCAAATTACATACTCAGATTTATTGTCGAATTTTACTTAGTAGAATAAATATAAAAAAAGTATTTATGGCAGAATGGGCTAGACATACCATTACCTAGTCCATTTATGTCTGGAGCAACATCGTCGATTTCATCTGTGGGACGCCCAATCAAAAGAAGAGGGGAGGTTACCTCAATTAGGAAGGCGAATTAGAAGAAGAGGGGGAGGCTGGGGTCCCGATAGAAGAAGAGGGGAGGAGGTTAGGCCGATCTGAACCATTCGTTTGATCTAATGATTTAGATTATGGGGGCGTTGCATAATGTTACACAAAAATGAATCTCATTAAACTCTTATATCTTATATTTAGTTATCAAATTGATATGTTTTAAAATTTTAATGTATTCTATAATTTTTTATAAAAAAATTACTAAAATAGGGGTAAAAAAGCTACCCAAAAAAACTGACGAGTTAGGGAATGATTTATTTTCCAAATGGATTTAAGATAATTTTTGTAAATTTAAAAAATGATTAAAAAAATAACGAATTGTTTTAACTAAAAAAGTGACCCCGATCCAAGCCTCTTTCACCATACTTATCATTTATCAAATAAAAAATATATGTGAATCAAATTAAATTATTTTAAATAAAAATGGATTAAACATCAGGATGACAGTCTAAATCTTTAGAGATTCAATTTGATGGTTTTGATGTAGAATGCAATTTTTAAAATATTATATTTAAAAACAATTGCAATGAACAGTACTTGGTTATTATTTTAGTCCACAGACTAATTCCACAAAATATATAAGCTGTGGAATTAATTAAATAATTATTTCCATCTCGGATGCCATATCCTCCTCCCACCCTCTCTCGTCAATCCATCAGCATGTTGAATTCCACATTCTAGAAACCTTCTTTTCTTATTCGTTTGATCCTCGTTCAACCTAAACAGCGACCTTCTTTAATTTGTTCTGTAGGGAAATAGAATATCATGCATCGAATTTAAATTGACGAAGCAAAAAAAAAAAACATTAAATTTAAGTTGTCATCTACATAGTATTCAAGTGTTGGATGTGGACTCCTGTCTCCTCTAGTCATAATTCTATTCCATGTATCATAAAAGTTACAGCATATATATAATATATATATATACGGTTTTTATCTGTAATTTTTTATATTGGTAGTCTCATAATTTATTTATTCGATTAGAAAATTTGCAGATACATAGGAGTAAAAGAAAATGAATATTAAAAAAAGTTGGGGAATGAATCGAATGATATGTCTCTCGGATGCATGCACAGAGCAGGCAGTCTTCCACTTGGGTGCACGGTGACAAGACAAGCAGATGATGCCACCGTCGATGGTGGATACGGCGACGGAAAAGGTGGTGCACAGAACATGCATCTGTGTGTGCATGCAGACAAGAACAATAATGGCTTGAAAGGGCAGCTGAAAGCTGCTGCCACCTGCATCTGGCCTCAAAAAGTTTCCACGCTTTGTCCACACAGATGCTTCATCTTCCCCAATCCTGAAAGTTTTCATCTCTGTAGACCCGAAACCGAAAGGTTGACTGAGAGGATCCTTCCATCCAATTTCCTGTGATATTGGCTTAAAAGAAAAAAAAAGGCAGGATGAGTAGTACAATCAGATTCCATCTCACTAACAAAATGTCAAAATCCATGTACTAACAGCATCTATGCTTAATCTGATGATTGCGTCAGGGTTTGCATGTCTCTGACAGCTCTGACAACAAAAAAAACTTGTTTCTATTTGTATGCCTGCTCCTAGGAAATGGTTGGTACCTTTGAGACCTTCTCCAGGGCGACTGGAGCTTGATTGGGTTTTCCTTCCATGCACCCTGGTCCACGGTCAGAGGAGTGAAGAGCCAGCTTTGCTCATCTTTCAGATTATTTTTATGTTCTGAATGAGGCATAATGTTTAGACAAATGATCCGTTTATGTTTCTTTTTGTTGAAGTTTGATCAAGAGATTCTGGAAATATAAAGGGGGAACCGATCAGAATTGACTGTTTTGAACTTTGAACAAATCCATCATTTCCAGATTAACTTTCGCTCTCAGCGCCTCTGACTCTGGTTTGCAGAGACCTTTGCTGTCTGGTTCTCATCTGCAATGTTTTTTTTATGTTCTGAATGAGGCATAATGTTTAGACAAATGATCCGTTTATGTTTCTTTTTGTTGAAGTTTGATCAAGAGATTCTGGAAATATAAAGGGGGAACCGATCAGAATTGACTGTTTTGAACTTTGAACAAATCCATCATTTCCAGATTAACTTTCGCTCTCAGCGCCTCTGACTCTGGTTTGCAGAGACCTTTGCTGTCTGGTTCTCATCTGCAATGTTTTTTTATTTGTTTAGGATGACATCCCCCCCAAGGTTAACTGTCTGTTTCCTGTTAAATTATAGATATAGCAATGATCGATTGCACCAGAAATACCAATAAACCTGCATCTCAGTAGCATGTGAGCGACAATGAATTTAACCAATTCTAAACAAATCGTACATCAGATTCATGTGGACCAGTTTTCCCCCAGCAGATGGTAAACCAATCTACTAGCTAGATTTGCTGAGATAGCAACAATCTTGTAACTAGATTGCTAGCTGCATCTAAAAATCACGTGTTCATGAATCTGGATGTTCAATGACATAAGCATCGGCGTCAGCTGCGGACATCTGGCAACGATGTTGACCCCCTTTCTACAGACCAATTAAGCAGGTCTGATTTGGCGAAACAGGAGGTCTGATTCAACCCTGCTGGTATTTTTTCTTATTCTAAATGTGCATCAACAGTGAAGAGAAAACAGCCAAACGCATCGTTACGTGAATCATTTGGATCCCTCAAAAACGCTGCTAGCGCGTAATTAACAGTAGACTTTCTTCAAAAAGACTTTTGAGTTGTTTTCTTGGTCATGGAAGATCTGATGCGTGCAGTGCAGAACAGTGCTAAACTGTATGGATCGTGTGCAGAATTCAGAATGAACGTGGCATCAGCATCGTCCATAGGTTACAGGGCGTCTCTTTACTATTCAAAATTTCAAACTGTGCGTTTAGACAGATAAAAAGAGATTGCACTCGTGCATTAATTCTCTGGTGACAAGGTAAGGAAAGAATTGGAAGAGGACAAGTCCACAATATGTGCTGATGAACGCACCAGGAAATTGTTGCAGTCCAAGTGATCTATGGAAACTGTCATTGTATGAATTGCATCAAGTTTTCCTGATAGATTTTTTTCCCCTATTTTCTGAATCAATAAGGACCACTTCGAGCTTGGAATATCGATGTTGGAATTAAGGAGGAGTGCATCCATTTCCCCAGTTCAAAAAGTGTGTGAAACATCGATATCAGGAATTTGAAAATAGGTGTTTTAAGGCTCTAAATTTGAACAATTTTAAGTTCTTCCCGTTAAAATCAGATTTCTATAAATTTTCAGGAACTCACATGTAAATGAGAAGTATTAAAATTATAGGCATAAAGATGAGTTTTCTAGCGACAAACGTTTGAAATTATCAGTGAACTTACCTATACTAATAGTAAATTTATGTATACTCGATCAACATTCACCACTCAACATCGTTTAAGTAAATTTGTTTGTTTTAATCATATATTAATAATAAATTCATATGGATGATAAATTACACCGTCGTATTACCGAAATTTCTCAGCACGTAATTATATCACGAGTCGTGTCTTATCTAATTAAATTGCTTTTTTTTTCACATCTGACTATATGTGCTTCAATATAAGTCCCAAACTTTAATATTATTCAATATAATTAAGACATTTATGCAATATATAGAAAACGTAATTAAGGTTGGAGCTCTGTAATTATGTAGAAAATGTGTCTTCTGACAAACAACCAGGGTATTTTATGCAATATGTTATTTACTTACTATTGTTTGCAAGCATGCGTACGTAATTCAATGCAATTTTTTTACAATATCTCTATTTTTATAAATTATTGTATCAAGTGATATTTTTTAGTTTATAAAAATTATAATAATCACTACCAAAATTTTATAATGTTTTATATTTTATATTATGTTATATCACGTTATGAATCCTATATCACATTTCATTGGGCTTCATCCAGTGGCCCAATTGGAGGGTTTTCCACATCATATTTTTTTTTATAATATTATAACATCCAAAATTGAGTTATAATAATATGATTATACAAAATATTTTCTTGCATTTTTTTTCCATTTATGGGTTAATGGAAATTATCCCTAATTGAGATTTTTTTCTTGAGCTCGCCACGAAAGACCAGATTATAGGATGTAAATATGTTTTTAATCACTTTTTATGTTGATTGCAATAATTGTAATAGTTGATATTATAATTATGTTATTTAAATTATACTTTAATTATATAAATTACTTTCAATATGTAATTCAGTGTATTTGGATGTGTATTGAGAATTCTCGTTGGGAAAGAGTATGAGCTTTATAGTTTTTTCCACCAAAACCACGTTAGTGTTACCCAAGAAATAAAAAGTCAGCGAATTCGAATAAATTGCTACAAAATATATGCTCTGTGTTGCTTTTTATGTGCTCATTACATCAAATTTTCTGAGAAACAAAACTAATATTTCTTAATCTCTGATAGTCTTACTAGGTTAGTTAAGTTCCATATCCAATTTCGTTTTTGGAGACTTAATTCTCCAATCCATTTGATTTAAGTTAAAATACTGATAAATAGTTTAAATTACTTTTTAAAACTAGTTACTTGTTTATTAATAAAAGAACATATAAATCATTATTTTCGTCAAATGAAAAAAACAAATCTTCAATATTATGAGAAATAAAGGGGTGTAGAAAAGTTATATATATTATGAAAATATTTAGAAATATAAAGGACATAATTTTCTTCTCTCACAAGAAAGTCATTTTTTCCACTAAACGAAGATAACTATTTTTTAATAGGTATACAAATTTAAAGTAATTAAATATATTTAAATAATTGCTTCATGAAACGATTAAGTTTAATACATTTTTTATTTTTATATAATAGAATTTTATCAATAATACATATATTTTTATTGGCTAACTTTTTTTTGCCAAAGATGAGTGAAAGAAAAGGTTCCGGAATTAACAGGATAAAAAGAACCTCAATGTAGGAAAGCCCATATCTAAAGAGAGACCACAAAAGGGCCAACAACTCAAAAAGAAGGCCCAAACCAAAAAAATGGCACCCTTGTAATATTTGCGAATTGAGCAAAATCTCTCCCTCGACCCTGCGCAGTGCGCACTTTGTAAGATCTGGTAAAAATCGCGAAAAGTGGACGACGACACAGGCAAATCTCTGCAAACAGCACAAAGAACACCATGCTCAGGTCATGTCATCACCTCTCCTCCCCGCCAACCTTCGCCTTCCTCTCCCACCTCACCCTCCCTTCCATCTCCTCTCTCAAGCTCTCCTCCGCCTCCTACTCCTCTGCCTCCTACTTCCGCAGACCGCGCTTGCCCATCGTCTCTCCTCCCCCCTCCTCCCCTTTCCGGAATTGGGCGCAGTCCTTGGCGGGCAGCGTTAGGCAGAGGCGTGAAGGCAGAGGTTAGTACTTGCTCTCGGATATTCGAATTGTAAGAGCTCTGCGGAATTTTGGATTTTTCGCATTTTTGTTGGAGTTTCCCTGTTGAATTATCATTGTAAACTTCTCTGTAGTCCACTTTAGTGCTGGGAATGATGAAAGGGAGAACAAAGAGCTGCTGGTGCAGCATCTTCTTGTCGGCGAGGACAACCTGAAGCTCTTGGTGGAACTCCAGCAGCGCATTTCTGGAGGTCTTTTTTCCTTCCAGTTGGCTCCCTCTGTTTGTTCTCTTTGAAACTTTTGCTTGTTGGATAAATATGAGTAATGGCTGAATTGCTGTATTCAAATAGGTTCTCGAGATAGAAAACGATGTAGCATGTCAGTTTGAAGTTAGGCTAACCACTGAATGCTTGCTAAACTGATTTAGAAGATAAAAATTGTGGAAAAAGTTTGTCATTTCAGTCTGTGAGTATTACCCTTCCTTCAACAAGAATCAGCATGTTATTCCTGTCATATGTGTTTATCTTGAAATAATATGCATTATGCAATACCCCCTATTACTAAGTTATCAGATGTGGACTGAAAAGAGTTGTAATCTTAGAAATGAACAGTGCTATATGTATCTTCTGAAAAATAAAAGCAATGCTTTATGTAGCAGTCTAGGACGTTAGAGTATCGTATACAGTACATATCATTTTGGCTAATCTTTGTGTCAGTGGAGGTTAATATTGTTATTTTTTGTTGTACTTCAGTTGTACTTCAATATTAAATAAAAAGGCTTCTGTTTAAGCGAAAAGGATTTTTGGAAAGGGAAAGTCATATGTACGGCTTGGAGGGAGATCTTTCATATCTTTCGAGATCCACCCTACAATATGGGGTCAAAAAGCCTTGTTAGCTTTCTAAGTAACTACGGATTATTTCCATATACTCTCCATCACACCAGAAAAAATGAAAGAGAAATACTCTTTGCAAGGCATAAGATATTGACTATGCCAATATCATGCTGCATCTTCATAAACTCTTTTCCTGCGTACTTCAGGACATGTGATTTCTGCCAATGTCATATGGAAACACTATAGTTTGCCATATTTACTAAGTAATTACTTGAAGTGATTCATTTACTCTATCTTTAAATCTTTTGCTATTTCACTGCTTGGTTATTGTCCCGCTTTGTTTGTGTCCTTCTCAAGAAATTGTTTTATTTTTCAAATTTCAGGAGTGGATTTAAGTGATTTAGCTGTGGAGTACTCGTTATGCCCATCAAAAGAAAATGGTGGAATGTTAGGTTGGATTAGGAGAGGCCAAACGGTACTCAAAAGTCAGAATTCTAATTTCTTCTATTTTCGCAGGAATTTACTTTACACGCTGAATCAACAACATATATAGTTAGCTTCCTAAAAGAAATGAAAACAGAAAAATATTTTATAGGTGGCCAGACTGATTGCTGAGAACATTGTGGTATATTCTTTAACAAATTTTTTGTGTGAAATTTAATAAAATATTAAAAATGTATTTTCTCTTTGTTTTCTTATTTTTCCTTCCTCGACCATTTGATGATAATAATATGTCTTTGTGTCACCTTAAGCACTACTTAAAGTTGCTTTAATGAGGAAATACATATATAAGGGAAATGCAATTGATGCTATAAAAACAGTTGAAAGTTTTAAGCTCAACAAAGTGTTTACTGTCTAGAGTTCAGTTTGGATTGAATGAACAAGAAATATTTGGTTTCTTAACATGCCTATTTGAAAATGGAGTATAAACTCAGGGGAAAGACACCAGGCAAAGTCCTCACATGGTTTCTTGCATGTCAGGGGAAACAAGCTACCCGATGGGTGGGTAATGATCTGAAGTTCTGAGGGTTCAATATAAGTAATGAGTATTTGTGAATCTACAGAATCTGAGATATGTGATTCCTCACAAGTTGATATAAGAACCTTATCACGTGAAAAAAGGGAATTATTGTCATATATCTTCTGGTTTTTTGTAACTAGATAATTTTCTGTATATCTAGAATGCGTTTTTATTATATTCGTTAACTGAGCTTTCACGTTGTATTTCATACTAACTAGGGAAAAAAGATGTTCCTTAGATACCTAACTTCAGTAATGCAATATTTTGTCCCCCATCTTCTAATCCTGCTGTTATCAATCTCTTCTAATTTTTTTGTTTCCTGTTGGCATGATTGCATGGTACTCTTGTTGGCTTATCAGTTTCATCAGAGTTTCCTTGAAGTACTTTCATTTACTAGTAATTACTCTTGTAGAATAAGCTACATATGGCTAACTTGATGCACTGCATAAAATAATTACTTTCTTGATTGGATTACGTGAGGTGATGTCTCTGTTTCTTGCTTTGCATGTACTTGTGATATGTAGGATAAAACTGCATGCACTTGTCTCATTCAATGATTTGAATGCTTGTTACTCATGAAGCTTCCTAAGCACACATTTTTTGTTTGCTCTCATCAATTTTAGGATTCATTTTCAGTGGCAGTCAATTTTTTATGGTCGTCAAAATGAATCCAAACTTGAGAAGTTATTTAATACCTCTGTGACAAATCTAACCAGGTTCCAGAATTTGAGGAAGCTGCGTTTACTGCTCCTTTAAATAAAGTTGTCCGTTGTAAAACTAAATTCGGATGGCACCTCCTTCAAGTGCTTTCTGAGAGGTATCATGACTAACTCAAATCATGTATAGAAGTTCATGATAATTAAGTTTTCAGATTGACTATCTCAAGTTCTACAACATCAGGGAAGAATCAATTGTTCAAGATATTGGACCAGAAGAACTTCATTCAAAAATGCAAGATCCAAACTTTATTGAGGAAGCTCAATTAATTGATGTCAGAGAACCTGAAGAAGTGTATGTTTCCTTCTTTCTTCATTGCAAAGTTCTTTCTTTCAAGTTTCAAATATTGCAGTTTTGATCATAATATAAGGTATCATGATTAAAGTTACTTACATTTTATTAGATAATGCAAAACATAAATCTTATCTGTAGTGATACTGTCTTGGCAAAACTGCATTTGGAATTGTCAAGCTTAGTCTGCATCAACCTTCATCTGAACTGTAACCGAAAAAAAAAACTTCATCTGAACTTCTTGCCTCTTTTCTCAATTTGTATACAAGCATGAGCCTCATTACTTATATGGAATGTGTCATTCTTTTGCAGTTAAATAATAATCATATTACTTTAATTCTGGAGGGTAATAATCATAGGAAGTTTAGAGGATCTATCAAAAGTTCTATTTTTATTTTCATGCAGTTTAGGAGTTAAAGTTTATGATTTGGGTAGAATATATTAGGCTTTTTGCTCTATTGAACTTGTCTTTGCTCTATTGAACTCCGCCTATGTTTTATAGCCGGTCCCAAACCCGGATAAAGGAGGAGGGTTGTGTTAGGCCCCGACAGCCAGCGTAAAATCCTGTCGAACCTCATGAACATGGATCAACGAATGCGTCGTATGATCCATGTAGCTTTGTTGTTGTTGTTGTTTGTTGAACTTGTCTTTTATTATGCCTGGGAAAAATAGTTTACATCAAGGTTACATGATAAGGTAGAATACTCTTTGAACTTTGATCTAGCTTTAAGTTAGAAAATAGTGTTTGTTTGTACATTTAGGCCTTGTACGTCTAAAAAAAGTCTTAGCCCCCCCCCCCCCCCCCCCCGACCTACGGTTTGTGTGTGTGAATGTGCAAAAGATCAGTGTAAATTTTGAATTAGTGCAGTAATTAGTTTCCATTTCAGATTTTTTGATGGGATTTACTTTTCAATTTTAATTTTATATTTCAGTTGAAGTATATCCATAACTTGAGTTTTCTGTTGGTGTAATTACTGGTTAGCATGCCATCAACTAAAAGTGGTAGCTAGCATCCTAGGCTTGAGATTGTCAGTCTACTTATTTTGCAGTTGATAAAAATATATATTGTTGTTGTATTTTTCTTGCCTATGTGAACATATACACCTTTCCGGATTCGCAAGTGCTCAACTTGTTTGTTCTCTACTTTGTACAACAGAGCTCAAGCTTCTTTGCCTGGTTTTAAGGTTCTTCCACTCCGTCAGTTTGGGACTTGGGGATCAGTGATAACTGATGAGTTTGATCCTCAAAAAGATACTTACATTTTGGTAATAACAATTTTTTTATCCCTTTTTCCATCTAGACATGCTCCTTATCGGTTCTTTTATATGAACTTTTAGATATTCATAGCTTATATGGGCATTGAACTGTTCATTATATATGACCCATTTATTCTTTCCCTTTTTATAGAAAATAAAGGATAGGTTAACCTTCTAATTACTAATGAATAACTGGACTTAAATTAAAGTTTCCTGGCATTTTCTTACAACAGAATCTACATTTGTTTTTATTTATTTCCGTGTTCATTAAAAAAACTGCCTAACTGCAGTGTCACCATGGCATGAGATCTCTACAAGTTGCCAATTGGTTACAAACACAGGTAATCCTGGCAATCTTTGACCTTATATTTATGGATGGTATCTTTCTGCGCTAGACACATGAGACAAAGTTATCTTTAAGTTTTACGGAAATAACTGTGCATGATCATGTCCTTTGAGTTTGGCAACAAAGATAATGCAAGCATTGAGTATCCATGTTGTGGTGCTTTGTAACAAGGTTTTGGTGTTGCAGGGGTTTAAGAGAGTTTTCAATGTAGCAGGAGGGATCCATGCCTACGCTATGAAAGCCGATCCTTCAATTCCAACATACTGAACATTTTTGCCGACGCTATGCAAGTTTCTTAAATTTGCATAATGACTTTACATAATCGATTTTATCGCCATTGTTGTCTACTACTATGAACTACGAAAGGTGCCTGCGTTCAGATTCTAGTAACTGGTGAGTTTGTTAGCAACCATGTGATGAGTAGAATAAGTTCAGTCTTGAGAACAAATGATGGAACAAGACAGGCCAACTATTTTAGATATTTGTTTTTTTTTCTTATATTTCTGAAGTATATTCAAAGGAAATGTAAAAAGAAAAGACAAATATTGAATTTTTTGCAGATGGACAAAATAAATCAGAGATGTTGAGTATATAAATCATTGAACATAACTTTGAACTCATTGACATAATCTAAATTGTTCCAAAGTAGAAAATATTAGTGAACAGGGTGTGTTTTCGTGTGTTTAAAAAAATGCTGAAAAGAACAATCAGCTAATATGTCTAACTATTAAGAAACAAATTATTACCTCGTTTATTACTTATGGAAGATATAATAATAACTGAAGCTTCATGATACTTTATTTGGTTATCAATTTTTTGAAAGATGTACAATCAAATATGTGATGACTTCTAACATTGACATGCCTAAAGAATAAATTAATTAATTACTCACACGACTGAACTATTGACAAGAAAATAAATTATTGCATCATATTAATTAAAGATTCATGACACAGTAAACGCATTTAAAAAATTAATGAGATAAATTATTAATTTTCTAAAAGATTGCATTATTGGCTAAGAAAAGTAATTAATTAATGACTCAATTAAATATTCCTGATATTGACTTAACACGACAGTTAATCTTTATAACTACGAAGAATGATCATTAATTCAAAAGAAAAAGAAATGGTTGTGTCATTTGATTTCAAGCTCGGGTGATTAAAGGTAGACTAAGAATCAATCATTTTGAAATGGTGCATGAAGTGTGTGATCCATTACATGGCCTGTGAGCTTGAATTTTATAGCGTCTGTGTGAGTTGATTTCTCTACGTCCTGTATGAATTTTACTGTTCAAAGTCGGCAGATTCTCTGTTAATTTAGTTTCTTCATGCTTAAGAAATAACCTACAATCAAGTGCATTCTTTATGCAACAACTATCCCTGAAAAAGGCTATTTTCCCTATAAAATTATGCATTTCTTTAGTCAAGATAGAAGTTAGAACCCACGTGATTAGTATGATGTTATGAATCTTGTGCAATAAGTTTTAATGAAATAAGATAGTTTTAGTTTGTTTACAAGACATTTTTGGTAAGTGATACATATTTGCTCTCATTTATTTCCAGACTAATCAATGTGGCAATTAATTAAGTCTATGTCAAGGTTACCTATGTTCACCATCATCATTATCTCCAACCACAGCACATTCTACAACTTTGTGAAAATATGACACCAAAAGATGTAAAATTAATATTTCAGTGATATCATTAGCACTACAATAATCAAATCAATTCTATGTTTTTTTTTTCGTTGCCACCCCGAAAGCGACCCTAATCAGTCAATCCGAAAATTGACAAAAAAATTTAAGTTCATGAATCATGCTTAAAAGTAAGGACTTACTATCCACTCCACCCCCAACTCAATTCAATGTTTGCAAAAGAAAAAACTCGTAACTCAATTTCATATTGGCAAAGGATTCAAACGAGTTTTTTTAACAAGAGGCGTTCATCCCCCACGCCGGCTACTAATTCCGACGTGTAGCTAAAATATTGTTGCACTATTGAACATGACAATGAAATGGATCAAACTGCAGCAGAGATCCACACACTGTTTGATCAGCAGTACCAAGACAGGTCCACGTACCATTCTTTGTCGTCCGGGGTGAGCACCTTCTTCTTCTTCTTCTTCTTTGCAGGACGAGTTGATGACCGCATGCCGTCCGCAGCGCCGCCGTCAAGTTCGGGACCCCAAATGTCTGGATATGAAATCATATGCAGCTCGTCGGGTTGCACCGCCTGACTTCCCTCGCCGGCGCCATCCGGCTTCCGGAGCAGCGCCTTGGGCGACACCAGCGTGCCGGAGTAGGTCATGGCGCGGCCGTAGGGGACGTCGACGGTCTCGGGGTCGAAGGCCTTGGCCCCGCGGTCGTAGTACGCAATCTGACCTCTTTCGTTGGACAGGATGATTTTGCCGTTCCACGTAGTGACAGGCGCCCAGGTGCAGTTGCTGTGTCGAACGTTCATCCAAGTCGGACGCGCCTGGATAAGATCCCGAATGCAGAGCAGCTTCTGCCACTTGAAGTCGTTCGACTTCGAGACCCATATGCAGATGCTTCGTTCATGATTGTATCTCTCCCAGTAGCACAGCTGCCCGTCCAGCTCGACGATGCCGGTGCTGCATGTCAGTGCCCAACTTCCCTCAGGAAGATCGACCAGTACGAAAGCCTCCGTCTTGGGGTCGAACGCAATGAGAGCATTGAGGTCCTCCGCGCCCACCGCCGAATTATTCAGCCACAGCAACAGTCCCCCGGCAAACACGGGCGGCGCCTTGGAGGAAACGGCAACCGGCGGGTCCTTGATGGGGCTCCAGGCCTCGTCGTGGCCGACGGTGAGCACCTCACACCCGGTGCTCCAGTCGAAAAAGTCCCCACGTATGAACACCCGGACCACAACGTACCGCCCCGTGGACTCGTTGAAGAAGAGGCCGCCGGCGGGCGGGGTCCCGCCGAATCGGTCGTGGGGCGCGGCGCCTCCCGGGAGCCGCACGGCTTCCTCCGTGCTCGGATTGATCAGGAAGCCGACGGTGGCGCCGAGAACGCACACCAGACCTCGGCAGGTGTTCGTCACGCTGAAGCTCTCACCCCGCCCTGTTCTCAGTTGCGCCCCGTTGATCCAGCGGCGGCCGCCACCATCATCGAAGTAGGTGAGCGCGACCATGCGCACCCAGAACATCCACTGGAAGAACAGGAGGCCATACAGCACGCCGCGCTCGGTGTCCCGGAGGTTGGCGTGCTGGGGAGCGAAAGAAGGGTGGGACACCATCGCCTGCCATGACTTGGACACAAGCTTCGATCGCAGGACGTACTTGGGCGGAAGCCTGCACAATATTTCGGGTATCAAGTCGTCCAACACGAGCTTGGGGCGGTCGTCCGCCAACGTCTTCTGCTCCGGCGATGTCATCGCCGAGGACGCATCAGCTGCTTCCGCCGTTTTCTGGTTGGTGCCCGACGAGTCCATGTACCTTCTCTTTGTTGTCTCAGAAAATTATCAAGAGCCTAAAGAATAAAAATAAAACGGCCTTGTCAAAAGTATGTACCTTTAAACCTAATTAATACCAAAACTATTTTTTATATAAATAAAATATATATATATATATAGAGAGAGAGAGAGAGAGAGAGAGGAAATGTAGAAAAAAAACACGATCAAATTAAAAGGATGAGCATAATATACGATCAATAATTTGAACACGATCAAATTTAGATTGAAGGAAAGAAATCTGCGAGAATCTGGAAACGCATACAAAGGAAATCTTTTCAGGCTCTCCTACACAAAATAATTTCATGAATCAGATCCACGTTCATTTTAATGAGCACACCAGGAAAAAACGGCAACGAAGTCCTCGGAAACTAAACAAAGAGGGATAAATTGTATACCCCCCTCTCTCTCTCTCTCATATTATTTACAAGGAGTATTTGCAAATCAGTGGAAAAACAGTGCATGCATTGACGATCTCTTCTTCTTCATGAGGAGAAATTACGATGTAGAACAAGGAAGGAAAAATCTTAAACACTGAACACCACTCTCCAAAACATCGAAGGAACTGAGAGAGAGAGAGAGAGAGAGAGAGAGAGAGTTCAGGCAAGAGAAATTTCACCTGGAGATGTGGCGGTGGATTCCTTTTGGGCAAATTCTGAAGGACTCCAAGTTGTTTTATAGTCCGGGCCAGTGGCAAACAAGGAAAATGAGCAACAGTGGAGGGCAAAGGAAAAGGAAGTCAATTATTTTGGTCAATGACGGAAGGCCAAAAAAAGGAATGTCATTTAAGAAAATGTGCTGCAAAAATGTACATTTTTGGGGTATAATTAATTAAATAAATCAATTGCATGTGTTGATTAATGCTGAAAGGACTTACAATTTGATATATAAAGACATTTTTATAACAAAAAGCGAAGAGATAAATGGTCATTTAATGATTTCATAAATATGCTTACACATGAAGTTAAATTGATGACCTTTGGGATATATTTCATATACATAAATTTCACTTTTTTTTCTCTACATTTTACAATAGGCATACTACTTATCAAAGATGCATTCTTTACCGTGAAAAGATGCGGCCCTAATAAAACGCTACTTGTGGATTAGTGAAATGTGAACATTAATCGAAGAAGATTCTTTATTCGATAATTAATTAAAGTTAGTGATAAGTCACACATTGGAGACTTAAAAAGACTATGCCACCTAAGCTTGACATGATCATGTTGACTTAACTTTTTAAAGGATGTTTTTAATAAAAAAAAATATCTGTGTTTGTCTACAAATCTTTAATTTCAAAATAAAAAAAAATGCGACAATTGAACTTATCAATTCATAATATTCTTAAACTTCAATGTAATGAGGATCAAATATGTAAGGCGGTCATATTTCTTAGTGATAGTACGGATTGCTTATACTCTATAAAAACTATTTATGCACCAAACAGAAATTTAATTAAATACAATTATTAACTAAAGAAATATATGTATTTTGTCAGAGTTCTACCAAATCTAATAGTACTTGAAAAAGTAAACCTTCATCATATGATGCATATAATTAAATGCATATAGAAAACGTATACAGAAAAGTTTAGCACTCCTATATGAGAATATATGTGTTGTTGATCTCTCAAACCACGCAACATGTAGAATGTCAACATACTTAGAGCCGTATTTTTTAATTTTTTTTCCTTAAGACGAAAATAAATTCTTTGGTTCAGTAAAAAGTCCAACTGAGCCATTTTATTTTAAAATTAATGCCAACATTTTAAAAAGCTGATTAGGTATCGAACGTTCGTGCTAATTTTGTTACAGTATCTTTATAAAATAAAAATAAAAATAATTGAATTAAGAGCTTAATTATAAACAGTGGGAGTAAGAGCTTATTGTCCTGTGATAGGAACAACAAAAAAGATGGGAGCGACAAGTTCTTTGGATCACCTCGAGCACGTTATTCCTGTCTAATTAAGCAACTGAGAGCAAGTGTTGTGTTGAAAACAAAATTATTCAAAATATATTTGTTGCATCGAAGGGGACGAGCAAAAAGAATAGTGGGAATATTATGATGTGCACAAACTGTAGATCAGGTGTACAGTGCATCACTGCATCTCAATGTCTTTGTTCTGTCAACAAGTAAAATTATCACTAAATTATTTGCTCTATTCAAAATACTATTTTTTAATCAATTTTAAATTTTTTTATCTAAATTATAATTTTTCTTTACCTTGCCTTTTATTTTTAGATTTAATAGAGTCCTACATCATCTGAAGTGTATGACCCCCATACACCTAGCGCCCACCGTTTGAACTAATCGGATGGTGGGCGATAGAGCCTAAATGGAGAAGGTCGTTGGCGTGGTGCCTGATGGCGAGGAGCTCACGGTGGAGGAGTGCAACCTCCTCTCCGTCGCCTAAAAGAACGTGATCGGCGCCCGTCGTGACTCCTGGCGCATCATCTCCTCCATTGAGCAGAAGAAAGAGGCTCGCAACAACGTAGACCACATCGCCACCATCCGCACCTATGGTCCTGGATTGAGTCAAAACACACCTCCATCTGCGACGGAATCCTCTGCCTCCTTGACACCTGCCTCGTCCCTACTGTAGTTACTTCGGATTCCAAGGTCTTCTACCTCAAGTACCTCATAGAGCTTGATGTTGATGTTCACCATACCGCAGGCAGTGGCGCGACAGAGCTATCGCTTGAGCTCATCATTTTAGCGACGCCGGGGGAGGGATCGTGAGAGCGTCAAGGCGGCAATCGAGGCGACGGCCGAGGAGGGCGGCGTCTGCAAAGGCGACGAACCAAAACACACGTGCTTCTCCCTCTGCGATTGTGTTTCTGCTTCTGGGTGTCGCTCTCCTTCCGCGAGGCAAAGAAGGCCGGCCGATCCCGATCTCCTGTGAGGCGAAGAAGGCGATCATTCCGATGAGTTTTCTTCCTCGATCCGATGATATGATGACAGGTAGGCTGATGGCGCTGAAGAAGGTGTGGTGGAGTGTAGTAGATTTTGATTAGATCAAAATCAAGTAACAAGTGATATTTATAATATATATAATTGTGTGTACAAATACACCAACTAATTACAAAAAATCTACACACCAACTCAACACTCAAGTACACTCTCACACCTCACTCCTCACGGATGGACAACTCACAGTACACTCCTCACTTTAACTACACCACACTCGTGCAAGAGCACTACACACTACACTATCACATCACACAATGCCTTCACTCACAAAGCAACACCACACTCACACACTTGCTGCTCACACTTCTCACTTGATGCACGAGAGCATGGGAGCCATGCCTATTTATAGGCAGCCATGTCGGTGCCCCAAGTAATAATATCCACATATTATAATATTATATGTAATCTTCTAGATAATAACATTCTAGATACTAATACTAGAAGCTACAAAGTATGTCGGTTGGGGTATGGGATATGTCGGTGCTGACTTCAACATTCCCCCTCAGCATCGACATTCTTTTTTACGATTGTTCTAGATGTCATGCCAAGATGTCATTGAAACTCTTCAAACTTGGCGTTGTTTAATCCTTTAGTGAGCGTGTCTGCAACTTGATCTTGTGTTCGTACGTATATTAATTTAATATCACCTTGCAGCACTTTCTCTCTGAGAAAATGATAGTGAACTTCGACATGTTTTGTTCGTGCATGAAATACTGGATTTTCAGCTAGGCGAATTTCAGACTGATTATCGCAATATAATTCTATCGCTGATATAAATCCTTTAGTAATTGTGCTAGTCATGTGCACTCTTGAGCTGCCATTGCACATGCTCTATATTCAGCTTCTGTACTTGATAAAGATATAGTAGGCTGCCTTTTACTGCACCATGATATTGCTCCAGATCCGAGGCTGAATATATAGCCAGTAGTAGAACGTCGAGTATCAAGATCTCCAGCATAGTCAACATCACAGAAGCCACTCAAGGTACATGATATATTCTTTTTATAGAATATTCCATAGTCGATTGTACCCTTAATATATCTTAATATTCGTCGGACTGCTTCAAGATGAGACTTTTTTGACTCTTGCATGAATCTACTAATAACTCCAACAACATGTGTGATATTAGGACGTCAGCGTGAGATATATTAAGCTTCTCACTAGTTGTCTATACATGGTTACATCTCTTAATTCTTTACCCTTGGTAGAGCATAACTTTGCATTTACCTCCATTGGTGTTGAGATAGGCTTGCAATCAAGCATTCCAAATTTCTCGAGTAGATTTTGAGCATACTTATGTTGACATAAGAATAGTTCTTCTTTTGTTGAATCGACTTCAAGACCAAGGAAGTGTTTTAGCTCACCAAATCTGAAAGCATGTAGAGAGATTGTCTCAAACTTGATAGATCTCTTTGTCATGATCTCCTGTAATAATTAAGTCGTCAACATAAATTAGCATGATTGCTAATTTATCTTCTTGAGCCTTCATGAATAGGTTGAAATCGGCTGGCGCCATATAGTAGCCACATTACTTTAAGAACTATGCGATCTTTCCGAACCATGCCCTTGGTGCTTGCTTAAGCCCATATAATACCTTCTTCAATTTACATACATAACTTGAATGATTAATAGACTCGAATCCCTGAGGTTGCTCCATATAGATGTCATGATTTAACTCTCCATGCAAGAATGCATTCTTGACATCCATTTGCCATAACTTCCATGATTTGCTTGCAGCTAAAGCCAATAAGACACGTACCGTGGTGATATTTGCTACTGGACTGAATGTCTCTTCATAAACGAAGCCATATTTGTGAGAGAATTCTCGAGCTACAAGACGAGCCTTGTACCTTTTGACGGATCCGTCAGGCTTTCTCTTTAGCTTGTAGACTCATTTGCAGGATATAGGTTGTACATTGCTTGGCTTTGGAACTAGATCCCACGTGTCATTCTGATGTAGAGCTTGGATCTCTTCTTCCATTGCTGACATCCATTTTTGACACTTGGATGCTTCCTCGAATGTGTTAGGCTCCTTCTATTCGACGTCTTCAATTAATGCTGCATTTGCATATTTTGGATTAGGCCTTCGTTGTCTGCTTGATCTCCTTGGGGCTGCAATGTCTTCTTCGATCATCGGATCTTCTATCTGACTTGACCTTTCTTCTTCAGGAGATCTTTGGTGTTCTCCAGTTTGCCACGAATTCTTCTTCTTCTTTGAGGCTTCCCTTCTTCTTGTTCCTCAGTAGAATAAAGTGTTTCTCTTGTTAGCTCGTCGACTTGAACTTGAACATTTTTTTCAATATCACTTGTGTTGGGCAACGTTGCATCCTTTGAAGGCCACTAGGATGATGCTTCATCGAACACCACATTTCGAGAGATGTGAATTCGTCTGGTTGTTAGATCACAACATCTCCATCCTTTTCGTTGGTTATCATATTCAACGAATATGCAGCGCATTGCCTTCTTATCAAACTTAGTATGAAAATTATCTGTAACGAAGACATAGCAAACACATCCAAAGACACGGAAATGACTCACCGTGGGCTTAGTCTTCCACAACTTCTCATACGGTAAGACAAATCCAAGCTTTGCTTGAGGAAGCTTATTAATGACATGCGCAGCTGTCTTCATACACTCCACCCAGAATCGTGGAGGTACATTCTTTGCCTGCAGCGTGCTTCTGTATATCTCTGTTCGATGACGATTCTTCCTCTCGGCCACACCATTTTGTTGTGGTGTGTTAGGACAAGTGAGCTGACGGCGTATATGACATGCTCGTAGATATTCAGAGAATTCCTCTAATATATACTCTCCTTCATTGTCTGTGCGCAAGCATTGAATCCTTCGATCGAGCTCCTTCTCGACCTTCTCTTTAAATTATTTAAACTTTAATAGTGCTTCGGATTTCTCCTTCATGAAGTCCACCCAGGCGTATCTTGAGAAGTCATCAATCAAGGTAATCATGTAGCAAAATCCATGAATAGATGGTTGCTTCACACGACCAAATACATCAGAGTGCACTAGCTCCAATGGTGCCTTGGCTCTGAACTTCGACTCCTCGTAAGGTAGTTGATGAGCTTTACCGAATTGACAACCTGCATAGATAATATCTTCTCGGACATCTAGGCTGGGAAGTCCCTTCACCGTGGACTTATTCATCATTGCCTTCAACCTTTTATAGCTAAAATGTCCGAGCCTTGCATGCCAAAGATCTGCTATCTCATTTTTTCTTGTCTTGTCTATGTATGCTTCTTGAGCAGACATTACATAGACAAACTCTAATCTTTTTCCTTCCATTATTGGTGGAGCAGTGAGCTTCAGACTCTTATAGACTTTGACGTCTTTTGGCCCAAATACTACATAATTGTCGGAAGAAATAAGTTGAGAAACCGATAATAAGTTTTTGGACATACCCGACACATGGTAGACATGATCCAGCTCCACCTCATGTGATCCGAATCGAGGAACTACTGTTGCTTTGCCGATATGAGTGATTGGCAGTCGAGTGTTGTTTGTCGTTACCACCATACGATCACCTCTATACTTCGACATGCTACAAAGCTTCTCTTCATCTCCTGCCATATGGTTCGAACAACCGGAATCAACTATCCAATCATTATGATAGTTAATACCTCTATTGTTTGATGCGATGAGAGCTTCTTCTTCTTTGAAAGGCTCCTCGATACAGGTCATTGCTAGATCCATTGCTTCCTCAGGTTCTTTTTCGTAGTTGAGGGTGATCTCTTCTATTGTAAGTGCAACTTCAAGATCCCATTCCTCTTCACTTTCATTGTCATGAGAAGTGGCTGCATTTTCTTCCTCACGCTTGTGCCAACAATCACGTGCATAGTGGCCTTTCTTTCCACAATTATAACAGCGAACATCTTTTCGATGAGATTTCTTCTCCTCTTGATCTTCTTTGCTTGGGCCTCGGTAACCTCCCCCTCGTTGTGGACCTCTGCCTCGTCCACGTCTTGACCAGCCTTACTGATGCCCCTTTTGATTTTCTCCATTATTGTAATTCTTTATGACTTTATTAGGATGTGAAGGCTTTTTCCTGTTGAATAAAGCCTTCTCTTCATCCTTTATCGAGATCTTGGATATTTGAGTATCTAGGTCTTCTTGGTTGGACAAGATACTCTTCATTTCTGTGAGAGTTGGTTCTTGAGCCCAACCTCTAATAGCAGTGATGAGACTATTATATTTAGGATGTAAATCATGAATGATAATTCTACGCATTCTTGTTTCAGTAATAGCATTTTGTGGATCTAACTTAGTAATCTCATCACATATAGATTTAATTTTGGAGAAGTATTGACTCACCGACATGTCGCCTTGCTTTATGGAGATCAAGTCGTTCTCCAATCGCTGCAATTTTGCATCATTCTTCTTTGTAAAGAGTGTGGCCAAGGTGTCCCAAGCCTTCTTAGGTGTCTCTTTGTCTCTAATCTTCTGAAGAAATTCATCCTCCACTACAGTGGCCACCACGTACATGGCTTTTCCGACTTTGCACTCTCACTTCTTTAGCTCTTCTGGATTTGTTGGTGGTGTAGTATCATTTTCGCCAATAATACTGCATACGAATACTCCAATTATTATAATTATTATGATTGAGTTTCTCGATGGAGTTTACCGAGGATCCGAAATCTGTCATGATGACTTGGTGAACACCTCTATATCACTCAAGTAAGCGTAGTCCCGGACTAACGAGCTTCACAATCCCAGATTGTGCACTAGCAGAATTTCTCCTTAATTATTCTCTTACCAACTTGCTCCTCACTTTTCTTGCACCGTCTCGAACCGGCAGAGTCTCCACATAACTTGCTTTGGCAAAATCTCGAACTGACGGAATCTCCTCACGTGCCAACCTGCTCTGATGCCACTTGCTAGTTGATTTTGATCTAATCAAAATATTCTACATGGAGCACATCGGTGGCGGCGACGGAGGAGGAGGAGAGAAGGACGGAGCGTGGTTCATGGCATGGGAGATCGCGCTTCTCCGGCAGCTCGACCACCCGAATGTTGTACGACTGGAAGGGGTTGCGGCGTCATGGGTGCCATGGCGACCTCCATCTACCTCGTCTTCAAGTACATGGACCACAACCTTGTCGGACTCCTCGCCACCACCCCCTCCCACCGTGTCGTCTTCACGCGCGCACAAATGACATCCATCCGATTAGATCAGATGACTCAAATGCGTGTGGTTGTACGCATTCATGTGTATGATACCCATTAATCCCTTTTATTATTGACAGCATATATTTCCTCTTATCTTCTTTTCCTCCTTTAATTCATTCTCCATTTCTTTGGTATCTCATTTTTAATACTTTATTCCATGTTAAAATGTTCCATTTTTTTCATAATTTCCTTTTTTTCAGGTAAGATAACCTTCGACCACCGATCTTTAGGACTACTACCACTTGACTAATATAAAAATATAATTAAATATAGTATATGGAAATATAATTAAATTGAAAATAAATGTGGGCACACATGCCTCATTAGATTTTTTAACACTCATTCTCTAGAGGAGACTTAAAACTATAAATTATGCATTTCTTGGTCAAGATATATTTTGTGCAATTAGTATGATGATATGAATCTTGTGCAATAAGTTTTCAATGAAATAATGTAGCTTTAGTTTGTTTACATGGCATTTTTGTTAAGTGATGCATATTTACTTTCTCATTGATTTCCAGAATAATCAATGTGACAATTAATCAAGAATACATCAGGGTTACCAGCTATACTCACTGTCATCATCGTTATCTCGAACCACAGCACATTCTACAACTTTATGAAAATATGACACCAAAAGGTGTAAGATCAATATTTCATTGATAAACCTCATTATTAGCACTCCGGCGACCAACTCCGGCATAGAACAAAATTTTATCACACTACTGAACATGACATGATTATTGAACAAAATATCACACTATTGAACAAGATTATTGATCACACTGCAGCAGAGTTCCACACACTGTTTCATCAGAAGAACCAAGACATGTCCACGTGCAATTCTTCGTCGTCCGAGGTGAGCACCTTCTTCTTCTTCTTCTTTGCACGACGAGGTGATGAGTATTGCATGCCGTCCGCAGCGCCGCCGTCAAGCTCGGGTCCCCAGATGTCTGGGTACGAAACCATACGCAGTTCGTCGGGCTGCACCGTCTGACTTCCCTCGCCGGCGCCATCCGGCTTCCGCAGCAGCGCCTTGGGAGACACCAGCGTGCCGGAGTAGGTCATGGCGCGGCCGTAGGGGACGTCGGCGGTCTCGGGGTCGAAGGCCTTGGCCCCGAGGTCGTAGTACGCAATCTGACCTCTTTCGTTCGACAGGATGATTTTGCCGTTCCACGTAGTGACAGGCGCCCAAGTGCAGTTGCTGTGTCGAACGTTCATCCAAGTCGGACGCGCCTGGATAAGATCCCGAATGCAGAGCAGCTTCTGCCACTTGAAGTCGTTCGACTTCGAGACCCATATGCAGATGCTTAGTTCATGATTGTATCTCTCCCAGTAGCACAGCTGCCCGTCCAGCTCGACGATGCCGGTGCTGCAAGTCAGTGCACAACTTCCCTCTGGAAGATCGACCTGTACGAAGGCCTCCTTCTTGGGGTCGAACGCGATGAGAGCATTGAGGTCCTCCGCGTGCACCATCGAATTATTCATTAGCCACAGCAACAGACCCCCCGCGAACACGGGCGGCGCCTTGGGGGAAACGGCAACCGGCGAGTCCTTGACGGGGCGCCAGGTATCGTCGTGGCCGACGGTGAGCACCTCGCACCCGGTGCTCCAGTCGTGCCAGTCCCCGCGTATGAACACCCGGACCACAACGTACCGCCCCGTGGTCTCGTCGAAGAAGAGGCCGCCGGCGGGCGGGGTCCCGCCAAATACGTCGTGGGGCGCGGCGCCTCCCGGGAGCCGCACGGCTTCCTCCATGCTCGGATTGATCAGGAAGCTGACGGTGGCGCCGAGAACGCACACCAGGCCTCGGCAGGTGTTTGTCACGCTGAATTTCTCATCCCGCCCTGTACTCAGTTGCGCCCCGTTGATCCAGCGGCGGCCGCCACCGTCATCGAAGTAGGTGAGCGCGACCATGCGCACCCAGAACATCCACTGGAAGAACAGGAGGCCATACAGCACGCCGCGCTCGGTGTCCCGGAGTTTGGCGTGCTAGGGTGCGAAGGAAGGGTGGGACACCATCGCCTGCCATGACTTGGACACAAGATTCGATCGCAGAACGTACTTGGGCGGAAGCCTGCACAATATTTCGGGTATCAAGTCGTCCAACACGAGCTTGAGGCGTTCATCCGCCGACGTCTTCTGTTCCGCCGACGTCATCTCCTCGGACGCATCAGCTGCTTCTGCCTTTTTCTGGTTGGTGCCTGGCAAGTCCATGCTTCTCTTTGTTGTCTAGAAAATTATTAATTCCGAGCCTAAAGGACAAAATTAAAATGGCCATGCCAAGAAGACAATATGCATGCATAATCAGAAAAAGATATACTGCAAAGGCGTGAGTACTGAACTGTAAAAATAAAGGACGAACAGGAGAAAAAAAAAGACAATATTTAGGATAAGCCAAGAAAATTAAAAGGACGAGAATAATATATGATCAATAATTTCAAGAAGATCAAATTTAGATTGAAGGAAAGAAATCTAAATGTGAATCTGGGCATGCATAGGAAGATTTTTTCTGGCTCTCCTGCACAAAATGGTTTCATGAATCAGATCCGCATTCATGCATCAGTTTAATGAGCACACCAGGAAAAAGGTTCAACGAAATCCTCAAGAACTAAAAAAAACACAGATAAATCATGACCATTATAATATCAAAAAAAATTCTATACGCTCGTATTACAAATCAGTGGAAAAACAGTGCATGCATTCACGATCTCTTCTTCTTCTTCTTCTTGAGAAATTGAGAAGTAGAACAAAGAAGGAAAAATCTTGAACACTAGAGACCCCTCTTCAAAACATCTAAAGAACTGAGAGAGAGAGAGAGAGAGAGAGAGAGAGAGAGAGAGAGAGAGAGAGAGAGAGAGAGAGAGAGAGAGAGAGAGAGAGAGAGAGAGATTTCACCTGGAGATGTGGTGGATTCCCTTTGTGCAAATTCTGAAGGACTCGAAGTTGTTTTATAATCAGGGCCAGTGGCAAACAAGGAGAATAAGCAATAATGGAGGGCAAAGGAAAAGGAATTCATTTGTTTTGGTAAATGGCGGAAGACCAAAAAAGGAGGGTCATTTAAGAAAATGTGCTGTAAATATGAACATTTGGTGTATGATCAATTAAAGAAATTAATGATATGTTAATTCACGCGTAAAGGATTTAAAATTTGATATGAGTATTAATGTGACAATTTTTATCACAAAAAAGCAAAGAGGGATATGGGCATTTAATGATTCCTTAAAGATGTTTGCACATGAAGCATGAATACATGAAGTTAAATTGATGACCTCGGATATATATCATCTCCATTTGAACAGAACATTTGATCATAATCAAATATGGATGGGATGACTCGGTCAGCATTAATTAGGTCAAGATTTATTATTTCCCTCTGGGAGCATTGAATTAATCTTGTGTTATTAGTGGACTTAAGCTACAAAAATATTTGATAAGAAGGTTGTGCATACATGACTTTGAATTAAGAGGTTCATGTTAAATAATACTTGCAATTGATTCAAATACCAATTTAATTATATTTCATCTATTTTATTCCTCCTATGACTACAATATATCGTGTTACTACATTTTCATGAGATGCATGAAAAATGTTACCATCCTTTTGGGAATAACACATGAATAAGATATATATATTAGGTGAACCCTTTACACGATTATTTCATTGTGCTAACACAGAAGACTTAAATATAAAATATTATTGGTGGAGACAAACAACTCTAGTTTTCGTGAATCCAAGAACTTACATATACTTTTTGGAGATATATTCATAATGTGCATGAGTTAATAAGTTTTATTAGGGCTCAATATATTGGGTGATTTCATTTAGAAAATAGTGGAAATACCTATCCAATTGCAGGAGATCTATCTCTGAAATTGTAAGGATGGAAACATTTGAATATGCATGTGTGTTTTTGCCTTAGAGAGCCTTGGAGTTAGACCTAGCTAGTATATGGAAATACAATTGAATTGAAAATAAATGGGGCACATGTTTCACTAGATATTTGAACACCTTTTCTATTGTGTTATTGTTTGGCTATTTCACCTTTTGTTTCTCACCCTAACAAATTCAAATATTCATCATGACATATATACCATGTAGTATTTTTTTTTTTTTTTGCTTTAATAACTCAGATATTCAGAAAGCATCAAATATCCACAACCTTGCATATAAAATATGCTTGACAAAAAATGTGCACTACAAAGTATATTGACAACACTCCATACTTAATGAACTCCACAAAGTGTAAGCTTAAATTATAGGTGTAAGAAAAATAACTAGCTCATACATTAAGGAGATCAATTATCCAAATTAGGACTTCTTGACTTGCTCTAACACTATATTAAATTAGAGATGATCATTATCTTAAACATTTAAGCTGATGATAATGGTCTCATCATATTTGATGTGAAGAATTATGGTCTATACTTTTACTACTATTTCGCATGCATACAACACCTATGGCACGATTATTCTTCTGCGTAAACACATGCATGGCGCCAATTTAACACATTTCAAATGTTTTACACATTTAATATTTGAGGATATCAAGATGCATGTTCAGAAATATTTTATACAATAGAGACTTAGAATGCAATATTCTTTATATACTCTAATACCATTTTAATTTGGATAAGTTAACCATCTATGCAAAAAGTTTAGCTAATAAATAATACATACATCTTTATATTTATATTCTTAATATTTTCATACTTCGACGAACATCTACATGATTGTAATGTTTTTTGTTTGTATGCAATTAATGTCTCTTAATTAATACGCTCACAAAATCTATAAAGTTGAAACTAAAAATAAATAAGTTTGTCATGATGTCTCGAAATATGCATACGTACATAATGACATAAAAAGTGCAAGAAAAGACAAACCATACAGTTATATGTTCCAACGATATAATTATTACTTGTATGGATTATCGAACGTTGGATAATATAACATATTTGTCCTAGCTGCAATCAACATGTTAGAAGAGATTACCTACACATGATAACTACTTCAATTAACTATGTTACTTAAACCATCATATTATCCATTGAATATAACAAACAATTGCTATAAGGAAGAATTCTATATATTTATAATAATTATAGGCCTCTTTATCGAACAAAATACAATAGTGTTGTAATACAACCACATTGTGCTAAGAAGCTTGCCACAATGTTAGTTTTGTGAAATCAAAAGAGCCTAAGATTTTTAGGTGTCACCAAATGAATTTGCAACACATCAAAATTGAAAGTGATTTGACAAGTTTAATGAGATACATAAAAAAAAGAGAGGAAATCACATTGACATCTCAAAAACACTTTGGCCGGTTGTTGGGAAGCTTTAGCATATTTTCATTCTTTTGAGATAAACAAGCAATTTTTAACAATCTAGAACATCACTATAAGTGTTGACTATAATTGACTTGGCCGATTGTTGGGAAGCTTTAGCATATTTTCATTCTTTTGAGATAAACAAACAATTTTTAACAATCTAGAGCATCACTATAAGTGTTGACTATAATTGACTAGTTTATTAGGTCAGATGCTATGAACGAAAGGTTTTTAGACATATCAAAAATATAGATGCAATCTTTATAAATTGCTAGTTTCACAATAAAAAAAAAATTAATTCCTTTTTCCAATATTGAGATGGATCTATGTTTTTCTCCATTGAAAAGAGGAAATTTTAACAATATTTTGTTGTATATTTTTCTTTGCAATAGAGTAAACCACAAGGTAGTCCTCATGCTTCCACATCCATAGCCACGGATAAAAGTACATATTTATGAAAAGTTATGGAAAATGTATGTGCATATTTATGAAAAGTTATGGAAAATGTAATATATGCACTAATAATTTTGATTCCTTTCTTAAGAAATCAAGTTATTTACATATATCTTGTTCTCACTTTTTAAAGTTAATCATTTCATATATATAATATTAAACATAATTATTTATCCTAAAATTCAACTTGTAAGATGAACATCATAAACACAAAAAAAAATATGTACGATGGATAATAGAAAGATATATTTTGATTAAAATAAAATATTATGCATAATTATACGTTATTTTAAGTGTATATTTATTGGTTCTAGAGTAATAATTTTTATTTTATTACTTTAGATAAATTTTCATATAATTTATACATATATACACATGTACAAAAATTTTACCTTTTTCTTTCTATACACTTTAAGTCTTGACCCCTTCCCCCAGCTTCTAGTCCTGGTTCCATCTTTGCCCGCAACAACAAATGAATCATTAGATGCTTTAAGAATAAATCCTGCAATCCTTCCCTCTTCTCCTCCTATTTCAAAAGGATGCATCCATGTTTAATTTAAACTAGTTATGAGATGAGGGTTGCAAGTGGATCGAGATAGTATTTTTGAAGCGAGGACTCTAATTGGAACAAGATAGGGTCTTTTTTAACAAGTATGTTCGTGGATATTCTCATATTCCTTAAGCTTGGTTCCACACATTATGTATGTGATAAATGGTGTGTATAACACTTGCAAAAGGATGGAATAGGAACTCCATATGTTTATCAAAGATGCATTCTTACCATGAAAATATGCAGCCCTAGTAAACACTATGAACACTAATCAAAGAAGTCTTTTCATTTGATTTTTAATACAGTTATTGATAAGTTACACGTCAGAGGCCTAAAAAAACTATGCGGATTAAGCCAGATATGATCATGCTGATTTACCTTTTTAAAGCATGTTTTGGAAAAATATCTATATTTGTCTACAAATATTTAATTACAAAATAAGAATGCATCAATTGAACTTACCATTTCATAATATTCTTAAACTTCAATGTTATAACGACCGAATATTCAAGGTGGTGATATTTATGCTATATATTGTTTGTACTATGGGAAAAAAGTAATGCACCAAACACAACATATTATTTACACTTTGAGAAAAAAACATTCTTGATGTAAATGCATATAGAAAACATATGTACATAGAAAATCTTAGTTGTCTTATATGAAAAGATATGCGTTTTTAATCTCTCAACAACAACATATTTAGAGCCATTTTTTTGTATTTTTCATCAAGAGGAAAACAAATTCTTTGGTTCAGAAAGAATGCACAATTGACCCATTTTATTTTGTAATTAATGCCAACATTTTAAAATCAGATTAGGCATGGAACCTTGGTGCCAGCTTTGTCATAGCTGGATCAATGCAATCAGTTTGTATATATCTAGTTCAACCATATTTTTTCTAGAATAACTTTAGTTATAAAAAGTAGTATATTTTTTTTTAGACTCTAGGCATGCCTTGGATTATCATGGGAGGAATGTTAGGTATATATGATAGCACACCCTTGATTTTGTAGGATGCATTTTGAGAAAATCGTATGGGCTGAGACTCAAAGCGAACAATCTGAATTTCTTTTGAAAGTCTCACCTGTTCTAACTAGGCATGTGACCCAAGGTGACACATATTAGTAGAGTGATAGTAATTAAGTCTCTATTCGACTACTCTAGATATTGTGGTAGCAACAAAAAATATGTTGATTGGCACATTCAATTAACAAAGTTATGTCACAAGTGATTCACTAAGTATTAGTAACCTCAAATTCGATCTTTAAAATTATCGTTGTCAAGCATATTTGTCTTAAACATTATTATTTTTCATCATGTTTTCGAAGTATGTAGTCAGATATTAATAGCCCTGAACTTCGAAAATCTTTCTCGGGACAAAAAAAGTGCACAATGCATCACTACATGTCGACATATTTGTCCTTTATCTTATTACCCACTTAACAAATAGCATATCTAATGGCTTATAAAATAATATATTAATTTTATTCAAAAACATTGTTTCTTTTTTTATTTTTGTTGAAAAAATATTGTTTCTTTTATCAATTTTAATTTGTTTATTATCTGCATTCTCCTATAATTTTTTTCTTCACTTTGCCTTTTAATTTGCTATTTAACATCTTTCCTCTAGTTTTATCAATTCCCTTTATTTTAGTTACCTCCTTTCAATTTTCTTCCTCCTTTAACTCATTCTCCATTTCCTTTCTTTCATCTCTCATTTTTTATGCTCATATTGTAACTTATTCCACGATACATTCCATTTTTTTAATTCCTTTGTTTTCAGGTAAGACAACGTTGTTGGTTCTTTTCTGGTCGAACATGATCTTAAGGACCAACTAGATTTTATTGGATTTTCTGGTTCTATGTATATGAATCAATATTCGCAAATGAATTGGTTGGATCCATACATAGGTCTATTTTGAAAGGACTAATTAAAGTATAAATCATATATTATTCATTATACCTAATATTAAATGAGAAGGTAAAGATGGCATTAACTTTATGAATTGTATAAGCTTATAAGTTACTCAAAATGACTTATAAGTACTTTTGACATTTTCTCTATTTGGTAACTGAAAAAAAAGCTAATAAACATTTATTTTATTTGCTTATAAATTAGGAAGTAAGAAAAAAGTTTATCAATATGATTAATAAATATACTATTTTGCCCTTAGAATATATATAACTTTTCTTCACATATTTTTTATGTTATAATATTAATGACATTTTGGTCATTTAATTAAAATAATAATTATAATTTTTTTTATAATCAAACACGTAACTATTTATTTTTAAAATAAGCTTCAATAACTAAACTACTTATGAACACTTTAGCTTATCAATTATTTTATATTAGCTAAATGAAATGAACCTCAGTCTGACTTCGAGCAACTTATTGATACAATTAGCACGAAAGCAAAGAAACCTTATTGTATAAGTAATATTTTAAGTGATATTATTTGAAATTTGATGAAATTTTGTATGATCAAAATTGTAGTGCTAATGTAGCACCGGATCTTTTGGCCTACAAATTTGGTCCCATTGTCCTCGCTTGGGCACATTAGACATCTATTGCACTGACAATTCTATTTCTAATTAATGTAATTTAAGATTTTCTCTAAAAGGTAATTAAAAAATACATTTTATTTTAATATTATAATTCTATGAACCATAATGTATGCATTATTAACATATTCCAGATGATTCCACAGCACATGGTCGTCTTCACTTTCACCATAAACTGTGTTCTACTTGATTATTCGAACATGATCAAACTTTCACGTTAATTTGCACAAATAGTTTTAGGATAAGGTGTATATATATATATATATGCTGCCAAAGTTTTTTCTTTTTCAATTCTTCCAACATAACTAACATATATAAACTTCCTGATCAACATCTTCTATATGGAATTGATCCTACGCTGCCTATAAATCTTTTCCTTTCCTTTCCTTTCATTTCTCCACCCCATCAGAGGAGTCTCCTACATGCTACTTCTTATAGCTCACCAAATGTTGGGATGCGCCGACATGGGAGCTACGAGTTGCGCCGCTGCCTGAGCTCCCTCGCAGCCGCCGGGCGTCGGCTTCTGCAGCAGCGTCTTGGGCGACAGGAGCGTCCCGGTGTAGGTCATGACGCGGCCGTAAGGCACGGAGGCGATCTCCGGCTCGAAGGTCTTGGCCCGGAGGTCGTAGTACGTCATTTGGCATCTCCCGTTCGACATGACGATTTTGCCGCGCCACGCGGCCACGGGCGCCCAGTCGCGCTTCGCGTCGTGAACGCTCGCCGCTATCAAGTCGTCGACGCAGTACGACGTTTGCCACTCGATCAAGACGAAGGCCTCCTTCTTGGGGTCGAACCCAACGAGAGCCCGCGGGGCGTCTTCGTGCAGGTCGAAGGGGTCTTTGACGAGCCACAGCATCAGTCGCCCGACGAACACCGGCGGCGCGTCGTGGGAGGCCGGAAACGGCGGGTCCGCGACGGGACGCCAGGCGCCGCCGGGGCCCAACGTGAGAATCTCGCACCCGGTGCTACCGTCGAAGCGCCGGAACATCCGGAGGACGTCGTATCGCCCCGTGCGCTCGTCGAAGAAGAGGCCGCCGGAGGGCGGCGCGGAGTCGCTATCGGCTCCGCCGGGGAGCGTCGCCGCCTCCTCGATGCTCGGGTTCACGAGGAAGCCGGCGGCGGAGCCGAGCACGCACAGCATGCCGCGGCACTCTTTCGTCACGCTGTAGGTCTGCAGGCGATGGCCGAACGTGCTCAGGTGCGCCCCGTTGACGTAGCGGCGGCCGCCATCTTCGAAGTAGGTGAGGGCGACGTAGCGCAGCCAGAACATCCAGTGGACGAAGAGGAGCCCGCCGATCTGGTGGCGCGCAGTGTCGTGGAACCTGATGTGCCGGGGCACGAAGGAGCTGTGGGTGACCGTCGCCTGCCATGACTTGGAGACGACCTTGGAACGAAACACGTACTTGGGAGGAAGCCTGCATAGTATTTCGGGTATCACGTCGTCGCACTCGAGCTTGGATTCATCAGCTGCAGCGTGAATCAATGTCTGGTTGTTCCCAAATATCACCATGTTTTTTTTCTGTACTTTGCTGCCGATGGAAGGAAAAAAACATGTTAGATTATAAATTCTTTGAAGTTAATTAATGGAAAATTTGAAGAAATTTAAACTTGAAATGGTTATTAAAGATTAAGTATTGAAAATAAAAATCACGGCAATAAGAAACGCCTAAAAAGGACAAAATAGAAAAGGAAATTAATGGATATAATTGGCGAGAGAGAGACAAAATAAGAAATAAAATGTGATACAGAAAAGATCCTAGAAAAACGAGGAAATATGGAAACACACAAGAAAAGGAAATTCGTTTTAAGGGAGATAAAAAGAAGAATGATATGGGCAATAATAATAATAATAATGAAAGGTGAATAAAATAGAGGGCACAATTTCAACTAATTGAGAATAAATGAAATGAATGAAATGAGGAACACAAATGTAAATGTATATTAAATATTAAATAAAAATAGAATGAGGACGGGAAGGATAAGATAAAATTGTGACTTTAGTGGAAAGTAAATAAAAATTTTTGAATTCATACTTAGTATTAAATAAATTATTTATTGGATATTTTCTGAATAATTGTATTAATAACATTATTCTATAAAAAATAGGCCATTGGTAAGAAACTAATCGAATTATGACCTATGCCCAACTTTAGAATTAAACATATTATAATGCTAAAAAATAAATGATTGTAAATAATGCCAGCATCACACTTGTAGTTGCATCCGCGACCGCCTCCGGCTACGCCGTCGTCTCATCAGCTCAAGAAACCCCTTCTCAAAAAATCAACTCAAGTTCAAGAAACACCAAAACCCCTTCTCAAAAAATCAACTCAAGTTCAAGAAACACCAAAACCCCTTCTCAAAAAATCAACTCAAGTTCAAGAAACACCAAAACCCCTTCTCAAAAAATCAACTCAAGTTCAAGAAACACCAAAACCCCTAACGGCAGCGACGGGGGCTAGACGAGGGAAAAGGGCGACGCTTGTTGCGGGTGAGACAAAAAGGGGGAGAGGGAGGGGTGAAGGAGGAGTGACCTTAAAAAGTAGAACAAGGATGTAGAAAGCTAATTAAATTTATTCCATATGAACATATTATATATATAGTTAGGATTATATATATATATATATATCAATCGAATGCTAAAAAATAATAATTTTATTAATTATTAAGATCTTATATGAATGGAAATAGATCAGTAGTAACGCATTTTTAGAAAATGAATATGCACCATGTCTAATTTTGCAATGAAAAACAAAAAAAAAACTTTCACGTAGCCACCAAAAAATTTTGAAATAAATTAAACCCCATTCCAATAACAAGGAAAAAAAACTATAATCAATATAAGTGGACCTAAAGTGTACACAAATCAATGGACACATTCGAACATCATTCTGGAGAAAGATGCAAGAAGGACGAATAAATAATGGCAAGAGAGAAGGAAAATTAAGAGAGAAAAAAGCAAAGGAGGAGAAAGACACTAGAAGAGGAAGAAGAAAAAAGTAACAACGAAAAAATAAATTGTAAAACACTCTGAACAAGCATGAGTTATATATAAGACCTCTTACACTAGAGATCTTAATAGAGAGGTCGATGATAGAGAAAGCATGAGGGAGAGAGGAGTCAGAAAAAAAAAGTGTGTCACCTTCGAATGCGAATTCCTTTATTTTATGCAGAACTCTAGAGGCAGCAATGATACTTCCCCTTGGTTTTCTAATTTGTTCGTGAGAACTGATGCAAGAACAACTCAGAAATAAAACAGCTAGCAATTGATAAGGAGAATTAGAACGGAGGAGGAGGGGAGAATTATAAAGGCAAGATCACTCGGTACTGTTTTATAGAAAGGGTTAGTGGCAAACATGGAAATAAGCAACAATAGATGAAAATTTGTTTTATAAAAAATCACAATATTTGTAAATTGGATATTTAATTAATACAAAAATAATAGAATGATATGCCTATATACATATATTGTGATATAAATCCATAATTCATCTTTAGGTCAAGGTTGAGATTTCGTTGTAACTGAAAAAAAATGAAACAATATACTGACATGTTAATTAATTAATGCCAACCGTTACAAATTAAGTAGCGATATGAATTTATGCCATTTACCGAAAGAGGAAAAAAAAAAGAAAATAAAACTTGATATTGCATATCCTCCCAATTTTAAAAGAATAAAAAAATAAAGAAAATTATTAGTTCCGTGCATGTTCCATATTTTTGGTTAAGAAATAATTGACTACTAACTAAAAAACTTTGTTGCACTAGATTGCCATTATTTTTTTTTTTCAGCTGCACGCATTTAAAAATATGGTGATATATATATATATATATATATATATATATATATATATGTATATATATATCGCTTGTAAGAAAAGAAGAATAAGTATATTGCGCCGTGACATATGGAAGATTTCACTAACTTAAACAATCTACGTAGTACGGATTAAGTGATGTCTGTCATGCAACTCATTTATCTTTAATTTTCATAAATGAAAATTGCATTGAGGCTTTATGTTATAACCTTCAAATTTTATTTCGTTATATTAAATTCATAGTAAATGTTGTCGTCTCATTTCTTCTTCATTATGTACTTAGTGGTGATAATCTTGTAAATGATCCTAGAAAATTTTTCAGCGATTGATTAGCTCGTAATTAATTGGCATATTTGCTACACTTCATTCCTTTATATCTTTTTTGTTATGGACATAATATCTAAAAGTTAACGAATACAAATCTGAACATTTATTTTTTCGATTAATATGTGTTGTCTCGTATCGCTAGTCTTATATTTGTTGCCGATTACATCCTGATTTATTGTTTAATTGCCAAGCTCCATTAAAATTTGCAAGAAGTTTTCTATTTTTTTCTTTTTTCTTTTTGAATAAAATGCAGGAGACAGTTGTTGTAGTCACATTGCATGCAGACACTGAAAAGATGAAGACATTTCGCCTTTTCTGTTTTCCCATTTTTTGTCAGTTCATGAAACTAATTTTATTTATTTTTTGTCTCTCTCTCATTGATTACCCATTTTAATGTAAATTATCACTTTTAGTAAATGAATTAAGCCATTGACTATTTTTATGACTTTTGTTAGTGGAAATTAATGACGTCCGTAATGCAATGCAATGCTTATCAACACTTTTGTCATGGGTATTTTTATGTCAGCTTATTCAACTCGTTTTATAATACTACAATACTTTACTGATTTTAATGTGAAATATCCTTCTCTTTCAATTCCATGCATAATTATATAATGCAGAATGGTAAAGAACATATACAAAAAAAGAAAGTTTTTCCTTGAATAAGTTGGAATATTAGTAAACAGCATCATGCATGCCTTATAGTACATTAAATGTTGTATTTAATTGAAATAAACTGGCAAGTGGTAATGTTATCCCTCCCAGCACATTAAGTGTCAATTATTGTAAGAAAAAACTTAATGCAAATTAATTAATACACAAATTAATTAATTTAATGCAAATAAATCTTTATTACTATGAAGAAAAAAACTAATTATAATCAATTTTTGTTTGAAAGTAGTTGGAGGTTGACCAAATTAAAGATTAATCATAGAAGTTTTTTTTACTAAAACAAAATGGCTGACACATATTTTCTTATGTAATTTTTACTGGGTAGGGTAGCAGGATTCAAGCTTATTTAGTATATTCGTATAGTCCTGAATCTCCTTATTGATATTTTATGTCTTTGTAAAACAAAATGGTTGAAGAATATTTTTTAGAAGAATAAAGCAGTGGGTATAAATATCTTTATTTTAGCTTGTATTTGGATGAAAGAGAATAAAATTTTAAAATATAATATTTTAAGTAAAATATTTTATTATAAATAATAATGATAAGAAATATTAAAATTAAAATGATTTAAAATTAAAATAAAAGGAAAAATAAAAAGTAAAAAATGAAAGAATATAACTATCTTATGATTTTGAAGAATATATATATTCTTACGAGGAGAATAAAAATGACGATTTCATCATTATTGTTTCACATTTTCTGATATTTGATCAAAATATTCTTATATTATCTCGTGTTTGTTTATATTATCGAAATATGATGATATTCTAATGATTATTCTAGAATCAAATGACCTCTAATTAAGGAGAGGGTTGAAAACGATAAAATATGTTTTATTTATGTTGTCAACTAAGAAAAAATATTTGTAATAGAAAATTTGGTAATTAATAATTTGTAAATGATTTTATTTTATTTCACCCTCCTTAATTGACATGCAACTTGAGATAATATTTTTGACGGTTCTTCTGTCATTACATTCATCCCAACTTGAATTAATTGTCATATTTGTCCCATTTTTCTTAATTAATTGCTAACTGCCTTAAAGTTTTTTTTGCAGGTTCAACTTTTTGTGGGAGTAATATAAAATGCAGGAGACAGTTGTTGAGCTCGCAGTGCATGCAGAGAAGAAGACAGGGAAATGTTTATGTTTCTTCTTTGTTTTTGTGTGGTAGTCCCAGTGCATGCAGACTCTGGCGTCGGTTGGCTTTGGAGCTTTCTCTTATATATCACTCGCATTTCTCTCTCCACCACCCTCACTTTCTCTCCTTCGTGGATTGAACAGGATGACGTGAGTTATGACCCAGCAATAAATGAACTAAGCCGTTGACGTTTCCAGTGATTTTATCTGACCTGATACATAAAATATACCTATATATATGGAGAGGGAGGAGGGGGAAAGAGAAAGAGAGTGAAGTTTACACGTGAAACTACAACACGCATGCTTGAGCCAGAATAAAAATAACACTTCAACGTGTGCAATAGCGACTGGGAGAACGAATGAGACACAAGGGGTGGAAAGAGAAAAATGAAGTTGAGATATCATGATACTTTACTCATTTAATTTGCAATATTTGAAGAAGAAAACAAAAATTCATATTACTGATTCTGTCATTATATCATTTAATATACTTATCTTGTTCCATCCTCTATTTTAAATGTCCATGCGTAATCATTAATACAGAGTGGTATTTCACATAAAAAAACCTAAGAAAAAGAAAATTGTACCCTTTTGGTCTGAATTAACTCGGACTTTTAATCAAGATGCATCACTAAAAAATGGACACGTTATTAAATCGTTATGATGTCAGAACAAGCTTAATTACTATTAATTAAGCAATAAAATAGTTCGATGTTGATCGAAATTTCAATATGTTGCACTTGGAGTTTTTTTCCTGAAAAAAATGGCTGGCTGCCTCCTCGTCTCATATTTTGTTTAGGTATTTAATACTACTAGGATTTATTTTGGAATATTAGATAACACTTTTTTTATTATATTTGTGAAGTTAAATTTGTGTAGTACAGATTGATATTGGTGAAATAACCATCTTTTAATTAGAATACTTGTAAATATAATAAAGTGCATTGTTTGAGGTCATTATTATAATTGAAAATGTACATGGGCCCCCACGGAGTCTGATGCAGTATAATTGGGCCTTCGCTTACCTGGGCTGATCACTAAATGAGCCTGCGCAATCAAGGCCTTGATATGCTGCGAGCCTGCGACACTTGAAATAAAAGTTCTGGGCCTCTTGTGCTCTTGCAACTCACAAGGAATTAAATTTGGGCCAAAAAGTTTAAATTCTGTTTGGGCCGGATTAATTTTGATCATTATTTTAAATCAACTTAAACTTGTCTGATTAATTTATAAAAAATAAAATAAGAAGAAAGCTCTTAATAATAATAATAATGTGTATAAGAAATTCAAAGAGTTGGATTAATTTTTAAAGGAAAAAGATGGAAACTCTTAAGAATATTATACTGCACGAATCATTCGGCCTGTATCGAAATCAAATTGAAAAGGCGAAAATCAATCACCAAAACGGCAGAAAATAAAGAAGCAAGGCAATGAACCTCGATATCGTAACATCTTTCCATTATTATTATTTAAAAAAGCAAGAGATAAATATAAAAAAAATTAAACAACTTGATTCCCGGCAAACTCTCCAGACCTCCCCCTTCAAAAGTCCAAAGCACATTCCCCTGCACCCCCTTCTCCTCCAACTCATCCCCTCTCTCTCACCACTCAATCGCACACCACCTCCTCCTCTCTCTCCCCTTCTCTCCTCGCAGCCCACAATCGAACCCCGTCACCCCTTTTCCCATATTACGACTCTTCACCTCAACCCTCGCGCCTTGTTTCATGCAACCACGTCCACCGCTTGACGCAGCTGCCCTCCCCCTCCTCCGCCCCCCGCACCACCACCACCACCTCCGCCCCTCCTCCTCCCCGTCCTCCGTCCACCGCTATGGGCAACTGCTTCTCCAATGACAAGAACAAGAGCCCCGCTGAACCGGCCGAGGCCGCCGACGTGGCCCCAACCTCGGACGCGACGTCCGATCAGGCCTGTGCAGCGCCCCAGAAGGCTCCGGCTCCGGCGGCCGCCTGCCGCCCGCCGGCCAAGCCGGCGCCGATTGGCCCGGTGCTCGGAAGGCCCATGGAGGACGTCCGGACAACGTACAGCATCGGCAAGGAGCTCGGACGGGGGCAGTTCGGCGTCACGCACCTGTGCACGCACAAGACCACGGGGGAGCAGTTCGCGTGCAAGACCATCGCGAAGCGGAAGCTGACGAACAAGGAGGACATCGAGGACGTGAGGAGGGAGGTCCAGATCATGTACCACCTCTCGGGGCAGCCCAACATCGTGGAGCTCAAGGGAGCGTTCGAGGACAAGCAGTCGGTGCACCTCGTCATGGAGCTGTGCGCGGGCGGGGAGCTCTTCGACAGGATCATCGCCAAGGGCCACTACACGGAGCGCGCCGCCGCCTCGCTGTTGCGGACCATCGTGCAGATCGTGCACACGTGCCACTCCATGGGTGTCATACACAGGGACCTGAAGCCCGAGAACTTTTTGCTCCTCAACAAGGACGAGAACGCGCCGCTCAAGGCCACGGATTTTGGCCTCTCTGTTTTCTTCAAGGAAGGTTTGCATCCAGCATATGAAGAAAACATGCATTACGTCTGCAATTGCATGCATGCCTCCGCCTCTCTGTTTTCTGTTGTCATATATTGATCAGAGGATTGTTGTTATTTTTATTTCTTATCAATGATGACGGAATTGAGTATAGCTGAATGGTGCAGGCATTATATGGTGTTGCAGACAGAAGAAAATCTAACATCCTACCTGTTCAATCTAGGGCACCGTTGGTAGTTTCTAGACAAAATCTGCCAAGTTGAATTCCAAATCTGAAAGAACTTATTTAATGCCCTGCATGCAGTTTCAATAAAAAGCTTCTAGAATGCATAATGTACATTAATGCTTTTCTAAGAATGCATAATGTACGTTCCTAGGCTATGTAGAATGCATAAGGTAGGTTCACCCTTTTCTAAGAATGTATAATGCACGTTCTTAGGACATTTATAATGCATAACGTAGGTTCATCCTCGTCACCATGATTGTGTTACTGTTACCGTGGTATGAAAACTTGGATATGTGTTCAGATAGTGCTGACATATGCGGGGATTTGCAGTAGTAATTGATGCTCATGTTCTTTTGCAAATATTTGATAGGATCATAGTGCCTAATTCTGAGTGGAAAAAACTGTTCTTCTCATTGTTAAACAGGAGAGGTGTTCAGAGACATAGTTGGCAGTGCATACTACATAGCACCGGAAGTCTTGAAGAGGAAATACGGCCCAGAAGCAGATATTTGGAGCATTGGAGTTATGCTTTACATTTTCCTCTGTGGAGTTCCACCATTTTGGGCTGGTAGTTTTTCCTTCTGAATTCAGACTTCTGATCTTTTTTTATCTACAGTAGCAATTGTAGGTTGATAAACTTTACTTGTTACAACAGAATCGGAGCATGGAATCTTCAATGCCATCCTAAGAGCACAAGTAGATTTTACGAGTGATCCATGGCCTAACATCTCAGCTGGTGCAAAAGATCTTGTGAAAAAGATGCTGAACGCAGATCCAAAGCAAAGGCTAACAGCATTCCAAGTTCTAAGTAAGCATGATTTATTGATTAATATAGATTTTGTTGGTGCCGTGAAACAAAGTATAATGCATCTGACTTCGTGTTCTTATGTTGGCAGATCATCCTTGGATCAAAGAAGATGGAGAAGCACCTGATACTCCTCTTGATAATGCGGTACTCAACAGATTGAAACAATTCAGAGCAATGAACCAGTTCAAGAAGGCTGCACTAAGGGTAAACTCATGCCACTGGTCATAAATTTTATCGTTGATTTGGTGTAATTTTATTGATTTTAAGTTAACAAAAGAGAAGAATAAATGATCTGATCGATGTATAATTGAGTTAAGCCAGAACATTCTTAGCTCTGAACATGAATTCTGTCAATTTCTTCAGGTAATTGCAGGCTGCCTATCAGAGGAAGAGATCAGAGGCCTGAAGGAAATGTTCAAGAACATGGATTCTGACAATAGCGGAACCATAACTCTTGAAGAGCTCAAGCAAGGACTGTGCAAGCAAGGCACAAAGCTCTCCGAATTCGAGCTCCAACAGCTAATGGAGGCCGTGAGTTTTACTACGATGCATTTCAGAACTGATCTGTTCGAAAGGTCACTTTGTTCACTCATGCTCCTCTATAATCTTCAAACACCACAGGCCGATGCTGATGGGAACGGGACGATCGATTACGAAGAATTCATCACAGCAACAGTGCACATGAACCGGATGGACAGAGAGGAGCATCTGTACACTGCATTCCAATTTTTCGACAAGGACAACAGCGGGTAATTATGATCAAATTGCAACGAAATCAGAAGTGGTTTCTAAACTAACAAGGTCATGTCTTTTCTAATGACTTCTTCGCTCTCTTCAGTTTCATCACCAAGGAGGAGCTCGAACAAGCTCTCAAGGAGAAAGGTATGTACGACGGCCAGGAGATCAAGGACGTCATCTCAGAAGCCGATGCCGACAACGTAAGCAATAACATCACACCCATGCATGCATAATGCATTACGTACGTGGACAATATATATGATTCATATGTACGTACGATACATGCAGGATGGAAGAATCAACTACGACGAATTCGTGGCCATGATCAGAAAAGGGAATCCCGACCCAAACCCGAAGAAGAGGAGAGATGTGTTCGTCTGATCGATCTGAACACAGCACAGATGCATACAAGTACGGGTTTGTTTTGAGAGATGGATAGCGTTCATGTAGCTTTTGGTCTGTAATTTTGGCATGCTTGAGGAACAATGGGATTTTGGAGGGGGGATCTCATCAACCAAAGGAGCATTATGAAGGAAGGAAGCAAAGGGCATGATTCAGGAACAATGAGGTGCATGATGATCATTTTTTGATGCAACAGATTCAAATGTACATCTTTGTAAACAGGAAAGAGAAAAAAAGAAAAAGATCATTTGGGATGGAGAGCTTAGCTGTGGGAAAGTTGAAAACGAAAAAGATGGATGTGGTGCTTGAAGCTTTTTTAATTTTATTTTCTTGATTTCTCAAATCATCAGTTAGGCAAAACATACTGTACAATCTGTTGCCTCGTACATAATAGATCTCTTTCAACCAGCGGCTAGCTATTAATACAGTGAGTTGCAGAAAAAAAAAATGGAATAAGTATACATGATCACATATCTGTTTTTTCTTAAAAAACACTATTCTAATATGATCACATATCCAATAACAAAAAAAATTATGGTATTTAAACCTCAGAGATATCTCAAAATTGGATTTTATGTGTCCGTTGATGAAATTTAACCATTTCCCCTAAAGAAAATTGGTCTCAATTTGCCATGTCTAGAAAATTATTTTTCGCAGAAAAATGAAAATATGTCATTTTTTCTACCGAGACAACATATATATAGAATCAACAGAACATATTTAATAGAAATAAAACAAAAGATATCATCTATCGAGATATATATTAATTAATTAAACATAAACGTGTACTGTTAAATTGATTTTTGACACTTCTTTCTATATATATATATATTTTAATATAAACAAATGAGGGTTCCATGTGGACACAAAAGTGGAGCACCAATCCAAGTGGATCATAGTTCATACCAAACTATTATTTTTTCTCACACGTCCAGCTCATGAATACTGTTCCTCGAGTTAAAGAAAAAGAAAATAAAACCCCTAAATTTATGGTTTTTTCTCCTATCAAGAAAACGAAGCCTGGAGATGGGAAATGACCTCCAAGCTCATCAAACCCCGTCCCCACAAAAATATTAATTATTTTTTCAATAAATAATTTACAAAAATTTCGAGTTCCCCACCTTATCAATAATAAGATTAATTAATATCAATAAGCACAAGCAGACGGTATATAAATAAGAGCTCAAAATCCTATGTTTTATGTTTTTTAATTTCACGATATCCCATTTTTTTTAATATTTTAAGAAATGGGAGGGAGATGAGTCAAAAGAACGATAAGATTTGGTAAAGCATGCCAAAGTGGCGGTGACCACACCGCTTTTGGTCGCCCCCCTGCCGCCCGCCGGAAGAAACTAAAGAAAGGGGAGGATTTTTTTGCCCCAAATCGTGGGGTTTTGGGAGCTCTCGAATCCGAATTAGAGCTCGATTTCGCTCCAAGGTCGCTTGTTCCTTCTTGATTCAGCTGGGTTGGGAGAATTTTGATCTCCTTGGGAAGCGGACGATAGGGAGGGTTCTCCAGGTTTGGACGCTTGCTTGCAGTGTACGGATAAGGGTTGGAGGGTTGTCTTTCTCCGTGACGAGCTACTTTGGCTTCGTATTTATTGCTTCTTTGGGAAAGGTTGGTGCTTAGTGGGTTCGTCTGGATTCTTCAGCTGCGGAGGGGGTTTCTGAGGCCAGTTGTGGTTGGAAGGGTGTTATCTGTGGCTTTATAGCGGTGCTGGCAGCGACTGCAGCAGCGGCGGCGGCGGAGGTGGTCTGGAGGTGATGGTGACGTTGGATGGGGAGTAGGAGGGGCGGGATCGGAGTGGAAGATGGTAAACAGGCGCCCGGCGGCATGCCGAGTTTCGTTGCCTCGTTCTCAGGGTTCCCGAACATGTGAGTGGATCGTGGTTGATCCTTCGCTTTCTTTTGTTTCGTCCTTTTGGTTGACTTCTCCTGTGGTAAAGGTGGAATGTTTTTCTTTGGGCGTCGGAGTTCACTTGATTCAGAAAAGTTCCCTCATTTTAGATTTGAAAGTTGTGTGCTTTGTCTACGCCAAGACTTGAAACTTGTGAAGTTTGGTTGTTTTTTTTTCTCCTTTTCCCATTGAATTGTCTTCAGAGTACTTCATCAAGAAAGGATAATAGTTTATGTACTTGAAGTTGCATCATTCAAATGGAGGATACATGCTCGCTAATTGTACTCTATATGAGATGCCCGTGGATCTGGAAACAATGTTCTTGGTAATGAATATTGTCACGTCTGCCAATTAATAAATTTGTACGGATATTTGATGAAAGCAACTGCAATGGAATTGCTTAACCTGGAAAAGATCTACACTACGATGTTCAACTACTTTGCTGTATGCTGGATAACATTTGATATCCAGCTTATATGGCTTTTTTCAGGAGACAAAAAAGCTGAGTTAATTATCTGAGTATACAAATTGCATCTAATCAGCTCCAAGTAGTCATTCTTATTTAGTGCTGAATTTGGTTTTAGTTGACAATATAATGATGCATTATAACTCTCAGAATCATGACCATGATATGGTTTTGTCATATACTAAAATGCTTTATACTGTGGTTTCCATGGAAGTTACCTGTTGGATCTCTCCGAGGGCTACCTTTCTCATAATGGAGAACCAGATATACTTAGGAACTGATATTGAAGTGATTGTGATTGTGTATTAATGATGGGATTGTACTTACATAATATATTTATAAGGTTGTGTCCAACTCTCTCCAGTTGATTTCCTTTAAACACGTGAGCACAGTGGCTAATTGGTGAATACAAATGTGGACCTTGTTAAGTGAGTTTCAACTTAGAACATTCTGCGGTTTGAATTGTCCCTGAAAAGTTATTAGAATTTTGGTTTTAAATGACTCAAGAGAACATGGAAACACTAAAAAAAATATATGGAGCATTCATGTTCTGGAATGACCATAAAACCTCTTGCATCATATATAGATTTATTTATTTTGTTTGCTTATTCACTGGTGATTAAAGTTACAACTTTTCTGGTGCACTCATAATAATGCACCAGTGCAGGCATGATTGAGCCAGCATAAAGTAACAGTGTAGCATCAATGTTGCATGTTATCCTGGTGGCCTTGGCTTGTTAATGAAATGAGACTCCTTACTGCTAATTTTGTAGGCTTATTCTTGCAGTTTTAAACACTATATACTATTTTTCATATGATTAATGCAGCCAGTATCATCTTTGTGAATAATTTAGTCTTATTTATAATATACATATTTTGAGAACTAGTCTCTTTGTGCTTGAGTTGCATTAAAAGTTATTGTTGTTTCTTAAAATATTTATACCAAGCAAATATTGACTACTTAAATGACATGGATTTTTTGTCGAAAAAATGGACATTTGTCCATTTGAACAGTGTTTGCTATTTTATTGATATTGTTTAGTAAAAGGGGTTGATGATGAAGTCCTGCCATGCATGATTGCTATAACTCTTTATTTTATCAGCGACTTGATTCCTTTGAAAGTAGATGTTGCATGAAATTTCTGACCATTTAGAGCTACAAATTATAATTGCATGATATTGCATCCATTATCTATCTGCCCACTTGTTGTACTCTGCATGGTTGTTTCAGGTCGACATTTATTTAGATTTGAAGCGTGGTTTTAAAGATTCGATATTTCCTTTTTGCCTATTTTCTTTATTTGTTGTTTTCATCCAATAGTGATGTAATTGTTTGTTTCAGTGAAACAGGGGGAAATGTTATGCATCAATCCAGAGCTAACTTTGGCATTATTGATCAACCTAATGGCTTCCGCTTAGATGCTGTTACTGATCCTAGCAGAAGTGAGTAGCATTCTAAGTCATTTTGTTTAAGGTTTCTTTGTAAGGAAACTGCTAGCAACATTCTATGTATTATTAGTTGTATCAAGATCTAGTACTAAGTGATATGTTTGTAACCTGAACCTTAGTATTTTCTATTATGCATTCGTTAAAAAAAAATCTTTTATGTATTCCTTAAGGGTTTTGTAAGGTTTTCCTTGGTTCTGTTTGCATGTAACTTAGCTTAGTCGAATTTGGCTGAGCTGATACTCTGAAATTGAGTCGCAGCCTTTTTTTCATTTCTATGGGTAAAGCTGTGATTCTTCTTCCAGTGTAGCAAAAACTTTATTGGTTCTGTGGAAATTCAACATCCTGTAATTGTTTACATTTCATTTGGAAAATGTGCGTGGTGACTAATAAAAAAAAAGTGAGGGGTGCCATTTTTTTTATAACCCCCACTTTTGACAATTTTGCTTTGCACTTGTACTTGCATGTATCTTATAGATATTCGAACATAATTGGTTGGCGAGGCACCTAGTAGTCATAAGAAAAAAATGTTTTATTTCTCATGAGTGAAATGAAGAAAAGGTTGTAACCTCCACCCTCCTTGCTAATGTGTCTGAGGGCTTTTTTTTTGTGTTTCTTGCAGATTGTTCTTTCAATCCAAAACCTAGTGCGCAACCAAGTACACCTGAGCCTTTTGAACTTGGTGCCTTCAGTAAAGTGCGGCTTCATATGTTGACATTAAATTCAGATTCCTATGCTAGTAGTGCCTTCCAGTTTTCATGACAATTATTGCTTCTCTCTGCAACAGCCTTTCACCTCCACTGGCACTAGTTTAGCAGCTGGAGTTGGAACTTTAGCATTGCCTCAACAGAAGGGGCAACAAACCAATCTGGTATCACTTTCAAGTGGTCAGTTTGAAAGCTGGGGAGAGTCCACAATGGCAGATGGTAGTCCCCGAACAGATACCTCGACAGACGTTGATACTGATGACAAAAGTCAAAGGGTTGTTACCTTTTAAACCTTTACACTAAGTGAATATTTTTAATTGGTTCATCTGCTCAGTTTGATGGTCTTATATTTGAATTTATGTTTTAGAAAAGTCGGATGTTACTTGTCTTTCTTAAAGTGAATTTGTTACTTATCTATTGTTGTAAATTTGTAATTAATTTGAATAATACGTTAAAAAAAGTGAAAATAAGTAAGCAGTTATGAACTAATGGTTTAGTTATAATTCTTCGATAACATGTCATGTACTGCTAATTTTTAGTCATAGTCGTGCCTTCCAGGTGACAAGGATATCCCTCTTGTGAATTATTCCTTGCAAGTTCATTAACATTTAATTTTTTTTAGTCAGTTTCTCTTAGATTCCCTAATTATTTCAACACATTGAAAACTTCTCTCGTTGAAAGTACCTGGAAGATTACTATATAATTTCATAAGGCATTAGAGCTGGTTAACTGTACCAGAAAATTCCAAGAAAATGCAAAAAGGAATTATCTTCTTCTTGGAAGTGTAAAGAGAGTGTTGTTTTGTAATGTTAATTGTTTGTTCAAATACTATTGGAAATTTAAATTTGATGTGTGATGGATTGTTGTTCTTAATTTGTAGTTCGAAGGTGGACAGCTTGCAATTGTAGGCGCTTCTGATTCTAGTGACAGGTCAAAGGACAAAACATCAGACCAAAAAGTAATTTCTAATTAGTTGATGCCTCAAATTTTATTACTACATTTATTCATGTAGCTAGCTATTTTTTATGTCAGACACTTCGTCGCCTTGCTCAGAACCGTGAAGCTGCAAGAAAGAGCCGGTTAAGGAAAAAGGTAATCTATAAAAGTTAATTTTATTTTATTTTATGGTACGTTTCCATTGTCTTGGAAGGTAGTTAAAAGGATACTTGTGATTCTGATTTCTAATTTATCTTTTATTATATTTCACATTATTGAAATCCCAATGTTTTATTATGCTGATCTTATATTTTTCTGGTGTGTTCTATGTTATTTTTTTTTAATGGTGTCCCCTGACTTTTCTAGGGTGCACATTGACTTTTTTATTAGAAGGCATGTTTAGGCTTTCTCTAGATCTTTTTGGCACTTTGGGTCCTCTATAAAGTTGTAGATTATGTATGTCATGACTTAGAGCTTGGATGTCGGCGTGCATTGAAATATGGCTTGCTACTTGTTCTTCCATGATCGGATTACCCAAGCCCAAAACTGTGAACAAAAGGAATGCAAGGCTAGCTTGAGGAGACTTTGTGGCTTCTCGAGAGTCCTGTGGTAAGGAAACAGTAATCTGTATCCAGTTGTGCTGGTAAAGTAATTATTTGTGCTTGCACATTGTTTGTTGCATGTGAATGTGCTATCCGATTCTGACTTCATTATTCATATCTGGGGATAATTATTTGGTTGCAATGTTATATTTTGTAGCTAATTGCAAGGTTGTCCTTTCTTGAATGGCGGATATGTATAAAGATAGGAGCAGATGCCTTGGTCTTAACCTTCTCCCTTTTCCTGTACTAGGCTTATGTCCAACAACTAGAGAATAGCAGGCTAAAACTAACTCAACTCGAGCAGGAGCTCCAACGTGCTCGCCAGCAGGTTAATCTGACATTTTTCATTGTTCACCGATTTGGTATCCTTAGTTTATGGCATTCATATCACTCCAAAAATATTTATGACACTGTTTTTGCCTTACCATAAGGAACATTCTCGGCAATGTATTTTTAACTGTGCAGTTTTTTTCAGGGTATATTTATTTCCAGCTCAGGAGATCAAACACATTCTAGTGGGAATGGTAAATTTCTTTTAGATATTGAATGCTTAAATTCTGCAGTGCTTGCCTTCCATCTTCTTTAGTTCAATTTCCTCATCTTCGTCAGCAGTTATGATTTAAATAATTTGTCATTCTCAAAAAATGATTTAAATAATTTGTGCAGGTGCCTTAGCCTTTGATATAGAATATGCGCGGTGGTTAGAAGAACATAACCGACAGATAAATGAGTTGAGGGCTGCAGTAAATGCTCATGCCAGTGACAATGATCTTCGTGTTACAGTTGAAGGTGTCTTGTCCCATTTTGATGAAATATTCAGACTTAAAGGCATTGCTGCAAAGGCTGATGTCTTTCACATGCTATCAGGCATGTGGAAGACACCAGCAGAGAGATGCTTCCTTTGGCTGGGAGGTTTTCGCTCATCAGAGCTTCTAAAGGTGCAAATCAGGATCCTGAGACTTTGTTAGCTAGTTCATTTTTTGCTTTTCTTTTGCATCAAACTAATATGGAATATTATTACACTGGATCAACTGTTATGTATTATTTCCTTTCATGATGCCCCCACCCCAACCCAACACACCCAACTAACTAGTTCAATTGTTTGCTTTACTTTTGGGTCAAACTAATATGAACTATTATTACATAACATCAACTGCTATTGGTGTACAATTGCGAGGTTCCTGGTTCTGAGTGAAATGGACTCGGTATATATTGTTTCCTTTTATGATGCCCCCTCCCTAACCCAACACCTCCAGTTAACTAGTTCATTTTTTTTTGCTTTACTTTTTGGGTTCCATTCCACTAAGAAAAGGGTAAAGGGGGGTCTCGGTCCATGATAATCTTTTACTTGTTTCCCATTAACATCTGCTTCACGATTATTGTGTAGCTACTTGCAAATCAGCTGGAACCACTTACAGAACAGCAGATGGTGGGCATATATAATCTCCAGCAGTCCTCCCAGCAAGCTGAGGATGCTCTCTCACAAGGGATGGAGGCATTGCAGCAGTCACTTGCAGAAACGTTGGCTGGGTCTCTTGGGCCTTCAGGATCATCAGGAAATGTTGCCAACTACATGGGTCAGATGGCAATGGCAATGGGAAAACTTGGGACTCTAGAGAACTTTCTTCGCCAGGTAAGATTTAGGACTGTGATTAATTTATTGTGAGAAAAGTGCATGAACTGTGCTGCATAAGGGGACGGATACCTTAGCAAGCTATTTCATATGGTTGAGACATTAAGTTTCTTGCCACCAAATGTTTGCATTAATGGCTAAAAACAACGTACTCTTACTTGAAACTGCTTTTACTTGTGACAATCTTGCTAAGAATTAGATATTAACAAATGACTTTGATCAAGTATTTCACAAATGACTTTGATCATGCATCTCTCTCCAGGCTGACAATCTTCGGCAGCAGACGCTTCAACAAATGTATCGGATATTAACAACCCGTCAAGCTGCTAGGGCTTTCCTTGCTATTAATGATTATTTCTCACGCCTCCGTGCCCTGAGCTCTTTATGGCTTGCGAGACCACGAGAGTAAGGAGCTGAATTCATTCAAAATTCCGACTCAACCATGACGAGGCTTACTGTGTGCCTCAGATTAATGTAGGTTGCAGCTTTTACTAGGAGGGGTAAATGTATAGATGGGGTTTGTACCATTTTCAACCCATGTAACATTACTTGTAAGAATAACCCGGGTTATTTTCATCATGTATATTGGAAGTCGAGAGAGACAAATTTAGCTGGGATGTGTAATAATGAATGGAATTGGCACTGGGGGTGCTGATGATTTGTCATCATATTGTTGTTAGCAAGCTCGCATTTTCATTAGTTTCGATGTAATGACTTATTTGTGAATTTATAAAATAAGTTTTTTTCTACACCAGGGATTGATATTTGTGCTTCAGTGTATTAAAAAGTAAATTATATTTTCTACATCTGTTTTGGATTGTTTGATGTTATATTGAAAATATTAGTTGCAAGAAAAAACCCATTTGAAGATAGTAAGAGCTTAAAAAAAGCCGAAAAATGAAACCAAGACCATATACGACAGTCAAAGATGTTCTCTCTTTTCACATCACAATCATAGTGTAGACAACACAGTAGCAACAGGGTATCCAGCAAGCATAGTTTTGCACCAAACAAGCAATTTACACAGCATGCATAGTTTTGCACCAAACAAGCAGTTTACACAGCATGCACATGCAAATTATCAAGAAGCAAGCATCTACTGTCCACCTTGAGAAGCCCACACGAAGTAGCCACAGACATTGCGCCTAGAGGGGGTCCAATTTCCGCAGCCAAAGAAGCATTTGCCTTTATTTGGCCCTGGCTTTCGAACAACGCATTTGTTGCTTGGGACACCACAGAAGCAGAAACTTTCAACCGGAATTGCATGAGGGACCTGTTCTGCAAATGGCCCTTGAATTTGTTGGTGTTGATCCAATATTACCGAGTTGGCGGGGGAGAACTTTGTACCCTGACCCTTGAGGAATATAAGAATGGGAGCAATGATTCGGGCATCATCGAGTCCACTGCGCGCATGATTTTTCCAAGACAAGCCAGCCAATTGAGCAGCCTCTTGTAGATTACAATGAACAGCCTGGAATCTCTCTTGAAACAGATTTCTCAAATTGTCCACCTGATCATTAAAATATTAATGGAGTTGAAGCAAAGATATAAAAAAAATACATATACAAAATAAATCGATGTAAGATGTCAGGCGAAAAGTGTATATATTATTACTTGTTAAAGTAGTTTGGCTTGATAATTCCCTTCAACCTGCATTCATGTTCTAACATAACATCATCATCATCATCATCTTGGTGCACTTGCTGCGTATCGGTTGATGGAGTAGAGTCGCACGGGATGCTAGTCATATTTATCTTTGCTTGGCACTCCTGCAAAGAGAAAGGGCTTTTATAAGAGTTTAAAAGAAAATGTTGTACGTCTTAGAATTTTAGGACTCTTATTATGATTAGAGAAAAGATAATAAAAGATAAACATAGGAAAAGATAAACAAAACCATTAAATTTTTAAGGTTTAAGAAATAAAAGAAGACAACGTGGGCAAGCCCAGGGAGGAGATATGACCCACTAAATGAGTAACAAATTTGCAATAATATTTTTTTGTGTAAAATGTTATGTCAAAACAGAAAATGGCATTTTTTTTAAATGACAAAAATCACCTACGAGTGAATAAGTTTTTAGTGTAAGCCAAACAAATAATCTGAAAAAAAAAATTCAATCTTATTGCCAAGCTTATCGTACCGTCTAATTTAATAAGGAAAATAAAATGCGTCGCACCTGTAGCCCCCTCCTATGCCTCATGCAGTTATGCGTTTTATTTTCTCTCTCCACCGTGGGTTGACCTTTTATAGTGGTCAACTTCATCTTTTTTTTTCTCTCTCTCAGTCCTTTTCTTTTTCTAACTTCTACTGTCGATCATTTGAATAATGAAACCGAATGGAATACTTCTCTTAATTTCACCTGGTTCTTCAAATGCGAGTGGAATCGAGATGTTGGACTTGTGACCTAATTCCAACATCTCGATTCCACCATTTTGGTGGAGCTGAAGTGGGCGTCATTTTTTTTTTTTTGCTTTTGACCATTTTTTTTAACGTGACATGTTGCTTTTTTTTTCCCATCTTTTTTTTTCTTTATCATTTTCTTTTACAACATTTCTTATATAAATTAATTTATTTATTATCTATAAATATAAATAATAAATGGGTCATATAATATTTTTTATTCTTTATTTTTTCATTATAAAATTTTAATATTTCATTAAATATAATTTTTTTTAAAATTGATTTTTTATATTTAAATACTATATTTTTTAACAAATTTGTTGACATAAAGTTTTTAATATATATTATGTATTTTATTTTTAACAAATTTTATAATATATATTTTAAAATCAATCACCCACTAAAATTAATTCATCACATCTACTTTTTCCTATCACATCAACTACCTTATTCCTCATCATCAAATTCCATTCCATCCAAACACAACTTGAACTAATCTGTCAACTCAACTATTCACGAAAACTTAGTGGAGCGCCTGGTTCCGGTTGCCAAACAGTTCCTAAAAGTTTTTTTCGAATTGTATTATATCTTGATGTATAAAAAAATTAATATATTATATAATAATATAAATAAAAATTTAGAAAATAAGCACCAGGGCACGTCCGCTGGTTGTGCCACCTTCTTCCCCCATTGTAGAGATAGCTACAGTGGAGGACGTGCCGGCAATCGACGAGCCGCCGCATCTCATCGTCGACCACGAACTCGTACAGCCGCACAGCGGGCAGCTGTCCCCAATGAGACCCCCCGGCCTCCGCCGTCTGCCCCGCGTGCTTGGTCTCCTGGATCAGGGTGGCCCGGCACCGGCCGGAATTGGCGGCCGTGGTGGCTCGGTCATGCATCGGCCGTGAACGTGTTTCTCTAGGCCTGATGCGCAGACGTGGTTGTCCGACTAGACGGGTACGGACCGTACACCGGCGTGACGGCGTCGATATTTTAATTCACTAAAAAATCTTTAACTTTTTTGAAAAAAAATTGCAATTAATATAATAATTTTGGATAACTTAATATTCTTTTATCACATTATATAGGTCTTGTTTAATACATTAAAAGTTTTGACTCACTTAGTACGTTATTGTTGAAATAAAACATCCTTAAATCTTATTTCATTACTTAAAATTTTAAAACATTATCCTACGGAGAAACAATTTCATTTTAAAATTCGACCCGATGGTCTTTTTGTTTTTTCTTAACAATTTTAGAGTGGAACTTTTTTGGTTCTAAAAAATCACTCAATCAATGAGAACCACTTCGTCCTTATAAAACATCCCAATTTATACAAAGAAAAAATAACATGATGTTTTACATGTGCAAGAACGCATAAGAGGAACATAATTATCATATGATCTTGTCTGCATTAATAAAAAGAAAAGATTCTACAAGCATAAACAAAAAAGAAATTCTTCATAAAGAAAAACTTCAGATGAAACAAATTTTTAGAAAACAAATAAAATACAACTTACGAGGGTGAGGTTTGAAGTCTATTCGGATGGATTTGATGGAAGAGAGAAGATTCAGGACAATGACGACGGCCTGTGCGATATCCACCATTACAAATAAGATGCAGAAAAAAAATATTTGCTAATTGCTCCTAATTAGAGATGCGTACCTGTGCTTGTTACAATAGCGATCGCCTACGAGATCACTCAAGGGAAACAAAAATAAGATGCAGAAAGTATTTATAGACGGGCTAAATTCCGTTAATCGTGGTAGAAGTAAAACTCATACTTATATTATAAGTGTGATTAGTTACTCGTAGATGTAGTAGGAGAATTTCTCTGTTGTCGATATGATTAACGCATGCACAACACGAAAACAATAAGCATGCACTTTATATATATATATATATATATATATATATATATATATATAGTTGAAAAGATTATTATTATTATTTATCATATTTATGTATGTCTTAATATGCAATGAAACTCAATATATTTGGCAAATTAATTATAAATTTTAATATCAAAAGAAAGCATATAATTAGCTATTCGAATCACAATAGGATTAACTCATGATTTCTTGATATTCCATATACAAGATTTGAAACTAAATGAATGTAGTTCTTAATTCTAACCGCAAAAAAAAAAATCGATTCCTCCAAGAAGATAACATGGTCATTTGCCGCTTGCAATATAGTTTATCTTTTTTATCCTTAAGCAAGAAAGAGATTTATAATAAATCCGATGACACAAAAATCGGCGTTACATGTTCAGGAGCATATAATATGGTTTGTTAGATTTGTAATGCATGTTTTCGCATGGGAATCATAAGCATAAAAAAAGAAAAAAAAGTTGGACGAATTGCTTTTCCCCTTGTGAATAATATCAATTCATGTAATTACTTTATGAAGCTGCTTAGTATACCCATAAGTTGCACAAAAAAAAAAAAAATCGATTCCCCCAAGAAGATAACATGGTCATGTGCCGCTTGCAATATAGTTTATCTTTTTTATCCTTAAGCAAGAAAGAGATTTATAATAAATCCGATGGCACAAAAATCGGCGTTACATGTTCAGGAGCATATAATATCGTTTGTTAGATTTGTAATGCATATTTTCGCATGGGAATCATAAGCCTAAAAAAAAGAAAAAAAAAGTTGGACGAATTGCTTTTCCCCTTGTGAATAATATCAATTCATGTAATTATTTTTCGAAGCTGCTTAGTATACCCATAAGTTGCACAAACCAGCTTATAGATCTATTTACAAATCTAAGATGCAATGTAACATACTCCACAACAATTTGTTTGAGTGACACCATTTTGTATCGGATAATTCAATTCTAAATGGGTAATCAAGTTAGATTTTTATTGTAAAGAAAGAAACTGGTTCGACAACAACAAGGTCACATCTATTTTTGAGTAAAATATAACATCGAAATCAACATATATTAAAGCAAAAGAGCATTAAGACAAATACATTACAGAGGATTAAATAGAACAAAGTAAAGGGAACATGCCCTGACAACAATTTTATGATGTCACTGTTCATATTGGGCACTACAAATCTCTTCACGAAAAATTAGCCTCTTAAGATGTGCGAATAAGAAAGATGTGTTCTCTTTTCATCTTCACACCACAATAAAAATTTACAGCCAAATGGAATTGCATCAAGCAAACACTCAATAGAGTTTAAAGGAATTTCCAACATTTAATGATTATTTAGGTGTAGAGTGAGATGAAGAGTATCCTAAGCACCATCTAGTCTCATTCTCTTCTTACATATAAAGAAGTCAGCTTCATAGACTAAATGCTACTGCTTAGAGAACTTCCACTGCATATAATTAAGATATCTACTTGTATAATTATGATTAAATGCCATTCAGGCACCTATAACCCATTGCTTCTACTTATAATTAAGTTATCCTTCTCTGTAGAACTTTTCTTCTTCTTGCTTGGCTGAGGTAACTCCTTTGAAAGGTCTGAAGACTGAATTCCTTCCCATTAAGGAGAAGCCCACATGAAGTAGCTACAGACTGCACGCCTAGTGGCAGTCCAGTTTCCACAAGCGAAGAACCATTTTCCTTGGGTTGGTCCAGGTTTGCGGACGACACATTTGCTGCTCCAGACACCACAGAAGCAGTAATTATATCTTTCCCTTCCTCTGATATGAGACGGGACAGGCCCTGATAGCTCCTTTGATTTCTGGGCTTGCTGTCTTTGATCCAAGAGAAAATCCCGGAAAGACCGATACTTTATGGGGAAGTCTGTTGTTTGCCACACTATTGAGTTGGTGATGGAGAACTTAATACCTCGCTGCATAAGAAATACAAGAAGGCGTGCAGTATTACGAGCATCATCGAGACCGCAATGTGCACGACCTTCCCAAGTCAAGCCAGCCAACTGGACGGCCTCCTTAAGATTACAGCGGGCACCTTGAAATCTCTCCTGAAATGGAATCTTTAAGTTGATCCACCTGGTCAATAGAATAGAATAACATTTGGATCAGTTTGAAAGCAGGCATAGAGTGGTTATGTCATTGTATCTCGATTTATCATCTAGTAGTGCTGCAGATTAGCTCCTAAAGAAGCTACCAGCCTAATATCTCAGCAAACTTAAGAAAAATATCTGGAATTGATTGATTCAGCTTCTGTTTTAATATTCTTTTGAGAGGGAATTATTTTGATTATTAACATAACTGAGAATAGTGATACATCTAAACTGAAGAACCAACAGCATAGAATGAGAACAAGAGGAAGCTTCTAAGAGGACCAACTATATTAGTGAAGATACACTAAATTATTGTTCATAAGAAAAATTAATTGTATAAAAGGAGAAACATCAGAAGCACTTTTTGCATTCCAATAAAAGAAAAATAAATCAATGTTGGACAAAGTAATCATTACCTATTAAAGTAGGGAGGTTTCCTAATCCTCTTGAATTTGCATTCAGATTCTAACATGACATGGCAATCCCAATTAGACCATGTAACCACGGCAAAGTTTTTATGCTTGATTCCTTTGTCTTCTAACCATTTGTCATGCATAAGTATAGCCTCACTTAGAGGAACCCCTCTATCTACCTGTAAGAACATAACACACATGTTTCTTTCAACAAACATCATCTAATACATTTGTTTCAAAAAAACATCATCTAATACATAATTGACATTTATACATAATGCAACATTTCCAAGTATAAAATGATGGGTTACCAAGATTATGAATTCATAAATTGATTTTATTCAAATGCATACTTAAAAATTTGAAAAAAAAAAAAAATTTGACGGAATGGCGTCGTATGATCCATGTAGCCGACCCCACCTAGTGGGATAAGGCTTTGTTGTTGTTGTTGTTGTTGTTGTTGTTGCATACTTAAAAATTTGAGTTTAATGTGATAATCCAGATTCCAAGTAAGGCTTGAGTCTAGGGGCCATTATTGTGGATGAGGACCCAAGGGCATAAGTCCACAAACCTTCTGAACCAAAAAATGCATCAAACTCTACAGTTTTCAACTGAAACACCTTGTGGGGCCATAAATTCTCAATTGACAATCTGAGATTGTAGTTAAAAACATTCAAGAGGCATGGTAATGTGTACTTGTCTCAAAACAAGTATGCTATGATGGATGGTAGGGTAAATAGACCATTAACAACTGCAGTCAAACATCATATTAGAACAAAAATAATTAGGGTCAAAATGGTAGAACTAAATGTATGTACTGTACTAATGCAGCCTTGTACTGGTCTTTCTACTTCATGTGAAAGAATGTAACTATGATAAAAAAAACTCTCTTTTCACGAAGTTATATGAAAGAAACTACACAAAAGCAGTTCTATTAATGGTGATTTAGAAGATGACAACTAATATAAAAGCTGAGAGAAGAACAGTTAACCTAGTCAGGATGCAGACAAACGAATCTTGTTGGTTACTGGGAGAAGCACATAAACAGAGTAATTCCTGAAGAAGAAAGAATACAAGGGTTACAAGTTGTATAATAACCTGAATTTGCTGAATGCCAGTTAACTCCTTGCAGAAATCAGTTAGATGCTGATGATAAGCAGGGCGCACATATGTTTGAAAAGAAGCTTCCAACTGGCCAGTTACACTATTGACTAAAACTGATGGGAATTCAATGATCTCCTGTGGGTGCGGATTCCTTACTTTGTCACAAGTTGCCTCAAAGTCAATAACTACAAAGTACTGAAATTCTTGATCATGGATTTTGGAAGGGTATGCTTGAGCAGAAAACATCTTGACAAAGGGCATGTTATGAAAGTTATTGTCAATAGGAGGGAAAGGATAATTCTGGTTTGGTGGATAAAAATTGTTTTGGAAGCCATTCATTTGGTTGTGTCGAAGCATTACAAAATCAGGATGCACATAAGGTAATGCATATGCCTCCTGTCTGAAGATAGGTCTGCTGTAGACTTGATTTGAAGGTGTATATGGCTCCCAGGACACTGGATTATCTGTTTCAGTAGAATCACCCACATTTGCATTCTCTTTGCTTTGACACTGAGGAAACTCTTGAGCTGCATTCACACTTTCTTGAGAATTGTAGTGTGATACATTAGCTATGAGACATCCTGAGGATGCCTCATAGTTATGTTGCATTTTGTCTGCATTTAAGGAGAAAGATTAAAAAATCTACAAGTAATTAACAAAAGACCTTGAGGATATGTGCAATTCTTAATCAACAAAGCATTTAGGTTTTCACTCAATGAAAGACAGGTATTTAAGGAAAAAATTTGCACATTTAAAAGATCTTTGTTTAACAACGCATCTCAAAAGACGACTCTTTAAAGGTTTTTCATTGCACTGCAAAAATTTCATAAAAGATGGGCCAAAATGCCAAAATAGCTAACATAATATGGGATGAGAACTGAAGCATGCTTATTTAGATATCCAATAAAATCAGTTCTACGTGTGGTCTTGCTTTGGACAGGACCAACACGTGACCCATGGGACACTTCAATCTTAGATTAGAATTTCGAAGTTAGAACTACACTAAAGGTTTTCTTCCATATGGGATTGTCTGCACTTTTGTGGAGATAAAATTGGTGAAAATATTATTCTTTTCTCAGAAAAAGGTGATGAACATAGTATAGGACAAAACAATATAGTAAGAATCCAAGCTATGTTTGTTTAAGTCTAGATTATACAATGGAAAGGGATTGAATGAAAGAGAGTTATGCGAGAACTAGAAAACCTGAGGGGTTTACCTACAATTATAACACAACTGCTAACAGAAAATAAAGCTGAAAACCTGTGAAAAGTATACTTCACAACGAATCCAATAAAAAACTGTGTGAAGAGTACACTTCAATTACATGATAGATAGACAAATAAAGCTAGAACCTAATGTATACTGAAAACCTGAGGGGTTTACATACAAATATAACGCAACTGCTAACAGAAAAGATGGATAAGCAAAAATTCTGAGTTGTAATAAACCACTATCTCCTTGACCAGTCAACCTCAAGCAACTTCAGAGCCTGACAGTAGCAAAGATATTTTTTCATCCTTAAAAATCCAACCGCAATGATCAGCTCCTCCAAAACATCATCTGGGTGTGGGGATGTCAGAAAGGTTTTCTAGACCATCATAACCATTAGTTTCATTTGTTTTTTGTGAAATAAACTTTCCTATGTGATGTTATGAAAGTTTCTCCTGGATGGATGTTGCTTTTTTGTGCTTTAAGTTTAGTTATTATCTGCTACCAAGTAATCAATTGTTTACAATTTGACAGTTCTTGTTGACAATTGTTGGGTAATTGGAATGGAGAATGAACTCGGTGTGTAATGTTGGGTGGATAAATGGTAGGAAAACTTGGACGCTAGGGAACATGTGTTCACAATCCTAGGATCTTTGTTGCTCATATACCAAATTGTTTGATGATAGATTACGAGATAAAATGGGATTAAATGAGAGAGTTATGCAAGAACCTTAAACAAAAAAGTTTCAGAAGTTTGAAAACAAAGGTAGAGCCCATCAATGTATTTATAATTTGAGAGATCAGCTAGCTACAACTATAACAAGGCTAATAACGGAGAACATGGTTTAATGAATCACTAAGAGTTGTAGTTAACCATTATCTCCATAACCAACCCACTATCTTCTTAACTAGAACAAGCATATCATATTAGTGTGTCGTTATACTCATATGTCAGATTCGAATTTATCAACTTAATATTTGATTAAAGGAAAAAATTCACAACCCTCTAAATAGCTTCATAAAAAACAAGTATAACCTACTCGTATGTGAGATGTGAGTCTCCAACATTAACATGTAAAGTAGAGATGGAATTTCGGGCGGGCCGCATGGCCCGGCATGCCGCCAGCCTGCCCAAAAGCCGTGCCGGCCCGGCCCGGCCCGCACACAAAAATACGGACCGTGTCGTGCCATTCTGTGCCAGGTCGGCCTTCCACACTGGGAGCACAACACGGCCTGGGCATGGTGAATACGGATCCGGCATGACACGGCCCGTTATGGCACAGACACGAACCGCGCATGATGCATAGACACGATCCGTGCTGAAATCACACGGTCTGTGTTGCTTCGATTTGACAACACGATCACGGACCGACGTTCACGAATGCGTTATGAGTACAACACGGGCCGCGTTGAACGCGGGCCATGTCGAACCCCCTCCGCCACTTATAAAATGCGGCCGAACTCCCTCCCCCTTCTTCACACAATCACACTTGCTCTCTCTCACTCTATCTCTCTCAATCTCCTCTCCTCTCCTCTCCTTCCCCAAATGGACACATCCACATCCCCCCCTTTCTCTCTAAATCTCATCTTCTCTCATTGAATAATTAAGATATCATTCTTACAATAGTCGTTCTTAGACTCATCTTGAGTGATATTGTCTTTTCTCTTGAAATTGATCTAAATAGCAGCTGTTGTGAGCATGATATCATGATTACTCAATGAGAGTTTTAAATGACACTTTTGATCTAATTCTAACTTTAGTACTAAGTTGTATATAGTAAATTACTATATAAGTTATAATTAAGTTTTTTTTTTTTGAGAAGAAGTTATAATTAAGTTATAACTTATAAGATAGTTAAGTACAAATTTACTTAGTATAATTTCGTTTAGTTATAACATAGTAATATCGTATATACTATTATACTATATAGTAACTTGGTTATAAGAGAGTTAAATACTAATTTACTTAGTATAACCTAGTTATAACTTAGTATATAGCAATTAGTAAATTAGTTTAACTATCTATACTAGTATACTAATACTACTAATATATATTTATTAAATACTTACAAATTAATTTCATGTATAAGGTTATAAGTTATAAGTTATAACCTATTAGTTATTACTTAGTACTCAATTATTCATTTTACAAATTTATTTACTTAATAATTATAAATTAATGACTTAATGTATTTGAAAATTTAACTATATAATTATTTATATAATAATTAAAGTAGTCACTACTCACTAAGTCATATATTATAGAATAATTAATAATACTAATTATATTATATAATAATTTAATAAGTAAATTATAAATTATAAAAATTCAAATTGAATGGCAAAAAATTAAAAAAAAACATGCCGTCCGACGCGGCCCAGCCGGCCCGGTCAGGCCGGGCCTAGACCATGTCGGGGTCCAAATCAGAGGCCCGAGCACGGCATGATACGGCCCGTTTGTCCATTCTAATGTAAAGCATCCCTTATCTTGAACAAATTCCTTCTTTTGGATACCTCTGCATTATATGAGCCCATATGTAAAGCATTCCTCTTGCTTTTGTCCTTTACTATCTTTCTGCTATATGCATACATGTAAATTGTTGGTTCTTCTGCCACTAGAAAAAAGAGGATGACTACCCCAAAGTTGTAGTCATCCTTCCCTTTTCCAACAAAATGGGCCTATATGTGACTTTAATTAATTGCTTCAACAATCATTTCTATGAGGCATCATGAAAAAAATATCCTAGCATGAGCTTTCGCCTCAAGTTATTTAACCCTACTAAAGCAGGATGGGTGTATTATCGCCAAAGATCCAATGCTTTGTTTTCGTCAAAGACCCCAAGTTAAATGAACACATAAATCTTCAAGGTAATGAGTTATTCTCGCTAAACATCAAACTCTTTCACTAGAAACAATGAAACTTCTTTACATGATGGCCCAATATAATACTGTGAGAATTTTCACCAGTGGTCCCTCAACTTTGGTCTCACCTTAATTCATCCTACAACATCATTTTGCAACAGACCAATCCTTAAATCTGTAAATTTGTAATCAGAGGTTTCTCAATCCATGCACTAATATAAATGTCATATGGCATTCAGGTCATCATATATAACAAAACATTTAAAATGACAGAATAGTATATCATAAAATGATAAAAATAATATATAAGAAGAGAGGGAATGGCCTTCCGGTCTTCCTCTCGATTGTCGGCGATCAGGAAGGGTGCACCCCCAGAGTGGAGGCATGCTAGGAGAGAGGTGTCCTCCTCTCTTAGGTAGTTTTGCAGCGGAAGGGAGTGACCTCTCCTACTTGCTGACCGCTACTACTAAAGACCGTAGGAGGGGTAACCTTATTTTCTTATTCGTTTTTAAATACTAGTATTAGATTTGATGTAAAAATATGATATATATATATATATAGATAGATAGATAGATATAGATATTTAAAGATATGAATGTACTAATTTAGGTGAATTAATTGTCATGTGGCATATACATTAATTTAATGATCAGGAAATTTGCGATTGCAGGTTTAAAAGAACCATTTTGTTATAAAATTATAAGTTCAAAGATTAATTTATCACAAATGAAGTTTGGGAAAAATTGAAACATCAAAGGTGAGGTAACACTGATAAAAATTACTGCCTTTTGGTTTCAAAGGGATATCAAACGTCCTAACTAAACTAACTCATAACAGAAACCAAAGAAACGGAAGGAAAAAGGAACTACACCAAGTTTGAAAGAAAAAGGAATCATAGTTCTATTCATAATCGTCATAGGATCTTTTTTTTATTCTAAATTGTGGTAAGAATTACTCCCATACTTATGTGAAAAAGTTTTCCCTTTTCTTCTGTTTCAATTTAAGGTGTTTAAGTATCTTACACTTAGACTTGACATTAAATATTCTAGGCATGTCTCAACATTTTATTCCCTCTTTGACTATAGATGCATAATAACTGTTTATGAAGTGCCATTGCATTTTTTCAAATTTCATTCAATAACATCTATTAACTTTTTTTGTTGGAAAAGTAGAGCCTAGATTTAGTAATTTTGTCAGGGCGTGCTCTTAAAACGAATCTCTAGGTATTAATGGTCAGGAACAGGGTTAAATTACATGTGTGCAGACATTCACTGAGTGACTTATTATAGAAATTAAGAGAACTTGTGTGCTCAAGTACAATGCTACTTGTTACCATTTTACAGAATCACTAACGGCACTACAGTTTTCTTTTCACTTGTTCAACAATTCAAGAGACTCCAAAGATGACATATCTATTTCAGGCGATGATTAAAGGTTACCAGAAGACATTTACAGAAGAAGCCAAATCATTATTCTGTTAAGTTTAATAGATTTACAGGATGGTCCAAAGATTAAAAAAATAAAAAGGTAAATAACAGTAGGCATTAGAGGATGTTCAGGCTAGCACTTCAAAGATGTTCTGCCAACAGATATTTGATAACAACCTAATTTTATAGAATCTGCTGCAACAAGCTAAAAAAACAGGAAGAGTATAAAATCAAGAGTTCATGATAACCAAGGGACTTCTGGTCCAAATAATGCTGCACTCAAGAGCACCTTAAATGGTTGAATTGAGAATGATTTGTCAATTTCCTCAAATGATCTAATCCACAACAAGACTGATAAAAGATTAAAAAGGTACTACCTTTACTACAAAAACTTGACTGAGAACATGAGGAGAGGAACAAAATTCCCGCAACCCGAAAAGACCGATCACCGACCCATGCAAAAATTCCAATCTTTCTAGCAAACAACACATCAATTCAAAGATCGAAAACACACCTTCCAGCCCGGGATCAATCATGGTCTCCGAGGAAGCGATGACCACCCAGAACACGAATCAGGCGCCGCTCATCTCCACTAGGCCTATACCACACAAACGCCACAGGAAGACATCAGAATCCGACGATAACAATGGGGGTGGGGAGAAAACGATCTCAAATCTCGAAAACATTCAGAAATCGATGGCAAAGTAGGAAACTTGCGATCGTTCTCGCTGTTCATACATGTGCCGTGGGGGAATCGGAGGAGAAGAGCAAGACTAGGAGCCGGTGATGGCGAAGAGCGAGGGAGCGAGCGGTCTCTCGATCTCCCTCTCCCTCTCTTTTGTTAATTATGAGAAGGTGCACTAGGAGATGAATGCTGGGGGATCCCATGCGAACAATGAAACAGGAAACAGGAAATTGTCCTCTGAGTGATTATCAAAATCGAGATGCGATTTGCACGTGGCAATCAGATGAGAAACATTTGCATGTTTCCTGATATGAACTAATTGGCTCAAATCAGGCGTTTGGTATTTCGCCAAAAAGCGTCGAGCGGAAGAAACGTGGGCCCGAGCGAGTGGTTCGGTGGTGCATCCTTCGAATGGCGTCGGATGCCGTCGAAATAGCATCGCACGGTCGTTACTAGGAAAGAAAGGTACGTGAGGTCCGAGCACGTGTTGCCCAATCAAACTGCAGAATACGTAATTTACGTACGTTGTGTCCTTTTTAGAGGTGAATCAGGTGATAATTGAAAATTCATTGTTGATTTTTTTTTTGGATTTTCTATTTATTTGGAGCTTTTCATTAGTACGAGTGTAGGACAATATATTTATTATTATTTAGGTGTGGACTTGTTAGAAAATCATGTTTGAGATTTTTCCAAGGAAAGGATAGAAATTTGATAACTCTTAAACCAATTTCAGTATTTCACAAATTTATTTAAGTATAAAATTTATATTTAAATAATATTTTTTTAATAACAACATATTATCTTTACTTCAACAACCCCAAGCACCCCACCCTTCAACCATTAATAAACGAGCTGGCAATAACTAAAATCCCATCTGTTTCACCTCATATCAGGTGTTGAAAATCGCAAGTGCAATCTCTCACGAAAATATGACATTCGAATAAATTAAATGTTATTTAAAAATTATTTTTAATGTCGTAAATAGTATACAGATTCTTTTATATATTTTTCAAAGAAAGTATATTTAATTAGTTTGACAATTGTTGAGCTCTAGTTTGAACATGCCACGTGTCGCCCGGATGATGACATCTATCCAGTCCAAACGCACGTGGGTCTACGGGTGTTGTCACAGTCAAGAAGAAGACGACCTTCTTGCGATTCCTGCGCGAGAGCTGGAGAGCAACAGGAAAAAGGGGATTCATGCTTCGAAGAGCAAATATATAAAATATAGTATAATTTAAATTTTAAGGGTAGGATTTTCGTAATATAAAAAATTAAAAAAACAAAATGAAAAGTGGACGGAGGATCTTATTATAATTTTTTTATAATTTTGAATTAAACGTGAAAAAAAATAAAATACAAGTTAGAGAAAAATAATTATATGCATAAATATCAGTATTAAAGACTTCCAAGGTTTTTACGGATATATCTTTTTGTTAGTAGAGTAATTTTAAATATATTAAAGGCATTAAAAATATAGGTATTTTCATTAGTTTAATGTTTTCTTTTACATTCTATATCAGTCAAATTATCGGTTTTTTTACTTACAGCCTCAACTAAGGCCCTTATTTTAAATATATTAGAAGCTTCTCCTTGTATACTTGGCATTATATGGTCCAAAGTTCGGTTAATATGCTGGTGGTGATCTTCAGTAGACAGTCGATCCGATAGTAAGGCTTTTTTTATCCATATTTATGTTGATTTATATTTTCTATCTTTTTCTCCGTATTTGTATTGATTTATATTTCTTTGTCCTATCATGATCCTATTTTATAATAGAAAATAACGCTAGAAATAGGATTCCTTATAACAAATCTGTGTTGAATCTCTTTAAGTCCTTTATTTGTGACAAAACGTAAAGATAAAATAAAAGCGTAAAAGCTCCAGAAAGAACTTGAAGTAAAGATGAATTGATGCATGTAAGGTAAAACAACAGCTTCGAAAGGCAACATACGCATGTGAGAATGAAAAGAAAATGAATAGCTAATCACCTATTGATCCAGCAAACTATGAGTTTCATAAAGAAAACAAAATAACGATGAGAAACTTGAAGCAACATAAGAATCTTGCAGGTAGTATACAGCACGCCAGAGAAGAGGTACAGATAAACTGGATCGGATTCACATATCCTCAAATTGTGCCTCTTCCGTTAACAACTAAGCTATACACTCTGGTTTCGTCATCTAGTATATCAGCCAAGGGTCAAAAGTCTGTGAATTACATGACATGATAATAAGAAAAATCAGCCAAAATAGAAAGAAAATGAGAGACAAATTATATCAGGACAAATGCCAGCAATATCGTAGAACACCATGACATCTTTATATGAAAAAGATTGTGAGAGCATAAATGGAAGCAAATTTATAGAAACTGGGGACAGCTTTATATCCAAACACTCATGAGAACCATAAAGGATGACCTTGTATCTTTCAAAGAAAGATTCTAGAAACAAACATTCAAAGTATCGGTAGCAATTATGTAATTTGTTTTGTAGTCATGAATCATCATTATGTTTATCGTTCACTGGAATTGGAGAACTTATCAAGTGAGGGAACTATTAGAACGAAGTCAACAGAGCAAAATTATTCCCGAAACTTGAGCCTTCGGAACACTTTATTTTCAAATAAATTCATTAATCAGTGAAAGATACCACATTTTCAAACAAAATGTTTCTTATAGGACAAGTCAAGGTTCAATAAAAAGGAGTAAGCATATCATACATTTTTCTCCATTCACAGAAAAATCTTTATTTTCTCAAGAAACATTTATACACCAGATCACTTAAAAGAAAATAATGAAATCATTTTAAGTACATTAAAAACTAGTAAATGAGATTTAAATGATTATATCAAGAATTAGGCTGTCGATAATTAATCAGATTAAAATTTCAAAGAAGACATGGTTCTGCATTGAGAAATTCTTGCAAAACCAGAAAGCTAAACATGGATATGTTGAATGCCAAATTTAGTTAGATGCTAGCCCATTCTCCAAAAAGTTGCATACTAAATACAGTAAGAGAAACAACAATATCCTTTTAAGTATGTTGGATCAAGGCGGACACTTGGCGAACTAATAGAGCAAGATCTATTGGTAAATAATATACCGAAAGGTTTGGTTACTAATAGAGCGGAATGGCGTCGTATGATTCATGTAGCCGACCCCACCTAGTGGGATAAGGCTTTGTTGTTGTTTGTTTGTTTGGATCAACTATAAAAACATTCTACAATTAAACATTGTTCAAGTTGTTCCAAGCTCGTCATGACTACTTGAAACAATTTAATACGGACTCCATTCTTCCTCTTCCACTCTCTGATATTGAAAATTCCATGCACTATCTAATTACAACACAATAGATGATATTTTTTGTCACTATTTGAAATAATTTAATAAGGTCTTCTTTCATTCTCTTTGGTATTGAAATTCCTATGCAAAAACCATCGTCAACAAATTGATTTTATTCTGTCACTATTTGAAATAATTTGATAGTTTTCTTTCTATCTCTATCTAGCATTGAAAATTTTATGAACATTCATTATCAACACACTTTTTTTAGAGGGCACTATCAACACAATTGATTCTATTCTTTGTCTTTTTAAGGTTGGCCCGTCCATGGCCTTAAGATTAGTTTCTTTGCATGTACTATAATCCTGATAGTCACTACTCATTAGATTTTAATAAAAAAGTGCAAAGAGTATTACACCATGATCTAAATTAAGTAACAAGACAAAAAGGAGGGACAATAAAAGGGTGTGGAATTTATCTCCATCGATAGGATTTGCTTGTTGTTTCTTGTCAACATGCACTTAAATATCGAGAGAATTGTGAGCATACCATGTCTTTTGATTCATGACTCTGAATCTGGTATGCCAAAAAAAGAGTACTCTACATCAGTCTGTCCAAGCAATGGACTATACTCTGACCCTCTAACATGAACGCTGAAGCAAGCTGCAAAAAAATATCAAAACAGAAGACTATCATTTTAAAAAAATAGTTATCATATAAAATGAAAAAAAAATTAAAAAATGATGCTATTCTTTGTCTTAAACTAAGCATTTTCAATTAACAAATCTAAAACCAATGTTTGGTGCAAGTGTAGAAATCATAACCCCATTTATCTACTTCTAATATATATGTTTTTAGTTAACTTTCCATGTAAGACAGACATCATTGAAAATATACTGAAAGGAAACAAATATGTTACCATTTTCAATTTTTACTAAACTTTGAAGCATTGTTTCCATTTTCTTCTTCATTTCAGAATTGTCATCCATCAAAGGCACAAGAATAGTTAACTCTCTGTATATATCTCGCACAAAGCCACAAATCTTCTGAGCATATTCAGTCTCACCATCAGATATGCGACCAATAGCTAACCTCATAAGTTCACCAGTCAAGTCTGCAAGCTAAAGCAAGATGCATAATATATTCACTTATTTATCATTTGCAGAATGATATTTTGGTGAATAAAAGTACAGTAGGATAATACATACACCTAGGAGATAATCAAGGACATTAATCTGTAACGGCTCATCAAACTGGTTGCTCAAAGATAGCAAAGATGCATTGAGCTCAGAAAGATTTAATAGGGTTCCAGACTTGCAGAACCTACAAAATGTTGCAGCTTCGACATACTCTTGGATCTGTAATATGACCAAATTATAAGGATATGTTCAAAGTAAAAATAAAAACAAAAAATGGTGTGACGAAATGCTAACAGCAAAAGTATAGGCACGCCTTAGCTTCCAGAAATCAGTCCCCTGCAACTCATTTACTAACTTTGACATATACTGATTAGTCACAACAGCAAGATCAGTCTCGGCTTTCGTCAAAACTTCCTCTTTATTGTTTTTACTAAATCTGAATAAACATTAAAAGTGGCAAATGACATGAAAAGTTTTAAAGTGCCTTTTGTGGATAAACTTACATAAAAAGTTTGTATCACAAGCAAAAACATTTTCTATCACAAAGAAAGAGTTAGTGAATAGTATTAGTTACTTGCCTGTGCACCTGAAATATGACCTTTTTACTTTGCATTGTCACATCACGACTAGCCTTTACAATTCTCTCTCTCTTGTCATTCTGTAGTGTAGAAAGATAGAAAAACTGAAATAATTAGCCAATCGCACACATTTTCAACATTAGAAGAATGAACTTCCATGCTCCATAGCTTCACAAATTTCTAAAACATGATTAAACGTGCTAGCCCTTTTTGCTAGAGTGTTTCCTTAAAATAAAAATATATTATTAATCTTGAATTCAATGTTGTCAAAATCGCGATTTGACTCGTGGAATCGGACGATTTCACGATGTCACCGAAGAAAAACGAGTTGACTCGAAAGAAAAATCATTTTCATCTAGCACGCGATAGAATCGCGTGCTGGCTCGTAAAATCGGTAGGAACGGTGTTCTGCCGAGTCACTCGAAACTTTTTTTCTGTTACATGATTTTGTGACTCACACGATGCCCTAATCAGTTAAGTCCCAAAACCAAGCTGCTGTTCGCCGCCACTGTTTGCTGCCTGCTGTTCGTCGCCGCTGCTGTCCGCTGCCGGTGCTGTTTGCCGCCATTGCTGCTGCTTGTCGCTGTCGGCCGGTGCTGTTCGACGCTGCTGCTCGCCGTCGTTGTTCGGCGCATGCCGCAGCTCGCCAGCGCCAGCATTTGTTCGCCCCTCTCTCGCTCCTCCCTCCTCTCTCCATCTTCTGTCTCTCTCCTCTGTCGCTCCTTCTCCATCTTCCCTCTCCTCTTCTGCCCACGAGGGAGAACCACTGCTCGAGCAGGGAGGAGGACGAGATAGAAAAATGACTCATCCTCTCTTCTCCTGCAGTCCTTTATTTTTTTGGTCCAGTTTTTTTTGGGTTTGTGACCAGAAATGCAGTCTTTTTCCTTTTTTTTGTCTACTCTACTCGGTAGTCTTTTAATTTTTGGGTTTCCAGAAGACTCTCTGTGGGAGTAGAGAGGATACAGTCTCCTTTTTTTCTTGATTTGACAGCAAGAAAACACTAGTGTAATCTCATGGAGGAGAAGAGAATGCAGTCTCTTTATTTTATTTTTGTTCATATTTTTCCATGCTTTTTTTTTCTGCTCTTTCATGTAATATATTGCTAATTTATTAATCATTATAACTTTTAAATTAATTATTATAACTTATTAAATCACAGATGCTTAATCATTAATTATTATTACATTTTCTAAATCATATTGAATAATTAACTTATAGGTAAATTAGGTTCTAAGCAGAATCAATATTAATTTAATTGAAAATATGATTTTGGTAGAATCGGACGAGTCGTGCTACGATCTCACGTTTTACGTGTTTACCCAGACTTTCCGTGTTAACTCCGATTTACGAGTTTGACAACATTGTTTCAATTTCAGGAAACATAAACATAAACTTCAATATGACAAGTAATCTCAGGCAAAGAGCTTGACTGAGAATTACAAGTCTCTTCACACAACTCTTACACTTAAGATTAACCATTCTCAAAGACAATGAAATAAAAGGCCCTCCAACTCAACTCTTTTGATCTAAAGCAATGAAAAAAACTTTTAGGTAGCAATCTTAAACCGCAGTTTTTTCCCTGTTTACAATAATAGCAAAGATTCGAGGAAGGAGAGAGAAAATCATACGAGTTGGTTGAGGTAATCTGCGTGTTTGGCGAATTCTGCTCTCATGGGCGACTCCTCCAGCGGAGTTGTGGTGGTTGCCATAGTCCGCGGTTTCTTTCCCAAGTTCGAGAACGAAGAAGAGCTAGAATCTGCGAGCACCAACTGTTCGATGAAATGCTCGAAGGAGTAAAAGAAGAAAGCAGGCAAAAAGTTTACTTTGGTAAAGACGTTGTGGTTTGGAAGTCATTGTAGAATCGCGTGCTGACCCGTAGAATCGGTGGAGATGCACGACTTCACCTATGTCACAATATTTTTTTTGCCATAGTCTCTCGTGCTTTCTCTTTCTCTCCCTCTCTCCCTTTCTCTTTCTCCCCTCGTCCTCTCTCGCCCTTTCTCTTTTCCTCCCCTCTCCCTCTCTCGCCCTTTCTCTTTTCCTCCCCTCTCCCTCTCCCTCTCTCGTTTTCTCTTTCTCCCCTCCCCCTTTCTCTTTCTCCCCTCTTCCTCTCTCGCCCTTTCTCCTTTCCTCCCTCTTCCTCTCCCTTTCTCTTCCCGCACGAGAATATGTTTTTTTTCTCCTCTCTTTCTCTCACTCTCCCTTTCTCTCTACAAATTGAAAGAGGTTCTTTTTTTCCACGAATCCAATAATTCTCCCCGTTGGTGGACAAGGGCCTTGCTATCTTTTTACTTTCTATTATGTTATAAAATTAAACATTTTTAATTTATACTATGGTTAATATTTGCTTAATAAAGTAGAAATCATCAATTGCTTTTAATATTCTGAAATTATTATTGTGTTAATTTTTTATATATTAATAATGAGTTATTTATTGATGTGATAATTTTTCATGAATTAATTATATTGATGTGTCTGTTGTTATTCTGTTATTATTACAATTTGTTAAGGTCGTGAATTAATTATATATAATTAAATAGATATTAATATCATGAAGTGTGATGTTAAAAAACTTAAAATTATAAATTTGAACATGTAATATTGCATTTTGTACTTATAAGTTCAAAGAGAATTTGCATTTCACTATTAATATCATGAATTTATATATATTAATATATATATATATATATTTAATATTAAAAAATAATTTGATAAAATCGATCGTGTTGTATTAAGTATTCACGATTTACGACCCTCCGTGTGATTGACAACATTCGTCTTAGCGCAGCAGCGTGAGGATAAAGACAACTCGCTGGCAGCAGGCAGCATACAACACCTGTCGCGCTCTCCAAACCAAATACCTTGCGCGGGACTTGAGGTCTTAAATTGCCTACCACTGTATTGCCGTTTTACTGCACAAACTCGGCCGCGAAGATGAAAAGGCACATCTTTACTGCAAACAAAAAAAGATCCAACTGGACCAATCAAACACATGCAAGAATCAAGAATGCAACAGGAACCCACTCTCTATGCATCCCAAAATTGGGTGGAAAAACGATCTGAGATCTAGAAAACTCTCAGAAATCGATGAGAAGAGGGGAAGTTGCGTTCTTTCGTTCTGTGTGCGTGAACTGGAAAGAGTAGGAGATGAACCGAAAAGAGGAGGAGATGGTGACGACGTAGAGTGAGCGATATGTTTTAGATTCCGAGAGAGACCATATGCACTCAAACGAATGTTGGAGATCCCATGCCAACACCAAAATAGAAACAGCAAATAACAATTGTCACTAGTTACTGGTTACTAGAAAGGTACGTTGGAAAAGAATTCGAGAAAAGTGTAGTTGCTTTTTTTTTCCCATTTTTCTTCTTTGTAACTAATATCCACCTTTGATATTATTATTTATTTATCTTGTTTAAAATTTCAATATTTTTTATAGCATTAAGAAGTCTACTGTTATCATAGGTTTTTTTTCTATTTATTACATTATCTTTCCTCCTTGAATGATAAAATTAAAAAAGGAAAAATTAATAAGAAAAAGTCGAGCTTAGATGTAAAGTGTTCGAAGACTTGTCAATTGAACATAGCTGTTCGAGCATGTTTTTAGTTTTTTCATTGCATTGAATGTAAATAATAATAATTTAATAAAAATATAAAATAACTTTTTAAAAAAAAACTTAACATTCTTCACGTATTAAGTGAAAACATTATGAAAATTTTAAAGGAGCACACGATTAATATGAAAATTTATGGATTAGTTCGAAAAAGAAGATAATTTAGGAGAGGCCTTTTGGGGATTTTATCCATTATTTTGACGATATCTTTAAACGGATAGGTAATCTAAAGAACGTTGCCGATTGTTCAAAGGCCACCACAAAAATTCGCAACTTAATTAGCTATAAATTTGTAAGTAAATAAAATTTGTATAACATATAAAAATTACGACACCAACCTCTGCTTCACGACCTCCACCCATTAATGACTAATAAATATGAGGAAAATATATACCAGTGATTCATTTTACACCAGTGAAAAGAAATATATACCAGTGATTCGATAGAAGAAGGAAGACAGGGATACATATAAATGTGTAACGGATTCACAGAAATCCCTCCGTGATGTGGCTTTTCCATTAAGAACTGGACCTAAAGAAATGTTACTAAGCAAATTCAGTCAAATTAGGAAGAACGTCCGTATGACAAAATATCAGTATAAATGCCAACAATATTCTAGAACATGGGGACAGCTTTACATGCAAAAACTTATGAGAGTATGACCTAGAAACCTCCAAAGAAAGAATCCAGAACAAGCATTTCAAGTGATGGTAGCTAGATTGTAATTAGTCTTATGATCACTACGTTTATCATTCACTGACAACATTGCCATGAATCTAGGAGTAACTTGGAATTGGAAAACTTGTTGAGGAAACTAGAATTGAATCACCAAAGCAATATCATTCTTGAAACTCTGGGAATACCTAATATGATAGAAATTCTCTAAGCTTTGAACGAAATCACATTTCAAACAGATTGCGCATAGTCAAGGTTCAATAAAAAAATAAATGATTCCATTGTTTTCTCTTAAGTGATCAAGGTTTCTTTTTTGAGAAAAAACTAATACATGTTTAAATACTTATAAATAGAATTAGGCTGTGCAGTGTTAATAATTATGCAGAATAAAACTTCAAAGAAAACATGCTGCATTGAGAAATTTTTTAATACAAGAAAGTTAAACATAAATATGTTGAATGTCAAAGTAGTTCCATGAAGAAGTTCTGTAACTAATTTTTCTCAGGCAATCTAAAAATGTTCCAAGATTGTCATGACTATTTGAAATAGCTTAATATAGACATCTTTCTGATGTCTGCATTCCAGAATGCCTCAGAATATGGAATTTACCTCTATTCAAATACATGATTTGACCGTTGTCTGATGTCTAAATGAATGAAATAAAATTTATTTACCAACTACATTGAAAGAATGGATAACATACCATGCTATCGTCTTTTGATTCATGATTCCGAATTGGGTAGACTAGACTCTGACCTCTAACATGAACGCTGAAGCAATGGACTAGACTCTGATCCTCTAACATGAATGCTGAAGCAAGCTGCAAAACATATCAAAGCAGAAGACCATATAAAAAAATTGTTTACTATATTGAAGAAGATTTTAGGCTTTACAGGTTTGTTGTAAATTGAGGCCATGTGCTTTGTTGAGGTTATAGGAGGATGCATGGGCTTCACCAGAGCTGCTTCTTATGGTCTTTCCTCAGCTTTATCAATGGCTCCAGATAAGCAGGTCAAAGTAGCTGAATGATTGGTCAGCGAGTTTGCTATCAACTGCTGTATGGATGTCTCTCTTCACATCCACCTATTTGACCAGAGAATAAAGGCCTTTGTCCTCCTCCTAGGGAGAGTAGACGGAATCCCGGCTGATATGTCACGTCTTTAAACAAAAAAAATTAAAGCAGTATGAAGGTGAAGAACAAATGGTTCAAATTATAGAGAAAAAAAGGTAGTAGCTTAGTTGACTTGACACAACTCTTACAAAAAAAAACTAGTTTTTGTAACATTTTAGATACAAAGTAAAGCTGTAAAGAGACTAATGTGCGAAGAAAATACAGAATTAAGTTAAATAAGGAGATATTGGGATAATACTTATTCTTTGCATGATGCAATGAACTCAAATTGGCTCTATTACCCTGTCACGAAAAAATATCAATAGTTCTCTCTGAAAGAACATGGATATGGAAACTCCAATTGGAACTTATTGTAGGATGCCTAGCTTCATTACCAACCTGGCTAGAAAGATGAATTGCAGGCCATGCTAACTGGAATACAAAAAATTCACTTCAGGGTTTGTAGATGATGTCACCTCTATCTCCTCCACCAACAATTCTAACATATTGTAAATCTCTTTCATTTCAGAATGAGATTTATCATCAGCATTAAAAGAATGCACCTTATTTTTTATTTCAATCCAACTCCAACCAGGAACCTTTTGTAACCCTCTGTTCCTCATGGCCTTCTGAATCAGTGCTCTATCGTCCCACATACCAAAACTAGAATACATCTGCGAGAGGAGGACATAAGTGGAGTGCTCTTTTGGCTTTGTAACAAGCAGATGATTAGCTACATGGCCAGCAAGTTCTATATCATGATGCATTCTGCAAGCACCTAAAAGGGTCATCCACACTGATGCATCAGGCTCAAAAGGCATGGATGCTATAAACTTCATTGCTTCATGAAGTTGTCCTGCTCTACCAAAGAGATCAACACCACATGCATAGTGTTCCATCCGCAACGGAATTCCATATGATGGTTCCATTGTTTCCAGAAACATTCTCCCTTCTTTCACTAACCCTCTGTGACTACATGCAGTGATTAAACCCACAAATGTTACATGATCTGGTGCAACACTTAATTCCTGCATCTCAGTGAAGAGATCTAGAGCAAGATGCCCTTGTCCATGTTGGGCATACGAAAAGATCATGGAATTAAATGTTATAGAATAATTCTTTCTTGTGTCATCAAATGACCTTTTTGCATCAACAATAGTGCCACACTTCGAGTACATGTAGATCAACGAACTGGCAACAAAATCATTTGACATAAAAGCTGACTTTATGGATAAACAATGGACCTGCTTACCCAATTGAAGCACCGCTAAATCTGCGCAAGAGCGCAATGTTGCAGAGAATGCATAATGATCAACATTGATGCCAAAAGAGTGCATGTGAGCGAACAATTTAAGTGCCTCCTCACAAAATCCATTCTGAGAGAGCCCAGTTAGAATTGAGTTCCATGATATACTATCTTTTAACTCCATGGACTCAAAACACTTCATAGCATCCTCAATCATATCATGCATACCAGATCTAATATACATTACAATGAGTGCATTAGAAACTGTTATCGCATTATCCAAGCCCCTCTTGATTGTCAAACCATGCAATGCTCTCCCATTCTGATAATGTTCATGCCCCAGACAAGCACTAATGAGAGTAGTAAAAGTATAAACATCAGGATCAATATCAAACGCTTGCATCCTAATAAAGTGTAGAACTGCATCTTGCACCAAGCAATGATGGGAAAATGCTGCAAGCAGAGAGTTCCACGTCACAAGATCCTTACTGCAAGTCATCTTATCAAAAACTTTTTTGGAGTATCCTACAGAGCCACATTGTGAGTAGGCCATGATGGCTGCATTGTACACAATGATATCCATCTTCTCTCCATACTTAATGATCTTAGCATGTAGCTGAGACATTAATTTGTGATAAGTCGTCCCATTTATTAATGTTAAGAGGCTGGCAAATGTGGCTTCATCTGGCAATACACACTTTCTCTCCATGAAATTGAAAATCTTGAAAGCAATCTCAGCATTGCCAAGCTGTGCACAACCGGAGATCATTGCATTCCATGAAACCGTGTTTGGCTCTGGTATAAGCTCAAATACTGCATAAGCCTCTTGGATCATGTCACACTTGGCGTATGCATCAACCAGTGCACTGGCTACGAACACGTTGTCATGGAAGCCTGACTTGACAACCAGGGAATGAAGCTGACTACCAAGTACAAGATGCTGTGCGCAAGCAATTGATTTGAACAGGCTTCCAAAAGTGAACTGATCGAATGCTACATCATAGGATATCATAGATTTAAATAGTTTCCACGACTGCTCATATGCATGAGATGAAACATGGGCAGCAATGAGAGAATTCCAAGAGACAGTATCACGATTGTGAATGTCATCAAACAACTTGCAAGAATCCACGAGCCCACTGGACTTTGAATATGATGTGAGGACTTTGTTCCAGGAGACTGAATCAGAGGCACCTCTTAATTTCACCAATTGGGCATGAGTTTTTGCCGCTGTACGCAAAGCTATAGCATTTTGGAGGCAAGGAGATGTGCGCATGTCCTTAAATGTTCAAACAAATGCATATATTAAGTAGTCAAGCTCCTGTCACAGCTTTCATCTTCATGTCCTGTACAGGATCCTGAGGTATCTAAAAATTCATAAAACACAATTCTCTTATCAGAATGGACACATCTACTCATTCACATAGGCACATAGTTGAGAAAGAAAAAAAATCATCAATAAACGTTTGAGCAGTCCATTGTTGAAGTTAAAAATAGCCACAATCCAACTCGACTCTTTTGATCAAAACCGATGGAAACATCAATCTTAAATCACAAAATTGCTTTCCTGTTTGAGGAACAAAAAGAGAGCCATCCGAGTCGGTTGAAGTAATCAGCGTGTTTGGCGAACTCTGCTCTCATAGGTGACTCAAGCCATTGTGGCCGCTGAGGTATTTCAGGAGACAAGAAAGGTCCAGTGGTTGTTTTTGCCCCAGTTCAGGAGCAAAGAAGGGCCAGCAGCTGTGAGCTGTGAGCACCAACTGTTCTATGAAATGTTCGAAAGAAGGTATAAACTCGTCCCTCAGCGCCCACTCCTTTATGCACTATAGGAGCCTTCCCGTTTCTTGTTTTTATTATTTTAAAGTTTTAAGATGAAGGGTAAAAAGGTAATTAGCTTAATAAAAAAACAAAGATAACAGTTTTCATGACCAGAATGAATGAGCTAGTAAAAATCAAAGATAATGTCTATTGGATTCTAACTTTGCACAACTTTTAATGTTGGGACTCCATTAATGACATATCGGGGAAAGCAAGATTGTTTCTTGTCCTTCCTGATGCTTTCCTAATACTCTGGATCTTTACCTCTGTCTCGAACATTGGAAGTTTGGAACACTTACAGGTATACTAATGTAGGCCTGAATATATATTTTTATAGGGTGTCTAATGGTGAGATTATCTTTGTTACTCTTTTTCAAGATGGCTGTGTTTGTAGCATTGTAGGCAAGGAGGAGTAATATGAAGTTGGAGATATACAGGAAGTTCTTCGGGAATAATGGGTGCCCCCCCAACTGAAATGTGGGACCCACCCCCCATGCAACCTCAACCATCGGATTGGCATCCGACGGTTGGCGCAGATTTGAGAAGTTTTGTGAGATCTAGGCGGTTTGGAGTCGGTTCGACGAGCGGTTCATGCGGTTCGCACGCGGCCGACGGATCGACCGGCTATAAAAGGTTAGAAACCCTCGGCCGAAGTCATTTTTTTTCCTCTCCTCTCCCTCTCCTCTTCGTTTCTCCTCTCCGCACCGCCGATCTCCTCTCTCTCTCCCCTCTCCGCGCGGCTGTCCGATGCCGACGAGATACCGCCGAGACCTGCGCACGACCCTCCGGCCAGATCCACCGATCCCCGCGCGGCGACCTCGTCCGACGGTCGTCACGCCAGATCTAACCGCCGCCGCCGCCACCCCCCCCCCCCCCCCCCCGCGCGGCGACCTCGTCCGATGGTCGTGACGCTAGATCTAACAGCCGCCGACCCCCCGCGTGATGACCTTGTCCGACGGTCGTCACGCCAGATCTATCATCTGACGGTCATCACGCCAGATCTAACCGCCGCCGACCCTCCGCGCAACGACATTGTCCGACGGTCGTCATCTAACCGCCACCGACCCTCCGCGCGGCGACCTCGTCCGACGGTCGTCATCTAATCGCCGCCGATCCCCCACGCGGCGACCTCGTCCGACGGTCGTCACGCCAGATCTAACCGCCGCCGCCCCCCTGCGCAGCGACCTCGTCCGACGGTCGTCGCGCCAGATCTAACCGCCGCCGACCCCAACGCTGCAGATCTGCCCCCCGCCGGCCTCGTCACGTCGCAAGACCCCCTCCGAGGTCAAAGATGCTCAGATCCGCGATACCCCAGCCAGCAGCGGCGAGCCCCCGGCCAGATGCGCCGTCGACCAGATCGAGGAACAAGGACTCCCCCGTTCACCTCGCCGATGAGATCTACGCTCGCACACCGTCGAGCTCACACACTTATTCATGTTAATTCTCATGTTGTAATTTTTTGTGCTAATCCATGTTGTAAATTAGTTAAACTTTTGTTAACTTGTATTTGTTAAAATTTTCTTGCATGAATGTGATTGTCAATGTCTCGAAATGTCGAATAGCTCATTTACAATGTGGAACGTCAAGCTCGTCACATATTCTCACATTCTCGTCGACATTTTCTATCTCACTTTCCGTCGAACTCCGTCAAATCTGAAGTTGTGTAATTCTAACATATTGACATTCTAACATATTGAAAATAAGAACCTCATGATCATCGTTTGATGATAAATCTGACTATATTACGTTCTGGGAAAACCTCAGAAAACAGACTCATTTTGATGAATTCTTCTGAAGGTGCTTTACACGGTAAGAACATGAAATATCAATGAAAAATTTACAAAAAATTACAAAAGTTTACAAAATTGTAACTAATCACAAGCACCGGCGGCGCAGAGCGCGAACTCTGCGGCAGCGGTGCGGCGGGGTCGCGGTGTGTGGCGTGCGGCAGGGTCGCGGCGTGTGGGAAACCTCAGAAAACAGACTCATTTTGATGAATTCTTCTGAAGGTGCTTTACACGGTAAGAACATGAAATATCAATGAAAAATTTACAAAAAATTACAAAAGTTTACAAAATTGTAACTAATCACAAGCACCGGCGGCGCAGAGCGCGAACTCTGCGGCAGCGGTGCGGCGGGGTCGCGGTGTGTGGCGTGCGGCAGGGTCGCGGCGTGTGGGGTCGGCGGCGGGGCGGTCGAACTCGACGGCACTCGGCGTGCGTCGTGCTCGCGTCGTGAGGGGGTGGCAGAGTGCGGCGGCTCTCGGTGTGCGGGTCGGCGGTGTCGAGGAGGCGGTGCGGGAGCTCGGAGGCTGCGGGCGGGCGAGCTCGACAGCTGCAGGCGGGCGAGCTCGATAGCTACAGGCGGGCGAGCTCGGTAGCTGCGTTGGTGCGGGGTCGCGGGGGTCGTCGCAGAGGTCGACAGCACCACGGCGGAAGTGGGAGGTCGTCGCGGGAGGTCGCCGAAGCACAGATCTGGTCGGACGTCGTCAGATCTGGTCGAACGCGGTCATGGATGCGAGATCTCGCCGGCGGCCGTCAGATCTAGTTGGACGCAGTCGTGGATGTCAAGATCTCGCCGGCGGTCGCTCTCGCGCAGATTTGGGCTCGACGGACGCGGTCGCACTCACGGAGATCTCGTCGGCGGCGGGGAGATCTGTCGTGAGGGGCGTCGAACAAGGTCGCCACGGAGGTGAAGTGCCGCGGCGAAGGCTCGTCAGTGTCGGGCAGCCGCACTCGGAGAGGAGAGAGAGAGGAGGCGGCGTGGAGGAGAAACGAAGAGGAGAGAGAGAGGAGAGAAGAAATTAAGGGTTTTCGTCTTTTTATATGTCTTGGAACCGATCCGTGCGAACTGCGACAGATCGAAACTCGAACCAAAAGTTCGCCCGGTCGGACCACGCCAGATCTCTCTGATATGCGTCAGCCGTCGGATGCGAATCCGACGGCTGATGCATTATAGGGGGACAATCCCTCCATTTAAGTTGGGGAATACCCATTATTCCCCCTTCTATATATTGATTTTTATGACGTCTGTGATTTTTTTTTCTTCCTGTATATAATTTTTTAATTGCTAAACAATAGAAATGAAAAACTTGGTTTATGATGAAGAAAAACTACGCATAGATTACAAATACATTCATTAATAGTTAATACTCGAGACATCTCTCCAACATATTGCAATGAAATTATGCATGCAATACATGGTTTTTGCAGCGTCTTATGTCTGAAAGGTTGAAGTTTCCTCTCCTGTGATTTTGGCGTTATTGATCCTAAAAAAAATTCTGGAGTTGAATCCTAAGTTCATGTAGTAAGAGAACATGATCGTTTTTACCGACTTTGGCGCAATTGATTCTAAAAAAAAAAAGATTCTAGAGTTGAATGTAGTAAGCAACTGGGAAGAACATGATTGTTTTTTTACCGCGTAGAGATGTCTTGATGGAACTGTACAGCCTCTGGCGTGAGGAAGTCGGTCGCGCGAGGAGCTCGGACGCTTCACAATAGGCCGTAAGCGACGGTCTCGGCTGCGGGTGCTCGAACGCTGAGCGCGAGGGGGTCGACGTGGTTCTTCCGGCGCGAGGAGCTCGGACGCGACGGGCGTTCTTCCGGCGGCGAGGGGCTCAATTTAATCTCGAGGCAAAAAAAAAAAGAAGAGAAATTGTAAAAATGAATAATAAAAACTGCGACCTAGGTAAACGGTCACATTGACCAAGGTGACACAGCCGTCCAATTTAATCTCAACGGTTGATACTGATTGATTATTTATTCCCTCCTTGCCACCTGCTTTCGCCCTCAAAACCTCTCGAACCCCTCGCCGCCGTCGTGTCCGAGCTCCTCGCGCCAGAAGAACCCCCGTCGCGTCCCTCGCTCTCTGCGTCTGAGCACCCCGCAGCCGAGACCGTCGCTTTCGAGCCCCTCTTGTGAAGCGTCCGAGTGCCTCTCGCGACCGTCTTCCTTACGCCAGAGGCTGTACAACTCCATCAAAGCGGGTTCGACCATCTCTACGCGGTAAGAAACGATTATGTTCTTCCCTGTTGCTTACTTCATGAACTTAGGATTCAACTCCCATTTTTTTTTTGTGAGAATCAATTACACCAAAGTCACAGGACAGGAAAGTTGAACCTTTCAGACAGCAAGCTATGCAAAAGCCATATATTTGGATGCCTAATTTTATTGCAATTTGTTGTAGAAGTGTCCCCAGTATTAATTACTAATGAATGTATTTGTAATACATGCATAGGTTTTTTTCATCATAAACCGAGTTTTGCATTTCTATTGTTTAGTAATTTGAAAAAATATAGACAGTAAGAGAAAAAAAATCACAGGTCTCTTAAAAATCAGTATATAGAACGCCATTGATTAGAACAACTAGCGTGTTTCAAGTAGCTCATAAAAATCACGTTTTCAAACTCATAAGGTGCAGAAGATGGAGGAAGAAAAATTCCCACGAGGGTACCCACAAGAACTCGAAAATGAAGATGAAGGAGACGAGGATCAAGTTGAAACATGGGATGATTGGATGTCGGAAGATGGGGAGTCACAGCTTGATTTTCTCTGTTTGTTCTGCGGCACGCGGTTCCACTCTGCTGATGGGGTATTTGAACACTGCACTGCTGAGCATTCCTTCAATTTCCGGCAAATCGTCAAGGATTCAGACTTGGATTTTTATGGCTCGTTCAAGCTCATCAACTACGTAAGACGTCAGGTGTGTAGTGGCTAACCTTTCATAAAGTTCGACCCTTTTGTACATTTTTTAGAAGTCTTTTTTGTGAATTTTAAATGAACTCTTGTGTTTTTTTATTAAAGTTTTGGACTTTGGACTTTGGACCTTGGAGTAATTTAGTAATTGTAGTTAGTGCACTATTTTGAATCTACTTATATTTTATAGTAGGTAAGTTGATGTGTTCCTTGTTTATGTAACTATGTTAATTGTACTGGTGAGGATGTATTGGATACACTAGTCTGAGCAGCAGTAAACACCACCATTGCTTTCTGTCTTATCTAATGTTGTTAATTTGTCATTACACGTGTCATCTTTTCACAAAATTATTGTTTCTTTACTAGTCATGATTTGTTTTTAGTGGCTTTCTGCTAGTTTTCTGTTAGTATTGCTTCTGATTCTACAAACACTTTTCTTCCTTAAATCTTAAGAAAAAAGATTTACAACCCAGGATGTTGAGTGATGCGTATGGATTGATAGTCTCAACAAAGAACTGAGTGTTTTGCTGCTTAGGATGTTACAGTATGTAGTGAACCATACTTTAATACCAGTCTGCTATAGGTTTTAAATCTGGATAACTATGAACTATCTTTCCAACAACACAAATCAGAAGGTATCTGACACTCCTTTTGCTATTCGAGGCAATAGAACACTACATTTTATTGTGTAAAATGTCCTATTATTTAACTATTAAAAGAAACATATCTTGATTTCACTTTTTCTTGAACTCATTAAGATTAGCTTATCCTGGACTTCTCTCTTGTAATTATTTCAGGTTTAGATATATGATGAACTATCTTTCCAATCACACAAGTTAGAAGGAATTCTGTCCTTTTTTCTATATGTGGCGATAAACGTCGTGGATTTGTTTTTCTATCCTCTGGTTTAACCATCCAAAGAATTTTATATGGATTTTATCCTGTTTTTTACATTAATTAGCATTAGTTTATCTTGAACTTGTCTGTTGTAATTATTTTGTTGTCACTTGTCCTGGACGACAATGTAGGCATTAGGAAAGTTATTTTGTATGTGCCTTCAGAAAATGCATTCACCTTCTTCTTCAATATAAACTGCTTCTTAACCGCTAGATTGATGATATATGTTAGACGTTGAAAGAGAAATTACTGTTTCAGGTTTAATGGAATCTAGAACATTGATACTAAAATCAGACCTTTTGTTTTCAGGTTGCTAAGAACACATGTTGGAGTTGTGGTCTTGCTTTTCAAAGCAACAGTGATCTTCAGAACCATCTACATTCAGTACCTAATTTGGAGAAAGATGTGAAGCATCTTTGGGAGGATGATCTTTATCTAAATCCATTCATGGAAGATGATTCACTCTTACATAGTTTTGATGGTGACGAAGAAGAGGAAGATGATCCTTCTTCAATGGATAGGGAGGAAATCATTGAAGAGCTAATGGGAATTGAGAATTTGGAACTTCGTAATGATATGCAGAGCATCTTGAACGGTGGCAATGCTTCTAGGCCTGATAATGTTGCAGAAAATGAAAATCTTGAGGATAATGTAGAGAACATGAGTAATCAGTTTCAAAACAGTTCAACCAATGGCCTTGCTCTGCAAATCCCCCACCAAAAGCAGAAAAATATGGATATAAAGATGTCTCTTGCCAATGTTTCTGCCAGGGCAATAAGTGATGTTAATAAAAGCTACTTCGGATCTTATGGTTCTTTTAGCATTCATAGGGAGATGCTCAGTGACAAGGTAAGGAACTTGCTAAAAAAATTTTTCTCTTTTTCTTTTGTTTCTATAATTGGTGCAGGAATTAGCTTTTCAGGTTGAGCTCTTCTTAAGTGTGAAATACTAATACGGTATCATGTTCAGGCAAGAATGGATGCCTATAGAGGAGCACTCTTAAATAATCCATCTCTCATGGGTCAAGCTACAGTTCTTGACGTTGGTTGTGGTACTGGAATATTGAGGTAGTCATTAATCCTTATGTTTTCTAATATTCCTTTTTAAAATGGCTACATTACAATTGCTTTTCCTTTGCATTCATGAATATACTGTTGTATTGCAATAATATGTAACCACGAAAGTGATGATAATTGCCAATATGAACTGCATCTTTCTAGCTTGAAATCTAGGTTGTTGGCCTGAATAGCTTTGACTAAGATGCAAAGAAACTTTTTCTTCATTGATTGTTATATACACATGCACCCACTCCTTTGTAGTGGCAATGATGTTAAGCCATTGTAGTCCATTCATATATGTAGATACTGGTTTCCAGAATCCTTTGGTTGCATATTCCTTTGTGATGGAGCTTTTCCTTTTTTTCATCCCAATCTCATGTTGCATCCATGCAAAAACTTGTTTCAATTTAACATAGTAACGTATAACATACATACATACGGACATACATATTGTGTGTGTGTATTTATGTATTATGGGTGAAAGGATGACAAGAAAAATAACCGTAATATGATACTCTTCTTAAACTTCATCTATTACTTTGTTGCTAACCGTAACTATTAAGGGCTAAAGTTTTACCATTCCCGAAAATAATTTTTTTTGTCATTTTTCATCTTCATACTTTACTATTCTAAACCCAACCACAGGTGGTACCTAGCATGTTCTCCCTTTGTTTGAACCAGGAAAGAGCAGTCATATTTGCTATTTTATAACAATTGAATAATAAAAGCTGACGTTGGCTCAGACATTTGAACTTTTGTGTGTGTTACAGAAAATACTCCAGCAGTAGTATTTGACCTTCACAAGTCCCTAAATTATGTTCTTTTTTCATTAGTCTCTTTGCTGCTCAAGCTGGTGCTACAGAAGTTATTGCTGTTGAAGCAAGTGACAAGATGGCTGCAGTCGCCACCCAGGTAATCAATTTATATGACTTTATTCTGAAATAAACTTCATCTTTCGTGATTTTAATTGCTCGATATTGCAGATTGTAAGAGACAATGGCATGTTGTCAGAGAATAAGCATAAACATGAAAAGAAGCAGTATCCTGGAGTAATAAAGGTGGTTAATTGTATGGTTGAAGACCTGGACAAATGTATAGAAATTCTCCCAAATAGTGTTGATGTTGTGGTCAGTGAGTGGATGGGCTATTGTCTTTTATATGAATCAATGCTCAGTTCTGTCCTTTATGCGCGTGATAGATGGTTAAAGCCTGGTGGCGCCATTCTACCAGATACTGCAACCATAGTAAGATTTCCTTAACATATAATTTCAACTTTCCATTTGATTTATTTTTGTTGTTGTACTTGATTTCAACCATCTTATATCTATAGTTTGGCGCTGGATTTGGAAGAGGTGGTACATGCATACCTTTTTGGGAGAATGTATATGATTTTAATATGTCGTACATTGGCAATAAAGTTATGGATGGTGCCGCTTCTGCACCTATTATTGATACCATAGATAGTCAAGACCTTGTGACAGAGTCTGCCATTGTTAATGTAAGTCAACCTTCTTTTTGAAGTTCTTGTTTCTTGCCATTTAATTTATGTGGATGTTATATGCTTCTTATTTCATGTTTGTATGTAAAGCCAAGAACATTCAATATACTACTTTAAATGCATTTTTAAATGAAGTTACCATGTTATTATTATCATCGACAGTTGTACATATATTTTACCATCCAATTCATGGCATATGTTGATATTTATCGAAAACCAATTAAACAGTTATTATCATATCATTTTTTAAGAAAGTTACATATCAATGTCATGTGAAGTTGCTGTGTGGATTCACAAAACGAAGTAATCCTTAGAAGAATCTAACACAACATAGATAAAATGGTCTTTCTTGCTGGCCTTGTTTGGGGAATTGGAGGCATAAATGTTAGGGAGGGTGCATATTCTCACATGTACTTTGACACTTCTGCATACTTGTTCGTGCAGAAATCACCAAAGGCTTGATAACTTGTGCATATTCTCTGTTAGTGTCATCCTTTCCTCAAAAAGGAAAAAAATTGAGTAGGAAAAAGAATTCAAGTGAAGTGTACTAAATAGTTTTGTCATTAAACAAACAAGCACGTCAGGACATTCTAGTTCTTGCTTTCACATTCACATTATCTTGAATGCAGCTAAACTCGTATGACCCTTTATATTGTTAATTGCAGTCCTTTGATCTGGCAACTATGAAGCCAGATGAGATGGATTTCACAGCAAGCTTTGAGTTGAAACTGAGAACAGATTATTCGCAAACATCAGTATCGGAAACTTGCTTTTGCTATGGAATTGTTTTGTGGTTTGAAACTGGTTTTACTAGCAGATTCTGCAAGGAGATGCCTACCGTACTCTCCACATCGCCTCATTCTCTAAAAACCCATTGGTACCAGACTATCTTAACATTTCGAGAACCAGTCGCTATGACGACTTTCGAGAAAGCCGCCCATTCTGTTGCTGATGTTGGTACGAAAGAAAACCCAGCTGTTACGCTGAAGCCTCGCATCAGCATTGTTCGATCTTCTGCTCACCGCAGCATAGATGTGTCGATGGAGATTTGTGGCATCAGTTTAGATGGCCGAAAGCGCAGTTGGCCGGCTCAACTTTTCAGTCTATGATAGCAACCTGCTGACCTTATGCAAGAAAGTTTTGTAAGGAGTCCCTTAGAAACAGAAACATCAAGGAACTGAGATAATTTTTATTATATGGAGAGGCTTGAAAATCCTACATATCATTTAGCAGTCGTGTATACTGTATACGCTTAAATGTCTATTCTTTATAACTTATTGAAATGATGCTTTGCATGGCATTTTTTTTTTTCATCAGCTAGATTTGTGATGTGCGCATGTAGTTTACTCATAAAAGTACACAATTCCAAGAAAATTCTTATATCCATCCGTCCATTTTACATTTTGAAAAGCAATACATTATTAAATTGCTCTGAGATTTTTAACTAGAAAATGCCCGAATAATGGATAACAAATTGAATTGATTAAGACAATAATCATGTTAAATTTGAAAGTAAAACTTGGACGACTGATCTGACTTATGTGCAAGAAACGTTTGAATCTCTTCGTTTTATGGGTGTTATCGGCGGTCAACTTTCTCATACATTATTTAATTTCGTTTGTTATTTTTTCAAATAATGACGGAGGTAAAGAAAATGTAACTAGAAGGCAATAAGTTTTAAGAGAAAGATGGATGGTGGATAAAACGAAAAGTTTAGAAAAAAAATACAAAAGAGAAAATGGCAATTCATGATTTAGAGATAAATACAAAGTAACATTTAAGCTGAAAACAAAATTTTATTTCAAGTTGTGTTCTTAAATATTTCAAGCCAACATGCAAATTATATATTAATAATAAAATGCTACTAGAAAAATGGATAGCCGTGCGAGTTTGTGGTGGGAGACGCTTCTCTTTCCCCCCTGTTCTGTAACGACGAACGCAATCCTCTTCTGGCAGGAAATAGTGCACTGCTGTGACTGTGAGTAGAGGAGGACTCAGCAGCATGCAGCTCCTTCATGCGCACCTCGGCTGCCCTCTCCTCCCCGTCCCACGCCTGCCTGCACTTCTCTCTCCTCATCACCACCTCCATCTCCTCCAAGGTCCTTTCTCTCTCTCTCTCACGAGCATTGCTTCAGACCTACACGTACTAACGCACTGCGTTCTTTTTGTAGCCCGAGTCTACACGAAGTCGCAGTGGACATGTAGTCGCCGGAGCAGTCATCTGGTCTCCAGGTTGGGCCTCGTGAGAGCAGCTTCTTCCTCTGTTGAAGGTATGCGTCAACTTTTTTACTTTTGTTTACTTGTAGTGGTACGATTTCTTTTTCCATGCCTCGTCCATTTTCCTGATGTCAATTTAGTTTTGTTGAAGTAATTCTCCTTTGATTGGTGTTTCTCTACTCATTTGATGTTTTTTGCTTGGTAGCAGGTGTCTCGGTGATCGAATCTGTGGATGCAGCTAAGAAAGATGTGCTTGCAGCGTTATCCCAAATAATCGATCCCGATTTTGGCACGGACATTGTTTCATGTGGTTTTGTGAAGGATTTGGTAATTGATGAAGCCTTGGAAGAGGTATTTAAGCAAAATTTTAAGTCTTTACATTTCCCTTTTCTTACGTTATACATTAGAAGTATAGTTCTAGGGAACACGATCTTCGAAGAGAACTAAGATTTGTTGTATTTTTAATGTCAGGTTTCCTTCCGATTGGAGCTTACAACACCTGCTTGCCCTATTAAAGACATGGTAGCAATTCAGTCTTCTTCTCTTGCCGTTATTACTTACAATTAGAAGCAGTTTCACTTAGTGCGGCTCCTTAATTAATCTTGACTTCGTGGATTGTGAACCATTCTTCCCCCAAGATAGCAAAACAAACAAAGAAGTAATCTTTTATCCCAATGTAAACAAAACAATCTCTTGTGGTGTGCTATTTCTTGTATGTGACTATCATTGAATTGTGGTTTTAGTTTCTGTGAGAGGTATTTGTTGTATATTAACTTCCCTCCTTGATTATGACATTACTAAAGAACATAAATGATGTGTCTCCTTTGCTTCTCCGGTGCTTTTGTTCCACAACTTACCTTAATGGTTCCACCTTGTTACATCTGGTGTCCATATTTTTTCTGTAATAAATTTTCATGTTTTCTTGCAGTTCATTGTAATTCTTGTTGTTATATTTTAAGTCCTGTTTTCTTAAGTGAATTATGTTTTTTTATATAATGACCGAACTGTTTCATATGTGTACAGTTTGAACAGAAGGCTAATGAGGTCGTCTTAGCTCTTTCCTGGGTGAAAAAAGTCAATGTCACAATGTCAGCACAACCTGCAAAACCAGTTTTTGCTGGAGAACTTCCAAAAGGACTACAGAAAATTTCAAACATTATAGCAGTCTCAAGTTGCAAGGAAATCCCTCTAATGCTTTCTTATTTTCTATTGCAGAAGCATAAGTTTGTCCACCTCTACATAATACAAATTGTATTACCTTCAAAGAGTTAGTGAATGAGTAGGAATAAATTTTTGTGGTCTTTGTTGCTACTGAATTTTCATATCCTCTGTATCCCATCATGCAGGGTGGTGTTGGGAAGTCTACAGTAGCTGTGAACCTTGCTTATACATTAGCTGGTATGGGAGCCAGGGTTGGTATATTTGATGCTGATGTTTATGGTCCAAGTTTGCCAACCATGGTCTCTCCTGAAAACCGACTGCTAGAGATGGTATATTTAATCTGCCTCACAGTACAACTGGTGTGATCTTAAAAGAAATGGGCTGATGGTCATGAAACAGCTGCTTCTTGTAGAATCCAGAAACAAGAGCAATAATTCCAACTGAGTTCTTGGGCGTCAAACTAGTCTCTTTCGGATTCGCTGGTCAAGGGCGTGCAATAATGCGTGGTCCGATGGTTTCAGGAGTCATCAATCAGTTACTCACTACTGCAGAGTGGTATGTTAACTTTTGTTTAATTAAGAAGTAACTATGTTATGTTCATATTTTAACCACACTCACATTTTTGGAAATTGAAACATATATTGTTAGCGTGCGAGAATGTTCACTTCTTATTGTGAATGGTGCAATAAAGAAGTTTAATAGTTTTATTTCTTAGGTGAATGTTCTTTGAAGATGTTATCTTGATCTTGATAGCATCATAATTATGTTGCATTGATTACAAATATCATACTCTCCAGTCAGAAGTATTAGTTAAGTGTACAATGTGAACTTTGGCCATTTGTAGGGCAAGTTTTCTGTTTTCCTTGTCTCTCATGAAATTGTAGCCCATCCCACTCAATCTTCAAACTAATAACTTTCAGCACAGTCAAGTAAAACAAATCATTACAATCAGTTTAGTCACAAGAAAAATGCAATGATAACACAGTTAATGAAAAAACAACAACAACAACAAAGCCTTATCCCACTAGGTGGGGTCGGCTACATGGATCATACGACGCCTCGTTGATCCATGTTCATGAGATTCGACAGGGTTTTACGCTGGCTGTCGGGGCCTAACACAACCCTCCTCCTTTATCCGGGCTTGGGACCGGCTATAAAACATAGGCGGAGTTACAGTTAATGAAAAAAAACTCAGAAAATGTATCCGTCAGTTGTCCCTGTGAAAGTCAAATTTCATTTACATTGCTTCATACTTTTACTTCTCTTCCTTTTAGTATCTAAGAATTTGTATTTCAACACAGACGTTATAGTTGTTGTGTGCTTCGTCTATTCCTTGAATTAGGGTTCATAACATTTGCACAAGTTCTACTTTATCTTGTTAATCTGTTGGACATTATAATAGGAATAATGCATATGATATAAGGCTGCAGTTTCAAACTAATGGCCATCGTACACGTCAATATGGAACATATGCAAGTTTTCAGTATCTATTACAATTAATGCCAGTTCACATGATTTATCACCATAACTTCTTTCGTTATTTTGTTTTATTTTTCACGATATACTTTGTTGAATCTGTAGAGTACTTGCAAAAAATTCTGCAACACGATTTCAAATTGTAACTCATGTATTAAAAATGACAAGCAGTACTGCTTATCACTGAAATTGAAATATTTTGGCACCCTGAACTTCAGAGGCCTTTTCTTTGGAATGACTCCTCATTATTGGTTCCTTGAAATTACTATCACATGGTTATCCTATTTGCACTCAATGGATTTTGACATATTCTCTGGCCTTGATTCTTTCTCCATACAGGGGAGAATTAGACTACCTTGTTATTGATATGCCTCCAGGAACCGGTGATATTCAACTTACATTATGTCAGGTAACTGTCAAGATAATTATATTTGAGTACAATAATGAAAAATCTGTTCTTTTTTTCCCTTCCTGAGTTGCTAACAGTGGATGAATGTTAGGTTGCACCATTGACAGCAGCAGTAATTGTTACCACCCCTCAGAAGCTAGCATTCATTGATGTTGCAAAAGGAGTTCGCATGTTTTCAAAATTAAAGGTGTGATAAACTGTCAGATCTGAAAAGGAAAGTAATCATGTGATTGAATCGTGGTTAAAGATCATTAATGAAATAGCTTAAGTTTTAAAGCACCGTAGATAAAAGAAACGTATTTGAATTTTTCATGTCAGAAATCACATGTCTAGATGTGTAATTTCCTATTTGTTTAGTCAAATGACCATTTCAATTCACTCTGACTTTGAATACCTTCTAAGGTTCCATGTGTGGCTGTCGTTGAGAATATGTGCTACTTTGATGCTGATGGAAAACGCTATCACCCTTTTGGCAGGGGTTCTGGTTCTCAGGCATGTATCTCAGACTGATGTGATAACATTTATCTTTTCATCCATTGTTTGGATTTCCAACTGGTAACAATGACTTGCTCTATTATATCCTGCAGGTTGTTCAGCAATTTGGAATTCCGAATCTCTTCGATCTCCCAATCAGACCAACTGTATGTTCCATCATTAAAGCCCTAATAAACATCTTTGAAAGAAAAATTATATTGTGCCTCCTTATATGTTATCAAAGTGTCGACAACACATCAAAAAAATGTAATACAGTTTAAAATTTCATGGAGCAAAAGTACATATACTGATTGTCTAATGGGTGCATGTAAAATTAAGATGTATTCACAGACAGATAAAAGACTCCTTATATGCTTCTACAGTTAAAATGCAATTCAAGCTAATAAAAACGATCTCATTACAATTTGGAACTTGGATGTCAGTTTTTATTTGTTTTCTCAGCAAACTAAAGTTTCATAAACAAGACCTTCTTTTCTTAAACAATTCTGATTCTTCATTCATGAAAACAAAAAAAAATCTTCACTTTGTTAACAAAAGGCACATGATGTCCACTAATTCTCCCCTTTCGGTTACTGCGCACAATCTAAATGGATTTAGGAGTATCCATAAAAGCTATTGAATCTGTGAATAAATAGTTTTGCCTAAGTTTCTGAAGGTTTTTTTGTTTCTGTTTTCCATTCTGCAAAGCTTCATATGCTGACTTCCAGCAATACATTTCTTCACATAATCAGAATCTTAATTTGATAGCTTCAACCAGCAACTCAGAATGACAAGATACTTTGCAAAAGAAAGTTCAGAATGGATATCCTTATTACCATTTGCCTAGTTTTGATTGCTTGGCATATTCATTTGCATTATTTGCAATTTATAACTATTTAACTGTAAACAAAGTTCAGAACGTCTATCCTTACCATTTACCTAGTTTTGATTGCTTGGCATATTCATTTGCATTATTTGCAATTAAAAACTATTGATTGTAAACAAAGTTCAGAATGGCTATCCTTACCATTTGCCTAGTTATAATTGCTTGGAATATTCATTTGCATTATTTGCAATTAATAACTATTAACGGTAAACTACTATTTAACTTTAACTTTTCCACATAATGTAGTACCTTTTATAATATCCAGCGTTTTGGACTTGTTGTAAATTTCTATGTATAGATATATGATTTCTTAAATTTATTATTTTAGTTATCAGCGTCAGGAGATAATGGAATGCCTGAAGTGGCATCTGATCCTCAAGGAGAAGTAGCCAAAATATTTCAAGATCTTGGAGTTTGTGTTGTCCAACAGTGTGCAAAAATTCGCCAACAAGGTATTTCATCTTTAAGATTCCATGTGACCTTGTGATTTTTTGTTTTTACATTACCACAATTTCACACCCATGTTTTTTTATAGTAATATTTCACGCCTACCCATGAAAATGAACATTACAGTGAGGTCTATACTTGCGCTCATTGTGATTAAAACTACCATTTTTGCAGTATCAACAGCAGTATCCTATGACAGATCTATAAAAGCTATCAGAGTAAAAGTACCTGATTCAGACGAAGAGTTTTTACTAAATCCTGCAACAGTTAGGAGAAATGATCGCTCTGCGCAAAGTGTTGTATGTAAATATGTTCATGATCATTGCTTTTGAGGTTTCTTATATTTAGTTAATTGGTTCATTGCCTGGAGTTGGTTTAATTTATTGTGTTAATTGACAAACTGCACTAGACTAAAACACCTTTTTTCGAAGTGTTTCATGTAAATGAGTTTATGTGTTTCCAAAATTTCTTATATTTTGCTCAGTAGCTCAGTTGCGGAATGGCGTCGTATGATCCATGTAGCCGACCCCACCTAGTGGGATAAGGCTTTGTTGTTGTTGTTGTTGTTGCTCAGTTGCTTTAATACCTGGAATTGGTTTATTTCATTAAATGTGTTGATTGACAAACCACAGTAGAAACAAATGTGAAAAATGTGAAGTATTTTAATTACATTCCACAAGAAAAAATGATTGTTGGAGGTCTAATAAATGTGAGGACAGCTAACAGAAAGTAGATAGGTTTGGTTTCTGTAGTGGTTCCTTTTTTTTGCAATTCAGCTTTAGAATGTAACAGTAAAAAAAATACTCTTGAAGTTTTCTTTGCCAGAAGACTGCAGAATTGTAAATGGCTTCATGAGCTAGCTTGATGCAGACCGAGTTCAATTCAATCTGGAGACAAGCATGGTTCTGTTTAAAATGTTGCTCAGCATTCCTGAATCACTTTCTATTTGGCTAACTTCTTAAGTCTTATATTTTGCCTTGAACTTAATCAAGAACTTGCGAATCTTTTTTTTTTTTTCCTAAAACAGTTTCGTCTGTTTTTTTCTGATACTCTTTAACTATCTACAACAACTGCTGATGAAATTTCTCTGGATTATGATTACTTTCCATTCATAAGTTACCTCCCACATCTTGACTTTTCTGAGTATGAAGCATTTCGTCCACCTTAGCTTTAAGGCAAAGGTGCACTATAGCTCCAGAAAGTAAGGATGCATAATGTTTAGTCAGCACAATATTGCACCATGAAATATACCCCAACTAAAGATTATGCATTCATTTTATTTTGCTCAAAAAATGCATATCTTAGTAATAGTCATACCTTTGTTTGCTGATCTTTTTTGGTATAAAAGGAATAAATTGTTTGGACTAAGATATAATATTTATTTTTGCAGGATGAATGGACTGGAGAACAAAAGCTGCAATATGGTGATATTCCAGAGGATATTGAGCCTGAAGAAATTAGGCCAATGGGGAACTATGCAGTTTCCATAACATGGCCTGATGGCTTCAGCCAGGTATTTTTAGCTGGAAATTTGAATTTTAGGCAGTTCTGGTCTGATGGCTTCACGTCATTGATTCAAAAACATTCTGATTAGAGTTAATTTAACACAAAACTATAGTTGTCATGAATGTATGTCTAGTGCAATAAAGGTTATTGCTTGTCTTATCCTCTAGAAAATGCCTTGGAACAATGGATGAAACTTTTCAGGTGATAGATACTCGTCTGATGCCTCAGCATAGAATAAAAAAAAGTTTACCATTGGAGCTCTGATGTGCCAGGGGACACATATAGTTGCATATGCTGATCTTATCTTCTTTAATTAATTGATATGTATGAGGACATCTTCTCTGAGTATAGACAATCATGCGATATGGTCGTCCTAAATTTTAAAGTATCTTATATGAAAGAAAATGGTGTATCCGTTAACCACTAGAGTCTAGCAGCCCGCATCCACTAAATGATTTCTCCCAACACACACCATCACATGGTTAAACAAATTGTTCATGTATATGATAAGATAAACCGTAGGACTTTTTCTCATATCTTTGTAAAGATTTTAGATAGGTTGAAATGTTAAAGTTCAAAATAGTATCATTAACATAAAAAAAATGGACAGATGATACTTGAGTAGAATATCTGGTTTGAAAATTTTCCATATGCCATGCTTTATGTTCCTCCTGGATCATATTGGTTCTCCCCATAATATGTGTATACATGGATGAATGAAACATTGGTAAGAACTTGATGCATTCTGCCATTAACGGGAATGCAATCCAAAAAGAAACAAGAAGAAAATGAAAATGTATGGAGTTACTGAAGGAAACATGTAAATCAATACTATATCAATATAAGGATCCGATCCTGAGGTAATGCTATCCAACGAAGGGTAGATCACTGAAAAGGATCGGATTTGCAATTCCTATAAGGGTACTCACGCCAAGATACCAAGATGATTTGCACCATATTTTTACCATAACACATTTGTGGAGAGAATGAGAACGAGGTTAAAAGAATTAGTAGAGAAGAATAGCACATTCTTCATAACTTATATTTTTTTTTTTTGAGAAGATTCATAACTTATATTATTATATAATAAAGGGGAGAAGGATTTTGTAACTTCTTCTCCCTTATTCTCTCCTCATTCATGAAGGGGGAATAATAGGGAATAATGGATTATAATGAGAGGGAAATATAATTATGGCCCTCCATAAATCCATTAATAATATAATAACTTAAACATCAACGGCCTAGATTTATTCAATCATCATCGTAAAATCTAATCATTCGATCTATGATTTGATTGAATAATCATTCAATCGAGATCGTCCAATTGAGTTTAGGACATATATTTTGGTCATTGTCTGACAGTTACATGAATAATCTAAAGAGTCAATAATCAAGCCAAGCAAATCATTATAACACTTACTATTTGTTCTACAATTATTTGAACTCCAATAGATGTATTTTCAGACTTATAATGTTATACAAGGAGTTTAAATTGTTAAAATTACTTTTCCACAGATAGCACCTTATGATCAGTTGGAAACCATGGAGCGATTGGTCGATGTTCCTGTGGCGAGAGCTGCAAAAGAAACTGTTCTTTGATCATCAGACAATCATGAGAACTTATTGGTAGATACATGTGAATTGATCATCTAACACAGCTTAAGAGGTCGTTCGAGTCTACAGTGCTCTGCAGTCTGCTGATAACTTAATGATTTGATGTGGTAGTGGGCATGCATAAAAGGGCTGATCATGGGCATGGCAAGACTACAAAGGAAACCAGCAGAATGTTGAATCAAAAAACGTGGGCAATCTAAGAGTTGTGCCTCTGGAATCATATTTCGTAGCTACACTCGGTAAATTTATTAACTTATAATTTGCTTCACAGAATTTTGAGCTCTTTATTCGAGAAATTTATTCATCAATATTTAACTTCCAACAATTATTTAACGAGAAGTGGATGAGGAGTTTGTTCAGATTCCTTTGCAATCCAACTATTAGTTTCTTCATTAATGATGTAATTTGATATCATGGATCATGAATCTAAGGATTTTCATACTCAAAATATGAAGTTTAGTTTTTTTTTTCCGGTCATGAACGGTGATTCATCGATGTGCAAAGTTACTATCACTCAATTAATCCAATATTCCTATTTGATTAAATTGGTGTCCACAGAAATTGATATTATTAGCTCCCATCAATGTTAGAAACATAATTTCACTAATCAGTTGTGTCAAATCAATCATTGATTTGAAGATTAGTAGATTAGTTTTTTTTAATCCCCTAACGACCTAGCATGCATATGGATCGATAGATTTGATAATCAAATTATAGGCCATTTTGTCCCTAACTTGATTTAAATGAAGCAAAACCAAATTAGACCTTTGGCGATTCAATAAGGAAATATTACTACACATCGGTCTCCCGAAATAATTTGACTAGGAATTCTCATCTTGACACTGAAATTTCTTCACTTGCCTTTCGTTTCAACTCTCAAGAAATATTTCTTCTGTGATGACTGATACATAGCGCTGTTTGGCTCTCTATTATTATTCTTAAATTTATATTTATTAATTCATAAGAATAACTAATTTTTGGGGGAATTGCAGCTGCAGTTAAAATAATTCTTGCTTTATCTCAGATTTTTTCCCTGTTTATTAGGAATATTTTTTTTAATTCCATATTTGATCGTCAGCATTACATGAAAATAAAGCTAGTGTTTGATAATAATAAATAAAATAAAACTAATTCTTTGACTTCCTCATTTGTATAAGAGAAAAACTTTGATCATGTGCGTCAAGAATATAAGATGAGTTCAATAAAATCTGCAGACATCCGACTCCCCATTAGAATTGGATGCAAGGATCAGGCACAGGATCAAAGTTCATATATGGAGACTATATGACACTATCGCATTGTTATTCTTTGATGACACTATCTCCACTGCAGCACTATGATAGTTAAATCAATCTACTGCTATGAATCGTGCAGGTTGGCCAAGGAGACTGCAAAGTTCATATATGGAGACGGAATCACTTGTGAAAGATCCAATTACGATGAACCTTCGATGCTATCATCTTGAGATTTAGTTCGAGAACATAACATACTTCGTACTCTTTATTGATGAAAAATTCGAGAACAGGAAGAGAAAACACATGATTGCAGAAAAATAAAGAAGACACATTATTTTACTCAGATTCATTCTTGATATTAGGATTACGTCATGCAAAGAGGTTTCACTATATCGTTTAGATTTACAGCCGCCACACAAATTACATCTGAAAATAAGTTATATATAAGTCTCTCCCAAACGGGTTCAAAACTTGAATAAAATCTGAATAAACGGGACCGCCGTCGGGGGCCCCCGAACAACTCCCCCCCCCCTCTTTTTGTTCGTACGTCAGCAGCACAGATAATGTGCATGCAAGTAATCAATAATATTCTTGATTAATTGTCTACGGTATATAATTTTAAGCTCTATTTTGTGGGGCTTTAATTTGTTCGAAATAATCACAGATGAATGAAGTGTTGAAAAGTATAAATAGAAAAATAATTATCTTCTTCTTAACAGCCAATCATATAATTTCACAGACCAACAATTCAACTGGTCAAAACGCCGGAAACAATCATTTCCATATTTCTTGTAACAACTTAGATTTTCAGAAAATAGATAAAAGATATTTATTTTTATTTAATAAATCTGAAAATCTTAATGTTGATATTCTGAAATTAAATAATTCTGAAATTGATAGTAATTAGGGAATAAGTTGAAAAGATAAGAAGGAATTTGAATAAGGATAGAATTGTTACGAAGATATGTATGGATTTATGAAGTAAATTCGGATTTAATTAAATCAAACAAATTATGGATAGATTAATTATTTATGAATGGCTTAATTTTAAAAGAGTCCAAGGTCTAATAAAATTAAAATTCCTAGCTCACACCTATAAATAGACATTAAAGGGTGGCTAGAAATCCATATTTTTTGCCAAACAGAATTTTGCCCACAAGTTCTCTTTTCCTCTCATTTGCACGTGAATCGAAACACTTCCAAGAATGTGTGACGGTTGGTTTCGAAGCCTACACATACGAGAAAAAGTTTCAGGTGGTGACCGTGAGTTTTGAAACGATGACAAAGAGCAATCGTCGGTCAAAGTTCAGTGTTCGCACAGAATTTTAGATAAGGGACTCTAGTTAATTTTTCAGCCAACTTTAGGTACGTAGGGGGAATCCCTATGTCGTCGGTTTTTTGCGACATGGAACCATATCCTATTCTTCTTCATACAGAGAATCCATTAATGTATCACGTGCATAGTTTGAATATCGTAGGCCATAGTTATGATGGTCGGAAAGTCGCGTCAAAACACACTTCTCCGTCGGCGGCAGAACTCGGACCGGGCCCAGGTTCTGTTGTACCCGGCCTGAATTTCATTGAATTCGGACTGATTCAGATTCGAAACCGGATCGAGTTGTCCAACTCGGTCCGGATTCCTATTGGCCCGACCCGAGTTCGGCTTCGGCCCGACTTGGGCTCGACGCGATAGTCTTGGAGGTGAACCGGCTAACCCGGCTCAGGTTCACCATACACCCGGCCCGGGTTTGCCCTAGCCGAGGTGATATTTGACATTTTCGAACACCGCCCGGGTTTCACTCGACGTGGGCCGAGTTCTGGGGACAGAAATTATAATTTTGGATAAATTGTTATAGATAATTGAATAGTTATCATAGTTTATTATTTCTGATCGTCCCTGATCATATCACACACAGATCTGATCTTCATCATATCTTTCAGATTTGATTTGATATTTGTGTCATTGTTATCATGTCATATTGTGTTATTCTTTATGATGTTGATTCAGTAGTTTTTGTCTTATTTGATCATTTGTCTAACCTAAAGTGAATTGTTAAAGATAGGTTTTTAGGTTAAACAAGATAAAAGATGAAAATGACTGGGTCTCAATGTTCTCCGATTGTCTCTAAGTCCCCTGGGCCATTATTGCTATCGTATTGTATAGGACAGATACCTAGAAGTTTGAGACGTCATCCTTTTGGAAAGCTATGATTGTCCCGTGATGGTCATGGTCCTCCATCATCACGAAGCTATTGTTAGCGCTATTATTGGAGGGCGGCTTGTCATGATTTGATCTCCCACTAGCCTACATGAAAGAGACATGGAGTTTCCCTTAATTAATTGAGCGCTCATTATTGAATTAAAATTGAATTGAATTAAATTGAACCTTGGTCATTCAGATTTTGGCGTTGATTGAATTTGCCTCCGCCTATTAAATTGAATAGAAATTGGTATTAGCCGATATATATATATATAATTAAAGATTTGGTAAATTGGATAGGTGGATATGTGCCATCGTGATCAGGCATAGTTAACAATTGTTATTGATTGGTCCATTGATCTCTTACTTGGTCCTCTTTTATTGATTCATGATCTTATTGACCTATTGTTTTATTATTGATATCTTTTTATATTGTCCTATCATATGCTTTATTGATTATTGCTCCATATTGATTATTGATTCTGAACATAATTGATCTGTTATTTATTGTCATGATTAGACCCTACGTACTGAGTATTTTTATACTCATGAGTTTTTCTCTGCATTTGGATTCATGCAGGTGAGATGATAGAAGGTTGTGATGAGGTGGTCAAGCTCAGTGACAGAGATGTTGCACATGATGTAGGATTTAGTCCTACTAAATTCTTGGATTAGTTTTTATTTTTCACATATTTAACATATTATAGTCATAGACGTTTTCAGCTCCTTGATATTATATATTGTTAGACGATCATATTGTTATTTCCGCATTTTATAGAGTTTATTTTTCGTAAAAAATATTTACATAAAATTGTGTAACGCTTTTGGGATGACTATAAACATATGATAGTCACGTAGGTCTCAGGGGGCGTTACATTTCTTACTAAATTAGGCCGTATATAAGTTGCAAGTTAACAATAGCTTTCAGAAACATAAAACCCCATGTGTTGCCTGCCGTGGAGGAATTGAATAACAAACTCGAAGATGGAGACAGCGAAGGAGCTCAACGAATCATCTCTCAGGGTTCAACGGCGCCGCAAGGCGACTCCCAACGGGTTGTAGTCGTTGGCTCCTCTGGAGGCTCCATCTCCGGACTCCGGAGGGTCAAGTCATACTGCTGCTCAGGGACCAAGCGCTCAGGGGCCGGCCATGCAGGTGTTCAATTCTCCTAGTGTGACCTCTCATGGCCTCTGCAGCAGCAGCGCCGGAGCTCTGCAGGCTTTTGGCTTGCTCGCCACAATCGTCGCCGCCATTCGCGTCGGCATCTTCCTCGTGTGAGGGGATGCATGAAGAATGCATGATCCTTTGCCTGCTGTTAAGAAATGGAGAGCTCTGATGTCTCACCGCACTCTTGTCGGAGAAGAAAAGGAAAGAGGAACAGAGAAGAAGAGAAGAAGTGGAGGAAAGAAACAAAAGTTACAGACTATTCTATTAAGATGAAAAAGTGGATTACATGACACCTACTTTTATATTACTCAACCAATTGATACAAAGAAGGTAAACCGGTATTGGTATTACAACTTGTATCACAGTGCTACAAAGGAAACACTAAAAATCTAATATTCTGATGTGGTGGCAGCTCCATGATATTTCCAACACTCCCCCTCAAGTCGACGCTAGGAAGAGACTTGAACGGTGGTGACTTGAAGTGAATCGGCAGGCGGCACAACAATTTAGCAAAACGTCGAACACCTTGTAGGGAGCAGCTCATCCAACTAGGTGACATCTCAGAGAGACAATTCTTCGAACACTTTGATACTCGTCGATGAAGGCTAACAGAATGTAAAATGTCAAGCACTTGTGCGCAGTAGCTCATCCACGACAAAGTTGTCAAAATATGAAACAAGTCTGCTTGAAGAGAAATGATGATGTGGACGCATAGAACATGCTTCTATAGATTTGTAGCAGATTAACATGGGCGTGATCTTTGCCTCTGTCCACGAACAAAAAAAAATCTGGACTTCTCTTGAGTTGCAGAGACGCTAACACACCCCCTCATGACAGCAAACATCCCATGTAATAGTAGCACAAGGCAGCACACATGCCGATCATGATGAACACACAACTGAAAATGGGATCAACTTGGCAGATGGTGAAAGAAAGACAGAACACTAACACTATAACTAAGAATTAAGAAAAGATCTGAAAGATAACGGAGGACCAAGACTGAAGAACATAATGAAGACAAGGAGATGCATGGTAGCTACGCATCTCGTCATTGCCGATCAAATACCTAGCGATCAATGGCCGGAAGAGAAATGCGATCCATCGTCGCGGCGACCTGAGGAACGCTTACGATCCATCGCCACACAAGTGATGACTTGAGGAACATTTGAACGCGATCCATCGCCGATCATGTGACGACCTGAGGAATCGCTTTGAAATAGAACTTCCATCGAAGACCGTCGGATAGATCGAAAATCGAAGACGAGATGGAGTTTCCAGAATGAAGAAAATAGATAAGAAATGAACTTAATCGAAGTCGTAGGAACAAACAAGAACAAACGATGAAGAACATAGGAAACTAAATTGGTTTTGATGAGCCGAACATGACAAGAAATCGAAGAAGAACTGGATCGAAAACGTGGCTGACGGTTTCACCCGATGAAACGGATCTGATCGTACATCGGAAGAAAACACAACGGAAAAAGCAAAGCAAACATGAAAAAAATAGAGAGGGAAATGACGATCTATGGAGAAATAGATGAGATCATCAACCAAAAAACAAAAGAAATGATGGAAGAACATCAGAAATGAAGAGGAACTAGAAAAAACATTCTCCGATCGTGGGTCTCGATGCAAGCAAGATCTGTAGAACGATCCAACTCCGGTCGTGAGTGTTGAAGATCATATCAACATCGTCGGACATCATTCGTACTCCGACGAACTACATCTGTGGCAGATCGGCCTCCGACAAACCAGATCAACCTCCGACGAACTAGATCTGGGGCAGATCGGCCAAATCAGCATTGGCCAGGAACACATCGGCGCCCGCCGGGGCTTGCTGGAGCCATGTAGGCTGAAGGATCTTCAATCGGCGACCGAGAGCTTGAAGACGAACTTTCGGCAGCGGGCTGACGATGAAGACGACAACAAAGGAGCTCGACAGAACCTTTAACGGGTTGGCTCTGATACCATGTTAAGAAATGGAGAGCTCCGATGTCTCACCACACTCTTGCCGGAGAAGAGCACTCTTGCCGGAGAAGAAGAGGAAAGAGGAACAGAGCAGACTATTCTATTAAGATGAAAAAGTGGATTACATGACACCTACTTTTATACTACTCAACCGATACAAAGAAGGTAAACCGGTATTGGTATTACAACTTGTATCACAGCGCTACAAAGGAAACACTAAGGCCGCGTTTGATTTGGGAACATTTCGCGAAAATGTTCCCAAATAACTTACGTGACGAGAATAAAAAACGTGAGCTTGACGAGAACATTTTGGCAAATGTTCTCGACAAGAACATTTGCTTTTTTCTTTAAATGCAGCCGCAATCTTTGACCTTTTTTTTTAAATTTCATCTATTTTTTTAATTATTTTGTAATGTATGTATATATAATTTATAATATATTAATACATTATTATGGATATTATAAAATAATTTATTAAATGTTATTAATTAAAAACTATAAAATAATTAGTTCTAATAATTAATAAATATTTTATTAATTAAACTATTCAATTATTTTTTAAAAAAATATATTATATTTGGATCTTAAAATATATGTAAATTGTAATATTAATAATATTTAAAATATTTAATCAAAATAAATAAAAATAATATTAATAATATAATAATTTACGTAAATTATAATATTAATAATCTATTCTTATTTACTATAATTTTATATCTCATAAAATAATAAATTATATTCTTAGTTCTTATTTTTTATCCAAACACTTACTAAAACTTATCTATCACATTAACTTTTAAATCTTCATCATTACATTTTTTATTTAAACACCAACTCAAATTTTTTTATCATATCATATCGATTAATTCTCGAAAAAAAAAAATCTCTCAATATTCCCGTCCTGCTCAGCCTAAAAATCTGATATTCTAATGGGAGCAGTCATATTTCCAACACGTGCACCATTTCACAGTTGTATATATTTACATCCAGTCCAGTCGATTCGATTGTTGACTAATATCCTTAAATTTCCAAATCTCCCGTGAAGCCGGGTCCCACGTGGGCCCGCCCTGTCGTCATGCATGTGGCTCGGGGTTTATATACTACGGAGATACTGATGGCTGATGCCTCAATTAATCAATTATGTTGAAAAAACACGAGTCGTGGTCATTGGATTTCTTGATAAAACAAAAGGATGAAATATATCGATGAGTGGTTTCCATTGTTAGTGCAACCACTTGCTAACCAATTTTTTTTAAAAAAAAAGAAAACTTAAATTGTTAGAAAGAGTTTAGGGTATCATGTTAAATTTATTATGATAATCAATATTTCTAAAAATTTAGGCCGTTAAGAAAAGTTTGACAATATTCTTACTATGTTAAATTAAATGTGTTAATTATTTTTTCTAAAATTTTACATCATTAGTAATATCAATAATTTTATATTCTTATCATAAGCAGAGGAAGATTTCTTTTTTTATTTATGTGAACGAGATCTGTGTGAATTTTATGCAACATATGAACATATGTGGGTCATTAATTACGCATGAACGAAAGGGCCCAAGGAACAGGACATACTACAGTACCATTTATTGTTCTGTGCGGAAGAAGTTAATGGCACACTACACCTCCACCTCATGCTCCTTAAATGCCAACCATGGGCACCAGCAGCAATGGCCATGAGTCCACCTCCACCAGTCCACCACTCTGCAACGCCACATACTACTGCCACTGTTTCCAGAACCATGGTCACTGCCAAGGCGCCGCTCTTTCGGCGGCGGCCTCCACTGTTGCTCTTGCTTTTCTCCTCCTCCATCCTCCTCGGCTTCGCCGCCAGCCGCCACCCTCTCGACCCCCTCACGCCTGCCGAGATATCCACCGTTCGCCGCGCCGTCGAATCCGCCTACGCCAACAAGCGTGTCACCTTCCACTACGTCGGCTTGGACGAGCCGGATAAGTCCGACGTCCTCTCCGGGAGTGCCCCGCCCCCCGGTCGCCGTGCGTTCGCGATCGTACGCTCCGAGAAGAAGACGCACGAGATCTACGTCGACCTGACCGGCGGATCCATCACCTCCGACGCCGTCTACCAGGGATTCGGGTACCCGACGCTCAACTTCCAGGAGCAAGCCGTCGCCTCGAGCCTGCCTTTGAACTACACCCCGTTCGTGGAGTCCGTGAAGCGGAGGGGGTTGCCGATGGACGACGTGGTCTGCACAACGTTCTCCGTGGGGTGGTTCGGGGAGGCGGAGTCCGGGCGGAGGCTGCTGAAGGTACTGTGCTTCGCCACCGGCGACACGCCGAACATGTTCATGAGGCCGCTGGAAGGGGTGACGGTGGTGGTGGACCTGGACGAGATGAGGATCGTGGGGTACGAGGACAAGGGGGAGGTGGTGCCCGTGCCCACGGCGGAGGGGACGGACTACAGGGCATCGCGGCAGAGGCCGCCGCTCATGCCGGACACGAAGCCGGGGGTAGTGGTTCAACCGGAGGGCAAGGGATTCGAGATGGATGGCCACATGATCAGGTAACTATTTTGGTTCCATGAGCTGCACGACGGTACTTGAAATCTACAAGCTAGAGACATACAAATGGTTATTAAATTATATATCAGCAATGCATTTGAGAACAAGCGTACACATGCCAAGTCCAATTTTCTGATATATTTTCCCTTGTATTAAACTTTTGGACATCCTTCTTAATACAACAAATTAGCAACACATATTCAAATACAATGCTTGTAAATATATTATTTTTTGGCAGTACAGTGATATAAATTGCTAGAATGGGAGTTTGGATATTTGTGCCTGCAACTTGTAACATAACATGCATGAAAGGTAAAATAAGTTAAATAATTTGATGACATGTGCGACGGGTCAAACTTTAGGTGGGCAAATTGGAAGTTCCACTTGGGTTACGACATGCGCGCCGGCGCAGTCATCTCCCTTGCGTCCGTGAAGGAGTCGGAGGCGGCGCCCTACCGGCGAGTCCTCTACCGGGGGCATGTCTCGGAGCTGTTCGTCCCCTACATGGACCCCGGCGAAGACTGGTACTACAAGACGTTCTTTGACGCAGGCGAGTTCGGACTCGGGATGTCGTCCATGCCGCTGCAGCCCACGGCCGACTGCCCGGCCAACGCCGTGTACATGGATGTCGTCTACGCCGATCAGGACGGGAATCCCGCCGTGATTCCCAACGCTCTCTGCGTGTTCGAACGCTATGCGGGTGACGTCTCCTGGCGCCATACCGAGACAGAGATTCCAGGACAAGTAGTAAGTGACCATCTTAAAGGTAGGTAGATGGATCATATCTAAACTTGCAAAATCTATCTAATAAATATGAATGTTTGATCCGTAGATAACGGAGGTGAGGCCAGATGTGAGCTTAGTTGTCAGAATGGTGCCCACTGTCGGAAACTACGATTATGTTATCGACTGGGAATTTATGACTAGTGGATCCATTAAACTCGGGGTACTTTCGTATGCACATATCAAATTAATTCACCAGATTTCCTGTGTTCTTTAGCTTCCTTTGATTTGGTTACAGAGAATTAAATTGTACTAGAAAATTGATACGCGAAATGCATGCAGGTGACACTAACAGGCATACTAGAAATCAAAGGCACGCCCCACACTCGTGTAGATCAAGTAACAGGGGACGAACACGGTGAACTGATAGCCGAGAACATCTTGGGCACCTACCACGACCACTTCTTCACCTATTACCTCGACCTCGACGTCGACGGGACCAACAACTCCTTCGTCAAGTACAAGCACAAGACCATGCGGGCCACCGCCGAAGGCGACCCTACGCCCAGGAAGAGCTATTGGACAACCGTGAAGGAGACAGCCAAGACGGAGGCCGACGCACGCGTCGCGCTGAGCAGCTCCGAGCCGGCGGAGCTAATCGTCGTGAATCCGAACAAGAAGAGCAGGGTCGGGAATCAGGTGGGCTACCGACTGATCAGCCACGGCGGGACGGCGACGTCACTGATGGCCGACGATGACTACCCTCAGATCCGAGCCGCGTACAGCAAGAACCAGGCGTGGGTGACAGCCTACAACAAGTCCGAGAAGTGGGCGTCCGGCTTGTACGTCGATGCCAGCAGAGGAGATGACAACTTGGCCATGTGGAGCCAAAGGTAAATTTTATAATAAAATGTACAAATTTGATGACCGTGGCTATATATATATATATATGGTCGTGCATGCATGCAGGAACAGGCTGATAGACGATAGGGACATCGTGCTGTGGTACACGGTGGGGTTCCATCACGTTCCTTGTCAAGAAGATTACCCGTTGATGCCACAATTGAATGGTGGATTCGAGCTCCGACCTTTTAACTTCTTCGAGAGAAACCCGCTGATCAAGACGAGGCCTGTCGGCCTAGTTCGCGTCCCTAATTGTACAAGAAAATCTTAAACCATAGAGTCAAATTTTTAAAGAAAGAAGAAGAGTGCTCCTTATCATGAATTGTTTTTATGTAGCTGACCACAAAGATTTAGGATCGAATGATTTTTCCTTTTGGTAAGAGAAAAAAGTGAAGAATGTAACTTTGTTCTCTAATATTTCCCCAAATATTATACTTAAAAGGAATTGGTACAAATAAATAAAGGATATTATCGGAATACCTCGCAGTGGAAGAATAAATCACCGGAGACTTTTCTACGTTATTTCGGCCTCGTCGTCAGGATCCTAATCACATATGAAAAAGAATCACATGTTCACAATCCAAATACAACGAGACGCAATCGGAATCTCAACGAGATAACATGTTCATCGGACTACAGTGGTCTTGCATGGAGCCTCACGGTCGGCAGCCTAACGGCTTCAAAACAAGACACGCCCACCCTAATATGAAGCACTAACTTCATATATATCTGAAGCCAACCTCTGACGTGCAGTTGTCATAACTGCCTCACGCAGTTTATTCAACTGCATGTGCAAAAGGCCCATAACAGGTGTATTGTCCAACAATCTTCCACTCGCACGTAATGGGCTCTTACCCATACTTGATTCTAATAAATGTTCGTTATGGTAAATGGATCGTGCGACCCACGAGTACATCCATAACTCAGGGAGAATTATAACATATTAAGAATACATAATCACTAAACCACTTGAAAGCCTATACTATGACTTGTTATGGATACATAGTTGCTCGATCAATTTGAGAGTCAAAGTTATGATGACATAACCGCTCAATCAACATGTGAACTCATGCTATATCTTCTCGATGATATATAGCTGCTCAACTATTATGTCAGCTAATACTATGATTTATTAATAATGCATAGTCGCTCAAACATTCATGTTACTCGCTTTGTCTTAAAAACACCTTGCTTGCACACTCCAGACGACACACGTCTTATCATGCATGATTTTAATTAATTCGTATTTGTATGCTTACGCATTTGGCCAATTGCATCACAAATATCATGCAGCATCAGTGAATCTTCCTCTCGTCCTCATATTTCTCAGTTCTAAGTCAGCTGCTTTCCTAGTCGTTGCTCAACGGGCCGCATACAATTTTAGCCTTTGAGTACCTCGCTAAAGTAACAACACTAACACATTACTTTGAAATATAGTCAAGAGTTTAAAGGCAATCTCCGGACTTGTTCAATCCTTAAAAACTCACACTCTGACGAAAAAATTATAAAATATTCGTTAAGTTTTAGGATCGACTTAGCATACGAGGTTCATAACCAAGTACTATGGTGGAGACTCCCACTGAAGGAGCGTATGTCATAAACTCGTAACACCGCACAGATTAGAGTCCAAACGTCTACTCATGACGTCTGACCTGAGTCCTCCCACTAGTCGCCCAAAAATTGGTGCCACGAGGTCTCACATCTGGCTTCTCTTATCAGGCTATACAGAGTTATATATAAATTTGTGTCATCCTCCTGAACATATCAAGGCGATCTTAGATCATATACCTGGATCTAAATCATTTTATCTCTGCTCGCTATACACTAAGCGCCGAGGCGATTATCCGTGTGAGTGATAATCTCGTGTCTGATTTGACATACTCTACATGCATTATCAAAAACATTCACTAACTCTAGAATAAAATTTTAACATATTTTTATTCATCACAAGAAGATATAGAATACATCATCGCGTAACTTTTGCGCATGTTAATGCGTCAGTCAAACATACTTACAAGCGTATTCATCAACTGTATCTTCTTAACACTGTCAAGACATACTAGACATTAATGTATTTTTCCCTATAATGGTCCATCCTTTTATCAAGCAATAATGACATACATATTGCAACAAAAGGCAATCTTGACCATTGTCAATACAGGAGTAAAAGAAAGTTACTTAACCAGAGGGCTTCCATACTATCATTGACTATAACACAAACTCAATTTTCATAGTTGACTATTTTTATATAGTTTTGCTTTAACTTCGCAACAATGTCATTCTATAACATGAAGACATAATTGGAGATAGATTTTTGCTTATTAATATCGTCATCCTAAGAAGCGTCTATTTGATAAGCTAATCTATAGCTTGATCTCCATTATAGTGCAAAACGAGAGTCAACATGCTCATAAGGTATCATATTATTTTTTTAATCACCATCTAACATAGGCGTCCTGTATTAATATGTAATTTTTCATTTGACCAATGACACAAATATCAGACTGCTCAATTTATTGTGCATGCCTGATCACTGACCATATTTACAAAAGAACGTTTCTTTACTTATAGAATCATAGAAAAAATCATGAAATTCAAAATTATCTCTTTTAATAAGAGTACCGGTGAGTGTTTCTCGTAGAATGTTCAATTCATTTTTATAACAGACGACTCTTGCTACAAAGCAATAAATTTACTTGAACAATTCTTATTTAATTTTCACAGCCGGTGTGAATAATTGTCTCACCCATGTCATTTCTATAGAAAGACATTAAATTCTTCATTAATAGAAGAAATCCCTTATTACTTCTAGTTATACAAAATATTATTTCAGATACAATGTCATGATGACATATTTATCCATGAAAATAGACATACACATAATGATACTTATATCATTATTTAGATGAATACTAAATCCATAATTGGACCGTCGCAAATTACATATTGCACTCAATCCTTTTACATTTAAGCATTCAAATAGCTTTATGTAATTTTTATTTAATAGTGAAACAATAGCTAGAGTTTTGATGAACGAGAGAAAAAATATAATAATTTCTCTATAGTCAGCACTCCTTTTGCGACTATTACTTTTCGTCACTTTTAAATCTATTATCATCCATATCAATTTATTTCGAACGCTTACCTCTTGGTAAGACGAATGATTTAACAAGTCCTTGACTTGAGTTTCTTCTTTAGACTCTGACTCTTTGCATTAATCCATTTTCTTTATCTAGGCATGAGAGAACACTCATGTTCATTTCATATAGTCATTCAACACAACATATAGTCATTGACAAAAATGAAACACAACATATATGTTTCAATAAATGAACATTAATCATAAGTTGACTATGAATTGCTCCCACTCGGAGTGATATGTGGTAAGAGAATATTGATAAACCACAAATCAATCCGCATACATTGTCAACTCTGAATCTTCTTCAACTTCTATAGTGAAGATATTACTTAATCTCATTCAGCCAAGAAAATATATGCATGATGTCATATCTCTACTTGATATTTCAGTAACATTTAGGCACCATTAATAACAACATTCCAAATACGAAATTGGAATTTTATTTGCGCCACACGTTCAAGTAGATTATGGTTTCATCATATCCGCAACACTTATAATTATGAAATATAGTTAGTCGCATAACTATATCATTTTCATCACTAGACTATTTGAATAAGTCTCAACTATTTCACATTATCAATTTAGTTAGCAAGGCATTAATCTTGCGATATAATTGAATCTCCATCTAAGTTCATGAATTTGTAGAAAATGATTCATGTTACCAACTTAGATAAATCATATGTATGATTTATAATGCGAAAATATGATGAAAGAAAAAACCATATAAAACCTTAGACATTCAATACAAATGGATTATTATAATTTTCTGCTCATAAATGATTTTCGTATTTTCTCGTCAATCAGACATTGTCACAAAAGTAGGTAAAATAACATTAGCGAGAAAATATTCTCAAGCTAGTCTATATTTATAGTGCTTAAAAAAATGTCAGGAATTGACTAACCAAAACTTTTGGCATACTTATTTATGTCACATATGACATAAATATTCAACTTGAATACTTAAAGTAATCAAGACGTAGAAAATCATTTTCAAAAAATTCTCGTAGAGGAATTTCATTAAATATGAAATTTAATGATAAACGTAAATACACAGCTATGTTTGTCCAAATAACAAATGTAGATACTATACACATATCCACTTCAAAATAGTGGTATAGTAGGACAATGAGAGAAAAAGATCCCTCTATTGCAAAAGAAAATTTTGCAAGTCATAATCTTTTTAACTCCCACTTTCATGTTGTTTCCAACTATGTCCTTGGGCTTGTAGGCTAAGTCATATAAAGAATTCATTATTCTTTTATTGCATGATAATTTGTTCCAATAATCTCAGTCCACAAAAAAGGATGAGTTTCAACAATGAAACAATATTATCATTAAACAAAATTATCATACGATTTTATCAACATTTTTCAACTCAATACAATCACAAGCAAAAATTATCGTATTTGCCACAAGCGTAGCACTTTATTTTGTTTATATCAACTTTGCTATCATGCTTTCCACATCGATGTGAGTAGTGTTAGCCCTTCTTAGTATCAATACATTATTCACTGGACTGCATTTTCTGTCGAAAACTCACAACAATTTTCTTATTTTGACATGGACAACATATGTCGTAGTTGAAGATGACAAACGTTCTTCAAATAAATGTCAAAATATTTGATATTTTCACTAAACATCAATTATGTGCGCAAGTTTACTGTACTTATTAAAAATAAGTAATTATCACGTGGTCAAAAAATATGATCAAGATTCTCTAACTCAGTCGTCAAGTTTATCATCACATACAGATATAGAACATATCTGTTGAAGAAAAACTTATGTATGATTTATTATTTTTCTTGATGATTTCATTACATTGAGATCGTGAGAATCATGATAGTGATCATGCTCGACAGATATCATATTTTGCCATGGGTCACTTTTTACGTATTCCTTTTGACTTTGTCATATTGCAAAGATTCATTTTTGTGTCATTTATTTATGGTCAAAAAATTACATATGGGAAATGAGTTAGTTTTTGCATGTCTTCTTGTCGCATATATTCATAAATAATGACATAATAATATTTTTAAGGCAATGACATCGAGATGATCGCTATGCTCCCACTCATCTCCCACTATCCGAAAAAATAATTATCATTCATTAAAAATAATATGTTGCGCCAAGTTATACTATTTTAATCATTTTAGAATACAAACATCCAAAATCATCTAAAAATATATGATGTGATTAACATACCATTTTCAAAAAATGTGGTTAGGACAATCAGAGTTTTGTGATGGGAGCTTTTCCTTACATTTGTAAGGTGCCAATTAGGAAATCATCACCCATTCGCCTTATCACCACAATAATTAAAAAAATGTCATCACTTCGTCATGTAAACATAATAATTTTTTTTTGAAGACTGCATTAACAGTACACCAGGTAAGTCCATAGAGAAAGAGGGTACTAAATTTCTCACTAACAATCTCTTTTCAGTACTCTCCTAGACATGCACATATCACACATCATTCAACAAAAATTATTACCACGGACATCATACAAATTAGATGTCTTAGTCCTATTTGGACTACCTATATTTCATAATGTTAAAACCTATATTTCACCCTAAGTTTTATGAAACATGTGACATTCATAATTCACAAATATTTATGCATTCAAAGTAAACATTGCATAAATCACATATATGAATGTATATTATGCACGTAAATAGTCATACAATTCATTTACATATAAATGAATATTATTTGTCACACTCATATAATTAACATAAGCATAATAGTAGACATACAAATAATCACACAAATATTATTACATGTCTAGTTTTACGTTTATGTCACATAAGCTTCAATCATGTACATAAATTCATATCATGCATGTTTTGTTAATTAAAAATTATTGCATGATTTTTTATGACAAAAATTTATGCAATATATTTCATGTGTAATAAAAGAAACATATATGCACATATTTCTATTCATAAAGAAATATAATCTCTCATAATTAATGTGCATATTTCACATGAAAAATGTGACAAAAATAATTTGTGCATAACTTAATATAACTATGTGAATTAACTATGTATAAATTCACATAACACACATTATGTCTAATATGCAACATAATTTCATATATGCACATGTTCCATCATTAAGAATATAAATTCTTATAATATAGTCCAATTCACATAATGAATTAACAATGTGCAAATTTCTATTATCATGTCAATTTATATAAGTGTCGCACTTAAATACACTTTCAGTAAATATAACATAATTATGTGCATGACTATCTAATTCAAATGGAAATTCAATTAAGTGTGACATACCACACTTGAAACATATCATGTAATAACATATATGAATGAACTTTACTTAAATTCATAATCATATAATGTATGACAAAATAACATGACTATTTCATGTACTAATAAATATGCATAATACCACCAATATGCATAAAATTATATGCCATACAAATTTTAGAAAATTTATCTAATCAATTTTCTAATTAAAATTACATGATAATTTCCATAAGTTACAATTACACATAATAATAGCATGACATAATATGTAAAAACACATATGCACAAGTACAAAATATGCAAATTAAACATTATGAAATTTTCAGAAAATTATTCATAATTTTGTAACTCAATAATGTGCATAAATTAAGAATAATATAATTTTCTCATATATATTTATCATGGACCTAAAGACATAGAAAATGCATCGTAACGAAAAATGCATACAATTATGTCACAAATATATCACATATTTATCAGAAAAAAATCAGAATTTTCTGAGTCCAAAAATATATTTTTCTCATTTTTCTATATTTTCCCAAGTTTTTCTAAATCTAATTTTCAAAAAAAAAAATACCATTCAATTTGGCAACTGTCGGCCCAAATCGCGCAGCGGGCCACTGGCCCGTGCGCATCGTGCCGGCCTGCGCAGCGGGCCGTTGCCCGCACGCGCCGCGCCAGACGGCGCCGCGTATCGGGCCATTGGCCCGCATGCGTCGCTGTGCAAGTGCTGCGCAGCGGGCCATGGCCCGCGCGCCAAACCGGTCAACGCTGCGCAGCGGGCTGAAGCCCGTGCGCGCGTCGCGCTGGGTGGTGCCGCGCAGCGGGCCGATGCCCTTGCCGCGCCAAACAGTGCCGCGCGGCGGGCCATAGGCCTGCGCGCTACAGTGCCCACCATTTTTTTATATCTGAACAGTGACATTTTTTTCTTTTTTTTGAAATTCGGGAAAATAATTAAAATGAGTGTACAATAATTCAGGGTGAATTTGTACGAAAAAATGACTACGAAAAATATTTCGTTCTTCGGTTATGGTCCTATAACCGAAGGCACAAAAAATTGCACAGTCCAAAAAATAAACAAGAAAAGCCATTTCGGCTCTGATATCAATAAAAGGAATTGGTACAAATAAATAAAGGATATTATCGGAATACCTCGCAGCGGAAGAATGGATCACCGGAGACTTTTCTACGTTGTTTCGACCTCGTCGTCGAGATCCTAATCACATATGGAAAAGAATTACATGTTCACAATCCAAATACAACGAGACGCAATCGGAATCTCAGCGAGATAACATGTTCGTCGGACTACAGTGGTCTTGTATGGAGCCACCCTATGACAGCCTCACGGCCGGCAGCCTGATGGCTTCAAAACAAGACACGCCCACCCTAATATGAAGCACTAACTTCATATATATCTGAAGCCAACCTCTGACGTGTAGTTGCCATAACTGCCTCACGCAGTTTATTCAACTGCATGCGCAAAAGGTCCATAATGGGCGTATTGTCCAACAATACTTATAGGCAATATTCTTGAATTTTTAGAAAAAATGTTTATACTTATCAACAGGGAAATATAAGAGAAGAAATTCTTGGCAAGAATTGTGTCATTCCTAGCTCCAGATTTCAAAAAAGAAAATAGTCCTTTGGGATTAAATTTAATTATTATTTTATAAATAATGTTGAGATAACAAACAGTGTCAGAAGAGTCAGAACTTCTGTCATGGATAATATGGAGAGCCAAGTCTTAACTTCACCAGTAATTCTATTAATAAAAAAACTAAAAGCAATATTTTATAAGAAAAACTTATAGACTGCATTTGACAACGGAATCAAACTCAAATCATATTTTTATTCTGCCTGATTCTACTAAACACAGTTGCGGAACTAGATTCCGATATCGGAACCAGAAACCGAAACCAGATCATCACGTGACCTAGTTCCAGTCAGCGTGGTTCCGAAAAAAAAGTTGGAACTACATGGTTCTAACTTCAGGTACACGGATTTCCTTTTTTTCTCGATTTGCCCTTGATATTGTAGACATTCCTATTCTTTTCACGCCGCTTCCCCCACACCATCTTCTTTCCTTCTCCGAAACTACCTCTCCTCTGACACTCCTTTTCATCGACCGTGCTCCAGTGCCGAGAAGATCGTTCACGCAGTCTGGCGCCTCTCGTGCCCTAGTCCACCACCTCTCCTGCACATGGAGAGGGAAAATGGTGGCGACAAATAGGAGGAAAATGACAAGGAGCGAAAATGATCGACAAACAACCAAAGGTGAAATCCCTAGCCAACGAGGGATCAAATCCTTAGGCACATGAAAAGGGAAAAAGGTGGCGACAAATAGGAGGAGAAACGACAAAGGGAGGAAAAAGGAGGCAAATATAAAAGGAGACTTTCCTTTCCATGCTGTGATGATGACGACCTGCAAAGCGGCGGAAGGAGCAATGACAACGACCCACCCTTGGAGGACTTTCGGCGACCACAACGACCAAATCTCTACACAACCGACAGTTGAATGAGGAAAATAGGGAGATGGTTTTTAGGAAGTAGGGTGGCCGAAATCACAATTGGGTCAAGGGCATATTCACCATTTTAAAAATTAGTTCTCCGAATTCTCCAAACACCCGCGGAGCTGAGCTGTCAAATCATTATGCCTGTACATATGCCTTACATCCAAATACATTCTGAATTAATCCGTCAATTCAATTAGTCACCGAGAACTTAAGTAGACCTACGGTTTCGTTTTCAAACGCAGCCATAGGAAGTGGGTTAAGATTGTGCCGATCCAATCAAGAGGCAAGTTTATCAATAAAACTAGGGAACACCTCATGCTCCGTGTAGTTTTAACTAATTTATAAATATAAATATTAACCTAATTTATATTTTTTATTATAAGAATATTAAATTAGTTTATATCTTTGAAATGTTTTGATATTTTATTAAAAAATATTTTTTATATCTTAATATTCATACGTTTATGTGTGCATATATATTAGTTAAATATAATTGTGATTATATATGAATATGTGCAATTTATTCTGGGAATCCAATGCCTTACACCCAGTTTTAAATCATCTATAAAAATTAATAAGAAATCTAGTTATAACATATATATAACATAAAATCATTTTTTAATATTTTATTATAAAAATTAGATTCGTTTGAAAATGGCTTGTAGGTTGTTATTCATTTATGGAGTATTTTTTTGTAAATTTTAAATAATTCACGGTAATAGATAATGCATCTTTTTTCACATTAGTTATAATTTTAACTATTAACATATTCTTTTAGTAAAATTATGTAATGATTGATACTTGTTAAAAATTAATTTTATATAGGATTTCCTTGCTAAATAAGATATCATAAACAATGAGGAATAAATTATGCAATAATATTTAAATTATATATAGACCTTGGCCTAATCATAATAATTGAAAATATTTTTTCTCTATTTATGAATCAAAACACTACCTTTTACCTCACATATATTACACCTTTTCTACCTCTTTTCAACCTTCGCAAGCTACTATGTACTATTAAAGAGATTTGGTCACAGGCAACTTGGATAGTATTCGCAGACTAAAAGCTTTTTAAGGTGCATATATAGTGCAAAAATGTGAATGTAGTATGCATGGGGGGAAATTACTATTTCTTCTATCATATGTTACTAATTAGCTATTTTAATATGTTCAAAATTCATCAAGGGGAAGGAAAAATAAAGAATGGAAAAGGAAAAGATGAAAATGGAATGTAAGAGAATGAAGGTAAATAGTTATCTTATTTGGTTGATATCATTAAAAGAAAGATAAGAGAATGGATGTTAGGTAATTATTTTATTTGAACAATTTTATCCTTTTACATATATATTTATATATTTAATTTATTTGGTCAAAGATGAAAGCACATGTTAAATATATCTTTTTCCTTCTTTATACCTTGATTTGAGAGTGAAAGAATAATGAGAAAGAGGGAACTTCATTTTCCTCCGACTTAAACTGAATAATTAGTGGTTCACTTTTTTCTTCCATCTCTTCTCTCTCTTCTCATACACTACTTATATGAAGAAAAATTAAGTGCCCTTACATTTTTTCTTCATTGGCATTTATGTATTATTATCATTATTCAACAAGATTCATTACTATATTATTTTTTATTATATTAATCCAAACGTGATTGGAATGAAATATTACTATAAGTCATCATTCGATCATATTGTGGTGATAGACAAATTTAGTTTTTTAAATAAATTAGTAAAAATTTAATCAAATTACTATAAATCGCTAATTAGTAAAAATGAATGGACATAAAATCGCTAATTACATGCAACGTGCAATTGATTCTCAATAACCAATGTGAGGATGATAATAAATAATAACACAACAAAAGTGAAGGTGTAGGCTTGGCAATAGTGTTTTATGTATTCACTCGAGTCTTTTTGTGTCGGTTCCAATTTTAGGAGTTTGATAATATTGTTTGTAAATAAAATTTGTGGATCTAAAAAACATGGGACCAAAAGCATTAATTTGAAATTTTCATGTGTTTAGAGTTTCATTTCTTTTTGTTGCTAATTTTTTTATTATACTTTCTTTTATCCTTCTTTTCTTTAATATTTTTAGTAATATTTTGATTTATTAAGTTAAAACTAATTAATTTATTTAATTTTTTAATTATATATTTTATGTCATAATTGGAGACGATGCCCAACGACATGTTGGGGCACCACCACCTGTTGCGCATAGTTCTCTTCCTTTACACCTTGTTGGGGTTATTGATGATGTTGCACGTAGCGCTCGAGATATTTCAGAAATAAAATAAAAATAAAATAAAATCAAAGAGGAGAAAAGATAAAATTTGAAGCAAATTTAGGAAAGAGTTTGTTTTCAATCAAAACTCTGAATCTTCTCCTATAAATAGGAGGCTAAATCAAACAAATCAGCCCCTTTATTTTTCTCCACAAGCCGACCCTAATTTTCATGCGTCTCCCCTCCCCTCTCCCATGTTGGACTGCCACCGCCCAACAGGAGACCAACCAGGGATTTGGACATCGACAAATGTGGACGACGAGCCTGAATAGAGGAGAACGGCCGAAATAAAGAAGAAGAGGAAGAGGAAGAACATGAAGAAGAAGAGCAAGCATGTGAGGTTTCAACGAAAACTTCATAAGGTATGGAACTAGGGTAGATTCGTCATAGAATTTTGATTTTAGACTTGAAGCATGTCCTAATTGATGCCTGATTATAGTAGAATATTGTAAGATGATGATTTGTACCGACCATCGTCGAAAAATGACGATCGAAATGCAAATTGCGCGTCTGTGCAATTTCTGCACAAGACGAACTTGGCCCGAGTTCACTGGAACCCGGCCCGGGCAAGGCCTTCGCCGGATCGAGTTCTTAGGAATCCGGTCCGGATTCGCCATTGCCGATGCTTTCGAGTTCTGCAACTAGACGAACCTGGCCCAGATTGATGATGACCCGACTTGAGTTCCACCCGCGATGAAGAAGTCGAGTGCGATGGCTGCCCCGACTCGACGACGACCCGACTCGGTCCGGGTGTAACCCGAACCCAGCCCTGATTTAACCCAAATTTTCCTCGAAGAGAACCGATGAACTCGGCCCGAGTTCTGGCCTACTCAGCCCGGGTTCCGATACTACCAAGATGATTTTTATGATCTTTTGATCCATGATTCATGTACATAGTCCTGATTTAAGTCGTAATATAATTATGTTATTTATGCTCTTAATAATGATGATGTCTATTATGACCTTATGATGATTTAATTTAGATCCAATCATATCTATGACGACATTGATCCATATCCATCAATCTTGATCTATTTTATGATAATGATGATTATGATGTTCATATATTTCTGATTTCTCTCCATGATCCTATCTTGTAGCTCTAATTAAGTTATATATATAATGATAATTATTAGAACCCTTAATCAGTATGATTCGTTGATCCTTTCTTATGATGATTCAATCTTAATCATGATCCTTATGTTCTAATGAAAGATAAATTAAAAACTGTAAGATAAAAGACGAAAAATGTTAAATGGATAGTTCTTTTTATAATGGATTGATGACGACCAATTATGGGTTGACTTCGGTCAGTTATAGACTGACTATGATTAGTTATGGACTGGCTTTACTAGTTATGGTGATGATGATGGACGGGTTGAGCCAGGACTCCCCGTGGGTTGAAATATACCCCATTATAAGTTAAAGAGATAATAAAATGATGAAGAAGATGAAGCATATTAATAATGAAATCTCTTTATGATGATTAGTGATTCTTGTCACACTTATAATGATCTTTCCATGATCTCTTGATCTATTATTAATATGATCTAAAGAAGATACAATCATGATTTTCTATCTTTATACATTTATTTCTCATGAATCTTTATATGATAATGACCTCATAATCATGATAATCGATTCTTGTCATTCTATGATGATTTATTATGATCTATCATGATTTTTTAATCTTATGATCCTAAGAAGATGACATCTTGATCTATGAATTTCTTATGATCTTAGTGATTTTCTATCCATATGACACCTTACAAGAGTTCTTTTATTTATATCATGATGATGCTTATTTTATTTCTATATGATGATGATGTCCTTATAATTCTTGGCTATTATCATGATCTTATGATTATTTTTATCTTACTTCAATACTGAGTTGCAAAATTCATAGAGAGATTTTTCTCTTGCATGTTCTTAAATGTTGACGAAGGTGATCAACGGTGATAAATCGAGCTCGTAGGTGACTACACATGTGCATCTTGAGTCATTTAATTTGATGTACTAGCTTCCCTTTGGACTCATACGAAGTTCTTTATCAGTCTTCCACATACTAAGATGTCATACTCTTTTATTATTTAATGATGATTAAGTCTTACGCGTTTATATGATGTTTGAGTTGACCAATCAAAGTCTTCTTTTTGGTCAATATGATGTACACGTAAGGATGATCCATAACGTCTTCGAAACGTATTCTGCCACATGAGGAGATGCGATTTGGGAACGTTATATTGTAACTCATGTTTATGCTTGTTATCACGTGCGTTATGACCATATCTTCCAAGGCCTCGAAAGTTTGGCACTGGTGCTCTTCCTTCTACCTCCGCTTCCATGTCTTGTGTTGCTAGGCATGGTGAGATTAGAATAGAATAGTTTTGTTTGCACGAACTTATTCGTTGAGTGATATTCTCATTTTTCTTTCTACATTTGTTTCTTTATTTCTATTTTATGCAATAAATTGCCAACATTATCAAATGCATGGTGTATATAACATATATAGTTTGTTTTCATGCAAATTGCATTCAAATTTTGAATGATAAGTTTAGGGACGATGCTAACATGAAAAGAATAACTATCATACCATTAAAGTGTTTAAATTTTGAATCTCTAATATTATCATAATTTCAAGGCCTAATATAATTAGAAATCATCTTTTCCTATCTCTTATCTAATAACACTTTTATTCTCATTCAAACTTTTCTTATATTATCTTTTCCTCTTTTATTTCCTTTTAAACTTTAATTTTCTTTAATAAATCCTAGTTTTTTATTTATATTAATTATAAAAAATAATTTTCAATTAAAAAAAATTGGAGTGTTACATATAATTAGTGAATGGCCTCTTCATAATTAGCAATGTCGATCCATCATGCATGGACGTAGAATAGCTAATGACATGCATACTATAATACAAATGACCTCTAATAAAATTAGCATCCTTCACTGTTATTGGACATGGAGATCCAAAATCTCAATAAGAGGAGCCTTAAAATTACAATCATTATCATCACCTATCTCTCTCTAAGATACGTGCATTTTATTAATAAAGAATATGATACAAGGTAATTGTATTGCAACTCTTGATATCCCACAAGTGACTGAATGAATTAATCATAATAATTTTGTTTACTCTACCTAATTCCATGACTCCACATTTTATAGTTCATATCATATGAAGTGTTCAAGTTTAACAAGTTTCGATGCTAAAGTTTTGACAATATTTTATAAAGGAATAATAAATTTGTAAAATAATTATTATCAAAATGGTTATTAATAGTCATATAAATAATTTATAAAAAAAATTAAGACTAGTCTAGTTTAAGTTTCAATTTAAAAAACTAATTAAATATTGTTTCAAAAAATATAAATTAATATTTTTTATTAAATTTATCTGAATCAAATAGAGTTGTTGCGAAAAGAATGTCAGCCTCATAAAGGATATACTTAGTAGATGGATATAAAATCGCTAAATACATATAGAATGCATTGATTCTAAATAACTAATACGAGTATGATAATAAATAATAACATAACAAAAGTGTAAGTGTAGGTTTGTCAGGTATCAATTATTACTTTCTTTTTTTATGACTAGATAATATTAGCAGCCATATAGATGAGAGTATTATTACATTGTTTTCTTTATGCACTCATCCAATTGCACATTCTCATGAAAAGATGATGCGTGCATTCTTTGTTTATTGTTTTATGCTATGTTTGACAAAGTTAGCAGTTTGCTTAGAGGATAGTGGTTCGACTAGAAGATAATCATTTGATTAGAGTATATCGGTTAGTTATTAGCAGATAGTCGAATAGCAATTTATTTATAAATTCAATAAAACTACTTGGTAAACATAATGGTTAAATTAGTGTATTTAATAAAATGACAAAAATAACATAAGATATAATTTATGGTGTTTTTTATATACATCATATTCATAATAATTAATTTATAATATTTTATTCTAAATAATAATATTTTTAAAATATTATTTAATATAAAAATAATTATTTCAAAATAAAAATCTTATTAGGGTTCTAAGTAAAATTAGATATGTGATATATTAAAATAAAAACAATACATGTGATTTAATAATTAACTAAATTATTATTTTAAAAAATGATGATAAATAGGAATAAAATATGAAACTGCTACTTTTATATTCTATAAGTTAGTAGAAATAGCTTATAGAATTTTGCCTTCAAATTCTAAGTGCCAGTGGAAAAAAATTGTCAAATAGTTATATTAGAATTTTAGTTCGCTACTCGCTATAAAATACTTTACTTTTTTACATGCCAAACAATGTCTTAAACTTATTTGTAGTTCTTCCTCCTAAAATATTTGGGGCACATCACTTTTTTTTATACTGGAGTAGTAATGTCGTGAAAGCTTTAGTATTTATTTAATTATAGAATAATAGTTGGCCAAAGTACGAAAGAAATGCTATGACAACAAATTAATTTTCCCTGATATCTGAAACATAATTTTAGATTTTTAAGAGAGTATATATTGGTAAACAGTTGGAAATATGAAATGCAATCATCTTCGTTCCCACCTAAATTTGTTAATATCGCAAGTAAGTACTAGTAAGAGTTTAAGAGTCCAAAATGAGTCACCTCATATCTGAACAAAAAATAGAAATAATTTTAGGTTGACTCACGAATCAACTCTTTAAACTCATTTTATAATAAGCAAGGCCGTAAATTTGAAAAAAATTTGGAAGGGTGTCACTATTATCACTTCAAAAATGTTATTGTCACTCTATTTTGGCTCTTAAGGGTAAAATTGTTCAGCACTTTAAGCACTCCTACGATATAGTGAGAATAATATTTTTTGAAGTGTCAATATGAAATCGAGAGGCCTTTCTAAAAAAATATAAAGGAAAACATAAGTAAATGAATATTTTTTAAAAATGCTTTTGTGGTATTTAATTGACATATCTAAGATCCAAGTTGATTTTTAGCTTTAGTAATTGCAAGTCTTGCAGTCTCAAAATTGAACTTGAGTAATGTAATTAGTTAATTTATCAAATATATTTGAAAATTGCATTTTAAATTAATTTAAAAACAACCTTATGATATAGATCTCTTGAATTTGATTTTTGTGAAAAACATTTGGTGGAAAAAAGTAAGATGTTGTATTCTACATAATATTATATTCTTTGTATCTATTCTTGGTTATTAAATAGTTATTATAATAATGATGAAAATTGCTAACTCAAATAGTGTTTTTTATTTGGAAGAAAATAGAACATAATCATAACTTCCTCATTTTAAAGAGCAACTGAACGAAAAAATTACCTTCGTGTCCATCAAGCTTAAGATAGGGGTGCTCTTGTTGTTGCTCTTTAAATATTTACTAACACTTTGAATTGATCATTTTTATCTTTTTATTTTGTTTTGAGTGTCCTCAATTTTCACTCAAATTTTCGTATAATCATCTCACAATCACTCTCCCTACATCTCACTCTCTTCAAATTACTGATAATTTTGTTAATAGTATAAATTAGATTATTAGACAAACATATTAATTCAATCAATGCATAAAATTAATTCTCTTCAAACTATAATACATTAAACATATGAAATTATGTTATAAATGCATAAAATAAATTGGAAATAAGAAGAGTGAAAAAATATTAGAAAATGTATTTTTAAAATAACTCATTTTCTAAACATTACTGAGTATCCTTCTGTTTTCATTTTTTTGTTAAGAAAATACTTTTTTAAAAAAATACTAATTACTAAGTTAATGCCAAATCCCTTTTTAGTTAATTAGTGCACCATTCCAATTCAATTCGTCTTCATACCTTAATTAAATGTTTGTTTAAATGAAACTAATTGATTAAACAATCAATTGCCTTGAAAAATAAAATTTTAAGATATTTTAACCTTTTTTGTTTTCACTTTATTTTATATATTCGTAAAAGATTTCATATGTTTAATCTTATCGTAGTTGTAACAACCCTAATTTTATAATAAGAACATTTATTTCGTAAAAAATTCTAAGAAATCCTATTCTAGACTTTGTAAAAATCTTTCAAACTTAACACTCTTTTCTCTTTTTCTTATTTGCCCTCCTCCCACGTGACCGACTATAACCTTAAAATTTGATAAGGAATAAATAAAATAATAAGGAGGAAGAGAAAGAAAGACAAAGGAGAAGAGGACATGAGAAGCGAAAATGGATTAACGAAGGAGAAAGAGATTAAAGCTATATGTAAAGAGAATCCAAAATCTGCTCTTCAATTAATTGTGTATTAGATTGAGAAAATGAGAACACACCGTTCTCATGTTGGATTGTGTTAAGGGTGTATTGATCATGTGATTAGGTTTGCATATTTTATGCTTAGATTTATATTTGTGTACGTCTTGAAAATGATGACCATGTCATACATCTATGATATTATATGTTTTAGGGAAGAACACTAATTTCTTATTATGATATGATTCACATTAGTTTATTCATGTTATATGCCTATTAGATGTGATTATCCTATAAGATTGTTAGAGATGATATATAAAATCTTTTAAATTTTTTTCCTGAAAAATCTAAAATTTCAATTTGAAGATTGGTCTCCTAAGATATTGGGAACAATCGTGACCAAAGCAAGATTACACGGACAAAGAAAAGGACTCTCGGTTACGCTCGTGACAAATCTGTCACGGCCCTGATGGAGTCGAGCACGATAGTTCCGTCATGTATTCGACTTCTGCTCATGCTTGTGAAAAGGGATTTCACGTCGTGACAGAGCTAGGGCATACCATGACAATCCAATCACGATCGTGACCAGAAAATTGAAAAGAATGTGTCTCTATGACGCCTATGAAATGGAGCTTCATGCTCGTGACCAGGCATTGGCACGGGCGTGACCAATGCAAAATGCAGTGCATAATATTATAAACCAATTTTTTAAAGTATATATGAATTGTTGATGATTATATATGGCACCTAGATAAATGAAATGCAATCAGTCGTCATAATGTTAAAAGATAAAGAATGATTGATGTATTGCAAAGGCATAATACACTCCAATTAAATAATATGTCCTTGTCAAAGTAATGATGTGAAGTAAAATTTTGCACTTATGTAAGTACTATAAGAGAAACTAAACTTGCCAAGTCCTGCATTTGTTTATGTGCTTCGGTTCTTATCAGAAAGTGTGTATTTCTAGTATGTTACATAATTCTCCAATTATTGATAAGATTAAAAATGTCATAAGATAAAATATGAATCAAAGTAAAGTTTAAACACAGAGTATCTTGTGACAAACAAAGAAAATTATGATGATAAAAAAGTAAATATACGAAGTAAATTCTTGCACTTATATGTATTTTAATGGGATCTAAGATCACAAATGTTATTTTTAGGAAACGAATTATCTCATTAGAGAAGTGTGTATTCCTTGAAATAAAGTCAATGTGTGTGTTTTTAAGAATGTGATTTATAGTCAATGTGATGATGCTGACATGATTATCTAACTATTGATAACATCAAAGATGTCACAAGATAAAATATCAATGAAAGTAAAGTTTAATGCCAAAATATCTTAAGAGAAAGAAAGAAAGTTAAGAATATGACAAAGTAAAGATGAAAAATAAAATTCAACATTTATGTATATACTTCAAAAGCACCAAGACCCACGAAGTAAAGTTTTGTATATGTACTTCTTAAGAAATAAAATCATTCATCACAAAATGTATGTGTCTTAAAGACGAATAGAAATAAAATTCCTCATTATTATTACGTGTGTTCCTTATATGGAATGAAAGTCAAGATGATAATATTATGTGATAAAGATGAAAAATGAAAAATGTCATTTTAAAGTATCACATAATAAAAAAAGAAAATGATACAAAGAGTTATAAAGCAATCTTGTGAAAGTGTAAGATAAAGAATGAAAGATGTTAAGCAATAAGTAAGGATTAATGGGTTATCAAGAAAATCTTACAATGTATATGTCAATGAAAATTAAATGCAATGATAAGTTATATATCATATATGTTTATGAATGTGACGAATGCATATGATTTTAAACTACAGTAGATATGTCAAGATATTTATATGTAAAATAATATTATATCAAGAATAAATAATAAGCATGATATAATGTTATGTAAGGATCATGATATAATTTATCACATGCATATTATATGATTATGTTATTATGATGATGATAAAGAATTATGTGATAGATTATCATTGTATGTATAATCTTTACATACTTTAATTGAGAAATTTTATACTTGAGATCAATGCAAGTAATTAAAAATAAAGAATAATGAATCGCCCTCGTCAGAGAAGTGTTGCCATGCTTAGAACCTTGTAAGTTTAGTGAATATTGATGTAATGAAATATTTAGATATTTTTGGTCTTACGACTTATTAGTTGAAAAATGATGTTATACCATTATTATAAGATTTTTTTTTATTAATTATGATTCTCTTTACCATGTCAAAGTATTATTTTATTAAATGATTAAATGATATATGATGAACATGAGAAATTCTCCTAATTGTTCTTAATTTTTAGGGTAGATTTTGAATCGTTACTATAAATTTCATATTAATTAAATCAATATGTTTGTCCAATAGTATAATTTAAATTATTAACAAAACAATTAGGATAAAAGACAAAATGATAAGTTCACAGAGAACAATAAATAAAAGACAAAATGATAAGGCACGTTAAAATAGAGTACTCATATTTCATTGGCGAAATATTGAAACCAAAGTGAAAAAAGGAGCGTTACTCATTATTGTTCTCGTAGTCCTTTTATCCTTGTAATTTTTTTTTTGAGAAAATATTGGAGAGAATGTTTCACCAATAAATCATTAACTACCTCATTTATAAGTAGAAAGAAAAAAAAATCACAGGTCAAGTGTCACGACCAAAAATTGATGGTTGTGTTATAAGCAATAAGAAGAAATATTGATGACCAGGTAGTCCATGCATAAGGAGAAGGCCCTCCAACCACCAGAACAATATGAACAAATTAAAGTGGGGAACATCAGAAAAAATATATTTATAAACAAAAGTTATAGTCGATATAATATTTATTTTTGCATATTGTATAATCGACCCACCTTAACCGTTAAGCATCTCGATTTTTTTTGGGTATAAATTAAATCCGGATTATATGAACTATCTACTAGGGTTAAAAGTCGGGTGGATTTTTTAGTCCAAAAAAATATTCATTATTTTTTGAGTCGATTTTTTAAATCACAAAAATTACACTAAAATCATTTTTAGAAAAAAAAATCACCCTCTAGAGAGTAAATTTTTTCAAAATTTTTTTTCAGACTCCTATTTTAATAAATAATTTTTAAAAATATATAATAAATTAAAATTAATATTAACTTATTTAATGTTAAAATTAAATATAGGATATAGTGTGAGAATTATTGAATTAGAATTTTGTAATGTGATAAAAATATATTAAGCTATATAAAAAATTACTACACTGGTAATAAAATAATTAATTATATAAATAAAAATTAATAAATAAAAACGAGCTCTACCATTCCTACGTTTTTTTTTCAAGTGGGATTCTAGTTTAAGCAGATTAATTTTGCTCTGTTAGTCCTAAATCGTATTTAGCCCTTTAATTTTTTAATTTCTTTGAGTCCATTTTTTCAGATCAAATAAATTTTTTGATTTGGTAGGATTTACCTACCATGAAAATTTGTACTCTGCTACCACTTATAATAATAGGTGAGGCTTGGAACACAAGTGAAGGTGTAATCCGTAACAACGTTACATGCACTACAAGCCATCTACATCGATATATAACGATAAATTAGATATGACAGTCCGCTATTTTACGCGCACGCGAACCTAATAAAAGGCGAAGAGATAGCGAAAAGAAGGCAAACATTTCGAACAAGTCCGAAGCGAAGCGAGGCATAACATAGTGGCAATGGCGCTCATCCGGTCTTCGCAGCCGCCGCCCCTCCATTTCCGACGCCTCGTTCACCGCCTGTTCTACTCCTCCTCCGCTGGAGTATCCGCCTCGTTCATCCTCCGCTCACGTCCTTCCTGTCTTCCCACCTCCTCCTTCCCTCGCTCGCTCGCGCAGCCGCACCTCCTCTTTGCGCCGAGGTGCTTATCTCGGCCCCTTTTCTCGAACACTTGATCGGCGTGTAGTCCGAAGTTGTGTATTGACTTGAGTGATCACTTGTCTTGCTAGGGTTTCGAACATTAGAGCTGTGAGGGGACGCGGGGTTGGCGTGCGGGCCTTTCGGTCGTCCAGCTTGGCTGCCGAGGCGCTGCAGGAGAAGCGCGGGCAGAACTATGGGTCTGAGCAGATTCAGGTGTGTTCATCTTTTGTGCCGTTCCTTTGTTTCCTCTGTTATTACACCTACGGGTGCCATTGGATTTTTATGTGCTTCTTCCTGTAAAAGAGGAAAATAAGTTTTTTTTTATTGGAAAATTAGATATGAAATCTTGTTTCCCGGGGAACTATATGTGCTCCGTCGCCCAATATATTCTTTATTCGTTTTATCTGTGGCGAAGAAAGTAATGTTCAATATGGAGACCAATTCATTTTGCTATATGTTTTTTCGTTTCACTGCTAACATTGTGAATAAAATATTGCTTAACTAAAAGAAAATGCATGTACCATGAATATTTAACTCAATAAACATTATGAAATACCTTGCATAAATGGATTGCTCAGCTTCAAACGTTATGGTCATTTACATTGTGCTCTCCTCTTTGATGTGGTCCATAATGCAATCAATTAATAAAATATATGTAAAAATGAGTATCTTCTTTATAGCTTAGGCTTTCAGCGAGCTCATCTAATTTAACGTTCCTTGGTTTTCAATTTTGTCGTGTTAGGTGCTGGAAGGACTAGATCCAGTGAGAAAGAGACCTGGCATGTATATAGGCAGCACAGGACCCCGTGGATTGCATCACTTGGTATGTGGGATCCATTTTTGCCAGTCTCTCCCCTTGAGCATATTGTCCTCTCATCATGTAATTGTGTATTCCATTTTAAAAAAATTGTGTCTTTTATTTATTCAATGTTGTCTAGGTATATGAGATTCTGGATAATGCCGTAGATGAAGCTCAAGCAGGCTTTGCCTCGAAGATAGACGTAGTACTCCATGATGATAATTCTGTGAGCGTCGTTGATAATGGGCGAGGGGTATGCGACATTTCTTTTCTCAGCTTGAGGAGATGATCATGATGCACTTGAAGAATTCATTCCACTTTGCTGTTTGAAATGTCTGAACTAGTAGCGGTCACTTAAATTCTGTATAACAAAAGCCAAGAATGATAATTCTGTAACTTGATGGTAATATTGTTGATAGTTATTGTAATATGATAGAGGCAATGGGTATTGAACATGGAACTTGATTTATTAATAACTGCTGGAACTATTGAATGATTGAATTATCTAATTATTAAAACACTGTTAATTTTGCAGATTCCTACAGACTTGCATCCTGTAACAAAGAAATCCTCATTGGAGACAGTTTTGACGGTATTTTTTCTCACAATATATCGGACTACATCTTCCTTTCTTTATATAATGTACTAGTGTGTTCTTGTGTGTGTGCAGTAGCTTGTAGAATTTCTCCTTAAATATACCTTTAGTATGGCCTTTAGGCCATATCATGCGCCTTAAGCCTGATAGATTTAACTTTTATGAGAAGATGCCTGTTCAAGATGCATTTTGTTGATGAAAGAAAATTCCCCTCAGATGGAAGTTTATTATGTGTGTCCCACATGTGGGCATTGTTTCTCGGAAATTGCAGGTCTTGCATGCAGGAGGTAAATTTGGTGGTTCAAGCAGTGGCTATAGTGTCTCTGGAGGTCTGCATGGTGTGGGCTTGTCTGTTGTCAATGCCTTATCAGAGGTACTAGTTTTCTTGCCATTTGGCCTTCCATAATTTCCTTTGATTTAAACCTTGGACACATTTTCAGTTCATTTATTAGTACTTAATCTGTCATGCTATTTTAATGGTCTTATGGATTCACATTCAGCTTTTAGGAACCAAAAACTTAATAAAGACTTGGTCTCCTGAAAATGGTTTCATGTTTCAACTGGGAATTACTAAATGGGTTGAAATATATATATGGAAGTTGTTGCACTTAGTTTATCATGCGACCTGTTAGTTTATCATGCAACCTGTTTTCAATCATTCCATTCTCAAAATCAGTCACTTTCTTAGTTAGCTTACACAGTATTATTCTCATCTTGTAATTTGCTTTATTGAAAAGTTGATCAGAAAAGGAAAAGTACTTATTACTTTGTAACTCCATTTTGCTGCCTTTCATAATGACTCATTTGATTTTTTTTGTTTAAATGACTATTGGCAGATATCTCTCCAAGGTTTTATGAGAGAAAATTTGTTTATAATTACTTTCATTGTGCTTTTGTTCGAGCTCTATCTGTTTCCGTACAATTTTGCTGCCGACAAACATATAGCATGGTTAAGCGTGTTCTAGACAACCAGTCAACTTGTATATGCCAACTTAATAGATTGCTGAAGGATCAGAGTCCTTTTCAATCAGATTGGAGTGGCTTTTGTTTTTTAGGGTTAATCTAAATGTATTCTGTCACCTATGTTGTTCTATTTTTTCTCACTAATATTATTAGTCACCGTGGGTTCTTAGCTAAATTTTAATATGTTCTAATCTGCAATTCTTCATTTTTTAGTTTTCCTCAAAAAGAAAAATTCTTCATTTTTAGCATTATTGGCATCCTGATTTTCATTCTAAAAAAAACTAACTTCATGAATTTTGAAGTAGTCACTAGAAGTCACAGTATGGAGAGGTGGCACGGAATATCGACAAAGCTACTCTCGTGGGAAGCCAATTACTGCTCTAACATCTCACCCATTGCCAACCGACGCCAATATTCAGAATGGAACATGCATTAGGTTTTGGCCTGATAAAGATGGTTTGTTACACTCCTTTGTTTCTTCCTTTCTTTCAATTTCATTAAGTTGCTAAATTTTGTTGACCTTTAATATGCAATGCTATGGTCTTTAGTCTTTACTTTTAATATATCATTGCTTTCCTAATGCAGTATTTACTACCTCCATACTCATTGATTTCGACACAATTGCTGGGCGTATTCGGGAACTTGCTTTCTTAAATCCTGATGTAAGCTCATATCTGTTCTTGTTGTGTAGAGGAATTATTTTTTGTTATTGAATATGAAATTATTTGTATCCTGAATATTTAAAAGATGGTGTATTGATTATTTGTATCATATGCAAAACAATTTAAGTGATACACTACTTTCAGCATTAAAGTAAACATTTTTCTTTCATTCTTTTTCATAGGGTTGATTTGTCCAATTGCACCATTCAAGCTTTCTATCTACTTTCTCCCCATATTGAGTAATGACTGTCCCACACACAGTGCATGTTGACTTGCAAACTTTGTATGTAACATCTCTATTTTTGCATGTGCATGGACTTCATTGGTGTTTAAAGGAAAAAAATTCACAAGATGGAAATTAATATAGTAGAACTTTCAGTTTCTCAATTGTTTATTTCTTAGTGTAAAACATCTATGCTTTGTAGATAGATAATTTTATCTGTAAGTTGTCCGCAACAATATCTTTTGTTGTGGATCAGTCATCATAATGACCTTTGTTGTTCATGTGCAGCTTACAATTACTTTGAAAAAGGAGGGGGATTCAAAACCACAGTATAATGAGTATAGGTATGCAGGGGGCTTGGTTGAGTATGTCAAGTGGTTAAATAATGATAAGGTCAGGAGACAGGACTATTTGCATTCTCTTCTATTATATTAGTGTGACCTGAGTTTAATGTGTATATGATTTCATTCAGAACCCACTTCATGACACTGTTGCATTCAGAAAGGAAACAGATGGTATCACTGTTGACTTAGCCCTTCAGTGGTAAGATATTTCTCTAGTTTGCATATTAACACGCAAGGATAAACATGATGTTTCTAGCTGTGTTCATATGTATTCTCTATTGGTAGAGAGAACATGATTGCAATTTTTATGCATTTCTTGTTAACTTTTGGACATGCTGTTACCATTAAATTATTTCTTCTTCTTTCCATTCAGTAATAGATTCTTGTATAAGCACGGGAAAATACTCAGTATGCTTGGCCTTTAATTGCATCTGTTTTGCATACAGGTGTTCTGATTCATATAGTGATACACTGCTTGGATATGCAAATAGCATTCGTACTGTTGATGGGGGTACACATATAGATGGTTTGAAAGCCTCATTGACAAGGACCATTAACAACCTGAGCAAGAAATCCAAGATTATCAAGGTTCTAGCTTTTTCTTGTATTCATCTTTACATTTTTAGTTGCACAATGTAACAAACTAGCTCCTCTAAAAAAACTAGCAATTAGTTGTGACATATACAGAAATTTTTTTTGAAAGAATGTAAAATTGTGCCGCCAACAAATTCCTGAGGTTACATGTGACCATATCAGAGAAACATTGTACTTATGTACAGAACTCTCCAAGGCCATTAGAAGTAGACTCCTCTTGGCGTGGATGGTGAAAGATGTTTTTCATTATGGTGCAATGATACACCAAATCATTTGGGTAGTGTAGTCCCTGTTACTCCACCTAGCTGTTCGTGCTGAATATTTAAATGTTCTGTTTTTATCCCTTGATGCATTGGTATCTAATACCATTTAATCTTATGCTGGTTAGTTATATTGTGAAGTCTTTGAATTGTAATGAAGCAAAGACTAATTGTCAATGTCCCTGGCTCTTTTTTGGTTTCACACTTTGAATATTTTCTCTCTTATTGGATCAAAGTACACTGAACTTGTTGGCATTGAAATTAAATTTTATGGTTCCCTATATTTTGTTTGCAAGACACCCGAAATTTCACCTAACCCATTAAAAAAAGTTTCACCTAGCTCATTTACTTTAAAAGCTAGAATAAGTTTATATTTGATTCCAATATCTGCGGCTCCATAACCTATTTAATTGCCTTAAATTCAAGGTCTACTCACATGCTTTCTTGATGAGCATCATGAACATTTCTCCTCATTTTTATGAGTTTTTAAGTTTCACCAATCTTTGTTTCATATAAGCACACCTTCATTTCTTCATAATATGTTCTATCAAGTTGAATAAATGCAATTACTTGACAATTAGTATTCTCAGGCCAAGAATCCATCTTTGAGACCATAAGTTTATGTCATTCCTTTGTAGAATATGACACTGCTTGGCTACTATTTTTTCCCTATCCCTCTATTTATCTAAGTGTTTTTGTTAATGAGCTTGGTTGCTTGTTCATGATACTTTGACAATTTTCATACTGCATTTCATCATCTGTATTCAACGACAAATACTGATTTCTTGTACACTATGTATAAACGTTTCTGAGGCAATCATGTTAGTATTATATATGCTTGCAGATTCTAGTTGGTGTGTCTTGTTATATGAGGTTTTGATGAGTAAAAATTTTACCTATTAAATGGCATAGCTAATTTATATGATGGTCTGTAAAAACAGAAGCTATATGAAATATAAATACCAAGGCATCCCCTAAAAGACCAAGTTAACATATTATAATCTGTTACTGTCAAATTGGCGGCAATATAAAGCTCAGTTTGATGTCATATACCATTACAGAAAAAAAAAGAAAGCAAACATTTTTTTTCATAAAAGAATATATTGATAATCCTCGATAACTGCATTTAGTTCACACATGAGCTACTTGGTGTATGCACTATTTCTTATTAAGTTCCCAGGTTGATCACTTTCATGTGCTCTTGTACAAGCTATTTTATTCCGTCTTATAAAAAATGTTCAAATTGTTCCATGTGTGCTCTTGTACAAGTGTGCTCTTGTACACTTGGTGAACTAATAGAGCAAGATCTATTGGTGAATAATATACCGAAAGGTTTGGTTACTAATAGAGCGGAATGGCGTCGTATGATCCATGTAGCCGACCCCACCTAGTGGGATAAGGCTTTGTTGTTGTTGTTGTATAAAAAATGTTCAAATTTGTACCTGGTCACTATAAATCATGAATGTCATTTTTTGGGTATAAAATTCTTGCTCTTAAAGTTGTCTGCTTCCTTTTCTTCTCTGCATCAATACTTGGTTCTTTACAGGAGAAAGATATTAATTTGGGTGGTGAGCATGTAAGGGAGGGATTGACGTGCATTATCTCTGTCAAGGTTCCAAATCCAGAATTTGAAGGGCAAACAAAGGTACTGGAGCCTGATTGTCTAAGAACCTTTTGAACTATGTTAATTGAGGTTGATTGACATTATTCTATGATGCAAAATGTAAGAACCAAGAATTGGTTGATATACACATTTTCACATATCTTGATTTTCTGAGGCAGACAAGGCTAGGGAATCCTGAAGTACGAAGAGTAGTTGAACAATGTATTCAAGAACATCTTACTGAGTACCTGGAGTTGCATCCTGATGCACTTGATTCAATTCTATCCAAGGCTCTCAATGCTTTAAAGGTATTAGTATCTATCTGTAGGCTAGATTCATGCTTAATTCATAACTTTGGACCGTTTCCACTTATGCTCGAGTATTGTTATTTCTTTCTGAAATGATGATCATATAACATACATACAAGTGTATTGTCAGAAATGAGTTACCGTTTCCACTTATGCTCGAGTATTGTTATTTCTTTCTGAAATGATGATCATATAACATACATACAAGTGTATTGTCAGAAATGAGTTATTTGCTAGTATTTAAGTGCTCCTTTTCTCCTGGTCAACTGTAGGCTGCGATGGCAGCAAAGCGTGCTAGAGAATTAGTGAGAACAAAAAGCGTTTTGAAATCTTCATCCCTTCCTGGAAAACTGGCTGATTGCTCAGCTACAAATCCCGAAGAATGTGGTAATTTGTGTTCTCGTTTGTGATAGTCTGTTTGTTGTTTTAATGTATATTTTGTGCTTGGATAGACATAGTATGTTGGTCCTGGCATAAACCATTCTCGCTGATAAGTTTGTATGATATTTCTATCTGAATTTCTCCATATTTTATGTAAATGTAAACAAACTAATTTGTTGTGACTGTTCCATACTGTATTAGGAAAATCATACTAGGGACACTAAATAATTGCATCCAAAACAGAAACAAAACAACTATATTCTCCCTCGAAAAAAAGAAGAAAGACTCGTGATTAAATATTTTTTTTAATTGGTCTTTTGTGCTAGTAATTTTGACTGAACCTTTCCTGTTTCATGGTTGATATAACATTTAATGGCTACTTTCCTTTTTGTGCAGCTGATAAAACATATTATTGTTAATGTGGTACAGATCATCACTGGGTATTAGATACTAGTTTAATATGCTTAGGAATTAAATGCTCACTATCCACACATTTCATTAAAAATTGTTTTAGTAATGGAATTTCATAATTCATCACAAAGTTTTGCAGCATGTTGCTTTTGTAGTCTCTCTTTTGAAATCAAATTGACTGTTTTACATTAAAAAATGTTATATGTCCAAATTCTCCAGAAATCTTTATTGTTGAAGGGGACTCAGCTGGTGGGAGTGCAAAACAAGGTCGCGATAGGAGATTTCAGGTTATTTTTGTTTTTCTTTTTTTCCTTTTGCTTTTATATGTGAGATCTGATGTAGGAAAAAGATCGAAAGTACATCTTACAGGCAGTTTGTTTAGGCCAAAACCGTACCTTGTATCTTATTTTGTTCATTTTGATAATGTTATGATCAGAGAAATGTCACCTCAAAGCTTATGCAGTGATTAACAGTCTGGTTTTATTCTCCTAAAAGAAAGGTCTGGTTTTATCAGATTTGTTATTGAGACGATAAAAATCATAGTTACTTGATAATATATGTTTTCTACCCAGGGATTTTTTTTACACCTTTCATTTGCGGAGTAGACTAGGAGAGGGTTTTTTTAGTGTGTTTTCTTAAATGTATGTTTTTTACTCGCCTGACGTTTGCTGAAATTTTTTTTCCAAGTGCTTTCTTCCCCAATTTCTATCAATCAACTATTTCTTGCTTTCCATGGAAACAAGCAAATGATCGTGTGGATCAAAACACTATGGATGAAAACAACTATGCTCGTCTTCAAAATATGGGAGACCCCACTCCAAAAATAAAGGGAGACTGTTCCTCAAAAAAAATCTGGGAGACTCCCGGAGTTCTTTATCTGAAATATGAGCATGACACCACCAAATGGTTCGGAGGAAAGATATTCTAAAAATAAGAACCGATGGTGGATATACTTGTTTATGAAAATTTGTTGGACATGTTTCTGTTTTATCTTTAATCGTTGTTTTTCATTAGACATGTTTCTGTTTTATCTTCGATCGATGTTACGTGGAAATTCTTTTGTGTGTTATGTAATCTTATATATATCTTCCTTTTCTTTAAAAGGATATTCAGTTATTTTATTTAAGTGCTTGTTTCACATAGGCTAAGTTTTTAGATAAAATGAGTTTACAAAAGTAGTTTGTTTTGGTATGGATGAGAAGGATTTTGTCTTCTAAAAGAGAATCAATTTTCTCAAAGTTCTTTTTAAACTTTCAGTCGATTGAAATTCGTTTTCTTTACCAACCTTTTTGCCCTAAAGCAAAATAATTTCAGGAATTCATTTTTTTCCAAAACAAATGCACTTAGTTTTTTTTATCTTTTTTAATTTAAAAATGATATGGTAAACCATCCATTTGATGCAGGCAATTTTACCCTTGAGGGGTAAAATTTTGAACATAGAACGAAGGGATGAAGCAGCAATGTATAAGAATGAAGAAATTCAAAATCTCATTCTTGGGCTTGGCCTTGGAGTGAAGGTTTTAAGAATCTCAATATTGGTAATTAGTATCTCTGTTGACATGCTAATAATTTTACTCTTTCCTTCCAGGGTGAGGATTTTAAAAAGGATAACCTTCGATATCATAAAATCATCATTCTCACAGATGCCGATGTGGATGGTGCTCACATAAGAACTCTGTTGCTTACATTTTTCTTTAGATACCAGGTGGTTAATGGAACTTTGATCATTATGATTTAATGCAAAATTTTGTCCATGCACTTTGATTTTGATTTTCTACTTGTTATTTGACTTCTTGCAGAAAGCACTGTTTGATGAAGGTTGCATTTATGTTGGTGTCCCACCACTTTATAAGGTCCCATTCTTAAAACAATTTGCATTAGACGCATAACAGAAAATTCCGTTGAGAGCTTATAATGTGCTTATACCTCAGGTTGAGCGTGGAAAGCATGTATATTATTGTTATGATGATGAAGAGCTGAGAAAGGTCCAGAGAACTTTTCCTGCAAATGTGTCATACAATATCCAAAGGTTCAAAGGTAAAGATGTGGCAAAGCAGCTTGTTTCTTGTTTTGTTCCTTTAAGCCAAGGTTTTTCATGTTCGCTTGCAAATTGCAATATCTATGAAACTAATACTTCTAGGTACAGTTACACTGACTGGCTCTTTGTGTCTCTTTGTGTAAAAGTCTCTGCATTCACTATGAGTATTTTTTGTTCTGTCATTTTTGCATGCGTAAGCCGTTGAATATAACAATAATTGCCTTCTGCAATGACTAATGTTTATAGTGACTAGCATTTTACCTCAAGTTCTGAGTCATGCCACTACCGTTCGTTCACATTTTGTGTTTTTGGCAAATATAGGATTAGGAGAGATGATGCCTGCACAACTCTGGGAAACTACGCTTGATCCAGAAAGAAGGCTACTGAAGCAACTGGTGGTGGAAGATGCTGCTGCAGCAAATGTTACATTTTCTTCACTTATGGGTACTCATGTAAGTAAAAACATCTGTGTATTGTTGCTTTTTCTTAGTTCCTTTTTCCTGAATTTTTGGAACGATGCAGCACCTTCAAATCTTTCTCAGCTTCCAATTTCAATCTCTTCTTTCCAGGTTGACGTGAGGAAGAAAATGATTCAAAACGCTGCAAGTGAGATTAAATTAGAGGACCTCGACATCTAACAGCAACAATAATGCCATATCTGAAATATCTGACTTACTAACAGCACTAACAATCTGTGTCCGGACAATTAGGTTCTGTCAATGTTTTAGGTCGCTCATTGTTGTAACGTAATGATGTGCATTTTTCTAATATTGTATTTTTCAATCTATCTATATCTTCACTTATTCTCTCTGTAATTTGCCGTATATTTAGTTTGTTGAACTCAGCAATTCGTTGTGAGCTATTCGATTCGTGTAGCTCAACATTATGCTCTATCAAACTATTTATCACCCTACTAAAATTCTCACATTTTGTTCAAGGTTTTTCTAAGCATATGCTGGATGATTCATCGATGCAGTTTTCTTCGGACTCAAGTGTAAACATGGGATGCATGAATGCCTTTTAGATTAAGGACCATATATGGCCTGTTCATGTTAAGCTATGATCACTCTGTTAGATGGCTAATGCTGGTTTCTCTGCCTTTTTACTGTTTAAATCAGTCAATGAATAGTTGCAAGAATTTGTTTCTCAATCATCAAAAGAAAACCGACCATTCATTCCAATATGGTTGAGGTCTCCAACCGATGCCCAAAGGGGTTACTTTACCCGGCCATCCATTGTGTACAAATAATTTATTGGCATCTCTTTTAAAAGCTAGGACAATTAGAGGATTTCATGATTCGATTGATCTATTTTTTTTATCAATCGTCTATTATGGAGGACGTCTGATTAGTATCAACTCTCAAAAGGGGTAGAATATTTTTTCTTAGGGTTATATTCTTTAATCTCTCTTTAATTATAACTATTTTTTTGGATTTAATTCTAAGCTATATAAGTTTACAATTTTTAACTTTCGTCCAAAAATTTATTAATTTCTTTTCTAATAATTATGAAATGACATATTTACTCTTGGTTCTTTATTAAAATAAAATATTTTAAAAAAATTAATATAGATAAAAATATTATTTATTAATCATATTTTATACAATATTAATTTCATGGCAATTTTTTTATCAACGGTAAAAATTGACATTTTTTCAATAATAAATAATAATTTAACAAAATTTTGAATGAATTTTAACGGAAAGACTTATCAAACTTCCACAAGTTTAGAGGTTAAAATTTATAATTTTATAAATTAGAGTTAGATGGAGAAAAAAAATTATATATACGATGGGATGTTAAAGAAAATAACTTTCCTTTATTCAAATAGTCATTCATAATCATACTTTTTGCTAAAATATTTTATTACTAATAACATCAAGTCTATATAATTCGGTTCGAACTTGTAAGCTCGAATCAGGAAGTATAAATTTAATATATTAGGTAAATATATCTTTAAATAAATTTGATAGCAATATATTATAAGTATATATTCTTAATAATTAATATAACTAAATTTGTTAGAATTTATTATCGCTAATACATATTAAAATAATCATAACAATATTATACTTATTACTTAGTATGGACAATAATAATATAATATAAGAATCAACATACATTTTGTTATTATAAGATTTATTTTTTATCTTTTATTTACATACAAGTTTTGTAGGGGTAAAATATTTGTAAATTAAAATTAATAAAAAAATAATACGGTGGTCTCAAATAATTTTAAGTTCAGAGTAATAAATCAAACCAATTATGGGCAGAAAAAGGACTTACTGCTTATTGCTTCTATTTTTCATTTTTAAACGATATAACTCACGCGACGCCTAAAAACCTCATTATTCACGTATTGAAAATCGATTCGTATTATTCACATAAAATTAGATTAGGTCGTCTCAAATAGTATATTGTCAAGTAAAGCTCTCAATAATTTTTTTTTTAGATTTACAACTTAAACTCGAGGCTTTATCTGCACTCATGTGTGCTGATTGCTTCTACTTTACGCTTTACATTATGTCGAGGCCTCTCAGGTTCCTGATAAAAGCCTCTCCTACTTCAGAGCCACACTTCACAAACACTGCAGGGTAGCCGATGGGAGCTTCGACCGTGGCCTCACAACCTTGTGAGCAACCCGACCGATCCGAAGGCTTCCTGTAGATCCTCCCTGACCATACGTGCTGCCAGGAGCACCCTCCCGTCAAAGGGAGATAAGCCTTCACCTCCTCCCTTGCTTTGTCGAGCACTGGCACCACCAGCATCTCCGTGCCTACCAAGAACTGCTGATACGTCAGGCTGTGTACGCGCTCGTCATGTGGATAGTGCAGGAACATATGCCGGACGACCGGCAGACCCCTCTGAGCTGCCTCCTGTTGATGCATGAGATACATCAGCAAACAGAAGAAGGAACGGCTGAGGATCTCAGATGTGCACGGTGCCGAGTACCTTGACGAGTTGGATTCTGTAGAACTTCCATGCTTTGTACATCTTGGCACACCGAGCAAAATGCGCCAACGTGCTCCTGTTGGAGTAGAATTGACAGTTGGAAGATGGCTTGTTTCCCTGTGCATGGAAGTTGTCAGTGTAATGTCGCTGATCTGATCAGGCTTCAACAAGTGATTTGCTACCAAATTTTAGCACTCACTTCGTGCGTCCGGAACACTGTGCTGAATGCATTGAGCTCCATCCAGCGCATGATGAGCTCTTCACTGCGCTGGTACCTGATGATGGGAATGTTCACTGTGCAGTAGCCTCCGATGTCGCTGTGGTTGAAGGCGAAGCCGGAGAGCCCCCCGCTCAGCAAGCCCGTGACGCTGCTCTTGATCCCGTCGTTCGCTTGCCAACTCACCATCTGGTCGCCTTCCCAGAACAGCATCGCCCACTTGGGGCTGTCTCTGAACCCTGCCCTCATGAAGAAGACCAAGCTTTCTTCCGGGTCTTCCTTCCCCTTCCCACTGCAGGTAGCTTTCCATTCATCCACGAACTCCCTGTTCACCTTTGCCCAGAGTTCAGGGTATCTATTGTGAGCCGCGATAGGTTCTTCATCTGCATGAAAAGAAAAGTTCGATCTTTGCTTTTTTTTTTTCAATTGGCGAGAAAAATAAAATGAACACTTTATGATCATGTACTTGAATAGAGGTAAGCATCTAAAGGTAGGCCTTCGCCAAAATCGGCCATCCATCCTCTCACTCCTGTGTCCACCATTTCCTGTAAAATTTTCTTGAACCAAGTACTGGCTTTAGGATGTGTGAAGTCTAACATTCCCACGTCAAATGCTGTATTCGGTATCATGTACGTTCCACCATCTTTGTCCTTAACTAGGAGGTCTAATCTTTTTGCCTCTTCAAACAGGTTCGCGTACTTGTTTGGCTTTTCATCCATCTGTAAGTGGCAATGGTGGCGATCGTTAACGTTTGGAATTATTATCTTCAGGCATAATCAACACATAGAGGAAGAACGGAAGTACTGGAACAAGGCAGGGGTTGCAGTAAGTCATCACTCTAATGTTATGAGTTCTGAGATCATTGACAAGCTCATTCCAGCCATCATAATGATCTCTGTCGACTTCCCAATTCCACCATAGCTGTGACCCAATGATAGTCTCTCTCTTGCCAACCCAATCCTGTAAAAGTTATCAGTAATGTAACCGGTTCTAACTGACCTGGAAGAATCTTAGTCATATATTTCTAATGTTCTGGTCATATGAATACATTGCTTTCTGGATTTGTCATTCTGTCCTCTTTTAGTTGCTGTAAAATTTAAATTTGGAATAACTATAGGTTATTGATCTAGCACCAATACTTGTGTTCTTTCAGTCCTCATCAAGTTTTAATCACCTGTAACCAGAATGCTGAAACTGGAACGTCATGATCTTGCAATTGTTTCCAGACTCTGCGGACAGCATCAGTGCCTCCTTGCATCCCAACAACAGCACCCGATATAATCCATTTTGGAAGCTCGGGAGGTCTGCCTATGGCCTCTGTAAAACACTCAATGAGCTCAACTGGTGAGTTTCCACTCAGTATTCTTCCTTGAGCAGAATTTCCATGTATCTAAAAAAAAACAGTCTGTCAGCCTAACAGTTGCTTTCTTCTGAATGTAACGTGCTTGTAGAGTTAGACTGTAATGTTAGATATATTGCAGAAATCTTTTCTCCATTTAATTAAAGCTTTAAAATTCACTTTTGTGAAGCTTAAAAATCACACATCTAACTGAAACAATGTTTGCAAGCTGTTTAATGGGCTGATGCTAATCCAGGATATCTTATCATATCAGATTCTTTTTCCATCGGTGCTCTTAACCAGTTTATCAGTATCCCTGGTATGGTTTTTATTAGTTTTACTTTTATATGCATTGATTGACATGTTGATGTTCCGATGCAATGGGATATCCAGTTCCATGTTATCATAGTTTCCTTCGAAATATTCTAAATTGGAATTTCATAGATAAAAACATTTAAATGATGTCCATATTTTAAGTCCGTTTCATCAGAAAAATGAAAAGCAGACCGTGAATTTGAAGTACCTGAATCTGTACTCTGTCAGGTTTTGTGAGGTCGAAAACCGAATAATTGTATCCTTCAAGGTAAAGAGCTCTCATCTGTGAGGTCATGTACCAAGGAGAAGGAGCATAAGTTGTGCTCCAATCACCTCCAGACCTGCAAATAAAATAAGCGACTGTTTAATTAGTCATCATGAAGCTTAGACAAAGAGAGATCAATCACCAGTGTACCTGTAACTAACCAAATTGGCTGCAAATGTGATGGGCTGGTCGCCTCTTCCAATGCCTTGCTCCTGCACAATCACAGGCACCTTTTTCCCTTTGAACTCCACACAGGAGAACTGCTCCCCAAAGCCATAGAACCTCTCGTCCTGATCACTAGCGTAGCTGAGGAACAACCTGTTGAATTCTGCAACAACTGCATCATTTGCTTCTGTTTCATCGTCCGGAGCAAGCGCAACGAAACGTCTCTTGGCCGAGAAGTACGTGGCGCACCGCAGCCGTATCCTATGCAGTTTCCAGTTCGACCTCTCAGTGCGCTTGCCCTGCGGCTGCGTTCCGGGACTCCGTTTCTCGTACTCGCCAAACTTCACGTAGAACCCGATTTGGTTCTTGTTCTTCTGCTCAAGCACGAACCAGTACCTTGCAGCCACATGATCTTTCCTGCGTCGACCAAGAATCGAGAAGGTGCTGTTGGCAGATCGATCGGTGCTCCTCTTGTTGAAGACCCATCCTGTTACGATCACGACAGGAAAGTTGGACGCCAGGAGCGATTGATCAGACGAACGCTCCTCCTTGTTTGAGCTGAAGAAACCAGAGAGCAGGTGATCATTCTTGGCCTTCGTTTCCACGTCCTGTTCGTGGACGATTCTGATCCCTTCCACGGTCTGATGCTTGCAGATGAACTGGACATCGCCGTCGATCACGGCGAAGGAGCCCCTGCTCTCCAGCACCTCGGTCCCAACGGCTGCAGCGGAAATGAAAGCCTCCCCAGGAACTGTGGACCACACGCTCTTGTCGGGCCGTGACTGGTGCGTCACAGAGAGGTGGCCGCCATTGTTGGACGTCCAGTGGAGCTCGAAGTCCTCTCCGATGCGGAACGACCGCTGCAGCGGGATCTTGTCCGGATCGAAGGAGAGCTTGCCATGGATGAAGGGCGAGCACCTCGTGGTGGATGCCGGGAAGGGGTTGTTGATGCGCCTGTGGTGCCTCTTGGAGATCCTGAGGCCTCCCATGATTTGGATTCGGGCGGAGGGATGAATTGTGATCTGTGCTCGCCTGCAATGTTAGAAAACTCTTTGTGGATCCAACAGCCGCTTTCGATCAAATCGATAGATAACGTAAAATCTGATAATAAGATTCTGAATATTCAGGTGGGCCACGATATCTACGTGCGCCAAGATTTTAGACAGGAGAAATATTTTAGCTTTATCATGCCAACCAATGATCCATATTTTTGTTCCTTCGTTTTGTTGATTACTTGCATGTAATTAAGGATGTTATAATTCACAAATATTCTGGAATTGTGATCCTAGATATGCATACAGGAAAGAACATGCATTTGATAATAGTTTCTTTTTCTGAATCAAATAAATCTACTCTCTTTGCATAGTTTCTGAGATTTAATCAGAAGTATTTGACTGCAGAAGATAAATGTGTTATCTTTTTTTTTTCCTTTTTTTTTTTTGGGAGAGAGGTGAGATGTCTCCAATATTTTAAGCTGTTTAATTATTGTGGTTTCCGGAGAGTTCATGCACATTGACTACGGAAATAATGGAAATGTGAAGGATATGATCTTGAACTTGCAAGGGAATGCGTTTCCACTTCAGCATCCTGATCTCTCTCACTCTCTCTCTCTCTCTCTATCTATCTCTCTCTCTCTCACACGAGCCAGAAAAGTTCATCGACAGAAACATATATTGGATTGTTGTAAATTTGTCTTCTTGTCGCTGACAATAGAAATCTTATCTCCAGCTCCACATTTTCTGATCCTAAAGACCAAAAATTCAGAAGAATAATATTTTATTGGCCTTCAAGCAATCCATTTGCAACGAGAGTTTTCCGCGGAATTAAGTTGATAAGCCTCTCTTGTTGCGTGCGTCCACATGTTTTGATTGGCGACTTGATCATATTGTGAATTTATAATCATTTGTCTTTTGAAGAAAAAATAAAAGAAAATAAGAAAGGGTCAGAGAAAAAACAAACGCGTTTTGAACAATTTTATGTCTGTATAAAATTGACTTACATAAATAATACAATAATTCATTCGATCTAAAAAAAATCAAACAAGACACAAACTCTGACCACATCATCATAAAAAAAAAGGATAAAAATATAAACAGGAAGTTCATATTAGATCAACAGGAACATGGAAGGATAAAAATATATCGAAAAAAAGAAAGCAAAAAGAAGAAAAAGTGGACCAATATTCAAAACTAACGGAAGAAAAAAAATGTTGAGAAAATTAGCGATGGTCTAATTAAATAGATCTAGAGTTATAAGTGGACATATTTGGAAAAAAAATTCAAGATTGTCACAAGCAGTGTTATCACGATCCGACCGAACAGGCCGGTCTGACCGTCGATCGGTCGATAGCACGACCTAATGGTGTAACAGATGCAAACTTCATACAAGGAAATCCATGCAAATAATGGAATTTAATTTAAAAACGATTGGAAATAAATGGCATTAATGAAAAGGAATCGAAAATTTGATTCAGATTCGAATTAAAAAAAGGAAACGTTAAAAATGAAAACGGCCGACTGGGGAGGAATTTCCTCCCCTGAATCCCGTTCGAAATCGGCCGGCCACCCTGGCCGGCCGATCCTATAAAGGGAGGACGCGAGGGTGACCTCGCGCCACCCTTGGAACCCTGCCGACGCCGCCCCTTTTCCGTCATCTTCTTCTTCGTCGACGCACACGCCCGAACGACGAAACGGAGGCTGACTTCGCCGACGAACGACCGACGACCTCTCAATGTCCAGCGACCTCCCTCGACCTCCGTGAGGCTTAGGCGCTCCTCCCCATCGACCTAGTGACAACCGACGACGACCGGACCGAGCACAGGATCACCGGCGACCGAAAAATGCGAAACAGAGGTATCTTAGCGTTTTAAATCCCTAGACGAAGAAATATAGATCTAAAGTTGCGCTTAAAGATATCATAGTGATAATGAATGTTATAGTTATATTTTTCATATTGTAATTTTTCATATTGTAATATACCCGATTCGACGATCGGAAGATCGCCGGAATTGGAGAAGACGACCGGCGCAGTTTCTGCACGATAGAACCCAGCCCGCGTCGTCCTCGACCAGCCCGGGTCATACCCAAGCGCGGACCGAGTCTGCCAATACTCGGACCGAGTCACCTCATCGGGCGACATCGCGTGAACGCGACCAGAAACCCGACCGGGTCATGTAGCAACCCGGCCCGGGTCGTATCGAGTCGGATCTAGTGCGAATCCGACTCGACAATGATTATTGTATTACCAACGACCCGGCCCGAGTCTGACCTCAACTCGGACCGGGTCATGCACAAAAACTCATCGACAGAGACTCGGCCCGAGTTCCATCAACCCGGCCCGAGTTCAGTCCATCAGAGTAGCGGCCTTTTTTCGTTAAATCCGATCTTTCGGAAATTAGGTCCCATTTTTCATCAAAATTATCTGAAATCTCATCAGAGATCTTAAAGATTATAATGAACCTTATCTTGTCCTAAAGAAGATCCAACTCTTAGTGAAAAGGGATCCTTCTCTTTACTGATTCCACTTTATCAAAGATAATTAAAGAAAAGCAGAGTAAAGATAAAGACACGGGATTACTATGTGCCGCCCCAATGTTAAAGCAAAGATTAAAGTTAAAACAGAGGAGGGATAGTTAGTTAGCTGAGGGGACAGCGAAGCTACCGTCTTCAATGACCACTATTCCTGAGATTTCAGGTCTTCTCCCACCTGTATCTCGAATGAATGGTGGTGCTAGAGGACACACCCCTTTCCTTAAAGATTAAAGTATTGTGCCAGAGGGACAGGTAGCTAGCTGAGGAGACAGTGAACCTACAGGTCGCTTAATTGACCACTGTTCCTGAATTATAGGAATTCTTTCCCCTACCTTCCGAACTGGATGAGGTCGTAACACCCACCCCTTTTCCCTTTATGGGCTTACTGGCTTCAGAGCAAAGAGGCACCCCTGACATTCCAACCTAATAAAGTCGAGCTCGCATAGGACAACTAACTTTAATGATATTATAGTAATGTAAAAGACGTAGTGCAACTCACAGTAAAACAATGTATTGTAAAGCAATGTAAAGCAGAGTATTGTAAAGTAAAGCAAATGCAAATTAGAGTACTGTAATGTAAAGCAATGTAAAGCATAAAGTATAGTAAAGTAAAGTACAGTAAAGTATGGAACATGGTATAGTAAAAATTTTGCACAGTAAAGAATAAAGCATAGACATTTCTATAGTCAGAGATTGATTCATTGTTTACATATTTATCATTGATCTTTATTTCTCCATCTATTTGCTATTGTACTGGGCTTTATGCTCACGGGTATTCGATTCCCCTGCAATGGAATTTTGCAGGTGAGAATGCCAACTGAAGAGAAAGTAGGGCACAGAGCTTGGAGAACGCTGCACATGACTGTTACATTACTTAAAGTTTTCCTTGCTCTATTTCTTTCAAGTTGTAATTGGTTTAGAGACACTACGTTATTTCGCTCATCGAACTTCTCTTTCGCATGTTGAACTGATGCATTTCCATATTTCGTCATGCACTACGTTACCACTTTCCGCCTTGATGTTAACGTTTGAACTTCTGCATATTGAACTATTTACATTATCAAATGTTTCTTGACATTCCACCTTTTAATCTTCCGCATTAAATTCTTTGATTATATTTTTATTATCAAATTAGTGTCACGTAATCCATATTGTTGAATAGTCATGGTCAATAGAGTAGTAGATAGTGTAGCGCACCCGGGGTCAACCTGAATGCCTACGTGGTAGGATGAGCGATTTTGAGAGTGTTACATAATGAAAGGCCTAAAATTGGGGAGGGTATTGGACCGGTCAAAATGGGTCAAAAATCAGAAAAAATTGGATCAAACCGCGTTTCATTGGATCGACTAGTTCAAAAAAAAAAAACCCAAAACCCAAACCAAAAGGGCCAAAATAGTCACGACTCACCCGCTACAGTCTACACTCTACAGTATACATAGAAAAAAAATCCTAAACAAATCTGGCAATGGTGAACAATTTGTTGCTACGGTGGGACGAAGTGGCGAACGATCTCCTGTGGCGACGAACGAATTGTGGCTGCGACGAACGATCTGTGGCGGCGGCGAAGTGGCGACCGTCGACGATCTCCTGCGGTGGCAAACGACCTCTTGCGTGACTTGGACGGCAGCGAACGATCTCCTGTGCAACTTTGACGACGGCGAACTATCTCTTGGGCGACTTTGACGGCCATCGACAATCTCTTGCGGCCAACCAAGAGGTTCAATTCGTTTTCCTCTGCTTTTAACTGCACTTTTATTTCAAAATTTCCTATGCTTTTATTTCCAATTTTCCATTCGACTTTGACTGTCGTCGATGATCTCCGCACTTTAGGCCTCCCTCCCTTCTGCGTCTCCTACTCAAAGCGACGACGATGGGTAGCTTGTCGTCGGAGGAAGACGCCTTCGACCAACAGAACGAGCGCTGCTCAAGCTCCGCTTTCAGCGATTTCTCCGACACTCCAGGCTCCAGTGATTTCTTCGGTAGTCGCAAATTCGGAGCGACTGCTCAAGCTCACGCCTAGCACAACAGTAAAAAATCTTCTATAGTTCTGCTGTCCTTGTTCGTCATAGTGTCACAATGTTAATTGAATTGGCCTAGAGAGAGTTGCTAATTGAATTATTAATAATGTGATTATTATATTATTGTGATTAATATTGTAAAATGTGATTGTTATATTGCATGTGATCATTGATTATATTGTAAAATGTGATGATTTTTGACATTTTGTAAATGCTGTGATTACTGATTATATTATAAAATATGGTTTGACCTTGGAAATGTGATTACTAATTTTTTTGTTACTAATTATATTGCTGTGATTACTAATTACTAATTATATTGTCTTAATTATATATTGTAGGATTCAATTATGGCATTTGCTGGAAGTAGTGTTGGTGATTCTCAAACTGTAGCAACGAGCACTCAATATGTAATTGGTAGTACTCAATCAGTGAGATTAAAATTTGATGCTGCATGGAAACATTGTCAAATTTGTTATGGTGCCAAAAGAAAAAAAAAGTTAAAATGTTTATATTGCGCAAAAGTTTTTAAAGGTAGAGAAATACATAGAATGAAGATGCATCTTGCAAGACAAAAAGGAAATGTAATGCCTTGTTCTAAAGTTAACTATAAGGTGAAATATCTTCTTGAAGAATAATTGAAAGCAGCATTTTCATCCAAGAAAAAACACTTAATTAAAAAGATGAAGAAAATTCTAATCAACAGTTACACATTGATGCACAAGTCACAAGTGACAATGCAGCACACTCTTTAATGTACATTGCCACTTACAATCCAAATTATTTGAATAATGTAGATTGTCTATTAGTTAAAATAAATGAATAGATCAATTTTTTTGGCCTAGATAATTTAATACAAATATTATTTGGTAATTTACAAAAATTATCTCAAGCAAAACATGTCAGACATTAACATATTTTTCCCTAAAGTTGAGTATTTCTAAATTTCCTTACCAAGGAAATTTATGCCTATAATAGTTTATTTTTTTTGTATAACTTATATTTAAATATATTTATTTATTTTAAATAATACAAATAATATATATGACTTTGTTAATAGTGATGGTTGTGTCAAAAGTTTGATTAATCGCTGAATAATCTTCAGAACCTTCTAAAAATTATGGGACTTTCTTTTGTCTGGGCCTTAATATCCACAGGCTGATAGTCTTTGCAGGCTTCAAGCCCACAAGAAGAGCAAATTAGTCGTAGTGGGAAGACTGCAGTTGGAGGACGGTGAGCACAGCGGCTGCGGTGCCGGCGGTGAATGTGCTGGCGAACTCAACGAACTCGGAGGCGGCGCCGAAGCGGAACTTCGAGTTCTTCAAGAAATGGCGCGCCGTTACGTCACCGTCATTATGGCCATCCACAGCCTCCGGGACCTCGACACCGTCTCCGAGCTCCGCTCCACCATCGTCTGCCGAGTTCCGTAAGGGTGCCTACGTCACCGATAATAAAACTCGTCCTGCATTCCTTACCCTTTTTTCATTCCAAAGTTTCTATTTTCACTTTGGTTGTCGTCCTGCTTTTATCGGAATTGCACCCGTTGGCAATATTTGGTGGTAAATGTTTCCCCTGGAAGATTAGAACTAGCTATCTGGCTAGTTTCATATTTAAATTGCACACTGTAGGTTGTTTGGATTGTTGGCAATGTTGTTTGGAATGATGGCATGATACCTTAGGGGTCCAATAAGAGAGCGCTTCATTCTTCTGGTTCTTTTGTCTGATAATGTTTGAAATTATCCCACTAGTGTAAAGGAATAAGGGATGCAAAGAGAGACGACACAGTTCTTAGCTTCTTTGTAAAAACGAAGGGTATTTTTTTAGGCTTTAAGATGTCGGGAGAATTGTGATTTATTTACCATCAAGTTAGATTGGCGCCGAGTAAAATTAGAATTTGCATATGGTAGTTGAGAAACATTTCAATGGAAAATTGAGGAGGAAACTATTCTTGGTCAGTTATCATTTCATATTGTTTCTTACTGAAGTAGCTTCATGAGAAAAGGCGCAACATCCTTAAATCGTTATGTCTTGAGTGTGTTTTGTTTGTCCTCTATGGTCTTTGGGGTACCAATTTCATATGATTATCTTTCTACATTAACTTTACCAAATTACTTAACAGCTTTCTGAAACATAATTTTCATACTTGTTACTCATTTTCATTTGAAATGCTAATCGACTTATTAATATTTATAGTTCCATTTGGTTTTTTTGCAATGCCACTATTCTTTGCTACTTTATACTATCTTCCGTTAACCTCTAATATTTCCTGTCTTGTTCTTTCAGCCTGGAAACAGGTTTCCTCTTCTCTCAACATTGTTTGTGGTGCCACTCACTTCCATGAAATTGTCACAATGTAGTAATCAAGTGTGGATCAGGGGCTGGTGGAAAGTGGGCAGAGGGAGGGAGGGGAAAGGGGGTGGGGTGGGTGGTCCTTGTCCTTCCGATCTAGATTTTGTCCAGGGTGTGACTTTGAGCTTGTTTCTGTGGAGCTGACTATGGGGTTTTCTGCTACGGAGTGGGTATCCCATGCCAAGGGCTACTTGTTTTTTTTTATCTTGCTGGACAAGGTGCCACTTTCTTATAATATAAGGAGAGATCTTTATTGTCTTGTGGACTGCCAACTTAGAGAGGAGGCAGAAACCCAAGCACCAAGGCTTGATGCATGAAATTTTTTGGTACAGTGCCAGAAGTAGAACCATCTCCTCATGTCTTCTTCCTGGAGTCTCACAAGTAGAATTATCTCCAGATCAATATTTGAAATCTGCCCAAGTTAGGTTGACATAGGATTCCCACCAGACAGGGATGTAACTTCACTTTTTTTACTCTCCCAAAAGTATTGAAATAATACCATAAAATATAGGAGCATAATGTAACCAGCCAAGTGGATAACCTTCCCTCATTGATCTCTCTAAATTCTGAAAACTTGACTTCAACTTCTAGTGACAAAATCACATTGCATGAGACTAACCAATATATGGTTCTCCATTCTGCTTCGGTTTTTTCCATAGAACATGCAGGCAATTCATTGATAGATCAATTAATTCTAATTATACATCATTATGGTTTTGATCAGCAAATGATGTTTAACCTGGTCTTTTATTTTTCCTCCTCATTCTTTTGGCATCTGTATACTTTGGTTTATTAAAACCAATAGTTGTGACAGATTTTGGTTTCTTTCACGAGATGGAATCATTTGCAGTTTCATGAAACTCCAACAGGCATAAATTTATGGAACTAAACAAATAAGGCTTATTGAAATTCTTTGCTCTTTGATACTGTAATTGTCAAAAATAAGAAATTTATTTCATATTAGATGCTGTATGTGCTCTTTAGCAATTAGAGTATTTTGTATCTTCTTGTCGTTTTATCATGTATTAACCAGTCTGTGGAGGTTATAGCTTTAATGTTAATTTGGTTTGCTATGGCTTTTCGGTGCAGGTCATCAATTTATTCTTTTCAAAGACACAAAGGAACTTAAGTAACATGTCAAACATGCAAAGCAAAGTGGTTAATATGTTGTTGGATGTGAACAGTTCGTCGGAGGCAAGGGAACAAAAGACCAGGAATGACACTTTTTATCCGGAGTTCCTGAGTAATTCTATTCCAGCAACTACCTCTGAACCTACTTAAAACAGAAAGGATTACTTTGGTATTATAATATTTACACACTTTTGCTATAGATAAGGAGATAATTTTTTTTTTTGAGAGGGAGGAAGTCAATAGAGAACTTACTCTGTTGCAATATGCTTTTTGTATCCCAAATTTATGGTTGCATATGCCATTTAAGCTGTATCTGGAATTTATTCTCCGCAGAAGGCATCATCCTTGCAGCGCTATTCTGATTTCTTAGATCTTATTTCAATTTTTACCTTGGTAGTATTAGAAGTATCATTTTAATGGAAAGAACTACTAATACTACCATATGCAAGATCATCAAACATCATCTATGCTACGTAAGAGTACTATCATATGCGTCAAGTATCCAACAGAATGCTCAAAATAGGCATATTGCATATCATGGTTTAAGTCAAGTATGATTATCATTAATACTTTTCTGACATGATTAGAACTTTTGGTTTTCATCTTAAAGACTATGCTTATCTATAATCTTTTTATAAAGTGACTTTTGATTTTGTTTTTGAGGGGATGACTTTTGATTCTAGTTTTTTTTGTTTCATCTTCTGTGTATAATTGGTTGTGGGTTCTTTGTATGAACCAAAAGAAAAGGTAGCACACTCTAAAAAAAAAGGTAACAAAGATATATATATATATATATATATATATATATATATATATATATATTTGAGAAGGTAACAAAGATATATTGACATGATTAAATATGCTTGACTAGGAATGTGTTTTAGATTTAACATTTATTAATTTCAGGATTATACTTGTTTAGTTTATAAAATTATATTTAACTTGAATTGAAGGATTGTTTCAAAAATTTATCTTCTTTGATTTGTCATGCAATAGAATTTGCATGCACTTAGAATATTTAATGCTCTTTTTTAGTTATTATGAGCTGGTCAATGAAAAATTTGTAATTGGGCTAAGTCACACAATCACTTGATCTTTCATTAACTTTTTTTCAATAATTTTTTTTTCTTGATGTAAGTTAGTCATGAAATCAGTACATTCCACATCACTTACGCTAGACCTTTTTGAATAAACTCACTTGACAAGCAGTAACAATAACAAAAAAAAATCCTCTAAAAAACACAAAATTCATATCATTTTGATTTTTTTCACAAACGACAAATGAATTTCTCGAGAAAAAGAAATGGAATACTGATTTGCAACTGCCTCTATCAGTGTATTAAAGCTGTATCTATGAGCTATCATATTAGTTTTTACCTTTGCCTCATATCTTTACTAGGAAACTTTGCTACAATGGGAGTCCCTCCTTTGATTGAGTGAAAGCTGTACCGTTGCTTTTCTTTTGTTCTTTGGGGGCACTTTTGGTCAGAATCTTTAGGCTTTGCTTGAGAATCTGCTGCAACCTGTGATAGCATCATGAGACCACATGATTACTTAGGCATATACCTTACACCTCTTTAGTCATTCCTCCCACTTGTTCCACTATGGTAAAAAGGTGAAACATCTTACAGTAGCAGCACGAGCTAAGTTGTTTTCTTCTTTTTTCTTGAGAACTGTTTAGGTATCAGCATAGTTCCTGTCTCAGAGAACTGGAGCAGAACGACATTGGACCCTGCTGCATCATGTGGCTGCATGTGGGGGGAGGCACAGACTCCAAAGTCTAAACAAATTTGGAATCCAGCTCCAGGTAGACATTATTGATCAGCTCGAGCCCAGGTCACAAAGTGTCTTAGTTAGCAATTCTGAGATGAACCAACCACTCAAGCTCTGTCCATGAGGTTTCCACCTGCATTTAGATCTTGTTTTCAAATGTTTGCAGTCCTTTTAAGTTTCTTGTATTCTAGTGCCATTTTTGTTGGTTGCAGATTAGCTAACATTTCTGAAGTCTAAAGGAAAACTTTGAAACAAATCATGATTCTCCAAAAAAAAAATCATGATGCTTATAATGAGAAGAAATGAAGGCGATGACCTGTCAGAAGGGCCTGTAAGTTCATATTCACAGGTCGCCTTGGTGACTGGCTTGGCCATTGCTCGCAGCCCCAGAACTCCCAGAAGGGCAGCAGATGATTTAGTTGTTTTTGGAACCTTCATGCACATGAATTCTGATGTCCACTCACGTGTGAGACTGTGCATGAACAAACTTGGACTCGCATTATGTCCTTCACCTCCACACAAAAACAAATTGTTTCTAGCTTTCATGGAAGTGGCAGAGCCAAACAAACAAGTGCCTCAGAACACCACTCTTGTCCCTGTGTCCAATTCCACCCAAATTCTTGACTCCTACATGCATGAGAGAGAGAGAGAGAGAGAGAGAGAGAGAGGATGGTAAATAATTTTCAACTTCCTTTATGTGCACAGGCCTCCTCTTAATACCAACTGACCACTGTCTTCCTTGGGAATAAAGAAGGGGAAGCCCATTCATGGGGTGTCTTTACTGCTTTTGCTTTTCCAAATATCAAATCTTCAGGCTACAGGACTTGCCTTTTAAATGCTTATATAACCTAAGCATATATTTCATATGTTTTTTGGTAGTCTTAATCTATTCTAGGTACATGGCTGGCAAGAAGCGTTTTCCTGTCAATGATTTCTGCAGTCCACATCAACCATGCAAAAGGGAACTTGGAAATAACACATTCCTGAGCTTAAAGTGTCCTAGATTACCAAGTACAAACAATTAGTTAGGATTCAAATGTGCTGCAAATCCAAGAAAAGTTATGGTGCAAAAATAAAAAAAGATCCTTTGATGAAACTATCATGATTTGGTAATTAATGAACTAGTGATTACTCATTTAATTACTATGCTCATCATGTTGCAGTCTTATCCTCACATGCTTGCATGAACATTCACAATAATCTTTTTGCCTAGATGTGTGAAATCCACTGTTTGCTTTCAGAATTGTGGGCCTAAAGTAGATCAGAGTAATTTTATCCTTTACTGCCTAATATTTTTCTTCTTTTTCTTCTTCTGTCAGTAGGAGAGATCTAAAACTGTCCTGGGTTCCAGTGGATCACATGTGGATGGAGAAAATGTCATATGAAGTATACACAACATGTCTACAAGAAATATATGATTAAAGCAACTTGTCATATGTGGAATAGAATCTTCCACAATATTCAAATTCCATGAGCCAATGCTCAGTCCTCACAACACTTCCTTCATTTCCCTCAATAAAATGCATCTTGTAAATATTTTTCTTCTAAAAGGCATCTCATCTCTCTTGATTTTATACATTTACATCTGCACCCATGCTAACATCTGAGGAGCATGATTGGAAGAAAGACTGCCCCTTGACCAAGACATGGCACTTAGAGTCTACTTTGACTGAACCTAATGGACCATCAAATGTTTCATCATGGGATCCTATTTCTAACTGCATATTAGCTTCAGAAAAAAAAAGAAAGAAAAGCATGCATTGAGAAGAAAGAGCATCTTGGCATCACGCAGTATCTTAACTTTGCTTGGAAAGGTTTACATTCTTTTTCAGTTTGAAATGATGATCTGATGTTTAAAGCGAACAAAGTAGAAATGCTCTTTCAGATATGGTAAAATAACTGTGGAGGTTATCTTACATCAAGAAAGCTAAAAGGTTTGTCTTTCATAAATGTTGCTCCTTCCCAAGCAGGAAGAAGGTTAGGAATGTTGGTCATCATGTCCATTAAATTAAGAGTAAAAAATCAAGCTCATTCAAGGGACATGTATTTGTGGAAGTAGGAGCTGCATCTCACCATGCAGTGCATGCAGGCAAATCGACAAGAGTAGGCAATACAAAAAGGATGTGCTGAACATTTTTTTAATCCATCTTCTCCATTTAGCTTCTCCTTTCCTCAGGCTGCTGAAGTCACGGGCCTGCCTTGAAATCACAAGCATAAATAGAAATGAAATAGAGGAAGGAACTAACAAAGTACCACGACATATGTGCCCACTGGCCAAGATTTAACTTGCACTGGATATGTCTATCATCCACCTTTTAATATATATATGGCCTCTGTACTAAAAACCACAAGATCTTATTATGGCACTATTACCATTTCATGACTATTAGTAATTAACATACATTATCATTTTTATATTATACTGCTATTATGAAATTGAGATTAAAGGGCTCTACCTTTTTGAAAATTATGCTGGAAAAGAAGTGATCCCGTCCATTAGCCCTTTTTGTTAAACATGTGTAGATTAATAGCTTTCCAGAACCCACTACCAGTATCCACATATTTATCTACATATAATGACGAGAGAGAGAGAGAGAGAGAGAGAGAGCTTAACGTGCAATGTTTTGAAATGATAAGAGGACTGATGATTAGCTAGCAGAAAAGGCTTGTTGCAGTTATCCTCCAAATGGCCTTCTTGGTGGAGAGGTGTGGGGAAATGGTGGTGGCGATGGAGTCTCAGAGGCCAGTGCCAGCTCCGTTCCTCACCAAGACGTACCAGCTTGTCGACGACCCTTGCACCGACCACATTGTCTCATGGGGCGAGGATGAGACCACGTTCGTGGTCTGGAGGCCCCCTGAGTTCGCAAGGGATCTGCTCCCCAACTACTTCAAGCACAACAACTTCTCCAGCTTCGTCCGGCAGCTCAACACTTATGTAAGCTGTTCCTAGATATATATACATGGTGACTCTTCTCTATATATTTCCTCCACAAACATGTACAGTAACTGTTCTGAGATGTAGTCGATCTCTTGAGTTTTCTGCTGTCACGGGTTTCTTTTTTGCTTTTCAGACAAAGTGGCAACAAGGTCATATATATGTTTTTCATCATCTAGGACTTACTATTTATACGACTGGTTTGGAGATTGTGTTACAACTTTCGAGCATGGATGATCATTGCTGTGTGTTATTGCTTGCGGAGTGGAACTTTTACGCCCTTCACAGTTCACTGATTGGTCCATCAGCTATTTTCTTCTCCTGGTCTAATGCTCAAGAATATTATTTAGTAACAGTGTTCTAGTGAGAGATTAGCTGAAGTGATCAGACATGCATGTTCAAGTTTGATGCATTATTACTTGGCTTCTGTCTAAATGAATACAGGAACAGCTCTGCTACTACTAGCTCTTGTCGTTTTTTTTCGGGTGATCAGTACTAGCAGCTCCTGTTTGTTGATACATTATCGGTTTATGTACTCAGATGTTTCCTTACGGTATTGATAAATTGATGATGATGATCAAAACAAAATTGTCGATTGAGCTTTCTGCGGCTCCTTGGCTGAAGCCAGCTAACGACTGTCATGAGTGTCTGATAACCAATTAGCATGATCGTAGGGTTGACGTAGCTCTCTTGTCATGGCTGCAGGGGTTCAGAAAGATCGTTGCAGACAGGTGGGAGTTTGCGAACGAGTTCTTCAGAAAAGGAGCTCAGCATTTGCTCTCAGAGATCCACAGACGAAAAACCCCTCAACCCCCTCATCACTATCAGGAGCACTTCCAACACCCCCACCATCAACTCTTCGATCACTCTGCAGCGTCGCCACTGTACCACGTCCCGAACAACAACATGCTCGGCTGGATCGACCCTCCCTTGACGCCGCAGACCGGGGAGGCCGAGTTCCTCTCGGCCCTCTCGGAGGACAACCTGAGGCTAAAGAGGAAGAACTCCTCTCTGATGTCCGAGCTCAGCCACATGAAGAAGCTGTACAACGACATAATCTACTTCCTGCAGAAACACGTGGCGTCGGCCACCTGCTCCGAGCAAGCGATGCTCGACGGAAGCAGCGCCGCGAAAACTTGCAGGATAATCGAGATGGACGCCTCCGGTCCCCATGATCAGCTCCGGTCTCCACCTCCGTTGCAGTACGATAAGAGCCACGGCTCGAGCAATGACGCAGTGATGGAGAAGAGCGACGTCGACACTGTTAAGCTCTTCGGCGTACCTCTTCAAGGCAAGAAGAGATCATCTCACGCTTAGGACGAACTAATCAATGATGATGTCTAGACAATAGAGAGCTGAGGAGTAATTAGGATCAATGTTAGAGGAGGAAGAGATGAACGTAGGACAGGAGTGGCCACGTGCGCAGTAGATGTAACAGAGCAAGAACTCATTTTGTCTTTTCCTTTGGAAATCAATGATCACAAGATTGATGATTGCATGGGAGTTTCAGAGAAGCGTATCTTTTCGTGTTGGTGAAAGGTCGATGCCTGATGCTAATCACAATATCGACACAACGTAGAAAGGAGAGCAAGTATTTAAATACAAGATTTATCTCCAAACTCTCGAATAAAGTATGAGATAAATAGGTAATTATCCTAATAATAAATAAATAAGTTCAAAATTTTCAAGCTATCTGCAGGTTTGAGACAAACCACAACAGAGAACGATCCTCCAACTACACTGATCTAAGATCAGGTACCATCCAATCACGCTGACTTTGAGGTAGTGAATCAACCAAAAACTTGGTTGCCTGTCTCCTTTGCATTCAGGGACACAGTTGCACGAGCCTATAGAACAGATCCTGTTCAAGTAAGGTCGTGCAGCTCCGACATTGTAAGTGATATTTAAGTTGCCAATTATATTTCAAAGCTTAAGTATGAGACTAATTCTCAATCTTATATTAATGTCTTTGATACATTAGAGGCCTCTGCACAACAAAACAGAAACAAGCAAAGATTGCAGCCCGCACTGCAATCCGGTGCTTCTACCTGTCCGACTACTGTTGCCTTCTACGTCGATGCTGCACTTGTAGCATGGTCAATTATTTGTGAAACTTTGACAATGCAAGAGATTTTCACATATATGGGGGAAAAGTATCAAACAAAATGACATTAATTGGTCTATTAGGGTAATATATGTATTAACATAAAATATTGCATACATATATATTGTTAAAACTACAGATACATTTTCGTAGTTAATTATAATCACATAACATAGTTAATTATGATGAAATATTAACGTCCATTTCTTTGATATCCTATTAATGTTTTCCTTATATATTTACTATACTAAATAAGAAGAATTGCCACGAGACCTTTTGTTCTTGTCTGTGCCTCTAATTAAAGAAACAAGGACGAACAAAAAAAAAAGCAAAAGATTGAAAAATAATTTTACAGACTACATGCATGGAGCTACGGAAGGATGCATGGATCATCATATCCTAACGAAGAAGATACTGAGCTCGGGCCCCGTGTTGCCCTCCGGGTTCAACATGTAGAACGTCTCCGAGTCCTTGGACCCGACGACCCTGTCGAAGTAGGCGCGCATGTACGTGAGCTCGCCGTTGGTCGCGTCCGTCATGTCCTCCGGCAGCACCCCGGCGCCCATCGACACCGCGTTCAGCAGCTGCATCACGCACAGGTCCGACTCCGTCGGCTCCCTCCTCGCCGCGTACCCCACGCTGCGCCCGTTCACGAACGCCGTCCACACCGGCTCGTCCAGCACCCGGCTCTTCCCGGCGCCCGCCGTCGCCTTCTTCTCACACTCCAGTGCCACCCGGGTCTGCCCGGACGACATGTCTTGCATGAACTTGGCGGTGGCCACGCCGAGCTCCAGCAGCAGGTGGGGGACGCTCCGAGGGTTCTCCTGGAAGGCCAGCGTGATGCGGGCCTTGCGGTGCCCGAACAGGGTGCCCGTGGTCCGGGTGGCGCCGTGGAGGTGGCCGTCGCGGGTCGCCGCGCCCCGGTTCATCATCAGGGACGGGGTCGCGATGCGGCAGCTGATGGGCGCTATGATGGGGAAGGAGCGGAAGGCGGAGCGCATGGTGCGGAGGAGCTTCGTCGGCCGGGAGTGCGGCCGGCGGTTCGACGGCTGCACGAGGGTGATCGGGATGTTGCGACTGGCTGTCGCGGGGTTCGGCGTCTCCGGTACGCCAGCCTCGTCGGCCGCCGCGGCATCCGCCGATGTCGAAGGTGGAACGAGCTGTGTCATGCTAATGCCAATGCCAATGTCAAGTCAGAGAGAGAGAGAGAGAGAGAGAGAGAGAGAGAGAGATCTGTGTGTGGTAGTTCAACGAGGAATTGAAGCCTCTGAAAGGAATTGGCGGGAGAGAGAAAGAGAGGAGAGAGAGGAGGGAAGTTTCATGTTAGTCTTAATTTTAGACAATTAATGAGTGGAAAGGTGGTGTTAAAGTTAGCGTCTTGGCCTTATTTTTAGGTAGGTAAATTTAAAGTGCGGTTAATTGCACAAGCTGAGCAGTTTTGTTTCCAAGGTTATTAAAAATTTAATTTAATGACTCGATTCGTGCATATATCTAATAATTCATCAATTTTCTCTCTCCTTTTTTTTTGCAATTTTTCGTTCCTGTATAAAATTAATTTTTTTTGCAATTTTTTTCGCTTATTCCTGATCTTAGGACAAGGCACTTCGTTATTCTTGCTAAATACTTATTTTTTAACAACAACAAAAAAGAATAATACTGAAGAGGAAAATGTAACATCAACTCTGCAATGTTATGGATCATATTTGTTTAGATAAATGGGCCATAAGTTTGGGCTGGACTTGCATGCATAGACTGGCCCAAAACAAAGGAGTCTCCCGTGGTCAACTAAGTTGCCAATCAGACAGTGATCATCCAAAGAAATCTTTACAGAAAACAAAACAAAAGCCATCAAAGTGTTTAAAACAATGATGAATTTTGATGCATCACTCAAACTTCAGCCCTATCATCCTAAAAAAGTGTCTAGACCTGCTTAGTTGGATAACACTGAGACAGATCATGTTGGACTTGACAAAAACCAGTTGCATCCATAAGGTAAGGAAAGTTGCAGAGCCAAAAGAACAATCCTAACACTTAGCCCGGAGACTGATTCCAGCATTAAACTGTTTTGATGATGATCCGCCATTTGGCATAACATAGTGATGTGATGACTATGCAAAAGAGAGAAAAGATCCTGAGTGCATTCTGATTAGTTAGCTGCAATCCTGTTTTACTGAGTGGTTGGTTGATGGGGGCAAGAACACGTCACTTTCCCAAGATGAGACATCATAGATGAGATTAGGAGACTTGTCAAGCTCCCATCCTTTGCTTTGTGCATCTTTTAGTTTGTTTCAGCATTAAATTGAAATGGGCAAGACATAAATAATTGAGCTCCTCAACCATAATGGGGAACATGAAACATTATGAATGAATGAATTAGGTTCTTTTGTTCCACGCCATCACAAATTGCCTGTATAGGAATTCACACAGGGGAATGTATATGGATCATGACATTGATGTTTTGTGACCAGGGGAGAGATAAACAAATATTGATGGCTCTCAGGTGTCGTTCTTCAAGCAGTGGAAGGTTGTATTCAAATCAAAAAGCTGGCCAAATTAATGTCATGCCATGTATTTCAAATTGATGCACAGGGGGCCAACTGGAGCTCCCATGACTGGGATACATTCCCCATCCTTCCCTTTTTGCTGTCTTCATTGATTCCTCTGAAAAGTTTTGGACTTTGATCCATGTCTTCACAGCTAGAAAGCTACTCGCTTTTGTCATTGTTTCCACAGTGCCTTGCACCAAACAATTGAGAGAGCTTGCCATAATTTTTTGGCTCTTTAGTCTTTACACACAACCATGGCCCCTCAACAAAGGTACAGATATACATATATTCCCATCAAGATCTTATTATCCCATCCTTCACCATTATCTTAACAACCTACTTGCCCCCACAATCTTGTCCAACAGCATTAATCAACACATATCATATATTCTTACAGATAATGGATATGATTTATCTGCTCCCAAAGCATATATTATTGACCTCAGGGTATCACTTTGGTTCCCTCAGAGAAGGCACTAAGACTCTTGATGCCTCATCGCTTGACACATTGAAAGCTATGTCATCCAGATGCCTCAAAGAAGGAACAGGCCAGTGCCATACCTTTGGAGACCTCAGCATGCAACCAGCCACTAGTACCATTCCAAGGCAGCAGTTTGCTTTGTGAAACCTCCAATTACTCGTTTTTTAATGGAGTCCAAGCAAGATTGTTGACAGAATAGCAAACAAGCATAATGAAGGCGAGGCACACCGCCTAGTGGAATGGTCTTTTTTTTTTTTGCATTGTTTATTTTGAATCCACTTTCAGTAGTGCAGCAAAGATTTGGAGGATCAGGGAGGAACGCCTGCTCATGATATAAATACCAAAAACCAATTTAAGAATGCACCATAACTTTATGTTCAGTGAAGCTGCACTGATGTTTCCATGGGAACAACTCAAGTGGAGAATTATAATACGAATTAGTCTCTGACCTCTGAAGACATTTTGGTGTCTACGTAAGGTTGCTCCTTCCTTCCTCATTCTGCATTTAACACATGTTTCAAACACTAGAATCTCTCTCTCTCTCTTTCTCTCTCTTTATTGGAAAGCATGGTGCCTCTCCTTGTGCATTATATGTCAGTCACCAATTTGACCGCTTCAATGTTTATCTGATAAAATAGTAAACTTGGTGGGCCTGAAGTATGTGAATAGAAGTGTGTAAGATTTGATTCTGTGCTGATATGGTGGCTCGTGAAAGATGGCTTCTGCAACTGACAAGTCAACGAAGCATGTCCTTTGGAAGTTTGGATCAAACATTGAAATGGCGATCCTTGGTTTTTCATTAGTTGTTACTTACCAGTTTCAGAGGCCAAATTTTCGAGTTTGGAGACCTTTTGTACAACGATTTTGTTTATCTAGTCTGGGATTAATGTTGCCTCCAATACTTTTAAATACTGAACTCTTGTAGACCAATTCATTGAGCACTTTGCATCTGATCAGATTCTAATATTTTAAAAATTTTGTACAATGATATGATCAGAATTGTAATGTTACAGCTGGAGTCAATACCAGGGCAAGTACATCTTTTACATGGCTGCCATGAGTCATGATCGAGCATGCATAGACAAGCAAATATGGACCTTAGTTCAATAAATCACAAGTTATTCTTATTTTCTATCTAACAATTTCATTATACAAATCTATTAAAAATTGTCTGGCATTTTTTAAAAAAAAATGTTATCTTTATTTTGAGAACAGAAACTCGGAATGGGAGAGAAACCAGAACTACTTGTCTTCACTTTTATTCTTTTATAAAGGACAACTCTCCCCTAAAGATATTTATATTTCAGGACAAACTTTATTTTGAACCAAACGTGCTCTAATATCGGATCATTCACGATGACATAAGCAAGATATTTAAAGAAACAAATTAAAATCTGTAACCCAATATTTGATTATACGATTATTTTCTTAAATTTCATTTAAATTATCATGATTTTTCGTATCAAAAAAATTTACCTTAGGGCATTCCTAAACTTTATCGTAAATTTTATTAATTTTTCTATTATTTTTAATTTTTTCTCATTTATAAAAAAGTAAAATGTCCTCCCACGAACTCTTCTCATTTTTAATGCTAGAAAATAATATAAAAAATTGAAAAATATAAAAACTTTTACCTAAGGAAGGGCATTAATATATAATAATAGATTTAAAAAGTATTTCTTAGCTTTTTATATTATTTTTTGTAACGTTAAAAAAGAAAATAATTTGTGGAAGGACATTTTAGTCTTTTTACAAATAAAGAAAGAATAAAAATAACAGAAAAATTAAACGTGATGGAAGGATTAAAATGAAAAATGTAATAAAATTTGAAGATATCGTAAAGTAAGTTCATATTTTAATATTAGATATGAAAAATTATGATAGAGATTTAAGAAAATAACTCTTAATTATATCAATAATCGATCTCAGCACTGTTCAATATATCGAGTGCATCATTACAAGTTTCTCAATAATTGGGCAAGCTACGTTCTTTCTGCATCATAATATTCCCAATTATTATGAGAACACTCAAAGGCGACATGAACAGTTAGAGCACATTCCACATAAAGAGACTTTGTTATTTATCGGTTCTCCTTTTGTCTTCTTATTTCTTCCTTTTAAAAGAATTTTTTTTTCTTTCTTTTGGGTGTTATTTCTAAAAAGGAGCTTTAATTGACAAGCATCTTGTAAGTTTTTTCTTTCTTTCTTTTTTTTTTTCTTTTGCTTGTCCTTTTCATTTTACTGAACACCTTTATAAGAGTTCAAAACATGATTGAAGTGGGTACCTTGTTGAAGAAAAAAATCTCATTTCATACATATGCCCTTAGAATTACTACTAATAACAATATTACTCTTCATGTTCCTAGTAAATAAAATAAGGAAAATGACTTAGCACAATGAAATAAAAAGTCAAAGTAAAACAATCATAAAAATAACAGTTATGTTTCACAAATTTACATTTGTGGTAGAAAATTGTGATCATAATTCAGACAATAGAACATGATCGGTTGTGAACTATCATATCATTGATTAAAGTGAAGTAATTTGTTATGTTAAGTTCCTATACGGCTGGGGGCCGGAAGGCAAATACTTCACAATTCATACGGCACCGAACGGGGGTTACGTGTGGGCATCAAATAAGAGAGGAATCAAGCTTTTTAATGGTGTGTTATTTACTTATTTTCGTATGTGGAGTTGAGGCAATTAAATTCTCCGGAGATAAACTTACAAAGTTACCGTGTCCTTTTCCTAAATTTAAAATGTGTGTGAGTTTACCCTTCACGTGATATTGTGATATACTAACTATAATTCAATCCCATATTTATTTTAATATAAATTTAACCGGTGTCCATCTCATTTTAATGAGGTAGACGTTCCTTCATATCTAATGGTTGCGATCAGAAGTACGGTTCACACATGGTTCAAGAGATAAAAGCATGTGATTACAAGAAAAACAATGGAGCTCTTCTTTCGACTAGCGATGCAGACAGGGAGGGAGGGAGGGGCCTTGACCCCTCCCAAAATTTTGTTGTCTTTAAATAATTACCTATAAATTAATTAAGAAAAATTGAAAATATAACTATTATATATCATTTACCCCCTTCCCCCTAGTATCTTGATATGGCTCCGTTACTGGATGCAGACATCAGAACTCATCGATGACAGTACCTTTTTACCAATGGTCGCTACCTTGACGTCACAGTAGTCAAGTAGAGCAGCAAGCAGTGGGCCGATCGATGAATCCGGCGAGGTGGAGGTCTCCCACTAGGGCACAAATAAGGTCGCCTAGAGGAGTCATTGAGTAGGAATCACAAGAAGGCTTTGCGAGTTCATCGGCATTTGCGAGTTCAACGACGTCTTCAAGTTGCCACGAGCAAGCAGGTGGAGGCCGATCTCTATGGCACGCCGCGAGAAGGCCTGGCTTCCATTTTGCCCAATCATGGCCAATTTGAACCTTTGGACCACTGCTGCGCCTACTCAACCGAGTCCCGACCCGTGTGTTAGTATTGCTTGTCTACGCGCGACAGCCCTCACCATTGATGTAGCATCCAACGGCAAGAGTAGGTTGCACCATCCACCCCATTATAATATGAGTGATAGGGATGGTAGTATCCCCCCATGGGGCCTGGGGGATTCTCCATTCGAGGCCTCGCATTCAGGGATTTTTTCCTTGTAAGGTCGGGGGATGGGGGGCAAACTACCTCGTCCCCTCCTTCAGGGATCGGGGGTGGGTTGGATTGCCCTCGCCCCGTCGAGTCCCCGAATTCCCTCGAGATGATTATAACAATAATTTATTTTGTTATATGTATATATATATATATATTCCTTATTTTTCTTCCTCCTTTTTTTTCTTTCTTCCCTAACATCTCTAATCCTAAATCCAATTTTCCTCTCCTATGTTGCCCCCTTTCGAACTTCAATCCCTCCCCTCTCTCTGCTCTTAGTCCGCCGACGCCCCCATTAGAACTGCGGCGACATGTCGGCTAGACGTCTACGGCGGAGGGCGTCCATGACTCACGTTTCTCTCATCATCAGAGGAGGTCAAAGTAGCAGTTCTCGACGCCATTGAGGTCCTTGAACTTTTGGTCGAAGGCGAAGAAGAGAAGGTGGAGGGGGGAGAGGGGGGAGAGGGGAAGGGTGAGAGGAATGGGACTGTGGGAGGCGATGCTGGCAAGCCCGTAGAGGAGGAACAAAGCGGAGATGACGAGGGAGGAGAGGGGGCAGGAGGCGAAGAGTGGGTCAAGGGCGCCGCCGGAGCCCAGAGCGCTCGTTCTCGTCGGATTCGTCGTCGAAGGCTGCATTGAGCTTTTGGAGCACGACCTTTGCGTCCTCTGTTGGAGCATGGAGGCCTCGTCCCGTAGATGTGGCGATCTCAGCCTCCTTGCCATCGTGCGATCTCAGGCTCCTCCTCGTGGCTTTTGGACTCGTCGCCCCAGCCGATGTCGAGGTCATCGGACTTAATGGAGTGGGTGACTGTCGATCGTCCTCGTGTGACCGATCGAATGGATTCATCTAACTCCTTGCCCCGCGGAGATCGAGTTGGGGGATGAAATTCTCCCCGCACTAGAAATTTAGGACGGGGACAAAGCTGGAGGTCAGACAACGGGGTCGGAGGTGAGTGTCCCCCATCCTGAATAAGATCGGTGCCAACACTATATGGGTGGACAGTCCTTATATCATTTTAATATTTATATAAAACATGTCTCCTAGAGTGAGCCATCATCCATCTTCCATGTTGATGTCGATAGTGAGAACCATATCTTCCCTTCAAAGATGAGTTCACTGAAGTTTTTAATATTTTTGTTATTGATGTGCCTTGAATTATGTACCATGTACCCAAAATTATAAAAAATGAGAAAAATGAAAAATGAAAATATATGGCAAAAGCGAAGGGCTTGGGCCGTTAGGATTTTATCATAATGTACTCTCTTTTGCTCATAGTAATTTTTTTCTAACGACGACCTCCTTTGCCCGTGGATGTTTCTCTCTTGTTCACATCGATCAAGAAGATTTTACCACGTTAAATCTCTATGATCATCTTCTCTTTCTTTCATTGTTTTGATTGTTCATCGATCTTCGATATTTTACTCCCAACAAATTGGTATCAGAGCCGAGTTTTTTTCTGCGAAAATGATTACAACGAAGTTCGACATCGAGAAGTTTGACGGGAACACAAATTTTAGTTTATGGTAAGTTCGGATGCTTGTCATCCTGATTCAGAATGGGTTGAAGAAGGCGTTGTCGAGTCAAAACCCTGATGCCATGGAGACATTCGCTTGGGAGGAACTTGATGAGAAGGTTATATCCGCGATTTAGTTGTGCCTGACGAACGATGTTCTTTAGGAAGTTCTCGTAGAGAAGACGACGACTGATCTCTGGACGAACTTGAAAACTCTGTATCTGACGAAAACCCTAGCGAATCGACTTGTGTTGAAACAACGACTGTACACCCTTCGTATGACCGAAGGTACGTCGATCAAATCTCATATTAGTGAGTTCATTGCCCTAATAAATGATTTGAAGAACGTAGAGTGAAAGTTGATGATGAAAATCAGACGCCATTACTTCTTTGTTTTCTGTCATCTTCATATAAAATCTTTAAAGAGACGATGATTTGTAGGGACAAACTCACATTTAAAGATGTTAAGGGCAGACTGCTGAGCAAAAAAAAGTTAGATAACGAATTGGACCAAGCAACAAATCTGATGATCAAGCATCAGGTCTGATTGCAGGAGGCAAATATCAAACGAAAAATCAAAATCAAGATAGATCCATATTCAAATAAAAAAATAGAGATAAAGTCTACAATTATTGCAAAAAAGGGTAATATCAAAATAGAGTGTTACAAATTACAGAATAAGAATAAAATGATTAACGAGAGCAACGAGAAGAGAAATCAGAAGGTTGATGTTGCAATTGCCAGTGTAGCAGAAAGTGAGAATGAAGATGTTCTGTTGGTAACGACATCAAACAAATCTAGATAATCAAGTGAATTGATCCTTCATTCTGGATGCTCATACCATATGTGTCCCAATCGAGATTGGTTCCCCACATACAAATTTGTTGAAAGTGAAGTTGTTCTTATGGGCAACAATGTTGCTTGTAACACTATTGATATTGGGTCCATCTAGATTAAAATGCATGATAAGATTATTAGAATATTATCTAAAGTAAGACATGTTCCTGAACTGAAAAAGATTCTCATTTCGCTCGGTATCTTATATTCAAATGGTTGCAAAGTTGTTATTGAGTTTAATGGAATGAAGATTTCTCGTGATGCTCTTGTGTTGATGAAATGCCTCAAAATCAATAGCTTGCATGTTCTTTAAGGTTCGATGATGAAAAGTTCAATAGCAATCTCATCTACAGGAAGACTACACAAAGTTATGGCATATGCGTTTGAGCTATATGAGTGAGAATGACATACAAGTTCTCAGCAACAAAAGTCTTTTTCGTGGAGCAAAAGTTGAAAAATTAAAACTGTGTGAGCATTATATCTTCGAAACCCTTAATTACATCAATTCAGATTTATGGGGTCCTTCTCAGATTCATTTGAAAGGAAGAAATAAATATTTGTTGACATTTATTAATGACTTTTTTTAGAAAAGTTTGGGTTTATTTTTTAAGCATAAAGATGATATATTTGAAACATTCAAGTCATGGAAGACTATTAGAGAAGCAATCTAAAAAAGTTGTGAAGAGACTTAGGACTGAAAATGTACTAGAATTTTACAATTCTAAGTTTAATGAACTTTGTGACAAATAAGGCATTGCAAGATATCGCACAATTATAAGGACTTCACAGTGGGATGAAGTCACAAAAAGAATGAACAAAACTCTAATAGTAAGAGTTCAATGTATGCAGTCAAATGCAGAACTTGGCAAGGAGTTTTGGGCAGAGGTTGTTAACCTGATATGTCACTTAGTGAATCGGTCTCCTCACTGATCATTAGACTAAATTCCTAAAGAAGTCTGGTCAAGTAATCATCCTAATTACTCACATTTAAGAGTTTTCAATTGTTTTGTATATGCACATATTAATGATGAAAAGTTTGAACCTAGAGTTAGAAAGTGCATATTTCTTGATTATAAATCTGGTGTTAAAGGTTATAGATTATGATGTCCTCAAATCAAGAAATTCATTATCAATAAAGATGTTACTTTTGGTGAATCTGCGATGCTTCATTCGAGAAAAGATTTGTCTATTATTAATGATACAGAAAAATAGAAGACCTTAGAGAATGTGGAGTTAGAACTTTCAAGTTCTTTTGATGAAAATAATGATGCTCCTGATATTCTTGAAGTTCGTACATCACCGCAAGCTCAGCAGCAATACATGCTAGCTCATGATAGACCGATGAGAGAAATCAAATCATTTCAAAGGCTCAAGTTTGAAGAACTGGTGGCTTATGCATTAAGTGTTGCTAAAGATATTGAATTACTTAATCAATCCTCTTATTTTGAAACCATTCAAAGTTCTGATTGCAATAAGTGATTAATAGCAATGCAAGAGGAGATGTAATCTTTACAAAAGAATGACATTTGGAAACTTGTAAAATCACTAGTGAATAAGAATATTGTTGATTGCAAATGGGTGTTTAAGAAGAATGAAGAAATCAATAATAAAGATACAAAGTACAAATTAAGATTGGTGGCAAAATGTAACAATCAAGTAGAGGGCATCGATTTCCATAATGTGTTCTTTTCTGTTGTGAAACATATTTCTAGTCGTACTTTACTTGCTATTATTTTTTTGCAGAATCTTGAACCTGAACAACTAGATGTCAAGACCGCATTCTTACATGATGATTATGAAGAAGATATATATATATATATATATATATATATATATATATATATATATGTGGAACAATTAGAGAGTTTTCATGTTAAAGATAGAGAAGATCAAGTTTGTCATATGAAGAAGTCCTTATATGAATTTAAATAATCCCCTCGACAATGGTATAAAAGGTTTGATTCATTCATGTTGAGTATTAGTTTTGCTAGGAGCAAGTATGATAGTTGTGTTTACTTGAATCAACTTGCCGATGGTTCATTCATCTATTTATTGCTTTATGTTGATGATATGTTAATTGCAGCGAAAGATATATCTAAAATTAATATTTTGAAAAATAAATTAAGATTTTGAAATTGAGATGAAGGATCTTGAAGTCGTAAAAAAGATTTTGGAGATGAAATTTTTTAGAGATAGAAGCACATGAAAACTATTTCTGTCTTAGTAGAAGTATATTGAAAAAGTCTTAGAGCATTTTAAAATGCAGAATGCTAAGGCGGTTAGTACGCTGATTACTACACATTTTAAACTCAACTTCATGTTCACCACAATCTGATGAAAATAAAAAGTATATGTCAAAAGTTTCTTACTGTAGTGCAGTTGGTAGCATTATGTATGCAATGGTTTGCACTCATCTAGATATAAATCATGTTGTTAGTGTTGTTAGTAGATGTATGTCTAATACAAAAATGAAACACTGAAAAGTTGTTAAGTGGATACTGAGATATTTAAGAGGTACTTCTGATGTATGCTTGGAATTTAGTAGAAATTCAACTGGACTGGTTGGTTATGATTCAAATTTTGTAGGAGATCTTGATAGGAGAAGGTCCCTAACTGGTTATGTCTTCATTATTACTGATTGTGAGTTGAAAAGCTATTTTGCAAGATATAGTAGCATTATCTACACTGAAACTGAATATATGGTTATCATTAAAGTTATAAAAGAAGCTATCTGATTGAGAGGATTAATTTGAAAGCTCATTATGAAAGAGGAAGTTACCGTTATTTAGAGTGCAATACATCTTATAAAAGATCAAATGCATCATGAAAGGATAAAACACATTGATGTGAGATATTATTTTATTCGTGATATTATGAAAAAGCAAGATGTCCAAATTATTGGCACCTATGACAATCTAGTAAATATAATGATAAAGAGTTTATATATTGCCAAATTTGACTATTGTTCAGATTTGATGGACATTATGTAAAGATCAAGTTTGACTCATGTGAGTCATTCGACAAAGGAGAGCATATTGAGCATTTATTTTTTTATAGAGTTTTGTAAAATTCAAATTAAGATGAAGATTTGTTGATGTGCCTTGAACTATGTACCCTGTATTTAAAATTATGAAAAAAATGAGAAAAAATAAAAATGAAGGTCTGTGAGGGGTGCGAAGGGTAAATCCCTTCGCGATATGGATATTTATACATGAGGGTTAGAATTTTATTATGATATATTCTTTTTTGTTCATAGTAAATTTTCTCTGACGACGACCTTTTTTTCTATAGATGTTTTTTTTGTTCACATTGATAAAAAAAATTATTAAGTTAAATTTCTATTTTCATATTCTCTTTCTTTTATTGTGTTGATTGTTCATCTATTATCAATGTTTTACTCCCACCATTTGTATTCTTTATTGTTAAAGTATGTGAAATTATATTTATAATACTTTTTATTCAAGTTTGGCAACGCCAATTTCAGATGATCTCGAACATCAATTTTGCATAAATCTAAAATTGCGAATTGTGCGAGAAGAGAAATAAACATGATTTAAATTACTATGTTTCAGGGAAAAAAACAAAAAATTATTGAAAACCTTATTTTATGAGTTCTTTATTACCAGCAAACGACAAAGCATCGGAGTTTGGGTCCGTTCTATGCCACTTGGCCACAGGTTTCCACGAGCCAATGGGATTTTGATGCACAGCGCGTGGTGAATGGATGGTGCACTGCACCTAGGAAACATGTTGCCAACTAAGTACATCAAATATATTATATTACGATTACATGCATTAAATGGATGTAAGCTGCAACTCTTGTTCGATGTGCCATCCTTTTTACAGAAAATATATTTTTAATCGAATATTGGAGATTTAATATTTGCATTTAGACGACTTCATTGATGTGCACGAGTTTGTTTGTCACTCTTCTTAATGACTAAATTTTTAAATTTATTTCTTCCCACATCTCATTTTCCAACAGAAACTTCTAATTTTTTTTAATAAATCCCAGTTAGAAACTTTTTAATAACAGTAAACAGGAGAAAAAAAAGGGAAAGCAATCTCTCATACAGCCAATTGCCAACAAGGTCCAGTGAAAATGCCGGATCGATGAATGCATACATGGAACGAAGGTGACACCAAACGACTAATAATAATAATAAAAACCAATAAAAATAAGGGTGGAGTGATAAGAAGGTGTCAATTTTGAGTTATTGCAAGTGTATAATATTTTTATTTGGAGTTTCATGCGATATAATTTAATCGAATTAGTTGAATTTAATACGTCTTTTTTAATTTCGTGCGAATTAAATCATTGAGATCACTTTTTTAAAGGATGACTAAAAGAATGTAACAAATAAATATTAATATTCATAAATCAAAAGAATTAATTCTAATGATAAATAAAACATAAATAAAATCTTAACCTTAAACTTATATATGATAAAGAAAATTCGTCAAAATTTCATACGTATAACTTAAATTACTCTGAAGAAAATAAATAGCACGTCATGATGATGCCATAGTTCCATCCCCCCACCATATAACAAACCAACCAACTCCAACTAGCCGTCCTCAAACTGATAATGACAACAATTATGATTCCTAAATAGAGAGGCTATGCAAAAGTTAACACAGTAAAAAGGGAAAAAATATTAAATAATCCATCCATGTCCCTTCTTTTACCCGCCTTATCTTTCTCTCTCCTTCCTCCCAAACAAAGGAGAAAACTATTTATTTTACTGGCTCAGCAATTTTTGCTGCAGAACAAAGAGTGAGTCCATGGCTCTTATAATTTGACATGGAGGCATCAGTGCTTAATTTGTATCTCATTTCTTGTCGTCCATAGAAAAAAGAAGAAAAAAAAATGTAATTTTTTACAGAGACCAACAGTTCCAATCCGAGTTCGATCCATTTATAACCCCCTACCCCATCTCCCCTATGCCTTGGAATCTTTTTCACACATTCCATCTCTCCTCCTGTTCCTTGGACAGGGGAGAGAGAGAGAGAGGAGAGAGTTACAGACAAAGGAACTAGGAGATTTGGTGCGTGGTGATGGTGGTGGTGGTGAGGATTTGATAGGCCTCTGCTTTATTTGGGAGAGGAAGGAGGGGATCCTGGCGGGCTGAAGCAATTGTTGTTGTTCATGTTCGATCCATCATCTTTCTTTCTCCTCTCCTTTTTAGCAGACGAGCGCGCACTGCTGTTGGTGTTCTTGGGCGCCCACTGCCTGATCTGATACCATCATCATCCACTTCCTTCTTGTTCTTTCCTCCCTCTTGAGCTGAAGCTAAGTTGTAAAAATCTTATCTTGAGCTATTTCTTGCCGTTTGGTTCATCTGTCTGGCCTTTCTTCAATACCCGGCCAAATCTTTGGAGGGGAGAATCCAAGACCAAATCTTTCGCGTTGTAGTGGAATGCACGGCGTCAGCATTACACGTACGCCCGGCAAAGTGTACGACATATTTATATGCTTCTTTAGTCTTTGATGCGAAGTATCGCCCAATCGCTGGTCTTTGACAAGCAGCAGCGCCTCGGCGTCTTCCCGTCTCTGTGATGCTCTTCTTCGTCATATCCCTCTGCTCTTTCGCCCTGCTCCTCTCGAAATCCCTCCTCCCCTTGCATCCCCTGCCTTCATGGGCCAGTGAGACGCGACTGCTGTCCGTCTTCTCCTGGCGCGAGCTGCTGCAGGCCGCCGCGCAGTCGCTGAGTCTCCGTACGCCGATCGCCGGCGCGTACTCCATCGGCTACTCGGCGATGATGCCCGCCAAGAGGCGTTGCGAGCCCTTGATGGACGCGGCAGACGAGAGTGAAAACTCTGAGATGTCCATCTTGGACCTGCCAGAGCTGGCTCTGGAGTGCATTCTGGAGAAGCTGCCGCCCGCCGGGCTGTCGAGCATGGCCCGAGTGTGCAGTTCCCTGAGGGAGCGTTGCAGAAGCGACTACCTGTGGGAAAGGCACATGAGGGAGAAGTGGGGGAGAGTGGTAGGTCGAACGGCGCGGAGGGAGTGGAGGCTGTTCTTGGCCTCCAGGAAGGACGACATCGCCATGGTGAGCGGCGGGAAGCTGCAGAAAGCTAGGTGGATTGCTGCGCTTTCCTGCATGTGGCCTGTGTCTTGGCTCAGCTATAAGATTGTGCGCGGTGCTGTCAGCAGCAAGACCAAGGACGAGACGTTTCTGCCCGATGATTCCATCATGTCTTGGTACCAGTCGCTCGAGGGCGGCAAATTTTGGTTCCCGGCGCAGGTCTACAACCGAGAGGTATTTCTCAGATCATATAGCTTTGTGCTGTTCAAGTTCATTCTTTCCTGCATCCAAGAGTTATGATACATCTGTTTGCAATTGCTTCAGAAGCTAAAAATTCCTTTTTTTTATCATATTTTCCCTTGCAAATTTTTGTCTGAACATGAAGTTGGGAAACCTTGTTCGTGTTCATTTTACTTCGGATCAAATCGGTCTTTCAGACAAAGTATTAGTTATTGGAGACAAATCCAACCATAGATTTTGCAGCTATAATTGGCATCTATTGGTTACATGGAACTGGACCACCGTATTCTATTTCCAGCTTTGATTCCAGCACTTTGTATGCTATTGGTTTTGGATGGCTTTTAATATCTTCACCAATTGTTTTACTTTATATAATCAGATTACCAAAGAGTTTGATATTTCTCTGCAGCATGGGCATGTTGGATTTATGTTATCTTGTTATGATGCCGAAGTGAGCTATGACTGCCATACCGACACCTTTCATGCCAGGTATCCCTTTACGGTCCCTAATTTTAAAGAAACCAATCTTATTCCTCTGCAGTTGGCGGCACAAACTCGGGCAAAATAACTCCTGTTTATTGAGTTGTGTGATGTGGGAGAAATACCTTAATTAAGACAACTTTTTGGTTATTTAGAACTAAAAATATAGATGTCAAATAAGGTTCATTTGGACATCTAATTTAGATAATGGATATGAACATTAACAAGAAACCTTTCTGTGTTTTCTTTATTCACAGGTACCCACCACATGGGCGGAGAACTATAGTCATAGAGGAGGGAGTTCAATGGGACAGGCTAAGAGCTCCACCTGTTGATACTCCTGCTCATGATCTTCATATTTCTGACTGCATGAATGATCTATGCCCGGGTGATCACATCGAGATTCAGTGGAGGAGGAACAAAGAGTTTCCATATGGTGTGTACAATAAATATCATTCTCATATTTCTTTGATTTGAGAAATTATCACTCAGCTCTGTTAGCTTTATGTTTTTCCAGCTACACGTGAATATACTTTTCTTGAAGAAACAATTCCAGTCAAGAAAAAAAATTATCTTCTGATTGTTAAAATGTGAGCTAGCAACTTGACAACAGCTGTTGGTTATATTTGGCAGGTTGGTGGTATGGAGTTGTAGGTCACTTGGAGTCTTGCGATGGAAATACACTTTTTTGCCGCTGTCATCAAAGCAGTTAGTATCTTTTAAGCTACTTTTATGATCAACTTGTTTTTCTGTCACATGCTATGTTGCTTGTTCTTAGCCTCATGGAAGCTTGAATTGTTCCATTCATGGCAATGATTGCATTTTGATCATTGCAAAATTCAGCAAAATCATCTTTCCTGAAACTAAATATCACTCCATTATTTTCTGTCAGATAAATAACTAATCAACCACATAAAGGAATGTCAAGTATGCTATTGAAGCAGAACAACTGACACTTTATATTCAGTTCACCTGTTGTTGATGCTTGTATGAATATGAGTAAAATAATAGCTATACCTCGGCTCCTGAACATTGACAATAACAACAACAACAACAAAGTTTTATCCCACTAAGTGGGGTCGGCTACATGGATCATACGACGTCATTTCGCTCTATTAGTAACCAAACCTTTCGGTATATTATTCACCAATAGATCTTGCTCTATTAATTCGCCAAGTGTCCGCCTTGGCCTCCCTCTCCCTCTTTTAATCGAACTCCAGATTATTTGATCTACTCTTCTTACTGACGCATCTAATGATCTTCTCTGAACATGACCAAACCATCTCAAACGATTCTCTACCATTTTCTCACTAATAGGAGCCACTCCGACCTCCTGAACATTGACAATGTGATGTACAAAATCAATTTCAAGTCTTTGTCTGAATAAAAAAAAACAACTGAATCAAATATATGAGAGGCAGGATAAGAAAAGATAAAAGGACATTCTACATGAAACTCATCATAATAAAAAATTGTGGTTTGTGACCTTGATGGTAGTAATGATCGACAGTTTCGTGGTTCCTTGAAGTCTTGTAATTGCATATTGAAAGAAGCAGGATCATTATTGTACTTGAGCTATCATTATTCTACCACAACCACTTTACTTTTTATCCACAACATTCTTTGGGAATTGTAATGTTCTTTCCAGCAAAAACCAGTTGAGGCTTTGTAGTATCTAGAGTTTAATGTTTCATTTTGTGAACTTTCCAGATACTCTCGTCTTAGAGTTCAACCAGTACACTCCCGGTTCAAGATGGAGAACAACATCAATTGACAGAATTAATCACAGGGAGGAAGGTAATGAAACAGATGGGTTCTACGGAGGGATAAGAAAGCTTCGGACTCCAGAAGAGATAGCAAAGTGGAGGCAGCTCTGGCCGACAGATGTCTTGGAATAGCAACCACTGAAGCTTCTATTGTTCACCCATTCCTAATACCTGGGACTTATTTCTCCACAGCCTCAAGTTCTTCTGCTCGAGAACTTCCACAACAGAAAGCATGTTTCCTCTGACAATGTTGTAGCTCTGACTCTCAAGTCTTTGTAAATGAATACATTAGATGGTAAAACATGGTTGAGTAGTTTGATTAGTTAATTATTTTGTTTTGAGTGGATCTAAAATTGTTTAGCTTTGGCAGATGCCAATCCACAGTCTATTCTTGTAACTGTATCCATGCAGAATCCATTGGTGCGACTTTGACAGAGAGTTTAAATGTAATCTACATGTTTTCCACATTTTTTCTCATTTTGTTCGAAGAAACTTGGGTGTTAACATTTTCTGTGGACTTAATGTGGCGTATGCAGCTTCTGGTTTTTGTGGTAGACTTATACTAGTTTGGCGTCTATTAAATTGGATATCTCTAGAAAGATAAGGTCCACAATTTCTGATCAAAGGTATGAAGTCTCAGACATGAACAATGTTTTGGTAGGCCTGTTATACTACTCATTAAAGAAATTTCAAGTAAATCAGGTTTCCATCAGGAACAACGGCTGTTTATCTAGAATGTGCAATGTAAGTGTTAAAATTGTACAAGCAACAACAACAACAACAAAGCCTTATCCCACTAGGTGGGGTCGGCTACATGGATCATACGACGTTAAAATTGTACAAGCATATGTAAAAATTTCGCAGTAGGAATGCATTTGCATACGGGCAAGACTTCACTGATAACTTTTATTACTTCAAGAACTTTGCTGGAATAAGGAATGGAGTTTTGCTTCAGCATTTTCATGCACTTTGAAGCCAAAAGCACTTTTGTTACCTCCAAGCTGCCTAACAGATCTTCAAGTCCGATGTTTAAGTCTTCTTGCTTTGTTGATCTGAAATGATATTCTGATCTCTTCTTTTACAACTGGAGCCGAGTTGTCGGCTGCAGAAAATAGACCTGATTCCTTTCCTCACAAGTCGGTTGCTTTTAAATTAGCAGTAACAAAGCAGATAACTATGATGCTCATTCAGATGTACAGGACTCTGCTGGCAGGGGCTGGTAGTTGATTCAGACAGCAAGCATGGTCTTACATTTGGTTCAGCCATGAAAGATGACGACTTGATCAGTTTGCAATGAAAATTCAGACAGAAGGGGGGAGAGAGAGAGAGGGCATATCAATCTGTGTAGCAGCACCACAAGGACCACAACATGGAAGTTGATTGAAGACTTTTCTTCCAAGTTGTAAGCTCTGATTCCATTCATCCACACGTCTGATGGAACAGCGAGACTTTTTCATGGCTGTAAACTTTGCGCCGTTAATAACGTGACACCTGTCAACACCTTACAACCACAAGAATCATCACCAAATGATATGATTATTTGGAGTCCGGGATTTCAAAAGTAAGGCCTACATGTTATTCTTAAGGGGGATTGATGTTCTAATGATAATAGAAGATTCACTATTGTCTGCAAAAAAAAAAAAAAAAAAAACTCAAACCAAAACCCCACACTTAGAAATGATTCATCGCTTGGTTAATTCGATTATTCTACATCATTAATTGAATTTGTCATTTTAATAGTAAATTTGTTAAGTGGACGAGTCTGAGGACTCAAAATGACACACAGGATGAAGGTCATGGTCCCATAATTAGTACGTTTAATGAAACTTTTTTATTGTGGCAATCAATGTTCCTTCTTTTTAAAAAAAAATGACTAAAATGAATGGTATGACAAGCTATAACTTAGATGCAAAATTCTATCTACTTACATATGCCAGATTCATAAAATGATTACGATATGTGGCATACGTTTGCGACCACAGTCATACGCTTCGTCATAATTTTTAGCAGAGATATCCGATGAGATTTTTTAGAGTTCATATTTTCATAGTTTGACTCGAAAAGTCTCGTGTTCGTAAGATCAAAAGTTTGACCGGTCTTCTGCCTTCTCTTTTACTTAAAATTGAGCAAAATTAGGTAAATCAGCATAATAAAAAAGTTTATTAATTACAAAAGTTTAGTTGAATGTGTGAATCATTTTTAAATTTGTATATATGTCAATGATTTGTCATAAAAACAAAAAAAGTACTCTCTTTACCTAAAACATAGTTAGTTGCATTAGGTTTGAACCCAATAGTTATATATATATTTACTTGATACATATAGATTAAAACATAGTTTGCATAATATTTGTTTATTTATATGTGTTAATCAAAATATCTTAAGGCATAAATATGATCTGGACTAAACAAATATCTCCGTATCCCTAATAAAAAAGTAATTTTTTACCTAAAATTTAATTGTTATTGTTCGATGCTTAATTGACATGTCATAGTCAAAAAGTGGTTTGCACAATCATTAAAACTCCTTGTCAAATTTCGATTAATTAGGTAAAGTTTTTTTTTTGAGGGGAAATTAGGTAAAGTTATTAGCGGATTAATCCAAATAATACGAGAAGTTAATAATCTAAAACGTAAACTCTAAAAGAAACACTACACATTAAAATTCTAAAATTGTGAAAATAATAGATGACATCAAGCTTTTTTTTTTTGTACTTTCCAGCAAAGTCTACTTTTATGAATCGACTCAAAATTAGTCGAATCACGCAAGTCAACGGCTTCGATTACCTCAAGATTCGTATAATTACTATGCAATATATGATTTGTTATTTATAACTCCGCTCGATATAATTTTCATTTTTTTTTCTCGCTTCTTTTGCCGTCCGACGGAGCCGACGACGAAGGAAGCCTCCCGGACCGATCGTTTACTTGGATTTCCAGCCCGATCGCAGAGGGCTTCTGCGAGGATGCACGGAGGGCCTTCCGGATTCCGTAAACTCGAATCCTCCCATCTTCCTTTTTTTTCCGGCGATAAATCGTTCATTGTTGGAACAAATCTGTACCCTGATTTGGAAACCTACTCTCGTTCTCTAATTCTTTTGCCCTTGTTTGGGTTTTTTACTTATTGTTTACATCGATGCAGACAATGCTCCGGCGACGCGGACGATCGTGACCACAAGCGCTATCATCTCGATCGTACACGGATTCGCCGGCCGGCCTTTTCGCCTTGGATTATCACAGGTTTCCTTCTTTTCCTTTCTATTGCCCTGTAATTTGCGAATAGAGTCCTGTGTTGCTTCAAACTTTCTCTTTTTTTTTTTTTTTTGAGAGATAGTAGGTTGCTTCAATTGTTCTTCCAATTTATTAGACGTGGTTAAGCACTTGAGCTTGATCTTTTTGTTTGCTGGTTAACTTAAGATTTAGTGGAAGTTTTCCACCACGCGATTTGGATTTTAGTTATCCATATCTTTGGAATTGGCTCGCACTGTTCAGTTATTGAATAGTGGACAAAATTTCGGCTACATGGATAATGTAGGGTTGGCAATTTGTTGATTAAACTTGGTGATAATTAGTAGAACTGGTAGTTGATGTTTATGTTTGACAGATGCAATGGATTGTTGGAAAGATTGACTCCTTTTATTTAGAATGACAATTTCCAATTTTGTCTAGAGTTTAGTTGTCTTCTCGAGTGATTCCTTCTGTCCCATGATGAACATTTAGTATGAACAATCTGCTATATCAATATATTTTAAGCTATTTATCTTGTGCAGGACATTATAACAAACCGTCATCTTTGGAGGATTGTTCCTTCAGTGTTTGCCTTTTCATCATCTCCAGAGATAGTTTTCGGCCTCTATTTGCTGTACTACTTCAGGGTTTTTGAGAGACAAATAGGCTCTAATAAGTATGCCGTAAGTAACTTATTACTGATTATCCTCTACTTCTTTATGGAGAATTATGTGACATTGTCTATCTTTATATGTTTCCAGAAGACATTGAAATGCTATTTTCTTTTTCTTATCAAAAACTTAGTTTTCATTCTAACTTTCCAATCTGCTGACTGATATTACTTAGGGCAGTCTAATCTTTTCATTAATTTTAGAGAAAATTAGCCAAAACCATTTTTTTGTCATTGTTTTAAGCATAATTTTAACCATCACAATTTAAATCCGCGGCTGTGCTACCATATCAGTGCACTTCCATATATAACTGTTGTATATATCGCTTGTGCAACCGATCACAACCGCAGATTCGAAATCTAATGGCTAGGTTTAGGTTTAACATGTTGTCCATGCATTGGTGCATGTAGTGCTCATTAATCCCTTAACTTTTAGCATATTTCTCTTTCTGCAATTCTTTTCTAACTTGTTTCAATTGTTGAACACCTAGGTATTCGTGCTCTTCTCTGGGATATTTTCAACAGCTTTTGAACTATTAATTTTGGTGCTTCTGAAAGGTTGAACTCTTCAAGTTATTAATTTATTCTAGACTATTCTTGGACTGATTAACATTTTTCTTAATGCACAAGGATGGTATTTTTCTTGACGACATATGTGGTTTCTTTTAAACATTTTATGTATCCGGGTATACTTGATATGCTAGGTTAAAAATCCTCAATTTTGGCTAAGCCTTGTGGCCTTCTTAGAACAGGGATGCTGGAGGCCAAACCTAATTGTGTCTTTGTCTCAAATATCAAATAAACAATTTGGACTATCATATTCGATTCAATAGAAAAAAGGACTAGCATATTAGGAATAGAATTATGCTTCCTTTATAGACATCAAAATCTAAAACTCCATGTTATATGAGGGAACTTTTTGAGAAGTGATATAGGAGCAAATAGGAAATAAATTGTAATCAAATTTAACTCTCATCCTAATTAAATAATAGTTAGATAGTTAAAATCTTTCTCTTGAGCTGACGTCTCTTAAGAATGGAATAAAAAATGATCAAATCTAACATGCCAAAAACTGTTATTGGGGAATGGAAATACATCTGTGATGTGGGGACTGGGAAAGGCATTATGTTTTGTACTCTCCTTCCTCGAGGATCATCATGTTTTTGTAAGAAAAAAAATTAATTAAAAAACCCCTGAATGACTACCACCTTGCTAGTCATCCTTTTCTTCCCAGAAAATATCAAATACTAGCATGCTTTTTGCATTACTTGTTTATGCTTCTCATTTCAATTTGGATTGCCACTGTGCAATATTCTGTTCTAGCATTTACTATTCACCACCTTGGTAAAGCTTGTTTCATCTAGCCATATGAGACCTGACTTTCCTTTAGACAAAAGTGTCCTGATTTAAAGCTACTATGTCTGCATCTGATCTGCTACAGTTGATTATCATGTTGGTTCTCTGACTCCAGTTCGACTACTTGTCACCTTTGCAAATCTAGCTGTCGTCTGCTACACTTCAATGGGCTAACCCTCTTTTAGATTCTGTTCCCTATCTTCTTTGAAGACCTTGTCTATCCCTGTGATTAATCCATGGTGATTGAATGTTCATGGAATGAGTCTTTGCATGATTTGGCGTGTACCTGTCCTGTTGAATTTCCATCCCTAGGCCCATATGGTTTCTGCTATAAATTCATTGTCCTTGCCAGACCTTCTGAAGAGCTGTGATCATGATAAGAATTTCATATTTCAACATTGGACATAATGTTTCTGCTGCTGTGCAACGGACAACTCCTGTGCCATCAAGATTTTCAGTAACACAATATAGTGCTGAAATTGTTTGAAATCTCTTTACTTATAGGCTTAAATCAAAGTTCGTAAAATCTTCTCCAAGTAAAGTGGGTGTCTATAACCAATGGGAATGGGTGAATTACTGTTAATGGATTGTCATTTGATCTTCAGTTGCAAGTGTACGGAATTTAGAAATGTAAAAATTTTGCTTGTCTCCCTTGTTAACTACCTATATTATATGTATATTAAATTCGAATAGTTAATTCTTGTATAATAATTGCTATTCCTGTTCTTTCTATTCCAAATTTATTCTTATTTGTGCTTTTACTTGATCAACTCCTGTATGCATGTTCTGTTTTACTTGTAGATCCAAAGCTGAGCACACTTGCATCTGGACCATACGGGCTAATATTTGCATCATTCGTGCCATTTTTCTTTGATATCCCTGTTACATCGCGATTTCGTATACTTGGTTTGAATTTTAGTGATAAAACAGGCATATACTTGGCAGGTCTTCAGGTTTGTACTTTTCTTTCACGTATCTTTCTCTTTTGGCAATCTTTGCATGACAAGCATGCCTTACCGTTGTTTCCTTCTCTACAGTTACTTCTATCACTGTGGAAGCGGTCACTTATTCCTGGCATTTGTGGTCTCTTAGCTGGTTCTCTTTACCATATAAATGCATTTGGCATTCGACGATTGAAGGTTATATCTAGCAATTTTATACATCAATATCACTTTCCCAAAAAATTTCCAGCAATCCGATTTATTGGTTATCCTATTTTGTATTTTTTTATGCTTTCCTTAAAAAATTGGTGATTTTAAAGACAATTGTTTCAATATGATTTGTACAATGTAAAACATAGAATAAAAGTTTCAAACCCTCTAATTGTTTTTTGAAGCTTCAAAGTTTTTTGTATTAGTATGATAACCTTAAAAGAACAGGTTTCCCTAGTCCTTTCAACTCACAGTCATTTCTTCAAAGAAAAATAAGCTGATTGACACTGAAACAAGAATCTGGATATCAACAAGCTCCTACTTGATTGATTGAGGTCTTTTCTTTTGCAATGAGTGATTATATCTTGAAAATGTGGTACATCTGACGAGTTGTTTGATTCACATAAGGAGGGGTGAAGGGTGATATCCTTAAATAATAGAATGGAACTCCTTTGTAACCCCAACCCCCCCCACCCCACCCCACCCCACGACACACACACACAAAAAAAAAGGAAAGAAAAAAAGGATCCTAGATTGAAACCAAATGGTAGATATTGTTTTGTACAAACTTGAAAGTAAAATAGAGAATTTTTTATTTGATACTTTGAAGTACTTATTTAGTCTCATTTCCTCAAAAAAGGATAAAATGTTTAATCTAACTTCTATGACAATCTGTTGAAGCAGTATTTCTTAAAACACACTATGAAATAATGGAGTCCCTTTGTCAACTGCAATAAACTCTTATGCTTTAACTGCTATAAACTACCAAGTCCACTAATAACACATTTTGTGATGTCTATCTCAAAGTCAATTATAAATTATGAATTAATTTATGTTCAAAACTACTAAGTTAAACCCTTGATTTCAACAATGGAGTCCCTTTTCCAACTGCAATAAAATCTTATAACTTTGTACTGTCACTTTAAGGAAATAAAACGCACTTATGTTATTGTCTTCCATGGAACTAAACATTTTACTTTCAAAAGAAAAATACGTGTTCTATACTGGAATTCACACTCCACTGCTTTTTTGGGCTCATAACAACTATATCTGCAACTACAATAATCACTGTGCTTCATCTGTGTTTGATGTTGTCGTTTGTCACATTTGTGAGTCTAGTTTTAGCTGCTTCTGTCTTGATGATATATAAAGTCCTTGTCTGTTGCGTTGTTCGTTTGTTTAACATCATTGTTGCTTAGAATTTCACAATGATCTTTAATTTATTAACATAAAAGGCCAAACTGCAGAATGTTTAAAATTGATGAGTAGCTACATGTTTGGTAGTGTCGAAGATTTTACATCGATGATGATCTAACTGATGAAGTTCAATGAAATTTGTTTAAAATTAGATTAAGTTGGGCCCTCCATAAGGTTTACTGGGTTAGAAGGATGTAACAACCCCTAACAAAATGAGTAACCGTTCCAAAATATTATTTGTTCTAATGATTGAATGTAGTAACCAACAACAACAACAACAACAACAAAGCCTTATCCCACTAGGTGGGGTCGGCTACATGGATGAGATTCGACAAGGTTTTACGCTGGCTGTCGGGGCCTAACACAACCCTCCTCCTTTATCCGGGCTTAGATTGAATGTAGTAACCGTTCCAAAATATTATCCCCACCTAGTGGGATAAGGCTTTGTTGTTGTTGTTGTTGTTGTTGATTGAATGTAGTAAAACAATGAATTTTCTAATGTACACATTCAATTATCATAATTATTGTATTGTCATCCTCAACATTATATAATAATCAATGGCATTTCATGTTCTTGTTTGCCCATGTAATTGTACAAATGTTGGAATTCATGGTATACCCAAGATTAGGTGTCTTTTGACCGGATTTTGTCATTAGATCATGTTTTTTTTTAATCTTAGAATAAGCCCTAAATGGTTGACATAGAATAATTGGTACCATATGATTGGTTATAAAAGTTTCTGGCGCACCATGAAGTTCTTTATCTTATTTTCTGCTTAAATGATTGATCTGGTGTTTTGTGTTTTGATAATAATGTCTTCGGAGTCATCAGTCATTGTAACAGAGATATAAGCAATTACTATAAGGTTACTGAACAAAAATATACTATTCATCTCGTTTAAAAAAAAGATATACTATTCATTTTGACGACCAACTGCTTCCTTAAGAAACAGATAGTTGTGTTGTGCCTTTGATCTATAGAAACCAAAAAAGAAAGTACTGCCCTTGGATAGACAGAATGTGAAGGTGCTCGAAGCATTTAGTTTATTTATACTTTTATTTTCAGATGCCTCTAGTGGAATCATTTGTATCTTTAAGCAAACTCCAACTCTAGTGTCTATGGATTTATTTTGTTGAAATGTATATCAATACAAATTGTTCCCTTCTTTTTAAAAATAATGTACAAATTGTTCTTTTTACACAATTTATCCTTGTAACGCTTGTTATTTTACCATTTATTTTGAAATTAAACCTTAATCTGCAATAAACACACTGCAGTTTCCACAAAAGGTAGCATCATTCTTCTCCAGATTGTTAGTGTCTTCTTCAGCAAGTACCTCACGTGCACCGAATACTAGGACTGCTCAATTTTCTGGCAATCGTCAAATTCAGGTAAGCATCTCATTAATTTCTTCTATTTTTTCCTTGGAAGTGTGTGCTTCTTTTGTATGCCATAAACATATTATGGTACAGCTTATTTATACTGGTTACCCTCCATATTGCTGGACATGGCCAAAAGACTAGGTATTCTGATGCTGCTGTTTCTTAATGTACACTCAGGTTTTTGCGCAAACCATAATCTCATCCATTGGTAGTGGTCTCTTCCACCTAATTAGAAATATAATAAGATCAGTGCTGTGTCATGTACATTTAGGTTCTTGAAAATCATTCATCCTGTTAGTTTCCTTCCTTGTCCAGAAGTAACATAATTTAGTAGATTAGACAACATTTAGTACGATTTCCAGCTTGATGTGTCAAAGATAACCCAATCCAACTTCTTTCATTACAGAATCTGAAGAATCCACGTTAACTGGAAAGATGTCCACTCTTTTTAATTGAGAAATTCATACTTAACTGACTTGTTATTGTGAATTTACTACGGGAATCACGTGAAGAAGCATGTACTATGAAGTATCTCTGATTTAATCTATTTGAAATTTTCTTCACCCAACAATTCCATGGCTTTAAGTGATTCTGCATACCATAGAGCAGGTGTACTCTGCAAACATTGTGTTACGTACTCTGATCTAACCAACATGCAATAGATAAGCATGGTGGATTTACACAGTTTTAATTCTGAGCATTGAGATGACCTGTTGTAAGTGCCGTCCATGGAACTAAGATTTGATAGGTTAATCTGCTTGACAAAGAAGACTTAGATTGTGACAAACATAATGCATTATCTTGCCTTCATTTGACTAATAGTTCATGTATGGAAAGTGTATGGGTTGTCGTCAATTAGAATATGGAAGCAGCCATAGATTCTCAGTTAGCTTCACCAGATGCACTGCAAATTCTGGACTATTTACATTTCATATGGTGCACTTCTCGAACTACTTCTAGCGACTGATCTTCTTAACTCTGGCGCAGCGCAACTACCCTTCTGCAGCACACATAACTGTCATGGAGCCACCAGAATCTTCTATTGCTTTATTGGTGTCAATGGGTTTTGATAGCAACGCAGCCAGGCAAGCACTCATGCAGGCTAGAAATGACATAACTGTAGCCACAAATATCCTTCTTGAAGCGCAGTCGCGGTAGCGCCCACAATTACTCTGTCCACACTATTTCTGGATCATACTTGCTAGTGATCAGATTAGACTATCATACATGAGAGGAGAAAAAGGGAACGTGTCATGTGCTGGAGGCTTCCACCTCATTTTGCTTCCTCCGCCATTTTTAGCAGTTAAGACTTAAAACTATACATTGGAAATAGAGTGCAATCGGTGGTACTTTCAGAAGCTTCCTCCGGAAGGGATGCTGTTTGAGATTCATTTATCTAGATGAAATGTTTAATCAGATTCAATGTGAACGACTTGAAGCTATCATGTAAATCTCATGCTCAATAGGAACTAATTTATCTACAGTGGCTAACTTATGGAGCTCATTGGTTTGATATTTTCTGTCAATATTCTCTGGCTGAATGTTTCTACTCACGGTGATACCACAAAATGACCTTTAAAGCTTCCTCTTTGAATTTTTCGATGATACCACAAAATGTCCTTTCTTTTTAAAATAGCAATGAAGAATTCCATGAACGAATGGCCTGCTTACGTGTGTTTGATGAATTTTAGTGTGGATACTGTCCTGCTGGTTGCTCCACGAGTGAAGCATGGAAACCTTTTTATTTATTTATTTATTTTTGCATGCAAGCCAAACTGCTTCAGGTATAACACATGAATTTGGCATCACGCGATTGAGTTTCCTACTTTTATTCTAGTTTGGATATTAATAAAATATTAAACTAACAATGATGAGGCAAAGGGCTTTTTAAATATTCTTATATCTTATTTTTAATTTAAAATGACATTGGAAGATTTTTCTATTATCTTTTGTATAGAGGTAAAACATAATTCGTAAGAAAGAGGTCAATTATATTCAACTTTAGGGTGAAGTAAGTGGAAAAGTTTATGTAGGATAGTAAAATAAATCTTTCTAAGTAATATAGTTGCGGAAAATAATCCAAAGTTGCCTTGAAAATAACATGGCGTACGTGAGGGCTCAATTAAAGGAAGTCGGTAACTGCAACAAACAAAATCTTGCTAATCTTAATAAATAAATAATACGATTTCTAACTAATTCCCAGGTTCTGGGAACAACGATTTTAAAGCCGCGCGAATGCATTTATATAACCACATGGTAGTTGTACTGTAATAATAGCTCATAGTTGTGAAGTTACAAGGAAACTTGGGATATTTACGAAATCAGATCAGACCCGGTGGATTCAAATTAGAGTGAGGTTGGGTTAGAGGTGTTAATTCGATCCATGAACAAATTCGATTCGACCTGTCTAAATTTGATCTGGTCGAGCCTTTTTGAAAAGGCAAATTCGACTCGGATCGGGTTGGATTATCCGATCATCTTTTTTTAAATTTTTTTCTTATTTTTTATATTATTTAATATAAAAATATTATTTAATATTTAATTTAAAGTATAAAATACATTTTTCAAATATTTAAATATTATTTTCATATTTTTTAATATTTTAAATTGAATATAAGCTTAAAATTAATTTAAAAATATAAAAAAATTAAAAAAATAAATAAATAATCGAATCTTCGAGTCGGATCGAATCCACTCGAGTTGAAATTTCTCATTTCCCAACCCATAGTCCATCCGACCACCCTTTAGATTGGGTACAAGTTGACAAACTTTGATCCAACTTGGTAGTTGTACTGTAATAATAGCTCATAGTTGTGAAGTTAAACTTGGGATATTTACACAATGAGATCAGACCCGGTGGATCCAAATTAGAGTTAGGTTGGATTTGATCCGTGAACAAATTTGATCGATCTGACTCGTTAAAATTTGATTTGGTCGAGTCTTTTTGAAAAGACAAATCAGATTCAATTCGACCCGATCGGATTGGATTATCCGACCACCCTTTTTTTCTTTTTTTTTTATTATTTAATATAAAAAATATTATTTAATATTTATTTTAAAGTATAAAATAGATTTTTCAAATATTTAAATATTATTTTCATATTTAAAATATTTTATTTTAATATTTTTAATATTTTAAATTGAATATAAGCTTAAAATTAATTTAAAAATATAAAAAAATAAATAAATAATCGAATCTTCCAATAGGATCCAATCCACTCGAGTTGGAATTTCTCATTTCCCAACCCCTACCCCACCCTACCACCCTTAGGGTTGGGTACAAGTTGACAAACTTTAATCCAACGACACAGTGATCCATTTTTATAAAATTCCTTTTTATTTAATTTAAAGATTTTATATAATTTTAAAATTTAAAATATATGAAATAAAGTAACTTAAATACAAAAATCATTATTAAAAATATTTTAAACTTTATAATAAAATAATAAATGTATTTCTTTCTATTAAAAATGTGAAAGAATTTTTTAGAAAAAATGATGGCCGTGTTTATTCACACCCCTAAATTCATGTGAGATTCTTTTGGCTGAAATGGAGAAAATACTACATTATTACTCACTTTGAGAGAAAGTTCCACGTCAAAGTTCTCCAATTTTCATAATTGAAGGTTTTTGTTTTTCTATTCCTTTGAGAAGAATGCATGCACTTGTCTAAAGCTGTTAGAAAATATCTTGAACCAGTCAGAAATATCACGCAACATGTTGGAGTGAAAAGAATAACATGGAACTTCTGAAAACACCCTTTCACCATATTTTCTTTCCACCTACGAATTAGCAGATACAGGAAAACGATATTTTCCTAATACAAACTCTACAACGCCATCATTCCCCAAAGGTTTATACGCTAATTCTCACCCGAATATCACAAAAGGGAAACTACAGAGCTCTCTGGGACAGTCAAATCTTGTGGCAGGTGACTTGTTCAGTTGTTCTCACTTCATGTCAAGACTCTAATGGAGGGAGGCCTACAGCTTTTGTGAACTATATGGACAGAAGTTTTATTCTGTGAATCATTCAGCTTCCCTCACCATCCATGGTATAGACAGGGATTTGCCAATTCTTGGCATTTTTCTTCGGGTCATCCGTAAGGCTAAGATCGTTATCATCTTGTTTAAATGTTTTCACAAAGGTTTTAGCACTCACTAGAATCAATCTTTCTACCATGAACAGCTGATAATTGTTCTCAATTACTGGATCCAAAATATTGCTGAAGTTGGATGAATATACCAACTTGTACCTGTCATATTTTTAACAATAAAATGAGCATGACGGTTAGATTCAATGATACAACTAAGAATAGTACTTTCTGTGGCAGAAATATATTAAAATACATATTTAGTTAAAATGATAATCATGGAAAGAAAGGTGAAAAGGAATAGAAATTATGCAACTTTTACATGGCAAGTGAAGATTAACATATGTATCACCGATCCAAAATGATCAACTGAGAGAGGTGAAAGGTAAAACCAATCCATATGGACATGTAAAACATGAATGTTGAACTGTCGGTGAGGAGTTCACATTCACCTACTTAAGGTCAATTTAGTAAAATGGATGTCTCGGAAGCATCACGAACTCCACAGAAAAACATTGATAGGCATCTGGAAACCAACAGACTCTTGGCTTATCCATTCAGGAAATCAAATATGAAACTCTGACCCCTTTCCAATAAGGACATTCTTTATGATTTGATCTTGTGACATCTTATATGACATGCACTTTACCATTGAATCTGTCGCCTATTCATTATTCACATTTATTGTAAACTTAAGCATTTCAAGATTCAAGTGATTTTATATGAGTAATCAAAACCTAAATGGATATTGGAGAAAATCTAGCTAAAAATTCAACTTCGTGATTTCTACCTAATATAAAATATAAAAATGTATTTATAAAAGAAATGGCTATTATTGATGGTTCTGTAACAAATAACAAGCCAGAAGTTTGTGCATGAATGCCATCTTCGTGGTTATATTTGATTGACTAACATTACAAGAAGTAATGAGAAGTATATTATAGAGAAACTACATGAAATACTAGAAATGGAATATCAAAATAAAACATTGTACCTAGCAGCAAGTGGTGAAAAGAAGCCAGGTAACCTTTCATTTGAAGCAATGAAAACAGTTCTTCCTTGTGGAATCCAGTTTGTTATTCTTCTTAGTATAAACTCGGGGTGCGTATCTCTGTCAAGGTGTGGATGCAAGGTCCTTTCAACCCCAAACTTATCTTTCCTGGTCTTTATTTTATCACCTCGACGCACGTGGATTGCATCATAATCACCAAGTAGAGCTGTAATCTAAATAAGGGTTTTCTTTGAGTATCACTATCACTATGCCAAAGCAATGCAACAATTGGTTCAAAGCATCATTGTTCATAATCTTTGGTGCCTATGTAAGAAATCAATTGAATAAACTTTTGGATTATACTGTGGTGAATGGTGATGGATTTGGAGATTGTCACATGACTCACATGCCAGAGTCAAGTCAATTCGATGAATTTCTAGTTGAAATATTATACATAGAAAATAGTCCGGATGAGTTTATACTATAATGAAACATTCAACTTCTAACTCTACCATAATGGAAGTAGAGGGTTTTGTGTCAACTTATTTTATCTCGGGTTTAGTATTCATTAAAGACGTCTCATGAAAGAAAAAGTTAAAACATCAATATCATCATTTGACTACAACAACAACAACAACAACAAAGCCTTATCCCACTAGGTGGGGTCAGCTACATGGATCATACGACGTCTCGTTGATCCAATATCATCATTTGACTAATGTCAGAATAAAAGTTTCTTGGCTCCTCTAGACCTTTTTGAAGCTAGACTGAGTGATGGAGCAATCTATTTAACCACCTATCTGAATTATTATGGTTCTACTTTTGATTTATTGATAAAAGGATTGTTTGTACTTTATACCCGAGGCAATCCCTTATGGATTTCCTTTATTGGTATCTCAATCAGGGTTGTCATATGAACTTGCAACTGTTCGTCAGTTAATTTACACATCACATGCGGATGATATGGGAGATGTGAACACCTATTTGATACATTTATTGCTTGTTTTGCGAGAAATATCAAATAAGTTAAATGACGCAACATAATGTCGCTAATCATAAATAAACTAATTACAAGATCAAATTTTCTAGAAAACTGGAAGTGGTGCAATGAGCATTTAACATATGCAAATGAATCATGAAAGAAACTGTTATCATATTGACTTGCTGAAACTTGACAATACTTTCATTGCTCCCTTTTTATTTGCCATAGATGACACTTCTGTGAATTATGCAATTGATTTTACAACTAAAATAACACAACTCAGAAAATCAGTACCTTGTTAGCTGCATGTCTTAATCTTTTGGATGCCATCATTGGAAGAAATGAGTATGGAAGCATGACAGAGCTCCGATTGGTCCGATCCTTGCACTCCATAAACCTGAATGTTTATCATGATCATGACTAGACCTTGAAGACATTATCAAGAAAAGGTATGCATATTTTATCTCTGATGATGTCTTGGAAAATAATCTTAATCAGTAAGAAACCATGCGTCAAAATGAAAATAGAAACTGGAATATAGGGTATTACCATGCCAGAGGACTTGCAGTGCGGTTTATTAGCAAGGCATTTGAGTAATGATTATGTTCTTTGAGATCAACTCGGCTGACTCCTTCTATATGGACCAAACCTCTCTCCCCTAATTTCATACTTGTAGAAATTATTTGATACCACATTCTTGAGTTGTCCAAAATTACAGGAACAGAATGTGATATAAGATCAAGATCGTACAAAGAATCCATGACACATGAACTTGCTGCCCATCTATAAAACATTCAGAAATCAGAAGAATGACATGGAATCTTTTATTAACTATCATTTTTTTTCTGAGAAAAGAAAGATATTGAGAAATACAGGACTATACTCACCTACACTTTAAAATATCCCAACATAGTTTATGTGCACATATGGACACTCCCACACATCGTACATACAGACTCAAAGGGAATATGGAGCCCACACCCAATGTGGGGCCCATGTTCCTTTGTGTCTGTATGCAAGGTGAAAATGCCAAAGTGAATGTCGCAAATGATCACTATCACTATCTTAAAGATATTCACCTTTAAAGAAGGGAAATTTGACTATGAGTTCAGGTCATGTCCAATGTGAATGTAACGTGACAGACATCAAACGAAATATCACAAAGGCTTGGAAGGACAATAGTTGCATTAAACATTTTCAAAATAGCAACCAACTGAACTTGATCAAATTGGTTTGGGGGGGGGGGGGGGGGGGGCAATCAAATTTGACTTTAATTGTGATAATAAAGATTACAGAAAAACTGGAGAATTATGGACGAATCTGACTTGGAAAAAGAGATTATGTATGAGCTAGTTACCAAGTCTTCCAAGGTATTTCAGAAGATGAATCATATTAAGCATGATATGAAAGCCAGAATGATCTGAAGGATCATGGATACTGTTTTTTATTGTGTTATAAATTGCTTCTGCTAATAATTGAAGTATTCATGCGTTAAATGGATCAGCTCCCCGCATTGAAATATCTAACTATTGTAGGACCATCAACTACTAGTTATACGCATTGAAAATACTAGAAATTCAGTGATATTAAAAATTTCTGAAGCAAGGGTGCCAAAACAACTTAGGTCAAAAGCAATCATGTTATCAAAAGCCTAGGTAACAGACATTTCCGAGACTTGAAGTTAGAATTTTTGTTAAGGAAAAAAGACCAAAGTAAGAATTCAGCATGAAGGCCATATGTCTCAAAAGTGATAAAGGTTGCATGATAACTAGTAGTTAGTGCACACATCATGACAAGATTAAAAAGGTTAACGGTCAGGACCACACCTTTCCTCTGAGGTAGCATTGCTAGGCTGGTGAAGGATTCCTTTCTTGTTATGTATTGGGTTAATGCACATCCGGGACGGCATTACAAATACCCTGGAAAATGTAGAACAAATACTTTGGAACAACCAAATACAAACCTTTTCTAAGTTCTCATATTCGATATGCATTTTGACAATGGTTGCTTTCTCATATAATTACTAAACAAATGCAGTTGATCTTGCCAAGCACAACTATCTTCATCGAAGTAAAAGTACTTATTAATGTTTAGCTGAATAACTCAGTGCCTTGACAGAGATGAATTATCTGGAAGTAATGTGCGAAGAGACTCATTAACGTTTACAATATGAGCTAAAAGGGTTAATATACACAGAAAAGAAAAGGAAGGTGGTTGAACTCACAACAAAACTACTATTCATAGTAAGATCTAAGACAATATTTTACAGCTGCAAGTTCTGGAACCACGCTTTAGCTTGAACCACAAAAGACACTAAACAGTCAGAAGAAAGATCCAAGTTTTATAATATATAAGGGATTGAGTTATGCAACGAGACGCGCGTACGGCAAAACTAAAACCACATACCGAACTCTATATGAAGTATTAAAACAAGCACATGGATGAAGCAAAAGGCCGCATCTTCGCTTCGATCACTTAACAAGGAGCGTACTTGTAAACAGAGGCATTTGCCGACAAAAGAATCAACTGTATACAGAGGCCTGCAATGGACGAACAGGAAAAGATGCGGGAAAGACCGAACCTGTTGAGGAAGAGAGCCTCCTCCATAGCGCACCGGAGGCTGGACTCCTGGTGACCGAGTCCAGCGCAGGTGTCGCAGTGCTTCCCGGGGCAATCAATGCGGCTACCCCAGTACAGATACTTGCTCTCCAACCCGATAGATCCCTCTCCAACTTCTTCCGCACTGCCGGAATCGGCGGCGGAGATGAAGCCGTAGCCGGTGGTCGGAGACCAGGAGGAGGAAGAGGAGAAGAACAACCAGAAGAGAAAGAGAGCAATAATGGAGGCGGTGAGCAAGGAGAAGACTCGAGGACTCGTAGGCTTCTGCTGCGGTTTTGCCCTCGCGATCCGACCGATCGCCATTGGAGGTGAGCTCAGGGAAGTTGGAGATTTGGCGTCACGTCGGAGACTCGGAGCAGTAAAAGTGAAAAAGTTATTTTTGGTAATTTAAAGGAGTGAGTTGGATAAAAAGGAATGTCTTTAACTTTTGTATTAGTTTTAGTATTCGACGTGTACAGAATACTTTAAAAACACAATATCTAATAATTTAATTATAATTTACGAAATGATATTGCATTCACTCGTTTGTAATATCCAGATAAATGCAGCAAAGACATTTCAACGTTATTTTATAGTTAAAAAATGTGAGAGTAAATAATCGTGCTTTCGATGGCATTAATAATTCAGCCCTTACGTGCATTGCATTTGCATTAATATTTTGAATCAAAGTGCTTAATCATTTCCATCTTGGATTCTTAGCAGCAGCAGCAGCAGCGGGACGAGCACAAGCAATCTATGCTCCCATCGTCAACACAACACTCGAAAGAGCATGAAAAGTTGACATGATCACACTGCTGCGTGCTCTGCAGACTGTTGCGCGTGCGCCGCGCTTGACGTGTCCGACGACGAGCAGCTTGTGTCCTGCTTCCCCCACACGACATGGGGGCCTCAGAGGCGACAACGACGCGAGCTCTCGTGCGCCGAGGAAGGGCCGCCATGAAATGGCGAACGGACACCTGGGCGCGAGTTGCAGCGGCTTCTCCGCCGTTGGCGGTGATCTGGAGCGGCGGCGGGAGTTTGAGAGGGGGGGCAACATTCTGCTGTGGAAGAGCTCACCCGCCGACGTCGTGCCTGGGACGACGTCGTCTCCTTCCTCAGTCAGTCCTGCTGCCTCGGGTCACGGCAAGCGCCGACGGAAAGCGTCGACACGGCGCTCCATCAACGTCGCTCTTGCTCCTAGTTACGCAATGAGGTCAAAGTTTGACCTAAAAATCTACATTTGCTTACTCTTCTATTAATAAAGACAAAATAACATTGGTAAGAAAAGGCAAAACTAGGGGAAAAAAGGAGCTAAAAATAATGGAGATTAACATTCTGCTGTGGAAGAGCTCACCCGCCGACGTCGTGCCTGGGACGACGTCGTCTCCTTCCTCAGTCAGTCCTGCTGCCTCGGGTCACGGCAAGCGCCGACGGAAAGCGTCGACACGGCGCTCCATCAACGTCGCTCTTGCTCCTAGTTACGCAATGAGGTCAAAGTTTGACCTAAAAATCTACATTTGCTTACTCTTCTATTAATAAAGACAAAATAACATTGGTAAGAAAAGGCAAAACTAGGGGAAAAAAGGAGCTAAAAATAATGGAGATTAACATTCTGCTGTGGAAGAGCTCACCCGCCGACGTCGTGCCTGGGACGACGTCGTCTCCTTCCTCAGTCAGTCCTGCTGCCTCGGGTCACGGCAAGCGCCGACGGAAAGCGTCGACACGGCGCTCCATCAACGTCGCTCTTGCTCCTAGTTACGCAATGAGGTCAAAGTTTGACCTAAAAATCTACATTTGCTTACTCTTCTATTAATAAAGACAAAATAACATTGGTAAGAAAAGGCAAAACTAGGGGAAAAAAGGAGCTAAAAATAATGGAGATGCGGGGTATCGATCCCCGTACCTCTCGCATGCTAAGCGAGCGCTCTACCATCTGAGCTACATCCCCGATTTGTTATATTGGCATTATATATATATATATATCTAATTAAGTATGCCCATATCTTCCTAGTTCTAGTAGGTACAATAAGTATGCTCATATCTTCCCAATTTACGGAGGAGCCAATGTATTGTTAGTAGAAGGGGCCATGGCCCCCTCTAAAAACTTTACATAATTAAGCTCCTCCTAATTTTTTGAAACATTATATATAGTAATATATATTATTATATGTATGGAGAATTCCCTAATTTTTTGAACTTAACATAATTATAATGTGTTATTATATTAATAAGAGAATATATGTGTACATTTATAAATATTATAGTGTAATATATATTTTTATGTAATATATGTACTAATAATTTTAACTGTTTTTTATAAAAAGAATCAAATTAATTAGTTGTCATAAAAAGTTAGTTACATATATCTTCTTTTAACATGATAAAAAAAATGCATGATGAATAACAAAAAAAAATATTTTAATCTAAATAAAATAATAATTATAATTATATGTTGATTCTATTGTAATATTTTTTATTTCTTAATTTGGTTAATAAAGTTAATAATATATTTATTTATTTTTATTCTTTACTTGGCCTCTCCTAAGTATTGATCATGGCTCCTTCCCTGCCAATCTAGTAGCTCCAAGTTGGCTCAACCGGTAATTAGCGTCGGCTGAATGCTAATAGCTCCAAGTTCAACTCAAGAAGTCTCATTTTTGCTTCATCTTTCTGACTTTAGATTAATGAGGTACTAATAACCTTGGACAGACGCAAAAGAAAAAAACAAGTATGCCCATACTTTAGTCGGACGAAAAGAGTCAGATGTCGACTTATTATTACTCATATTCTTAAGCCAAGTTTGAAAGTTATTGACTTATTCCAATAACTAAAAAACTGAAACTCTGGTGCATAGAAGAATAGAAAAATTCCTTTTGGAACCTTGAAAGAGTATTAACTTCTTCTCCTGACATCCAAGGATGGATCTCTTTTCTGAGTAAAAAGAGAGTTACATTTTACTGAAACCCCATGTGCAGGAATTATCAATACTCTTTGGTCTCTACTCTCACTACTCCTCATTCTGTACATTCTCTATGGATAACATCTGTTCAGCCAACCCATCCACATAGGAAATGATCGGAAAAAAAAATGAAGAAAATACAAGAGATGGTGTTTTCAATCTGCTGCTTGGTTCCATCCCAGTTTTGATGCTCCTACTTAACTGAGATTAGTTCAGGGCATGTGTTCATGGACTTCAGTTCACTCAATCTTTTTTTTCTCACAATTAAGCTGTCAAATGTTGCTCCTCATCTCATCCTCTGATGAGATATCGGTTTCCGCTAAGCTTTTGAAACTGTGCGTGAAGAAATCCCATGTAGAAGTTTAACAAATCCCAAGAGGCTCAGTTTTCCATCTGAATGTCGTATCCAGTCCTGAAGCACAACATGAACTGGAACTGATGGACTAAGCCCAAGTTCCTGGTACAAGCAAAAGTAAATAAGTCTGATATGTTTTTGAACAACATAGGAGCTTAATTTTAGAACAAGATGAATTAGTTATTATTATGGAAGGATAATTATTGCACAACACTGAGGGGGCAAATTAATAGAAAATTGTAATGATATATCTAATATGAACGGAGATTTCTGCTTATTGTCAAGGCCTACCGAAGCAAGTTCTTCAATCATGATGGGTCTGTTTCCATCTTTCTCAAAGAATTCATATCCCTGACGAGCATGTTGCTCCCATGTATTCAGTCCTTCCATCTGGTGCACACCTATTGCTGCAGCAGCAAATTCTTCAAAATCGAGTTTTCTGTATTGAACTGAACTCATCTGGATTCAAGAAGTAAAGTCAAATTAAACAAAGATTAGTATTATATTCTAACAGCATTGTAAGATCACATTCATATGGAACTCAAGTGCTTTATCAAATATACCGCATTAGCAAAATCAAGAAGCTTTGAATCTTTCATTGCTTCGGTTGAATGTTTTAACAAGGCCTGAAAAGACAGATTTATGAACAAGCAACCTTGTATACAGAAAGAAAAATCTGTCTTCCAGAAAGATGTCTAACCGTCTTCAGATTTTGAAGGGATATGTACCCATTCTTATTTGGCCCTAACAATGCAAATTGTTCTCGCAGGTAAAAGAGCTGATCTACTGACAAGGTCTTGGCAAGGGCCTGTCAAAAAAACAGAACAATCAATCTTTGCAACAGCAGTGAAGTGCACAACTTTGGTCTTCACCAATGATAATATATTAAGTGCATATGCTTCTAGAGGTTTTATTAAAATACATGCATGAACATTACAGACCAGTCAAAAGAACCACCATGATTTCCATGAGATTAATTGACACATCTGGCATCCACATGAATCTTGACATATTTCTCTCAGAACATGTAGCAGTATCAAGATTATCTAAGAACTTATAGAATACAATTAACAATTCTACCAAAAAAAAAGATACATAGATTAGGTTTAAAAGATTACTTTGAAAACTTGATAATGAACGAAAGCTATTTGCCTATAGCTTTGAAAACGTAATAACCAAGTGAAAGCTATTTGCCAATAGCTTTGAAAGCATAATAACCAAGTGAAAAGGTTATACCTTTTAATAAAAGTTATTGACCTTACTGTTGAGAAATCATGGAAGTAAATTGTCATAGTTAAAAACTGAATAATAACAGTTAAAGACTCATGAATGCTGACACAATGGAATTCCAAGCCTTGGGGTTATAATCCCATAGACTTTTCACCTGTTAGTGTCGGTTTTCTAGTTATCATACGTATGTGGATGAAATTTCTCTCTTTGCCACATCAGCCCTCGTTGCTTAACAAAATTGTTTCTCCTCCAAGTCATCATATAAAACAGGAGAACACTAAAAAATTTTAAAAAAGGGGTGGCAACAAGAGAGAGTCATGGTATAAAAAGGGGCGGACCCCTCTTCGCTCAAGAACTAAGGGGCGGTCTCCTCCTCACTATCAGCAAGGGATGGCAAGCCTTGTTGCTGCCCTTTTTTCTCTTATTTTTTCAAAAAATTTAAAGATATTTCTACTATTTTATACGATTGCATGGATGAAGAGGGTTGATGTGGCAGAGAGAAATCATTTTTAAATTAAGCAAAAGTTCTCGTGGTGGCTAATGTAACAATCCGAATGGCATTCACGTAGGTGAGCTATCAGGGAACAGCTTATAGTAGCTCAGAACGACCGCGAGTGGAACATTTCAAAAGTTGGATAACTCTATGGTTACAAATCAAATTCAATAACCATTTTGGAAAGACCTGCAACGTTGGATGACTATACAGAAAATTTAGCTACTTTGTGATCATGTTTTGAAAACAAGAGTTGGTCTGATAACATGCATACACTAAACCTGCGATACAAGCTCCTTAATTTCTTTTAAGAGAATAATGTTTTTTGTATACGATGCATGCAAAAACTCCAAAGGAACAGCATTTGATTGCCGGCCATGATACTTTATTTTATGGATATTTCATATTAACACAGTATCTAGTATATACTTTGTTCCAAGTGAGAACAAACAAACTGTTAACTACTTTCTTGAAACAAAGGTTAAGTCAAAATCGAGTTCCAAACCGTGTATAAGTGTTATATTATAGGTCCTTGTAATTAACACTCAAAACAGTAAGCACATAATCAGACTAAGGTAATAGAACTTGGAACATAGCATATGGATAAGCTTTTCTTTTTCATAATGTCAGAGTATGAAACTTTTCATGTATGGTATGGGTTGAGATATGGCTTGTGCAAGCCAACCAACATGCTACCTTGGACTGCACTAGCATGATCGTGGCATAACAAGATTATCAGGAAAAGATGTAATTTTCTCATTGCTACGAAGCTTGACGAGAGGAATTTACTAAAAAGAAACTTTGGCAGGCATGTCATAAAGTACGTGATCCAACTAACAGAGTGTTGAATTTGTAATCGTACTGTTGAAAAGGATAAGAACCGAATTCTTAATGCATGTTTGTGCATCTATGACTAGGGTAATGTTTTCTTATGTGAAAACTCATTTTTTCAGTAATGTTTTTGGCTAATGAAAAAAAAAGAAAAAAGTGAAAATGGTAATCCATCAATTTCCATTATTAATTTATAAAACAGAACGAAGAGGCAGCCTTAGATGTAAAAAACAATATATTTTTGTATCTAAATTTAAGCACTATAGATCAAGTATTATGATTTACTGGTGACAAGCAGAAAATAATGGTTAAAGGAATTATTATGTCATTCGGAAAATCAGTCATACCCTCAAAGCTGATTTCCTGAGAGATGATGAGCTTATATAAGCTTTTATCAGCTTATAAATTATAGTGTCTAAAGGAATCTTGACCTCTTCGGAGTTGCAAATCCAAGGATGACCTGGAAATGATTGATAAGGTATACAATCTTAACCAGCTTACTCAAAATTCTTTATAACAAAAAGGCAAAGATAACTTACAAAGAGCTTGTGCAGCAGTCATTCTCCTACGATAATCCTTGTTCAGTAATCTCTTGACGAAGTCTTTTGCTTGAGTAGACAAAGAAGGCCATGGAACTTCGTCGAAACTTGGTTCTGCCTTTAAAACAGCACGAAATATACCTGATTCTGTTCGAGCCCAGAAAGGACGACTTCCGCAGAGCAAAATGTATGCAATTACACCAATGCTCCACATATCTGCCTCAGTGCCATAGGATCTACGCAGAACTTCAGGGGCTACATAATATGCACTTCCTACGATATCATTCAGCCTCTCATCTGACAACCAACATGGTCATATGATAAAAAGAAATCAAAGGATATAAAATATTAAATGCTTATGTCACGAAAAGGTATCTTGTTTTCAACAAAACTAACCTGGCTTTACAAAATCGGACAAGCCAAAGTCAATGGCCTTTAAGGTTGACTTCTCATCTTTCGTAGTAAAAAGGAAGTTCTGATCCACAAAGTACAAAAATGAAACCAAAGTATTTAATAGAAGTTCAAGATGGGGTCAATTCTATCAGATATTAAGGTAGAACTTAAGCTACTAAAACACAAATTTAAGTACATGGAAAACTTTTGGAATATTAAATCCTTAGCTTGGTGTGGCTTTACCTCAGGTTTGAGATCTCGGTGAACGACACCTTGAAGATGACAGAAAGCTACCACACTCAAAATCTGAACCATGACAGCTTTGGCATCTTCTTCCGAGTACTTTCCACCCCTATGAAACAAACCAAACTTAATTCTTCGTGACAAGAGCTAATTAACACAAAATTGAAAAAAATGAGAAATATTTCGGATCTGAAATTATTTAAAAGATGTATACCGTGACAATATCCTATCTAACAATTCACCTCCTTTGCATAACCTGAAGATGAAACCACACAATTACTTCATGATGTCAGAAAAGGTTATAACATTTGTAGATGAGACAGCTCACACTCAATGATTGACACAGTTAATAAACTAAGAGAAAAAAGAAACCATATACTAGCCCGATCAATCGAAGACATAAGAACATAAATACATGGAAATTTTCATCTTGAACCATAGCTCCTTTTTGACAGGTGGAGAGATCATTTCATTTGCATGGCAGATATTCAATCACAAATTATATAAAATGGCATACATCTAACTTTACAAAGTTGACAATTTGTGACATAAATTTCTTATTGGTAAATGGTAACATAAATGCAATATATTGACAACTGAAAACAAAAATGATCAAATTTTGTCAATTACTACAAGGCCAAAAAACTCGGCCTATATTTTATAGCCGGTCTCAAGCCCGGATAAAGGAGGAGGGTTGTGTTAGGCCCCGACAGCCAGCATAAAATTCTATCGAATCTTATGAACATGGATCAACGAATGACGTCGTATGATCCATGTAGCCGACCCCACCTAGTGGGATAAGGCTTTGTTGTTGTTGTTGTGCTACAAGGCCAAAAAAACACATGCTACATCACAGTACAAACACAAGAGACACAAGAAAAGTTTTATTGCATTTAGAAGTAGGAAGATTTATGTAGGTAAAGATGCATAAAGAAACCCAATTTTTCATATTCATCCAAGTTAACCATGCCTGAAGTAACTGGCATCAAACCTATATATTACTGGTTCTAACAGTAAAGAAAAGCTTTCATCAGTATTACACATAAACTTGAAATTGCGATATAAACTTACTCCATCACTATATACACATTGTCTTCATCTTCAAAAGCATCATAGAACTGCACTAGATTCTTGTGACCTGTCAGAGAACTTAATATTCTCACCTCTCTTCTGACATCTTCAATAGCTATAGCAGTTGTCATCTGAAAAAAAGATACAAGATGAAACAAAAATTAGGATTTACAATTTCTCCATTGTAAGAACTTACAAAAAGTTGTTGACGTGGAAAATTTCCTTCAAGTCAAGACAGGAAAGAAAGAGATCTCCAGAAAGACAATTGAAGAATGCATCATCTGACATAATCGTTGACAATTATTACTATGCAAAACTTAGAATTATGGAATTATATTTAATTGAACTAATCCATTTCTGTGCTAAAGAATTGTCATAGAAAGAACTAATCACTTTCTTGTGATGAGTGGAAATCTGCAGACCAACAAGTAGACAAATGTCAATAACCAGAAAGCATAGACAATGTTGCATTGTCTGACCGATCTTATTTGTTTGTCTTTCAATGTATCTAGTTCTTGAAGCAGCTCCAACACTAAAAGAGGTGAAATAATAGTTATTAATGCATATGGATTTAATAAAGGCTGTTAATTTGTTCGCAAATGACCCTCGAATATGAATGTCTCATGATTTTTAAGAAGAAAAGTAAGGAACAAATTTAATATCCATGAGTCTGTAGGATAGAATCACTGATAAATTCTATGAGGATTTGTTGTATTCCATCTTGAAAAAATTAAGGGAACTATCTTCATCATATACCCATGTCATTTCTGTGACATTCACAATCTCCAAGTAAGGTGTTATGCTTGCATCTTGACCATCTTTGTGATCAGACAAATATGCATCACGTGAACATAAAACACTAATTGAAGTGCTAAAACTGATGGCAAAACTTACTTATCAACCTTATGTAAATGTTCATAAAGATAGTTGCTATTTAACCAGAACCCAGCTTCTAAGTTCAGAGAATAATGTGCCAATAAAAGATCCTATGCAGCAGCTAAATGGTCCAAGAACAGCGGCAGTCAAGATGCCTCAACTCGGATCACATGGATAATGATGATGATTCTTACAATATTAAGGATAATAATACTGGATATTTGACCTGTGTTAGTACCCAATTGGTGCGCTATGACAAACACATTGATCAGAAATAAGAAAGCAGGAAAGGCAGGAAAGGAAGGATAATGAACCTTGTAAGGAAATTGTTGTGGCAGAAAGATCACAATCGGATATGTCATAAGAATAGAACAAAAAGTGTTGTGGCAGAAAGATCACAATCTGATGTGTCACAGTAATAGAATAAAATGAAGGTTCAGCAGAAGGAAATGAATAATATGTTAAAATGAGATTGACAAATGACCATGCCATAATTCATGTTCAATTTGCAATGCTTAGAAACTACAAACTTCCACTAGTAACATGACTACAAAATCAAATAATTTTCCAGCTCTAAAAGTACGAATGATGGCAACAAAACATTGCAAGACCAATTCCGCAGACAGATCAAGCATTGATCAATCAAATTCAACCCTCAAAGTTTGAAAACTATGAACTTCCACATGCAACAGTGATGCATAATAAAATGAATTTTCAGCATTAAATATGAATTACGGGAAAGAATTGCAAGATCAATACAGCACACAGATTAGCCATGTTGAAACTTTGCAGCCTTTGCTGTTAGAGTGAGATGATACTATGGAAAACCATCACAATGCACCAACCTTTGCTTTGGGAATAACCTTGACGGCCACCTCCTCTCCCTTCATGTCCCCCTTCTTGACCTTGGCGCTGCAGGTATAGCCGAAATGTCCCCGGCCAACCTCCTCGCCCAGTTCGAATTTTGCAAAGAAATTTTTCGAGAACCCGAAGCTCTTATCCAAACCCAACTCGACCTCGCTGCCTTCTGGGATTGACGCCTCATTCGGCTTCACGGAACCGTGTCTACGGGCAAGCAAAGCCTTGATGTGCTTCGCCGGCGACGGCGGGGGGAAAGGGCGCTTGAACAAACGGAGAGGCGTCGAGTTGACGCTAGAATTTGCCGGCGATGTCTTATAGGAGCCTGGGAGAGGACTCGGGCTGTAAAAAGGGAACTTGGGCTGCTTCGGGGTGCCAGGGTCCGGCGTGGGCTCCTCAATGTTGGGGACAGGGGGGTTGTCTGCATGGAGTTCAGGACTTTGGATTTGTTTTCCATGGCAGAGTCCCATGGAGACCCAAACCCAGTCTCAGAAACACGACGCAGATTCTAAGAACAAATTACCAAGCAGAGCTCGCTGCTTGCTGGAATCCCAGAATACTACTATTGCGGCTGGAGATGAACCATAAGCTGCTGCAGTATCAGCACTCAGCGAGAAATCTCTGATTCAGAACCATAAGAGAGAGATCACTAACCAAGAAAGACGCAATTTTGAAAGTTCCACCCACTGAAACAGGAAGGAGAACTTTCTGGGCAAATTTTGAACTGGAAACGATCCAGCCAAATAATGCTACTGGTTCGGCACAAAGGAAAATCTTGCAGCGAATCAGCGACGGGAAGAAATTTGCCCCGAGAACCAAGAAAGATCAAAGTTTGACGGGCACTGGGGACACATAAAGAGCAAAAGGGAGGAAAAATGGCAACTTTGAGGTGACTGGAGAGAAGGAAAGCGGCAATCTTTCAACAAAACACAGGAGGGCCAGAAGGCAGAGGAAGGAGAAGGAGCAGAGGAGAGAAAAAGTGACCGATCTGTTTTGATTGGAGGAGACTGAAATTGCAAGTGTTTTGGGTTGTTGCAAAGAAGTGGGGAAGGACTAAGCCTAAGGTAGCGTCTCTCTCCCCAAGGTAGAGGAGAGAGAGGGGGGGGGGGGTGGGGGGGTGGGGGAGAGAGAGAGAAGAATCAATCTCACTCCCTTTTGCTTTTTAGCTCTTCTTTGAGGGAGGTGGCTCAGATTGGCATCTGTTCTCTGTCATTAGGGGAGGAAGAGTCCCATATCCTAATGCTGAGAGCCTCTGGGTTGATGTTTCAACCACAGTCCTGTCCTTTTTTATTAGCCCTCCAAAATCATAAAAAAAGAAACTGCTCCATTTGCTTATTCCCAGTTCTCTGTGTTTCAGCATCCATGGAGGTTGACTTGAATTTTGTTCGGCATTGGCTTATACCTCCCACATATGTCTGAAAATTGGAGTGATTTGGTGGCCTTTTTTATAAGTTTCAAAAGGAGTTTATTAACTCTACCTTCTTGCGTATTTTAATTAATTCAGCAGCATTCCACCATCAAGTCCTTCCATAGTTAGCAGTAGTGATAGTAGATCATGTGCTGTCCTCACTACTACTTGTCATGCAATGATGGAAGGTCCTTATCATGTAGTTGGTTGTGGACCTGCTAACAACCATCCAGACAGAACATTTATTTACTTATCCATAAATGAGGCTGTGTTTTCTGAATTCCTAAATAAAAAAATAGATATGAGGCTCAACCTCTCTGTATGGAACCCTATGACTGCATTGTTATTGTTCATGGAAACATGAGATGCTCGGTGTTAGCAAAGAATTTAGGAGCAGATTAGCCTTCTTTTTTATCCAAGGTGCCTTATACCTCCCTCATCAAAGTACAGCTCAGAAGATGCAGACCTGCACACAATCATTCTGAAAACTCCACACAGTTCAACAGTGATCTCCCATGTTACCTGACTCATGCCAAGGTTTTGTACATGGACCATTTTTTTATCACTGTGCATCCCTTGAAAGGTTACCATAATCAGAGTTGAAATTTTCAATAGTTTAACTTCATCAAAGAAGAAACAGTTGGTGCAGCAGCTGAAAACAGTCAGGTTTGGAATGATTGAAATTCAAAATCACATAATTCGTCTTTTTTTTTTCCTTGGGCTACTTAAAAAAATAGGAAGCTAGTGCTTGTTCACTGGTTGCATTGGGCAAAGTGGCCTTTTTGCACAAAACTGTGATCAGCATGCATAAGCCAAGCAAATGAAGTCCCCCCTTCTACCTCCTCTATTTCTTGGAAGCTATGAAGAAATTAGAATATGTCAGAGATGTTTGTGCATATTGATGGCTCAAATTGATCTTTGGCAGGGCCACCATATGTGATCAGTATCTTATAGAAAAGCAAAAAAAGAGGAGGGCAATGTAAGACAAGGCATTCTCCATGGAATAAAGCCAATAAAGTAAGGTTGGAGGGGAGGAATAGCACAAAAGGAAGCAACCACTAGATACTAAAGTAGTTGAGCCACATAAAAGAAAGCTGTGGGAACATGGAGTAACATGGAGTACAGGTACTTTCATGCCACTGCAAGGAATTCCTTCACAAGACCTTGTTGTGCTTTCACTGCAAGGGTCCATTCTCCATTATTCTTCTACCAGCAATGCGTATGATTATTGAGGATCGCAAACTCAATTAGTTTATCACTACTAAGAAATGTTTAAGAAAACAGGATGAGTGAAGCAAACCAGCATAGAATTAGGAGTCTAAATGTTTGGAGCTTTCAATCTTGGTTAATTAAGAGGACATGTTCTGTCACTACCAATAGTATTATAAATAAGTATTATATGATTTTTAGTTTATAGTTGAAAGCTTAACTCATTTGGTTCTTTTTGTGTTTGCAGAGCACAACTTCAAGTGTTTATCATGGCATCAATCTATGCTAATCCACAAGTAACCAAATCAGATTCTTACAAACATCGATCTGAGAGACCACCCCTCGCTTTTCGTGGAATTAATTAAATTCTGGTTTAGCCTCCTATGAAGCTACTATAATTATGACCTTATCGTTTCCATAGCCATGTCTAGGAACCTGAGCTGAAGATTTAGTAGTTTATAATTCTAAATTCTTGAATATCACAAAGCCAATCTATCCTAAGCTGAGTATCTAGAAGTTTAAAAAATATCAGCTCCTAAGTGAAGGTAACCATTTATTTTCTGTGTTTTGATCCGAGAAATATTGAGTGCCCCTTAATTGGATTTCGATTTACAATCAGGCGAGCTACAACATTACTGCATCAGTTTGTATTCCAACCTTCTAATAAATATGATTATGAAGTATTAATTAACAAGCACATGCTGTCATGGTGGAGAGAAACTCACATATATCTTGAAATTTTCTGCAAGCAACCATTCCAATTTATTATGACAATTTATCATCAAATATAATAGTCCAACAATCTGTACCAATGAAGTACAACCAACTATCACTCTTTAGAGGGGGGGTGGTCAACTGTTTCAGCAATTTACAAAGAACAAATTCCATGTCATAATTCAACATGAATTATGACACTGTGTTATGGAATCGAGCATATCTGATCAACTTTGAGTTTAATGGTGCATACTAAAATGGCCAACCAACTAACCATTAAAGAGGTTCCTATATGGGGGCACATGTATCATTAAGAGTGCAGTTGGCCAGTGCAGTAGTTGAGAAGGATGAACAATTATTTATTGTTGCTTTGTACTGTAGTTTGTAAGAAGAACTCATAGCCCTGCACAAAAGAATTGCTTTCTGCTGCAACTATTTGGATTCATAGTATATGCCACCACCACCACCACCACCCAGTTCTGTGCAGAAGTCTCTCTCTCTCTCACACACACACATTGGTGCCTCAAATCATTGGTCATTTCCCTAATGGCCAAGTGTTATATTAAAAAATAACCGGACCACTGCAGCCAGTAGCTCATCAAATCAAAGAGATGTTTGTCACAGCATTTCAACCTTTTTCTCTTTCCTTTCTTTCCTCTTTTCTTTTTTTTTTTTTACCTTTACCTTTGGTCTGCTGTAAGTTCTTTCAATTACCTCACCTTTTTCTCTCTTTTTTTTTTCCTTTCTACTGCTTCAGCTTTGACCTCAGTTTTACTATCATTTCATATAGCAATCACTCAGCTGCCTGCTCTGTGTTAGCTGTGCAGAAGCTGCATCATTGTGTTTGTCAATGGCATCCACACCTCTGCAATCCAATTCCCGTTCGGCTGATTGTTGGAAGATGTCATCGCTTGTGCAAACTAATTTGGCGGCAATATCTCGGGATGATGTGTGAAGTGCACCAAGGATTCGGACGAGTGTGGCAATATTTGTCTAGGGTTGTTAACCACATCTAGTCGGCCAAATCCACTACACAAGGGACAAGCCTACTGGATCAATTGTATTTTTGTAAGCAATTAAGATCAGATATGGTTAAAAGCAGCATTTTGGGGTGCCTGGAAAGGATTGAAGCGTGCATTCTGCCAAATAAGAGATTCCAAGAATTAGTGCTTTATTTATTGACAGTACTTCCAGTGGAAGGCAAAATATTAAAAAAAAAAGACTCCTTTCCTGGTCGAAGCTCAGAAGTTAGATAAAATATTAAAAATTGATATATGATCTCATTTACAATTGAAATTGAATGTACCATAATCAGCTTTCTATTGCCAATAAAAATACATAGAAAGCGATGATGGATTAATAATGTTTTTTTTTATGTTTGGCTAGTGATAAGAAAGTAGGATTTGAAAATCGTTCAGTGATGGGCACAACGGATCAGTATCTACTCATATGAGCTTCGTAGCCCAAAACGACGTAGGAACTAGTGATGGGCTTGATGACTGTTCGATGAACTAAGGCTTCAAATAAATACCGTAATTGTCACCTCATATATAAATTTAAATGTATCTATTTATCTTTATCTCTCTCTCTCGATCTAGACTTGTGCCTCAATCGAACACCGGCGACCCTTGCGCTCTCTTTCAATCATCGGAATCATGCCTCGCCTAAGATCGAGATGCCTCGCGATTGAGTTGCAGTGCCGATGATCGATCGCCCTCGCCCCATCGTTGCCTCACCATTTGCCCTCGCCTCACCCTCAAAATCTCTCATATCGACCTTTGTTCAGCGTCCTCCAGAGAGAGAGTGAGAGAGAGGGATACGAAACAGGGAGATCAGAGAAAAAGGAGGAGAGACAACATGAGCCATCCAATATCTCGTGAGATAATGTCGAAATCTTGTACACAATCATATGAGCCATAAGATATTATTTGAACAGTTGTGGATCCTAAGATGTTAAGCAATGGGTGCTCCGTTTGTCTTATATATATATATATTCTTTTTTTTTCAGTCGAGGCCTATTAGTGTTCAGGACTATTAGCACCTGACTAATTGGATATTCGGATGGGAGTGATATGAATAAATCTTAATCAAAGTGGCAACTTTGGAAATTGAGCTTGTGGCTATTAGTATCCAGAGACACAGGACATAACCTTGCTATCCGGTTGTGCCTTATATTCTGAGATATAAATTTACATGTTACCTTTTTATTGTTAATAAAGGGTGAATGATCTCGAAAGTTCGAGGAAACAGACACAATGTCAAAGGTCACCTTTTCAACAAAAAATAAACAAAATCACAGAAAAAATAAATTAAACTACTCATAATTAGAAATTGAGAAAGATATTTATAAGAAAAATACATTAATGATTTGGTCAAATTAATCATTTAATTCTATATTTTATCTCTGTCACATGGCAATTAAAATTATTTGGGTTGATGCTACCTAAAATCTTTTTTTCTTGAGTCTTTCTTACATATAATGCAGAAGTGAAACGTCTTTAAACTATTCTTTAACAAAGTGTGAAAGGGAGCTTTACTTTCTAATTATCTTTTCCCCCTCCAAAGACTAACTAACTTACAAATCACTTTACATCAATTAATAATGAAAAGTTTTAATGACTCAATATCCATGTGCAATTTACATCACCACGAACATTGCTGATACACATGCTGTAACGCCCCCAAATCGCACCCCGCCACGTGGCAGAATACGTTTTGGAGACGTTACGAGTCATCCTTACGTGTACATCATATTGACCAAAAAGAGACTTTGTTTGGTCAACAGAACATCAATAAATGCGGAATAACTAAATCATCATTAAGAATAAAGAGAGTAACATCATGAAATGCGGAAGACTTTCTTCATAAGAGTCTAAAGGAAAGCTAATACATCAAGTAATAAAAAGAAAGAAAAAGCTATCCATCATCTAAAGGACTCGATAATCATGTGCAGTCACCTACGAGCTCGATCTGTTACCATTGGCCACCATCATCATTAAGACCTTGGCCTACATTTAAGAACATGCAGGGGAGAAACCTCCCTACGAGTTTTACAACTCAGTATGGAAGTAAGATAGAAATAATCATAAGATCATGATACTAGACAAGAATCATAAAGACATCATCATCATCATAAAGAAGGAAAATAAACATCATCGTCATCATATGTGTAACAGAGATCCTATAACTTGACATATGGATAGGAAGTTGATAGATTGTCATCTTCTTGAGATCATAGGATTAAAGATCATAATAGATGAAAATAAGTCATCATTGAGGAGGCAAAAGCCGATCATCATAATTATGAAATCATCATCATATAAAGAATCAAGAGAAATCATCGTATGAACATAAATAATCATGAAGTGAATCATCTTCTTTAGTTCATATTAATAATAGATCAAGAGATCATGGAAAGGTGTGGCAAGAGCCACTAATCATCATGAAATGATTTTATTATTAATATGCTTCATCTTCTTCATCATCTTATTATTCATCTTTGACTTATAGTGGGGTATATTTCAACCCACGGGAAGGCCTGCCTCAACCCGTCCATCATCATCATCATCATAACTAGCAGAGCCAGCCCATAACTGACCGAGGTCAGCACATAACTATCCGAAGACAGTCCATAACTGGTCATCACTAGTCCATCATAAAAAGAGCTCTCCATTTAACATTTTACGTCTTTTATTTTGCATCTTTTAATTAAACAAATCATATTTCGATAAGAACTTTAAATCAAGATAAATGACATAATCATGAAGAGTAAATCAAGGATAAAATCGACATCATCATCATCATATATAGATCAGAATTAATCACATGAAGTAAGGATTAAGAAATCATAATCATATGCCTGATTAGGTCAGAACCCGGGCCGAGTAGAGAGAAACCCGGGTCGGGTTCATACATCTCCGTCATTGGTAAAAGTCAGGGGAGATCCCGGACCGGGCTCGAGTTACACCCGGGCCGGGTCGGATCATCATCAAATCATACAGATCAAGAGTCCTAATCATCATCATCGTTACATAAGACTTAATTTGTGCTACAAGATAGGATCATGGAGAGGAATCATATCTGCATAACATCTTAATCATCATTATGACTTAGATCGGGATTAAGCACATGAATCAGAGGTCTAAACATCATAGCATCATCATAATTGATATCGAAACTCGGGCCGAGTCAGGCAGAACCCCGGCAGAGTTCATCGGAAATTGTTCTCGGGAAAACAAAGAACAGCCCGGGCCGGGTTCGGGTCACACCTGGGTCGGGTCGAGTCTTCTTCTTCTCGAAATCATCCTTTTGCCCGACTGCTCATCGTGCAAGGAACTCGGTCCGGGTCGTCTTCAACCCGAGCCGGGTTCGACCGATTTGCAGAGCTCGAAGAGCGCAGCAATGACAGATCCGGGCCGAGTTCTTACGAACTCGGTCCGGAGAAGGACTTGCCCGGGCCGAATTTGGGTGAACCCGGATCGGGTTCATCTTTCACAGAAACTGCGCATCGCGCAGTTCGCGTTCTGTTCATCTTTTCCGGCGATGACCGGCATCAATTAACATTATAACTCATCATGCAATAACCAGGAACGACCTAGAACATGCTTCAAGTATAAAATCATGATTCTAAAAAGAATCTACAATAGTTCCATACCTTATTAGTTTCTGTCCAGAAACTAATCTTGCAGTCTTCTTCTTCCTCTTCCTCTTTCTTTGCCCACTCCTCTCGATTCAGGCGTGTGTCCGACGGCGTCCACCCCCTCCGGCAAGTCTCTTGGTGAAGACAATGGATTAGGGACGAAATAACGAAGGGGCGCACAAAATAGGGGAGGAAATATTAGGGCCGGCTCGTAGAGAGAAAAGTGGCTGATTTGTTTGGTTTGGCCTCATATTTATAGGGGAGAAATATGAGTTTAGTTGGAAACCAACTCCTCTTTTCCTTATTTGTTTTATCTTTCTTTTCTTTTCCTTTTATTTCTTTTCTTTTCCCAATTAAATCTCGGGCGTTACATCATAAACCCCTTAAAATAAATTCGTCCTCGAATTTAGTCATCGGGTAGAAGCTTACTAACAAGAAGAAAACTTCTTGTTCATTTGTGCAAAGGTACATCCCACACTTAGAAAGACATTTGTTCATCATCGTTCCATCTTCATCATCTTAAGGATAGAGTCCTTCCATCATCATATGCGTTGGGACAATGGGTCATTTTATAGTAATATACTTTAGGCAAAGGTCATTTTATCATATAACATTTTCTTTCATCCTTTCTTCATCATATGGTTCATCTTTTCATTTTACCTTTGTTATAATTGGAAAAATAAAAATCTACTTCAGTCAACACGTTAACGTGTTGCCATCTAAGTCACCCATATGTCAAATAGAGGGTTGCCTCATATGAGGGTGTAAACTCTTTTTTTAAAATAGGCCATGACAATCCTCGTTTCATCTGACATCTTCCTTAATCAAATCAATAATTTGGATCAAACGTCTTCTTAGGTAGGAAAAACCTTTAATACAACTTGATCATCAAGTTAATGATCTATCTACGTCCGCCTATAGTGGCATAATATTTCTATGGTGCCAGAGCTATCTTCACCCTCTTTATATTCGATTTTCTTGGCATGTTCATTTTGGCTATCACAGCTCTTTGGCACTTAATAATTTCTTTTCACCTTCCTCCTTCCTACTTGTAGGTATGTAGTATCCTATACAAGGTCTCAAGGAAAACTCACGAATGACATAATCATCTTTAACAACAAATATCATCATGAACAATGACATACAATCGATCAGCATCAATGGGTGGAAAATAAAATCTTATCTCATGATTAATTCTATAAAAGTTATCATCATAATCATGAGCATACGGCATGATCATTGCTGATCCTAAGATTAAGGGTCATCAAGGTAGCATATAGTATGTTTGATTATACAACCATGAGACATCATAAGAAAATCAAGAAAAATTGCTTATTTGGCATCTTAAGATAGATCATCATCATCCTAGGATCACTCCTTTATTATAGGGTAGTCATCATGTAAATCATCATGTGGATCATTAAGATCGACAATGGCATAGTCTAACATGGTGGGAGAAAATTATCATAAGTGTCATTACAAAGCATACACATCGATTTACAAGATCGATGATCATCACGAAGTGTAACATAATCCATCATCATTAGCAGTCTTCATCTTAATGGGCACAATTGATTATAAATCATATAATCATTGTACATGATCCTAAAGATCATTAGGATTAGCATTAGCATCATTAGATAGGATTGTCCTCCTAGGTAGGGTCATCTTTATATAAAATTTTTAACGTCATGCATCATCTTTTCATAGGATTTCTGATGCTCTACTTTTCCATGCTGGGTACTTGGAACATACTTTTGTATCTTCATGTTTCATATCATTGCTATTTGTTCATCCTTATACATCTGTGTACTTCCCAAATGAATCGCAACCTAGACTTATAGTTACATCATTATACTTCTTTGTACTTTCAATTGGATCGTAACCCAGGCTTATAATATTCTTTTAATACTTTTCCTTATAAAGTATAATTCCAAATGGATCATAATCCAGAATTATAACATTCATCCAATACTTCTTCTTATAAGACTTATTTCCAAATGGATTGCAAATCAGACTTATATTATTTATCCAATATTGTTCTTTTTAGGACTTCATCATTTTGGGTTTCACAAGCTTATTACTTCCATCATTTCATACGCAGCCTCATGAAGGCTAACGAACATCACTTGTGTCTGAGTGCATGTGTAATCAAGTTCATTTTACCAAAATAATACTTCATGAGGAACTCAGAATTTTTCAAAAACTTCATGTCATCTTTATTGTCACATATTAGGGTACTACTAAAAGGGAGCATACTTAAGATCGATGAACACGTCAATTTTTTTCTACATAAATTTAGGCATAGTTTGAACATAATGTTCATGAAGGCCTAAAAGTTTGAGGAATATTCTTTAGTCCAATGGCATCACCCAATTTATAATGATCATTCATTGTCAGGAAAATTATCTTCATTACATCTTCTTCAGCAACTTGAAGATGCTAGCAACTTTGGAGAACATCCTGATCTTAAATAGGTAATCTATATATGGTAATAGATATTTGTGTCTTGATGGTTGTTTTGATTAACATCTTGTAATCAATCTCTAACTTCGTAGAGTTATCATTCTTCTTTATAAAAGAAAATGGAACTGGATACCCTCGGTCTCATAAACCCCTTGTCTTAAAGTTACTAAATTTGACTCTTCAATGGGGCCTTTGAAATCAGGGTCATGCTTGAAAGGAGGTCGATACGATACTCAACTTCTAACTATAGCTTTTAGTTCTTTTAAGTACTAGTAATTATCTTCTTCTTCTTGCATAGTACTTATACATGTGAGGAGGCAAATCAATTGACACTATAGTTCCATCATAATCCTCCTAAGAATTTTTAATCGATGTGAAGAAAAGATTTTATCTTCCATCGTCATTTGTACCATTAGGACATACTTTATGATATGAAATTATTTTCATAGGTTCATCATTCTTAAAAGTCGCTTATGTCATACAAGGATCAATGGGCTCACTAAGAACGTTGTTCATCATCATAGATAATGACAACATATGATTCAATAAGATTGATATTGGAACTATGTCAATCATCATCTTTATAAGATCAATCTAAATCAATAACTTTAACTATAACCTATATTTGATGTGACCCTTCCCTAAACTTCATCATAAAAATAAGACTTCTTTGGTTGACAATCAGATCAATGATATAGAAAGAGGATCACCTATGAGATCAAGGATATGTATTTGATCAATCCATTGAATCAATACTTCATCATCTTAGCAGGATGGATAGAGTAATTGTGATATGAAAATGATATAAAAAGGTCATATGAGACATATCAGTTGTCACATCATGAGATGTTCTATATTCATAGAGTACTTCATCTTCAAACATCATCTTTAGAAAGGAATTTTAAAGATCAATAAGACCCATATTAGCATAACCAACTATCATGAGTCAAGAGTCGTCATCTTAATCGTTCAGCTTATAGAAGAGGGACAAACTTACTTGACATAACTTCAGGTGGCGCGGTGACTGCTCGTGACACTTGCACATGGACCATGACATCATACATTAGGACATGAGAATGGCCTAACTTTAGGCTCTGATACCTAATTGTAATGCCCCCAAATTGCACTCCGCCACGTGGCAGAATACGCTTTGAAGACGCTACGGGTCATCCTTACGTGTACGTCATATTGACCAAAAAGAGACTTTGACTGATCAACAGAACATCAATAAATGTGGAATAACTAAATCATCATTAAGAATAAAGAGAGTAACATCATGAAATGCGGAAGACTTTCTTCATAGGAGTCCAAAGGAAAGCTAATACATCAAGTAATAAAAAGAAAGAAAAAGCTATCCATCATCTAAAGGACTCGATAACCATGTGCAGCCACTTACGAGCTCGATCTGTCACAATTGGCCACCATCATCATTAAGACATTGGCCTGCATTTAAGAACATGCAGGGGAGAAACCTCCCTATGAGTTTTACAACTCAGTATGAAAGTAAGATAGAAATAATCATAAGATCATGATACTAGACAAGAATCATAAAGACGACATCATCATAAAGAAGGAAAATAAACATCATCGTCATCATGTGTAACAGAGATCCTATAATTTGGCATATGGATAGGAAGTTGATAAATTGTTATCTTCTTGAGATCATAGGATTAAAGATCATGATATATCAAAATAAATCATCATTGAGGAGGCAAAAACCGATCATCATAATTATGAGGTCATCGTCATATAAAGAATCAGAAGAAATTATCGTATGATCATAGATAATCATGAAGTGAATCATCTTCTTTAATTCATGTTAATAATAGATCAAGAGATCATGGAAAGGTGTGGCAAGAGCCACTAATCATCATGAAAGAATTTTATTATTAATATGCTTCATCTTCTTCATCATCTTATTATTCATCTTTGACTTATAGTGGGATATATTTCAACCCACGGGGAGGCCTGCCTCAACCCGTCAATCATCACAACTGGCAGAGCCAGCCCATAACTGACCGAGGTCAGCACATAACTATCCGAAAATAACCCATAACTGGTCGTCACCAGTCCATCATAAAAAGAGCTCTCCATTTAACATTTTACATCTTTTATCTTGCATCTTTTAATTAAACAAATCATATTTCGATAAGAACTTTAAATCAAGATAAATGATATAATTATGGAGAGTACATTAGGGATAAAATCGACATCATCATCATCATATATAGATCAGGATTAATCACATGAAGTAAGGATTAAGAAATCATAATCATATGCCTGATTAGGTCAGAACCCGGGCCGAGTAGAGAGAAACCCGGGTCGGGTTCATACATCTCCGTCATTGGTAAAAGTCAGGGGAGATCCCGGACCGGGCTCGAGTTACACCCGGGCCGAGTCGGATCATCATCGAATCATATAGATCAAGAGTCCTAATCATCATCATCGTTACATAAGACTTAATTGGTGCTACAAGATAGGATCATGGAGATGAATCATATGTGCATAACATCTTAATCATTATTATGACTTAGATCGGGATTAAGCACATGAATCAGAGGTCTAAATATCATAGCATCATCATAATTGGTATCGAAACTCGGGTCGAGTCAGGCAGAACCCCCGCCGAGTTCATCAGAAATTATTCTCGGGAAAACAAAGAACAGCCCGGGCCGGGTTCGGGTCACACCCGGGCCGGGTCGAGTCTTCTTCTTCTCGAAATCGTCCTTTTACTCGACTGCTCATCGTGCAAGGAACTCGGTCTGGGTCGTCTTCAACTCGGACCGGGTTCGATCGATTTGTAGAGCTCGAAGAGCGCAGCAATGGCGGATCCGGGCCGAGTTCTTACGAACTCGGTCCGGAGAAGGACCTGCTCGGGCCAGGTTTGGGTGAACCCGTGCCGGGTTCATCTTTCGCAGAAACTGCGCATCGCGCAGTTCGCATTCTGTTCATCTTTTTCGGCGATGGCCGACGTCAATTAACATTATAACTCATCATGCAATAACCAGGAACGACCTAGAACATGCTTCAAGTCTAAAATCATGATTCTATGAAGAATCTATCCTAGTTCCATACCTTATTAGTTTCTGTCCAGAAACTAATCTTGCAGTCTTCTTCTTCCTCTTCCTCTTCCTTTGCCCACTCCTCTCGATTCAGGCGTGCGTCCGGCGACGTCCACCCCCTCCGGCAAGTCTCTTGGTGAAGACGACAGATTAAGGACGAAATAACGAAGGGGCGTACAAAATAGGGGAGGAAAAACTAGGGCCGACTCGTAGAGAGAAAAGTGGTTGATTTATTTGATTTGGCCTCATATTTATAGGGGAGAAATCTGAGTTTGGTTGAAAACCAACTCCTCATAAAATCTGATTTCAGATTTTATCTTTTCCTTATTTGTTTTATCTTCCTTTTCTTTTCCTTTTATTTCTTTTCTTTTTCCAAATTAAATCTCAGGCATTACACATGCCTCCATTCATACTTGTCGGTTCATCTACGTGTGAGATTCAAACACTAGAAAATAAAATTTTCATGAGTAGTGAATACTCAGTACGTGAGATAATACAAAAGGATGTAAAATCATAATCGAAATAAATCAAACGTAATCATGAAACAATCATAAGTAATCATACACTTTAATAACCATTCTCTTTTTTCCTATTCGTATTCATATTCACATTCTTATCGATATTCATGTCTATATTTTATTTCCATGTTCATGTTCTTACACTTGTTCATATTCTTATATGAACATGTAATGGAATACCCCACACAAGGTTGCAAATTCCAAATACAAGATAAATGTCTCACACAATGTTGTAGAGTTCCAGCAACAACGAAAGCTGCAAAAAAAACTCTTTAAGAAAAAAGTCTCACACAAGGTCTTTCATAATGCATGTTTTCAATTTTTATTTTGTTACTTGATTACTATCTTTTCAGTTTAATTTATCATGCATCAATACAGAGATAAAAAAGACATTTGACAATACATGAATTAATAAAATGATCCCATCATGTAATCAATTAGGATTCGAGTCAGGCTAATGCAAACCTGAGTCGAGTTTAACATGATTCGGATCGAGAGCAATGCAACTTGGATCGAGTTCTAGTATAATTCCACATTAACTTATTTTCTCTGGGAAATCAGGCAGAGTCTGAGGTGGCTCGAACAGAGTTCAGACGTTTCAACCGTCATCCGATATTGACACATAAAATTCGGCCCGAGTATGACATAAACACAGGTTCAGTTACACACCATAACTTTGTGATTTGTCAGGAAGGAGCTTAGGCCGAGTCCACTTGTGATGACCCAGATTTTTAGAATATAAATAAAGGATATTTATTTTAAATTATTGGATCTAAAAATCCTAATATTAATATTATGGATTTAATTAATTCCGAAGTTCATGGAAAATTGGAAAAGATTGTTAAAGAGATAAGAGGGAATTTGAAAGGGATTGGATTTAGTTGAGTTGTTATGATAGGAACATAATTAATCCCGGATTTAATTAAATCTGAGAAATTATGGGATGATAAGTTATTGATGGATGGCCAAGATGGATTCTAAAAGAGTCCAAGGCCTAATAAGTAGGCATTAAAAGGTGGCTGAAAATCTTTTTTCAGCCAAACAGAATTCTATCCCATAAGTCTCTTTTTTTCTCTCATTTGCACGCGAACCGAGGCACTCCGAGAGCATGCGGCGACCGATTTCGAAGCCGACGTATAAAAAAAGACCTTCCAAGTGGTGGTCGCAAGTTTTGGGACGTGGACATAGTGGAATTGCCGGCCAAAGTTCAGCGTTCGTGTAGTTTTCTAGAGAAGGGATTGCAGTTGGTTTTTCAGCCAACTTTAGATACGTAGGAGAAATCCCTATGTCATTGATTTTACGTGACATGAAATCCTATTATCTTCTCCTTTGTACTAGAAATCCATTGATATATCATACGCATAGTTTGAATATTGTATGATATAGTTATAGTGGTTAGAAAATCACATCGGAACGTGTTTCTTCGTCGATGGTAGAACCCAGCCCGGGTTTTATTGTACCCAGCCTGAATTTCGTTGAATCTGAATCGAGTTGGACTCAAAATCGGATCGGATTGTCAAATCTGGCCCGAGTTCCTATTGGTCTGGCCCGGATTCTAGCTTTGGCTCGACTCGGGTTACGGCGTGATCATGATTGACAGTGAATCGGCCGACATGGGTTCTGGCTTTGGCTCGACTTGGGTTGCAGCACGATTGTGATTGATAGTGAACCGGCCAACCTGGCCCGCGTTCACTACACACCCGACCCGAGTTTGCCCTAGCCGAGGTGGTATTGAGTGTTTCCGAACACAACTCAGATTTCAATCGACGCGGGCCGGGTTCTGAGGACAAAAAAAATATTTTTTAGATATTTTACTATGGATAATCAAATAGACATTATCAAAAATTGTTCTAGATCATCCCTGATCATAATGTAAATAGATCTAACATCATCATATCTATTAGAGTTGATTTGAGATTATTGTTATTGTTATTTCCCTTAGATCTTGTGATTCTTCATTGTATTGATTCAGTAGTTTTCCTCTGATTAGGTCCTTGTTTCATCTAAACATAAATTGTTAAAAATATGTCTATTAGGTAAACAAGATAAAAGATGGAAATTGCTGGGTCTCCATGTTCTCCGATTGTTTCTAAGACCATGAGCCATATTGATATTATTATGGATATTGTATGGGGCATATAATGTACCTAGAATATGAGACGTCATTTTTTAAGGAAGCTATGACTGTCATATGATGGCCATGGTCCCCCGCCATCACGTAGCTATTGTTAGCGTTATAATTGGAGAGCGGCTTACCGTTGTTTGATCTCCCATTGGCCTACATAAAAGAGATATGGAGTTTCCTCGACCAAGCGCTCCCTATTGAATTGGATAACTCCAAAAATTAAATTGAATCGAATTGAATGAAAATTGAATTGAATTAAATTGAAATATAATGGAATTAAATCGTGGTCATACGGATCTTGGCGTTGAGTGGCTTTGCCTCCGGCCATTGAATTGAATAGAAATTGTTATTGACCGATGACTATTGACATTGATAATGGAATTGAAAATTGTTAAATTGGATAGTACCGATCAGACATAATTGATAATTGTTATTGATTGGTCTCTTGATCCCTTTCCCTGGTTCATTTTATTGATTTATGGTTTTACGAAATTATTGATCTATCATTTATTGAGCTCTATCCTACTATATTGATCTCTTTAGTGCTCTATTATTTATCATTTCATATCATTACATTTATTGAGCACTTTTGATTTATTGTATACTATTATGGTTAGATTTAACGTACTGTGTATTTTTATACTCATGGATTTCCCCTACATCTGGATTCATGCAGGTGAAATAATAGAAGATGATGATGTAAGTTATGAGATTAGTGCACATGGCGTAGGATTAAGTCTTACTAGATTATTGATTAGCTATTTTTTTTCCACATATTTAGTATTGTGGAGTCATGGACATTTCCCACTCCTTGACATTATAGATTGTTAGACGATCTTATTATTATTTCCGCATTCTATAGAGTTTATTTTTCGCAAACATTATTTATATAAAATAGTGAAGCGTCTTTGGGACGATTCTGAGCACGTGAAAGTCACGTGGACCTCGGGGCGTTACACTGACTGAATTCGATCGGATTCGATTTTTATCGCACTGAATTTATCTAATTATTGAAGAACCTAAATCGAATCTTTCAAGCTCGAGCCGAGTTCCTATACAAAGGAATTTCGGTACCAAAAATTTTGAAATTTTGCCTTTAACTTTTTTTATCAATCAATGAATGCTTTCGACTTAAAAATAAGGGTTTTTTCCGCTGGTCCTCCTTGAACTGTGAATTTTTTCGCGTCTACTCATGACCTCTTTGAACTATACCGTCTTTTCCACCTAAGTTCATCTGTCAACCTCTGTCAATTTTTCCGTTAATTTTTATTTTTTAATTTATAAAATGACCAAATTATCCTTCTCTTTAATATTAAAAAATAAAAAATAATATATTATAAAAATAAAAAAATTACTTCGCTAGGGTGTCAGAGGACAACGCCCCTCCACACCACATTTATTTTTTTTATTTACTATTTATATTATTTTTAATTTATGAGGGTAATTTGGTCATTTCATAAATAAAAAAATTAATGGAAAAGATGGTATAGTTCAGGAGGGGTTAAAAAAATATTCAAAAGACGTGGGTCAACAAAAAAAACCCTAAAAATAAAAAGAAACTATCCTTAGATCATCGAAGAATATGTTAAAAATATATATATCCAAAAGTGAATCCAAGCATAATTAATTGGAACCCAAAATTTCAAGAATACTTTTCAGTGATCACACTAATTTTACGACGATGAATCTAGCATCCTTTGACCGAGGGATGTGTCACGAAAAGATGGTTGAAAATTTTAGCCACACTCATGCACCCATGAGAGAGAAAATATAGCTAAAAAATGAAGAAAAAACTTAAATAGAAAAGAGGAGAAAGATGTCTTGAAAAAGACTTAAGATTCTATTCAAAAGGAAAATTATCCCAAATTTTAATCTAATTAGAATTTCTAATTACATTTATTATACATAATTTATCTTTTATTTTTTACAAAATTTTGAATTTAAATAATTCATTGTTATAATTATTTATTAATTTTCGAATTTAAAATAATAATTTAATAATTTTTATTTTCTAATTATTTTTATATTTAAAATTCTTAATTTCAACCTCGTCTTAATTCAATCATTCAACAAATTTTTATCCATAATCCTCTTCTATCTTTCCAAAATAAATATTATTCTTATCTTTTAATTTTTAAAATAAAATAATAAAATAATATTATTTTATCTTCTAGATATTTTTAAACTTAATATTTTTATTTTAACTCTCATTAGGAGTCCTTTATATTCTAAACTTATGATTTGATTCAAATTAATTTTTGAATTCCTAATCCTATTATAATTTCAAGTCTTACTTTAATTAAAAATTATCTTCTCTTATTCTTCCCCTAACTATTACTTCTACTTCTTTTCAAACTTTAACTTTCTTTATAAAATCCTAAAATTTAGATTTTATTTTAATTACGAAAATTAATTTTTAATTTGAAAATTTACTGGGAGTTTCGTATATTATTTTATGGCAATTCTTGGGGGAAAATAACGTTTAAGATTTTCGTTTCAAGACAATGAATAATGTTCCTTGGTGTTTTAAAAGATAAGCCTAAAATGAGAGCTTACGCAAATTTTCTGTCACATGAGAGGGCTGGGAAAATTTTTCTTTAGAAAATAAAGTACGAAAATTCATATTTTATTTAAAGCCGAAAAATTCAAATTGCCAAATACAGAAAATAAAACAAAAAAAATCAAAGATAAACGGAGCAAAGTTTAACATTTAAACATCACACTTATAAATTCCCACTCCCAGAAGTTTTGATATTTTCCTGCTCCATGGCAGCCATCCAAATCCCCTCCTCCTCCAACTCCTCCCGCCCAACTCGTTCCATGAACCACGCCGCGCTCCTTTCCACCAAACGACTACTCTCCAACGCTCTCCGCCGCAGGCCCTTCTGCGCACTCCCTCACCATCTCTGCGCCAATTCAACGAACACCACATCCGCGACAACTACCAGCAACTGCAGTAGTAGCGGCGGCAGGAGGGCCGTGCTACGCGGATCTAGGACTAAGACCACAAGCAGGACCCCCGACGCCCTCCTCAAGGAGGAATGGCTGGATTCCCTTTCCTTCCCGTTCGACGAGCGTCCCCGCTTGATCGCTCCCAGTGTCGCCGGGGAGTCGGAGGGCGATGATTCGGACGCCGGCTGGGTCATTGGGATCGACCCCGATGTCTCCGGCGCCGTTGCTCTCTTGAAGCCCGACGCAGAAGGATGTTGTGCTCAGGTGAGTAGATGATGTTCGAATTTCGCCCCTCTTTTGTTATAATTTGTATTTCTATTCCGCTGCGGTTAATGATTTCAATCACGTATGCATTCATTTTTTTTCGACGGGGATAAGGGCCGATGCCCGGGTACACTAACTAATTAAACTAAAAGGGATCATGTATGCATTCATTGTGTTCCGAGTATGATGCCATTGTAAAGAGACGTTTTTTACGCTTTCATTAAAGGAACCGAACACCATTGATGCTGCATGGTGGTTGCAATAAAACCAGACAGAAGAATGCACGTCTAAACTGGTGTCTAGAACTTGTGATGAGTTTATGGTTTACACTAGTGCTTAATCAGTTTATGGTAGGACTTGAATGGATGTGATTGTTTTGTATCTTATTGTTGCTTGTAACCCATGGGTTTCCGAGTGCCAGGAAAGTGTTCTTTAAATTATCATCTTGATCTATTTGGTCCATATAGTACTTCTAATAAGAGTCCAACATCTGGTAATGTATTCATCGGGGAAAAAACTTAGCTGTTCTACTAGCTTCAAAATGTATACATAACTTTCCAGCAAGTTTTCATTTCATTCTCCATTTTCTACTTTGTTCTATATTTTGATGTGTAACTATGTTTTGTATTAAAAAAAACCTGATAAACTACATTGTTTCTTTTTAAAAATAAAAGATCTTATTCATTGATATATAAGCCTGAAATGTCCTGATACAAAGATCATTGAGGAGTAACCCCCTGCCAAAATACATTAGTGGATGTAGTTCTATCTAAGTTCCCTGAAAAAATTCCCTAGTCATTGGCCTTGGGAATACATGTTTAGCTTCAAAAAATTGAAACGCTGAAATTAAGTTCCAAGTATCAGTCACAATACCCGTTCAAATATATATCAGTCATAATATTAGACAGCTTCCAGGGCTGGTTGGCGGATTTGTTGAGGATAACAATAACGTTGGCTGAGTCATATTTGATCCAGACATTCTGACATCCCGATGCAAACATCTGCAGATTCTACAGCATAGGGCCCAAACCTTCTCCATCACAAGAGAACTGTTGCATCGATGTTCCTACACAAATGAAGCTACCATGAGGTGATCAGAGCAGAAAACCTGTACCTCTACCCAAAACAAGTGAAAGACCCGTCCTTGTGGGTTCCCACTGGATTAGATAAGGTTCTTTTGGAGGTGGGGTGTTGGGGGTTGTTTGAGGTTGGTCTCAGGACAATGATATTTCAGAAGTTCCTCAGCATTGGCAGGGACCTGCTCCCTCATGGCACTGTAATTTGTCTATATTTCTACTGGTTCTCGATGTATACTGACAACTACAAATTAGTTTACAAGTTCTACCATGGGTTTTTGTATGCATTTCTTTGCTAGGTTGCTTTGGATGTTATACTATTGCAATGATTCTGTGTTCACTCCTTATTGGATGTTGATTAGGTGTTTGACACACCTCATTTGCAAGTACTGGTGGGGAAAAGAGTACGGAAGCGCTTAGATGCAAGGTCCATAATACAGTTGCTTCAAAGCTTTGAGACACCAATTGGTATGAGGCATCATGGGCGTTTACATAAGGTTTTAATATTCTGCAACTATACTTTTGATATGTGAGATCCTCTCTTATACATACTGACACTGAAGTGCATAGAGCCAATAATTGTTGTGCATATGAATTTGTAACGAACATTCCTATCCTCATGTTTAGCATTAAAGGATAAACCGTATTTTTCAGTCCAAAAATTACAGGTATCGAAATGTGAGCCAATGACTTTTCAGTGTATCTATTTTGCTGGTCACTTTAACATGATATGCATAATGTAGTTTCATCTTTTTCTATTTTTAGCTTCTTGCTGATTATGTAGATTGTTGTTGTTTAATCCAGGACTTGACATTAATGTCACCTTTCTCGTTGTTTAATCTAGGGTTAGAATGAGCACAGTTCAAATGTCATTTTGATGATTTTTGTTGTAATCGACAAGTATTTCAGGATTTATTTCTAAAGATAAGTATTTAAGAATTTACGAACAGCATGCTTTAACAGGAATATGCATCACTATCAAAATATATGTTTATTTAGAGACGCTAATAATTATACAAAAACTTTGCATTCTACATGCAGAATTATTACTCATTTGCTTGGCTCAGACATTTTCTCTGTTCGGAAGTACTTGAAGGAGTTTTTATCTGAAAAATAAATAAGATGGAAAATGGAGTGTGTGTGCAGGTGATGCATGGTCATGTCACCATAAACATAGAATGGATATGTTGAACCATTGAACTAATGGAGTGATTACCCTCAAAATGAAAACAAGATTGTCAGTTGCAGGAGGATTAACATAGATGTGCCTTTAATATTGATGATGGTGCATTGCTTTGGATTTGAATTGATGAGCAATGTAGTCGAGGATGTAACCTAGTTACTCCTTTATTCTTTGATTTTTGTGGGTTTCATCACACGGTCAGCACATCCCCTTTAGAAACCAAGTGAAAGAAAATTTGATAACTTATTCAGAGGTCTCCTCTTTTTCGGTTCCCTGTTAACTGTTTACCCATTACTGACTAGCTATGAAGATTTCGATGATTATGTATAATGAAATTTAGTGCTCCTAATGAATATTTTGTTTACTAATAGGAGAACCTTTTACTGCAGGTACCACAGTCTATATCGAGCAGTCTATTCCTTTTCCACAAGATGGAAAACAGGTTTAAATTTGCTCCCCTTTCTTTATTCTAATTTTAGTATTTGTCATTTGAACCAGCTTTTTCATTTTATGCTATTTTAAGGTCTGAGGAGAAATAAAACTTTTCTTTTTGCAAAGAAAAAAAACTTGTGTGCCTTGTTCTGAGTACTTGGAATACTTTTGACTGTCGAGACTAGTATTATGTTCCATTGAATGAAATGAAGAATATATATCTTACTAGCTTTTTCTTGGAACACATCAACATGTTAGCAAACATTTGCAGAGATTGAAATTGTATCGGCATGGCACACATATGTAGTTGTACAACGAAACAGACCAAACACTAGTAGAGATCGACTGTGTCTGTTTTGGGCATGCCAAGAAGATACTCTTCTTTTTTTGAGAAAGCATGGTTGTCAGGTTTTGCAACCATCAAGTACCATCCTCTTCATTTAAATGTTCAATAAAATGACGTGGAAGTATCACATATCTCAAACGTAGGTGTTCTCTCAATGTGTCATTATGTAAAGATTATGTCTCACTACCAAGAACTACTGGTTGGCCAAGAATTTTGGAGTATTTGACATTATGGAAAGTAAAATGGGGAAATTTCAATGTTGGGATGTCTAATGGAACATCATCAGTGACAAAGTTGGCGTAAGCTACATTTGCTTCGTAAAAATAAGTTTGAGGAAAATGAATTCTGAAAAATATTTGGATAAAGTATTAATCTTCCTGTATTTGGTTGTAGTACTGATAACATGCTAAATAGTAAACTAATTATTTTTTTATACATATGGATGGAGGGAATCTGACTTTGGAAAATGTTCCACCCTTTTTGAGGGTTAGAACTTAGAAGAAATGTTTGTCCCCAAAAATTGTTTACATTTTTTTTTTCATTGATCAAGCTTTCCTAGTTGTCAAATGCAGGTAAATGATGAAAAATAATTTCCTGAAAAACATGTTCCCTGAAACAAACACAATCTTAGATAGTCAGAAATGTCATTCTTGAATTAGTATTTTGAGTTATCTTGAATTCTAGAAGGGACCTTATGTATAAGCGTCCTCTCATGAGAAAACTGATCATGGGTGAATTAATAAATGTATATTTCTTCATCCTAAAAAAACTTCAATGACCCTCTTCTCTTTTCTATCTCAATATAGCAGTCCTAACTGCATATATTTGAACATAGTTACTTTAGCATCCTAATGGCATCTGCTCATTCTTTTAATGAAGGGATGGTGGAGTGGAGGGTTTACGTATGGACTGTGGCTTGGAATTCTAGTTGCATCAGGATTTTCTGTGGTGCCTGTGACATCTCATCTTTGGAAGGACCATTTTGAACTTTATGGAAGTTCCATTACCAAGGTTTGTTCTGTGCATTGACATCTAGGTGCTGCATAAAGTCATTTTATTTCTGAGGTCATGTCTCTGGTAATTATCATTTGTTGAATAGCTGGTTGCATGTAAAAGGATTCCAAAACTAGGTAACCTGATTACCCTAGTTGGCTTTCAGAATATAACACATTTCCTGTTGTCTCAACTGATTTGCATATTAACTTATATCCTCATTTATGCTGTCGAAGAAAATTACAAAGACAAGCTCTTGGTATTTCTGTATGATCAATCAGATGCATGGTTTAAACAATAGACTAGCAATTTTTTATCAGACGTCGGCAATAACTATATATCTTTTATATTTGCTTTCTTGTTTTTATTTCTACTATACCGCAACTCGAAGATCCCAACAGTAAGTTCAAGCTAGGAGTCTACAAATTACACCGTAGATCTTTTAGCTGCATATGATTACTTAAGTCCTATAAACTATGGAGTTATTCAGTAACCCTATGATGACTACTGTCTCTGAATAAATGTCACGTTTTCTCCCTGCAGGATGATAGCAGAAAAGCAGCGTCAATTTTGTTTCCTTCATTAGAGTCATTCCTTAAAAGAAAGAAGGATCATGGTGTGTTCCTTTAACCTCCTTTTAAATATTAGACCTTTCTTTTTATTTTATCGCGAACACATTTCTTATGATATCCATAACTTACATGTAGGAATCTGTGCATGTGTTTTTGCAGGTCGAGCTGAGGCTCTTCTGATTGCTGCTTATGGTAAGGGTCTTAAAATTCACCCAGAGTTGGTTGCATCACAAGTGGCTTCACAATAACCTTCACAGTGGAAGGAAAAATACAATACTGGGCTTGCCTCCCTTGGGAGAATGTTACTTGTCTTCTGCATGCATAGAGGCCAGCCAGTATGATGGAAGTACTCGAATTGATGCAGAAGTCCAAAATGAGAGTATCTGAAATTCCTGTCATCATGAATGGAGTTTCAGATTTAGCCAGGAATACTCCATTGACAATTTGGCTCCCAAAGTATTGCCTACTCTTCAGTACAAGATTATTTATGTACTTAATGCATTCATGAAATCATGCACTCAATTTATTTATCCTGTATGAAACCCGAAAGCACACGTTATCATCTATTTTGTTGACTATTAGACTTTATGGGAGCATAAATAGTTTCCATTTCTGCATTTCTGGTAGTCGGTGAAAACGTTTGTGCAAAAAATATTTGTAATGTGTACTAATTGCAAGCTCAGAGGATTCCCAATTCTGGCACTCAATTTACCAATCAGCGGATTACTTACCAACCATTTCTCCAGGGCTCTTTCAACTCCTGTTTCAGTACATTTCAGTTTATTCAAATAGATCACGCTCTTTTCTTAAAAAAAAAAAGGATTCCCAATTCTGGCAGTGAGGGAAATGGTTGCACAGCTCCATCGTCATCTTCAGAAATGCACTTCAGATTGTCCATACCTCTTAAAGACCACAAGAGAGTTCAAGCGCCAAAGTGGTGGAAGTTGATGCAGTCGTGTGCAAATATTCCAAATGAAATTCTCCCAAGTGTAGACATTCCGTCACCCACTGCAGGAAACTTCAATCGGTTGTAGTCCCATACCTTCAAGATCTGTATTCCACCAGGTGGCTTCGGTTCTTCCAGCAATCTCTTCATTTTCTTCATTCAAGTTAGAGTCCCCACCCGTACTACCAAAAAAAGCACTGTTAACTGACTTTGATCTAGATCTTTGGAGTGAAGGTTCACTCGTCTCGCCTCTTCAACGTCTTTCACGTACCGTATATTATATAGCTCTAGTTTGGTTGAAAGGTGAAGTCCTTTCAGCTCTTCTATGCCCCTTCCATCTTCATCGCTCACGATGTTACATGGTTAGTCATTCATTCCGTACCTGATGGCATCTTCCTCATACAGTAACATTCTAACATGTATGAAGATGGAGATTTCTGAGGGCAGACATGAATTGCACCCTTTCAGGTAGCTTTGCACAAATTTGTACATTCACTACGTGTAAGTGGAGCAGTTTATATATGGATTCAGGCAACATGTACAACTTGTCAGATTCAGAAGATCCAATGTCTTTAAATGGAGTAACGTACATATATATGGATTCTGGTAATTTATGTATCAATGTGCGGAGGTTCAGTGATGCTTTCATCTTTGGTTTCACCTCGAAGTAGTCAACCCCTAAGCTGACAAATGATGGACATTCTTTTGATGTTGCATCTTCAGGGGGAATCCATCTGATTGTGATATGCATTCCTTCTCAGCAATGGATTGCACAAGATCCCGAACAAGATCATGCACACTGCAAGCTGTTTCAATGAAAACTCGTTCTTGAATCTCCGTAGGAGGAAGAAGTCGTCAGCTCTTGATTCTTTTGCTGCATACTGAAAAGTTCTCTTGAACAAGCTGATTAAAAACCTCTCTGCGGGATTTCCCAGGTATGTGAGAGAGAGAAAAAAAAGGAGAGGGGACGCCCCTTTCTCTCTCCTCTCGCACATAAGAGAGAGAAAGGAGATGCAAATGCCTTCACTCTCCTCTTTCTCACTCACAAGCGGGGCTACCACTTCCTCCCCTTCTCTTTTCTCTAGTGACAGAAGAAAAAGGGGAGGCAGCAGCTCTCTTTTCTCTAGAGCATCTATCTTTTTTGTTTTGTTTTATCTCTCTACATCATTTGCGTCTTCATTTTACGCCGTACAGCTTATGACTATGCATTGTTTTTTTCGGTGAAAATATTTGAATTATATTTTTTTTCCAATATTAAATTATAAATTTTAATAGCCGAACTTATTTTAAATTTGACACTTAAAGTATTTCTTTTCTAATAACTATATACATTTTTGCTCCTTACTCTTTAATATGAAAAAATTGTAAAAAATAAAATTAAAATATTGTTATCAATTGACATTTTATCTGGGTTGATTATTTTTTATCTTTAAAATATTTTTATTGTAATATGAGACTAAGGGTCAAAATGATATTCCATAATTGAACTTAATAAAATTTAGTCTAAAGTGTCGAATTTGAATAAGTTTGGGAATTAAAATTTATAAATTTATAGTTTATGATTAGATGAAGAAAAAAACTATAGTTCAGGGGTATTAAAAAAATTAACCTTATTTTCTTCTTTTCTCCTTCGGCGCAAACCTTGGTTGACGCAAACAGATTAAGAGTTGATCATCCAACAAATAATCATATTGTTGCAAATAATAAACGTACGACCCCCTACGTACCTTTGTTTGGATCCATTTACGTACCTCTATTTGATCACGCTATTGTCGTTCTCACGCCTTGCTATTGCACCTTATTGTTTGCCACCGAACCAAACCTTGCATCGCGCCTTCTGTCACCTCCTCCGGAAAGAAATGTCTTTCGAATGCATGGCCGGTTTTTAAATCCCTAATTGTCAAATACTTGATAACTTCAAATGCCAGCCAAATTTAATCTTTTGATCAATCTCTTTTAACCAATTCTGATTTACTCTACTAACTAAATAAATTTTGATTTAATTAAATAAACTTATAATAAATTTTATCCTCAATTTAACTCCTATAAATTTTCTTTATTTGCAGAATTATTAATTATAATAAAATTAACGATCATATTTTTCAGAATAAAAATAATAAAATATTCTTATTAAACATCGAAAATTAGGGTCATTGCAGCGGATTATATTAATGAATTCTGGTCATGTTTATGAATTTGTAGTGAGACCTTGTTGTCCAAGACCTTGTCCTAGAGCTCGGGTTTGAATTGCGAATCCAAAGAGGAAAAAAATGTGACTTTTATATTATATTAAAGTGATAAATTATATTGAACTATTATAATTGTTATATTAATTAGTTTTGATTTATTATTATGAAAAAATAGTATTGTTTTTGTGATGATTGATTTATGTCTCACGTGATCAAGTTTGTAATAACTAATTTAAAAAATAAAGATAGACATTTTACATAAACAAAATAAAATTCGAAGATTATGAATTATCATATTCATTAATTGTCTTTGGATTGAATGAATAATTATTATTGAATTGAATGATAGAAATATTGTAAGTAAAGAAAGAATAATTCAATCTCTAACAAAAATTATGATTGTCATGTTGTACAATCTCTCACCCTCACTATGCAACAAATTTGAAGAGTCTCAAATTGGATAGACTTTTCTCTTGGACGTGGAGTTGCCATGGTGTGCACACACCATTTGTCATTGATGCATGAAAGTACAAATGGCATTCCATTAAAAATCAATGAGAACTTTCCTCATTGCTTAGTAAGATAGAAGAAATTAAGAAATCTTCTATAGCATTCCGAGATTTCAACAAGGGCAACAAAGTAATTTAGCTCAAGTTTAATGAATAAAAGGAGAATTTGTGAAGAAATATGAATATGATTAGAAAAGGAATGGAAAGAGAAAGGAAAGACTAATCCTATTCGGAGAAGGAATTAGAATTTAAGTAGAATTAAAAGTATGGTTAGAAAGAAAAAAGAAAAAGAAAGAAAAATTTAATCCCATTGAGAGTAGGAATTGTGGTTAGATTAGAATCAGGGATTTCAATTTGATTTGATATTCAAATAAAAACTTAATGAATATAGGACTTCCAAATAAGATATGATTGTGAGTTTTATGGCTTAGAAATATTTCAGTCATTAAAATAATATTTATTATTATTTTAATAAAAAAATAGATGATAAAATTATTATATTAAGTAATTCCGAAAATTAGAGAAAAGAAGGAAATAAAAAGATAAAATCAAAGTAGAGGTTGATTGAGAGTAATTAATGATTTGATATGAGAGATAAATAGGAGTTATAATAGACATTTGAGATAAGTATGGTTAGGAAATAATTGGTCAAATTCAAATTTAATTAAATATGAATATTTAATAGAGAATAATTAATGATGAATGATTATGATTAATTGAGAATTAGCTTAAGGTTCAATAGGAGTCGAAAGCCCTAGTTAAAAATTATAAGTGTTTCGAAGCTCCCACATAGGATATCAACGCCTAAGTGTTGTTCATGGGATTTTTGGAAATCCACAGAGAGCGATCGAAGATTGATGTTCGTGCAACTGACATACAATAGAGGACATAGTTAGTTTTTCAACAAACTTAAGGTACGTAAGAGATCTCTATATCATTAATACTCTCAAGACTCTTGTCATATAATTGAAGTTTAGTATGGATTAATTATTTATAGAATTGCATTATGACATAAAAAATAGGATCGAAAGTCATGCCAAAAAATGCATCTTCCTGACAACGGTAGAACTCGACTCAAGTTCTGCATTGCCCGGCCTGAGTTCCTATGATCCCAGTGCAAATAAGATTGAAATTAGACTAGTCCAAAGAACCCAACCCGAGTTTAATAGAGCGTGGCTCGAGTTTCCTTCGGCCAAGGTGAATTTTATGGATTTTAGAACATGACTTGAGTTCTCTATGATACATGTCGAGTTCTAGAGGGTCAAAAGTATATTTTGAGTATTTTTATGTATTTAAAATATTGTTATTTATATAGTTTGACCTTGATTATATCATCGTCATACCTTATCATATTGTCATCATATCATATCATATTGATTATAATCATAGTTGATACTATTATCATCAACCTGATCTTATTGTTGATTGTGATATTGAGATGTTGACCTTATTATTAATTATTCATGATCAAATTATTATCATATCAGATTGATAATTTAATTAATAATTATTTAATTGTGATATTTATTGACTTTTGGCCAATTGATAATTGCTTAAAGACGATTAACTGATAATTGGTATTGAATCGAATTGAAATAGAATTGATATTAAATTGAATGGATATTGATCATTAGTAATTGATGAATTATTATGATTGATCAATTGATTATTATTTATTATTAATTGATAATTGTCCTGATCAATTATAGATTTCTTGTAGATAATTGTTTATTGATCTTTTATTCATATTGATACATGATTTATACATATCTTGTTATGGGTAACCCTACGTACAGAGTTCTTTCATTGGACTTTGTCAATGTACTTGGATCCGTGTAGGACGAGACAATGATGATTCCAAGACGATTGATAGCTCCTCTGACAGATGACATGCACATGAATATAAGATTCATTATTGTATAGGTGTAGGCATATGAACTCACGTATTATTGGAAATTGTAAAAGAGTATTGTAAATTAGTCCGCCAATGTAAGTCAGTTGATTGGTTAATGTGAAAGAAAAAGTTAAGTTATAAAATTGAGTAATGTCGTAGAGAAATAACCTTCTAGACGGACAAAAAAATTACATTACAACTGTCGCACGAATTAAATGGATAATTAATATTGACACGATATCGATATGGACAATTGAATTTGATAATGAAAAATATTAATTGTTAAGTGATCAGACCTAATTAATAAATTGATAAATATTGCATGTAATGGAAGAAAACATGAATTATTAGCGCCTGTAGAGTGATCTCATGACCACGTGTTTAGAGCATGTGTTTCAATGAGGTTAAAACATAAATCTAATATAAAATTCATAAGTTCTAAAATTAAAGCTCTAAAATCTTATTTATCGATCGTACTAGAGTTTTATTTGAAATAGGAAGAGAAATTGAAATACTAGAGTATCTTAGTAGAGTTTTATATGAAATAGGTGGAGGAATTAAAACCTTAAAGCTCTAAAATCAAAAGATGAAAAATTCTAATAAAGTTTTAATCAAATTCCAACATTTCTATCATTTGTGAAAAATGGCACTCAATTTCTTGATGTTACATGAGGCCCGAAGCGGCACGTTCTTCATCTAATTTTTAGATCACGACTTTTATGGCAATTCTGTTTATGTCCATTTCCGGCAGCCGGTGAAAAAAATTGAGTAAAAAATCCTTTTAAGTAATGAGTAGGAATTGCTACCTCAGAGGATTCCTGAATATGTTCAGGAGTCGTGATCATTCAGCTTCTATACATGCACAAAGAATCATATCCAATGAAAATATTGATCTTAACTCGACAGTGACAAAGAGAATTTGCATGTTTTATATATTACATTTGCATGTTTCATAAAGCAACTCAACGACCACAAAGGAAGCTTGATAATTTGGCATGGAAGTTAGGGGCTCTGATATGTCTCTCTGGGATGTTGGAGACGAGGTGCCAGTATTCCCCACCCCTTGTGCATTTCTTTTCAAGTTCAGGACACTCCTTTATAAATAACTCTTTGAGGTTGGGCAAACCTTGCTGCAAGCATTTGGGTAACGACGTCAGCTCAGAGCATTTAGAGATAAACAAGTCATCAAGATAAGTGAGCCCATCTTCCCCTAATTCCAACGAATTTAGTTTGCAACAGTCCATCAGTATTATCTTTTTGAGAGATGTGACTTGGCCGGGCACTTGTTCTACTGTTGTCAGGGACACGAGATTTGGGCAATCAAGAATGCGAAGTTCTTTTAGCGACGCAGGGCATCTCAGCGTTAATGTCATCAGACTTTCGCAGGAAGAGAACATGAAGAATTCAAGCTGAGGCGGAAGACATGCGTCCATGTTGGATGTCGTCGCCTCGGTCACTTTCTCGGTACACAACTCTCTCAGGGAATTCGAACCCCGGAGCACTTCAAACAGATTGACCAGATCTTGGCACTTTACGGACCATATCTCGAGGCGCGAGAGAGAGGTCATGCATCTCCAAAGTCCCGAGCGCCTTGACGAGAACATCCAATCGCAATCCTTGAGCGTCATGCGCCTAAGGCATGAGCCAAATACAGTCATCTCCTCCTCCTCCGGATCACGCCACGTCAACGCTACCTCGTCACATTCCGTAAGGCGCAGTACTTCGAGGCGTTGGAGATGCCTAAAGGAACCCAGCCGGATCTTCTTGCTTTCGGATAATGTTAAAAATTCGAGACAGGACAGCAATGGCCTTGAGCCGGTCAATTCTGGACATTCCTCTATTACCAAAGTAGCAAGAGATGGGAAGCAATTCGACATGGCTTCGTCTGCGTTCTTGTTCTTCCACCAGACCTCCAAGCTCCGAAGAGAACGCAGCCTCAATTTTTTCAGCGAGGGAAATACTGGCACAGTACTGGTGTCGCCTGCGGCATCGTCGTCGTCAGAGATAATGTATTTCAAGTTATCTAAATGGTTTAAAGACAACACCTCAAGAGAGTTCAAGCGCCAAAGCGGTGGAAGTTGATCGAATCGTGTGCAATATTCCAAATTAAGTTCCACGAGGTGTATACATCGCATCATCCATGCAGGAAACTTCAATCCGTGACAGTCCCATATCTTCAACATCTTTATGCTGCCAGGAGGCTTCAGTGCTTCCAACACTTCCGCTCCATTTTCTTGATTCAAGTTAGTAGCCGCCTCGTTATACATTGAAGCCAAAACAGGACCTGCTTCTCTCCAGCAGAGTGTCAACATATGTAGATCTTTGGAATGAAGATTCACCTGTTTGGCCTTTCCAACGTCTTCCACGCATCTTAGATTGTATAGCTCTAATTTGGTTGAAAGGCGCAGCCCTTCCAGCTCTTCTATGCCCCTTCCATTTTCATTGCTCACAACGTACACCGTTAGTGTTTCTAGGCTGGTCATTCGTCCCATACCTGCTGGCATTTTACAGAGACTGTTACATCTATCGAGATTCAGAATCCTGAGGGCAGACATGCATGGCATCCTTTCAGGAAGCTTGCACAACTTTGTACATCCATCGAGATTCAACACTTGTAAGTTGAGCAGTTTATATATGTTTTCAGGTAACTTGTACAACTCTTCGCATCTAGGAAGATTCAACGTCTGCAGGTGGAGCAATGTACATATGGATTCTGGTAAATTTGATATTCCAACATCTTTTAGCTCTAGAAACCGTAGATGTTTCCAAACTTTGGTTGGAAGCCCGTGACGAACCCCCGCTTTTAATTGCAACACTCTTAAGGAACTATATTGTGTAAAGATATTGGTATCCTTTTCCGTGAGGGAATAATTTATCAATGTGCGGAGGTTCAGGGAGGGTTTCATCTTTCTCAATAATGGAAAATCGCGCCATTTGCCCGAATACCGATCTAACAAACCTGACAAATGATAGGTGTCCTCTGATTCTGAAATTTCAGGGGATTCTTTTGATAGTGATATGCATTCGTTGCCAACGATGGATTGTGCAAGATCCCGTACAAGATCATGCATACTGCAAACTTCTAGAGTGAAAATTTGGTGTTCATCAACTTGGCCTGGGCGGCCGAACCAATTTCTCCGTGTTTCTGGTTTTAGATCCTGAAGGAATGACCTCTGAACCAGCTGCATAAAAGTCTTTTGCCCTTCAACATATAATCTTTTGCTAGAAGGAATAAAACCGTGAGCCATCCACATTTGGATCAATGCCTCCTTCTCAATCGGCTTACCTTTTGGAAGTAGAGCACAAAAGGCAAAACATCGCTTGGAATAGGAAGGCAGATGCTTATAGCTCAGTCGCAGTGCTGGTAGGATCTTATCATTCTCCATATTCCACAGGCTACTTTCTCTAATCGCCAACCAGTCGTTTCTGTCTGTCCTCTTGTACAGTGAGCTCCCCAGCATCTTTACCGCAAGAGGCAGCCCCTCACATTTCCTAACGATGGCCTTTCCAATCTCAACTAGTTCTTCCGGCCTCTCATCTCCAGGGGCAAATGCTTTGCTACTGAATAAGTCCCATGATTCATCCTCCGACAAATACGACAAATCATGGCTTTGGAGTGTTCGGACAGTTATCTCCGCCACACGGTTGCTGCGAGTGGTCACAATGACTGCACTTCCTTCCTTCCCGCCGCAGTCCAAAATGCCTCTCAATTTCTCCCACTCATCCCGATCTTCCTTCCAAATGTCATCTAGCACGATCAGAAACCGCTTACCGTTCAGTGCTTCCCTGAGACGGCGTTGCTTTGATTCCAGCGTAGACTGTTCAGGCATCTGTTCTACAACGATTGACGATACAGCGCGTTCAATGATCTTTGTCATATCCCAATCTTCCGAAACGTAAACCCATCCGCGCAATTGGAAATGGTTCACCACTCGAGGGTCACTGTAGATTAACTGAGCCATGGTTGTCTTGCCCAGGCCTCCCAGGCCAACTATGGGAAGCACTGCAAGGTTCTCACTATTGTTGTTAATTAGCATCGTAACCATCATATCTCTAGCGTCGTTCCTTCCCACCACATCAGATTCGACAACAAAGGAGCTTGTTTCTTCGCTGTTGGGCGTATTAGTTTTACGTTGCTCATTATTATTAACTGCAAAGCGAAACGCTTTACCCGCTGATTCGATTTCTTTTATCCTTTTTAAGATGTTCGTCAACTTCCATCCCATCTTCACTCGGAATAGAATTTGATTGTGGGAAGAAAAGAAGTCGCGTACCTTCTTTCCGGACACCTTATTATTACCATTCTTCCCAGCCGCAGCTTCCATCGCCGCTGCCTTGTGGCGCAGGATCTCATAGTTGAATTGATCGACAACATCCTCGGCCTCGTAAGCTGTTTTTTTCAGAGCATCAAGCCACATCCTCACGCCTTCTTGGCTCCGCTTCTCCTCTGCATCTGCAAGCACGTCCCGGATCGTGGCCAGAAGTGTCTGCAACTTCTCCAGTTCGTCCTTCAAGCCCCACGCCGCTGCGAATGAACCTTGTATAGGTTGTGCAATCGAGGCAGCCAGTTCCCACACGATGGAACTAACGAGTGCTTCCAGTGCCATTGGTGCTTCCGTCCCTGAGAGAGAGAGAGAGAGAGAGAGAGAGAGAGAGAGAGAGAGAGAGAGAGAGAGAGAGAGAGAGAGAGAGAGAGAGTGAGTGAGAGTGTTCAGAATGTGGAAGAGATGGATGGAAATGGTGGTGTTGCGGACGACGTCTAGGATCATCTATATCGTGATGTGTCTGTGTTACAAAGTCTTCCACAATAATTGAGGCATCTCGGGGATCTAAGTCAACCAAAACTGATAATTACAAAAATAAAATGGCCTATCTTGACAACAACATTTCTGTGTAATGATCGAGTGTTATGATTACAAGATATCAAGAGAGTCCGCTGTCTGGTTACGGTTGCTGGGGAGAAAAGTTTTCAGAAAAATGCCAAAATGGAATAAAAAGTGTCAAATGTTAAGGGTGCTTCTTTTAAAAAAGTCTACGAGGGTAGCTGAGACGTCTTGTTGGTGAGCTTGATGTATGAAAATGTTGAGTTTCCGTTTAAATTAAGAAACGGTGAATTGTGTGGTGGTAAGTAATTATTAACAAGTGATGCATGATTATTGTATATCTTTTTTGCACAAGTGTAAACGCACTTGTATAACTTTCCAACCAATAACGCTCGGTTGAGTGAGCGTTCGATGGACTGAGTGCCACTTCTCACGACTTATATATATATATATATATATATGATTAATGAAGATGTAACGTCCTCAAGTCAATCAATTTCACGTGGTGAAAATTAATTTGAAGATATTATAAATATTATGATAATGATCATTATATTGATCAAATCTCAAGTAAGAATTGAGACATATCAGTAAAAGAAAGAATAAAAAAAGAAAAAATAACATATATTGTGAAAGTTCATAAATGGCTACACCATTCATAAATAAAATATTATAAAGTATATCAGTGATTTATAAATGCAAAAATAAATAAAATAGATAAATAGATCTTTTGATTAATGTGTTTTATCATCGTGTGATATTTAGTTTCAAATTTAAAAAGGTAACTCGATTACATCTCAAAAAACACGAATCCTTATTTGAAAATTAGGCTGAAATCGGCTTTATTATTAAACGGGGCAAGTCATGACGCGTGTGGGTGGTGGAGACGTCTCGTTGATCAGATGGATGAGTGTGGAAAAGTTTGACTTTCCGTAAATGGTGAATTGTGTGGTGGTAGGTGATGCACGAGGCGTTTCGTCTAATTATTAACAAGTGATGCATGATTATTATTGTATATCTTTTCTGTCAATTGAGTAATGATCGAGTGTTATGATTACAAGATATCAAAAGAGTCCGCTGTCTGGTTATAGTTGCTGGGGAGAAGTTGTCAGAAAATGCCAAAATGAACAAATGTTGTCATTTCAACTTGCATTTAGAAATGGAATGGAATCGCAGTGTATTTGAATGAAATGAAATTTAATAACGAAAAATAAAATAGTTAATGTGATTAAAAAATAAATATAATTTAATAATTATTTAAATTTAAAATAATTATTATTATATATAATATAATTTTATAAGTAATAAAAATAAAAGTATAAATAAAATTTTTTATGAAAAATTCTTTGTTAAAAATATATTATTTAAATATAAAACTTAAATTTTAATAATTTATATTTAATAAAATACTAATTTTTAATAGAATAATAAGTAATAAATAATAATATATCAATCTCTATTATAAATATTTTATATTTAATAAATTAAAATTGTTTTATAGAAGAAAGGTAAAAAAAATAGAAAAAGAAAAACAATTAAAATATAAAAGAAATGTTAAATAAAAAACAAAGCCGTCTGATTTGACAAATACAATGGAATCAGTCACCGGAATAAGAGTCACGTGACATTTTAATTTCAAAATTAAAAACGTAAGTCGGTTCCATCTCAAAAAAAGTGAAGAACACGAATCCTTATTTGAAAAATTAGACTGAAATCGGCCCTGTTCCAACTTAATTTCATTATTAAACGGGCAAGTCATGATGGTTGTTGAGACGTTTTGTTGATCAGCTGGATGAGCGTGGAAAAGTTGACTTTCCATAAATGGTGAATTGTGTGGTGGTAAGTGATGCACCAGGCGTTTCGTATTTAACGACTCTGATTTTTTAGAAATAAATTAAAGATATTTAATTAATTATTTGGATCTAAAAAATTATTATATAATTTTATAGAATTATTAATTTTGAGATTGATAGAAATTAGAGAAGTTGAAAATATAAGATGAAATTTGAAAAAAGATGAAAATTGTTATAAGTATAGTTATTTAAATTTGGATTTAATTAGTCTTAAATAATTAACAAAGATTTATTAGTCATGGATGGTCAATTCATGACAATCTCTTTATTGCTCAAGAGATCATCCATTCCATCACCAAGGGTAAAAGGAAATTCTTAATTCTTAAAGCTTATATGAAAAAAGGCTTTTGACAGGTATCTTGGAATGTAATAGAATAATTACTTATTTTAATGAATTTTCCTTCTAACATCATAAACTGCATTATGGCATGTACTAGCACTCTTTCTACTTACTTCAAAATTCATAAGGGACTTAGACAGGTAGATCCTTTATCCCCATATCTTTCATAAACATTCTCCTCTCTTATGAATCAACAGGTTAATCTACATGACATTGTCCCCTTTTCCATTGGTAATATTGCCATCAGCCATCTTTTATATGCTCATGATCTTTTAGTATGTATAGCAGCTACTTTTTCAAATTGCAAGAGACTTATTAAAAATTTTTATCATTATAAATCTCTCACAAACCAAACAATTAATCTTGAGAAATCTTCCATCTATTTTCCCCCAAGATTCAATTCCAGGGGGAAAGCAATCATTAAGAATATTCTCAACATCTCTGTTGGATCCTATCCTTTCATGTAACTAGATTTTCCTATTACCTATAAAAGGCTCACCTGTAAGTGCAACATATCACAAACAAACTCCAAGATAAACTGAGGCGGTTAGAAAATGAAGACTCTTAATCAAGCTAGCAAATCAATTCTAATTAGTTCTACCTTGCATGCCATTCCAAAATATCCTCCCTTGAGAAAACTTTTTGGGGATTCTTATGGTCTTCCTCTAGGGATAAAAGAGGTATTCACCTAATATATTGGTCAATTGTGCAATTTGACAAAAAAGTTGGGGCTTGGGCTTAAAGAATTTATATCACATGCAACATGCTCTTTTATGTAAAAGAACTTTGAATATCCTTAACGAGTCCAAATCCTTGTATTCTAACCTTGTCATCTGCAAGTATGATATCCCTCGCCCTTGGCAGTGGACTTCGACCTGCTAACACATGGAAACTTACTATTCATTCTCTTGATGTCATCAAATTGGGGCTGCGGAAAAAAAATTGGAAACGACAGTGATACAAATGCTTATTATGATCCATGGTTAGTTAATGTGCCTACAAGTTTCATGCCTACTTTTGTAAATGTTACTTCTCCTGTTTGCTCTTTATTGGTCACAGATTTTATCCGTAATTCCCTGTGGAATGCTGATTTACTGTTGGATTATTTTGCTCCTTCCCTGGTTGACAGAATTTTGGCTATTAACATCCCTACTTTCCCCTATGATGATTCATGCATTTGGGCACCAGATGGTAATCCCACTGCAAAATCTGTTTACAACTATATATGCAAACCCATCGAGCCGTCCCAGTTAGCTGGATGGATGGTCAGGTTGGAATATAGTTTGGAGGCTGAAGATTCCCCCCCCCCAGTTCAAATATTTTCATGGAAATTTGCTCACAACCGGTTACCCACTAATCTCGGTCTTTCCATGTTTAATCCTGCAATTTCTCCTACTTGCCCCTTGTGTGGTCATGCTGATGAAACCGTTACGCACCTATTTTTTCAATGCCCTTCTTCACTTTATATTTGTCATATTTTTCAAACCAATACACATTTTATCTTCAATTACTTTAATACTTGGCACATTGGGGAGTGGATTTTTTAAGGTTCCTCCGATCCAAATTCTTGCTCCAATTTTCGCAAACTGTTTGCTTTTACTTTGTAGGGAATTTGGCAGACTCGGAATGATGCTATATTCAACTCCAATCTGATAACCACAATTGTGACCTGATCCCATGTGTTGGCTAGCTATAATGAGTGGCATCCATACAATATGTCTGAGGGGACTTCCCTGAGTCCTCACCTTTTGAAGAGTTGGGAGCCCCCACCTCCATCCTAATTCAAATTGAACACGGACGGCTTCTTTGTGGAGCGTAAAGGCTAGTTAGTTACATCTGCTAACTCCAAATTTTTTTGTGCAGGGGCAATTAATAGATTTTTCATTTTGGCACTCGCAACTGAGGTTTGGGCAATTTGTTATGGGATGTTGCACAATTACAGGGCGGGGATACACAAACTTATTGTTGAATCGGACTCAAAGATTGTTGTTGTTGTCATCAACAACTCCAAACCACCTCCTTGGCACTTACACAACAAATTTAACATCGTCAAAATTATTTCTAAAAAATTTGATAGTTTCAAATGTAGTCACACTAACAAATGTGCGAACTTGGAGGTTGACTTAATTGCTCGCAGAGAGTCATCTTCTAATTATTTTTGGATGGAGGAGTTCCACTATTTTTGTATCCAAACACTAGTAACTTATCAATGTGATGCAGCGTGCTTTTTGTTTTAAAAAAAAACTACCATGAATACTACTCCTAACTACTCTTTAGGATATGTTCATGTTTCCTCTGATTTTATCTCCTCCCTGAAGAAAACTTTTAGGGGATTTCTGTGGTCTTCCTCAGGGGATAAGCAACTAGATAAGAAGGATGAGGGGCTGGTTATTAGAAGACTGCACTATATGCAACATGCCTTGCTGGCTAAAAGGATCATGGCCATACTAAACCATTCTAATTCTCTTCCTTCTACTCTTGCCAACATTAAGTATGGTCTCCCTCATTCTTGACGCAAGACCCTCTTCTTTTGCACTAGGCCAGCTTGATCTTGAAAACTTCTATCTACTTCAAGTTCTTGATGCTATCAAGCTTGAGCTGGGAAAACAAATTGGTAATGACATTGGTACTCATGTTTATAAAAAAGGAGCATGTACAAATTCTTTCTGGGCACACTTGAGGAGGCTAAGCGACCAAGTATCAACCTAATATGAACGTGTTCATAAACATCTCTGATCAATAAGCTAAAATATTAGTAAAAAATCCTTGCGTAATTATGGAAAGAGAAATGTGCATCTCTTGAACTCAACGGCGCAAAGAAGGTTTAAGAATTTGACAGGGTTTGAGCCCCTACCAATCCAAAAAAATACATCTCGCTGGGATGTTGGAGACGAGGTCCCAGTATTCCCCACCGCTTGTGAATTTCTTTTGAAGTCCAGGACAACTTCGAATAACCAAACGTTTGAGGCTGGGTTGCAGCAAGCGTTCTGGTAACGATGTCAGCTCAGTGCATTCCCAAATTTCCACGGTACGAAGAGCATGGAGGTCACTGATCTCTATTGACAACGACTTTAGTCTGTAACAAGATAAAATTATTATGCCCTTGAAAGATGTGAGGTGGCTAAAGCTCTTGTTCTGCGACAGTCAGGGAGACGAGGTTGGGGCAAGATATAATTCCTAATGTTTTGAATGACGCAGGGCATCGCAGCACAAGCGTCATCAGGCTTTCCCACGAAGAGAAAATTAAACCCTCAAGCAGCGGTGGTAGACATGGCTCCACGGTGGCTATCGTCGCCTCGGTCACGTTTGAGATTTCCAAAGTTCGCAGGGACTTCAAGCCCTGAAGCACCTCAAACATATTGCCCAGAGCTTGAGACTGAGATATGCTGAGTTTCTCGAGAGAGGTCATGCACCTCCAAAGTGCCGAGTGCATAATGTAGTTTCATCTTTTTCAGTGTATCTATTTTGCTGGTCACTTTAACATGATATGCATAATGTAGTTTCATCTTTTTCTATTTTTAGTTTCTTGCTGATTATGTAGATTGTTGTTGTTTAATCCAGGACCTGACATTACTGTCACCTTTCTCGTTGTTTAATCTAGGGTTAGAATGAGCACAGTTCAAATGTCATTTTGATGATTTTTGCTGTAATCGACAAGTATTTCAGGATTTATTTCTAAAGATAAGTATTTAAGAATTACGAACAACATGCTTTAACGGGAATATGCATCACTATCAAAATATATGTTTATTTAGAGACGTTAATAATTATACAAAAACTTTGCATTCTACATGCAGAATTATTACTCATTTGCTTGGCTCAGACATTTTCTCTGTTTGGAAGTACTTGAAGGAGCTTATATCTGAAAAATAAATAAGATGGAAAATGGAGTGTGTGTGCAGGTGATGCATGGTCATGTCCACCATAAACATAGAATGGATATGTTGAACCATTGAACTAATGGAGTGATTACCCTCAAAATGAAAACAAGATTGTCAGCTGCAGGAGGATTAACATAGATGTGCCTTTAATATTGATGATGGTGCATTGCTTTGGATTTGAATTGGTGAGCAATGTAGTCGAGGATGTAACCTAGATACTCCTTTATTCTGTGATTTTTGTGGGTTTCAGTCACACGGTCAGCACATCCCCTTTAGAAACCAAGTGAAAGAAAATTTGATAACTTATTCAGAGGTCTCCTCTTTTTTGGTTCCCTGTTAACTGTTTACACGTTACTGACTATAGGGGCTATCAAGATTTCGATGATTATGTATAATGAAATTTAGTGCTCCTAATGAATATTTTGTTTACTAACAGGAGAACCTTTTACTGCAGGTACCACAGTCTATATCGAGCAGTCTATTCCTTTTCCACAAGATGGAAAACAGGTTTAAATTTGCTCCCCATTCTTTATTCTAATTTTAGAATTTGTCATTTGAACCAGCTTTTTCATTTTATGCTATTTTAAGGTCTGGGGAGAAATAAAACTTTTCTTTTTGCAAAGAAAAAAAACTTGTGTGCCTTGTTCTGAGTACTTGGAATACTTTTGACTGTCGAGACTAGTATTATGTTCCATTGAATGAAATGAAGAATATATATCTTACTAGCTTTTTCTTGGAACACATCAATATGTTAGCAAACATTTGCAGAGATTGAAACTGTATCGGCATGGCACACATATGTAGTTGTACAATGAAACAGACCAAACACTAGTAGAGATCCACTGTGTCTGTTTTGGGCATGCCAAGAAGATACTCCTCTTCCTTTTTTGAGAAAGCATGGTTGTCAGGTTTTGCAACCATCAAGTACCATCCTCTTCATTTAAATGTTCAATAAAATGATGTGGAAGTATCACATATCTCAAACGTAGGTGTTCTCTCAATGTGTCATTATGTAAAGATTATGTCTCACTACCAAGAACTACTGGTTGGCCAAGAATTTTGGAGTATTTGACATTATGGAAAGTGAAATGGGGAAATTTCAATGTTGGGATGTCTAATGGAACATCATCAGTGACAAAGTTGGCGTAAGCTACATTTGCTTCATAAAAATAAGTTTGAGGAAAATGAATTCTGAAAAATATTTGGATGAAGTATTAATCATCCCGTATTTGGTTGTAGAACTGATAACATGCTAAATAGTAAACTAATTATTTTTTTATACATATGGATGGAGGGAATCTGACTTTGGAAAATGTTCCACCCTTTTTGTGGGTTAGAACTTAGAAGAAATGTTTGTCCCCAAAAATTGTTTAATTATTTTTTTATACATATGGATGGATGGAATCTGACTTTGGAAAATGTTCCACCCTTTTTGTGGGTTAGAACTTAGAAGAAATGTTTGTCCCCAAAAATTGTTTACATTTTTTTCATTGATCAAGCTTTCCTAGTTGTCAAATGCAGGTAACAACAACAACAACAAAGCCTTATCCCACTAGGTGGGGTCGGCTACATGGATCATACGACGCCATTCCGCTCATCGGACATTCGTTGATCCATGTTCATAAGATTCGACAGGGTTTTACGCTGGCTGTCGGGGCCTAACACAACCCTCCTCCTTTATCCGGACTTGGGACCGGCTATAAAATATAGGCGGAGTTTCAAGGATTTATCACAATCTTCACCAAAAGCAATCATATTATGCTCACCTCAAATAGTTCTCCTTTTTATAAGATAAGACAGGCATAAGCTTGCATCATGAAAGAAATGGTAATCATCTGAAATACAGATACTATTCTAACACCAGATTGATTTGATTTTTAATAACATATGACCAGCCTCCTCAAAATCAACACTTGACATGATGGTGAGATAAATAGTTCTTCGTAGGTTAACAAGATTTGTCTCAGTTTCATCTTTTATCTGCATTTGTTCATCATCGTCTTCCTCTGATTCTTCATCTTCATCATCTGACCCTACATCAGAACCTTCCTCTTCTTCCGAAGACTCTGCTCCAAGAATATTTCTTTTGAGATCTTCATAAGCCTTCTCATCCTCTAGGAAATTTGGATTTGGCTTAAAAATATCTGCAAATTTACAAATTCAGGAAAAAAACATAAGAAACTTCCATCCATGGACCCCATGCTGGAAACTTTGATATAATAAACCAAACACTTAAAGCAAAGAAGCACCAAGATGTGTCTCGGGGTCTATGTCCTCAGAAAGAGATTTCATGAGTGAATTGATCTTCTTGCTCCACAAGATCCAACTCTGGACGAATAGCAGGGAATCCCTGAAATTTGGCTTTTCGTATTGCGAAAAGGCCTTCAATGAGAAATTGGACCCTTTATCTATTTCTCCCTCATGAAGTATTCCACGGAAACACAATCTTAGATAGTCAGAAATGTCATTCTTGAATTAGTATTTTGAGTTATCTTGAATTCTAGAAGGGACCTTACGTATAAGCATCCTGTCATGAGATAACCGATCATGGGTGAATTAATAAATGTATATTTCTTCATCCTAAAAAAACTTCAATGACCCTCTTCTCTTTTCTATCTCAATATAGCAGTCCTAACTGCATATATTTGAACATAGTTACTTTAGCATCCTAATGGCATCTGCTCATTCTTTTAATGAAGGGATGGTGGAGTGGAGGGTTTACATATGGACTGTGGCTTGAATTCTAGTTGCATCAGGATTTTCTGTGGTGCCTGTGACATCTCATCTTTGGAAGGACCATTTTGAACTTTATGGAAGTTCCATTACCAAGGTTTGTTCTGTGCATTGTCATCTAGGTGCTGCATAAAGTCATTTTATTTCTGAGGTCATGTCTCTGGTAATTATCATTTGTTGAGTAGCTGGTTGCATGTAAAAGGATTCCAAAACTAGGTAACCTGATTACCCTAGTTGGCTTTCAGAATATAACATATTTCCTGTTGTTGTCTCAACTGATTTGCATATTAACTTATATCCTCATTTATGCTGTCGAAGAAAATTACAAAGACAAGCTCTTGGTATTTCTGTATGATCAATCAGATGCATGGTTTAAACAATAGACTAGCAATTTTTTATCAGATGTCGGCAATAACTATATATCTTTTATATTTGCTTTCTTGTTTTTATTTCTACCATACCGCAACTCGAAGATCCCAACAGTAAGTTCAAGCTAGGAGTCTACAAATTACACCGTAGATCTTTTAGCTGCATATGATTACTTAAGTCCTATAAACTATGGAGTTATTCAGTAACCCTATGATGACTACTGTCTCTGAATAAATGTCACGTTTTCTCCCTACAGGATGATAGCAGAAAAGCAGCGTCAATTTTGTTTCCTTCATTAGAGTCATTCCTTAAAAGAAAGAAGGATCATGGTGTGTTCCTTTAACCTCCTTTTAAATATTAGACCTTTCTTTTTATTTTATCGCGAACACATTTCTTATGATATCCATAACTTACATGTAGGAAGCTGTGTATGTGTTTTTGCAGGTCGAGCTGAGGCTCTTCTGATTGCTGCTTATGGTAAGGGTCTTAAAATTCACCCAGAGTTGGTTGCATCACAAGTGGCTTCACAATAACCTTCACAGTGGAAGGAAAAGGTAAAAGTAGATACAATACTAGGCTTCCCTCCCTTGGGAGAATGTTACTTGTCTTCTGCATGCATAGAGGCCAGCCAGTATGGTGGAAGTACTCGAATTGATGCAGAAGTCCAAAATGAGAGTATCTGAAATTCCTGTCATCATGAATGGAGTTTCAGATTTAGTCAGGAATACTCCATTGACAATTTGGCTCCCAAAGTATTGCCTACTCTTCAGTACAAGATTATTTATGTACTTAATTCATTCATGAAATCATGCACTCAATTTATTTATGCTATCTGAAACCCGAAAGCACACGTTATCATCTACTTTGTAGACTATTAGACCTTATGGGAGCATAAATAGTTTCCATTTCTGCATTTCTGGTAGTCGGTGAAAACGTTTGTGCAAAAAATATTTGATTAATGTCTACTAATTGCAAGCTCAGAGGATTCCCAATTCTGGCACTCAATTTACCAATCAGCGGACTACTTGCCAACCATTTCTCCAGGGCTCTTTCAACTCCTGTTTCAGTACATTTCAGTTTATTCAAATAGTTCACGCTCTTTTCTTAAAAAAAAAGGATTCCCAATTCTGGCAGTGAGGGAAATGATTGCACAGCTCCATCGTCATCTTCAGAAATGCACTTCAGATTGTCCATACATCTTAAAGACCACCACAAGAGAGTACAAGCGTCAAAGTGGTGGAAGTTGATGCAGTGGTGTGCAATATTCCAAATGAAATTTTCCCAGGTGTAGATATTACGTCACCCACTGCAGGAAACTTCAATCGGTTGTAGTCCCATATCTTCAAGATCTTTATTCCACCAGGTGGCTTCGGTTCTTCCAGCAATCTCTTCATTTTCTTCATTCAAGTTAGAATCCGCACCCGTACTACCAAAAAAAAGCACTGTTAACTGACTTTGATCTAGATCTTTGGAGAGAAGATTCACTCGTCTCGCTTCTTCAACGTCTTTCACGTACCGTATATTATATAGTTCTAGTTTGGTTGAAAGGTGAAGTCCTTTCAGCTCTTCTATGCCCCTTCCATGTTCATCGCTCACGATGTTACATGGTTAGTCATTCATTCCATACCTGATGGCATCTTCCTCATACAGTAACATACTAACATGTATGAAGATGGAGATTTCTGAGGGCAGACATGAATTGCACCCTTTCAGGTAGGTTTGCACAAATTTGTACATTCACTACGTGTAAGTGGAGCAGCTTATATAAGGATTCAGGCAACATGTACAACTTGTCAGATTCAGAAGATCCGATGTCTTTAAATGGAGTAACGTACATATATATGGATTCTGGTAATTAATGTATCAATGTGGGGAGGTTCAGTGATGCTTTCATCTTTGGTTTCACCTCGAAGTAGTCAACCCCTAAGCTGACAAATGATGGACATTCCTTTGATGTTGCATCTTCGGGGGGAATCCATCTGATTGTGATATGCATTCCTTCCCAGCAATGGATTGCACAAGATCCCGAACAGGATCATGCACACTGCAAGCTGTTTCAATGAGAACTCGTTCTTGAATCTCCTTAGGACGAAGATGTCGTCAACTCTTGATTCTTTTGCTGCATACTGAAAAGTTCTCTTGAACAAGCTGATTAAAAACCTCTCTGCGGGATTTCCCAGGTATGTGAGAGAGAGAGAAAAAAAGGAGAGGGGACGCCCCTTTCTCTCTCCTCTCGCACATAAGAGAGAGAAAGGAGATGCAAATGCCTTCACTCTCGTCTTTCTCACTCACAAGCGGGGCTACCACTTCCTCCCCTTCTCTTTTCTCTAGTGTCAGAGAAGAAAAAGGGGAGGCAGCAGCTCTCTTTTCTCTAGAGCATCTATCTTTTTTTTTTTTTTGTTTTATCTCTCTACATCATTTGCGTCTTCATTTTACGCCGTACAGCTTATGACTATGCATTGTTTTTTTCGGTGAAGATATTTGAATTATATTTTTTTTCCACATCTAATATTAAATTATAAATTTATAAATTTTACTAGCGGAACTTATTTTAAATTTGACACAAAGTATTTCTTTTCTAATAACTATATACATTTTTGCTCCTTACTCTTTAAAATGGAAAAAAATGTAAAAAATAAAAATAAAATATTGTTATCAATTAACATTTTTATCTGGGTTGATTATTTTTTATCTTTAAAATATTTTTATTGTAATATGAGACTAAGGTAAAAATGATATTCCATAATTGAACTTAATAAAATTTATTCTAAATTTAATGGAAGGACTGTGTCAAATTTGAATAAGTTTGAAGATTAAAATTTGTAAATTTATAGTTTATGGTGAGATGGAGAAAAAAACTATAGTTCAGTTAACCTTATTTTCTTCTTTTCTCCTTCGGCGCAAACCTTGGTTGATGCAAACAGATTAAGAATTGATCATCCAACAAAATAATCATATTGTTGCAAATAATAAACGTACGGACCCCCTACGTACCTTTATTTGGATCCATTTACGTACCTCTATTTGATCACGCTATTGTCGTTCTCACGCCTTGCTATTGCACCTTATTGTTTGCCACCGAACCAAACCTTGCATCGCGCCTTCTGTCACCTCCTTCGGAAAGAAATGTCTTTCGAATGGATGGCCGGTTTTTAAATCCCTAATTGTCAAATCCTTGATAACTTCAAATGCCAGCCAAATTTAATCTTTTGATCAATCTCTTTTAACCAATTCTGATTACTCTACTAATTAAATAAATTTCGATTTAATTAAATAAACTTATAATAAATTTTATCCTCAATTTAACTCCTCTAATTTTTCTTTATTTCCAGAATTATTAATTATAATAAAATTAATGATCGTATTTTTCAATAAAAATAATAAAATATTCGTTTATTAAACATAAAAAATTAGGGTCATTGCAGTGGATTATATTAATGAATTCTGGTCATGTTTATGAATTTGTAGTGAGACCTTGTAGTCCAAGACCTTGTCCGGAGTCGATTCATCCTGGGTCCTAGAGCTCGGGTTTGAATTGCGAATCCAAATAGGAAAAAAAAATTATGACTTTTATATTATATTAAAGTGATAAATTATATTGTACTATTATAATTGTTATATTAATTAGTTTTGATTTATTATTATGAAAAAATAGTATTGTTTTTATGATGATTGATTTATGTCTCACGTGATCAAGTTTGTATAACTAATTTAAAAAATAAAGATAGACATTTTACGTAAACCAGATAAAATTCAAAAATTGTGAATTATCATATCCATTAATTGTCTTTGGATTGAATGAATAATTGTTATTGAATTGAATGATAGAAATAGTGTAAGTAAAGAAAGAATAGGTCAATCTCTAACAAAAATTATGGTTGTCATGTTGTACAATCTCTCACCCTCACTATGCAACAAATCTGAAGAGTCTCAAATTGGGTAGACTTTTCTCTTGGATGTGGAGTTGCCATGGTGTGCACACACCATTTGTCATTGATGCATGAAAGTACAAATGGTATTCCATTAAAAAAATCAATGAGAACTTTCCTCATTGGTTAGTAAGATAGAATAAATTAAGAAAACTTCTATAACATCCCAAGATTTCAACAAGGTAATTTAGTCCAAGTTTAATGGATAAAAGGAGAATTTGAGAAGAAATAGGAATATGATTAGAAAAGGAATGGAAAGAGAAAGGAAAGACTAATCCTACTTGGAGAAGAAATTAGAATTTAAGTAGGATTAAAAGTATGGTTAGAAAGAAAAAAGAAAAAGAAAGAAAAGTTTAATCCTATTGAGAGTAGGGATTGTGATTAGAATTAGGGATTTCAATTCGATTTGAGATTCAAATAAAAGTCTAATGAATATAATAAGATATGATTGTGAATTTTATGGCTTAAAAATATTTCAGCCATTAAAATAATATTTATTATTATATAAATATTATTTTAATAAAAAAGTAGATGATAAAATATTATTATATTAAGTAATCCTGAAAATTAGAGAAAAGAATGAAATAAAAAGATAAAATGAAAGTAGAGTTTGATTGAGAGTAATTAATGATTTGATATGAGAGATAAATAGGAGTTATAATAGAATTACATTTGAGATAAGTATGGTTAGGAAATAATCGATCAAATTCAAATTTAATTAAATATGAATATTTAATAGAGGATAATTAATGATGAATGATTATGATTAATTGAGAATTAGCTCAAGGTCTAATAGGAGTCGAAAGCCCTAGTTAAAAATTATAAATAAGACTTTAAGGGTGGCTGAAAAACCTTATTAGCCTCTGCATAAATTTTGCAATAGGAGCTTCTCTTTCTCCTTCTACAAATGAGCTGAAGCGCAACTAGTGGGGCATTTCAAAGCTCCCACATAGGTATCAACGCTCAAGTGCTGTTCATGAGTTTTTGGAAATCCACAAAGAGCGATCGAAGATCAATGTTCGCGCAACCGACATACAATAGAGGACATAGTTGGTTTTCAACCAACTTAAGGTGCGTAGGGGATCTCTATATCATTCATATAAAACTTCAAGACTCTTGTCCTATAATTGAAGTTTAATATGGATTAATTGTTTATAGAATTGCGTAGATTATGACATAAAAATATGATCGAATGTCACGCCAAAAAATGCATCTTCCTGACGACGGTAGAACCCGACTCAAGTTCTACGTTGCCCGGCCTGGGTTCCTATGAACCCGGTGCGAATAAGATTGAAATCGGACTAGTTCAAAGAACCCAACTCGAGTTTAATAGAACGCGGCTCGAGTTTCCTTTGGCCGAGGTGAATTATGGATTTTAGAACATGGTCTGAGTTCCCTATGATCCATGTCGAGTTCTAGAGGGTTAAATGTATATTTTGAATATTTTTATGTATTTAAAAATATTGTTATTCATATATCTTGACCCTGATTATATTATCGTCATACCTTATCATATTGTCATCATATCATATCATATTAATTATAATCATATTTGATACTATTATCATCACACCTGATCTTATTGTTGATTGTGATATTGAGATGTTGACCTTATTATTAATTTTTCATGATCAAATTGGTAGCATATCTGATTGGTAAATTGATAATTGAATTATTAATTATTTAATTGTGACATTCATTAACTTTTGGCCAATTGATAATTGCTTAAAGATGATTAATATTGAATTGATAATTGGTATTGAATCGAATTGAAATAGATTTGATATTAAATTGAATGGATATTGATCATTAGTAATTGATGAATTATTATGATTGATCAATTGATTATTATTTATTATTAATTGATAATTATCCTGATCAATTATAGATTTCTTATAGATAATTGTTTATTGATCTTTTATTCATATTGATACATGGCAAGATATGGGTAACCCTACGTATAGAGTTCTTTCATTGGACTTTGTCATTGTACTTGGATCCGTGTAGGATGAGACAATGACAATGCCAAGACAGTTGATAGCTCCTTTGACATGTGACATGCACATGAATATAGGATTTATTATTGTATAGGTGTAGGCCTATGAACCCACGTACTATAGAAAATTGTAAAAGAGTATTGTAAATTAGTCCGCCAATGTAAGTCAGTCGATTGGTCAATGTGAAAGAAAAAGTTAAGTTATAAAATTGAGTAATAATGTTGAGAGAAATAGCCTTCTAGGCAGATAAAAAAATTGCATTTCAACTGACACACGAATTAAATGGATAATTGATACTTCTAGGCAGATAAAAAAATTGCGTTTCAACTGACACACGAATTAAATGGATAATTGATATTGACACGATATCGATATGGACAATTGAATTTGATAATGAAAAATATTAATTGTTAAGTGATCAGACCTAATTAATAAATTGATAATTGCATGTAATGGATAATTAAAATTTATTAATTTGTTCATATTGATAACTTCGGGAAAAATTGAATTATTAGCGCCTCTAGAGTGATCTCACGAGCACATGTTTAGAGCATGTGTTTCAATGAGGTTAAAACATAAATCTAATCTAAGATTTATAAGTTCTAAAATTAAAGCTATAAAATCTTATTTATCGTACTAGAGTTTTATATGAAAACGGAGGAGAAATTGAAATACTAAAGTATCTTAGTAGAGTTTTATATGAAATAGGTGGAGGAATTAAAACCTTAAAGCTCTAAAATCAAAAGATGAAAAATTCTAATAAAGTTTTAATCAAATTCCAACGTTTCAGTCATTCGTGAAAAATGATTCAATTTCTTGATGTTACATGAGGCCCGAAGCGGCACGCTCTTCATCTAATTTTTAGATCACGACTTTTATGGCAATTCTGTTTGTCCATTTCCGGCAGCCGGTGAAAAAGTTTGAGTGAAAAATTCTTTTAAGTAATGAGTAGGAATTGCTAGCTCAGAGGATTCCTGAATATATTCAGGAGTCGTGATCATTCAGCTTCTATACATGCACAAAGAATCATATCCAATGAAAATATTGATCTTTGGTTCTTTACTCGACAGTGACAAAGAGAATTTGCATGTTTTATATATTACATTTGCATGTTTCATAAAAACTCAACGACCACAAAGGAAGTTTGATAATTTGGCGTGGAAGTTATTGGCTCTGATATATATATCTCTCTTTGGGATGTTGGAGACGAGGTGCCAGTATTCCCCACCCCGTGTGCATTTCTTTCCAAGTTCAGGACACTCGACTATATGTAACTCGTTGAGGTTGGGCAGACCTTGCAGCAAGCATGCGGGTAACGACGTCAACTCAGAGCATTGAGAGATAAACAAGTCATCAAGATAAGTGAGCCCACCTTCCCCTAATTCCAACGAATTTAGTTTGCAACAGCCGCTCAGTATTATCTTTTTGAGAGATGTGACTTGGCCGGGCACTTGTTCTACTGTTGTCAGGGACACGAGATTTGGGCAATCAAGAATGCGAAGATCTTTTAGCGACGCAGGGCATCTCAGCGTTAATGTCATCAGACTTTCGCAGGAAGAGAATCTGAACATTTCAAGCTGCGGCGGAAGACTTGCGTCCATGTCAGACATCGTCGTCTCGCTCACTTTACGAATACCCAACTCTCTCAGGGAATTCAAACCCCGGAGCACTTCAAACAGATTACCTAGAGCTTGGCACTTTACGTACCATATCTCGAGGCACCGGAGAGAGGTCATGCATCTCCAAAGTCCCGAGCGCCTTGACGAGAACATCCAATCGCAATCCTTGAGCGTCATGTCTCTAAGGCATGAGCCAAAGACGGTCATCTCCTCCTCCTCCAGATCACGCCACGTCAACGCTCCCTCGTCACATTCCGTAAGGTACAATACTTCGAGGCGTCGGAGATGCCTAAAGGAACCCAGCCGGATCTTCTTGCTTTCGGATAATGTTAAAAATTCGAGACAGGACAGCAATGGCCTTGAGCCGGTCAATTCTGGACATTCCTCTATTTCCAAAGTAGCAAGAGATGGGAAGCAATTCGACATGGCTTCGTCTGCGTTCTTGTTCTTCCACCAGACCTCCAAGCTCCGAAGAGAACGCAGCCTCAATTTTTTCAGCGAGGGAAATACTGGCACAGTACTGGTGTCGCCTGCGGCATCGTCGTCGTCAGAGATAATGTACTTCAAGTTATCTAAATGGTTTAAAGACAACACCTCAAGAGAGTTCAAGCGCCAAAGCGGTGGAAGTTGATCGAATCGTGTGCAATATTCCAAATTAAGTTCCACGAGGTGTATACATCCCATCATCCATGCAGGAAACTTCAATCCGTGACAGTCCCATATCTTCAACATCTTTATGCCGCCAGGAGGCTTCAGTGCTTCCAACACTTCCGCTCCATTTTCTTGATTCAAGTTAGTAGCCGCCTCGTTATACATTGAAGCCAAAACAGGACCTGCTGCTCTCCAGCAGAGTGTCAACATATGTAGATCTTTGGAATGAAGATTCACCTGTTTGGCCTTTCCAACGTCTTCCACGCATCTTAGATTGTATAGCTCTAATTTGGTTGAAAGGCGCAGCCCTTCCAGCTCTTCTATGCCCCTTCCATTTTCATTGCTCACAACGTACACCGTTAGTGTTTCTAGGCTGGTCATTCGTCCCATACCTGCTGGCATTTTACAGAGACTGTTACATCTATCGAGATTCAGAATCCTGAGGGCAGACATGCATGGCATCCTTTCAGGAAGCTTGCACAACCTTGTACATCCATCGAGATTCAACACTTGTAAGTTGAGCAGTTTATATATGTTTTCAGGTAACTTGTACAACTCTTCGCATCTAGGAAGATTCAACGTCTGCAGGTGGAGCAATGTACATATGGATTCTGGTAAATTTGATATTCCAACATCTTTTAGCTCTAGAAACCGTAGATGTTTCCAAACTTTGGTTGGAAGCCCGTGACGAACCCCCGCTTTTAATTGCAACACTCTTAAGGAACTATATTGTGTAAAGATATTGGTATCCTTTTCCGTGAGGGAATAATTTATCAATGTGCGGAGGTTCAGGGAGGGTTTCATCTTTCTCAATAATGGAAAATCGCGCCATTTGCCCGAATACCGATCTAACAAACCTGACAAATGATAGGTGTCCTCTGATTCTGAAATTTCAGGGGATTCTTTTGATAGTGATATGCATTCGTTGCCAACGATGGATTGTGCAAGATCCCGTACAAGATCATGCATACTGCAAACTTCTAGAGTGAAAATTTGGTGTTCATCAACTTGGCCTGGGCGGCCGAACCAATTTCTCCGTGTTTCTGGTTTTAGATCCTGAAGGAATGACCTCTGAACCAGCTGCATAAAAGTCTTTTGCCCTTCAACATATAATCTTTTGCTAGAAGGAATAAAACCGTGAGCCATCCACATTTGGATCAATGCCTCCTTCTCAATCGGCTTACCTTTTGGAAGTACAGCACAAAAGGCAAAACATCGCTTGGAATAGGAAGGCAGATGCTTATAGCTCAGTCGCAGTGCTGGTAGGATCTTATCATTCTCCATATTCCACAGGCTACTTTCTCTAATCGCCAACCAGTCGTTTCTGTCTGTCCTCTTGTACAGTGAGCTCCCCAGCATCTTTACCGCAAGAGGCAGCCCCTCACATTTCCTAACGATGGCCTTTCCAATCTCAACTAGTTCTTCCGGCCTCTCATCTCCAGGGGCAAATGCTTTGCTACTGAATAAGTCCCATGATTCATCCTCCGACAAATACGACAAATCATGGCTTTGGAGTGTTCGGACAGTTATCTCCGCCACACGGTTGCTGCGAGTGGTCACAATGACTGCACTTCCTTCCTTCCCGCCGCAGTCCAAAATGCCTCTCAATTTCTCCCACTCATCCCGATCTTCCTTCCAAATGTCATCTAGCACGATCAGAAACCGCTTACCGTTCAGTGCTTCTCTAAGACGGCGTTGCTTTAATTCCAGCGTAGACTGTTCAGGCACTTGTTCTACAACGATTGACGATACAGCGCGTTCAATGATCTTTATCATATCCCAATCTTCCGAAACGTAAACCCATCCGCGCATTTGGAAATGGTTCACCACTCGAGGGTCACTGTAGATTAACTGAGCCATGGTTGTCTTGCCCAGGCCTCCCAGGCCAACTTATTATTACCATTCTTCCCAGCCGCAGCTTCCATCGCCGCTGCCTTGTGGCGCAGGATCTCATAGTTGAATTGATCGACAACATCCTCGGCCTCGTAAGCTGTTTTTTTCAGAGCATCAAGCCACATCCTCACGCCTTCTTGGCTCCGCTTCTCCTCTGCATCTGCAAGCACGTCCCGGATCGTGGCCAGAAGTGTCTGCAACTTCTCCAGTTCGTCCTTCAAGCCCCACGCCGCTGCGAATGAACCTTGTATAGGTTGTGCAATCGAGGCAGCCAGTTCCCACACGATGGAACTAACGAGTGCTTCCAGTGCCATTGGTGCTTCCGTCCCTGAGAGAGAGAGAGAGAGAGAGAGAGAGAGAGAGAGAGAGAGAGAGAGAGAGAGAGAGTGAGTGAGAGTGTTCAGAATGTGGAAGAGATGGATGGAAATGGTGGTGTTGCGGACGACGTCTAGGATCATCTATATCGTGATGTGTCTGTGTTACAAAGTCTTCCACAATAATTGAGGCATCTCGGGGATCTAAGTCAACCAAAACTGATAATTACAAAAATAAAATGGCCTATCTTGACAACAACATTTCTGTGTAATGATCGAGTGTTATGATTACAAGATATCAAGAGAGTCCGCTGTCTGGTTACGGTTGCTGGGGAGAAAAGTTTTCAGAAAAATGCCAAAATGGAATAAAAAGTGTCAAATGTTAAGGGTGCTTCTTTTAAAAAAGTCTACGAGGGTAGCTGAGACGTCTTGTTGGTGAGCTTGATGTATGAAAATGTTGAGTTTCCGTTTAAATTAAGAAACGGTGAATTGTGTGGTGGTAAGTAATTATTAACAAGTGATGCATGATTATTGTATATCTTTTTTGCACAAGTGTAAACGCACTTGTATAACTTTCCAACCAATAACGCTCGGTTGAGTGAGCGTTCGATGGACTGAGTGCCACTTCTCACGACTTATATATATATATGATTAATGAAGATGTAACGTGTCACGTGGTGAAAATTAATTTGAAGATATTATAAATATTATGATAATGATCATTATATTGATCAAATCTCAAGTAAGAATTGAGACATATCAGTAAAAGAAAGAATAAAAAAAGAAAAAATAACATATATTGTGAAAGTTCATAAATGGCTACACCATTCATAAATAAAATATTATAAAGTATATCAGTGATTTATAAATGAAAAAATAAATAAAATAGATAAATAGATCTTTTGATTAATGTGTTTTATCATCGTGTGATATTTAGTTTCAAATTTAAAAAGGTAACTCGATTACATCTCAAAAAACACGAATCCTTATTTGAAAATTAGGCTGAAATCGGCTTTATTATTAAACGGGGCAAGTCATGACGCGTGTGGGTGGTGGAGACGTCTCGTTGATCAGATGGATGAGTGTGGAAAAGTTTGACTTTCCGTAAATGGTGAATTGTGTGGTGGTAGGTGATGCACGAGGCGTTTCGTCTAATTATTAACAAGTGATGCATGATTATTATTGTATATCTTTTCTGTCAATTGAGTAATGATCGAGTGTTATGATTACAAGATATCAAAAGAGTCCGCTGTCTGGTTATAGTTGCTGGGGAGAAGTTGTCAGAAAATGCCAAAATGAACAAATGTTGTCATTTCAACTTGCATTTAGAAATGGAATGGAATCGCAGTGTATTTGAATGAAATGAAATTTAATAACGAAAAATAAAATAGTTAATGTGATTAAAAAATAAATATAATTTAATAATTATTTAAATTTAAAATAATTATTATTATATATAATATAATTTTATAAGTAATAAAAATAAAAGTATAAATAAAATTTTTTATGAAAAATTCTTTGTTAAAAATATATTATTTAAATATAAAACTTAAATTTTAATAATTTATATTTAATAAAATACTAATTTTTAATAGAATAATAAGTAATAAATAATAATATATCAATCTCTATTATAAATATTTTATATTTAATAAATTAAAATTGTTTTATAGAAGAAAGGTAAAAAAAATAGAAAAAGAAAAACAATTAAAATATAAAAGAAATGTTAAATAAAAAACAAAGCCGTCTGATTTGACAAATACAATGGAATCAGTCACCGGAATAAGAGTCACGTGACATTTTAATTTCAAAATTAAAAACGTAAGTCGGTTCCATCTCAAAAAAAGTGAAGAACACGAATCCTTATTTGAAAAATTAGACTGAAATCGGCCCTGTTCCAACTTAATTTCATTATTAAACGGGCAAGTCATGATGGTTGTTGAGACGTTTTGTTGATCAGCTGGATGAGCGTGGAAAAGTTGACTTTCCATAAATGGTGAATTGTGTGGTGGTAAGTGATGCACCAGGCGTTTCGTATTTAACGACTCTGATTTTTTAGAAATAAATTAAAGATATTTAATTAATTATTTGGATCTAAAAAATTATTATATAATTTTATAGAATTATTAATTTTGAGATTGATAGAAATTAGAGAAGTTGAAAATATAAGATGAAATTTGAAAAAAGATGAAAATTGTTATAAGTATAGTTATTTAAATTTGGATTTAATTAGTCTTAAATAATTAACAAAGATTTATTAGTCATGGATGGTCAATTCATGACAATCTCTTTATTGCTCAAGAGATCATCCATTCCATCACCAAGGGTAAAAGAAAATTCTTAATTCTTAAAGCTTATATGAAAAAAGGCTTTTGACAGGTATCTTGGAATGTAATAGAATAATTACTTATTTTAATGAATTTTCCTTCTAACATCATAAACTGCATTATGGCATGTACTAGCACTCTTTCTACTTACTTCAAAATTCATAAGGGACTTAGACAGGTAGATCCTTTATCCCCATATCTTTCATAAACATTCTCCTCTCTTATGAATCAACAGGTTAATCTACATGACATTGTCCCCTTTTCCATTGGTAATATTGCCATCAGCCATCTTTTATATGCTCATGATCTTTTGGTATGTATAGCAGCTACTTTTTCAAATTGCAAGAGACTTATTAAAAATTTTTATCATTATAAATCTCTCACAAACCAAACAATTAATCTTGAGAAATCTTCCATCTATTTTCCCCCAAGATTCAATTCCAGGGGGAAAGCAATCATTAAGAATATTCTCAACATCTCTGTTGGATCCTATCCTTTCATGTAACTAGATTTTCCTATTACCTATAAAAGGCTCACCTGTAAGTGCAACATATCACAAACAAACTCCAAGATAAACTGAGGCGGTTAGAAAATGAAGACTCTTAATCAAGCTAGCAAATCAATTCTAATTAGTTCTACCTTGCATGCCATTCCAAAATATCCTCCCTTGAGAAAACTTTTTGGGGATTCTTATGGTCTTCCTCTAGGGATAAAAGAGGTATTCACCTAATATATTGGTCAATTGTGCAATTTGACAAAAAAGTTGGGGCTTGGGCTTAAAGAATTTATATCACATGCAACATGCTCTTTTATGTAAAAGAACTTTGAATATCCTTAACGAGTCCAATTCCTTGTATTCTAACCTTGTCATCTGCAAGTATGATATCCCTCACCCTTGGCAGTGGACTTCGACCTGCTAACATATGGAAACTTACTATTCATTCTCTTGATGTCATCAAATTGGGGCTGCGGAAAAAAAATTGGAAACGACAGTGATACAAATGCTTATTATGATCCATGGTTAGTTAATGTGCCTACAAGTTTCATGCCTACTTTTGTAAATGTTACTTCTCCTGTTTGCTCTTTATTGGTCACAGATTTTATCCGTAATTCCCTGTGGAATGCTGATTTACTGTTGGATTATTTTGCTCCTTCCCTGGTTGACAGAATTTTGGCTATTAACATCCCTACTTTCCCCTATGATGATTCATGCATTTGGGCACCAGATGGTAATCCCACTGCAAAATCTGTTTACAACTATATATGCAAACCCATCGAGCCGTCCCAGTTAGCTGGATGGATGGTCAGGTTGGAATATAGTTTGGAGGCTGAAGATTCCCCCCCCCCCCCCCCCCCCCAGTTCAAATATTTTCATGGAAATTTGCTCACAACCGGTTACCCACTAATCTCGGTCTTTCCATGTTTAATCCTGCAATTTCTCCTACTTGCCCCTTGTGTGGTCATGCTGATGAAACCGTTACGCACCTATTTTTTCAATGCCCTTCTTCACTTTATATTTGTCATATTTTTCAAACCAATACACATTTTATCTTCAATTACTTTAATACTTGGCACATTGGGGAGTGGATTTTTTAAGGTTCCTCCGATCCAAATTCTTGCTCCAATTTTCGCAAACTGTTTGCTTTTACTTTGTAGGGAATTTGGCAGACTCGGAATGATGCTATATTCAACTCCAATCTGATAACCACAATTGTGACCTGATCCCATGTGTTGGCTAGCTATAATGAGTGGCATCCATACAATATGTCTGAGGGGACTTCCCTGAGTCCTCACCTTTTGAAGAGTTGGGAGCCCCCACCTCCATCCTAATTCAAATTGAACACGGACGGCTTCTTTGTGGAGCGTAAAGGCTAGTTAGTTACATCTGCTAACTCCAAATTTTTTTGTGCAGGGGCAATTAATAGATTTTTCATTTTGGCACTCGCAACTGAGGTTTGGGCAATTTGTTATGGGATGTTGCACAATTACAGGGCGGGGATACACAAACTTATTGTTGAATCGGACTCAAAGATTGTTGTTGTTGTCATCAACAACTCCAAACCACCTCCTTGGCACTTACACAACAAATTTAACATCGTCAAAATTATTTCTAAAAAATTTGATAGTTTCAAATGTAGTCACACTAACAAATGTGCGAACTTGGAGGTTGACTTAATTGCTCGCAGAGAGTCATCTTCTAATTATTTTTGGATGGAGGAGTTCCACTATTTTTGTATCCAAACACTAGTAACTTATCAATGTGATGCAGCGTGCTTTTTGTTTTAAAAAAAGCTACCATGAATACTACTCCTAACTACTCTTTAGGATATGTTCATGTTTCCTCTGATTTTATCTCCTCCCTGAAGAAAACTTTTAGGGGATTTCTGTGGTCTTCCTCAGGGGATAAGCAACTAGATAAGGAGGATGAGGGGCTGGTTATTAGAAGCCTGCACTATATGCAACATGCCTTGCTGGCTAAAAGGATCATGGCCATACTAAACCATTCTAATTCTCTTCCTTCTACTCTTGCCAACATTAAGTATGGTCTCCCTCATTCTTGACGCAAGACCCTCTTCTTTTGCACTAGGCCAGCTTGATCTTGAAAACTTCTATCTACTTCAAGTTCTTGATGCTATCAAGCTTGAGCTGGGAAAACAAATTGGTAATGACATTGGTACTCATGTTTATAAAAAAGGAGCATGTACAAATTCTTTCTGGGCACACTTGAGGAGGCTAAGCGACCAAGTATCAACCTAATATGAACGTGTTCATAAACATCTCTGATCAATAAGCTAAAATATTAGTAAAAAATCCTTGCGTAATTATGGAAAGAGAAATGTGCATCTCTTGAACTCAACGGCGCAAAGAAGGTTTAAGAATTTGACAGGGTTTGAGCCCCTACCAATCCAAAAAAATACATCTCGCTGGGATGTTGGAGACGAGGTCCCAGTATTCCCCACCGCTTGTGAATTTCTTTTGAAGTCCAGGACAACTTCGAATAACCAAACGTTTGAGGCTGGGTTGCAGCAAGCGTTCTGGTAACGATGTCAGCTCAGTGCATTCCCAAATTTCCACGGTACGAAGAGCATGGAGGTCACTGATCTCTATTGACAACGACTTTAGTCTGTAACAAGATAAAATTATTATGCCCTTGAAAGATGTGAGGTGGCTAAAGCTCTTGTTCTGCGACAGTCAGGGAGACGAGGTTGGGGCAAGATATAATTCCTAATGTTTTGAATGACGCAGGGCATCGCAGCACAAGCGTCATCAGGCTTTCCCACGAAGAGAAAATTAAACCCTCAAGCAGCGGTGGTAGACATGGCTCCACGGTGGCTATCGTCGCCTCGGTCACGTTTGAGATTTCCAAAGTTCGCAGGGACTTCAAGCCCTGAAGCACCTCAAACATATTGCCCAGAGCTTGAGACTGAGATATGCTGAGTTTCTCGAGAGAGGTCATGCACCTCCAAAGTGCCGAGTGCATAATGTAGTTTCATCTTTTTCAGTGTATCTATTTTGCTGGTCACTTTAACATGATATGCATAATGTAGTTTCATCTTTTTCTATTTTTAGTTTCTTGCTGATTATGTAGATTGTTGTTGTTTAATCCAGGACCTGACATTACTGTCACCTTTCTCGTTGTTTAATCTAGGGTTAGAATGAGCACAGTTCAAATGTCATTTTGATGATTTTTGCTGTAATCGACAAGTATTTCAGGATTTATTTCTAAAGATAAGTATTTAAGAATTACGAACAACATGCTTTAACGGGAATATGCATCACTATCAAAATATATGTTTATTTAGAGACGTTAATAATTATACAAAAACTTTGCATTCTACATGCAGAATTATTACTCATTTGCTTGGCTCAGACATTTTCTCTGTTTGGAAGTACTTGAAGGAGCTTATATCTGAAAAATAAATAAGATGGAAAATGGAGTGTGTGTGCAGGTGATGCATGGTCATGTCCACCATAAACATAGAATGGATATGTTGAACCATTGAACTAATGGAGTGATTACCCTCAAAATGAAAACAAGATTGTCAGCTGCAGGAGGATTAACATAGATGTGCCTTTAATATTGATGATGGTGCATTGCTTTGGATTTGAATTGGTGAGCAATGTAGTCGAGGATGTAACCTAGATACTCCTTTATTCTGTGATTTTTGTGGGTTTCAGTCACACGGTCAGCACATCCCCTTTAGAAACCAAGTGAAAGAAAATTTGATAACTTATTCAGAGGTCTCCTCTTTTTTGGTTCCCTGTTAACTGTTTACACGTTACTGACTATAGGGGCTATCAAGATTTCGATGATTATGTATAATGAAATTTAGTGCTCCTAATGAATATTTTGTTTACTAACAGGAGAACCTTTTACTGCAGGTACCACAGTCTATATCGAGCAGTCTATTCCTTTTCCACAAGATGGAAAACAGGTTTAAATTTGCTCCCCATTCTTTATTCTAATTTTAGAATTTGTCATTTGAACCAGCTTTTTCATTTTATGCTATTTTAAGGTCTGGGGAGAAATAAAACTTTTCTTTTTGCAAAGAAAAAAAACTTGTGTGCCTTGTTCTGAGTACTTGGAATACTTTTGACTGTCGAGACTAGTATTATGTTCCATTGAATGAAATGAAGAATATATATCTTACTAGCTTTTTCTTGGAACACATCAATATGTTAGCAAACATTTGCAGAGATTGAAACTGTATCGGCATGGCACACATATGTAGTTGTACAATGAAACAGACCAAACACTAGTAGAGATCCACTGTGTCTGTTTTGGGCATGCCAAGAAGATACTCCTCTTCCTTTTTTGAGAAAGCATGGTTGTCAGGTTTTGCAACCATCAAGTACCATCCTCTTCATTTAAATGTTCAATAAAATGATGTGGAAGTATCACATATCTCAAACGTAGGTGTTCTCTCAATGTGTCATTATGTAAAGATTATGTCTCACTACCAAGAACTACTGGTTGGCCAAGAATTTTGGAGTATTTGACATTATGGAAAGTGAAATGGGGAAATTTCAATGTTGGGATGTCTAATGGAACATCATCAGTGACAAAGTTGGCGTAAGCTACATTTGCTTCATAAAAATAAGTTTGAGGAAAATGAATTCTGAAAAATATTTGGATGAAGTATTAATCATCCCGTATTTGGTTGTAGAACTGATAACATGCTAAATAGTAAACTAATTATTTTTTTATACATATGGATGGAGGGAATCTGACTTTGGAAAATGTTCCACCCTTTTTGTGGGTTAGAACTTAGAAGAAATGTTTGTCCCCAAAAATTGTTTAATTATTTTTTTATACATATGGATGGATGGAATCTGACTTTGGAAAATGTTCCACCCTTTTTGTGGGTTAGAACTTAGAAGAAATGTTTGTCCCCAAAAATTGTTTACATTTTTTTCATTGATCAAGCTTTCCTAGTTGTCAAATGCAGGTAACAACAACAACAACAACAAAGCCTTATCCCACTAGGTGGGGTCGGCTACATGGATCATACGATGTCATTCCGCTCATCGGACATTCGTTGATCCATGTTCATAAGATTCGACAGGGTTTTACGCTGGCTGTCGGGGCCTAACACAACCCTCCTCCTTTATCCGGACTTGGGACCGGCTATAAAATATAGGCGGAGTTTCAAGGATTTATCACAATCTTCACCAAAAGCAATCATATTATGCTCACCTCAAATAGTTCTCCTTTTTATAAGATAAGACAGGCATAAGCTTGCATCATGAAAGAAATGGTAATCATCTGAAATACAGATACTATTCTAACACCAGATTGATTTGATTTTTAATAACATATGACCAGCCTCCTCAAAATCAACACTTGACATGATGGTGAGATAAATAGTTCTTCGTAGGTTAACAAGATTTGTCTCAGTTTCATCTTTTATCTGCATTTGTTCATCATCGTCTTCCTCTGATTCTTCATCTTCATCATCTGACCCTACATCAGAACCTTCCTCTTCTTCCGAAGACTCTGCTCCAAGAATATTTCTTTTGAGATCTTCATAAGCCTTCTCATCCTCTAGGAAATTTGGATTTGGCTTAAAAATATCTGCAAATTTACAAATTCAGGAAAAAAACATAAGAAACTTCCATCCATGGACCCCATGCTGGAAACTTTGATATAATAAACCAAACACTTAAAGCAAAGAAGCACCAAGATGTGTCTCGGGGTCTATGTCCTCAGAAAGAGATATTTCATGAGTGAATTGATCTTCTTGCTCCACAAGATCCAACTCTGGACGAATAGCAGGGAGTCCCTGAAATTTGGCTTTTCGTATTGCGAAAAGGCCTTCAATGAGAAATTGGACCCTTTATCTATTTCTCCCTCATGAAGTATTCCACGGAAACACAATCTTAGATAGTCAGAAATGTCATTCTTGAATTAGTATTTTGAGTTATCTTGAATTCTAGAAGGGACCTTACGTATAAGCATCCTGTCATGAGATAACCGATCATGGGTGAATTAATAAATGTATATTTCTTCATCCTAAAAAAACTTCAATGACCCTCTTCTCTTTTCTATCTCAATATAGCAGTCCTAACTGCATATATTTGAACATAGTTACTTTAGCATCCTAATGGCATCTGCTCATTCTTTTAATGAAGGGATGGTGGAGTGGAGGGTTTACATATGGACTGTGGCTTGAATTCTAGTTGCATCAGGATTTTCTGTGGTGCCTGTGACATCTCATCTTTGGAAGGACCATTTTGAACTTTATGGAAGTTCCATTACCAAGGTTTGTTCTGTGCATTGTCATCTAGGTGCTGCATAAAGTCATTTTATTTCTGAGGTCATGTCTCTGGTAATTATCATTTGTTGAGTAGCTGGTTGCATGTAAAAGGATTCCAAAACTAGGTAACCTGATTACCCTAGTTGGCTTTCAGAATATAACATATTTCCTGTTGTTGTCTCAACTGATTTGCATATTAACTTATATCCTCATTTATGCTGTCGAAGAAAATTACAAAGACAAGCTCTTGGTATTTCTGTATGATCAATCAGATGCATGGTTTAAACAATAGACTAGCAATTTTTTATCAGATGTCGGCAATAACTATATATCTTTTATATTTGCTTTCTTGTTTTTATTTCTACCATACCGCAACTCGAAGATCCCAACAGTAAGTTCAAGCTAGGAGTCTACAAATTACACCGTAGATCTTTTAGCTGCATATGATTACTTAAGTCCTATAAACTATGGAGTTATTCAGTAACCCTATGATGACTACTGTCTCTGAATAAATGTCACGTTTTCTCCCTACAGGTTGATAGCAGAAAAGCAGCGTCAATTTTGTTTCCTTCATTAGAGTCATTCCTTAAAAGAAAGAAGGATCATGGTGTGTTCCTTTAACCTCCTTTTAAATATTAGACCTTTCTTTTTATTTTATCGCGAACACATTTCTTATGATATCCATAACTTACATGTAGGAAGCTGTGTATGTGTTTTTGCAGGTCGAGCTGAGGCTCTTCTGATTGCTGCTTATGGTAAGGGTCTTAAAATTCACCCAGAGTTGGTTGCATCACAAGTGGCTTCACAATAACCTTCACAGTGGAAGGAAAAGGTAAAAGTAGATACAATACTAGGCTTCCCTCCCTTGGGAGAATGTTACTTGTCTTCTGCATGCATAGAGGCCAGCCAGTATGGTGGAAGTACTCGAATTGATGCAGAAGTCCAAAATGAGAGTATCTGAAATTCCTGTCATCATGAATGGAGTTTCAGATTTAGTCAGGAATACTCCATTGACAATTTGGCTCCCAAAGTATTGCCTACTCTTCAGTACAAGATTATTTATGTACTTAATTCATTCATGAAATCATGCACTCAATTTATTTATGCTATCTGAAACCCGAAAGCACACGTTATCATCTACTTTGTAGACTATTAGACCTTATGGGAGCATAAATAGTTTCCATTTCTGCATTTCTGGTAGTCGGTGAAAACGTTTGTGCAAAAAATATTTGATTAATGTCTACTAATTGCAAGCTCAGAGGATTCCCAATTCTGGCACTCAATTTACCAATCAGCGGACTACTTGCCAACCATTTCTCCAGGGCTCTTTCAACTCCTGTTTCAGTACATTTCAGTTTATTCAAATAGTTCACGCTCTTTTCTTAAAAAAAAAGGATTCCCAATTCTGGCAGTGAGGGAAATGATTGCACAGCTCCATCGTCATCTTCAGAAATGCACTTCAGATTGTCCATACATCTTAAAGACCACCACAAGAGAGTACAAGCGTCAAAGTGGTGGAAGTTGATGCAGTGGTGTGCAATATTCCAAATGAAATTTTCCCAGGTGTAGATATTACGTCACCCACTGCAGGAAACTTCAATCGGTTGTAGTCCCATATCTTCAAGATCTTTATTCCACCAGGTGGCTTCGGTTCTTCCAGCAATCTCTTCATTTTCTTCATTCAAGTTAGAATCCGCACCCGTACTACCAAAAAAAAGCACTGTTAACTGACTTTGATCTAGATCTTTGGAGAGAAGATTCACTCGTCTCGCTTCTTCAACGTCTTTCACGTACCGTATATTATATAGTTCTAGTTTGGTTGAAAGGTGAAGTCCTTTCAGCTCTTCTATGCCCCTTCCATGTTCATCGCTCACGATGTTACATGGTTAGTCATTCATTCCATACCTGATGGCATCTTCCTCATACAGTAACATACTAACATGTATGAAGATGGAGATTTCTGAGGGCAGACATGAATTGCACCCTTTCAGGTAGGTTTGCACAAATTTGTACATTCACTACGTGTAAGTGGAGCAGCTTATATAAGGATTCAGGCAACATGTACAACTTGTCAGATTCAGAAGATCCGATGTCTTTAAATGGAGTAACGTACATATATATGGATTCTGGTAATTAATGTATCAATGTGGGGAGGTTCAGTGATGCTTTCATCTTTGGTTTCACCTCGAAGTAGTCAACCCCTAAGCTGACAAATGATGGACATTCCTTTGATGTTGCATCTTCGGGGGGAATCCATCTGATTGTGATATGCATTCCTTCCCAGCAATGGATTGCACAAGATCCCGAACAGGATCATGCACACTGCAAGCTGTTTCAATGAGAACTCGTTCTTGAATCTCCTTAGGACGAAGATGTCGTCAACTCTTGATTCTTTTGCTGCATACTGAAAAGTTCTCTTGAACAAGCTGATTAAAAACCTCTCTGCGGGATTTCCCAGGTATGTGAGAGAGAGAGAAAAAAAGGAGAGGGGACGCCCCTTTCTCTCTCCTCTCGCACATAAGAGAGAGAAAGGAGATGCAAATGCCTTCACTCTCGTCTTTCTCACTCACAAGCGGGGCTACCACTTCCTCCCCTTCTCTTTTCTCTAGTGTCAGAGAAGAAAAAGGGGAGGCAGCAGCTCTCTTTTCTCTAGAGCATCTATCTTTTTTTTTTTTTTTTTATCTCTCTACATCATTTGCGTCTTCATTTTACGCCGTACAGCTTATGACTATGCATTGTTTTTTTTCGGTGAAGATATTTGAATTATATTTTTTTTCCACATCTAATATTAAATTATAAATTTATAAATTTTACTAGCGGAACTTATTTTAAATTTGACACAAAGTATTTCTTTTCTAATAACTATATACATTTTTGCTCCTTACTCTTTAAAATGGAAAAAAAAATGTAAAAAATAAAAATAAAATATTGTTATCAATTAACATTTTTATCTGGGTTGATTATTTTTTATCTTTAAAATATTTTTATTGTAATATGAGACTAAGGTAAAAATGATATTCCATAATTGAACTTAATAAAATTTATTCTAAATTTAATGGAAGGACTGTGTCAAATTTGAATAAGTTTGAAGATTAAAATTTGTAAATTTATAGTTTATGGTTAGATGGAGAAAAAAACTATAGTTCAGTTAACCTTATTTTCTTCTTTTCTCCTTCGGCGCAAACCTTGGTTGATGCAAACAGATTAAGAATTGATCATCCAACAAAATAATCATATTGTTGCAAATAATAAACGTACGGACCCCCTACGTACCTTTATTTGGATCCATTTACGTACCTCTATTTGATCACGCTATTGTCGTTCTCACGCCTTGCTATTGCACCTTATTGTTTGCCACCGAACCAAACCTTGCATCGCGCCTTCTGTCACCTCCTTCGGAAAGAAATGTCTTTCGAATGCATGGCTGGTTTTTAAATCCCTAATTGTCAAATCCTTGATAACTTCAAATGCCAGCCAAATTTAATCTTTTGATCAATCTCTTTTAACCAATTCTGATTACTCTACTAATTAAATAAATTTCGATTTAATTAAATAAACTTATAATAAATTATATCCTCAATTTAACTCCTCTAATTTTTCTTTATTTCCAGAATTATTAATTATAATAAAATTAATTATTTTTCAATAAAAATAATAAAATATTCATTTATTAAACATAAAAAATTAGGGTCATTGCAGTGGATTATATTAATGAATTCTGGTCATGTTTATGAATTTGTAGTGAGACCTTGTAGTCCAAGACCTTGTCCGGAGTCGATTCATCCTGGGTCCTAGAGCTCGGGTTTGAATTGCGAATCCAAATAGGAAAAAAAAATTATGACTTTTATATTATATTAAAGTGATAAATTATATTGTACTATTATAATTGTTATATTAATTAGTTTTGATTTATTATTATGAAAAAATAGTATTGTTTTTATGATGATTGATTTATGTCTCACGTGATCAAGTTTGTATAACTAATTTAAAAAATAAAGATAGACATTTTACGTAAACCAGATAAAATTCAAAAATTGTGAATTATCATATCCATTAATTGTCTTTGGATTGAATGAATAATTGTTATTGAATTGAATGATAGAAATAGTGTAAGTAAAGAAAGAATAGGTCAATCTCTAACAAAAATTATGGTTGTCATGTTGTACAATCTCTCACCCTCACTATGCAACAAATCTGAAGAGTCTCAAATTGGGTAGACTTTTCTCTTGGATGTGGAGTTGCCATGGTGTGCACACACCATTTGTCATTGATGCATGAAAGTACAAATGGTATTCCATTAAAAAAATCAATGAGAACTTTCCTCATTGGTTAGTAAGATAGAATAAATTAAGAAAACTTCTATAACATCCCAAGATTTCAACAAGGTAATTTAGTCCAAGTTTAATGGATAAAAGGAGAATTTGAGAAGAAATAGGAATATGATTAGAAAAGGAATGGAAAGAGAAAGGAAAGACTAATCCTACTTGGAGAAGAAATTAGAATTTAAGTAGGATTAAAAGTATGGTTAGAAAGAAAAAAGAAAAAGAAAGAAAAGTTTAATCCTATTGAGAGTAGGGATTGTGATTAGAATTAGGGATTTCAATTCGATTTGAGATTCAAATAAAAGTCTAATGAATATAATAAGATATGATTGTGAATTTTATGGCTTAAAAATATTTCAGCCATTAAAATAATATTTATTATTATATAAATATTATTTTAATAAAAAAGTAGATGATAAAATATTATTATATTAAGTAATCCTGAAAATTAGAGAAAAGAATGAAATAAAAAGATAAAATGAAAGTAGAGTTTGATTGAGAGTAATTAATGATTTGATATGAGAGATAAATAGGAGTTATAATAGAATTACATTTGAGATAAGTATGGTTAGGAAATAATCGATCAAATTCAAATTTAATTAAATATGAATATTTAATAGAGGATAATTAATGATGAATGATTATGATTAATTGAGAATTAGCTCAAGGTCTAATAGGTGTCGAAAGCCCTAGTTAAAAATTATAAATAAGACTTTAAGGGTGGCTGAAAAACCTTATTAGCCTCTGCATAAATTTTGCAATAGGAGCTTCTCTTTCTCCTTCTACAAATGAGCTGAAGCGCAACTAGTGGGGCATTTCAAAGCTCCCACATAGGTATCAACGCTCAAGTGCTGTTCATGAGTTTTTGGAAATCCACAAAGAGCGATCGAAGATCAATGTTCGCGCAACCGACATACAATAGAGGACATAGTTGGTTTTCAACCAACTTAAGGTGCGTAGGGGATCTCTATATCATTCATATAAAACTTCAAGACTCTTGTCCTATAATTGAAGTTTAATATGGATTAATTGTTTATAGAATTGCGTAGATTATGACATAAACATATGATCGAATGTCACGCCAAAAAATGCATCTTCCTGACGACGGTAGAACCCGACTCAAGTTCTACGTTGCCCGGCCTGGGTTCCTATGAACTCGGTGCGAATAAGATTGAAATCGGACTAGTTCAAAGAACCCAACTCGAGTTTAATAGAACGCGGCTCGAGTTTCCTTTGGCCGAGGTGAATTATGGATTTTAGAACATGGTCTGAGTTCCCTATGATCCATGTCGAGTTCTAGAGGGTTAAATGTATATTTTGAATATTTTTATGTATTTAAAAATATTGTTATTCATATATCTTGACCCTGATTATATTATCGTCATACCTTATCATATTGTCATCATATCATATCATATTAATTATAATCATATTTGATACTATTATCATCACACCTGATCTTATTGTTGATTGTGATATTGAGATGTTGACCTTATTATTAATTTTTCATGATCAAATTGTTAGCATATCTGATTGGTAAATTGATAATTGAATTATTAATTATTTAATTGTGACATTCATTAACTTTTGGCCAATTGATAATTGCTTAAAGATGATTAATATTGAATTGATAATTGGTATTGAATCGAATTGAAATAGATTTGATATTAAATTGAATGGATATTGATCATTAGTAATTGATGAATTATTATGATTGATCAATTGATTATTATTTATTATTAATTGATAATTATCCTGATCAATTATAGATTTCTTATAGATAATTGTTTATTGATCTTTTATTCATATTTATACATGGCAAGATATGGGTAACCCTACGTATAGAGTTCTTTCATTGGACTTTGTCATTGTACTTGGATCCGTGTAGGATGAGACAATGACAATGCCAAGACAGTTGATAGCTCCTTTGACATGTGACATGCACATGAATATAGGATTTATTATTGTATAGGTGTAGGCCTATGAACCCACGTACTATAGGAAATTGTAAAAGAGTATTGTAAATTAGTCCGCCAATGTAAGTCAGTCGATTGGTCAATGTGAAAGAAAAAGTTAAGTTATAAAATTGAGTAATAATGTTGAGAGAAATAGCCTTCTAGGCAGATAAAAAAATTGCATTTCAACTGACACACGAATTAAATGGATAATTGATACTTCTAGGCAAATAAAAAAATTGCGTTTCAACTGACACACGAATTAAATGGATAATTGATATTGACACGATATCGATATGGACAATTGAATTTGATAATGAAAAATATTAATTGTTAAGTGATCAGACCTAATTAATAAATTGATAATTGCATGTAATGGATAATTAAAATTTATTAATTTGTTCATATTGATAACTTCGGGAAAAATTGAATTATTAGCGCCTCTAGAGTGATCTCACGAGCACATGTTTAGAGCATGTGTTTCAATGAGGTTAAAACATAAATCTAATCTAAGATTTATAAGTTCTAAAATTAAAGCTATAAAATCTTATTTATCGTACTAGAGTTTTATATGAAAACGGAGGAGAAATTGAAATACTAAAGTATCTTAGTAGAGTTTTATATGAAATAGGTGGAGGAATTAAAACCTTAAAGCTCTAAAATCAAAAGATGAAAAATTCTAATAAAGTTTTAATCAAATTCCAACGTTTCAGTCATTCGTGAAAAATGATTCAATTTCTTGATGTTACATGAGGCCCGAAGCGGCACGCTCTTCATCTAATTTTTAGATCACGACTTTTATGGCAATTCTGTTTGTCCATTTCCGGCAGCCGGTGAAAAAGTTTGAGTGAAAAATTCTTTTAAGTAATGAGTAGGAATTGCTAGCTCAGAGGATTCCTGAATATATTCAGGAGTCGTGATCATTCAGCTTCTATACATGCACAAAGAATCATATCCAATGAAAATATTGATCTTTGGTTCTTTACTCGACAGTGACAAAGAGAATTTGCATGTTTTATATATTACATTTGCATGTTTCATAAAAACTCAACGACCACAAAGGAAGTTTGATAATTTGGCGTGGAAGTTATTGGCTCTGATATATATATCTCTCTTTGGGATGTTGGAGACGAGGTGCCAGTATTCCCCACCCCGTGTGCATTTCTTTCCAAGTTCAGGACACTCGACTATATGTAACTCGTTGAGGTTGGGCAGACCTTGCAGCAAGCATGCGGGTAACGACGTCAACTCAGAGCATTGAGAGATAAACAAGTCATCAAGATAAGTGAGCCCACCTTCCCCTAATTCCAACGAATTTAGTTTGCAACAGCCGCTCAGTATTATCTTTTTGAGAGATGTGACTTGGCCGGGCACTTGTTCTACTGTTGTCAGGGACACGAGATTTGGGCAATCAAGAATGCGAAGATCTTTTAGCGACGCAGGGCATCTCAGCGTTAATGTCATCAGACTTTCGCAGGAAGAGAATCTGAACATTTCAAGCTGCGGCGGAAGACTTGCGTCCATGTCAGACATCGTCGTCTCGCTCACTTTACGAATACCCAACTCTCTCAGGGAATTCAAACCCCGGAGCACTTCAAACAGATTACCTAGAGCTTGGCACTTTACGTACCATATCTCGAGGCACCGGAGAGAGGTCATGCATCTCCAAAGTCCCGAGCGCCTTGACGAGAACATCCAATCGCAATCCTTGAGCGTCATGTCTCTAAGGCATGAGCCAAAGACGGTCATCTCCTCCTCCTCCAGATCACGCCACGTCAACGCTCCCTCGTCACATTCCGTAAGGTACAATACTTCGAGGCGTCGGAGATGCCTAAAGGAACCCAGCCGGATCTTCTTGCTTTCGGATAATGTTAAAAATTCGAGACAGGACAGCAATGGCCTTGAGCCGGTCAATTCTGGACATTCCTCTATTTCCAAAGTAGCAAGAGATGGGAAGCAATTCGACATGGCTTCGTCTGCGTTCTTGTTCTTCCACCAGACCTCCAAGCTCCGAAGAGAACGCAGCCTCAATTTTTTCAGCGAGGGAAATACTGGCACAGTACTGGTGTCGCCTGCGGCATCGTCGTCGTCAGAGATAATGTACTTCAAGTTATCTAAATGGTTTAAAGACAACACCTCAAGAGAGTTCAAGCGCCAAAGCGGTGGAAGTTGATCGAATCGTGTGCAATATTCCAAATTAAGTTCCACGAGGTGTATACATCCCATCATCCATGCAGGAAACTTCAATCCGTGACAGTCCCATATCTTCAACATCTTTATGCCGCCAGGAGGCTTCAGTGCTTCCAACACTTCCGCTCCATTTTCTTGATTCAAGTTAGTAGCCGCCTCGTTATACATTGAAGCCAAAACAGGACCTGCTGCTCTCCAGCAGAGTGTCAACATATGTAGATCTTTGGAATGAAGATTCACCTGTTTGGCCTTTCCAACGTCTTCCACGCATCTTAGATTGTATAGCTCTAATTTGGTTGAAAGGCGCAGCCCTTCCAGCTCTTCTATGCCCCTTCCATTTTCATTGCTCACAACGTACACCGTTAGTGTTTCTAGGCTGGTCATTCGTCCCATACCTGCTGGCATTTTACAGAGACTGTTACATCTATCGAGATTCAGAATCCTGAGGGCAGACATGCATGGCATCCTTTCAGGAAGCTTGCACAACCTTGTACATCCATCGAGATTCAACACTTGTAAGTTGAGCAGTTTATATATGTTTTCAGGTAACTTGTACAACTCTTCGCATCTAGGAAGATTCAACGTCTGCAGGTGGAGCAATGTACATATGGATTCTGGTAAATTTGATATTCCAACATCTTTTAGCTCTAGAAACCGTAGATGTTTCCAAACTTTGGTTGGAAGCCCGTGACGAACCCCCGCTTTTAATTGCAACACTCTTAAGGAACTATATTGTGTAAAGATATTGGTATCCTTTTCCGTGAGGGAATAATTTATCAATGTGCGGAGGTTCAGGGAGGGTTTCATCTTTCTCAATAATGGAAAATCGCGCCATTTGCCCGAATACCGATCTAACAAACCTGACAAATGATAGGTGTCCTCTGATTCTGAAATTTCAGGGGATTCTTTTGATAGTGATATGCATTCGTTGCCAACGATGGATTGTGCAAGATCCCGTACAAGATCATGCATACTGCAAACTTCTAGAGTGAAAATTTGGTGTTCATCAACTTGGCCTGGGCGGCCGAACCAATTTCTCCGTGTTTCTGGTTTTAGATCCTGAAGGAATGACCTCTGAACCAGCTGCATAAAAGTCTTTTGCCCTTCAACATATAATCTTTTGCTAGAAGGAATAAAACCGTGAGCCATCCACATTTGGATCAATGCCTCCTTCTCAATCGGCTTACCTTTTGGAAGTACAGCACAAAAGGCAAAACATCGCTTGGAATAGGAAGGCAGATGCTTATAGCTCAGTCGCAGTGCTGGTAGGATCTTATCATTCTCCATATTCCACAGGCTACTTTCTCTAATCGCCAACCAGTCGTTTCTGTCTGTCCTCTTGTACAGTGAGCTCCCCAGCATCTTTACCGCAAGAGGCAGCCCCTCACATTTCCTAACGATGGCCTTTCCAATCTCAACTAGTTCTTCCGGCCTCTCATCTCCAGGGGCAAATGCTTTGCTACTGAATAAGTCCCATGATTCATCCTCCGACAAATACGACAAATCATGGCTTTGGAGTGTTCGGACAGTTATCTCCGCCACACGGTTGCTGCGAGTGGTCACAATGACTGCACTTCCTTCCTTCCCGCCGCAGTCCAAAATGCCTCTCAATTTCTCCCACTCATCCCGATCTTCCTTCCAAATGTCATCTAGCACGATCAGAAACCGCTTACCGTTCAGTGCTTCTCTAAGACGGCGTTGCTTTAATTCCAGCGTAGACTGTTCAGGCACTTGTTCTACAACGATTGACGATACAGCGCGTTCAATGATCTTTATCATATCCCAATCTTCCGAAACGTAAACCCATCCGCGCATTTGGAAATGGTTCACCACTCGAGGGTCACTGTAGATTAACTGAGCCATGGTTGTCTTGCCCAGGCCTCCCAGGCCAACTATGGGAAGCACTGCAAGATTCTCACTATTGTTGTTAATTAGCATCGTAACCATCATATCTCTAGCTTCGTTCCTTCCCACCACATCAGATTCGACAACAAAGGAGCTTGTTTCTTCGCTGTTGGGCGTATTAGTTTTACGTTGCTCATTATTATTAACTGCAAAGCGAAACGCTTTACCCGCTGATTCGATTTCTTTTATCCTTTTTAAGATGTTCGTCAACTTCCATCCCATCTTCACTCGGAATAGAATTTGATTGTGGGAAGAAAAGAAGTCGCGTACCTTCTTTCCGGACACCTTATTATTACCATTCTTCCCAGCCGCAGCTTCCATCGCCGCTGCCTTGTGGCGCAGGATCTCATAGTTGAATTGATCGACAACATCCTCGGCCTCGTAAGCTGTTTTTTTCAGAGCATCAAGCCACATCCTCACGCCTTCTTGGCTCCGCTTCTCCTCTGCATCTGCAAGCACGTCCCGGATCGTGGCCAAAAGTGTCTGCAACTTCTCCAGTTCGTCCTTCAAGCCCCACGCCGCTGCGAATGAACCTTGTATAGGTTGTGCAATCGAGGCAGCCAGTTCCCACACGATGGAACTAACGAGTGCTTCCAGTGCCATTGGTGCTTCCGTCCCTGTGAGAGAGAGAGAGAGAGAGAGAGAGAGAGAGAGAGAGAGAGAGAGAGAGAGAGAGAGAGTTCAGAATGTGGAAGAGATGAATGGAGATGGTGGTTTGCGGACGATGTCTAGGATCAATGGATGATCCATATAGTGATGGGTCTGTGTTACAAAGTCTTCCACAATAATTGAGGCATCTCGGGGATCTAAGTCAACCAAAACTGATAATTACAAAAATAAAATGGCCTATCTTGACAACAACATTTCTGTGTAATGATCGAGTGTTATGATTACAAGATATCAAGAGAGTCCGCTGTCTGGTTACGGTTGCTGGGGAGAAAAGTTTTCAGAAAATGCCAAAATGGACAAATGTTGTCATTTCAACTTGCGTTAAGAAACGGAATGGAATCTAGTGTATTTGGATGAAATGAAATTTAATAATGAAAAATAAAATAGTTGATGTCATAAAAAAATAAATATAATTTAATAATTGTTTAAACTAAAAATAATTATTATATATACAATATAATTTTATAAATAATAAAAATAAAAGTATAAATAAAAAAATTATGAAAAATTCTTTGTTAAAAATATATTATTTAAATATAAAAAAAATCAATTTTAATGATTTATATTTAATAAAATATTAATTCTTAATAGATAATAATTAATAAATAATAATATATCAATCTCTATTATAAATATTTTATATTTAATAATAAATTGTTTTACAGAAGAAAGGTAAAAAAATAAAAAATGGAAAAAGAAACACAATTAAAAGAAAAAAGAAATGTTAAATAAAAAACAAAGCCGTCAAATTTCACAAATAAAGTGGAATAAGTCACAATAAGAGTCACGTGACATTTTAATTTCAAAATTAAAAAGGTAAGTCGGTTCCATCTCAAAAAAGTGAAAAACACGAACTCATATGACTGTGTTTGGATAGAAAGGTTAGTTCTTGATAACTAATCGATTAGATAGAAAAATTTATGTTAGTGTTTGGATGAAAAAATATAATGATAAAATTTAAAAAAAAATTAATTTTATAGATAAATTTTGATAGGTGTTTGAATAAAAAGTAAAATGTAAACATATATTTTATTATTTTATAAGATTATTTTTATATTATTAATTATATAATATTTTTATATTAGGAAATTAGATAGAAAAAAAATTAAGATAAGCTAATTAATAACTAAAAAATGAAATATAAAAGAAAATTTAACATCATATTCATATAAAATAATTATATAATTGTAACTTATTCAGAATACCATAATTAATAATTTAATTATATTATACTAATATCATATTAGTTAACTTTTATTATGATAAGTAAAACTTCTTAATGAACACAAGTGTTTTCCTAACTATTTCTTAGAAATTTTAGTCTTCTTGATGTATTTTGGACATTCTTTATAGCTTCCAATTATCTCCGTAGTTGTTCGTATTCAAAACTAATCGTGATGTACTTTTTTGTACTGAAATGGATGTTCATTTGTGATTTGTGCGTCCGTTCTAAACTAATCGTTGAGAACATGACCCTTACGACTTTTTTTAAAAGTTATTGTTGTGTTGTCAGCACCCAAATTCAGGCATCCATTGTGAAAATCCTGAAGTCTCAAACATTAGTGGTTGATATGCCACTTATTTTGGTCTTCCATTTTATTTGCATCAGACATTCGGAAGTTTTTCAGTCGCCCATTTTATTTGCATCCCATTTTTTAGTTCGGGCTTCTGCTATTTCATTTGCACTCTGATAAACCCGCACTCTTTTATATATAATTATTCAAATGTGATGATTTTTTATTCTATGAAAAGCTAACAAAATTTTCTACAATTGATATTCATTGTTCATCCAAAATCTAATTACATCATAGTTGAATATTAATTCAAAGTTCAATACATAAATATGTCCATTTCAAGTTAAACTTTTTAAATATTTTCTCTTTTATACGTAACTTTTCATAAGAGTGTCCAAATAAGATGATATTTGATTATATAGAAAACTAACAATATTATTTATAACTTTTATATTAATCTCTTGATTCAAATTTCATGATAACATGGATAAATATTAATCGAAAGATTAAGGCACGAAGCAACTCATTCTTATTTAAAAATTTTCGGCATTCTAAATATAACACTAATAATTTGATATTTGTATTATCAAAATATAATTAAATAGGGCATAAAAACATTGTTCCAATATCGACGATCCAACTCGTGTGGCGATAATGTCAATCCACCATTGAACTGTTCACATGTTAAACATTAGTTCACCATCGAACTCAATTAATTTGGTTAGTCCCGCTACCTAGCAAACAGATGAGATTTCTAATAAATTTATTTTACATTCACAGAACTAAAACTCAAGACCTATATTAAAGCAAGGAGGAGCTGCATCCCTCCACTCGAAACGTAATTGATAAGGAAAGTTATCGACACATGTACGTATACACTCGTGCAAAAAAGATATATATACAATAATCATGCATCACTTGTTAATATGTAACACCTCGAAACTCACGTGACTTTCATATGCTCAAAGTCATCTCAGAGACACTACACAATCTTCTATAAAGTTATTTTTGCGAATAATATAAACTATAAAATACGGAATAATAAAAACTAAACAACTCAATAGGACTCAATCTAAAATTAACACTATGCCATGTGCAACATCCATTTGTCATTGAGTTGAGCCTCCTGCAAAATCATCATCTATATTCATCCTCTCACCTGCACGGATTCAAGTACAGAGAAAATCTATGAGTATAAAAATACTTAATACATAGGTCTAACTACGATCAATAGGCAATAATCAATAATGCTCAAGATATGAACAATAAATCAATTGAGAAAATGAAATAATACTATACGGTAATCAATAAATCATGATGTCAATAAATCAATAGGACGATACAATATCATAATCAATAAGTTAATGAGATAATAGATCAATATAACTAACGGTGGATCGATAGAACAATAAATCAATAAGCAATGAATCAACATAGTAATGAATCAATATAACTATGAATCAATGTGACTATAGATCTGATAGATCAGACTACCAATCAATGATGATGACAAATATCCATTAACAATTCAAATGGGCCTTATCAATATGGCACTATTTAATTAACAATTTCTAATTCAATAATCAATGGTCCTTGGCCAATAACAATTCAATTCAATTCAATGGGTGGAGGTAATGTCAGTCAACACCAGTATCTGAATGACCATGATCTATATAATACAATTAGATTCAATTTAATAATTAATTCAATTATCGATGTTTAAGAAGCACCCGATCAATTAAGGAAAAATCCATGTCTAAGAATCCACCCTCCAATAATAGCTAACAATGATTTGTGATGGCGATTATGGCCAATTACAAGACATCCATAGCTTCTCTAAAAGATGACGTCTCAAACTTGTAGGTACACTCTTTGCTTTATATAATAACAATAATAATAACAATATGGTCACAGGGGCTTAGTGATAATGAGAGTACATGGAGACCTAATAACTTTCATATTTTATCTTGTTTACTTAACATATCTATCTTTTAACAATTTGGTTTAGATTTAACAAGACCAAATAAAAAAACTACTAGATTAGTACTATAATTTTGGATATGATAACAATAGGATCAATGTGATGATAATAAAATTAGATATGATCATGCATTAATCAGATAAGCTAATAACTACAAGATCTGATGCGATAACAATATGATCAGATATGATGATGATAACATGATATGAAACGATTTATATTAATAACAATTCAATTAATTATAATCTAATATGCCAAACTACATTTTCTGCCTCCAAAAGCTCGGCATGTGTCAGGTGGAACTCGGGTCGTATTCGAGAATGTCTGATGTACCTCGACCAAGGAAAACTCGGGCGAGGGAGGGTGTGAACTCGGGTCGGGTTGGCCGGTTCACGCTTGTGACAATTGCTCGATAAAACAAGGGCCGCGTTCGAAAAATATGAGACATGTCGTTGGGAACTCAGGCCGCGCTGTCATTGACCCGGTCCGTGTCCAATTTCGATTTGGTATGTGTCCAAAACCAACCTAGTCCGAGTTTAATAGAATCCAGACCGTGTTGGCCTCAACCTGGGCCATGTTTATAACGGGCCGAGTTCTAATGCCGAAAGAAAAATGTGTTCCAATAGGATTTTTTCGACTACCATAACTGTAATATATGATGTCCAAATGATGCATAATCTATATCAATCAAATCTTGGTACATAAGAGACGAGGACAGAGTTCCATGTCATGAAAAAATTGACACCATGGGATCTCTCCTACATATTTAAAGTTGACTGAAAAACTAACTGACATCCCTCCGCTGGAAATCTGCACGAACGTCGAATTCAATCGTATTTTGAACGGCGTATTCTCTCTATCCATCTCACGGAATGCGCAACCAACACTTGGACAATGATTTCCTATATGCAGACTTCGAAATCAATCGTGAGGTGCCCTCTGGAATGTTTCGATTTGTTAAAAAATAGAAGACAAAGTGAGGCTCATGGTGCAGAAACTCTATTTTGTTACTTTTATTAGGTCTTAAATTCTTTTAGAATCAATCTTGACCATTCATCACTAATAAAACATTTGTTAATTATTTAAAATTAATTAATTCTGAATTTAAATAACTATACTTATAATAATTTTCAGTTTTTTTTCAAATTTCATCTTATCTTTTCGATTTCTCTAATTTTCAAAATTAAATAATTATATAATAATTTTTTAGATCCGAATAATTAATTAAATCTTTAATTTATTCCTAAAAAATCGGTTCGTTACATACTAAACGCCTCATGCATCACTTACCACCACACAATTCACCATTTATTGAAAGTCAACTTTTCCACACTCATCCAGCTGATCAACAAGACGTCTCAACTACCGTCATGACTTGCCCGTTTAATAATGAAATTAAGTTGGAACAGGGCCGATTTCAGTTTATTTTTTCAAATTTTGATTCTAGAACTTTGACCAAGTTTTAGAACTTTGATCAAACGCATCATACAAAGTTTTCGTCACGTAATGTACCGCTGGAATATTTAGTCAAATATTTCAATCGTAAAGTTCTTGTTATTAGTAAGAACAACTTTTTTTTTTTTTATTTTTTGTTATAAGTCTAAAAGTAGGTGGAGCTACTTTTAGACTTGTACCTTATTATTTTAATAATATTATTATATGTATATATTATATTATATACATATATATATTATATACTTATAATATATATTATATTATATTATATTATATTATCATAAATTTATAATTTATTTAGGTATAATAACAAAAGAAGTACATTTATTATTTATTAAAATTTACTTAGTATTATAATAAAATATAATTTTCCATTATTATTTATTATGAAAAATATATTTAATAACAAAACTTTATCTTGAAAGCTGCCTTATTGTGGACCATTAATGATTTTCCTGCCTATGGGATGTTACTGTTTAAGGCCAGAGTTGCACTTAGTTAGTTTACCTAACGGTAGATTATCTAAGTCAAAGACAAGTTATACTCTTATTAAAGAGCAAAAAATTCAAGTGTGTCGATAGATCCAAGAACTGAGAATGTCGGATGGTTATGCATCAAATCTGACAAGATGTCAGACTACTCTCATGATATCTCGGGTAACAGTGAGATGAAATTGTAAAAAAAGTATCATAAATTGAAAATATTGAATTAGGGTTTGAAATTTATTCACAAGTTAAAGGTACGCCTTATCTTTCTATAAAAATTGGAATTAGTTGAAAAGAATAAGTATAAATTAAGTTATTAATATTTTAATGTCTTTTGTCAGAATATTATACAGATAATAGATCATGGTAGTTGTATGAATTTTTGGGTAAAATCCCTAAATCTTGATGATGAAGAGAAATCGAATTCTTTAATATGTTGTAGGGTTCTTCTATGCTTAGATATCATCCATGCAATCTTTTGTAATGTTTTAGATTATTTTTACTGAAGTTTTGATCTTAAAAATTGAGATCTTCAAATTGAAAATCGGGATTCTAGGACCGTACCAATCCTAGAAATGATCATGACCGAGCTTACGAGACCAAGGGATTAAATGGCTCTCGGTCATTGAGATTGTATTGATAGGATAATATTGATTATCAATATTATCCTATGAATACAATCTCAATTATCAATATGCATTATCAATCAGCCATAAGGATTCATTGGCTGGAATCAATAATCCTATCATCCTTTCACTACAAGAAAAACGTCGATTTTCGACGTTTCATTTTTTACGGACGAAAATTCGTCTGAAATACCGATGGATTTTTCGACGGATCGAATAATCCGTCAAAATTATCGTCGAATAGGTTTTTGAAAGCCGTCTGAACTTACGACGATTGAAAATTCGTCGAAACTTTCCGTCGAAAATTTCGATGATCGTAACCGTCGAAGATATTAAAACTGATTGATCCGTTTCCATGGTGGTCTTTCGATGATTCACGTATCCGTCGAAACTTCCAGTGGTCTTAGCCATTGAAATATCTTAATGTTAATGGGTTATCTATATTTTATTTTTCAACGATTCTGACCGTCTAAAGTTGCAACATTTTACAGAACCGTCGATATTTCGGCGGTCGCACCCGTCGGAATGTTAACTGATTTTAATTCTATTTTTTATGTTTTCAGTGGTTTTGACCATTGAAAATGATGATTTATGATTTATATAATTCTCTTTCACTCGATATATATTATTATATATTTCGACGGTTAAAACCGTCGAAAGTTTTGATGGTTTGGAGAACCGTCGAATGTTTCGATGATTTGTCCAGCGGGTTTGACTATCTTAATTCGAATTAATATTTTATTGTATTTACCTACTTTCCGATGGTTCCGACCGTCGGAAATTGCCTATATAAATATCCGACCCCATTGTCACTTCCTCGGAGCTCAAAGTTATAAATATTTCATTTTTTTTCTCTTTTACTCTTGTGTGATGTTCTAAATTGTAAAAGAGAGATTGAGAAGTGCTCCCGTGATATTGTAATAGTAGTTTAGCTTATGAGTGAAAAAATGTTGAGCGAAAAAAAGGCGAGTGTAAGTGTAATATCCCAAGATTTTTTTTACTCGTCCAAAATGTTATCTCAACAATGCTACTCATTCTACGACTTGAATATTTTCTTAACTTTGACTAGTCGATATATTGACTTACATAAGAAAAAGACTCGTTTATAATAAAATTTATAATATGCAAAAGTTATTTATACAATATTCAATAACATGTGAGTTAAGACCTACAATCATACATTATATAACCCTATCTCCATGTGCATGTTTAGGGGCACCAACCATCTCATCATCGATATCGTTTTATCTTGCACGGATCCAAGTACAGGAGCAAAACCCAATGAGAAATCTCCGTACGTAGGGTCACCCATAATAATAATAATCAATATGAACCATATATCAACAATAATAACCAATATGCATAATGATAAGTAATTATCAATCATAGCAATCTATTTTATTTATCAATATGCATTGTTCATTAACCATAAAGATCAATTGAGAAATAAATAATTCAATAATATTTTAACATCAATCATAAGACTACCACTAACAATTCCATAAAGTTTAGCATCAATCGTATAGACTGCAATCAATTATCATATTAATCCTTAATACTATCTTTAGCTTTAACCATAAAGATTGAAACTCCATTATTCTTTTCAATCAATTATCCATTCTTATTATTCAACCATAAAAGGTACAATTCAATAACTTATCAATCAATCATCTTTCTTTATACTTCAATTATAAAGGCTGCAATTTTAATTAACATTAACATCAACCATAAATGCTACAATTTAATGTCTTATTAATTAACTATCTTTTCTTATACTTTAATAATAAAAGTTGCAATTCAATTATCCTTATAGATTTAATCTTTTCATTTACTTAGGTTGCTATTAACAATTCAATTATTCATTTATCACGTTCAATTAATTTCAACCATAAAGGTTGCACTATACTTCAACTATAAATGTTGCTTCAATTCTTCAACTGCAAGGGTTACTTCAACCATTAAGACTGCTCAATATTTTAATTGCAAGTGTTGCTTTAACTACACTGAATGCTTAATACTTCAACCAGAAGGACTCCTTAGGTTGTTTCAACCATAAAAATTGCTTTAACTTTTATTCTTTAATTAATTTTAACCATATAGGTTGCCATTAATAATTCAATTAACTTTAGACATTAAACGTATAAATTGTCTTGAGAGCTTTTTTCCAATTTTAGGTACTTTATCTCTTTTATCTTATTTAATCCATGACGTCTATTTTTTTCATTTAAATTTTATTTTCAATCTTAGATGCACAACACATCAATCAATATATCATAGGCGGATTATGATAATATTAATATCATAATAATATGATTCGATACAATCAATATAACAATCATAATCAATGATTATGACTATCAATCCTATAATCACGAATGGTCAATACTTTTAAACAAGATCATATATCATAAATTAATACTCAGAAATACATTTAAACTCCTTGAAACCCAGCCTACACTAGTATAAACTTGGGTCGGTTCGTATAACTCATTCTTCCTATTTTGTATATAACTTCGGATGGATGTGATGAAACCTAAGTCGAATTCTACTTCAATCAATACTCAAACTTCAACCAAGGTAAAATTCGAGTTGAATGTGATAACCAATGTTTTAAATACCAGTTCGGTCCGATCACGAACTAGACATAAAACCGGTCCGGTTCAACCATAAAATCAAAATGAGTAAAAAATCGGTCTAACTCGGGAAAATTGGAAAAATCAGGTTGAATCGATAATCGGGTTCAACCCGATTTTTAAATTTTTTTAAAAGTTAAAATATAAAAAGATTTATTAGGGAAATGAATGTTTAAATGATTTTATAATAAAATTGGAAAGTTATGCACATGAAAGTATACAAAAAAGGAAAATTTTTAAAATTCAACTAAGAAAATGAAAGGAAAGATTTTGAATCTTGATTGGAGGAAAGGAATCAAAATGGAAACAAATTATTAATCAAATAAAAGAAAGAGAATTATACATGGAAAGAGAATAAAACCTGGTAATAATATATTAGTAATAAATTTAGATTATTGTACTTGTAATAATAAAAAGAAAACTTGTAAAATAGAAATAGATTATTAATCAAATCAAATAAAAGAGAGTTATATATACAAGGAAAATAAATTCGGTAATAATATATTAGCAATAAATTTAGATTGACATTAAATTTAAATTATTATATCAAGAACAATAAAAATAAAACTACTATTTAAATTAACATCAAGTAGAAATAATAATTATTCAATTGGTTTAATCATTTTTATGATAATTTATGTATTAAATGTCGATCTGATTTCTGATCTAATTTTTAAACCATTAGCGATAACACAAGCTAGATTGCCCCAGTTCCTATCACTTGTGCTATTGGTGCTTCCCGAGAGAGAGAGAGAGAGTCGACGATGTCCCTATGGGGATGTGTCTGTGTTACAAATAAAGATGGACAAACGGATCGTGTGAGGTCGTGCTCGGGCCGGTCAACTCATGTTTGACCGTGCCGCGGACCATGTTGTGCCAACACGGCCCATTTTGAAAATGGGTCGTGTCGTGCTACACGGTCCATTTTGGATCTCGACACGATCGGAGTCCGGCCTGAGTCATGCCGGGTCGAATGGTCCGTTTTTTTCCTTTCATGAACTTTTATAAAGTTTAATTTATTTATTAAATTATTATATAATATAATTAGTATTATTAATTATTCTATAATATATGACTTAGTGAGTAGCAAGTCTAGTGAGTAGTGACTACTTTAATTATTATATAGTTAAATTTTCAAATATATTAAGTCATTAATTTATAATTATTAAGTAAATAAACTTGTAAAATGAACAATTGAGTACTAAGTAATAACTAATAGGTTATAATATATGACTTTAGTTTAGTGACTACTGACTACTTTAATTATTATTATATAATAATTATATAGTTATAATTTTCAAACTCTCATTGAGTAATTATGATATCATATCCCTAACAATCGCTATTTAGATCAATTTCAAGAGAAGAAATAGTATCACTCGAAATGAGTCTAAGAACGACTATTGAAAAAATGATATCTTAATTATTTAATGAGAGAAGATGAGATTGAGAGAAAAGGAGGAATATGGATGTGGCCATTTGGGGAAGGAGAGGAGATTGAGAGAGAGAGTGGTGAGGGGAAAAATAATGAGAGTGATGAAGAAAGGGGAGGAGTTCGGCCGCATTTTATAAGTGGCGGTGGCGGAGGGGTTTCAACACGGCCCGTGTTATACTCATAACACGTCCGTGAACTCGACCCGTGATTATATTGTCAAATCGAAACAACACGGGCCGTGTTATGCATCATGTGTGATCCGTGTCTATGCCAAAACAAATCGTGTCGTGCTGGATCCGTGTTCACCGTGCCCGAGCCATGTCGTGTTCACAATGCGGGAGGATGACCCGACACGGAATGGCACGACACGATTCGTGTTTCCGTGCGTGGGCCCTGTCCGTGCTGAGCTGGGCGGACACGACTTTTGGGTGGGCCGGCAGCGTGCCGGACCGTGCGGCCCACCCGAAATTCCATCTCTAGTTACAAAGTCTTCCACAATAATTGAGACATCTCAGGGATATAAGTCAACCAAAACTGATAATTACAAAAATAAAATGGCCTACCTTTTTTTGAGGAAATAAATATTATTATAAAGGTGAGTCGAAGTACAGTAGTTGGAGGATGTCATGAGGTGGATCATCCTCCCAAAATAAGTCACATTGTGACTGTCGACCGAGTCGAGCCAAAAAATCAGCGATGCTGTTTGCAGATCGAGATACATGGACACAAACTATAGTCTCAAAATCTGAAAAAAGGTTAAAGATGTCTTCAATCAGGCTGCGAATTCGCCATGGACAGTTCATCTTGCGATTGAGTATCTGGACTAGAACATGGCAATCAGACTCAACAATAAGCTTTCTGTTTCCTCTTGTACTGCATGCTTTGATGCCGATGCGGGCAGCCCAAGCTTCACTGGCCAAAGTAGAGTGGAAAGTAGCGGATGTGGCACCTGCAAATTGAAAATGAGCATTAGATGATATGAGAATATATCCAGCTCCCCCAACCTCAATGGGTTTGGTGAAAGACCCGTCAAGGTTCAGTTTGAACCAAGACTGAGGTGGGGGCTCCCATCGGATAATAGTATTATCCGTGGGGATGGTGTGAGTGTGGGAGAATGAAAGTCCCTCAGGAGTGTGGATCTGGTACATTTCATAGTATGCAGCAAGAGCACGCCTCCAAACCCCAGCCACGGTTGCCGATCTGGAATTAAAAAAGATGTCATTTCTAAGCTTCCAAATCTCCCAGAGACAAAGCGCAAATAACGATAGAAAGGAAGTTTTAGTTGGAGAAGGAAGATGTCTCCTTCAGCTATCCAAGCACCTGAGTCCCAATTATGCATATGTCGAAAAGTTAAGTTTGTTTCAATTTGGAAGGTATTCCACAATTGGGAGGAGTGAGAGCAGTGAAAAAAGAGATGATTATTTGTTTTAACATAAGCTCCACATAAAGTACATGAGAGAGAGATGTAATTATCAAAATGAGCAATCATGTCTTTTGTAGGTAATCGATTGTGTGAGAGCTTCCAAAGAAAGTGATGTATCTTGGGGGAGACACGAATTGTCCATAAAGTTTTCCAGACTGGCCATCCATATGGCTGGGGGGTAGCAGTGGGCTTGCATAAAAAATCATACACAGATCTGGCATGTGGCATGCCAAAAGTGTCTAGTGCCCAGATCTAACCGTCATCATAGGCTACCTTGATAACGACATTGCTGTCGATTGAGTAATGATCGAGTGTTATGATTACAAGATATAAAAAGTCCGCTGTCTAATTACAGTTGCTGGGGAGAAATTTTCAAAAACGAAAATGATACATCTTCCTAAAACTTTGACCTAATAATCTTCTATATTTTAAAGTATTCTTAAAAGTTGATTAATTTATCATATATATCATTATGAGAGGATTAGAAGAATATGATGATATAGCATTACTCTCTCAGAAAATACCAAAATGGAATAAAAAGTGTCAAATGTTATCATTTAAACTTCTAAAATCATGAGGGTGGTTTTTTTAAAAAAAAAGTCATGGGGGGTCGTTGAGACGTCTTGTTGGTCAGCTGGATGAGGGGAAAAGTTGACTTTCCGTTTAAAGAAACGGTGAATTGTGTGGTGGTAAATGATGCATGAGGCGTTTCGTCTAATTATTAACAACGGATGTAACACTCCATGATCACTATAGTAATTTTATAAATTAATTAGAATCTTGATGAATTGAAGGTGATAAAAGGGGAATTTGAGAAGGAATAGAAATATAATTGAAAAGGGAATATAAACAGATGGGAAAAAAATAATTTTAGTTGAAGAAGAATTAGAATTTAAATAAGATTAAAGTATTATTAGAAAAAAGAAAAGAAAGAAATGTTAAATTCTAATAAGTGTAGGAATCATAATTTGATTATGATTAAAAATTTTAATTTGATTTGAGACCCAAATAAAAATCTAACGAATATAAGACTCTAATAGGATAAGATTGAGAGTCGACTTAAAAATATTTCAATTATTACAATAATATTTATTATTATTTTAATTCAAAATTAGATGATAAAATATTGTGGAATTAAATCATTCTAAAAATTAAAGAAAATGAAGAAATAAAAGCAAAAGGTAAAAGTAGAGTTTGATTGAGAGAAGTTATGGAAGAGATAAAAAAATTTGAGTAGATATGAATTTTGATAAGTATCATTATGAAATAATCAGTTAAATTCAGATTTAATTAAATCTAAAAATTTAACATAACATAATTAATGATGAATGATCATGATTAATGGAGAATTAGCCTTAGACACAAAAAGAGTAAAAAAACTCTAGTTAAAAACTATAAATAAAACCTAAAAGATGATTAGAATGTATTATTTGTCTCCATAGAATTTCTGCATTGGAGCCTCATCTTCGTCCTTTAATTTCTCATAAACTAGGACACTTGAGAGCGCAACCAACATGTCATTTTGAACCTTAACAGAGGAAAACAAGATCCAAGTGGTAGGCACAACTTTCGAGGTCTCATCATGAAGAAATTATCGATCAAAGTATTGACGTTCGTGCAACCAGCAAACCAAAGATTTCCTAGTTGATTTTTCAATCAACTTAAGATACGTAGGGATCCCTATATCGACGATTTTTGGACTAAATTATACCGATCGTCCCCCAACTTTGACTCAATATCTCAACATTTTTCCAACTTCAATTTATAATTGGAATGTCCCCTAACTTTGATTTTCTTGCATGCTTCGTCCACTTGACCGACAATAGCCAGTTTTTCGATTGTAATGTTGTCATGACATAATAAAAATTAATAAAATAATATCAAATATAATAATAAGAAGAAGAAGAAAAAGAAAAACTGGGGCTGATGTCCCCCTCTCCTCTCTGGCGCTCTCCTCTCGAACTACGACCGGTGCGCACCGACGAGGAAAGCGAGAGGGCGGGGAGGTCGCCTGCTTACTACGACCGACGCACACCGGCAAGGAAAGGGAGGGTGGGGAGGTCACCCCCTATTGCAATCGGCGACGTCGTTGGTGGCGTCACAGGACGAGGGACGAAACACCCTCTTTCCCCCTGCGTGCAAGCGTTGGCGCGCGCTAGGGAGAGGGGGGGCGCCGACGTTTTCCCTACGTCGTCTTGCGCAGGGAAAGATGGGGGTCGCCCCTTGCTACGACCGGTGTTGTCAGTTGCTCGCAACATGGGGAGACCCCCCTCTTTCTCCCTGCATGCGCCGATTATGACCGGTGACCCCTGTTCTTCTTTTTGTCAACGCAGGGAAAGAGCTTCGCCGGCGAAGGTTACAACACACGCCAATGCAAGAAAAGAGGTCCCTACGCCGGCAAAAGAGAGGGCCTCTTTCTCCATTTTTTCATTTTTAAAATTAAAGTTGGAGGGGTATTTTTTATTTTTCATAAATAAAAAAAATTGAAGTCAATAAAAAAGTTGACAGAAGTTGACGGAAGAGCCAAATTAAAAAATTACGATAATTTAGAAATTCAAAAAAATAAATTCGTAATTTGGGATTAGACGTAAAAAATCATGATAGTTTAGAAATTATTTATGAAAATAATCCTTATTTTAAAAATCACTAAGTTTCAAGTTTTTTTTTCTTTGCCTATTCCTATCTTTAAGGTCTGGGAAGAAGACTTTTCTCTCTGTAAAGAAAAAGACTTGTGTGTCTTGTTCTGACTATATCGTCGAGACTAGTATCCATTGAATGAAAGGAAGACTAGCTGTTTCTTGGTGCACTTCAATATCTTGGCAGACATTTCCAGAGATTGAAACTGTACCGGTATGGCACACATATGTAGTTGTACAATGACAGAGACCAAAGACTAGTAGAGATTAACCTGAACCGTGTCTTTTTTGGGCTTGTAACAAAGATACTCCACTTCTTCTTCTTCTTTTGAGAAAGTAATGGAGGTATCACATAACTCAGAAGTAGGTGTTCTCTCAATATGTCATACAGGCACATCATATCTCAATACCAAGAACTATTGGCTGGCAAAGAGTAATATTTTTGGTGTATTTGACATTATGGGAAGTAAAATGGGGAAATTTCAATGTTGGGATGTCTAATGGAACATCATCAACCACAAAGTTGGCCTAAGCTACGTTTGTGTCATTGAAATAAGTTTGAGGAAAATGAATTCCGGAAAACTATTTGGATAAAGTATTAATCTTCCTCTATTTGGTTGTAGAACCGAAAACATGTCAAATAATAAATTGATTTTTTCTTTTATACATATGGATGGACGGATTATGACTTTGGAAAATGTTCTGCCCTTTTTAAGGGTAAGAAACGTTTGCCCCCCAAAAAATTTGTCTACATTTTTTTGGAGAACCAAGACTTTCCTAGTTGCCAAATATAGGTAAATAATGAAAGATAATTTCCTGAAAAGCATTTTCCCTGAATAAAAATAATCTTGGATAGTCAGAAATGTCATTCTTGAATTTCAAGAAGAGACCAGATGTGATAAGCTTCACGTCATGAGAGAACCTATCATGGGTAAATTAATGAATGTATATTTCTTCATCTTGAAAAAAACTTCAAATAAATATAGCACGCTGACCCTCTTCCCTTATCTATCTCAATATACCAACCCTAATTGCATATATTTCAACATTGTTACCTTAGCATCCTAATGGCATCTGCTCATTTTTTAATGAAGGGATGGTGGAGTGGAGAGTTTACATATGGACTGTGGCTTGGAATTCCAGTTGCATCAGGATTTTTATGGTTCCTGTGACATCTCATCTTTGGAAAGACCACTTTGAACTTTATGGAAGTTCCATTACCAAGGTTTGTTTTGTGCATTGTCATATAAGTGCTGCATAAAAAGCCATATATTATTTCTGAGCTCATGAATCTTGTAATTATCATTCATTCATTTGTTGAATAGTTGTTCGCATATAAAAGGATTCCAAAGTTGGGTAACCTGATTACTCTAGTTGGCTTTTGGAATATGACATATTTGTGTTGTTGGCTCAACTGATTTGTATATTGACTTATATTCTCGTTTCTGTTGTTGATAAGTGTTTTCTACTCTATACTATAACATTCGTATGCTATCTATTGATGTTAGGATTTCTGCATGAGAGAAATTACGCATCACGAGAAAACTCGAGAAATTTAAAGCGACACAGAATTGTATTAGATGGAAGAAACAGAAGAGGATCCAGGATTGTCCAGAATTGTCTTATAAGCCTTGATTACAAGCCCTTTTATAGGATCCTGGAGAAATAACTCCTACTTTAACTTAAGGACCTAATCCTACTAGGTATGCAAGCCCCTTCTCTAGAAAAATCTTCTTGGAGTAAGAGTAGAAATCTAATTTCCTGAAGTCCCTGAAGAATTCAGCCTCCTTCAAAGTCCATCTTGAAGTTCAATTCGGCCAGGCCTCCTGCCTGGCACCCTGCCAAGCCTGGACGCGCTCAGGGCGTGCCCGCCAGAGCAGTCCTAGTCCCACTCGGATTAGGACAAGTCCTGGATGACCCCTTCACATCTTCAGCCCTTCTAGAAATAGATCTTTGACTCCAAGTACCCCTCGGTCCAAGAAGGAAGCTCGGTCCTCCAAGAATCCGCCATGTCCTTCTTGACATAAAAAACCGGCCGACTCCTATTCCTACTAGGAGTAGAAATCCTTCCGACCCTGCACTTCTCGTCCAAGCATCTCTCGAAGTCTCCCTATTACTTCTTTGGATCCAACCAGATTTCCAGTTAAAGTAGGATTCAATGCATTATTTAACAAATTTCCACCTTGAATTGAATCCTACAATCAGATATCTAACACTCTCTATCGTCGCCAATCCCTGTTCTTATTTTGCACATGCGATAGCATCCTTGTAGCTTGATCTAGCGATTTCACCTCTTCAACTACTTGGAATGCATATGCAACCATGTCCTCAAAGCCATAACACTTAGGAGGACCTACTTGCCTGCGAGCACGTCTTGATGCTAGACTTGTCGTTGCTTCTTCTGCTTGCTCTTCAGATTCTGGTTGTTCAACCTGATGAGATTCTTCTGGCTCATTTTGAATTGGAGTTAATCCAAAGTTCACCTGTTTATTGACACCCTCCTCTGCTGAGTCAACATTTGATTTCTGCTTGAGCATAGACATCTCATCAAAGGATATATTTCTATTGTGAATAACCTTCTGCTATGAGGGAGACCAAATTCTGAAGCCTTTTACACCTGCATCATATCCCACAAAGACTCCTTCTTGACCCTTGGTTCCAGTTTTCCTTCACTGACGTGATAATATGTTGGACAGCCAGACGTTTTCAGATTAGTATAATCAGCGGAATTTTCTGACCATACCTCAATGGGAGTCTTCAGATCGATCGCGGTTGCATGACTCCAATTGACAAGGTAGCATGCTGTGCTAACAGTCTCAGCCCAGAATGACTTGTTCAGTCCAGAATTAGAGAGCATGCACCGTGCCCTCTCCAGAAGAGTTCTGTTCATGCGTTTTGCTACACTATTCTGCTGTGGTGTATCTCTGACGGTGCGATGTCTGACAATGCCTTCATCCTTGCAGAATCAATCAAATTCAGACGAAGAGAACTCCAAGCCGTTATCGGTACGAAGACGTTTCACTTTTCTCGATGTCTGTTTCTCCACCAAAGTCTTCCATTGTTTGAAAGCTTCAAATTCCTCGCTCTTGTGCTTCATCATGAATACCTATATCATCCTTGAGTAATCATCTATCACAGATAGGAAGTATCTAGAACCTCCTAGCGATGAAACACGAGAGGGGCCCCAACAGTCAGTGTGGATGTAATCGAGTGTTGCCTTCATCTTGTGCACGACTTTGCTGAATTGATGTTATTTTTGCTTGCCAAAAACACAATGCTTGCAGAATTCGATTTCAGATATCTTCTGACCATTCAGAAGATTGCGCTTGCTGAGGATGTCTATCCCTTTCTGACTCATATGTCCAAGTCGCATGTGCCAAAACTTGGATGTTTCTGATTCTAATTTGGACGAACTACCTACTGCAGCCACGACAGAAATTACTGTGCCTTATAGTATATACAAGGACTTTTGCCTGACTCCTCTCATGACTTCAACATCATCCTTGGTGACCGTGAGAACATCTTCTGCGGCATCAATCCGACATCCTTTGGAGTCTAAAACTCCTAATGATATCAGATTTTTCTTCAGTTACGAAACATGACGGACCTCTGTCAATGTCCTCACCCGATTGTCATGAGTTCTAATTTTAATTGAGCCGATTCCAACTATTTTACAGGCTGTACCATTGCCCATGATGACGTTTTCGTGATCAATATTCTGATAAATTGAGAACAACTCTCTGTGCGGAGTCATATGATAAGAACATCCTGAGTCAAGAATCCAATTCTCTTCCGAACATCTCTGATCAGATACCATAAGAGCCAAATCATCATTAGATTCGCTATTTTGGTGAGCTACTGCAGCAACCGTGTCTTTCTTCTTCTTCTTAGGGCAATCATTCTTCCACTGACCCGATTCTTTGCAGTAGTTACAGATGTCATTCGGATTGATATTCTTCTTTGACTTACCTTTTTTTAGGGTTTGTCTTCTCTGCGGTTGTTACCAACCCTGCGGCCTGAATCTCCACAGCCTTTCCAGGCGCCCTATAACGAAGTTCACGAGTATGTAAACTCGATCTTACTTCTTCCAAATTAATTGTGTCTCTTTCGATGATAACAGATTGTACGAAATTTTCGTAAGACAGAGGAAGATACACCAATAGAAGCAGGGCAGCATCTTCATCTCAATCTTCACATCTATATTTCGTAATTCCATTAATAGAGTATTCATCTGATCAAGATGATCTTTCAGAATGGTACCTTCTTGCATGTGGAGGGCGAACAAACGTTCCTTCAACAACAACTTATTGGTCAGAGATTTGGTCATGTAGAGACTCTCAAGTTTCGACCACAGACCGACTACCGTCTCTTGATCGGCGCTTCGATAATCACCTCGTCCGTCAGACACAATAGGATCATAGAGTGCGCCTTCTCTTCCTGTGCCGCCAAACTTGCGAGGTCGGACTCCTTTTCTTTGCCCTTCGAGTCTCCCTCCTTTGGTTTGTTCTTCGGCATGTTCGCGAGCGGCGCCCAGACTCCTTGTTGTTTTAGAAGTGCCCTCATTTGATCTGCCAGAGACTGAAAATATTTCGTCTCGTGAATTTCTCGATGTTCATGTTGTGCGATGCCATCTCTAGACTGACGGAGGATCGACGATGAAGCCTCGCTATGATACCAGTTTGTTAGGATTTCTGCATGAGAGAAATTACGCATCGCGAGAAAATCCGAAAAATTTAAGGCGACGCAGAATTATATTAGATGGAAGAAACAGAAGAGGATTACAAGATCAGATGATCCAGGATTGTCCAGGATTGTCTTACAAGCCTTGATTACAAGTCATTTTATAGGACCTTGGAGAAATAACTCCTACTCTAACTTAAGGACCTAATCCTACTAGACATGCAAGCCCCTTCTCTAGAAAAACCTCCTTGGAGTAGGAGTAGAAATCTAACTTCCTGAAGTTCCTGAAGAATCCAGCCCCCTTCAAAGTCCATCTTGAAGTTCAATTCGGCCAGGTCTCCTGCCTAGCACCCTGCCAAGCCTGGACGCGCTCGGGACGTGCCCGCCAGGGCAGTCCTAGTCCCACTCGGACTAGGACAAGTCCTGGATGTCCCCTTCACATATTCAGCCCTTCTAAAAGTAGATCTTCGACTCCAAGTGCCCCTCGGTCCAAGAAGGAAGCTCGACCCTCCAAGAATCCGCTATGTCCTTCTTGACATCGAAAACCAGCCGACTCCTATTCCTACTAGGAGTAGGAATCTTTCCGACCCTGCACTTCTCGTCCAAGCATCTCTCGAAGTCTCCCTATTACTTCTTTAGATCCAATCAGATTTTCAGTTAAAGTAGGATTCAAGGCATTATTTAACAATTGAGTTGTGCCGCAAAACAGGGTTTATACATTTAAGGGAAAAACATCGTATATTTTTACTAAAACTGGAAGTTTGAGAAAATTACAAGGGCAAGCTTTGGTATTTCTGGCTATGATCAGTTCAGATGCATGATTTAGACAATAGAATAACAAATTTTTTGCTATGAGATGTCGGCAATAACTGCATATCTGAACTTGTTATATTTGCTTTCTTGCCTTTATTTCTACTACAACACAACTGGAAGATCTGAACAGCAAGATCAAGCTAGGAGTCTACAAATTGCTCCATTAGATCTTTGTAGCTGCATATGATTACTTAGGTCTTATAAACTATGGAGCTATTCAATAACTGGATGATGACTACTGTCTCTGAATAAATGTCACCATTTTCTCCCCACAGGATGATAGCAGAAAAGCTATTTCAATTTTGTTTCCTTCATTATATTCTTTTCTTAAAAGAAAGAAAGATCATGTGTGTGTTCCTCTAACCTCCTTTTAAAACAAAACCTTTTTTTATTTTATCACCAAGACATTTATTAAGATATCCATAATTTATATATAGGAAGCTGTGTTTATTTTGGTTTTTGCAGGATGAGCCGAGGCTCTTCTGATTTCTGCTTATGGCAAGGGTTTTAAAATTCACCCAGAATTGGTTGTCACAAAAGGCTTCACGATAACCTTCATAGTGGAAAGAAAGGTAAGAGCAGATATAATATACGTCTTGCCTCCGTTGGGAGAATGTAACTTGTCTTCTGCATGCATGAGGCCGACCACTGGTGGAATTGATGCAGGAGCAATTCGTCATTTTTAACAGTGACATTTATTGATATGATCACTATGATGATTACTTAGGGATTTTAGTTTTAAAAATCACTAAGGGACCGTCTGGAAGAAGAATATCTTTTGAGGAATAATAAATTTTATTTAAAAGAATATAAATATTCTTATTGTATTCTTATCCTTTCGTTCGTTTGGTTTAAGAGGAATAAATTTTAAATATATAATATTTTACAATTAATTATAAATACTTAACATTTAGAAAGATATTACGCACATCAATCATGTTCATAAATACTAAACTAGTTATTAATTAATCAGAAATCAGAAATTGTTCTTACAGTAGAACTTTTGCAACTAAAATAAAAAAGTAAAACTATAACTCATAATTTAATAAACTATAGGAGATAGATAAAACAAAGAAATCTTAAAATATCATCCCAACATAATGTAAAACTAAAAGTACTATGCAAAAATGATGACAAGCCGCTGCACAATTCTCGCACGAGTCTACTGCGCAAAAATCTTCTCGCTGGTTCTTCAGAAGTGCTCCTTTGTTCTTGGTTTGAGGGATTCAATTGTAGGCCCTAGCATGATCTCTTCTGGTTATAGAAGACCTCTATTTATAGGAGTTTGAGTTTTCATGTGATCGGAGAAGAAACGAAAAACTTTTTCTATTTAAAACAAGAAAAATTCGGAGTTGAATTTGTTTTAAAATTTTGACCTCGTCAAACTCTGAGATTTGGGCCATAATATGTTTCCAAATCGTTCATGTAATATGAGTAGGAATTCTTGTGGATTTCAAATTCTTCCAAAAATCCATTTAAAAGTCGAATATGGGCTTCATCACGGGTGGTTACAGCGTTTTAACAGCTTAAACAGTGTTCGAGTCGCATTAGAAATGAGTTTTCATGGCCTGTGAGATAGTTTTCACGGCCTTTATAGTATTAAAAAGATAGTTTTCACGGCCTTTACAGTGTTAAAAAGATAGTTTTCGTGACTCATCCAGAATTGAGTTTCACGGCGCTGTTCACGGCCCATTAAAATCTTTTCACGGCCCATGACAGCACATTTTCAGCATTGGCAACTTCATTTATTTTTAATTTCTGACTCCGTTTGAACTCTGATTTGAGCGCGGTTTTTTCCGTTAGCTTCATAATTTAATTTTCTTACTTTCTATACAATAAAATAAAAAATTTGGATAGATTTTCATTTTTGTAAAATTAATATAAGTAAGCCCATAAAATGATGCATGCTATTAGAAAATAATTCGAAATGAGATTAAATGCAAGGCTAAATATATGTTATATTTTTCATGCATCAAACTCCTCCAAGCTTAGATATTTGCTTGTCCTCAAACAATTTTCAAGGCAAAGCTCCAACCAAGAAGGTCAATCATCGCTTTCATCCTGTTAGTCAACTAGTTTTCTTAACACTAGATTTTATACATCGATCGCCAGAGTATCTCTTCTTCATTCCAATGACCCAGCTTTGTAGAATTTCTGAATACTAGACATATTTAAACTCATCCAAGTTCAGCTTGTGCAAGAAAACATACAATCTATCAAATAAGAGTCTCAATGTTGAAAACATAAGTGTATACTGAGCTTATGTATTTTTGCTTTAAAACTTCTTCACTTTAAAACTTTTGATATTTTCATACATACTTTTTTTTTCTTTTGTTGATTTGGTACTTATGCGCTTCTCCATATTGCACAAGGTGATCTATGTAACGGACTTTCGACCGGTGGATCCTAGAGACCCTTAGGTCATCAGGCAAGAATCCTCTACGAATCTAATCACCCGGACACACCAAGGTTCCGGATAATACTTTTGTACTTCTTTATTTTTGTTGGAGTTCAACTAACCATCTTATCTCATTTCGTACTTTATTTTTCTTTCTGTTTATTATAAGCGCAATAAACACTTAAACGTTCAACAAAGAGGCAATTATTACCAAGACTAAAGAAAAATAAAAAAAAAAACATGAACAAGAATTCGTCGTCCAAATATTCATAATTCTACTTAGCAACATTCACATTCCAAATACCCAAGACTAAGACGATAAAAGATAAAATAATAGTGCTTCGAGTTTCATCAACTAGCGGGATGTCCTTGAATAATGTTTGAAAATAAGAAAATATTAAGACATGAGAAAGAATGATATGAAAATTTTTAATTTCTATAGATTTTTTATATGATTCAAATCAAATATGCAAATAATAGATAAAGCATGATAAGAACGTATGCATGTAATGCAATATAAGATGATTGGTATGATGTATGAAAATGCAAACTCCCCCAAGCTTGAACTCAACACTGTCCTCAGTATTGAAAATCAAATTCGAAAAAGGGAGTATAAAAATAATAAAGGGAGGAATTGAATAGAAGCAACCTGATATATCCAAATGTGATGGATGTGGAAGTCGTAGAAAGAAGCCAATATATGGTTCGGATGTCAAATCTAGTGAAGTTGTCGATGTTAAATAGCCTAGGTGGTATAACGGCTCTTGAATTGATGGTAACAAATGATGATCATGTTTCTGCTTCTTCTGATTAATTTCACGCGTCATGATAATGACGTAACAGCTTGTTGGTCGCCTTCTTCAATAGCTTATGACTCGACGTCATCACCGTAGCTCATGACCATGAAAAATAGGTAACGGCTTATGAAAAGAGTGGTTGCCTTCTTTGTTTCCGTGCAATTGGTTGCCGGCAGAGTGGCCAGCGATGGGGCTTTGGTCAGAGATGCAAGCCGAGATCGCGGTGATGGATGGCGAGCTGGGGCAAAGGCGGATCCTGCAGTTCCAGACATCGGGGGGCGATGCCTGTGTGATGGAATCGCCGGCGGTGAGGAAGGAAATCAGAGAAATTGAAGTACAGCCGCTGGCGTCAAATCATTGAAGACACGAAGTTTGCTAAAGTTCGTCGGAGTTCCCAGTCGCTAGTCAGTAATGGTGCAGTACGATCGGAGTTGGAGACGATGATCGAGGGCCGGTGCTTGGGCGAAGACAGGCGTGAAACGCAGCGTCACGGACCTGCACTATAAATAAATAGAAAGAAGGGACCGTGAAGATCGTTTAATGCCCGTTAAAGAATTAATGCTAGTGGTTAAGTGTTGAACAGATCACGGGGTGGGAGGTGTGGGTTACGAGCGATTATTGTGTTTCCAATGTGGACGTCGTGTGGGCCGATCCGGGTGTAAAGGTTCTGACTAATGAAGAAATGCCATGTGGTCTTCTGAAGGAGTGCTAGTTTGCTCACGACAAGTCATAATGCCCCGTGAGAACTATTGGCGACTCGTGAGAAAAATTGGTAGGGCCGTGAATCGGGAAAAATAGAAGCCTATGGGACTGACGAAGTCACTTATGGCCCATGAAAGACATTTAACGACCAGTGAAATGACGCACATAACGATCCGAGCATACTGTGACCCGTGAGATGGCCATCATGTCCCATTATGAATAGGGCAATTGATGTCTTACGTGCTGTGAGACCCGTGAGAATCTTATAATGACCCGTGAAAACTAGTGGCGACGCATGAGAAAAATGGCAGGGTCGTGAATCGGACAAGACAGAGTCCTATGGGGTGGACAAAGTCACTTACGAACTGTGAAACAAATCTGACTACCCGTGAAATATTGTGCGCAACGAGTTGGACTCTGTGAGACCCGTGAAAGTTATCTAACGACCCATGAAAACTATGCATAAAGTTCGAAGCTTACTGTGAGACCTGTGAGACATTGCTAACGACCCGTGACCGATGTATTAAGACCTATGAAATAACTATAAGGAGGCGTGCGAATCAGGGATATAGCGACAGTAAGACCCGTGAGATGAAGATCACGCCCCGTGAGGAACAGTGAGCATTGTATGTAACGTTCTATGAGACTCGTGAGGCACGTATGACAGCCCGTGATAATGTGAATGGTGTCTGATGATTATTTCATGGGCCATTAAGAAATAATAACGCCCCGTGAGGGGCCCGTGACACATGTATGGCGACCCGTGAAAAATCAAAATTTTTCTAACTTTAATTATAATGTGCCTACAAAGGATGATTATTTCAACATGAAAATAGAGACAACTAATAAAGAAGTTAAGAGATTAAATTAAGTAAAGAAAATGACTAGTCTATTTAAATGAACATATTTAAACTACGAGTTCAGGAAGAAATAATAGTTCTAATTTAGAGTCGTTAGCTTGGCTATCATATGCATATGCTGAGGCTAATATATGATGGTTGATTAAGATAATGTAAATAAATCTATAATTAAGGAACAATCTGACCGGGGTTATTGGATGTGATTGTGAATGCTTCAGACGGTGATGCTCAGCAAATGCGATGGTGGATGATGCTCACCAAATGTAGTGGTGGTGGGATGCCCAATGTTTCTACCCTTATGTCATTGTCCGGTGGTGGAGGACTTTTAAGTACAACAACTTTCTTAAGTTGAAGTTGTGTTTTAAGTTGCTGGTTATCATGGGTAGATGATTTATTCTTTGATCTCCATTGCTTTGATGTGGTTGGTGCATTTGAAATCGGTGATGTACTTCTTTTCCCTTTAATTTTCCACTATTGTGTATTAGTCGGAGAGGTCTCTATTGATGACGATGAAGTTCTTTCTCTCCTTAGTGAGTTTTGATTTTGAGAAAGTGTGTTCGCAAACATGGATGATGCTGACGTTTTTGTGATGGAGATGAAGTTTGAATAGTAGGGACATCCGAAGGTGAGCTCCTCCTTCGAACTTGTTCCTCTTCTATAATATATGCACTTGTCTCCTTAATGCGTCATTGCATAGTTGCTGTCCTTGTTGAAGGTTTTATTCGTGGATGCCTTCTTCTTTGATATGTATGCTCATAAAGACATGGACACATAATGATGGTCGGGCTCTCGTTGATGTGCTTTGGAGATTCAGATTTTAGAGAAGTCAATTACGCAACCTGACTCTCTAACATATGTAGCTTTGCTTTCAAAGCATCAAATTTGAGCTCCGTGTCAAAAAGTAAAATCGTCTCATCTTCTTCGATTTACTTCTGAATTTGTGTTAATTGAGCCGCCAAATTTTGAATGTGTTGATCTTGCATTTGGAGCTTCTTTTCAATTGTTATAATAAGTTGACCCATCATCCCTTCGAGGTCAACTTTTGGCTCATCAGAAGATTTCGATTTGCAAAGAGTTGTAACATACTCTTGCGTCTCTTCACTTCGATGTTGCAAATTTGAAAGTTTTCTTTCTAGATTCTCGATTTGATAACTTTGTGTGGAGAATTGCTTCAATAAAGGGTTCATTTTGTTTGTGATAATGCTTTCTGCATCCATGGAGAAGTCTTCATAAGGAGGTGGTTGTAACGACCCAGATTTTTTTTTAGGTTTAATAAATAGATATTTTATTATTTTATCTTGAAGAAATATTGTTATTACTATATTTAATAATTCTGAAAATAAAAATAAAATAATTGAGAGGAGTTTGATTTGGGATGGGATTATTCAATTAATTTCGTAATTTATCTAATTAAATATTAGAATAAATAAGGAGTGGTTAAAGGGATAAATTAGAAGATTTAATTTGATTGAGATTAGATAATATGGTTAGAGAATAATTAAAAATCTATAAACACTATAAATAAGAGTAGGGGGGTACGAATGACTCCGTCTGCGTGATTTCGGCTTCGTCTTCGGCGACCTCAGAGGACAAGGCTCGCAGGTACGTAGAGGGGATCCGTAGGTTTATTAGATTATGATAGTTTTTGTAAAGCCTATTCATATCGACTTTGTCGAAAGAAAAAAAAAAAAATGTTACGGCCGAAGAGTTAGGTTTCGGCCGTAATGAAATAATAGAGAGAGGAGAGTAGGGTTTTTACGGCCGAGGAATTTGGTTTCGGCCGTAATGAAATAATAGAGAGAGAAAAGGAAGAAAGAGAAAAGGGGAGATAGATTGGCCGTAAAGGAAATAAAAAAAAAAGTGTTACGGTCGAAGAGTAGAGTTTTACGGCCGTAATGGATAGGCCGTAACGGGATGGCCGTAACGGAAAGGGAGTAAAAGTTGAAAGCCGTAATGGAATAGGGGTAAAAGAATTTCGGCCGTAATAGAATAGAAAAGGGATTGGCCGTAATGGATTGGCCGTAATGGAATTAAAAGAAAAAAAAATGGAGATTAGGTTTTACGGCCGAGAAGTTGGGAGAGAGAGAAAAGAAGAGAGAGAAAAGGGGGTAACGGAATAGATTGGCCGTAAAGAAAAAAAAATGTTACGGCCGAAGAGTAGAGTTTTACGGCCGTAACGGGATAGGCCGTAACGGAATTGATGGCCGTAACAGAAAGGGGGTAATAGAATAGGGTGTAACAGGAAGGGGGTAATAGAATAGGGTGTAACAGGAAGGCCGTAACAGAAAGGGGTAATAGAATAGGGTGTAACAGGAAGGCCGTAACAGAAAGGGGGTAATAGAATAGGGTGTAACAGGAAGGCCGTAACAGAAAGGGGTAATAGAATAGGGTGTAACAGGAAGGCCGTAACAGAAAGGGGGTAATAGAATAGGGTGTAAAAGTTTATGGCAGTAATGAAATAGGGGATAAAAATTTGGAGAGAGAATTTACGGCCGTAAAAATCAGAGAAGATGGAGAGAAAGAAAAATGATGTTACGATCGTAATGAACAGAGAGTACTACCTAGAGTTATTATTTATTTGTGAGTAAATTTTAATTACTGATTATTATTGTTGTTATTAATTAATTTGATGTATTAATGATATTGTTGGTGATTGATTTGTTTATACTATGATGAACTTTGATTTTGATTGTATTGTTGACCTACTTAGTTTGGAGTTCAGAATTTATCTCATTGATAATTTATTTAAAGATAGACATTTTAGGTAAACAAGATAAAAGCCGAAAGCTACTGGGCCCATGTTCACTGATTGCCACTAAGCCGGGACCAATTGAATTGAATTGAATTGAATGGGGCAGATAGTGTAAAAACTATGGCTGTCCTGTGTATGGTCACTCGTCCCCCACCATACACGAACCCATTGAATCGTATTGGGCTTGCCGTGGCACTGATCCCCCACTGGCCTGCATGAAAGTGGCATGGTGTCCCTTAATTGACTGAGCGCTCCTCATTGAATTGGATAACTCCGAACATTGAAAATCGAATTGAATTGAATTGAATTGAAATTGGAATTGCAGTAAAAAGAATTAAATCATGGTCATTTGGATATATTGGCATGGAGTTGGCAATTACTATTGCCCTATTGAATTGAATCGTTATTGGCCAATGACCATTGATTATTGAATTGGAAATTGTTAATTGAATATTGATTTATTAATCAGGCAATTGATAATTATTAATTGGAACAATTGTTATTGATTTACATTGGTCTGTTGACCATAGCATGATATATTGTTCATATTGATAAATTGTTAATTGATTATTGTATTGACTGCTCAATTGACTCATCATTGATTATATCTTATTTTTTTTATTGAGCATATTGATTGTTTAGTAGACCCTACGTACTGAGTATTTTTATACTCATGGATATTTCCCTGTACCTGGATCCGTGCAGGTGAAAGTACTTTGATAGAGGATGACCCTGCAGGTGGCTATGCTCAGTGATAGACAGATGTTGCACATGTTCTAGATTGAGTTGTCTAGTTTTTATTATTTCCGCATTTATTAGAATTGTGAACTTATTAATATTTTAATTATTTTGAATATAATGGATTATTAGCTGTTATTATTGAAAAAGTCTTCCGCATTTATTGTTTATATTCCGCAAAAAAAATTGTTTTATAGAAAATTGAGTAGCGCCTTTGGGGCGACTCTGAGCACGTGAAAGTCACGTGGGTCTCGGGGCGTTACAGAAGGTATCAGAGCCTAAGGAGAGGCACTTCTTAGCTGTCTCTAATAGATAGAATTGAGTTCATGTGCAACTGTCACGAGCAACCACTGCAGCCATCCAGTAGGGTTAAGTAAGTATTGAATTGTGCTACGTATTATTGAGCTCACACTTATGAATTTTATTGTTATTGTTGTGTGAGAACAGACTCCTCCTAAGATGGTATTTCCGAATCAGATACCACGAGCTCCCAGAAGTGGGCTACAGCGGGCCGGTCAGGAGGCCCAAGGTTCTCAACCTAATAATCAACGTGCCCTGAACCAAGAAATGAGTAGACAACAAGTATATGGCTTCCAAGTGGATCAGGCCCAGGCTAATGGGTACTGAGAGGAACAACTGAGACAGAGACTACTACAATCGGAGTTCCACTCTGTGCACACTGAGTACTCGAGTCCCAATGTGCCACCACATCATGATCGTAAAGACACCATTGAGCGGTTCCTCAGATTGCAGCCCCCTCAGTTCAGCGGGAAGGGTGACTTTGAGAATGCAGAGGAATGGATTGAGGAGATAGAACAGATATTCCTTGAGATGGATTGCGGCGAGGATCGTAAGATAATTTACGCCACCAGAAAACTGACGGCAGATGCCAGAGATTGGTGGAAGGCCACCAAGCTCACTACGTTCTCCGGCCAGGACAACATCACCTGGGGAGAATTCAAGAAGGCGTTCGAGAATCGCTACATACCAGCCTATGAAAGGGGCAGGAAGCAGAAGGAGTACCTGACACTCCAACAGGGTACTATGACTATAAAGCAGTACCTTTCCAAGTTTCTAAGCCTAGAGAAGTACTCCACCTTACAGCAGTCGGAACTTGATCGAGTGAAACGTTGGGTGGATGGCCTGAAACCCAACCTCAGAGAAAGGGTAAAGGGGGGTAACTGCCAGACCCTCCAATTTGCTGAAGAATTTGCCATTTATCTAGAAGATGGTGATAAGACAGTCGACAAGCAACAAAGCCAAGCACCGGCCAATCAGTATCAGAACAGATATGGAGACAAAGGTAGAAGACAGGCTAGGCGAGATCCCCGCCGCAGAGATGATCGCAATCGGGGAAGACCATATCCAGCAAGGAATGAGCCTCAACCGCCTAGAGCACCGTGCAACTACTGCAACAGAATGCATCCCGGTGAGTGCTACCGAAGAACTGGAGCGTGCCTGAACTGTGGTAAGATGGGACATTTCGCTAGAGACTGCAAAGAGCCAAGGCGTGCTGGACCTCCGCCGCAACGTAACGACGGACCACCTAGAATGGTGCAAGGTCGAGTATACAACATGAAGCCTGCAGACGAGCAAAGGGCGAATGACACCATCCAAGGTACGCTAAAAATTGATGGTGTTCATGCTAATATTCTCTTTGATTCTGGTGCTACACATTCGTTCATTTCGGAGCAATTCGCTCCGTTATTGAGCATAAAGCCACAAACGACTAGTTTTCCACTCGACATCGGCACACCTCTGGGGTCCATTGTTACCCAGAAGTACATTCCCATGGTGCCGGTCGAAGTGGAAGGCAAGAACTTCTCCGCAGACCTCATCATCATTCCGATTAGGGACTACGATGCGGTGTTGGGTATGGACTGGTTGTCATACCATGACGCCTACCTACATTGTCGAGCAAAGAAGATACTGATCGGAACGCCAGGAGGACCTCAGACTGTTGTCAGAGGTACACCACTAGAGAGGGGCAAGATCCTAGTGTCAGCTTTAAAGGCACAAAAGATGCTGAAGAAAGGATGCCGGGGTTTCCTGGCAAGTGTGATCAAGACAGACAGAGTTGAAGTAGATCGAGATAGTATTGCTGTGGTGAAGGAGTTTCCAGACGTCTTTCCAGATGACGTTTCAGGATTGCCACCACGACGGGAGATTGACTTCCGCATTGACTTGGTGCCGGGCACGGCACCTATATCTAAGGCTCCTTATCGAATGGCTCCAGCGGAAATGCTAGAATTGAAGATCCAAATCCAGGAGTTGCTGGATAAGGGATTCATTCGACCGAGCGTTTCTCCATGGGGCGCTCCGGTATTGTTTGTGAAGAAGAAGGACGGGTCGATGAGGCTGTGCATAGACTATCGAATGTTGAACAAGGTCACGATCAAGAACAAGTATCCACTACCAAGAATCGACGACCTGTTCGACCAATTGTCTTCGGCAAAGGTATTCTCGAAGATTGATCTGAGAAGTGGCTATCATCAACTACGAATCACTGATGATGATGTGCCGAAGACCGCTTTCAGAACAAGATACGGGCATTATGAGTTCTTAGTGATGCCATTTGGGCTGACCAATGCCCCCGCAGCCTTCATGGACTTGATGAATAGAGTATTCAGGCCGTACTTGGACAAGTTCGTAATCGTCTTCGTCGACGACATTCTTATATATTCGTCGAGCCCAGAAGAACACGAGGAACATCTAAGAGTTGTGCTACAAACCTTACGGGAGCACAAATTGTACGCCAAATTCTCAAAATGTGAGTTTTGGTTGAAAGAGATTATGTTCCTCGGGCATATTATCAGTGAAAATGGAATATCGGTAGATCCTGCAAAGGTGGAAGCAGTTGCCAACTGGGCACAACCGAAAAATGCGTCAGAGATTAGAAGCTTCCTTGGACTTGCTGGATATTACAGGAGATTCATTCAGGACTTTTCCAAAATTGCATCGCCACTAACAAATCTCACTAAAAAGGGCATCAAGTATGAATGGTCACAGAGGTGTGAAGATAGTTTTCAAGAGTTAAAGAAGAGACTGACAACGGCGCCCATTCTGACCATACCTTCAGGCCAAGGAGGTTATGTCATATATAGCGACGCATGCGGCACTGGTTTAGGATGCGTCTTGATGCAACACGGGAAGGTAATTGCATATGCATCAAGACAATTAAAGAAGCATGAGAAGAATTATCCGACGCATGATCTCGAATTAGCAGCTGTGGTCTTCGCCCTCAAAATGTGGCGACACTATTTGTATGGCGAAGAGTTCGAAATCTTCACAGACCACAAGAGCTTGAAATACATTTTCTCTCAAAAAGACTTGAATATGCGTCAGAGGAGGTGGATTGAGTTTCTTAAGGATTATGAGTTCGCTATCAGCTATCATCCAGGGAAGGCAAACTCAGTTGCTGACGCACTTAGTAGAAAATGGGGAGGATCACTCGCATGCCTGAGAGTGAGTCGTTGGAATATGATTGACTGCATTATCCAGGTCAGTCCAGTGACCAGCAGCGACGGTATACGAATTATGGCACACCTCGGCATGCAACCCGAGCTACTATTGAAGATAGGCAAAGCACAACCAAACGATAACGAGTACAACCACCTACTCAAGTTGTGCGAAAAGATTCCTACAGATTTTACGGTCACAGGTGGTGTGATCAGATATAGGGGACGATTGTGGGTCCCTGAGTATGAAGCATTGAGAAGACAAGTGTTGGATGAGTGCCACAAGTCGGAGTTCGCCATTCATCCTGGAAGCACGAAGATGTTCAAAGACTTGCAACGGACCTTCTGGTGGAATAATATGAAGAAGGATGTGGCTGAGTACGTTGCAAGATGTCTAGTATGCCAACAAGTGAAAGTGGAACATCAGAGACCTTACGGTGTACTACAAGAACTTGGAATCCCACAATGGAAATGGGAAAAGGTGACTATGGATTTCGTCACTGGGCTTCCAAGAACTCAACAAGGCCATGATGCGATATGGGTGGTGGTGGACCGGTTTAGCAAGGCAGCCCATTTCATCCCCATCAAATGGAAACAGTCTGTAGAAAGTCTGATGGACGTTTATATTAAGGAGGTTATCCGACTACATGGAGTGCCAGTCTCCATTGTGTCGGATAGAGATCCACGGTTTACAGCCAAATTTTGGCGGAGCATCCAAAGTGCTTTTGGAACAAAATTAAATTTCAGTACTGCGTTCCATCCTCAGACAGACGGGCAATCTGAACGAACGATTCAGACATTAGAAGACATGCTCCGTGCATGTGCGTTGGACTGGAGTGGCAGTTGGGACACGCATCTCCCACTGATCGAGTTCGCATACAATAACAGTTACCACTCCAGCATAGGCATGGCACCATTTGCAGCAATGTATGGAAGGCCTTGTCGCTCCCCCATCTGTTGGAGTGAGGTGGGAGGACGGCAATTCTTATCAGAAGAGTTAATGAAGCAAACCAAGGAAGATGCTGAAAAAGTTCGCCTTATTAGAGAGAGATTGAAAACAGCATTCACAAGACAGAAAACATATGCTGACAAGAAGAGAAGAGAACAAATTTTTAAAGTGGGAGATCGAGTTATGTTAAAAGTTTCTCCAATGAAAGGGGTAATGAGATTCAGCAAGAAGGGTAAGTTGAGTCCAAGATATGTTGGCCCCTTCGAAGTACTTGCATTGATCGGAGATGCAGCTTGTAGGTTGGCGTTGCCTCCATCATATGGACACGTGCATAATGTCTTTCACGTGTCCATGTTGCGCAAGTACCAACATGATGATGCTAATGTGGTGAATATGGAGGAATCAAATTTGAATGTAGATCTGACATATGCTGAGCAGCCTATAGAAATCTTGGAGTACCAAACTAAGCATATGAAGAATAAAATGGTACCCATGGTGAGGGTGGCTTGGACACATCATAGAGATGAAGATGCCACCTGGGAACTAGAAGAAGAAATGAGAAGAGATTTTCCAGAATTATTTAGGTGAGATAATATAACTTCTTTTATTCAAATTCGAGGACGAATTTATTTTTAAGGAGGTTATGATGTAACGACCCAGATTTTTTTTTAGGTTTAATAAATAGATATTTTATTATTTTATCTTGAAGAAATATTGTTATTACTATATTTAATAATTCTGAAAATAAAAATAAAATAATTGAGAGGAGTTTGATTTGGGATGGGATTATTCAATTAATTTCGTAATTTATCTAATTAAATATTAGAATAAATAAGGAGTGGTTAAAGGGATAAATTAGAAGATTTAATTTGATTGAGATTAGATAATATGGTTAGAGAATAATTAAAAATCTATAAACACTATAAATAAGAGTAGGGGGGTACGAATGACTCCGTCTGCGTGATTTCGGCTTCGTCTTCGGCGACCTCAGAGGACAAGGCTCGCAGGTACGTAGAGGGGATCCGTAGGTTTATTAGATTATGATAGTTTTTGTAAAGCCTATTCATATCGACTTTGTCGAAAGAAAAAAAAAATAATGTTACGGCCGAAGAGTTAGGTTTCGGCCGTAATGAAATAATAGAGAGAGGAGAGTAGGGTTTTTACGGCCGAGGAATTTGGTTTCGGCCGTAATGAAATAATAGAGAGAGAAAAGGAAGAAAGAGAAAAGGGGAGATAGATTGGCCGTAAAGGAAATAAAAAAAAAGTGTTACGGTCGAAGAGTAGAGTTTTACGGCCGTAATGGATAGGCCGTAACGGGATGGCCGTAACGGAAAGGGAGTAAAAGTTGAAAGCCGTAATGGAATAGGGGTAAAAGAATTTCGGCCGTAATAGAATAGAAAAGGGATTGGCCGTAATGGATTGGCCGTAATGGAATTAAAAGAAAAAAAAAATGGAGATTAGGTTTTACGGCCGAGAAGTTGGGAGAGAGAGAAAAGAAGAGAGAGAAAAGGGGGTAACGGAATAGATTGGCCGTAAAGAAAAAAAAAATGTTACGGCCGAAGAGTAGAGTTTTACGGCCGTAACGGGATAGGCCGTAACGGAATTGATGGCCGTAACAGAAAGGGGGTAATAGAATAGGGTGTAACAGGAAGGGGGTAATAGAATAGGGTGTAACAGGAAGGCCGTAACAGAAAGGGGTAATAGAATAGGGTGTAACAGGAAGGCCGTAACAGAAAGGGGGTAATAGAATAGGGTGTAACAGGAAGGCCGTAACAGAAAGGGGTAATAGAATAGGGTGTAACAGGAAGGCCGTAACAGAAAGGGGGTAATAGAATAGGGTGTAAAAGTTTATGGCAGTAATGAAATAGGGGATAAAAATTTGGAGAGAGAATTTACGGCCGTAAAAATCAGAGAAGATGGAGAGAAAGAAAAATGATGTTACGATCGTAATGAACAGAGAGTACTACCTAGAGTTATTATTTATTTGTGAGTAAATTTTAATTACTGATTATTATTGTTGTTATTAATTAATTTGATGTATTAATGATATTGTTGGTGATTGATTTGTTTATACTATGATGAACTTTGATTTTGATTGTATTGTTGACCTACTTAGTTTGGAGTTCAGAATTTATCTCATTGATAATTTATTTAAAGATAGACATTTTAGGTAAACAAGATAAAAGCCGAAAGCTACTGGGCCCATGTTCACTGATTGCCACTAAGCCGGGACCAATTGAATTGAATTGAATTGAATGGGGCAGATAGTGTAAAAACTATGGCTGTCCTGTGTATGGTCACTCGTCCCCCACCATACACGAACCCATTGAATCGTATTGGGCTTGCCGTGGCACTGATCCCCCACTGGCCTGCATGAAAGTGGCATGGTGTCCCTTAATTGACTGAGCGCTCCTCATTGAATTGGATAACTCCGAACATTGAAAATCGAATTGAATTGAATTGAATTGAAATTGGAATTGCAGTAAAAAGAATTAAATCATGGTCATTTGGATATATTGGCATGGAGTTGGCAATTACTATTGCCCTATTGAATTGAATCGTTATTGGCCAATGACCATTGATTATTGAATTGGAAATTGTTAATTGAATATTGATTTATTAATCAGGCAATTGATAATTATTAATTGGAACAATTGTTATTGATTTACATTGGTCTGTTGACCATAGCATGATATATTGTTCATATTGATAAATTGTTAATTGATTATTGTATTGACTGCTCAATTGACTCATCATTGATTATATCTTATTTTTTTTATTGAGCATATTGATTGTTTAGTAGACCCTACGTACTGAGTATTTTTATACTCATGGATATTTCCCTGTACCTGGATCCGTGCAGGTGAAAGTACTTTGATAGAGGATGACCCTGCAGGTGGCTATGCTCAGTGATAGACAGATGTTGCACATGTTCTAGATTGAGTTGTCTAGTTTTTATTATTTCCGCATTTATTAGAATTGTGAACTTATTAATATTTTAATTATTTTGAATATAATGGATTATTAGCTGTTATTATTGAAAAAGTCTTCCGCATTTATTGTTTATATTCCGCAAAAAAAATTGTTTTATAGAAAATTGAGTAGCGCCTTTGGGGCGACTCTGAGCACGTGAAAGTCACGTGGGTCTCGGGGCGTTACAGTGGTTGAGTCATCTTTGTGTTGTTACTTGATGAAGCTTCGGTGTGAACTTTATCATGTTGGACAGCAACTTGTTTTTTTTCTCAATGCACTGGCTGGTGGACATTTTCTTCTTTTCCATTGAGGATGTAATAATATGAGCATGATAATTGAGTCGTGTAAGAAAGATGTAGACCTGGAAACTTAACACAACTAAAAGAAAATGTGAAAGCAAAAGAAAAATAAAGTCTCAAAGTAGCATAAAATAAAAATAGTAAGTAAAAATTAATTCCCCGGCAACGGCGCCAAAAACTTGATGCGAGAATTGATAACAATTAAATGCTAGCAAGTGCACTAGTCGCTCATGTAATAAAGTGTAAGAATACAGTGTCGAACCCACGAGGAATTAACTTACTTAACTAAACTAATTTTATAGGCTAATAGGAGACGATATAAAATTTGGGTAAAAGAGTGCAAAAAATAAAATAACAAAAAAATAAAGATTAAAACTAAATTAATCTAATCTAAACTAATGATGCGTAGGTCCATAGGATAATCTATAATGATTAGAACAATCTGTATTTATGTAAAATCAATCATACGTATGAAGTTCAGGTTTAGTTTTTAGACGGATTAAGGATACTAAAGATTTGATCTCCCGCACGGGTAAATCAATTATCTTAAGACAATAATAATATGAAAGTATTCCGCACGGATATGCCTTCAGTTATTCTGAACTTAAGATGCAATACGTTGTAATCCCTAAACTACAGAATCGCCCGCACGGGTCAATTCATGCAAACTGTGTAATCTAATATGCCACATGGTTTCTACTAGATTACGACATGGATTGCTTCAACATAAAGTTAAGAATCAATTCAAATAGAAAATGATGAATTAAGGATTGATCACACTACACAGTTAATAACCATCCTCGAAATCATTAAATTATAAAGAAAGGCATTACGCACAACAATCATGTTCATAAAAACTAAACTAGTTATTGATTAATCAGAAATCAGAAATTGTTCTTACAGTAGACCTTTTGCAACTAAAACAGAAAAGTAAAACTATAACTCATAATCTAATAACCTATAGAAGATAGATAAAACAAAGAAATCTTGAAATATCATCCCAACATAATGTAGAACTAGAAGTACTTTGCAAAAATGATGACAAGCCGCTGCACAATCCTCGCACGAGTCTACTGCACAGAAATCTTCTCGCTCGTTCTTCAGAAGTGCTCCTTTGTTCTTGGCTTGAAGGTTTCGGTTGCAGGCCCTAGCATGATCTCTTTTGGCTATAGAAGGCCTCTATTTATAGGAGTTTGAGTTTTCATCTGATCGGAGAAGAAACAAAAAACTTTTTCTATTTAAAACAAAGAAAATTCAGAGTTGAATTTGTTCTGAAATTTCGGTCTTGTCAAACTCCGAGATTTGGGCCATAATATATTTCCTAATCATTCATGTAATATGAGTAGGAATCCTTGTGAATTTCAAATTCTTCCAAAAATCCATCTAAAAGTCGAATATGGGCTTCATCACGAGTGGTTACAGCGTTTTAATGACTTAAATAGTGTTCGAGTCGCATTAGGAATGAATTTTCTCGGCCCTTATAGTGTTAAAAAGGTGGATTTCACAGCCCATGAAGACCTGATCACGGCCGTGTCTCGGGCTCCTTTCTGGATGGAAAAATTGCATTTTAACGACCCAGAATAGAGTTTCACGGCACTGTTCACGGCCCGTTAAAATATTTTCACGGCCGGTGACAGCACATTTTCAACATTGGCAACTTCACTTGTTTTTCGATTTCTGACTCCGTTTGAACTCCGATTTGAGCGCGGTTTTCTCCGCTGGCTTCGTAATTCAATTTTCTTACTTTCTACACAATAAAATATAATAGATAGATTTTCATTTTTGTAAAATTAATGTAAGTAAGCCAATAAAATGATGCATGCTATTAGAAAATAATTCGAAATGAGATTAAATGCAAGGCTAAATATATGTTATAATTTGCGTGCATCATTATACAAATGCAAAAAGATCAGGAGGTAGCTGGGTTCCTTTCGTCATCCCTACAAAACTACGTCCTTTAGGCATCTCCAACCCTTGATGAATTGTGGATTGAGGAATGTCATGAGGTAGCATTGACGTGGCATGATCAAGAGGAGGAGATGACCGTCTGGCTCATGCCTTGGATACATGGACCCGAAGGATTGTGGGGTAAATTACATTAAATTTCCTCCAATTTTGGTCGTTTTCTCAGATATATCCTTCAACTTTACTTTGTAACATAAATGTCATCCATCTTTTAACTTGATTCGTCTGTTGCCCTTCTTACTTGTGATCAGTTATGTCCCGATTGCGGAGTTGACTTGTCACTGACACGACATCTTCTTTCATCTCCACATGAACATGATAATGATGTATTAATATTAAAAAAATAAAAATAAAAATTTCACGGAATTGTCCCTCCTTCTGCAACCATCGACGATCACTGGAGGGAGGTGACCCTTCTTCTCCGGCACATCGGCAAACACATGTGTCATGGGCGGCCCTTCTCGCCGAAGCTCGCGGGGTAGAAGGGGGGGGGGGGGGGGGGAGTCCCCCCCTGCGTGCATGTGCCGGCGATGCAAGTAGGCAGGGGGGGTCGCCCCTGCGAGCTCTCGCTGGAGCTCGTAGAGGGTGGGGGGGCACCCCCCCTTTGCCTGAGTGCGTGCGTCGATGACGCACGCAGGCATAAGGGGTGCGGGGTCTCCCCCCCTTCCCCCCGCGAGCTCCTGCACCTGCGTGCATGCAGCGGCATCGCACACAGGTGTCAGTCCCCACGGACGAGGTCCGACGAGAAGGGCCGCTTCTCGGCACGCGTCTTTGCTGGCGCGACAGAGAAGTAGGTTCGCCCCAGGCATTTTTTATTTTTAAATTTTTATTTTTTAATATTGCCACATCATTGTCATATTTATGTGGAGGAGAGAGAGATGCCATGTCAGCGTTGCATCACGCCATGTTATTTCTGCGATAGGGAGACAACCGATCGCAGGTAAAAAGGGCACTGAGTGAAATGAGTTAAAAGATGGAGGGTATTCATGTTACAAAGTGAAGTTGAAGGGTGTCGCTGAGCAAACATCAAAATTGGAGAGCATTTGACGTAATTTACTCGAAGGATTGCGATTGGATGTTCTTGTCAAGGGCTCAGGACAATTTGGAGATGTTGTAACGTCCCGAAATTCGACCTTGCCATGTGGTGGAATCTCCTTTCAGTCATTTTTTTCTTCGATCTTTCTTTGACTTTTGTTGACATAAATGGTCAAAACTCATGACACATAAGCGAAAGACTTAAAATTAACTATTATAATACAAGCTAAAATAGATGAAATAACTAATACATATGCACGTATAAAAGGGTCCACTACAAGTCTATACGAGGTCCCAAATACAATTCGATCAATAGAAGAGAAGACTCTGTATAAACTCTATGATAACCATGTGCACACGCCACTAAGCTATAGTCGCCACGCCCACATCAAGCAGGCTCTCAATCCAATCGTGCACCTGTGGGGATCACATAGGGGAGCAAGCTCAACCGTTAACATAAAGTTAAGTTAATTTCTTATAAGTCATAGATTAGTTCCACTAGAATATGCATGAGGTAAACATGTAAAGCAAGTATAATAGTGATCATAATCAATGAGTCGATAAAAGAGATCATAGTTCGTGCATTTTCCATAGTCGTGTTCATGTTCATGGTTCGCATTCATTATTCATATTCATAGTTCTTATTCGTATTCATATTCATTCACTACAAGAAAAGTGACTTTTAGCGACCATAATTAACGAAGAGATTCAAATATGGTCGTTAAACATTATTTTTAACGACTAAAAAAAATTTTGGTCGTCAACAATAAGGAAGGTCCTTAATATTCTTATCACTGGCCGTTAAAAGTCAACAATAAGGACCAGAAAAAATCTGGTCCTTAATATTCAAATTAACAACCATCATCATGTTGTTAAAATATATGAAAGAAGAAAAGAACAAGTAGGTATAGAAACATAGTCCCACATTCATTATAGTAGTATGATGAGAGCAAAGAGACAAGTATTAATAGAGGAGGAGACTAATGGGCTAATGTAGAGTTTTATGAAGAAGGTCCATCTTTGGATCTTTTCTAAATTTAAAATAATATTTTTTATTAGATTGTTTGTTCACAAAAAAATTTTTTAAAAATTGGTCGGTTCATCCAAAATGTGATTCAAACGGTGATGTCTTTAGCGACTAGGTAAGTGGTCCTTATAAGTTATATAGGGACCAGCGTACTAGTCGCTATTGAATTTTCAGGGAAGAGAATTATAGTGGTCCTTAAAAAGAATCAACGGCTAGTTATTCACACTGGACGCTAGAACCTTTTAGCGGCGGGACCTATAGCAAAGAGTCGCGACCAATTTTTTCTTATCGTTGATGAGTATTAACGGCAAGATGATAACTTTTAACGGCTACATATCTTTTCGCTAATGACCTAATTTCTTATAGTGATTTAAAGTCCTTTCATCAGATGCATTCTATAGGGGTAGATGACTTCGCACTAGACGGTAACATTCGTGGGAGTGAGGATGATCTCGCATTAGGCGGTAACATCCCTTGCGTTATGAGTGAGGATCCTCACACTAGGTGGTATCCCTCAATGGGGATGACCTCGCATTAGGCGGTAACATCCGTATAGATGATGATGACCTCTCACTAAGCAGTAACATCCCTCGACGAAGATGATCTCGCACTAGGCAGCAACATCCATAACAATGAGGATGACCTCGCACTAGACGATAACATTCCTCGGTGGAGATGACCTCGTGTTAGACGAAAGAATCCATAGGGAAGTACTTCACACAAGGCTATCATAACTTCCCTCCGTCATCCATGAGCCTCTCTTTCAATCCATGGATTGATCAAGACTGTAGGGAGCATAGCTCTGATTCATCATTTAGTTCATAACACTCAATTTCGATCAAGTGAAAGGAAGCTTATCAAATCAGGGGGTTCATTTAGAGTCATACTCTTGTTGTCCACATATCGGATGCCCAAAGGTCGAGCGGTCGTACGCTTTAGGTTCATTAAGCGGACGTCCAAAAAGGGAGTGGACGCTTGTTCATTAGTGTTCTTAGGTCGACGAAAAAGGGAGCGGTCGCACGTTTTATGTTCGTTCTTTATTCATTTCAATATTATATTCTTTCGATCACTGTACGTCAATCAAGATTTTATGGATCAGTAGTGGTTCTGAATAATCTTTAATATCATGTCATTTAGTATCAATCAAGTGGACAAAGACTTGTCAAACCATCAGGGTCGAATTTAGATCATATTTCCCTCTGTCCACATATGAAATGGCCGAAAGATCAGCGTTCGACGTTCATTTATCACTATCCACCAGTCGACCGAAAAGATGTGATCGTCCATCATAACATGAGAACATTTTTGAACTTTCGATCGAGAGTTTTAGTCAATCGAAACTAGACCGATCATCTATATAAAAGTTCATCGATGGTCGTCCAAAAGGGGATTGGATATTCATTTACTCTAACATCATAATCATTGTGCATGAGATCTCATTATAGCTATAGATGTAATCATGGGGAATAAATCAGAAAGTATAAGCACAATTAACATTACAACGAAATTAGATTTAGACATACGAATCAGGGGTCAAATTAAATAATTCCAAAAATTAGAGAAAAGGAAGAAATAAAAAGAAAATGTGAAAGTAAGTTTGATTGAAAGAAGTTGTGGAAGAGATAAAAAAAGAATTTGAGTAGAGATGAATTTTTGAAAAGTATGATTATGAAATAATTAGTGAAATTCGATTTAATTAAATCTGAATATTTAACATAAGGTAATTAATGATAGATGTATTGATGGAGAATTAGTTTAAGGTCCAATGGGAATAAAAAATCTTAGTTAAGAACTATAAATATGTCCAAAGGGTGGCTAAAAATTATTATTTGCCTCCACAAAATTTTTGCATGAGAGCCCCCTCTTTCTCTTTCATTTTCTCACAAACTGAAACATATGAAAGTGCATCGTATCATTTTGAAACCTCAAGATAGAAGAATAAGATTCAAGTGATAGGCGCAAGTTTCAAAGTCTCATTGCAGAGAAATCATCGATTAGAGTGTGACGTTCGTGCAACCAGCAAATCAAAGGATTTATAGTTAAATTTTCAACAAACTTGAGGTGCGTATGGATCCCTATACTTATGGTTTTCCATCGGTATAGACCCTCAAGACCTTTGTCCTACAATTGAAGTATAGTATGGATTAATTTTTTAGATAATTGCATAGATTATGACATCAAAAATAGGGTCAAAAGTCGCATCGAAAACACACATTTTCGACGGTGACAGAACCCGACCCGAGTTCTGCACTGTCCGACCCGAGTTCCTATGCACCCAATGCAAATTGCATTGAAATAGAACTGAGTTCAATGAACCCGACATTGCTTATGATTAGCACGGCCCAAGTTATGTTGCCTGAGACCGAATAGATGGTGAATGATGCTGATCCAGCCCGAGTTCCCTCATATCCTGCTCAGACTCGATCGAATGGATAGAAGTGAACTGATCGACCCGGCCCGGGTTCACCTAAGACCCAGCCCGAATTCTTTCTTGGTCGAGGTCTAAATGTCGAACGAAATAGAACCCGACCCGGTTTTCACCCCATCAGACCCAGGCTCAGCTAATGAAAATGATATTGAGGGATCATTTATTATAATTAATTGTGTTGATTGCTATATTAATTAATCCTAAACATAGTAGTCTCATCACAGATAATTGACTATTGATTATAGATAATTGACTGATTGTTAAGATTGAATTATTGATACGATAATAAATTATCATGAATTATTATATCGAGTCATTATTACATTTACTATTGATAATTGGCTTATGGATAAGATTGAATTATGGTAATGATGATACTTCATCACAAATTATTGATTGATAATTGATAATGGATAATTGGAATCGATGAAAAGTCAGTTATTGAGAATATGTATATTGACTTATTGATTGACATTTAATTGATATGGCATGATTGATATGATTTCATGATTGTATCCTAAATTGAAAAGACACTTAAATTGATAAAGATAGACGTCATAGGTAAATATGATAAAAGAAAAAAATTGTGGATCATCATGCTTTGTGTATTGAGACCTTTATAGTTGATTAGCCCCACACAGCATATGATGCTCCTTTAATAGATGAGAGCTCTCGACACGATCTTATAGTTCGTATGGTAACTCCAAAGATTAAATGAATAATTAAATAGTTGTATCGTGACCTTTATGGTATCGACAATTATATTACAACCCTGGTGGTTAAAAAATAAATAATAGATAATTGGTTAATTGACAATCGTATCGTGACCTTTATAGTATTGACGATTTTATTGCACCCTTTGTGATTGAAGAAAATAGAATCGACTAATTGACAATCGTATGACAACTTTTATGGTATTGACAATTGTATTACAACTTATATGATTGATTAATAATTGAACTGCGCTCTAGTGGCTTGGCTGATGCACTATTATTTTCGCCATCACGATTGATGATAGTAGATCGCGACCTTTGTGCTAGATAAATAAGGTCTCCATTGAGCTTGATCAATTGAATAATTGATTAATAATAATTGATAATTGAAGTGATTGACATTGATTGATTATCATTAAGTTGATGATATGAATAATATTGAACAATTACTTATTGTTAATAGATAGTTTTATAGCATAAATTATTTATCGTTAACTATGACATTGTTTATCGATTATTGATTGTTCATATAATTGAATTATTATTATGGATATTGATACATGGTTCATATAATTATTGTTATGAGCGATCTTACATACTAAGTTATCTCATTGGGTTTGGATCCGTGCAGTGTGAGACTAATGCTGGCTGCTCTAACGGATGATATGCACATTGATATATAATCATATATTATATAGTTGTAGACCTTATCAAGATTTTATAAATAATTTTTGCATATTGTAACGTTTATTGCAAATGAGCCATTCGCTTATATAAGTCTTGACTGATCAAAGTTAAAGAAAAAAATCAAAATATAGAATTGAGTAACGTCATCAAGATAATATTCTGGACAAGCAAAGATAAAAAAACCCTTGGGACGTTACACAAGGATAATCTGAGCACATTTCTGACGATGGAGCTGTGCAACCATTTCCCTCACTGCCAGAACGGGGAATCCTCTGAGCTTGCAATTAGTACTCCCTAATCAAAATATTTTTTGCACAAGCATTTTCACGAACTACCAGAAATGGAAACAATCTGTGCTCCCATAAAGTCTAATAGTCTACAAAGTAGATGAGAATGTGTGCTTTTGGATTTGATATAGCATAAAAAAATTGAGTGCATGATTTCATGAACGAATGAAGTACATAAATAATCTTGTACTGAAGAGCAGGCAATACGCTGGGAGCCAGTAATTGTCAATAGAGTGTTCTGATTAAGTCTGAAACTGCATTCATGATGACAGGAATTTCAGATACTTCCATTTTGGACTTCTGCATCAATTCGAGTACTTCGATCATACTGGCCGGCCTCTATGTATGCGAGGACAAGTAACACTCGAGCAGATTCACTGACGGATTCAAAGTGGTGACTTCTCAATTTTCATAGCTTTCCATTGGTACAGTAAACATGTCATCTTGGGACCACCAATAGACAAATTTTCTTCTCCACGGATGAAGTCCACATAGTTCCAAATATTATTGGAGTTTTGACATTCAAAAAACAGAAATGTTGTTATCATCATGGGACATAATTTTTGTATTTTAGCAATTGTTTGTTAACTTGATGAGCTGGAGAGTTTGTACCGAAGACTATTCATTAATCAATGGTAAAAGGGCAAGAGACAGATAAATAATATTTGGTTGACGCTTAAAAAACCTTGTAGTCATTTTGATCATCATAGATATCGTCCATCCATCCATCTCTTCCGCATTCTGAACTCTCTCTCTCTCTCTCTCTCTCTCTCTCTCTCTCTCTCTCTCTCTCGAAGACGGACGCATCAATGGCTCTGCATGCGCTTGTTAGCTCCATCGTGGGGGAACTGGTCGCCTTGACTTCGCAATCCATACGAGGCACACTCAGAGCCGCCTGGGGTTTGAAGGACGAACTGGAGAAGCTGCGGAGGCTTCTGGCTAAGATGCAGTCCGTGCTTGCAGATGCAGAGGAGAAGCAGAGCACAGACGACGTGAAGATGTGGCTTGATGAGCTGAAAAGAACAGCTCATGAGGCCGAGGATGCCGTCGATCTATTCAACTATGAGATCTTGCGCCATAAGGCAACAGCAATTGAAGAGGCGGCCGGGAGGAACAGTAAGGTGCCCGGACGGAAGGTACGTGACTTCTTTTCTTCCCATAACCAAATTCTATTCCAATTGAAGATGGGACGCAAGTTGAAGAACATCTTAAAGCGTATCGAAGAAATCGATTCGGAGGGTACAAAGTTCAATTTTGCGGTTAATAATGCACAACCGGAAACTACGCCACCCGACAGAGAAACATACTCCTTGGTTACTGAATCAGATATCGTAGGCAGGAGTGAAGATATAGAGAAGGTTGTGATGATGCTAATTGATAGCAGTAGTGAGAAGCTCGCAGTGCTTCCCATATTTGGCATGGGAGGTCTTGGTAAGACAACCATGGCTCAGTTAATCTACAACGACCGTCGAGTGGTGGATCATTTCGAATTGCGTGGATGGGTTTATGTTTCCGAAGATTGGGATATGAAGAAGATCATTGAACTCGCTGTATCTTCAATCGTTGCAGAAGAGAAGCCTGAACAGTCTAACCTGGAATTAAAGCAACGCCATCTTAGGGGAGCACTGAACGGTAAGCGGTTTCTGATCGTGCTAGATGACATTTGGGAGGACGATCGGGAGAAGTGGGATACTTTGAGAAGCATTTTGGACTGCGGCGGGAAGGAAGGAAGTGCAGTCATTGTGACCACCCGCATGGATCGTGTGGCAGAGATAACTGGAACACTCCAAACCCATAAGCTGTCGCTTTTGACGAAGGATGAATCATGGTCCTTGTTCAGTAGCAAAGCATTTTCCCCTGAAGCCGAGAGGCCGGAAGAATTGGTTGAGATTGGAAAGGCCATTGTTAAGAAATGTGGGGGGCTGCCTCTTGCCGTAAAGATGCTGGGGAGCTCATTGTACAAGAAAACTGACAGAAACGACTGGTTGGAAATTAAAGATAGCGACCTGTGGAATATGAAGAATGATAAGATCCTACCAGCACTGCGACTGAGCTATAAGCATCTGCCTTCCTATTCCAAGCGATGTTTTGCCTTTTGTGCTGTACTTCCAAAAGGTAAGCCGATTGAGAAGGAGGCATTGATCCAAATGTGGATGGCTCACGGTTTTATTCCTTCTAGCAAAAGATTATATGTTGAAGGGCAAAAGACTTTTATGCAGCTGGTTCAGAGGTCATTCCTTCAGGATCTAAAACCAGAAACACGGAGAAATTGGTTCGGCCGCCCAGGCCAAGTTGATGAACACCAAATTTTCACTCTAGAAGTTTGCAGTATGCATGATCTTGTACGGGATCTTGCACAATCCATCGTTGGCAACGAATGCATATCACTATCAAAAGAATCCCCTGAAATTTCAGAATCAGAGGACACCTATCATTTGTCAGGTTTGTTAGATCGGTATTCGGGCAAATGGCGCGATTTTCCATTATTGAGAAAGATGAAACCCTCCCTGAACCTCCGCACATTGATAAATTATTCCCTCACGGAAAAGGATACCAATATCTTTACACAATATAGTTCCTTAAGAGTGTTGCAATTAAAAGCGGGGGTTCGTCACGGGCTTCCAACCAAAGTTTGGAAACATCTACGGTTTCTAGAGCTAAAAGATGTTGGAATATCAAATTTACCAGAATCCATATGTACATTGCTCCACCTGCAGACGTTGAATCTTCCTAGATGCGAAGAGTTGTACAAGTTACCTGAAAACATATATAAACTGCTCAACTTACAAGTGTTGAATCTCGATGGATGTACAAAGTTGTGCAAGCTTCCTGAAAGGATGCCATGCATGTCTGCCCTCAGGATTCTGAATCTCGATAGATGTAACAGTCTCTGTAAAATGCCAGCAGGTATGGGACGAATGACCAGCCTAGAAACACTAACGGTGTACGTTGTGAGCAATGAAAATGGAAGGGGCATAGAAGAGCTGGAAGGGCTGCGCCTTTCAACCAAATTAGAGCTATACAATCTAAGATGCGTGGAAGACGTTGGAAAGGCCAAACAGGTGAATCTTCATTCCAAAGATCTACATATGTTGACACTCTGCTGGAGAGAAGCAGGTCCTGTTTTGGCTTCAATGTATAACGAGGCGGCTACTAACTTGAATCAAGAAAATGGAGCGGAAGTGTTGGAAGCACTGAAGCCTCCTGGCAGCATAAAGATGTTGAAGATATGGGACTGTCACGGATTGAAGTTTCCTGCATGGATGATGCGATGTATACACCTCGTGGAACTTAATTTGGAATATTGCACACGATTCGATCAACTTCCACCGCTTTGGCGCTTGAACTCTCTTGAGGTGTTGTCTTTAAACCATTTAGATAACTTGAAATACATTATCTCTGACGACGACGATGCCGCAGGCGACACCAGTACTGTGCCAGTATTTCCCTCGCTGAAAAAATTGAGGCTGCGTTCTCTTCGGAGCTTGGAGGTCTGGTGGAAGAACAAGAACGCAGACGAAGCCATGTCGAATTGCTTCCCATCTCTTGCTACTTTGGTAATAGAGGAATGTCCAGAATTGACCGGCTCAAGGCCATTGCTGTCCTGTCTCGAATTTTTAACATTATCCGAAAGCAAGAAGATCCGGCTGGGTTCCTTTAGGCATCTCCAACGCCTCGAAGTACTGCGCCTTACGGAATGTGACGAGGTAGCGTTGACGTGGCGTGATCCGGAGGAGGAGGAGATGACCGTCTTTGGCTCATGCCTTAGAGACATGACGCTCAGGGATTGCGATTGGATGTTCATGGGACTTATTCAGTAGCAAAGCATTTGCCCCTGGAGATGAGAGGCCGGAAGAACTAGTTGAGATTGGAAAGGCCATCGTTAGGAAATGTGAGGGGCTGCCTCTTGCGGTAAAGATGCTGGGGAGCTCACTGTACAAGAGGACAGACAGAAACGACTGGTTGGCGATTAGAGAAAGTAGCCTGTGGAATATGGAGAATGATAAGATCCTACCAGCACTGCGACTGAGCTATAAGCATCTGCCTTCCTATTCCAAGCGATGTTTTGCCTTTTGTGCTGTACTTCCAAAAGGTAAGCCGATTGAGAAGGAGGCATTGATCCAAATGTGGATGGCTCACGGTTTTATTCCTTCTAGCAAAAGATTATAAGTTGAAGGGCAAAAGACTTTTATGCAGCTGGTTCAGAGGTCATTCCTTCAGGATCTAAAACCAGAAACACGGAGAAATTGGTTCGGCCGCCCAGGCCAAGTTGATGAACACCAAATTTTCACTCTAGAAGTTTGCAGTATGCATGATCTTGTACGGGATCTTGCACAATCCATCGTTGGCAACGAATGCATATCACTATCTAAAGAATCCCCTGAAATTTCAGAATCAGAGGACACCTATCATTTGTCAGGTTTGTTAGATCGGTATTCGGGCAAATGGCGCGATTTTCCATTATTGAGAAAGATGAAACCCTCCCTGAACCTCCGCACATTGATAAATTATTCCCTCACGGAAAAGGATACCAATATCTTTACACAATATAGTTCCTTAAGAGTGTTGCAATTAAAAGCGGGGGTTCGTCACGGGCTTCCAACCAAAGTTTGGAAACATCTACGGTTTCTAGAGCTAAAAGATGTTGGAATATCAAATTTACCAGAATCCATATGTACATTGCTCCACCTGCAGACGTTGAATCTTCCTAGATGCGAAGAGTTGTACAAGTTACCTGAAAACATATATAAACTGCTCAACTTACAAGTGTTGAATCTCGATGGATGTACAAGGTTGTGCAAGCTTCCTGAAAGGATGCCATGCATGTCTGCCCTCAGGATTCTGAATCTCGATAGATGTAACAGTCTCTGTAAAATGCCAGCAGGTATGGGACGAATGACCAGCCTAGAAACACTAACGGTGTACGTTGTGAGCAATGAAAATGGAAGGGGCATAGAAGAGCTGGAAGGGCTGCGCCTTTCAACCAAATTAGAGCTATACAATCTAAGATGCGTGGAAGACGTTGGAAAGGCCAAACAGGTGAATCTTCATTCCAAAGATCTACATATGTTGACACTCTGCTGGAGAGCAGCAGGTCCTGTTTTGGCTTCAATGTATAACGAGGCGGCTACTAACTTGAATCAAGAAAATGGAGCGGAAGTGTTGGAAGCACTGAAGCCTCCTGGCGGCATAAAGATGTTGAAGATATGGGACTGTCACGGATTGAAGTTTCCTGCATGGATGATGGGATGTATACACCTCGTGGAACTTAATTTGGAATATTGCACACGATTCGATCAACTTCCACCGCTTTGGCGCTTGAACTCTCTTGAGGTGTTGTCTTTAAACCATTTAGATAACTTGAAGTACATTATCTCTGACGACGACGATGCCGCAGGCGACACCAGTACTTATAATCATAACACTCGATCATTACACAGAAATGTTGTTGTCAAGATAGGCCATTTTATTTTTGTAATTATCAGTTTTGGTTGACTTAGATCCCCGAGATGCCTCAATTATTGTGGAAGACTTTGTAACACAGACACATCACGATATAGATGATCCTAGACGTCGTCCGCAACACCACCATTTCCATCCATCTCTTCCACATTCTGAACACTCTCTCTCTCTCTCTCTCTCTCTCTCTCTCTCTCTCTCTCTCTCTCTCTCTCTCTCTCTCTCTCTCACAGGGACGGAAGCACCAATGGCACTGGAAGCACTCGTTAGTTCCATCGTGTGGGAACTGGCTGCCTCGATTGCACAACCTATACAAGGTTCATTCGCAGCGGCGTGGGGCTTGAAGGACGAACTGGAGAAGTTGCAGACACTTCTGGCCACGATCCGGGACGTGCTTGCAGATGCAGAGGAGAAGCGGAGCCAAGAAGGCGTGAGGATGTGGCTTGATGCTCTGAAAAAAACAGCTTACGAGGCCGAGGATGTTGTCGATCAATTCAACTATGAGATCCTGCGCCACAAGGCAGCGGCGATGGAAGCTGCGGCTGGGAAGAATGGTAATAATAAGGTGTCCGGAAAGAAGGTACGCGACTTCTTTTCTTCCCACAATCAAATTCTATTCCGAGTGAAGATGGGATGGAAGTTGACGAACATCTTAAAAAGGATAAAAGAAATCGAATCAGCGGGTAAAGCGTTTCGCTTTGCAGTTAATAATAATGAGCAACGTAAAACTAATACGCCCAACAGCGAAGAAACAAGCTCCTTTGTTGTCGAATCTGATGTGGTGGGAAGGAACGAAGCTAGAGATATGATGGTTACGATGCTAATTAACAACAATAGTGAGAATCTTGCAGTGCTTCCCATAGTTGGCCTGGGAGGCCTGGGCAAGACAACCATGGCTCAGTTAATCTACAGTGACCCTCGAGTGGTGAACCATTTCCAAATGCGCGGATGGGTTTACGTTTCGGAAGATTGGGATATGATAAAGATCATTGAACGCGCTGTATCGTCAATCGTTGTAGAACAAGTGCCTGAACAGTCTACGCTGGAATTAAAGCAACGCCGTCTTAGAGAAGCACTGAACGGTAAGCGGTTTCTGATCGTGCTAGATGACATTTGGAAGGAAGATCGGGATGAGTGGGAGAAATTGAGAGGCATTTTGGACTGCGGCGGGAAGGAAGGAAGTGCAGTCATTGTGACCACTCGCAGCAACCGTGTGGCGGAGATAACTGTCCGAACACTCCAAAGCCATGATTTGTCGTATTTGTCGGAGGATGAATCATGGGACTTATTCAGTAGCAAAGCATTTGCCCCTGGAGATGAGAGGCCGGAAGAACTAGTTGAGATTGGAAAGGCCATCGTTAGGAAATGTGAGGGGCTGCCTCTTGCGGTAAAGATGCTGGGGAGCTCACTGTACAAGAGGACAGACAGAAACGACTGGTTGGCGATTAGAGAAAGTAGCCTGTGGAATATGGAGAATGATAAGATCCTACCAGCACTGCGACTGAGCTATAAGCATCTGCCTTCCTATTCCAAGCGATGTTTTGCCTTTTGTGCTGTACTTCCAAAAGGTAAGCCGATTGAGAAGGAGGCATTGATCCAAATGTGGATGGCTCACGGTTTTATTCCTTCTAGCAAAAGATTATATGTTGAAGGGCAAAAGACTTTTATGCAGCTGGTTCAGAGGTCATTCCTTCAGGATCTAAAACCAGAAACACGGAGAAATTGGTTCGGCGGCAGCAAGGACAAAGTTGATGAAGATCAAATTTTCAATGTAGAAGTTTGCCATATGCATGATCTTGTACGGGATCTTGCACAATCCATCGTTGGCAACGAATGCATATCACTATCTAAAGAATCCCCAGAAGTTTCAGAATCAAAGGACACCTATCATTTGTCAGGTTTGTTAGATCCGTATTCGGACAAATGGCGCGATTTTCCATTGTTGAGCAAGATGAAACCATCCCTGAACCTCCGCACATTGATTAATTATTCGCTCACGGAAAAGGATACCAATATCTTTTCACAATATACTTCCCTGAGAGTGTTGCAATTAGATGGGATTGCTCACGGGCTTCCGATTTCAACCAAAGTTTGGAAACACCTACGATTTCTGGAGCTAAAAGATGTTGGAATATCAAATTTACCGGAATCCATATGTACATTACTCCACCTGCAGACGTTGAATCTTCCTGGATGCGAAGAGTTGTGCAAGTTACCTGAATCCATATATAAACTTCTCAACTTACAAGTGTTGAATCTTGATGGATGTATAAAGTTGTGCAAGCTTCCTGAAAGGATGCCATGCATGTCTGCCCTCAGGAATCTGAATCTCGATAGATGTAACAATCTTCGTAAAATGCCAGCAGGTATGGGACAAATGACCAACCTACAAACACTAACGATGTACGTTGTGAGCAATGAAAATGGAAGGGGCATAGAAGAGCTGGAAGGGCTGCGCCTTTCAACCAAATTAGAGCTATATAATCTAAGATGCGTGGAAAACGTTGGAAACGCCAGACATGTGAATCTTCATTCCAAAGATCTACACATGTTGACACTCTGCTGGAGAGAAGCAAATCGTGTTTTGACTTCAATGTATAACGATGCGGGCACTAACTTGAATCAAGAAAATGGAGCGGAAGTGTTGGAAGCACTGAAGCCTCATAGCAGCATAAAGATGTTGAAGATATGGGACTGCCACGGATTGAAGTTTCCTGCATGGATGATGGGATGTATACACCTCGTGGAACTTAATTTGGAATATTGCACACGATTCGATCAACTTCCACCGCTTTGGCGCTTGAACTCTCTTGAGGTGTTGTCTTTAAACCATTTAGATAACTTGAAGTACATCATCTCTGACGACGACGATGCCGCAGGCGACACCAGTACTGTGCCAGTATTTCCCTCGCTAAAAAAATTGAGGCTGCGTTCTCTTCGGAGCTTGGAGGTCTGGTGGAAGAACAAGAACGCAGACGAAGCCATGGCGAATTGCTTCCCATCTCTTGCTACTTTGGTAATAGAGGAATGTCCAGAATTGACCGGCTCAAGGCCATTGCTGTCCTGTCTCGAAATTTTAATATTATCCGAAAGCAAGAAGATCCGGCTGGGTTCCTTTAGGCATCTCCGACGCCTCGAAGTATTGTACCTTACGGAATGTGACGAGGGAGCGTTGACGTGGCGTGATCTGGAGGAGGAGGAGATGACCGTCTTTGGCTCATGCCTTAGAGACATGACGCTCAGGGATTGCGATTGGATGTTCTCGTCAAGGCGCTCGGGACTTTGGAGATGCATGACCTCTCTCTCCCGTCTCAACATATGGTCCGTATCCCAGTGCCAAGCTCTGGGCAATCTGTTTGAAGTGCTCCGGGGTTTGAATTCCCTGAGAGAATTGAGTATTGAAAAAGTGACCGAGGCGACGACATCCAACATTAACGTTGAAGTCTTCAATCTTCCACCGCAGCTTGAAAACTTCAGTTTTTCTTCCTGCCAAAGCCTGACGACCTTAACGTTGAGATGCCCTGTGTCGCTAAAAAATCTAAGCATTCTTCATTGTCCAAACCTCGTCTCCCTGACGGCAGCAGAACAAGTGCTCGGCCAACTCACATCTCTCAAAACGATAACACTTGTGGACTGTTGCAAACTAAATTCGTTGGCATTAGGGCAGGGTGGGCTCACTAATCTTGATGACTTGTTTATCTCTAAATGCTCTGAGCTGACGTCGTTACCCGCATGCTTGCTGCAAGGTCTGCCCAACCTCAACGAGTTATATATAAGTGGGTGTCCTGAACTTGGAAAGAAATGCACAAGGGGTGGGGAATACTGGCACCTCGTCTCCAACATCCCAAAGAGAGTTATCAGAGCCCCTAACTTCCATGCCAAATCATCAAGCTTCCTTTGTGGTCGTTGAGTTGTTTTGGCGAGATACAAGAAGCAGAGGATTTGTGAAACATGCAAATGCAAAATATATAAAACATGCAAATTCTCTTTGGCACCGTCGAGTTAAGATCCATATTTTCATTGGATATGATTCTTTGTGCATGCATAGAAGCTGCATGATCTCCTGAATGTATTCAGGAATTTTTACTCATACTTTTTTCACCATCTACCTGAAATGGACATAAGCAGAATTGCCATAAAGCCTAGTAATCTAACAAATAGATGAAGATCGTGCGGCTTCGAGCCAAGCGTCAATAAATTGAGTGCCATTTTTCGATTGAATGAAGTGTTGAAATTTGATTAAAACTTTATTAGGATTTTTTTCATCTTTCAATTTTATAGCTTTAAGATTTTAATTCCTCCACCTATTTCATATAAAACTCTAGTAAGATACTTTAGTATTTCAATTTCTCCTCCTATTTCATATAAAACTCTACTAGGGTAAATAGGGTTTTAGAGCTTTAATCATAAAACTTATAACTCTTGGACAAGATTTTTGTTTTAATGTACTGGAACGCAAGTTCCAAATACGTTCTTATATATGAGATCAAGGCGTTACCAAGTTCTATAATTCAATTTCTTTAGAAAGCTCAAAACAAATACTATAAATTTAATATAAAAATAGAGCCATCAATGAGTTTATAATTTTGAATAGAATTTAAATATTAAATAAAAAATGGATTAAACTAAAATCTTCATATAGCTATCTCCAACATCACCATTGCCACTTTTGTATCTTCTTTATCTATATAGATCCAAGCATAAGGAAAAAATCTCTTGAGTAAAAATATTTAATATGTATGGTCTAAGTAATAATCACATTCTCGATTGAAAATAATCAACAATAAATTAATTGAGCAAACACGAACAATATGAACAATTAATAATTTTCAATTATAAAATATTAATTTATCAATAGCTATCAACTAATAATTATCAATGAATCTTGATTAATTAATAGTCTTCACATAATCAATTTCAATTGTTCGTATCAATTATTAATTTGATGTGCAGTAACAATTATCCATTTAATTTAACCTAAGAAGACATGATCCCAGACGGATACTTGACATGTTCCTCCTCTTCCAAGTCCGTCACAAGGGAAACAAAAATCAAGATTTGCTTTATCCGGTATCAAACGGGATCCTTATAGCATGTGTCTTCAAAGTTATGATTTTTATGACTTGTTCGATCTTAATTATCAAAGGGGAGAGCTCTTAGTGATTTTTAAGACTAAAATCCCTAAGTAATCATCATAGTGATCATATCAATAAATGTCACTGTTAAAAATGGCGAATTGCTCAATTCCACCATAGTGGTTGGCCTCATGTATGCAGAAGACAAGTTGCATTCTCTCAAGGGAGGCAAGACTAGTATTATATCTGCTTTTACCTTTCTTTCCACAATGAAGGTTATCGTGAAGCCTTTTGACACAACCAATTCTGGGTGAATTTTAAAACCCTTACCATAGGCAGAAATCAGAAGAGCCTCGGCTCGTCCTGCAAAAACCAAAATAAACACAGCTTTCTATATATAAGCTATGGATATCTTAATAAATGTCTTGGTGATAAAATAAAAAAGGTTTTGTTTTAAAAGGAGGTTAGAGGAACACACACATGATCCTTCTTTCTTTTAAGAAAAGAATATAATGAAGGAAACAAAATTGAAATAGCTTTTCTACTATCATCCTGTAGGCAGAAAATGGTGACATTTATTCAGAGACAGTAGTCATCATCCAGTTATTGAATAGTTCCATAGTTTATAAGACCTAAGTAATCAAATGCAGCTACAAAGATCTAATGGAGCAATTTGTAGACTCCTAGCTTGATCTTGCTGTTCAGATCTTCCAGTTGTGTTGTAGTAGAAATAAAAACAAGAAAGCAAATATAACAAGTCCAGATATACAGTTATTGCCGACATCTCATAGCAAAAAATTGTTATTCTATTGTCTAAACCATGCATCTGAACTGATCATAGCCAGAAATACCAAAGCTTGCCCTTGTAATTTTCTCAAACTTCCAGTTTTAGTAAAAATATACGATGTTTGAGAATGAGCAGATGCCATTAGGATGCTAAGGTAACAATGTTGAAATATATGCAATTAGGGTTGGTATATTGAGATAGATAAGGGAAGAGGGTCAGCGTGCTATATTTATTTGAAGTTTTTTTCAGGATGAAGAAATATACATTCATTAATTTACCCATGATAGGTTCTCTCATGACGTGAAGCTTATCACATCTGGTCTCTTCTTGAAATTCAAGAATGACATTTCTGACTATCAAAGATTATTTTTATTCAGGGAAAATGCTTTTCAGGAAATTATCTTTCATTATTTACCTATATTTGGCAACTAGGAAAGTCTTGGTTCTCCAAAAAAATGTAGACAAATTTTTTGGGGGGCAAACATTTCTTCTGATCCTTAAAAAGGGCAGAACATTTTCCAAAGTCATAATCCGTCCATCCATATGTATAAAAGAAAAAATCAATTTATTATTTGACATGTTTTCGGTTCTACAACCAAATACAGGAAGATTAATACTTTATCCAAATAGTTTTCCGGAATTCATTTTCCTCAATCTTATTTCAATGACACAAATGTAGCTTACGCCAACTTTGTGGTTGATGATGCTCCATTAGACTGTAGTAGATTTTGATTAGATCAACTAACAAATGATATTTATTAGATATATATAAAAAGTACACTAACATGCACGAGAGCAAAACACAAACATCTAATACAATTCTACACTCAACCTTTTAATATCACCTGACACCTATGTACACCCTCCACTCACTCACGTACTACACTAGCTAAGCTAACACTTCACTCACTCACTCTTTACTTGTTGCTATTGGATGATAACCAGCATACGAACACCCCATCCCTATTATTTATAGATGTAAAAAGTCGGTGCTTCAAGCTATTTTGTCCACATATTATTATAATATATGTAACTTTCTATATAAGTAATCTTCTAGATGTTATTGCTAGATACTTCCAAGTATGTCTGATTTCAACACTCCCCTCAGTAGTGACATTCTTCTTTCCTTTTATGATTGTTTTTGATGTTATGCCAAGTTGTCTTCGAAACTCTTCAAACTTGACGTTGTTTAATCCTTTAGTGAGTACATCTGCAACGTAATCTTGTGTCCGTACATATATTGATTTGATATCTCCTTGTAATACCTTCTCTCGGAGAAAATGGCAGTGAACTTCGACATGTTTTGTTCTTTCATGAAATACTGAATTTTCAGCAAGGCAAATTGCGGGTTGATTATCACAGTATAATTCTATTGTTGAGCCAATTGACTGATATTAATCCTTTAGTAATTGTGCTAGCCATGTGTACTCTTGAACTACCATCGCGCCTGCTCTATATTCAGCTTCTGTACTTGATAAAGATACAGTAGACTACCTTTTACTGCACCATGATATTGCTCAAGATTCGAGGCTGAATATATAGCCAGTAGTAGAACATCGAGTATCAACATCTCCGGCATAGTCAGCATCACAGAAGCCACTCAAGGTACATGATATATTCATTTTATAGAATATTCCATAGTCGATTGTACCCTTAATATATCTTAATATTCATCGGACTGCTTCAAGATGAGGCTTCTTCGGCTCTTGCATGAATCTGCTAATAACTCCAGCATGTGTGATATCAGGACGTGTCAGCGTGAGATATATCAACCTTTCCACTAATTGTCTATGCATGATTACATCTCTTAATTCTTTACCTTTGGTAAAACATAACTTTGCATTTACCTCCGTCGGTGTTGAGATAGGCTTGCAATCAAGCATTTCGAATTTTTCGAGTAGATCTTGAGCATACTTATGTTGACATAAGAATAGCCCTTCTTTTGTTGAATCGACTTCAAGGCCAAGGAAGTGTTTTAGCTCACCAAGATCCTTCATTTGAAAGCGTGTAGAGAGATTGTCTCGAACTTGATAGATCTCTTTGTCATGATTAATAATTAAGTCATCAACATAGATTAGCACGATTGCTAATTTGCCTTCTTGAGCCTTCACGAATAGGCTGGAGTCGGCTGGCGCCATAGAGTAACCACATTGCTTCAAGAACTCTGCGATTTTTCCGAACCATGCCCTTGGTGCTTGCTTAAGCCCATATAATGCCTTCTTCAATTTACATACATAACTTGCATGATTAATAGACTCGAATCCTTGCTCCATATAGATGTCATGATCTAACTCTCCATGCAAGAATGCATTCTTGACATCCATTTGCCATAATTTCCATGATTTGCTTACAGCTAATGCCAATAAGACACGTACTGTGGTGATCTTTGCTATTGGACTGAATGTCTCTTCATAATCGACGCCATATTTCTGAGAGAATCCTCGAGCTACAAGACGAGCCTTGTACCTTTCGACGGATCCGTCGGGCTTTCTCTTTAGCTTGTAGACTCATTTGCAGGATATAGATTGTACATTGCTTGGCTTTGGAACTAGATCCCACGTCTCATTCTGATGTTGGGCTTGGATCTCTTCTTTCATTGCTGACCTTCATTTTTGACACTTGTATGCTTCCTCGAATGTGTTAGGCTCCTTCTCTCCGACGTCTTCAATTAATACTGCATTTGCATATTTTGAATTATGCCTTCATTGTCTGCTTGATCTCCTTGGGGCTGAAGAGTCTTCTTCGATCACCGGATCTTCTATTTGACTTGGCCTTTCTTCTTCAGGAGATCTTTGGTGTTCTCCAGTTTGCCACAGACTCTTCTTCTTCTTTGATGCTTCCCTTTCTTCTTGTTCCTCACTAGAATGAAGTGTTTCTCTTGTTAGCTGATGAAACTTTTCATTAACATAACAAAATTTTTACACAGAGTCCTAATTATCTTTTCATTTTCACGCAAACCAAGGCTTCTCTGTGAGCGCTGATGTTCCAAAGCCTCATGTATTTTTGTCGAGAATCATGTATTCTTGTCATTTAGACAAAGAATAATTTGATATATTTTTTATCTAATTGTGCACTTAAGAGCATAGGAAACAATACCTTTATACAAAAATAGTTTGATATATTTTTTTGATCGAATTGCGTAGTTAACCATGCAAGAAATTAGATCAAAAGTCATGCCAAAAAATATGACTTTTCGACGCTAGGAGAATCGTCCCGGGTTCTACCTTTCTGGCCTAGGTTCCATTGAATTCGAGTTTAAATCAAATTGATTCATACCAAGTTCTCCGAACTTGGCTCAGATTTTAAATGAGTTTGGCCCATATAAGTGCAGCCGAATCCAATCATGACACATTGTCGAACAAGTTTGGAGGTCTAAGGGTAATTTCACTCCAATCCAATCATCTCTCGACAAAATTAAACACCTTACCACTAAATCAAACAAATCTGAACTTGGAAAACTTGAGAACAGGATCCAAAGTGTTAAGTAGGAGATTTGTTTCCTTACACTCAAGGATGAAAAGACACAACCTTTCTTATCAGGAATTAAAAAATTTAAGAGTCAAATATAATCAACATGTTACCTACCTTAGACAGATAGGTTTAAAGTGATGATCAAAATCTAGATTAAAGATGGAGATAAAAATACATGATTTTTCTACCTTAGTACCATTATCAAGAATAAAAAAATCAAATCACTAATATTAAAGATGAGGACAATACAATTCACATTAATGAGAAACATATTCAAGAGATTCAAACATTACTCTACATTATGGGCCCCTCTCCTCTCATCTCTGAATGCCACTCCTCCCTCAATTAGATTACTCTTGGTCTCCCTTGCTTACTGATGTGTGCAAATAAAGCGCAAATATACTCGCAAGTATACTAGATCGTATCAAATAATACAAAAGTGAATAGAGTGTTGAACACACGAGGACTAATCTAAATTCTTATCTTTTTAACTTAAGTTTATTAATTAAGAAATTAACAAGAATTGACTCCAGATAAAAGTAATCAAATTGATGACAATTAAGAAGAATGATGTTTGTAATTAATGTGAGAGAAAGTTAGAATTTAGACTTTATATTCTTCTCATACTACTTGGGAGCTCACGGTTTCATGTTCTATTTCACTCCTTGATGGGGGTTCTTTCCACCTTTCCCTCACGGTACTATTTCACTATCGGTCACCTAGGAGTATTCAGTCTTGCAATGTGGTCCTTGCTGATTCACATGGGATTCCATGTGCCCAAAGCTACTCGGGTCAGAGCGTAAGCTAGTGATGCTTTCGGCTATTGAACTTTCGTCATCTAGGGTGCAGTATTCCACCGCTTCGCCTAGCAGCACGACGCTCGTATTGCTCTCCCACCTCTTAATCAACAATCAATCAAAATAGACTTCTTATAGAAAGCAATCGCATAAAAGGTGCATGACTAAAAAACTTGAGGGCCTAATACCCTAATTAAGAATGTGATGAAAGCATGTTGAAAACTCAATCTAGTTTAATCCTCTATCAACTAAGATGTATTAATATGAAAGGTTGCTTAAAGTAAATGACTCAAAAAATTGAGAACCTAACTATCTTAAATATAAGTAAAATTAAAGACGTCGAAAACTTCTATTTAATGACAAAATTATTAGCAACTAAAACTAATTTATTAACAATAATATCAATATGAAATTAATGCAAGAAATTAATAAACTCAAATAAAGCATGAAACACACATCATATTCATATTCTCATAAGTCTAAATAACTAAATATATTAAGAGAAAAACAAGGTTCAACGTAGTCTTTCTCTAACAACTAAACTAATCCATAAACGAAAGTATTAACATAAAAATTCAAGGAAGAAAATATAAAATAAAAATTATAAATTATAATCAAACTCCAAAGAAGTGGTGGATGTCTATGAACAAGCTTTGGTCAAAACTATGCTACAAACGATAACCGAAACCCCAAAATCGTCTAGTTCTTGGGCAGTGGCATGCAGTAGAACTTTATCTCTCATTTCTGATGCAGTTAGGGCTTCAAACTCTCATATTGCGTGCTCCTTAGGTTCGTGTACATCCATATTTATAGAGATGGTAGACTTATAAGGTTATGAGATGAAATCACAACTCAAATTCGAGTGAAAGTCGATTAAAAAGCCATAATTGTCCATCAATTTGGCTGATTGTACTGAACTCGGGCCGCGTTTGGTATAACTCGGGTCGAGTTCTATTCAAATTTTATTTTCAAGTAGTAAGCAATTCGGAATCGAGTTTTAACATCAATCCGCTCCGGGTATGATGCCAGTCTGGTCCGAACTCTTCTTGAACTCAATCATACATGCTCTTGGTACTTCGTTTTGCATGCTTTTCTGATCCGATCATTTTGCACCTCCAAAATGATGAACCTGAGAATAAAAAAATCACAAATAGGTAGCTGACTTGAAAGAATTTAAGAAATGAGAAAATAGATGTTTGCAATGATAAAAACTATGAAAAATAATTTAAATGATGCATGTAAAATATGTATAAAAATGCATGCATCATTCACCTCCCATGTCTCGGCTGAGGAGATTAGAGAGACCTTCTGGCACATGGCCTCTGGGACTAATGGTTTCACTAATGAGTTTTAACGTAAATACTGGGATATAATAGGTTCTGATGTCTCTTATGATATGATCAATTTCTTTCTATTTAACCAACTACCTTTAGGTGCATGCAACACTTCTATTACTTTCATTCCTAAAAATCCTTAACCTTTAATCACTATTGACCTATTTCCCTGTGTAACATTTTTTATAGAGCCATTGATAAAATCTTGGCCAATAGGCTAAAGCATACTCTACCAAATTTGATTGATAATTCTCATACGACTTTTGTCAATGATAGGTCTATCCAGGATAATTTCTTTCTTGTTCAAAAAATCACACACTCTACTACTAATGGAAGAATAAAGTTTTTCATCCTTAAGGTTGACATGAAGAAGGTCTTTGATTAGGTATCTTGGAATGTTGTGGACCGAGTGCTCACTTTGATGAACTTTCCCCCTATTTTTGTTACATGGATTATGAATAGTATCAAATCCTCCAATTTCACTTGTAACATCAATGGCTCGTATACCAAATAATTTAAAAATTACAAAGCGCTCATACAAGAGAAATCTATGTCCTCTTATCTTTTTATTTTGGTTTCTTAAGTATTTTTCTTCTCTAATGAATCACCATTAATTCTTTTACTATTTATTCTATCTTTATCGGTCATTACCATTAATTCTTTTACTATTGATTCTACCTTTATCAGTCATCTGTTGTATATGTTGATGACATATTGGTTTGTCTTGTTATTAAGGTCAAAAGGGATCCGTAAGATCGAAGATCGTAAGATCGGATCGGGGATCGTAAGATCATACCTATATATTAAAATAATAGTTTAATATATAAAATTATGTAAAATAATATTTTTTAAATAAATATGTAATATTTTAAATTATAAATAATGTTATCTTGAGTACTATCCTATTAAGACTTGTTACAAATGCATATATATATAATATTTATATAATAATAATTTAATATAGATTGACAAAAAATGGCAATATATGATGAATATGAAATAACATTATATAATAATTTTTAATATACATTTATAATAGAGTTATTTTGTGCAAAAATATTTTTAAATTTTAATTATAACCAATAACCTTTTTCTTAATTTTATTTTTCAAAAAAATCATGTTGCACTTGGTGAAAATTTAAAAAACAAAATATTGAAAAAAATTGAATTGTAAGATTGGCAGGATCTTACGATCTTAACGATCTTACGATATTGCTATTATGATCCTACCTATCCTACAAAAATGATCTCAAAGTTGAGATCGAGATTGCAGATCCTAGGTAGGATTGTAAGATCGTACGATCTTACGTTTAAGATCACGATTTTGATAACCTTGGCATGCAATAAGTAAGACCAATCCTAGAAACTATTATGAAAATAATCACTTCTTTTCAAATAGTAATCAAATCACAAATCATGATCAAGGAAAGTATTAAACATGAAATTGTAATCCTATTAAAGATTCAAATCAAACTAATATTAAGAAAAACTTCAAAACATAAATAGGGTTCAACTAGAATGACCCTAATGAAAGAATAAATACGAGAATAACAATATCAAATCTAATGAAAAAGATTGGGAAAAGAAAATAAAAACTCTAGCATAGGCTAGACGCGTCCTCTCTCGAGTTTTCGGCAGAGCTTCGTTATTGTCCTCGATCTTCTCCTCTTTGTAGGCTTAAGAATAATGCTCCGAGGATGCTTTTCTAAGCTCTCTTCTGCCTCTTTTTATAGGTTTTATCATCCTCCAAGAAAAAAACAAAAAATATATTCAAAAAGTGGATAAAATGACTTTAAACGGCATAACCGACCGCCGTCACGGCCGTGAAAGGCTCTGTCACGGTCGTGACAGAAGACTGTCAAGGTTCGAAAAATACTTAGCCAATTTTTTACTAGAAATCTCTCTGTCACGGCCATGACAAAAACGGTCACGGTCGTGACAATGACTTAGTCAAATTTCTAATTGTTGATCTTTCTGTCATGGTCATGACAAGAACTGTCACGGTCGTGACAGCCTTTTGAACTGTTTTAGATCTTTTCTTATCTTAATTTCGACGTTTCCTCATATTTTGCCATGAGTAATTTCTAGATTTAGATACAAATCAAATCTAAATGAAATTCTATAAAAATAAATCAAAACTCCTCTTTTCTAATCATAAGAACATTCTAAAATACTAATTAAATAACCTAAACTAATGCATAATTTTTCATGCATCATGTATCTTGGCACTCCTATTATCTATAAGGGTTAACTAGAAAATTTATGCAGCATATTACCTCTAAACTGATAGACTTGCTGGTTGAAGACCCTCAATCATACTGGAAAATCTATTTAATCAAAGCTACTTTGAATACTACTCCTAACTACTTTTGATGATATGTTCATGTTTCCTCTGATTTTATCTCCTCCCTAAAGAAAAATTTTAAGGGATTTTTGCGGTCTTCCTCGGAGGATAAGCGGGGCATACATCTTATAAATTGAAACATCCAACTAGATAAGAAGGATGGGGGGCTGGTTATTAGAAGGTGTAACATGCCTTGCTGGCTAAAAGGATCATGGCCATACGAAACCAATCTAATTCTCTTCCTTCTACTCTTGCCAACATTAAGTATGGTCTCCCTCATTCTTGACACAAGACCCTCTTCTTTTGCACTAGGCCAGCTTGATCTTGAAAACTTCTACTTCAAGTTCTTGTTGCTATCAAGCTTGAGCTGGGAAAACAAATTGGTAATGACATTGGTACTCATGTTTATAATGATCGATGGTTGTTGAAATTTTCTTTCTACAAATACAAAAAGGAGCATGTACAAATTCTTTCTGGGTACACATGAGGAGGCTAAGCGACCAAGTATCAACCTAATATGAACGTGTTCATAAACATCTCTGATCAATAAGCTAAAATATTAGTAAAAAATCCGTGAAAAATACATAAATTTCTACATACGATGAGCTGCGTAATTATGGAAAGAGAAATGTGCGTCTCTTGAACTCAACGGCGCAAAGAAGATTTAAGAATTTGGCAGGGTTTGAGCTCTGTGCTCCCCTACCAATCCAAAAATATACATCTCGCTGGGATGTTGGAGACGAGATCCCAGTATTCCCCACCGCTTGTGAATTTCTTTTGAAGTCCAGGACAACTTCGAATAACCAAACATTTGAGGCTGGGTTGCAGCAAGCGTTCTGGTAACGATGTCAGCTCAGTGCATTCCCAAATTTCCACGGTACGAAGAGCATGGAGGTCACTGATCTCTATCGACAACGACTTTAGTCTGTAACAAGATAAAATTATTATGCCCTTGAAAGATGTGAGGTGGCCAAGCTCTTGTTCTGCGACAGTCAGGGAGACGAGGTTGGGGCAAGATATAATTCCTAATGTTTTGAATGACGCAGGGCATCGCAGCACAAGCGTCATCAGGCTTTCCCACGAAGAGAAAATTAAACCCTCAAGCAGCGGTGGTAGACATGGCGCCACGGCGGATATCGTCGCCTCGGTCACGTTTGAGATTTCCAAAGTTCGCAGGGACCTCAAGCCCTGAAGCACCTCAAACATATTGCCCAGAGCTTGAGACTGAGATATGCTGAGTTTCTCGAGAGAGGTCATGCACCTCCAAAGTGCCGAGTGCCCCGAAGAGAACATCCAATCGCAACCCTGGAGCCTCATATCTTCGAGCCTTGAGACAAAGCCGTCCTCCTCCGTCCAATCATGCCACATCAAGGCTACCTCGTCGCATTTCGCAATGCTCAACTTTTCAAGGCATTGCAGATGCCTAGAGGGCGTCGTTTCCTTGGCAGAAAGGGCCTCAGCCGGATCTTCTTGCTTTCCGATAATGACAAGTCTCTGAGACAGGAGAACAATGGCATTTCACCAGCCAACTCTGGACATTCATTTATTACCAAACGAACAAGAGACGGGAAGCAATTTTCCACGGCGTGAGCCGCGTTCTTGTTCTTCCACCAGCCCTCCAACCTCCCGAGAGAATACAATCTCAATTTTTTCAGCCGGGGAAATAGATGCATACTGTTGTCCCCTGCTGCATCTACGTGGTCAGAAACGATGTACTTTAGATTATCCAGATCTCTTAGAGACAACTCCTCAAGAGAGTTCAAGTGCCAAAGTGGTGGAAGTTGATGCAATCTTGTGCAATAACCCAAACGAAGTTCTACCAGGTGCGGACAACCCATCATCCATCCAGGAAAGTTTAATCCGTTGTAGTCCCATATTTTCAAGATCTTTACGCAGCCAGGAGGCTTCAATTCTTCCAGCAGTCGCTCGTAATTTTCTTCATTCAAGTTAGAATCCTCACCCTTACGGCCAATAAGTCGTCTCCAGCAAAGTGTCAACTGACTTAGATCTTTGGAGTGAAGATTCATTTGTCTGGCTTCTTCAACGTCTTTCGCGTACCTCAGATTATATAGCTCTAATTTGGTTGAAAGTTGCAGCCCTTTCGGCTCTCCTAGTCTCCTTCCTTCTTCATCACTCACAATGTACATGGTTAGTGTTTGCAGGTTACTCATTCGTCCCATACGTGCAGGCATTTTGCTCAGCTGTTCACATTTATCAAGATGGAGATTCCCTAGTGCAGACATAAATTGCATCCTTTCAGGTAGCTTACACAACTTCGTACATCCAACAAGATATAATACTTGTAAGTTGAGGAGTTTATATATGGATTCGGGCAACTTGCGCAACGTGTGAGACTCAGAAAGGTCCAATGTCTGAAGGTGGAGCAATGCACATATGGACTCTGATAATTCTGATATTGGAAGATGGGTCAATCTCGTAGGTGTAGCCAAAACTTTGCTGAAGTTGGAAGTTCGATGGGAGTCACAAACTAACATTAACACTCTAAAAAAAGTATATTGAGAAAAGATAATTTTATATGTGAATAATGTCTTAAATCTGAACTCAGTTGGTCCCCTACATAATTAGGCGCTTCAACAGAATTTCTCTATGGGTCTCGCGATTTTTTAGGAGTATTCTATTTGTGATTCGGATTAGATTTATTTTCTTATCACGAAATAGGTGTCCTATTTTCAGAAGATTTATTTAGAGTCTCAGTTCGTATGTAATTCCTATTATCTATTAAAGGGAGTGCTTATATAAACTCCCCTCTCTCCCCTTTTTCATAACAAACTGATATCAAAGCCTTAAGATTTGTCAGCGATTCTCGATCAGCAGGGAGATGGCATCGCACAACGTGAGCGTGGAGAAGTTCAACTACAGGAACAGTTTCGGGTTGTGGCAGATCAAGATGCGGACGTTTTTGAAGCAACAAGGAGTTTGGACGCCGCTCTCAAACGTGTCAAAGATCAAGCCAAAGGAGGAAGACTCGAAGGGCAAAGAAAAGGAGATCGAGCTCGCAACTTTGGCGGCACAGGAGGAGAAGGCGCACTCGATGATTCTGTTGTGTCTGACGGATGAGGTGATAATCGATGTCGCATATGAAGAAAAGGCGGTCGGTCTGTGGTTAAGACTCGAGAGTCTATATATGAAGAAATCTCTCACCAACAAGTTGCTGTTGAAGCAACGTCTGTTCTCTCTCCGCATGCAGGAAGATACCTCTTTGAAGGAACATCTTGATCAGTTAAATTCTTTGTTGATGGAACTCAGAAATATCGATGTTAAGATTGAGGATGAAGATGCTGCCCTAATTCTGTTAGTTTCGCTTCCTCCATCATATGAGAACTTCGTTCAGTCTATGATTATCGGGAAGAAAACTATAAGTCTGGAAGAAGTAAGATCGAGTCTCCATACTCGTGAACTTCGGCATAGGGCATCTGGAAATTTTGCAGAGACTCAGGCCGCGGGTTTGATATTGACCGCAGAGAAGGGACAGTCCTCGAATTCGAAAAATCCAAATCCAAGAAGAAGAAAATCACTGCGAAGGACATCTGTAATTACTGCAAGGAACCAGGTCATTGGAAGAAAGACTGTCCGAAGAAGAAGAAGGCCCCTGTCGCTGCGGTGGCACATGAAACATGGAATTCCGAAGATGATTTGGTTCTGGCTGCTTCTGATCAAGGATGTCTGGAGGATAGTTGGGTTCTGGATTCGGGGTGTTCCTATCACATGACTCCGAATAAAGATTGGTTCTCATCTTATCAGAAGACTGACGGTGGAAATGTCATCATGGGCAATTGATGCATGCAAAATACAACATATTTTAGTTAATTATTTTAATTAAATTTTCTATAATTTGATCATGGCATGCATCATTTTTAGTCACTTTTAATCATAATTCCATATTTATCAATTTTAATTATTAAAATCTCTGAATATTTTAATTGTGGATGGATTAACTAAATTTTGATAAATATTTTGCAGGAAAAATCGAGATTTAAATGGATTGTGTTGTATCGGCCGAAATTCCGAAGAATTTATCATTACGGCCGAGATTATGATAAAAGATATCATTTTGGCCGAGATATGGAGGGGGTAATGATAAAAAGTCTTTCCTTACGGCCGAAATTTGGAGGGCGTAATGGCATGAAGATGAAGGGTATAACAATCAATTGATTTTATCTTTTGGGCGTAACAAGATAAGTTCCTTCCTTACGGCCGAGATTTTGAGGGAGTAAAAGAAATTTTATCTCTTTGGGAGTAAAGATAAAATAATCTCCTTACGGCCGAGTTTATCTTTGGGCGTAAAAAGTTAAGAAAGATTTATCTTTGGGCGTAATGATAAAATGATTTATCTTTGGCCGAGTTTATCTTATAATTTTAAAGTCAACCGTACGATGTTACGGCCGAGATCAAATTGAAGGCCGTCCGCACTCTATAAATACGTGAAGAATCCATCGTTTCAATTGGTACTCTGAAGTTCAGGTTTCTTCCACGGCGAGTCGTGAGCTCTGCAGGCTACGACCAAGAGGAGAGAGGTGCGACGGCTGGAAGTTGATCGCGACCCTTATCAAGACCGAGAGGCTGCCCGACTGTCTGCCCGTGATCCGAAGCTTCGACTTTTATCTATTTGGGTGTAATTCTTCCAATTATTATTACTTTGTTATTATCTCTCCAGAATTTCTAGGATGAACTCCATATTTTTATTTATCTCATTTTAGGAGATTATTATTGAAGGGAAACTATTTGGACCCTATATTATTTGTTTTAATCTTTTCTGATCAATTAGTTAATTGTGCTTAATGCTTTTGATTTAATTATTTGGATTTCTGAGTTGAGTACTTACCAGTTTGTGGATTATTTAATTTCAGAATTTATTAATTAAATTAATTGATTTTATGTGAAATTAATAATTGACATAAATTTGATAACTAGTGTGTGGAGAATCAAGTTTATGTGGTCTGTTAATCTAATCAGTTTGTGGAGTGATTAATAGTCTAGGATTTTCATATTAATGCATCTTAATTTTAATCTTATCTGACGAATACCAGTTTGTGGGACTTTAGGTTTGATTAAATTTAAGATAGTTTGATTTACCGGATTAAATAGCAGAATTACCAGTTTGTGGACTCTGTGATATTAATCTTGTAAATTAATAACTTGAGAAAATTCCTAATCCATCTTTAAAGATTAAATTTATCTTTTATGGTTCAAATATTTATCCTGATCTATTTTCATCCTAAGACCTAACTTCAACACCATTATCTTATCTTTATCTTATTTTCTTTATTTCATTTCATACAACTTCTTTCCAAAAATTCATGTTTTTCCTCTCTTATTAATTTATAAATCCAGATATTGAATTAATAATATTCCTCGTGGGTTCGACACTCTTACTCCTTTTTACTATATTACTTGAGCGACTAGTGCACTTGCTAGCAAATTTTATTGTTACAAATACAACGCATCAAGTTTTTGGCGCCGTTGCCGGGGAATATTTTATTAATTAATTTCTGATTTTTATGAATTATTAGGAGATGTAAATAAATTGTAAATAATTCTCTGTGCATATGTATTAATTGTTTTAATTATTTTTGTGAATAAACTAACATTTTTTTTCTTTTGCAGATAAAGTTTACGATAATTTTTTTATTTGTCTACTTTCGGTTTAAAATCCGACGCCGATTGAATTTTCCGAATTACACTGTCGACTTATGATTTTACGACCGAGATTTAATGTGTCGGCTTTATTAATTTTACGGCCTCGCAATGAATGATTTCTGAGTTCTAAACTTTCAATTTTTACGGCCGTAATGTTTTTATCCGAACATTGTTTTACGTCATGGAATTGATTTCGTTGTTTTACGGCCGTAAAGAATCTTCTTAATTCACTTTCGGCCGTAATGATTTAATTTTTTTATTTAGGCCGAAACCCTTTTTTTTCTTTACGGTCTCGTGTTGACATCATCTCGGCCGATGTGACCTCGTCTTAATTGACAATTTAATCTTTTTTACGGCCGAGAATGATCTCATGTTTTCTTTTTACGGCCGAGAATTGATCTCATGGTTTTACGGCCGTAAAATTTCTGAACATTTGTTTTTACGCCATATTACGACCTTTTCGGCCAATTTATTTGTGATTTTTCTTTCTCGGCCATCAACGATCACGTTCGACTTAATTATCATTGTTTTACGGCCGATATGAATTATCCTCTTCCTCGGCCGTAATGAGTCATTTTGTCGACGTTTCGTCCGATTTTTATTTCGGCCGAAACCCTATTCTGTTTTTACGACCAAGGTTGTCAACTTCAGTTCTTTACGCCTATGATTTTATATGTGAGGAGTTAATTTTTACGACGTTGTTTCGATCATAAGCCAACAAGTTTTTACGCCTTCACGTTGAATCCTTTTGACACTGTTTCAATATTTTTACGGCCGAACGAGCTTCAAATTACTAATCTAATTTCGGCCGTAAATCTATTTCTGTATTACGGCCGATCAATCTTATTTCCTCTCTGAAAATAATTTTTGATTATGTCTGATTATTAACTTTATGACCGCAAATTAGTTCGGACTTATTTTGTGCGATTTCTTACATCATCATAAATTCTTTCGGTCGATATTAATATTTGGTATTCGTATTGGTTTGAAGAATTTCTGAAAATTTCCTCTCGAAAATTAATTTTAATGACGAATTTTCAAATTCTATCATGCCGAAAGACTTTATTTGTTAAAAACTCATTTTTCGTGACCTATTATCTGAATTTCTTTCTTCTTGTATATATTTTATTTTATTCTTTTATCTTACTGAAAATTGGTTGTTGCAGGTACTAATTGAAGATTAAATCACAACCAATCATGGAATCTTCTGATAAGCGCACTAGGAGTTCAAATCCACTGTTGGAATTTGATCCTGAAATTGAAAGAACCTATCGTCGATTACGAAGAAATATAAGAAAAATGGCGGAACAAGCACGCGACAATCAGAGACTGGAGCAACAGAATGAACTGATTCCACCACATAATAATCGGCGAGAAGATGAAGCAGAACTTTCTATGAGAGAATATGTCTCGGCCAGATACAGTGACCGAGAATCATGCATCGTGCTGCCTGATATTAACGCAAATAATTTTGAGATAAATCCCGCAATCGTGAGGATGATACAAGCATCCCAATTTGGAGGAGGATTTCATGAAGACCCTCACGATCACCTTGATAAATTTCTTGCTACTCTGAGCACCTTTAGAAATAATAATGTTTCTTCTGAAGTTATTCGTTTATTATTATTTCCTCAATCTTTACGTGACAAAGCTTCCACCTGGTTTAAAACTTTGCCTGCAGGATCGATTCATTCTTGGTTGGAGCTAGTAGAAAAGTTTGTTAGAAAATATTGTCCACCACAAAAGGCAGGCAAATATCGAAGAGAGCTGAGGGCATTTGTTCAAGACGATAACGAGACGTTATATGAAGCCTGAGAACGATATAAGGAACTGCTGGCCAGAGTTCCTGATAATAGAATTCCAAAATGGCAAGTGATGGAAGATTTCTACCATGGATTACGACCTGCAGATCAAGATAAGCTCGATCAATCAGCAGGAGGGACAGTACTGGGATCTAAACGTCCTAGTGAGATACAAGATATAATTGAGGTTGTAGCCCTCAAGTCGAGCCAAGAAAGGAGACCACATCGCCGAACTCATGATGTACATGCTACACAAGGAATACAATCTTCAGAAATAGTGGCTCAGCTGGAGTCAATTAATCAAAAATTCGAGCAGATGATGTCACTAAAGGGAAATTCTAGCAATTATAGCCCTACAGGTAACACTTCAGATTCAAATCAAATTGAAAATGCTAACTTTATTTCCAATCCATTTTACAGGAACAACGATTATGGTTGGAGACATAATCCGAAGTTTGCCTATAATCAAAACCAAGGCCAATATTCTGGTCCATCAAAAGATTATATACTGAAAAGGCAACCTGATACTTCCCAACATCAATCATCAAATCATATGCAGGAGATGATGGCACAGATCATAGACACAATGCAAGCATTGCAGAAGAATATGGAATCTAGAGCCATGAGTCAGGATGCATCAATTCGAAATCTGGAAAGACAACTGGGCCAGATGGTGGCACAACTAACTGGACGTACACCGGGCTCTCTCCCAAGTAACACAGAGAAAAATCCAAGAGGGGAAGAGCAAAATAGGCCTTGATTTTCATCAGAACTAAGTCAAGTTGACGACTATAAATCAGAACTATTTCTATCCTTTTTATTTTTATTTTTTCATTTTTTTAGATTAGTCTAATTAGTTGTTAATATCTTAGTTTCGGTGATAGTTTTATTTTTAATTAGACATTTATTTTATTATAGAGTCATTTAATTTAATTAATATTTAATGTTTTGTAAGGAGAGATAAACTCAGGGGCGTAAATTCCAAGAATTGATTCTCTCTACGGCCGAAGCTCGGACATTACGCCCTGCCACCCACCGTCGTTATGCCCTGCCACCTGTGCTCTCTACGGCCGAAGCTCGGACATGACAAGACGAGTTGCTGGTTCCTCATTACGCCCTGCCACCCACCATTTCCGTTACGGCCGAAGCGACCGAAGAAAAGACAAGCTGCCACCGTCGTTATGCCCTACCACACACATTACGTGTGCATTACGGCCGAGTTGTCACACATGCATCAAGCTCGGACAGACAAGACAAACTGCCACCATTCCTCGTTACGGCCGAGAATCACCTCGATGACCACGCCGTAAAGATTCCAACAGACATGACAAGACGTTGCATCGTTACGGCCGAGGTGTTATGCACGGACGAGAATGACACGATAGCACATCTGCATGCACAAGTCCAATCGAAAAAAAAAATTTGCATGTTTTTACGACCGGATTTGACCCTTCACTGCGCGCTATCGGAACAGGTATTACCCCCATGAATTCATCTATAAAATACTTACCCCTTGTCGCGTTATGCAGAGCAATCACCGCCTCGCCCTTTCATCTATCTCTTACGGCCGAAGCTCCAACTCCTTACGGCCGAAGTTCCGGAGCCTCAACACCGTGCGCCGCCCTCTGTGCACTACGGCCGAAGTCTCAACACCATTACGCTGCTCCCTTACGCCCAAAGTGCCAAGCCTCCAACTCCTTACGGCCGAAGTTCCAGCGCTTTCCTGTGCGTTACGGCCGATCTTCCACCGCACACCGACATTTATTACGGCCAAGTTTCCACCGCGCTCCTACCATCTGCGCTACGGCCGAAGTCTCAAACGCCAACCGCCGATCCTTACGCCCAGTGCGTTACGGCCAAGTTTCCACGTCGCCTTCGTTTTATGGCCGAAGTTACGCCATCTCCGCCGCTCTCTTACGGCCAAACTCCGGGCGAGTTTTTCACTTTACGGTCGAAGCCACACCGCCATTCCTTACGGCCGAAATCTACAGGTTCATCAACTCCTTACGGCCGAGTTCCGAGTCACGCCTCCAACTTCTTACGGCCAAACTCCAATCGCCGGCCGAGCTTCATCAATTACGGCCGAAGTTCTTCGTCAATCGGTCCTTTACGGCCGAGTCACCTCCGACCTTCAGCCGGTTCTTCATCGAATACTACGGTCGAAACCTCAGCCGCTTCCACCGAGCCGGTACCTTTTCTTTGTTTATTTTTGTCCAGATCAAGATGAGGCGATTTGCTAATATATGGAGGGGACGTCACGAACGACGACATCCGAATGCTCAGCCGGCCCCACAGCCCTCACAATTAATCTCCTACCCCGGAGATTATTATTGGACTAAGTCGGAGTATCAAGCTCGATATGAACGGATGTGTGATATTCGAATTCATGCCACCAGATTTTCAGATACTGAATTGCTGAGGGGGTATAATTTACTTGCAGATACTCATCTATTATTTTCTCAAATTGGACTATCTGACTTTGTGCATTCTTGGTGGCCAACTTATGAAGTACTAATTATGGAATTCCTCTCATCTTTGGAAATCTTTAATTTATATGGCAGGAACTATGATCAGCCCCGCATTTCATTCCAACTTTATGGGCGGCCATTTACTCTCACTGTAGGAGAGATTAATAATATCTATGCATTCCCCAATCATGGATCTCTTTCTGTACCTGCCGACTTTGATGCTGAAACTTTTTGAAAACAGATAACAGAAGAAGATCGATTGGTTTGGAACACCGCTAAAGATAGCTCAATTCAGAATCCTGTTATGCGCTACGTCCATCGCATGCTAAGCAACACCATAAGTGGACGCAGTGATAATGATGGTGCCGTCTCAGAAGGAGAGTTATATCTCATCCACAGCATGCTTCACAGAACTCCTATTAATGTGGGTGCCTTCCTCATTCGTCGATTCCAGCGCCGCACTACTCATCGTGGCGGCAGCATTAATATGGGTGCCCTTCTCACACCTATCGCTCAGCACCTACAACTAGACTTGGATGATCTTGAAGCTGTGCCAGGAAACACTCACCTCACTCGTAGGACCATTCAAGCTATGGGTCTCGTGAAGACCAACAACTCAGGGATCAAAGTTTTTATTTTTAAAGGCCACCATCAGGAGGTGCCCTGCTCAGATCGAGATGCTTTTACGTCGATTAATCCAAATAATTGGCTCCTTTTTAGGCAGGTCATAGCTCCAGTAATCCCACCTGCAGGACCATCTACCTCTGTCGGACAGCTACACCAGGATGAACCTTTCTCCTGGTTTGATTCTACTGATTATGCGGCAGCCCAACCCTACCTTCAACAGCAACAAGGATTCTAGGCTGCATCACCGGCAGCTTCCCAATATGCCACATCCATCCATTCACCTTATATGCCGGTGCCTTCTCCGATTTCATCTCCAGCACAAGAGAGCTCTTCTGATTTCTCGTTCATACCTTCTACTCTTTATGAGGAACGCGATTCGATGGAAGTATCTGCTCCTTTACAAGAACCGGTGCAGAATCTCTATATAGCACCGGAGCCCACTTTTACTTCAGCTCCAGAGCAGACTTACTATCCACCTCCGCCACCTCAGCCTGACTATGCTTCCATGCAAAACTTATGGGAATCAATGTATGATGAACAACTTCGTCAAGCAGGGGAGTTTCACACTTTTCAAGAAGAGCAACTTCGTCAATCAGGGCAGTTGCACGCTATTCAGGAAGAGCAACTTCGACAAGCACAAGAGTTGACCAACATTCGAGCTGATTTTATAAATATGGATGATCGTCAGGGTCGCTTCGAATCCCTTCAGAATCAGCATGCGCGCATGACGAGACGCATCCATGAGTATCATATGCGCCAAGGAAATCTCGGCTACCATCCACCATCGCCACCCCGCAGACAGTAAATTCGGTTGTGTCCTTTCCCTTTTCTTTATTTTCGTTTCTTTAAATTTTCCTTTTTATTGAGTATGTATCACTTTCCCTTGCTGGCTTAACACTGAGGACAGTGTCTAGTTCAAGCTTGGGGGAGTTTTCATTTCACGCATTGCATGTTTCTTTCTGTTTATTTGCTTATGTTTGCATCTATTTATAAAAAAATCCAAAAAAATTGAAAAAATTTGAAAATTTTCTAAAAAAATACCATTGCATGCATTTATTTTTGCTACCATCTTACAAACTCTTGTCTTACTGTTTTAATTATCTTTTAGTAAAAGTTCAAAGACATGTCGTTAACTGATGAAATTTGAATACTTTTCTTTCTTATCACTTGCTATTTTAGTATCAAATTTATGGACTATATGCCTATGCTAAGTAAAATTATGAATGAGTAGACGACAAAATCATATTCATGCCTTTTTTATTTCTTTTAAGTCTTGATAATAGTAGCCTTCTTATTGACCATATCAAGTACTTTTTGAGTTTATAAAAATTGAAAATGAATAAAAAGAAGGGTTAGTTAAACCCCAACAAATAATTATGTTAAATAAAAAAAATGAATGAAGTTATGTGTAGGTACAAAAGTATTATCCGGAACCAAGGTGTGTTCGGGTAATTAGATCCGTAGGGGTTCATGCCTGGCGACCTAAGGGCAACTGCTCTGGGATCCGTCGATCGAAAACCTGCTACATGGATCATCTTGTGGAATATGGAGAAGCACATGAGTACTGAATCATGGCTAAGTTCGAACTCTTCATTCAGAACCTTGGTTGTTCGGGCAAGTAAACTCGAGGGGTGCTTTATCACCTGGTGCCCTAAGGTCATCTGGTCTGGGAGTCATCAGTCTAAAGCCCGCTACATGGACTTCCTTGTGCAATCCTGCTTGAAGATTAGAACTTTTAAATGATTAAAAATAAAGTTGAAAAATGAAAAGAAAAAGAAAAAGTTTTAAGCTCAATTAGTACTTATGTGTTCAATATTAATGCTATTATTTGATAGACAATTTATTTTTCTGGAAGGCTGAACTTGAGATTATTTAAATTTGTGTAGCATTCAGAACCTCTATGAAGCTAAGTGCATGGAAAATGGTGAGATACTAAGTAGTAGGTATGCAGAAGAACTGTATGAGAAAATTAGTCAGTTGACAATGTGGAGGCTATGATGGAACTTTCTTGAGCCTTGCTTTGAATTTTTGCTTGAGGACAAGCAAGACTTTAAGCTTGGGGGAGTTTGATGCATGCAAAATACAACATATTTTAGTTAATTATTTTAATTAAATTTTCTATAATTTGATCATGGCATGCATCATTTTTAGTCACTTTTAATCATAATTCCGGATTTATCAATTTTAATTATTAAAATCTCTGAATATTTTAATTGTGGATGGATTAATTAAATTTTGATAAATATTTTGCAGGAAAAATCGAGATTTAAATGGTTATCGGCCGAAATTCCGAAGAATTTATCATTACGGCCGAGATTAGGATAAAAGATATCATTTTGGCCGAGATATGGAGGGGGTAATGATAAAAAGTCTTTCCTTACGGCCGAAATTTGGAGGGCATAATGGCATGAAGATGAAGGGTGTAACAATCAATTGATTTTATCTTTTGGGCGTAACAAGATAAGTTCCTTCCTTACGGCCGAGATTTTGAGGGAGTAAAAGAAATTTTATCTCTTTGGGAGTAAAGATAAAATAATCTCCTTACGGCCGAGTTTATCTTTGGACGTAAAAAGATAAAAAAGATTTATCTTTGAGCGTAATGATAAAATGATTTATCTTTGGCCGAGTTTATCTTATAATTTTAAAGTCAACCGTACGATGTTACGGCCGAGATCAAATTGAAGGTCGTCCGCACTTTATAAATACGTGAAGAATCCATCGTTTCAATTGGTGCTCTGAAGTTCAGGTTTCTTTCACGGCGAGTCATGAGCTCTGCAGGCTACGACCAAGAGGAGAGAGGTGCGATGGCTGGAAGTTGATCGCGACCCTTATCAAGTCCGAGAGGCTGCCTGACTGTCTGCCCGTGATCCGAAGCTTCGACTTTTATCTATTTGGATGTAATTCTTCCAATTATTATTACTTTGTTATTATCTCTCCAGAATTTCTAGGATGAACTCCATATTTTTATTTATTTCATTTTAGGAGATTATTATTGAAGGGAAACTATTTGGACCTTATATTATTTGTTTTAATCTTTTCTGATCAATTAGTTAATTGTGCTTAATGCTTTTGATTTAATTATTTGGATTTCTGAGTTGAGTACTTACCAGTTTGTGGATTATTTAATTTCAGAATTTATTAATTAAATTAATTGATTTTATGTAAAATTAATAATTGACATAAATTTGATAATTAGTGTGTGGAGAATCAAGTTTATGTGGTCTGTTAATCTAACCAGTTTGTGAAGTGATTAATAGTCTAGGATTTTCATATTAATGCATCTTAATTTTAATCTTATCTGACGAATACCAGTTTGTGGGACTTTAGGTTTGATTAAATTTAAGATAGTTTGATTTACCGGATTAAATAGCAGAATTACCAGTTTGTGGACTCTGTGATGTTAATCTTGTAAATTAATAACTTGAGAAAATTCTGAATCCATCTTTAAAGATTAAATTTATCTTTTATGGTTCAAATATTTATCCTGATCTATTTTCATCCTAATGCCTAACTTCAACACCATTATCTTATCTTTATCTTATTTTCTTTATTTCATTTCATAAAACTTCTTTCCAAAAATTCATGTTTTTCCTCTCTTATTAATTTATAAATCCAGATATTGAATTAATAATATTCCTCGTGGGTTCGACACTCTTACTCCTTTTTACTATATTACTTGAGCGACTAGTGCACTTGCTAGTAAATTTTATTGTTACAAATACAACGCATCAGCAATAACGCGTCATGTCAGATAGTTGGGATCGATTCTGTGCAGATCAGGACTCATGACAATCTTATGAGGACGCTGACAGATGTCCGTCATGTTCCGCAACTGAAGAAGAATTTGATATCACTTGGAGTCCTCGACTCTAAAGGGTGTCAGATCAATGCTGCTGGAGGCATCCTCACGGTCATGAAGGGTGATGCTACGATTCTGAAGGGAGTCAGACAGAAGTCCTTGTATGTATTACAAGGCAAGACAGTCTCTGGCGTTGCTGCAGTGGCTAGTTCATTCGAATCAGATAGGTCCAGGGTATGGCACATGCGGCTTGGACATATGAGTCAGAACGGGATGAATATTCTCAGCAAACGAGATCTTCTAGGAGAGAAGAAGATATCTGAAATTAACTTCTGCAAGCACTGCGTAATCGGCAAACAGCGATAGTCTCAGTTTGGCAAGGCAGTGTACAGGACGAAGGTGACACTTGACTACATCCACGCCGATTGTTGGGGCCCCTCTCGTGTTCCATCATTAGGAGATGCGAGGTACTTTCTATCTGTGATTGATGACTACTCGAGGATGACTTGGGTATTCATGATGACACAAGAGTGAGTCCTTCAATGCCTTCAAGTAGTTTAAGGTTTTGATGGAAAATCAGACGTCGAAGAAAGTGAAGCGTCTTCGCACTGACAATGGTTTGGAGTTCTGTTCTGCTGAATTTGACCAGTTCTACAAAGATGAAGGCATTGCCAGACATCGCACAGTCAGGGATACTCCACAGCAGAATGGAGTTGCAGAACAAATGAACAGGACACTTCTGGAGAGGACAAGGTGCATGCTCTCTAACACTGGCCTGAATAGGACATTCTGGGCTGAAGTTGTTAATACAGCTTGCTACTTGGTGAATCGAAGTCCGGCGACTGCGATTGATCTCAAGACTCCAACTGAGGTATGGTATGAAAATCCTGTTGATTATACTTGTCTGAAAGTTTTTTAGTTATCCAGCATACTATCACGTCAGTGAAGGGAAGTTGGAGCCAAGGGCCAAAGAAGGGGTGTTCATGGGATATGGTACAAGAGTGAAGGGCTACAGAATCTGGTCTCCTTCAGAACACAAAGTCATCCACAGCAGAAGCGTGACATTTGATGAAGAATCAATGCTTCAGTTGAAGGTGGAGGCTGAAGAGAGTGTCAGTAAACAGGTGGAGGTTGAAATCACCCCAACTGAGGATGATGCTGAAGGATCACATCAAGAACCAGAACCAGAAGGTAAAGAATCAGATGAGCAACCTGAAGAGGAGTCAATTGCTGCTAGACGTCCTCGCAGAGAAGTGGGTCCTCCTAAGCGATATGATTTCGAGGACATGTTTGCTTATGCACTACAAGTAGCTGAAGAGGTGGAGTCCCTGGAGCCGTCCTCTTATAGGGATGCCATCACATGTGCCGAATCTGGACAGTGGATCGCTGCTATGGGTGAGGAGATGAAATCTCTTCACAAGAATCAGACGTGGGAGCTGGTCAAGTTGCCTAAAAATAGCAAGGTTGTTGGCTGTAAATGGATCTTCAAGAAGAAAGCAGGAATTCCAGGAGTTGAAGGCACGAGATACAAAGCACGACTGATTGCTAAAGGTTATAGTCAGAAAGAAGATGTGGACTGCAATGAGATATTCTCACTTGTTGTCAGACATACTTCTATCAGAGTGCTACTTGCTCTTGTAGCACATCAGAATCTAGAGCTCGAGCAACTAAATGTGAAGACTATTTTCCTCCATGGAGAACTTGAAAAAGATATTCTTATGAGCCAACCAGAGGGATTCTTCATTCCAAGAAAGAAGAATCAAGTTTGCAGTCTGAAGAAATCTCTGTATGGCTTGAAGCAGTCTCCCAGACAATGGTACAAGAGGTTCGACAGCTTCATGATCAGTAAGGGATTCAGTCGAAGTCCCTATGATTGCTGTGTATATCACAAGAAGGTGAAGGATGGCTCCACCATCTATCTGTTCTTGTATGTTGATGATATGCTTATTGCTGTCAGAGACATGATAGACATTCAGAATCTGAAGAAGCTCCTAAGTGCAGAATTCGACATGAAGAATCTTGGTGCAGCACAGAAGATTCTGGGGATGGAAATTCTAAGGGATCGCGCAAGGGTAAACTCTTCTTATCTCAGAAAAGTTATATTGAGAAGATTTTATCCAGGTTTAGAATGTCTGGAGCGAAGCCTTTGAATACTCCATCAGCTGCAAATGTTCATCTTTCTGTTGTCTTCGCACCAAAGTTAGAAGCAGAAAAGGAGTACATATCTCGGGTTTCATATGCTAGTGCAGTTGAAAGTCTGATGTATGCCATGGTTTGCACAAGACCAGACATTGCTCATGCAGTCAGTGTTGTCAGCAGGTTCATGAGCGATCCAGAAAAGGAGCACTGGCAAACAGTGAAGCGAATTTTTCGGTATCTGAGAGGAACATCTGACATTGGCCTCATCTACAGAAGTGATAAAGAGTGTTTGGTTGCAGGGTACTCAGATTCAGATTATGTTGGAGATGTTGATGGAAGACGATCTATGATAGACTATGTCTTCACTTTAGACAATTCAGTTATTAGTTGGAAGGCTACACTTCAGTCATCAATTACATTGTCCACCACAGAGACTGAATATATGACACTGACAGAAGCTACCAAGGAAGACATCTGGTTAAAAGACTTGATTGGAGATCTCGAATTACATCAGGAGCAGACTATAGTGCACTGTGATAGTTTGAGTGCAATATGTTTAGCCAAGGATCAAGTACATCATGAAAGAACCAAACACATTAATGTCAGGTATCACTTCATTCGCACTGAGAAAAGGATTAAGGTGAAGAAGATTGACACTGAAGATAATTCAGCAAATATGTTCACCAAATCCGTTCCTCATGACAAGTTCCAGCATTGCTTGGACTTGCTTAACATCAATAATTGATAATGGCCCCAAGGTGGGGCTGGCGGCGGCGTGGCATGATATTGAAATTTTTTTGTACTCTAAAGATGATTTAAGTCAAGGTGGAGATTTGTGAATAATACCTTGAATCTGAACACAGTTGGTCCCCTACATAGTCAGGCGCTTTAGCAGAATTCCCAACGGAGTTGCAAGGGGGCGGAGCCCCCTGAGCAAAATTTTTTAGGGGTATTATGTTTGTAATTCGGATTTGATTTATTTCTTTATCACGAGATAGATGTCATATTTTCGGGAGATTTATTTAGAATCTCAGTACGTATGTAATTCCTATCATCAGTTAAAGAGAGTGCTTATATAAACTCCCTAGGGGTCTAGACAGAGATTCATCCTTGTAATCATCATTATTTCATAACAAAGAGCCGCCGTCATTTTTTTTTCTCTTTCCGTTCTTCTGTATTTCGTGCGATCCCTCTCTCCCTTTTTCGTAACATTATCCTTGTCCCTACAACCATGATATATCAATGTACGGAAGTTCGGGGATGCTTCCATGGCTTGTTTAATGTCGAATTCTTTCGAACTATAAGCAGACAAATGATAAACATCCGTTGGTGCAGATCCGTTTGATTCTGATATGCATTCCTTCCCAACAATGGATTGCGCAAGCTCCCGTACAAGATCATGCATGCTGCAAGTTGTGACAATGTGAATTTGTTCTTCTCGTCTTCCGTTAGGCAAGAAGTCGTCACCTCTTTCTTCTTCTACTGCATACTGAAGGAATGACCTTTGAACCAGCTGATTAAAAATCCCATGCCCACTTTCACCGGAAGGAATAAAACCATGTGCCATCCACATTTGGATCAAGGCCTCCTTTTTTATTGTCCAATCTTCTGGAAGTACAGCACAGAAGGCAAAACATCGCTTGGAATACGAAGGCAAATGAGTGTAGCTCAGTCGCAGTGCTGGTAGGATCTTATCATTCTCCATCTTCCACAAGTTACTGTCTCTAATTGCCAACCAGTCCCTTCTGTTATTTTTCATGTACAATGCGCTCCCCAGCATCTTTATTGCAAGAGGCAACCCCGCACACTTCTCAACGATGGTCATTCCAATCTCGACTAGTTCTTCCGGCTTCTCGGCTCCAGGGGCAAACGCTTGTCTACTGAACAAATCCCATGATTCGTCCTCCGACAAACACGACAGATGATAGCTTTGGAGTGTTCCAGTTATCTGCGCCACACGCTCGCTGCGGGTGGTCACGATGATTGCACTTCCTTCGCTCCCCCCGCAGTCCAAAATGGCTCTCAAAGCATCCCACTCATCCCGGTCTTCTTTCCAAATGTCATCTAGCACAATCAGATACCTCTTACCGTTCAGTGCTTCCCTAAGACCACGTTGCTTTAATTCCAGTGTAGACAGTTCAGACGTTTGTACTGCGACGATTGATGCTACAGCTCGTTCAATGATCTTTGTCATATCCCAGTCTTCAGAAACATAGACCCATCCGCGCAATTGGAAATGGTTCACCACTCGAGGGTCATTGTGGATTAGCTGAGCCATAGTTGTCTTACCCAGGCCTCCCATGCCCACTATCGGAAGCACTGCAAGTTTCTTCTCGCTACTGTTATCAATTAACATCTTCACTATCTCCTCCCTATTTTCACTCCTGCCCACGACATCCGATTCAACAAAAAAAGAGCTCGTTTCTTCTCTGGTGGGCAGCATAGTTTCAGGCTGCGTAAAATTAAGTGCAAAATTGAACTTGCTGCCCTCCGACTCAATCTCTTCAATCCGTTTTAAGATGTTTTCTAACCTCCGTCCCATCTTCAGTCGAAACAGAATTTTGTTTTGGGAAGAAAAGAAGTCACGTACCTTCCGGCCGGGCGCCTTAACGTTCATCCCGGCCGCCGCTTCCGCCGCTGCTGCCTTGTGGCGCAATATCTCATAGTTGAACTGATCGACAACGTCCTCGGCCTCATAAGCTACCCTTTTGAGCTCATCAAGCCACATCCGCACGGCCGGGTCTCCGATCTGCTTCTCCTCTGCGTCTGCCAACACGGACTGAATCCTCGCCAGAAGCCTCCGCAGTTTCTCCAGTTCGTCCTTCAAACCCCACGCGTCTCCGAGTGAGCCTCGTATAGATTCTGCAGTCAGAGTGAAGAGTCCCCCCACGATGGAGCTGACAAGTGCTTCCAGAGCCATTGCTTCCGTCCTTGAGAGAGTTCTGAATGTGGGAATGGAGGACAACAAACGCGATGGTGGTGTCATTGACGATGTTTGTGTCCTGTGACACATTGTTAAGCGTATTATCTCTATCAATGACTATTGATTAATGACGAGTCTGCATGACACAGTCTTTCAGAATAATTGAGCCACGTTGGGGTTAAGTCAACAATTTCTGCTAACTGCAAATTTCATGGGCCTATCTTGACAACAACATTTATATCTATCGATTAATGATTCGGGTATATCTTGACAAGCTTTCTTGCAGCTCCAATGCTCCATTAAAACTCGACCCTACGCACTCAATCTATGTTTGAGGATGAGTCCGTGGTGGTGGTACTTATTAGATGTGTGGACCTAGTCATTTGATGTAACATCCTGAGATTTCACGAGGCACAATAAAACAATTTATCAAATTAAATCCAAATTTTAATGCGTTAAAAAGGATTTGAAGAAGAATTTAATAAGGAATAGGAATATAATTAAAAAATAAAAATATGAATAAAAAGAAAGGTTAATTCTATTTGAAAAGGAATTAGAACTAAAGAAAGATTAAAAGTATGATCAGAAAGAAAAATAAAAATAAAAAAGATCAAATCCTATTAGAAGTAGGAATTATAATTAGAACGAGACTAAGTATTTCAATTTGATTTGAGATTTAAAAAAATGTTTAATGAATATAGGACTTTCAAATATAAATGAATTTAGAGTTTTATGGGTTTTTTTTAAAAAATATATATTTCAGCCATTAAAATGATATTTATTATTATTTTATTAAAAAAATAGATCATAACATATTATGAAATTAAATAATTTTGAAAATTAGAGAAAAGAAGAAAATAGAAGAATAAGATGAAAGTAGAGTTTGAATGGGAGAAGTTATGAAAAAACTAAAAAAAGAATTGAAGTAGAGATGGAGTTTTTATAAGTATGATTATAAAATAATTGGTGAAATTAAAATTTAACTAGATCTGAATATTTAACATAATATAATTAATAATGAATTATCAAGATTCATGGAGAAATAGCCCAAGGCTCAGTATGAGTCAAAAATCTTAGTTAAGAACTATAAATAGGACTTAAAAAGTGATTAGAAACTATTATTAGTCTCCACAAAATTTTTGTACTACGAGCCTTGCTTTCTACTTCGTTTTCTCACAAATCGAGAAGCTTGAGCGTGGTCAGCTTATTGTTTCGAAGCTCGATATAGGAGAATAAGATTCAAGTGATAGGAATGAGTTTCAATGTCTCGTCGCGGAGAAATCGTCGACCAAAGTGATATGTTCGTGCAATCAGCAAACAGAGGATTCTTAGTTTTTCAACCAACTTAAGGTACGTAAGAGATCCCTATATCGACGATTCTCGTCGGTATAGATATCAGGACTCTTGTCCTTTATATGGAGTTTAATTTGAAGTAGTTTATGCATTGAATTGATTGATTACGATATTGAAAAAGTGACCGAAACATCGTGTCGGAACGCGACTTTCTGACGATAATAGAACTCGGCCTGAACTTAGTATAGTCGAGCTCGAGTTCAATATAACTCCCAATATCACGGCCCGGGCTCTATAGCCCGAGACCGAGTTAGGATAGTATTGGACAACCTGGTTTGGATTATCCTTACATCCAGCCCGGTCTTTCACTAACAGAGAATCGGAGGCTGAACCGGGTCAACCCAACCCGAGTTTAAGTCATACCCGAGCCTGGTTCCACTAGGTCAAGACAGATCGAACGTCATCAGAACAAGACCCGGGTTTCACCCGACCTGGCCAAGTTCTAGGGGCAGACTATTATTTTTATGTATTTATTTATAGTTTATTATATAGATATGATTGTTAATCATTGCTGATAATTTGATTAACATCCTTGATTTTAGTTTGATCATACCTAATTAGATTGTCATCATATTAATTATTATTGTTATTACACCAAATCATAATATTGATTGAGGTATTGATCTATTAACCTTATTATTGATTGTGATCAAATTATTATTATATCCGATTGGTTATTATCATATATGATCATACCATTGATTATTATATTGATCTAATGATTTTTTTCGATTATGTCATATTTAACCTAAATTGTTAAAGACGGACATCATAGGTAATTAAGATAAAAGATAAAAATTATTGAACCTATTGATTGCTTTTGGGACTGATCAGGCCTTCGAATTAATTACTTGGGCTAATGGGGCCTTCGGGCAATTGCGCCTTCGGGCTGATGAGGTTTTCAGGTTAATTGCACTTTCAGATTGATGGATAATTGAATGGAACAGATGACGTGAAAACTATGACTATTCTGAGTGTGGTCCTTCGTCCCCCATCGTACCCAAATTTATTGATTGGCATGAAGTGGCATGGTGTCCCTTAATAATAGAGAGCTTTCATATTGCGTTTGAAATGGCTGATTATAACTTCAAAGATTGAATTGATAATTAAATCAATAATTGAATTGCATCATTGTGGCTGTGGCTGATGGACAATTAATTTCGCTCTAGTGGTTCATAGACTATTGATTTTTTTCTTGTGGCTGATGGATAATTCATTCGCTCTTGTTATTGATTGATAGCTGATTCGCCCTCGTGGTTGATGCAAATTGCATTTTTATAGTTGATGGATAATCAATTATGGCATTTGTGCCTGATAGACAAATTGAGAAATAATTAATAGAATTGAATTGATAATTGTTATTGAGCCTTCATCGACCTTTAGCCAATGTATAATTGATCGATTGTAATTGTTAATTGAATAGTTAATTATTAATTGTGATATTCACTGATTTATGGTCAATTGATGATTGATTTAAAGATAATTGATATTGAATTGATAATTGTTATTGAATCCAATTGAGATATAAATGACATTGAATTTAATGAATATTGATCGCAATAATTGATGATAAGGATTATCTCTATAATTGATCATATTGACTACTCATCGTTATTTTTAATTGATAATTATTTTGATCAATTATATATTACTTATAGATAATTATTTATTGATCTTTTTTTATATTGATACATGGTTCGTATAGATATTGATATGGATGACTCTACGTATTAAGTTATCTCATTGGACTTTATCCTGCACTTGAATCTTATAAGATGAGATGATATCGATGGTGAGACTGGTCTTTAACTTATGATTTAAAAACTCGACTAAAAAATAATGAGCAATTTTTTAGAACCAAAACTATCCGAATGACTTCCACCCATATTAACCCTATTAATAGCAAGGACACCCTTCTTACCAAGGACATGTTAGACTATGTTGCTACGCTACATTTATATACTGGATTATTGAATATTCATAAATTATGATCAAAGAAAAAAAAACTTCCGTTCGGCTCTCCAGACTGAATAGTTCCATCATCGATGAAAAACATAAAATTCTATTTCTTTTTTCAACTTCTCGTTTTAATGTTCCATTTGGTGCAGTTCCACGACGTTTTAATCGGATATGAAAAATACAAATAAAAAAATAACTTTTTAAATATCAACATGTTAAATTAGCAAACAAAAAGAAGATAAATCCGATTGATAAAAGGAGATGGATATATAGTATAAATTAAAAATTAAAAAAATGAACAAAAATCTGATTGGACACTAGTTGAACCAATTAAACCGATTCAATAAGATTTTGTCTTTTTTGTTAAAAAGAGAAAGGATAAGAAAAATCAAATTAAAATGTCTTTGGAACAAAGTAAGAAAGAGAGTAAAATCAGGGCAATGAATAAAAGAGAAAGAGAAGAAAGAAAATAACAACAACAAAAAATGAAAGAATGGGACTAGGAAGTCATGGAGGGATATAACTAAAATTTGAATATCTTAGAACAATATATATATATATATATATATATATATATATATATATATATATTCGTTGGTTTGGGGTGGTTTTAACTTTTAGGAGCAAAATGGAGCGTAAGAGAAAAGATAAAAATGTGAAAATGAGGATATATGGAAAAAAAATGAAAATGGAATTTTTTAAATAATGAATTAACAGAGAGAATGATGCATATGAGAAAGTAAAAAATAGACATAAATTAAAAAAAATAAATGAATATGATAATTCGAAAGATATTATGGAAGAAATAAAAAGAAAAATTAAGAAGTACAATCCTCACTTTGCAATCTTACGGATAATGATATTAATGGATAAATTTTATTAAATACTCTGATCACTTTCTTAACGTTATCCTTCAACTTTATTTTATAACTAAATTGTTCTTCATATTTTAACTTATTTCATGAACTGCCCTTTGATCCATGTTTGATCATTTCTCGGTTGAGTTGTCAACATGACATTCACACAATTTATCTCTTTTTTCTCCATGCAAATAATTGATCAAGTGACATCATTAAAAAATAAAATAATATTAATAAATGAGGATGCTACCGCTTTCAACAACCAGAGAGGAGACGCCCCTTAGCTGGTGAATTTTGTGACTCTCGCCTGAGATCGCAGAGGGGACGATGAATCTCCTCTTTCCCAACGTCGGCGCGCACCAAGAAAAGGGGCGGAGGACATCACCCCCTCTGGGACCTCCGACAAGGTTGTTAAGGGGGGCGTTGCCCCCTTTTTCTGTGCGTGGATGCACAAAGGGAGATGGTGACGCCCTCTTTCCCCCACGTGCACCCACGCAGGGGGCTGTCGCCCCATGCAACCCTCCTCTATGACCTCCGACGAGGTCCCAGAGGAGGGTGACACCCCTTTCATTGGCAGAGGCGCAACGCCCTCCCTCCCACTGAAGGGGTGGTGCTCCCATATTTTATTTTTTTAATGATGCAAATGATTGATCATAAGTTAAAAGGGTGAAATTAGAGGATGATATTGGAAAAACGTTAAAATTGAATGACATTTAGTTAAATTTACCTATTGCAACCATCAATTTGCAAATGGGTGAGAGCAGTTAGCCATTGCACACTTTTTAGGATAAAGACATCAGACTTGGACATTCTGAAAACCTTAAACTCGAGATTTGAGGTGGCCTTACTCTTCTGTCGTAGGATGCAAGGTCACACTTCAGTGCCATTTACTCTTCTTATCATATTCAAAATATTTATAATATGAACACAGCATATGTGACGCCCCACAATTATACTAAATAATATTTTATTATTCATTTCTGAAAATAAAAGATTTTAATAGGAGACAATTCAGGAATTAAGTGAACGAAGACCACATAAACGAAAAAGACTGTTGCATTTGATTTCCATTCTGGAATTTAAATGAAGAGATCAAATCCTGAGACTCTTAATCAGAATTTAATTAAAGAAATTTAATTAAAAGTACATAATCAGTATCCCGTACATTCCAAATTACCATCTCTCTCACACACATCCACTCCTCGAAACCACTCTTTTTTTTTTTTGCGAGCTCCTGATATTTGAAAAGCGGTGTCGACGATTCAATCTGCGTGGCGCTTCTGAGCGCACTGTGCACAGGTTGAAGGTCAGCCCACCATCGAGCTCAACTAATTCGATAAGGTCGTCTCGGATCGCGTACCTGACAATGACATATGAAACTCTCAACAAGAATTTTCTACGTTTACAAGATTCGAACTCGAGACCTTGCTTAAATGACGAGGAGTCGCTTATCACTCCACTCCAATTTTCACGGAACCACTTTGCTGCATGTTGACTCCTCCTCTCCTCATTTTCCTGCACTACGAGGCACGGGTGTGGATAGCGGCAAAACCTCATGCAACTCAAGATATGGAAAAAGTCAGTTTGTGAAGAAGTAGAACGGAGTTGCATTTTTGGTCAACTTAACGTACCTAGGGATTCCTATACCTACAATTTTGCTGATATAGAAATCTAAGGGATTTCTTACAGTGTGTACATGTAAGGGAAAAGCATTATATATTTTAACTGCAATTGGAAGTTTTGAGAAAATCATGACGACAAGCTTTTGGTATTTCTGACTATGATCAATCAGATGCAAGGTTTAAACAATAGACTCTTAACAAATTTATTTTAATTAGATGCTGGGTAATAACTATATATCTGAACTTTTTATGTCTCCTTTCTTGTCTTTATTTCTACCATACCACAACTTGAAGATCCCAACAGCAAGATCATTAATCAAGCTAGGAGTCTAAAAATTACTCCATCAGATCATTGTAGCTGCGTATGATAACTTAGATTATTATAAACTATGGAGTTATTCAGCAACTGGATGATGACTACTATCTCTGAATGAATGTCACTGTTTTCTCCTTAGAGGATGATAGCAGAAAAGTTGCTTCAATTTTGTTTCCTTCTTTAGATTCTTTTCTCAAGAGAAAGAAGGATCATGGTATGTTCCTTTATCCTCTTAAATATTAGACCACTTTTTTTTAAATTTTATCGCCAACACATTTATTAAAAAATATCCATAACTTACAAGTAGGAAGCTGTGTGTGTGTGTGTGTTTTTTTTTGGTTTTTGCAGGACGAACTGAGGCTCTTCTGATTGCTGCTTATGGTATCTTAAAATTCATCCAGAGTTGGTTGTGTCACGACTCACAAGAGGCTTCACGATAACCTTTACAGTGGAAGGAAAAAGTAAAAATAAGTATAATACTAGTCTTGCCTGCCTTGGGAGATTGTTACTTGTCTTCTGCATACACAGAGGCCAGCCAGTACGGTGGAAGTATTCGAATTGACGCAGGAGTCCAAAATGAGAGCATCTGAAATTCTTATCATGAATGGAGTTTCAGACTGAGTCAGGAATACTCTATTGACAATTACTGGCTCCCAACGTCTTACCTGCCCTTTAATACAAGATTATTTATGTATTCATTCATTCATGAAATCATGCACTCAATTTATTGATGCTATATGAAACCCGAAAGCCACATTAATCATCTATTTGTAGAACCACTTAGACTTTATGGGATTACATATTGTTTCTTGAAAGAAAATTTGGTGGAAAAATATTTGGGATCATCCGAACGTAGTATCATCCCGCTCGACATCGAGCTATATCGGCGTGTGTGTTCACTACCGTCCGTCCCCCGACCACGCCCTTATATAATAGTCAAAGCGTCCGTTACGCATTCCATCATTATGATCTTAATGACTCCATGATTATTAGAATTATTTTCTTCTTAATGATCATAACGGTCATATATCCAACATCTCCCACTTGACCGATATGGTCATGGTATCTAACACTTCCACTATCCATGTAGTGCTATCAGAGATGTTATCCTGAAGTCCACTATCCATAGGACTTCGCATTGACTCAATTATTTTCGAGTCTCATCAAATCAATGTTTGATGAATATCATAGGTGCAATTTTTCTTTATAAGAGAATCAATCAATATATTAACAATCTCTATTTGGAACTAGGAAGTACTAATTAAGGATTATATACTGAAGTCCACTATCCGTAAGACTTCTATCTGACTCAATAATTCTTGAGTCCTATCAAATCAACAAGTTTGATTAATATCCCTTCTTTAGTTCTCTTGTAAGAAATCACCTATCATGTTACTATTAGGCATATAGATCATCGTCACTCTTTTCTTTTTACTATGTCTTCAGTATAGTGATACTTGCCCCAGTATATTTCTTCTTTGAACTGTTGGCTCTACCGCGTACCAAGTTTGTTACAACTTGATTATCACAACGCATTAATCTCATGATTATATTGAGCCCTAGTTCCTGAAGATAACATATGAATCATATATCACATGTGATTGTCTATTATAGACAATATACTCAACCTCCAGTGTATGTCTCAGTACACATCTTATTTCTTGTAATTTCAAGAAACAATTGTACCACCTGATAAAAATGAATGACTACATGTGAAAAATTCAATTTATATATATCGTCATCGAAATTCACATCCAGATATCATATGCCCTCAGGAAATCTGCTTTGTATTGAATGTAAAATGCCTCTCAGATATACAAAATAATTCACAATGAGCCAACCAAGCTTATTCCATAAGCTAATATAAGCCATGTACATTATATCACATACATCAAGTTCCCACACCACTTATATGCAGGATTCCTTTAAAGGATTCACCTTGTATTGTGACATTGACTTTTACTAAGTCATTTTTAGTGTTCTAAAAATATTTTATACATTGTATTCAACTCTAACTCAATATCCTTGAGTTTCTATCAAAATAATTTGAAATAATATAGGATATTTCTCCTATTTTCCTTATTTCAAAATTTCAACTCAACTTGAGCACTATGACATCATTTTTATGAGCAAAATGTCACATACATATAGTGACACTATTTCAACTTTGCTCCCACTAATCATGATGTTCATCCAATTTGTTTCCAACAAATACAAATTGTATCACCATGGTATTCTACCATTACGTGATGTTTCTTTTTAAGTCACTTATGAATTTTCAGCCTACCTTATTCTCTTCATCATTTTTTCTTGAACAATCATGCTCACAAATGTACACACTTACTCAGTTCATCATTAAGTAAGTTTTTCATGTACATATTGCAATTACTAAAATTGTTTTGACGTATCATTAGTCAATAGAGAATAGGTTCCCTAAAAATCTATTCTAGCTTACTGAGTATAATCATTGGCAACCAATCTCATTATGTGCTATCAAGAGTATCATCGATCCGATGCTTTCTCTTGAATTCCCATCAGCACCTTATGTACATTGCCTACTTGCCAGCAGTCACATAACGCCAATACTCCGTTCCAATCGATTGAGTCCATTTTATTCTTCATGGTGGCCATCCATGATTCTGACTCAAGAGAAATCATTACTTTTATAAATAATAAGATCTGTACAATTCTCTATGTCAACATCAACGGAGTAACACGAAAAATTTTGCACATGTACAGTACATTCAAATTATGCAAGTTTCGTCTGTGGCCTCTTGTTGCCTTATTATACTCGTGGAAATGATGGGTCACTCCACTACTTCCAAAGTATAAAATCACATACAGTCTCAACTCCCACTATTGAATAGCATAGTGTATTTTCGGAGTTAGACTCCATCGTCTCATAAAATTACTAAAGAATCATCATCCCTTTTTACATGCTCCATTTTTATTTTCTAGAAAAATAGCATTTTAATTCAATATGAGACATCTATACAAATGGAAGAACATATATACTCTTTGGACTTATCATAATATCCAATAAACATACACATTATCATCCTCAAGTCTAACTTGTCCCAAAACTGACTAGGAATTAATGTGTATATTTTACATCTCCATTTTCGAAGATGACTTAAACTTAGGCTTCTTTCTATTCACAACTAATAGCATTAATATAGCGGACTTAGTGAGAATACTTTGTATGTAACTCGCAGTTGTCTCTGTTAAAAAATTCTTTAACCGTATCCGAGTGGGACAACATACTTCTTATTGCATTCAAAAATTATATTTTCGCATCTATTGTGATGCATAGGCGATAGTAATATCTTACATATCTCTACTTGAATGCAAAATTCTTATTCCCGGGAGATGTGTTCCCTCCTCTACAGTCATTTAATACATGATTGATTTCTCCAATCTTTTCTCCTCATCTGTCTTACATCTCTTAAAATTTTTTCAAACAATTTAATTATATTTTTTTAGGAGATTGACATAAGAGAATTAGAATAATCATCAATGAATATTATCAAATATTCATCCTCTCTATGTGTTCCAACACTCAATAATTATCTAACAAAACCCTCGACCTTATCAAAAAGGGTGTCCGAGTTCTTTTACTAGTCAAATAATGCTCATATAGCATTATCATTGACTTTAATATGTTAGATACTAAACTCATAATTATTTATTTCAATTATGAGTTTACTATGTGACTCAATCTCATATTAGACACATGATATAGAGTATGTGCATTGATTATTCTTATAATTAGAACACAAGTCATTAGAACAAGTTTTCTCAAAACATAAAAGACTCTTTTGTTCTTTTCAATATACACACGACCATTTAACATAACTTCAATTCTTTTGCAGCGAGAAACTGAGATGGAGATCAGATTCAACATACTTTAGATGCGTATATCACATTTTAAAGTGCGGTGAAGCAAACTTCTAGATGGAACCTAACGCATACATCACATCTTGGAGTGCGATGAAGCCAACTCCTTGATGTAATCTGTATTACAATGCCTTCAACACTTAAGTGTTGTCTTATATAGGCCCTCCATTCTCCTTCTGCAACTTTTGAAGTTTAACGGTCTTTTCTTTGGTCTTTACAATATATTGAGTTGTTCAAACTCAATTTCACAAATTATTGATATCTACCGTGACATTTCTTTTCTCGACAACTGTAGTAACTTAGGCTTATCAGGAGTTTCACATTTTTTCGCCACCATATCTTGGTCCAAAATTCTTGCCTTAGAATATCTTACATGCAAATCAAGCTCCATTATGCCTCATTAACTGCTACTTTGAAATAATATGCCTGATAATATATCCCATGAATTTCTTCGTTAGCCACCTTAGCTTTGAAGACTCTAGTTCAACCAATAACTATTGGTTGCTGACTTAATTATTCCATTAAGTCATATTATGTTGTCATTCATAAAAAGTACTTCTTTTAGTACATATATATTAGTGACTAAACTATTAGTCATGACAATTATGCAATTTATATGATCTCTTACTTTTCTTAAATAAAAGTAATTGTGCACAGATTTCAATTTTGAAATCACACATTGCCTTTAATTGTGCACCGATTTCGATTTTGAAATCAACACATTATCCTTAATTATGCACCAATTTCAATTTTGAAATCACACATTGCCCTTATGTCATTTTCATATATCATGTGTCATCTCATTAGAAATTGAGAATCCTCGTGAGACCATCTTTTATGTATACTATGAAAGCATTCTTGTTATTTTGCTCCCACTGTTAAAAAATTTTCACATATGCCTCATAATTTGCATTTTCTCCGAAAATTTTTGAACATGAATTCAGCCTTCTTAATCCGAAATCTGCTAATTCAAACAACATATTGTCTGATTTTTTAAAAATATAATAGATTGATAAGTTTTAATTCATTATCAGGAATACATACTTAGACTCGTTCTAAGTATATTAAGATCTCATATGAATTGTAGGAGATTAATAAAGCTAATTTATGCAAAAAAAATTTACTCCTCCCATTTAAAAAAAAATACACAAAATATTTATTTAATCTACCAAAGTTAGTAAATATATAAGTACCTTAAACAAAATATTACTAAAAGTTTATTATAAAGAATGTATACTATACTTTTTATGATTTTAACAACAACGATAAAATTAATCATGAAACTATGCTTGTGCATAAATTTATGAATCTTAAAATATATTAATAGATATACATGTGAATATAAACTTTGTTGCTTTTGGTACAAAATATGTTTATTAAATTATAAGCCGTTTATTGGCAAAAAAACACAAAATAATTTTGAGAAATTATATTATGAGAAGATAAACTATTTTAATCACTTTAGAGTAGTAACGTAAAATAATAAAAATGGTCTATGCTATTAATATATATATATATATATATATACATACATATTAATTTATTTAGGTCCTTAAAATTAACTGACATTTTTAACTAGCTGAAAAATAGGACCAAATCAAACTAATGGCAAAAATAATTAAGGAAAAAATAGTGATTATTTCCTAAACTGATAGTAATTAATAAGAATCATAGTGATTGTCTCTTAAATTGCTGGTAATCAATGGTGACCATCGTCAATTCTATTAGATGACAATTAGTCCTAATATAGAAAGTCACGGGTACGCCAAAAACAGTAGAAACGTCAAACAGTTAACAAGAATATGTCCAATTCTAAATAATTAAAAAATGGGTAAACAATAATAGTTTCCTAAACTGATAGCGGCATCAATATGGGCAATAGAATCAAGCGATCAGGATTTAATCTAAATATGGTGTCAAATAAATATTGCCACATTAAAAAACTACGGTTAAGATTGATTAGCGTCATAATTCTATGACCATGATTTATTAACATTATATACGGTTATTATTGATACTTGTAATAGATCAATGACAATTAAAAAAAATTTGCGTACCTGCGATTATGATGGATGGAAAAAATAAAACGCAGAAAGAAGAGGCGAGAGATGTGCTGACCGTTATGGAGAGGAAGTGGACGTCGAACATTCACCTGACTCCTGAGGACGCGACGTGAGGGGAAATCCAATCGAACGTTCGCCTGATTGATGAGTCGCTAGTTGACACTTGGCAGGATCATTGTTGCATGCGATGATGGTGAGCTAGATTGGCCGGACCTTCCAGATTGATCAAGTGTTCATGGCCTATTCAACTCCGGTGAACGCCATAGGAGGTGATGTCATAGGGACTGATAAGGCGGCAAATGGTGATACATGACGGTTGGTGATCTCGGCAAAAATGGCGTAGCGGCGCATGGATCACATCCGTCGGCCTGGTTCGTCATTTTCAGTCGATGGCAAAATGGTCCACCAGGAAGATGGGAGAATGGGCAGTGCGACGTCGACGATGCTTCGGTGGTGCCAGCGCTAGAGAAGAGTCGAGGCTCGAGCAGTTGACGCCATGGCCATGCGAGACCTGGTCAACTTTTGTTGAAGCAGCAGAAAGATGTTTGGCCAGTGCATTGCATGAGAATCAATCGGGAGCTCTGATACATATGAAAAAAAATTGGTGGAAAAATATTTGTAGTATCATTCCTCTCGACATCGAGCTATATCGGCGTGTGTGTCCACTACCGTCCGTCCCCCTACCATGCTCTTATATAGTAGTCAAAGCGTCCGTTATGCATTCCATCGTTATGATCTTAATGGCTCCATGATTATAGCTCAATGTCGAGCGGGATGATACTATGTTCGGATGATCCCAAATATTTTTCCACCAAATTTTCTTTCATTGGTATCAGAGCTTCCGGTTGATTCTCACGCTATGCACTGGCCAAACATCTTTCTACTGCTTCAACAGAAGTTGACCAAGTCTCGCATTTCGATTCCTGGTAGTCGGTGAACACGTTTGTGCAAAAAGTATTTTGATTAATGACTACTAATTGCAAGCTCAGAAGATACAGTCCCAACTCTTTCAGCGAGGGAAATGGTTGCACAGAGGTGTCGCCTGCTCCATCGTCAACTTCAAAACTGATGTACTTCAGATCATCCATGCCTCGTAATGAAGTATCCCAAATGATTTCCTTTCTAGTTCAGAACTAGATTTCAAGCGCCAAAGCGGTAGAAGTTGATGCAATGGAGTGCAGCATCCCAAATGAAGTTCAATCAGGTGTATACATTGTGTCTTCCATGCAGAAAACTTCAATTTAGCAGACACGTTGTTCACGGAGCTTTTTTTCCAGCACCTGGAACCCTATCTCTCTCACTGGGATGTTCGACACGAGGTGCCAGTACTCCCCACCACTTTTGCATTTCCTTTCTAGTTCAGGACACCCACAAATTGTCAAGATTCCGAGGATGGGTAGACGTTGCTGCAAGCATTCTGGCAAGTCGGTCAGCCCAGTGCAGCTCCAAAGTACCAAATGACGAAGAGCGGCGAGGCCTCCCGCCGGTAATGCCAATGACTTAAGCCTCTTACATCTTGAAATATGTATTTCCTTGAGAGATGTGGTGCAGTGGGGCTCTTGCCCTGATGCAGTCGGGGAGACTAGGTTTCGGAATCTACCAATTCCTAATGATACCAGCGACGCAGGGCATCTCAGCACTAATGTTGTCAGGCTTTCGCACGAATAGATAAATAACCTTTCAAGCTGCTGTGGAAGACATGCCTCCATGGGTGGATATCGTCGCATCGGTCACCTTCTCAATTCTCAAATGTCGCAGGAACTTCAAACCCTCAAGCACGTCAAATAGATTGCCCAGAGCTTGGCACTGAGATATGCTGAGTCTGGCGAGAGAAGCCATGCATCTCCAAAGTCCCGAACTCTCGGAGAACATCCAATCGCAATTCATATTATGATCATGATTCACTTTCCTATCTAATGATGATGTTACTTTATGATGTTATTTTTTATGATTCATGCTTAGTATTATGATTCTACTATGATGTTTATCTTACTTCCATTCTGAATTGTAAAACTCATAAGGAGGTTCTCCTCTGTATGTTCTTAAATGTAGACTAAGATGTTAATAATGATGGTGGCCAATAGTGACAGATCGAGCTCTAAGTGGCTGCATATGGTTATCGAGCCCTTTAAATGATGGATAGTTTTTTCTTTTTTTTTATTATTTGATGTATTAGCTTTCCTTTGGACTCATATGAAATTAGTCATCAATCCTTCGCATTTCATGATGTTACTTTATTTAGTTTTAATGATGATTTAATTATTATGCATTTATCATTACTAAGTTGACCAATCAAAGTTTTCTTTTCGGTCAACATGATGTACACGTAAGGATGACCCATAGCGTCTCCGAAGCGTATTCTGCCACATGGCGGGGTGCGATTTGAGGGCGTTACAGTTAAGTATCAGAGCCTAAAGTTAAGCCATTCTCATGTCCTAAAGTATGATGTCTAGTCCATGTGCAAGCGCCACGAGCAGTCATCGCGCCACCTGAAGTCAAGTAAATTTATCTTGTCTCCTAAGATGTAGGATGTTCTTCTAAGATGGTGATGTAGGATGATGTAGATGCCTCCACGCCGTGCACCTGCTACTAGAGCTTGGGGTCGGAGGCGACCTCAAAATAACGACGGGATTGGAAATCCACTACAAAAGGGGACGGACCATAAAGATGTTAAGATGAGTCAGGCTCGAGCTGTGGAGCCGACTGTGCAGTCCCCACTGGTACAGCCCCCACCATCACGGGCACCAACGGTTCCGCCCATACCGACACCATCTGTTCAAGTCGTACTAGCCATGACACCATCAGTGCAACTTCCTTCGGTACAACCTACGTCACCAGTGTCATCTAAGGACACCATTCAGGCCTTCATGAAGTTACATCCACCAGAGTATGATGGCTTGGACGAGTTTGACAAAGCTAAGAGATGGTTGAGGACAAATAAGGAGAAGCTGCAACAGATGAACTGTGGTGAAGATAAGAAGGTCATGTTCGCCACCAGCGTGTTAACAGAGGATGCTTTGAACTGGTGGAGAACGATGATTGATGCACATTATGAAGGATAGAACGACGTTCCTTGGGAACGCTTCTGTGAGGTATTTGAGGCACGCTACTTTCCACCGTACCTGCGCGCACTAAAGCAGAGGGAGTTCCTACAGCTGAACCAGGATCAAATGACAATGACTCAGTACCATGTCAAATTCATTCGTCTAGAGAGGTACAACACCCTTAAGATGAGTGATAGATAGAAGATAGATCACTTTTGCCAAGGTTTAAACCCAACCATTAGGACCAGCACCCTAGCTGGCCAATGTGCTAATGTGAGCCTGACTGTGGAGTTAGCAACCACAATGGAAAGGAATTATGCCAGGAAACAACAAGAACTGAAGGATGTGAAAGGAAAGGCTCCCATGCAACCCCTTGCTCAGAATCAATCTTGATGGAATGACCGTCGTCGGAATCGAGGAGGACCCGATCGTAGGAACCAACGTCGGAATAATCGGGCAAGGTCTTATGAATCCCGTGAGGCTAATCACCAACAACGGCCCCAATATCTGGTAAAGATGATGAACATGAAGTTAAAAGATGTTTATGATGAAGAAGAATTAAGTCATGACCCCTTTTTGCAACTCCAACGTCAGCAGCCCCAGCAGCAGGCACAAGGTACTGGTGCATGTTCCCACTGTAGGAGGTTCCACATTGGAGAATGTAGGATGAAGGCTGGGATATGCCTGCACTATGGTCAACAAGGACATTTCATTCATGATTATCCTACTAAGAAGGACGAACCCGCACCAGCTCAGCGTAATGCAAGAGGTGGAAACAACATGGTGCGTGGAAGAGTCTTCCACCTAGAGGAAGATGCAGTACCGGCTGACGCCGAAGTCATTAGATGTACACTATCCATAGCCAGTCTCCCTACTACGGTTCTATTTGATTCGGGTGCATCGCACTCTTTCATATCTAAAGATTGTGCTACTGCTTTGAATTTACCTCTACATAATATAAGTCACCCTATGGAGATAACTACTCCTATGGGAATGCTCTACGCCACCAAGTACTTTCCTGAGGTACCAGTAGAGATACATGGCAAGAACTTTTCTGCAGATCTGGTAATCATCCCCATGACGGACTACGATATCATTCTTGATATGGATTAGTTATCCTACCATGACGTAGTAGTACTATGCAAATAGAAGAAGGTGATCATTGGTACCCAAGGTGAACGCAAGGCCAGCGTTAGAGGTACCATGGGAAAAGATGATAAGGTTATCATATCTGCCTTGAAAGCACAGAGGATGATACAGAAGGGATGCAGAAGTTTTCTTGCAAATGTGATGACGATGGTCAACCCATGGACCCAACTACAATAAATGGACGTAGCTCGGGAATTTTTGGATGTCTTTCCTGATGACATTTTCGGATTACCACCTCCATGAGAGATTGATTTTCGGATCGATCTCCTTCCAAGCACTGCCCCGATCTCAAAGGCCCCCTACAGGATGGTACCGCCGAGATGCATGAACTGAAGAAGTAAATTCAGAAACTTTTAGACAAGGGATTTATCAGGCCGAGTGTATCTTCCTAGGGAGCCCCAGCGTTATTTGTCAAGAAGAATGACAGCTTTTTAAGACTGTGCATCGACTATCGGAAGCTGAACAAAGCCACAGTCAAGAACAAGTACTCTTTATCGTGGATCGATGATCTCTTCGACCAACTTTCTAATGCCGCAGTATTTTCCAAGATTGACTTATGAAGTGGGTACCACCAGCTTAGAGTAGCCGATGAAAATGTACAGAAGATGGCTTTCCGATCAAGGTATGGTCATTATGAATTTCTAGTGATGTCTTTTGGACTGACGCCCCTGCAGCTTTCATGGATCTCATGAATCGAGTGTTCAGACCATACTTGGACCAGTTTGTCATCGTCTTCGTAGTGACATCCTGATCTATTCGGAGAATGAAGAAAAACACGAGGAACACTTGAAGATAGTTTTGAAAAAGTTAAAGCAACACAAGTTATACGGAAAACTATCCAAATGTAAGTTCTGGCTTGACCGGATTATGTTTCTTGGACACATAATCTCGAAGAAGGACATTTCTGTGAATCCTTCTAAAGTAGAAGCGGTATCCCACTAGCCAAGGCTAAAGTATGTCACGGAAATCCGTAGTTTCCTCGGATTGGCAGGTTACTACCGTCGATTCATCAAGGATTTTTCAAAGATTGCATCTCCCTTGACGAACCTAACGAAGAAAGGAGTGAAGTACATATGGATACAGAAATGCGAAGATAGATTTCAGGAACTGAAGGTCAGACTGACCACTGCACCCATACTCATCATTCCGAAAGGTACATATGGGTATGTAGTGTACAGTGATGCTTGCGGCACAGGACTAGGATGCGTGCTCATGCAATATGGAAAAGTAGTCGCATATGCATTAAGACAGCTGAAGAAGCATGAGGTGAACTACCCGACTCATGACCTGGAATTGGCAGCGGTAGTCTTTGCGTTGAAGATTTGGCGACACTACCTTTATGGAGTATAGTTCAAAGTGTTCACTGATCATAAGAGCCTTAAGTACGTCATCTCTCAGCGAGACCTGAATATGCGATAGCGAAAATGGATGGAATACTTAAAGGATTATGAGTTCTTCATTAATTACCACCATGGTAAGGCGAACTTAGTTACAGACACACTCAGTCGCAAGTGAAAAGGCTCACTAGCTCACATGATGATGAGTATGTATAAGATGATGAAGGAGCTAAGCCTATGGAAGCCAAGGCCCGAAAGGAAGGGGGCAGTACTGATGATGCACCAAATACAATTGAATCTGGTGGATAGGCTCATTAAGGCTCAGGCACAAGATCCTAAGTATATGAAGATGTTAGGAAGATGTCAGAAAGAAGAAGAAGATTTCAAGCTCTCAGCAGATGGTAAGATCCGATATAGAGATCGTCTATGGGTCCCAAGTGTTGAAGCTCTTAAAAGGGAAGTGATTGATGAATGCCACAAGTCTGAGTTTGCGATCCATCCGGACAGCACTAAGATGTACAAGAATATGCAAAGAACCTTCTGGTGGAATGACATAAAGCGAGAGATTGCTGAATATGTTTCCAAGTGCCTGGTCTGCCAACAGGTTCGGAACATCAGAAGCCTTATGGAAAGATCACATCTCTCGCCTTCCACAGTGAAAGTGGGAAGACATATCTATGGATTCCATCACTTGTCTACCCCGCACTCAGAAGGGACATAATGCCATATGGATAGTAGTGGATCGGTTAAGAAAGTCTGCACACTTTCTACCCATAAAGTCAAAACAATCAGTGCAGAGCCTTATGGATCTATATGTACAAGAGATCATTAGACTTCATAGGATCCCCACTTCTATTGTATCACACAGGGATCTAAGGTTTACAATCAGATTCTAGAGAGGCCTACATGACTCTTTTGGAATGAGGCTGAATTATAGTACGACATTCCATCCACAAACGGACGGTCAAACTGAAAGGATCATCCAAACAATTGAGGATATGTTAAGAGCTTGTGCCCTTGACTGGAAGGATAACTGGGATGATCACCTATCACTTATAGAGTTTGCCGACAATAATAGCTACCATTCCAGTATTCATATGACTCCCTTTGCAGCCTTGTATGGGAGGCCATGTCATTCACCTGCATGCTGGAATGAGGTAGGTGAGAGGAAGATTTTGGATGAAAAAGAGCTGAAAAAAGACAGAGGAATATTCAGCAAGGGTCGAGCTGATATAAGAACGGATGAAGGCAGCTCAAGCTCGACAAAAGTTTTATGCTGACAAAGGACGACATGAACAAAGTTTTCAGACGGGCGATCAAGTACTCCTGAAGGTTTTTCCAACCAAGGGAGTGATGAGGTTCAGTAAAAGAGGGAAGCTTAGCCCAAGATATGTTGATCCATTTGAGGTACTTGTGCTAGTCGAAGAGGGTGCTTGCAGACTAGTCTTATCTCCATCCTATGGGCGAGTCCATAACGTGTTTCACGTCTCTATGCTCCGGAAGTATAAACATGATGATGCTAATGTAATACGATATGAAGAACCCAACCTCAAAGATGACCTGACCTATGAGGAGCAAGCCCATCCAGATTTTAGAGACAAAAGTTCAACGTCACAACAACAAAGATGTACCACTGATCAAGGTGGCTTGGAGCCATCACCGAGATGACGAAACAACCTGGGAACTCGAGTCTGAAATGCGAAGGGAATTTTCTGCTTTATTTGGTAAGTCCTGACTTCTGACTGAATTCGAAGACGAATATTATCTTAAGGGGTTTATGATGTAACGTACAAAATTTTAATTGGGAAAAAGGAAAAGAAAAATAAAAGGAAAAGATAAAAAGGGAAGTAAAGAAGAGATAAAATCTGAGTTAGATTTGATTAGATCAGGGAGGAGTTGAAATTTAATTTAAACTCTGATCCTCTCCCTATTAATATGAGGTCAAATCAAACCAAAACCCCATTTTCATTTTCCTCACGAAGACAACCCTAATTTCTTCTCTATGTGCGCCCTTTTCGTTCTTCCTTGTCCCTAACGGCCGTCGTCATACAGGCGACACACCGGAGGACGTAGACGACTTCGGACGTGCATCTGGACAGAGAGGAGCGGGCAGAGAAAGAGGAAGAAGAGGAAGAGGAAGAGGAAGAAGAGGACAACAGTAAAGTTTATTGGACATAAACTTCGAGGTATGGAACTATGATAGATTCATAATATAATCTTGATTTTAGACTTGAAGCATGTTCTAGGTTGATCCTGGTTATCGCATGATATTTTATAATGTTGATTTGTGCCGGCCATCGTCGGAGAAGATGATCAGAACGTGAACTGCGCGACGCGCAGTTTCTGTGAAAGATGAACCCGGCCCGGGCAGGTTCTTCGTCGGACCGAGTTCGGAGGAACTCGGCCCGAATCCGCCATTGCCGACGCTCTCGGAGCTCTGCAACCGGACGAACCCAGCCCGAGTTGAAGACGACGGACTGAGTTATGTGTACGAAAAATTGGTCGGGAGCGACGGTCGCCCCAACTCGACGATGAACCGACCCGGCCCGGGTGTAACCCGAACCGGCCCGGGTTCTATCCTGATTTTTCCGAAGATGATGACCGAGCAACTCGGCCTGGGTTTCTCCCTACTCGGCTCAGGTTCTGACCAGATTAAGTACATGATTATGATCTTTTAATCCATGTTCCACCTGATTAATTCTAATCTATGTATGATGATGATGTCGATTTTATTCCTGATTTACTCTCCATGATTATGTCATTTATCCTAATTTAAATTTCTTATCAAAATATTATTTGTTTAATTAAAAAATGCAAGATAAAAGACGTAAAATGTTAAATGAAGAGCTCTTTTTATGATGGACTGATGACGATCAGTTATGGGCTGTCCTCGGACAGTTATGGACTGACCTCGGTCAGTTATGGACCGGCTCTGCCAATTATGATGATGAAGATGGACGGATTGAGGCAGGCCTCCCTATGGGTTGAAATATACCCCACATAAGTCAAAGATGAAATTAAGATGATGAAGATGATGAACACATATGAATAAAAAATCTCTTTTATGATGTCTGGCTTTTGCCTTTCTTACGATGATTATTTATGATCATTTATTCATATGTTCCAATGCATGCTCCTATCATTCCATATTATGATCATGATTCACGTTCATATCTAATGATGATGTTATCTTATGATGTTACCTTTTATGATTCATGCCTAGTATCATGATCCTACTATGATGTTTATCTTACTCCCATACTGAGTTGTAAAACTCGTAGGGAGGTTCTTCCATGCATGTTCTTAAATGCAGGCCAAGGTGTTAATGATGATGGTGGCCAACGGTGGCAAATCGAGCTCGTAGGTGGCTGCACATGGTTATCGAGTTCTTTAGATAATGGATAGTTTTTTCCTTTCTTTTTATTACTTGATGTATTAGCTTTCCTTTGGAGTCCTATGAAGTCAGTTATCAATCTTTCGCATTTCATGATGTTACTCTCTTTAGTATTAATGATGATTTAATTATTCCGCATTTATCGTTACTAAGTTGACCTGTCAAAATCTTCTTTTCGGTCAACATGATGTACACGTAAGGATGACTCGTAGTGTCTCCGAAGCGTATTCTGCCACGTGACGGGGTGCAATTTAAGGGCGTTACATCTCCAAAGTCCCAAACTCGCGGCGAACATCCAATCGCAATCCACAACCCTCATATCTTCGAGGCATGAGCCAAATCCAAATCCGGTCTTCTCCTCACAGCGCGCTATTGCCATCTCGTCACACTCCGCAATGAATAATTTTTCAAGGCATTGGAGATGCCTCAAGGACGTCATCGTATCGTCGGCCAGAAAAGAACCCAGCCGGATCTTCTTGCTTTTGGATAATGTTAAGTCTTTGAGATAGCATAGCAGTGGCATTGTGTCCGCCAATTCTGGACATTCATCTATTACCAAACAAACAAGAGATGGGAAGCAATTAACAATGGCTTGGGCTGCCTTTTTGTTCTCCCACCAGCCCTCCAAGCTCCCGAGTGAATACAGTTTGCACGGTGGTCTCACCTGCTGCCTCATTGTCGTCTGACATGATGTACTTGAGATTTCAACACATCTTGTAGCGCCCTAAGGGACGCCACATAACGATTTTTCTTTCTTTGACTCTTTGATCCCTTTCCTTGATCAATTTGTTGATCGGACGGTCAATATCTAAAGAACACGAAGCGGAAGACTAAAGAGATATGTTGATGTGTCTTGAATTATGTATCATGTACCCAAAATTATGAAAAAAAAATGAGAAGAAAAAATGAGGATCTATGGCGGAAGCGGAGGGCTTGGATCGTGGGGGGTGAGGGGGGCGAAGCCTCCCGCGGTATGGACCTTTATATATGAGGATTAGGGTTTTATATGATGTACTTTTTTTTGTTCATAGTGAAATTCTTCTAGCGGCGGCCTCCTTTGCCCGTGGATGTTTCTCTCTTGTTCACATTGATTAAGAGGGTTTTACCATGTTAAAACTCCGTGTTCATCTACTCTTTCTTTCGTTGTTTTCATTATTCATCGATCATCGATGTTTTATTCCCAACAAATTGGTATCAGAGCCGAGTTTCTTTCCGCGAAGATGACTACAACGAAGTTCGACATCGAGAAGTTCGACGGGAACACAAATTTCAGTCTGTGGCAAGTTCGGATGCTTGCCATCCTGATTCAGAACTGATTGAAGAAGGCGCTATCGGGTCAGAAGCCGGATGCCATGGAGGCGTCCGCTTGGGAGGAACTCGACGAGAAGTCATTGTCTGCGATCCAATTGTGCTTGACGAACGATGTTCTTTAGGAAGTCCTCGCAGAGAAGACAACGGTTGGTCTCTGGACGAAGTTGGAAACTCTGTATCTGACGAAAATCCTAACGAATCGACTTGTGTTGAAGTAGCGGCTATACACCTTTCGTATGGCTGAAGGTACGTCGATCAAATCGCACGTCAATGAGTTCATTGCCCTAATCAATGATTTGAAGAATGTAGATGCGAAATTTGATGATGAAGATCAGGCCCTGTTACTCTTTTATTCTCTACCATCTTCATATAAAACTTTTAAAGAGACGGTGATCTATGGTAGGGATAAACTCACGTTTGATGATGTTAAAGGCAGACTGCTGAGCAAAGAAAAGTTGGATAACGAATTGAGATCAAGCAGTAAATCTGATAATCAAGCCTCAGGTCTGATCGTAAGAGGCAGACATCAGACGAGAAATCAAAATTAAGATAGATCCAGATCCAAGTTGAAGAACAGAGATAAAGTCTGCAAGTATTGCAAGAAGAAGGGTCATATCAAAGCAGAGTATTACAAATTACATAATAAGAATAAAAGAATTAACGATGGCAACGAGAAGGGAAATCAGAAGGCTGAAGTTGCAGATGTCGGTGTAGCAGAAAGTGAGAATGAAGATGTTCTATTGGTAACGACATCAAACAAATTCAAATCATCAAGTGAATGGATTCTCGATTCTGTATGCTCATACCATATATGTCCCAATCGAGATTGGTTCTCTACGTACAAATCTATTGAATGTGGAGTCGTTCTTATAGGCAACAATGCTGCATGTAAGACTGTTGGTATTGGGTCCATCCAGATTAAGATGCATGATGGGATTATTAGGACATTATCTGAAGTCAGACATGTTTATGATCTGAAGAAGAATCTTATTTCTCTCGGTGTCTTAGGCTCAAATGGTTGCAAAATCGTTATTGAGTCTAATGGAATGAAGATTTCCCGTGGTACTCTTGTATTGATGAAAGTCCTCAAAATCAGTAGCTTGTATGTTCTCCAATGTTCGACGATGATAGGTTCAGCAGTAGTCTCATCTACCTCAGAGAAAGATTGTACAAAGTTATGGCACATGCGTTTGGGCCATATGAGTGAGAAGTACATGCAAGTTCTCAGCAACAGAGATCTTCTTCCTAGTACAAAAATTAGAAAATTAGAGCTGTGTGAGCATTGTATCTTCGGAAAGCAGAAGAGAGTTAGTTTTGGTCCAACCATTCATAGGACGAAGGGAACTCTTGATTACATCCATTCAGATTTATGGGGTCCCTCTCAAGTTCCTTCGAAAGGAGGAAATAAGTATTTGCTGACATTTATTGATGACTTCTCTAGAAAAGTTTGGGTTTATTTTCTGAAGCATAAAGATGATGTATTTGAAATATTCAAATCATGGAAGACTCTGCTAGAGAAGCAATCTGAAAAAGTTGTGAAGAGGCTGAGGGTTGACAATGGATTAGAATTCTGTAATTCTAAATTCAATGAATTTTGTGACAAAGAAGGCATTGCAAGACATTACATAGTTGTGAGAACTCCACAATAGAATGGAGTCACAGAAAGAATAAACAGAACTCTACTAGAGAGAGCACGATGTATGTTGTCAAATGCAGGACTTGGCAAGAAATTTTGGGCAGAAGCTGTCAACCTGGCATGTCACTTGGTGAATCGGTTTCCCCACCGATCCTTAGACTTAAAAATTTTTTAAGAAGTGTGGTCAGGTAATCCTCATAATTACTCACATTTAAGAGTTTTCGGTTGTCCTGCATATGCACATGTTAATGATGAAAAGCTTGAACTTAGAGCTAGAAAGTGTATATTTCTTGGTTATAAATTTGATGTTAAAGGTTATAGATTATGGTGTCCTGAAATCAAGAAATTCATTATCAGTAGATATGTTACTTTTGATGAATCTGCGATGCTTCACTCGAGAAAAGATTTATCTATTATTGATGATACAGAAAAATAGAAGACTTTGGAGAAGGTGAAGTTAGAACTTTCAAATTCTTCTGATGAAAAGAATGATACTCCTGATGCTCCTGAAGTTCGTACATCATCTCAAGTTCAGTAGCAATACATGTTAGCTCGTGATAGGCCGATGAGAGAAATAAAAGCACCTCAAAGGCTCAGATTTGAAGAAGCTTATGCATTAAGTGTTGCTGAAGATATTGAGTTATCTGATCCTTCCTCCTATTCTGAAGCTATTCGAAGTCCTGATTGTAATAAGTGATTAATAGCAATGCAGGAGGAGATGGAATCTCTACAGAAGAATGGTGCTTGGGATCTTGTAAAACAATCCGTGAATAAGAAGATTGTTGGCTGCAAATGGGTGTTCAAGAAGAAAGAAGGAATCAATAATGAAGAGACAAAGTACAAAGCAAGATTTGTGACAAAATGTTATAGTCAAGTGGAGGGTGTTGATTTTCATGATGTGTTCTCTCCAGTTGTGAAACATACTTCTATTCGTACTTTGCTTGCTATTGTTGCTTTGTAGAATCTTGAACTTGAGCAACTAGATGTTAAGACTGCATTCTTACACGGTGATCTAGAAGAAGATATATATATAGAGCAACCAGAGGGTTTTCATGTTGAAGGTAAAGAAGATCAAGTATGTCATCTGAAGAAATCTTTGTATGGACTTAAACAATCCCCTCGGCAGTGGTATAAAAAGTTTGATTCATTCTTGTTGAGTATTGGTTTTGCTAGAAGCAAATATGATAGTTGTGTTTATTTGAATCAACTTGTCGATGGTTCATTCATCTATTTGTTGCTCTATGTTGATGATATGTTAATTGTAGCGAAAGATATATCTGAAATTAATATTTTGAAAAATATGTTAAGTTTTGAATTTGAGATGAAGGATCTTGGAGCAGCAAAAAAAATTTTGGAAATGGAAATTTCTAGAGATAGAAGTTCAGGAAGATTATTAATATATTGAAATAATCTTGGAGTGTTTTGGAATGCAGAATACTGAGGCTGTTAGTACACCGATTGCAGCACACTTTAAACTCAGCTTCATGTTCACCACAATCTGATGAAGACAAAAGGTATATGTCAAAAGTTTCTTACTGTAGTGCAGTTGGTAGCATTATGTATGCAATGGTTTGCACTCGTTCAGATATATCTCATGCTGTCAGTGTTGTTAGTAGATATATGTCTAATCCAGAAAAGAAGCACTGAGAAGCTGTTAAGTGGATACTGAGATATTTAAGAGGTACTTCTAATGTATGTTTGAAATTTGGTAGAAATTCAGCTGAATTGATTGGCTATGTTGATTCAGATTTTGCAGGAGACCTTGATAGAAGAAGGTCCCTAATTGGTTATGTCTTTACTATTACTGATTGTGCTGTGAGTTGAAAAGCTATTTTGCAGGATACAGTAGCATTATCCACCACTGAAGCTGAATACATGACCATCATTGAAGCTGTAAAAGAAGTTATCTAGTTGAGAGGATTAGTTTGAGAGCTCACTATGAAAGAGGAAGCTACTGTCATATATTATGATAGTCATAGTGCAATACATCTTACAAAAAATTAAATGCATCATGAAAGGACAAAGTATATAGATATGAGATATCATTTTGTTCGTGATATTGTAGGAAAGCAAAATGTTCAAGTTTAGAAGATTAGCACACATGACAATCCAGCATATATGATGACAAAGAGCTTATCTATTGCCAAGGTCGACTATTGTTCAGACTTGACGGGCGTTACGCAAAGATCAAGCTAGGCCTATTTAGGGCATTCGACAAAGGAGAGCATGTTGAGCATTTATTTTTTGAGAGTTTTATAAAATTCAAGTCAAGGTGGAAATTTGTTGATGTGCCTTGAATTATGTACCATGTACCCAAAATTATGAAAGAAAAGAAAAAAATGAGAAGAAAAAATGAGGATCTGTAGCGGAAGTGGAGGGCTTGGACCGTTTGGGTTTTATATGAGGATTAGGGTTTTATATGATGTATTTTTTTTAGCTCATAGTGAAATTCTTCTGGCGGCGGTCTCCTTTGCCCGTGGATATTTCTCTCTTGTTCACATTGATCAAGAGGGTTTTACCACGTTAAATCTCTGTGCTCATCTACTCTTTCTTTTGTTATTTTCATTATTCAACGATCCTCAGTGTTTTATTCCCAACAAGATATAATATAATAATACAACAAAAAGTTAAAGACATAGGGGAAGACATGATGACAATAGGAACACGACAAAATAAAGGAAATATGTGAAAGTTGAATATATCAATATGTTTTAGCTAACCTTCATTGGAGGCAACAATTCATGAGCCACATACGTCCAAAAAGTGACTAAAATACATTTCAAAAAGGTGTCCTAGTATGAGGAAACAATCTCATTACTAGACACGGTGCGGGAAGCAAAAAGGTGTACCCGTTCGCCCAAAAATAGTGGCTCATAAATGCAAGACTAATCTAAATAAAGTAACGACTATGGTCCATAAGAACACGATAGGACCCATCGCCGTACACAACCCAACACATGCAACGGTACATAAGGTAACTACTACTGCTCTCCGTGAGAACCATATGCATAAGTACTCCACCCCGCTGAGACCTCCTGACATGCAGCACCGTCTCCCGAATGACCATTATGTATCTGTGGGGATCACACAAGGGAGCAAGCTCAACCGTAAAGCTAAGTGTGGATTCTTATAAATCATAAATCAGTTCTATCCAAATATAACATGAGAATATGAAATCAGCATAATAAAAAATTAAGTCATAATGGATAGTATTTTATGAGTCATGGCATAGATGGGAATCATAGTAGCAACATCATATAAGAAGATCAAAATCATGATAGAGAACAAATCTTTCACGTTCATTTGTCATGCTTGACTTTCATACTTTTCATTCATCTTTCATTTATTCATAACTTGACGTCTTTACTTTCTTTGCATCTTTTACGTTTCATCTTTTTTAAGAGTTCTTCATCTTGAAGGGAATATCATTGCATAAACTGAAAATACAGTTATCTAGACATCATGTGCACGTGAGGGATCAGTGCCACGGCGAACCCCGTCGGGTTTGGATGCCCCCGCCACCGGCGAGATGAAACATTCTTGGGAGAAACTCCCGTCTAGATAGAGCAAATGGTAATCCATGAGGGGGTCTGTTACGAGACTGGAGCATCATCCCTTATCGTACCTACGCCTGTCTTTCGGTCTGTCCACTGATCAAGGCAAAGATAACTAACCTGCGCCTGTCTTTCGGTCCGTTCACTGATTAAGGCAAAGACATGTCATCATCTTAATTTAGTCTTTGTTTAATTAATAATCAAGTGGACTGAAGTGGTTTAGAAATCAGGGTTAAGATAAAAGCGGTCGTTACTTCCAGTCCACATGACGGATGTCTTAAGGTCACGGTCATCTGTCGAAACATTTTAGTCGACCAAAGAGTGTGGTCACCATTTCTTATCATTTCTCATTTTTCATGTCAAAGTTCTTATTCATTCATCATCATATTCATAGGAATTGTCATGAACTTAGAATCATAGTCATAATCATGTGTTCCATGAAGATCAATATAGTTCATGGCATTGAAGGCATAATCATCTTCGGTTCTTTTCTTGAAGAGAAATTTTGAATCATGTTCATTTATGAGGTATGGGTTTGTATAGAATCAATGGATAACATTTAGGGATCAACACAAAAATAATCAAGAGGTTTCACATTTATTCAGAAAGTCGAAAAATCATAAATATCGAAAAAATAGGACCAAAACTCGGGCCGAGTGAAAGGAGACCTGGGCCGAGTTGCTCTGAATCAAACTCGGTCTGTCGGGTTGACAAATTGAGAAGAACCCGGGCCGAGTTGCTCTGAATCAAACTCGGTCTGTCGGGTTGACAAACTGAGAAGAACCCGGGCGGAGTTGAGTTTACACTTGGGCCGAGTTGGAGGACGATCGAGTCGGGAGGATCGATTCTCCCGATCATCTTCTCCGCGCAGAACCCAGGCCGAGTCATGGGTGACCCGGTCCGAACACCTGGTTCGCCCTGAGCTCGAGCTCGGCGTCCATGGCGGACCCGGGCCATGCTCGGGTGAACTCGGTGCAGCCAGACCGAGCCCAGCCGAGTTTTGAGGAACTCGGGCTGGGTTCGATCGAGTCGTAAACTAGATTTCAAAAGTTCATCTTTTCCGACGATCGTCGGCGTGGTACAATGGAACTAGTTTAGTCATATGCATCTAAATTACGAAGTGCACTACAACTAAAGCCTAATTACAGAACAAAAGTCATCCTAACATACATCTAGGAAAAAGAACATCAGTAATGTTTCATGCATTCATTTCATTTCAAACGGTTTGGTCATACATGGAAGTCATCTTTCATAGCATGCATTTCTTCGTTCTTAGCATCAATGTCGGCATGTTATCATTCTACATAGAGCATGGTGGTTTCACATTCGGAGTTCGGTTCATGAGAGAAAATCAAGCATGCGAGTTCTTCAAGAATCACGACTTATGAAATAGATCTCAAGTTCCACACACCTTAAGGCCTAAGAAACTGAGGTTCGTCCGAGCGTTGTTCGTGTCTCGTGCTTACGTCGCCGGAGCTGGTCGCCGGCGAAGTCCTCTCGTTCTCCTCTGTTCGCGCAAGTCGGGGAAAGAGGAAAGTCGAGTGAGCAGGGAGAAATCGTAAATCTGCGAACAGAAGATGGGGACAGGGGCTTTTCTCACCGCGTCATTGCCCATGCTGTTCGCTTGTGTCGAAGATGGTCGTCGGCGTCGCCTGCTCACCACCCGCTGTTCGCGCATCGGAGAGAAGAGAAATAGGGTGAGAGCTCGGCTTGGCTTGGAGGAAAACAAAGAAACGGAGGGAAAAATGAAGGGTCGAATGCCTTTTTTTATAGAAATGGGGAGGGGTGACCGTTGCTCTTCCCACAGTGAATCTGGTGGCCGGATTCGTTCTGCCAGGTGGACGTCGCGAAGAGGGGCAGCAGGTCCAGCCATAGGGGCATTCGGCAAAAGAGAGAAGAAGAGAGAGAGGAAACCACGGCACAAGAAGCCAAAGAGGAAAGATGGAAGGGGAGAGAACAATCGGGTGGAGACAAAAATGGAAAAAGGTAGAGTTTGACTTTACGTTTTCATCATTGCCATCATTCATTTTTTTTTTTTTTTTGAACCGTGTTGTTACACATCCCAAAGACAACAATTCAAGAGAGTTCAAGCGCCAAAGTGGAGGAAGTCGGTAACATCTTGTGCAATATCCCAAGTAAAGTCTCACCAGATTTTGACATCCCATCGTCCATGGAGAAAAGTTTAATCCATTTTAGTGCCATATTTTCAAGGTGTTTATGCTACCAGGAGGCTTCAGTTCTTGCAGCACCTTCTCTTCATTTTCTACAATGAAGTTAGTATTTATATCATTATATTTGAAATGCAAAAGATTATTAATTTCTCTTGTTAAATTTGATGTGCTGATTAATTTTTCTAAAAACTTAAATCATTAAGAAGAGCAACATCATTTATTTTATATTCTTGACACTCCTCATCACGTATGAGCTGTCCCAAGCTTAATACGTGGATAATTAAAGGAGAAAATTACTTTTTAATAAGAGCTTAATAAGATTCGAACTCTTGACCTCTGACTCTGGTATCATATTAAATTTAATGTGCTGACTAATTTTTTAAAAACTTAAATCGTTAAGAAGAACAACATCATTTATTTTATATTCTTAACATCTCTCCAGCAGAGTGTCGACTTTTGAATCTGATACCACGTTAAATTTAATATGCTGTCTAATTTTTCTAAAAGTTAAATCGTTAAGAAGGACAACATCATTTATTTTATATTCTTAACGTCTCTTCAGCAAAGTGTGGACCCATGTAGATCTTTGGAATGAAGATTTACTTGTCTGGCCTCTTCCGCGTCTTTCACGTGTTTCAGATTATATATCTCTAATTTGGATGACAGGTGTAGCCCTTTCAGTTCTTTTTATGCCCCGTCCATCTTCATCACCCAGTGTACATGGTTAGTACTTGTAGGTTAGACATTCCTCCAATACCTGAAGGCATTTTCCTCAGCTTGCAACATCTGTCCAGATAAAGATTTCTGAGGGCAGACATGCATTGCATCCTTTCCGGTAGCTTGTACAACTCACCACATCCAGCAAGATTCAATACTTGTAAGTTGTATATATGGATTCAGGCAATTTGTGCAACTTTGTACATCCAGACAGTGGCGGACCTACATTGTTAACAGTGAGATCAATTGACCCATTATATATATATATATATATATATATATATATTTGTTAGAAATATAATTGTATTTTATTTGAAATTTCATTTTAAAAAGTATATCTTATAGAATATTTTATATACCAATTTTTTTTCAATATACATTTTTTTCTTCAAAACAAACTTTTGTCCTATTGTTTTCTCTTAATTTTTTTCCAACACACACTTCTCTTCTGTTACTTTTAATATTTCTTTTAACACTTCATCTTCTTTATCCCAACTTCTCCAATAATCCATAAGATAATCATCTCTTTCTTTCTCATACTTTTTTACTCTTCTTTTGGCTTTAATTTTTCTTTTGTCATTTATCTTCTTCATCTCTAATTCCTCAGCACATGAAGGTAATAAACTCTTTGGAAGCTATCGTAGTTTCCGTTGATAGAAAAAAAGATTAACATAAGAAAAAAAAACAAATCTTAGGATCATAAAAAATTAATGATTTTTTTTCAAGATTTTTTTCTTTGTTATTTCTTATGACATTTTCATTTTATGGAATAAGTTTCACTGTTAATATTTAATTTATGAAAATTTTTAGTTATTTCAATATGTCATTTATTTTTTATGATATTATAAATTTTATTTAAAGAGTTATATTTCGCATCTATTAACTCCAAAGTCCTAGGTCCGCCCCTGCATCGAGAAAGATTCAATGTTTGTAAGTGGAGCAATGTACATATGGATTCTGGTAATTCTGGTTTTTGATAATTATTTAGGTCCAGATATCTTTGGTGTTGCAAAAATATGTTTGAAATTGGAAGTCCGACAGGAACGTCAGCTATCTCTAACACTCTCAAAAAAGTATATTGAGGAAAGATATAGGTACCATTCTCCGTGAGAAAATAATGTATCAACGTGCGGAGGTTAGGAGATGCTTTCATTGTTTGTTTGATGTCCAATTTGTCCAAGCTCGAAACTGACAAATGATAAACATCCTTTGGTGTTACGACTTCAGCAGATCTTTTGGATAATGATATACATTCGTTCCCCCCAATTGATTGTGCAAGATCCCATATAAGATCATGCATACTGCAAGCTGTTCCAGGGAAAATTTCTTCTTCTTGAATTATCATGTTACAGTAGAATCCTCCATATCTTGTTTCGTGTTTCATCTCCTGAAGGTACGACCTTTGAACCAGCTGATTAAAAATCTCATGCCCTTTAACATCTAACCTCTCACAAGAAGGAAGAAAACCATTAGCCATCCACATCTGGATCAAGCTTTCATTTTCGATCAATGCCCCTTTTGGAAATACAGCACAAAAGGCAAAGCATCGCTTGGAATATGAAGGCAGATACTCGTAGCTCAGTCGAAGTGCTGGTAGGATCTTATCATTTACCATATTCCACAGGCTACTGTCTCTAATCGCCAACCAGTCGTTTGTCAGTTTTCTTGTACAATGAGCTCCCCAGCATCTTTAACGCAAGAGGCAGCCCTCCACATTTCTTACAATGGCCTTTCCAATCTCAACCAGTTCTCCCGGCTTGTCGTGTAACACAACGGTCAAAAGAAAAAAAAGGGAGAAAGGAAGAGTGGCCGAGACTCTTCTTCCCCCAAAGCTTTTGTCCTCTTCTATTTAACTTCTCCTACTTGTCTTCATCTCCCCTGGAATCCAGCTCCCCTCCACTTCTCTCATTCGGCCGACGAGCTCGCCAATGACTGAGCCAAGCATCTGGCAGGCCCCGATCCGCCCTGCCACCAAATCTGCCCGGCCGCTGAGGTGGAAGATGAATGGGTCAGGCCTCTTCTATAAGACCCTGACTCTTCTTTCTCCTTTATTTTTCTTTCATGCACGGTTCTAGCACCCTCATTTCGTTCTCTCTTCTCCCACAGTGGAGGACGAGATAGCGACGCTGACAGTCATCTCCGACGCAGGTGACGTAGGAGGTGAGAGAGGCACCACCGCGGTGAGGACCTCCCTCATTTCCCTCTCCATTTTTCTTTCCTGCGCACACTCTGTTTCTCTCGCTCCGAGATCACCTCTCACTCGCTCTTCTTCTTCTTTGGTGCGCGGACAACCGAGGATGGACGAACAATGCCAGTGATTGTTTTCGATGCAGGCGACGAGGAAGGCGGACAACAGTGACTCCAAAGCAATAAGGGTTTGTCCTCTTTCCCCACTCCCATGTTTCCCCTCTGTTTTCATCATTCCAACCTCGCGCCTCACCTATCTTGTTTCCCCTCTCTGGCGAGCAGACAGCAGCGAGTACGGACGGACGTCAGCGACCACCTCCAACGCTGATGACGTGAGAAGGGGCGCGAGACACGGACAGCACTAGAATGAACCCCAATGGCTTAGGCAAGAAGTTGTGTACGTTCGGGATCTACTTCATAGGTCGAGTTTTTCGACGAGTTAAGCATGCTTGATTTATCCATGACCCCAACTCTTGAATATGAATGCACGATGTTCTTTAAAATGATGATATGATGATTCTACTGCCATGAACGAATGAATGTATGCTATTGGAAAGATCATATGTACGACCGAATCGATTATAAATGGACATGAATGTATGAACTAATTATCGACGCCTTTCATTTCTAGTTCCTTGTTTAGCATGATTTCTATGTAGTTTAGATTTTGGATGCTCCATAAATGTGTTTTGGAATGCTAGTAGCTTAGTTAATTAGTTGTACTTCGCCGGCTCCGGAGAAATGAACATATGAAATTTGTTTTACGACTCGACCGAACCAGGCCCGGGTTCATCAAAATCCGGCCCAGGCTATGTCTAATTGCACCAGGTTACTCCGAGCACAGCCCGGGTCTGCCATGGACGCCGAGTTCGAACTCGTGGCGAACCAGGTGTCTGGACCGGGTCACCCACGACTCAGCCCGGGTTCGCTGCGGAGAAGACGATCAAGAGAGACGACTCTCCTGACTCGATCGTCCTCCAAATCCGGCTCGGGTATGATCCACACCCGGTCCGGGTTCCCCTCTCGATTTTTGCCTTGATAGACCGAGCCCGATCCAGACCGGACTCGGTCCAGGTACCCTTTCGTCTGGCCTGAGTTCCGACCACAGATTGCAACATCTACGATTTCCGACTTCGAATGAAATATGAAACCTTCATATTTGTCACCATGTTGGACCCATGTATGTTGATTCTCTTATTTCTGTACGAACCCACGCTTTTTGTACAAATATGTTTAACAAAGTATGATTATGATCTTTACACCAAGAATGACAATGACTCCTCTCGACTTTACCAATAAATGATTATAACTTTTATGAACATGATTATGAATGATGACGACTTGTATGAATTCTGATGATGTATGATTATGAACTATGACATGATGAATAAAGAATAATAAGAAGCGGCGACCGCACTCCTTCGGTCGACTGAAATGTTTCGACAGATGACCCGTGACCTTTGGGCATCCGTCGTGTGGATTGGAAGTCATGACCCTTGTTATCTTAAACCTGATTACTAAATAAACTTTCGTCGACTGGATTTTTTTAAAGCAAACAAAGATTCATCGAAAGATGAAGACCTATCGTTGCCTTGATCGATCCACGAATCGAAAGAGAAGCACAGGTACGATGAGGGATGATGTTCTAATCTCGTAACTCACGAACTACCATTTGCTCTATCTAGGTGGGAATTTCTCTCATACGAATGTTTCTTTTCGTCGATGGCGAGGTCATCCAAACTCGATAGGGTTCGCCGTGGCAATGATCCCTCACATGCATATGATGTCTAGATAGTTGTATCATCAATTTTATGCAATGGTATTTCCTTAAAAATGAAGAGCTATTCAAAAGATGAATGTAAAGATGTAAAGATGAATGAATGAATGATGATGAATGAAAGAAGGAACATATGAATGAATGTATGAATGTACTAATGCTATGATCTCCATTTTGTCATTTTATGAAAAGACGGTCCCTCTCTTATGATTCTGATTTCTTCTATAATATTGATGCTATGATCTTCATTCTTCTTGCCATGACTAATGACGTCGATTCATGATAGCTTGATCTTTCTCTCATGTTGATTTCACCTCCTTTCATGTCACACTTTGATGGGAGAAAATATGTTCTCTCTCTCTCTTGTGATCTAATTTCTCCTATGATACTGATGTTATGATCTTCATTATGCCATTTTATGAAAAGATGATCTCTCTCTCTTTCTCTCGAGGAATATGATCCTACTTTGATACCAATGCTATAATCTCCTTTATACCATTTTGACAAGACATATTCATCATGATTTTTTTATGAAGTTATATGCTCTTCTCATACGTATTTTGATTGGAACCAATTGTGATAACTCGATTTCATTTCCCTTTTCTTATATTAATTTCATGCTATATTTTGACAAAACTGATCTATGATTTATATGAACTCACACTTAACTTTATACTAACGGTTGAGCTTGCTCCTCTGTGTGATCTCCACAGATATTTGATGACGATCGCGAGCTGTTGAGGTGTGTGCGGTGACTATAGCTTAGTGGTATATGCACATGGTTACCTAGAGTTTAGATGGGACCCATAGAGTTGTACTTTTGGCATGAATTTGTATATGCCTCATGGATATACCATTTTCTATATAGCTTCCGCATTTCTTTCATATAGTTGTATTATTTTATTCATTTAGTCTTCCACTTTATTCCTCAAGTCTTTCGCTTTGTATATGTTCCTTTGTGTTGACCATTTGATCAATAAAAGAGTCAAATAAGAATAAAAAAATCAAAGAGTCAGCATAGTATCGCGGGAGGAGGTCACGCTGCATAGCGGGGCCGAATTTCGAAGCGCTACATCTTGACTCCGGGGGCAAATGCTTTGCTGCTGAACAAGCCCCATGATTCATCCTCCGACAAATATGACAAATGATAGCTTTGGAGTTTCCTATTATCTCCCCTACACGTTGGCTGCGGGTGGTCACGACCACTGCACTCCCTTCGTTCCCGCAGCAGTCCAAAATCCATCTCAAATTTTCCCATTCAGTCCGATCTTCCTTCCAGATGCCATTTAGCACGATCAGATATCGCTTGCTGAAGGGCATTAAGCTTTAATTCCAATGTAGACAACTCACTCTTGTTTCCAAGGATGGCGACTAGAACGTCTTCAATGATCTGTCATATCCCACACATCAGAAACATATACCCACACGTGCAAATTGAAATGGTTCACCACTAGGGGATCGTTGTAGATTAACTGAGCCATGGTTGTCTTGCCCAGGCCTCCCAGCTATGGGAAGCACCGTAGGCTTCTCACTAGGATTATTATTAATAATATTTTGAATTTGAACATAATTAGTCCTTCTACATAGTCAGACGCTTCAGCAAAATTTTTTTACAGGATCACGATGTCCGGTCAGCGAGTCTGTGAGGGTCAAAGGGATCTTCCTTCGAGAGCTGCAAGAGGACGGAGCTCTCTGAGCGAAAAATTTTAGGAATATTCTGTATGTAATTCAGATTTTATTTATTTTCTTATCATGATGTCTTATTTTGAGAATTAATTTCAGAGTCATCGATCTGTAATTCCTATCATCTGTTAAAGGAAGTGTCTATATAAATTCTCTAGGATCCATACATAAACTCAACCTTGTAATTATCATTATTCTACAATAAAAAGAGCCATCACTTCCCGATGACATAATTCAATTTAGGATAAATCTCGTAAATCTCTGTGTTCTTCTATATTCGTGTGATCCTCTCTCTCTTTTCGTAACATTTACTAATCAGCATCATCACCATCTTCTCCCTGTCTTCATCCCTGCCCACAACATCTGATTCAACAACAAAGGAGCTCGTTTCCTTGAGGGCATTCGTAATTTGAGGTTGCGCATTATTGACCGCAAAGTTGAACTTCGTACCCTCCGATTCGATTTCCTCAATATGTGTTAGGATGTTCCTTAACTTCCGCCCCATCTTCACTCGAAATAGAACTTGATTATGGGATGAAAAGAAGTCGCGTACCTTCCGGCCAGGCGCCTTGTTGTTCGTCCCGGCCGCCGCTGCTTTGTGGCGCAGGATCTCATAGTTGCCTCATAAGCTGCCTTTTTCAGGGCATCAAGCCACATCCTCACGCCGACTCGGCACTGCTGCTCCTCTGCGTCTGCAAGCACGGACTGTATCTTAGCCAGAAGCCTCCGCAGCTTCTCCAGTTCGTCCTTCAGACCCCACGCAGCTCCAAGTGATCCTTGTATGGAGTGCCCAGCCAAAGCGACCAGCTCACTCAAGATGGAACCAAGAAGCGATTCCTACGCCATTAAGGCTTCGTCCGACAGAAAGTGTATGTGTGTGTGTTAGAGGAGAGAGAGAGAATGTGGAAGACGGTGGGCGTTACGGTCACGGACGATGCCTGTAGCCTGTAAGCCCTGTATAACTTCTGCTTCAGTCATTGTTTTTGTTTTGTCGATGCAACTTATTACTCTATTAGTCCAGTTTCCACGAAGAATATCTTTTGGAAAATGAGAAATTTAATTAATGTGAATATAATCTTTATCCCATATTTTTATTCTGATTTTTGTTTGGTTTCACAAAAATAAATTTTAAATATATTTTATTTTATAATAAAAATATTTTACTATAAATACTTGACATTTAATAATTATTATTATTGTAAAAATAAAAATGTATGGTTAAATTATTAAAAAAATTTATGGTAAAAATATGAAATTGATGAATAAACAACTATTCTTTTGTTTCGATAGAATAAGAAAATTGATGTTTTGTGAAATAAAATAATGGTATCACGATTTCTTATATAATTTTATTAAAATCGAGTGTTGATCAATTTAATCTTATTTTATTATGTGTGACGATATTAATTTGAATAAACATTTATTCATTATTCTATTCTCCAACCAAAAGTAGTGTAGCAGTAAGGGACTTCCAGAAAATCTTTTTTTATAACTTCTTTGTCATTGTCACGATGCAACTTCATCAAATATCGAAGTAATTGAACTTGGACATCTAACTTTTATCCGCTTCGCTTTTCGAAGACAAAAAAAAAAAAACTCTTTACTATGAGACTTCAATTGATGCATTGCTGTCTAATTTGATTCCTTCCCTGCCCAACAAAGTTACAAAGGCATTCCACAACAATTGAATCACTTTGGGGGGTCGAGTCAACAAAAATCACTGGCATCTTATAGCACCATTTGCTGCAAAAAGATGGCATCTTAGCGAGCACAGATTAGGCGCTCCATCAATCATGAAAAATATAAAATTCTATTTTCTTTTCAGCTTCTCACTTTTATATTTCATTTGTGCTTTAATGGGATATGGAAAATGTATCAGGAAAAAACTTTTTAAAGAGATCAAAATATTAAATTAACAAACAAAAAAAGAAACAATCCATTTCAAATGTAACATTTTATTTGTATGCGTCGTACTTCTAAAAACTGGACCGTACCAATGAATTGAATTCATTCAATTGATTCAAGTGTAACATTTCAGTTGGATTTTCAATCGAAATAAAAATGAACATAAATCAGATTGGTTACCGATTAAATAAATTTAATCAATTCAATCCGATTTTCTTTCTTTTTTTAAGAAAGGATAAGCAAAATTAAATTAAAAATGCCATTGGTACAAATTAGGAAAGAAAAAAACATCAAGGCAAGGGAATAAAAGAGAAAGAGAAGATGAAGAAAATAAACAACTAAAAAGAAAATGAAAACATTGGAATAAGTCATGTAGGAATAAAATTAAATTCTGAATAATATCTTAAAACAAATAAATATATATCGTTTGTTTTGGAACGGTTTTAATTTTTAAGAACAAAATGGAGCGCAAGAGAAAAGATAATTTTTTAAAAAATATGTGAAAATTATATATGAAAAAAAATTGAAGATGGGAAATTTTCTAAAAACAACGAATTAACAGAGGGAACGATGCACATGAGAAATTTAAAAGAAAATAGACGTAAATTAAAAAAAGAAAATGAAGAAGATAATTGGGAAGATATTATGGAAGACATAAAAGAGAAAAATTAGCAAGTGCAAATCCTCACTTTTCAACCCTTGAGGTAATGATGTCAACTTAGTGCAATCCTCACGTTGCAAATGGGTGAGAGCAGTTAGCCCTTGCAACCTTTCATGCTAAAGACACAACACTTGAACATTCTATGTAATGTCCCCAAAATCAGCCTTCCTGTCACGTAAGTAGTCAAGTTGATCCTAAGGACGCTACATTGCCTATTACACTATTGACCATAATTTTGATCATTCAATAATTGTAATACATGGCATCAATTATAATAATAAAATAATTAAAAATTTTATTGCGAAAGAGTTAACGTTAGAATATCAAAGAATATTACTAATTAATACAATCCATAACGAAGGAATAATAACCATAATTTCTAATAAGTTCAACACTTGAGTATATGTTTGATTTCAAAAGAAATAACTATAATGTCTTTTTAACGCAAGGAGTGCGGCTATTCTCAAGCTCTGCGTCCTCCAGCACCTCATTGAATAGAATTCTCACCTGCAAAATTCCAATGCAGAGCATAGAATACCCGTGAGCGAAAATGTCCAGTACAATAGAAACATAGACGATAAAATGATAATCAGATGATACTTAAAATCAATAATTGATAAGCGATAAAGTGACATACTTCATCATATCAATGTTTTGTTCTTTACCATATATGTACTATGTTCTTAATTGTGAATATGCCTTGTCTTTACTATATCATGCTCTGTAAGTTTTTTACCATACTATAATTTGTACTTTACTATACCATGTTCTGTACTTAACTATACCATACTTTATTATACATTACTTTACTGTGGGTTGCACTACAACTTTTACATTACTATGCTATTCTTAAAGTTCGTTGTCCTATGCGAGTTCGACTTTATTAGACTGGGATGTCAGAGGTGCCTCTATAAATCTGTGAAGCCAGAATGCCCATTATAGGGAATGTGTAATGCCAATTTATACCCTTTTCGGAATGCAGATGGGGGAGGACGTGTACTCCAAGAACAGTGGTCATTTAGGAACCTGTAGGTTCATTATCTCCTAAGCTAAATTATCTATCCCTCTGGTGCTATACTTTATAATTCATATGTTACCCTCTTTGGAGAAAGAGTGTGTCAATACATCACCCTTTTTTTATCACCCTTTTTCGAAACACAGGTGGGAGATGACCTGTATCCCAAGAGCAATAGTCATTGAAGAACTTATAGGTTCATTGTCTTCTCAGCTTAACTACCTACCTCTCACTATACTATACCATAATTTTTATTCTGTACTTTGGGACGGCATATAGTAATCTCGTAATTTCATCTTTACTTTACATACTTTTGTTTATCATTAATGGAGTCTAGAATCATGGATCAAAACCCAAAAAAAGTATTTATGCCTTTTACAATAGGACTCAGGCCGGTTAAGAGTAATCCGATTCGAGTCTTTTGTTTATGATCCATGAGCGTGGCTCGGGCCGAGTCGGGGTTTGACTCAAACCGGGTCAGCGTTCGTACATTACAATCGGTCCAAATTTTACCTATTGAGTTGGTTGGTTTGGACTGGTCGGCTTGAATCGATCGGTCTGGACCGATCAGTTTGGTTGAACCGTTCGACCATTCTCTGGATCGGTCGACCATTTCTCTTGGTCCGGTCGACCTGAACCGGTCGACTTGGACCGATCGATCGCTCTTCTTGGACCGATCGATCGTCCTCTTCACCAAGTACACTGCCGGATCGGACGATCGTACTCATAGGATCGGTCGACCAATCATCGTAGTGTCTTCATGCATTACCGAATCGGTCGATCGCTCCGATTCGATTGGTCAGTCGATCGTATGATCATAGCAGCGCGGAGCGCTAACCGGATCGGTCGACTGTTCGAGTTGAATCGGTCGACCAATCGAAAGAATTGGTCTATGTCTTCTAAGATCGGTCGATCGTTCTTAGTGAATCGGTCGATCAGTTACGCGGATGAACAGAGCCGCCACTCTTCTTCTCCATCTTCGACCGACTTCTGGCTATCAAATCGCGATGGTTACAATAAGAAAAATGAAGCTCATGCATTCAGGATCATAATAGAATCTTCGTACGCATCCAACAATCAATATTTCATCGTCTAGAGGGATTAAACGTCTAAAGTACCTTCGATCGTCGTTCTTGGGTTAGCCGAGGTCGTTGTCGTCGCTCTCTCCACTTCCAGTCATTCCTGATCGGCGAGAAGGCGCGACTTGTTTCACGAACACGTCGAGGAGGTGCTGATATGCGCCAAAGGTTCGCCGAATCGTCTGTCTTGTGTGCGCCTCATCCGTCGTTTGCTGTGCACTGGTCGACGAAGGAAAAGAATGAGAAGAAAAAGGAAAGGAGGCGGCGGCTAGTCGGAACTACTCTTAGGGGTCACGAGGGCTCCTCCTTGTTCCCCTTTTGTAGCCTCAATCGGCCGATACAGAGGCGTAGTCGAGAGAGGAGATTCCTCCTCTGATTGGACGTTTTGTTTCAATTCGAATTCGGTTTGAATTCTTTCCATCTTCGACATTGATTTTAATTTTCGAATCATTTCCATTTTTTGCCGATTTGCCTGTCGTTACATTCTGAAAATCTTATACCCAAAGAGATTTGAGGTGGACGAACTCTTGTGTCTTAGGAAGAAATACTAGGTTACAATTCAGTGGCATAACCCTTCTTATTGGATTCGGGATTAACTGATTCAAAACATTTATAATATGGACAAAATTAATAAGAACACATGTGACGCCTCAAAATTCTATTAAAAAATAAATAAAACAATACTTATTTATTATTTCTAATAGGAGATAATATAGGGATTTAAATGAAAGAAGACAACATAAACGAAAAATAAAGTTGGATTTGATTTAAAATATGGAATTTAAATTTAAACTAAGTGATTAAATCCTCGTACTTTTAATTAGAATTAAATTAAATAGTTTTAGTTAAAAAATTTAATTAAAGTGCATAAATTATGCACGCACGTACACATAAATTATGCACCCTCTCCTACATATCGATTGTGTTTTAATGTGAATTTCATTAAATACTTTTCAATTTTACTTCTTTTCGCAGTTATCTTTCATTTTCATTTTGTTATTAAACTTCATATCATCTTTTAATTTATTTCACTAAATATCTTTTCGACGGAAAATAGTTAATTGTTTTATCATTTCGTTGACGTGATATATTAATTTAAAATAAAAATTATATAAATATTAAAATAATAGTAAAATAATAATTTTAAAAAAAAAGAAAAGAAAAGAAGAGATGACTGCCACCTTCCCCTCTCTTCTCTTCTCTGGAGAAGAGGGGGCACATAATATTAGTTTATGAGCTACACCACACCCTTGATTGATGAGTTCGAACAAGTTATGAGAACCCTATTGAATTGAATGAATAATCGTTATTGCACGTCAAATTAATAATCGATATGAAAACTTGAAGTTGATTATGGAAATTGTTAATTGAGCAAATTTTATTAATAATTGTTAATTGATATAGATTGGTAAATAGATAAGGGATAGTTGGAAACTATTAATTTGCATATTATTCGTGTTTGTTGAATTAATTTATTATTGATTATTTTCAATCGAGCACGTGATTGTTATGTAGACCATTCGTATTGAATATTTTTGCTCATGAGTGTCTTCTTGGATCCATATAAGTCTGGCAACGGCGATGCTTGTGATGGCTTCAATGTGAATAGTCTTTGCACATGAGCATAACATGATTTTAATTTAATCAATTTTATATTTGATTATTTAAATTGTATTTAAAATTATAAAACCTTTTATGGTTCTATTTTGACATTAAATTTATAGTATTTGTTTTGAGCCTTAAGGGAAAAAATAAATTAAAAACTTGGTAACGCCCCTAGAGTGATCTCATGAGAAAGTTGAAACATGCATTTCAATGGCGTTAAAGATAAGGGTTTTGCTATATCCTCCTAGGAGGATTTAGTTTCCTGAGTGAGTCAAAATGGCATAATTGTATATTAGTCAACTTTTTGGGGTAATTAAATAATGTGAGTATTAGGAGGATCTTTAGGTTGAAGTTTTAGGAGTATTTAACATTTTCCTAAAGATAAATATAGTCTAAGATTTATAAGTTATAAAATTAAAATTCTATTTCCGGTACTAGGGTTTTTATGAAATAGGAGGACAAATTGAAATACTAAAGTATCATACTAGAGTTTTATATGAAATAGGCGGAGGGATTAAAATCTTATAGCTCTATAATTAAAAGATGAAAATTTGTAATAAAATTTTAATCAAATTACAACACTTGATTCATTCGTGAAGAATAGCACTCAACTTGTATATTGACGTTAGATGAGGCCCGAAGCCGCACGCTCTTCATCTAATTTTTAGATCACTAGATTTTATTATGGCAATCCTGTTTATGTCCATTTCCGGCAGCCGGTGAAAAAGTTTGAGTAAGAAATCCTTTAAAAAGTAAGGAGTATGAATTGCTAGCTCAGAAGATTTCTGAATACATTCAGGAGTCGTGAACATCCAGCATCTATATATAATATATACATGCACAAAGAATCATATTATCCAATGAAAATATGGATCTTTATTCGTCAGTGACAAAGAGACATCGCATGTTTTATATATTGCATTTGCATGGTTCGTAAATCCTCTGCATCTTGTATCTCGCCAAAGCAACTCAACGACTACAAAAGAAGTTTAATAGTTTGACGTGGAAGTTAGTGGCCCTGATATATCTGTCGGGGATGTTGGAGGCGAGGTGCCAGTATTCCCCACCCCATGTGCATTTCTTTTCAAGTTCAGGACACCCGCTTATATATATGTCTTTGAGGTTGGGCAGACGTTGCAGCAAGCGTTCGGGTAACGACTTCAGCTCAGAGCACCCATAGATCGACAAGCCATCAAGATTAGTGAGTCCACCCATCCCTAATGCCAACGAATTTAGTTTGCAACAATTTCCAAGTCTTATGCACTTGAGAGATGTGAGTTGGCAGAGCACTTGTTCTGATGCTGTCAGGGAGACGAGGTTTGGGCATTTACAAATCTCTAAATTTTTTAGCGACCCAGGGCATCTCAGCCTTAATATCGCCAGGCTTTCGCAGGAAGAGAATCTGAACTCTTCAAGCTGCGGTGGAAGGCATGCGTCCATGTTGGATGTCGTCGCCTCTGTCACGTTCTCAATACGCAAATATCTCAGGGACGTCAAACCCTGCAGCACCTCAAACAGATTGCCCAGAACTTGGCACTGAGTAATGAGGAGGCGGGAGAGAGAGGTCATGCATCTCCAAAGTCCCGAGCGCCTTGACGAGAACATCCAATCGCAATCTTTCAGGTCCATGTATCCAAGGCATGAGCCAAAGACAGTCATCTCCTCCTCCTCCTCCTGATCACGCCACGTCAATGCTACCTCGTCACATTCCTCAATCCACAATTCTTCAACGCGTTGGAGATGCCTAAAGGACGTAGTTTTGTAGGGATGACGAAAGGAACCCAGCCGGATCTTTTTACTTTTGTATAATCCTAATTTTTCGAGACAAGATAGCAATGGCATTGAGCCGGCCAACTCTGGACATTCCTCTATTCCCAAAAGAACAAGAGATGGGAAGCAATTCGCCATGGCTTCGTCTGCGTTTTTGTCCTCCCACCAGCCCTCCAAGCTCCCAAGAGAACTCAGTGTCAGTCTTTTCAGCGAGGGAAATGTTAGCACAGTGGTATCGCCTGCTGCATGGTCGTCAGAGATAATGTACTTCAAATTGTCTAAACGTTTTAAAGACAACTCCTCAAGAGAGTTCAGGCGCCAAAGAGGTGGAAGTTGACGAAATCTTGTGCAATATTCCAAAGAAAGATGTACCAGGTGTAGACATCCCATCATCCATGCTGGAAACTTCAATCCGTGGCAGTCCCATATCTTCAACATCTTTATGCAGCTAGGTGGCGTCAGTTCTTCCAACAATATTTCCGCTCCATTTTCTTGATTCAAGTTAGTACCCGCTTCGTAGTACTTTGAAGCCAAAACACGACCTGCTTCTCTCCAGCAGAGTGTCAACCAATGTAGATCTTTGGACTGAAGATTCACCTGTCTGGCGTTTCCAACGTTTTCCACGCATCTTAGATTATATAGCTCTAATTTGGTTGAAAGGTGCAGCCCTTCCAGCTCTTCTATGCCCCTTCCATTTTCACTGCTCACAACGTACATAGTTAGTGTTTGTAGGTTGGTCATTCGTCCCATACCTGCTGGCATTTTACTGAGATTGTTACATCTATCGAGATTCAGATTCCTGAGGGCAGACATGCATGGCATCCTTTCAGGAAGCTTGCGCAAGTTTATACATCCATCAAGATTCAACACTTGTAAGTTGAGCAGTTTATATATGGATTCAGGTAACTTGGACAAACTGTGGCATCCAGGAAGATTCAACGTCTGCAGGTGGAGTAATGTACATATGGATTCCGGTAAATTTGTTATTCCAACATCTTTTAGCTCTAGAAATCGTAGGTGTTTCCAAACTTTGGTTGAAATCGGAAGCCCTCGAGCAACCCCATCTAATTGCAACACTCTCAAGGAATTATATCGTGAAAAGATATTGGTATCCTTTTCCGAGAGACAATAATTTATCAATGTGCGGAGGTTCAGGGATGGTTTCATCTTGCTCAACAATGGATTTCGCCATTCGGCCAGATTCCGATCCAACAAACCTGACAAATGATAGGCATCTTTGATTCTGCAACTTCTGGGGATCCTTTTGATAGTGAAATACATTCGTTGCCAACGATGGATTGTGCAAGATCCCGTACAAGATCATGCATACGGCAAACTTCTACAGTGAAATATTGTTCTTCATCAACTTGATCCTGGAGATGGAACCCTCTTCTAATTGTTTCTTGTTTTAGATCCTGAAGGAATGACCTCTGGACCAGCTGCTTAAAAATCTCTTGCCCTTTAACATATAATTTTTCACTAGAAGGAATAAAACCGTGAGCCATCCACATTTGGATCAACATCTCCTTTTCGATCTGCTCACCTTTTGGAAGTACGGCACAGAAAGCAAAGCATCGCTTGGAATAGGGAGGCAGATGCTTATAGCTCAGTCGCAGTGCTGGCAGGATCTTATCATTCTCCATCTTCCACAAGCTACTATCTCTAATCGCCAACCAGTCCTTTGTGTCAGTTTTCTTGTACAATGAGCTCCCCAGCATCTTTACCGCAAGAGGCAGCCAATCACATTTCGTAACAATGGCCTTTCCAATCTCAACCAGTTCCGGTGTCTCGGCTCCAGGTGCAAATGCTTTGCTACTGAACAACTCCCATGATTTATCCTCCGACAAACATGACAGATGACTGTACTCAGTTTGGAGTGTTCCAGTTATCTCTGCCACACGTTTGCTGCGGGTGGTCAAAATGACTGCACTTAACTTCCTTCCCGCCGCAGTCCAAAATGCCTCTCAATTTCTCCCACTCATCCCGATCTTCCTTCCAAATGTCATCTAGCACGATCAGAAAACGCTTACCGTTCAGTGCTTCCCGAAGACGGCGTTGCTTTGATTCCAGGGTAGACTGTTGAGGCATCTGTACTCCGACGATTGAAGATACAGCGCGTTCAGTGATCTTTGTCATATCCCAATCTTCGGAAACGTAAACCCATCCGCGCAATTGGAAATGGTTCACCACTCGATGGTCCTTGTGGATTAACTGAGCCATGGTTGTCTTACCCAGGCCTCCCATGCCAACTATGGGATGCACTGCAAGCTTCTCACTTGTGTTATTGATTAGCATCATCACCATCTTCTCTGTAACTTCATTCCTGCCCACCAGTTCTGATTCATCAATAAAGGGGCTCGTCTCTCTGGTGGGCATTCTATCTTCAGATTGCTTATTAACCGCGAAATCAAACGCTTTGCCCTCTGATTCGATTTCTTCTATCCTTTTTAAGATGTTCGTCAGCTTCCGTCCCATCTTCACTCGGAACAGAATTTGATTGTGGGAAGAAAAGAAGTCGCGTACCTTCCTGCCGACCACCTTATTCTTATTATTCATCCCCGTCTCAGGGGCAGCCGCTGCATCCGCTGTCCTGTGACGCAGGTTCTCGTAGTTAAATCGATCGATGACATCCTCCGCCTCATATGCCGCTTTTTTCAGCGCATGAAGCCACATGCTCACGGCCGCGTCTCCAATCTGCCTCTCCTCTGCATCGGCGAGCACGGACTGAATCCTAGCGAGAATCCTCCGCAGCTTCTCGAGTTGGTCCTCCAAACCCCACGCCGCTCCGAATGAACCCTGTATGGATTGCGAAGTCAAGGCGACCAGTTCCCGCACGACGGAGCTAACAAGCGCTTCCAGAGCCATTGATGCTTCCGTCCTCGAGAGAGAGCTCAGAATGTGGAAGAAATGGATCGAGGATAGCGAAAACGTGTCTATGATCATCTACAAGAGATGGCAATGGTGATGTTGCACATGAGCATATTGATGGTTCTATTTTTATAGTATTTGTTTTGAGCTTTCTAAAAATTTGAATTATAGAACTTGGTAAGCACATATCTGGAACATGCGTTCCAGTACATTAAAACATAAATCTGGTCCAAGATTTATAAGTTTTAAAATTAAAGCTCTAAAATCCTATTTATCCTACTAGAGTTTTATATGAAGTAGGAGGAGAAATTAAAATACTAAAGTATCTTCATAGAGTTTTATATGAAATAGGTGGAGGAATTAAAATCTTAAAGCTCTAAAATTGAAAGATAGAAAAATCCTAATAAAGTTTTAATCAAACTCCAACACTTTTTTCATTCGTGAAAAAATCCTTTCAGAAGTAAGGAGTATTATGAATTGCTAGCTCAGAGGATTCCTGAATACCTTCAGGAGATCATCCAGCTTCTATTACATTACATGCACAAACAAAGAATGATATCCAATGAAAATATGGATCTTAACTAGCTCGACAGTGACAGAGAGAGAATTTGCATGTGTTCACAAATCCTCTGCATCTTGTATCTCGCCAAAACAACTCAACGACCGCAAAGGAAGCTTGATAATTTGGCATGAGAAGTTGGGGGCTCTGAGGTATACTTCGTTTGTATACTTCAGAACTTGCTGCCCTCTGAAAATAAAATACAATTTTATAATTATGTATACTATTTTATTTTATTTGTCAGAGGGTTCGCATGAGAAGTTGGGGCTCTGATGAAATTTATCAAGCACACGGTGCTCACGAATCTTATCAAGCACATGGTGCTCGCGGATCTTATACTATTTGGCTGCGTTTGTACGGGAATATTAAGAGAACTTTTGTTCTCGAGAATTAATTGATGTGGTAGAAAATTTTGGATTGGTATTTGGATGAAAAAGTGTAATGATAAGGATTTAAAAAGTTGATGTGATGAATAAGTTTTAGTGGATGTTTAGATAAAAAGTAAGAATTAAGAATATAATTTATTATTTTACAAGGTATAAAATTATAGTAAATAAGAATATATTATTAATATTATAATTTTCGTAAATTATTATATTATTAATATTATTTTTATTTATTTTGATTAAATATTTTAAATATTATTAATATTATAATTTATGTACATTTTAAGATTCAGATATAATATATTTTTAAAAAAAATAATTGAATAGTTTAATTAATAAAATATTTATTAATTATTAGAACTAATTATTTTATAGATTTTAATTAATAACATTTAATAAATTATTTTATAATATTCCTAATAATGTATTAATATATTATAACTTATATACACATACATTATAAAATAATTAAAAATATAGATGAAATTAAAAAAAAGTCAAAGATTGCGGCTTACGTGAAAAAAAAAGCAAATGTTCTTGCCGGAATTAAAAGCATTTAATAAATTATTTTATATTATCCCTAATAATGTATTAATATATTATAACTTATATACACATACATTATAAAATAATTAAAAAAATAGATGAAATTAAAAGCAAAAGTCAAAGATTACGGCTTACGACGAAATGTTCTTGCCGGAAGATGAAATGTTCTTGCCGAAGATGAGAACATTTGCCAAAATATTCTCGTCAAGCTCACATGACGGGAATATTTCTTCACATAAACTGTTTGAGAACATTTCGCGACGTTCCACGAAATGTTCCCAAACCAAACGCACTCTTTAGAAATAAGTAGATGAATACAACACCTCCAAATCGAATCCAGCCACTTGATAAGATTATAAAGTTATTGACTATGCAATAATATTGATAAAAACTTTGACTTCAAACCGATCATTTGACCAAAATACAATAAATAGGAAAGTCTTTGAAATAAAATTGAAGTTCAACGTATTAAAGAAAACAGCACCAAATGGAATAGCTTAGAAGCTGCTAGTTAATTATAATATGTGGCTCCCACAGAAATAAAAATCATTGGTTAGTATATGGTTTAGATGAAAAACAAGATACTTTTGTGCCTATAAATAGGCAATGAAGCTGCGCAAAAGGGGAGCTTGTACCTGTAGTAGATGTGGAGAGTGGTGTGAGTGCTTGAGAGTGGTGTGAGTGCTTGAGTAAGGTCTTTTGGAGTGAGGTGTCTGAGTGCTCTAGTTGTTTGGAGTGTGAGTAGTACGTGCACAAGTAGTGAGTGAGTGCATAAAAGTATTGTATTATTATTTTATATTAATATAAGTATCATTTAGTAGTTAGTTTTATTTATTAAAATCTCTACACAACATAATTTTGATATGAACATGAGAGGAAGTTAAAGATTTTTTTTATAAAATTTAATTTCAATTCAAGAAAAATGAGAATAAAAGGATGATTGAAGATAACCAAGTATCAGTCCAAGTGCCCACCGTAATCATAGACAATGCTCAGGGAGAGCATTATCTCGTGAATTTCACACTCAATAGGCGAATAATAAATTAATGAATAATTAAATCAATAATAGGTTAAGCATAATAATTAATATTGAAGCAAGAGAACTCAGAATTATCAATGGAAAGAACATAGATTATCTAATCAAATAACAATGAGCAAAAATAATGATTCATGTGGAAATCTAATGAATATCAGTATAATGAGACTTTAATCCATACTAAGATGTGTCTATGGAAGATTAATGGATCAATGAATCCATACTATACTTGATACGATCAATAAATAGGATACCAATTATATGCTTTGATCTATAGGCATTACATCTCAATACTCTGAATCATTGTCTCATTTACATAATGTAGAAAGTTGTCTTCAACTTTTAGATCTTGATCTTTCTATGCAATGTCTTTCAGTAATATTTTTATCGCAGAGGTTTCTTGACTAGTTATTGTGCACACCATGAAAAATATTCTCTTTGCGAGAGAATGTGATTATCTTTCGTTTCATAATGAAGAGCAATCATACAATATAAACATAGATGAGTTCATGCCCTTAACCATGTGTTAAAGAATATTATGCAATAAACTCCCATCAATCAAGTCAGCCTAGCTTTTATTTAAATTGTTTAGGCTTTCATCTTCATCTGATTAAAATTTTGATCATAACTATGCGGTTTGAAGATCTCAAAGAATATTAATAAACACATTTTTTGGAATAAAATAATAAATATATTTTATTTACTTTCTGAAAATTATGAGGCGTCAAAGATTCAATAGTGAGTTTTAGCCCCAATGTAAACATATCTTCAATATATATTATATATATATATGTGTGTATAAATTATAGTACACAAGAAGGGCCATCGATCTATTGTAAAGACGAAATTTTTCTATATTATAAATCAATCGACTTATTATATTGTGCACGATAAATGGCCTACAGAGCCGCGTCTGGACTGTCGGATGATTTTTTTATTTTTTCACGTTTATCCGCACGATTAATCTTTGCTGTCTATCTTCGTTTAATTAATTTTATTTATGTAATATTTTATTTGTGTGCGTCAATTTTAAAAACTGGACCGTACCAATGAATTGAATTGATGTTTCGATTCAATTGTGAACCAAGGGCCGCTTCAAGTTCGATTTTCCCTAAAAATAAAAATGAACATAAAACATATTTATCAATCCGATTTTCTTTCTTTTCTTAAGAAAGGATAAGCGAAATGAAATTAAAAATGCCATTGGAACAAATTAAGAACGAAAGAAAAATCAAGACAAAATGAATAAAAGAGAAAGAGAAGTTGAAGAACATAAACAACTAAAAAGAAAATGAAAACATTGGAATAAGTCATGTAGGAATAAAATTAAATTCTGAATATCTTAAAACAAAGAAATATATATGTTAAAACAAGCAGCACCTCTAGAAATATCTAGCTACAAGTTTTTGCCCACAAAATTAATTTTCATGTGGCTAAAAACAATTGGCTGCACTCCAAAGTAATTGATCAATAGTTAATGGTTTATCTTAGAAACTAGGTGCTTTATTGCCTATAAATAGGCATGAATGCATGCTTTTGTAATCCATCAAGCAAGAAGTAGTGTGGTTGTAGGTGTAGTGAGTGTAGTGAGTGTTCCTTTGTTTGAGTGTGTACATGAGGTGTGAGTTGTGAAGTAAAAAGTGTATAGTGTATGTGAGAGAGTAGTCTCCTTAATTAGTGTATGTGTCTACTAATCAAAGTGTTGTACTTCAAATTATATTAATATAAGTTCCATTTGTTAGTTGATTTTGGTTTAACCAAATCTTCTACAAGTGGTATCAGAACGGGTTGGTGTGAGGTGATTCCGTCAGTTCGAGATTTTGCCAAAGCAAGTTACGTGGAGACTCTGCCAGTTCGAGACGGTGCAAGAGAAGCCACGAGAAAGTTCTGCCGGAGCAAGTTGGTAAAGAAAATAATCAAGGAGAAATTCTACCGGTGCACAATCTGGGATTGTGAAGATTTCTAGTCCGGGACTACGCTTACTTGAGTGATATAAAAAAGTTCACCAAGTCATTATGGCAAATTTCGAATCCTCGGTAAGCTCCCTAGAGAAACTCAATCATAACAATTATAATAATTGGAGTATTCGTATGCAGTATTATTTGAAAGGGCAAAATCTATGGAGCATTATTGGCGGAAATGAGACTACGCCACCAACAAATCCAGATGAGCTAAAGAAATGGGAGTGCAAAGTCGGAAAAGCCATGTACGTGCTGGCGACTTCAGTGGAGGATGATTTTCTTCAGAAGATTAGAGACAAAGAGACACCCAAAGATGCTTGGGACACCTTGACCACACTCTTCACGAAGAAGAATGATGCAATATTACAGTGACTGGAGAATGACTTGATCTCCATAAAGCAAGGCGATATGCTGGTGAGTCAATACTTCTCCAAAATTAAATCTATATGTGATGAGATTGCTAAGTTAGATCCACAAAATGCTATTACCGAAACAAGGATGCATAGAATTATCATTCATAGTTTGCATCATAAATATAATAGTCTCATCACTGCTATTAGAGGTTGGACTCAAGAACCAACTCTCACAGAAATGGAGAGTATCTTGTCCAATCAAGAAGATCTGGATGCTCAAATATCCAAGATCTCGATAAAGGATGAAGAGAAGGCTTTATTCATCAAGAAAAAGCCTTCACATTCTGATAAAGTCATAAAGAATTACGACAACGGAAAAAATCAAAAGGGACGTCAGCAAGGCTGATTGAGACGTGGACGAGGCAGAGGTCCACAATGAGGGGGAGCTTACCGAAGCCCAAGCAAAGAAGATCAAGAGGAGAAGAAATCTCATCGAAAAGATGTTCGCTGTTATAATTGTGAAAAAAAAGGTCATTATGCACGTGACTGTTGGCACAAGCGTGAGGAAGGAAATGCAGCCACTTCTCATGACAATGAAAGTGAAGAGGAATGAAATCTCGAAGCTGCACTTGCAATAGAAGAGATCACCCCCAGCTATGAAAGAGAACCTAAGGAAGCAATGGAGCTCGCAATGACTAGTATCAATGAGCCTTTCAAAGAAAAAGAAGCTCTCATCGCATCAAACAATAGAGATATTAACTATTATAATGATTGGATAGTTGATTCCGGTTGTTCAAACCATATGACAGGAGATGAAGAGAAGCTTCGTAGCATGTCGGAGTATAGAGGTGATCGTATGGTGGTAACGACTAACAACACTCGGCTGCCAATCACTCATATCGGCAAGGCAACAATAGTTTCCCGATTCGGATCACATGAGGTGGAGCTAGATCATGTCTACCATGTGCCGAGTATGTCCAAGAACTTATTATCAGTTTCTCAACTTACTTCTTCCGGTAATTATGTAGTATTTGGGCCAAAAGACGTCAAAGTTTATAAAAGTCTGAAGCACACTGCTCCACCAATAATGGAAGGAAAAAGATTAGAGTTTGTTTATGTAATGTCTGCTCAGGAAGCGTACATAGACAAGACAAGAAAAAATGAGACCGCTGATCTTTGACATGCAAGGCTCAGATATGTTAGCTATAAAATGCTGAAGGCAATGATGAATAAGTCCATGATGAAGGGACTTTCTTGCCTAGATGTCCGAGAAGATATTATTTGTGCAGGTTGTCAATTCGGTAAAGATCATCAACTACCTTATGAGGAGTCGAAGTTCAGAGCCAAGGCACCATTGAAGCTAGTGCACTCTGATGTATTTGGTCGCGTGAAACAACCATCTGTCCGTGGATTATGCTACATGATTACCTTCATTGATGACTTCTTAAGATATGTCTGGGTGGACTTCATGAAGGAGAAATCTGAAGCATTGTCGAAGTTTAAAAAGTTTAAAGAGAAGGTCGAGAAGGAGCTCGATCGGAGGATTCAATGCTTGCGCATAGACAATGGAGGAGAGTATACATCAGAGGAATTCTCTGAATATCTACGAGCATGTCATATACGCCGTCAGCTCACTTGTCCTAACACACCACAACAAAATGGTGTGGTCGAGAGGAAGAATCGTCATCTAACAGAGATATGTAGGAGCATGCTGCATGCAAAGAATGTACCTCCACGATTCTGGGTGGAGTGTATGAAGATTGCTGCACATGTCATTAATAGGCTTCCTCAAGCAAAACTTGAATTTGTCTCACCATACGAGAAGTTGTGGAAGACCAAGCCCACGGTGAGTCATTTTCGTGTCTTTGGATGTGTTTGCTATATTTTCATTACAGATAATCTTCGTACTAATTTCGATAAGAAGGCAATGCGCTACATATTCGTTGGATACGATAGCCAACGAAAAGGATGGAGATGTTGTGATCCAACAACCGGACGAATTCACATCTCTCGAAATGTGATGTTTGATGAAGCATCATCTTGGTGGCCTTCAAAGGACGCAACGTTGCCCAACACAAGTGATATTGAAGAAAATATTCAAGTTCAAGTCGATGAGTTAACAAGAGAAGCACTTCGTTCTACTGAGGAACAAAAAGAAAGGGAAGCCTCAAAGAAGAAAAAGAACCCGTGGCTGGAGAACACCAAAGATCTCCTGAAGAAGAAATGCCAAGTCAGATAGAAAATCCGGTGATCGAAGAAGACTCTCCAGTACCAAGAAGATCAAGCAGACAACGAAGGCCTAATCCAAAATATGCAAATGCAGCATTAATCGAAGACGTCGGAGAAAATGAGCCTAACACATTTGAGGAAGCATCCCAAGTGTCAAAAATGGATGATAGCAATGGAAGAAGAGATCCAAGCTCTACATCAGAATGAAACGTGGGATCTAGTTCCAAAGCCAAGCAACGTACAACCTATATCCTGTAAATGGGTCTACAAGCTAAAGAGAAGGCCCGATGGATCCGTCTTATAGCCCGAGGATTTTCTCAGAAGTATGGCTTTGATTATGAAGAGACTTTCAGTCCAGTAGCAAAAATCACCACGGTACGTGTCTTATTGGCTTTAGCTGCAAGTAAATCATGGAAGCTATGGCAAATGGATGTCAAGAATGCATTTTTGCATGGGGAGTTAGATCATGACATCTATATGGAGCAACCTCAGGGATTCGAGTCTATTAATCATCCAAGTTATGTATGTAAATTGAAGAAAGCATTATATGGGCTCAAGCAAGCACCAAGGGCATGGTTCGATAAGATCGCAGAGTTCTTGAAGCAATGCGGCTACTCGATGGCGCCATCTAATTCCAGTCTATCTGTGAAGGCTCAAGAAGGCAAGTTAGCAATCGTGCTAATATATGTTGACGACTTAATTATTACATGGAGATAATCTTTCTACACGCTTTCAAATGAAGGATCTTGGAGAGCTAAAACACTTCCTTGGCCTTGAAGTCAATTCAACAAAATAAGGGTTATTCTTATGTCAGCAAAAGTATGCTCAAGATCTACTCGAGAAATTCGAAATGCTCGATTGCAAGCCTATCTCAACACCAATGGAGGTAAATGCGAAGTTATGTTCTACTAAGGGAAAAGAATTAAGTGATGCAACCATGTATAGACAATTGGTGGGAAGCCTAATATATCTTACACTCACACGTCCGGATATCACACATGTTGTTGGAGTTGTTAGCAGATTCATGCAGGAGCCAAGGAAGCCTCATCTTGAAGCAGTTCGACGAATATTACGATATATCAAAGGCACAATCGATTATGGAATATTTTACAAGAAGAATATAGCATGTCCTCTAAGTGGCTTCTGTGATGCTGATTATGTTAGAGATCTTGATACACGACGTTCTACTATTGGCTATATATTTAGCCTCGGATCGGGAGCTATATCATGGTGCAGTAAGAGGCAACCTACCATATCCTTATCAAGTACAGAAGCAGAATATAGAGCAGGTGCAATGACAGCCCAAGAGTGCGCATGGCTAGTACAACTACTAAAGGATTTACGTCAGTCAATTGATTCAGCAGTTGAGTTATATTGTGACAATCAGTCAGCAATTCGCTTAGCTGAAAATCCGGTGTTCCATGCACGCACAAATCATATCAAAGTCCACTATCATTTTCTTCGAGAGAAGGTGTTATAAGGAGATATCAAGTTAACATACATACGTACACAAGAGCAAGTTGCAGATGCACTTACTAAGGGTCTAAATAGCATCAAGTTTGAAGAGTTTTGACAATAATTCGGCATGATATCAAGAGTATCTATAAAAGGAAATTAAGTCGGTGCTGAGGAGGAGTGTTAAAACAAGCAGCATCCCTAGAAATATCTAGCTACAAGTTTTTGCTCACAAAATTAATTTTCATGTGGCTAAAAATAATTGGCTGCACTCCAAAATAATTGACCAATAGTTAATGATTTATCTTAGAAACTAAGTGCTTTATTGCCTATAAATAGGCATGAATGCATGCTTTTATAATCCATCAAGCAAGAAGTAGTATGACTGTAGGTGCATTGAGTGTTCCTTTGTTTGAGTGTGTACGTGAGGTATGAGTTGTGAAGTAAGAAGTGTGTAGTGTAGGTGAGAGAGTAGTCTCCTTAATTAGGGTGTGTGTCTACTAATCAAAGTGTTGTACTTCAAATTATATTAATATAAGTTACATTTGTTAGTTGATTTTGGTTTAACCAAATCTTCTACTATATATACGTTTGTTTGGAACGGTTTTAATTTTTACGAACAAAATGGAGCGCAAGAGATGATAAAAAGTTGAAAAATATATATGATTTGCCATGAAAAAAAAGATGCATAGGAGAAATAAAAAAAATAGACGTAAACAGGGGCGGAGGGGGGTATATTCTCCGTTTTCTATGTGCATTATTATCTTCTTACTTAACAAATTACCTTCAATTCGATTTTTCGTACCTTTGGTCGTCTTACCGGAAAAATTTTTGTAACACCAATTCGTGCTAAGTGATCCTAAAATGATGGCATTCGGAAACTCGAGCAAATGAGAAAAAGAATCTATAAAATGCCCAAGTTCTCTAACTTTGAAAATTCCACGACAAATTTATTGAGGTTATAGTGCGATGCCCAAAGTTCTGCCAAATAAATAAAATAATATTTACTTATTCAATTTCTAAAATCAAAATTTTAATATAGAATATATGAATTTAAATGAAAGAAGATACGATATGTGAGAAAGGGGGTTGGATTAGATTTAAAATCAAGAATTATCATTCAAGGAATGAGGCATGTACATGTAACTTGCTGAATGATAAATCAACTTCTATCAAAAATTACAATTGTGCAAGGAATATATATGAAGGATCCTGCATAGGATAGATTCTTAACTCACATATGGTAGAGATGTCATTGTGTGCACATATCATTGGCTATTGATCCATAAAACTATACATGATGTTTGCTTAAAAATCGCTCTCCCATTGATTGGTAAGATCGAACAAGTTAGAAGAACCATATTAAATTGAATGGATAATTGTTATTGCACATCAAATTAATAATTGATAGGAACAATTGAAATTGATTATGAAGATTATTAAATATTAAATATTAAATATTGAAAAAGTATGGGTAAAAAATAAAATCCTTTCGAAAGTAAGGAGTATTATGAATTGCTAGCTCAGAGGGTTCCTGAATACCTTCAGGAGATCATCCAGCTTCTATTACATTACATGCACAAACAAAGAATGATATCCAATGAAAATATGGATCTTAACACTTCTATTGCATTAATGCTCGTCTCTTTGGGATGTTGGAGACGAGGTGCCAGTACTCTCCACCCCATGTGCATTTCTTTGCAAGTTCAGGACACCAGTCTATATATAACACTTTGAGGCTGGGCAGAGCTTGCTGCAAGCATTCTGGTAACGACATCAGCTGAAAGCATGCTTGAATCCTCAATTCCTCGAGATTAGTGAGTCCACCCATCCCCAACACCAACGAATTTAGTTTGGGACAACAACTAAGTAGTATCTTCTCGAGAGATGTCAGTTGGCCGAGCACTTGTTCTGCTGCTGCTGTCAGGGAGACGAGGTTTGGAAAATCAGAAATGTCTAGATTTTTTAGCGACGCAGGGCATGTCAACGTTAATGTCGTCAGGCTTTCGTGGGACCAGAATTTGAACTCTTCAAGCTGCGGTGGAAGGCATGCGTCAATGTCAGACATCGTCGTCTCGCTCACTTTACAAATACCCAACTCTCTCAGGGAATTCAAACCCCGGAGCACTTCAAACAGATTACCCAGAGCTTGGCACTTTACGTACCATATCTCGAGGCACCGGAGAGAGGTCATGCATCTCCAAAGTCCCGAGCGCCTTGACGAGAACATCCAATCGCAATCCTTGAGCGTCATGCGCCTAAGGCATGAGCCAAATACAGTCATCTCCTCCTCCTCCGGATCACGCCACGTCAACGCTGCCTCGTCACATTCCGTAAGGTACAATGCTTCAAGGCGTTGGAGATGCCTAAAGGAACCCAGCCGGATCTTCTTGCTTTCGGATAATACTAAAATTTCGAGACAGGACAGCAATAGCCTTGAGCCCGTTAATTCTGGGCATTCCACTATGTTCAAACTAGCAAGAGATGGGAAGCAATTTGCCATGCCTTGGTCTGCGTTCTTGTTCTTCCACCAGTCCTCCAAGCTCCGAAGAGAACGCAGTGTCAATTGTTTTAGCGAGGGAAATGCTTGCACAGTGTCACCTGCTGCATCGTCGTCGTCAGAGATAATGTACTTTAGGTTATCTAAACGCTTTAAATACAACACCTCAAGAGATTTCAAGCGCCAAAGCGGTGGAAGTTGATGAAATCTCGTGCAATATTCCAAATAAAGTTGTACCAGGTCCACACATCCCATCATCCATGGAGGAAACTTTAATCCATGACAGTCCCGTATCTTAAACACCTTTATGCCTCTAGGAGGCTTCAGTGCTTCCAAAACTTCCGCTCCATTTTCTTGATTCAAGTTAGTACCCGCCTCGTTATACATCGAAGCTGCTTCTCTCCAGCAGAGTGTCAAATTCTGTAGATCTTTGGAATGAAGATTCACCTGTCTGGCCTTTCCAACGTTTTCCACGCATCTTAGATTATATAGCTCTAATTTGGTTGAAAGATGCAGCCCTTCCAGCTCTTATATGCCCCTTCCATTTTCACTGCTCACAACGTACATCGTTAGCATTTGTAGGTTGGTCATTCGTCCCATACCTGCTGGCATTTTACTGAGATTGCTACATCCATCGAGATTTAAATTCCTGAGGGCAGACATGCACGGCATCCTTTCAGGAAGCTTGCACAACTTTATACATCCATCGAGATTCAACACTTGTAAGTTGAGCAGTTTATATATGTTTTCAGGTAACTTGTACAAATCCCAGCATCTAGGAAGATTCAACGTCTGCAGGTGGAGCAATGTACATATGGATTCCGGTAAATTTGATATTTTGGCATCTTGTAGCTCCAGAAAGCGTAGGTGTTTCCAAACTTTGGTTGGAAGCCCGTGAGAAATCCGATCTAATTGCAACACTCTCAAGGAACTATATTGTGAAAAGATACTGGTATCCTTTTCCGGGAGAGAATAATTTATCAATGTGCGGAGGTTCAGGGAGGGTTTCATCTTTCTCAATAATGGAAAATCGCGCCATTTGCCCGAATACCGATCTAACAAACCTGACAAATGATAGGTGTCCTCTGATTCTGAAATTTCAGGGGATTCTTTAGATAGTGATATGCATTCGTTGCCAACGATGGATTGTGCAAGATCCCGTACAAGATCATGCATACGGCAAACTTCTACAGTGAGAACCTCAAATTTGTCCTTGCCGCCGTCGAACCATGTTATCCGTGTTTCTTGTTTTAGATCCTGAAGGAATGACCTATGGACCAGCTGCCTAAAAATCTTTTGCCCTTTAACATATAATCTTTCACTAGAAGGAATAAAACCGTGAGCCATCCACATTTGGATCAAAGTCTCCTTATCGATCCCCTCACCTTTTGGAAGTACAGCACAAAAGGCAAAACATCGCTTGGAATAGGAAGGCAGATGCTTATAGCTCAGTCGCAGTGCTGGTAGGATCTTATCGTTCTCCACATTCCACAGGCTACTGTCTCTAATCTCCAACCAGTCGTTTCTGTCAGTTTTCTTGTACAATGAGCTCCCCAACATCTTCACCGCAAGAGGCAGACCCCCACATTTCTTAACAATGGCCTTCCCAATCTCGACCAGTTCTTCCGGCCTCTCGGCTTCAGGGGCAAATGCTTTGCTACTGAACAACTTCCATGATTCATCCTCCGTCAAACACGACAGATTATGGCCTCGGAATGTTCCAGTTATCTCCGCCACACGCTCGCTGCGGGTGGTCACGACGACTGCACTTCCTTCCTTCCCGCCGCAGTCCAAAATGCTTCTCAGTTTATCCCACTCGTCCCGCTCTTCCTTCCAGATGTCATCCAGCACGATCAGAAACCGCTTACCGTTCAGTGCTTCCCTGAGACGGCGTTGCTTTGATTCCAGGGTGGACTGTTCAGGCATTTGTTCTGCAACGATTGATGATACAGCGCGTTCAATGATCTTTGTCATATCCCAATCTTCGGAAACGTAAACCCATCCACGCAATTGGAAATGGTTCACCACTCGAGGGTCCTTGTGGATTAACTGAGCCATGGTCGTCTTGCCGAGTCCTCCCAAGCCATATATGGGAAGCACTGCAAGCCTCTCGCTAGTGTTATTGAGTAGCATCATCATCATCTTCTCTATATCTTCACTCCTGCCCACGATATCTGTTTCAGTAACCAAGGAGCATGTTTCTCTGTCGGGCGGCGTAGTCTCCGGTTGTGCATTACTGACCACGAAACCGAACTTGCTGCCCTCTGACTCGATTCCTTCGATCCGTTTCAAGATGTTCTTCAACCTGCGTCCCATCTTCACTCGGAAGAGAATTTGCTTATGAGAAGAAAAGAAGGCGCGTACCTTCCTGCCGGGCACCTTATTATCATTCATCCCGGCCGCCGCTTCAATTGTTGCTGCCTTATGGCGCAAGATCTCATAGTTGAATAGATCGACGACATCCTCGGCCTCATGAGCCGTTCTTTTCAGCTCGTCAAGCCACTTCCTCGCGCGTTGTTCGCTCTGCTTCTCCTCTGCATCTGCGATCACGGACTGCATCTTAGCCAGAAGCCTCTGCAGCTTCTCCAGTTCGTCCGTCAAACCCCAGGCGGCTCCGAGGGAGTCTCGTATGGATTCTGCAGCCAGTATGACTAGTTCCTCCACGATGGAACTAAGAAGTGTTGTCGAACTTGGCAACAGGTAAGCTCTTTATCATCATATCTGCTGAATTATTATGTGTGCTAATCTTCTGAACTTGAACATCTTGTTTTTCCACAATATCTCGAACAAAATGATATCTCACATCTATATGTTTTATTCTTTCATGATGCATTTGATCTTTTGTAAGATGTACTGCACTCTGACTATCACAATATATGACAGTAGCTTCCTCTTTCATAGTGAGCTCTCCAACTAATCCGCTCAACCAGATAGCTTCTTTCACGGCTTCAGTGATGGTCATGTATTCAGCTTCAGTAGTGAATAATGCTACTGTATCCTGCAAAATAGCTTTCCAACTCACAGCACAATCAGTAATAGTAAAGACATAACCAGTTAGGGACCTTCTTCTATCAAGATCTCCTGCAAAATTTGAATCAACATAGCCAACCAGTCCATCTGAATTTCTACCAAATTCCAAGCATACATCAGAAGTACCTCTTAAATATCTCAGTATCCACTTAACAACTTCTCAGTGCTTCTTTTCTGAATTAGACATATATCTACTAATAACACTGACAATATGAGATATATCTGGACGAGTGCAAACTATTGCATACATAATGCTACCAACTGCACTACAGTAAGGAACTTTTGACATATACCTTTTGTCTTCATCAGATTGAGGTGAACATGAAGCTGAGAGTTTAAAGTGTGCTGCAATCGGTGTACTGACAGCCTTAGCATTATACATTCCAAAACGCTCCAAGACTTTTTCAATATATTTCTGCTGAGACAGAAATAGTCTTCCTGAACTTCTATCTCTAGAAATTTTCATTTCCAAAATCTTCTTTGTTGCTCCAAGATCCTTCATCTCAAATTCAGAACTTAACTTATTTTTCAAAATATTAATTTCAGATATATCTTTCGCTGCAATTAACATATCATCAACATAGAGCAACAAATAGATGAATGAACCATCGGCAAGTTGATTCAAATAAACACAACTATCATATTTGCTTCTAGCAAAATCAGTACTCAACATGAATGAATCAAACATTTTATACCACTGTCGAGGAGATTGTTTAAGTCCATACAAGGACTTCTTCAGATGACAAACTTGATCTTCTCTACCTTCAACATGAAAACTCTCTTGCTGCTCCATATATATATCTTTTTCTAGATCGTCATGTAAGAATGCAGTCTTAGCATCTAATTGCTCAAGTTCAAGATTCTGCAAAGCAACAATAGCAAGCAAAGTACGAATAGAAGTATGTTTCACAACTGGAGAGAACACATCAAAAAATCAACACCCTCCACTTGACTGTACCCTTTTGCCACCAATTTTGCTTTGTACTTTGTCTCTTCATTATTGATTTCTTCTTCCTTTTTGAACACCCATTTGCAGCCAACAATCTTCTTATTCACGGGTTGTTTTACAAGATCCCAAGTGCCATTTTTCTGTAGAGATTCAATCTCCTCCTGCATTGTTATTAACCACTTATTACAATCAGGACTTCGAATAGCTTCAAAATAGAAGGAAGGATCAGGTAACTCAATATCTTCAACAACACTTAATGCATAAGCGACCAGTTCTTCAAATCTGAACCTTTGATATGCTTTTATTTCTCTCATCGATTTATCACGAGCTAACATGTATTGCTGCTGAACTTGAGGTGATGTATGAACTTCAGGAGCATCAGGAGTATCATTCTTTTCATCGGAAGAATTTGACAGTTCTAACTCCACCTTCTCCAAAGTTTTCTGCTTTTCTGTATCACCAATAATATACAAATTTTTTCTCGAATGAAGCATCACAGATTCATCAAAAGTAACATCTCTACTGATAATAAATTTATTAATTTCAGGACATCATAATCTATAACCTTTAACACCAGATTTATAATAAAAAAATATGCACTTCCTAGCTCTAGATTCAAGCTTTCCATCATTAACATGTGCATATGCAGGACAATCGAAAACTCTTAAATGTGAGTAATTAGGAGAATTACCTGACCACACTTCTTCAGGAATTTTTAAGTCTAAGAATCGGTGAGGAGACCGATTCACTAAGTGACATGTCAGATTAACAGCCTCTGCCCAAAACTCCTTGTCAAGTCCTGCATTTGACAGCATACATCGTGCTCTTTCTATTAGAGTTCTGTTCATTCTTTCTACGACTTCATTCTGTTGTGGAGTTCTCACAACTGTGTGATGCATTGCAATACCTTCTTTGTCACAGAATTCATTGAACTTAGAATTACAGAATTCTAGACCATTATCAGTCATCAGTCTCTTCACAACTTTTCCAGATTGCTTCTCTAGCAAAGTCTTTCATGACTTAAATATTTCGAATACATCATCTTTATGCTTTAGAAAATAGACCCAAACTTTTCTAGAGAAATCATCAATAAATGTCAGCAAATATCTATTTCCTCCTTTCAAAGGAACCTAAGAAGGACCCCATAAATATGAATGGATGTAATCAAGGGTTCCCTTCATCTTATGAATGGCTGAGCCGAAACTAGCTCTCTTCTGCTTTTCGAAGATACAATGCTCACACAACTCTAACTTTCCAACTTTTGCACCAGGAAGAAGACCTCTGTTACTGAGAACTTGCATGTCCTTCTCACTCATATGGTCCAAACGCATGTGCCATAACTTTGTGCAATCTTCCTCTGAGGTAGATGAGACTGCTGCTGAACCTATCACCGTCGAACCTTGGAGAACATACAAACTACCGATTTTGAGGCCTTTCATCAACACAAGAGCACCACGGAAAATTTTCATTCCATTAGACTCAATAACAACTTCGCAACCATTTGAGTTTAAGACATCGAGAGAGATAAGATTCTTCTTCAGATCAGGAACATGTCTTTCTGATAATGTCCTAATAATCTCATCATGCATCTTAATCTGGATGGATCCAATACCAACAGTCTTACATGCAGCATTGTTGTCCATAACAACGACTCCACCTTCAACAGATTTGTACGTGGAGAACCAATCTCGATTGGGACACATATGGTATGAGCATACAGAATCGAGAATCCATTCACTTGATGATCTGAATTTGTTTGATGTCGTTACCAACAGAACATCTTCATTATCACTTTCTGCTACACCGGCATCTGCAACTTCAGTCTTCTGATTTTCCTTCTCGTTGTCATCGTTAATCATTTTATTCTTATTTTGTAATTTGTAACACTCTGCTTTGATATGACCCTTCTTCTTGCAATAATTGCAGACTTTATCTCTATTCTTCGACTTGGATCTGGATCTATCTTGATTTTGATTTCTCGTCTGATGTCTGCCTCTTGCAATCAGATCTGAGGCTTGATCATCAGATTTGCTGCTTGATCCCAATTCATTATCCAACTTTTCTTTGCTCAGCAGTCTGCCCTTAACATCTTCAAACGTGAGTTTGTCTTTACCGTAGATCATTGTCTCCTTAAAGGTTTTATATGAAGATGACAGAGTACAAAGAAGTAATAGGGCCTGATCTTCATCATCAACCTTTGCATCTACATTCTTCAAATCATTGATTAGGGCAATGAACTCACTGATATGTGATTTGATCGACGTACCTTCGGCCATACGAAAGGTATACAGCCGCTGCTTCAACACAAGTCGATTCGCTAAGGTTTTCATCAGATACAGAGTTTTCAACTTCGTCCAAAGACCGCCGTCGTCTTCTCTGCGAGAACTTCCTGAAGAACATCATTCGTCAGGCACAACTGAATCGCAGACATGGCCTTCTCGTCGAGATCCTCTCAGGCGGACGCCTCCATGGCGTCAGGCTTTTGACCCGACAACGCCTTCTTCAACCCAATCTAAACCAGGATGGTATTTATCCGAACCTGCCACAAACTGAAATTTGTGTTCCCGTCGAACTTCTCGATGTCGAACTTCGTTGTAGTCATCGTCGCGGAAAGAAACTCGGCTCTGATACCAATTTGTTGCGAATAGAACATCGATGATCGATGAATAATCAAAACAACGAAAGAAAGAGAAGATGAACACAGAGATTTAACGTGGTAAAACTCTCTTGATCAATGTGAACAAGAGAGAAACATCCACGGGCAAAGAAGGTCACCGTCAGAAATTTTCACTATTAGCCAAAAGAGAATGTACATCATATAAAACCCTAACCCTCATATATAAAGGTTCATAACGGCCCAAGCCCTCCGCTTTCGCCACAGATTCTCATTTTTTCTCTTTTTTTATTTTTTTTTTTTCTTTCATAATTTTAGGTACAGAATACATAATTCAAAGCACATCAACAGAGAACAACGAACACGATGGTGGTGCAGTGCTTCTAGCTCATAACTCGTAAGGTTGAGCATAATTGCCAAATACACAAAAGTTACGGTCCATCTTGACGACAACATCTCTGTCCATGGATGCCAAAAGAAGAAAATCTCTCTCTTTTGCCATTTTACAGGAGAAGAGAATCTATTGATCACCTCAGTCGCACAAAGATGCGCATCTGAACTGTACCAATGAAAAGTGATGAAAGAAAAAAAAAACATTTTTAAGCTAATTGTTTTCCTTCATACTCCAGTGAATTATACCTTTATTTGAGAAAATATAAATATTTGCAAGGTTTCGACTCTATTAGTGAAGATAATTATAATAATTGTTTATTAGATTATTTTATCATAAATATATTGTAGAAACTAAAAAAGCAGAGAAGTTTGATGTGTGTAATTTTTTTAATCCCTATCCATAAAATGAAAGGTAATATAAGAGAATATGTGGTACTTTTCAGTGAAAGATTATTCTTATCATTCATAAAATAAATGTTTTTACTTATTTTATCTTTTAATTTACTTTTTTTGTGAATCATACTTATTAGTCAAAATGAACATGACACATAATAAGATAATTGTTAGTGAATCTTGCCCTGCCTAGTAATTAAAAATAAATTATATGAATCATTAAGAGATATTCTCCAAATTAAAGTCATAATTTAATTGCATGAAATGAGTAGACCTAAATACCCACATGTCCATTCTTTCCTTTTTCCGGTGCTGGAAAAAATTCTCTTTTTTTCACTTTTCTTCTTTTGTTGAAGGATACATCAAAAAAGGGAAAGAAGATCACTAAAAATTATTAATAGAGAAAAAATTTATAGTTACAAAATTTATAGTTACACTCGTTACTAACACTCGTTCAAAACACCCTACCCATAAAGCTAACTCAACAACATTACTCAATTCTATGACTTATTTTTTTAACTTAAATTAGTCAACATGTTGGCTTATATCGACACAAAGACTTAAATATAATAAATTTTTACAATAGCGAATGCATATATACAAGGGATTGAGGATTGTGTAGAGTATCTTTGATTTACATATTCCTGATAGTCTTAAAATCATTATAACTTCACCTAAAAAAATGTTTATCAAGAATTACTATGAGTCAATGGTAGGTTCACATATATGGACTCATTTTGAATTCACATGTTTCTTAAAACCTATATTATATACAATATTCAATGACAAGTAAGATGAGACTCATATCAATGTCCATATTCATGAGCATTTCACTCATCAGAATAGTTATCAATCATCTCACCCGCAGCATCATATCTCCCTATACGGTCCATGTATAGAAAAACTTCAATGAGATAAAACTAGAGTTACCTATAACCATATCAATATGAACTATGTATCCAAAGGCAGAGTTAGTCGATATATTATTTGTTTGCTAGCATTCAATCAAAATGGTACAATTGCTCCATTGGTGGCGACACTGAAGAGTGATGCACTCTTCATATTATTAAAATAATTTATATAATTTATTGAAGTTATATGTCATTGTTTGTAACATATTTTTGGACAATTATATCATTATTAAAAGTTATTTAACATGTAAAATTTATTAGACCACTTAGCTAAAATAATCATCTCGCCCTCGGAGTGACAAGTATGTCTATTGTCAGGGTGTGTATTATATTTAACATTATTGTTTTATTACAGTTTCTGCATATATATGAATTATTGAGTATATATTATTTATTTTAAAATTTGTTATTTTGATTTTCTAGTTTGCTATTTTTATCATTTAATATCATTTTATTTATAAAAGTTTATATACATGAATAATTTGGATTAAAGATTTTTTCAAATGAAAATGAATTCAAGAGCTTGGAATAAAATTCATCTTAGCATCAGAGGTTGCAAAATATTTTTATCCTCTTTTAATTAGTGAACCTAGTGAGAATCATCCTTGGCTTTGCCACTATATGTATGAATACCTATAATAAACTATCAATTTTATGAACAATAAATAATTTATAAATAATTATGATTAACGATAAATAATTTATACAGTAATAATTAACAATTATCAATAAATAATTGATGAATTATAATAATTATTCATATCATTTATTTAATGATAATCAATTAATATTAATTGCTTCGATTAAAATTATCATTAATAAATAATCAATTGATCATAAATTAGTGAAGATCATATTTAATAATTATCAATTTATCCATCGACCGTAATCTATTATACATTAGTCACGATGGCACAAATTAATTATTTATCAGTCACAATGATGCAAATCAATATGATTTATAAATGTTATAAATTCAACAATTTTTGTACGCAATAAAAAAGTGAAAGTTGTTATTTTGAATAGTTGGAATGGAATCTAAAATCTTTTGAAATGGCACAACAAAGGGAGAACTTTTTTGAATGATTTTAGAGCTAAAATTGATGTAGGCGTTTGAGTGAAATTATGGATCCGAGATGGATAATTAATACTTTTTTACCAATATAACCGAATTAGACCTTCTAGAAAAGATAAGTATTTGCAATATTTCGGTCTATTAATGTAGCTATTAATTGTTAGTTTATTTTAGCTTAGTTATATTGTAGAAATAAAATTAAAAAAAAGCAAAGAAGTTTGTCTACCTCATTTTATTTTATTTTGGATGCTGTTACGACCGAAGTATACTTTTACGTATGTACTGTCATCAATGATCATCATCACCATCTTCTCTCTGTCTTTGTTCTTCCTCACCACATCAGATTCAACAACAAATGAACAAAGGAGCAGCTCGTTTCTTCTCTGATGGGCATATTAGTTTCAGTTTGCTAATTACTATTAACTGCAAAATCAAACGCGTTGCCCTCTGATTCGATTTCTTGTATCTTTTTTAAGATGTTCGTCAACTTGCGTCCCATCTTCACTCGGAATAGAATTTAATTGTTCCAAGATTCCACCTGCTGGAGATAAAATTGTTCCAGCAGATCGAATCTTATCAATTGCTCCACTGCTAAGATTCGGCCATGGGCATCTTAGCAAAGCACAGACACAATTGCTCCAGCAGATCGAATCTTATCAAGCAACACGTGGTCGAAAGGAGAAATTTATCAAAGCACACGGTACTCACGAATCTTATACTATTTAGAAACAAGTAATGAGTCAAGCACAAGTAATGGCTCATAATAAGATAAAATGTGTAATGAATCTTGCCCTGCCTAGTAATTAAAAATAAATTATATGAATCATTAAGGATCGTTTGGTTGATGGATAAGGGTCAAAATATCTGAAGAATATAATCAAACATGATGCAGAATAAGATTAAATTAGTTAAACTTTATTTTTTACAAAATTATTTAGGAAAGCGTGAAACTACTATAAATAATCTTATTTGAAAAATATTTTTATTCTCTCATAATGCACATATTTTTTTTTCATCGTTTTCTTATTTTTCATTATTTAACTATATATAATTTTATTATATAATTTTATTATTAAAATAATAATAAATGTAAATTATTTATAGTAAAATATTTTGATTATAAAACATGAAAAAAAAAATCAATCAAACATAAGAGTTAGAATAAGAATATATTCAGACTATTATATTCTCTAGAATATTATTGGTTATTCTTTGAAAGTGTTCTTCCTCGGAATTGAAGGCATAACTTAATTGCAAAAAATGAGTAGACATAAATACCCGACGTGATGGTCCATTCTTTCCATTACTTTTGTGTTGGAAAAAAGAATTCTCTTTTTCCACTTTTCTTCTTTTCCTAAGGGTCTACCACCATTTTTCTTCTTTTCATTATGGATCCCCATAAGAGAAGGGAAAAAGAGTAAAAGGAAGAACGAGCATTTAATAGTCAGGTCTACCACATTATGTTGTAGTTTACTTATTTTAATTTATAAAGAATTTGAATTACCAATCAATATATATTACATATGAAGTGATAATTTATATTATTTAGGAACGGGTATCCAATCATATTATCATATTTTCTTTTCACACTTGTCATTATAAAATCATCATTATTATTAATACTACTATTTTTTTATAATTTTTATTTATATCGTACAATTATTTTTCATACTACTAGTGTACTATTTTTTTTTAAGGGGAAAGCATAACATTAACTTAAAAATCGAAAGTTATGATACATCAACTGGGCGAGGTCATGAGGAGAATCCTCCACCCACAAAAAATCACTCATAGTGATGCGAGCTTGCGGAGTCAAAAAATCTGCTATCATATTATAGTTTCTGCTAATGACAGTAGTTACAAAAATGTTAAAACTATGAATTAGATGTAAGATATCAGTAATAAGGTTCTTTATTTGCCAAGGGCAGCAGCCATGATTCTCCAAAAGTGCAACGAGGATCGTAGAATCATAACGGAGTTGAATGCGCTTGTGGTTCCACTCCAAACACCTCAAGAGGGCCATCTTCAATGCCCAAGTCTCAGCCTCCAGCGTCGAATAGAACCTGCTATGTACCGCACCTGCAAAAATCATATGGCCGTTAGGAATGAGCAGTGTGTAGCCTGCACCATCCATCTTCCCTGACTCCGAAAAGAAACCATCAGTGTTCAAAATGAACAAAGAGGGAGATGGGGGCTCCCGCCTTGGTCCGGATGGACACAACCAGGGGGGTCCCTCAGAAATGTGGGAAGAATCATAAGTATTGAAGTATGCCAAGATCCTACCCCATATGGCACTGATAGAGAGTCTGAGAGCAAAAATGAATATCATTTATGTGCTTCCATATGTTCCACAGGGTGAGAGTAATAAGTGATAGAAGCTTATTTTTCAACTGTGAATTAAGATGATCACCTTCATCCAACCAAGAGCCAGGTGATCAGGATTGGAAATGAAGGAAGGTATAGGATATGTGCTGCTGAAGAAGTTGCCAAAGTTGAATACAACAATGGCAGCTAAATAATAAATGACTAATGGTTTTAGGTTCTCTGTCGCAGATTGAGCACATTGTGGAAATAGAGTTAACAAATAAGCATATAAAGGTTTTGGTAGGCAATTTGCCATGAAGAAGTTTCCACAGAAAGTTCAGAACTCTAGGAGGGCATTGATATTCCATAATTTCCTCCATCTCATACTGCTAATAGTGCCATGGCTCAAAATCGGCTCATTAATGAATCTGTAAACTGACCTAGCATGGGGAATTCCATGAAGGTCAGGCTCTCATATCCAGATATCATCACAGGGGCGTGCAGGCAAATAAATAGTAGTAATCTTATCAATAAGCTCAGGAGCAAAGTAGGTAAGTAAAGCTTGATGATTCCAAGTACCAGAGGCTATTATATCAGAAACCATAGAGTGGTGTGGATCAAAATCAGTGATAATGTGTGTTGTTTTCCAAGTTAAGGGGATATTGAAGAGCCAAGGATCTAGATACCAATTGGTATTGATGTCATTACTAATGAGCTTCCTAAAGTTAGATTTAAGCTTCTCTAAGGAGTTAAGGATGATTCTCCAGACCAAGCAGGATGTGTCCTGGAATTGTAGCAGGACCACGGGTGAATAGGCCCATACTTATTTAGGCACAGCTGAACCTAGAGGTCCTGAGTTCTATTCAGGACATTAAGAATCTTCTTAGCAATTAGAGAAGTTTTTAGACTCTTGAGGTTCTTGATATCTAATCCCCCAGAGGGCTTAGGCATCCTGATTGTCCCAATTTATGAAGTGTAAACCTTTCTTTTTACGATCATGAGACCAAAGGAAGAATTTAATTTGTCTATCCAATAAGTCAATAAGGTTGTTTGAAATGTGCGAGGAACTCATCAGATAAATAGGGATGGAACGAATCAAGGTGATTCTGCTAGCCTGGGATAGGAATTTAGCCTTCCAGCCAGTTAGCTTGTTAGATATTTTTCGCATTACAGCCTGTTGATTCTTGGAATTGATGTACTTGTAGGAGATTTAAGATCCAAGATAATTCAAAGGAAAGGATCCAAAGTTCATGCTCAGGAGATGGAGAATCTTATGCTTTCTATTGTGGTTAAACTTTGGTGGGAAGAATGTTTCAGACTTTGAAGTGTTGATTTTTTTATTTGTTAGTAGGTAGTACTTAAGAAAAATGTTTTTGAGGGTTTTGCAGTTCTTCAGTGTAGCCGTCATGGAAATTAGGATATCATCAGGAAAGAGCAGATGGTTGGTGGAGAAATGGTTAATGGAAAAGAGTACCAAGGAGCCACTTTGCTCAGCTTGGCGAATGAGGGTAGAGAAAACTTGCGAGAGATGAACAGATATGGAGATATGGGGTCCCCCTGCCGGATACCACAGGAGGCAAGGAATGGTTGTGATTGTGTGCCATTAATGTTACATGAGAAAGTAGTAGTAGTAATGCAGGTGGTAACCCAACTGATGATTTGGAGGGGAAGTTCATGAGTTTGAGGGCAATAAGGATAGCATTTCAAGATAGTCTGTCAAAGGTCTTCTCCATATCAATTTTGATTAACAAGTTTTTCCTTCTACCAGATCTCATTGAGTGGGCGATCTCTTGTGCAATCAGAATGTTATTCTGAATAGATCTATTAGCCACATATGTAGACTGAACAGGATCAATTATATGTGTTAGAGTCAGCTTAATTCTATTGGCAATAATTTTAGAGATGACTTTGTAAAGCACATTGCAGAGAGCAATAGACCTAAAATCAGAGACAGTGATTGGATTAGGCTTCTTGGGAATGAAGATGAGTGATGTGTGATTCCACTCCGGGAGTAATGAGTTAGTTAGGAAGAAGGAGGAAATATGTTGAGTGATTTGAGGACCAATAATGCTCCAATTATGTTTATAGAATTCAATAGTGAATCCATCAAGTCCAAGAGCCTTACCCGGGGCCAAGCTTCAAATAGTGTCCTTAATTTCCTGAGCAGAGATTGGTCTTATAAGAGATGGGTGCAGATCAGAAGGGAGGGTGGGAAGGATTGGCCAGGAGGTAATGTCAGAGTGGTTGTTATTTCCAGGGTCCCATAGAGATCTATAATGATTGACAAAACAATTCCTGATAGCAAGGTCACTAATGATCTTATTACCCTCCTGGTCATTGAGATGAGTAATGGGATTCCTCTTCTACTTAATGAGTGTGGTAAGGTGAAAAAATTTGATATTTTTATTTCCATCCCTCTGTCAAGATACTCTGGCCTTGCTCCACCATTTGATACTAATCTGTCTAAGCAAAGCAGCATGTAAACCATAAAGAGACCTAAGTCTATCAAGGTCATGGTCATAGAGAGGTCTGACAGAGTCCCTAAGTTCAAGTTTATTGATATCCTCTTTTGTTTTTTGTGCTCTTAACTCAAGTTTACCAAGTTCCTCTTTGTTCTATTTTTAGTGTTTTATGTTTGATATCCCTCAGAGTCTTGTTGAGGGATCAGGAGCCTTGAGTCAGCTTAGACCAAGATTGTTGGACAATAGGGCTGGCCTCAGGGTACTCAAGCCAGAAATGCTCATACCTAAATGGTTTATTTTTTAGAGGGCACTGAAGATCAGCAGAGAAGAGGAGAGGGCATGATCAGATGCACACCTCTCCAAGGTCCTAAGAGAGATATCAGGATAATGGGTTAGCCAGTGATGAGTGACTAAGACACGATCAAGGCGACATTGAATTCTAGCAGGACCCTTCCTATTATTACACCAAGTATATTGAGTACCTATGGGTTGCAAGTCAACTAGTCCATGTGTGAAGATGAGGTTCTTGAGAGATGTAACAGAATTAGTCCATAAGGAGGAACGGAGAGGGGGACTAGTACTAGCATAAACAAGTATAAACAGAAAAGAGAAATCATTCACAGTCATCAGTAAATGTAAAGCTTGTGAGTCTGAGTGTATACGTGTTACCTTCATATCACCATTACACCAAGCAATGTGGATTCCACTAGAAGAATTGGAATCCTCAATGCTGATCGAATTCCATGCATTGCCTAATTTCTTAACAACTTTACTAGCATTATCAGAATTAGCATGAGATTCAACTAAAGCTATGATATTAGGGTTATGACTACGTATGAGGTCTTTGAGCCTATCACGTACCTTGCTCCTCAGAGCGCCTCGGCAATTCCATGAGATTATACACATGATGGGGTGCTTGGGGGAGGGCCATATTCTAACACAAAGGGAGAGACAAGAGTGTCAATAGATTTTGAAGGGAGTGTTTTTTTCGACTTACCTTGCTTACCTCTCCCTATGGCCTTCCGAGATTGCAGGACCGATGGGGACGGCGAGAAACGCCGCATCGCCTTCCTTCTTCGCTCCGTCCGCGGTTAGGGAAGAAGGCCAAGATCATCCTCATCAGGATCCTCCTCCATCTCCACCTGCGCATCCGCTATGACATGGCTATTAGAGGGGTTAGCAGAGTATTCGCCAAACTTCTCAAGTGCATGACGCACCAAATCATCGTGAGGCCAGGAGGAGGAGTGGTGTGAGGGGGAGGAAGATTTGGAGCGAGGATGGATTGGGGATGGAGAGTGAGGGCCGGCCGCGGAGAGAGAGCAGACCGCAGAGATATTAGGTTTAGTGATAGTGGGGGTGGGGATATTGAAGGTCCAGATGCCCCGGTGGAGGAGGACCCTCGGATCAGAAGGGTGGGATCTGGGCCGCCCAATAAGTCAAAAAAATCTTGGGATGTGTCGCATGGGGGGTCACGTGGAGGGATATCATGTGGGGGAGAGTTAGGACAGACAGCACGTGAGGTTGAGTTAGGGCACAGCTGCGAAGCATCAGGGCCGTCCGAACAATTGGGGGGATCCCAAGGGGAACCTGATCGCTCAGAACGATCGGAACAAAGGCCTGGCGGCGGCGCTCCCTTGGAGCTGCCAGGCCGCGTAGATCGATCCGAAGTTACGCCCGGCGATGACCTACGAGAACGGCTCCGACCGCGGGCCCCCGCGTCCTCCTCCATCCCGGGCGTGCCCACATCCATGGACCATAGAGCAGGACACCAGCGGGGGTGGCATTGGCCACCAACGGTGCCTTAGCCAGGGAGCATGCCTTGAGCCGATGATCGACGCAACCACACCTAAAGCAAAAGAGAGGAAGGTTATCATAGAGAGCCTGTTGAAAGAAATGTGAACCATTCGGCACCTAAATCCAAACGCCCTGCTTCATAGGTTTGGAAATGTCCAGTTCCACACAAACACGCGCTCCATCAGAAGTGGGCAGATCCTCCATCTTCAGGACTTGGCCGAAGTTCTCAGCAAGCCGCCGGATTGAGGCGGTGTTGCACAACTCCCAAGCTAGGCCCAAGAAATGCATCCAAATCGGGAGTCTCTGAAGCTGATCCTCACAGGGACGAAAGAATGAAGAGGTTTGGGAGAGCAGTAGAGTTGTTCCATTTATCGTGCACAGCCCCTGCGAGAGAATATGCAAGCGCTCTTCAAGATCGTTGAAGATGAAAAGAAAGTACACATTACCTCTATCGATCAGCCGGACGGGATGAGCGAGGGCCCAGGACTGGTCGATGTGCACCTGAAGAAGCTCCACAGAGATACCGCGACCCAAAACATGGCTTGTAAGACTATATTTCACCTCCAGCACCCGATCGGCGATGTCTGAGGCCGGAATAGATATCACATTAGAGATGCTTTCCTTCATAGCTCGTAACTGATGAGCAGAGATGCTCTGATGAGTAGGAGGAGATTTATGGTTTCCACGGACCACATCGGCCCAATTAAGATTACCGCGGGGATGAGAGGGGAGAGGCAAGAGCGAAGGAATGTGAGAGGAGCTAGTGGAGGATGGCGGAGGTGGTGGGAGGGGGTGGATGGACGAGGGTGGAGGGGGGGTGGATGGAGGCGGCGGCATGAGTTAGGGCCGCGGAGGAGGAGGGGGGAGGGAGGAGGGGGGTTTTGCAGCGGACTATACTATTACATCATTAAGTTAGTATATGAATGGATTTCTAGTTATCATCCTAAATGGAGTTTGAGGTGAAGTCATCACTCATGAATGCTCCGTTGACAATTACAAGATTGCTTTATGTATATCACTCATTCACGAAATAGGGCAATCAATTTGTTTATTATATGATTCTTTTAAATATATAATTATGTGATCTATTGAAGTTATAAGTCGTTGTTTGTAAAAAAAATCGATAATTATATCATTATTACAAGTTATTTAACATGTAAATTTTACTAGACCAATTTGTTAAAATAATCATCTTGTTGATTATATTTGACATTATTATTTTTATTATAGTTCCTACATGTATGTGAATTATTGAGTATATGTTAGTTATTTTAAAAATGTTATTTTGGTTGTTTAGTTTGCTATTTTTATCATGGATTTTTTCTTCTAATCTCCCTGAACTATAAACTTTTTTCGCGTCTATCCATAACTTTCGTATTTTTCGCAGAGCTCCTCTGAATGTCGTCCACTTAGGTCCATTTGTTAATCTCTGGTAACTTTTCAATTAATTTTCATTACTTTGAATTTATAAAATGATCCAATTACCCTCGTGCATCTAGGTCAACAAAGAAAAGGGAAAGCTTACTTATCTGAACTTTGTGAGAGCAATTTGGTCATTTCATAAATTAAAATAATGAAAATTGATGGAAAAATTAATAGAGGTTGACGAATGGACCTTGATGCACGGAAAATCATGCATTAGTTTAGGTTATTTGATTAGCATTTTAGAACGTTCTTATGTTTAGAAAAGAAGAGCTTTGATTTGTTTTCATATAATTTCATTTAGATTTGAAATCTATCTGAGTCTGAAAATTATTCATGGCATGAGAAAACATCGAAATCAACGCAAGAAAAGACCTAAAACAGTTCAGAAGACTGTCATGACCGTGACAGTTATTTTCATGGCCGTGACAGGAAGATATTGCAAGCAGAAATATGGTTAAGTTACTGTCACAATCGTGACAGTTCCTGTGATAGACATTTTCTAGCAAAAATTTGGCTAAGTATTTTTCAGCTTTGACAGCCTTCTGTCACGACCGTGACAGAGTCTTTCACAGCCGTGACGACGGTCGGTTAGGCCGTTTTAAAGCCATTTTTATCTACTTTTTGAATATATTTTTAGTTTCTTTCATTGGGGGACGAGGAAACCTATAAAATGAGACAGAAGTGGGTTTGAAAAAACATCCCTGAAGCGTAGTTTTGAAGCTTAGAAAGAGAAGTGCGAAGACAACAGTGAAGCTCTGCCGAAAACTCGAGAGAGGACGCGCTTAGCCTATGCTATAGTTTTTTATTTCTTTTTCCTACATTTTTATTCCAGATTTGATGTTGTTATTCTCAGATTTATTCTTTTATTAGGGTCATTCTAGTTGAATCTTATTTGTGTATTGGATTCTTCTTAATATTAATTTGATTTGAATCTTTAATAGCATTGCAATTTCACATTTAATGTTTTCCTTTGATTACATGATTTGTGATTTAATTGCTATCTGAGAAGAAGTTATTATTTTTATAATAGTTTCTATGATTGATCTTACTTATTGCATGTCACAATTAGGAAAATCGAAAGAGACCTAATTTGTGTAGTTATTAAGGTGACTTGAGAAAGTCCTTAATATTAATTCCGATTTTAATGCATCTTTTGATTAATTAGATTAGTTAAAAATTGAAAGGATTGATGTATTCTAATTATTTCTTAAGATAGTAGTTAAAGCCTAAAATATTGGTTAATTAAATTTGGGAATTCACTTTATTATTGATTCAACTAATTCTAAGTTGAGAAAATTCATTACATTCCAGTAGTGATAATTAGGTGTCTTAATCATCAAATCATTATTTCTCCAAGTGATCTTTTCCTTTATTTTTATTATTTTCTTTTTATTCACATCCGAACTCATATATTTTCATAATTTCTCAATTAACAAGGTTAAAATAAAATCTAAGTTATTAACCGTTCTCGTTACTTGAGCGACTAGTGCACTTGCTAGCGTTTGCTACCAATTTTACACGCATCAGACCTTAATGGAAAAAGCGGCATAGTTTATGGGAAGTTTGCGAAAAATACGAAAGTCGTGGATAGACATATAAAAATTCATAGTTCGTGAGAGTTCAAAGGAAAAAATCCTTTTATCATTTAATATTATTTTATTTATAAAAGTCTATATACATGAATAATTTGAATTAAAGATTTTTGCTAATTAAAATGAATTCAAGAGTTTGGAATAAAATTCATCTTAGCATAAAAAGTTCCAAAATATTTTTATCCTCTTTTAATTAGTGAACTTGGAGAGCATTATTCTTGGCTCCGCCTATCAATATCTATAATAATATATCAATTCTATAAACAATAAATAATTTATAAATAATTGTATGATTACGCTAAAGAATTTATACTATAATAATTAACAATTAGTAATAAATAATTGATCAATTATAATAATTATTCATACTATCAATTTAGTGATGACCAACCAATGTTAATTGCTACAGTTAAAATTATCATAATCAATAATTAATTGATCATAAGTGAATACCTTATTTAATAATTATCAATTTATCTATCAATCATAAAAACCGCAATCTATTATACATTAATCACAAGGACACAATTAACTATATATCAACTACAATTGAACATGTTTCTCATTTCTTCTCGAGAAATAAGAGGCTTTGCAGAATTGTGTTCTATTTCATGCGTGGTAATTCCGCTAAGATTTCTTCGTTAGTTGGTGAAGAATCAACACAAATCGAATTTTTTGAGAAACGTGTCGAGAGAGAATTGGATTGAATTAGACAATGTGTGGTATAACAAGGTACCAAATTTATTGTCAAATATTCAATATGATTTCACAAAATCTATTTTGGGTGATTCAATTATCAAATTAATTATTCATCAACCGATAAACCTCTCCTGGCATTAACGTAAAATCGGTCCATCGTCGATATGATATGTTGAATTTGGATCGCGCGTTGTGACTAATATGATGGGTGAAAATGTTTGTTAAAAAAAAATCTTTTCATTAATGAGTACTAATTTATTAATGAAAAGATTTTTCTTTATGTGATTGCGAAACTGATGTGTTTCTTTCTTTTCAATGTTTAATAGGCACAGAAAGTATAGATCTCCACTAAGGGTTATCTCACATATTGCACCTTCACGGTTTTCAATAGTGAACTTGGTGCCTTATTCTTCAGAAATATTCACTCGTTGCCTGATGGCTACCTTCATCGACGCCATGTCCATGATGCAATTGATTTAGAACAGCAATAAAAGGACAAGTCTCAACAAAGGATACAACAACAAACAGATAGATGTTGAAGCTGCAGCCTGATATAATGTTTTAAGAAAAGTTTAACTGGTGTCAAAGACACATTTAAGTCACCAGGAAGCCTCACCTCTGATATAAATTTCTCAGCAAAGTTCTAGTTGTTGCAGAGATATATGTAGGGGTGTTCACAGGTCGGGTTGATTCAACCCGACCCGTGAACAAATTCGATTGGTCGGATCGGATTTGTTCACGGATCAGGTTGGACTCAACCCGTGTGGTTGGGTCGGATCGGGTCAAGGCCGTTGGGAATAGAAAATTCGATACCCTTTTTTCTTTTTTTAAAATTTTTTTGTCTTATTTGTTATATTTATTTTAATATAAAAAATTAATTAATATTTATTATAAAATATGTTTTTTTAATGTTTGAGCATTATTTTAATAATTAAAATGTTTTATTTTAATATTTTTTTCATTTTAAATCAACTATAAGACTAAAAATAAGTAAAAAAATTAAAAAATAATAATAAAAGTCGGATTATCGGATCGATTCGGGTTGGGATTTCCCTACCCGTACCCGTACCCGATCCCCCATCGGATTGGATTCGGGTCGGGTCGGATTGTCGGGTTCACTGGGTCGACCACCCCTAGATATATGGTTCTTTTATCAATACATATTTTTTTATTTTTAGAAAATTGATCAGGGCATTTTTATATGTTTTCAGAATCACAAAAATTACGGAGGGAATTTTGTTTAAGCAATAATGAACTGTGTACCACTCCACCATCATCTACTAGAAAAGATTAACTTCTTATGTATGCCCCAACACCAACATGTTGATATTCTCGTTGTTACTATATTTCACAAAGTACTTTTAACTTCTTGGATATTTAAGCTTTTGCACATTTGCTTTATGAGAACTTTTATATACTCAAAGGATCAGTAAGAACCAAACAGAACAGCACATATGAGAAATAAGAGAACTCTGTACAATATTGAGGCACATTTCTATTCCTGCCAAAGCCTGAAGACAAATCCCTCATATCTTTGCAAACGCCTCGTACTCCTGGCTGCAACAGGAGAGCTAGACCACCAGAAATCTCTCGAGTATGTAAGATTTGGTGTCCTTGGCATCAGGGAAGGAAGGGCTCACGGCTCTCCATCGTTTGCAAATGGAGGATTGCATCGAGTTGACATCATTACCTGAAGGCTTGCTGCAACGACTGGCCAGCCCTGAAAGGTTAATTATCAAAGGCTGTTCTGAACAACAACAACAAAGCCTTATCCCATTAGGTGGGGTCGGCTACATGGATCATACGACGCCATATTCGTTAATCCATGTTCATGAGATTCGACAAGATTTTACGCTGACTATCGGGACCTAACACAACCATCCTCCTTTATTTGGACTTGAAACCGGCTATAAAACAAAGGTTGTCCTGAAGTTGAAAAGAAATGTGCAAGGAGAGAAGGATACTGGCAGTTGGCGCCTGACATCCCAGATAGATAAATAGGAATCACAACAGGTGCCCATGTAGCACAAAGCTTAGCCAATCTTTCCAAGTTGTACTCAAAGTTTCGTATGGAATTTTATATGGACGAATCGCAACCCGTGTTTGATCGTGTTAAAGGTCAACATGCCCGTTTTAAAATCGTGTCATGCCAAGTAGCAAGTCCAGACCGAATAGTGCGCCTTTTTTCCCCTAAGTTTTGGACTAATAAAAAATAAAAACATATAATAATAATAATAATAATAATAATAATAATAATATGTTACATTGAATCAAGCCAATCGTGCTAGAAAATGGACCTGAGAAAGTTGTGAATTTGCGAGGGTGGAGAAAATGGACTAGAAACTAAGCCCTTTTTCGTGCTGGAGCTTCTGCAAAAAATTTAAAAGCTTATTTCTGATTACCGAATAGGAAAGCTTTTCAAAACATTTCCCACAAACACATGGATGAAAAACGAACCAAAGTTTTTTTTTTCTATCGAAATCGTTGATTCAAACAGACCTAAGTAATTTATCTTACAAAACCTGTGGAGCTGTCTTCTAAGCCCAAACAAATACTATGGTTCAATTTTTTTTATGGGTTCAAACGGCAAAAATGGACGACTCAATATAGAAAAAAAGGTTCTGCCACATGTTACATAATATTCGATAGGAAAACTTGATCTCATCACCCTTCTCGCCAACTAGTTCCGCTTACTCTCACTACTGCAATGTGGGTGGATTGCAACACTGTGAAACTAGTAGAATAATAGATGTTTAGATGATTCATGCCAGTACAAGTTTGCTCCCACAGTAATGACTAGTGGCTCGAGAGAGTTTACTTCTTTCAGCTGTTGTCCATGAGCTCTGTGAAATTTACGATTCCTGAATGAACATACGGGCACTGTCCAAACTCACTTCTTCATATACCTAGCGCCCAAAATATAATTAGAGTGTTGATTTAAAATGCATACAAAAGAAAAATAAAAAAGTAACAAATACTGTAAAAAATACACAGGTCCTTAAACTTACAAGCTTATTATGAGCCTTCTTGAAGCCCTCGCAGAACTTTTCTGCTTGTACTCTTCCAACCTGCAGCAGTTGAAAGCAAAACAGTAATCACAATATTGAAAAGATATATGCCTTAAACTTGATGAAACACAAGAATTATTTAGGAGTGGTAGAGAGTCGGGTTTGGTCAAATCTGAATTCAATTCAAAACTTTTTGGATTGGGTCAGATTGATAGGGTTGACGAGCCAGGTCCGACTCATTCTCGCCCCTATATTTACTAACAAATACATATATAAGAAAGAGTACACTATTTATACAGAAGTCAGCAAGACTCTACAATTGGACACTTTATTTTTGCAGTTAAATTTGGTTTCATTAGTTCGATTTTAAGTATATCACGTTCATTTCATAACATGCAAAATGTACCCATTCCATTGGATTAGTGACTGTCACAAATACAGAGGCAGGGCAATAGAGGAGAGAAAACATGTCCAAAAAAACAGAGACTATTCTCGTTGTTAATTTATTTTTAGGTTTGCATTTAGAGTTTCATATCAAAATAATTTAGTAATATAGAATAAAATATCAATAAATGAAAAGTCAACATATAATAAAATCATCATTTCTCCCATTGCTGACTGGTTCTTAGAGAAACAATAATCATTAATGTTAATTAAAATAAAAAGAAAGCTACCAATAGAACCCCAACCCTATGCCAATACTGCATACCTATCCTGCATTTTTTAAACATTTTTAGACACAAAGTCCAAAGTCCAACGATGTAAGAAGATGAGTTTTATTTAACCTCCCATTCCATTCCTAGGCCAATAAGTGCTACAAAGATCGAGCAAAATTTGATGCCCTTTTCAGGATTAGGTCAGTGGATGTTTCATCACTGATGAAGCTATTCAGATTACATGCTGCATTTGGTCCCTCAACCTCCTCACTAGTAAATCCAAAGCAACGTAAGATTTTATTTGCAATAAGTCTTCCACTTCAGGAACCAAGCATCTAAGGATCAACATAAGCAAGATCATTAGCAAGCCCGGCCGCCCAGTTGGCTTTTTGGGCTTGGCTGTCACTTGTTTTGACAAACAAGTCAGGTTTAATATAAAAAGTTTGACTAATTGCTTTAAGAAAATCTTATCTATTTATGTAAGGGCTAGTCAACTAGCCAGTAAGGCCAAGTTAATATAATTTAAATCATGTATATTTTTGCAGTAATGTATTATGAAAAAACAGTTTTCATCAATAAGTGTGGCATTATGAGTTATGGCAGACCAAGATTTATGAATCTAGGCCAACCTATTATAAGTCCTAGACTTAGGGCATGTTTGGTATAGCTGATAAAAAGATAGATAATAAACATTATTGCTTATCAGCGTGGCCTACTGAGGCACTGGCGTGGCTTGGCATACTTTTCAATCATGTAAATATCCCACCATATATACCCAACTTTGTTACTTTATTTAGGAAACTTAAGAATCAGCTATCCGTAAGAAGCAATTATTCAAGGTCCAAACAGACCTTAGTGCATGTTTCTAGGTCACCAACGTCAAAGTATATGCATTTAACTTAGCAGCATCAGGGCTTAATTTCAAATATAAACTGGGCTGCTATCTTCTTAATTAATTGACAGTTAACGGGTGAGGTCAAAATAGCATGATATAACTAATAGTGACAAAGAAAATCCTGAAGGAGCAAGGGGTATGCCTAAGAAAATGACTAAAACAAGAGAGAATTTTAGCTCCTGTTCATTTAATATCAAGAGGTTATGCCTCAAACCATACAACAAATGTATAAACCTCTTTAAGGAGAAGCAAATGTAAAACCGAGTTTTAGGACACAAGAACATGAAGTAAGAAATACAACAACAACAACAAAGCCTTATCCCACTAGGTGGGGTCGGCTACATGGATCATACGACGCCATTCCGCTCTATTAGTAACCAAACCTTTCGGTATATTATTCACCAATAGATCTTGCTCTATTAGTTCGCCAAGTGTCCGCCTTGGCCTCCCTCTCCCTCTTTTAATCGGACTCCAGATTATTTGATCTACTCTTCTTACTGGCGCAAATAGTGAAAATGAAGGAATGGTAAAAAGTTGATTCATCGTGCAAACAAAATTCTACAACCTGGCAAACTCCAATAACTGGCCAAGCAGAAGAAAGAAAATGGGAGCATTCTAATTACAGTAATCATGCATGGAAATCTAGGCAAAACAAGCATAATTCATGTTCAATGCTGCTACATAAAAAAAAGTGTCCTGCTTGATGCATAGCAAACTGTTAAACGTTCGTCAACAGCAGATCAAGGTTGCTGAGACAAATCACAAGCAAGAATAACCAGAAGCCAATAAACAGCGCTTTACTACCCCCTTGTGTACAACATGTGCAGAAAAACCTTGATAGATGATATAGACGAAGTCTTTATGCAATAAACCTTAAATTATAGCTTAATTATCAATCAAAGATTCTCCAATTGTGTTTTTTTCATTTTAAAAGAAAAAGAAATTAGAACTCCGCCTATGTTTTATAGCCGGTCTCAAGCCCGGATAAAGGAGGAGGGTTGTGTTAGGCCCCGACAGCCAGCGTAAAACTCTGTCGAATCTCATGAACATGGATCAACGAAGGCGTCGTATGATCCATGTAGCCGACCCCACCTAGTGGGACAAGGCTTTGTTGTTGTTGTTGTTGTTGTTGTAAAAGAAAAAGAAATCTTGATCCTCCTCATTCTAAGATCATCAGGTGAAAGCAAAGTGAAGGATAGAAGCCTTGGGCATGAAATCGCATTGACCAAGATTTCCAAATTAGCCCCCACAATTGGCCACAATTGGAATTAGAAGAGACCAATTGGTGATATAATGATCCATTTCTAATATTACCTGAAGGAAACCTATTTTGATTTTCCAGTCTCTGAAGGTATGAAAAGTATTTGTACTTAACTAGACATCAAATTGGTGGTATACTAAGAGGAGCTTTGTGGAATAATCCATTTTTTCGAGTCTAAAGCATTATTCAACGAGTAATAGCACCTTATTCGAAGTGATAAAATACCAAACAGTGTTTTCAGAAAGTGAGGCACCTTCTTTTCAGCAGTCAACCTTAATTTCTCCCAGAATGAATCTGCCACAAACCAAAAGTTTTAGTGTTAATGCCAGTTTCAGCAAGCGGATATGTATCATTTTAGAGAGAGATCACATATTACTTTTCAAACTCAATCTTATAAGAGTTCCTTTCTTAAAAAAATAACAAAAATGCTGATGTATGAACAAGGCCGTAGTTCGATGATAGAGAATTTGTTCATCAAACAACATGTCTTGAATTCGATTCTCACCTTGCAACTTCATGTGCCCCTTTATTTATAATTTTAGTCTATTTGAAAGAGGCCATGAGAATCCTTTCATAACTTAAAAAAAGATTAATGTGCTCACTCACAAAAAAAGAGGTATAGTGTTTGTACATGAAGAAAGTTGCAAAAGGAGAAAAAGAACATTATCTTAGTTGAACTTTCCAATGCTTCAGACAGCACTGTTCATGTTTTTCCCTTTATTTCTGGATCATATGATGCAGAATTCCATTTCAATGCATATCATCAATATTTGGGTGGATTTCAGAGTATTTTGACATAGGTGTTTATAGTCATCACCAACAGAATAGGAAAATGAATCATGAAAAAAACATTGCTTTTTTTAAGAAAGAAAAATATATTGCTTTTTCACACTCTTCATATATACCCAATACCTTCAGAACCAAATGAGGATGAATAATAGAACAGTTTGAGGAAGAGAAAAACCATTAAAGGAAAGCAGTACCTAAAATAGCAGCTCTAGATACATCGACTTAATGAGGGATTCTTACAGAAGCATACTCAATCACAGAATCATAAGCTATAGAGAAATAGGATTAACCTTGATAAGCCTTAAAAACAAATGTAAATGTGCATATGATCGCATGCAAAGAGGCAGCCACCAATTGGTGAACACCAAAGTGTGATGTAATCACATGCATGTCGATGTGTGATGTCTTCTTATGCTAACAAAAACACACTAAAAGTTTTTTAATTTGATTCTTTATGTGTGCAGAAAATTTCCATCCACCATAGGGCTAATCATATTAATCAGGGATAAAGCTCTTAACTTTGACATGCGGCTTTACCTTCATTAGGGTCGCTAGTTGAATCTTCATAACTAACCCCAGCATTCCTTGTATCTTTCCACTCGATCCTCTATTTCAAGCACACGCAATGAATATCAGTCAAAAAAAGTAAAGAAAGAAAACAATAAAAAAACCTGCACAGTGCACATCTTAAAGCACCTCGTCATCATGCTGGGCCGATCGTGAAGTTGACGACTCTGTTTCAGCCTGAAATTTCATATTAATCAAGAACTTGTATCATATTCAGACGAAGGAAGCGAAACAATGACCGCATCCGACCCCATACTGAACGAACTGAACTCCCACTACAATTTTTTCACCGAAATAAAGTGCACTAAAAATGGATTAAAAAGACAGAATTTTTTTTTTCCTTACAGGACTATAACAAGCATCATTCAAGCCCTAAAATATGCAAAAATAATATCAGGAATAAGGGTACAAGGAAAGAAAAATACGCAATAGTTTCTGGATCGGACGACGGGGAAGAGCTCAAGAAGTTGCTGGAACTCGCGCTCGTTCATCGCGCCGACGCCGCTTCTTTCCGATCCGGGGGTCTCTTTCCCCTCTCTCTTGCTTCCGTTCCACCGCCTGCTCCAAGATGTGCTCGAGGAAAAAAAATTTATCGAGTGCGAAGAAAAATATGCGACCGCTTTTGCGTAAATCTCCCGGTCGCATCCCCGTAAATGTAACGACCAGATTAGTCCATTCCACCCCACTCATGGACCTTGAAACTAGGCCCATGAAGCGTGAACTCAAAGCCCAGAAAAACTCGAAGCAGGTGGCTTCCTTTTAGCTGTACATTTTTTTTTCATTTTTCCTTTATAATAATTAGACAATTAAAATGATTTCTCTTGTAAAATGATTATTCTAAATGTTTCAAAGATCTATAAATAAATATACAGATAAGATTATCACAAATTTATATATTTATATGTAATCATCAAGTTCAACTATCAAAACGCATTTTAAATTTATTTAAATCGAAAATGTAAAATGAACAATACCTTAATTAGCGAACCCTAAGGAGGAAGAATCAATAATGTAATGATTCAAAATTTTATAACTAAAGATTCCAATACATTATTTCATACGCGCAAGATATAACGTGAACTTATATGCATCTATCATTTGCACCTATCAGTTTTAAATTTATATGAATAAAAAATTCAAAACGAATAACTTTTTTATTCGGATTGATGTGTTATAAAAATATTTTGTGAGAATGATAGCAAGAGCTGACTTGAACTATGAACCAACACGAACGAATCGCTCAATATTCCACATGAGCAATAGTAAGAGCTGACTTGAAGTATGGACCAACATGAATGAATCGCTCAATCCTCCACATGAGCAGAATATAAAACTATATGATGAACTTATATATAATTATCCCCTTCAATTATCAATCATTTGAAACCCCTTCTGGTACTGGAAGCTAAATGGGTCTAGTAATACAGCCCTAAAATTATACTTCCTCACATTTCATTTATTCTTTCTAAAATGAAATTACAAAACATTTACTTGTTCCTTGCTTTTGTATTTTTTTTTTCATTTTATTCAGTTCTGTGGTTATCATTATTCATTTATCGAATCACAAATCCACATATCTTTCTTTAATTTTGTCAAGGTTGTTGCCTCTTATCTTAGATATACTCCTCTTTATATCTGCTCTCTTCTTTCACATGGCATGTGAGAGAGACAACTTGTAATGGGTCTGGAATTGAAGGCTGCTTTCATGCCACTCAATCGTCACATGGATGCGGTTCATTTACTATACATCACCAGCTCATGCCAAAAATTATTTAAATGGGCATACAAAATAAATTAACTACATATATATCATTCCAATATCTCCAATCACATATAATATCCCTAAATTATTACTAACATATACAAAGTCATAAAGCATTATCAACTGTAAATTAATTTAATAAAGATGACAATTAAATAAAAAAACAGCAAAATTAAGGGATAAATTATATCAAATGCCCTCTAACTTTCATTTTTGCTCAGTTTTGCCCTCCAACTTCACTTTGTAACAGCGATGTCCTCCATCTTTTAATTCATTTCACCCGATGCCCTCTTTACCTGAGATAGGTGGTTTCTCGGTGGTCGCACAACGTGACGCTGACAGGACATTTTTTCTTTCCTACGCGCTGATGTGGCAATATTAAAAAAATAAAAAAATTAATTAAAAAATAAAAAAATTGCCACGCGTGAGGTGGGAGTTCCCACCCCTCCAACCTCGCCGGCGTCTCGCGCGAGACGCCGACGAGGAGGCAGCGGCGGGAGAAGGGGGGCCTCGACCCCCCTTCGCGACCTCGCCGGTCCGGCGAGGTCGTAGAGGGGGGTCGAGGCCCCCCTTCTTCTCGCGCGCCGGCGACGGGAAAAGGGGGGCCTCGACCCCCCTTCGTGACCTCGCTGGTCGTCGGCGAGGTCGCAGAGGGGGGCGAGGCCCCCTTCTTCTCACGCGTCGATGGCGGGAGAAGGGGGCCTCGACCCCCCTCTGCGACCTCGTCGGCGAGGGGGGTCGAGGTCGCAGAGGGGGGTCGAGGCCCCCCTTCTTCTCGCGTGCCGACGACGGGAGAAGGGGGGCCTCGACCCCCCTTCGCGACCTCGTCAGTCGTCGGCGAGGCCCCCTTCTTCTCACGCGCCGGTGGTGGGAGAAGGGGGGCCTCGACCCCCCTCTGCGACCTCGCCGGCAGGGAGAAGAAGGGGGCCTCGCCCCCCATCTGTGACCTCGCCGACGACTGGCGAGGTCGCGAAGGGGGGTCGAGGCCCCCTTCTCCCGCCGTTGCTTTCTCGTCGGCGTCTCGTGCGAGACGCCGGCGAGGTTGGAGGGGTGGGAACCCCCACCTCATGCGTGGTAATTTTTATTTTTTAATTAATATTTTTATTTTTTTTTAATATTGTCACGTTAGCGCGTAGGAAAGAAAAAAATGTCCAGTCAGCGCCACGTGTGTGCCACGTCAGCTCGACCACCGGAAAACTGCCTATTTCAGATAAAGAGGGCATCAGGTGAAATGAATTAAAAGATGGAGAGCATCGCTGTGACAAAGTGAAGTTGAAAAGCAAAAGTGAAAGTTAGAGGGCATTTGGTGTAATTTACCCCAAACAAAAAAAGTCATATGTCCTCAGCCAATGATTGAAGCAACTGCCATAACGCCCATGACCAAGTGAACCCTCCACCCCAACCTCACTAGGCTCGCCGGCGCTTCTCCGGTCTCCGACTTGACGTCCCCGGAGCCACCCGCATCGCTGGTCGGTTTCGGGTTGTTGAAGTTGAACCTGTCCGGCGAGCCGTCGTCGTCAGAACCGGCGGGGGCGGGGGACGGGCCCGACGGGCTCTTGAGGCTGTCCGGCAGGCCCTGGCCGTAGGTGACGTTGATCATGAAGCGCTGCCCGTGCTGGCACTGCTCGCCGTCGTAGTTGCTGGAGAAGAAGTACGTGACGCGTGCTTTGAGCAGCGGCACGGCCACCGAGACCTTCTCCGCGCTGTACTCCGGCGCCCAGGCCGACCAGTCCACGGTGTCATCGACATCCCCCAGGTCGCAGTTCTTGTAATCGGTCGCGTTGTAAGTTTGGATCACGGTGTGGTTCTTGTCTGTGTTGAATACTGCAGCAGGAGAGAAGAAACTTTTGGCCCTCAGTGCAAAGCATTTGCAGAGATCATGCTGGTAATGGCAGCAGATTCCGAAGAATTTTTACAACTAAAGACAAGACAGTCATTCTGAAAAGAATTATATTGCCATATCCAAAAGTAAGAAGAAAAGTCAGACGGATTACATTTGATATGGTGATTAACAGTAACAAGTCTGGTGAGTTGGCAGAAGAATTAAAATGGTATGGTGAATAGTGACATAAAGCACTAGTTATCAATAATTGGACAGCGACACTTGTCCTAATTCGACATATCCAAATTTGTGTATTGAGATGTTTGGCCTCTGATTGCTGAACTAACGTCTGAAGAGGGATATCATATGTTTGGCCACTCCACAATAAAAAGAGAGAGAGAAAAAGCAATACATGTGATCACTATTGGTTGCAGATCACAAAAGATTATTCAAAACATGTGTTTCATGCTAGAAGTGTTCAAAAGTGAACGAAAACTTGAAGTAAGAAGATGCCTTTAAGTGTACATTGCAGAGTTGATTGAAACTGATCTTGCTTGAAACATACAATCTAAACAGAATCTGATGCCCGTAGAGTTTCAGAAAAGAAAAGAGAGAAATAAGAAAGAGTAGAAATCGCATCAGAAACAGCATAACTCCCCCATGCACAATGAGAAAAAAACAAATCCTGGTGAAGTGCTCATGAGTCCCATGCATGGGATCTTTATCTTAAATAGGAAAAAAAGTTGTGATGATTGATGAACATAAAAGAGGGAAGAAGATAACTTGTCGATTTCATCCCAAAAAAACAAGAAAATTCCATTAAGATGACATCCAAGAACAATACATGTACGGACTAGAGGAAAGAACATGAAAAGAAGGCTCATATGAGGCAATTTATCTTGGCCATCATAGCCAAGAATTAAAAGGTGCATCATCATTACTCACCAACATGTAAATGGAAATTATACGAGGGTCATCACAAGATGATTTCTAATTACAAGAATAGACAGACATCTCAGAACACAAGGGGGTTTCAGCTAACTGCAATTCAAATTGATCAACCAAATACTCACTGAGGAAATCTCCAAGGCTGAAGTTCTTTCCGGCCACCCATTTCTCATAGTCCAACTTCGGTTCCAGGAGGTTGTCATACCACCCCAGCGTGTCCCCCACCGTGTAGTTTTGATAGCCATAGGCAACCGAAGAACAGAGGACTACCAGGACAGAGCACAGGAGGACTCCCCAGAAGGTAACCCTGCAGTGGCTGCTCTGTTCCATGGTCTACTGGATATTTGAGACAGATATTGAGCGCTCAATATGACAAGGTCAGAAGTACGCGAGAGAGAGAGAGAGAGAGAGAGAGAGAGAGAGATTGTCTGATACTTGACTGAAGAGAAGTGGTACTAAAATGCTTCCAAACTACTTTTGTCTGGCCGGTGGAGCATTCCATGCTGTGACAGATAACTTTTTTTTTATGAAATTAAGGTCCTATGAAATTAAGGTCCTCAATAAGCAAGCAAGCACAAGTATGGTATTGGCACTTGCATGCTTTCCAGGGGTTACAGATACATCATCCAGTGGCGAGTAAGTTACCATGGCCTACTACCTGTCCGTAGGAGATGCCACATTTCCTTATACAAATTAACGAGCAATGTATCAAAGGGATTGAGGTGAAATGGTAATCGATTCTTCTAGTTTGAGCAACATCTAGAGTCACTTGGGGCGACTCAAAGTAGTTAAAAACTTGATCTACATTTTAAAATCTTAAGATTTTACAATATTATTGTTCCTTATCAATCTCAATTTTACTTTAAGAATCTCATGTTTAAGATCTTAATATGATTTTAATTTTAGTCATACAATCTTACGTTCTTATCCGATTTTATACGATCTCGTATGATTAATATAATCATTTAAATATTTAATTAAAAATATATTTATAATAATAAAAATTAATTTAGATGAAGTTTGTCGACTCCACCTAGTGGGATAAGACTTTGTTGTTGTTGTTGTAATTTAGATGAAGTTTAATATTTTTTCTTTATTTTAATATGTTTTATATAATTTTATTTAAGAATCAATAAAAAATAATTTATTGAGATATAATTTAATATTTAAATGTCGCAAATTTACAAATAATCAAATTTATTATTTTTAAAATAATTTTTTATCAATATCGATTCGATCGGATTAGTTGGACTCGATGGTGAACCAATTTTCCAACTTATGACCAAGGCACTCAATAGCGCGCAAGTTGAATAGTTGGCTCCGCTTCTCAGAACTGGACGCTGGCCATTAAAAAAATTAACGAGCAATATTATCTCAATGATTGTAGCAAAAAAATTTACTTAGCAAATAGTAACCAAATGATAATGTACTTGTGTTTGTTTACAGGAAGATTAAGAAAAAAAGGGTGTCACCCTCAATCTCTCTCCGTTAAACTGCATTCTTAATAGAGAAAAGAAAACAAATTCAAGAAGAGTGATTCAACATCCGGAAGAGTTTAATTTCATGGCGCAAATTCCTTTTAACGTGTAATTAAATTTTGCAACATTTTCCACTAAATTGAATTCTACTTCCAAAGTAAGGGATCAAAGATTTTAACTGTTGCCATGATAGGTGCGAGAACTAACAAGGACAAAAGAGTGGTAATTTATCAGAATAGGTATAATAAAACAATTTGATGGAATTTAATTGACAAGGACAAATTTGTAAGTAAATATCACATATGAAGTTTCATTCTTATGTCTTATATAAATGAGTTTTCATGTGCCCTACATACGTGATAAATATAGGAGGGCTGTGTGAACTAAACACTGTTCTAGATTAAACATTTTTTTTGAGTATTTTATGATATTGTCTTATGGTAATTTTACAAAAAAAATGTATAAAATAGACGTTACCGATGTGAGTGGTATATTCTGAAATCTCAAGTTCAATTCTTTCATAATTTCACTGAGTGACAACTAAAAAATATTTTTTTATTTTTTTAATATTAAAGTTTAGGAAATTGAATTTTTTATGTCAATATGCCTAAATTATGGTACTTTGTAACTGAAATTGTGAAAGAAGAAAAAAAATGAGAAAAAAAAAGAAAATGAGAATTCGTGATCGAAGTAGAAGATTTAGATAGTCCAAGTATATAGCCCGTCACTTGTTATCGCATGTTAAAATTTTATTCTGATGAGAGTTATTTTAAAATTGTACTTTTTTCGATAATTTTTTTATCTATTTCTTTCTTATTCACACTAATTAAAAAATATTATGTTAAATCTCTCGTCTTCTTTCTATTTTATCTATTTCATGTTATTTTAATTAACACTTCATATTTCTATTATTTGACATAAAGATTATTAAAAACTATTAATGATATTTTTTAAATCAACCAAGTGATTAAAGCATATCTTGAGGCCAATCAATAAGGAGATCAATTTTATATATCAATATAAGCGACGATGTATTGAACTCATTGATATCATGCGAAAATAAATGTCTTAATTAATTTTTTTAAAAAAAATTAAGTCATTGAAAAGAATAAATTTGTTTTATTCTATAGTATTAACAGTATTATTCATCCTATTTAGAAATGAATAAATTATTTGAATGATAATGAATATAGATCTTACTCGATTACTTCTTAATGAATGATAATGATATCTCCTAAATTAGGAGGATTAACCTCTTAACTCACTCCCAATGGCATTGAAAGTAATTTTATTAATTTTATTGGGCAATTTAAGAATGTGAGTGTTAGGAGGATTTTTAAGTTTAATTTTTAAAAGGATTTAGCATTTTTGCAAAAGAAAAAGGTAAAGGTAGTGGTGGTGGTGGAGCGGTTGGGAACCGTGTCGGCAAGTCAGAGGTATCGTGCCACGTGAGCGGTAGCTGTAAGGGGAAGGTTTCACGATTCTGCCGTGGCCCCCCATGGGCGGTGCAAGTTCGTATCAGCTGCGCCGCGCCTAAACGCACAACAGCAGATGCCACCAACAGACAATCGCAGAACCGTTTTGTGGGGCCCGTAACCAAACATCTAATAAGGCGCAGAGAGCTCGAGTGGTCCCCGAGGGACAGAGCGCACCTGATCCCGCGTGCGGCGCCCGGAAATAACTGCTGGCGCACGTGTGCCGTGTGCTGTCATCCACTTTTTTTTCGTGCGGTGTCTTCTTTGCTATATTATTTTAGGGGTGAGCAAAATCGGGTTCGGGACCGGCAGATCCGATTTGTTTCGGATTTTTGAAAAAGGGAACTCGGTCCCGGTCCCGACCGGAACAAAAATTGAAAAATTTTTATTATTCGGTTTGTTCATAAATAAAATAAAATAAAAGTTAAAATAGGAAAAAAATTAATGTCATTATATAAATATAATAACTATTAATTAAATTATATATATGATAATATAAAATAATGTATATTTAAGATATATATCAAATAAAATATAATTTTTTATTTAAAATAAATATAAATATACTATTTAAAAATATTTTAATATTAATATAATATATTTAACCGGATCGGGATCGAGTCCGGATTATTAAAACTCAGATCCGGTCCCGACCGGATCTCATGTAATCGGGTTGGAAAAAAATCCGGATCGGGCCGGGCAGGAGCTCCCCTATATTATTTGATATTTTGCAAAGAAAAATTATAGTTTAAGAAAGGGAGAGATGTCAGTCATGATAACCAATGATTGATCGAACTATAAAGATTGCCAAAAAAATCTTGTTAATTAATTCCTAGCTGGCATAACATTATTGAAGCGTTGGCGCTGACCTGTCTGGCCTCCAGAATCACAGATCACCACGATTTTGATTGTTGCAATATGTCAATTATTCAAAATTATCATTGATTTCTTTAAAAAAAATCATTATTCTAAGATCGAATACATTTATATTGCGTTTAATCGAATTATTCTTTTGAATAGTTGAATTGACGTATTAATTATTTGGATAAAGTTAAGAAACTAAATAATTGATGTGATAAAAATAAATGTGATGAATTAATTATAGTGTATTTGAATTAAAAATAGATATTATAAATATAAAATATATTATTTATAATTAATATATATGTATGTGTAAAGTAAATTTTTGTATGGAAAAAAATGTTAAAAATATATTATTTAAATATAAAAACCATTGTTTAATAAATTATATTTAATAATAAATTTATAATCAACATAATAAGTAACAAATAATGGTATAATATTTCTTTATTATAAATTGGATACCATTGTCCTTAGCTGTCATTTGCCAAGTAAGTTTCATTTCATGACGGGGTAAATTACACCAAATGCCCTCTAACTTTCACTTTTGCTCAGTCTTGCCCTACAACTTCACTTTGTAATAGCGATGTCCTCCATTTTTTAATTCATTTCACCTAATGTCCTCTTTACCTGAGATAGGCGGTTTTCCGGTGGTCGAGCTGACGTGGCACACACGTGACGCTGACAGGATATTTTTTCTTTCCTACGCGTTGACGTGGCAATATTAAAAAATACAAAAATTACCACCGGCGCGTGAGAAGAAGGGGGGGCCTCGCCCCCATCTGCGACCTCACCACCGGCGGCGAGAGAAGGGGGGGGGCCTCGACCCCCCTCCGCGACCTCGCCGGTGGGGTCGAGGCCCCCCCTTCTCCCGTCACCGGGGGTCGAAGCCCCCTTCTTCTCGCGCGCCGACGACGGGAGAAGGGGGGTCGAGGCCCCACCTTCTTCTCGCGTGCCGACGACGGGAGAAAAGGGGTCGAGGCCCCACCTTCTTCTCGCACGCCGGCGACGGGAGAAGGGGGGGCCTCAGCCCCCCCTTCTCCCGTCGCCGGCGCGCGAGAAGAAGGGGGCCTCGACCCCCTCTGCGACCTCGTCGGTCGCCGATGAGGTCGTAGATGGGGGGTCGAGGCCCCCCTTCTCCCGTCGTCGGCGCGTGAGAAGAAGGGGGCCTCGCCCCCCTCTGCGACCTCGCCGGCGAGGTCGCGAAGGCGGGTCGAGGCCCCCCTTCTCCCGCCGCTGCCTCCTCGTCGGCGTCTCGCGCGAGACGCTGGCGAGGTTGGAGGGGTGGGAACCCCCACCTCACGCGTGATAATTTTTTTATTTTTTAATTAATATTTTTTTATTTTTTTAATATCGTCACGTCAGCGCGTAAGAAAGAAAAAATGTCCTGTCAGCGTCACGTGTGTGCCACGTCAGCTCGACCATCGGAAAACCGTCTATCTCAGGTAAAGAGGGCATGAAATGAATTAAAAGATGGAGGTCATCGCTGTTACAAAGTGAAGTTGAGGGCAAAACTGAGCAAAAGTAAAAGTTAGAGGGCATTTGGTGTAATTTATCCGACAAACAATTATGCCCTGGTGAAAATCTTAGCAATCGATGTCCTGGTTAAAAAATATTCTCGATTTTTTTAATGATATTTAAAAAAAGGATCATTTTTAGGGGCTATTTTTTTTTTACCCTTTTGAAAATATAGTATGTGTTCAATTTGTCCATCTTCTAACAGTAATATTAAAATTCAATCTAGTTACCAATTTGACTTATTAATAAATTTTTCCCCAACAACATTGAAACACCAAGCACACAACAGAGGAACATTAGATTATATATTGTTTTATGGCAATTGGTGGATTCAAAACAGAAATGGAGGTGGCACCAACTATTAATTTTGCAAACATATCTTACTTGTATAATTTCATGACAACTCGACATTTAGGCACCTTGGTACACAAAGCGGTTTGTGATAATTCGATGGAATAATACTTTGTATTTAAGTCAGTAGTTGAAAAGTAGCTGTTAGAAGTTGTAGTCTTGTAGACAATGCTTTATACTAAAAATAAATACATACATTTGGTTGGCTTGTGAGTCATTAGAATATCTCAATAATTTTGAAAACATAATCAAACGCCATTAAATTAATTTCATTGAACTTTATTTTTTACAAAATCATCTTAAAATCATCCTTTTAACTCCTCCAATAAATATCTCTATTTTTTAAAAACAGAATATAAATATTCTATTGCTTTTTATCATTTTTCCTTATTTAATTATATATATATTAATAATAATAAACTAAATATATAATAAAATATTGCAATTATAAAATATAAAACTTATTCTTTTTCAACCAATAATAATATAATTACAATCCTATATTCTTTAGAAGAAATTTTAATATTTCTAAAAAATATGGTAGCTAACGTTTGCAGCCAACTAGTGGGTTCATTATCTCATACTCACTCACTCAAGTGGAGTTGGTGATGTGTTGTTTTTTCCAGTCGCTGAATCAAATGGCTTTCGTAAAGGTTCTGTTGACAACGAAGTTGACATAATTTTAATATAAAAAATAATTATTATAAAATGAACACATAATAACCGAATTAATCACGCTATTTCCCCCGTTTTTTTTTCCTTACTCTATTAATCTTGTGTGAATTAACTTGTGTAGTATAAGTAAAATGGTCAAAGTATCATTTGAGTTTTTTTTATTGCCATTTGTTGTAACTGCCATGCAATTGGCTACCTGGCACTACACCACATTTGCCTTCATAAGATTATTATAATGCTTCATTTTCTTTAGTCAAGTTATTCCATTCAAACATATAAGACCACTAGACCATAGACGTAAAATTATTGGAGTAATATTTTATCGCCACTAAAGTTTTATGATAGTAAATTTTTAGCTCAATGAAATATATATAAGTGTTGTGTTTTCAGGAAGCATCTTTTCTTGAAAAATGCTGGAAGGAAAATAGTTAATATGAAGAGTGCTGTTTGATACATTTCAACTACTTTGTCATAGTTCGAGTTCCGAATAGGGCTGAGCAAATTCGAGACTGAGCGGATTTGGTCCCGACCCGAATTATGTCGGGTCAAAAAAAATTTGAACCGGTATTAGATCCGAACCCAGCCGGATTTGATTCTGGGTCAGACCCAGCAATTCGGGAAAGTCACCGAGTTTGCGGCCGAAAATGGATCGGTTCATCATGCTCGGCGCCCGGATCGGCCGCTAGTGGCCAAATCTGCGCAGATCTGATCGCCTGGCGGCCGGATTGAGTGCCTGGCGGCTGATCCGAGTGCTTGGCGATCGGATTTGACTACCAGGCGGCGGAATGTGGCAGCCGATCCGGCTCCTGGCGGTCGGATGTGGTAGCCAGGCACCGAATCTAGTCGCCCGACGGTCGGAGGAGAGAGGGAGTCAGGAGAGGGAGAGGGCTGTCGGAGGAGAGACGTTTGTCGGAGTCGCCGCTGTCGTGAGAGAGAGGGAGAGGGTGTCGAGCGAGGCGTGAGACGATGAGAGAGATGAGAGAGAGAAAGTCGTATGTGAAATGAAAGAAAAAAATGGCCGGCGAGTTTATATAGTGAATAATAAATTGGGTCGGGTCCGGATCGAGTATCCGCACTGCAGACCCGGTCCTGACCTGAAACCCATCGAATTTTTCATCCATTAGACTCGGACCCGGACCAGATCTTGTCCGGACCGGATTTTTTACCCGATTTTTTTTAGTCGGTGCAATCCGGATCGACTCGGACCGTGCTCAGCCCTCGTTCAGAATTTTTTTTTAATCTCTCTTTACTTTTGTCATATGAGCCAACATGCACGTTGATTAAAAAATTGTTTTAGTAAAAAATAATAATATTTCTTAGAATAAATAAAAATAACGAAACAATATAAAAAAATACAAAGTAAGCATTTTCACTGTAGGAGTAAGATAAACTAGTTCTCACAATGAAGGCGAAGGGAGGAGGGTGTTTTCGTCACTTTGACCGATGAGTTTGGATTAATTTTGGTCCACTAAACACTCGCTTTAATGGGCTGGGCCCATTCCACTTCGTAATGTCAAAGTTGTTCGAACTTGGCTTTTCTTTTCTTTCGATTTTCCTTTTTTTTTTGGGAAGTGAAGAGTACTCGTTCACGCATTTATATGAAAACAAAAAAAAATCCCATATTTAATGAAGACGTATCACAGCAAGGATATCTATTTTAATTTCATATTCTTATTTTAATTAATTATGAACTATCTTTTCTTATTTCAACTTCCTCTTTTTTTGCTTCAAAATTAAACAATTCACTTCATCGTCTCAATTCTCAAATCTACCAAACTCACACAAAGTTATCGCAATTTACATTGAGATATAATTATTTCGATATTGTTATTGAGCTACAATAATATTTATTTATTTACTTATCTCATAGCAATAGTTTAATATAATATGAAATTGCTGATATATATTTTCTTTACATAAATAGTAATTTTTTTATTAATTAACGTTTTTCACTTTAAGTTGTGTTTATTGCTTTTGGAATAAGCTTTCATAAGTAGCCTTCTATTACATTGGTTTGATTAAGTCTTTTAAACTTATTTCTTCTCAAACTTTCTATGAAACAAAGCTAATTATTTTGATTGCTTTGGGCAAAACAGTTGAATTATCTTGTCGAATAAAACCCTTTGAATCAAAGAAAAAGAAAAGAGAAAAGAGAAAATCGGCTGAATATGGTTTGCCCTATGACATGAAGTTCATGGGGGTCTAATATGTTTGTGTTTTTAGGCTACGTGGGATGCTAAAATCATAGTACAATTTCTCATTATTGCAGTTTGTACTCATTAATATTGTAATTTAGTATTTTGAGAATTAATTTGGTATTCGTCTCAGACCATGTGTGCGACATCCGAAGCGTGAAAAAAAAGAAGAGGAAAAGATGCAAGTGCTGCCGCCCAAAGCCCAACCACAAGCAGCTCACAAGCCCAACACTCTAATAAACCTAAAGGCTAGAGTGCCCAACACTCTAATGGACCAGTGATGTTGTGTGTAATTGAAGTTTTCTGTTGTGTTTATGTTATTTATTTTTTATATTATTATGATTTAGCTATGATGTTATATATAATTATGTTATGAAAAATTATGCAAAAGTAGCGTCTCCTAGGATTCGCAAATTGGGATCCAATTTTAAGGACGTTACAATGAACTTGCCGACAACAAAGAAACGTATGTTTATAAAAAATGGATTAAATGGCAGCCTTGCATAGCCAAAGCGTCCCGAACATCCTGCCTAGTCCCGGATCCGTCCGATTGAGATGCAACGACAGATCTGTCAGATATCTCAACCATCATTTTTTTCAGAATTTGACAAAAAAACTCAGCTTTTTTTCCTTCCGCGTCAAACCCCTCATTTCTCCTCATGTTCTTCTGCCATATCCGAGCACTTGAGATCTAGCAATCCTGTGTTTCATCGTCGATCACCACTATTCCACTTGCCATCACTCGCCTGACGTGAGCCGCTCGATGTTCCTCCGTCCTGCTCCGATCCATCGCGAGCCGCTCTCTCATTGTTCCTCTGCTGTGAGTCGCAAGCCCCTCTGTTGCTCCCTTGACCGTCCAAAGTCGGGGTGTTCGCGAGTTAGGTTTGACTCGACCCGTGAACAAATTCGATCCGACCCGACCAAGTTTGATCGAGTCGGGTCCTTTCTTTCTTCATGCTATGACCCGATCCAACCCGACCAAGGCCGGGTCGGTAACCCGATTACCATTTTTTTTTAAAAAATCTTTTTATTCTTTATATAAAAAGCATTTATTATTATATTTTAATATAAAATAAAGTATTTTTAAATACCAAAAAGATTATTTTAAATATCTATATAGTTTTTTGCATTTGAAATAGTTTATTTTTTAAGTTTTAAATGATATAAAATGTTAAATTAACTTAAAAATTATTTAAAATTAAAAAGAAAACCGGGTCTATCGAGTTGGGACGAGTCAACTTGGATTGAAAATTTTCAACCCAAACCCAACTCGACCCTTGGTCTTGTCATGATCAGGTCGGGTCAAATTTTTGGTTTCACACCCCCTAATCCAAAGCCCCGACGCCGAGAGCCGAGAGCACTTCGTCGCTCTCCTGACCGTCAAGAGCCTTGACGTTAGAGAGCCATTAGATGAGAGCCTCGCCACGAGCCTGACTGACTTTCGCTTGACGCCAATATTCCCACCGCGAGACGTCCCTCCGCTCGATCGCCCTCTACCGCGCCCCTGTCCTTCGCTCCCCTTCCTACTTTGAGCCTTCCCACCATTCGCCTGACAGTTGTCGCTCGCCTCTCCACTGTCAAGTGTCGAGCGACGAGCGATGGTCAGTGTACGCCACGAGATTTGGTGATGAACGGGAAATGGGAGAGCTTCGTAGGGCAAGACACTAATTGGAAAAAAAGAGAAAACCAGGTTTTACTTGTCAAATTCTGAGAAAAAAATCATCAGTGAGATATCTGGCAGATCTGTCGTTGCATCTCAATCGTACGGATCCGGGGCTAGGGAGGATGGTCGGGACGCTTTGGCTAGGCAAGACCGTCATTTAATCCTAACAAAATTATCCGAAATTACTATTTCACCTTAATTGCAGTTGTAGATGAGATAGTTTCTTTCATCGTAAATGGATGTTACCACAAGAACTGAAACAATGACAAATTTTGCAAAGACTACAAATTAGAAAAGTAGTCGATTTCCTTTTATTTTCTCCTCTCTCTTTTCAGCAAAGACATGAGAAATGTGCAGAGTACGCGGTGCACAGGAACAGCTTGGTCAAAGTGGAATAGGAATGGGACAACCACCTTTCAATTCTCACAATAAATTAAACATTACACATACGTGTATATATATATATATACACTATACTATACATACCATGCATGTCTACAACAACAACAACCGGAACCACAACCATTACGATGCTGTTAAAAAGTTGTTAGCCACCAAACCTTGGAATACAAACGAATCTAAAGGAAGGGCATTGCGTGAGGACCCGCTCCACACGCCTTCCCTTTCTGTTGCCATTAATTTTACTTATGCAACTCCTTCCTTCCTTCCTAATTTGACCCGACTCATACCTAAGGATTTTTCAATCCGACTTGATCCAACTCGATTCGATGACACGAGTTTTTATTTTATTTTAATTTTTAATATTTTTTTGGTAAAGCTAAGTAAATAATATCATTTAATTTTTTTTTTAAATGAAATAAAGTATTCTACTTGTGGAAAAGTATCTAAATATTTAAAACAATAGTTATATATATAATACTAAATGCATTTTTATATTAAATAAATTAAGACAAAAATTCTAACCCAACCGGGACCGACCTGATCGGATTGGGTTAGGTCATAGAAAAAAAATTGAAAAATCCGACCCAAGCAAACAAAATACAATTCATCCATTTCAAAAGTTCTAGAGAGTTTTGGCTCCTTTCCTTACTCTTTTTCCAGCATTTTCAGTTTTTACTAAGTAAAAAAGAAGTTTTTTTTCACATCAAACCCCCAACAACTTACAAATTTAATTCGAGAAAAGAATGCAAATCTATCTCATCAATGTCTTTTACAAAGCTTGATTTTGTGACTTTTTTTGGGGGGTGCTCAACACATTGATTCTAGTTTTTTTTTTCAAAAAAAAAATATAACATTTTCTTTGAAATATTGTAACCAAGTTTTCTATAAGAAAAATTGGAGGTTCATCTTCAACAAATGGAAAGGTGGAGCCACAAATTTTTTTAATATTCTTTTTGTTACATCTCATTTCAAAAATTCAATTTCTTTTTTTTAGAACAAAAAAAAGAAATAAATTGTGGTCCATGTGAGGTAGCTAGCAGGTGGCTATCAATGCAGGAGCATGTGCTCCTTTCAAGAGAGTCACAAGCTCAATCCCTTCAACATCTTCTTCTTGGAATTTGAGAACTTCTTTGGATTGCCCAACCCCCCCCCCCCCCCCCCCCCCCCCCCCCATTCTTTCTTGGGATGACAAAGCATCATCCTTTTTTTTTTTCTCTTTTAAATTTTTTCGGTGATAAAGGTGAGGCAAATGTGTTGGCATATATGTCCAAAGTTTGATCTTACAAAGAGTTATGTGAGTAGGCCAAACCTTATTTTTGTTCCCTAGTCACCCTCTCACTTCTGTGATTTGTTTATTTATCCCGATTATGATGCAATATAGCAAAAATGTAATTCCAAATGATGTCAATATAATGCTTGTGTTATTCGTTTTAGCATAAAAGAAAGCCTTCTTACAAATTTGAAGTTGAAAACAAAGGTAGCTAAATAAGTGAGAACTTTGACAAAAAAAAAAAAAAACATGTTCATTTAATTATTGAAACGAGTGGATACGAATCCTACACAATCACTTTCTATTCTATTATTTAACCTACAAGAAGAAATTTATGCATTATTTTCGGATTAATTTAGTGGTAAAAAGAATTGTACGTGTATGTACCGAATTGAATAAGAAAGGTTAATTAATATATTTAACGAAGAAATTTGAGTCCTCTCAAGAATTAATTAATATATTTAACGAAGAAAACAAAAGATGGCATCACCTTCCACATGACACTTACGTTCGGAATGTGCAATTGAACCCATGATCGTGCGTGCTTGTGACAACTTAATCATTTCCATTTTTAAAATCCTTTTTTTGTACAAAATATTCTAAAATTTTCCCATCCACCGGTACAGTTAGAAGAAGTCGAGTCCGAAATTAAATTTTAATATATATATATGTGTGTATTTCTTTAAACACAAGATATATATATATATATATATATATATATATATATATACTGATTAATGCATATGGAAGGTTGCAAGTTGTAGCCATTTGATCAACTAATTGTCCATGGATTCTTTGCGATCATGTATAAAAGTTATTTGTGTGAATTATATATAGAACATATCCAAGTCACGTGATTCCTTTGTTCCGGAGTGTGGATCGTATTATTAATATATGCGATGTAAAAAAATTCCAAAATATGTTGTTGTCACAACTGTAATTTTAATCATATATATATATATATATATGTGAAGATTATTGATTGATTCATCTGATTAGCAAATTAATTTTCATGATTTTTTTTGTACAATTTGAACACTTAATATGATGTTATTAGCGTAGCTCAATTAGTTCAAGAAATAAGATTGAAGGTTTTAAATTTACGCATTCACATGGTTCATCAAGAGCTAACAAAAATGCTTTAAGATTAATATAAAAGAAAAAAAGGACCTCATGATTTGTCTTCCAAATGATCCAATTTTAAACCAGCACCGGTTGACCCAATTGGTAAAGGAGCTGTGTAATTGGCGGATGCTAATAATTTTATTAGGATCGATTTTTAAAACGATTTCATAAAAAATGCTCAATCACTTTGAATTAGTCAATTACGAGTCCTGACTATTGGAATGGAGGCATCGATAGATAGGGTAGAAAAAGTTAAAGATTCAATTTCACTATGGAATTTGCAAAACAACTAATTCAAACTATCTTGGAAATATTCTAATTGAGAATTTTGCAGGGGTGTTCTTGATCCAGTTAACCTCAAATTGAATTTGATTCAATTGATTTTGATTAAGTTAAATTGGATCGAGTTGAGTAACTATTAGACATCAAATTTACTTTCACTCAACTCGGTTCGGATCGGGTCATCGGATAAGTAATCAAAATATTCAACTATCATTTTTATTTTAAACCTTTTAATATAAAAGTATATTTAATATTTTATTTTAAACCATAAAAAATAGCATTTTAATACTTTAATATATTTCTATATTTCAAGTGTTTTATATTTAAATATTTTAATCCATATAATCTTCTAATCTAAATAACAAATAATTCCATTTTAAATAATAATAAAATTTGCATCATCCAATTGGATTCAAAATTAAAATTTTTGGTCACTTCTCATGGAAAAAAATTTTACAACATCAATAATAATTAATTATGATCAAAATTATTAACACTTGATGAATCCGAAATCGACAATAAAATTTCATCAAATCTTTGTATCATCTTTTATAATATTTATGTACTTAATTCATGACCCCTCTTATATATTTAAAATAAAGCATGTCATATCATAACTACTATGCACAATGCTGAGAATCTTGTGAAGTCCCGTAAGTGTACAAATTGGGACATTGATTTGATTCCAGTGAAGCAACGACAGCTCCACTCGGACTGCCTGTAAAAAAAATTGGCTTTCAATCAATCAAAAAGTTTATATCCGTACGATTAAAACTCCTCCAAACAATATAAATCCGGCCACATGTAATCGATATGGAGATGCACGATTTTAAGTAATAGTTTCGTGTTCCACCGAATGTTAATTAATTGATGCTATTTTAACTTTTTTTTTTGGTTTTCCTAGTTTTCTTCTTCAAAGTTTCCACAAACCCTAATAGACATAAACTCGTCCATCTAATTATTAGACCATCGTAGCTATTAATCAAATGTTTGGTTAATTATAACTAATTGGGCGACCTCATAAATAAGAAGACTGCGGTATTAAATCCTAATTAGATCTTTTATGATAAAGTTAATGCCGGTAATGAAGTTTGCTTCAATTATAAAGTGGTCGTATTCTTTGACTATGCAATCACCATGATCTAGAGCACTGTTCTTGTATGGAGACATGGATATTTTCTCTTCTTTCTAAAGTGTGTTTTTATTAATTCTCTTCTGTATATATCAAACATAAATGAGGCTGACGTGCTGGAACTTGGAAGAACCGCTGATGGTATGATGACATGTCCACGTATCTATCCATATTCCTCAGACACCTCTTCATTGCACCTAACCCGCACCATCAAAAAGAAGAATAATGTGGCTAGACAAATATATTATGTACAGTCCAGTTGCTTGGAATTGGATGCAAAAAGTTACCAATATATATAAACTACTTACCAGTGGCTTAGCATTTGGGATAGAACACAGTAGTTCTCACGTGCGCGATCTAGTGCTGGTGAACAAAAATATATTCCTGGGGAACAGGGTCCATCAACCCCAACCTTCTCCTCTTCTTCCTAATCTAATTATTCTCATGGATAACAAGATATGCAACAATGGCAATTCTCCCTATCCCTTCACACACAACACAAATAGAGGGGCATTAATCGAGAATGATTGGCAGAATTCGATAGCGAAAATGTGTTCTAAGATAGTTGAGTGATAATAGTTTTATATTCGATTTTATAATTATCACTTTGATCAATATGTAAGCATATCATTTTCATTCAAATACTAAATACTAAAAATTTTAAACATCGATTACTCCCCTCCATCGAAAAAGGATAGAGAGGTACTAACAATTGGGTATGACGTCCACTCCTGATCCGAACATATGCACGTGAAAAAAGATACCTTAAGAAGAGATGAGGATCGAGTGACACACCTTGCAAAGTTGGTTGTAGCAGAAGTTTTCATCTAGGTGTCCATGCAAAGACACACCTCTAATACTTTCACTAAACAAATAAGCATGCAATGTTAAGATAGAGCCATCTAAGGTCAATGGGTTCATACCAACTGGAATTAGGGTAGATTGCAACTCTTCACCGTTTAAGCAAAGATTCCGAGTTCGAATATTTGTAAACGTAAAAAGTTTTTACTGGGAGCCTATCTGTCAAACTCAAATATACTTTTCGAAACAAATTCAGATTAGTTGAGCTCGATGGTAGGTTGAGATTTATTAGTGCACATAACTCTTAGCGTCACGAAGGTTGAACAATGAGCACCGCCAGCTGAATATTGGAGTGGCCACGAAAAAAAAAAGGTTCAATTGGTTCATAGCAGAGATCACATAGCAATTCATATTTCATAACTTATAACAAGTCTAGCACAGAAAGCGTCTAAAACGTTAATTAACTAGATGAAATCATAATATCACGATGATAAAAAAAAGACAGGAATAATATATAACAGATTAAATGTGAACGTGAGGAAGACTAAATAGAGAAGGAAATAAATTAGGGTTTAATATGCACTAATATATAGGAGTCTACAATTCACAAGGGAAAGCAATTGTGACTTAATGGGGAAGGTTGCTTGCTTTTTTCGGTTTCTCCTCTTGTGTGGTTCCAAATTCCCTTTTCTTTCATATAGGTACACGTATTAGATATATGTTAGTTAATTATTAATTTAATTATGGACGACAAAATAAATATAGCTTGCACGATAGAAATTCCTCGGGCATTCAAATTAACAACCAAATTTAACACCCAATCAAAGAGAAATAAATGAAACAATATCTCGTTTAATTTTTTTCATCATCAAGTAATTAATACCTCCTCATGTTGTTTACTTCATTTAAATTTCTTTCGAGATTCATGTTTCAAGTCATATAACTAAATGTTATGTTACGTTTTTTTTTTCCTATAAGTGATTTGTTCATGTAACGTGTTATATGTTGATATGCACTCACGAGTCAAGAACTCAGTGCGAATAACTTTGTTTACAATGCAAAAGGAGGAACGGCGATTCATGTAGAAATCAAAACAATAATAAAATACAAAATTAATGCACCTTCACAACATTTTATATTTCGAAAGAATATTAAAGGCAATAATTATATTTTATTATTTATTTTAATAATTGATTAATGAATTAATAATTTAAATGCGATCAACATTCTTATATATAATGGAAGATGTTCTTAATGTACATTAATCTCTAATAATATTATTACAGTCAAATCATTTGTCGTTTTTTTTTGTGCTTTTGCATTTGAAGTATATCTCGTGCATATAATGGTTATTAGAAAAAGTAGACATCAGTCACATCATTAATTAGGGATGAAAGCAAAAAGACGAAAAAATTGAAATTTGTTCATGCATATTTTTTTTGTGGGTTACACCCTGTCAAATGCTCATCATTATCTTGATAGTATGTTTGAGAAACGTTTGTAAAATTGAAGAAATTACTATAAATCATAGTTTCTTTTCCTAAGTAACACAGGAAAATTTACCAACACATGTTTGGATATTTAATTTTATTGGATTAGAAAAATCATAGTTTAAAAGTTAAAATAGTGTGAAAAAAATTAGAAGCCCAAAGTTTTGAAAATTTTCCTTTTTACAGCTATTAGTGCAGAAGAAAAGAAGAATGGCTGAAATAAGTTTTCACATTATTATTATTTTTATTTTTTTTACTTTTAGCACAGTAGTACTTTTTCTTTCAAACCCTTTCTGTTAAAAAGATTTCTTGACTTTTTTTCGTACTTTATAGTATGTCACCTTTTTGAAAAGTGGGAATAACATAAAATTTTAAATCTCATGAGTTAAAATAATTTGCAACCGACCAGGGCCTAACTTTTTCTATCTCGCAATCAACTATGTTAGTTCATAGGATAAATTGAAGGTGACTTCTTTTTTTTTAATGTCCTCATTTTTCTAATCATTATATTAAAATCTTTTAAACAATATTTAATTAAATAATTTTATTTAATTTATATATATTTTTTACTTTGATGAATAAAAGGATAAAGAATACAATGTCCCTTATAATAATAATAATAATAATTATTATTATTATTTGAAATGGGGCCATCTGGAAACCGTGTGCGCACGCAATGACACGTGGCAGCAGCACACATGTTCTCCGACCGCATCCCAAAATCTTCCGTTATCTGCTGCTTGTGTCGTTTCAGCACTTGGCCTCCTCCTCTTGCCACCAACTTATATTTAAGAAAAAAAACAATTCAGAATATTTAAATGGATAAATCAATAATAAATCAAAATGTTACATTAATCATTTAATTTTATTTTGAAGAAGGAATAATACTATATGCAAATGCCCTTTCTTTATAGAAAATATCCGAACTATTTCTCATATAGTTTTACAAAATAAAAATAAAAATAAAAATAAAAATAAAAATAAAAATAAAAATTAACAAAATAAAAAGTAAGGTTTTCGACATTACTCAGCAAAAAAAATTTGAAGAAAAAGAAAATGGAGTCTTTCTAATTTTGTAAAACCTGGATTGAAATAACAAATATTCTTGCTGCAGCTTGAGTCTTCCATTTGTACAAATTATTTTAGAAAGCTAGAAATTCAAATTAATAAGTTGCAACACCTTTGACACTCCAAAAAAAAAAAAAGACTGAATGACAACTACCATGACGCATAATTGTAAATTATTAATTTATATGAATAATAATTAGTTCTACCATGTTAAAAATGTGGAAACAGACAAGTCTAAGGTTTTTATTTTCCTACCAATTGACAAGTCTTAAGGTTTGAAAATGCAATATGCACAAGATCCATGATTACTCTTACATTGTGTTCGGACTTTCTCAATGTTTGAATTTTATAATATTAGGAATAAGAATTATGTGAGACAAAAAATAATTCATATATATGGATCATCGAATCGTGATCTGACGATTCATAAATAATTGTTATCAAAATATATACAAATAAATGTTTATTTGTAAACTATCAGATCACGATCCAACGATGAGTTATATATATAACTCTTTTTTTGTTCCACACAATTCTTATTCTCTTTTATATTTTCAGCTAATTCATGTATTTCCTATTAATTAACTCAATCACTAACGAACTAATCAAATGGAAATATTCTAATTAATCATTTATTAGTGCATATTATTTTTAACATAGTATAAATTATTAGTATATAAACAATAAATACTCTTTTTAAATGTCAACTTCGATATCAGTTTTTGAGTGAAATGTTTAAAATTCGGTTTCATATATTTTTTGTGTAAATTTAACTACCTCAAAACCATTTCTTTTTCTGTCATTATCTTATACTGATTTAAAAAATAATAAAAAATTATTGCTCTGATTATTAAGTAATTATTATAAAAGTTTATTTTTTTAGATAAATGAATCATAATATGTTCCCAACATTTAAATTTCAAAATTTAACTAATTAATTTAAAAAGAAATGAAAAAGTAAAAACTGATGTCGAACAAAAGATAATTTACACAAGTTGAAATTATATTTAGACATGGATATTTTTTTTGAGAATTTTATATACACACAAGTCAGATAAAATGCATTTACTCATAAGTTTATAACAAAAAAGTAAAATAAACCGAATTCATTAAATTTTTTTAAAAAAACTTAATAGGACCTTCCGTATAACCTTGAAATTAAAAAAAAAAGTAGTCACGAGTCGCATCAAAGGCAAGCTTAAGAAAACCGTCTGCGGCCGCATAATTTTATTGGAGTCCAAGGAAAAATCAAATCCATTTCTCTCTCACTTGTTTTTTCTTTAATCATAATAATAAATAAATAAATAAAATAAATAAATAAAATAAACTAGGTATCCTGCGACAATTAAAAAAATCAAAGAATTATATTTTACGCAATACAATCAAGTTTAACTGTGGTTAATCCCCAATAAAAGAATATTTATGTGGATAAAAAAATGTTAATTACATGATCTCCTAAAAAAAATGTTAATTACATGAAAAATAAAAAAATGGTTTTACGAAATAATTACATGGACAAATTATAAAAACTTTTGGTTTGGAAAGTGAGGCGAAGCGACGCGGCATTTATTAAATTTTCTCTTTTTTTTTTGTTTGATTCCGCGCGCGCGCGCGCCACGACACGCGGATATTGCAATCCCCGCGGGAACTCGTTCCGGCACGTGATACATATTTTTGTGCTCCCCCTCTTTGACCGAAATGCCCCCCGTCAAGTTACTTGTTTATGTCTCGTAGTAATTAACAAAAACGTAATTTCAAAAAATGCGCAACTCATATATTGACTAAATATTATTATTTAGATTAGTTGGAGTGGTCAAATTGAAAAAAAAAATATATATTGACTTAGTCTAAATGGATTTATGAAATTAAATGTCCAACGAAGTCAAGTTTTAGTGCATTCAACGAAATGTTTGAAACGCTAAATAAACGAGAGAAAAAAAATTAAATATCTCAAGAAAAATAAATTCACTTGAAGAAGATATTAGCGAGCTGCAAAAATTAGCGGAAAAGTGAAAAAAGAAAAGGAAAAAAATAACGAAAAGTATTGATTCCGGAAGAATATATTTGACTAGTTCCACTTTTTTGGAGTTATTTTTTTGAGGGAAAAAAATATAAATTAATGTCTCAAAAGGCGTATAAGAATAAAATTTTAAGAGCCTACAACTTCCTGCCTCATCATTTCTACGTAAATTTCGAGAGATTAATTATTAATAGGTGGGTTAATGCCACACAATTTAAATAATGAATTCATATGCCGTTTTTTTCTGTCATAAAATTTGATGATAATAATAATAATTAATAATGTAATATAGATGCTACTTTCCATTTTACCATTTCCTATTTTCGGGAAAAAAATAAAAGTAACATTAATTAATAAAATCAAGCCCACGACTTAATATGACATCAAAAAATAAGATTGTGATCGAATATTCGAACAAATTTAATTCACTCGGGGGGTCATCACCAGCCATTCAACGAACCTAGGCCGACGGTCACGATCACAAGATCGACCGATCGACGGCTAAGATTTTTTAATCCTCTCGTCGGCAAGATCTCCACATCCAACTAATAAATCTCGAATATTAATTACGATACAGAGCATAATTATCCCCCATTTAATGCTAATACTAATAATTATAATCCTACGCATGCTAATAATAATAATCACGTTCTCCTCCTCAATTAATTAATTAACTAATCTAACCGCATCGCATCATCCAGAGATAGAAGACCATGATGGCCCCATCTCGACCGTCCGTTTGTCGAGTCAACAGTGGCAACCGGTCGATGGAGTGCGTAATATTATATTATTTATTATATCTATTATTTTAGCAACAACAACGGCGACAATTAAAAAAGGAAATAAAGAAAGAGAGAAGGAAAAAAAAGATGAGATTTTTTTCTTCCTTCTTCTTTTTTTGAGATTTTTTTTTATCCGCGTTGATAAGCAACTAAGTGTTGGTTGGAGGATTTCGATTAATTTAATGCGCAACAAGTCCATTACTCTCATTTTGTCACCCTTTCCTTGTTTCTTCTTCTACATCCTGCGGAAGTTTTGACAGAAAGAGATCTTTTTTTACAGAGAGAAAACAGAAGCAGATAACAAAAAACTGTTCTTTTTTTGTTGTCTGCGTTGTTCTGGAGTATAATTTCTTTGTTTGTGGGAGGTCCGGGTTTGGTTTCGTCGCAGCAGAGGCAAAGAGATAGAGACAACTGAATAGGGGGGGAGGAGAGGAAAACTTGGAAACTGGAACCATTAAGGGGGAAAGAAAATACAGGAGGCAGTGGAGTAAATCCGGTCTTGATTTGTTTGGCGTCCAAGTTTTCGTTCTGGACATGCTTCAGACTCTTCTCATGTTGATTCCTGTGAGGGGGGAGGAAGTAAAGGAACAGTTTTTTAATAGAGTTTGATTGTTCTTTCCGATTCTGTGTCCAACTCGTTCAATCTCTTGTTCTTTTTTTTTTTGTTTTTGTTTTGGCATCGAAATCTCGTACTCCGGTATCCGTTCTTCCTGAGCAGCTGCCATTTCGTGTCAAAATTGCACATTTTCCCGTGCCCCGCCGGCAAAACCCGTTCTCTTGCTCTCTTTTTTTCTGGTTTCTTTTGCTTCCTATTTGGATAACGGACAAAATCGATCGCTGCAACCGCCTCCAGTCGGTGTGAAGATCGTACCTTTTTTTTCAATTTTCGAGGGACTGCAGAGTCAGAATCTTTCGTCACAATCCGATCTTGTTGCCATTGCAAGATCGCTAATCCGCCGGATTTCGGCAACCTGACTTCGTCTCGGCCACCGCCGGTGGTTCCGATCGCCGGAAGGACCATGGCTTGCCCATCGGGGTCGCTGGACTACTGGCGGAAGTTCTTCCGGAGCGCCAACTCCGACATCTTCGAAGTCATCGAGCAAGCTGTCCTCGTCGCTGCCTCCGATTGGCCCCAGGAGTTCAGGAATCGGAGGGATCAGATTGTTGGGAGTTTCTACACCGCCCTGCTGCCCCGCTGCTTCGGGTGCAACCGCCTGGAGCATCAGGCCGGGGAAGGAAGTGGCGGCCGCAGCGATAGTGGCGCTGGGGTAACCGCCGTTGAGGGTGAGGAGGGTGATGGTAGTGTGAGGAGGGACGCGGACAAGGCGTGCAAGGCGGGCAGCAGTTGCAATGAGGGGCCAGAGGACCTGAACCGATTCGTGAGCAATTTCAGCTATGACGAGGCTGAGGCACTCACTGAGGAGATCGAGGAGGAGAGCCTGGTCTTTGGTGAAGTCCTGCGCATAAAGGAACTTCTCACAAACTACCATGATGAGGTCTGTAATGCTGCTTGCCTCACTGTGTGAATAGAATTATAATTCTTGATTTGTCTACAATTGCATTATGGAGTGTGTAAAATAATCTGAACTTAATTTGCATGAACATTACTGCTGTTGAGTTTGCAAGTAACTAGTATCAGTGTTGTCATTTTTGGTTATGCTGAATATCTTTTGGTGAACAGTCGGACAGCGTAATATTCGAGTCACTACGCAGGCTGCAGTTAATGGAGTTAACCGTTGAAGTATTACAGGTATTATTGGATTGAATATATTGGCGCGAACGAAGCATTCATTGAATTTGCATGTTCTGGATTGTCATTTTCTTCCTTTTTTGCCATTAGGCAACTGAAATTGGAAGGACAGTAAATGGTTTACGGAAGCACAATATGAAGGAAATTCGTTACCTTGTACGGACGCTCATCGAGTAAGTTCTGTTCTCATCAGTAGAAACTCTATTGCATAATGACATACCATAGTTGTAGTTCTTGAGTAATGCATATTTGGAAGGATATGGTAGCCTCAGGCTACTTCCGAAAATCATCACGAATAAGTAAATTTCGGCAATGCATTGGTTTCCTTATTTTCTATTTACATTTAGGATTACACATAAGTGTAAATGTTTGCTTAATTAGACCTTGTGATGTCAGAAAAGCACTTCTGATTACAAAATTGTTTCTTTGTTTATTGGACAAAGAAAATGCTTGCCATGAATGCTGATATTTTATCATCACATCAATGTTCCAAACTAATCTTGTTACATCTAGATGTGCCTCTAGAAAAACAACATGTAGGTATTTTTTTTCCCATTTTAGGCCCTTTTTCTACTTCATGGTTGCCATGTAATTATGATGTCTAACTATTAGGAAAGATACAGGCATAAATATGCAACTGATTATTTGTACCATGTATTACACTCCCGATGAGACTCATCTAATTTGACTTCAATATCTTTCTACATTGCAGTGGTTGGAAGGTTTTGGTGGATGAGTGGGTCAGTGCTACTGCTGCCATTGCAGGTATATCAACATTGTAACATATCATGTTGGTATCATCAGTAGTATATGATCCCTCATACAATTGTTTATGAACATAACATGAGTTATGTACAGATCACTCGCCAGACTCTGTAAACCCATCTACTCCTGCTGAGGAGGAGGAAGGTTTGCCTTCTCCTCCACTTGATGAAGGAGCTCTGTTTGCCACTCAGACCGCAGACATCCAGTTCTCTGAGGTATAATTTTGCATGTTAGCATGTTGATATCTTCTACCAATACTATGGTCAACACAATGGCTTTCTACTAACAGATTTATTTCCATTTTGATTTTGATTTATGCAGTTCTTCGATGAAATGGACGATGATGGAAGTAAGTATCTGTGCTATACACTACTGATTGTTTTTGCTCCATCTCATTGTCTCCTTTTTTCTTGTGATGCATGTATTAACTGGCATCGTTTATCCAGATTTTAGAAATAATGTCGAGCGTGATAACAAACGGGAAAATGGAAGAAGGCCACCGATGCACCAAGGGCCTGTGAGGAAACCACAGTCTTTGCAACAATCTATGGCTCCACAAGAAAAGGTACAAACAAAGAGACCAGAGATACGGCATTCTATCATTCCTGAAGAAGTGGAACCAGTGAAGAGGCAACAGCCTCGACCTTTGACTACAATAGAAGAAAATCGACAGATCAGGAAGCATGAACTAGTCGCAAAACAATCCAAGCAGCAGGAACCCAACATGGGGCATGCAAGGCTCCAAGGCATTGTGAACAAGCAAAATAAGCCTGTGATTCCTGGATCTGGACCTGGTAGACCATTAAAGCTAATTTCTGAACAAAAATCTGGAAGTGAGATGAAACTGAAACAGCCACAAAATATTGCTGCAGTTCATAGGAAACACCCCATGGTTCCAGAAGATGTAAGTCATAGATATCAAAAAATTTACATCATGTAGGTTATGCAGACTTGAGACATAACTTGCCCACTTTTTTTATATAGAAATCAAAGTTTTCTGAGGAAGCTTCAATACGGGCAAAACTAGAATTGGCCAAAAGGAAACTCCATGAAGGCTACCAGCAAGCTGAAAATGGTAAGTGTTAAACATAACTACGTGATCATATTTAGATGATGCCGTCTTTTCACTCATATAGTATTCAAAAGTTGGTACCTGATTAATGTTTTGTATTCATTCTTGCAGCAAAGAAACAGCGTACGATACAGGTTATGGAGTTGCATGATATACCAAAGCAGGCACACAACAACAGGCATTCTGTCATGAAATCCAGAAATAACTTGAGGAATTGGGCAAATGGACGGCACTAGGCCCCCAATTCCCCTTGTTCAGGACATATGCTGTGTTTTAACCTTTTTTCTTCTGTGGAAGATAAACCTGTGTCTACTAGTCATTTCAGCTGCAAAAGGCTTGAAGAGAAACTCTCCAATGTTTGTTTTAGATAGTACAATCATATACCACTCACAAGAGAGTGGAAGTATGATGAGTACATAAAACAATTGGCCATGGCTGAAGATCTTCAGGGAATCGAAATTTGAGAAAACAGTTTTGGAAGGTGGATCATTTTGACTTGGCCCTAGATGTTCGGTCCTCTAATGAACCCTGAATATTCACCAAACTGTCAATAATTTTCCATTTCTGATATTTCTGTCTTGGTGTACATGAGCACTTCTGTGTTAACTTGATATGAACCATTACTCTTGTTAAACAAAGCAATTTCTTTCCGTTCACATCTCTGTTGGTTGGAATTTTGATGATGTTGGACTTGCTTCTGTTTAAAATCAACTTTCAAGCACTTGTTTTATCTCTGCTACGAACAATTTATGTTCAATGTGGTTCAAAGCGAAGAAAGGAAAAGTTCTACAGACAAATGACTCATGGCAACTTTGAACACCATGAAGAATAAAACTGCGATAGCATTTTTTTTCTCGTCTTCAATTGGCTTAAACTGCGAAGAGTGTTGTTAGTTTGTGTTTTATTCAACAGACCCCAAACGATTTCTACTTCCTTTGTTCATTGTTTCCTTTACAATAATTTGTCTGTTTTTATAATTTGCAATATCGAAGTGTTCAAGTTTGACACTGCAATGTGGAAGTGGATTCCAAGCACTTTCGCAAGCACAAGATGCTAGGGGGAGCCCTTTGTTTGACAAATTCTGCTTCTCTCTGGCTGATGAACCTCTCAAAATGATTTAGAATTCCAAGATTCCTTCAAAGACAGTTTAATGAGTTTTATAATCAGAAAGATGATTTAGCCAACAGTTTCACTTTTTTTTTCTGGAGCATATTGTTTTCACAAATAATGCAGCCGTGAAATATCTCCTGAATCTAGTGGACCATAGTTAATCTTGCCAAAAAAAAATTTTTGTCGTTCCAATATATGTAACTTTATCTGCAATCCCATCACAAAAAGTGTGGAGCCCACTCTTATTTGGTGCTCATTGATGGTATTCAATGGACGGTGTATGAACAATGCCCAGACTCAGAGCACTGCTGTTATGATTTTGGGCATGACTAGATGTCTGGCTAATCAACTTGATACATGGATAGATGGATTGATATACATAGTTGATGAAATGATGTTATTTCTTTTTTTCTGTATATGTTTTTTTGTTACAAAAGAGATGGCATGAACATGAGTGAATAAAAGTGAGAAAATAAAAATCTAAATTTGCAAAAAAATATGAATCTCACCACATCACATTCTTTTTATTTTTCTTTCTTGTTCTTAGTTGATGGAATTGAATTGTTGGCCACGTCAATGCAGCTTTTTTTTTCTTTTCATGTCTTTGGGGTGCTGAAAATATTTAATGAACAACATGGAGTGGGCCCGGAGGACCTTTTGTTCACACATCAAACAAACAAACAAAAGTGTAGTGGTTCAAGGCATTGGGGGGAATGCAAGAGGAAACAAAACAATCAAAGCAGCACAGGGTTCATCCTCCTCCACCTCCACCTCCACCTCCCTTGCCAACTACCACAATGCAAAATGCCTTATTTAATGAAAACATTTGTGTTTTGGTTGGAGCAGCTCTTCCTGACCATTTCTCCATGCCCCCTTGAAAGCCGAGTGGTTGGTCCATTTTGTGATCCTGTTGTTGAATAAATGCTCCCACCACTTCAGAGTTCAGAGTCACTGGTCATTTCCTCATCTGCCATCTTTAGTTGACATTCTTGTTCCACAAAAAAGATCAAGTTCGTAGCTCAACACAGTAAAAAAAGAAAAAAAGTCTTGTCCCTAGGGGCATAAATCAACTAACTTCAAGTGATTCACACACTGCAACATGTTGCTGAACAATGGGTTTGTTCAACAATGCTCTGGACAATGTGAAATTGTGATAATTCAAGGTCATTGTTTGCTACCTTAATTTATTGGTGCTTGTACAAATCAAGTGATCGTCTCGTTGGTCACCGCATTCGTCATCACTTTGGCTGGACTTTGCCTTCCTTCCATGGCGATGGACTCTTTTTTTTTTTTAATTATAAGGAAGCAAAAGTGGAGAAGGGGGGATCCAAAGTTATGACCGAGGAAGATTTGATGGAATTAATTAGCCCTAACTTAGTGGCTAGATGTCTTAACTTTTAAGCTAATCCAAAAGTTAGCAATTTGGGAGTAGCATTCACTTAATTACGGTAATAATGAAGTCCAAAAACTGATTTTGAAGTCAATAATTTATTTAAATTAATAATATGCATTCTTTTTTGCTGAACCTTAAGACTTTTGAGTGATTAATTAATTTAGTATCTAATTAAATCAAATGCGGCTCTTGCAAGAAAGAGTTTCCGCGAGATTTAGACCGATGAGTGCTTAAAAAAAACCCCAACTCGTTTTGTTATAGTAACGTGCAATTTGATGTGATACCTATCTTAGCCTCAAAATTATATAGGAAGGTCAAGGGCAACGTCCCAAGATTTTGAGGAAGGGTAATAAAGTAATTTTATAATTTAATTAGAATATATGATGGATTAAACTATAACTTTTAAAATGAATAGGAATATAACTAAAAAGAAATAAGAAGATAAAATGTAACGAATCCAATTTTTCAATTAAGGAAAAATGTTCAAATTACAATTAACAAGAGAATCATGGACATTTATGGCAAGAATTCAAATCGAATTCAAATGAAAAAAAAGAAAACGAATGAGAAAGGAAACGGCCGATCAGGGGAGAGAATCCCTCCCCTGATCGCGCCCACGATCGGTCGGCCCTCTGGCTGGCCGATGCCATAAAAGGGGCGAGAGGGAACGCCCTCGCCCCCCTTTGGATTTTCTTCTGCCGGCCGCTCCTGTTTCCCCTCCGTTTCGTCTTCCTTCCTGTCGACTCTGGCGGATGCGGGAAGCAGAGCAGGCAGCTACGAACGAACAGCAACCCACCGACGCGCTTTCGACGCACGGTGACCTCCCTCGACATGCACAAGGACCAGGCGCACCTCCTGCACCGGCCAAGTACGACCGGTGATCACCTGAACGACGACAGTGGGTCGATGAACTTCCGACGTTCAAAGTAGAGGTACCTTAGATTTAAATCCCCTAGACGAAGAAATATAGATCTAATGTTGCGCATCAAGTTATCATAGTAATCATGAATGCCATAAATGTATTTTTTATATTGTGATATGCTCGATCCGACAGTCGGAAGATCACCAGAGATGGAGAAGATGACCGGCGCAATTTCTGCGCAACAAAACCCAGTCCGAGTCTACTTAGACCCGGACCGAGTTGCCTCATCGGCGATGTCGCAAAAACGTAGCCCGAGACCCTACCGGGTCGCTTACCAACCCGGCCCGGGTCTTACCGAGTCAGATTGAGTGCGAATCCGACTCGATGTCGTTCAATGCATTGTTAACGACCCGGCCCGAGTCGGACCTCAACTCAGATCGAGTCATGTATAGGAATTCCCCGACAGAGACTCGGCCCGAGTTCACCACAAACCCGGCCCGGGTTCTATCGGCAAAAATGTGGACTTTTCCGTTGAGTCCAATCCTTCGGAAGTTACGTCCCCTTTTTCATTAGAATCATATGAAATCTTATCTAAGACTCTAAAGATCACAATGAACCTTATCTTGTCCTAAGGAAGATCCAACTCTTTAGAGAAAAGGAATATCTTCCTTTATTGATTCTAAACTTTATCAAAGATCATTAAAAAAAAGCAAAGCAAGGATAAAGATGTGAGATTGTTATGTGCTGCCCCCAGTGTATAGAGCAAAGACCATGGTATTGTATAGAGAGGGACATATAGCTAGCTAAGGAGACAGCGAAACTATGGGTCTTCGATGACCACTGTTCTTGAGATTTTAGATCTTCTCCCACCTGTATCTCGAAGAAGGGTGATGGTCACACTCCTTTCCCTAGAGATTATAGTATTGAGCCAGAAGAACATGTAGTTAACTGAGAAGACAACGAACCTATAGGTTTCTTAATTGACCACTGTTCTTGATGTGCATATTCTCTCCCACCTACATTTCGAATTAGGTGAGGCATTTTCACCCACCCCTTTTTCCTTTTTTGGGCTTACTAGCTTCAGAGATTCAGAGAGGCACCTCTGGCATCCCAACTAATAAAGTCGAGCTCGCATAGGACAACCAACTTTAAGGATATCTTAGTAATGTAAAAGATGTAGTGCAACTCATAGTAAAGCAAATGCAAAGTAAAGTATTGTATAGTATGGCATGACCATAGTATAGTAAGGTATGAAACATGGTATTGTAAAGACAAAGTATAATTATAATAAAGAGTAGAGTACATATATGGATAATATGAAAGTATGATGTATGGTTCATTATAGTCATTGTATAAAAGCCAAGGTCTATAATTATTTATCATTGATTTATTGTTCAATGTTCTTCACTGAATCGTATTTCATCGTCTATGTTCTATTGTACTGGACATCTTTGCTCATGGGTATTCGATTCTCTTACATTAGAATTTTACAGGTGAGAGCTCTAATTGATGAGGTGATGGAGGGCACAGAGCTTGGAGAACGCTGCACATGACACCAACTGTTGCTATAAGCTATCGAAATCTGCATTTATGTTTCAGCATGTTCTCTTCTATTTATAGACATCATGTTCTTTCGCACATTGAACTTTTCCTTCTCATAGTCTTGTTAAGTTGTGATTTGCTCCGCTTTGTTATAGCTCACATTAACTATCAATGTCATTCCACCGTTTGAACTTTCGCATTAAAGTCTTGGTATTATATTTTATTATTATATTGATGTCACGTATACCACTTTGTTGAATGGTCATGATCAATAGTGTAATAGGCAGTGTAGCACTCCCGGGGTCAACCTGACTGCCTACGTGACATGAGAGGCGATTTTGAGGGTGTTACATAAAGAATGACTATTCTTATTTGAAAAAGGTATTTAAATTTGAATAATATTAAAAGTATAATTGTGAAGAACAAACCAAAAAAAATCTTATTGAAAATATGAATTATATATATATATATTGAAAGTAGGAATTTTAAGCCGATTTGAAAGTAAAAAAGAGATTTAATGGATAAGGACTCCCAATAAGAATATGAGATTAGAGAATTTTATAGATTGGAAATATTTCATCTAAAAAATAAGTGAGAAAATATTATTATATTAATTAATGTGAAAATTAAAGAAAAATAAGAAATAAAAGAAAATTAAAAGCATAGTTTGATTGAGATAAATTATAAAGAGATAAAGGAGAAATTTGGAATAGATTATGATTAAGGTAAAAGAATAAATATTAAATTTGAAATTGATTAATGAAAAGTTATTATGAGAGACTAATTAACTAAGCAAAATAAATATTAATTCAAAATTTGTTGGGAAATTCATTATGCAATCAAACTCCATCTAAAAGTTGAAGTAATTGATGGGCAAAATTCATAGAAGCAGACAAAGATTCTCATAATTAATTGTAAATAGCATTTCATTGTTAATTGCAACGAAACAAAGTAGAAAATCGTGTCAAAAAACATGACATTGGGGGCATTTGGTCGCGGGATAAAAGACAGAATATCTCGATATTATAAGAATATAGTCAAACACAACACAAAATAATATTATCTCGGTCAAATTTCGAAAATCATGAAACCAAATTTTCATAAAACCACCATTTTTAACTTGTGAAAAGGAATAAATGTATAATACACATATACTCCATATTTCAAATTTTCCAATCGTATTTTATTTTTAAAAAAAAGTCAATCATATAATTATATAAATACTTTTTATTATTATGATGTTGAAGACCACATATTATATAATAAAATATTTTAAATATAAACACCATATTTTTTATTTTTCTAAAATAGCAGAATAAAAATATTATGTTGTTTTGTCATTTTTATGATCATTTTTTATTTTTTATTATTTAACTATATATTATTTTATTATAAATTTTATAATGATAATAATAATAAATGTCAACTATTTATAATAAAATATTTTTATTATATTTTTTTTCAATCAAATAAGAGATAAAATAAGAATCAAGTGAGAATATTATATCTTTTAGAATAAAATTTGATATTCCTTGAATGGAACTGGGTTACGGACTATCCCACCTAAGTTCCTCGACGAAAATGAAATTGGATTGAATGATTACAGACCTGTTCTCGGTTTTGTTATTTTGTTGGACTCAACCTGATTATTAGAATGGAAGACAAAAGATGAATGAGCCAGCTCAAGTTCTGGCGGCCGAGAATAGAATTGGAATTGTGGAAACACGGCTTAGATTCCATTGACATTGATTGAGTTTCAAAGTTGAAAAGAATATTTTTAAGCTATTAATTACATCTTATCATTATTATCATATTTACTTCATTATGATGCTATTGATAATATGATTATGATTAATTGATATTTTGTGCATCTAAAATTGTAAAAAACCAAATAAAATGAAAACAAGAGAAGACTTTAATTATAGTCTTTGAAGCAACTTTTATGTTTGAAGTTAAATCGCTAAAAGTTAATGATCAGGAAATATGAAACCATATGAATTATTGGTTAAAAGTGAAAATAGTTCTTGTAGTTAAAACGGTCTTTATAGTTAAACTTAATTTTAAAGGAATAACTTAAAAAATTAAAAGAATAATCAAATTATAGTCTTTATAATTAAAATTAAAGCAAAGGATATTTAGTTATAATTACTACAATCGACCCCTGCACAATAGAAAAATAATTCCTGATCATTGCTAATATTATTAATGGATTCTTAGTAAAAGAAAATTCGATAAAGAATTAAAATATAGGAACTCGTTTAAACTGATGAGTGCTTAAAAAAAACCCCAACTCGTTTTGTTATAGTAACGTGCAATTTGATGTGATACCTATCTTAGCCTCAAAATTATATAGGAAGGTCAAGGGCAACGTCCCAAGATTTTGGGGAAGGGTAATAAAGTAATTTTATAATTTAATTAAAATATTTGATGGATTAAAGGATAATTTTTCAAATGAATAGGAATATAATTAGAAAAGAAATAAGAAGATAAAGAATGACTATTCTTATTTGAAAAAGGAATTTAAATTTGAGTAATATTAAAAGTATAATTGTGAAGAAAAAGAAAAAAAAATCCTATTGAAAATATGAATTGTGTATATATTGAAAGTAGGAAGTTTAAGTCGATTTGAAAGTAAAAGAGAGGTTTAATGGATAAGGACTCCCAATAAGAATATGAGATTAGAGAATTTTATAGATTGAAAATATTTCATCTAAAAAATAAGTGAGAAAATATTATTATATTAATTAATGTAAAAATTAAAGAAAAATATGAAATAAAAGAAACTTAAAAGTATAGTTTGATTGAGATAAGTTATAAAGAGATAAAGGAGGAATTTGAAATAGATTATGATTAAGGTAAAAAAATAAATATTAAATTTGAAATTGATTAATGAAAAGTTATTATGGGAGACTAATTAACTAAGCAAAATAAATATTAACTCAGAATTTGTTGGGAAATTCATTATGCAATCAAACTCCATCTAAAAGTCAAGGCATCATTGTGAAGTAATTGATGGGCAAAATTCATCATTCGTGCATGAAACAGACAAAAATTCTCAGAATTAATTGTAAATTGATGAGGCGAAGGCGCTACAACTCAATCACACACAAGAGAGAGACGGCGACGGCGGCTGCTGCTCCTTTGGGTGCGATTTTAAATCGATCGTGAATCTCCTGTCCCCCCCCCCCCCCCCCCCCCCCCCCCCCCCGCCCCCCTCGTCGACCTCTTACTCTTCCTCCTATATGACGAGGACTCTTCCAACTTCCGCTTATGCCCCTTCCGTCGGTGCGCTGCCGCCGCCGACTATCGTCGCTCTGCCTCCGTCGGATGACGAGAAGAGCACCCACCATCAAATTAGATCTGACAGTTGGCCCATTAAATCCTTTAAAAATTTATTCTCTTCAAATCAAATGGTACGTGAAATAAGAATATCTTTACTTTTTTCATAATACGATATTCTTTTGTTTTATTCTCCAAAATTTTATTCTGCATCCAAACGACCCTTAGGCAGGACAAGAATAACTTGGTCAAACTTTGCTTTTCTCAAAATCATCTTAATGAAACTATCATTTTTAATCCATTCAACACCATAATTTTATTCTTCTAAAATAGCAGAATAGAGATATTATATTATTTTATCATTTTTATGATCATTTTTTATTTTTCGTTATTTAACTATATATTATTTTATTATAAATTTTATAATGATAATAATAATAAATGTCAACTATTTATAATAAAATATTTTTATTATAAAATATAAATTTATTTTTTTCAATCTAACGAGAGATAGAATAAGAATAAAGTGAGAGTAATATATTTTTTAGAATAAAATTTAATATTTCTTAAAAGTTTAGGGACTGGTTTCGCACTATCCGACCCAAGTTCACGAAAATGAAATTGGATTTGAATGATTACCGACCTGTTCCAGGTTTTGTCAGTCCAGGTTTTGTTGGACTCAACCTCATGATTAGAATGGAAGAAAAAAAAGATGAATGAGCCAGCCCATGTTCTGGCGGCCTAGAATTAGAATTAGAATTGGAATTGTGGAAACACGGCTTAGATTCCATTGACATTGATTGAGTTTCAAAGTTGAAAAGAATATTTTTAAGTTATTAATTACATCTTATCATTATTATCATATTTACCTCATTATGATAGCTACTGATCATATGATTATGATTAATTGATATTTTGTGCATCTAAAATTAAAAAAAACTTAAAATGAAAACAAAAGAAGACTTTAATTATAGTGTTTGAAGTTAAATCGCTAAAAGTTAATGATCAAGAAATATGAAACAATATGAATTATTGGTTAAAAGTGAAAATAGTTCTTTTAGTTAAAACAGTCTTTATAGTTAAACTTAATTTCAAAGGAATAACTAAAAGAATAATCAAATTATAGTCTTTATAATTAAAATTAAAGCAAAGGATATTTAATTATAATTACTACAATCGACCCCTGTACAATAGAAAAATAATTCCTGATCATTGCTAATATTATTAATGGATTCTTAGTAAAAGAAAATTCGATAACATCTGCTACTTAAATCCTGTTACAAACATTAAGTATTGACTTAATTAAGAAATAAATAAATTTTCAGCGAAACATCAAATAATTTTGATGTTGAACACTCTTACTGACTGGGCTTGATGAGCTCGTATATAATAGGTGGGCTTGCTGCCTCTGTAGGAAATTTGACAAAAAGCCCAGTGCATCTTAAAACAAAATGGCATTCATTCATCAATTTGACGAGTTATAATCTAATCATATTGACTAATCATTTTTCCAAGAAAAAAATAACTTTAAAGCAAGAAAAAAAGCTTAGAAAATAAGAACGAAATTTACATTTGCCAAAATGCAGCTCGACCCAAAATATAAATCAGGATATAAGAACTTCGAAAGAAATAAGAGGGGGATTTAAAGACTCAAGCACCAGATAGATTTCATTACCAATCTAGTAATTTGACATGTCTCCAGAGGAAAGAGTACACATAAAAGGATAACAAGGGTATAACACCTTTCTTGGAGTAAAAGAAAGATGCACCCCATTCATGCCTAGAACGTATTCATAATTCTCACATATCCTCCTCCTGGCCAATATCCTCGTCGTCCTCGTACTCGGCATCATCATCTGCGGTGGCGTCCTGGTACTGTTGGTACTCAGAGACGAGGTCGTTCATGTTGCTCTCGGCCTCCGTGAACTCCATCTCGTCCATGCCTTCTCCAGTGTACCAATGCAAGAAAGCCTTTCGCCTGAACATAGCAGTGAACTGCTCGCTCACCCTCCTGAACATCTCTTGGATGGACGTGGAGTTGCCAATGAAAGTGGACGCCATGGAAAGGCCCCTGGGCGGTATGTCACAAACGCTGGACTTGACGTTGTTCGGAATCCACTCCACGAAGTAGGACGAGTTCTTATTCTGAACGTTGATCATCTGCTCATCCACCTCCTTGGTGCTCATCTTGCCTCGGAACATAGCAGAGGCTGTAAGGTACCGACCATGGCGAGGATCAGCAGCACACATCATGTTTTTAGCATCCCACATTTGCTGGGTAAGCTCTGGCACAGTCAGGGCACGGTACTGTTGGGATCCGCGGGAGGTTAGAGGAGCAAAGCCAACCATGAAGAAGTGGAGACGAGGGAAAGGAATAAGGTTCACAGCCAGCTTTCTAAGGTCAGAGTTGAGCTGCCCAGGGAATCGAAGGCAGCATGTGACGCCACTCATTGTTGCAGAAATCAAGTGATTCAAGTCTCCAACTGAAAGAAAATACAGGAGTTCAGAATGAAAAAATAACAAAATGTTAAACAATAATCTAATAACAAGTTAAAGATATGTTAGTTAACTAAAGAGAGGGAATAATCATTTGAGAGGATACAGCCAAAGTAGAATTTGAAGAACATTTATCAACTTGACAAGGTTTCCTAATTTATTTTTCTCAATTTCACAATGAACCATAAAATAAAATCATTTCTAAACAAAAAAGGGAGATCAGTGGAGATTTTGATTATACATGAACTGTGGTTGACTTGCACCATAGTCACTTAGTTGACGTGTCTTTCAAGTTGGTTCCCCTATGACCCGCACAATGTTGCATGAACAATAGAGCAGTGTTAAAACAAACTAATATGTATTTGTTAATTTGACTATCTCCTCAATATCCTTTTTTATCTAAAAAATTATTATTATGGATATCATTCACATCCAGATTCATTGCAATCAAAACAATTAAATCACTAGTTTCTCCCTTCATTTTATATGCTGATTCTTCAGTTAACAACACATAAAATTAATATATAGATTGTGCTTTTTCATGAAATAGGAGTCATGGTTCACACAGTTAGTCATAAAGATAAAATCATAAAAAGGAGCGATAAATTAAGCAAGCAGATTGACTTACAGCTGGGTGTGGTCAATTTGAGAGTGCGGAAGCAGATATCATAAAGCGCTTCATTATCCAGCACCATGCACTCATCAGCATTTTCAACCAACTGGTGGACAGAAAGGGTGGCATTGTATGGTTCAACAACAGTATCAGAAACTTTGGGAGATGGAAAAACAGAAAATGTGAGCATCATTCTATCAGGGTACTCCTCTCTGATCTTAGAGATCAACAGTGTTCCCATTCCAGAACCTGTCCCTCCACCGAGAGAGTGACATACTTGGAAACCTGGTGACAGAAAGCACATGGAGTTGATGAAAGGTTCAAAATATCACAAGTATAACAACAACCAGCATAAACATAGCAAGAATTAAGAAAACAGAAAGATCCTCACTATATTACAGATCAATGCAGGCACTGTTACTGGTATCAGATCACAAGAGGGACTATAATCAAATTTAAACTACACATCTTTTACTCGTCATCGTTAGGCTGTAAACATGGAGGACAAGAAAAATAATCCAATACAGAAGAATGAAAAAGCATATTAGTTCCAATCTACAGAACGACAACAAGCAATGTGCCTAGGTTAAAGTATAAACATCTTTTGGAGAAATCAGCAGCTGCAATAACAAAACAATAAATGAAAAACTATCTAATCCTCATGGAAAGCGTACATTACATCTTATAGAAGTGTGTGTAAGCAAGCATGAACACTGAAAGGATTCTTACCCTGCAAGCAGTCACAGTTCTCAGCCTCCTTTCTCACCACATCAAGAACAGAGTCAATGAGCTCAGCACCCTCAGTGTAGTGCCCCTTGGCCCAGTTGTTACCAGCACCAGACTGACCAAAAACAAAGTTATCAGGTCTGAAGATTTGGCCGTAAGGTCCAGTACGAACGCTGTCCATCGTGCCTGGTTCCAGATCCATTAGAACCGCCCTGGGGACAAATCTCCCACAGGATGCCTCATTGTAGTACACATTGACGCGCTCAAGCTGGAGATCGGAGGTACCAGTGTACCTTCCGGTCGGATCGATCCCATGCTCGTCGCACACCACCTCCCAAAACTTGGCACCGATTTGATTACCACACTGACCACCCTGGACATGGAGGATTTCCCTCATCTTTACCTACAATTGGAGCTACGGTTTAGAGAACGGTATGCAAGATCAAAATACAGTAAGCTTTGTGACGAATGCCCCTGAAGAGGCAACAGAAAATTGAAACCAACAAAAAAGACACGACTGTAGACGCCAATTTCAAACATCTCCATGATTAAAAGAAACAGATGATTTAATGCTTGTCCCATTTGCTTCAAATTCGCAGCCGAAAACACTGATTCGTGTAGTGCCCGCGAATTAACCACCATCAGAGAGTGGAATAGTCGAAAACCAGGACAAGATCAAAACTTTGGCAGTAGAAAACCCATTCAAAAGGCAAAACCAGAAGAATAAACTGATCAAGCCTTAAAAAAAGTTTGATATAACACAGACACACCGAACCAACACGCCAACACCTCAAAAGAGCCTTCGATCACATCAACAAGCAAAACCATAACAGAGAAAAAAACCATTTCCCAACAGATTTCCGACAACAAAACAACCTTCCACAAAAGATCGACCGGCAGCTCCGACCAAAACAAGAGGGTTCGGGACTCACCGGCAGGTACGCGAGATCGGAATCCGAATGGTCGTTCGAAACGGCAAGATCCGAAGTGATCAGAGATGCGCTGGTGAGTGAAACGAATCACGAATGGGAGGAGGAGCCCTAAGGCCGGGGGGTCGCTTTATATAGCAGGCCTCGTTGATCCAACGGCTCACGAGCGTTCCCTCGCATTTTTCGACTGGCCCTCCGATGCCGTCAGATGTGGTGATCGGACGGCTGGTGGTGGCGAGTTCGGTGGAGGGAGGGAGCCCATCGATCATTTTGGAGATTTGAAATTTCAGGCATCTAATGACGGAATTGCCCTTCTCGTTCGCTTTTTTTGCGAAATGCCGCGAGTGCGCCCACGACCTTCTTGTTGGTTTGCGGCGTTGCCGGTTCGGTTTTATTTAGTAAAAATTAGCTAATAAAAAACATGGCTCAACCTTTATCAGGTTAAGGTGCGTGTCCTGTTCAAGCCGGGTTCGAATCGGAATATTTTTGTGTTTGCGGAAATAATTTCACAAAAAATTCTTTTATATTATAGATACTAATTAGAAAACTCTTTCGAATGGGTTGACAGAAATATATATGTGCTACCGGAAAATATATATATGTATATAAATTGCCATATTTTTGCGTTGCTTCTGATGTCATATATATTTATATATACATATTTATTTATGATAATTTAAAACGCAAACAAGGTCACAACGTGTACGTTCGCGTCCCGGAAGCCCTGGGGAGTGGGGAGTGAAGTGCCTTAACATTTTCGGTGGAAAACTGTACATCCTTTGCTTTACCCTCATGATATAAATAAATGGCTCTCTTTTTTTGTTAATGCCTCTTTTTTTTTTAAGTGCTACCATCATGATATTATCACATTGCACAGGAAAGAGATAGGGAAGTTGTTTTTGACATATATATCAGTAATTAGAAGAATCACATGAATGCATACAAGGGTAGACATAACATATTCACCCATGTGATGTGCCATTGCCAACTATGTAGTAGACAGCCTTCCTTGGAACTCCTTCCTACCACTCTCTCTCTCTCTCATTTTATACTTTGTTTTGCCTTTTGGTTCATCTTGTGCAAGAACCAAAAAGGTGTCATGCAAGTTACCCCCTCAAAAAGGGGGAAAAAAATGCATGGTCCAGTGAGCTGCTAGATCACGGTCAGAGTCTTTGCTTGGTTTGGAGTCTAAGCATCCTCCGGATTCAGGGGCCTTACATTTATAAGGCAAGTCATGCACCGCTGGCCTTCTTTGCTTACTTTTCCTTATGATCATGTGACTAGCCACATGCTGCACACATGAACAAGAAGCAGCAAGTCATAAGTCATACATTGTTTGTATAATATGTATAGCTTCTCTTTTTCTGATGGTTGTATAGGGGGAGCACAGTATATAAATGTTTTGACTGATCTTGTTTCCATATGATGCCGCTTATCACTAACTTTGATTCATTTTCATACATGAACCATCTGAGGGATTGTGATTGATAATATGACCAATTAATGAGCAGCAGCAAATGGCTGATCAGAGGAGTTTTTAATGTCTAAACAGAACATGCTCCTTTGGCAGGCGTGTTCTCTCACTGCAATGGTATAAATCAGGACCGACTTCAACTGAGCAAGTGAGCATACAACTGCTGCCACTGGTTCAATTTATCACTGGAAAAATGTTCTCAAGAACAAACGAGTTGTCAGATATATTTTTTGACCCAATGGAACTTGAATTACCATGTTGGTTAAAAACTTCGAATTGCTTGTTAATGACTACACAAAAGTACATTAAATAGCCAAGGAGAAGGAACAGTTCTATGTTGCAAGGGTACGGGTACGGTACCGGTACCGGGTACGAGTACGAGTACGGGATACGTCAAATTCTAAAAAATTAGGGTACGGATACGGCAATATATTAAATATATAATATTTATATAAAATAAATTTTCATAAGATTTCTAGTATCTTCATATTGTTTAAGTTTTTAAAACAAGTAATTAGTTATTCTTTTTACTATTATGTCTAAACGAAGAGTTATTAATAGTTTTCTTTCTCCTTATGACTTCTCATCTTTAACATCTATAAGTTTTATTGTTCACATTTGATAAAAACGTAGCAAAATATATGTGTATCATATTCTCTAGTATTAGTGCTTTCATGATCATCAATCATTAATTATCTTTTTTAGAATTTTATCTGACAAAATTTTGATATGGAGTACCCAGAAGCATAGGTACGAGTACTCACTGAAGTACCCATTTTTTAAAAAAATATTTTATTATTGGGTACGTATGGGTACGAGTACCCACAAGTACCCATGAAGTACCGGTACCGGGTACGTACCCGGTACCGGGTACGTACCCGGTACCGGGTACGTACCCGGTACGGGTACGTTGAGAAAATTGGAGTACCCGTGCATCATAGGAACAGTTCCTTCCTGTTAACTTGATCCAAATGCCATCATAGATCTCATGACCTGATCCATCAAAGATATCGTTGTCTCCTCGATGTTGGCGAGTACCATCTTGCAATGCCACTGTTGCTATTTGTCACATATGGTGCCCACAAGTCCAAGTATGCAACTGCTGATAAAAGAAACAGGAGAAAACTCTGTTAATTGCATATAATTCAAATGATTAATTTTCCTACCGCAAGCATAACATAGTATGCATAATGTTCAAGAACAAATAAGTATGCGACAAGGGGACTTTACGGTCTTTGCCATTTCTTCAAGCTGGCCCTCTGTAAGGGTCAAACCTCAAATAAATCGCTATAAAGTCGCAAGAACGATTTGCCTGACTTGAACAGTTCGAAGAAGAAAATGGTGCTACAGCTCTGGAGCATCTGTGAGCAGTTCACAGCAACCTTCAGCTTTTAGGCACAGAAACGTCACCCCGTGATGATGTGATCTGATAAATAAACAGATAATGCAGTGGCATATTCCTGTTTCAGAAGGCATCATGCTCAGGAGTGAAGACATCCATTTTCTTAACATTTTGTAATGTTATATGCCATACTAATAAATTGCTCAACCCTCTAAATGCTTGTCTTCTTAGTAATTGTACCAGTCCCCTGCACTGCAGGCAGATAAAACTGGAAGAAAGAATACAAGCTGCACAGGAAGAAGTAATGGGGTTTTATTATGCTGTAACAATCTGGCAACAATATGGGACCTCGGCGGCCTGTTGCAATGGCTTTACATGCTCAGATAGTCAGATGTTATCATGTTGCGACGTTATTGGCAACTAAGCCACAGGTCACATGGTGCCAGTTCTGCTGTGCCAGGCCTTCCAGTCCCAAGTTTCAACCCCAACATTAAATTAGCTTATGCCATCCCATGTTATCTTTTTTTTTTTGTAGAGAAAAGATTTTCATTTAAGAGGACCATATAGGTCAAAATGTAAAAAAGGGGCAAGGCCCGTAGGTGGGACGCTCTTCCAAAAATGGTCGTCGTTATAGCAACCAAAAGTTGCTAAGTAATTCATAGTTTTATCAGTATATCTTGAAGAGTAATCTAAAGTCCTAGATTCTCTGCAAAATAATGTCGACCAAAGCCTTTGAGTTAGTATTGATCTTGATATTTTTTAGTTCATGAGGTGTGCACTCCCAAAGTCCTAGCATTATGCTCCATGCCACTATTTTGATAGCCGACGAATCTATTTTTTGAGTCGTACCTACAAAAATAAATATGTCAGTATAAGTTCTTAAGAGGCATCCATTACCCACCTCGCCCATGGCCACAATCAGTATTGAGTGTAATCCAATGAAGTCTCCACGAGGAGGGAGGGTATCTTGAGGGCAAGTTATCTCGAGAGTGTGGGCCATGTGTACTCATGAAAATCAGTCAGTGCCCACTCTCATACAACCTCAGCGGTTGCACGTCGTGAATTGAAGTGAACATCATTGTGCGACTTTCAAATCCCCAAAGATAAAAAAAGAAGATGGAAAGAAAATGGTGCATGAATCTATGATCCATACCTACCCCTCATATACCAAAATCCATATGCTTAAAGGAAAGGCGTAGCTTGACATTAAAAATGTTCCAAAATGTTATGAGTAAAGGTACAATGAAAAATTAAATGCTAGTTTGTATCCATAGCATGTCCCCCATAGGGAGCAAGAAGGATCACATTCTTGAATTGCAAAAGATAATCAAGGGTGGAAAGTTTATGAATCTTTGGGGGATGAAAATGCGTCAGATCATATTCCATTATATTTTTTTTATGTAACCATGCAACTGAGGTTGTAGAGTTTTGGGCGGAAAATTAAACCCTCTCAAAATTTAGGTCAGAACTTGTTCAAATTTTAAATAATTTTGTCAAATACAAAAAAAAAACATTGCATTGTGATGAGAACTTTTGTTCCAAAGGCAAGAATTTTGGCTAGTTCTTAGGTGATTTATTTTTACATTTTACATATATATAATATTATTTAATTTAATAATATATATACTTATTTATTAATGTATTATTAGAAATCTATTATATATTTATTTATGTATTTCTAACAATAGAAAATATTTTATTAATTAGTTATAATATTTTGCTTAGTATTATAGTTTAATAGAATTAAAAAAAAGTTCATATAAATTAAATAAATTAATGTAAAAATTATAATTGTATTTATCGTATTATTAATTAAATAAAATTATTGTAAAATCTTATGTATAATATTATATTTTTATAGTATTAATTAAAATTTTCAGTTTTTTTAGGAAAATTATAAATAATCTAATTTATATTATATTTGGATCTTAAGATATTACTTACAAATTATAATATTAATAATATATTCAAAATTAATATTAATATATTATGGCACAACTTATTTTAAATAAATTTTAAATTAATAATTGCGTTTAATTTTTTTATGTGTTAGTAATTATTATTATAAATAAATACATAATATTTTTGTTTGCTATAATTTTATACCTCATAAAATAATAAATTATATCTTTAGTTCTTATTATTTATCAAAACACCAATTAAAATTTATCTATAAATTAATTTTTAAAATTTTCATTATTATATTTTCATCCAAACACCAAACCTATATTTTATTTATCTAAATGATTAGTTTTTGAGAACTAATAAGAACTTAAATCTTAGTATCCAAACACACCCTAAAAATTTGGAACACCAACGAAAGGAGATGGTGGGCCAAGTAAAATCGACGACGGAGGCCGAGGAAGGAAATGGAATTCGAACAAAAAAAACAATAATTATTCAAGAAAAAACATGCATCATTGATCTTCAACATTATTTTTCAAACTAAATGTCAACAAAATTTCCTAACAAAATCTCAATAGAACTTATAAGTCATTCTTACTCATCCGGCGCATGGCCTCAACAAGCTCCGCCATTGCCACAATGAGCTTTGTCTCTGCATTATCGAGCTCCACCTGTTCCATGGCTTGTCCCAGTGCAATGCCAACATATGCCTATTCGAAGGCAGCGTCTGCCAGCTCGTTGGCCGCTTCTGCTTCTGCCCAGTTTTTCTTCATGAGTCTTCAAGAGTTTTGGAATCATCAAGGTTAGTAAGAGAATAAGTCATTTTGATTTTATCTTTCCGACTCTGATTAGTCGAACGCTAATAATTCCAGATACCAAAGATTTCTCATAGACTCAAGCCGGTACCCCAAAAGAAGAATTTATATTAAATAAAAAAGGAATGCAAAGGGTAGAAGAAGAGGGTCTATCTTAGTTGATGATTTAGTTATAAAAATTGATATATGGGTGATTTTATTTTTTTATTATTAGAGAAGAGATGCACTAACAAACAAATAAATAAATGCTAATAATAGATACCAAATATGTAGGGAACAAAAATGAAATGAAAGTATATATATATATATATATATAGTGATCAGCGCGATCAGTCAATTTTAAGATCATCCAATTTTAAGAACCTTTCAGTCGTGATGAGCGCGATCATCTGTAGCCCGTTTGTTGGTCGATCGTATACGCTGACGCTATGCTATCCAGACTCGTCAGACGTGGGCATTGCTCCACCAATCTCAATGCCACTCGCCCAACCTCCTCGCTGCCATGCTCGCCTCTAGCAACAACTCCACTCCGGATGACAAGTTTAGGGCAAAAGCAGAGAGAGAAGAAGATGCTCACCTTCCCATGTCTGACATTAGTTAGATGCATGGGAATGCATCAGCGGATGATGTTCCCCTTCCACGCCCACCTCTAGCAGCGATGGCGTCCCTCCCCTTTCCTGAGGGGCCAGAGAATAGTCGTAGAGGAGGAAGAGGAAGGGCCCTTCCCCTCTCCTCTCCGCGTTGGTGGTCGCCCTTGTGTCCATCACCGACGACAATCATGTACAGCTTGCTTCTCTCTCCCAAATCCATCCCATGGTCCATAGACATCAACTCGAATCTGACCACCCCTTTGCCACGAAACAACTAACTCTCGTCTGTCTAGAAGGCCACCGGCCCAAAGAAGTCGGCATTCAAGCTCTATGAGCGTTGGAGCTGCTTGCAAAGCAGATCGTTCGGATGCTCATCACCTTCGTCAAGATCGGGGCCAAGCACTCGGTGGCCCCGCCCCTTTGCCGCAAAACAACCAACTACTATCTGTCTAGAAGGCCACCGGCCCAAAGAAGCCGGCGTTCAAGCTCTACGAGTGTTCGAGCTGCCTGTAGTAGCCCATGGGGAGCGACAACCTTCTCTCATGGAAGCACCAATCAGAGCTCCTATCGCCGAGCATCTTGGACTTCCCTGTCACTACCTGGCGTCGAGGAGGCTAGGCGATGTGGCGGTGAGGTAGGTGGAGCAGTGTTCACGTGGCATCTGACGAGTCAGGACATCGTGACGTCCACGTATGCAATAGATCGGCAAACGAATTATAGACAATTGTCATGATCGCGATTAAAAGGTTCTTAAAGTTGGGTAACCTTCGTGTTACAAATTAAAATTGGTTAACCTTACTAAAAATACCCTATAAGTTGAGTGACTATCCTTAAAAATTTTTCTACATATTATGCCATTTACATTTAATAACGTGATAACTAATTCATATAAGAGAACATAAACATATTTATTAATAATACTATCAATCATCTGTACCATTTCATAAAACATTTAAAAAAATATCAATGATCAATGGATAAAATAAATATCAATAAGCAATAATCAATTAACAATACAAAATTATTTATCAATTATAAAAAATTTGTTCTTTATCAATGCTTAGTTAATAATTTTTAATTTATTATTTAGTTCTTTATCAATGCTTAGTTAACAACTCTTAATTTATTATTTATCATTGATCAACGATCCATTATTTATTATTTATTAATAATTATCTGTTATTAATCATCTATCAATTGTCAATAAATAATAATTATTCTTTTATCATCAATATTAATTGCCATAATTGATTTTTATCTCAATTCATAATTAGGGTTATTTCCTTTAAACCCCCTCAACTATAATTTTTTTTCACACCCTAAACTATAAACTTACAAATTTTAGTCCTCAAACTTATCCAAATTTGACACTTAAGTCCTTTTATTAAATTTTAACTAAATTTTATTAAATTTAATTATGAAATGCCCTTTTTACCCTTACATTCATATTAAAATAAAAATATTTTAAAAATAAAAGAATCAATACAAGTAAAAGTACTAATTGATAATAATATTTTTTATACAATATTATATTTATGTCGATGTTTAGATCTAAAGCTTATTAAGTTTCTTTTTCTAGTAATTGCGAAATATCATCTTTACCCCTTATTTTTAACATGAAAAAGATATTAAAAAATAATAAACATCGGCATAAATATAATGTTGTATAAAAAATATTATTATCAATTAGTACTTTTACTTGTATTATTTTTTTATTTTAAAAATATTTTTATTGCAATATGAACGTAAGGGTAAAATAAATAATTTATAATTAAATTTAACAAAAAATAGTTAAAATTTAATAGAAAGATTAAGTGTCAAATTTGGGTAAGTTTGGGGACTAAAATTTGTAAATTTATAATTTAAGTTTAGATGTGGAAAAAAATTATAATTGAGGGGTGTTAAAGGAAATAACCCTAATAATTATCAATTAGTCATTAATCATCAATTGGGTCAAATGCGTATCTCATGGTAACTTATCATGTCCCTTCAACTACGATAAGTTTATGATATTTATGTCACTCAACTAAATCATTCACTGAAACGATCTTTTGAGTGTACATTTGACATTTATTATTGACGTTTCTATTAGAATCTCATGTATAACGTGAGATGTTATCGGATTAATTGAGTTTGATAATAAATTAATAATATATAATATGAGATTTTATCGAATTAATTGAGTTTGATAATGAATTAATTTTTACACGTCACTTGTAAAAGAAAGGAGAGAGAAAAAAAATATAAAGGGAGGTGGATTAACAAAGGCAACATATTAAAGGACATCAAGAAAATGAGAAGATCACATGATATTTTATCAAACTTGGACTAAATATCCTCTAAAAAAATTGTTGTTCATACTGAACCCTAAAAAAAATCGAATAGTCAAAACTTTAAAAATGATATAGATATAGTAAATACTAAATATTAAATGATATATATGACACATATCAATTATAACTTATCAAATATTGAATACAAGAATAATATTGTGAATGAATATTAAATGTTACACAATTAATAGTAGAAATAATGCATTAAAATAAGCAAATTCCACTAAATGAGATTATAATTAAAATACCATTAAATGAGGTAACAAATAGTCTTATTAAAGTCTCATTTATTTTTTTCGATAGTATGTCATCATTACGAGGGAATTAATGTCGATTGTGCAATCCGCACGGCGTTACTGAACGTAGTGATTATAAATTAGAAGATTGATTCATGTTAAACTAATTCGATAAAATTATTTTCAATAGCGTGTACTTAAGAGTGACGTATGAGACGTCATTTATTTTCTAAATGTAGCATTGTTAACCCCTCGTACGTTCATACTTAGTTTTTTTTTAATCTCATGCTTTTCGTCCTTATGAAAGAAAAGAAGAGCTAAGGACTAATACAAGAAAAAGAAAGGAAATTAGAAGTACATGGGCACCTAATTTTCTTGTAGAATTTGAATGAAAACTTCTTGATCAAGTTAAGAGGTACGTTAGTGCACCAACCCACACTCCCAAATCCCATGCTTTAATTAGCTTACTTAAATTATATTTTATTTTCTATAAAGTTAAATAAATCATATATGCCAAATATATTACAATTCAACATAGTAAAAAATCGAAATAGAACATGATTCAACTAATATGATTGTTAAATATTTCAGAAAACTTAGATAATCCGACAATCAAGAATTTCACAACTGGATAATAAGATTGTATTAGCTTTGAATTAATAGTTCTAAATTCAATTCGGAAATCAAATTTATAAAAAAAAACAACCAGGCAGAATACTATTTTTCAACTTAGACTGAGCGATTGATAATACCCTGAATTTTGCATTGAGAAATATTTAGAGATCAAGCCACTCGGATAATTATTTGTAAATAAATACAGATGTAATGTTAAGTTTTAAAATGTTGTCCTCGGTGCGCAACGAGTACATGACCATCCGGTTGTACACGTCCAGCGTCACGTCTGGGGAGCCGTCGGACGGTGAGGACCGAGATGTGCCGCGCCCCAACAGGAGCAGCCGCCTGCCGACCGCCGACGGACTTGTCGACTTCCATCTCCATCAGCACGGCTTCTTCGTCGGAGTCGCCGGCGTCGTCTGCCTCGGGGACCTCCACGGCAGCTTCGGCGGGAGGCGTGTCGCTGCCTGCACGACCACTCGACGTCGACCAGCACGGGAATCCAGTGGGGGAGCTGCGCGTCTCCAGCTTGAACCTCCTCGCGTAGTACGACGGCCCGGCGACGGTTCCGCTGCCGTTCCGCGTGTCCAGCGAGTCCATCACCAGGAGGAGCTCGCCGAGAGATTCGACGAGGCACTTGTCCACGGCCGGAGGAACGTTGTGTCCGGCGCAAGATGCGGCCGCCGCTTTGCTCGAAGAGTAGCCAGCCGCGGGTGGCTGCCGCGGTACATGCCTGCGTCGAGCTCGGGGACGGGCATCTCGTAACGACGGTGGTCGACGAGACAGTGGAAGCCCGTGACTCGCTGGGGCGGTTCGAGAGCAAGAGGAGCATGGGGCGCTAGGTGACGGCAGGATCCTCCATGGAGGACCTGACTGGCAGAAAAGTAGTCGTCTGGGGCGAGACGCGCTGGAGGATGCCATTCGCGTGGGGCTTCGACTTGGACTTGGACTTGGACTTGAGGGGCGGCGCCCATCTGATTGCTTCCATGCTCTGCCATCTCCATGGACGCCGCCGGTTAAATACCTGAAATCAATGCAATTATTTATTCATTTATCCTTTTGTTTCCAAAATTAGAGACTATGATGATATCCAATGATATATCAAATTATTGATGACTTTCATAGTAAATGTTTAAATATGAAAATACAATATAGCACTTTAATTATAAATGCATGAAATCAATGCAATTATTTATTAATTTATTCAATATACGCTTAATGTTTTTTCCAAATTAGTGACATTGATATTTTAAATTATTGATGCCTTTTATAATACATGTTTAAATATGAAAATACAGTGTAGTACTTTACTATAAATGTCTAAAATCAATGCAAATATTTATTCATTTATTCTATATGTGATTATTGTTTTTTTCCAAATTAAAAGACAATGATGCTGTCCATTTATATTTTAAATTATTAATGACTTTCATAATGCATATTTAAATATGGTAATTCCTGAAATCAATGGAAATATTTATTCATTTATTCTGTATATGCTTATTGTTTTTCCATATTTAGTAGCTATGATATTTTAAATTATTAATGACTTTCATAACACATGTTTAAATATGGAAATACAATATAGCACTTTAATTATAAATGCCTGAAATCAATGCAAATATTTTTGTTAATTTATGATTATTTTTTTTCCAAATTTAGAGACTATGATGATATCCATTGATATTTTAAATTATTTATGACTCTCATAATACATGTTTAAATATGGAAATACAATGTAGTACCCTAATTATAAATGCCAGAAATCAATGCAAATATTTATTCATTTATCCTGTATATGCTTATTGTTTTTCTAAATTTATAGACTATGATGATATCCATTGACATTTTAAATTATTGATGGCTTCCATAATACATGTTTAAATATGGAAATACAATATAGTATTTTAACTATAAATGGCTAATATTAATGCAAATATTTATTCAATTATTCTGTATATGCTTATTGTTCTTCTAAATTTAGAGATCATGATGGTATTCATTGATATATTATATGGTGTGTTAAATTGTTGATAGCTTTTATCGCGTTTAAATATGAAGATACGATGTATTACTTGAAATGTAGGCAGAATTAATATTCCAACAATTATTATGAAATTATATTGTTCTTTTGAGAATTCATTTTTTTTAAGTTTTCATAAGGATCAACACATGGCTACTGATATTTGGAAAAACAAATTCTTTTAGTTGAATCTTATTAATCATAATGCTACCAATATAGTATCAAAAACTAGTTATTCTCAATGACAAATTCAAAATAATATCCAACATGTTGGTTGGTTTATTCATATCTCTCCCGCGAACATCGAATTAGTCAGGTAGTCTTGGAAAATGGTGGATTTCGATAAAAAAAATTTCTAAATAATATCCACATGAAAAATTTCATTACCTATTTATTAAATTGAGAATAAAATGTGGGAAAAAAATCAAAAGGAAAACACCTAAATGGACAATCAACTTATGATTGAGTTAATCTACAAGACAAAAAATGAAACTACAATGGATTTACAATACTCCGGAAGGGGGAAAAAGTATTACAAATTATGTAACCTTGTTTGATCTTTCATTAGGATGCTTATGGAATAAAAACATTCACAAACCAAGTAATTGTGTCCGTGTTTTTTGGGATATAACCAATCACTTCCCATTGCATTTGTTTTATGTATTTAACTACAATGAACTAGACTATTATGTTGGTATATTATTTCAAATTGTGTATAAGATAGTGATTTATATTACCCAAAGTAACAATTACAAATTAGATAGCTAATGAATCATTATATAAAATCACAAAAATAATGTTATTTTAATCTACAATGAAACAAGTGACATAGTTATGATAACAATTAAATCATAACATTTCATCAATATTGGTAATTAAATATTATCTATTTATGGTTTTAATATTATGAAACTATCTTACATAATTGCTTAAATCAATCGACCATATATAGATTTATCAACATAGAGTTATACAAGAACTAAGTAATGTTCCCTTGACATATAGAAATAAGAAAATTCTACAAACTTAGACAAAGTTAGTGTGTGCTCACACACAATTTCATCATCATCATCATCATCATCTTATGATGATAATTATAAATAATTTAATGCAAATGAAAATTACCAATATATTTTTTACAATTACTGCATCATCTTCAATAAATTATAATTACATTAACATGCAAAACGACAGTAAATAATTTCAAAATATTCTAGAATATGCACATATTCTAATGCTTTTGGTGAAAGTTCATAGTATAATATTATATACAATACATTTTTTCCGACATTATCAACATGATGACAATTGACAACAATTATATATTGATATAACCAAGGTATGCTTTCGCATAAACATGTAAGAGATTTTTCATCTTTTTATTCTAGAAAATATTGTTGCCATGACATGTGAAATAATCATAATTTGATTATATCAACATATTTACATTTGTAGATGTTGTTGATCGGGAACAATTATTTTCTTGCACTTAAAAATTACAAAATATAAACTTGAAAGTCCTCTTATGCTTGAGAAATTCACACTAATATATATATTAGGAAAACGAATTGGGAGCTTGACCAACCATAGATAGACATACATACCACATAGATTAGTAGACAATGGCTTCAGTTTTTTACCTCACCATATTAGATATTGCGGTAGAAACCAAAAAAGAGAAAAAATAATTCATTTAATATTGCAATTAACTGCATTGTATCTATGATAATCGTGCTTGAAATAAAATGAAAATAACAAAAAAAATCATACCTTTTATGTATTTCTTAGAAAGAATGAAGAACTTGACTCTGATATTTTTGGCCTTTGTTGACAACACCGATCTTTCTTTTGACAAATTGGAGATGAAGATTAAGCGTTGTCAGACCCGGCCCAGCCCGACCGGTCGAACCGGTCGGACCGGTGTCCGGGGCCTAAAACGGGCCAGGGTCGGTTGAAACCCGAGGAAGGCTTTGACCCGGTCAAATTCAGTCAAAACTCGGGTTCAACCGGTCGACCCAGCGGGTTTAACCGAACCCGGCCAGGTCAATTATTGAAATGGAAAAAATTAAAAAATTAAAAAATATTAAAATATTTAGACATATTATGTATCTTGAAATTTATATTTTAATGACATCTTGTCATATATATAAATTTTTTTCACTATTTTTTTATTTATAACTAGAACCTTTTATTTATGTTGATGACTTAATTTATGTTGCTTTATTATATTATTTAATCTGAATTATTTTATTTTACTTTATTATACTATATTTTATATTTTTGTTAAATAATATATTATATATTAATAAGATTATAAGAAACTCTTTAACTTATTTTATTCTTTTATTAATTTATATTATCCGATCCGACCATCCGGTTCGACCCGGTCCAATCGATCCGACTTGACCTATTGATCAATCCGTATCGATGGCCGGGCCGGGTCTTATAACATCGAATAAGGATGACCCAGTGAGTTTTATATGAAAAAAAAAAAAATTCTAGAGGACCAATGCCATATGATGGGCTAAAGGCAACGACCCCGAGGTAATAAATGTATAAATAAGTTTACTTCTGTATATGCAAATTATGCACATTCAATTTTAGATGGTGGCACATAAAAGCACCATATGTGAGGATATGATAAAATAGGATATACATGGAAGTGATAAAATATGTAATTTAAAAGTAAATATTATGCATATTTGAATAGTTTGAATGAGATAGTCATTTTTTATTTTGATTCAATGTGCACAAATACATATGGATTTAACCTGTACATCATGTGCTAACTCTCATCTGACCATTTTGATCTATTTTAATGACTAACTAAAGTAATATATTTCTAATTTAATATATAAAATAAATACTATAGTTCATAGTGAAGGGACACACAATATGCCCCGTTAAGTAGGCCACATAATTTAGCCATTACATCCTACATAATGACATGTATGGTGCAACCTATTTAAACTTATTAATCATATTGGGGTTAATATATATACAACTCTCCATCCTAACTGTAAATTAAAGTTTCACTTTTTAAACGTTGGATTTTAATCGGACGTCAAGAGGTATTTGACTTTATCTCCTTTTGGCTCCGTTCCTTTTCGATATGGTTTCATAGATTCCCCCCTCCCCCTTTCTCTCTCTTAGACCTCCCATCTAGGGGTGTGTATTGGATCGGGTTGATCCGATAAATCCGATGACCCGACGCGATCCGAATTCGATCCGATTATGGGTTGTGTCGAATTCGAATTAAATTTTTTTAGACTAAGCCGATCCGACTCGAATGTTTATTATTTCTTTTTTATTTAAACTTAAACTTATATCTAAATTTTGAAATTGAAATAAAACATTTTAAGTATAAAAATAATGTATAAATAATTAGAAAACTTATTTTATACTTTAAAATAAATATTAAGTAATATTTTTTATATTACACAAATGTAAAATAGTAAAAAAAATAAAAAAATAAGTGATCGGGTAACTTGACCATTCAACCTTATTCGAATTGAATTTGGATGGATTTGACACCCAAAAGTCGTCAGGTCATTCGTGAACGCCCCTGCCCGTCTCTGGCTTCTAACTCTCTTTCTTTGAATCATTCCTCTCTCTTCTCTGCTTTCATTCTTTTTCATCTCCCCTCCCTCCATCTATTCCTCTTTCTTTGAATCATTTTTTCTCTCTTTTGTGCTTTCATTCTCTTTCATCTTCCCTCCTCCGTCTCTTCTTATCTCCTCCCGTTCTCTCTCTTCTCCTCTCTCTAGTTTCTCGCTACCTGCCTCCCACTTGATCCTTCTTTACGCCTCTTTCCTCTTTCTCCCCTATTCATTAATCCCCAATAGTAACAAGTTGGTTCCTTTATTCAAGTCCGATGAGATCAACGATTTCAGAAGTACGTGGAATGCTAGATAAAAAAAACACCGAATGTTACACAAAACCACAAGATTTAATTCAAATGGCTGGATTTGATTTGAAGTGAAGCTATAATTTACAGCTCGGATGGTGAGCTGCACGTACATCCATCAACCCCAATCATATTTATGCTTTTTATATATTTTTTGAATTTATTTCTTGCTTTTGCTTCACAAGATCATTTAGCTCACAAATTATTCTTTCGTATGTAAAGTTCTACTTGACAATGATATTGGGTCTGAATATACCCAATAAACCCAACACTTATATTCCTAATTTATTAACACATCAACAAAAAAATCTCAAGATTAATATCGATCTAACCTAAGTTAACCTTCTTTGGATAGATCAAATTCTTTTCCTGAAAACCGACCATCCGATATAACTAGAAATTTAAAAAATATCTTTCATAATTAAAGTAATTTCATAATCTACATGACCCAGATAATTACCACTTGAATCAAACAATTTATTACTCAAAATGACTGTTTGTTCGAACAACTTACATTAGTTAATTTTCAATCAACTCACAAATAGACAAAAAAGATTCGTTTCGTCCTTCGTTCAATTTTTTTAAAAAGGTGTAATGAATTTTTCTTTTATTACAAAAATATCATAGGTTAATTAGGACTATTCATTGCGTTGTGTCCCGATTACCCGACCTAACCTTATGTTAGGGCAAGTTGGTGGTCATGTCAGATTTAACTCGACCTGGTGACAACTTCAACTTGACCGGACCGAATATATGTTAGAGAAATTTGTCTTGTTTCAAGATAATATTTTTATTAATTTAAACTATATGGGTTAATTATTTTCTATTCTCTTAATATATCTTACAATATTTTTGTATTAATATTCAAAATTCTTTTACTGTATTCCATTTTCTAATATTTATTATTTTATTAACAAATATTTATTATACAAATTTAAAAAAAAATAATCATGTAACTCTCAAGTTGGGTTCCAACCATGAACTGCTAAGATTGTGTCAAGATTGAATCCAAACCCCAAAAAAAAGATATAAGAAGTAATGATTTGTATTAGTCTTACCTGTATAAATCATAAATAAATAATGAGAATATAAAAAAGCATGTCTTTAGATTTGACGTGACATATTTTGTTAAAATATTAGGTAGCATTTGGAAACTAAATTGGAAACTCTTCTCAATTCTTTATGATAATTGTATTTGAATGGGTTCAAAATTCAAATGTAATGATAATGTTGAAAAAGATTGATACGATAGATTTTAATGAATGTTTGAATGAATAATAAATAAATAAAAATATAATATACTTTTGTTAATTAATAAATATCGAATATAAATTAAAATGTTATGTTAAATTATTCTAATCATATTATAAAGTATAATAATTTATAAAGTATATTTAACTGAATATTAAATTTTTTTTGCTTGAAATATCAAATAATAAAGTAAACTTTGTTATATTAAATATGTTTATCTAATATAAACATTATTTTATATAAGGAATGTAAGAGAGAGAAAATCTCAAAAGAAAAAACATGTAGATTTGATTAAAAAATGTCAAGTACAAAAAAAAAGTTAAAAACGAAAAGTAGTTGTCCCCATGAATAGAATAGTGCCCTGATTCCACAATAATTTGCATGAAGTTTTTTTTACTCGTTGGCATCGCAACATTTTTAATCTTATTTTTTATCACATAATTGGCAAAGTAATCATTTGAAGGTGGTGTGGTGTTTTTATCATTCTCACCTTCTAGTATATCATTTGTAAGTTTTGAAGCAACCATATACTGGCGGCACAAACCTCTTCTTGACGATTTCGAGATGGAGGAAAAGAATGACCTTAAGAGTTTTTATATAGAAAAAGTGAAAAGGTTTCCCAAAGAAATAGAGCCACGTGATTGGCTAAGGCGACGACATGAGAAGGCAATAAATGTATATTTAATTATTTTATGTGCATGTATCTATTCAATTTTAGTTGTTGGCACATTAAAGAACCAACTAGAAGGATAGGATAAAATTGGATATATATGGAAGTGATAAAATACATAATTTTAAAAGGAGTGTTATGTATATTTGAATAGTCAAATTTGATAATTAAATTTTTTTGTGTCGATTCAATGTACACAAATACATGTGAATTTAGTGTCATGTATTGTGATCTTTTTCTCTTATGACCATTGAGATCTATCTTAACGAGTATGAGGATTTCAGGATGAAGTGACACACAATATGCCTCATTAAATAAGCCAAATGGTTTGGGCATATCATGTTTAGGGACGTGTCATGCATCATATTTCATCTTCATTAACCATATTTATACTCTTTTATATTTCACAAGAACATTTAATCGGATGTTATTGCTTTCAAATTTGAAAGTTTATTTAGGAGTGATATAGGGTCAACGATACTGATGTGGAATGAGTGGTGTAGTGATAACTTACTGATTTTATAGTTCATAATTGAATATTATGAAATGTGTTCACACTATTCACTTCCTCTCCATTGTAAGTGCACAGATCAATGTAGTAGACTCAAGTGTCATATCTACAGTGATTTGAAGGCTAAAAACTTCCTAAACTAATCTAGATTAGCCCTAGACTAAGTGGTAAAAATAGGAAATTAAAGGAAAGAGAAAACAGATTTTTCAAAGTGGCAAAATGATAATTATTTTTGGTGTTTTGATAATAGAAATGAACTGAGATCTAATTATTGACTTGATGACTAAAAATGGTTTATCAATCAATGGGAAGGTTCTCCTAGGAATTGGAGTTCATTTAATTCAAGTGTGGATGGAATGAAATAAATTATCAATATATATCAATTCTGACTCAACTTGAAAATGAACTGTTATCACAACATGGTTAAACCAGGACTAATTATCACATTCTCATATGATTAATTAGCTAAGTTGAGTGAGAAGAGAATCTTTACTGATATCAAGTTAGCCTTAAGCACAAACTCAAGTTCCTCACTGAAATTGCCAAAATCCTCTCAGATTTGGCAATTCAGTAAAGTCTGAAATGATAACAACCAATTGCATTCATAATAATGAGAAAATTACTTCAATAACTAAGCATGAATGAAATCTATCCAATATTAATGCTAGTGCTTCTTGGTTTATCTCTAAACAATAAGTGGATTTAACATCAGTCTCTCGACTGCAAATAAAACTGAAATCCACACTAACACTAATTAATTGGAAACAATAAGCATACAATCACAGGTTGGAAATTCAGCAATTGTCATTGCTCCTTGGTTCATCTCTGAACATCAAGAAAGCCATAAGTCCACTTCTCAGTGGTTGATTGAAGCAGGGTTTTATAATAACAAGCATATTTCCATAAGAATCAGGAAACATATATCAACAACATATCAAAATCAGGAAAAATCAGTGGCAATCACAAATTTGCATCATAGAAATATCATTGCATCTTAATTCATTTCTGAACAAGATTGAAACTATAAATCAACCTCTCAATTGTTCATTCAATTAGAGTTTCCCAATGACAAACATATTCAAATACAAATCAGATTTTAGAAATCAGAATCATGCTGATATCAGTGCAGGAAATCAGTGTTGTTCAATTCCATCCATAACTTGTATTAAACTACTACCCTATCCTAGGAGAAATGAGATTTAGCTCCTCATAATTACAAAGATTGATACAAAGTAGGAGAAGAAACTGATATAAATCATTCTGAAATAAAGTCTGTCAACAAAGAAATCAGGATGTTGCAGTAGCTCCCTCCTTAGCTCCTCTCTTCAGTTCCTTGTCCAGTCGCCTACCAAATGGAGCTCCCCTCTTGATTCTAGGATTTCTTAGCTTTTATTTGTGTCATCTCTACCCTTTGATGCAGATCAGAATGTTTCATGGTGGTCTGATTGTGCCATGTGTCCTCTGGTCCTGAGATTCAGCAGATCCCTTCACCTTTTTGGACAGCAATGCAGTGGTCCCCCCTCCTTTTTCAACCTTTTGGAGCTTTGTTTTCCCTGCTAGCAGAGACAGAATAACAAACATCAAAGTCCTCAAATAAGAAATAAACAAATAAGGACTAGGATAGGTATTGATATCAGCTTCCTTGTTAAAAGAAATCAGATGTTGGGCAAGAATAAAATCAATACACAGGAACGATAACCTTATGCCTGGACTGATAACTTTGCACCATTTTATCATAAATGTTCTAAATATGGATAATTCAGGACAACAAGAACACCAAGGGAATAGGACAATAATTAGACAGGGTCGATCGTCAAGTATGGATAAGGTTTGCACAAGAGTGATAATTTATGACCTAGAATGATAACTTTGTGCATAAAATGATAACTTGTCCAAATTCAATTGTGGCTATCTAAATATGATTAATTCAGGATAGCAAGGAATTTTGGACAACAATTAGGCAATTGCCCAATGCTGTTATGCAGAAATGATGTCCTTACACACTAAAATGACAATTTTGCCCCCAAAAATGATAACTTGGCACTAAGAATGATAACTTGTGAAATGGAATGATAACTTTGCACAATTTGAACAATGACTATCCAAATATGATTAATTCATAATGGCAAGGGATTTAGGGCAAGATAACAACTAGAAATCAATTAAATTAGTAAAATGATAACTTTGCACATTGAAATGATAACTTGCCAAAAAAATGATAACTTGACATAGAATTGATAACTTTGTGGATTTTAGCAATTCAGAACCTCTATGCACATGGAATTAAGTGTAAAATGAGGATGATCAGTCCATTGTATTCCATGCATAATTGGCTAAAAGTAAGGCAAAATGACGGTTCGATAAGGGTGAAATGAATGGAAAATGAAGTAAAAACTTAATATGACCAGCTCGTGATCAAACTCTCCCAACTTAGCCTTTTGCTTGTCCTCAAGCAAAACATTCAGATATTAAGAACAAAACTTGAATAAAACAGTTCACAAATGAATAAAATCCAACTGATTTAAGTCCAATGAGTTTTCCACTTTGCCAACACCCCATTCTTTCCAAAACTCAATTTTTAGCTAGGGAATCACAAATGTTAAAGCAAATTTAAGTCATGAATAGCAGTAACAAGTTTGAATTTCAGGAATTGTACTAAAAAGTTGAACTACAAATATCTTCATGAACAGATTTTTCATTGCTTAAACAGGTTTGAAAACCTAATTTTTATTCATGAGGATGCAATAAACAGGTTTGAACCTGATTTTTATTCATATTGATCACAGGATAAAAATCCTGGCTTTATTCAGGAGAGGTTCCTTTTTAAAATTTCACTCTCTTTATTGATGCATGCATGCAATGCAGAAATACAACTTTTCACTTTTCCTTTTTCTCATTTTTCTTTTTCCGTTCTAGACATCTTATACTTTCAAAACAATCCATAGGTGTCAGCTAGTGTTACCCACAAAATGAAAAATTTTCAGCTGAGATTTTGATTCAAATGCACCTGAATAAATAGACTGATTTAAGCAAGAAGACTAATGGTCAAATTGACCACTTGGTATTGGAGTGTACTAACTGTCATATTAAATGATTTCACCCATTTTAGAGTTAAAATGAAGGCAAGAATTGAATTGAGCACAATCAGTGATAACCAACGATAATTTGTCAAAACTAATGATAACCGAGTGGAAACAGTGATAACTTGTTCAAAATTGTGATAACCTGGTGATAAATGATGATATGAGCATTAAAATAAATTGAAAACATGATGTAAAGTTTAGAAAAGCACCAGGTTTCCTCCCCAAGCTTATTCTCAGCACTGTCATCAGTGGTGAAAATATAGGCAAGGGAGAGGGTTGGGAGGGTCATTTTAAATTTTTGCAGCTGCTTCATTTGGGTTTTTGCATCTCAACCAAAGTCTCGTGTGATCAATTCTTCCTGATTTGCTTCCAATTCTGCAAAGAAGTAAAGGAATATTAGTGAAATCAACTCTATCAGATTGTGAAACCAGTGAAGTGCACAATTTGACATTTTATAAAAAGTTTGAGAAATGCACTAGAATTTGGCACTAGGATATTTGGATAACTGATATGAGTTGTGATTCAAGTATCAATATGATAATTAAAGCATGAACTAGAAGATAATATCAGTTATCAGTGGCATTTCAGTGGAGAAAATGGAGATTGGATTTAGAAATACTCCCTAGATGAAAGGGTGATGGTGATTCTAATTTCCCTCTGAATTATTTCTACAAAAAAGAGAAAATTAGGTACAAAATGACTTGGGTTACCTCCTAAGAAGTGCCATACTTTAGTGTCTTAGGCTAGACATTGTTGCATTGGAAATCAGCTAGGCAATTGTGGTGGATCTTGTAATATCAGCACCTCCTTAGCTGAATCCATGGCTGTGGGATTGTAAAGCTTCAATCTTTGTCCATTAACTTTGAATATATCAGCATTATCATTGACAAGGTCCACAGCCAATGGGTGACATATCCGTCGCTGCTTCTTCGATATGATGCTGTTACTGCTTGATATTTGTATTACACACTGAATGTCGTCGAATTGTCGCATTACAAGCCGCTCGTTTGCGCTGATAGAATGGATTTTTGAAGGTCAAAATTCTTCAATCATTTGCGACCTCCATTCTATCATTTTTAATAGGAACATCCACATGAATGAATATGCTGCATCGCCTAGGAGGTTGAAGATGTTGTCTGAGCGTGTTGAGTGAAAAGATGACATCCTTTTGAAGGACGGAGAACCTTGAAGCACCACCTAGAGTGTAGATCACTGTCGTCCCAACAATGGTCGAACACGCCTAGAGCACGACAGATCTGCATATAAGAAATGACTCGCAAACCAGGAAACTCAAAGAAGTGACATCAGGGACAAGTCGATGGAGGGGAAGGCAGATGGTCCATACCTCAGATCAAGTTTCCGTAGTCGTTGTTCATCATGCAGTGATGGTCGATCATCGCGTGGCGCTCGTGGAGTTAGGGCTTCGAAGCATTGAGACGAAGATTTTTCACATGAGAGGGGAAGGAGACGTGCATTACGAGGCGAGGGAAAGCATCATGTGGTTTACGAGGCGGAAGTTCAGCTGTGGAGCAAGAACTTTCAAAGTTTCGGGCATGCAGCATAACGTTTTCATGTGATCTTTGGACGTTGACTAGAACTTAAGTTTTGGTCGAGCCCACCCAAAAAAAGGCCGTGTTTGGTAGAACTTGGGCAAATTCTTGCCCAAGTTCTCGTGCCAAACACAAATTTAAAATTTCTTAACATACTTTTGTAATATTTAAATTATTTTATTTTTTATTACTTGAATACAAAAAATAACATAAAAATTATCGAGCAACATGATGTCATCTTGAGTTGGGTTTGAAATTATTTTGCCTATTGGTTGGGTTGAATCAATTTTTTTATCCGATGTCACCCATGAACAACATTAGGCCTAAAATAAGAAAAAAAAATAATATGATACTTAAATTTTAAGTTAAGAGAAATTTCAGTCAAACTATGCACCACCACCCTACCACTAATCTAAAGGGTTAAGCTTGATTCTCATTTACTTCAACTTCTTTGGGTTCATTGATATCAAATTGTATTTAGGGTTTAATGTGTGTGTGATACATTTTTTGTATATGAAACGAGTGATTGTTTGTAATAATTCTTTAGTTAACTATAATTGTTGATAGTACAAAAGCATTTCAAAACAAGCTAAATTAATCATGAGATAATCATATATTGATAATAGTAAGACAAGTGCATATCTTTTAACTCATAACTTTGTCTAGCATTGTTTTGTTTAGCATTATTTTGGAGTTATTGGAAACTAGACTTCTATAGGATTATACCAAATTAATTTCATATTTTTAGACAACAAAAAATATAATCAGTCTTCTAATGAAATGAGTTATAGAATTTTGACAAAATGCAATTGTCCAGATCCTCCTCTCATGATCATAATTAGGAATTAATCCAAAGCCAAACTGCAATATTGTTTTTCATGACTCCATGAAAAAAAGATGAATCAATCGAATTAGTAAAGATTCTAACATGATGAATTATTAAAAAGCCTAAATGTATATCTTATTAGCTTATGATAATCAATTAATAATCATTTCTCATGAAGTCGACATTATATATTCATTCGTTATAATACTTGAGTGATTAGTGCTTTGCTAATGTTTAACTTTGATATTTATTATATATGAATCAGTCATCCCAATTGCATATTGTCTCTGAGATTGATGTTGAATTGTTATTGATTGACCGGCGCATCTATGTAGCATAATTGATTGGAACCTACAACAAAATTATGATTGTCATATTGTACAAATCTCTCCTTATGCAACAAATTTTATGAATATTTGATATCATGGATTATGCTCTTCAATATGCATGGTAGGGCCATTGCATCAAGGTGTGTCCCAACTTATGATGATAGATTTGAACCTAATATGTTGTAGTTTTAATAATTTAAAAGCTCTCCAAATTAAGATTATTATAGTCAATTAATCATTTTTAATAAAAATTAATTATTCATCATCTCTCTAGTTTGTTAAGAATGAAGTTCAAAATTGTGACTAATGGATAACTAAAATTATTAATGTAACACCCGGTCCGTTTCGAAACAAAAAAAATAAAAAAATAAAAAGAAGAAATGATAAATAGAAAACAAAGTCATAAAATATGAGGATATTGAATCAAATCTTGAAGTCCCAATTGTTCTCAAATTCTTCTTTTATATATATGGGACCAAAACAAAGCATGCAACATCTTTATTTTTCCTTCAAGCCGACCCTAATTTCTCCCTTATTTTTGTGTGCCTCTCTCGTCCTCTCCTTACGTGCGACTGCTACCGCCAACAGGGGGTTGGGATGCCGACTATCGAACACCAGGATCAAGGCAATGATCAGACAAAAAAGAAGAAGAAGAGAAAGAGGAAGGACAACATGATGTTTCAACGAAAACTTCACAAGGTATGGAACTAACGTAGATTTATCATAGAATCTTGATTTTAGGCTTGAAGGATGCCCTAGTTAATCCCATGTTATAGTACTATAATTTACAATGACGCCGACCATCGCCGGAAAGATGATCAGAAAACACCCATTTTCGTCACGTTATTTTTATGTAAATAAATCCAACTTGAGTTCTCTGCAACACGGCTCGGCAGGTCCAAACTCGAACCGAGTTCGTCGGAACTAGGTCTGAGTTCGCCATTGTCGAGAGCTTTGAACTTTCGATGAAGATGAACCTGGCCTTGGTTATTGATAACCCGACCCGAACTGTCCCATGACAAAGTCACATCGGCTGTGACTTTCGCCGAGCGGTCGACCGAACCTGGCCTTAGTGTAACCCAGACCCGACCTGAGGTTTAGCCACGACTTTTCGAAGAGCGTTCCCTATGAACCGGCCCTGTTTCCATCCACGTCCGGACCTGGTTTTCGATAAGATGATGTTGATTTTATGATATTTTGACCCTTGATTCACGTGTTTAATTCTAATATAAGTTATGATGATGATTATGTCGTTCATGTCTCTGATTTACTCTCCATGATATGATCTTATAGTATTTATCATATCTTATATGATTATAATGATTATGACCCTTGATTATTATAATCCTTTGATCCTTTCTTATGATGATCAAATGTTGATCCTCATCCTTGTGTTCTAATAAAGATAAATTAAAAGCTGCAAGATAAAATACAAAAAATATTAAATGGATAGTTCTTTTTATGATGGACTGGTGATGATCAGGTATGGACTGACTACAGTTATTAGCTGGCTTGCCAGTTATGATGATGATGGATGGATGGATTGAGATAGACCTCTCCGTGAGTTGAAAATACTCTATTATAAGTTAAAGATGAATAATAAGATGATGGAGAAGATGAAACATATTAACAATGAAATATTCTTATGATGATTATTGACTCTTGACATTTTTATGATGGTTTTTTCATGATCTCTTGATCTATTATTAATATGCTTTAATAAAGATGATTCAATTCACGATTCTCTATGTTCGTACAGAGATTTCTCATGATTCTTTATGTGATGATGATCTCATAAACATGATGATCAATGCTTATCATTTTATGATGATTTATTATGATCTATCTTGATCTTATAACCTTAAGAAGATCACACTTTGATTTATGAATATTTTATGTTTATAGCTTTATTCTCTACATGATGATGATGTCCTTATGATTTCTGCATAGTATCATGATCTTATGATTGTCTTTACTTTACTTCCATACTGAGTTGCAAAACTCATAGGGATGTTTCTCCTCTGCATGTTCTTAAATGCAGAACCATGTCAGAATGATAAAGGCAGCCAATGGTGATAGATCGAGCTCGTGACGACAACACATGAGTGTCTTGAGTCCTTTAGATTATGTGATAGATTTCCTTTTTCACATATTAGATTGATGTATTAGTTTTCCCTGGATTCATATGAAGTTCTTTAATAGTCTTCCGCATATTATGATGTTACATACTTTTTAGTATTATTTATCGATGATTAATTTTTTGCATATTTTATGATGATGTTATTCGCATATTATCATTTATTCACGATGTCTCTCTTTCGCATATGATATTATTTTTAGTTGACCAATAAAAGTTTTCTTTTTGGTCAATATAATTCTTACATAAGGATGATCCTTAGCATCCTCGAAGTGCCACGTAACGGGATGCGATTTGGGGGCGTTCCAACTAATCAATTTACTAGCAAGATTGAAAATAAGATGTTAATTAAACTGAAAACAAGATGCCAGTGGATTATTAATGCATAATTAGTAAATAAGATGCTAGTGGATCATTAATTCATAGCATTAATTGATAATGTTGATGCCATTAATTTCTCATTGAATGCATTTACTAATAAAACAATGTATTAATTAAAAAAAACTAATGAGTTGCCTATAAAGCTTATTAGATTCGTGGATCATTAATACATAATTAGTAAATAAGATGCTAGTGAATCATTAATTCATAGTGTTAATTAATTATGTTTTTATCGTAACTGAAAAAAGATGTCATTAATTGGCTCATTAAATGCATTTATTAATAAAACAATGTGTTAATTAAAAGCTAACTAATTGCCTATTAAAGCTCATTAAATGAGAGGCTTACTAAAGTTTCATTTATTTTTTATAAATGTCTATCATGTGTTACATGTATTATCTAGATTTCCACGTGCATAATGACTATGTGCGCCTTGGGTAACAACCCGGGATAATCGCATATCTATCCTAATTTTTCATAATTTCATATCTAGCAAATAAGATAGTTATGATAACCACTCAAATTTTTCAAATTATGATTACAATCTCTCAAATTTTCTCTAACATAATTAATAACAAATTAGGCTCAGAATCAAGCTCCAGCTAACTAATTTCAAATTACTTGTAAATTAAAATAAAGTAAACAAAATAATATGGTGTATCCAGCAATAATTTTAAAAAAAATATTTGCAAAGAAACGCCACTTAGTGATTAAACTTTTTAATTTATTATAAGAAATGGGCCACTACATTATATTTTTAGTTTTTATCTACCGGATTGTCATTTCTACTTTAAACCCACTTATTGACATCTTCATAATTCGACTCCGTCTAGCCTCGGCTGACATTAGAGAAAGGACCCCACTGATAAAAAGTATTTGTTCAATAGGCACTTCTCATAGAGATCAATGTGGACTCTCGACAACTTCTTTTTACATGAATGACCTAATTGTATATTCTCGTAAACTCTTCCTCCCTATATCTATGTGCCAAGGAACCCCTAACAAAAAATAAATAAATAAAAAGTAATGAATATTAGTCTGTGTATAAACCATAAATAAATAGTGAGAATATAAGAAAGCATGTCTTTTGATTTGACGTGACATATTTTGTTAAAATATTAGGTAGCATTTGGAGATTAAATTCGAAACTCTTCTCAATTCTTTATGATAATTGTATTTGAATGGGTTCAAATGTAATGATAATGTTGAAAAAAATTGATATGATAGATACATTTTAATGAGTGTTTGAATAAAAAATAAATATAAATAAATAAATATATATAATATACTTTTTTTAATTAATAAATATCGAATATAAATTAAAATGTTATGTTAAGTTCTTCTAATCATATTATTAAAATATAATCATTTATAAAGTATATTTAATAAAATATTAATTTTTTTCCTTGAAATATAAAATAATAAATAAATATAAATTAAAATTTATTATATTAAATATGTTTATCTAATATATAAATTATTTTATACAAGGAATGTAAGAGAGAGAAAATCTCAAAAGAAAAAAAGCATGTAGATTTGATTAAAAAATGTCATGTACAAAAAAAAGTTAAAAACAAAAAGTAGTTGTCCCCATGAATAGAATAGTGCCCTAATTCCACAATAATTTGCTTGAAGTTTTTTTTACTTGTTGGCATCCAAACATTTTTAATCTTCTTTTTGATCACCTTATTGGCAAAGTAATCATTTGAAGGTGGTGTGGTGTTTTTATCATTCTCACCTTCTAGTATTTCATTTGTAAGTTTTGAAGTAACGATATCATATTACATTGTCTATCTGATTTCTTTTCTTTCTGCAATGCTCCACGCACACATAATATTATATATGCCGGGAACAGGGACCTCGCCAGCGCCAGAAGACGATCTCCGCCTTGGAATCGGGGTGACCCATATGGGTGGGCTGCACCGGTCACAGCCACGCTTCGGTAGGAACATAGTCGTCTCGCCGGTGCGCAACGAGTACATGAAGATCCGGTTGTACATGTCCAACGTCACATCGGGGAAGCCATCGGATGGCAACGATCGAGACGTGCCGCGCCCCAACACGAGCAGCCGCCCGCGGACGGACATGTCGACTTCCGTCTTCACCTTCATCACATCTTCATCGGAGTAGCTGGCGTTGTCTGTCAATGTCTGCTCGGGAATCTCCATGTCAGTTTCCGCGGGAGGTGCCTCGCTGCACGACCACTCGACGTCGACCAGGACAGGAATCCAGCGGGGCCTGTGCTTATCTAGCTTGAAGACCCTCGCGTAGTTCGATGGCCCAGCGATGGGTCCGTTGCCGTTCCGCACGTCCAGTGTGTTCTCCACGAGGAGGAGCTCGCTGAGGGACTCGACAAGGTACTTGTCCACAGCCGGAGGGATGTCATTTCCGGCGCAAGATGCGGCCGCTTCTATCCTCCGGACGCTAGGATTCCGAGCAGCCTCGAAGACGGTCAGGCTGTTGTCTGCTTCCAGAGCGTAGAAGCAACCGCCATGGTGCGCAAGATCGAGGTACCCCACCTCCTTGTCGTAATCCGCCACGAGCACCCATCTCATATTGGCCAGCCTACACATGACCAACCTTTTCTTGCCGACGATCGCGGCGACAGTGCAGCTGGGATCCGACGGCACCGACGACATGACGGCCATCGTGAATCCTGGGTAACGGTACCTGCGCTGCGCCGGTGTGCAGTTCACGAGATGCTGCAGCGGCGCCATGTCCCTCGTCTTGTGGGTCGGGAGGTAGATATACACTCCATTCAGATTGTAGATGCAGACGATGCCCCCTCTTTCCTCGAAGAGGAGGCAGCCGTGGGAGGCGCCGCGGCACAGGGCGGCGTTGAGCTCGGCGACGTCCATCTCATAACGTCGATGGTCGGTGAGGGAGTGAAAGCGCGCCGTCTGGCTGGGGCGGTAGGAGAGGAAGAGGAGTAAAAGGAGCTGCGAAACGGCGGGATCCTCCATGGCGGCTCCGAGCCATGCGAGGCAGACCAGACAGGCGGACAGGTAGTCGTGAGGCCGGAGACGTTGGAAGATGCGCTGGGCGATGCTTGTGGGCAAGTCCTGCCAACCGCGCGGGGCTTCGCCTTGTGGGGCGGCGCCGAGCTGATTCTGCTGATTTGTCATCTCAAGGACACCACCGATTAAGACCTGAAATCAACACAATTATGTTGTTTATTTACTCAATACTTTCCAAATCCCCCATTCCAAATAGTTAAGCCTCGATTTGACTTAAAATAAAAAAATATTTTAAATATGATATTAATAGTTAAATATTTAGAAAAGTTCTTTCATGCTTTAAAAATAAATATTAAATGATCTTTTATATTAAATAACATAGAGAAGTTATTTTTTTAAAAAAACTGGTGATTGGATAATCCAACCCCCCATAGCATTCAATAAGACCCATCTAATATGTTGAGTTAAATCAAATTTGTTTATGGGTCGGATTCAACTCATGAACACTTCTAACCCCAAATTAAGAGGCTATATTATGAGATATAATGAGACATTATATATATGTTGTATTAAATTATCGATAGATTTCATAATGCATGATTAGATAAGGAAGTAAAATGTAGTACTTGAAATGAAAGACAAATTAATTAAAGAATAATTACAAATTCATAATGTTCTTTTGGGACTTGCCAAGTATTCAAACATGCAATAGTCATCATTCGATTATATTAATAATTTTAAATCATAAATATTATTGATGGAGATCAAATATAAATTTCTTCAACTTAAAATTATGTTGTATAAGATCAAAATACCTCTTCTACTTGAGAACTTCACATCAATATCTATATTAGAAAAATAAAAAGTTATGAATTTCACTTGAGACCTACAATATAAAGCGATATAGACGAATCGGGTGATAATACATTTAAATATTTATCTGACCTTTCATATAGTGTGGTAGTAACCAAAATTTGAGAAAAAAACTAATTAATTGGATATCACAATAAAATAACATTATGACAATGATAATCATGATTGAAATTTATGTACAATAACAAAAAAAATCATACCTTCAGATGTATTTCTTGAGAAAAAAAAATATGAAGTATGATATTTTTCCCCTTGGAATTAATGTACCTACAAAACACCTTTCACTTTGTATGGATGTTGAGCGCATTTCAATCGTTGATCCACTCATCGATGGATCTGATCAAAAGTGATTAAACCTCATGATTTAAAATATGAATTATCTCAACCGTTGATCAATGGATTAACGATTGAGATGCACTCAGTATCCCTACAAAGCAGAAGGTGCTTTGTAGATACATTAATCCCTTCCCCCTTTGCTGCGGCACAAACCTTTCCTCGACGATTTCGAGATGGAGGAAAAGAACGATCTCATGAGTTTTTATATAGAAAAAGTGAAAATGTTTTCCAAAGAAATAGCGTCACATGATTGGCTAGAGCTGACGATCTGAGAAGGCAATATATGTATAATTGATTATTTTATGTGCATGTATCTACTCAATATTAGTGGCTGGCACATTAAAGAACCAAATGGAAGGATACAATAAAATTGGATATATATGGAAGTAATAAAATACGTAATTTTAAAAGGAATGTTATATATTTTTTAATAGTCAATTTTGATAATTAAAATTTTTGTTTCGATTCATTGTACACAAATACATGTGGATTTAGTGGCATGTATTGTGATCTTCTTCTCTTATGACCATTAAGATTTATCTTAATGAGTATGAGGATTTTAGGATGAAGCGTATATTTTGTGAAAACTACTTAATCATAAAAAAAATGATTGATTTGCATCAATGTTTAAGAATCAGATAACAGTAAAAAGTGTACAATTAAGTTAATGATGTTGTAACAAAGGTAATATTTGAATTTTTTTAATTGAATATTCAATGTGTTGACCTTCAACACACCAACGTCTACAGCTGCTAAAATGCACAACCCATTAAGTCCAGTACATAGAGGTGTGGTGCCAACCGAAAAAGATGCAAAACCCATTACGCCCATGCAATATGGTGCATAGATCTGCCTCAAACTAGCTTTTCAACTGGAGTGATTTACTACCAATTGAGCACATATGTTTAGTTCAAACAATTTGGTTCAGGATAATTCCTTTTTTTAGGAATGGTTCAGGTTGATTCTTAATCCTTCATTCCAACATGGATTTATTGTTATTTTTGGTGGGCACACTGGGTAATAGAATTGATAGTATAAGATTTTTAGAGTAAGACAATTAGCACAATAGGCCTATAAGCCAAATGGTTTGGGCATTAGGGTTCTGTTTAAGGATATGTGTCATGCATCATATTTCATCTTGATTAATCGTATTTATACTCTTTTATATTTCACAAGAACATTTAGTCGGATGTTATTACTTTCAAATTTGAAAGTTTATTTAAGAGTGATATAGGGTCGACGATACCAAATCAACTCAAATTATTTTATTCTTAAAAATTATTAACACACCCAAAAAAGTTCAAGACTAATCCCTTCCACATTGACGATGTTTTGGTTAAGGTAATGTTGGTGATTGGGAGGGTCTTGATCCAATCCAATCATAACCTGACTTAATCAGGTCGAACACGAGTTGAAAATATTCAAATTCTATCCAATTTTACTCAATGACTTTTTATTATGTTAACTTATAAAAATATTTGAATGAAATAGAAGTTTTTTATTTATTTTCTTAGGCAGTGTTTGGATAGGGGGATTTTTGTTCCCCAAGGTTCTCGGGAACTTGCGGATAAGACAACTTTGTTCCTACTCGCGGCGTTTGGAAAAAGTTCTGGCAACTGATTTGATGGAATTGTCCTCCCGAGTTCTGGCCGATGTTTGGACGAAGCGGGAACTTTCATGTAAACCAATGGATGCTGCCAACGGGTGACATATCCGCCGCTGCTTCTTCTTTGAACTGATGTTGCTGCTCTCCATATTTGTATTACGCACTGAATGTCATCGAATTGCCACATTACAAGCTGCTCGTTTGCGCTGATAGAATGACTTTTTGAAGGTCGAAATCCTTTAGTCATTTGCGACCTCCATTGTAACATTTTTAAGTAGGAACGTCCACATGAATGAATATGCTGCATCGCCCAGGAGGTTGAAGGTGTTGTCCGAGCACATTGAGTGAAGAGATGACATCCTTTTTGAAGGACGGAGAACCTTGAAGCACCGCCGCCATCACAACAGCGGTCAAACACGCCTGGAGGATGATAGGTCTGCGTACAAGAAATGACTCGCAAACCAAGAAACTCAAAGAAGGGATATCAATGACAAGTCGATGGAGGGCAAGGCAGACGGTCCGTACCTCGAATCAAGTTGTCATAGTCGTTGTTCGTCGTGCAATGATGGTCGATCATCATGTGGCGCTCGTGGAGTTAGGACTTCGAAGCATTGAGACGAAGATTTTTCACACGAGGGGGAAGGAGACGTGGGTTACGAGGCGAGGGAAAGCATCACGTGGGTTACGAGGCGGAAGTTCAGCCGCAGAGTGAGAATTTTTGAAATTCCGGGCACGCGACATAACTTTTTCATGCGAACTTTGGACGTTGATTAGAACTTAAGTTTCGGCCAGGCCCACCCAAAAAAGGCCATGTTTGGTTGCCCAAGTTCTTATGCCAAACACAACCTTGAAATTTCTTAACGTACTTTTGTAATATTTAATTTTTTTAAACTATTTTATTTTTATTACAAAAAATAACATAAAAATTATCGAGCAACATGATGGCATCTTGGGTTGGGTTTGAAATTATTTTGCCTACTGGTTGGGTTGGATCAATTTTTTGATTCGATCTCACCCAGGAACAACACTAGGCCTAAAACAAGAAAAAATAACAAAAATAAAATGATACTTAACTTTTAAGTTAAGAGAAATTTCAGTCAAACTATGCACCACCACCCTACCACTTATCTAAAGGGTTAAGCTTGATTCTCATTTACTTCAACTTCTTTGGATTCTTTGATATCAAATTGTATTTAGGGTTTAATGAGTGTCTGATACATGTTTTGTATATGAAACGAGTGATTGTTTGTAATAATTCTTTCGTTAACTATAATTGTTGATAGTATAAAAGGATTTCGAAACAAGCTAAATTAATTATGAGATAATCATAAAAATAGACTCTTAGTTATGCATAATAGTAAGACAAGTACATATCTTTTAACACATAACTTTGTCTAGCATTGTTTTGTTTAGGATTATTTTGGAGTTATTGGAAACTAGACTTCTAGAGGATTATACCAAATTAATTTCATATTTTTAGACAACAAAAAATATAATCAATCTTCTAATGAAAAAAAGCTATAGAATTTTGACAAAATGCAATCCTCCGGATCTTCCTCTCATTTATCATAATTAGGAATTAATCCAAAGCCGAAAAGCAATATTTTTTTCATGACTCCATGAAAAAAAGATGAATCAATCGAATTAGTAAAGATTCTAACATGATGGATTATTAAAATGCCTAAATGTATATCTTATTAGCTTATGATAATAAATTAATAATCATTTCTCATGAAATCGACATTATATATTCATTTGTTAAATTACTTGAGTGATTAGTGCTTTGTTAATGGTTAACTTTGATATTTATTATATATGCATTAGTCATTCCAATTGCATATTGTCTTTGAGATTGATGTTGAATTGTTATTGATTGATCGGCGCATCTATGTAGCATAGTTGATTGGAGCCTACAATGAAATTATGATTGTCACATTGTACAAATCTCCCCTTATGCAACAAATTTTATGAATATTTGATACCATGGATTCTGCTCTTCAATATGCATGGTAGGGCCATTGCATCATGGTGTGTCCCAAATGATGATGATAGATTTGAACCTAATATGTTGTAGTTTTAATAATTTAAAAGTTCTCCAAATTAAGATTATTATAGTCAATTAATCATTTTTAATAGTTATTTAATTATTCATTATCTCTCTAGTTTGTTAAGAACGTAAGTCAATAATTAATTGTGACTGATGAATAACTGAAATTATTAATCAATTTACTAGCAAGAATGAAAATAAGATGTTAATGAAACTGAATACAAGATGCAAATGGATCATTAATGCATAAGTAGTAAATAAGATGCCAGTGGATCATTAATTCATAGCATTAATTGATTATGTTTCTACTATAACTGAAAATAAGATGTCATTAATTGCTCATTAAATGCGTTTACGAATAAAACAATGTATTAATTAAAAAAGCTAATGAGTTGCCTATAAAGCTTATTAGATTCCTCGATCATTAATGCATAATTAGTAAATAAGATGCCAGTGGATCATTAATTCATAGTATTAATTAATTATTTTAATTATTTTTTTAATGTAACCGAAAAAAGATGTCATTAATTGGGTCATTAAATGCATTTACTAATAAAACAATGTGTTAATTAAAAGCTTATTAGATGAGAGGCTTATTAAAGCTTCATTTATTTTCCATGTGGCACCATTAGTGGCTTTGTACGTGCATAATTAATATTCTAATATCATGATTAATTAGCCTATATATAAGTTTATTTTTTTATTTTCTCTTTGATGTTTAATCAACTAGTCCAATAAAACTAAAAGGTGTGGAGGGTTCATTGATAGGTTTATTTTTTTTAAGAGAAGAGTATCATTCGTTGCAAAATTTTTGCACATTACATATCGATTTAACGAAAATTTCATGATATCCTTCGAAGTTTTGACCATCGATATTTTGAAAGAATTTTTGTTGCCATCGAAAATATTGTAAAAAATTAAGAAGAATTTTATTATGTCGAAAATTGTCCATCGAAACCATTTCTTGTAGTGATTCATGTTGTGTTTATGGCAACACGCTTTTACTATGGACCATGAATCTCATTTGGCCTAGAAAATGATGATGATAAGAGAGTAAATGATGATATTACATAGATTGACTGAGAGAATAATAATCAGAACACCAATTTTATAGCTTGACTGAGAGAAACTTGTGATAATATAATTTTTTTTGCATCGAATAGTAAAAATCAGTTGCTCCAAAAACGATCAAGCCACTCAGATAATTATTTGCAAATAAAAACAGGTGTAATATTATAAGTTTTAAAATGTTGTCCAATGGCAACTCCATATGCAGATACACCATTAATCCCACTAAGTTCTACACAGGATGAAAGCTGCATTTCTGTACATTTCGAAACAGGGCACTCGCCGGCGGCACAAGGCGGTCACGGCCTTGGATTCGGCGTGACCTATATCAGCTCGCTGCGCCCGTCGCAACCGCGCCTTGGCAGGATCAGAGTCGTCTCGTCGGTGCGCAACGAGTACACGACCATCCAGTTGTACACGTCCAGCATCACGTCCGGGAAGCCATCGGACGGCAAGGACCGAGATGTGCCGCGCCCCAAGAGGAGAAGCCGCCCGCGGACGGACTTGCCCACTTCCATCTCCTCTGACATCGTATCTCCTTCGGAGTCGCCGGCGTCGTCTGGCTCGGGGACCTCGGCGGCAGCTTCCGGTGGAGCTGAGTCGTTGCACGACCACTCGACGTCGACCAGGACGGGAATCCAGCGGGGCCGATGCTTGTCCGGCTTGAAGACCCTCGCGTAGTTCCGCAGGTTCAACGTGTTCTCCACCAAGAGGAACTCGCCGAGGGATTTGACGAGGTACTTGTCCACCGCCGGAGGGACGTTATACTCGTCTTGTAGATGCAGACGATGCCGCCTCTTTCCTCGAAGAGGAGGCAGCCGTGGGAGGCACCACGACACAGGGCGGCGTTGAGCTCGGCGATGTCCATCTGATAACGTCGGTGATCAGTGAGGGTCAACGTGTTCTCCACCAAGAGGAACTCGCCGAGGGATTCGATGAGGTACTTGTCCACCGCCGTAGGGACGTTATACTCGTCTTGTAGATGCAGACGATGCCGCCTCTTTCCTCGAAGAGGAGGCAGCCGTGGGAGGCACCACGACACAGGGCGGCGTTGAGCTCGGCGACGTCCATCTCATAACGTCGGTGATCAGTGAGGGAGTGGAAGCGCGTCGTCTGGCTGGGGCGATAGGAGAGGAAGAGGAGTAGAGGGATCTGGGAAACGTCGGGATCCTCGATCCATGGCGGCTCCTAACCATGCGAGGCAGACCAGACAGGCGGACAAGTAGTCGTGAGGCCGGAGACATTGGAAGATGCGCTGGGCGATGCTCGTAGGCAAGTCCTGCCAGCGGCGCAGTGTCTCGCATTGTGGAGCTGCACCAAGCCATGCAAGGCAGACCAGACTGGCAGAAAAGTAGTCGTCCGGGGCGAGACGTTGGAAGACGCGCTGGAGGATGCTCCGGGGGAAGCGACGCCATTCGCGTGGGGCGTCGCCTTCGACTTGGACTTGGAATTCTGGGGCGGCGCCCATTTGATTATTTCCATGCTCTGCCATCTTCATGGACGTCGGTTAAATAGCTGAAATTAATGCAATTTTTTATTCATTTATTCTTTTATTTCCAAATTTGGATATTACGATGATATCCAACATATATTAAATTATTGTTGACTTTGATAAATTATTGTTTACATATGGAAATACAATGTAGCATTTTGATTATAAATGTATGAAATTAATGTAATTATTTATTCATTTCTTTTGTTTCCAAATATGGAGATTTTGACGATATCCATGATGTATTAAATTATTGACGACTTTCATAGTACATGTTTAAATATAGAAATACAGTGTTGTGCTTTAATTATAAATGCCTGAAATTAATGAAATATTTGTTCATTTATTCAATATATGCTTATTATTTTTTTCCCAAATCTATAAACTATTATGATATCCAATGCTATATTATATGATGTTTAAAAAAAATTATATGATGTACTAAATGTTGATAGCTTTCATTTTAAATATGGTGATAAGATGCATTACTTGGAATGTAAGTAGAATTAATCCAACAATCATTATGAAATTATATTGTTCTTTTTTTTGGGGGCGAACCAGAAAGATAGAGTAAAAATGATTTATTTCTTAGTCAACGTGATGGTTTGAAGGCTGGAACTTAATACTACTAACACTCAACTATCACTTGACCCAACCAACATTGGTTAAAGTATATTGTCCTTATAATTGTTCATTTTTAGACCAAGTACTCGTAAGGATTAACAAAGTACTTCAAAATATATTTGGAAAGACATATTTTCTTTTAGTTGTATATTATCAAACTAGAACCTCAATAACTAGTTATTCTCGTGACAACTTCAAAACAATATTCACTTGAAAATTTGCATTTAAACCTATTTGTTAATTTGAGAATTAAAAGTGAAAAAGTCAAAATGAGAGACTTCTTGATGAACAATGAACTTACGAGAAAGATAGCCTACAAGAGAAAATATGAAACAATGATGAATTTATAAGACTATTATGTTAGCATACTCACTTAAATAGTATATAAGATAGTGATTTTGTCACCTAAAGTTACAATTATTGGTCAATTCAAGTTGACAGCTCACTCTATGCAAAAAGTACACTTCTTTACATGCTAAAACCATTATAAAGAAACATTTGAACAGAAACTTAAATAGTATAATTTATAAAATTTTAAATCATAAAACATTGATATGAAACAAGTGACACAACTATCATAACAATGATATCATAATTTTTCATTAAGATTGATATTAAACATCGTCTCTTTATGATTTTAACATTGTGATGCAATCTTACATCATCGTTTAAAATCAATAGACCACATATAGATTTATCAACATTGATTTCTAGAATAACTAACTAATGTTCCCTTGACATATGAAAACAAGAAGTAAGATTCTACAAAATTAGCCATTTAAGTGCTCACACACAATTTCATCATCATCATCATCTCTTTAATGGAGGTTATTGATATCATTTGATGATAACTAATGCATAATCTCTAATAAATTATAACTGTATATAACATGCAAAACAACAATGAAAACTTCAAAATATTCTTCAACAAACACATATTTTAACTCTTTTTGGTTGGAGATCATATTATAGTCTCATATATAATACAATTTCTAATGCCATTATCAACATTAGAACACTATGTATTGATATAAACAAGGTATGCTTTTCGCAAAAACATGAATGTAAATTTTTATCTCTCTTTTTTTTCTAGAAAATATTGCTACTATGATATGCAAACTAATCATAAATTTATGACATCAACAAATTTTGATATGTAGGTCTTGTTGATCAAGATCAATCATTTCCTCGCACTTCAAAAATCAAATGATATAAGCTCAAAAGCTCTCTTCTCCTTAAGAACTTCACACCTATATCTATATTAGGAAAATGAACTAAGAGTTTCATCGGCCATATTCAGACATGCAACACAGTTTAATCCGTTGATAATGATCTCAAATCTTTATCTTATCATACCAAAAATTGTGATAGTAATAGGAAAAAGATAAACAAAAATAATTCAACACATATTGTAGTTAACTATATTGTGAGTGTGATAATCTTGCTTCAAATTTATGCACAATATAAAAAAACCATACCTTTTATGTATTTCTCAGAAGAAAATGAAGATCTGAATTCTAATATTTTCCCCCTTTGTTGTCGGCGCAAACCTCTCCTTGACAATTTCAAGATGGAGGAGAAGAATGCCCTAATGGGTTTATATATAGAATAAAAGTGAAAAAGTTTTTCATAAAAATATCGCCACATGGTAAGCATGAGGCAACGACACCAATAAGGCAATAAATGCATAATTTAATTACTTTATTTGTATTCGCTTGTTCAATTTTAGTTGGTGGCATGTATTAAATTATATATATATATATATATATATATATATACTAAAATGTGTTATTTTAAAATGAGCGTATTGAATAAACTAACGCTCTTTTATTCTTAATTTATTAACACATCAAGAAAAAAATATCAAGACTAATCTAACCTAAGTTGACCTTCTTTGGATAGATGAAGTTCTTTTCCCGAAAATCGACTATCCAATAACAACTCAAAAAAAACCTTCAAATTAAAGTAATTTTAGAATCTAAATGACACAAAACAATTATCACTTGAATCAAATAATTTATTAAGAAATATGATTATTTGTTCGAGCAACTGTCATTAAATTACTTTTTAATCAACTCACAAATAGGTAAAAAATATTTGTTTCATCCTTCATTCATTTTTTTTAAAAAATGGTGTAATGAATTGAAATGATTATTTCTTTTGTTACAAAAGGACATCTTGGTTAATTAGGATTATTCAATGGGTTGTGTCCCAATTAACTGACCTGATCCTACGTTAGCCTAAGTTGGTGGTCATGTTAAATTTAACCCAACCTAGTGACAACTTGAACTTGACCATGCCGAATATATGTTAAAGAAATTTGTCTTATTTTGACGTACTATTTTTATTAATTTATACTTTAATCAAATTTTTTATTTATTCTTACAATACTTTTGTAATATTCAAATTTTTTATTATTTTATTATTTTATTAGCAAATATTTATTATAATTTTTTTAGAAAATATAATAATGTAACTCTCGAGTTGGGTTCCAACCATGTGCTAGTCGGGTTGGGTCAAGATTGGATCCAACTTAAACCCTAGGCCGAACACAAGAAAATCTAAATAAAAAAATAGAAGGATAAATAAATTCCATATTAAGAGAAATTTCAACCAAAGTATTTGCTAGTTGCCACTACCTACCACTAATTTCAAGGGCTAGAGGGTGGTTTTCATTCACTTCAACTTGTTTGTAGTTCTTTGATATAAAATGTATTTGGAATTTAGTAGGCATGCATGCCCTATTTATATGAAGCACGTGATAAGAAGTGTTATATTCGATAATGCTTTAAAACTAAGGGTTTCACTACTAGAAAATTACCATTTTCCGACGAGCAATTTCCGATGGATAGGAATCCGTCGAAATTTGCGACGGATTTTGCGATGGAAACATTTGCGACGGATTTTCCGACGGTTACAACTGTCAAAAATAAAAATAATAAATTATATAATTTGTTATATTATTATTTTATTTTTTGACGATTAGGAACGTCAATATTTCCGACATATATCTATCCATTGCAATTTCTGACGAATGTTTCGACGGTTACAATCGTCTGAAATGAAAAAATAAATTATGTAATTTATTATATTATTATTTTGTTTTTCGACGATTAGGCACGTCGATATTTCCGACGGATACCCACCCATCGCAATTTTCGACGGATTTTTTGATGGTACGATTGTCAGAAATAAAAAAATAAATTATGTAATTTTTTATATTATTATTTAATTTTTCGATGATTAGGAACGTCAATATTTTTGACGGATATTCATCCGTCGCAATTTCCGACGATCGTAACCATCGGTAAATGTATAATAATATAATATGAGGAGTATTTTATTAATATAATTAGCGACAGTTCAAATCGTCGCAATTTTTGACGGTTTCGACCGTCGGTAATAATTAACGACTGTTCAAACCATCAGTAAAATAAAAAATAAATATTATATATAACTAAATATAGTATTTTGTTTTTACAATTAAATCATTTTCGACGATCATAACCATCGATAATTAAAAATAATTAATATTTTCTTTTCCGACGGTCAGAGCCGTCGGTAATTAAAATTTCATTATCTCCTTTTTTTTTCATTTTTCCGCTTTCTCATCTTACCACACACACACACACACACATATATATATATATAATAACCCCTTTTTTCTCCTCTGCTCTCTCCCTCCTCTCCCCCTCTCTCTCCCTCTCCCTTTCCTGGTTGACGAGCCTCCGACCGGACGTCAAGCGTCAACCGCCGACGACCCTCTCCCGCCGGCATCTCTCTCTCTGGATTGGTCGCTGGCGTCTCTCTCTCTCCGGCAGCTTGGCGGCCGGATCGGTCACCTGGCGGCCGGATCGGTCGCCTGGCGGCCGAATTCGGCACCTGGCGGCCGAATTCGGCACCTGGCGGCCGGATCGGTCGCCTGGCGGCCGGATCGGTCGCCTGGCGGCCGGATTCGGCACCTGGTGGCCGGATCCAGCCGCTGGCGGCCGGCTAGGACGCATGGCGACCGGATCCAGCCGCGGGCGGCAGGCCAGCCGCTCGACCGCTGGACCTCTGGCGGTCGGATCTCGGCCGCTGGCCTTCGGATTGCCCACTGGCGACCGCCAAAATTTTCGGCGATAGCAACTGCCAATATTTACGGCGGTCGACAAAATTGTCGAAAACTTCGGCGGTCGTGACCACCGAAATTTTCAACGGTCGTGACCGTCGAATTTTTGACGGTTTCGTCGACCGCCGTGAATATCGACGGTTGTGACCGTCGGAAATACGTCAAAATTTTTGGCGGTTCTTTCCCAACCGTCGGAAATTGATTTGCGACGACCATTTTTTGGATGAATGCGATTCCGTCGAAAAAACCGTCGGAAATGACGTTTTCAACGGTTTTGAGGAAAATTACCATTTGTAATTCCCCTTTTTCTTGTAGTGTTTATTGGATGTGTAACACTTCTTTCGTGCAACTTTGTGCAACGCCCTCATCCAAACCGTCCATCTCAGTGAACGGTTTAGATTAATGCACTGCTGGAAGGAAAAAAAAAGAAACTTCTTTTGTTGCTCCTCATTTCTCTTTCATTCCATATGCCTATCATCGCCAACCTCGCGATCTACTCTCTATCATCCTCCTCCATGGCTGAAATAGCTACTGTGCACTCTCATTCCAGAAGCATAAGGAAGTTGTGCTCTCTTGTTTGAAGCCTAAGAAACAACTTCTGCTCTTGTCACTAACCTCGCCAAGTTTCAGAAAAGATAAACACAATAAGTTTGTGAATGGATAATCAAATAAAAAATATTTCTTCTTTACAATAATCGACCTCCATATGAGCTCCCACTATAACTACATTATCATAATGATGCACAAGATTCATTTAGCAATTCATCGAACTATTGTTGGAAACGACAAAGTAATACAAAAATAGATCCATCTTCTCGAGTGTCATCCTGTGAGACCACTTTTGTCTTTTGATTACCTCTTGTAAGTAAGAAGTGAATCACCCCTCTGCCCATATTGGCCTTGTTTGTTTCCAAATGGCAGCGACACCGAATCTGGAGGAGATGAACATTTTCTTTTTCTTTTCCCCTTCTTGCAGCACATTAATCTCGACCGCTCATTGAGATGGATGGTTGAGATAATGGGTGTTGCACAAGGTTGCATGAAAGAGGTGTCACACACCCATTATCAAACCATCTACCAATAAATATACTTGTCAATCTTAAAATTTTGTAAAATTTCATATTTGATGAATCTTTATAACAAATACAACCATGCATCACAGATTTATATATTATTAACATAATTTGATATAAGTATATATATCTTACATAATTATAATAAAATATTTTCTTATTCATTGTTCAATTGCAAAAGGAGGCTCAAAGTCCTAATACAAGTAGAAATATTACTAGATAAAGGACACAACTTTTAGTGGTGTTTACTACCTTACATTTTTACATTACCTAGTAACCTGCATTGTCTAACAGAAAAATTACCACCTATTAAATTACGCATTACCTTGTTTATTATGTTTCAAATAATCTTTTCAGCAATTTAAATGATACTATATAATTTTTACTAAAATATCTTTTATCACTATATTAAGTTAAATATTATACAATCCAACTAAAACTCAAATAATATTAATAAATTAAATAAATATAATTATATAAATATTTCATATCTTTTTTACCTACCGGATTGTCATTTCTAATTTAAACCGACTTATTGGATAAATGCCATCTTCATAATTCGACTCCATCTAGCCTATATTTATATCTTTGAGAAAGGACTCCACTGATGAAAAATCTTTGTTCACTAGGCACTTCTCATCTGAGATCAATGTGGACTATGGACAACTTCTTTTTACATGAATTTCCAAATTGTATATTCTCATAAACTCTTCCTCCCTATATTTATGTGCCAAGGAACCCCTAACAAAAAAATATAAAAAAGTAATGAATATTAGTCTTAGTGTATAAATCATAAATAAATTGTGAGAATATAAGAAAGCATGTCTTTTGATTTGACGTGACATATTTTGTTAAGATCTTAGGTAGCATTTGAAAATTTTATATGAATAGTTAAATTGACATATTAATTTGAAATATGTTTGTATGAAATAAAAATATATTAAAAATCATAGATAAGATTGGAAAAGTTGATATAATAGATTATTATTAATGGGTATGAATGAAATATAAAAATCATATATATATAAATATTTTATTAATGAATAAATATTGAAGATAAATTAAAACTTTATGTAATTTTTTTTCTAATAATATTATTAAAATATGATAAATTATAAAGTATATTTAACAGAATTTTATATTTTTTGCTTGGAATGTCAAATAATAGATAATATTAAATTAATATTTTATATTACATATATTTATCTAATATATAAATATTTTATGGGAGGAATCTGAGAGAGAGAATTGCATGTTGTCTTTGAGGTTGATGTTGAATTATTATTGCACTACAAGAAACTGCCGAATAGCGATGCAAATTAACGTTATAAAATCAAGCAACGATACGTCGATGTCAATAGCGTCTCCACAACGATGACATTGGGTCGACAAAATGAGACGTTAAATGCCTCCCCATAGCTTCAATTTAACGTCACATTGACGTTACAAGGCATTGACGCTAAATGCGACGCCATCGAGACGACACTTCATCGCTATTATCACGCAAGAAAATGAGAAAATGTGCGATAGATTGTAGCGCTATATTGGTATCGCCAAAATGAGATGCTAGGTTAACGTCACTTTTTTTTGTGATGCTAAATCGATGCAAAAGAGGAGTCGATATGGGCGCCGATGTCATGCGCTATATTGGTGTCGACATCGTTCGACACTAATTAGCATCAGAACAGGGAAAATTACACAAAATGCCCCCAACTTTAACATTTGCTCGGAGATACCCTCCAACTTCACTTTGTAACATGAATGCCCTTCATCTTCAAATTTTTTTGCACGAAATTCCCTTCCAATTGGGAATACTTGATTTTTCAGTCGGTCCGCTGACGTGGCGATGCTCTCTCTCCGGAGGCCCCCCACGTCCGATGCTCTCTTGCATGATGAAGAGAGCATCACCACGTCAGTGAACCGATCGGGAAACTGGGTATTTCCAGTTGGAAGGGCATTCCGTGCAACAAATTCGAAGATGGACGACATTTGTGTTACAAAGTGAAGTTGACGGATATTGCTGAGCAAACATCAAAGTTGGAGTATTGTGTAACTTTTTCCAAATTTTGCGACACTAGATTAAAAGGCGACATTGGCATCATCGCCTTGCGCTCTTTTGACATCAACTTGGTGCGACACTAAGTTAACGTCACGGCTATATGTAGCGTAGTTGATTGCAACCTACTATGAAACTATAAATCTCCCCTTATGCAACAAATTTTTAAGAATATTTCATGATTATTATGCTCTCAGAATACGGTAGGGCCATTGCATCATGGTGTGCCCCCAACTGATGATGACAGATTTGAACCGTGTAGTCTTAATAATTAAGAAGCTCTCCAAATTAATATCCTTATAGTCAATTAATAACTCTTAATAGTTAATTAATTATTTATCATCTTTCCACTTTGTTAAGAACGAAGCTGACAATTTTTATTGAAGCCAATTATCAATTGTGATTGATGGATAACTGAAATCGTTAATCAATAAGGAAAATAAGATGTTAACTAAACTGAAAACAAGATGTCAGTGGATCATTAATGCATAATTAGTAAATAAGATGCTAGTGGATCTTAATTCATAACATTAATTATTTTTTGTTTTTACTATAACTGAAAACAAGATGTTATTAATTGGCTCATTAAATATATTTACTAATAAAATAATGTGTTAATTAAAAGCTAGTTAATTGCCTATAAAGTTTATTACGTCATTGGATCATTAATGCATAATTAGTAAATAAGATGCCAAAGGATCATTAATGCATAGCATTAATTAATTATGTGTTTACTATAACTGAAATAAGATGTCATTAATGGTCTCATTAAATGCATTTACTAATCAAATGATGTTAATTACAAGTTAATTAATTTCCTATTAAAGCTTATTAGATGAGAGGCTTATTAAAGCTTCATTTATTTTCCATGTGGCATCATTAGCGGCTTTGTACGTTTGTAATTAATTTTCAAACAAATTTCATGATTAATTAGCCTATATATATGCTATTTTTTTTATTTTTTCTTTGATGTTTAATCGACTAGTCTATGGGTGTTCACCGGGTTAGATAATTCCTTGAACCCGATGACTATGTAACATTTCCGACCAATGTGTGATATTGTCTGCTTTGAGCCTAACCCCGAATGCATAGAGGTTCACGCGGAGTGACTCTGATACCATATGTATCATTTTCGACTTGATATTGTTCGCTTTGGGTTTAAGCCCGCATAGTTTCTCAAAACGCGTCACATCTATACAATGTCATGTTCTCATATATACTCAGCAGCTCTCCTGTGATTTATGCATGCGACACTAATCCAAGGTATGTCTCATCGGGTCAGGTCGAACTCGACCTAACCCGAACTCACCTGAACATGGGTCGAGTACGAGTTGGATTTTTTCAACCCGAGTTGACCCGACCTGACCCGACCCAATTGAGCCAATTTTTTTTATTTAAACTTAAACTTATATTTGATTTAATTTTTTTATAAATAATTGAAGTAAAATAGTTTAGGTACAAAAAATAATATTAAATAGTTAGAAAACTTATTTTATATTTTAAAATAAAATAAATATAAATTAGTATAAAAATAAAAAAATGGATGGTCGGATAGTCCGATCACCCGACCCGGATCCGAAACGGATTGGGTTGGGTGAGATTTGACCCCCCAAATCCCCTTATCTATTTTGACCGGGTCAAGTTTGTTCAAGGGTTTGAGTCCAATCCTACTCATGAACACCCGTAGACTAGTCCAATAAAACTAAAGTATGGAGGTTCATGGTTGGATTTTCTTTTCTTTTTCTTTTTTTAAGAGAAAAGTGGCATTGTTGGATTTATGGTGACATGACCATGAATCTCATTTGGCCTAGAAAATGAAGATTATAAAAGAGTAAATGATGATATTACAACCAATCAGAACAGTGGCATTGTGAGTGATAGGGTGGTGAAGTGTGGTGTTATTAGAAAGTCCATATTTGGATAATAAATTATATAAGATGTGAGGTGGAGTAATGAAAGTCCATATTTGTTTAAAGTCATTTTACCCTTCATTATATATTTAAAGTATTTATAATTGTTAATTAAGGGGGAGCATGGGCCGGGACGACCGATCGCCCTCGTCCGCTTTGAATTTTTTCTCGACCCGAAGGATAATTGAGTCGGGACCGGATCTCATTTCTTTGAGACCCGGTCGAGTCGGGTCGGGACCAAATTCGAGTTTTACATCTCGATCCAGTTGCATATATTATATTAGTATTAAATTATTCTAAATAGTATATTTATGTTTAATTTAAATCAAAATTTATATTTTATTTGATATATAATGAGTAATAAATAATTATTTTACCACTTAATTTATTTTTCTCTTTTATTTTTTTGAACTATTTTATTCATCAATCTTAAAAAAAGATAAATTGGGGGAGAGAGAGGAGAAAGAGAGGTGATTTAATTTGGTAAGATTTCATTTGGTAATAAAAAAAGAAGTTAATTTAGTATAAAATTATCTATTCCTCCCCATTCCATCAATTTGATGAAATGAAAAATATGATGTTTGAAGGGTTTAGTTATTCCACATCACCCCTCTTAACTTAAATAAAAATATAATTAAATATAATTTAATTAATTTCATTCCTCGATATTCCACCCACCCTAAAAACTTGCCATAATATAAGTTTTTTTTGCATAAAATAGTAAAAATCAATTGCTCCAAAAAAGAATTAGAGATCAAGCCACTCATATAGGATCACGGCGCTGCGGCACACGGCGGGGTGAGGTCGGGATCCTCCATGGCGGCTCCGAACCATCCGGGGCAGACCTGACTGGCAGAAAAGTAGTCGTCCGGGCCGAGACGCTGGAAGACGCGGAGGATGCTCCGGGGCAAGCGACGCCATGCGCGTGGGGCGTCGCCTTCGACATGGATTTGGAATTGTGGGGCGGCGCCCATCTGATTATTTCCATGCTCTGCCATCTCCATGGACGCCGGTTAAATAGCTGAAATTAATGCAATTATTTATTCTTTTATTCTTTTGTTTTCAAATTTGGATATTATGGTAATATTCAATGATATATTAATTTATGAATGTCTTTCACAAATTATTGTTTAAATATGGAAATACAGTGTAATATCACAACAATGAAATCAAAATATTTCATTAAAATTGATAAGTAAACATCATCTTTTTATTATTTTAAGAATGTGATGTAAATTACATCATTGTTAAAATCAATAGACCACATACAGATTTATCAACATTGATTTCTACAATAACTAACTAATATTCCCTTGACATATGAAAACAAGAAGTAAGATTCTACAAAATTAGTCATTTAAATACTCACACACAATTTCATCGTTATCATCTCTTTAATAGAGAGTATTGATATATCATTTGATGATAACTAATATTTCAAAACAACAAAAAATTATTTCTAATAAATTATAACTGCATATAACATGCAAAACAACAATGAAAACTTCAAAATATTCTTCAACGTGCACATATTCTAACTCTTTTTTGTGGGAGATCAATAGTCTTATATATAATGCATTTTCTAATGGCATTATCAACATTAGAACAATATTGATAAAAAAAGGTATAACTTTAACAAAAACATGTATGAAAATTTTTATCTTTTTTTTGTTCTAGAAAATATTGTTACCATGACATGCATACTAATCATAAATTTATGATATCAACAAATTTTGATTTGTAGATCTTGTTGACCAAGATCAATCATTTCCTTGCACTTAAAAAATCAAATGATATAAGCTCGAAAGCCCTCTTCCCCTTTAGAACTTCACGTCAATATCTATATTAGGAAAAGGAACTAAGAGCTTCATCAGCAATATTCAAACGCGCGACACAAATTAATCTGCTGATAATCATTATCTTATCATACAAAAAATTGTGATAGTAATAGAAAAAAGATAAAAAAAACAATTAATCAAATATTGTAGTTAACTACATTGCGAGTGTTATAATCTTGCTTCAAATTTATGCACAATATGAAAAAACCATACCTTTTATGTATTTCTCGGAATGAAATCAAAATCAAAATATGGAAATACAGTGTAATATCACAACAATGAAATCAAAATATTTCATTAAAATTGATAAGTAAACATCATCTTTTTATTATTTTAAGAATGTGATGTAAATTACATCATTGTTTAAAATCAATAGACCACATACAGATTTATCAACATTGATTTCTACAATAACTAACTAATATTCCCTTGACATATGAAAACAAGAAGTAAGATTCTACAAAATTAGTCATTTAAATACTCACACACAATTTCATCGTTTTCATCTCTTTAATAGAGATTATTGATATATCATTTGATGATAACTAATATTTCAAAACAACAATAAATTATTTCTAATAAATTATAACTGCATATAACATGCAAAACAACAATGAAAACTTCAAAATATTCTTCAACGTGCACATATTCTAACTCTTTTTTGTGGGAGATCAATAGTCTTATATATAATGCATTTTCTGATGGCATTATCAACATTAGAACAATATTGATATAAAAAAGGTATAACTTTAACAAAAACATGTATGGAAATTTTTATCTTTTTTTTGTTCTAGAAAATATTGTTACCATGACATGCATACTAATCATAACTTTATGATATCAACAAATTTTGATATGTAGATCTTGTTGACCAAGATCAATCATTTCCTTGCACTTAAAAAATCAAATGATATAAGCTCGAAAGCCCTCTTCCCCTTTAGAACTTCACGTCAATATCTATATTAGGAAAAGGAACTAAGAGCTTCATCAGTAATATTCAAACACGCGACACAAATTAATCTGCTGATAATCATTATCTTATCATACAAAAAATTGTGATAGTAATAGAAAAAAAGATAAAAAAAATAATTAATCAAATATTGTAGTTAACTACATTGCGAGTGTTATAATCTTGCTTCAAATTTATGCACAATATGAAAAAACCATACCTTTTATGTATTTCTCAGAATAAAATGAAGATCTGAATTCTAATATTTTTCCCCTTTGTTGACGGCGCAAACCTCTCCTTGACAATTTGAAGACGGAGGAGAAGGATGACCTCATGGGTTTATATATAGGAAAAAAGTGAAAAAGTTTTTCATAAAAATATCGCCACATGTTAAGCGACGACAATAAGGCAATAAATGCATAATTTAATTACTCTATTTGTATGCACATGTTCAATTTTAATTGGTGGCACATATGTAAAGAAATGTTAAAATTATATATATATATATATATTTTGTATATATATATACATACATACATTTATATACATATATATATACACTAAAATGTGTTATTTTAAAACGAGTATACTAAATAAACTCACACTCTTTATTCTTAATTTATTAACTCATACAGGAAAAATTATCAAGTCTAATCTGACCTAAGTTGGCCTTCTTTGGATAGATCAAGTTTTTATCTTGAAGATCGACTATCAAATATCACTCAAAATAAAAAAAAAACTTTAAAATTATTGTAATTTTAGAATTTACTTGACCCAAATAATTACCACTTGAACCATACAATTTATTAAGAAAAATGATTACTTGTTCAAGCAAATATGATTAGTTATTTTTCAATCAACTTACAAATAGGCAAAAAAGACTTGTTTCATCCTTCATTTATTTTTTTAAAAAAAGTGTAATGATCTGAAATGATTATATTTCTTTTGTTAAAAAACGGACATCACATGTTAATTAGGATTATTCATTGGGTTGTGTCTCGATTACCTGACCTGATCCTACGTTAGGGTAAGTTGGTGGTCATGTCAAATTTAACCCAACCTAGTAACAACTCGAACTTGACTAGGCTGAATATACATTAGAGAAATTTGTCTTGTTTCGATGTAATGTTTTTATTAATTTTAACTATATTTTAATCAATTTATTTTTATTTATTCTTACAATAATTTTGTAATATTCAAAAGTTTTTATTATATTCTATATTCTATTATTTATTATTTTATTAGCAAATACTTATTATAAAATTTTTAGAAAACATAATAATGTAAGTCTCAATTTGGGTTCCAACCATGTACTAGTTGGATTGGATCAAAATTGGATCGAACCCAAGATTGAATTGTAATATTCAAAAGTTTTTATTGTATTCTATTTTCTATTATTTATTATTTTATTATCAAATATTTATTATAAAACATTTAGAAAATATAATCATGTAACTCTCGGGTTGGGTTCCAACCATGTGCTTGTCGGGTTAGGTCAAGATTGGATACAACCCAAATTCTAGGCCTAACACAAGAAAATATAAATAAAAAATAGAAGGATAAATAAATTCTATATTAAGTGAAATGTCAACCAAAGTATTTGCCAGTAGCCACTACCTACCACTAATTTCAAGGGTTAAAAGGTGGTTCTCATTCACTTCAACCTTTTTTTATAGTTCTTTGATATAAAATATATTTGGGATTTAGTAGGCATGCATGCACAATTTATATGAAGCACGTGATAAGAAGTCTTATACTTGATGATGCTTTAAAAGTAAGGGTTTAATGAACGTGTAATGCCTATTTTGTGCAACCTTGTGCAACACCTTCATCCAAACCGTCCATTTCAGCGAACGGTCTAGATTAATGCACTGCAGGAAGGAAAAAAAGTAATGTCCTATGTTGTCGCCCCCAATCACCATCACTCTTCATTTATCTTTTGTTCCATATGCTTGTCATTGCCAACGTCGCGATCTCGGTCATCCGCTCACATCCTCCACCACGGCTGAAATTGTTGCTGTGCACTCTCATTCCACAAGCATAAGGAAGTTGTGTTCTCTCGTTTGAAGCCTAAGAAATAACTTCTGCTCTCTTCACCAACCTCGCCAAGGTTCAGAAAGGATAGACACAAGAATTATGTGAATTAATAATTTAATAAAACTTATTTCTTCTTTACAATACTTTACCTCCATATGAGCTCCCACTGTAACTAGTGACAAGATTCATTTAGCAATTCATTGAACTATTGTTAGAAATGACAGAGTAATACAAAATAGACCATATTCTCGGGTTGTAGAGGCGAAAAACATATTTTTGAGAAAATTGCTATGGATAATTAAATAGTTATTATAATTCATTGTTTTTAATCATTCTTGGTCATATTGTTAATAGATCTGATCTCATCATATTTTTTAGATTTAATTTTGAGATTATTATTATTGTTATTATTATTTCATCAAATCATGTGATTTACCATAATATTGATCCAGTAGTTTTTTCCTTATTAGGTCCTTGTTTAACCTAAATTGAATTATTAAATATAGGCTTTAGGGTAAAATGAAAACTGTTGAGTCTCCATGTTCTCCGATTGTCTCCATCGACTATATTATTATCGTATTGTATGGGGCAGATTGTATACCTAGAGGTTTGAGACATTATCCTTTAGGAAAACTATCGTTGTCCTGTGATGGCCACGGTCCCCTATCATCACGAATTATTGTTTAGCGTTATTATTTGAGGGTAGCTTGTGTGGCTTGATCCATCACTGGCCTACATAAAAGAGACATGGAGTTTTCCTAATTAACCGAGCACTCCCTATTGTATTGGATAATTCCAAAAATTGAATTGAATTGAATGGAAAGCTAATTTAATTGAATCATGGTCATTCGAATATTGGCTTTGACTGACATTGCCTCCGCCCATTGAATCATATAGAAATTGTTATTGGTCAATGACCATTAATATTGATATTGAGATATTGTTAAATTGGATAGTGTCATTGTGATAAGGCATAATTGATTATTGTTAATTGTTAATTGATATTGATTGGTTTTCCAACTTCTTTCCTGATCCTCTACATTGATTTTTTACTATATAGATCTACTGATTTATGGAGCTCCTATCTAAGGCTGAGCACGATCTGGGTCGACCCGGACCGCACCGACCCGACAATCCGGGAAAATAACCCGGCCCGGATCTAATCCGGGCCGGGTCCGGGTCCGGGTCCAATAAATGGAAAATCCATCGGGTACCAAGTCAGGACCGGGTTTGCAATCCAGATACCCGACCCGGATGATTAGTATATAAAAACCCATCTCCCATTCAATCTCATCATTTCACCATTTGCTTTTCTCTCTCCGTCCCTCGCCCTCTCCCTCTCTCTCACGGTAGCGGCGGGCCGGCGGCGACTCCGACAACTCTCACGGCTATGACCACTCTCCCCTCTCCTAACTCCCTCTCTCTCTACTCGGCCTCCAGGCACCGGGATCCGACACCTGGCGGCCGGATCGGTCCGTCAGGTGCCGGATCAAAAAATTTTTTACCCGGTATAATTTGGTCGAGATCGGGTTTGCTTAAACCCGGACCCGGTCCCGGGTTTGCTCAGCGTTACTCCTATCCTATTATTTCATCTAGTGCTCTATTGCTTATTGTATCATTTTGTTATTAATTTATTAAGCATTGTAGATTATTGATTATTATTATGGTTAGACTCTACGTACTGAGTATTTTTATACTCATAGATTTTCCCCTGCATTTGGATTCATGCAGGTGAGTTAATGAAAATTCTATCCAATTTGACTCAATGACTTTTTATTATTTTAACTTATAAAAAGATTTGAATCAAATAGACTTTTTTATTCTCTTAAAATTTCTTAACATATTTTTATAATATTTAAGTGTTTTTAAAATATTTTATATTTTATTACTTTATTACGAAAAAATTAACATACAAATTGTTGAGCAACCTAATGTCATCTTAAGTTGGGTTTGAAATTATTTTTACCTACTGGTTGGCTTAGGTCGATTTTTTGTCCGATCTCACCCACGAACAACACTAGCCCTAACACAAGAAAATATAAATAAAAAATAAAATGATATTTAAATATTAAGTCAAGAGAAATTCTAGTCCAACCATGCGCCACCACCCTACCACTAATCCGAAGTGTTAAGCTTAATTCTCGTTCACTTCAACTTCTTTGGTTCTTCGATATCAATTGTATTTAGGGTTTAATGAGGGTGTGATACATTTTTTATATGAAATGAGTGATTGTTTGTAATAAATTTTCCATTAGCTATAATTGTTGATAGTATAAAAGCATTTCAAACAAGTTAAATTAATTATTAAATAATTGTCAAAATAGACTCATAGTTATTCATAATAGTAAGACAAGTACATATCTTTTAACTCATAACTTTGTCTAGTATTTTTTGTTTAGCATTATTTTGGAGTTATTGGTAACTAGACAAAATTAATCTCATATTTTTTAGCCAACAAAAAACATAATCAATCTCCTAATGAAAATGGGTTATAGAATATTGACAAAATGAAATCCTTTGGATCCTCCCCTCATGGCCATAATTAGGAACTAATCTAAAGCTAAACTGCAATATTGTTTTTTTCTCCATGAAAAAAAGCTAAAGCAAACGAATTAGTAAAGATTCTAACATGACGGATTATTAAAAAGTCTAAATGTATATCTTATCAACTTATGATAATCAATTAATAATCATTTCTCTTGAACTCGACATTATATATTCATTTGCTATATTACTTGAGTGATTAGTACTTTGCTAACATTTAACTTTGCTATTTATTATATATGCATCGGTCATCACAATTGCATATTGTCTTTGAGGTTCCTCATTCATGTTGAATTGTTATTGATTGCTTGGCACATATATGTAGCATAGTTGATTGCAACCTAAAACGAAACTATGATTATCATATCATACAAATATCCCCTTATGCAACAAGACTTTCATATCTATATGGATTATGCTCTCCAATATGGTATGTCCCAAATGATGATAGATTTGAATCTAATATGGTGTAGTCTTAATAATTAAAAAGCTTTCGAAATAAAATCCTTATAGTCAATTAATCATTTTAAATAGTTAATTAATTATTCATCATCTCTCCAGTTTGTTAAGAACGAAGATGACAAGTTTTATTGAAGCCAATCATTAATTGTGATTGATGGATAACTAAAATTGTTAATTAATTTACTGACAAGATTGAAAATATGTTAATTAAACTGAAAACAAGATTGCTGTGGATCATTAATGCATAATTAGTAACTAAGAATCATTAATTCATAACATTAATTAATTATATTTTTACTATAACTGAAAACAAGATTTCATTAATTGGCTCACTAAATGTATTTAATAATAAAATAGCGTGTAATTAAAAGCTAATTAATTGCCTATAAATCTTATTAGATGAGTGGATCATTAATGCATAATTGATGCCAGAGGATCATTAACTAATAGCATTAATTAATTATGTTTTTACTGTAACTGAAAATAAGATATCATTAATTAGCTCATTACTAATAAAATGACGTGTTAATTAAAAGCTAACTAATTTCCTATTAAAGCTTATTAGATGAGAGGCTTATTAAAGCTTCATTTATTTTCCATATGGCATCATTAGTGGCTTTGTACGAGCATAACTAATTTTCTAATAGCATGGATAACTAAAATTGTAACTGAATTTGTTAATTAATTTACTGACAAGATTGAAAATATGTTAATTAAACTAAAAACAAGAAGCCAGTGGATCATTAATGCACAATTAGTAACTAAGATGCCAGTTGATCATTAATTCATAACATTAATTAATTATGTTTTTACTATAACTGAAAATAGTATTTCATTAATTGGCTCACTAAATGTAGTTAATAACAAAATAGTGTGTAATTAAAAGCTAATTAATTGCCTATAAAGCATTAATTAATTATGTTTTTACTGTAACTGAAAAAAAGATATCATCAATTGGCTGATTAAATGCATTTACTAATAAAATGATGTGTTATTTAAAAAGCTAACTAATTTCCTATTAAAGCTTATTAGATGAGAGGCTTATTAAAGCTTCATTTATTTTCTAGGTGGCATCATTAGTGGCTTTGTACGAGCATATTAATTTTCTAATAGCGTGACTAATTAGCCTATGTATAAGTTAATTATTTTATGTTTTCTTTGATGTTTAATCGACTAGTCCAATAAAACTAAAAGGTATAGAGGATTCATTGTTGGGTTTATTTTTTTAAGAGAAGAGTAGCATTCATTGCAAGATTTTTGCACATTATAGATAAATTTATCGGAAATTTCAGGATATTCGTCAAAGTTTTATTCGCCGGTATTTTGAAAGAATTTTTGTTGCCATCGAAAAGATTACGAAGAATTTTATTCCTTAAAAAATTATCCATCGGAAATCTTCACTTGTAGTGATTCATCTATTGTTGGGTTTATGGTAACATGCTTTTACTATAGACCATGAATCATTGGAACAAAGGCTTTGTACCCTATATAATTATATTTTGAAGATATAAACCTCGAAAAATTTGGAGTTATATTTAAATTATTAAAAAGGTATAAATAAGAATGAATTGCTTCATGGACTAAACTTTCATTTGACATTGGTCTATGTTCCCATAATATTTACACTAAGATGTTAATATAAAAGCTATAAGTAATTCTCTTATCTTTCTAGAGCATAAAAAATCACCTCATTTGAACAATCATATAAAAAGTTATGCTAAACAAAGTGAAGGTTGACACGTTCTCTTTGAAGTTGATATTTTTATGTATTGAATTTGTATTTAATCTTTGATTACTTTATCAATATATTTGGGATAAGATATAAACATGAAATTTGTTGGTAATGTTGCTATCTTTCTAAGAATAAAAAACATCTCATTTGAATACTCATATAAAAAGTTATGAATAAAAGAATAAAAGTAAAAAGAAAAAAGTTTAATTTGAAATGAGCAACTTTATGCACTGAACTCTGAATTAATATTCGATTATGATATATTAGATTTTTTGTGAATGATGAATATCAAAATTGTAGAAAATTGTGATAGCTTTCCATTAAATAAAAAAATCATCTCATTTGAATAATTGTGCAAAAAAAACTATAATTAAAATTGTGCAAGATGGTCGAAGCACCGGTCGACCGGTCAAGTACACCGATGGGTCAGCACACAAAATTCAAAAATAGAGCAGTTATGGTCAGCAGAATGTCGATATGATGTCAGACCGATCGACTGATCAACACAAGAAACGCCGAAATCGATCGTAGAACTCACCAACGGTCATATTTTCAAACGGCTATGTGGAGCGATTGACCGATTGAGGTAGTGCGATCAATCGTTCAGCACGCAGAATGCACTATAATGATCATATTTTGACTCAAAAAGTGAAAAATAATTCCCATAACTAAATGGAGTTAAGACTGAATGTGGACCCAAAGATGAAGGAATGAATAAGACTTCAAGGAAAAGTGGGAAGAACATTTGTGAAGTCCATTTGAGTTTCAAGTTGCAAATCTTTTAATTTTTTCTCTCATACTTTTGTGTGAGATTCCAAATTGTGAAAGAGATATTGTGTAACACTCAGATTTTTTTCTTTTGCCTGTGCAGAAGGCTATCTCGGCGACGTCACTCAATTCTATACCCTAACTTTGACCAGTTAACAAACTGACTTACATAAAAGAAAGACTAATTTTCAACATTCTATTATAATATGCGGAAGATATTTATACCATATCTAATAACTTGTGGGTTAGGGCCCACGTCTATATAATAATGGACCCTATATCCATGCGCATGTTATCCGTCAGAGAAGTCACCAACCATCTCACCATCGCCATGACGATTACCTGTATGGATCCAAATATAGAGGTAAAGCACAATGAGATAACTCAGTACGTAGGGTCACCCATAAAAATAACTATATGAACCATGGTCAATATCAATACTACAAATAAATAATTATTCATAACAATATATAATTGGTCAGAATAGATAACATTTAACGATAATCAATAAATCATAAATAATTTGACCAGTCATAGTAATGATCCATATCATCAATTATTGATTATCAATATCTATTCAATTCAATTATCTTAAATCAATTACGAATCGACCACAGGTCGGTGAATGCCACAATAAACAATTTCAATTATCATTTCTATTAATAATTTATCTATTCAATTTTTCATCATCCACTAGGGAGTAACAATTCAATTCAATCAATAAATTCAATTTAATTAAGAAAACATCCATCGACCATAATGGTCTCCATCGACCACAATGGTCCTCCATCGATCACAAGGATCTCCATCGACCACTAGGGCCTCCATCGACCAATAGGACATCCATCGACCATAAAGGTATCAATCGACCACAAAGGTCTCTATTAACAATCGACTCCATGAGCTTCTTTCGACCCAATGGGCCTCAATCGACCACAAGGGCCTCCATTAACTATGATGCATCAACAATCGATTCCATGAGCATCTATCGACCCAATGGGCCTCAATCGATCACAATGATCTTTATTAACCACGAGGGTCTCTATCGACTATAACAGCATTTATCGATCATAAGACCTCAATTATCAATTTACAATTCCATAATAGCAATTTTCCATATCATCACTTGGACGATGCACAACCAATATTAATAATTCCATTATTTATTAATTTATGCCAATTGAACAATAGGTCATTAATCCATAATCAATTATTGTTAATTAGCATATTACAATTATAATTGATGAACATTAATCAACATAATAATCACAATCAATTGACTAATAAATCAATGCTATTAAATAATGCAATTAACCTCAATTGTTTAAAAATATATTTTAAACCCTCAAAATCCAGCCCGCATTAGAACAAACTCGAGCCAGTTTATCTATTTTATTTTCTCCAATTTTCATATCATAACCCGGGCCATATTGGCTCGATTCTAATCCATTATCAACGAGTCTTTGAAACTCGGTGCCGGGTAAGCCGGAACCCAGTTCGGTTCTATGATCTAATCTCTCGTTGCACTCGGATAAGAGGACCTGGGCGACGCCTATGGGAACCCAGACCAGGTTCATGGAACTCGGTCTGGTTCCTACTATAATTCAGTCTGGATTATGTTGAACTCGGGCCGGGCAGAACAAAATCTCGAGCCGAGTTCTATCGTCATCAGAAAATTATGTTTCTGACAACTTCCGATCATCCTATATATGACATACGATATCTAATAGATGTAAACAATGTATAATGTAATCTCTATAAAATGGAAAAGAGTTCGGGATCCATATCGTGGAGAACCGACGCCATGGGGATCCTCCTATGCACCTCGAGTTGGTTGAAAAATTAACTCTGCACAAATGCCAAATTTTGACCAACAATTACTCTCAATTCTTTTCCTTTGTATATTCCTTTTTTTCCCTGGTCGAAACATTCCATAGAAAAATTTTCCTATCGAAAAATCATAAATAAACAAAAAATTATTATTATTATTTTCTCACATGCATTCTCTCTCATGATAGCACACGTCTTTTTTTTTAAGTTTAGCCGTGACTAACTCCTTATTTATAGAATTTATAAATCATTAATTTAACTCTAATTATAATATCTAATCCCACTCAGATTTAATCCTCTACTTAATCTATTTAACTAATTTAATTTCATTCTAATAATTAAATAGATTAATTCCAAAATTAATTAAATAATCCCATCACTAATCAAACTCCTCTCCAATTTTCCTTTATTTTTGGAATTATTTAATTCCATAATATTTTATTATCTAGTTTTTGGATTAAAATAATTATTATTTTAATGGTTGAAATATTTCAAAGCCGTAAAACTCTCGATCCTTTTCTATTTATAAGTTCTATGTCCATTAGGCTTTCTTTTGGATCTTAAATCCAATTGAAATTCTCAATCTTAATCTAATTATAATTCCTACTCCCAATAGGACTTAATTTCTTTCAATCCATCAGACACTGTAATTGAATTATAAAATTACTATATTACCCTTAATAAAATCGTGGGATGTTACATATTGTGAAGTGTTCTTGTGATATTATAATAGTTGTTTAGCTTTTGAGTGAAAAGATGTTATGTTTTACTATGGCCGAGTAAAATCGGGTTCAGGTCCGGGTCTACCGTGACCCGGTCCCGACTCGGTTTTGGTCGGGTCTAAATTTTTTAGACTCGGTACCAGTACCGGGACCGGGTCGGACCCGGTAAATCAGGAATAAAATCGGATCCAAATAATTATTGAAAATTTTAAAAAATATAAAAAAGTTTATACAATTAATAAAACCAAATCATAATTTGATTAAATAAACATCAAATTAGCTTAAGATTACATCAATCTATCATATAATAAGTCAACAAAATTATTTTTAAACATTTCAAAAGAAATGTCCATCAAATTAATAAATAATTAGAATTAGTAGTATAATTATAATCTTATTATTGTTATAACCGGGTCGGGTCACGGGTCGGGTTTCCATACATTTGACCCGGTCCCGACTCGGATCCATCGGGTTTTTTATTTTTGTGACCCGATATAAATCGGGTCGGAAATATTTTTCGGATAACCGGGTCGGTGCGGGCCGGGTTGACCCGAGCGAAGAAAAATGAGTGAAAACTTACGTGTGAAAGATGTGTGTCTTACCTCTTAAAACGAAGAATTAGAATTGTAAAATGTTTCTTCCTTGTCCCATTTTGAACAAAGGACGGATGTTAATGAAATTTTCGACAATTTCGAAGTTGAGAAGTCGAAGCAGAGACGTAGGTTAAAGTATGGTCAAACCTCGTCAATAAATCACCGTGCAACATTTATTTTTTTCTCCTCTTCCTATTCTATTATGCATGTGAGTTTGATTGCTATTGTGTCGATTTAAATAATAAGGAATCAATTTTAGGCTTCCGTCATAATTTTTATAATAATTCTACGTGAATCTCATTTGGCATAGAAAACGATGATTATAAGAGAGTAAATGATGATATTAGAATCAATCATAAACACCAATTTTATAACGTGACTGAAAGAAACTTGTGATAATATAATTTTTTTTCGCATCGAATAGTAAATATCAAGCCACTAGATCAGATAATTATTTGCAAATAAAAACAGGTGTAATATTATAAGTTTTAAAATGTTGTCCAATGGCAACTCCATATGCAGATACACCATTAATCCCACTAAGTTCTACACAGGATGAAAGCTGCATTTCTGTACATTTCGAAACAGGGCACTCGCCGGCGGCACAAGGCGGTCACGGCCTTGGATTCGGCGTGACCCATATCAGCTCGCTGCGCCCGTCACAACCGCGCCTTGGCAGGATCAGAGTCGTCTCGTCGGTGCGCAACGAGTACACGACCATCCAGTTGTACACGTCCAGCTTCACGTCCGGGAAGCCATCGGACGGCAAGGACCGAGATTTGCCGCGCCCCAAGAAGAGAAGGTGCCCGAGGACGGACTTGTCCACTTCCATCTCCTCCGATATCGTATCTCCTTCGGAGTCGCCGGCGTCGTCAAGCTCGGTGACCTCCGCGGCAGTTTCCGGGGGAGCTGCGTCGTTGCATGACCACTCGACGTCGATCAGGACTGGAATCCAGCGGGGCCGATGCTTGTCCAACTTGAAGACCCTCGCGTAGTTCCGCAGGTTCAGCGCGTTCTCCACCAAGAGGAGCTCGCCGAGGGATTCGACCAGGTACTTGTCCACCGCCGGAGGGACGTTATATTCGGCGCAAGATGCGCCCGCCTCCATCCTCCTGACCCTAGGACCGGAGCACCCTCGGACACGGTGAGGCTGTTGTCTGCTTCCAAAGCGTAGAAGCATCCGCCATGGTGCACCAGATCGAGGTACCCCTCCTCCATGTCGCAGTCCGCCACGAGCACCCACCTCATATTGGCCAGCCTGCACACGACCAACCTTTTCTTGCCGACGACCGTGGCGACGGCGCAGCTGGGATCCGACGGCACCGACGACAAGATGGCCATCGTGAATCCCGGGTGCCGATGCCTGCGCTGCGCCGGCGTGAGGTTCACGAGATCCTGCGGTGGCGCCATGTCCCTCGGCATGTGGGTTGGGAGGCAGACATACGCCCCGTGCATCATGTTGAGGATGCAGACGATGCCACCTCTTTGTTCGAAGAGGAGCCAGCCGCGGGTGGCGGCTCGGCACACGGCAGGGTCGAGCTCGGCGACGGGTATCTGGTAACGGTTGCAGTCGACGAGGCAGTGGAAGCGCGTGTTCTCGGTGGGGCGGTGCGAGAGGAGGAGGAGCGTGGGGAGAAGGGTGAGGTCGGGATCCTCCATGGCGGAACTATCCGGGGCAGACCTGACTGGGAGAAAAGTAGTCGTCCGGGCCGAGACGCTGGAAGACGCGCTGGAGGATGCTCCGGGGCAAACGATGCCATTCGCATGGGGCGTCGTCTTCGACTTGGACTTGGACTTGGGCGGCGCCCATCTGATTATTTCCATGCTCTGCCATCTCCATGGACGCCGGTTAAATAGCTGAAATAAATGAAATTACTTATTCATTTATTCTTTTGTTTCTAAATACCTGAATATTAAGTTGATATTCAATGATATATTAATTTATGAATGCCTTTCACAAATTATTGTTTAAATATGGAAATACAGTGTAGTATTTTAATTATAAATGTCTGAAATTAATGTAATTATTTCTTCATTTATTCTTTTGTTTCCAAATTTAGAGACTTTGATGATATCCGTGATGTATTAAATTACTAACTGCTTTTATAGTACATGTTTAACTATAGAAATACAATGTTGTGCTTTAATTATAAATGCCTGAAATTAATGCAAATATTTAATCATTTATTCAATATATGCTTATTGTTTTTTTTTCCAAAGATATATTATATGATGTACTAAATAGTTGATAGCTTTCATCATGTTTAAATATGGTGATACGATGCATTACTTAGACTGTAAGCACAATTAATCCAGCAATTAGTATGAAATTATATTATTCTTTTAAAAATTCATTTTTTCGATCAAGTATTCTTAAGGATTAAGAGAGCACCGAATATATTTGGAAAGACAAGTTCTTTTAGTTGTATCTTATCGATCATAATTTAAACAATAGAACCCCAATAACAATATTCATTTATAAGACAACTTGAAAACAATATTCTCATGAAAACAATATTCTCATGAAATGATCATAATTATTCTCATGACAACTTGAAAACAATATTCATTTGAAAAATTACATTTAAATCTATTTATTAAATTGAGAATTAAATGTAAAAAAGTCAAAATGAAGACTTCTAGATGAAGAATGAACTTGTGAGAGAGATAATCTACAAGAGAAAATATGAAAAGTGGATTTATAAGACTAATTGTTAGCAAACTCACTTAAATACTATATAAGATAGTGATCCGTGTCACCTAAAGTAACAATTATTGGTCAATCTAAAATATCAGCATGCTCACTCTACGCAAAAAGTACACTTTTTTACATGCTAATAATATTGTAAAGAAACATTTGAACCAGAAACTTAAATATCATAATTTATAAAATTTTAAATCATAAAAGATTAATATGTGGAATCTATAGCTATCATAACAATGAAATCATAATATTTCATTAAAATTGATAAGTAAACATAATCTTTTTATGATTTTAACAATGTGGTGTAGTCTTACATCATTGTTTAAAATCGATAGACCACATATAGATTTATCATCATTGATTTCTAGAATAACTAATGTTCCCTTGACATATGAAAACAAGAAGTAAGATTCTACAAAATTAGCCATTTAAGTGAATGTGTGCTAACACACAATTTCATCATCATCACCATCTCTTTAATGGAGATTATTGATATATCATTTGACGATAACTAATGCATCATCTCTAATAAATTATAACTACATATAACATGCAAAGCAACAATGAAAACTTCAAAATATTCTTCAACGAACACATATTCTAACTCTTTGAGATCATATTAAAGTCTTATATATAATACATTTCTAATGGCATTATCAACATTAGAACACTATGTATTGATATAAACAAGGTATGCTTTTCCTAAAAACATGTATGGAAATTTTTATCTTTTTTTCCTGGAAATTTTTTTTACCATGGCATGCAAACTAATCATAAATTTATGATATCAACAAATCTTGATATGTAGATCTTGGTTATCAAGATCAATCATTTCCTTGCACTTCAAAAATCAAATGATATAAGCTCGAAAGCCCTCTTCTCTTTGAGAACTTCACACCAATATCTATATTAGAAAAAGGAACTAAGAGCTTCATTAAACATATTTAGACATGGGACACAGATTAATCTGCTAATAATGACCTCAAATCTTTATTTGATCGTACAAAAATTGTGATATTGATAGAAAAAATATAAACAAAAATAATTCATCAGATATTATAGTTAAATACATTGTGAGTGTGATAATCCCGCTTCAAATCTATGCACAATATAAAAATATCATACCTTCTATGTATTTCTCAGAAGAAAAAGAAAATGAAGATTTGAATTCTAATATATTTTCCCCTTTGTTGACGGCGCAAACCTCTCCGTGACAATTCAAGACGGAGGAGAAGGATGACCTAATGGGTTTATATATAGAAAAAAAAGTGAAAATTTTTTTCATAAAAATATCGCCACATGGTAACCTGAGGTGACGACACCAAGAAGGCAATAAATGCATAATTTAATTACTCTATTTGTATGTGTTTGTTCAATTTTAGTTGGTAGCACATATGTAAAGATATGATAAAATTATATATATATATATATATATATATATAATGTGTTATTTTAAAATAAGTATACTAAATAAAATCAGGCTCTTTTATTCTAAATTTATTAACACATCAAGGAAAAATTATCAAGACTAATCTAACCTAAGTTGACCTTCTTTTGATAGAAGAAGTTCTTTTCCTGAAAATCGACTATCCAATATTACTCGAAATAAAAAAAATATTCAAAACTAAAGTAATTTTACAATCTACATGACCCAAACAATTATCATTTGAAACTAATAATTTTGTTAAGAAAAATCATTATTTGTTCGAGCAACTAACATTAGCTAGTTTTCAATCAACTCACAAATAGGCAAAAAAGATTTGTTTCATCCTTCATTCAATATTTTAAAAAAAAGTGTAATGAATTTGACAAGGATGAATATATGTTAGAGAAATTTGTTTTGTTTTGACATAATATTTTTAGTAATTTAAACTATATTTTAATTAATCTATCTTTATTTATTCTCTTAATATTTCTTACAATACTTTTGTACTATTCAAAAGTTTTTTTATTATATCCTATTATTTATTATTTTATTATCAAATATTTATTATAAAACTTTTAGAAATTATAATAATGTAACTTTCGGGTTGGGTTCCAACCATGTGCTAGTCGGGTTAGGCAACCCAAACCATAGGCCTAACACAAGAAAATTTCTATATTAAGAGAAAATTTCAACCTAAGTATTTTCCAGTTGTCACTACCTACCACTAATTTCAAGGGTTAAAGTGTTTGGATGAAGTGGGAACTTTCGTATAAAACAATGTATGCTGCCAACGACTGACATATCCGTCGTTGTTTCTTCTTCGTTCTGATGCTGCTGCTGCTCGATATTTGTATTGCGCACTGAATGCCATCGAGTTGCGGCATTATAAGTCGCTCGTTTGCACTGATAGAACGACTTTTTGAAGGTCGAAATCCTTTAGTAATTTGCGACCTCCATTCTAACATTTTTAAGTAGGAACGTTCACATGAATGAATATGCTGCATCGCTCAGGAGGTTGAAGGCATTGTCTGAGCGCGTTGAGTGAAGAGATTACATCCTTTTGGAGGACGGAGAACCTTGAAGCACCACCCCAGAATGTAGATCGCCGTCATCGCAACAACGGTCGAACACGCCTGGAGGATGACTGCGAACAAGAAATGACTCGCAAACCAAGAAACTCAAAGAAGGGATATGAGGGGCAAGTCGATGGAGGGGAAGGCATGCATTCCATACCTCAGCTGTTGTAGCTGCCGTTCGTCGTGTAGTGATGGTCGATCATCGGGTGGCGCTTGCAAAGTTAGGGCTTCGAAGCGTTGGGACAAAGATTTTTCACATGAGGAGGGGAAGCAACGCGTGGTTACGAGGTGAGGGAAAAGCATCACGTGGGTTACGAGGCGGAAGTTCCGAGCGCGCGGCATAACGTTTTCACACGAACTTTGGGCATTGACCGAAACTTAAGTTTCGATCGGGCCCATCCAAAAAAAGGTCGTGTTTGGTAGAACTTGGACAAATTCTTGCCCAAGTTCTCATACCAAACACAATCTTAAAATTTGTTAACATACTTTTGTAATATTAAAATATTTTTAAACTATTTTATTTTTTATTACTTGATTACAAAAGAAAATTAATATAAAAAATATGGAGCAACCTAATGTCATCTTGAGTTGGATTTGAAATTATTTTTCCTATTGGTGGATTGGATCAATTTTTTTATCTGATCTCACCCATGGACAACACTAAACCTAACACAAGAAAATAAAAACCAAAAAATAAAATGATACATAAAATTTGAGTTAAGAAAAATTTGAGTCAAACTATGCACCACCACCCTACCACTATTTCAACTTCTTTGGGCTCTTTGATATCAAATTGTATTTATGGTTTAATAAGTGCATGATACATTTTTTTATATGAAACGAGTGATGGTTTGTAATAAGTCTTTCGTTAACTATAATTGTTTATAGTACAAAAGCATTTCAAAACAAGCTAAATTAATTATGAGATAATCATCAAAATAGACTCATAGTTATTCATAATAGTAAGACAAGTACATAGACTCATAGACTCAAAGTATAATTGTTGCATATTTTCTTTGAGGTTGATGTTGAATTGTTATTGATTGACTCACGCATATATGTAGCATAGTTGATTGCAACCTACAACAAAAACTATGTTTATCATATTGTACAAATCTTCCCTTATGCAACAAATTTTAAAACTTTCATATGATGGATTATGCTCTCCAATATGGTAGGGTCATTGCATATCATGGTGTGCCCAACCTGATGACGATAGATTTGAACCTAATATGGTGTAGTCTTAATAATTAAAATGCTCTCCAAATTATGTTCCTTATACTCAATTAATCATTTTAAATAGGTAATTAATTATTCATCATCTCTCCAGTTTGTTAAGAATCAAGATGAGGAGTTTTATTGAAGTCAATCATTAATGGTGACTGATGGGTAACTGAAATTGTTAATCAATTTACTGACAAGATTGAAAATATGTTAATTAAATTGAAAACAAGATGCCAAAGGATCATTAATGCATAATTAGTAAATAAAATGTCAGTTGATTATTAATTCATAGTATTAATTAATTATGTTTTTACTATAACTGAAAACAAGATGTCATTAATTGGCTCATTAAATGTATTTACTAATAAAAAATGTGTTAATCAAATGGTAATTAATTGCTTATAAAACTTATTAGATGCGTGGATCATTAACGCATAGCATTAATTTATTATGGTTTTACTATAACTGAAAATAAGATGTCATTAATTGGCTCATTAAATGCATTTACTAATAAAATGATGTGTTAATTAAAAGCCAACGAATTTCCTATTAAAGCTTATTATATGAGAGGCTTATTAAAGGTTCATTTATTTTCCATGTGACATCATTAGTGTCTTTGTAAGTGCATAATTGATTTCTAATATCATGATTAATTAGGCTATATATAAGTTTATTATTTTATTTTATTTTTTGATGTTTAATGGACTAGTCCAATAAAATCAAAAGGCACCGACGATTCATTGTTGAGTTTATTTTTTGTAAGGGAAGAGCAGCATTCTCTGCAAGATTTTTTCACCTTACCCACGGATTTATCGGAAATTTCACGATATTCGTCGAAGTTTTGTACTCCGAAATTTCGGAAAATATTATCAAAAATTACAAAGAATTATATTCCGTAAAAAATTATCCATCGGAAATATTTTATGGTAACATGCTTTGACTATGGACCATGAATCTCATTTTGCCTAGAAAATGATGATTACAAAAGAGTAAATGACGATATTACAACCAATCAGAACACCAATCTTACTGCTTGACTGAGAAACTTGTGATGATATAAGTTTTTGGCATCGAATAATAAAAATAAGTTGCTCCAAAAAAGATTTAAAGGTCAAGCCACTGAGAATTATTTGCAAATAAAAACAGGTGTAATATTATAAGTTTTAAAATGTTTCCAATGGCAACTCCATTACATCATTAATCCCACTAAGTTCTACGCAGGAAGAAATTAAGCTGCACAGCCTGCACTTCTGTACATTTCGAAACAGGGCACTCGCCGGCGGCACAAGGCGTTCACGGCCTTGGATTCGGGGTGACCCATATCAGCTCGCTGCGCCCGTCACAACCGCGCCTATTCTTGCCGACGACTGCGGCGACGGCGCAGCTGGGATCCGACGGCACCGCCGACATGATGGCCATCGTGAATCCCGGGTAGCGGTGCCTGCGCTGCGCCGGCGTGAGGTTCACGAGATCCTGAGGCGGCGCCATGTCCATCGGCTTGTGGGTCGGGAGGTAGAAATGCGCCCCGTGCATCATGTTGAGGACGCATACGATGCCACCTCTTTGCTCGAAGAGGAGCCAGCCGCGGGTGGCGCCGCGGCACACGGCGGGGTCGAGCTCGGCGACGGGTATCTCGTAACGACGGTGGTCGACGAGGCAGTGGAAGCGCGCGTTCTCGGTGGGTCGGTGCGAGAGGAGGAGGAGCATGGGGAGAAGGGTGAGGTCGGGATCCTCCATGGCGGCTCCGAACCATCCGGGGCAGACCTGACTGGCAGAAAAGTAGTCGTCCGGGCCGAGACGCTGGAAGACGCGCTGGAGGATGCTCCGGGGCAAGCGATGCCATTCGCGTGGGACGTCGTCTTCGACTTGGACTTGGACTTGTGGGGCGGCGCCCATCTGGTTATTTCCATGCTCTGCCATCTCCGTGGACGCCAGTTAAATACCTGAAATTAATGCAATTACTTGTTCATTTATTATTTTGTTTCTAAATACCTGATATTATGATGATATTCAATGATACATTAGTTTATGAACGTCTTTCACAAATTATTGTTTAAATATGGAAATATTGTTTAAAATTAGTCATTTAAGTGCTCACACACAATTTCATCATCATTTTTTTAATGGAGATTATTGATATATCATTTGATGATAACTAGTGCATCATCTCTAATAAATTATAACTGCATATAACATGCAAAACAAAATGAAAACTTCGAAATATTCATCGACGAGCACATATTCTAATTCTTTTTGGTGGGATATTATATATAATACATTTTGTAATGGCATTATCAACATTAGAACTCTATGTATTGATATAAACAAAGTATGCTATTCTCAAAAACATGTATGAAAATTTTTATCTTTATTTTTTTAGAAAATATTGTTACCATTACATGCAAACTAACCATAAATTTATGATATAAAAATTTTTGATATGTAGATCTTGTTGATCAAGATCAATCATTTCCTTACACTTCAAAAATCAAATGATATAAGCTCGAAAGCTCTCTTCTCCTTGAGAACTTCACACCTATATCCATATTAGGAAAATGAACTAAGAGTTTCATCGGCCATATTCAGACATGCGACACATATTAATCTGCTGATAATGATCTCAAATCTTTATCTTATCATACAAAAAAATTGCGATAGTAATAAGAAAATAAACAAAAACAACTAAACAGATGTTGTAGTTAACTATATTGTGAGTGTGATAATCTTGCTTCAAATTTATGCACAATATAAAAAAAAAATCATACCCTCTATGTATTTCTCAGACGAAAATGAAGATCTGGATTCTAATATTTTCCCTCTTTGTTGACAGCACAAACCTCTCCTTGACAATTTCAAGACGAGGAGAAGGATGACCTAATGGGTTTATATATTGGAAAAAAGTGAAAAAGTTTTTCATAGAAATATCGCCACATGTTAAGCATGAGGTGACGACGACAAGAAGGCAATAAATGCATAATTTAATTACTCTATTTGTATGCACTTGTTCAATTTTAGTTGGTGGCACATATGTAAAGATATGTTAAAATTATATATATATACACTAAAATGTGTTATTTTAAAATGAGTATACTGAATAAACTCACACTCTTTTATTCTTAATTTATTAACACATCTAGGAAAAATTATCAAGTCTAATCTAACCTAAGTTGGCCTTCTTTGAATAGATCAATTTCTTTTCATGAAAATCGACTATCCAATATCACTCAAAATAAAAAAAACCTTCAAAATTATTGTAATTTTAGAATCTACCTTACCCAAATAATTACAACTTGAATAAAACAATTTATTAAAAAATGATTATTTGTTCGAGCAACTGTCATTAGTTATAAAAAAGGATTTGTTTCATCCTTCATTTATTTTTTTTAAAAGTGTAATGAATTGAAATGATTATTTCTTTTGTTACAAAAGGACATCACAAGTTAATTAGGACTATTCATTGGGTTGTGTCCCGATTACCTGACATGATCCTACGTTAGGTTAAGTTGGTGGTCATGTCAAATTTAACCCAACCTAGTGACAACTTGAACTTGACTAGGCTGAATATACGTTAGAGAAATTTATCTTGTTTTGACATAATATTTTTATTAACTTAAACTATATTTTAATCAATTTATTTTTATTTATGCTTACAATACTTTTGTAATATCCAAAGTTTTTTTATTATATTCTATTTTCTATTATTTATTATTTTATTAGCAAATACTTATTATAAATTTTAAAAAAAATATAATAATGTAACTCTCAAGTTGTGTTCCAACCATATGCTAGTCGGGTTGGGTCAAGATTGGATCCAACTCAAACCCTAAGCCTAACACAAGAAAATATAAATAAAAAATAGAAGGATAAATAAATTCTATATTAAGAGAAATGTCAACCAAACTATTTGCGAGTTGCCACTACCTACCACTAATTTCAAGAGTTAAAGGGTGGTTCTCATTCACTTCAACTTTTTTTTATAGTTCTTTGATATAAAATATATTTGGGATTTAGTAGGCATGCATGCACAATTTATATGAAGCACGTGATAAGAAGTCTTATACTTAATGATGCTTTAAAAGTAAGGGTTTAATGAACGTGTAACACCTATTTTGTGCAACCTTATGCAACACCCTCATCCAAACTGTCCATCTCAGCGAACGGTCTAGATTAATGCACTGCAGGAAGGAAAAAAAGTAATGTCCTATGTTGTCGCCCCCAATCGCCATCACTCCTCATTTATCTTTTGTTCCATATGCTTGTCATTGCCAACCTCGCGATCTCCGTCGTCTGCTCACGTCCTCCACCACGGCTGAAATAGTTGCTGTGCACTCTCATTCCACAAGCATAAGGAAGTTGTGTTCTCTCGTTTGAAGCCTAAGAAACAACTTCTGCTCTCTTCACCAACCTGGCCAAGGTTCAGAAAGGATAGAAACAAGAATTGTGTGAATTAATAATTTAATAAAACTTATTTCTTCTTTACAATACTTGACCTCCATATGAGCTCCCATTGTAACTACAATATAATAATGGTGACAAGATTCATTTAGCAATTCATCAAACTATTGTTAGAAATGATGGAGTAATACAAAAATAGACCATCTTCTCGAGTTCTAGAGGCGGGAACCATATTTTTGAGAAAATTGCTATGGATAATTGAATAATTATTATACTTCATTGTTCTTGATCATTCTTGATCATATTGTTAACAGATCTGATCTCATCATATTTTTAGATTTGATTTTGAGATTATTATTATTATTATTATTTCATCAAATTATATGATTCACTATAATATTGATCGAGTAGTTTTTTCCTTATTAGGTTCTTGTTTAACCTAAATTGAATTATTAAAGATAGGTTTTTCGGGTAAACAAGATAAAAGATGAAAACTATTGAGTCTCCATATTCTCTAATTGTCTCCGTCGACCATATTATTATCGTATTATACGGAGCAGATAGTGTGTTTGAGACATCATCCTTTAGGAAAACTATCGTTGTCCTGTGATGGCCATAGTCCCCTGTCATCACGAATTATTATTTAGCGTTATTATTGAAGGGTGGCTTGTGTGGCTTGATCCCTCACTGGCCTACACAAAAGAGACATGGAGTTTTCCTAATTAACCGAACACTTCCTATTGTATTGCATAGTTCCAAAGATTGAATTGAATTGAATGGAAAGCTAATTGAATTGAATTGAATCATGGTCATTCGGATATTGGCTTTGACTGACACTGCCTCCGCCCATTGAATCGTATAGAAATTGTTATTGGCCGATGACCATTAATATTGATATGGACATATCATTAAATTGGATAGTGTCATTGTGATAAGGCATAATTGATTATTGTTAATTGTTAATTGATATTGATTGTTTTTTCGACTTCTTTTCTGATCCTCTACATTGATTTTTGACTATATGGATCTATTGATTTATGGAGCTCCTATCCTATTATTTCATTTAGTGCTCTATTGCGTATTGTATCATTTTGTTAGTAATTTATTAAGAATTGTAGATTATTGATTATTATTATGATTAGACCCTACGTACTGAGTATTTTATATTAATAGATTTTCTTCTGCATATGGATTCATGCAAGTGAGTTAATGAAAATTCTGTCCAATTTGACTAAATGACTTTTTATTATTTTAACTTATAAAAATATTTGAATCGAATAGATTTTTTTATTCTCTTAAAATTTCTTAACATACTTTTGTAATATTTAAGTGTTTTTAAAATATTTTATATTTTATTACTTTATTACGAAAAAATTACCATAAAAATTATTGAGCAACCTAATGTCATCTTAAGTTGGGTTTGAAATTATTTTACCTACTGGCTGGATTTGGTCGATTTTTTTGTCCGATCTCACCCATGAACAACACTAGCCCTAACACAAGAAAATATAAATAAAAAATAAAATGATATTTAAATTTTAAGTCAAGAGAAATTCCAGTCCAACCATGCACCACCACCCTACCACTAATCCGAAGGGTTAAGCTTAATTCTCATTCACTTCAACTTCTTTGGTTCTTTGATATCATTTGTATTTAGGGTTTAATGAGTGTGTTATACATTTTTTATATGAAATGAGTGATTGTTTGTAATAAATTTTCCATTAGCTATAATTGTTGATAGTATAAAAGCATTTCAAACAAGTTAAATTAATGATTAAAAAATTGTCAAAATAGACTCATTGTTATTCATAATAGTAAGACAAGTACATATCTTTTAACTCATAACTTTGTCTAGTATTTTTTGTTTTGCATTATTTTGGAGTTATTGGAAACTAGACAAAATTAATCTCATATTTTTTAGCCAACAAAAAACAAAATCAATCTCCTAGTGAAAATGGGTTATAGAATATTGACAAAATGAAATCCTTTGGATCCTCCCCTCATGGCCATAAATAGGAATTAATCCAAAGCTAAACTGTAATATTGTTTTTTTCTCCATGAAAAAAGCTAAAGCAATCGAATTAGTAAAGATTCTTGTTGGTGTGCCTTGAATTATGTACCCTGTACCCAAAATTATGAAAGAAAAAAATGAAAAAAGGAGGAAAAATGAGAATCTGTGGCGGAAGCGGAGGGCTTGAATTATGTACCCTGTACCCTTGGGCTTGGACCGAAGCCCCCCGCGGTATGGAAATTTCTGGCGGCGGCCTCCTTTGCCCGTGGATGTTTCTCTCTTGTTCACATTGATCAAGAGAGTTTTACCACGTTAAATCTCTGTGTTCATCTTCTCTTTCTTTCGTTGTTTTGATTATTCATCGATCCTCGGTGTTCTATTCGCAACAATTCTAACATGACGGATTATTAAAAAGTCTGAATGTATATCTTATCAACTTATGATAACCAATTAATAATCATTTCTCTTGAACTCGACATTATATATTCATTTGCTATATTTCTTGAGTGATTAGTGCTAACATTTAACTTTGCTATTTATTATATATGCATTGATCATCGCAATTGCATATTGTCTTTGAGGTTCCTCATTCATGTTGAATTATTATTGATTGCCTGGCACATATATGTAGCATAGTTGATTGCAACCTAAAACGAAACTATGATTATCATATCGTACAAATATCCCCTTATGAAACAAGACTTTCATATCTATATAGATTATTCCCTCCAATATGGTATGTTCCAAATGATGATATATTTGAATCTAATATGGTGTAGTCTCAATAATTAAAAAGCTTTCGAAATAAGATCCTTATAGTCAATTAATCATTTTAAATAGTTAATTAATTATTCATCATCTCTCCAGTTTGTTAAGAACGAAGATGCCAAGTTTTATTGAAGCCAATCATTTATTGTGACTGATGGATAACTAAAATTGTAATTGAAATTGATAATTAATTTATTGACAAGATTGAAAACATGTTAATTAAACTGAAAACAAGATGTCAGTGGATCATTAATGCATAATTAGTAACTAAGATGTTAGTTGATCATTAATTCATAACATTAATTAATTATGTATTTACTATAACTGAAAACAAGATTTCATTAATTGGCTCACTAAATGTATTTAATAATAAAAGTGTGTAATTAAAAGCTAATTAATTGCCTATAAAGCTTATTAGATGAGTGGATCATTAATGCATAATTGATGCTATGGATCATTAACTAATAGCATTAATTAATTATGTTTTTACTGTAACTGAAAATAAGATATCATTAATTGGCTCATTAAATGCATTTACTAATAAAATGATGTGTTAATTAAAAAGCTAACTAATTTCCTTTTAAAGCTTATTAGATGATAGGCTTATTAAAGCTTCATTTATTTTCCAAGTGGCATCATTAGTGGCTTTGTACGAGCATAATTAATTTTCTAATAGCATGACTAATTAGCCTATGTATAAGTTAATTATTTTATGTTTTCTTTGATGTTTAATCGACTAGTTCAATAAAACTAAAAGGTATAGAGGGTTCATTGTTGGGTTTATTTTTTTTAAGAGAAGAGTAGCATTCACTGCAAGATTTTTGCACATTAGAATTTATTGGAAATTTCACGATATCCGTCAAAGTTTTGTTCGTCGGTATTTTGAAAGAATTTTTGTTGCCGTCGAAAAAAATTACGAAGAATTTTATTCCTTAAAAAATTGTCCATCGGAAATATTCACTTGTAGTGATTCATCTATTGTTGGGTTTATGGTAACATGCTTTTACTATATACCATGAATTATTGGAACAAAGGCTTTGTACGCTATATAATTATATTTTTAAGATGTAAACCTCAAAAAATTTAGAATTATATTTAAATTATTGAAAAAGTTTAAATAAGAATGAATTGCTTCATGCACTAAACTTTTGTTTGACATTGATCTATGTTTCCATAATATTTACACTAAGATGTTAATATAAAAGCTATAGATAATTCTCTTATCTTTCTAGAGCATCAAGAATCATCTTATTTGGACAACCATATAAAAAGTTATGCTAAACAAAGTGAAGGTTGACAAGTTCTATTTGAAGTTGATTAATGCACTCCGTCCATCACAGCGAACAGTCTAGATTAACACACTGCAGGAAGGGAAAAAGAAATGTCATCTGTTGTTGCGCCCCGGCCACTATCACTCCTCATTTTTTTTCGTTCCATATGCTTGTCATCGCCAACCTCGCGATCTACTCTCCTTCGTCCTCTCACGTCCTCCTCCACGACTGAAATTGTTGTGCACTCTCATTCTAGAAGCATAAGGAAGTTGTGCTCTCTTGTTTGAAGCCTAAGAAACAACTTCTGCTCTCGTCACCAACCTCGCCAGGGTTCAGAAAGGATACACAAGAAGTGTGTGAATGGATAATCTAATAAAACTTATTTCTTCTTTACAATACTCGACCTCCATATGAGCTCCCACTATAACTACAATATAATAATGATGCACAATATTCATTTAGCAATTCATCGAACTATTGTTGGAAATGACAAAGTAATACAGAAATATATAGATCCATCTGCTCGAGTGTCATCCTGTGAGACCACTTTGTCTTTTGAATACCTCTTGTTAGTAAGAAGTGAATCACCCCTCTGCTCATATTGGCCTTGTTCGTTTCCAAATGGCCTTCTGCTTTGCAAATCATTACGAATTTCACTATAAAAATCACTTCTTTCCCTGATGTGCCTAGGCACCCTCCTTTCGGTCTTCACATCATGCTTTCTCAAGGCAGCCCGACTAACATTTTCTTCTGATCCCTCCTTCACTCTTTAGCTTCTCCCCTTCCTTTTCACTTGATGAATTCCTTCTCCACTTTGCATTTTGTTTCTTCTCTATGGCTCTTCTGACCATCCACGAGTACTCCCTCCTCTTCTTGAGAAATCCGGTAGAAGACTTCGATGCAGTCCCCCAAATCACCTGCCAGTTATGGTGAGAGGCTGTGAGCTTCCTCATATCGAGCAGTGGCATCAAATGGGGAGGAGATGAACATTTTCTTTTTCTTTTCCCCTTTCTTGCAGTACATTAATCTGGACTGCTCATTGAGATGGACGGTTGAGATGATGGGTGTTGCACAAGGTTGCACAAAAGAGGTATCAGACGCTCATTATCAAACCATTTAGCAATAATTATACTTGTCAATCTTAAAATTTCGTGAACTTTCAGACTTGATGAATCTTTATAACAAATACAACCATGCATCATTGCCAGATTTAGGTATTATTAACATAATTTGATATAAGTATATATATTACATAACTAAAATAAAATATTTTCTTACTCATTTTTCAATTGCAAAAGGAGGATCAAAGTCCTAATACGAGCAGAAATATTATTAGATAAAGGGCACTTAACTTTTAGTGATTAAACTTTTTAATTTATGAATCAAGAAATGAGCCACTACATCATATTTTTACTTTTTGATCTACCGGATTGTCATTTCTAATATAAACCCACTTATTGGATAAATGACATCTTCATAATTCGACCTCCATCTAGCCTCGGCTGCCATTAGAGAAAGGACCCACTGATAAAAAATATTTGTTCACTAGGCACTTCTAATCAGAGGTCAGTGTGGACTTTGGACAATTTCTTTTTACATGAACGACCTAATTGTATATTCCCATATAACTCTTCCTCCCTATATTTATGTGCCAAGAAACCCCTAACAAAAAAATATAAAAAGTAAAGAGTATTAGTCTTAACGTATAAATCATAAATAAATAGTGAGAATATAAGAAAACATGTCTTTTGATTTGACGTTAAAATCTTAGATGGCATTTGAAAAGTCGTGGCTCTTTCGAATATTTTAAGTGAATAATTAAATTAACATATTAATTTGAAACATGTTGTATGAAATAAAACGTCATGATATGATTGGAAAAGTTGATATAATAGATTAATTATAATGGGTATTTCAATGAAATATAAAAATCATAGATATAAAATATATTTTTATTAATGAATAAATATTGAATATAAATTAAAAATTGATGTTAAACTTTTTCTAACCATATTATTAAAATATAATAAATTATAAAGTATATTTAACAAAATATTTTTTTTTGCTTGAAATGTCAAATTATAGATAATATTAAATTAATATTTTATATTGAATATATTTATCTCATACATAAAATATTTTATAGGAGGAATGTAAGAGATAGAAAATCTCAAAAGAAAAAATGCATATTTGAAAAAAATGTCTGTAGGATCGAAAGCACCAAGAGAGGGGGAGGGGGTTGAATTGGTATATAAAATTTAAAATCGAAAAAGACGTAGGAGTAAATTTAGTGCGAATGCGATCACAAGCAAGTAAATGATAAGTAATAAAAGCACAAGAGAAGCAAGAGAAGTAAGAGAAGAGAAAGACACGATATGTTGACGAGGTTCGGCCCAACTCCTTGGCCTACGTCCCCACTCCGACTTCTCAACTTTGAGACCGTCGAAGATTCACTAGCCTTCTCTTTTTTTATAGGGAGAGAATAACAATTTCTACACCACAATGCCTTCTTCTTTGCTCAAGAGGTAAGACACATCTCTTCTTACAAAGAGCTCTAAAAAACTATCTAAACAAGAATTCCCTCGAAGGCTCTTCTTCTTACAAATAATATTCTCACTAAGAAACTAGAAGAGGGAAGGGATAATTTGCTCTCACTAAGAAACTAGAAGAGGGAAGAAATGATTTGCAACTTTGATTCAAGAAAAATGCTTTGGATTTGAAGGGAGCTCTAGAGTGATTTGCCTTGCTTGCATTATCTTCCTTCAATTTTTTGGATTCCTTTTATAGGCTTCTCTTAAAAATTTGGCCGTTGTAAAGTAACTAAAAAAGATTGTGCTGTCAGCTCTGAAACGGTCGACCGTTTCAATATCGGTCGTCCGTTTTGCACAATTACTAACCGTTATCCATTTTGTCGTATCTTCAGCGGTCGCCCATTACAGAATCGGTCATCCGTTAAATAAAAAAATATATCCGTTATTTTGTCTTTTCTGTGTAGTTTACCGTTGATAGTAAGCCGTAGAAGAATTATAGCCGTTCTTGCTTCCATAACGATCGCCCGAAAGTGAATCGGTTGACCGATACTGAAGTGCATTTCATTATGTGATTAGCGGTCGATCCAATCTTCTATTTCGGTCATCCATTCTCTTCATAACGGTCGACCGCTATAAGATCGGTCGCTCGTTTTTATAGGTTGATCCTTTCTATGATTAGTGGACGTTCCATCTTCTATTTAGGTCGTCCACTATCTTCAATAACGGTTGACCGGTTATAAATCGGTCATCCATTTTTTCACGGTTGTTCCATTCTGTGAATAGCGGACGCTCCATCATTGATTTCGGTCATCCATTTTCTGTCATAACGGTCGACCGTTATAGTATCGGTCGCCCATTTTTACTGCAGATAAAAATTTCAGCTATTTTTCTTCGAAAAATGTTAAATCTGTTCACACTATCACTTTAAGCATAATTAGTACATCATCTTCCTTGTTTGCTATCATCAAAATACATGAAATATGGTCTTAAGACCAACAATCTCCCCCTTTTTGATGATGGCAAACAAAGTGACGAGGAGGTAATCAAAATATCAAAATTATAAATTCCTCCCACTAAATTCATGCTTGCTTTTACAAATATATCATTTACCCCCCCTTAATCAAAGTATAACTTCTTTTTGTAAATATCATGAATGTCATAGCATGTATATAGTGAAAATAAATCATGACTCACAATTCTTAATACAATCAACGTCATAAACAAGAACAGTGAACACATCTCATAAACATAACAATAATGTCATACATAGTGATAAAGTCATACATCGTCACATATTCCACATATTCCTTCTCCCCCTTTTGACACCATCAAAAAGGAGAAAACAAAAAGATCACTAACATAACGAAAAACTAAGCATCCGGAGCGTCATCGGGCGGGGGCGCAACCTGCTCATAGGGAGAAGTGTCGAACCCCTGAGATCGAAAAAAGGCAAACATGCACTCCTGTGTGCAGCGCTAATCAAGCTCGATGCGGTCTACGCGTGCCACCATCTCATCCCACTCACCATGTGTCGGTACTGAGCCCTATACTTTCGTCGGCTCACGTGGAAAGGTATGTATTGCTCCCAAGAAGGTCCAGTATCTGCAACAGGAGCCTGCGTAGGATCCTGCGTAGGACCTTGTGTGGGAGCCTCGATGCTCGCCTCATCATCGGAGTCCGAGTCCTGAGCATCTTGGACTTGAGTAGAAAAATGCATATTCTTCATTAACAAACACAAGACCTTTTCGTTTCAACGTGCCTTTTCCAATGATATCGGTTGGTCTCTCGAAAAGTGACAGTTCAAACTCCGGAATAAGAATGCATTTATGACGAAAGATTCGAGTGAGAAAAGAACCAAAGTGAAGAATCATATTATGGAATTTTCTGGAATCTATTCTCTCTTTGGTGAAGATAAAATGATAAATCATGTATGCACCAAAGTTAACCGGAGGAAGGTCATGTCGAAGAAGACAATAAAGAAGACGTAGGTCGTGGAAAGTCATATCAGTATAATGACCAGATCGAGGGAAGATGACATGACTAATAATATGGTGGGCAACAAGAAGTGCAGGAGACAACTTTTTTAGAAGGCCTTTCATGGAAAAGCTATGCACTTCAACCCGAAAGACAACTTCAAGGGCTTCATTCATAGAAATGTCAGTGGGCCACCACCTATGGGATACAATATTCTGGATTCCTCGGTTTGGGACATTAAAAATCTCACAAATCAAGGGCTCAGTAAGTTTAATAGTATGACCTAGTACGTGATATGTCACAATAAATTTGGACTCTGGAAATGACAAGTTTGCGTAAAAGAGTCTGACCAACGTAGGATAAACAGGCTCCTTAACATCAACAAGTGGAATCCAACCTATTCCATCAAAGAGACGATGACGTATGTCCATATTAAGAGAGGACCAATCGACTCGCATGCCATGTGCTACTTCTCTAGTAGAATATAATGTTTCAAAGGTGGATGCAATAAAAGCATTAGCAAAGAGAGAAGAATCGAAATCTCGAGGAGTGTTGGCGAAGGGTCAGATGATTGATGAGAAGATGACCCTATTTTCTTCCTCTTGCGAGGACCAGAGACACATTTTTTCTTTGGAGGCATGTGAACAAGATTAAACTTAGGAGTAGAAGATGACAATCGACAAAAAAATGACTTGGAATATAGAAACGGTCGACCGCTATGAGAAACGGTCGACCTTTTTTGTCCAGAACACACGATATATGGTTGTTCAAATGGAGAAACAGTTGTCCGATATGAGAAACGATCGACCGTTTGTGTCCAGAATACAACAATATATCGTCTATTTAGGACGATCTTTCAATTTGATTACAAGATTCACAAAATTGGACAGACAATTTGATCAAAATTGATAGGACTGGAGGATTAGAATTGAAAAATGTTTGAGAGAGATCCCGATATCAAATTCAAGCACCTGTCAATCGAAAAAAAATTTGAATTTAGGTCATAAATTTTGAATCACAATTCCTTGTTAATACTTTCTAACTTACACGTGATTCAGAAAGATCTAGGGATCGTCCTTAAGCGAATTCGTCGGCGTAAAGACAGTGGCGGCGGCAGCGATTGCGACGACGGCAACTGCGATGGCGACCTGGATCGACACCGAGGCAGCGATCGATGATGGCGTCCGTACGTCAGACGAAAATGACGGCTACGACGAAAGGATTTGCCGGCAAAAGAGGGCGCCGATGGAATCTCCGGTCGGAAGAAGTCGCCAGTGAGATTGTGAATCGTGCGACGGCAAGGAAAATGGGTCGACCGTTTTGCGATTTGGGTGAAAACTTTCTGATTTGGATTTTATATGGCGTTGAAAATGGTCGACCGATATTATATTGGGCGACCATTATCTCATACTTTTATAGTTGACACATTCTATTCTTACCGATCGACCGTTACTATAATGGTCGACCGATTTTGAATATATGTGTTGTGCAACACAATTTGATGTTCAATTCGATTCACAAATGATGCTTGCATAACCAAGTCACTTATGAGTTGAATTGATTAGCAATTAGGTTCCTAACATTTCAAGTTTACGTCTAAGCATACAAAATCTCTCCTCACTTAAGGGTTTCGTGAATATATCCGCAAGTTGAATTTCGGTAGACACATGTTCAATAGCAATGTCCTTGAGTGTCACATGTTTTCTAATGAAATGATAACGCAAATTAATATATTTGGTTCTAGAGTGTTGGACTGGATTTTTAGTCATTTCTATTGCACTTGTGTTATCACACTTCATGGGTACACTTGAACAACCTATACCATAATCAAGTAGTTATTGTTTTACCCATAATATTTGTGCACAACAACTATCGACTGCAATATACTCGACTTCAGCGGTAGAGAGTGCGATGGAGTTTTGCTTTTTGCTAGTCCACGAGATGAGAGAGCTACCAAGAAAGCAACACATCCCACTAGTGTTTTTCCTATCAACTTTACATTCGGCAAAATCCGCAGCAGTATATTCATGTAAATCAAAAGATGAGTTCCTATTATACCAAATGCCTAGATCATAAGTATGCTTCAAATAACGTAATATTCTTTTAACAGCAACTAAGTAAGATTCCTTAGGTGCGGATTGAAATTTTGCACACAAGCATACACTAAACATTATATTCGACCTAGATGCCGTCAAATAAAGTAAACTACCAATCATACCTCTATACTTCTTTTGATCAACAGATTTACCTTTCTCGTCTTTATCTAACTTTGTTGTAGTGCTCATGGGAGTTGAACTTGGTTTACATTCATCCGTTCCAAACCTTTTTAACAACTCCTTGTGTACTTCTCTTAATTAAGAAATATTCCATCTTTGTTTTACTTGACTTGTAATCCTAAAAAGAATGTGAGCTCATCTACAAGACTCATCTCAAATTCTTTTTGCATAAGAGATTCAAACTCTTTGCACAAGCTTTCATTAGTAGCACCATAAATAATATCATCAACATAAATGTGAACTATTAAAATATCATCTTCTAAATGTTTCAAAAATAATGTGGTATCAACTTTTCCTTTTTGAAAACAATTTTCAATACAAAAGTACTCAATCTTTCATACCACGCTCTAGGAGCTTGTTTAAGTCCATAAAGGACTTTAGAAAATTTAAATACATGATTAAGAGAATCTGGATTCTCAAACTCTTGAGGTTCCTCAACATAGACTTCCTTATTTATAAATCCATTTAGAAATGTCGATTTTACATCCATTTGAAAAAGTTTAAATCCTTTAAAACAAGCAAAAGCTAAGAGCATTCTAATAGCCTCAAGTCTAGCAACGGGAGTAAAAGTTTCTTCAAAATCAATTCCTTCTACTTGTGAATAGCATTTTGCCACAAGTCTTGCCTTATTTCTTATTATGATGCCATTTTCATCTTGCTTATTTCTAAACACCCATTTTGTACCAATTATTGGATAGTCTTTTGTCTTTCTACTAGTTTTCAAACTTAATTCCTTTCAAAATTATTTGATTCTTCATGCATAGCATTTATCCAATTTGAATCATTCAATGCCTCATCAATGTTACTAGGTTCAAATTGAGCAAGAAATGCCGAAAAAGCACATAAATTTTTAATTTCTAGTTCTTATACCTTCATTTATGTTACCTATAACTTGATCCAATGGATGTGATGATGCATGTTTTCAATTCCTTGGAATGATTTGATTATCCTCCACTTGTGATTCTTCCATTTGTTCCACATTTGAGTTATCCATTATATTTTCTTCCAATTCTTCATTTTGGATTTGTATGTCTTCAAGATGTTGTTCCACTTCAACTATTTCTTCATCATCATCATTCACTTGTGTGCTCATAAAAAAATCATTAGTTTTATTGAATTTAACATTCATAGATTCTTCGACAATTAATGTTCTTTTATTATATACTCTATATGCTTTACTAGTACTAGAGTATCCAAGAAATACACTATCATCACATTTTGCATCAAATTTGCCTAATTTATCTTTAATATTCAAGATATAACATTTACAACCAAACACCTTGAAATATGAAATATTTGGCCTTTTTTCATATAAGATTTCAAAATATGTTTTCTTTTCAAGAGGTTTAAGTGAGACTATTTAAAACATAACATGGTGTGTTTACGGCTTCCGTCCAAAAATACTTGGGTAAATTACTTTCATTTAAAATTGTCCTAGCCATTTCTTGAATAGTTCTATTTTTTCTTTCTACTACTCCATTTTGTTGAGGTGTTCTAGGTGTGGAGAAATTATGTGTAATTCCATTTTCTTCACAAAATAATTCAAATTTGTAGTTTTCAAATTTACCTCCATGATCACTTCTAATTTTTGCAATTCTCAACTCAAGTTCATTTTGTACTCTTTTTGCAAATTTAGAAAACGTGGTTATGGTTTCATCTTTACTTGTAAGAAAAATAGTCCAAGTAAAACGAGAGAAGTCATCAACAATTACAAACACATATTTCTTTCCACCTAAACTTATAACATCAATAGGTACAAATAAGTCAAGATGTAAAAGTTCTAAGGATCTATGTGTACTAATAACATTCTTTAATTTGAAAGAGTTTTTGATTTATTTACCTTTAAGACATGAATCACAAACATTATTTTTCTCAAATTTAATTTTAGGTAAACCTCTAACTAATTCATGACATGAAAGTTTGTTTAACAACTTAAAATTTACATGTCCTAATCTTCTATGTCAAAGATTTATATCATCATGCATAACACTAAGACATTTTTCACTTTTCCAAATTTCAAAGTCAATTTTGTATACATTGTTATATCTAAACCCATATGCAGAACTTTCTTGCTCTCATCTAAAATCAAGCATTTGTCCTTTTCGAAATTCACTAAGTAGTTTTTATCACACAATTGACTTATACTAATTAAGTTATGTTTTAAATTCTCAACTAGCCACACATTTTCTAAATATATTTTGTCATTCTTACCAACATTACCTATGCCAATTATTCTACCTTTGCTATTATCTCCAAAGGTGACTCTTCCTCCATTTTTCTTTTCCAATGTAATAAAGTTTGAGGGATCACCCGTCATATGCCTTGAGCATCCACTATCCAAATACCATTTGCTTTTAATTTCCTTTGGAGCTCCTTACAAGAAAGACGTTAAGATTCTCATCTTTTTGGTACCCAAACTTGCTTGGGTCCAACTTGATTAGTGATGATCCTTTTAGGAATCCAAATCTTCTTCATACCACTATTTAATCACATTCTAACTTTGCATTCATAAAAGTAATGTCCTTAATAACCACAATGAAAACAAGTAATATGCGATTTCGTATGAAGATTTTGTGATGCTTTAACAAATAGAATCCTTTTATCATTCTTAGTATCAAATGAGCTAAAACCAAATCCATTTTTGTTGAAAGGTCTTCTTTGTGTTGATAGCATTGCATCTAGCATTTTCCACCATTTGTAAATTTTCAAGCTTACCTTTTAAAATAATACTCTCATTTTTCAAAGTTTCAACACTACATGTTTGTTTTTCATAAGATAATTTCAAAGTATTGTTTTCCGTTTTTAAAGCTTTAATCATTAATTCTAAACTAGAGTTTTCATCATCTAGTAAATTACAATTTTCACAAACTTTAAAATCATGCTCATTTTTCAACTTTTCCAATTCTATTTTTAAATCATCATGTTTCTTTTTAAGACTTCTATATTTATCTATACGAATTCTAAACTCATCATGCATATCAAAAAATTCATTATCACTAGATTCGGATGAGTTAGATGATACCTCATAGCTATTTCCCATTAGACATAGGTGGGCTTCTTCATCATTACTTGAGTAGGTATTTGAGTCATCTTCATCTTCACTTTCATCCTAAGTAGCTTGAAGAGATTTCTTATTCTTCAAGTTTTCTCCTTATTTTTCCATCTTAGCTAGATTTGGACATTCATTCTTATAATGTCCAACCTTCTTGCATTCAAAACAAGTCAATTGATTTTTACTCGATGATCTCCTTTTTGAAAAGCCACCTTTTTTCTTTTGCTTGGCAAATTTAAAATATTTGTCAAGTTTTTTAGCATACAAGGCTAGCTTCTTCTCATCTAGATATTCATCTTCTTCACTTGTTTCACTTTCATCCATCTTTGCCTTCAACGTCAAGGTCTTCTTTTTGGAAATACTTATTTCTTTATCTTCCTTGACTCCAATCTCATAAGTCAACAGTGATCCTATGAGATCATCAAAATCTAACTTTTTTAAGTCCTATTCAATCACGATTCATTTTGTATGCCACTTGGAGGAGAGGAACCTGAGAAATTTCTTCACTTTTTGGGAGTTAGTCCGTGGCTCGCCCAAAGAGCTAAGTCTTTCACAATATCATTAAAACCCACAACCATTTCATTTATAGACTCATTTTTATGCATCTTAAAAGAGTCATATTGATGATTCAAAATATTAAGTCTAGACTCTTGAACCTTATTGGTACCTTCATGTGTAATGATAAGTTTCCTTCAAAGCTCATAAGCACTTTGACAATTTGAAACACGATTAAATTCCATTGCATCTAAAGCACAAAAAAGATAATTTTTTTGCTTTCCAATCTAATTTCACAAGTAGCCTTTCACCTTCGGTATATTCCAAAGATAATTTTCCATGCAAATCAAAATTATTTTCAATTATATCCCAAATATCAATATCAATAGAGCATACATAAGCTTGCATTCTAATTTTTCAATAAGCAAAATTTGAAGCATTAAAAAGTGGAGGGCAATTTGTGGATTGGCCTTCACCCAAGGTAAAACCATTTGATGCCATAGCTCAAAAGATGTTTAAATCTTTAAAACAAGAGTAATAAAGCTCTGATACCAATTGTAGGATCAAAAGCACCAAGAGAGGAGGGTGAATTGGTATATAAAATTTAAAACCGAAAAAGACGTAGGAGTAAATTTAGAGTGAATGCGATCACAAGCAAGTAAAGGATAGGTAATAAAAGCACAAGAGAAGCAAGAGAAAAGAAAGACACGATATGTTGACGAGGTTCGACCCAACTCGTTGGCCTACGTCCCCGCTCAGACTTCTTAACCTTGAGACCGTCGGAGATTCACTAGCCTTCTCTTTTCTTATAGGGAGAGAATAACCCTTTCTACGCCACAATGCCTTCTTCTTTGCTCAAGAGGTACATCTTCTTACAAAGAGCTCTAAAAAATTATCTAAACAAGAATTCCCTCCAAGGCTCTTCTTCTTACAAATAATATTCTCACTAAGAAACTAGAAGAGGGAATGGATGATTTGCAACTTTAGCTCAAGAAAAATGCTTTGGATTTTAAGGGAGCTCTAGAGTGATTTGCCTTGCTTGGATTATCTTCTTTCAAATTTTTGGATCCCTTTTATATGCTTCTCTTGAAAATTTGGCCGTTGTAAAGCAACTCAAAAAAATTATGCTGTCAGCTCTGAAATGGTTGACCGTTTCAATATCGGCCGTTCGTTTTGCACAGTTACTAGCTGTTATCCATTTTGTCGTATCTTCAGTGGTCGCCCATTATAGAATCGGTCGTCCGTTAAATAAAAAATATATCTGTTATTTTATCTTTTCTGTGCAGTTTACTATTGACAGTAATCCGTAGAAGAATTATAGCCGTTCTTGCTTCCATAACATTCGCCCGAAAGTGAATCGGTCAACCAATACTGAAGTGCATTTCATTCTGTGATTAGTTGTCGATCTAATCTTCTATTTCGATCGTCCATTCTCTTCATAACGGTCGACCACTATAAGATCGATCGCCCATTTTTATAGGTTGATCCTTTCTGTGATTAGCGGACGTTCCATCTTCTATTTCGGTCATCCAATATCTTCAATAACGGTCGACCGATTATAAATCGGTCGTTCCATTTTTTCGCGGTTGTTCCATTATGTGAATAACGGACGCTCCATCATTGATTTCGGTCGTCCATTTTCTGTCATAACGGTCGACCATTATAGTATCGGTCGCCCGTTTTACTACAGATAAAAACTTCGGCTATTTTTCTTCGAAAAATATTAAACATGTTCACACTATCACTTTAAGCATAATTAGTACATCATCTTCCTTGTTTGTTATCATCAAAATACATGAAATATGGTCTTGAAACCAACAATGTCAAGTACAAAAAAAAGTTCCCTCCGTGAATAGAATATTACATTGTCCCTCTGATTTCTTTTCTTTCTGCAATGCTCCACGCACACATAATATTATATGCCGGGAACAGGGACCTCGCCAGCGCCTGAAGATGATGCCGCCTCTTTCCTCGGAGAGGAGGCAGCCGTGGGAGGCGCCGCGGCATAGGGCGGCGTTGAGCTCGGCGACGTCCATCTCATAACGTCGATGGTTGGTGAGGGAGTGGAAGCGCGCCGTCTGGCTGAGGCGGTAGGAGAGGAAGAGGAGTAAAGGGAGCTGCGAAACTGCGGGATCCTCCATGGCGGCCCCGAGCCATGCGAGGCAGACCAGACAGGAGGATAGGTAGTCGTGAGGCCGATGCGTTGGGCGATGCTCGTGGGCAGGACCTGCCAGCCGCGCGGGGCTTCGCCTTGTGGGGCGGCGCCGAGCTGATTCTGCTGATTTGTCATCTCAGCACACCGCCGGCGGTTAAGACCTGAAATCAACACAATTATGTTGTTTATATACTCAATATTTTTTAAATCCCTCGACACCAAATAGTTAAGCCTGAATTTTATTTAAAATTTAAAAATATTTTAAATATCATATTAATAGTTAAATATTTAGAAAACCGCTTTCACATGCTTTAAAAATAAATATTAAATGATGTTTTATATTAAGTAATATAGAGAAGTGTCAATTTTTTTTTAAAAAAAGTGACAATCGTATCGAGTTGGGTTAAATTTATCCCCTACACATAGGATTGCCCGAAATGATATGTTGAGTTAGATCAAATTTATTTACGGGTCGGATTCAACACGATACATGAACACCTCTAACCCCAAATTAAGAGGCTATATTATGATATCTAATGATATATTATATATTATATTAAATTATCGATAAATTTCATAATACATGATTAGATAAGGAAATAGAACGTAGTACTGGAACTAAAAGACGAATTAATTAGAGAATAATTACAAATTTGCAACGTTCTTTTGAGAATTACCAAGTATTCAAACATGCAATAGTCATCATTCGATTATATCAATAAATTTTAAATCATAAATATTGTCGATAGAGATCAAATATTTTCTTACACTTAAAAAATATGTTGTATAAGATCAAAACTATTTGTACCTCCACGGCGGCTCCAAACCATCGGGCGCAGAACTGACTGGCAGAAAAGTAGTCGTCCGGGACGCTGGAAGACGCACCGGAGGATGCTCCGGTGCAAGCGACGCCATTTGCGTGGGGCGTCGCCTTCGACTTGGACTTGGAATCGTGGGGCGGCGTCCATCTGATTTTTTCCATGCTCTGCCATCTCCATGGACGCCTGTTAAGTACCTGAAATTAATGCAATAATTTATTCTTTTGTTTCCAGATTTAGATATTATGATGATATCCAATTATATATTAAAATATTGATGAATATCATAAATTATTGTTTAAATATGGAAATACAGTGTAGTATTTTAATTATATATATCTGAAATTAATGTAATTATTTATTCTTTTATTTTCATTTTTTTGTTTCCAAATTTAGAGGCTTTGATGATATCCATGATGTATTGAATTGCTAAAGGCTTTTATAGTACATGTTTAACTATAGAAATACAATGTTGTGCTTTAATTATAAATTCCTGAAATTAATGCAAATATTTATTCATTTACTCAATATATGCTTATTGTTTTTTTCCCAAATTTAGAGACTATTATGATATCCAAAGATATATTATATGATGTACTAAACTGTTGACAGCTTTCATCATGTTTAAATATGGTGATATGATGCATTACTTAGACTGTAAGCACAATTAATCCAATAATCAATACGAAATTATATTGTTCTTTTGAGAATTCATTTTTTCGTAAGGATTACGAAAGTATATTTGGAAAGATGAATTCTTTTAGTTGTATCTTATCGATCGTAATGTCAACAATAGAACCTCAAAAACTAATTATTCTCATGACAACTTGAAAACAATATTCACTTGAAAAATTGCATTTAAACCTATTTATTAAATCGAGAATTAAATGTAAAAAAGTCAAAATAAGAGACTTCTAGATGAACAATGAACTTGTGAGAGAGATAATCTACAAGAGAAAATATGAAAAGTGGGTTTATAAGACTATTATGTTAGCAAACTCGCTTAAATGGTATATAAGATAATGATTTGTGTCACCTAAAGTAATAATTATTGGTCAATCCAAAGTATCAGCATGTTCACTCTATGCAAAAAGTACACTTCTTGACATGCTAATAATATTATAAAGAAACATTTGAACCAGAAACTTAAATAGCATAATTTACGACATTTTAAATCATAAAAGATTGATAGGTGGAATCTACAATGAAGCAAGTGACATAGCTATCATAACAATGAAATCATAATATTTCATTAAAATTGATAAGTAAACGTCATCTCTTTATGATTTTGGCATTGTGATGTAGTCTTACATCATTGTTTAAAATTGATAGACCACATACAAATTTATCAGCATTGATTTCTAGAATAACTAACTAATGTTTCCTTGACATATGAAAACAAGAAGTAAGATTCTACATAATTAGCCATTTAAGTGGTGTTGTCACACACAATTTCATCACCATCATCATCTCTTTAATGGAGATTACTGATATATCATTTGACGATAACTAATACATCATCTCGAATAAATTATAACTACATATAACATGCAAAACAACAATGAAAACTTCAAAATATTCTTCGATATACATATTATAACTCATTTTTGGTGAGACATCATATTATAATCTTATATAATACATTTTCTAATGGCATTATCAATATTAGAACACTATGTGTTGATATAAGCAAGGTATGCTTCACATAAACATGTATGGAATTTTTTTTCTTTTCTTTGTTCCAGAAAATATTGTTACCATGACATGCAAACTAATCATTAATTTATGATATCAACAAATATTATTGCATAGTTCTTGTTGATCACGATCAATTATTTCCTTGCACGTTAAAAATCAAATGATATAAGCTCAAAAGCCATATTCTCTTTGAGAACTTCACACTACTATCTATATTAGAAAAAAGAACTAAGAGCTTCATCACCCATATTCAGACATGAGACACAAATTAATCCATTGATAATGGTTTCAAATCTTCATCAGATCATACCAAAAATTGTGATACCAATAGAAAAAAGGATAAACAAAAATAATTCATCGAATATTGTAGGTAAATACATTGTGATTATGGTAATCTTGCTCCAAATCTATGCACAATAACAAAAAAAGAACATACCTTTTATGTATTTCCCAGAAAAAAGGAGAACTAAATTCTAATATTTTCCCCTTTGTTGACGGCGAAAACCTCTCAATGACAATTTCAAGACGAAGGACAAGAATGACCTAATGAGTTTATATATAGAAAAAAGTGAAAAATTTTTTCATAGAAATACCGTCACATGGTAAGCCAGAGGCGACAACCAATGTTATGAAAACCGGACTGGACTGACCAGTGATCTGGTCCGGTTAGAGTGAAAATCAGTTTTGATGTTGAATAGGGAAAAATTGGTTGAACCGTCCGGTTAGACCAGGCTAGTTAAACAGGTTCAACTCGGTTCAATTCAAATTTTGAAGAAAAAAATAAAAAATAACACAAATAGGAAAGTTAGAAAAGGAAAAAAAGAAAGGAATATAAGAAAGGTAAAGAAGGAAGGAATATGATATGTATAAAATTAAATAATAATGAAAATAAAAAAGGTAAGTATTTGAAACTGCCTAACATTAAAATAGAAAATTATTAAAGGGCATAAATAAAGGAAATAAAAAGAAAAGTGTTAAAGAAAAAAAATAACTTAAGATAAACTTTATTAATATAGCATCTATAATAATTAAATAATAGATACTAAATTAATAATAATATATTTATATTTAAATGTTAATAATTATTATTTTTTATTAAAACTTTTAACAAATTAAAATTATGTTATATTAATTTTTAATATTATTAATAGGTTATTAGTACACTATTCACATACTATATCATATAACTTATATTATATCTTTATAATTATTATAAATAATATTATTTTAATAAAATTTAGTTCATTCCGGTCGAACATGATCGAACCGGTCGAACCATGATCCGATAAGAAATTCAATTCGATCGTCGGTCAGGCTGTAAAAACATTGGCGATGACTCCAAGAAGGCAATAAATGCATAATTTAATTATTATGTGTGTGTACGCTTGTTCAATTTTAGTTGGTGGCACATATGTAAAGATATGTTATATATATATATATATATATATATATATATATATATATATAATGTGTTATTTTAAAATGAGTATTACCTATATTTCAATATTTAAATAAGATATTGAAATTTTGCGATTTTGATTCAATGTACACAAATACATATGGATTTAATAGGTGCATGTATTGGGTGATGTGTCTCATTTAATCGTCGAGATCTTGATCCATACTATTTTAGGTATATTTGTTTAAAATCATTTAATTTATTTTTCATAATTTTGTCATTGCATGCATTTACATTTACTCATTTTTTCCATTTTTCTTGGGCGAGGTTTTTTTGGCAGTTCATGTTCTCACGGCTGCAAGTGGCAGCGACGACCTTGCACGACAACAAGCGACAGCGGTGGGCGACGATAATCTCACGTCGAAGAGGTCAGAGAACTCGATGGGAAGACGACGATGAGGACACTTCGATAGAAAGACGAGGGTCACGCCAGTAATGGAGCCAGGGTAATGGGCTAGGGGGTGCCAATATCTAATATATACTATATTTTATTTTTTTAAAATTATTTTATACATATATTTATATGATGGTTAAAAATTTGCCCCCCCCCCCACCAAAACCACCCTAGCTTCGTCCCTGGGTCACGCGGCGGGGAACGACGATAGTCGCATTGAACGATGAGGGTCGTGCGTCGGGGACGATGAGGATCTCACGACAAGGACGACGAGGATCTCACGACAAGGATGACAACAGTTTGCATGGTGCGGTGGGGAAGATTTCGTTCGGCGGAGGCGGCGGGGACGACGAGGATCACGTGCCAAGGACGATGAGGGTCGCGTAGCAAGGACGACAATGGTTCGCGTGACGAGGACGAACAACGGTGACGGTGGGGACGACGGGGAGAGGAGAAGATTTCTATGATAGAAAATAAATCTGCTCTCCACTGTCCCGACCCGTTCTCCGCGAAAAACTAAGAAAAAAACTTGGATTTTATCCTGAACCGGCAAAAGAAAAAAACACGTTCTCCTCCGTCCGAGGGGTGCTTGCCCATTATTTCCATAAATAAAACATGGATAAAATGAGATCGTCCCTTATTTAAAATAGGGACATTATATATTTAATTTAAGAGCTTTTAATTTAATTCATATACTTTTGATATGATGAATAAAGAAAAAATAGAAAATACGGCGTTATTAAGTTCATAAAAGATATATACTTAATATATTATGTTTTATAAACTTATATACAACTAATAAAAAAAATCTAAAGTATTTTTTTTACTTTTTCTATTGCGAAAGAAGACTTAAAGAATATGTAAGCATAATATCTTTTTTACTTGTTTTTCTATTACGGAAGAAGGCTCAAAAGCCTAATACAAAGAAGGGACAAATTTAAAAATAAAGCGACCAAAATTGCTGAAATTTTTAATCTCACGTCCTTATACTGATGCAGGGGGCTCTCCAACACCAGAAGACGGACTCCGCGTTGGAATCCGGGTGATCCATATGGGCGCGCTGCACCGGTAACAGCCGCGCTTCGGCAGCAGCAGAGTTGTCTCGGCGGTCCGCAGCGAGTACACCACCAACCGGTTGTACGCGTCCAGCGTCACATCGGGGAAGCCATCGGATGGCAAGGACCGGGATGTGCCGCGCCCCAACACGAGCAGCCGGCCGCGGACGGACTTGTCCACTGCCATCTCCACAACCGTGGCATCTCCATCGGAGTCGCCGGCGTCGTCTGCCTCTGTCCGTTCGGGGATCTCAGTGGCAGCTGCCGGGGGATGCGCTTCGCTGCATGACCACTCGACGTCGACCAGGACAGGAATCCAGCGGGGCCTGCGCTTGTCCAGCTTGTAGATCCTCGCATAGTTCGACGGCCCGGTGATGTGTTCGTCGTCGTTCCACAGGTCCAACGTGTTTTCCACCAGGAGGAGCTCGCCGAGGGATTCGACCAGGTACTTGTCCACGGCCGGAGGGACGTTATGTCCGGCGCAAGATGCGGCCGCCTCGATCCTCCTGACCCTCGGATTCGGAGCAGCCTCGAAAACAGTGAGGCTGTTGTCAGCATCCAGGGCGTAGAAGCGGCCACCATGGTGTACCAGATCGTAGTAACCCTCTTCGTTGTCGCTGTCCGCCACGAGCACCCATCTCATATTGGACAGTCTGCACATGATCAGCCGTGTCTCGCCGACGACCGCGGCGACGGCGCAGCTAGGATCCGGCGGCGTCGACGACGTGATGGCCATCGTGAGTCCCGGATAACGGTTTCTACGCTCCGCCGGCGTGCAGTTCACGAGATGCTGCATCGGCGCCATGTCCCTGGTGTTGTGGGTCGGGAGGTAGACATGCCTCCCGTTCATCATGTTGAGCAGGCAGATGATGCCGCCTCTTTCCTCGAAGATGATCCAGCCGCGGGAGGCGCCGCGGCATAGGGTGCCGTTGAGCTTGGCGTCGGCCAGTTCGTAAAGCTGGTGGTCGAGGAGGCAGTGGAAGCGCGTGGTCTGGGTGGGGCGGTAGGAGAGGAAAAGAAGCATGGGGAGCTGGGTGATTGCGGGATCCTCCATGGCGGCTCCGAGCCATGCGAGGCAGACCAGACAGGTGGAGAAGTAGTCGTGAATCCCGAGACGCTGGAACACGCGCTGGGCGACGCTGCTTGGCAAGTCCTCCCAGCCGCGCGGGGCTTCGCCTTGTGGTGCGGCGCCGAGTTCATTCTGCGAATTTGCCATCGATCTCAAGGACACCCGAAGTACCTGAAATATCATCGCCATATCTTTAATGAAAATTATTGACGTATAATTTTACCACACTTATATATATCATCTCTAATAAATTATAACTACATAAAACATGCTAAACAATCACCAATAACTTCAAAATATTCTTGATCATGCACATATTATAATTCTTTTTAATGGAAGATCATATTATTATCTTTATATATGCATCTTTTAGGATAATATCAATACTACAACACTCATATACTGATATAGCAAACGTATTCTTTCAGTAAAAAAAAAATTATTATCATAACATGCAAAATAATCATAATTTGATCGTATAAACAACTTTTGATTCGTAATAATGTTGATCGGGATCAAATATTTCCTCACCTTAAAAATCATATGATATGAGATCAATAGCCCTCTTGTGCTTGAAACATTCACACTAATATTTATATTAGCAGAATAAAAAAAATTGAGAGCTTCACTCATCATATTCAGATACACGATTAAGGTGAAACCTAGTGTGAGAAAATAGTCGGATATAGCAATAAAATATATCATGACTATGATAATATTAATATTGCTTGAAATTTATGCACAATAACAAAAAAATCATACCTTTTATGTATTTCTTGGAAAAGAGTGAATATGTAGATTTTGATATTCCCCCTTTGTTGGCGGTGGAAACCTCTCCTTGGCGATTTCAAGATGAGGAGAAGGATGCCCTATTTATAGGAAAAGTGAAAGGGTTTCCTAAAGAAATAGCGTCACATGATTAGCCAGAGGCGATGACCCCGAGAAAACAATAAATGTATAATTAATAAATCTATGTGCACGAATCTATTCAATTTTAGGCGGAAAGTACATGGATATGATAAAATTAGATATATATGGAAGTAATAAAATATATAATTTAAAATGATTACATATATTTGAATAATTGAATGAGAGTCAAATTTTCTATTTTGATTCAATGCACACAAATACAATGGATTTGGTCGCGTTTATTGTGTGATCTATGTCATATGACCGTTGAGACCTATCTTAGTGACTAGATAAAGAAGCGATACTTTTCTAACCAAGTCAGAGAAAATAAATTATACGATTTGAGTGAAGGGTCGCATAATGGGACCCATTAAATAAGCCAAATGATTTAGACGTTACACCTCCTATATAATGACATGTGTCTTGCACTATTTTTCATCTTTGTTAACCATATTTATACTTTATTATATGTCACCTTGACAACTTCAACTTATTTGATACTTTTATTTCACTATATCATTTAGCTGGCACGAGGGTATTGTTTTCACATTTGAAATCAACTTAACAATGACAACAAAACATTTGAAAAAACTAATTAATTATATATTTTTATCACTCATAGCATTATATAAATAAAGGATATAATGTGGTCCTCCTCCCGTGGGGGAGGACCATTCTCCCCCATCCGCACCCGTCCGTTCTTCATCCGACGGGTGTGATTTTTTTCGCGATTCAGGGGCGTAATACTCATTTTTCCCATTTTTCTTGGGCAAGGTTTTTTTGGCAGTTCATGTTCTCGCGGTGGCAAGTGGCGGCGATGACCTTGCATGGCAGCAAGCGACAGCGGTGGGCGGCGACAATCTCTCGTCGAAGAGGTCAGAGAACTCGATGGGAAGAGGACGACGAGGATAAGGAGGGTCGCTTCGCTAGAAAGACGAGGGTCACGCGGCGGGGGAACAACGACGATCACACTGAATGATGAGAGTCATGCGTCGGGGACGACGAGGATCTCACGACAAGGATGATGACAGTTCACACGGCGCAGTGGGGAAAATTTTGTTCGGCAAGGGCGGCGGGGGCGATGAGGATCACATGCCAAGGATGATTAGGGTCGCGTGGCGAGGACGACGATAGTTCACGCGGTGGGGATGAACGACGGTGGCTGTGGGGACGACAGGGAGAGGGGAAGATTTCTAGGATAGAAAATAAACCCATTCTCCTTTATCCCGACCCGTTCTCCACGAAAAATCAGGAAAAAAAACTTGGATTTTACCCTGAACCGGCAAAAGAAAAAAACTCGTTCTCCTCTGTCCGAGGGGTGGGGAGGGTGGTCCTCCCCCCTGCCCATTATATCCATGAATAAAACATGGATAAAATAGATCGTCCCTTCTTTAAAATAGGGACATTATATGTTTAATAAAATCTAGTTCAATCCGGTCGAACACGATCGGAACGGTCGAACCATGACTTAGTAAGAAATCTAATTCGATCGTTGGTCCGGTTCTAAAAACATTGGGGCCACTCCAAGAAGGCAATAAATGCATAATTTAATTATTATGTGTGTGCGCCCTTGTTCTCTCTCTCTCTATATTATAATAATAATAATAATAATAATAATAATAATAATAATAATAATAATAATAATAATAATAATAATAATAATAATAATAATAATAATAATAATAATAATAATAATAATAATAATAAAACGTGTTATTTTAAAATGAGTATTGCCTATATTTCAATATTTGAATAAGATAGTGAAATTTTGCGATTTTGATTCAATGTACACAAATACATATGGATTTAATCAGTGTATTGAGTTCTATGTCTCATTTAATCGTTGAGATCTTGATCCATATATTTTAGGCATATTTATTTAAAATCATTTAATTTATTTTTCAGAATTTTGTCATTGCATGCATTTACATTTACTTTTATTTTTCTTTAAAACATATATTTTAGTTGGAATCTATTCACTTCTCATTGATTTTGTTCCCAAAAAAAAAATTGGGGAAAATATGAAATCTCGCTAACACGGGCTATGCTCTTTGATGAAGTCCATGTGCTCAACCATGCGATGAGTATCCGGTAGACTTGTAAGAACGAAGCAAAGATACCACAAAACAACAAAACATTTGAAAAAACTAATTAATTATAATTTTTTATCACTCATAGCATTATATGAATAAAGGATATAATGGGTCCTCTACCTTGGGGCAAGACCATCCTCCCCCATCCGCACCCATCCATTCTCCATCCGACGGGTGTAATTTTTTTCGCGGTTCAGGGGCATAACACTCATTTTCCCCATTTTTCTTGGGCGAGGTTTTTTTTTTTGCGGTGATGGCCTTACACGGCAGTGGTGGGCGGCGACAATCTCGCATTGAAGAGGTCAGAGAACACGATGGGAAGACAATGACGAGGACAAGGAGGGTCGCTTTGCTAGAAAGATGAGGGTCACACGGTGGGGGAAAGACGACGGTCGCACTGAACGATGAGGGTCGCACACCGGCGATGACGAGGGACTCACGACAAGGACGACGATAGTTAGCAGGGCGCGGTGGGGAAGATTTCGTTCGGCGGGGTCGGCAGGGACGACAAGGATCACGTGCCAAGGACGATGAGGGTCGTGTAGCGAGGACGATGATGGTTTGCGCGGCGGGGACGAACGATAGTGGCGGTGGGGATGATGGGAAAGGGGAAGATTTCTAGGATAGAAAATAAATCCGTTCTCCTCTTTCCCGACCCGTTCCCCGCAAAAAAAACCAAGAAAAAACTTAGATTTTACCCTGAATCGACAAAAGAAAAAAACCCGTTTTCCTCTGTCCGAGGTGTGGGGAGGGTGGTCCTCCCCCGTGCCCATTATATCCATGAATAAAACATGGATAAATGAGATCATCTCTTCTTTAAAATAGGGACATTATATGTTTAATTTATTTTATTTAAGAACTTTTAATTTAATTTATATACGTTTGATATGATGAATAAAGAAAAAAATAGAAAATATGATGTTATTAAGTTCATAAAAGATATATACTTAATATATTATGTTTTATAAACTTATATACAACTAGTATAAAAAAATTTAAAATATTTTTTACTTTTTCTAAAATCTAAAAAACTTAATATATTACTTTTTCTATTCTCAGGGAGCTGCATCGTTACACGACCACTCGACGTCGATCAGGACGGGAATCCAGTGGGGCCGATGCTTGTCCAGCTTGAAGACCCTCGCATAGTTCTGCATGTTCAGCGTGTTCTCCACCAAGAGGAGCTCACCGAGGGATTCGATGAGGTACTTGTTCACCGTCGGAGGGACGTTATATTCGGTGCAAGATGCACCCGCCTCCATCCTCCTGACCCTAGGACTCGGAGTACCCTCAAACACGGTGAGGCTGTTGTCTGCTTCCAAAGCATAGAAGCATCTGCCGTGGCGCACCAGATGGAGGTACCCCTCCTCCATGTCACAGTCCGCCACGAGCACCACCTCATATCGGCCAGCCTGCACACGACCAACCTTTTCTTGCCGACGACCATGGCGATGGCGCAGCTGGGATCCGACGGCACCGACGACAAGATGGCTGTAACAACACGATCAACAGTAAAAAAAAAATCTGAAGAGTGGTCGAGACTCTTCCCCTTCCATTCCTTGTCTTATTCAGCTTGTTTCCTTCCTCTTCCATTCTTCTTCTGTTGCTGTTTCTCTCTTCACTCAACTCTCTCTCTCTCTCTCTCCACGATTGGGACCAGCTGACAGACGCAGAGCCTCCCCGATGGCCACGCCCGGCTCCTGAGAGCGCAAATCCGGCCGCCGGATTTGCTGTAGAGGCAGGCAATGGTTGCCTCCTCCTCCTTCTATATGAAGCCACGACCCCCTCCCTCTTCCCCTCTGCTTCTTCGTTTTCATGAGCCCGGGCTTCGTCTCACTCCGTTTTCTCTCTTCTTCGGCACACGGACTACAGAGGGCGAGCAAGGGACGCCGGTGTTCTTCTCCGGCACAGGCGATAGAGGAGGTGGACAGCAGAGACTACGATGCGGTGAAAAAAGAACCCTTCTGTTTTCCTCTTTCGTCAGCCCGATTATGATTTTTCCCATCCCACCCGACTTTCCTCCTTCTCTGACTTATGCGAACAGCGGAGGACGAGATGGCAACTCAGACGACGTGAGTAACAGAGCATGACACATACAAACCCCAACTTCGTAGACTAAAAGGTGTGTGGATTCAGGATCTTCTTCATAAATCGAGATTTTTGATGAACTAAGCATGCCTGATTTTAAACACCATGAATCGAATTCGGAATGTGAATGCATAATGCTCTATGAAATGAGAACATGATGATCTTGCTGCCATGAATGAAGGAAATGCATGTTAATTGAAAGGAGTTCCATGTATGAACGAACTGATCTGAAATGAAATGAACGTATGAGCTGTTTCGAAGTTTTTCATTCCTAGATGCATGCTTAGGGCGATTCTGCTATGTAATGTAGACGTTAGATTCCTGCTCATGATGCTTTTAACTTAGTTAACTTAGTTGTATTGTGCCGGTGATCGCCGGAGGAAACGAAACCTTAAAACTATTTTTACGATTCAATAGAACCCAATCCGGTTCACCAAAACCTGACCCGGGTCATGTCCGATCACACCGGGTTACCCCGAGCACGACCCGGGTCCACCATGGATGCCGAGCTCGAGCTCGGGGCGAACCAGGTACCCCGATCGGGTCACCCATGACTCGGCCCAGGTTTTTCGCGGAGAAGACGATCGGGAGAGACAACCCTCCCGACTTGATCGTCCTCCAAAACTCGGCTCGAGTGTGATCAAAACTCGGCCCGGGTTCTCGATTTTTCAACTCGATAGACCGAGCCTGCTTCAGGCCAACTCGGCCCGAGTTCCCTTCACTCGGCCCGGGTTTTGGCTCCCAGATTTTGACACTTACGATATTTCGACTCTTGATTTAACGCGAAACCTTCTGAACTATTTCCATGTTAAACCTATAAATGTTGATTATCTGATTTTGTACGAACCCATGCCTTTTACTTGAATATGATTATTGATCCCTTATCGAGAAACGAACTAAGTGTGATTATGCTCTTTATACCACGAATGATAATGATCTTCCTTAAACCCTCCATCGAATGATTATGACCATGATTCTGAATTGATGATAACTCTTATGAACATGATGATGACTGATTATGAACCATGACATGAGGAATAAGAACGACAAGAAGCGACGACCGCACTCCTTCAATCGATCGGAATGATTTCGACAGGTGACCCACAACTCTCATGCATCCATGGTGTAGACTGGAATAAATCAAGAAAGCAAGAAAGTACGAATGAATGGAATAAATCATGAAAGCAAGAAAGTATGAATGTATGAAAGCTAAGTATGACAATGAATATGAAAATATGTTATCTCTTATGATTATGATCTTCTTCTATGACATTGACACTATGATCTTTACTTATGCCATGACTGATGAAATCTACCTATGATGACTTGATCTTTCTCTTATGTTGATTACACATCCTTTACATGCTATATTCTGATAGAACTGATTTATGATTTATATGAACCCGCAATTAGCTTTATGCTAACGATTGAGCTTGCTTTCCTGTGTGATTCCCACAGGTGCATGATGATTAGACGTGTGGTGGTGGTGCGTGCGCGGAGGTCTCGACGGGGGCTACTGTTGCATATGGTCCTCATAGAGCATAGTAGTACTTATTTTCTTTATCATTGTATTTGTTGGGTTGTCTTTGGTAATGGAACTTACCGAGTCCTTATGGACCGGAGTCGCTTCTTCATCTAGACTAGCCTTTCACATGTGAGCCACTACTTTTTGGGCAGATGAGTACACCTTTTTGGTTCCCGCATCGTGATTAGTAATGAGACTGTTCCTCATACTAAGTCACCCTTTTTGAGATGTATTTTGATCACCTTTTGGATGTATGTGGCTCTTACATTGTTTGCCTCTAATGAAGGCTAGTTGAAGTATTTTTATATATATGACAACTTCTGCATTTTTCTTTACGTTGTCGCATTATTTTATTCATTTAGTCTTCCGCTCGATTCATTTAGTCTTCTGCTCGTGTCATTTAGTCTTCTGCTTTGCTATTTTCCTTTGTGTTGACCATTCAGTCAATGAAAAGAGTCAAAGGGTCAAAAGAAAGAAAGAAAGAAAAGAGAAAGAGGGAAGTAGCGCTGCGAGAGGAGGTCGCATCGCGTGGCGAGGCCAAGCCTCGGGGTGCTACATATTTTATGGTATCAGAGCCTAATACTAGGACTCTTTTGACGTTCCAGTATAGAAGTTAAGGTCTAAGTATGGTCCATAAGCAAATCCCCCGAGCCACCGCTACGCTACGCCACCGCTGTAAGTATGATATGTTTATCTTTTAAAGTATGATTATTTTATTGAAATGAAATGTTTTGATATTATAGATGGCTCCTACGACACGCTCAGTGGCCTGACGCGACATAGGCCGTGGGCGGGGACGGGATAGTGACCGAGTGACGGCCACTTCGAACATTTTGACTGAGGGACCTGACTCCGTCCCTGGGAGTCAGGTAGGGGATGATTTACACTATGTTTGGATGAACACTCATTAAAGGGAAGGGAAGAGAATGAGGGGGAAGAAAATGGGAGGGAAGGGAAAGGAACTTTTACACCCAAATTTGAAGTTGAAATAAAATAGCACAAAAGGAGGGGAATGGAGGGAAAAAAATGAATTTTCCCCTCCATTCCCCTCCTTTAAAATTTTATCCAAACAAGGGGAAATTTTATTTTTCCCTTCTCCTCCCCCTCTTTACCCTCCATTCATCTCAATCCAAACATAGTGTTACAGCAGGCATCACCTCCTGTACAGCCACAGGAGCCCCCGCCATCATCCCAATAGCCTGTGTATTCAATACCAGTGTACCTAGCACCGTACCCTTTCTTAGCACCAATTATGGTTCTTCATTGAGAGGATACGATCCAGGAATTTTTGAAGCTGCACCCACCATACTTCCGAGGGATAGTGAACTATGAGGAGGCCATCCAGTGGCTTACTCGGATGGAGAACCTATTTGTCATCGGCAGATGCGATGAAGATAGCAAGGTTCGATACGCCGTTCACATGCTCACTGGTCGGGCCAACGACTGGTGGGAGATGACACATGCTACCAGGTTTCTAGATCAGAGTGTTATCTCGTGGGAAAGTTTTAAGGAGCTATTCGAATCACAGTACGCTCCAACTTATCGAAGAAAAGAGAAGTCTAAGGAGTTCAAGGAGTTGCGCCAAGGCAACCTAACAGTGGCAGAGTATCATGCTTGTTTCATCCAACTGGAGCGTTATAGTAAGGACAAGATGGATGAAGCGGACTGCGCTGAGCAATTCATAGATGGACTCCACCACTCCATTCGCGAGAGAGCGACTTACGGCGCAGAGATGGCCTTATATGGAGCTGTTCGTACGGTGTACATGATTGAGCGCGAGATCCAAATGCGGCGTGAAGAGCTGAAGAAGGAGCCGACCTGAGCTGCGGAGTCAGCTAAACCGAGATGGGAGGACTGTCGCCCACCTCATAGGGATACACGCCACGATCGTCGCCATCAGCCCTACCAGCGGCACGCTACGAGGCTCCCCGCCGACCAGCACGTCGTCTGCCTCAGCCTCAGCCTCAAAGGCAAGCACCTGCACAACCACCTCCTCTATAGCTACCGGCACCCCTGCAGCAAGCCAGGTAGGAGTGTACTTTTTGTGGCAGATATCACCTGGGGGAGTGTCACCAAAAGAATGACGCCTGCATTGGATGTTGGAAGGTCGGACACTACGTCCGAGATTGCCCGACAAGAACCAATGAGGGCCAGGAGGAGTACCAAGATGTCTCTACAACATCCAAGCAGATATGGCGCTGCAGAATAACGAGGTTATTTGAGGTACTCTTTCTATCGCAGGCTTGCCTATGTTAGTACTATTTGATTCGGGTGCTTCAGACTCATTTATTTTTGAGGCATGTGCTTCTACCCTTCCTGTACCTATAAAAGGGATGAAGCATCATATGAATGCAAAGACATCAATGGGGACCCTCCACACGACAAAGTACCTCCCCGATGTACCAGGTCGTTGTGGATGAGAAAGATTTTTTCACTGATTTAATTGTAATCCCCATGGTGGACCACGATGTCATCTTAGATATGGATTGGTTGTCATACCAAGATGCATCAGTTATATGTAAGCAGAAGAAGGTCATCATCGACACCAAAGAAGGAAAGAAGATAGTGATTAGAGGCACATCGAAGCTGGACAGCGGGATTATATTGTTAGCCATGAAAGCACAAAAGCTATTGCAGAGGGGTTGCAGAGGGTACTTGGCCTGTGTGACGATATCCGATGCTCCTACCCTAGCTCTACAGCAAATAGATGTGGTACGAGACTTTCTGGACGTCTTCCCAGATGACATCTCCGGACTACCACCAAAAGGGAGATCGACTTCAGGATTGAGTTAGCACTAGGGACGACACCGATCTCCAAGGCCCCCTAACGTATGGCCCCGACGGAAATGCTAGAGTTGAAGAAATAGATTCAGGAGTTACTCGACAAGGGATTCATCTGACCCAGCATCTCCCCTTGGGGTGCTCCAGTTCTGTTTGTGAAAAAGAAGGATGGATCGCTACACCTCTGCATTGACTACCGGATGTTGAACAAGGTCACGATCAAGAATAAGTACCCACTGCCCAGGATCGACGACTTGTTCGACCAACTGTCGAAGGCTTCCGTATTTTCAAAAATTGATCTTAGAAGCGATTATCATCAGTTGAGGATAGCCGAAGAGGATGTGCCGAAGACTGCTTTCCGATCGCGGTATGACCACTATGGGTTTACGATCATGCCCTTCGGACTGACGAATGCCCCAACAATATTCATTGATCTGATGAACAGGATATTCAAACAACACCTAGATCAGTTTGTGATCGTCTTTGTGGATGACATTTTGATTTACTCATCCAACTCGGAGCAACAACCGGAACACCTACGGATCATCTTGAAAACTTTGCGTCAACACCACCTCTACGCCAAGTTTTTCAAGTACGAGTTCTGAATGGAGCAGATAATATTTTTGGGACATATTGTATCTAGGCAAGGTATAGTAGCGGACCCAGTGAAGGTCGAGGTAGTGTCCAATTGGGTCCGACCGAAGAACGCGATGGAGAATCGCAGTTTCCTCGGTCTAGCAGGATAGACGCTTTATTCGAGATTTCTCGAAGATAGCAGCCCCGCTCACACATCTGACAAAGAAAAATGAAAAGTTTGCATGGATAAAAAAATGCGAAAGTAGTTTCCAGGAATTGAAGAACAGGCTGACCTCTGCTCCGATTCTCACCTTGCCATCGGGGAACGAAGGATATACTATCTGTAGCGATGCTTGCGGCACCAGCCTTAGATGTGTCCTAATGCAGCATGAAAAGGTAGTTACCTATGCCTCGAGATAGTTGAACAAGCCTGAGGTGAATTATCCGACACATGACTTAGAATTGGCAGCGATTGTGTTTGCACTTAAGATCTGGAGGCACTACCTGTACAAAGAGGTATTTCAGGTGTTCACCGACCATAAAACCTTGAAATATGTCTTCACGAACTCAACATGCGACAGTGAAGATGGATGGAGTTCCTCAAGGACTACGAGTTTGCAATCAATTATCATTCCAACAAGGCAAACTCGGTAGCCGGCGCTCTTAGTCAAAAATGGGAGGTTTCACTGGCGTTCCTCTAGTTGTGCCGATATGAGATGATGGAGGAACTAAACTAGTGGAACCCTCGAGCTACAGGGCACAGAGCGATCTTGATGACGCATCAGTTATAGTCGAGTCTCATTAGCAGGATTGTGACGACACATATGGCAGATGAAGAGTACGAATATGTTCAAAAGGAGCCAGAATGAGCCAGAAGATTGTGACGGCACAGATCGGCAGGTTCAAGGGGTCATGCCTTTTACTTGAATATGATTATTGATCCCTTATCGAGAAATGAACTGTGTGATTATGCTCTTTATGCCACGAATGATAATGATCTTCCTTAAATCCTCCATCGAATGATTATGACCATGATTTTGAATTGATGACAGCTCTTATGAACATGATAATGAATTATTATGAATCATGACATAAGGAATAAGAACGATAAGAAGCGACGATCGCACTCCTTCGGTTGATCGGAATGATTTCGATAGGTGACCCACAACTCTCGGGCATCCATCGTGTGGACCGGAAGTGATGACCTCCTTTACCATAAATCTGAATTCTAAAAAAATGAACTTCCATCCACGTGATTATTAAGTAAACAAAGACAAACGTAAGATGATAACCTGTCTATGCCTTGATCAGTCCACGGATCGAAAGACAAGCATAGGTATGATGAGGGATGAAGTTCCAACCTCGAAACAAGCCCTCTTTCGTGGGTTGCCATTTGCTCTATCTAGGCGAAAGTTTCTTCCATACGGATATTTCCTCGGTGGCGAGGTCATCTAGCCCGACGAGGTTTCGGCCGTGGCACTGATCACTTACGAGCAGATGATGTCTAGATAATTGTATCACAGTTTATCAAATATTTATTATAAAACTTTTAGGAAATGTAATAATGTAACTTTTGGGTTGGGTTCCAACCATGTGCTAGTCGAGTTAGGTCAAGATTGGATACAACCCAAATCATAGGCCTAACACAAGAAAATATAAATAAAAAATTGAAGAATAAATAAATTCTATATTAAGAGAAAATTTCAACCTAAGTATTTTCCAGTTGTCACTACCTAGCACTAATTTCAAGGGTTAAAGTGTTTGGATGAAGTGGGAACTTTCATATAAAACAATGTATGCTGCCAATGACTAACATATCCGTCGTTTCTTCTTCTTCTTCTTCAGTCTGATGCTGCTGCAGCTCGATATTTGTATTGCGCACTGCATCGAGTTGCCACATTATAAGCTGCTCGTTTGCACTGATAGAATGGCTTTTTGAAGGTCGAGATCCTTCAGTAATTTGCGACATCCATTCTAACATTTTTAAGTAGGAACGACCACATGAATGAATATGTTGCATCGCTCAGGAGGTTGAAGGCGTTGTCCAAGCGCGTTGAGTGAATAGATGACATCTTTTTGAAGGACGGAGAACCTTGAAGCACTGCCCGAGAATGTAGATCGCCGTCATCGCAACAACGGTCGAACACGCCTGGAGGATGATAGATCTGCATACAAGAAATGACTCGTAAACCTAGAAACTCAAAGAAGGGATATCAGGGACAAGTCGATGGAGGGTAAGGCAGACAGCCCATACCTCATATCAAGCTGTTGTAGTCGATGTACGTCATGTAGTGATGGTCAATCATCGGATGGCGCTCACAGAGTTAGGGATGAAGATTTTCACATGAGGGGGGAAGCAGCTCATGGTTACAAGGCGAGGGAAAAGCATCACGTGGGTTACGCGGCGGAAGTTCCAAGCGTGCGGTATAACTTTTTTCACGCGAACTTTGGGCGTTGATCGAAACTTAAGTTTCGGTCATGTTTGGTAGGACTTGGGCAAATTCTCAGCCAAGTTCTCAAGCCAAACACAACCTTAAAATTTGTTAACATACTTTTGTAATATTAAAATATTTTTAAACTATTTTATTTTTTATTACTTGATTACAAAAGAAAATTAACATAAAAATTATCAAGCAACCTAATGTCATCTTGAGTTAGGTTTGAAATTATTTTTCCTATTGGTGGGTTGGATCAATTTTTTGATCCGATCTCACCCATGAACAACACTGAACCTAACACAAGAAAATATAAAATAAAAAAATAAAATGATACATAAATTTTAAGTTAAGAAAAATTTGAGTCAAACTATGCACCACCACCCTACCACTAATCTAAAGGGTTAAGCTTGATTCTCATTCACTTCAACTTCTTTGGGTTCTTTGATATCAAATTGTATTTAGGGTTAAATGAATGTGTGATACATTTTTTTATATGAAACGAGTGATTGTTTGTAATAATTCTTTCATTAACTATAATTGTTGATAGTACAAAAGCATTTCAAAACAAGCTAAATTAATTATGAGATAATCATCAAAATAGACTCATAGTTATTCATAATAGTAAGGCAAGTACATATCTTTTAACTCATAACATTGTCTAGCATTGTTTTGTTTAGCATTATGGAGTTATTGGAAACTAGATTTATAGAGGATTATACCAAATTAATTTCATATTTTTAGCGAAAAAAATATAATCAACCAACCTTCTAATGAAAATGAGTTATAGAATTTTGAAAAAAATGCAATCCTTCGTACCCTCCTCCCATGATCATAATTAGGAACTAATCCAAAGCCAAACTGCAATATTGTTTTTTTATGACTCCATGAAAAAAGATGAATTAATCCAATTAGTAAAGATTCTAACATGATGGATTTTTAAAAAGCCTAAATATATTCATTTCTCATGATAGCTTATGATAATCGATTAATAATCATTTCTCATGAAGTCGACATTATATATTCATTTGTTATATTACTCGAGTGATTAGTGCTTTGCTAATGTTTAACTTTGATATTTATTATAGGGTTATTTCCTCTGACCACCCTTAAACTATCGTGAATTACCACATCTAACCTCAAACTATGAACTTCATTTTTTGGGTATCTAAACTATCACGATTTTTTCAGTTTGGTCCTTCCGTCCAATTCCGTCGATTTCTTCGTTATTTTTCATTTTTTACATTTGTGAAATATCCATTATACCCCTGCGTTAGTCCATTTTTATATAAAAATATAATAATGAATATAAAAATGTTTTTTTAAAAAAAAGAAAGTGACGACGGGGGGCGGCGACCCCCTCCCCCCTCCTCCCCTCTCTTTCCTGGTGTCAGGAAAGAGAGCTGGGAAATGTGCGGGGACGACACAGAGGAGGAGGGGGGGGGGGGGGCCCCCCCCCCTCTATTTCCCGGCTCTCTTTCTCGATGCCAAGAAAGAGAGGGTAGGAGGGGGGGCCTCTGCGTCGAGAAAGAGAGAGGGGGGCCCCCGCCCCCTCTCTCCGGCACCGGGAAAGAGAGAGGTGTGGGGGGGGGGCCTCTGCGTCGTCGACGTAGAGGCCCCCCCCCCCCCCGACGCTGGAGAGAGGGGGTAGGGGGGTCGCCGCCCCCCTCTGCGTCGTCGTCATCGTCGACGATGACACAGAGGAGGGGGGGGGGGGTGGCAACGCGACACCCCCCCTATATTTCCCGGCTCTCTTTCTCGATGCCAAGAAAGAGAGGGTAGGAGGGGGGTCGCCGACCGAGTCACTCTCTTTTTTATAAAAAATAATTTTATATTCATTATTATATTTTTTATATAAAAGTGGACTAACACAGGGGTATAATGGATATTTTATAAATGCAAAAAATAAAAAATAACGGAGAAGTCGACGGAATTGGACGGAATGACCAAATTGGAAAAATTGTGATAATTTAGGTACCCAAAAAATGAAGTTCATAGTTTGGAGTTAGATGTGGTAATTCACGATAGTTTAGAGGTGGTCAGAGGAAATTTATGCATCAGTCATCCCAATTGCATATTTTCTTTGAGGTTGATGTTGAATTATTATTGATTGACCCGCATATATGTTGCATAGTTGATTGCAACCTACAACGAAACTATGATTATCATATTGTACAAATCTCGCCTTATGCAACAAATTTTAAAACTTTCATATCATGGATTACGCTCTCCAATATGGTAGGGTCATTGCATATCATGGTGTGCCCCAACTGATGACGATAGATTTGAACCTAATATGGTGTAGTCTTAATAATTAAAATGCTCTTCAAATTATGATCCTTATACTCAATTAATCATTTTAAATAGTTAATTAATTATTCATCATCTCTCCAGTTTGTTAAGAACCAAGATGACGAGTTTTATTAAAGCCAATCATTAATGTGACTCATGGGTAACTGAAATTCTTAATCAATTTAATGCCAAGATTTAAAATATGTTAATTAAACTGAAAACAAGATGTCAGAGGATCATTAATGCATAATTAGTAAATAAAATGACAATTGATCATTAATTCATAGTATTAATTAATTATGTTTTTACTATAACTGAAAACAAGATGTCATTAATTGGCTCATTAAATGTATTTACTAATAAAAAATGTGTTAATCAAAAGCTAATTAATTGCCTATAAAGCTTATTAGATGCGTGGATCATTAATGCATAATTAGTAAATAAGATGCCAGTGGATCATTAGTTCATAGCATTAATTTATTATGGTTTTACTATAACTGAAACTAAAATGTCATTAATTGGCTCATTAAATGCATTTACTAATAAAATGATGTGTTAATTAAAAGGCAACTAGTTTCCTATTAAAGCTTATTATATGAGAGGCTTATTAAAGCTTCATCTATTTTCCATGTGACATCATAAGTGGCTTTGTACGTGCGTAATTGATTTCTAATATCATGAGTAATTAGGCTATATATAAGTTTATTTTTTTTCTTTGATGTTTAATGGAGGGTTCATTGTTGGGTTTATTTTTTGTAAGAGAAGAGTCGCATTCTCTGCAAGATTTTTGCACCTTGCCGATGGATTTATTGGAAATTTTACGATATTCGTCGAAGTTTTATCTGCGGATATTTCGAAAAAATTTTGGTTGCCGTTAAAAATATTGTCAAAAATTACAAAAAATTGTATTCCGTAAAAAAATGTCTATTGGAAATATTTTCTTGTAGTGATTCATCATTGAGTACGTTTATGGTAACATGCTTTGACTATGGACCATGAATCTCATTTGGCCTAGAAAGTGATGATTACAAAAGAGTAAATGACGATATTACAACCAATACCAATTTTACAGCTTGACTGAGAAACTTGTGATGATATAAGTTTTTGGCATCGAATAATAAAAATCAGTTGCTCCAAAAAAGATTTAAAGGTCAAGCCACTGAGATAATTATTTGCAAATAGCGTGGAGGATGCTCCGGGCAAGTGATGCCATTCGCGTGGGGCGTCGTCTTCGACTTGGACTTGGAATTGTGGGGCGGCGCCTATATGATTAGTTCCATGCTCTGCCATCTCCATGGACGCCGGTTAAATAGCTGAAATTAATTCAATTACTTATTCATTTATTCTTTTGTTTCTAAATATCTGAATATTATGATGATATTCAATGATATATTAATTTATGAATGACTTTCACAAATTATTATTTAAATATGGAAATATTGTTTAAAATTAGTCATTTACCCACACAATTTCATCATCATCATTTTTTAATGGAGATTATTGATATATCATTTCATGATAACTAGTGCACCATCTCTAATAAATTATGACCGCATATAACATGCAAAACAATAATGAAAAATTCAAAATATTCATCAACGAGCAATATTCTAATTCTTTTTGGTGGGATATCATATTATAATCTTATATATAATACATTTTGTAATGGCATTATCAACATTAGAACACTATGTATTGATATAAACAAAGTATGCTATTCACAAAAACATGTATGAAAGTTTTTATCTCTTTTTTTTTGTTCTAGAAAATATTGTTACGATGACATACAAACTAATCATAAATTTATGATATCAACAAATTTTGATATGTAGATCTTGTTGATCAAGATCAATCATTTCCTTGCACTTCAAAAATCAAATGATATGAGCTCGAAAGTCCTCTTATCCTTATGAACTTCACACCTATATCTATATTAGAAAAATGAACTGAGAGTTTCATCGGCCATATTCAGACATGCGACACATATTAATCCGCTGATAATGATATCAAATCTTTATCTTATCATACCAAAAATTGCGATAGTAATAGGAAAATAAACAAAAACAGTTCAACAGATATTGTAGTTAACTATATTGTGAGTGTGATAATCTTGCTTCAAATTTATGCACAATATAAAAAAAAATCATACCTTCTATATATTTCTCAGAAGAAAATCAAGATCTGAATTCTAATATTTTCCCCCTTTGTTGACGGCGCAAACCTCTCTTTGAAAATTTCAAGACGGAGGAGAAGGATGACCTAATGGGTTTATATATAGGAAAAAAGTTTTTCAAAGAAATATCGCCACATGTTAAGCATGAGGCGATGATGACAAGAAGGCAATAAATGCATAATTTAATTACTCTATTTGTATGCGCTTGTTCAATTTTAATTGGTGGCACATATGTAAAGATATGTTAAAATTATATATATATATATATATATATATATATTTATATATATATATTAAAATGTGTTATTTTAAAATGAGTATACTGAATAAACTCACACTCTTTTATTCTTAATTTATTAACACATCTAGGAAAAATTATCAAGTATAATCTAATCTAAGTTGGCCTTCTTTGGATAGATCAAGTTCTTTTCATGAAAATCGACTATCCAATATCACTCGAAATAAAAAAAAAACTTCAAAATTATTGTAATTTTAGAATCTACCTTACCCAAATAATTACCACTTGTCTAAAACAATTTCTTAAGAAAAATGATTATTTGTTCGAGCAACCATCATTAGTTAGTTTTCAATCAACTCACAAATAGGCAAAAAAGATTTGTTTCATCCTTCATTTATCTTTTTTAAAAAAAGTGTAATGAATTGAAATGATTATCTCTTTTGTTACAAAAGGATGTCACAGGTTAATTAGGGCTATTCATTGGGTTGTGTCCCGATTACCTGACCTGATCCTACATTAGGTTAAGTTGGTGGTCATGTCAAATTTAACCCAACCTAGTGACAACTTGAACTTGACCAAGTTGAATGTACGTTAGAGAAATTTGTCTTGTTTTAACATAATGTTTTTATTAATTGAAACTATATTTTAATCAATTTATTTTTATTTATGCTTACAATACTTTGTAATATTCAAAAGCTTTCTTATATTCTATTTTCTATTATTTATTATTTTAATAGCAAATACTTATTATAATTTTTTTTAAAAAAATATAATATAACTCTCAAATTGTGTTCCAACCATGTGCTGGTTGGGTCAAGATTGGATCCAACCCAAACCCTAGGTCTAACACAAGAAAATATAAATAAAAAATAGAAGGATAAATAAATTATATATTAAGAGAAATGCCAACCAAACTATTTGCGAGTTGCCACTACCTACCACTAATTTCAAGAGTTAAAGGGTGGTTCTCATTCACTTCAATTTTTTTTATAGTTCTTTGCTATAAAATGTATTTAGAATTTAGTAGGCATGCATGCACTATTTATATGAAGCACCTGATAAGAAGTCTAAAAGTAAAGGTTTAGTGAGTGTGTAACACCTCTTTCGTGCAACCTTGTGCAAAGCTCTCATACAAACCATCCATCTCAACAAACGGTCTAGATTAATGCACTGCAGGAAGGGAAAAAGAAACATCCTCTGTTGTTGCCCCTCGGCCACCGTCACTCCTCATTTCTCTTTTGTTCCATATGCTTTTCATCGCCAACCTCGCGATCTACTCTCCTTTGTCCTCTCACGTCCTCCTCCATGGCTGAAATAGCTGTTGTACACTCTCATTCGAGAAGCATAAGGAAGTTGTGCTCTGTCCTTTGAAGCCTAAGAAACAACTTCTGCTTTGGTTACCAACTTCGCCAAGTTTCAGAAAGGATAAACACAAGAAGTGTGTGAATGGATAATCTAATAAAACTTATTTCTTCTTTACAATACTCAACCTCCATATGAGCTCCCACTATAACTACAATATAAATATATAATAATGGATTCATTTAGCAATTCATCGAACTATTGTTGGAAATGACAAAGTAATACAGAAATATATAAATGCATCTGCTCGAGCGTCATCCTGTGAGACCACTTTGTCTTTCGAATACATCTTGTTAGTAAGAAGTGAATCACCCCTCTGCTCATATTGGCCTTGTTCGTTTCCAAATGCCTTCTGCTTTGCAAATCATTACGAATTTCACTATTAAAATCACTTCTTTCCCTGATGTGCCTACGCACCCTCCTTTCGGTCTTCACATCATGCTTTCTCAAGGCAGCCCGACTAAACATTTCCTTCTGATCCCTCCTTCACTCTTTAGCTTCGCCATCAGTTGGAATGTTGAATATCGGAAGCAATCTTGAATCTCCCCTTCATTTTCACTTGATGAGTTCCTTCTCCACTTTGCATTTTGTTTCTTCGCTATGGCTCTTCTGACCATCGATGAGTATTCCCTCCTCTTCTTGAGAAATCCGGTAGAAGGCTTCGACGCAGTCCCCCAATCACCTGCCAGTTATGGTGAGAGGCTGTGAGCTTCCTCTTATCGAGCAGCGGCACTGAATCGGGAGAAGATGAACATTTTCTTTTTCTATTCTTGTCCATCTTCTTGCAGTACATTAATTTGGACCGCTCACTGAGATGGACGGTTGAGACGATGGGTGTTGCACAAGGTTGCACTAAAGAGGTGTCACACGCCCATTACCAAACCATCTAACAATAATTATACTTGTCAATCTTAAAATTTCGTGAACTTTCCGACTTGATGAATCTTTATAACAAATACCACCATGCATCACAGATTTATGTATTATTAACATAATTTGATATAAGTATATATATTATTAGATAAAGGAGGCTCAAAGTCCTAATACAAGCAGAAATATTATTAGATAAAGGGCACTTAAATTTTAGTGATTAAACTTTTTAATTTATGAATCAAGAAATGAACCACTACATCATATTTTTACTTTTTGATCTACCGGATTGTCATTTCTAATATAAACCCACTTATTGGATAAATGACATCTTCATAATTCGACCTCCATCTGGCCTCGGCTGCCATTAGAGAAAGGACCCCACTGATAAAAAATATTTGTTCACTAGGCACTTCTCATCAGAGATCAATGTGGACTCTGGACAACTTCTTTTTTACAAGAACGACCTTATTGTATATTCTCATAAACTCTTCCTCCCTATATTTATGTGCCAAGGAACCCCTAACAAAAAATATAAAAAGTAATGAATATTAGTCTTAGTGTATAAATCATAAATAAACAGTGAGAATATAAGAAAGCATGTCTTTTGATTTGACGTGACATATTTTGTTAAAATCTTAGGTGGCATTTGAAAAGTCGTGACTCTTTCGAATTTTGCATAAATAGTTAAATTGATGTATTAATTTGGAATGTGTTTGTATGAAATAGAAATATATTAAAAATCATAGATAAGATTAGAAAAGTTGATATAATAGATTAATATTAATGGGTATGAATGAAATAGAAAAATCATAGATATAAAACATATTTTTGTTAATTAATAAATATTGAATATAAATTAAAACTTCATGTAATTTTTTCTAATAACATTATTAAAATATAATAAATTATAAAGTATATTTAATAAAATATTGTTTTTTTTTGCTGAAATGTCAAATAATAGATAATACTAAATTAATATTTTATATTAAATATTTTTATCTAATATATAAATTATTTTATACAAGGAATGTAAGAGAGAGAAAATCTCAAAAGAAAAAAAAGCATGTAGATTTGATTAAAAAATGTCATGTACAAAAAAAAGTTAAAAACAAAAAGTAGTTATCCCCATGAATAGAATAGTGCCCTAATTCCACAATAATTTGCTTGAAGTTTTTTTTACTTGTTGGCATCCAAACATTTTTAATCTTCTTTTTTATCACCTTATTGGCAAAGTAATCATTTGAAGGTGGTGTGGTGTTTTTATCACTCTCATCTTCTAGTATTTCATTTGTAAGTTTTGAAGTAACGATATCATATTACATTGTCTCTCTGATTTCTTTTCTTTCTGCAATGCTCCACGCACACGTAATATTATATATGCCGGGAACAGGGGCCTCGCCAGCGCCAGAAGACGATCTCCGCCTTGGAATCGGGGTGACCCATATGGGTGGGCTGCACCGGTCACAGCCACGCTTCGGTAGGAACATAGTCGTCTCGACGGTGCGCAACGAGTACATGAAGATCCGGTTGTACATGTCCAACGTCACATCGGGGAAGCCATCGGATGGCAACGATCGAGACGTGCCGCGCCCCAACACGAGCAGCCGCCCGCGGACGGACATGTCGACTTCCGTCTTAACCTTCATCACATCTTCATCGGAGTAGCTGGCGTTGTCTGTCAATGTCTGCTCGGGAATCTCCATGTCAGCTTCCGCGGGAGGTGCCTCGCTGCACGACCACTCGACGTCGACCAGGACAGGAATCCATCGGGGCCTGTGCTTATCTAGCTTGAAGACCCTCGCGTAGTTCGATGGCCCAGCGATGGGTCTGTTGCCGTTCCGCACGTCCAGTGTGTTCTCCACGAGGAGGAGCTCGCCGAGGGACTCGACGAGGTACTTGTCCACAGCCGGAGGGATGTCATTTCCGGCGCAAGATGCGGCCGCTTCTATCCTCCGGACGCTAGGATTCCGAGCAGCCTCGAAGACGGTCAGGCTGTTGTCTGCTTCCAGAGCGTAGAAGCAACCGCCATGGTGCGCAAGATCGAGGTACCCCACCTCCTTGTCGTAATCCGCCACGAGCACCCATCTCATATTGGCCAGCCTACACATGACCAACCTTTTCTTGCCGACGATCGCGGCGACAGTGCAGCTGGGATCCGACGGCACCGACGACATGACGGCCATCGTGAATCCTGGGTAACGGTACCTGCGCTGCGCCGGTGTGCAGTTCACGAGATGCTGCAGCGGCGCCATGTCCCTCGTCTTGTGGGTCGGGAGGTAGATATACACTCCATTCAGGTTGTAGATGCAGACGATACCCCCTTTTTCCTCGAAGAGGAGGCAGCCGTGGGAGGCGCCGCGGCACAGGGCGGCGTTGAGCTCGGCGACGTCCATCTCATAACGTCGATGGTCGGTGAGGGAGTGAAAGCGCGCCGTCTGGCTAGGGCGGTAGGAGAGGAAGAGGAGTAAAGGGAGCTGCGAAACGGCGGGATCCTCCATGGCGGCTCCGAGCCATGCGAGGCAGACCAGACAGGCGGACAGGTAGTCGTGAGGCCGGAGACGTTGGAAGATGCGCTGGGCGATGCTTGTGGGCAAGTCCTGCCAACCGCGCGGGGCTTCGCCTTGTGGGGCGGCGCCGAGCTGATTCTGCTGATTTGTCATCTCAAGGACACCACCGATTAAGACCTGAAATCAACACAATTATGTTGTTTATTTACTCAATATTTTCCAAATCCCCCATACCAAATAGTTAAGCCTCGATTTGACTTAAAATAAAAAATATTTTAAATATGATATTAATAGTTAAATATTTAGAAAAGTTCTTTCATGCTTTAAAAATAAATATTAAATGATCTTTTATATTAAATAACATAGAGAAGTTATTTTTTTTTAAAAAAACTGGTGATTGGATAATCCAACCCCCCATAGCATTCAATAAGACCCCATCTAATATGTCCAGTTAAATCAAATTTGTTTATGGGCCGGATTCAACTCATGAACACTTCTAACCCCAAATTAAGAGGCTATATTATGAGATATAATGAGACATTATATATATGTTGTATTAAATTATCGATAGATTTCATAATACATGATTAGATAAGGAAGTAAAATGTAGTACTTGAAATGAAAGACAAATTAATTAAAGAATAATTACAAATTCATAATGTTCTTTTGGGACTTGCCAAGTATTCAAACATGCAATAGTCACCATTCGATTATATTAATAATTTTAAATCATAAATATTGTTGATGGAGATCAAATATAAATTTCTTCCACTTAAAATTATGTTGTATAAGATCAAAATACCTCTTCTACTTGAGAACTTCACATCAATATCTATATTAGAAAAATAAAAAGTTATGACTTTCACTTGAGACCTACAATATAAAGCGATATAGACGAATCGGGTGATAATACATTTAAATATTTATCTGACCTTTCATATAGTGTGGTAGTAACCAAAATTTGAGAAAAAAACTAATTAATTGGATATCACAATAAAATAACATTATGACAATGATAATCATGATTGAAATTTATGTACAATAACAAAAAAAATCATACCTTCAGATGTATTTCTTGAGAAAAAAATATGAAGTATGATATTTTCCCCCTTTGCTGCGGCACAAACCTCTCCTTGACGATTTCGAGATGGAGGAAAAGAACGATCTCATGAGTTTTTATATAGAAAAAGTGAAAATGTTTTCCAAAGAAATAGCGTCACATGATTGGCTAGAGGCGACGATCTGAGAAGGCAATACATGTATAATTAATTATTTTATGTGCATGTATCTACTCAATATTAGTGGCTGGCACATTAAAGAACCAAATGGAAGGATACGATAAAATTGGATATATATGGAAGTAATAAAATACGTAATTTTAAAAGGAATGTTATATATTTTTGAATAGTCAAATTTGATAATTAAAATTTTTGTTTCAATTCAATGTACACAAATACATGTGGATTTAGTGGCATGTATTGTGATCTTCTTCTCTTATGACCATTAAGATCTATCTTAATGAGTATGAGGATTTTAGGATGAAGCGGCACACAATAGGCCTATAAGCCAAATGGTTTGGGCATTAGGGTTCTGTTTAAGGATATGTGTCATGCATCATATTTCATCTTGATTAACCATATTTATACTCTTTTATATTTCACAAGAACATTTAGTCGGATGTTATTACTTTCAAATTTGAAAGTTTATTTAAGAGTGATATAGGGTCGACGATACCAAATCAACTCAAATTCTTTTATTCTTAAAAATTATTAACACACCCAAAAAAGTTCAAGACTAATCCCTTCCAGGTTGACGATGTTTTGGTTAAGGTAATGTTGGTGATTGGGAGGGTCTTGATCCAATCCAATCATAACCTGACTTAATCAGGTCGAACACGAGTTGAAAATATTCAAATTCTATCCAATTTTACTCAATGACTTTTTATTATGTTAACTTATAAAAATATTTGAATGAAATAGAAGTTTTTTATTTATTCTCTTAGGCAGTGTTTGGATAGGGGGATTTTTGTTCCCCAAGGTTCTCGGGAACTTGCGGATAAGACAACTTTGTTCCTACTCGCGGCGTTTGGAAAAAAGTTTTGGCAACTGATTTGATGGAATTGTCCTCCCGAGTTCTGGCCAATGTTTGGACGAAGCGGGAACTTTCATGTAAACCAATGGATGCTGCCAACGGGTGACATATCCGCCGCTGCTTCTTCTTTGATCTGATGTTGCTGCTCTCCATATTTGTATTACGCACTGAATGTCATCGAATTGCCACATTACAAGCTGCTCGTTTGCGCTGATAGAATGACTTTTTGAAGGTCGAAATCCTTTAGTCATTTGCGACCTCCATTGTAACATTTTTAAGTAGGAACGTCCACATGAATGAATATGCTGCATCGCCCAGGAGGTTGAAGGTGTTGTCCGAGCGCGTTGAGTGAAGAGATGACATCCTTTTTGAAGGACGGAGAACCTTGAAGCACCGCCGCCATCACAACAGCGGTCAAACACGCCTGGAGGACAACATGTCTGCGTACAAGAAATGACTCGCAAACCAAGAAACTCAAATAAGGGATATCAAGGACAAGTCGATGGAGGGCAAGGCAGACGGTCCGTACCTCGGATCAAGTTGTCATAGTCGTTGTTCGTCGTGCAATGATGGTCGATCATCATGTGGCGCTCGTGGAGTTAGGGCTTCGAAGCATTGAGACGAAGATTTTTCACACGAGGGGGAAGGAGACGTGGGTTACGAGGCGAGGGAAAGCATCACGTGGGTTACGAGGCGGAAGTTCAGCCGCAGAGTGAGAATTTTTGAAGTTCCGGGCACGCGACATAACTTTTTCATGCGAACTTTGGACGTTGATTAGAACTTAAGTTTCGGCCGGGCCCACCCAAAAAAGGCCATGTTTGGTTGCCCAAGTTCTTGTGCCAAACACAACCTTGAAATTTCTTAACATACTTTTGTAATATTTAATTTTTTTTAAAATATTTTATTTTTATTACTTTATTACAAAAAATAACATAAAAATTATCGAGCAACATGATGGCATCTTGGGTTGGGTTTGAAATTATTTTGCCTACTGGTTGGGTTGGATCAATTTTTTGATTCGATCTCACCCATGAACACCACTAGGCCTAAAACAAGAAAAAATAACAAAAATAAAATGATACTTAAATTTTAAGTTAAGAGAAATTTCAGTCAAACTATGCACCACCACCCTACCACTTATCTAAAGGGTTAAGCTTGATTCTCATTTACTTCAACTTCTTTGGATTCTTTGATATCAAATTGTATTTAGGGTTTAATGAGTGTCTGATACATTTTTTGTATATGAAACGAGTGATTGTTTGTAATAATTCTTTCGTTAACTATAATTGTTGATAGTACAAAAGGATTTCGAAACAAGCTAAATTAATTATGAGATAATCATAAAAAGACTCTTAGTTATGCATAATAGTAAGACAAGTACATATCTTTTAACTCATAACTTTGTCTAGCATTGTTTTGTTTAGGATTATTTTGGAGTTATTGGAAACTAGACTTCTAGAGGATTATACCAAATTAATTTCATATTTTTAGACAACAAAAAATATAATTAATCTTCTAATGAAAAAGAGCTGTAGAATTTTGACAAAATGCAATCCTCCAGATCTTCCTCTCATTTATCATAATTAGGAATTAATCCAAAGCCGAAATGCAATATTTTTTTCATGACTCCATGAAAAAAAAGATGAATCAATCGAATTAGTAAAGATTCTAACATGATGGATTATAAAAATGCCTAAATGTATATCTTATTAGCTTATGATAATAAATTAATAATCATTTCTCATGAAGTCGACATTATATATTCATTTGTTAAATTACTTGAGTGATTAGTGCTTTGTTAATGGTTAACTTTGATATTTATTATATATGCATTAGTCATTCCAATTGCATATTGTCTTTGAGATTGATGTTGAATTGTTATTGATTGATCGGCGCATCTATGTAGCATAGTTGATTGGAGCCTACAACGAAATTATGATTGTTACATTGTACAAATCTCCCCTTATGCAACAAATTTTATGAATATTTGTTACCATGGATTCTGCTCTTCAATATTCATGGTAGGGCCATTGCATCATGGTGTGTCCCAAATGATGATGATAGATTTGAACCTAATATGTTGTAGTTTTAATAATTTAAAAGTTCTCCAAATTAAGATTATTATAGTCAATTAATCATTTTAATAGTTATTTAATTATTCATTATCTCTCTATTTTGTTAAGAACGTAAGCCAATAATTAATTGTGACTGATGAATAACTGAAATTATTAATCAATTTGCTAGCAAGAATGAAAATAAGATGTTAATGAAACTGAATACAAGATGCCAATGGATCATTAATGCATAAGTAGTAAATAAGATGCCAGTGGATCATTAATTCATAGCATTAATTGATTATGTTTCTACTATAACTGAAAATAAGATGTCATTAATTGCTCATTGAATGCATTTACGAATAAAACAATGTATTAATTAAAAAAGCTAATGAGTTGCCTATAAAGCTTATTAGATTCCTGGATCATTAATGCATAATTAGTAAATAAGATGGCAGTGGATCATTAATTCATAGTATTAATTAATTATTTTTTTAATGTAACCAAAAAAAGATGTCATTAATTGGGTCATTAAATGCATTTACTAATAAAACAATGTGTTAATTAAAAGCTTATTAGATGAGAGGCTTATTAAAGCTTCATTTATTTTTCATGTGGCACCATTAGTGGCTTTGTACGTGCATAATTAATATTCTAATATCATGATTGATTAGCCTATATATAAGTTTATTTTTTTATTTTCTCTTTGATGTTTTATCAACTAGTCCAATAAAACTAAAAGGTGTGGAGGGTTCATTGATAGGTTTATTTTTTTTAAGAGAAGAGTATCATTCGTTGCAAAATTTTTGCACATTACATATCGATTTAACGAAAATTTCATGATATCCTTCGAAGTTTTGACCATCGATATTTTGAAAGAATTTTTGTTGCCATCGAAAATATTGTAAAAAATTAAGAAGAATTTTATTATGTCGAAAATTGTCCATGGAAACCATTTCTTGTAGTGATTCATGTTGTGTTTATGGCAACACGCTTTTACTATGGACCATGAATCTCATTTGGCCTAGAAAATGATGATGATAAGAGAGTAAATGATGATATTACATAGATTGACTGAGAGAATAATAATCAGAACACCAATTTTATAGCTTGACTGAGAGAAACTTGTGATAATATAATTTTTTTTGCATCGAATAGTAAAAATCAGTTGCTCCAAAAACGATCAAGCCACTCAGATAATTATTTGCAAATAAAAACAGGTGTAATATTATAAGTTTTAAAATGTTGTCCAATGGCAACTCCATATGCAGATACACCATTAATCCCACTAAGTTCTACACAGGATGAAAGCTGCATTTCTGTACATTTCGAAACAGGGCACTCGCCGGCGGCACAAGGCGGTCACGGCCTTGGATTCGGCGTGACCCATATCAGCTCGCTGCGCCCGTCGCAACCGCGCCTTGGCAGGATCAGAGTCGTCTCGTCGGTGCGCAACGAGTACACGACCATCCAGTTGTACACGTCCAGCATCACGTCCGGGAAGCCATCGGACGGCAAGGACCGAGATGTGCCGCGCCCCAAGAGGAGAAGCCGCCCGCGGACGGACTTGCCCACTTCCATCTCCTCTGACATCGTATCTCCTTCGGAGTCGCCGGCGTCGTCTGGCTCGGGGACCTCGGCGGCAGCTTCCGGTGGAGCTGAGTCGTTGCACGACCACTCGACGTCGACCAGGACGGGAATCCAGCGGGGCCGATGCTTGTCCGGCTTGAAGACCCTCGCGTAGTTCCGCAGGTTCAACGTGTTCTCCACCAAGAGGAACTCGCCGAGGGATTTGACGAGGTACTTGTCCACCGCCGGAGGGACGTTATACTCGTCTTGTAGATGCAGACGATGCCGCCTCTTTCCTCGAAGAGGAGGCAGCCGTGGGAGGCACCACGACACAGGGCGGCGTTGAGCTCGGCGATGTCCATCTGATAACGTCGGTGATCAGTGAGGGTCAACGTGTTCTCCACCAAGAGGAACTCGCCGAGGGATTCGACGAGGTACTTGTCCACCGCCGTAGGGACGTTATACTCGTCTTGTAGATGCAGACGATGCCGCCTCTTTCCTCGAAGAGGAGGCAGCCGTGGGAGGCACCACGACACAGGGCGGCGTTGAGCTCGGCGACGTCCATCTCATAACGTCGGTGATCAGTGAGGGAGTGGAAGCGCGTCGTCTGGCTGGGGCGATAGGAGAGGAAGAGGAGTAGAGGGATCTGGGAAACGTCGGGATCCTCGATCCATGGCGGCTCCTAACCATGCGAGGCAGACCAGACAGGCGGACAAGTAGTCGTGAGGCCGGAGACATTGGAAGATGCGCTGGGCGATGCTCGTAGGCAAGTCCTGCCAGCGGCGCAGTGTCTCGCATTGTGGAGCTGCACCAAGCCATGCAAGGCAGACCAGACTGGCAGAAAAGTAGTCGTCCGGGGCGAGACGTTGGAAGACGCGCTGGAGGATGCTCCGGGGGAAGCGACGCCATTCGCGTGGGGCGTCGCCTTCGACTTGGACTTGGAATTCTGGGGCGGCGCCCATTTGATTATTTCCATGCTCTGCCATCTTCATGGACGTCGGTTAAATAGCTGAAATTAATGCAATTTTTTATTCATTTATTCTTTTATTTCCAAATTTGGATATTACGATGATATCCAACATATATTAAATTATTGTTGACTTTGATAAATTATTGTTTACATATGGAAATACAATGTAGCATTTTGATTATAAATGTATGAAATTAATGTAATTATTTATTCATTTCTTTTGTTTCCAAATATGGAGATTTTGACGATATCCATGATGTATTAAATCATTGACGACTTTCATAGTACATGTTTAAATATAGAAATACAGTGTTGTGCTTTAATTATAAATGCCTGAAATTAATGAAATATTTGTTCATTTATTCAATATATGCTTATTATTTTTTTCCCAAATCTATAAACTATTATGATATCCAATGCTATATTATATGATGTTTAAAAAAAATTATATGATGTACTAAATGTTGATAGCTTTCATTTTAAATATGGTGATAAGATGCATTACTTGGAATGTAAGTAGAATTAATCCAACAATCATTATGAAATTATATTGTTCTTTTTTTGGGGGGCGAACCAGAAAGATAGAGTAAAAATGATTTATTTCTTAGTCAACGTGATGGTTTGAAGGCTGGAACTTAATACTACTAACACTCAACTATCACTTGACCCAACCAACATTGGTTAAAGTATATTGTCCTTATAATAGTTCATTTTTAGACCAAGTACTCGTAAGGATTAACAAAGTACTTCAAAATATATTTGGAAAGACATATTTTCTTTTAGTTGTATATTATCAAACTAGAACCTCAATAACTAGTTATTCTCGTGACAACTTCAAAACAATATTCACTTGAAAATTTGCATTTAAACCTATTTGTTAATTTGAGAATTAAAAGTGAAAAAGTCAAAATGAGAGACTTCTTGATGAACAATGAACTTACGAGAAAGATAGCCTACAAGAGAAAATATGAAACAATGATGAATTTATAAGACTATTATGTTAGCATACTCACTTAAATAGTATATAAGATAGTGATTTTGTCACCTAAAGTTACAATTATTGGTCAATTCAAGTTGACAGCTCACTCTATGCAAAAAGTACACTTCTTTACATGCTAAAACCATTATAAAGAAACATTTGAACAGAAACTTAAATAGTATAATTTATAAAATTTTAAATCATAAAACATTGATATGAAACAAGTGACACAACTATCATAACAATGATATCATAATTTTTCATTAAGATTGATATTAAACATCGTCTCTTTATGATTTTAACATTGTGATGCAATCTTACATCATCGTTTAAAATCAATAGACCACATATAGATTTATCAACATTGATTTTTAGAATAACTAACTAATGTTCCCTTGACATATGAAAACAAGAAGTAAGATTCTACAAAATTAGCCATTTAAGTGCTCACACACAATTTCATCATCATCATCATCTCTTTAATGGAGGTTATTGATATCATTTGATGATAACTAATGCATAATCTCTAATAAATTATAACTGTATATAACATGCAAAACAACAATGAAAACTTCAAAATATTCTTCAACAAACACATATTTTAACTCTTTTTGGTTGGAGATCATATTATAGTCTCATATATAATACAGTTTCTAATGCCATTATCAACATTAGAACACTATGTATTGATATAAACAAGGTATGCTTTTCGCAAAAACATGAATGTAAATTTTTATCTCTCTTTTTTTTCTAGAAAATATTGCTACTATGATATGCAAACTAATCATAAATTTATGACATCAACAAATTTTGATATGTAGGTCTTGTTGATCAAGATCAATCATTTCCTCGCACTTCAAAAATCAAATGATATAAGCTCAAAAGCTCTCTTCTCCTTAAGAACTTCACACCTATATCTATATTAGGAAAATGAACTAAGAGTTTCATCGGCCATATTCAGACATGCAACACAGTTTAATCCGTTGATAATGATCTCAAATCTTTATCTTATCATACCAAAAATTGTGATAGTAATAGGAAAAAGATAAACAAAAATAATTCAACACATATTGTAGTTAACTATATTGTGAGTGTGATAATCTTGCTTCAAATTTATGCACAATATAAAAAAAACCATACCTTTTATGTATTTCTCAGAAGAAAATGAAGATCTGAATTCTAATATTTTCCCCCTTTGTTGTCGGCGCAAACCTCTCCTTGACAATTTCAAGATGGAGGAGAAGAATGCCCTAATGGGTTTATATATAGAATAAAAGTGAAAAAGTTTTTCATAAAAATATCGCCACATGGTAAGCATGAGGCAACGACACCAATAAGGCAATAAATGCATAATTTAATTACTTTATTTGTATTCGCTTGTTCAATTTTAGTTGGTGGCATGTATTAAATTATATATATATATATATATATATATATATACTAAAATGTGTTATTTTAAAATGAGCGTATTGAATAAACTAACGCTCTTTTATTCTTAATTTATTAACACATCAAGAAAAAAATATCAAGACTAATCTAACCTAAGTTGACCTTCTTTGGATAGATGAAGTTCTTTTCCCGAAAATCGACTATCCAATAACAACTCAAAAAAAACCTTCAAATTAAAGTAATTTTAGAATCTAAATGACACAAAACAATTATCACTTGAATCAAATAATTTATTAAGAAATATGATTATTTGTTCGAGCAACTGTCATTAAATTACTTTTTAATCAACTCACAAATAGGTAAAAAATATTTGTTTCATCCTTCATTCATTTTTTTTAAAAAATGGTGTAATGAATTGAAATGATTATTTCTTTTGTTACAAAAGGACATCTTGGTTAATTAGGATTATTCAATGGGTTGTGTCCCAATTAACTGACCTGATCCTACGTTAGCCTAAGTTGGTGGTCATGTTAAATTTAACCCAACCTAGTGACAACTTGAACTTGACCATGCCGAATATATGTTAAAGAAATTTGTCTTATTTTGACGTACTATTTTTATTAATTTATACTTTAATCAAATTTTTTATTTATTCTTACAATACTTTTGTAATATTCAAATTTTTTATTATTTTATTATTTATTATTTTATTAGCAAATATTTATTATAATTTTTTTAGAAAATATAATAATGTAACTCTCGAGTTGGGTTCCAACCATGTGCTAGTCGGGTTGGGTCAAGATTGGATCCAACTTAAACCCTAGGCCGAACACAAGAAAATCTAAATAAAAAAATAGAAGGATAAATAAATTCCATATTAAGAGAAATTTCAACCAAAGTATTTGCTAGTTGCCACTACCTACCACTAATTTCAAGGGCTAGAGGGTGGTTTTCATTCACTTCAACTTGTTTGTAGTTCTTTGATATAAAATGTATTTGGAATTTAGTAGGCATGCATGCCCTATTTATATGAAGCACGTGATAAGAAGTGTTATATTCGATAATGCTTTAAAACTAAGGGTTTCACTACTAGAAAATTACCATTTTCCGACGGGCAATTTTCGATGGATAGGAATCCGTCGAAATTTGCGACGGATTTTGCGATGGAAACATTTGCGACGGATTTTTCGACGGTTACAACTGTCAAAAATAAAAATAATAAATTATATAATTTGTTATATTATTATTTTATTTTTTGACGATTAGGAACGTCAATATTTCCGACATATATATATCCATTGCAATTTCTGACGAATGTTTCGACGGTTACAACCGTCTGAAATGAAAAAATAAATTATGTAATTTATTATATTATTATTTTGTTTTTCGACGATTAGGCACGTCGATATTTCCGACGGATACCCATCCATCGTAATTTTCGACGGATTTTTTGATGGTACGACTGTCAGAAATAAAAAAAATAAATTATGTAATTTTTTTATATTATTATTTAATTTTTCGATGATTAGGAACGTCAATATTTTCGACGGATATTCATCCGTCGTAAAATCCGCCGCAATTTCCGACGATCGTAACCATCGGTAAATGTATAATAATATAATATGAGGAGTATTTTATTAATATAATTAGCGACAGTTCAAATCGTCGTAATTTTTGACGGTTTCGACCGTCGGTAATAATTAACAACTGTTCAAACCATCAGTAAAATAAAAAATAAATATTATATATAACTAAATATAGTATTTTGTTTTTACAATTAAATCATTTTCGACGATCATAACCATCGATAATTAAAAATAATTAATATTTTCTTTTCCGACGGTCAGAACCGTCGGTAATTAAAATTTCATTATCTCCTTTTTTTTTCATTTTTCCGCTTTCTCATCTTACCACACACACACATATATATAATAACCCCTTTTTTTCTCCTCTGCTCTCTCCCTCCTCTCCCCCTCTCTCTCCCTCTCCCTTTCCTGGTTGACGAGCCTCCGACCGGACGTCAAGCGTCAACCGCCGACGACCCTCTCCCGCCGGCATCTCTCTCTCTGGATTGGTCGATGGCGTCTCTCTCTCTCCGGCAGCTTGGCGGCCGGATCGGTCACCTGGCGGCCGGATCGGTCGCCTGGCGGCCGAATTCGGCACCTGGCGGCCGGATCGGTCGCCTGGCGGCCGAATTCGGCACCTGGCGGCCGGATCGGTCGCCTGGCGGCCGGATTCGGCACCTGGTGGCCGGATCCAGCCGCTGGCGGCCGGCTAGGACGCATGGCGGCCGGATCCAGCCGCGGGCGGCGGGCCAGCCGCTCGACCGCTGGACCTCTGGCGGTCGGATCTCGGCCGCTGGCCTTCGGATTGCCCACTGGCGACCGCCAAAATTTTCGGCGATAGCAACTGCCAATATTTACTGCGGTCGACAAAATTGTCGAAAACTTCGGCGGTCGTGACCACCGAAATTTTCGACGGTCGTGACCGTCGAATTTTTGACGATTTCGTCGACCGCGGTGAATATCGACGGTTGTGACCATCGGAAATACGTCAAAATTTTTGGCGGTTCTTTCCCAACCATCGGAAATTGATTTGCGACGACCATTTTTTGGATGAATGCGATTCCGTCGAAAAAACCGTCGGAAATGACGTTTTCGACGGTTTTGAGGAAAATTACCATTTGTAATTCCCCTTTTTCTTGTAGTGTTTATTGGATGTGTAACACTTCTTTCGTGCAACTTTGTGCAACGCCCTCATCCAAACCGTCCATCTCAGTGAACGGTTTAGATTAATGCACTGCTGGAAGGAAAAAAAAGAAACTTCTTTTGTTGCTCCTCATTTCTCTTTCATTCCATATGCCTATCATCGCCAACCTCACGATCTACTCTCTATCATCCTCCTCCATGGCTGAAATAGCTACTGTGCACTCTCATTCCAGAAGCATAAGGAAGTTGTGCTCTCTTGTTTGAAGCCTAAGAAACAACTTCTGCTCTTGTCACTAACCTCGCCAAGTTTCAGAAAAGATAAACACAATAAGTTTGTGAATGGATAATCAAATAAAAAATATTTCTTCTTTACAATAATCGACCTCCATATGAGCTCCCACTATAACTACATTATCATAATGATGCACAAGATTCATTTAGCAATTCATCGAACTATTGTTGGAAATGACAAAGTAATACAAAAATAGATCCATCTTCTCGAGTGTCATCCTGTGAGACCACTTTTGTCTTTTGATTACCTCTTGTAAGTAAGAAGTGAATCACCCCTCTGCCCATATTGGCCTTGTTTGTTTCCAAATGGCAGCGACACCGAATCTGGAGGAGATGAACATTTTCTTTTTCTTTTCCCCTTCTTGCAGCACATTAATCTCGACCGCTCATTGAGATGGATGGTTGAGATAATGGGTGTTGCACAAGGTTGCATGAAAGAGGTGTCACACACCCATTATCAAACCATCTACCAATAAATATACTTGTCAATCTTAAAATTTTGTAAAATTTCATATTTGATGAATCTTTATAACAAATACAACCATGCATAACAGATTTATATATTATTAACATAATTTGATATAAGTATATATATCTTACATAATTATAATAAAATATTTTCTTATTCATTGTTCAATTGCAAAAGGAGGCTCAAAGTCCTAATACAAGTAGAAATATTACTAGATAAAGGACACAACTTTTAGTGGTGTTTACTACCTTACATTTTTACATTACCTAGTAACCTGCATTGTCTAACAGAAAAATTACCACCTATTAAATTACGCATTACCTTGTTTATTATGTTTCAAATAATCTTTTCAGCAATTTAAATGATACTATATAATTTTTACTAAAATATCTTTTATCACTATATTAAGTTAAATATTATACAATCCAACTAAAACTCAAATAATATTAATAAATTAAATAAATATAATTATATAAATATTTCATATCTTTTTTACCTACCGGATTGTCATTTCTAATTTAAACCGACTTATTGGATAAATGCCATCTTCATAATTCGACTCCATCTAGCCTATATTTATATCTTTGAGAAAGGACTCCACTGATGAAAAATCTTTGTTCACTAGGCACTTCTCATCTGAGATCAATGTGGACTATGGACAACTTCTTTTTACATGAATTTCCAAATTGTATATTCTCATAAACTCTTCCTCCCTATATTTATGTGCCAAGGAACCCCTAACAAAAAAATATAAAAAAGTAATGAATATTAGTCTTAGTGTATAAATCATAAATAAATTGTGAGAATATAAGAAAGCATGTCTTTTGATTTGACGTGACATATTTTGTTAAGATCTTAGGTAGCATTTGAAAATTTTATATGAATAGTTAAATTGACATATTAATTTGAAATATGTTTGTATGAAATAAAAATATATTAAAAATCATAGATAAGATTGGAAAAGTTGATATAATAGATTATTATTAATGGGTATGAATGAAATATAAAAATCATATATATATAAATATTTTATTAATGAATAAATATTGAAGATAAATTAAAACTTTATGTAATTTTTTTCTAATAATATTATTAAAATATGATAAATTATAAAGTATATTTAACAGAATTTTATATTTTTTGCTTGGAATGTCAAATAATAGATAATATTAAATTAATATTTTATATTACATATATTTATCTAATATATAAATATTTTATGGGAGGAATCTGAGAGAGAGAATTGCATGTTGTCTTTGAGGTTGATGTTGAATTATTATTGCACTACAAGAAACTGCCGAATAGCGATGCAAATTAACGTTATAAAATCAAGCAACGATACGTCGATGTCAATAGCGTCTCCACAACGATGACATTGGGTCGACAAAATGAGACGTTAAATGCCTCCCCATAGCTTCAATTTAACGTCACATTGACGTTACAAGGCATTGACGCTAAATGCGACGCCATCGAGACGACACTTCATCGCTATTATCACGCAAGAAAATGAGAAAATGTGCGATAGATTGTAGCGCTATATTGGTATCGCCAAAATGAGATGCTAGGTTAACGTCACTTTTTTTTGTGATGCTAAATCGATGCAAAAGAGGAGTCGATATGGGCGCCGATGACATGCGCTATATTGGTGTCGACATCGTTCGACACTAATTAGCATCAGAACAGGGAAAATTACACAAAATGCCCCCAACTTTAACATTTGCTCGGAGATACCCTCCAACTTCACTTTGTAACATGAATGCCCTTCATCTTCAAATTTGTTGCACGAAATTCCCTTCCAATTGGGAATACTTGATTTTTCAGTCGGTCCGCTGACGTGGCGATGCTCTCTCTCCGGAGGCCCCCCACGTCCGATGCTCTCTTGCGTGATGAAGAGAGCATCACCACGTCAGTGAACCGATCGGGAAACTGGGTATTTCCAGTTGCAAGGGCATTCCGTGCAACAAATTCGAAGATGGACGGCATTTGTGTTACAAAGTGAAGTTGACGGATATTGCTGAGCAAACATCAAAGTTGGAGTATTGTGTAACTTTTTCCAAATTTTGCGACACTAGATTAAAAGGCGACATTGGCATCATCGCCTTGCGCTCTTTTGACATCAACTTGGTGCGACACTAAGTTAACGTCACGGCTATATGTAGCATAGTTGATTGCAACCTACTATGAAACTATAAATCTCCCCTTATGCAACAAATTTTTAAGAATATTTCATGATTATTATGCTCTCAGAATACGGTAGGGCCATTGCATCATGGTGTGCCCCCAACTGATGATGACAGATTTGAACCGTGTAGTCTTAATAATTAAGAAGCTCTCCAAATTAATATCCTTGTAGTCAATTAATAACTCTTAATAGTTAATTAATTATTTATCATCTTTCCACTTTGTTAAGAACGAAGCTGACAATTTTTATTGAAGCCAATTATCAATTGTGATTGATGGATAACTGAAATCATTAATCAATAAGGAAAATAAGATGTTAACTAAACTGAAAACAAGATGTCAGTGGATCATTAATGCATAATTAGTAAATAAGATGCTAGTGGATCATTAATTCATAACATTAATTATTTTTTGTTTTTACTATAACTGAAAACAAGATGTTATTAATTGACTCATTAAATGTATTTACTAATAAAATAATGTGTTAATTAAAAGCTAATTAATTGCCTATAAAGTTTATTACGTCATTGGATCATTAATGCATAATTAGTAAATAAGATGCCAAAGGATCATTAATGCATAGCATTAATTAATTATGTGTTTACTATAACTGAAATAAGATGTCATTAATGGTCTCATTAAATGCATTTACTAATCAAATGATGTTAATTACAAGTTAATTAATTTCCTATTAAAGCTTATTAGATGAGAGGCTTATTAAAGCTTCATTTATTTTCCATGTGGCATCATTAGCGGCTTTGTACGTTTGTAATTAATTTTCAAATAAATTTCATGATTAATTAGCCTATATATATGCTATTTTTTTATTTTTTCTTTGATGATTAATCGACTAGTCTATGGGTGTTCACCGGGTTAGATCATTCCTTGAACCCGATGACTATGTAACATTTCCGACCAATGTGTGATATTGTCTGCTTTGAGCCTAACCCCGAATGCATAGAGGTTCACGCGGAGTGACTCTGATACCATATGTATCATTTTCGACTTGATATTGTTCGCTTTGGGTTTAAGCCCGCACAGTTTCTCAAAACGCGTCACATCTATACAATGTCATGTTCTCATATATACTCAGCAGCTCTCCTGTGATTTATGCATGCGACACTAATCCAAGGTATGTCTCATCGGGTCAGGTCGAACTCGACCTAACCCGAACTCACCTGAACATGGGTCGAGTACGAGTTGGATTTTTTCAACCCGAGTTGACCCGATCTGATCCGACCCAATTGAGCCAATTTTTTTTATTTAAACTTAAACTTATATTTGATTTAATTTTTTTTATAAACAATTGAAATAAAATAGTTTAGGTACAAAAAATAATATTAAATAGTTAGAAAACTTATTTTATATTTTAAAATAAAATAAATATAAATTAGTATAAAAAATAAAAAAATGGATGGTCGGATAGTCCGATCACCCGACCCGGATCCGAAACGGATTGGGTTGGGTGAGATTTGACCCCCCAAACCCCCTTATCTATTTTGACCGGGTCAAGTTTGTTCAAGGGTTTGAGTCCAATCCTACTCATGAACACCCGTAGACTAGTCCAATAAAACTAAAGTATGGAGGTTCATGGTTGGATTTTCTTTTCTTTTTCTTTTTTTAAGAGAAAAGTGGCATTGTTGGATTTATGGTGACATGACCATGAATCTCATTTGGCCTAGAAAATGAAGATTATAAAAGAGTAAATGATGATATTACAACCAATCAGAACAGTGACATTGTGAGTGATAGGGTGGTGAAGTGTGGTGTTATTAGAAAGTTCATATTTGGATAATAAATTATATAAGATGTGAGGTGGAGTAATGAAAGTCCATATTTGTTTAAAGTCATTTTACCCTTCATTATATATTTAAAGTATTTATAATTGTTAATTAAGGGGGAGCATGGGCCGGGACGACCGATCGCCCTCGTCCGCTTTGAATTTTTTCTCGACCCGAAGGATAATTGAGTCGGGACCGGATCTCATTTCTTTGAGACCCGGTCGAGTCGGGTCGGGACCAAATTCGAGTTTTACATCTCGATCCAGTTGCATATATTATATTAGTATTAAATTATTCTAAATAGTATATTTATGTTTAATTTAAATCAAAATTTATATTTTATTTGATATATAATGAGTAATAAATAATTATTTTACCACTTAATTTATTTTTCTCTTTTATTTTTTTGAACTATTTTATTCATCAATCTTAAAAAAAGATAAATTGGGGGAGAGAGAGGAGAAAGAGAGGTGATTTAATTTGGTAAGATTTCATTTGGTAATAAAAAAAGAAGTTAATTTAGTATAAAATTATCTATTCCTCCCTATTCCATCAATTTGATGAAATGAAAAATATGATGTTTGAAGGGTTTAATTATTCCACATCACCCCTCTTAACTTAAATAAAAATATAATTAAATATAATTTAATTAATTTCATTCCTCGATATCCCATCCACCCTAAAAACTTGCCATAATATAAGTTTTTTTTGCATAAAATAGTAAAAATCAATTGCTCCAAAAAAGAATTAGAGATCAAGCCACTCAGATAGGATCACGGCGCTGCGGCACACGGCGGGGTGAGGTCGGGATCCTCCATGGTGGCTCTGAACCATCCGGGGCAGACCTGACTGGCAGAAAAGTAGTCGTCCGGGCCGAGACGCTGGAAGACGCGCTGGAGGATGCTCCGGGGCAAGCGACGCCATGCGCGTGGGGCGTCGCCTTCGACATGGATTTGGAATTGTGGGGCGGCGCCCATCTGATTATTTCCATGCTCTGCCATCTCCATGGACGCCGGTTAAATAGCTGAAATTAATGCAATTATTTATTCTTTTATTCTTTTGTTTTCAAATTTGGATATTATGGTAATATTCAATGATATATTAATTTATGAATGTCTTTCACAAATTATTGTTTAAATATGGAAATACAGTGTAATATCACAACAATGAAATCAAAATATTTCATTAAAATTGATAAGTAAACATCATCTTTTTATTATTTTAAGAATGTGATGTAAATTACATCATTGTTAAAATCAATAGACCACATACAGATTTATCAACATTGATTTCTACAATAACTAACTAATATTCCCTTGACATATGAAAACAAGAAGTAAGATTCTACAAAATTAGTCATTTAAATACTCACACACAATTTCATCGTTATCATCTCTTTAATAGAGAGTATTGATATATCATTTGATGATAACTAATATTTCAAAACAACAAAAAATTATTTCTAATAAATTATAACTGCATATAACATGCAAAACAACAATGAAAACTTCAAAATATTCTTCAACGTGCACATATTCTAACTCTTTTTTGTGGGAGATCAATAGTCTTATATATAATGCATTTTCTGATGGCATTATCAACATTAGAACAATATTGATAAAAAAGGTATAACTTTAACAAAAACATGTATGGAAATTTTTATCTTTTTTTTGTTCTAGAAAATATTGTTACCATGACATGCATACTAATCATAAATTTATGATATCAACAAATTTTGATTTGTAGATCTTGTTGACCAAGATCAATCATTTCCTTGCACTTAAAAAATCAAATGATATAAGCTCGAAAGCCCTCTTCCCCTTTAGAACTTCACGTCAATATCTATATTAGGAAAAGGAACTAAGAGCTTCATCAGCAATATTCAAACGCGCGACACAAATTAATCTGCTGATAATCATTATCTTATCATACAAAAAATTGTGATAGTAATAGAAAAAAGATAAAAAAAAACAATTAATCAAATATTGTAGTTAACTACATTGCGAGTGTTATAATCTTGCTTCAAATTTATGCACAATATGAAAAAACCATACCTTTTATGTATTTCTCAGAATGAAATCAAAATCAAAATATGGAAATACAGTGTAATATCACAACAATGAAATCAAAATATTTCATTAAAATTGATAAGTAAACATCATCTTTTTATTATTTTAAGAATGTGATGTAAATTACATCATTGTTTAAAATCAATAGACCACATACAGATTTATCAACATTGATTTCTACAATAACTAACTAATATTCCCTTGACATATGAAAACAAGAAGTAAGATTCTACAAAATTAGTCATTTAAATACTCACACACAATTTCATCGTTATCATCTCTTTAATAGAGATTATTGATATATCATTTGATGATAACTAATATTTCAAAACAACAATAAATTATTTCTAATAAATTATAACTGCATATAACATGCAAAACAACAATGAAAACTTCAAAATATTCTTCAACGTGCACATATTCTAACTCTTTTTTGTGGGAGATCAATAGTCTTATATATAATGCATTTTCTGATGGCATTATCAACATTAGAACAATATTGATATAAAAAAGGTATAACTTTAACAAAAACATGTATGGAAATTTTTATCTTTTTTTTGTTCTAGAAAATATTGTTACCATGACATGCATACTAATCATAAATTTATGATATCAACAAATTTTGATATGTAGATCTTGTTGACCAAGATCAATCATTTCCTTGCACTTAAAAAATCAAATGATATAAGCTCGAAAGCCCTCTTCCCCTTTAGAACTTCACGTCAATATCTATATTAGGAAAAGGAACTAAGAGCTTCATCAGTAATATTCAAACACGCGACACAAATTAATCTGCTGATAATCATTATCTTATCATACAAAAAATTGCGATAGTAATAGAAAAAAAGATAAAAAAAATAATTAATCAAATATTGTAGTAAACTACATTGCGAGTGTTATAATCTTGCTTCAAATTTATGCACAATATGAAAAAACCATACCTTTTATGTATTTCTCAGAATAAAATGAAGATCTGAATTCTAATATTTTTCCCCTTTGTTGACAGCGCAAACCTCTCCTTGACAATTTGAAGACGGAGGAGAAGGATGACCTCATGGGTTTATATATAGGAAAAAAGTGAAAAAGTTTTTCATAAAAAATATCGCCACATGTTAAGCGACGACAATAAGGCAATAAATGCATAATTTAATTACTCTATTTGTATGCACATGTTCAATTTTAGTTGGTGGCACATATGTAAAGAAATGTTAAAATTATATATATATATTTTGTATATATATATATATATATATATATATATACATACATACATTTATATACATATATATATACACTAAAATGTGTTATTTTAAAACGAGTATACTAAATAAACTCACACTCTTTATTCTTAATTTATTAACTCATACAGGAAAAATTATCAAGTCTAATCTGACCTAAGTTGGCCTTCTTTGGATAGATCAAGTTTTTATCTTGAAGATCGACTATCAAATATCACTCGAAATAAAAAAAAAACTTTAAAATTATTGTAATTTTAGAATTTACTTGACCCAAATAATTACCACTTGAACCATACAATTTATTAAGAAAAATGATTACTTGTTCAAGCAAATATGATTAGTTATTTTTCAATCAACTTACAAATAGGCAAAAAAGACTTGTTTCATCCTTCATTTATTTTTTTTTTAAAAAAGTGTAATGATATGAAATGATTATATTTCTTTTGTTAAAAAAAGGACATCACATGTTAATTAGGATTATTCATTGGGTTGTTCATTGGGTTGTGTCTCGATTACCTGACCTGATCCTACGTTAGGGTAAGTTGGTGGTCATGTCAAATTTAACCCAACCTAGTGACAACTCGAACTTGACTAGGCTGAATATACATTAGAGAAATTTGTCTTGTTTCGATGTAATGTTTTTATTAATTTTAACTATATTTTAATCAATTTATTTTTATTTATTCTTACAATAATTTTGTAATATTCAAAAGTTTTTATTATATTCTATATTCTATTATTTATTATTTTATTAGCAAATACTTATTATAAAATTTTTAGAAAACATAATAATGTAAGTCTCAATTTGGGTTCCAACCATGTACTAGTTGGATTGGATCAAAATTGGATCGAACCCAAGATTGAATTGTAATATTCAAAAGTTTTTATTGTATTCTATTTTCTATTATTTATTATTTTATTATCAAATATTTATTATAAAACATTTAGAAAATATAATCATGTAACTCTCGGGTTGGGTTCCAACCATGTGCTTGTCGGGTTAGGTCAAGATTGGATACAACCCAAATTCTAGGCCTAACACAAGAAAATATAAATAAAAAATAGAAGGATAAATAAATTCTATATTAAGTGAAATGTCAACCAAAGTATTTGCCAGTAGCCACTACCTACCACTAATTTCAAGGGTTAAAAGGTGGTTCTCATTCACTTCAACCTTTTTTTATAGTTCTTTGATATAAAATATATTTGGGATTTAGTAGGCATGCATGCACAATTTATATGAAGCACGTGATAAGAAGTCTTATACTTGATGATGCTTTAAAAGTAAGGGTTTAATGAACGTGTAATGCCTATTTTGTGCAACCTTGTGCAACACCTTCATCCAAACCGTCCATTTCAGCGAACGGTCTAGATTAATGCACTGCAGGAAGGAAAAAAAGTAATGTCCTATGTTGTCGCCCCCAATCACCATCACTCTTCATTTATCTTTTGTTCCATATGCTTGTCATTGCCAACGTCGCGATCTCGGTCATCCGCTCACATCCTCCACCACGGCTGAAATTGTTGCTGTGCACTCTCATTCCACAAGCATAAGGAAGTTGTGTTCTCTCGTTTGAAGCCTAAGAAATAACTTCTGCTCTCTTCACCAACCTCGCCAAGGTTCAGAAAGGATAGACACAAGAATTATGTGAATTAATAATTTAATAAAACTTATTTCTTCTTTACAATACTTTACCTCCATATGAGCTCCCACTGTAACTAGTGACAAGATTCATTTAGCAATTCATTGAACTATTGTTAGAAATGATAGAGTAATACAAAATAGACCATATTCTCGGGTTGTAGAGGCGAAAAACATATTTTTGAGAAAATTGCTATGGATAATTAAATAGTTATTATAATTCATTATTTTTAATCATTCTTGGTCATATTGTTAATAGATCTGATCTCATCATATTTTTTAGATTTAATTTTGAGATTATTATTATTGTTATTATTATTTCATCAAATCATGTGATTTATCATAATATTGATCCAGTAGTTTTTCCCTTATTAGGTCCTTGATTAACCTAAATTGAATTATTAAATATAGGCTTTAGGGTAAAATGAAAACTGTTGAGTCTCCATGTTCTCCGATTGTCTCCATCGACCATATTATTATCGTATTGTATGGGGCAGATTGTATACCTAGAGGTTTGAGACATTATCCTTTAGGAAAACTATCGTTGTCCTGTGATGGTCATGGTCCCCTATCATCACGAATTATTGTTTAGCGTTATTATTGGAGGGTAGCTTGTGTGGCTTGATCCATCACTGGCCTACATAAAAGAGACATGGAGTTTTCCTAATTAACCGAGCACTCCCTATTGTATTGGATAATTCCAAAAATTGAATTGAATTGAATGGAAAGCTAATTTAATTGAATCATGGTCATTCGAATATTGGCTTTGACTGACATTGCCTCTGCCCATTGAATCGTATAGAAATTGTTATTGGTCAATGACCATTAATATTGATATTGAGATATTGTTAAATTGGATAGTGTCATTGTGATAAGGCATAATTGATTATTGTTAATTGTTAATTGATATTGATTGGTTTTCCAACTTCTTTCCTGATCCTCTACATTGATTTTTTACTATATAGATCTACTGATTTATGGAGCTCCTATCTAAGGCTGAGCACGATCCGGGTCAACCCGGACCGCACCGACCCGACAATCCGGGAAAATAACTCGGCCCGGATCTAATCCGGGCCGGGTCCGGGTCCGGGTCCGGGTCCAATAAATGGAAAATCCATCGGGTACCAAGTCAGGACCGGGTTTACAATCTAGATACCCGACCCGGATGATTAGTATATAAAAACCCATCTCCCATTCAATCTCATCATTTCACCATTTGCTTTTCTCTCTCCGTCCCTCGCCCTCTCCCTCTCTCTCACGGTAGCGGCGGGCCGACGGCGACTCCGACAACTCTCACGGCTATGACCACTCTCCCCTCTCCTAACTCCCTCTCTCTCTACTCGGCCTCCAGGCACCGGGATCCGACACCTGGCAGCCGGATCGGTCCGTCAGGTGCCGGATCAAAATTTTTTTTACCCGGTATAATTTGGGTCGGATCGGGTTTGCTTAAACCCGGACCCGGTCCCGGGTTTGCTCAGCGTTACTCCTATCCTATTATTTCATCTAGTGCTCTATTGCTTATTGTATCATTTTGTTATTAATTTATTAAGCATTGTAGATTATTGATTATTATTATGGTTAGACTCTACGTACTGAGTATTTTTATACTCATAGATTTTCCCCTGCATCTGGATTCATGCAGGTGAGTTAATGAAAATTCTATCCAATTTGACTCAATGACTTTTTATTATTTTAACTTATAAAAAGATTTGAATCAAATAGACTTTTTTATTCTCTTAAAATTTCTTAACATATTTTTATAATATTTAAGTGTTTTTAAAATATTTTATATTTTATTACTTTATTACGAAAAAATTAACATAAAAATTGTTGAGCAACCTAATGTCATCTTAAGTTGGGTTTGAAATTATTTTTACCTACTGGTTGGCTTAGGTCGATTTTTTGTCCGATCTCACCCACGAACAACACTAGCCCTAACACAAGAAAATATAAATAAAAAATAAAATGATATTTAAATATTAAGTCAAGAGAAATTCTAGTCCAACCATGCGCCACCACCCTACCACTAATCCGAAGTGTTAAGCTTAATTCTCGTTCACTTCAACTTCTTTGGTTCTTCGATATCAATTGTATTTAGGGTTTAATGAGGGTGTGATACATTTTTTATATGAAATGAGTGATTGTTTGTAATAAATTTTCCATTAGCTATAATTGTTGATAGTATAAAAGCATTTCAAACAAGTTAAATTAATTATTAAATAATTGTCAAAATAGACTCATAGTTATTCATAATAGTAAGACAAGTACATATCTTTTAACTCATAACTTTGTCTAGTATTTTTTGTTTAGCATTATTTTGGAGTTATTGGTAACTAGACAAAATTAATCTCATATTTTTTAGCCAACAAAAAACATAATCAATCTCCTAATGAAAATGGGTTATAGAATATTGACAAAATGAAATCCTTTGGATCCTCCCCTCATGGCCATAATTAGGAACTAATCTAAAGCTAAACTGCAATATTGTTTTTTTCTCCATGAAAAAAAGCTAAAGCAAACGAATTAGTAAAGATTCTAACATGACGGATTATTAAAAAGTCTAAATGTATATCTTATCAACTTATGATAATCAATTAATAATCATTTCTCTTGAACTCGACATTATATATTCATTTGCTATATTACTTGAGTGATTAGTACTTTGCGAACATTTAACTTTGCTATTTATTATATATGCATCGGTCATCACAATTGCATATTGTCTTTGAGGTTCCTCATTCATGTTGAATTGTTATTGATTGCCTGGCACATATATGTAGCATAGTTGATTGCAACCTAAAACGAAACTATGATTATCATATCATACAAATATCCCCTTATGCAACAAGACTTTCATATCTATATTGATTATGCTCTCCAATATGGTATGTCCCAAATGATGATAGATTTGAATCTAATATGGTGTAGTCTTAATAATTAAAAAGCTTTCGAAATAAAATCCTTATAGTCAATTAATCATTTTAAATAGTTAATTAATTATTCATCATCTCTCCAGTTTGTTAAGAACGAAGATGACAAGTTTTATTGAAGCCAATCATTAATTGTGATTGATGGATAACTAAAATTGTTAATTAATTTACTGACAAGATTGAAAATATGTTAATTAAACTGAAAACAAGATTGCTGTGGATCATTAATGCATAATTAGTAACTAAGAATCATTAATTCATAACATTAATTAATTATATTTTTACTATAACTGAAAACAAGATTTCATTAATTGGCTCACTAAATGTATTTAATAATAAAATAGCGTGTAATTAAAAGCTAATTAATTGCCTATAAATCTTATTAGATGAGTGGATCATTAACGCATAATTGATGCCAGAGGATCATTAACTAATAGCATTAATTAATTATGTTTTTACTGTAACTGAAAATAAGATATCATTAATTAGCTCATTACTAATAAAATGATGTGTTAATTAAAAGCTAACTAATTTCCTATTAAAGCTTATTAGATGAGAGGCTTATTAAAGCTTCATTTATTTTCCATATGGCATCATTAGTGGCTTTGTACGAGCATAACTAATTTTCTAATAGCATGGATAACTAAAATTGTAACTGAATTTGTTAATTAATTTACTGACAAGATTGAAAATATGTTAATTAAACTAAAAACAAGAAGCCAGTGGATCATTAATGCACAATTAGTAACTAAGATGCCAGTTGATCATTAATTCATAACATTAATTAATTATGTTTTTACTATAACTGAAAATAGTATTTCATTAATTGGCTCACTAAATGTAGTTAATAACAAAATAGTGTGTAATTAAAAGCTAATTAATTGCCTATAAAGCATTAATTAATTATGTTTTTACTGTAACTGAAAATAAGATATCATCAATTGGCTGATTAAATGCATTTACTAATAAAATGATGTGTTATTTAAAAAGCTAACTAATTTCCTATTAAAGCTTATTAGATGAGAGGCTTATTAAAGCTTCATTTATTTTCTAGGTGGCATCATTAGTGGCTTTGTACGAGCATATTAATTTTCTAATAGCGTGACTAATTAGCCTATGTATAAGTTAATTATTTTATGTTTTCTTTGATGTTTAATCGACTAGTCCAATAAAACTAAAAGGTATAGAGGATTCATTGTTGGGTTTATTTTTTTAAGAGAAGAGTAGCATTCATTGCAAGATTTTTGCACATTATAGATAAATTTATCGGAAATTTCATGATATTCGTCAAAGTTTTATTCGCCGGTATTTTGAAAGAATTTTTGTTGCCATCGAAAAGATTACGAAGAATTTTATTCCTTAAAAAATTATCCATCGGAAATCTTCACTTGTAGTGATTCATCTATTGTTGGGTTTATGGTAACATGCTTTTACTATAGACCATGAATCATTGGAACAAAGGCTTTGTACCCTATATAATTATATTTTGAAGATATAAACCTCGAAAAATTTGGAGTTATATTTAAATTATTAAAAAGGTATAAATAAGAATGAATTGCTTCATGGACTAAACTTTCATTTGACATTGGTCTATGTTCCCATAATATTTACACTAAGATGTTAATATAAAAGCTATAAATAATTCTCTTATCTTTCTAGAGCATAAAAAATCACCTCATTTGGACAATCATATAAAAAGTTATGCTAAACAAAGTGAAGGTTGACACGTTCTCTTTGAAGTTGATATTTTTATGTATTGAATTTGTATTTAATCTTTGATTACTTTATCAATATATTTGGGATAAGATATAAACATGAAATTTGTTGGTAATGTTGCTATCTTTCTAAGAATAAAAAACATCTCATTTGAATACTCATATAAAAAGTTATGAATAAAAGAATAAAAGTAAAAAGAAAAAAGTTTAATTTGAAATGAGCAACTTTATGCACTGAACTCTGAATTAATATTCGATTATGATATATTAGATTTTTTGTGAATGATGAATATCAAAATTGTAGAAAATTCTGATAGCTTTCCATTAAATAAAAAAATCATCTCATTTGAATAATTGTGCAAAAAAAAACTATAATTAAAATTGTGCAAGATGGTCGAAGCACCGGTCGACCGGTCAAGTACACCGATGGGTCAGCACACAAAATTCAAAAATAAAGCAGTTATGGTCAGCAGAATGTCGATATGATGTCAGACCGATCGACTGATCAACACAAGAAACGCCGAAATCGATCGTAGAACTCACCAACGGTCATATTTTCAAACGGCTATGTGGAGCGATTGACCGATTGAGGTAGTGCGATCGATCGTTCAGCACGCAGAATGCACTATAATGATCATATTTTGACTCAAAAAGTGAAAAATAAGTCCCATAACTAAATGGAGTTAAGACTGAATGTGGACCCAAAGATGAAGGAATGAATAAGACTTCAAGGAAAAGTGGGAAGAACATTTGTGAAGTCCATTTGAGTTTCAAGTTGCAAATCTTTTAATTTTTTCTCTCGTACTTTTGTGTGAGATTCCAAATTGTGAAAGAGATATTGTGTAACACTCAGATTTTTTTCTTTTGCCTGTGCAGAAGGCTATCTCGGCGACGTCACTCAATTCTATACCCTAACTTTGACCAGTTAACAAACTGACTTACATAAAAGAAAGACTAATTTCCAACATTCTATTATAATATGCGGAAGATATTTATACCATATCTAATAACTTGTGGGTTAGGGCCCACGTCTATATAATAATGGACCCTATATCCATGCGCATGTTACCCGTCAGAGAAGTCACCAATCATCTCACCATCGCCATGACGATTACCTGTATGGATCCAAATATAGAGGTAAAGCACAATGAGATAACTCAGTACGTAGGGTCACCCAGACTTTATGAACCATGGTCAATATCAATACTACAAATAAATAATTATTCATAACAATATATAATTGGTCAGAATAGATAACATTTAACGATAATCAATAAATCATAAATAATTTGACTAGTCATAGTAATGATCCATATCATCAATTATTGATTATCAATATCTATTCAATTCAATTATCTTAAATCAATTATGAATCGACCATAGGTCGGTGAATGCCACAATAAACAATTTCAATTATCATTTCTATTAATAATTTATCTATTCAATTTTTCATCATCCACTAGGGAGTAACAATTCAATTCAATCAATAAATTCAATTTAATTAAGAAAACATCCATCGACCATAATGGTCTCCATCGACCACAATGGTCCTCCATCGATCACAAGGATCTCCATCGACCACTAGGACCTCCATCGACCAATAGGACATCCATCGACCATAAAGGTATCAATCGACCACAAATGTCTCTATTAACAATCGACTCCATGAGCTTCTTTCGACCCAATGGGCCTCAATCGACCACAAGGGCCTCCATTAACTATGATGCATCAACAATAGATTCCATGAGCATCTATCGACCTAATGGGCCTCAATCGATCACAATGATCTTTATTAACCACGAGGGTCTCTATCGACTATAACAACATTTATCGATCATAAGACCTCAATTATCAATTTACAATTCCATAATAGCAATTTTCCATATCATCACTTGGACGATGCACAACTAATATTAATAATTCCATTATTTATTAATTTATGCCAATTGAACAATAGGTCATTAATCCATAATCAATTATTGTTAATTAGCATATTACAATTATAATTGATGAACATTAATCAACATAATAATCACAATCAATTGACTAATAAATCAATGCTATTAAATAATGCAATTAACCTCAATTGTTTAAAAATATATTTTAAACCCTCAAAATCCAGCCCGCATTAGAACAAACTCGAGCCAGTTTATCTATTTTATTTTCTCCAATTTTCATATCATAACCCGGGCCATATTGGCTCGATTCTAATCCATTATCAACGAGTCTTTGAAACTCGGTGCCGGGTAAGCCGGAACCCAGTTCGGTTCTATGATCTAATCTCTCGTTGCACTCGGATAAGAGGACCTGGGCGACGCCTATGGGAACCCAAACCAGGTTCATGGAACTCGGTCTGGTTCCTACTATAATTCAGTCTGGATTATGTTGAACTCGGGCCGGGCAGAACAAAATCTGGAGCCGAGTTCTATCGTCATCAGAAAATTATGTTTCTGATAACTTCCGATCATCCTATATATGACATACGATATCTAATAGATGTAAACAATGTATAATGTAATCTCTATAAAATGGAAAAGAGTTCGGGATCCATATCGTGGAGAACCGACGCCATGGGGATCCTCCTATGCACCTCGAGTTGGTTGAAAAATTAACTCTGCACAAATGCCAAATTTTGACCAACAATTACTCTCAATTATTTTCCTTTGTATATTCCTTTTTTCCCTGGTCGAAACATTCCATAGAAAAATTTTCCTATCGAAAAATCATAAATAAACAAAAAATTATTATTATTATTATTATTTTCTCACATGCATTCTCTCTCATGATAGCACACGTCTTTTTTTTTTAAGTTTAGCCGTGACTAACTCCTTATTTATAGAATTTATAAATCATTAATTTAACTCTAATTATAATATCTAATCCCACTCAGATTTAATCCTCTACTTAATCTATTTAACTAATTTAATTTCATTCTAATAATTAAATAGATTAATTCCAAAATTAATTAAATAATCCCATCACTAATCAAACTCCTCTCCAATTTTCCTTTATTTTTGGAATTATTTAATTCCATAATATTTTATTATCTAGTTTTTGGATTAAAATAATTATTATTTTAATGGTTGAAATATTTCAAAGCCGTAAAACTCTCGATCCTTTTCTATTTATAAGTTCTATGTCCATTAGGCTTTCTTTTGGATCTTAAATCCAATTGAAATTCCCAATCTTAATCTAATTATAATTCCTACTCCCAATAGGACTTAATTTCTTTCAATCCATCAGACACTGTAATTGAATTATAAAATTACTATATTACCCTTAATAAAATCGTGGGATGTTACATATTGTGAAGTGTTCTTGTGATATTATAATAGTTGTTTAGCTTTTGAGTGAAAAGATGTTATGTTTTACTATGGCCGAGTAAAATCGGGTTCAGGTCCGGGTCCACCGTGACCCGATCCCGACTCGGTTTTGGTCGGGTCTAAATTTTTTAGACTCGGTACCGGTACCGGGACCGGGTCGGACCCGGTAAATCAGGAATAAAATCGGATCCAAATAATTATTGAAAATTTTAAAAAATATAAAAAAGTTTATACAATTAATAAAACCAAATCATAATTTGATTAAATAAACATCAAATTAGCTTAAGATTACATCAATCTATCATATAATAAGTCAACAAAATTATTTTTAAACATTTCAAAAGAAATGTCCATCAAATTAATAAATAATTAGAATTAGTAGCATAATTATAATCTTATTATTGTTATAACCGGGTCGGGTCACGGGTCGGGTTTCCATACATTTGACCCGGTCCCGACTCGGATCCATCGGGTTTTTTATTTTTGTGACCCGATATAAATCGGGTCGGAAATATTTCTCGGATAACCGGGTCGGTGCGGGCCGGGTTGACCCGAGCGAAGAAAAATGAGTGAAAACTTACGTGTGAAAGAGGTGTGTCTTACCTCTTAAAACGAAGAAAATATTAGAATTGTAAAATGTTTCTTCCTTGTCCCATTTTGAACAAAGGACGGATGTTAATGAAATTTTCGACAATTTCGAAGTTGAGAAGTCGAAGCAGAGACGTAGGTTAAAGTATGGTCAAACCTCGTCAATAAATCACCGTGCAACATTTATTTTTTTCTTCTCTTTCTATTCTATTATGCATGTGAGTTTGATTGCTATTGTGTCGATTTAAATAATGAGGAATCAATTTTAGGCTTCCGTCATAATTTTTATAATAATTCTACGTGAATCTCATTTGGCCTAGAAAACGATGATTATAAGAGAGTAAATGATGATATTAGAATCAATCATAAACACCAATTTTATAACGTGACTGAAAGAAACTTGTGATAATATAATTTTTTTTCGCATCGAATAGTAAATATCAAGCCACTAGATCAGATAATTATTTGCAAATAAAAACAGGTGTAATATTATAAGTTTTAAAATGTTGTCCAATGGCAACTCCATATGCAGATACACCATTAATCCCACTAAGTTCTACACAGGATGAAAGCTGCATTTCTGTACATTTCGAAACAGGGCACTCGCCGGCGGCACAAGGCGGTCACGGCCTTGGATTCGGCGTGACCCATATCAGCTCGCTGCGCCCGTCACAACCGCGCCTTGGCAGGATCAGAGTCGTCTCGTCGGTGCGCAACGAGTACACGACCATCCAGTTGTACACGTCCAGCTTCACGTCCGGGAAGCCATCGGACGGCAAGGACCGAGATGTGCCGCGCCCCAAGAAGAGAAGGTGCCCGAGGACGGACTTGTCCACTTCCATCTCCTCCGATATCGTATCTCCTTCGGAGTCGCCGGCGTCGTCAAGCTCGGGGACCTCCGCGGCAGTTTCCGGGGGAGCTGCGTCGTTGCATGACCACTCGACGTCGATCAGGACTGGAATCCAGCGGGGCCGATGCTTGTCCAACTTGAAGACCCTCGCGTAGTTCCGCAGGTTCAGCGCGTTCTCCACCAAGAGGAGCTCGCCGAGGGATTCGACCAGGTACTTGTCCACCGCCGGAGGGACGTTATATTCGGCGCAAGATGCGCCCGCCTCCATCCTCCTGACCCTAGGACTCGGAGCACCCTCGAACACGGTGAGGCTGTTGTCTGCTTCCAAAGCGTAGAAGCATCCGCCATGGTGCACCAGATCGAGGTACCCCTCCTCCATGTCGCAGTCCGCCACGAGCACCCACCTCATATTGGCCAGCCTGCACACGACCAACCTTTTCTTGCCGACGACCGTGGCGACGGCGCAGCTGGGATCCGACGGCACCGACGACAAGATGGCCATCGTGAATCCCGGGTGCCGATGCCTGCGCTGCGCCGGCGTGAGGTTCACGAGATCCTGCGGTGGCGCCATGTCCCTCGGCATGTGGGTTGGGAGGTAGACATACGCCCCGTGCATCATGTTGAGGATGCAGACGATGCCACCTCTTTGTTCGAAGAGGAGCCAGCCGCGGGTGGCGGCTCGGCACACGGCAGGGTCGAGCTCGGCGACGGGTATCTGGTAACGGTTGCAGTCGACGAGGCAGTGGAAGCGCGTGTTCTCGGTGGGGCGGTGCGAGAGGAGGAGGAGCGTGGGGAGAAGGGTGAGGTCGGGATCCTCCATGGCGGAACTATCCGGTGCAGACCTGACTGGGAGAAAAGTAGTCGTCCGGGCCGAGACGCTGGAAGACGCGCTGGAGGATGCTCCGGGGCAAACGATGCCATTCGCATGGGGCGTCGTCTTCGACTTGGACTTGGACTTGGGCGGCGCCCATCTGATTATTTCCATGCTCTGCCATCTCCATGGACGCCGGTTAAATAGCTGAAATAAATGAAATTACTTATTCATTTATTCTTTTGTTTCTAAATACCTGAATATTAAGTTGATATTCAATGATATATTAATTTATGAATGCCTTTCACAAATTATTGTTTAAATATGGAAATACAGTGTAGTATTTTAATTATAAATGTCTGAAATTAATGTAATTATTTCTTCATTTATTCTTTTGTTTCCAAATTTAGAGACTTTGATGATATCCGTGATGTATTAAATTACTAACTGCTTTTATAGTACATGTTTAACTATAGAAATACAATGTTGTGCTTTAATTATAAATGCCTGAAATTAATGCAAATATTTAATCATTTATTCAATATATGCTTATTGTTTTTTTTTCCAAAGATATATTATATGATGTACTAAATAGTTGATAGCTTTCATCATGTTTAAATATGGTGATACGATGCATTACTTAGACTGTAAGCACAATTAATCCAGCAATTAGTATGAAATTATATTATTCTTTTAAAAATTCATTTTTTCGATCAAGTATTCTTAAGGATTAAGAGAGCACCGAATATATTTGGAAAGACAAGTTCTTTTAGTTGTATCTTATCGATCATAATGTAAACAATAGAACCCCAATAACAATATTCATTTATAAGACAACTTGAAAACAATATTCTCATGAAAACAATATTCTCATGAAATGATCATAATTATTCTCATGACAACTTGAAAACAATATTCATTTGAAAAATTACATTTAAATCTATTTATTAAATTGAGAATTAAATGTAAAAAAGTCAAAATGAGAGACTTCTAGATGAAGAATGAACTTGTGAGAGAGATAATCTACAAGAGAAAATATGAAAAGTGGATTTATAAGACTAATTGTTAGCAAACTCACTTAAATACTATATAAGATAGTGATCCGTGTCACCTAAAGTAACAATTATTGGTCAATCTAAAATATCAGCATGCTCACTCTACGCAAAAAGTACACTTTTTTACATGCTAATAATATTGTAAAGAAACATTTGAACCAGAAACTTAAATATCATAATTTATAAAATTTTAAATCATAAAAGATTAATATGTGGAATCTATAGCTATCATAACAATGAAATCATAATATTTCATTAAAATTGATAAGTAAACATAATCTTTTTATGATTTTAACAATGTGGTGTAGTCTTACATCATTGTTTAAAATCGATAGACCACATATAGATTTATCATCATTGATTTCTAGAATAACTAATGTTCCCTTGACATATGAAAACAAGAAGTAAGATTCTACAAAATTAGCCATTTAAGTGAATGTGTGCTAACACACAATTTCATCATCATCACCATCTCTTTAATGGAGATTATTGATATATTATAACTACATATAACATGCATCATCAACATTAGAACACTATGTATTATAACTAATGCATCATCTCTAATAAATTATAACTACATATAACATGCAAAGCAACAATGAAAACTTCAAAATATTCTTCAACGAACACATATTCTAACTCTTTGAGATCATATTAAAGTCTTATATATAATACATTTCTAATGGCATTATCAACATTAGAACACTATGTATTGATATAAACAAGGTATGCTTTTCCTAAAAACATGTATGGAAATTTTTATCTTTTTTTCCTGGAAATTTTTTTTACCATGGCATGCAAACTAATCATAAATTTATGATATCAACAAATCTTGATATGTAGATCTTGGTTATCAAGATCAATCATTTCCTTGCACTTCAAAAATCAAATGATATAAGCTCGAAAGCCCTCTTCTCTTTGAGAACTTCACACCAATATCTATATTAGAAAAAGGAACTAAGAGCTTCATTAAACATATTTAGACATGGGACACAGATTAATATGCTAATAATGACCTCAAATCTTTATTTGATCATACAAAAATTGTGATATTGATAGAAAAAAATATAAACAAAAATAATTCATCAGATATTATAGTTAAATACATTGTGAGTGTGATAATCCCGCTTCAAATCTATGCACAATATAAAAATATCATACCTTCTATGTATTTCTCAGAAGAAAAAGAAAATGAAGATTTGAATTCTAATATATTTTCCCCTTTGTTGACGGCGCAAACCTCTCCGTGACAATTCAAGACGGAGGAGAAGGATGACCTAATGGGTTTATATATAGAAAAAAAAGTGAAAATTTTTTTCATAAAAATATCGCCACATGGTAACCTGAGGTGACGACACCAAGAAGGCAATAAATGCATAATTTAATTACTCTATTTGTATGTGTTTGTTCAATTTTAGTTGGTAGCACATATGTAAAGATATGATAAAATTATATATATATATATATAATGTGTTATTTTAAAATAAGTATACTAAATAAAATCAGGCTCTTTTATTCTAAATTTATTAACACATCAAGGAAAAATTATCAAGACTAATCTAACCTAAGTTGACCTTCTTTTGATAGAAGAAGTTCTTTTCCTGAAAATCGACTATCCAATATTACTCGAAATAAAAAAATATTCAAAACTAAAGTAATTTTACAATCTACATGACCCAAACAATTACCATTTGAAACTAATAATTTTGTTAAGAAAAATCATTATTTGTTCGAGCAACTAACATTAGCTAGTTTTCAATCAACTCACAAATAGGCAAAAAAGATTTGTTTCATCCTTCATTCAATATTTTAAAAAAAAGTGTAATGAATTTGACAAGGATGAATATATGTTAGAGAAATTTGTTTTGTTTTGACATAATATTTTTAGTAATTTAAACTATATTTTAATTAATCTATCTTTATTTATTCTCTTAATATTTCTTACAATACTTTTGTACTATTCAAAAGTTTTTTTATTATATTCTATTATTTATTATTTTATTATCAAATATTTATTATAAAACTTTTAGAAATTATAATAATGTAACTTTCGGGTTGGGTTCCAACCATGTGCTAGTCGGGTTAGGCAACCCAAACCATAGGCCTAACACAAGAAAATTTCTATATTAAGAGAAAATTTCAACCTAAGTATTTTCCAGTTGTCACTACCTACCACTAATTTCAAGGGTTAAAGTGTTTGGATGAAGTGGGAACTTTCGTATAAAACAATGTATGCTGCCAACGACTGACATATCCGTCGTTGTTTCTTCTTCGTTCTGATGCTGCTGCTGCTCGATATTTGTATTGCGCACTGAATGCCATCGAGTTGCGGCATTATAAGTCGCTCGTTTGCACTGATAGAACGACTTTTTGAAGGTCGAAATCCTTTAGTAATTTGCGACCTCCATTCTAACATTTTTAAGTAGGAACGTTCACATGAATGAATATGCTGCATCGCTCAGGAGGTTGAAGGCATTGTCTGAGCGCGTTGAGTGAAGAGATTACATCCTTTTGGAGGACGGAGAACCTTGAAGCACCACCCCAGAATGTTGATCGCCGTCATCGCAACAACGGTCGAACACGCCTGGAGGATGACTGCGAACAAGAAATGACTCGCAAACCAAGAAACTCAAAGAAGGGATATGAGGGGCAAGTCGATGGAGGGGAAGGCAGGCATTCCATACCTCAGCTGTTGTAGCCGCCGTTCGTCGTGTAGTGATGGTCGATCATCGGGTGGCGCTTGCAAAGTTAGGGCTTCGAAGCGTTGGGACAAAGATTTTTCACATGAGGAGGGGAAGCAACACGTGGTTACGAGGTGAGGGAAAAGCATCACGTGGGTTACGAGGCGGAAGTTCCGAGCGCGCGGCATAACGTTTTCACACGAACTTTGGGCATTGACCGAAACTTAAGTTTCGATCGGGCCCATCCAAAAAAAGGTCGTGTTTGGTAGAACTTGGACAAATTCTTGCCCAAGTTCTCATACCAAACACAATCTTAAAATTTGTTAACATACTTTTGTAATATTAAAATATTTTTAAACTATTTTATTTTTTATTACTTGATTACAAAAGAAAATTAATATAAAAAATATGGAGCAACCTAATGTCATCTTGAGTTGGATTTGAAATTATTTTTCCTATTGGTGGATTGGATCAATTTTTTTATCTGATCTCACCCATGGACAACACTAAACCTAACACAAGAAAATAAAAAACAAAAAATAAAATGATACATAAAATTTGAGTTAAGAAAAATTTGAGTCAAACTATGCACCACCACCCTACCACTATTTCAACTTCTTTGGGCTCTTTGATATCAAATTGTATTTATGGTTTAATAAGTGCGTGATACATTTTTTTTTATATGAAACGAGTGATGGTTTGTAATAAGTCTTTCGTTAACTATAATTGTTTATAGTACAAAAGCATTTCAAAACAAGCTAAATTAATTATGAGATAATCATCAAAATAGACTCATAGTTATTCATAATAGTAAGACAAGTACATAGACTCATAGACTCAAAGTATAATTGTTGCATATTTTCTTTGAGGTTGATGTTGAATTGTTATTGATTGACTCACGCATATATGTAGCATAGTTGATTGCAACCTACAACAAAAACTATGTTTATCATATTGTACAAATCTTCCCTTATGCAACAAATTTTAAAACTTTCATATGATGGATTATGCTCTCCAATATGGTAGGGTCATTGCATATCATGGTGTGCCCAAACTGATGACGATAGATTTGAACCTAATATGGTGTAGTCTTAATAATTAAAATGCTCTCCAAATTATGTTCCTTATACTCAATTAATCATTTTAAATAGTTAATTAATTATTCATCATCTCTCCAGTTTGTTAAGAATCAAGATGAGGAGTTTTATTGAAGTCAATCATTAATGGTGACTGATGGGTAACTGAAATTGTTAATCAATTTACTGACAAGATTGAAAATATGTTAATTAAATTGAAAACAAGATGCCAGAGGATCATTAATGCATAATTAGTAAATAAAATGACAGTTGATTATTAATTCATAGTATTAATTAATTATGTTTTTACTATAACTGAAAACAAGATGTCATTAATTGGCTCATTAAATGTATTTACTAATAAAAAATGTGTTAATCAAATGGTAATTAATTGCTTATAAAACTTATTAGATGCGTGGATCATTAACGCATAGCATTAATTTATTATGGTTTTACTATAACTGAAAATAAGATGTCATTAATTGGCTCATTAAATGCATTTACTAATAAAATGATGTGTTAATTAAAAGCCAACGAATTTCCTATTAAAGCTTATTATATGAGAGGCTTATTAAAGGTTCATTTATTTTCCATGTGACATTATTAGTGTCTTTGTAAGTGCATAATTGATTTCTAATATCATGATTAATTAGGCTATATATAAGTTTATTATTTTATTTTATTTTTTGATGTTTAATGGACTAGTCCAATAAAATCAAAAAGGCACCGACGATTCATTGTTGAGTTTATTTTTTGTAAGGGAAGAGCAGCATTCTCTGCAAGATTTTTTCACCTTACCCACGGATTTATCGGAAATTTCACGATATTCGTCGAAGTTTTGTACTCCGAAATTTCGGAAAATATTATCAAAAATTACAAAGAATTGTATTCCGTAAAAAATTATCCATCGGAAATATTTTATGGTAACATGCTTTGACTATGGACCATGAATCTCATTTTGCCTAGAAAATGATGATTACAAAAGAGTAAATGACGATATTACAACCAATCAGAACACCAATTTTACTGCTTGACTGAGAAACTTGTGGTGATATAAGTTTTTGGCATCGAATAATAAAAATAAGTTGCTCCAAAAAAGATTTAAAGGTCAAGCCACTGAGAATTATTTGCAAATAAAAGCAGGTGTAATATTATAAGTTTTAAAATGTTTCCAATGGCAACTCCATTACATCATTAATCCCACTAAGTTCTACGCAGGAAGAAATTAAGCTGCACAGCCTGCACTTCTGTACATTTCGAAACAGGGCACTCGCCGGCGGCACAAGGCGTTCACGGCCTTGGATTCGGGGTGACCCATATCAGCTCGCTGCGCCCGTCACAACCGCGCCTCGGCAGGATCAGAGTCGTCTCGTCGGTGCGCAACGAGTACACGACCATCCAGTTGTACACGTCCAGCATCACGTCCGGGAAGCCATCGGACGGCAAGGACCGAGATGTGCCACGCCCCAAGAGGAGAAGCCGCCCGCGGACAGACTTGTCCACTTCCATCTCCTCCGACATCGTATCTCCTTCGGAGTCGCCGGCGTCGTCTGGCTCGGGAACCTCGGGGGCAGCTTCCGGGGGAGCTGCGTCGTTGCTTGACCACTCGACGTCGACCAGGACGGGAATCCAGCGGGGCCGATGCTTGTCCAGCTTGAAGACCCTCGCGTAGTTCCGCAGGTTCAGCGTGTTCTCCACCAAGAGGAGCTCGCCGAGGGATTCGACGAGGTACTTGTCCACCGCCGGAGGGACGTTATATTCGGAGCAAGATGCGCCCGCCTCTATCCTCCTGACCCTAGGACTCGGAGCACCCTCGAAAACGGTGAGGCTGTTGTCTGCTTCCAAAGCGTAGAAGCATCCGCCATGGTGCACCAGATCGAGGTACCCCTCCTCCTTGTCGCAGTCCGCCACGAGCACCCACCTCATATCGGCCAGTCTGCACACGACCAGCCTATTTTTGCCGACGACCGCGGCGACGGCGCAGCTGGGATCCGACGGCACCGCCGACATGATGGCCATCGTGAATCCCGGGTAGCGGTGCCTGCGCTGCGCCGGCGTGAGGTTCACGAGATCCTGAGGCGGCGCCATGTCCATCGGCTTGTGGGTCGGGAGGTAGAAATGCGCCCCGTGCATCATGTTGAGGACGCATACGATGCCACCTCTTTGCTCGAAGAGGAGCCAGCCGCGGGTGGCGCCGCGGCACACGGCGGGGTCGAGCTCGTCGACGGGTATCTCGTAACGACGGTGGTCGACGAGGCAGTGGAAGCGCGCGTTCTCGGTGGGTCGGTGCGAGAGGAGGAGGAGCATGGGGAGAAGGGTGAGGTCGGGATCCTCCATGGCGGCTCCGAACCATCCGGGGCAGACCTGACTGGCAGAAAAGTAGTCGTCCGGGCCGAGACGCTGGAAGACGCGCTGGAGGATGCTCCGGGGCAAGCGATGCCATTCGCGTGGGACGTCGTCTTCGACTTGGACTTGGACTTGTGGGGCGGCGCCCATCTGGTTATTTTATGAACGTCTTTCACAAATTATTGTTTAAATATGGAAATATTGTTTAAAATTAGTCATTTAAGTGCTCACACACAATTTCATCATCATTTTTTTAATGGAGATTATTGATATATCATTTGATGATAACTAGTGCATCATCTCTAATAAATTATAACTGCATATAACATGCAAAACAAAATGAAAACTTCAAAATATTCATCGACGAGCACATATTCTAATTCTTTTTGGTGGGATATTATATATAATACATTTTGTAATGGCATTATCAACATTAGAACTCTATGTATTGATATAAACAAAGTATGCTATTCTCAAAAACATGTATGAAAATTTTTATCTTTATTTTTTTAGAAAATATTGTTACCATTACATGCAAACTAACCATAAATTTATGATATAAAAATTTTTGATATGTAGATCTTGTTGACCAAGATCAATCATTTCCTTACACTTCAAAAATCAAATGATATAAGCTCGAAAGCTCTCTTCTCCTTGAGAACTTCACACCTATATCCATATTAGGAAAATGAACTAAGAGTTTCATCGGCCATATTCAGACATGCGACACATATTAATCTGCTGATAATGATCTCAAATCTTTATCTTATCATACAAAAAAATTGCGATAGTAATAAGAAAATAAACAAAAACAACTAAACAGATGTTGTAGTTAACTATATTGTGAGTGTGATAATCTTGCTTCAAATTTATGCACAATATAAAAAAAAAATCATACCCTCTATGTATTTCTCAGACGAAAATGAAGATCTGGATTCTAATATTTTCCCTCTTTGTTGACAGCACAAACCTCTCCTTGACAATTTCAAGACGAGGAGAAGGATGACCTAATGGGTTTATATATTGGAAAAAAGTGAAAAAGTTTTTCATAGAAATATCGCCACATGTTAAGCATGAGGTGACGACGACAAGAAGGCAATAAATGCATAATTTAATTACTCTATTTGTATGCACTTGTTCAATTTTAGTTGGTGGCACATATGTAAAGATATGTTAAAATTATATATATATATACACTAAAATGTGTTATTTTAAAATGAGTATACTGAATAAACTCACACTCTTTTATTCTTAATTTATTAACACATCTAGGAAAAATTATCAAGTCTAATCTAACCTAAGTTGGCCTTCTTTGAATAGATCAATTTCTTTTCATGAAAATCGACTATCCAATATCACTCAAAATAAAAAAAACCTTCAAAATTATTGTAATTTTAGAATCTACCTTACCCAAATAATTACAACTTGAATAAAACAATTTATTAAAAAATGATTATTTGTTCGAGCAACTGTCATTAGTTATAAAAAAGGATTTGTTTCATCCTTCATTTATTTTTTTTAAAAGTGTAATGAATTGAAATGATTATTTCTTTTGTTACAAAAGGACATCACAAGTTAATTAGGACTATTCATTGAGTTGTGTCCCGATTACCTGACATGATCCTACGTTAGGTTAAGTTGGTGGTCATGTCAAATTTAACCCAACCTAGTGACAACTTGAACTTGACTAGGCTGAATATACGTTAGAGAAATTTATCTTGTTTTGACATAATATTTTTATTAACTTAAACCATATTTTAATCAATTTATTTTTATTTATGCTTACAATACTTTTGTAATATCCAAAGTTTTTTTATTATATTCTATTTTCTATTATTTATTATTTTATTAGCAAATACTTATTATAAATTTTTTAAAAAATATATAATAATGTAACTCTCAAGTTGTGTTCCAACCATATGCTAGTCGGGTTGGGTCAAGATTGGATCCAACTCAAACCCTAAGCCTAACACAAGAAAATATAAATAAAAAATAGAAGGATAAATAAATTCTATATTAAGAGAAATGTCAACCAAACTATTTGCGAGTTGCCACTACCTACCACTAATTTCAAGAGTTAAAGGGTGGTTCTCATTCACTTCAACTTTTTTTTTATAGTTCTTTGATATAAAATATATTTGGGATTTAGTAGGCATGCATGCACAATTTATATGAAGCACGTGATAAGAAGTCTTATACTTGATGATGCTTTAAAAGTAAGGGTTTAATGAACGTGTAACACCTATTTTGTGCAACCTTATGCAACACCCTCATCCAAACTGTCCATCTCAGCGAACGGTCTAGATTAATGCACTGCAGGAAGGAAAAAAAAAAGTAATGTCCTATGTTGTCGCCCCCAATCGCCATCACTCCTCATTTATCTTTTGTTCCATATGCTTGTCATTGCCAACCTCGCGATCTCCGTCGTCTGCTCACGTCCTCCACCACGGCTGAAATAGTTGCTGTGCACTCTCATTCCACAAGCATAAGGAAGTTGTGTTCTCTCGTTTGAAGCCTAAGAAACAACTTCTGCTCTCTTCACCAACCTGGCCAAGGTTCAGAAAGGATAGAAACAAGAATTGTGTGAATTAATAATTTAATAAAACTTATTTCTTCTTTACAATACTTGACCTCCATATGAGCTCCCATTGTAACTACAATATAATAATGGTGACAAGATTCATTTAGCAATTCATCAAACTATTGTTAGAAATGATGGAGTAATACAAAAATAGACCATCTTCTCGAGTTCTAGAGGCGGGAACCATATTTTTGAGAAAATTGCTATGGATAATTGAATAATTATTATAATTCATTGTTCTTGATCATTCTTGATCATATTGTTAACAGATCTGATCTCATCATATTTTTAGATTTGATTTTGAGATTATTATTATTATTATTATTATTATTATTATTTCATCAAATTATATGATTCACTATAATATTGATCGAGTAGTTTTTTCCTTATTAGGTTCTTGTTTAACCTAAATTGAATTATTAAAGATAGGTTTTTCGGGTAAACAAGATAAAAGATGAAAACTGTTGAGTCTCCATATTCTCTAATTGTCTCCGTCGACCATATTATTATCGTATTATATGGAGCAGATAGTGTGTTTGAGACATCATCCTTTAGGAAAACTATCGTTGTCCTGTGATGGCCATAGTCCCCTGTCATCACGAATTATTATTTAGCGTTATTATTGAAGGGTGGCTTGTGTGGCTTGATCCCTCACTGGCCTACACAAAAGAGACATGGAGTTTTCCTAATTAACCGAACACTTCCTATTGTATTGCATAGTTCCAAAGATTGAATTGAATTGAATGGAAAGCTAATTGAATTAAATTGAATCATGGTCATTCGGATATTGGCTTTGACTGACACTGCCTCCGCCCATTGAATCGTATAGAAATTGTTATTGGCCGATGACCATTAATATTGATATGGACATATCATTAAATTGGATAGTGTCATTGTGATAAGGCATAATTGATTATTGTTAATTGTTAATTGATATTTATTGTTTTTTCGACTTCTTTTCTGATCCTCTACATTGATTTTTGACTATATGGATCTATTGATTTATGGAGCTCCTATCCTATTATTTCATTTAGTGCTCTATTGCGTATTGTATCATTTTGTTAGTAATTTATTAAGAATTGTAGATTATTGATTATTATTATGATTAGACCCTACGTACTGAGTATTTTATATTAATAGATTTTCTTCTGCATATGGATTCATGCAAGTGAGTTAATGAAAATTCTGTCCAATTTGACTAAATGACTTTTTATTATTTTAACTTATAAAAATATTTGAATCGAATAGATTTTTTTATTCTCTTAAAATTTCTTAACATACTTTTGTAATATTTAAGTGTTTTTAAAATATTTTATATTTTATATTTTATTACTTTATTACGAAAAAATTACCATAAAAATTATTGAGCAACCTAATGTCATCTTAAGTTGGGTTTGAAATTATTTTACCTACTGGCTGGATTTGGTTGATTTTTTTGTCCGATCTCACCCATGAACAACACTAGCCCTAACACAAGAAAATATAAATAAAAAATAAAATGATATTTAAATTTTAAGTCAAGAGAAATTCCAGTCCAACCATGCACCACCACCCTACCACTAATCCGAAGGGTTAAGCTTAATTCTCATTCACTTCAACTTCTTTGGTTCTTTGATATCATTTGTATTTAGGGTTTAATGAGTGTGTTATACATTTTTTATATGAAATGAGTGATTGTTTGTAATAAATTTTCCATTAGCTATAATTGTTGATAGTATAAAAGCATTTCAAACAAGTTAAATTAATGATTAAAAAATTGTCAAAATAGACTCATTGTTATTCATAATAGTAAGACAAGTACATATCTTTTAACTCATAACTTTGTCTAGTATTTTTTGTTTTGCATTATTTTGGAGTTATTGGAAACTAGACAAAATTAATCTCATATTTTTTAGCCAACAAAAAACAAAATCAATCTCCTAGTGAAAATGGGTTATAGAATATTGACAAAATGAAATCCTTTGGATCCTCCCCTCATGGCCATAAATAGGAATTAATCCAAAGCTAAACTGCAATATTGTTTTTTTCTCCATGAAAAAAGCTAAAGCAATCGAATTAGTAAAGATTCTTGTTGGTGTGCCTTGAATTATGTACCATGTACCCAAAATTATGAAAGAAAAAAAATGAAAAAAAGGAGGAAAAATGAGAATCTGTGGCGGAAGCGGAGGGCTTGAATTATGTACCCTGTACCCTTGGGCTTGGACCGAAGCCCCCCGCGGTATGGAAATTTCTGGCGGCGGCCTCCTTTGCCCGTGGATGTTTCTCTCTTGTTCACATTGATCAAGAGAGTTTTACCACGTTAAATCTCTGTGTTCATCTTCTCTTTTTTTCGTTGTTTTGATTATTCATCGATCCTCGGTGTTCTATTCGCAACAATTCTAACATGACGGATTATTAAAAAGTCTAAATGTATATCTTATCAACTTATGATAACCAATTAATAATCATTTCTCTTGAACTCGACATTATATATTCATTTGCTATATTTCTTGAGTGATTAGTGCTAACATTTAACTTTGCTATTTATTATATATGCATTGATAATCACAATTGCATATTGTCTTTGAGGTTCCTCATTCATGTTGAATTATTATTGATTGCCTGACACATATATGTAGCATAGTTGATTGCAACCTAAAACGAAACTATGATTATCATATCGTACAAATATCCCCTTATGAAACAAGACTTTCATATCTATATAGATTATTCCCTCCAATATGGTATGTTCCAAATGATGATATATTTGAATCTAATATGGTGTAGTCTCAATAATTAAAAAGCTTTCGAAATAAGATCCTTATAGTCAATTAATCATTTTAAATAGTTAATTAATTATTCATCATCTCTCCAGTTTGTTAAGAATGAAGATGCCAAGTTTTATTGAAGCCAATCATTTATTGTGACTGATGGATAACTAAAATTGTAATTGAAATTGATAATTAATTTATTGACAAGATTGAAAACATGTTAATTAAACTGAAAACAAGATGTCAGTGGATCATTAATGCATAATTAGTAACTAAGATGTTAGTTGATCATTAATTCATAACATTAATTAATTATGTATTTACTATAACTGAAAACAAGATTTCATTAATTGGCTCACTAAATGTATTTAATAATAAAAGTGTGTAATTAAAAGCTAATTAATTGCCTATAAAGCTTATTAGATGAGTGGATCATTAATGCATAATTAATGCTATGGATCATTAACTAATAGCATTAATTAATTATGTTTTTACTGTAACTGAAAATAAGATATCATTAATTGGCTCATTAAATGCATTTACTAATAAAATGATGTGTTAATTAAAAAGCTAACTAATTTCCTTTTAAAGCTTATTAGATGATAGGCTTATTAAAGCTTCATTTATTTTCCAAGTGGCATCATTAGTGGCTTTGTACGAGGATAATTAATTTTCTAATAGCATGACTAATTAGCCTATGTATAAGTTAATTATTTTATGTTTTCTTTGATGTTTAATCGACTAGTTCAATAAAACTAAAAGGTATAGAGGGTTCATTGTTGGGTTTATTTTTTTTAAGAGAAGAGTAGCATTCACTGCAAGATTTTTGCACATTAGAATTTATCGGAAATTTCACGATATCCGTCAAAGTTTTGTTCGTCGGTATTTTGAAAGAATTTTTGTTGCCGTCGAAAAAAATTACGAAGAATTTTATTCCTTAAAAAATTGTCCATCGGAAATATTCACTTGTAGTGATTCATCTATTGTTGGGTTTATGGTAACATGCTTTTACTATAGACCATCAATTATTGGAACAAAGGCTTTGTACGCTATATAATTATATTTTTAAGATGTAAACCTCAAAAAATTTAGAGTTATATTTAAATTATTGAAAAAGTTTAAATAAGAATGAATTGCTTCATGCACTAAACTTTTGTTTGACATTGATCTATGTTTCCATAATATTTACACTAAGATGTTAATATAAAAGCTATAGATAATTCTCTTATCTTTTTAGAGCATCAAGAATCATCTTATTTGGACAACCATATAAAAAGTTATGCTAAACAAAGTGAAGGTTGACAAGTTCTATTTGAAGTTGATTAATGCACTCCGTCCATCACAGCGAACAGTCTAGATTAACACACTGCAGGAAGGGAAAAAGAAATGTCATATGTTGTTGCGCCCCGGCCACTATCACTCCTCATTTTTTTTCGTTCCATATGCTTGTCATCGCCAACCTCGCGATCTACTCTCCTTCGTCCTCTCACGTCCTCCTCCACGACTGAAATTGTTGTGCACTCTCATTCTAGAAGCATAAGGAAGTTGTGCTCTCTTGTTTGAAGCCTAAGAAACAACTTCTGCTCTCGTCACCAACCTCGCCAGGGTTCAGAAAGGATACACAAGAAGTGTGTGAATGGATAATCTAATAAAACTTATTTCTTCTTTACAATACTCGACCTCCATATGAGCTCCCACTATAACTACAATATAATAATGGTGCACAATATTCATTTAGCAATTCATCGAACTATTGTTGGAAATGACAAAGTAATACAGAAATATATAGATCCATCTGCTCGAGTGTCATCCTGTGAGACCACTTTGTCTTTTGAATACCTCTTGTTAGTAAGAAGTGAATCACCCCTCTGCTCATATTGGCCTTGTTCGTTTCCAAATGGCCTTCTGCTTTGCAAATCATTACGAATTTCACTATAAAAATCACTTCTTTCCCTGATGTGCCTAGGCACCCTCCTTTCGGTCTTCACATCATGCTTTCTCAAGGCAGCCTGACTAACATTTTCTTCTGATCCCTCCTTCACTCTTTAGCTTCTCCCCTTCCTTTTCACTTGATGAATTCCTTCTCCACTTTGCATTTTGTTTCTTCTCTATGGCTCTTCTGACCATCCACGAGTACTCCCTCCTCTTCTTGAGAAATCCGGTAGAAGACTTCGATGCAGTCCCCCAAATCACCTGCCAGTTATGGTGAGAGGCTGTGAGCTTCCTCATATCGAGCAGTGGCATCAAATGGGGAGGAGATGAACATTTTCTTTTTCTTTTCCCCTTTCTTGCAGTACATTAATCTGGACTGCTCATTGAGATGGACGGTTGAGATGATGGGTGTTGCACAAGGTTGCACAAAAGAGGTATCAGACGCTCATTATCAAACCATTTAGCAATAATTATACTTGTCAATCTTAAAATTTCGTGAACTTTCAGACTTGATGAATCTTTATAACAAATACAACCATGCATCATTGCCAGATTTAGGTATTATTAACATAATTTGATATAAGTATATATATTACATAACTAAAATAAAATATTTTCTTACTCATTTTTCAATTGCAAAAGGAGGATCAAAGTCCTAATACGAGCAGAAATATTATTAGATAAAGGGCACTTAACTTTTAGTGATTAAACTTTTTAATTTATGAATCAAGAAATGAGCCACTACATCATATTTTTACTTTTTGATCTACCGGATTGTCATTTCTAATATAAACCCACTTATTGGATAAATGACATCTTCATAATTCGACCTCCATCTAGCCTCGGCTGCCATTAGAGAAAGGACCCACTGATAAAAAATATTTGTTCACTAGGCACTTCTAATCAGAGGTCAGTGTGGACTTTGGACAATTTCTTTTTACATGAACGACCTAATTGTATATTCCCATATAACTCTTCCTCCCTATATTTATGTGCCAAGAAACCCCTAACAAAAAAATATAAAAAGTAAAGAGTATTAGTCTTAACGTATAAATCATAAATAAATAGTGAGAATATAAGAAAACATGTCTTTTGATTTGACGTTAAAATCTTAGATGGCATTTGAAAAGTCGTGGCTCTTTCGAATATTTTAAGTGAATAATTAAATTAACATATTAATTTGAAACATGTTGTATGAAATAAAACGTCATGATATGATTGGAAAAGTTGATATAATAGATTAATTATAATGGGTATTTCAATGAAATATAAAAATCATAGATATAAAATATATTTTTATTAATGAATAAATATTGAATATAAATTAAAAATTGATGTTAAACTTTTTCTAACCATATTATTAAAATATAATAAATTATAAAGTATATTTAACAAAATATTTTTTTTGCTTGAAATGTCAAATTATAGATAATATTAAATTAATATTTTATATTGAATATATTTATCTCATACATAAAATATTTTATAGGAGGAATGTAAGAGATAGAAAATCTCAAAAGAAAAAATGTATATTTGAAAAAAATGTCTGTAGGATCGAAAGCACCAAGAGAGGGGGAGGGGGATTGAATTGGTATATAAAATTTAAAATCGAAAAAGACGTAGGAGTAAATTTAGTGCGAATGCGATCACAAGCAAGTAAATGATAGGTAATAAAAGCACAAGAGAAGCAAGAGAAGTAAGAGAAGAGAAAGACACGATATGTTGACGAGGTTCGGCCCAACTCCTTGGCCTACGTCCCCACTCCGACTTCTCAACTTTGAGATCGTCGAAGATTCACTAGCCTTCTCTTTTTTTATAGGGAGATAATAACAATTTCTACACCACAATACCTTCTTCTTTGCTCAAGAGGTAAGACACATCTCTTCTTACAAAGAGCTCTAAAAAACTATCTAAACAAGAATTCCCTCGAAGGCTCTTCTTCTTACAAATAATATTCTCACTAAGAAACTAGAAGAGGGAAGGGATAATTTGCTCTCACTAAGAAACTAGAAGAGGGAAGAAATGATTTGCAACTTTGATTCAAGAAAAGTGCTTTGGATTTGAAGGGAGCTCTAGAGTGATTTGCCTTGCTTGCATTATCTTCCTTCAATTTTTTGGATTCCTTTTATAGGCTTCTCTTAAAAATTTGGCCGTTGTAAAGTAACTAAAAAAGATTGTGCTGTCAGCTCTGAAACGGTCGACCGTTTCAATATCGGTCGTCCGTTTTGCACAATTACTAACCGTTATCCATTTTGTCGTATCTTCAGCGGTCGCCCATTACAGAATCGGTCATCCGTTAAATAAAAAAATATATCCGTTATTTTGTCTTTTCTGTGTAGTTTACCGTTGATAGTAAGCCGTAGAAGAATTATAGCCGTTCTTGCTTCCATAACGATCGCCCGAAAGTGAATCGGTTGACCGATACTGAAGTGCATTTCATTATGTGATTAGCGGTCGATCCAATCTTCTATTTCGGTCATCCATTCTCTTCATAACGGTCGACCGCTATAAGATCGGTCGCTCGTTTTTATAGGTTGATCCTTTCTATGATTAGTGGACGTTCCATCTTCTATTTAGGTCGTCCACTATCTTCAATAACGGTTGACCGGTTATAAATCGGTCATCCATTTTTTCACGGTTGTTCCATTCTGTGAATAGCGGACGCTCCATCATTGATTTCGGTCATCCATTTTCTGTCATAACGGTCGACCGTTATAGTATCGGTCGCCCATTTTTACTGCAGATAAAAATTTCAGCTATTTTTCTTCGAAAAATGTTAAATCTGTTCACACTATCACTTTAAGCATAATTAGTACACCATCTTCCTTGTTTTCTATCATCAAAATACATGAAATATGGTCTTGAGACCAACAATCTCCCCCTTTTTGATGATGGCAAACAAAGTGACGAGGAGGTAATCAAAATATCAAAATTATAAATTCCTCCCACTAAATTCATGCTTGCTTTTACAAATATATCATTTACCCCCCCTTAATCAAAGCATAACTTCTTTTTGTAAATATCATGAATGTCATATCATGTATATAGTGAAAATAAATCATGACTCACAATTCTTAATACAATCAACGTCATAAACAAGAACAGTGAACACATCTCATAAACATAACAATAATGTCATACATAGTGATAAAGTCATACATCGTCACATATTCCACATATTCCTTCTCCCCCTTTTGACACCATCAAAAAGGAGAAAACAAAAAGATCACTAACATAACGAAAAACTAAGCATCCGGAGCGTCATCGGGCGGGGGCGCAACCTGCTCATAGGGAGAAGTGTCGAACCCCTGAGATCGGAAAAAGGCAAACATGCACTCCTGTGTGCGGCGCTAATCAAGCTCGATGCGGTCTACGCGTGCCACCATCTCATCCCACTCACCATGTGTCGGTACTGAGCCCTAAACTTTCGTCGGCTCACGTGAAAAGGTATGTATTGCTCCCAAGAAGGTCCAGTATCTGCAACAGGAGCCTGCGTAGGATCCTGCGTAGGACCTTGTGTGGGAGCCTCGATGCTCGCCTCATCATCGGAGTCCGAGTCCTGAGCATCTTGGACTTGAGTAGAAAAATGCATATTCTTCATTAACAAACACAAGACCTTTTCGTTTCAATATGCCTTTTCCAATGATATTGGTTGGTCTCTCGAAAAGTGACAGTTCAAACTCCGGAATAAGAATGCATTTATGACGAAAGATTCGAGTGAGAAAAGAACCAAAGTGAAGAATCATATTATGGAATTTTCTGGAATCTATTCTCTCTTTGGTGAAGATAAAATGATAAATCATGTATGCACCAAAGTTAACCGGAGGAAGGTCATGTCGAAGAAGACAATAAAGAAGACGTAGGTCGTGGAAAGTCATATCAGTATAATGACCAGATCGAGGGAAGATGATATGACTAATAATATGATGGGCAACAAGAAGTGCAGGAGACAACTTTTTTAGAAGGCCTTTCATGGAAAAGCTATGCACTTCAACCCGAAAGACAACTTCAAGGGCTTCATTCATAGAAATGTCAGTGGGCCACCACCTATGGGATACAATATTCTGGATTCCTCGGTTTGGGACATTAAAAATCTCACAAATCAAGGGCTCAGTAAGTTTAATAGTATGACCTAGTACGTGATATGTCACAATAAATTTGGACTCTGGAAATGACAAGTTTGCGTAAAAGAGTCTGACCAACGTAGGATAAACAGGCTCCTTAACATCAACAAGTGGAATCCAACCTATTCCGTCAAAGAGACGATGACGTATGTCCATATTAAGAGAGGACCAATCGACTCGCATGCCATGTGCTACTTCTCTAGTAGAATATAATGTTTCAAAGGTGGATGCAATAAAAGCATTAGCAAAGAGAGAAGAATCGAAATCTCGAGGAGTGTTGGCGAAGGGTCAGATGATTGATGAGAAGATGACCCTATTTTCTTCCTCTTGCGAGGACCAGAGACACATTTTTTCTTTGGAGGCATGTGAACAAGATTAAACTTAGGAGTAGAAGATGACAATCGACAAAAAAAATGACTTGGAATATAGAAACGGTCGACCGCTATGAGAAACGGTCGACCTTTTTTTGTCCAGAACACACGATATATGGTTGTTCAAATGGAGAAACAATTGTCCGATATGAGAAACGATCGACCGTTTGTGTCCAGAATACAACAATATATCGTCTATTTAGGACGATCTTTCAATTTGATTACAAGATTCACAAAATTGGACAGACAATTTGATCAAAATTGATAGGACTGGAGGATTAGAATTGAAAAATGTTTGAGAGAGATCCCGATATCAAATTCAAGCACCTGTCAATCGAAAAAAAATTTGAATTTAGGTCATAAATTTTGAATCACAATTCCTTGTTAATACTTTCTAACTTACACGTGATTCAGAAAGATCTAGGGATCGTCCTTAAGCGAATTCATCGGCGTAGAGACAGTGGCGGCGGCGGCGATTGCGACGACGGCAACTGCGATGGCGACCTGGATCGACTCCGAGGCAGCGATCGATGATGGCGCCCGTACGTCAGACGAAAATGACGGCTACGACGAAAGGATTTGCAGGCAAAAGAGGGCGCCGATGGAATCTCCGGTCGGAAGAAGTCGCCAGTGAGATTGTGAATCGTGCGACGGCAAGGAAAATGGGTCGACCGTTTTGCGATTTGGGGGAAAACTTTCTGATTTGGATTTTATATGGCGTTGAAAATGGTCGACCGATATTATATCGGGCGACCATTATCTCATACTTTTATAGTTGACACATTCTATTCTTACCGATCGACCGTTACTATAATGGTTGACCGATTTTGAATATATGTGTTGTGCAACACAATTTGATGTTCAATTCGATTAACAAATGATGCTTGCATAACCAAGTCACTTATGAGTTGAATTGATTAGCAATTAGGTTCCTAACATTTCAAGTTTACGTCTAAGCATACAAAATCTCTCCTCACTTAAGGGTTTCGTGAATATATCCGCAAGTTGAATTTTGGTAGACACATGTTCAATAGCAATGTCCTTGAGTGTCACATGTTTTCTAATGAAATGATAACGCAAATTAATATATTTGGTTCTAGAGTGTTGGATTGGATTTTTAGTCATTTCTATTGCACGTGTGTTATCACACTTCATGGGTACACTTGAACAACCTATACCATAATCAAGTAGTTGTTGTTTTACCCATAATATTTGTGCACAACAACTATCGACTGCAATATACTCGACTTCAGCGGTAGAGAGTGCGATGGAGTTTTGCTTTTTGCTAGTCCACGAGATGAGAGAGCTACCAAGAAAGCAACACATCCCACTAGTGTTTTTCCTATCAACTTTACATTCGGCAAAATCCGCAGCAGTATATTCATGTAAATCAAAAGATGAGTTCCTATTATACCAAATGCCTAGATAATAAGTATGCTTCAAATAACGTAATATTCTTTTAACAGCAACTAAGTAAGATTCCTTAGGTGCGGATTGAAATCTTGCACACAAGCATACACTAAACATTATTTTCTTCCTAGATGCCGTCAAATAAAGTAAACTACCAATCATACCTCTATACTTCTTTTGATCAACAGATTTACCTTTCTCGTCTTTATCTAACTTTGTTGTAGTGCTCATGGGAGTTGAACTTGGTTTACATTCATCCGTTCCAAACCTTTTTAACAACTCCTTGTGTACTTCTCTTAATTAAGAAATATTCCATCTTTGTTTTGCTTGACTTGTAATCCTAAAAAGAATGTGAGCTCATCTACAAGACTCATCTCAAATTCTTTTTGCATAAGATATTCAAACTCTTTGCACAAGCTTTCATTAGTAGCACCATAAATAATATCATCAACATAAATGTGAACTATTAAAATATCATCTTCTAAATGTTTCAAAAATAATGTGGTATCAACTTTTCCTTTTTGAAAACCATTTTCAATACAAAAGTACTCAATCTTTCATACCACGCTCTAGGAGCTTGTTTAAGTCCATAAAGGGCTTTAGAAAATTTAAATACATGATTAAGAGAATCTGGATTCTCAAACTCTTGAGGTTCCTCAACATAGACTTCCTTATTTATAAATCCATTTAGAAATGCCGATTTTACATCCATTTGAAAAAGTTTAAATCCTTTAAAACAAGCAAAAGCTAAGAGCATTCTAATAGCCTCAAGTCTAGCAATGGGAGTAAAAGTTTCTTCAAAATCAATTCCTTCTACTTGTGAATAGCCTTTTGCCACAAGTCTTGCCTTATTTCTTATTATGATGCCATTTTCATCTTGCTTATTTCTAAACACCCATTTTGTACCAATTATTGGATAGTCTTTTGTCTTTCTACTAGTTTTCAAACTTAATTCCTTTCAAAATTATTTGATTCTTCATGCATAGCATTTATCCAATTTGAATCATTCAATGCCTCATCAATGTTACTAGGTTCAAATTGAGCAAGAAATGCCGAAAAAGCACATAAATTTTTAATTTCTAGTTCTTATACCTTCATTTATGTTACCTATAACTTGATCCAATGGATGTGATGATGCATGTTTTCAATTCCTTGAAATGATTTGATTATCCTCCACTTGTGGTTCTTCCATTTGTTCCACATTTGAGTTATCCATTATATTTTCTTCCAATTCTTCATTTTGGATTTGTATGTCTTCAAGATGTTGTTCCACTTCAACTATTTCTTCATCATCATCATTCACTTGTGTGCTCATAAAAAAATCATTAGTTTTATTGAATTTAACATTCATAGATTTTTCGACAATTAATGTTCTTTTGTTATATACTCTATATGCTTTACTAGTACTAGAGTATCCAAGAAATACACTATCATCACATTTTGCATCAAATTTGCCTAATTTATCTTTAATATTCAAGATATAACATTTACAACCAAACACCTTGAAATATGAAATATTTGGCCTTTTTTCATATAAGATTTCAAAATATGTTTTCTTTTCAAGAGGTTTAAGTGAGACTATTTAAAACATAACATGGTGTGTTTACGGCTTCCGCCCAAAAATACTTGGGTAAATTACTTTCATTTAAAATTGTCCTAGCCATTTCTTGAATAGTTCTATTTTTTCTTTCTACTACTCCATTTTATTGAGGTGTTCTAGGTGTGGAGAAATTATGTGTAATTCCATTTTCTTCACAAAACAATTCAAATTTGTAGTTTTCAAATTCACCTCCATGATCACTTCTAATTTTTGCAATTCTCAACTCAAGTTCATTTTGTACTCTTTTTGCAAATTTAGAAAACGTGGTTATGGTTTCATCTTTACTTGTAAGAAAAATAGTCCAAGTAAAACGAGAGAAGTCATCAACAATTACAAACACATATTTCTTTCCACCTAAACTTATAACATCAATAGGTACAAATAAGTCAAGATGTAAAAGTTCTAAGGATCTATGTGTACTAATAACATTCTTTAATTTGAAAGAGTTTTTGATTTATTTACCTTTAAGACATGAATCACAAACATTATTTTTCTCAAATTTAATTTTAGGTAAACCTCTAACTAATTCATGACATGAAAGTTTGTTTAACAACTTAAAATTTACATGTCCTAATCTTCTATGTCAAAGATTTATATCATCATGCATAACACTAAGACATTTTTCACTTTTCCAATTTTCAAAGTCAATTTTGTATACATTGTTATATCTAAACCCATATGTAGAACTTTCTTGCTCTCATCTAAAATCAAGCATTTGTCCTTTTCGAAATTCACTAAGTAGTTTTTATCACACAATTGACTTATACTAATTAAGTTATGTTTTAAATTCTCAACTAGCCACACATTTTCTAAATATATTTTGTCATTCTTACCAACATTACCTATGCCAATTATTCTACCTTTGCTATTATCTCCAAAGGTGACTCTTCCTCCATTTTTCTTTTCCAATGTAATAAAGTTTGAGGGATCACCCGTCATATGCCTTGAGCATCCACTATCCAAATACCATTTGCTTTTAATTTCCTTTGGAGCTCCCTACAAGAAAGACGTTAAGATTCTCATCTTTTTGGTACCCAAACTTGCTTGGGTCCAACTTGATTAGTGATGATCCTTTTAGGAATCCAAATCTTCTTCATACCACTATTTAATCACATTCTAACTTTGCATTCATAAAAGTAATGTCCTTAATAACCACAATGAAAACAAGTAATATGCGATTTCGTATGAAGATTTTGTGATGCTTTAACAAATAGAATCCTTTTATCATTCTTAGTATCAAATGAGCTAAAACCAAGTCCATTTTTGTTGAAAGGTCTTCTTTGTGTTGATAGCATTGCATCTAGCATTTTTCACCATTTGTAAATTTTTCAAGCTTACCTTTTAAAATAATACTCTCATTTTTCAAAGTTTCAACACTACATGTTTGTTTTTCATAAGATAATTTCAAAGTATTGTTTTCCGTTTTTAAAGCTTCAATCATTAATTCTAAACTAGAGTTTTCATCATCTAGTAAATTACAATTTTCACAAACTTTAAAATCATGCTCATTTTTCAACTTTTCAAATTCTATTTTTAAATCATCATGTTTCTTTTTAAGACTTCTATATTTATCTATACGAATTCTAAACTCATCATGCATATCAAAAAATTCATTATCACTAGATTCGGATGAGTTAGATGATACCTCATAACTATTTCTCATTAGACATAGGTGGGCTTCTTCATCATTACTTGAGTAGGTATTTGAGTCATCTTCATCTTCACTTTCATCCCAAGTAGCTTGAAGAGATTTCTTATTCTTCAAGTTTTCTCCTTATTTTTCCATCTTAGCTAGATTTGGACATTCATTCTTATAATGTCCAACCTTCTTGCATTCAAAACAAGTCAATTGATTTTTACTCGATGATCTCCTTTTTGAAAAGCCACCTTTTTTCTTTTGCTTGGCAAATTTAAAATATTTGTCAAGTTTTTTAGCATACAAGGCTAGCTTCTTCTCATCTAGATATTCATCTTCTTCACTTGTTTCACTTTCATCCATCTTTGCCTTCAACGTCAAGGTCTTCTTTTTGGAAATACTTGTTTCTTTATCTTCCTTGACTCCAATCTCATAAGTCAACAGTGATCCTATGAGATCATCAAAATCTAACTTTTTTAAGTCATATTCAATCACGATTCATTTTGTATGCCACTTGGAGGAGAGGAACCTGAGAAATTTCTTCACTTTTTGAGAGTTAGTCCATGGCTCGCCCAAAGAGGCTAAGTCTTTCACAATATCATTAAAACCCACAACCATTTCATTTATAGACTCATTTTTATGCATCTTAAAAGAGTCATATTGATGATTCAAAATATTAAGTCTAGACTCTTGAACCTTATTGGTACATTCATGTGTAATGATAAGTTTCCTTCAAAGCTCATAAGCACTTTGACAATTTGAAACACGATTAAATTCCGTTGCATCTAAAGCACAAAAAAGATAATTTTTTGCTTTCCAATCTAATTTCACAAGTAGTCTTTCACCTTCGGTATATTCCAAAGATAATTTTCCATGCAAATCAAAATTATTTTCAATTATATCCCAAATATCAATATCAATAGAGCATACATAAGCTTGCATTCTAATTTTTCAATAGGCAAAATTTGAAGCATTAAAAAGTGGAGGGCAATTTGTGGATTGGCCTTCACCCAAGGTAAAACCATTTGATGCCATAGCTCAAAAGATGTTTAAATCTTTAAAACAAGAGTAATAAAGCTCTGATACCAATTGTAGGATCAAAAGCACCAAGAGAGGAGGGTGAATTGGTATATAAAATTTAAAACCGAAAAAGACGTAGGAGTAAATTTAGAGTGAATGCGATCACAAGCAAGTAAATGATAGGTAATAAAAGCACAAGAGAAGCAAGAGAAAAGAAAGACACGATATGTTGACGAGGTTCGACCCAACTCGTTGGCCTACGTCCCCGCTCAGACTTCTTAACCTTGAGACCGTCGGAGATTCACTAGCCTTCTCTTTTCTTATAGGGAGAGAATAACCCTTTCTACGCCACAATGCCTTCTTCTTTGCTCAAGAGGTACCTCTTCTTACAAAGAGCTCTAAAAAATTATCTAAACAAGAATTCCCTCCAAGGCTCTTCTTCTTACAAATAATATTCTCACTAAGAAACTAGAAGAGGGAATGGATGATTTGCAACTTTGGCTCAAGAAAAATGCTTTGGATTTTAAGGGAGCTCTAGAGTGATTTGCCTTGCTTGGATTATCTTCCTTCAAATTTTTGGATCCCTTTTATATGCTTCTCTTGAAAATTTGACCGTTGTAAAGCAACTCAAAAAAATTGTGCTGTCAGCTCTGAAATGGTTGACCGTTTCAATATCGGCCGTTCGTTTTGCACAGTTACTAGCTGTTATCCATTTTGTCGTATGTTCAGTGGTCGCCCATTATAGAATCGTTCGTCCGTTAAATAAAAAATATATCTGTTATTTTATCTTTTCTGTGCAGTTTACTGTTGACAGTAATCCGTAGAAGAATTATAGCCGTTCTTGCTTCCATAACGGTCGCCCGAAAGTGAATCGGTCAACCAATACTGAAGTGCATTTCATTCTGTGATTAGTTGTCGATCTAATCTTCTATTTCGATTGTCCATTCTCTTCATAATGGTCGACCACTATAAGATCGATCGCCCATTTTTATAGGTTGATCCTTTCTGTGATTAGCGGACGTTCCATCTTCTATTTCGGTCATCCAGTATCTTCAATAACGGTCGACCGATTATAAATCGGTCGTTCCATTTTTTCGCGATTGTTCCATTATGTGAATAACGGACGCTCCATCATTGATTTCGGTCGTCCATTTTCTGTCATAACGGTCGACCATTATAGTATCGGTCGCCCGTTTTACTACAGATAAAAACTTCGGCTATTTTTCTTCGAAAAATATTAAACATGTTCACACTATCACTTTAAGCATAATTAGTACATCATCTTCCTTGTTTGTTATCATCAAAATACATGAAATATGGTCTTGAAACCAACAATGTCAAGTACAAAAAAAAGTTCCCTCCGTGAATAGAATATTACATTGTCCCTCTGATTTCTTTTCTTTCTGCAATGCTCCACGCACACATAATATTATATGCCGGGAACAGGGACCTCGCCAGCGCCTGAAGATGATGCCGCCTCTTTCCTCGGAGAGGAGGCAGCCGTGGGAGGCGCCGCGGCATAGGGTGGCGTTGAGCTCGGCGACGTCCATCTCATAACGTCGATGGTTGGTGAGGGAGTGGAAGCGCGCCGTCTGGCTGAGGCGGTAGGAGAGGAAGAGGAGTAAAGGGAGCTGCGAAACTGCGGGATCCTCCATGGCGGCCCCGAGCCATGCGAGGCAGACCAGACAGGAGGATAGGTAGTCGTGAGGCCGATGCGTTGGGCGATGCTCGTGGGCAGGACCTGCCAGCCGCGCGGGGCTTCGCCTTGTGGGGCGGCGCCGAGCTGATTCTGCTGATTTGTCATCTCAAGCACACCGCCGGCGGTTAAGACCTGAAATCAACACAATTATGTTGTTTATATACTCAATATTTTTTAAATCCCTCGACACCAAATAGTTAAGCCTGAATTTTATTTAAAATTTAAAAATATTTTAAATATCATATTAATAGTTAAATATTTAGAAAACCGCTTTCACATGCTTTAAAAATAAATATTAAATGATGTTTTATATTAAGTAATATAGAGAAGTGTCAATTTTTTTTAAAAAAAAGTGACAATCGTATCGAGTTGGGTTAAATTTATCCCCTACACATAGGATTGCCCGAAATGATATGTTGAGTTAGATCAAATTTATTTACGGGTCGGATTCAACACGATACATGAACACCTCTAACCCGAAATTAAGAGGCTATATTATGATATCTAATGATATATTATATATTATATTAAATTATCGATAGATTTCATAATACATGATTAGATAAGGAAATAGAACGTAGTACTGGAACTAAAAGACGAATTAATTAGAGAATAATTACAAATTTGCAACGTTCTTTTGAGAATTACCAAGTATTCAAACATGCAATAGTCATCATTCGATTATATCAATAAATTTTAAATCATAAATATTGTCGATAGAGATCAAATATTTTCTTACACTTAAAAAATATGTTGTATAAGATCAAAACTATTTGTACCTCCACGGCGGCTCCAAACCATCGGGCGCAGAACTGACTGGCAGAAAAGTAGTCGTCCGGGACGCTGGAAGACGCACCGGAGGATGCTCCGGTGCAAGCGACGCCATTTGCGTGGGGCGTCGCCTTCGACTTGGACTTGGAATCGTGGGGCGGCGTCCATCTGATTTTTTCCATGCTCTGCCATCTCCATGGACGCCTGTTAAGTACCTGAAATTAATGCAATAATTTATTCTTTTGTTTCCAGATTTAGATATTATGATGATATCCAATTATATATTAAAATATTGATGAATATCATAAATTATTGTTTAAATATGGAAATACAGTGTAGTATTTTAATTATATATATCTGAAATTAATGTAATTATTTATTCTTTTATTTTCATTTTTTTGTTTCCAAATTTAGAGGCTTTGATGATATCCATGATGTATTGAATTGCTAAAGGCTTTTATAGTACATGTTTAACTATAGAAATACAATGTTGTGCTTTAATTATAAATTCCTGAAATTAATGCAAATATTTATTCATTTACTCAATATATGCTTATTGTTTTTTCCCCAAATTTAGAGACTATTATGATATCCAAAGATATATTATATGATGTACTAAACTGTTGACAGCTTTCATCATGTTTAAATATGGTGATATGATGCATTACTTAGACTGTAAGCACAATTAATCCAATAATCAATACGAAATTATATTGTTCTTTTGAGAATTCATTTTTTCGTAAGGATTACGAAAGTATATTTGGAAAGATGAATTCTTTTAGTTGTATCTTATCGATCGTAATGTCAACAATAGAACCTCAAAAACTAATTATTCTCATGACAACTTGAAAACAATATTCACTTGAAAAATTGCATTTAAACCTATTTATTAAATCGAGAATTAAATGTAAAAAAGTCAAAATAAGAGACTTCTAGATGAACAATGAACTTGTGAGAGAGATAATCTACAAGAGAAAATATGAAAAGTGGGTTTATAAGACTATTATGTTAGCAAACTCGCTTAAATGGTATATAAGATAATGATTTGTGTCACCTAAAGTAATAATTATTGGTCAATCCAAAGTATCAGCATGTTCACTCTATGCAAAAAGTACACTTCTTGACATGCTAATAATATTATAAAGAAACATTTGAACCAGAAACTTAAATAGCATAATTTACGACATTTTAAATCATAAAAGATTGATAGGTGGAATCTACAATGAAGCAAGTGACATAGCTATCATAACAATGAAATCATAATATTTCATTAAAATTGATAAGTAAACGTCATCTCTTTATGATTTTGGCATTGTGATGTAGTCTTACATCATTGTTTAAAATTGATAGACCACATACAAATTTATCAGCATTGATTTCTAGAATAACTAACTAATGTTTCCTTGACATATGAAAACAAGAAGTAAGATTCTACATAATTAGCCATTTAAGTGGTGTTGTCACACACAATTTCATCACCATCACCATCTCTTTAATGGAGATTACTGATATATCATTTGACGATAACTAATACATCATCTCGAATAAATTATAACTACATATAACATGCAAAACAACAATGAAAACTTCAAAATATTCTTCGATATACATATTATAACTCATTTTTGGTGAGACATCATATTATAATCTTATATAATACATTTTCTAATGGCATTATCAATATTAGAACACTATGTGTTGATATAAGCAAGGTATGCTTCACATAAACATGTATGGAATTTTTTTTCTTTTCTTTGTTCCAGAAAATATTGTTACCATGACATGCAAACTAATCATTAATTTATGATATCAACAAATATTATTGCATAGTTCTTGTTGATCACGATCAATTATTTCCTTGCACGTTAAAAATCAAATGATATAAGCTCAAAAGCCATATTCTCTTTGAGAACTTCACACTACTATCTATATTAGAAAAAAGAACTAAGAGCTTCATCACCCATATTCAGACATGAGACACAAATTAATCCATTGATAATGGTTTCAAATCTTCATCAGATCATACCAAAAATTGTGATACCAATAGAAAAAAGGATAAACAAAAATAATTCATCGAATATTGTAGGTAAATACATTGTGATTATGGTAATCTTGCTCCAAATCTATGCACAATAACAAAAAAAGAACATACCTTTTATGTATTTCCTAGAAAAAAGGAGAACTAAATTCTAATATTTTCCCCTTTGTTGACGGCGAAAACCTCTCAATGACAATTTCAAGACGAAGGACAAGAATGACCTAATGAGTTTATATATAGAAAAAAGTGAAAAAATTTTTAATAGAAATACCGTCACATGGTAAGCCAGAGGCGACAACCAATGTTATGAAAACCGGACTGGACTGACCAGTGATCTGGTCCGGTTAGAGTGAAAATCAGTTTTGATGTTGAATAGGGAAAAATTGGTTGAACCGTCCGGTTAGACCAGGCTAGTTAAACAGGTTCAACTCGGTTCAATTCAAATTTTGAAGAAAAAAAATAAAAAATAACACAAATAGGAAAGTTAGAAAAGGAAAAAAAAGAAAGGAATATAAGAAAGGTAAAGAAGGAAGGAATATGATATGTATAAAATTAAATAATAATGAAAATAAAAAGGTAAGTATTTGAAACTGCCTAACATTAAAATAGAAAATTATTAAAGGGCATAAATAAAGGAAATAAAAAGAAAAGTGTTAAAGAAAAAAGAATAACTTAAGATAAACTTTATTAATATAGCATCTATAATAATTAAATAATAGATACTAAATTAATAATAATATATTTATATTTAAATGTTAATAATTATATTTTTTTATTAAAACTTTTAACAAATTAAAATTATGTTATATTAATTTTTAATATTATTAATAGGTTATTAGTACACTATTCACATACTATATCATATAACTTATATTATATCTTTATAATTATTATAAATAATATTATTTTAATAAAATTTAGTTCATTCCGGTCGAACATGATCGAACCGGTCGAACCATGATCCGATAAGAAATTCAATTCGATCGTCGGTCAGGCTGTAAAAACATTGGCGATGACTCCAAGAAGGCAATAAATGCATAATTTAATTATTATGTGTGTGTACGCTTGTTCAATTTTAGTTGGTGGCACATATGTAAAGATATGTTTTATATATATATATATATATAATGTGTTATTTTAAAATGAGTATTACCTATATTTCAATATTTAAATAAGATATTGAAATTTTGCGATTTTGATTCAATGTACACAAATACATATGGATTTAATCGGTGCATGTATTGGGTGTTGTGTCTCATTTAATCGTCGAGATCTTGATCCATACTATTTTAGGTATATTTGTTTAAAATCATTTAATTTATTTTTCATAATTTTGTCATTGCATGCATTTACATTTACTCATTTTTTCCATTTTTCTTGGGCGAGGTTTTTTTGGCAGTTCATGTTCTCACGGTTGCAAGTGGCAGCGACGACCTTGCACGGCAACAAGCGACAGCGGTGGGCGACGATAATCTCACGTCGAAGAGGTCAGAGAACTCGATGGGAAGACGACGATGAGGATACTTCGATAGAAAGACGAGGGTCACGCCAGTAATGGAGCCAGGGTAATGGGCTAGGGGGTGCCAATATCTAATATATACTATATTTTATTTTTTTAAAATTATTTTATACATATATTTATATGATGGTTAAAAATTTGCCCCCCACCAAAACCACCCTAGCTTCGTCCCTGGGTCACGCGGCGGGGAACGACGATAGTCGCATTGAACGATGAGGGTCGTGCGTCGGGGACGATGAGGATCTCACGACAAGGACGACGAGGATCTCACGACAAGGATGACGACAGTTTGCATGGTGCGGTGGGGAAGATTTCGTTCGGCGGAGGCGGCGGGGACGACGAGGATCACGTGCCAAGGACGATGAGGGTCGCGTAGCAAGGACGACAATGGTTCGCGTGACGAGGACGAACAACGGTGACGGTGGGGACGACGGGGAGAGGAGAAGATTTCTATGATAGAAAATAAATCCGCTCTCCACTGTCCCGACCCGTTCTCCGCGAAAAACTAAGAAAAAAACTTGGATTTTACCCTGAACCGGCAAAAGAAAAAAACACGTTCTCCTCCGTCCGAGGGGTGCTTGCCCATTATTTCCATAAATAAAACATGGATAAAATGAGATCGTCCCTTATTTAAAATAGGGACATTATATATTTAATTTAAGAGCTTTTAATTTAATTCATATACTTTTGATATGATGAATAAAGAAAAAATAGAAAATACGGCGTTATTAAGTTCATAAAAGATATATACTTAATATATTATGTTTTATAAACTTATATACAACTAATAAAAAAAATCTAAAGTATTTTTTTTACTTTTTCTATTGCGAAAGAAGACTTAAAGAATATGTAAGCATAATATCTTTTTTACTTGTTTTTCTATTACGGAAGAAGGCTCAAAAGCCTAATACAAAGAAGGGACAATTTTAAAAATAAAGCGACCAAAATTGCTGAAATTTTTAATCTCACGTCCTTATACTGATGCAGGGGGCTCTCCAACACCAGAAGACGGACTCCGCGTTGGAATCCGGGTGATCCATATGGGCGCGCTGCACCGGTAACAGCCGCGCTTCGGCAGCAGCAGAGTTGTCTCGGCGGTCCGCAGCGAGTACACCACCAACCGGTTGTACGCGTCCAGCGTCACATCGGGGAAGCCATCGGATGGCAAGGACCGGGATGTGCCGCGCCCCAACACGAGCAGCCGGCCGCGGACGGACTTGTCCACTGCCATCTCCACAACCGTGGCATCTCCATCGGAGTCGCCGGCGTCGTCTGCCTCTGTCCGTTCGGGGATCTCAGTGGCAGCTGCCGGGGGATGCGCTTCGCTGCATGACCACTCGACGTCGACCAGGACAGGAATCCAGCGGGGCCTGCGCTTGTCCAGCTTGTAGATCCTCGCATAGTTCGACGGCCCGGTGATGTGTTCGTCGTCGTTCCACAGGTCCAACGTGTTTTCCACCAGGAGGAGCTCGCCGAGGGATTCGACCAGGTACTTGTCCACGGCCGGAGGGACGTTATGTCCGGCGCAAGATGCGGCCGCCTCGATCCTCCTGACCCTCGGATTCGGAGCAGCCTCGAAAACAGTGAGGCTGTTGTCAGCATCCAGGGCGTAGAAGCGGCCACCATGGTGTACCAGATCGTAGTAACCCTCTTCGTTGTCGCTGTCCGCCACGAGCACCCATCTCATATTGGACAGTTTGCACATGATCAGCCGTGTCTCGCCGACGACCGCGGCGACGGCGCAGCTAGGATCCGGCGGCGTCGACGACGTGATGGCCATCGTGAGTCCCGGATAACGGTTTCTACGCTCCGCCGGCGTGCAGTTCACGAGATGCTGCATCGGCGCCATGTCCCTGGTGTTGTGGGTCGGGAGGTAGACATGCCTCCCGTTCATCATGTTGAGCAGGCAGATGATGCCGCCTCTTTCCTCGAAGATGATCCAGCCGCGGGAGGCGCCGCGGCATAGGGTGCCGTTGAGCTTGGCGTCGGCCAGTTCGTAAAGCTGGTGGTCGAGGAGGCAGTGGAAGCGCGTGGTCTGGGTGGGGCGGTAGGAGAGGAAAAGAAGCATGGGGAGCTGGGTGATTGCGGGATCCTCCATGGCGGCTCCGAGCCATGCGAGGCAGACCAGACAGGTGGAGAAGTAGTCGTGAATCCCGAGACGCTGGAACACGCGCTGGGCGACGCTGCTTGGCAAGTCCTCCCAGCCGCGCGGGGCTTCGCCTTGTGGTGCGGCGCCGAGTTCATTCTGCGAATTTGCCATCGATCTCAAGGACACCCGAAGTACCTGAAATATCATCGCCATATCTTTAATGAAAATTATTGACGTATAATTTTACCACACTTATATATATCATCTCTAATAAATTATAACTACATAAAACATGCTAAACAATCACCAATAACTTCAAAATATTCTTGATCATGCACATATTATAATTCTTTTTAATGGAAGATCATATTATTATCTTTATATATGCATTTTTTAGGATAATATCAATACTACAACACTCATATACTGATATAGCAAACGTATTCTTTCAGTAAAAAAAAATTATTATCATAACATGCAAAATAATCATAATTTGATCGTATAAACAACTTTTGATTCGTAATAATGTTGATCGGGATCAAATATTTCCTCGCCTTAAAAATCATATGATATGAGATCAATAGCCCTCTTGTGCTTGAAACATTCACACTAATATTTATATTAGCAGAATAAAAAAAATTGAGAGCTTCACTCATCATATTCAGATACACGATTAAGGTGAAACCTAGTGTGAGAAAATAGTCGGATATAGCAATAAAATATATCATGACTATGATAATATTAATATTGCTTGAAATTTATGCACAATAACAAAAAAATCATACCTTTTATGTATTTCTTGGAAAAGAGTGAATATGTAGATTTTGATATTCCCCCTTTGTTGGCAGTGGAAACCTCTCCTTGGCGATTTCAAGATGAGGAGAAGGATGCCCTATTTATAGGAAAAGTGAAAGGGTTTCCTAAAGAAATAGCGTCACATGATTAGCCAGAGGCGATGACCCCGAGAAAACAATAAATGTATAATTAATAAATCTATGTGCACGAATCTATTCAATTTTAGGCGGAAAGTACATGGATATGATAAAATTAGATATATATGGAAGTAATAAAATATATAATTTAAAATGATTACATATATTTGAATAATTGAATGAGAGTCAAATTTTCTATTTTGATTCAATGCACACAAATACAATGGATTTGGTCGCGTTTATTGTGTGATCTATGTCATATGACCGTTGAGACCTATCTTAGTGACTAGATAAAGAAGCGATACTTTTCTAACCAAGTCAAAGAAAATAAATTATACGATTTGAGTGAAGGGTCGCATAATGGGACCCATTAAATAAGCCAAATGATTTAGACGTTACACCTCCTACATAATGACATGTGTCTTGCACTATTTTTCATCTTTGTTAACCATATTTATACTTTATTATATGTCACCTTGACAACTTCAACTTATTTGATACTTTTATTTCACTATATCATTTAGCTGGCACGAGGGTATTGTTTTCACATTTGAAATCAACTTAACAATGACAACAAAACATTTGAAAAAACTAATTAATTATATATTTTTATCACTCATAGCATTATATAAATAAAGGATATAATGGGGTCCTCCTCCCCTGGGGGAGGACCATTCTCCCCCATCCGCACCCGTCCGTTCTTCATCCGACGGGTGTGATTTTTTTCGCGATTCAGGGGCGTAATACTCATTTTTCCCATTTTTCTTGGGCAAGGTTTTTTTGGCAGTTCATGTTCTCGCGGTGGCAAGTGGCGGCGATGACCTTGCATGGCAGCAAGCGACAGCGGTGGGCGGCGACAATCTCTCGTCGAAGAGGTCAGAGAACTCGATGGGAAGAGGACGACGAGGATAAGGAGGGTCGCTTCGCTAGAAAGACGAGGGTCACGCGGCGGGGGAACAACGACGATCACACTGAATGATGAGAGTCATGCGTCGGGGATGACGAGGATCTCACGACAAGGATGATGACAGTTCACACGGCGCAGTGGGGAAAATTTTGTTCGGCAAGGGCGGCGGGGACGATGAGGATCACATGCCAAGGATGATGAGGGTCGCGTGGCGAGGACGACGATAGTTCACGCGGTGGGGACGAACGACGGTGGCTGTGGGGACGACAGGGAGAGGGGAAGATTTCTAGGATAGAAAATAAACCCATTCTCCTTTATCCCGACCCGTTCTCCACGAAAAATCAGGAAAAAAAACTTGGATTTTACCCTGAACCGGCAAAAGAAAAAAACTCGTTCTCCTCTGTCCGAGGGGTGGGGAGGGTGGTCCTCCCCCCTGCCCATTATATCCATGAATAAAACATGGATAAAATAGATCGTCCCTTCTTTAAAATAGGGACATTATATGTTTAATAAAATCTAGTTCAATCCGGTCGAACACGATCGGAACGGTCGAACCATGACTTAGTAAGAAATCTAATTCGATCGTTGGTCCGGTTCTAAAAACATTGGGGCCACTCCAAGAAGGCAATAAATGCATAATTTAATTATTATGTGTGTGCGCCCTTGTTCTCTCTCTCTCTATATAATAATAATAATAATAATAATAATAATAATAATAATAATAATAATAATAATAATAATAATAATAATAATAATAATAATAATAATAATAATAATAATAATAATAATAATAATAATAATAATAATAATAATAATAATAATAATAATAATAATAATAATAATAATAATAATAATAATAAAACGTGTTATTTTAAAATGAGTATTGCCTATATTTCAATATTTGAATAAGATAGTGAAATTTTGCGATTTTGATTCAATGTACACAAATACATATGGATTTAATCAGTGTATTGAGTTCTATGTCTCATTTAATCGTTGAGATCTTGATCCATATATTTTAGGCATATTTATTTAAAATCATTTAATTTATTTTTCAGAATTTTGTCATTGCATGCATTCACATTTACTTTTATTTTTCTTTAAAACATATATTTTAGTTGGAATCTATTCACTTCTCATTGATTTTGTTCCCAAAAAAAAAAATTGGGGAAAATATGAAATCTCGCTAACGCGGGCTATGCTCTTTGATGAAGTCCATGTGCTCAACCATGCGATGAGTATCCGGTAGACTTGTAAGAACGAAGCAAAGATACCACAAAACAACAAAACATTTGAAAAAACTAATTAATTATAATTTTTTATCACTCATAGCATTATATGAATAAAGGATATAATGGGTCCTCTACCTTGGGGCAGGACCATCCTCCCCCATCCGCACCCATCCATTCTCCATCCGACGGGTGTAATTTTTTTCGCGGTTCAGGGGCATAACACTCATTTTCCCCATTTTTCTTGGGCGAGGTTTTTTTTTTGCGGTGACGGCCTTACACGGCAGTGGTGGGCGGCGACAATCTCGCATTGAAGGGGTCAGAGAACACGATGGGAAGACGATGACGAGGACAAGGAGGGTCGCTTTGCTAGAAAGATGAGGGTCACACGGTGGGGGAAAGACGACGGTCGCACTGAACGATGAGGGTCGCACACCGGCGATGACGAGGGACTCACGACAAGGACGACGATAGTTAGCAGGGCGCGGTGGGGAAGATTTCGTTCGGCGGGGTCGGCAGGGACGACAAGGATCACGTGCCAAGGACGATGAGGGTCGTGTAGCGAGGACGATGATGGTTTGCGCGGCAGGGATGAACGATAGTGGCGGTGGGGATGATGGGAAAGGGGAAGATTTCTAGGATAGAAAATAAATCCGTTCTCCTCTTTCCCGACCCGTTCCCCGCAAAAAAACCAAGAAAAAACTTAGATTTTACCCTGAATCGACAAAAGAAAAAAACCCGTTTTCCTCTGTCCGAGGTGTGGGGAGGGTGGTCCTCCCCCGTGCCCATTATATCCATGAATAAAACATGGATAAATGAGATCATCTCTTCTTTAAAATAGGGACATTATATGTTTAATTTATTTTATTTAAGAACTTTTAATTTAATTTATATACGTTTGATATGATGAATAAAGAAAAAAATAGAAAATATGATGTTATTAAGTTCATAAAAGATATATACTTAATATATTATGTTTTATAAACTTATATACAACTAGTATAAAAAAATTTAAAATATTTTTTACTTTTTCTAAAATCTAAAAAACTTAATATATTACTTTTTCTATTCTCGGGGAGCTGCATCGTTACACGACCACTCGACGTCGATCAGGACGGGAATCCAGTGGGGCCGATGCTTGTCCAGCTTGAAGACCCTCGCATAGTTCTGCATGTTCAGCGTGTTCTCCACCAAGAGGAGCTCACCGAGGGATTCGATGAGGTACTTGTTCACCGTCGGAGGGACGTTATATTCGGTGCAAGATGCACCCGCCTCCATCCTCCTGACCCTAGGACTCGGAGTACCCTCAAACACGGTGAGGCTGTTGTCTGCTTCCAAAGCATAGAAGCATCTGCCGTGGCGCACCAGATGGAGGTACCCCTCCTCCATGTCACAGTCCGCCACGAGCACCACCTCATATCGGCCAGCCTGCACACGACCAACCTTTTCTTGCCGACGACCATGGCGATGGCGCAGCTGGGATCCGACGGCACCGACGACAAGATGGCTGTAACAACACGATCAACAGTAAAAAAAAAATCTGAAGAGTGGTCGAGACTCTTCCCCTTCCATTCCTTGTCTTATTCAGCTTGTTTCCTTCCTCTTCCATTCTTCTTCTGTTGCTGTTTCTCTCTTCACTCAACTCTCTCTCTCTCTCTCTCCACGATTGGGACCAGCTGACAGACGCAGAGCCTCCCCGATGGCCACGCCCGGCTCCTGAGAGCGCAAATCCGGCCGCCGGATTTGCTGTAGAGGCAGGCAATGGTTGCCTCCTCCTCCTTCTATATGAAGCCACGACCCCCTCCCTCTTCCCCTCTGCTTCTTCGTTTTCATGAGCCCGGGCTTCGTCTCACTCCGTTTTCTCTCTTCTTCGGCACACGGACTACAGAGGGCGAGCAAGGAACGCCGGTGTTCTTCTCCGGCACAGGCGATAGAGGAGGTGGACAGCAGAGACTACGATGCGGTGAAAAAAGAACCCTTCTGTTTTCCTCTTTCGTCAGCCCGATTATGATTTTTCCCATCCCACCCGACTTTCCTCCTTCTCTGACTTATGCGAACAGCGGAGGACGAGATGGCAACTCAGACGACGTGAGTAACAGAGCATGACACATACAAACCCCAACTTCGTAGGCTAAAAGGTGTGTGGATTCAGGATCTTCTTCATAAATCGAGATTTTTGATGAACGAAGCATGCCTGATTTTAAACACCATGAATCGAATTCGGAATGTGAATGCATAATGCTCTATGAAATGAGAACATGATGATCTTGCTGCCATGAATGAAGGAAATGCATGTTAATTGAAAGGAGTTCCATGTATGAACGAACTGATCTGAAATGAAATGAACGTATGAGCTGTTTCGAAGTTTTTCATTCCTAGATGCATGCTTAGGGCGATTCTGCTATGTAATGTAGACGTTAGATTCCTGCTCATGATGCTTTTAACTTAGTTAACTTAGTTGTATTGTGCCGGTGATCGCCGGAGGAAACGAAACCTTAAAACTATTTTTACGATTCAATAGAACCCAATCCGGTTCACCAAAACCTGACCCGGGTCATGTCCGATCACACCGGGTTACCCCGAGCACGACCCGGGTCCACCATGGATGCCGAGCTCGAGCTCGGGGCGAACCAGGTACCCCGATCGGGTCACCCATGACTCGGCCCAAGTTTTTCGCGGAGAAGACGATCGGGAGAGACAACCCTCCCGACTTGATCGTCCTCCAAAACTCGGCTCGAGTGTGATCAAAACTCGGCCCGGGTTCTCGATTTTTCAACTCGATAGACCGAGCCTGCTTCAGGCCAACTCGGCCCGAGTTCCCTTCACTCGGCCCGGGTTTTGGCCCCCAGATTTTGACACTTACGATATTTCGACTCTTGATTTAACGCGAAACCTTCTGAACTATTTCCATGTTAAACCTATAAATGTTGATTATCTGATTTTGTACGAACCCATGCCTTTTACTTGAATATGATTATTGATCCCTTATCGAGAAACGAACTAAGTGTGATTATGCTCTTTATACCACGAATGATAATGATCTTCCTTAAACCCTCCATCGAATGATTATGACCATGATTCTGAATTGATGATAACTCTTATGAACATGATGATGAATGATTATGAACCATGACATGAGGAATAAGAACGACAAGAAGCGACGACCGCACTCCTTCAATCGATCGGAATGATTTCGACAGGTGACCCACAACTCTCATGCATCCATGGTGTAGACGGGAATAAATCAAGAAAGCAAGAAAGTACGAATGAATGGAATAAATCATGAAAGCAAGAAAGTATGAATGTATGAATGTATGAAAGCTAAGTATGACAATGAATATGAAAATATGTTATCTCTTATGATTATGATCTTCTTCTATGACATTGACACTATGATCTTTACTTATGCCATGACTGATGAAATCTACCTATGATGACTTGATCTTTCTCTTATGTTGATTACACATCCTTTACATGCTATATTCTGATAGAACTGATTTATGATTTATATGAACCCGCAATTAGCTTTATGCTAACGATTGAGCTTGCTTTCCTGTGTGATTCCCACAGGTGCATGATGATTAGACGTGTGGTGGTGGTGCGTGCGCGGAGGTCTCGACGGGGGCTACTGTTGCATATGGTCCTCATAGAGCATAGTAGTACTTATTTTCTTTATCATTGTATTTGTTGGGTTGTCTTTGGTAATGGAACTTACCGAGTCCTTATGGACCGGAGTCGCTTCTTCATCTAGACTAGCCTTTCACATGTGAGCCACTACTTTTTGGGCAGATGAGTACACCTTTTTGGTTCCCGCATCGTGATTAGTAATGAGACTGTTCCTCATACTAAGTCACCCTTTTTGAGATGTATTTTGATCACCTTTTGGATGTATGTGGCTCTTACATTGTTTGCCTCTAATGAAGGCTAGTTGAAGTATTTTTATATATATGACAACTTCTGCATTTTTCTTTACGTTGTCGCATTATTTTATTCATTTAGTCTTCCGCTCGATTCATTTAGTCTTCTGCTCGTGTCATTTAGTCTTCTGCTTTGCTATTTTCCTTTGTGTTGACCATTCAGTCAATGAAAAGAGTCAAAGGGTCAAAAGAAAGAAAGAAAAGAGAAAGAGGGAAGTAGCGCTGCGAGAGGAGGTCGCATCGCGTGGCGAGGCCAAGCCTCGGGGTGCTACATATTTTATGGTATCAGAGCCTAATACTAGGACTCTTTTGACGTTCCAGTATAGAAGTTAAGGTCTAAGTATGGTCCATAAGCAAATCCCCCGAGCCACCGCTACGCTACGCCACCGCTGTAAGTATGATATGTTTATCTTTTAAAGTATGATTATTTTATTGAAATGAAATGTTTTGATATTATAGATGGCTCCTACGACACGCTCAGTGGCCTGACGCGACAGAGGCCGTGGGCGGGGACGGGATAGTGACCGAGTGACGGCCACTTCGAACATTTTGACTGAGGGACCTGACTCCGTCCCTGGGAGTCAGGTAGGGGATGATTTACACTATGTTTGGATGAACACTCATTAAAGGGAAGGGAAGAGAATGAGGGGAAAGAAAATGGGAGGGAAGGGAAAGGAACTTTTACACCCAAATTTGAAGTTGAAATAAAATAGCACAAAAGGAGGGGAATGGAGGGAAAAAAATGAATTTTCCCCTCCATTCCCCTCCTTTAAAATTTTATCCAAACAAGGGGAAATTTTATTTTTCCCTTCTCCTCCCCCTCTTTACCCTCCATTCATCTCAATCCAAACATAGTGTTACAGCAGGCATCACCTCCTGTACAGCCACAGGAGCCCCCGCCATCATCCCAATAGCCTGTGTATTCAATACCAGTGTACCTAGCACCGTACCCTTTCTTAGCACCAATTATGATTCTTCATTGAGAGGATACGATCCAGGAATTTTTGAAGCTGCACCCACCATACTTCCGAGGGATAGTGAACTATGAGGAGGCCATCCAGTGGCTTACTCGGATGGAGAACCTATTTGTCATCGGCAGATGCAGTGAAGATAGCAAGGTTCGATACGCCGTTCACATGCTCACTGGTCGGGCCAACGACTGGTGGGAGATGACACATGCTACCAGGTTTCTAGATCAGAGTGTTATCTCGTGGGAAAGTTTTAAAGAGCTATTCGAATCACAGTACGCTCCAACTTATCGAAGAAAAGAGAAGTCTAAGGAGTTCAAGGAGTTGCGCCAAGGCAACCTAACAGTGGCAGAGTATCATGCTTGTTTCATCCAACTGGAGCGTTATAGTAAGGACAAGATGGATGAAGCGGACTGCGCTGAGCAATTCATAGATGGACTCCACCACTCCATTCGCGAGAGAGCGACTTACGGCGCAGAGATGGCCTTATATGGAGCTGTTCGTACGGTGTACATGATTGAGCGCGAGATCCAAATGCGGCGTGAAGAGCTGAAGAAGGAGCCGACCTGAGCTGCGGAGTCAGCTAAACCGAGATGGGAGGACTGTCGCCCACCTCATAGGGATACACGCCACGATCGTCGCCATCAGCCCTACCAGCGGCACGCTACGAGGCTCCCCGCCGACCAGCACGTCGTCTGCCTCAGCCTCAGCCTCAAAGGCAAGCACCTGCACAACCACCTCCTCTATAGCTACCGGCACCCCTGCAGCAAGCCAGGTAGGAGTGTACTTTTTGTGGCAGATATCACCTGGGGGAGTGTCACCAAAAGAATGACGCCTGCATTGGATGTTGGAAGGTCGGACACTACGTCCGAGATTGCCCGACAAGAACCAATGAGGGCCAGGAGGAGTACCAGGACGTCTCTACAACATCCAAGCAGATATGGCGCTGCAGAATAACGAGGTTATTTGAGGTACTCTTTCTATCGCAGGCTTGCCTATGTTAGTACTATTTGATTCGGGTGCTTCAGACTCATTTATTTTTGAGGCATGTGCTTCTACCCTTCCTGTACCTATAAAAGGGATGAAGCATCATATGAATGCAAAGACACCAATGGGGACCCTCCACACGACAAAGTACCTCCCCGATGTACCAGGTCGTTGTGGATGAGAAAGATTTTTTCACTGATTTAATTGTAATCCCCATGGTGGACCACGATGTCATCTTAGATATGGATTGGTTGTCATACCAAGATGCATCAGTTATATGTAAGCAGAAGAAGGTCATCATCGACACCAAAGAAGGAAAGAAGATAGTGATTAGAGGCACATCGAAGCTGGACAGCGGGATTATATTGTTAGCCATGAAAGCACAAAAGCTATTGCAGAGGGGTTGCAGAGGGTACTTGGCCTGTGTGACGATATCTGATGCTCCTACCCTAGCTCTACAGCAAATAGATGTGGTACGAGACTTTCTGGACGTCTTCCCAGATGACATCTCCGGACTACCACCAAAAGGGAGATCGACTTCAGGATTGAGTTAGCACTAGGGACGACACCGATCTCCAAGGCCCCCTAACGTATGGCCCCGACGGAAATGCTAGAGTTGAAGAAATAGATTCAGGAGTTACTCGACAAGGGATTCATCTAACCCAGCATCTCCCCTTGGGGTGCTCCAGTTCTGTTTGTGAAAAAGAAGGATGGATCGCTACACCTCTGCATTGACTACCGGATGTTGAACAAGGTCACGATCAAGAATAAGTACCCACTGCCCAGGATCGACGACTTGTTCGACCAACTGTCGAAGGCTTCCGTATTTTCAAAAATTGATCTTAGAGGCGATTATCATCAGTTGAGGATAGCCGAAGAGGATGTGCCGAAGGCTGCTTTCCGATCACGGTATGACCACTATGAGTTTACGATCATGCCCTTCGGACTGACGAATGCCCCAACAATATTCATTGATCTGATGAACAGGATATTCAAACAACACCTAGATCAGTTTGTGATCGTCTTTGTGGATGACATTCTGATTTACTCATCCAACTCGGAGCAACAACCGGAACACCTACGGATCATCTTGAAAACTTTGCGTCAACACCACCTCTACGCCAAGTTTTTCAAGTACGAGTTCTGAATGGAGCAGATAATATTTTTGGGACATATTGTATCTAGGCAAGGTATAGTAGCGGACCTAGTGAAGGTCGAGGTAGTGTCCAATTGGGTCCGACCGAAGAACGCGATGGAGAATCGCAGTTTCCTCGGTCTAGCAGGATAGACGCTTTATTCGAGATTTCTCGAAGATAGCAGCCCCGCTCACACATCTGACAAAGAAAAATGAAAAGTTTGCATGGATAAAAAAATGCGAAAGTAGTTTCCAGGAATTGAAGAACAGGCTGACCTCTGCTCTGATTCTCACCTTGCCATCGGGGAACGAAGGATATACTATCTGTAGCGATGCTTGCGGCACCGGCCTTAGATGTGTCCTAATGCAGCATGAAAAGGTAGTTACCTATGCCTCGAGATAGTTGAACAAGCCTGAGGTGAATTATCCGACACATGACTTAGAATTGGCAGCGATTGTGTTTGCACTTAAGATCTGGAGGCACTACCTGTACAATGAGGTATTTCAGGTGTTCACCGACCATAAAACCTTGAAATATGTCTTCACGAACTCAACATGCGACAGTGAAGATGGATGGAGTTCCTCAAGGACTACGAGTTTGCAATCAATTATCATTCCGACAAGGCAAACTCGGTAGCCGACGCTCTTAGTAAAAAATGGGAGGTTTCACTGGCGTTCCTCTAGTTGTGCCGATATGAGATGATGGAGGAACTAAACTAGTGGAACCCTCGAGCTACAGGGCACAGAGCGATCTTGATGACGCATCAGTTATAGTCGAGTCTCATTAGCAGGATTGTGACGACACATATGGCAGATGAAGAGTACGAATATGTTCAAAAGGAGCCAGAATGAGCCAGAAGATTGTGACGGCACAGATCGGCAAGTTCAAGGGGTCATGCCTTTTACTTGAATATGATTATTGATCCCTTATCGAGAAATGAACTGTGTGATTATGCTCTTTATGCCACGAATGATAATGATCTTCCTTAAATCCTCCATCGAATGATTATGACCATGATTTTGAATTGATGACAGCTCTTATGAACATGATAATGAATGATTATGAATCATGACATAAGGAATAAGAACGATAAGAAGCGACGATCGCACTCCTTCGGTTGATCGGAATGATTTCGATAGGTGACCCACAACTCTCGGGCATCCATCGTGTGGACCGGAAGTGATGACCTCCTTTACCATAAATCTGAATTCTAAAAAAATGAACTTCCATCCACGTGATTATTAAGTAAACAAAGACAAACGTAAGATGATAACCTGTCTATGCCTTGATCAGTCCACGGATCGAAAGACAGGCATAGGTATGATGAGGGATGAGGTTCTAGCCTCAAAACAAGCCCTCTTTCGTGGGTTGCCATTTGCTCTATCTAGGCGGAAGTTTCTTCCATACGGATATTTCCTCGGTGGCGAGGTCATCTAGCCCGACGAGATTTCGGCCGTGGCACTGATCACTTACGAGCAGATGATGTCTAGATAATTGTATCACAGTTTATCAAATATTTATTATAAAACTTTTAGGAAATATAATAATGTAACTTTTGGGTTGGGTTCCAACCATGTGCTAGTCGGGTTAGGTCAAGATTGGATACAACCCAAATCATAGGCCTAACACAAGAAAATATAAATAAAAAATTGAAGAATAAATAAATTCTATATTAAGAGAAAATTTCAACCTAAGTATTTTCCAGTTGTCACTACCTAGCACTAATTTCAAGGGTTAAAGTGTTTGGATGAAGTGGGAACTTTCATATAAAACAATGTATGCTGCCAATGACTAACATATCCGTCGTTTCTTCTTCTTCTTCAGTCTGATGCTGCTGCAGCTCGATATTTGTATTGCGCACTGCATCGAGTTGCCACATTATAAGCTGCTCGTTTGCACTGATAGAATGGCTTTTTGAAGGTCGAGATCCTTCAGTAATTTGCGACATCCATTCTAACATTTTTAAGTAGGAACGACCACATGAATGAATATGTTGCATCGCTCAGGAGGTTGAAGGCGTTGTCCAAGCGCGTTGAGTGAATAGATGACATCTTTTTGAAGGACGGAGAACCTTGAAGCACTGCCCGAGAATGTAGATCGCCGTCATCGCAACAACGGTCGAACACGCCTGGAGGATGATACATCTGCATACAAGAAATGACTCGCAAACCAAGAAACTCAAAGAAGGGATATCAGGGACAAGTCGATGGAGGGTAAGGCAGACAGCCCATACCTCATATCAAGCTGTTGTAGTCGATGTACGTCATGTAGTGATGGTCAATCATCGGATGGCGCTCACAGAGTTAGGGATGAAGATTTTCACATGAGGGGGGAAGCAGCTCGTGGTTACAAGGCGAGGGAAAAGCATCACGTGGGTTACGCGGCGGAAGTTCCAAGCGCGCGGTATAACTTTTTCACGCGAACTTTGGGCGTTGACCGAAACTTAAGTTTCGGTCATGTTTGGTAGGACTTGGGCAAATTCTCAGCCAAGTTCTCAAGCCAAACACAACCTTAAAATTTGTTAACATACTTTTGTAATATTAAAATATTTTTAAACTATTTTATTTTTTATTACTTGATTACAAAAGAAAATTAACATAAAAATTATCAAGCAACCTAATGTCATCTTGAGTTGGGTTTGAAATTATTTTTCCTATTGGTGGGTTGGATCAATTTTTTGATCCGATCTCACCCATGAACAACACTGAACCTAACACAAGAAAATATAAAATAAAAAAATAAAATGATACATAAATTTTAAGTTAAGAAAAATTTGAGTCAAACTATGCACCACCACCCTACCACTAATCTAAAGGGTTAAGCTTGATTCTCATTCACTTCAACTTCTTTGGGTTCTTTGATATCAAATTGTATTTAGGGTTAAATGAATGTGTGATACATTTTTTTATATGAAACGAGTGATTGTTTGTAATAATTCTTTCATTAACTATAATTGCTGATAGTACAAAAGCATTTCAAAACAAGCTAAATTAATTATGAGATAATCATCAAAATAGACTCATAGTTATTCATAATAGTAAGGCAAGTACATATCTTTTAACTCATAACATTGTCTAGCATTGTTTTGTTTAGCATTATGGAGTTATTGGAAACTAGATTTATAGAGGATTATACCAAATTAATTTCATATTTTTAGCGAAAAAATATAATCAACCAACCTTCTAATGAAAATGAGTTATAGAATTTTGGAAAAAATGCAATCCTTCGTACCCTCCTCCCATGATCATAATTAGGAACTAATCCAAAGCCAAACTGCAATATTGTTTTTTTATGACTCCATGAAAAAAGATGAATTAATCCAATTAGTAAAGATTCTAACATGATGGATTTTTAAAAAGCCTAAATATATTCATTTCTCATGATAGCTTATGATAATCGATTAATAATCATTTCTCATGAAGTCGACATTATATATTCATTTGTTATATTACTCGCGTGATTAGTGCTTTGCTAATGTTTAACTTTGATATTTATTATAGGGTTATTTCCTCTGACCACCCTTAAACTATCGTGAATTACCACATCTAACCTCAAACTATGAACTTCATTTTTTGGGTATCTAAACTATCACGATTTTTTCAGTTTGGTCCTTCCGTCCAATTCCGTCGATTTCTTCGTTATTTTTCATTTTTTACATTTGTAAAATGTCCATTATACCCCTGCGTTAGTCCATTTTTATATAAAAATATAATAATGAATATAAAAATATTTTTTTTAAAAAAAAGAAAGTGACGACGGGGGGCGGCGACCCCCCCCCCCCCTCCTCCCCTCTCTTTCCCGGTGTCAGGAAAGAGAGCTGGGAAATGTGCGAGGACGACACAGAGGAGGAGGGGGGGGGGGGGGGGGGGGCGGCAACACGACACCCCCCCCCCCCCTCTATTTCCCGGCTCTCTTTCTCGATGCCAAGAAAGAGAGGGTAGGAGGGGGGACCTCTGCGTCGAGAAAGAGAGAGGGGGGGGCCTCTGCGTCGTCGACGTAGAGCCCCCCCCCCCCCCCCCCCCCCCCCCCCCCGACGCTGGAGAGAGGGGGTAGGGGGGTCGCCGCCCCCCTCTGCGTCGTCGTCATCGTCGACGATGACACAGAGGAGGGGGGGTGGCAACGCGACACCCCCCCCTCTATTTCCCGGCTCTCTTTCTCGATGCCAAGAAAGAGAGGGTAGGAGGGGGGTCGCCGACCGAGTCACTCTCTTTTTTTATAAAAAATAATTTTATATTCATTATTATATTTTTTATATAAAAGTGGACTTACACAGGGGTATAATGGACATTTTATAAATGCAAAAAATAAAAAATAACGGAGAAGTCGACGGAATTGGACGGAATGACCAAATTGGAAAAATTGTGATAATTTAGGTACCCAAAAAATGAAGTTCATAGTTTGGAGTTAGATGTGGTAATTTACGATAGTTTAGAGGTGGTCAGAGGAAATTTATGCATCAGTCATCCCAATTGCATATTTTCTTTGAGGTTGATGTTGAATTATTATTGATTGACCCGCATATATGTTGCATAGTTGATTGCAACCTACAACGAAACTATGATTATCATATTGTACAAATCTCGCCTTATGCAACAAATTTTAAAACTTTCATATCATGGATTACGCTCTCCAATATGGTAGGGTCATTGCATATCATGGTGTGCCCCAACTGATGACGATAGATTTGAACCTAATATGGTGTAGTCTTAATAATTAAAATGCTCTTCAAATTATGATCCTTATACTCAATTAATCATTTTAAATAGTTAATTAATTATTCATCATCTCTCCAGTTTGTTAAGAACCAAGATGACGAGTTTTATTAAAGCCAATCATTAATGTGACTCATGGGTAACTGAAATTCTTAATCAATTTAATGCCAAGATTTAAAATATGTTAATTAAACTGAAAACAAGATGTCAGAGGATCATTAATGCATAATTAGTAAATAAAATGACAATTGATCATTAATTCATAGTATTAATTAATTATGTTTTTACTATAACTGAAAACAAGATGTCATTAATTGGCTCATTAAATGTATTTACTAATAAAAAATGTGTTAATCAAAAGCTAATTAATTGCCTATAAAGCTTATTAGATGCGTGGATCATTAATGCATAATTAGTAAATAAGATGCCAGTGTATCATTAGTTCATAGCATTAATTTATTATGGTTTTACTATAACTGAAAATAAAATGTCATTAATTGGCTCATTAAATGCATTTACTAATAAAATGATGTGTTAATTAAAAGGCAACTAGTTTCCTATTAAAGTTTATTATATGAGAGGCTTATTAAAGCTTCATCTATTTTCCATGTGACATCATAAGTGGCTTTGTACGTGCGTAATTGATTTCTAATATCATGAGTAATTAGGATATATATAAGTTTATTTTTTTTCTTTGATGTTTAATGGAGGGTTCATTGTTGGGTTTATTTTTTGTAAGGGAAGAGTCGCATTCTCTGCAAGATTTTTGCACCTTGCCGATGGATTTATTGGAAATTTTACGATATTCGTCGAAGTTTTATCTGTGGATATTTTGAAAAAAATTTGGTTGCCGTTAAAAATATTGTCAAAAATTACAAAAAATTGTATTCCGTAAAAAAATGTCTATTGGAAATATTTTCTTGTAGTGATTCATCATTGAGTACGTTTATGGTAACATGCTTTGACTATGGACCATGAATCTCATTTGGCCTAGAAAGTGATGATTACAAAAGAGTAAATGACGATATTACAACCAATCAGAACACCAATTTTACAGCTTGACTGAGAAATTTGTGGTGACATAAGTTTTTGGCATCGAATAATAAAAATAAGTTGCTCCAAAAAAGATTTAAAGATCAAGCCACTGAGATAATTATTTGCAATAGCGTGGAGGATGCTCCGGGCAAGTGATGCCATTCGCGTGGGGCGTCGTCTTCGACTTGGACTTGGAATTGTGGGGCGGCGCCTATATGATTAGTTCCATGCTCTGCCATCTCCATGGACGCCGGTTAAATAGCTGAAATTAATTCAATTACTTATTCATTTATTCTTTTGTTTCTAAATATCTGAATATTATGATGATATTCAATGATATATTAATTTATGAATGACTTTCACAAATTATTATTTAAATATGGAAATATTGTTTAAAATTAGTCATTTACCCACACAATTTCATCATCATCATTTTTTAATGGAGATTATTGATATATCATTTCATGATAACTAGTGCACCATCTCTAATAAATTATGACCGCATATAACATGCAAAACAATAATGAAAACTTCAAAATATTCATCAACGAGCAATATTCTAATTCTTTTTGGTGGGATATCATATTATAATCTTATATATAATACATTTTGTAATGGCATTATCAACATTAGAACACTATGTATTGATATAAACAAAGTATGCTATTCACAAAAACATGTATGAAAGTTTTTATCTCTTTTTTTTTTGTTCTAGAAAATATTGTTACGATGACATACAAACTAATCATAAATTTATGATATCAACAAATTTTGATATGTAGATCTTGTTGATCAAGATCAATCATTTCCTTGCACTTCAAAAATCAAATGATATGAGCTCGAAAGCCCTCTTATCCTTATGAACTTCACACCTATATCTATATTAGAAAAATGAACTGAGAGTTTCATCGGCCATATTCAGACATGCGACACATATTAATCCGCTGATAATGATATCAAATCTTTATCTTATCATACCAAAAATTGCGATAGTAATAGGAAAATAAACAAAAACAGTTCAACAGATATTGTAGTTAACTATATTGTGAGTGTGATAATCTTGCTTCAAATTTATGCACAATATAAAAAAAATCATACCTTCTATATATTTCTCAGAAGAAAATCAAGATCTGAATTCTAATATTTTCCCCCTTTGTTGACGGCACAAACCTCTCTTTGAAAATTTCAAGACGGAGGAGAAGGATGACCTAATGGGTTTATATATAGGAAAAAAGTGAAAAAAGTTTTTCAAAGAAATATCGCCACATGTTAAGCATGAGGCGATGATGACAAGAAGGCAATAAATGCATAATTTAATTACTCTATTTGTATGCGCTTGTTCAATTTTAATTGGTGGCACATATGTAAAGATATGTTAAAATTATATATATATATATATATATATATATATATATATATATATATATATATATTTATATATATATACTAAAATGTGTTATTTTAAAATGAGTATACTGAATAAACTCACACTCTTTTATTCTTAATTTATTAACACATCTAGGAAAAATTATCAAGTATAATCTAATCTAAGTTGGCCTTCTTTGGATAGATCAAGTTCTTTTCATGAAAATCGACTATCCAATATCACTCGAAATAAAAAAAAAACTTCAAAATTATTGTAATTTTAGAATCTACCTTACCCAAATAATTACCACTTGTCTAAAACAATTTCTTAAGAAAAATGATTATTTGTTCGAGCAACCATCATTAGTTAGTTTTCAATCAACTCACAAATAGGCAAAAAAGATTTGTTTCATCCTTCATTTATCTTTTTTAAAAAAAGTGTAATGAATTGAAATGATTATCTCTTTTGTTACAAAAGGATGTCACAGGTTAATTAGGGCTATTCATTGGGTTGTGTCCCGATTACCTGACCTGATCCTACATTAGGTTAAGTTGGTGGTCATGTCAAATTTAACCCAACCTAGTGACAACTTGAACTTGACCAAGTTGAATGTACGTTAGAGAAATTTGTCTTGTTTTAACATAATGTTTTTATTAATTGAAACTATATTTTAATCAATTTATTTTTATTTATGCTTACAATACTTTTGTAATATTCAAAAGCTTTCTTATATTCTATTTTCTATTATTTATTATTTTATTAGCAAATACTTATTATAAATTTTTTTAAAAAAATATAATATAACTCTCAAATTGTGTTCCAACCATGTGCTGGTCGGTTGGGTCAAGATTGGATCCAACCCAAACCCTAGGTCTAACACAAGAAAATATAAATAAAAAATAGAAGGATAAATAAATTATATATTAAGAGAAATGCCAACCAAACTATTTGCGAGTTGCCACTACCTACCACTAATTTCAAGAGTTAAAGGGTGGTTCTCATTCACTTCAATTTTTTTTATAGTTGTTTGCTATAAAATGTATTTAGAATTTAGTAGGCATGCATGCACTATTTATATGAAGCACCTGATAAGAAGTCTAAAAGTAAAGGTTTAATGAGTGTGTAACACCTCTTTCGTGCAACCTTGTGCAAAGCTCTCATACAAACCATCCATCTCAACAAACGGTCTAGATTAATGCACTGCAGGAAGGGAAAAAGAAACATCCTCTGTTGTTGCCCCTCGGCCACCGTCACTCCTCATTTCTCTTTTGTTCCATATGCTTGTCATCGCCAACCTCGCGATCTACTCTCCTTTGTCCTCTCACGTCCTCCTCCACGGCTGAAATAGCTATTGTACACTCTCATTCGAGAAGCATAAGGAAGTTGTGCTCTGTCCTTTGAAGCCTAAGAAACAACTTCTGCTTTGGTTACCAACTTCGCCAAGTTTCAGAAAGGATAAACACAAGAAGTGTGTGAATGGATAATCTAATAAAACTTATTTCTTCTTTACAATACTCAACCTCCATATGAGCTCCCACTATAACTACAATATAAATATATAATAATGGATTCATTTAGCAATTCATCGAACTATTGTTGGAAATGACAAAGTAATACAGAAATATATAAATGCATCTGCTCGAGCGTCATCCTGTGAGACCACTTTGTCTTTCGAATACATCTTGTTAGTAAGAAGTGAATCACCCCTCTGCTCATATTGGCCTTGTTCGTTTCCAAATGCCTTCTGCTTTGCAAATCATTACGAATTTCACTATAAAAATCACTTCTTTCCCTGATGTGCCTACGCACCCTCCTTTCGGTCTTCACATCATGCTTTCTCAAGGCAGCCCGACTAAACATTTCCTTCTGATCCCTCCTTCACTCTTTAGCTTCGCCATCAGTTGGAATGTTGAATATCGGAAGCAATCTTGAATCTCCCCTTCATTTTCACTTGATGAGTTCCTTCTCCACTTTGCATTTTGTTTCTTCGCTATGGCTCTTCTGACCATCGATGAGTATTCCCTCCTCTTCTTGAGAAATCCGGTAGAAGGCTTCGACGCAGTCCCCCAATCACCTGCCAGTTATGGTGAGAGGCTGTGAGCTTCCTCTTATCGAGCAGCGGCACTGAATCGGGAGAAGATGAACATTTTCTTTTTCTATTCTTGTCCATCTTCTTGCAGTACATTAATTTGGACCGCTCACTGAGATGGACGGTTGAGACGATGGGTGTTGCACAAGGTTGCACTAAAGAGGTGTCACACGCCCATTACCAAACCATCTAACAATAATTATACTTGTCAATCTTAAAATTTCGTGAACTTTCCGACTTGATGAATCTTTATAACAAATACCACCATGCATCACAGATTTATGTATTATTAACATAATTTGATATAAGTATATATATTATTAGATAAAGGAGGCTCAAAGTCCTAATACAAGCAGAAATATTATTAGATAAAGGGCACTTAAATTTTAGTGATTAAACTTTTTAATTTATGAATCAAGAAATGAACCACTACATCATATTTTTACTTTTTGATCTACCGGATTGTCATTTCTAATATAAACCCACTTATTGGATAAATGACATCTTCATAATTCGACCTCCATCTGGCCTCGGCTGCCATTAGAGAAAGGACCCCACTGATAAAAAATATTTGTTCACTAGGCACTTCTCATCAGAGATCAATGTGGACTCTGGACAACTTCTTTTTTACAAGAACGACCTTATTGTATATTCTCATAAACTCTTCCTCCCTATATTTATGTGCCAAGGAACCCCTAACAAAAAATATAAAAAGTAATGAATATTAGTCTTAGTGTATAAATCATAAATAAACAGTGAGAATATAAGAAAGCATGTCTTTTGATTTGACGTGACATATTTTGTTAAAATCTTAGGTGGCATTTGAAAAGTCGTGACTCTTTCGAATTTTGCATAAATAGTTAAATTGATGTATTAATTTGGAATGTGTTTGTATGAAATAGAAATATATTAAAAATCATAGATAAGATTAGAAAAGTTGATATAATAGATTAATATTAATGGGTATGAATGAAATAGAAAAATCATAGATATAAAACATATTTTTGTTAATTAATAAATATTGAATATAAATTAAAACTTCATGTAATTTTTTCTAATAACATTATTAAAATATAATAAATTATAAAGTATATTTAATAAAATATTGTTTTTTTTTGCTGAAATGTCAAATAATAGATAATACTAAATTAATATTTTATATTAAATATTTTTATCTAATATATAAATTATTTTATACAAGGAATGTAAGAGAGAGAAAATCTCAAAAGAAAAAAAGCATGTAGATTTGATTAAAAAATGTCATGTACAAAACAAAAAAAGTTAAAAACAAAAAGTAGTTGTCCCCATGAATAGAATAGTGTCCTAATTCCACAATAATTTGCTAGAAGTTTTTTTTTACTTGTTGGCATCCAAACATTTTTAATCTTCTTTTTTATCACCTTATTGGCAAAGTAATCATTTGAAGGTGGTGCGGTGTTTTTATCATTCTCACCTTCTAGTATTTCATTTGTAAGTTTTGAAGTAACGATATCATATTACATTGTCTCTCTGATTTCTTTTCTTTCTGCAATGCTCCACGCACACATAATATTATATGCCGGGAACAGGGACCTCGCCCGCACCAGAAGACGATCTCCGCCTTGGAATCGGGGTGACCCATATGGGTGGGCTGCACCGGTCACAGCCACGCTTCGGTAGGAACATAGTCGTCTCGCCGGTGCGCAACGAGTACATGAAGATCCGGTTGTACATGTCCAACGTCACATCGGGGAAGCCATCGGATGGCAACGATCGAGACGTGCCGCGCCCCAACACGAGCAGCCGCCCGCGAACGGACATGTCGACTTCCGTCTTCACCTTCATCACATCTTCGTCGGAGTAGCTGGCGTTGTCTGTCAATGTCTGCTCGGGAATCTCCATGTCAGCTTCCGCGGGAGGTGCCTCGCTGCACGACCACTCGACGTCGACCAGGACAGGAATCCAGCGGGGCCTGTGCTTATCTAGCTTGAAGACCCTCGCGTAGTTCGATGGCCCAGCGATGGGTCCGTTGCCGTTCCGCACGTCCAGTGTGTTCTCCACGAGGAGGAGCTCGCCGAGGGACTCGACGAGGTACTTGTCCACAGCCGGAGGGATGTCATTTCCGGCACAAGATGCGGCCGCTTCTATCCTCCGGACGCTAGGATTCCGAGCAGCCTCGAAGACGGTCAGGCTGTTGTCTGCTTCCAGAGCGTAGAAGTAACCGCCATGGTGCGCAAGATCGAGGTACCCCACCTCCTTGTCGTAATCCGCCACGAGCACCCATCTCATATTGGCCAGCCTACACATGACCAACCTTTTCTTGCCGACGATCGCGGCGACAGTGCAGCTGGGATCCGACGGCACCGACGACATGACGGCCATCGTGAATCCTGGGTAACGGTACCTGCGCTGCGCCGGTGTGCAGTTCACGAGATGCTGCAGCGGCGCCATGTCCCTCGTCTTGTGGGTCGGTAGGTAGATATACACTCCATTCAGATTGTAGATGCAGACGATGCCCCCTCTTTCCTCGAAGAGGAGGCAGCCGTGGGAGGCGCCTCGGCACAGGGCGGCGTTGAGCTCGGCGACGTCCATCTCATAACGTCGATGGTCGGTGAGGGAGTGAAAGCGCGCCGTCTGGCTGGGGCGGTAGGAGAGGAAGAGGAGTAAAGGGAGCTGCGAAACGGCGGGATCCTCCATGGCGGCTCCGAGCCATGCGAGGCAGACCAGACAGGCGGACAGGTAGTCGTGAGGCCGGAGACGTTGGAAGATGCGCTGGGCGATGCTTGTGGGCAAGTCCTGCCAACCGCGCGGGGCTTCGCCTTGTGGGGCGGCGCCGAGCTGATTCTGCTGATTTGTCATCTCAAGGACACCACCGATTAAGACCTGAAATCAACACAATTATGTTGTTTATTTACTCAATATTTTTCAAATCCCCCCATACCAAATAGTTAAGCCTCGATTTGATTTAAAATTTAAAAATATTTTAAATATGATATTAATTGTTAAATATTTAGAAAAGTTCTTTCATGCTTTAAAAATAAATATTAAATGACCTTTTATATTAAATAACATAGAGAAGTTATTTTTTAAAAAAATTGATGATTGGATAATCCAACCCCCATGGCATTCAATAAGACCCGATCTAATATGTTGAGTTAAATAAAATTTGTTTACGGGTCGGATTCAACTCATGAACACTTCTAACCCCAAATTAAGTGGCTATATTATGAGATGTAATGAGACATTATATATATGTTGTATTAAATTATCGATAGATTTCATAATACATGATTAGATAAGGAAGTAAAATGTAGTACTTGAAATGAAAGACAAATTAATTAGAGAATAATTACAAATTCATAATGTTCTTTTGAGACTTACCAAGTATTCAAACATGCAATAGTCACCATTCGATTATATTAATAATTTTAAATCATAAATATTGTTGATGGAGATCAAATATAAATTTCTTCCACTTAAAATTATGTTGTATAAGTTCAAAATACCTCTTCTACTTGAGAACTTCACATCAATATCTATATTAGAAAAATAAAAAGTTATGAATTTCACTTGAGACCTACAATATAAAGCGATATAGACGAATCGGGTGATAATACATTTAAATATTTATCTGACCTTTCATATAGTGTGGTAGTAACCAAAATTTGAGAAAAAAACTAATTAATTGGATATCACAATAAAATAACATTATGACAATGATAATCATGATTGAAATTTATGTACAATAACAAAAAAAAATCATACCTTCAGATGTATTTCTTGAGAAAAAAAATATGAAGTATGATATTTTCCCCCCTTGCTGCGGCACAAACCTCTCCTTGACGATTTCGAGATGGAGGAAAAGAACGATCTTATGAGTTTTTATATAGAAAAAGTGAAAATGTTTTCCAAAGAAATAGTGTCACATGATTGGCTAGAGGCGACGATCTGAGAAGGCAATACATGTATAATTAATTATTTTATGTGCATGTATCTACTCAATTTTAGTGGCTGGCACATTAAAGAACCAAATGGAAGGATACGATAAAATTGGATATATATGGAAGTAATAAAATACGTAATTTTAAAAGGAATGTTATATATTTTTTAATAGTCAATTTTGATAATTAAAATTTTGTTTCGATTCAATGTACACAAATACATGTGGATTTAGTGGCATGTATTGTGATCTTCTTCTCTTATGACCATTAAGATCTATCTTAATGAGTATGAGGATTTTAGGATGAAGCGGCACACAATAGGCCTATAAGCCAAATGGTTTGGGCATTAGGGTTCTGTTTAAGGACATGTGTCATGCATCATATTTCATCTTGATTAACCATATTTATACTCTTTTATATTTCACAAGAACATTTAGTCGGATGTTATGACTTTCAAATTTGAAAGTTAATTTAAGAGTGATATAGGGACGACGATGCCAAATCAACTCAAATTCTTTTATTCTTAAAATTATTAACACACCCAAAAAAGTTCAAGACTAATCCCTTCCAGGTTGATGATGTTTTGGTTAAGGTAATGTTGGTGATTGGGAGGGTCTTGATCCAATCCAATCATAACCTGACTTAATCAGGTCGAACACGAGTTGAAAATATTCAAATTCTATCCAATTTTACTCGACTTTTTATTATGTTAACTTATAAAAATATTCGAATGAAATAAAAGTTTTTTTATTTATTCTCTTAGGCAGTGTTTGGATAGGGGGATTTTTGTTCCCCAAAGTTCTCGGGAACTTGCAGATAAGACAACTTTGTTCCTACTCGCAGCGTTTGGAAAAGTTCCGGCACATCAGAACTTCGCCAACTGATTTGATGGAATTGTCCTCCCGAGTTCTGGCCGATGTTTGGGCGAAGCGGGAACTTTCATGTAAACCAACACATGCTGCCAACGGGTGACATATCCGCCGCTGCTTCTTCTTTGATCTGATGCTGCTGCTCTCGATATTTGTATTACGCACTGAATGTCATCGAATTGCCGCATTACATGCCGCTCATTTGCGCTGATAGAATGGCTTTTTGAAGGTCGAAATCCTTTAGTCATTTGCGACCTCCATTCTAACATTTTTAAGTAGGAACATCCACATGAATGAATATGCTGCATCGCCCAAGAGGTTGAAGGTGTTGTCCGAGCGCGTTGAGTGAAGAGATGACATCCTTTTTGAAGGACGGAGAACCTTGAAGCACTGCCTAGAGTGTAGATCGCTGCCATCACAACAGCGGTCAAACACGCTTGGAGGACGATAGGTCTGCGTACAAGAAATGACTCGCAAACCAAGAAACTCAAAGAAGGAATATCAAGGACAAGTCGATGGAGGGGAAGGCAAACGGTTCGTACCTTGGATCAAGTTGTCATAGTCATTGTTCGTCGTGCAGTGATGGTCGATCATCATGTGGCGCTCACGGAGTTAGGGCTTCGAAGCGTTGAGACGAATATTTTTCACACGAGGGGGAAGGGGACGTGGGTCACGAGGCGAGGGAAAGCATCACGTGGGTTACGAGGCGGAAGTTCAGCCACGGAGTGAGAATTTTCAAAGTTCCGGGCACGCGACATAACTTTTCATGCGAACTTTGGACGTTGACTAGAACTTAAGTTTCGACCGGGCCCACCCAAAAAAGGCCATGTTTGGTTGCCCAAGTTTTTGTGCCAAACACAACCTTAAAATTTCTTAACATACTTTTGTAATATTTAATTTTTTAAACTATTTTATTTTTATTACTTTATTACAAAAAATAACATAAAAATTATCGAGCAACATGATGGCATCTTGGGTTGGGTTTGAAATTATTTTGCCTACTGGTTGGGTTGGATCAATTTTTTGATTCGATCTCGCCCATGAACAACACTAGGCCTAAAACAAGAAAAAATAACAAAAATAAAATGAGACTTAAATTTTAAGTTAAGAGAAATTTCAGTCAAACTATGCACCACCACCCTACCACTTATCTAAAGGGTTAAGCTTGATTCTCATTTACTTCAACATCTTTGGATTCTTTGATATCAAATTGTATTTAGGGTTTAATGAGTGTCTGATACATTTTTTGTATATGAAGCGAGTGATTGTTTGTAATAATTCTTTCGTTAACTATAATTGTTGATAGTACAAAAGCATTTCAAAACAAGCTAAATTAATTATGAGATAATCATAAAAATAGTCTCTTAGTTATGCATAATAGAAAGACAAGTACATATCTTTTAACTCATAACTTTGTCTAGCATTGTTTTGTTTAGGATTATTTAGGAGTTATTGGAAACTAGACTTCTAGAGGATTATACAAATTAATTTCATATTTTTAGACAACAAAAAATATAATCAATCTTCTAATGAAAATGAGCTATAGAATTTTGATAAAATGCAATCCTCCGGATCCTCCTCTCATTTATCATAATTAGGAATTAATCCAAAGCCAAAATGCAATATTTTTTTCATGACTCCATGAAAAATAGATGAATCAATAGAATTAGTAAAGATTCTAACATGATGGATTATTAATAAGCATAAATGTATATCTTATTAGCTTATGATAATCAATTAATAATAATTTCTCATGAAGTCGACATTATATATTCATTTGTTAAATTACTTGAGTGATTAGTGCTTTGTTAATGGTTAACTTTGATATTTATTATATATGCATTAGTCATTCCAATTGCATATTGTCTTTGAGATTGATGTTGAATTGTTATTGATTGACCGGCGCATCTATGTAGCATAGTTGATTGGAGCCTACAACGAAATTATGATTGTCATATTGTACAAATCTCCCCTTATGCGACAAATTTTATGAATATTTGATATCATGGATTATGCTCTTCAATACGCATGGTAGGGCCATTGCATCATGGTGTGTCCCAAATGATGATGATAGATTTGAACCTAATATGTTGTAGTTTTAATAATTTAAAAGCACTCCAAATTAAGATTATTATAGTCAATTAATCATTTTTAATAGTTAATTAATTATTCATCATCTCTCTAGTTTGTTAAGAACTAAAGCCAATAATTATTTGTGACTGATGGATAACTGAAATTATTAATCAATTTACTAGCAAGAATGAAAATAAGATGTTAATGAAACTGAAAACAAGATGCCAATGGATCATTAATGCATAATTAATTAGTAAATAAGATGCCAGTGGACCATTAATTCATAGCATTAATTTATTATGTTTCTACTATAACTGAAAATAAGATGTCATTAATTGCTCATTGAATGCATTTACTAATAAAACAATGTATTAATTAAAAAAGCTAATGAGTTGCCTATAAAGCTTATTAGATTCCTGGATCATTAATGCATAATTAGTAAATAAGATGCCAGTGGATCATTAATTCAGTATTAATTAATTATTTTTTTAATGTAACTGAAAAAAGATGTCATTAATTGGGTCATTAAATGCATTTACTAATAAAACAATGTGTTAATTGAAAGCTTATTAGATGAGAGGCTTATTAAAGCTTCATTTATTTTCCATGTGGCACCATTAGTGGCTTTGTACGTGCATAATTAATATTCTAATATCATGATTAATTAGCCTATATATAAGTTTATTTTTTTTATTTTCTCTTTGATGTTTAATCAACTAGTCCAATAAAACTAAAAGGTGTGGAGGGTTCATTGATAGGTTTGTTTTTTTAAGAGAAGAGTATCATTCGTTGTAAGATTTTTGCACATTACAGATCGATTTATCGAAAATTTCATGATATCCTTCGAAGTTTTGACCATCGATATTTTAAAAGAATTTTTGTTGCCATAGAAAATATTATAAAAAATTACGAAGAATTTTATTATGTCGAAAATTGTCCATCGGAAACCATTTCTTGTAGTGATTCATGTTGTGTTTATGGCAACATGCTTTTACTATGGACCATGAATCTCATTTTATAGCTTGACTGAGAGAAACTTGTGATAATATAAAAATCAGTTGCTCCAAAAACGATCAAGCCACTCAGATAATTATTTGCAAATAAAAACAGGTGTAATATTATAAGTTTTAAAATGTTGTCCAATGGCAACTCCATATGCAGATACACCATTACTCCCACTAAGTTCTACACAGGAAGAAAGGTGCACTTCTGTACATTTCGAAACAGGGCACTCGCCGGCGGCACAAGGAGGTCACGGCCTTGGCTTCCGGGGTGACCCATATCAGCTCGCTGCGCCCGTCACAACCGCGCCGTGGCAGGATCAGAGTCGTCTCGTCGGTGCGCAACGAGTACACGACCGTCCAGTTGTACACGTCCAGCATCACGTCCGGGAAGCCATCGGACGGCAAGGACCGAGATGTGCCGCGCCCCAAGAGGAGAAGCCGCCCGCGGACGGACTTGCCCACTTCCATCTCCTCTGACATCGTATCTCCTTCGGAGTCGCCGGCGTCGTCTGGCTCGGGGATCTCGGCGGCAGCTTCCGGGGGAGCTGAGTCGTTGCACGACCACTCGACGTCGACCAGGACGGGAATCCAGCGGGGCCGATGCTTGTCCGGCTTGAAGACCCTCGCGTAGTTCCGCAGGTTCAACGTGTTCTCCACCAAGAGGAGCTCGCCGAGGGATTCGACGAGGTACTTGTCCACAGCCGGAGGGACGTTATACTCGTCTTGTAGATGCAGACGATGCCGCCTCTTTCCTCGAAGAGGAGGCAGCCGTGGGAGGCGCCACGACACAGGGCGGCGTTGAGCTCGGCGACGTCCATCTCATAACGTCGGTGATCGGTGAGGGAGTGGAAGCGCGTCGTCTGGCTGGGGCGGTAGGAGAGGAAGAGGAGTAGGCGGATCTGGGAAACGTCGGGATCCTCGATCCATGGCGGCTCCGAGCCATGCGAGGCAGACCAGACAGTTGGACAAGTAGTCGTGAGGCCGGAGACATTGGAAGATGCGCTGGGCGATGCTCGTAGGCAAGTCCTGCCAGCGGCGCAGGGTCTCGCATTGTGGAGCTGCACCAAGCCATGCGAGGCAGACCAGACTGGCAGAAAAGTAGTTGTCCGGGGCGAGACGTTGGAAGACGCGCTGGAGGATGCTCCGGGGGAAGCGACGCCATTCGCGTGGGGCGTCGCCTTCGACTTGGACTTGGAATTGTGGGGCGGCGCCCATCTGATTATTTCCATGCTCTGCCATCTCCATGGACGTCGGTTAAATAGCTGAAATTAATGCAATTTTTTATTCATTTATTCTTTTATTTCCAAATTTAGATATTACGATGATATCCAACATATATTAAATTATTGATGACTTTGATAAATTATTGTTTACATATGGAAATACAATGTAGCATTTTGATTATAAATGTATGAAATTAATGTAATTATTTATTCATTTCTTTTGTTTCCAAATATGGAGATTTTGACGATATCCATGATGTATTAAATTATTGACGACTTTCATAGTACATGTTTAAATATAGAAATACAGTGTTGTGCTTTAATTATAAATGCCTGGAATTAATGAAATATTTGTTCATTTATTCAATATATGCTTTTTTTTCCCAAATCTATAAACTATTATGATATCCAATGATATGTTATATGATGTTTAGAAAAAAATTATATGATGTACTAAATGTTGATAGCTTTCATTTTAAATATGGTGATAAGATGCATTACTTGGAATGTAAGTAGAATTAATCCAACAATCATTATGAAATTATATTGTTCTTTTTTTGGGGGGCAAACCAGAAAGATAGAGTAAAAATAATTTATTTCTTAGTCAATGTGATGGCTTGACGGCTCGAATCTAATACTACTAACACCCAACTATCAGTTGACTCAACCAACATTGGTTAAAGTATATTGTCCTTATAATAGTTCATTTTTAGACCAAGTACTCGTAAGTATTAACAAAGTACTTCAAAATATATTTGAAAAGACAGATTTTCTTTTAGTTGTATAGTATCAAACTAGAATCTCAATAACTAGTTATTCTCGTGACAACTTCAAAATAATATTCACTTGAAATTTTGCATTTAAACCTAGTTGTTAATTTGAGAATTAAAAGTGAAAATGAGAGACTTCTAGATGAACAATGAACTTATGAGAGAGATAGCCTACAAGAGAAAATATGAAACAATGATGAATTTACAAGACTATTATGTTAGCATGCTCACTTAAATAGTATATAAGATAGTGATTTTGTCACCTAAAGTTACAATTATTGGTCAATTCAAGTTGACTGCTCACTCTATGCAAAAAGTACACTTCTTTACATGCTAAAACCATTATAAAGAAACATTTGAACAGAAACTTAAATAGTATAATTTATAAAATTTTAAATCATAAAAACATTGATATGAAGCAAGTGGCACAACTATCATAACAATGATATCATAATATTTCATTAAGATTGGTATTAAACATCGTCTCTTTATGATTTTAACATTGTGATGCAATCTTACATCATTGTTCAAAATCAATAGACCACATATAGATTTATCGACATTGATATCTAGAATAACTAACTAATGTTCCCTTGACATATGAAAACAAGAAGTAAGATTTTACAAAATTAGTCATTTAAGTGCTCACACACAATTTCATTATCGTCATCATCTCCTTAATGGAGGTTATTGATATATCATTTGATGATAACTAATGCATAATCTCTAATAAATTATAATTGCATATAACATGCAAAAAAATAATGAAAACTTCAAAATATTCTTCAAGAGACACATATTTTAACTTTTTTTGGTGGGAGATCATATTATAGTCTCATATATAATACAATTTCTAATGTCATTATCAACATTAGAACACTATGTATTGATATAAACAAGGTATGCTTTTCGCAAAAACATGAATGTATTTTTTATCTCTCTTTTTTTTCTAGAAAATATTACTACTATGATATGCAAACTAATCATAAATTTATGATATCAACAAATTTTGATATGTAGATCTTGTTGATCAAGTTCAATAATTTCCTTGCACTTCAAAAAACAAATGATATACGCTCAAAAGCCCTCTTCTCCTTAAGAACTTCACGCCAATATCTATATTAGGAAAAATAACTAAGAGCTTCATCATCCATATTCAGACATGTGACACACAGATTAATCTACTGATAATGATCTCAAATCTTTATCTGATCATATCAAAAATTGCGATAGTAATAGAAAAAAGATAAAACAAAAATCATTCATCGGATATTGTATTTAAATACATTGTGAGTGTGATAATCTTGCTTCAAATTTATGCACAATATAAAAAATCATACCTTTTATGTATTTCTCAGAAGAAAATGAAGATTTGAATTTTAATATTTTCCCCCTTTTTTGGCGGCGCAAATCCCTTCTTGACAATTTCAAGACGGAGGAGAAGGATGCCCTAATGGGTTTATATATAGAATAAAAGTGAAAAAGTTTTGCATAGAAATATTGCCACATGGTAAGCCTGAGGCGACGATGCCAATAAGGCAATAAATGCATAATTTAATTACTTTATTTGTATGCGCTTATTCAATTTTAGTTGTTGGCATGTATTAAATTATATATATATATGTATATAGATACACACACTAAAATGTGTTATTTTTTTTGCTACACCGAGCCCTTATTGCAGCTGATGCTACTAAATCCGTTGCTTTATTTTTGGTACCAACAATTAAAAAGTTTTTTCCTCTACTTGCTGCATCAAAAACTAAACCGCATGCTTCTGATAAAAAACGAGCAGTTCTAGTGAGATTTGTAATATGAATACCTTTACGCTTTGTAGAGATGTAAGGGGCCATTTTTGGATTCCATTTCTTAGTACCGTGACCAAAATGAACTCCTGCTTCCATCATCTCTTCCAAATTAATGTTCCAATATCTTCTTGTCATTTTTCCCCACACGGGTTGGATGTCTAATTGTCCAGACGGTAATGATAGTATCTTGTACCTGAACCGGTGGCTCACTTTTTCTAAGTAATGGGGAAGAGGACCGAAACATGCCACTGAAAAACTCTACTGAGATAAAAAGATGGGCTGTCAAGAACGTAGAGGAGGTAGGATGGGCAGTTGGTCAGATCTAGTATGGATCGTACATGGACGATAGTTGGAGTCGGCGGCTCTCCTAGGGTTCCCTCATCTGGATCCCTAGGGAAGAGGATCAAGTTGGCCCTTGCGAATAGCTTGATGCACTATCTCCCTTCAACCCTTTGAGCTAATTTGTTGGATGCCCGTGCCTACGTACCTCTTGCCTCAAGTCTGTGATAGTATGTCCCGCCAACAAGCACCAATCAAGTATGTTTGGCGAAGGAATGAAAAGAAGATTGAACGAGCTAGCCAGTGGAGGGTTAGTGGTTGGTCTTAGTAAGACCCAGAAAGTAGGCCTGCCAGTTTGAAGGAAGGCCAACTGGATCTTCTAGTTCAGTTTCATCCTTTACTTGACTTGGGAATATCGAGGGTCAATTCAGCATGTCACAAATAAGAGCGAGGCCAGTGATGAAAGAATATCCTGTACTGTAATAGGGCTTCCCCTTGCCTGTCATAGTACGGGTTTTGTCTTGCCAGTAGCAGTGTTGGATTTTCGAGGAAGAATCCACAGATTTGGTGTCTTACATTTTCATGAGCGTGATTTAGCTAGAAGCTTAATAGTCTTTGCCAACAATCAACAAGAGGAAGAAGGATGCAACCAGTCGGCAAAGGACATAGTTGCCTCTACTGCTGCCTTTAAGTATAAGAAATTCGATCTTTATGATGAAGCTCTTCAATGGTATCAAGCAATCCTAATGTAGGAGGTTTTGGTCAGGGAAATGCCGAAATAGTTCTTCAAGACCCATTACGTGTCCAAGGTCTTTTGTTCTTCTTGTCATCTGTTATTTTGACGCAAGTATTTTTAGTTCTTAAAAAGAAATAGTTTGAAAAGGTTCAATTGTACGAAATGAATTTTTAGGTCCAGAAATTCCTTAACATCACATTGGTTAAAAGTGTAAAATGAGCGTACTGAATAAACTCACGCTCTTTTATTCATAATTTATTAACACATCAAGAAAAAAATATCAAGACTAATCTAACCTAAGTTGACCTTCTTTGGATAGATGAAGTTCTTTTCCCGAAAATCGACTATCCAATAACAACTCGAAAAAAACTTCAAATTAAAGTAATTTTAGAATCTAAATGACACAAAACAATTATCACTTGAATCAAATAATTTATTAAGAAATATGATTATTTGTTCAAGCAACTATCATTAAATTACTTTTCAATCAACTCACAAATAGACAAAAAATTATTTGTTTCATCCTTCATTCAATTTAAAAAAAATGGTGTAATGAATTGAAATGATTATTTCTTTTGTTACAAAAGGACATCTTGGTTAATTAGGATTATTCAATGGGTTGTGTCCCAATTAACTGACCTGATCCTACGTTAGCCTATGTTGGTGGTCATGTCAAATTTAACCCAACCTAGTGACAACTTGAACTTGACCATGCCGAATATATGTTAAAGAAATTTGTCTTATTTTGATGTAATATTTTTATTAATTTATACTTTAACCAATTTTTTTATTTATTCTTACAATACTTTTGTAATATTCAAAATATTTATTATTTTATTTTCTATTATTTATTATTTTATTAGAAAACATTTATTATATTTTTTTAGAAAATATAATAATGTAACTCTCGAGTTGGGTTCCAACCATGTGCTAGTCGGGTTGGGTCAAGATTGGATCCAACTCAAACCCTAGGCCTAACACAAGAAAATCTAAATAAAAAATAGAAGGATAAATAAATTCCATATTAAGAGAAATTTCAACCAAACTATTTGCTAGTTGTCACTACCTACCACTAATTTCAAGGGCTAAAGGGTGGTTCTCATTCACTTCAACTTGTTTGTAGTTCTTTGATATAAAATGTATTTGGAATTTAGTAGGCATGCGTGCCCTATTTATATGAAGCACGTGATAAGAAGTGTTATACTTGATAATGCTTTAAAACTAAGGGTTTATTGGACGTGTAACACTTCTTTCATGCAACCTTGTGCAACGCCCTCATCCAAACCGTCCATCTCAGTGAACGGTCTAGATTAATGCAGTGCTGGAAGGAAAAAAAAATAAGAAACTTCTTTTGTTGCTCCTCATTTCTCTTTCGTTCCATATGCCTATCATCGCCAACCTCGCGATCTACTCTCTATCATCCTCCTCCACGGCTGAAATAGCTATTGTGTACTCTCATTCCAGAAGCATAAGGAAGTTGTGCTCTCTCATTTGAAGCCTAATAAACAACTTCTGCTCTTGTCACCAACCTCGCCAAGTTTCAGAAAGGATAAACACAATAAGTTTGTGAATGGATAATCTAATAAAAAATATTTCTTCTTTACAAAAATCGACCTCCATATGAGCTCCCACTATAACTACATTATAATAATGATGCACAAGATTCATTTAGCAATTCATCGAACTATTATTGGAAATGACAAAGTAATACAGAAATAGATCCATCTTCTCGAGTGTCATCCTGTGAGACCACTTTTGTCTTTCGATTACCTCTTGTTAGTAAGAAGTGAATCACCTCTCTGCACATATTGGCCTTGTTTGTTTCCAAATGGCAGCGACACCAAATCGGGAGGAGATGAACATTTTCTTTTTCTTTTCCCCTTCTTGTAGCACATTAATCTGGACCGCTCATTGAGATGGATGGTTGAGATAATGGGTGTTGCACAAGGTTGCATGAAAGAGGTGTCACACACCCATTATCAAACCATCTAGCAATAATTATACTTGTCAATCTTAAAATTTTGTAAAATTTCAGATTTGATGAATCTTTATAACAAATACAACCATGCATTACAGATTTATATATTATTAACATAATTTGATATAAATATATATATTACATAATTATAATAAAATATTTTCTTATTCATTGTGAAATTGCAAAAGGAGGCTCAAAGTCCTAATACAAGTAGAAATATTACTAGATAAAGGACACATAACTTTTAGTGGTGTTTACTACCTTACATTTTCACATTACCTAGTAATCTGCATTGCCTAACAGAAAAATTGTCACCTATTAAATTACGCATTACCTTATTTATTATGTTACAAATAATCTTTTCAGCAATTTAAATGACACTATATAATTTTTACTAAAATACCTTTTATCACTATATTAAGTTAAATATTATACAATCCAACTAAAACTCAAATAAAATTAATAAATTAAATAAATATAATTATAAATATTTCATATCTTTTTTACCTACCAGTTTGTCATTTCTAACTTAAACCCACTTATTGGATAAATGCCATCTTCATAATTCGACTCCATCTAGCCTATATTTATATCTTTGAGAAAGGACCCCACTGATGAAAAATCTTTGTTCACTAGGCACTTCTCATCTGAGATCAATGTGGACTATGGACAACTTCTTTTTACATGAACTTCCAAATTGTATATTCTCATAAATTCTTCCTCCCTATATTTATGTACCAAGGAACCCCTAACAAAAAATATAAAAAAGTAATGAATATTAGTCTTAGTGTATAAATCATAAATAAATTGTGAGAATATAAGAAAGCATGTCTTTTGATTTGACGTGACATATTTTGTTAAGATCTTAGGTAGCATTTGAAAATTTTATATGAATAGTTAAAAATTTGAAGATGGATGAAATTTGTGTTACAAAGTGAAATTGACGGATATTGTTGAGCAAACATCAAAGTTGGAGCATTGTGTAATTTTTTCTAAATTTTGCGACGCTAAATTAAAAGGCGACATTGGCATCATCGCCTTGCGCTCTTTTGACATCAACTTGGTGCGACACTAAGATAACGTCACGGCTATATGTAGCATAGTTGATTGCAACCTACTATGAAACTATAAATCTCCCCTTATGCAACAAATTTTTAAGAATATTTCATGATTATTATGCTCTCAGAATACGGTAGAGCCATTGCATCATGGTGTGCCCCCAACTGATGATGACAGATTTGAACCGTGTAGTCTTAATAATTAAGAAGCTCTCCAAATTAATATCCTTATAGTCAATTAATAACTCTTAATAGTTAATTAATTATTTATCATCTCTCTAGTTTGTTAAGAACGAAGCTGACAATTTTTATTGAAGCCAATTATCAATTGTGATTGATGGATAACTGAAATCATTAATCAATAAGGAAAATAAGATGTTAATTAAACTGAAAACAAGATGTCAGTGGATCATTAATGCATAATTAGTAAATAAGATGCTAGTGGATGATTAATTCATAACATTAATTATTTCTGTTTTTACTATAACTGAAAATAAGATGTTATTAATTGGCTCATTAAATGTATTTACTAATAAAATAATGTTTTAATTAAAAGCTAATTAATTGCCTATAAAGTTTATTACGTCAGTGGATCATTAATGCATAATTAGTAAATAAGATGCCAAAGGATCATTAATTCATAGCATTAATTAATTATGTTTTTACTATAACTGAAAGAAGATGTCATTAATTGTCTCATTAAATGCATTTACTAATGAAATGATGTTAATTACAAGTTAATTAATTTCCTATTAAAGCTTATTAGATGAGAGGCTTATTAAAGCTTCATTTATTTTCCATGTGGCATCATTAGCGGCTTTGTACGTTTGTAATTAATTTTCAAACAAATTTCACGATTAATTAGCCTATATATAAGTTATTTTTTTTATTTTTTCTTTGATGTTTAATCGACTAGTCTATGGGTGTTCACCGGGTTAGATCGTCCCATGAATCCGATGACTATGTAATATTTCCGACCAATGTGCGATATTATCTGCTTTGAGCCTAACCCCGCATGCATAGAGGTTCACGTGGAATGACTCTGATACTATATTTTTAACTTGATAATGTTCACTTTGAGTTTAAGGCCGCACAGTTTTCTCAAAACGCGTCACATCTATACAATGTCATGTTCTCATATATATTTAGCAGCTCTCCCGTGACTTATGCATGTGACACTAATCTAAGGTATGTCTCATCGGGTCAGGTCGAACCCGAACTCACCTGAACATGGGTCGGGTACGAGCTGGATTTTTTCAACCCGAGTTGACCCGCCCTGACCCGACCCAATTGAGCCAATTTTTTTATTTAAACGTAAGCTTATATTTGATTTAATTTTTTTATAGCAAGTGCACTAGTCGCTCAAGTAATATAGTAAATAGAAGTAAGAGTGTCAAACCCACGAGGAATATTATTAATTCAATATCTGGATTTATAAATTAATAAGAGAAGAAAAAACATGGATTTTGAAAATGAGTTTTATAAAATAAAATAAAGAAAATAAAATAAAGATAAGATAGTGGTGTTGAAGTTAGGCCTTAGAATGAAAATAGATCAGGATAAATATTTAAATCATAAAAGATAACTTTAATCTTTAAAGATGGATTAGAGTCACCCTAAAGTAATCTAACATGATTAACTTGTGGTCTCCACGACTGGCATCCCTCAATTTAATCATATAGAACTATCTTAATTTAATAAGAATTGAAGTCTCCACGACTGGTACCCCCAAAATCATATTAAAATTAAGATGCATTAAATTGGATTCTCTAGACTATTAATCACTCCACAAACTAGTATAGATTAATAGACCACACAAACTTAATTCTCCACACACTAGTTATCAAATTTATGTCAATTATTAATTCCAAATAAAATCAATTATAATTAGTATAATAAATTCTGAAATTAAACACTCCACAAACTGGTATAGCCTAATTCAGAAATTTAATTAACTAATATAAAAGCATTAAGCATAATTAATAATTGATTATCTGAAAAGATTAAAACAAATAAAGTAGGGTCCAAACATTTTCCTTCAATTAATAATCTCCTAAAATAATAATCCTAAAAAGATGGAGTTCATCCTAGAAATTCTGGAGAGATAATGAAATACAAATCATAAAAATTGAAAGAATTACATCCAAAATAGAAGTAGAGCTCTCGAATTGGGCAGACAATCGGGCAGCCTCTCGGACTTGATCAGGGTCGCGATCAACCTCCAACCGTCGCACCTCTCTCCTCTTGGACGTAGCCTGCAGAGCTCACGACTCGCCGTGGAAGAAAACCTGAACTTCAGAGCACACCTTGGGACGATGGTTTCCTCACGTATTTATAGGGTACGGACGGCCTTCAATTTGATCTCGACCATAATATCGTACGGATGAATTTAAATTTACGAGATAAACTCGGCCAAAGATAAATCCTTTTTATCATTACGCCCAAAGATAAATCTTTCTTATCTTTACACCTTCATATATCTTGTTACGCCCAAACAATTTTATTTTTACACCTTCATATATCGGCCAAACGGATGATTTCATTGCTATTACCCCCTCCAAATCTCGGCCGTAAGAAATTATTTTATCTTTACTCTCAAAGAAATAAACCCTTTTACTCCCTTCGAATTTCGGCCGTAAGGAAAGAATTTAATCTTGTTACGCCCAAAAGATAAAATCATTTATCTTTACTCCTTCAAATTTTAGCCGTAACAAAGAATTAAATCTTGTTACGCCCAAAAGATAAAATCATTTAATTGTTACTCCTTTTGAATCTCGCCCAAAATGACTTGGGTGTAAAGCCAAATCTCGGCCGTAATGATGAATTCTTCATCCTAATCTCGGCCGTAATGATAAATTCTTCGAAATTTTGGCCGATACAGCACAATCCATTTAAATCTCGATTTTTCCTGCAAAATAATTATCAAAATTTAGTTAATCCATCCACAATTAAAATATTCAGAGAATTTAATAATTAAAATTGATAAATCCGGAATTACGATTAAAAGTGACTAAAAATGATGCATGACATGATCAAATTACAAAAAATTTAATTAAAATAATAATCTAAAATATGTTGTATTTTGCATGCATCAACGATCAAAGTAAAATATTTTAGGTATAGAAAATAATATTAAATAGTTAGAAAACTTATTTTATATTTTAAAATAAAATAAATATAAATTAGTATAAAAAATAAAAAATGGATGGTCGAATAATCCGATCACCCAACCCAATCCGTTTTGACCCCCCAAATCCCCTTATCTATTTTAACGAGGTCAAGTTTGTTCAAGGGTTTGAATCCAATCCTACTCATGAACACCCGTAGACTAGTCCAATAAAACTAAAGTATGGAGGTTCATAGTTGGATTTTCTTTTTTTTTCTTTTTTTAAGAGAAAAGTGGGATTGTTGGATTTATGGTGACATGACCATGAATCTCATTTGGCCTAGAAAATGAAGATTGTAAAAGAGTAAATGATGATATTACAACCAATCAAAACGGTGGCGTAGTGAGTGATAGGGTGGTGAAGTGTGGTGTGTCATTAGAAAGTCCATGTTTGGATAATAAATTATATAAGATGTGGGGTGGGATAATGAAAGTTTTATTTGTGTAAAGTCATTCTACCCTTCATTATATATTTCAAGTATTTATAATCGTTAATTAAGGGAGAGCATGGGCCGGGATGACCGATCGCCCTCGTCCGCAATGGCTCGGATTTTTTGAATTTTTTCTCGACCCGAAGGATAATTGAGTCGGGATCGGGTCTCATTTTTTTGAGATCCGATCGAGTCGGGTCGGGACCGAATTCGAATTTTACATCTCGATCCAATTGAATATATTATATTAGAATTAAATTATTTAAATAGTATATTTATGTTTATTTTAAATCAAAATTTATATTTTATTTGATATTTAATGAGTAATAAATAATTACTTTACCACTTAATTTTTTTCTCTTTTATTTTTTTTGAATTATTTTATTCATCAATCTTAAAAAAAAAGATAAATTGGGGGAGAGAGAGGAGAAAGAGGGGTGATTTAATTTGGTAAGATTTCTTTTGGTAATAAAAAAGGAGTTAATTTAGTTTAAAATTATCTATTTCTCCTCATTCCATCAATTTGATGAAACGAAAAATATGATGATTGAAGGGCTTAGTTATTTCACCACACCCCTTTTAACTTAAATAAAAAATATAATCAAATATAATTTAATTAATTTCATTCCTCGATATCCCACCTCATCCGAAAAACTTACCATAATATAAGTTTTTTTGCATCAAATAGTAAAAATCAATTGCTCCAAAAAAGAATTAGAGATCAAGCTACTCATATAATTATTTGCAAATAAAAACAGGTGTAATATTATAAGTTTTAAAATGTTGTCGAATGGCAACTCATACACCATTAATCCCACTAAGTTCTACACAGGAAGAAAGCTGCACTTCTGTACATTTCGAAACGGGGCACTCGCCGGCGGCACAAGGCGTTCACGGCCTTGGATTCGGGGTGACCCATATCAGCTCGCTGCGCCCGTCACAACCGCGCCTCGGCAGGATCAGAGTCGTCTTGTCGGTGCGCAACGAGTACACGACCATCCAGTTGTACACGTCCAGCAACACGTCCGGGAAGCCATCGGACGGCAAGGACCGAGATGTGCCGTGCCCCAAGAGGAGAAGCCGCCCGCGGATGGACTTGTCCACTTCCATCTCCTTCGACATCGTATCTCCTTCGGACTCGCCGGCGTCGTCTGGCTCGGGGACCTCCGCGGCAGCTTCCGGGGGAGCTGCGTCGTTGCACGACCACTCGACGTCGACCAGGACGGGAATCCTGCGGGGCCGATGCTTGTCCAGCTTGAAGACCCTCGCGTAGTTCCGCAGGTTCAACATGTTCTCCATCAAGAGGAGCTCGTCGAGGGACTCGACGAGGTACTTGTCCACCGCCGGAGGGACGTTATATTCGGCGTAAGATGCGCCCGCCTCTATCCTCCTTACCCTAGGACTCGGAGCACCCTCGAAAGCGGTGAGGTTGTTGTCTGCTTCCAAAGCGTAGAAGCATCTGCCATGGTGCAACAGATCGAGGTACCCCTCCTCCTTCTGGCAGTCCGCCACGAGCACCCACCTCATATCGGCCAGTCTGCACACGACCAGCCTATTCTTGCCGACGACTGCGGCGATGGCGCAGCTGGGATCCGACGGCACCGACGACATGATGGCCATCGCGAATCCCGGGTAGCGGTGCTTGCGCTGCGTCGGCGTGAGGTTCATGAGATCCTGAGGGGGTGCCATGTCCATCGGCTTGTGGGTCGGGAGGTAGACATGCTCCCGTGCATCATGTGAGGACGCATACGATGCCGCCTCTTTGCTCGAAGAGGAGCCAGCCGCGGGTGGCGCCGCGGCACACGGCGGGGTGAGGTCGGGATCCTCCATGGGGGCTCCGAACCATCCGGGGCAGACCTCACTGGCAGAAAAGTAGTCGTCCGGGCCGAGACGCTGGAAGACGCGCTGGAGGATGCTCCGGGGCAAGCGACGCCATTCGCGTGGGGCGTCGCCTTCGACTTGGATTTGGAATTGTGGGGCGGCGCCCATCTGATTATTTCCATGCTCTGCCATCTCCATGGACGCCGGTTAAATAGCTGAAATTAATGCAATTATTTATTCTTTTATTCTTTTGTTTTCAAATTTGGATATTATGGTAATATTCAATGATATATTAATTTATGAATGTCTTTCACAAATTATTGTTTAAATATGGAAATACAGTGTAATATCACAACAATGAAATCAAAATATTTCATTAAAATTGATAAGTAAACATCATCTTTTTATGATTTTAAGAATGTGATGTAAATTACATCATTGTTTAAAATCAATAGACCACATATAGATTTATTAACATTGATTTCTAGAATAACTAACTAATGTTCCCTGACTTATGAAAACAAGAAGTAAGATTCTACAAAATTAGTCATTTAAATACTCACACACAATTTCATCGTTATCATCTCTTTAATAGAGATTATTGATGTATCATTTGATGATAACTAATATTCAAAACAACAATAAATTATTTCTAATATATTATAATTGCACATAACATGCAAAACAACAATGAAAACTTCAAAATATTCTTCAACGTGCACATATTCTAACTCTTTTTTGTGGGAGATCAATAGTTTTATATATAATGCATTTTCTAATGGCATTATCAACATTAGAACAATATTGATATAAAAAAGGTATAACTTTCACAAAAACATGTATGGAAATTTTTATCTTTTTTTGTTCTAGAAAATATTGTTACCATGACATGCATACTAATCATAAATTTATGATATCAACAAATTTTGATATGTAGATCTTGTTGATCAAGATCAATCATTTCCTTGCACTTCAAAAATCAAATGATATAAGCTCGAAAGCCCTCTTCCCCTTGAGAAATTCACGTCAATATCTATATTAGGAAAAGGAACTAAGAGCTTCATCAGCCATATTCAGACACGCGACACAAATTAATCTGTTGATAATCATTATCTTATCATACAAAAAATTATGATAGTAATAGAAAAAAGATAAAAAAAATTAATCAAATATTGTAGTTAACTACATTGCAAGTGTTATAATCTTGCTTCAAATTTATGCACAATATGAAAAAACCATACCTTTTATGTATTTCTCAGAATAAAATGCAGATATGAATTCTAATACTTTTTCCCCTTTGTTGATGACGCAAACCTCTCCTTGACAATTTGAAGACGGAGGAGAAGGATGACCTCATGGGTTTATATATAGGAAAAAAGTGAAAAAGCTTTTCATAGAAATATCGCCACATGTTAAGCGACGACAATAAGGCAATAAATGCATAATTTAATTACTCTATTTGTATGCACTTGTTCAATTTTAGTTGGTGGCACATATGTAAAGAAATGTTAAAATTATATACATACATACATACATACATACATACATACATACATATATATATACACATATATATATATATATACTAAAATGTGTTATTTTAAAACGAGTATATTGAATAAACTCATACTCTTTATTCTTAATTTATTAACTCATCCAGGAAAAATTATCAAGTCTAATCTAACCTAAGTTGGCCTTCTTTGGATAGATCAAATTTTTATCCTGAAGATCGACTATCAAATATCACTCAAAATAAAAAAAAAACTTCAAAATTATTGTAATTTTAGAATTTACTTGACCCAAATAATTACCAATTCAATCATACAATTTATTAAGAAAAATGATTATTTGTTCGAGCAAATATGATTAGTTAGTTTTTAGTCAACTCACAAATAGGCAAAAAAGATTTGTTTCATCCTTCATTTATTTTTTAAAAAAAGTGTAATGAATTGAAATGATTATTTCTTTTGATAAAAAAGGGCATCACATGTTAATTAGGATTATTCATTGGGTTGTTCATCGGGTTGTGTCCCGATTACCTGACCTGATCCTACGTTAGGGTAAGTTGGTGGTCATGTCAAATTTAACCCAACCTAGTGACAACTTGAACTTGACTAGGCTGAATATACATTAGTGAAATTTGTCTTGTTTCGATGTAATGTTTTTATTAATTTAAACTATATTTTAATCAATTTTACAATAATTTTGTAATATTCAAAAGTTTTTATTATATTCGATATTCTATTATTTATTATTTTATTAGCAAATACTTATTATAAAATTTTTAGAAAACGTAATAATGTAAGTCTCAATTTAGGTTCCAACCATGTACTAGTTGGGTTGGATCAAGATTGGATCGAACCCAAATTGAATTGTAATATTCAAAAGTTTTTATTGTATTCTATTTTATATTATTTATTTATTTATTATCAAATATTTATTATAAAACATTTAGAAAATATAATCATGTAATTCTCGGGTTGGGTTCCAACCATGTGCTCGTCGGGTTAGGTCAAGATTGGATACAACCAAAATTCTAGGCTTAACACAAGAAAATATAAATAAAAAATAGAAGGATAAATAAATTCTATATTAAGGGAAATGTCAACCAAAGTATTTGCCCGTAGCCACTACCTACCACTAATTTCAAGGGTTAAAAGCTGGTTCTCATTCACTTCAACATTTCTTTTTATAGATCTTTGATATAAAATGTATTTGGGATTTAGCAGGCATGTATGCACAATTTATATGAAGCACGTGATAAGAAGTCTTATACTTGATGATGCTTTTAAAAGTAAGGTTTAATGAACGTGTAACACTTATTTTGTGCAACCTTGTGCAACACCCTCATCCAAATCGTCCATCTCGGCGAACGGTCTAGATTAATGCACTGCAGGAAGGAAAAAAAGTAATGTCCTATGTTGTCGCCCCCAATCACCATCACTCCTCATTTATCTTTTGTTCCATATGCTTGTCATTGCCAACCTCGCGATCTTCGTCGTCCGCTCACGTCCTTCCACAACTGAAATAGTTGCTATGCACTCTCATTCCACAAGCATAAGGAAATTGTGTTCTCTAGTTTGAAGCCTAAGAAACAACTTTTGCTCTCTTCACCAACCTCGTCAAGGTTCATAAAAGATAGACACAAGAATTGTGTGAATTAATAATTTAATAAAACTTATTTCTTCTTTACAATACTTGACCTCCATATGAGCTCCCACTGTAACTACAATATAATAATGGTGACAAGATTCATTTAGCAATTCAAAGTAATACAAAAATAGACCATCTTCTCGGGTTCTAGAGGCAGAAAACATATTTTTGAGAAAATTGCTATGGATAATTGAATAGTTATTATAATTCATTGTTCTTTCATTCTTGATCATATTGTCAACAGATCTGATCTCATCATATTTTTTAGATTTAATTTTGATATTATTGTTATTATTATTATTTCATCAAATCATGTGATTCATTATAATATTGATCCAGTAGTTTTTTCCTTATTAGATCCTTGTTTAACCTAAATTGAATTATTAAAGATAGATCTTTAGGGTAAATAAGATAAAAGACGAAAATTATTGAGTCTTCATATTCTCCGATTGTCTCTATCAACCATATTGTTATTGTATTATATGGGGCAGATAGTGTACCTAGAGGCTTGAGACATCATCATTTAGGGAAACTATCGTTGTCCTGTGATGACCATGGTCCTCCGTCATTATGAATTATTATTTAGCATTATTATTGGAGGATGGCTTGTGTGGCTTGATCCCTCACTAGCCTACATAAAAGAGACATGGAGTTTCCCTAATTAACTGAGCACTCCCTATTGTATTCCAAAGATTGAATTGAATTGAATTGAAAACTAATTGAATTGAATTGAATCATGGTCATTCGGATATTGGCTTCGTCTGACATTGCCTCTGCCCATTGAATCGTATAGAAATTGTTATTGGTTGATGACCATTAATATTAATATTGACATATCGTTAAATTGGATAGTGTCATAGTGATAAGGCATAATTGATTATTGTTAATTGTTAGTTGATATTAATTGATTTTTCGACTTCTTTCTTGATCCTCTACATTGATTTTTTACTATATGGATCTATTGATTTATGGAGCTCCTATCCTATTGTTACATCTAGTGCTCTATTGCTTATTGTATCATTTTGTATTAATTTATTAAGCATTGTAGATTATTGATTATTATTATGGTTAGACCCTACGTACTGAGTATTTTTATACTCATAGATTTTTCCCTACATCTGGATTCATGCAGGTGAGTTAATGAAAATTATATCCAATTTGACTCAATGACTTTTTATTATTTTAACTTATAAAAATATTTGAATCAAATAAATTTTTTTATTCTCTTAAAATTTCTTAACATACTTTTGTAATATTTGTGTTTTTAAAATATTTTATATTTTATTATTTTATTACGAAAAAAATTAAAATAAAAATTATTGAGCAACCTAATGTCATCTTAAGTTGGGTTTGAAATTATTTCACCTACTGGTTGGGTTGGGTCGATTTTTTTTTTCCGATCTCACCCATGAACAACACTAGCCCTAACACAAGAAAATATAAATAAAAAATAAAATGATATTTAAATTTTAAGTCAAGAGAAATTCCAGTCCAACCATGCGCCACCACCCTACCACTAATCCGAAGGGTTAAGCTTAATTCTCATTCACTTCAACTTCTTTGGTTCTTTGATATTAATTGTATTTAGGGTTTAATGAGTGTGCGATACATTTTTTATATGAAACGAGTTATTGTTTGTAATAAATTTTCTATTATCTATAATTGTTGATAGTATAAAAGCATTTCAAACAAGTTAAATTAATTATTAAATAATTGTCAAAATAGACTCATAGTTATTCATAATAGTAAGACAAGTACATATCTTTTAACTCATAACTTTGTCTAGTATTTTTTGTTTAGCATTATTTTGGAGTTTTAGGAAACTAGACAAAATTAATCTCATATTTTCTAGCCAACAAAAAACATAATCAATCTCCTAATGAAAATGGGTTATAGAATATTGACAAAACGAAATCCTTTGGATCCTCCCCTCATGGCCATAATTAGGAATTAATCCAAAGCTAAACTGCAATATTGTTTTTTTCTCCATGAAAAAAAGCTAAAGTAATCGAATTAGTAAAGATTCTAACATGACGGATTATTAAAAAGTCTAAATGTATATCTCATCAACTTATCATAATCAATTAATAATCATTTCTCTTGAACTCAACATTATATATTCATTTGCTATATTACTTGAGTGATTAGTACTTTGCAAACATTTAACTTTGCTATTTATTATATATGCATCGATCATTACAATTGTATATTGTCTTTGAGGTTCCTTATTCATGTTGAATTGTTATTGATTGCCTGGCACATATATGTAGCATAGTTGAATGCAACCTAAAACGAAACTATGATTATCATATCGTACAAATATCCCCTTATGCAACAAGACTTTCATATCTATATAGATTATGCTCTCCAATATGGTATGTCCCAAAATGATGATAGATTTGAATCTAATATGGTCTAGTCCTAATAATTAAAAAGCTTTCGAAATAAGATCCTTATAGTCAATTAATCATTTTAAATAGTTAATTAATTATTCATCATCTCTCCAGTTTGTTAAGAACGAAGATGACAAGTTTTATTGAAGCCAACATTAATTGTGACCGGTGGATAATTAAAATTGTAACTGAAATTGTTAATTAATTTGCTGACAAGATTGACAATATGTTAATTAAACTGAAAACAAGATGTCAGTAGATCATTAATGCATAATTAGTAACTAAGATGCTAGTTGATCATTAATTCATAACATTAATTAATTATGTTTTTACTATAACTGAAAGCAAGATTTCATTAATTGGCTCACTAAATGTATTTAATAATAAAATAGTGCATAATTAAAAGCTAATTAATTGCCTATAAAGCTTATTAGATGAGTGGAACGCAAGTGGATCATAAACTAATAGCATTAATTAATTATGTTTTTACTGTAACTGAAAATAAGATATCAAAAATTGTCTCTTTAAATGTGTTTACTAATAAAATGATGTGTTAATTAAAATCTAACTAATTCCCTATTAAAGCTTATTAGATGAGAGGCTTATTAAAGCTTCATTTATTTTCCATGTGGCATCATTAGTGGTTTTGTACGAGCATAATTAATTTTCTAATGGCATGGATAACTAAAATTGTAACTGACATTGTCAATTAATTTACTGACAAGATTGAAAATATGTTAATTAAACTAAAAACAAGAAGCCAGTTGATCATTAATGCATAATTAGTAACTAAGATGCCAGTTGATCATTAATTCATAACATTAATTAATTATGTTTTTACTATAATTGAAAATAATATTTCATTAATTGTCTCACTAAATGTATTTAATAATAAAACAGTGTGTAATTAAAAGCTAATTAATTGCCTATAAAGCTTACTAAATGTGTGGATCATTAATGCATAATTGATGCAAGTGGATCATTAATTAATAGCATTAATTAATTATGTTTTTACTGTAACTGAAAATAAGATATCATTAATTGGCTCATTAAATGCATTTACTAATAAAATGATGTGTTAATTAAAAAGCTAACTAATTTCCTATTAAAGCTTATTAGATGAGAGGCTTATTAAAGCTTCATTTATTTTCCAGGTGGAATCATTAGTGGCTTTGTACGAGCATAATTAATTTTCTAATAGCATGACTAATTAGCCTATGTATAAGTTAATTATTTTATGTTTTCTTTGATGTTTAATCGACTAGTCCAATAAAACTAAAAGATATAGAGGGTGCATTGTTGGGTTTATTTTTTTGAAGAGAAGAGTAGCATTCACTGCAAGATTTTTGCACATTACAAATGAATTTATCGAAAATTTCACGATATCCGTCAAAGTTTTGTTCATCGGTATTTTGAAAGAATTTTTGTTGCCGTCGAAAAAAATTACGAAGAATTTTATTCCTTAAAAAATTGTCCATCGGAAATCTTCACTTGTAGTGATTCATCTATTGTTGGGTTTATGGTAACATGCCTTTACTATAGACCATGAATTATTGGAACAAAGGCTTTGTACCCCATATAATTATATTTTGAAGATATAAACCTCGAAAAATTTAGAGTTATATTTAAGTTATTGAAAAAGTCTAAATAAGAATAAATTGCTTCATGCACTAAACTTTCGTTTGACATTGGTCTATGCTCTCATAATATTTACACTAAGATATTAATATAAAAGCTATAGATAATTCTCTTATCTTTCTAGAGCATCAAGAATCACCTCATTTGGACAGCCATATAAAAAGTTATGCTAAACAAAGTGAAGGTTGACAAGTTCTATTTGAAGTTGATATTTTTATGTGTTGAATTTGTATTTAATCTTTGATTACTTTATCAATATATTTGGGATAAGATATTCAACATGAAATTTGTAGGTAATGTTGCTATCTTTCTAAGAATAAAAAAATAATTCATTTGAATACTCATATAAAAACTTATGAATAAAAGAATAAAGGTAAAAAGAAAAAAGTTTAATTTGAAATGAACAACTTTATGCACTGAACTCTGAGTTAATATTCGATTATGATATATTATATTTTTGGTGAATGATGAATATCAAAATTGTAAAAAATTCTAATAGCTTTCCATTAAATAAAAAAATTATCTCATTTGAATAACTGTGCAAAAAAATTATAATTAAAATAGTGCAAGATGGTCGAAACACCGGTCGATTGATCAGGTACACCGATGGGTTAGCACACAAAATTAAAAAATAGAGCAGTTAAGGTCAACAGAATGTCGATATGTTGTCAGACCGATCGACTGATCAACACAAGAAATGTCGAAATCGATCGTAGAACTCACCAACGGTCATATTTTCAAATGGCTATGTGGAGCGATTGACCGATTGAGGCAGTGCACAGTGCGCAGAATGCACTATAATGATCATATTTTGGTTCAAAAAGTGAAAAATAAGTCCCATAACTAAATGAAGTTAAAAAGACTGAATGTGAACCCAAAGGTGAAGGAATGAATAAGACTTCAAGGAAAAGTGGGAAGAACATTTGTGAAGTTCATTTGAGTTTCAAGTTGCAAATCTTTTGAATTTTTCTCTCTTAATTTTGTGTGAGATTCCATATTGTAAAAGAGATATTGTGTAACGCCCAAATTTTTTTTCTTTTGCCTGCTCAGAAGGCTATCTCAACGACGTCACTCAATTCTATACCTTGACTTTGACCAGTTAACAAACTGACTTACATAAGTGGAAGACTAATTTGCAACATTCCATTACAATATGCATAAGATATTTATACCATATCCAATAACTTGTGAGTTATGGCCCACGTTTATACAATAATGGATCATATATCCATGTGCATGTTATCCGTAAGAGGAGTCATCAATCGTCTCACCATCGCCATCACGATTACCTGTATGGATCCAAATACAGAGGCAAAGCCCAATGAGATAATTCAATACGTAGGGTCACCCATAAAAATAACTATATGAACCATGATCAATATCAATACTACAAATAAACAATTATTCATAACAACATATAATTGGTCATAATAGATAACATTTAACGATAATCAATAAATCATAAATAATTTGACCAGTTATAGTAATGATCCATATCATCAATTATTGATTATCAATATCCATTCAATTCAATTATCTTAAATCAATTATCAATCGGCCATAGGTCGATGAATGCCACAATAAACATTTATCATTTATCATTTCTATTAATAATTTATCTATTCAATTTTTCATCATCCACCAAAGAGTAACAATTCAATTCAATTAAGAAAACATCCATCGACCATAACGGTCTCCATCGACTACAATGGTCCTTCATCGATCATAAAAGTATCAATCGACCATAAAAGTCTCTATTAACAATCGACTCCATGAGCCTCTATCGACCCAATGGGCCTCAATTGACCACAAGGACCTTTATTAATTATGATGCATCAACAATCGATTCCATGAGCCTCTATCGACCCAATGGACCTCAATCGACCACAAGGGCCTCCATTAACTATGATGCATCAACAATCGATTCCATGAGCCTCTATCGACCCAATGGACCTCAATCGATCACAAGGATCTCTATTAACCACGAGGGCCTCTATCGATCATAACAACATCCATCGATCATAACGGCCTCAATTATCAATTTACAATTCCATAATAGCAATTTTCCATATCATCACTTGGACGATGCACAACCAATATTAATAATTCCATTATTTATTAATTTATGCCAATTGAACAATAGGTCATTAATCCATAATCAATTATTATTAATTAGCATATTACAATTATAACTTATGAACATTAATCAACATAACAATCACAATCAATTGACCAATACATATCAATGCATGATCAGGAACAATCAATGCTATTAAATAATCCAATTAACCTCAATTGTTTAAAAATATATTTTAAACCCTCAAAGTCTAGCCCGCGTTAGAACAAACTCGAGCCGGTTTATCAATTTTATTTTCTCCAATTTTCATATCATAACACGGGCCATATTGGCTCGATTCCAATCCATTATCAATGAGTCTTTGAAATTCGGGTTGGGTAAGCCGGAACTCAATTCGGTTCTATGATCTAATCTCTCGTTGCACTCGGATAAGAGGACCTGTGCCACGCCTATGGGAACCCGGACCAGGTTCATGGAACTCGGTCCGATTTCTACTATAATTCAGTCTGGATTATGTTGAACTCAGGTCGGGCAGAACAAAATCTCGAGCCGAGTTCTATCGTCATTAGGAAATTGCGTTTCCGGCAACTTCCGATCATCCTATATATGTCATACGATATCTAATAGATGTAAACAATATATAATGTAATTTCTATAAAATGGAGAAGAGTTCGGATCCATGTCGTGGAGAATCGATGCCATGGGGATCCCCATACATACCTCGAATTGATTGAAAAATTAACTCTGCACAAATGCCGAATTTTGACCAACAATTACTCTCAATTCTTTTCCTCTGTATATTCCTTTTTTTCCTTGTCGAAACATTCCATAGACAAATTTTCCTATAAAAAAATCATAAATAAACTAAAATTATTATTATTATTATTATTATTATTATTATTATTATTATTATTATTATTATTATTATTATTATTATTATTATTATTATTATTATTATTATTATTATTATTATTATTATTATTTTCATGAATCTATAATTAAAGGTATGTTTTCCTTGAGATTACAATAAGTTGAAATCAATATATCATCATTTCTTAGGCTTTCCTTTTTGCTTTTTATGGTTTCATAGGTTGTGTGCTGATGATATATTTCTTAGGCTTCACTTTTTCTTGTGTCCACCTTTTTACAGAAACCTTCTCCTTTGTCAAACTCATTGTTCAGATGCTAATGAATGCATGGAGAAGGTTGCATGTTAATGTTAAGACTGTAAATGCAAGATTACTTGGGGTAACCACAGCTGAGGTGACTGTAAATGCAAGATTACTTGTGTTCTCTAGTAGATAGTTCAAGATACCACACAGTGTCAAATAGTAAAAGGGAGAAAAATAATGCATTCCCAGGATATGACATCATGCATAGAGGAAGCCAGCTTTGTACACAACCATCTTACCAAAGGGTGTGAGGTGCATCATCTTGCATCAATCCAGAAGTTTGATTGTAATAGTGGATTGTTACCTAATGGAAATCCAAGTCCATTTCTGCTGTCATTAGATGACTTATCTATAGTTGTGCTCCAGTAGACAGATTTCTCATTAATCACTTGATTATGATGTTAATTGGCATGTTTCATGCCACTTTGGATTTAATTTACCTTTCCTTTTTTTTAATCCCATATTTTTTTCTTAAATTCTACATAATTATAAATAAAGTAAAAATGATAGATTCCTTACTCATGCTTTTTTCGATGTCCTTGTAATAGAATACTATTTTTGTAACCAAGCACCACGTAAAAGCCTAGAAGTTTATAAACGGAATAACGATAAATAGATTGTTTGGATCTCTTTGGGATAAATTTAGGGATAAGCAATTGCTCGAGAACTCTTTTAATATTTCAAAATAAAAAATATTAATACGTTGTCTAGCAATCGTTTTGTGGAAAGAGGCACCGGAATCATATTCTTGTTCCATCTTTCAAATTAAGATACCAAGCAGCATGCAAAATATCAATATTCTTAGAACTTATTTTCCTCTCGAGAGATTGATTAATATCAATGTATCAAAATTGGAGTTGATAAGAAGTGAACACTTAGATTTGATTTTGCAATAAGCACAAGAGATTTATCTTGAGCACTCTCGAGAGCCACTATGGATGTTTGTTATTCACATCACCAGCAGAGGACAAAAAGATGGAGAAGAATCAACATAAGAGAACAGAGGAAGAACACAGCTGTGGAAGACATAGCTGAAAGCTATCGAAATCAGGAGGATAATTAAGATTATCCTCCCATACACAAAATTCATTGTTGCAAAACCAAAACTTCGAGACAAGGAAGAGGATTATGATAATATTAAACAGCAACATTGAGTATGGATATTGTCAATTATCAATGACAGAATGGGGAACAAGTGTACCAGGCAGGATGGAGGTGGACAAAGATAAGGAATTAGCTGTTGAGAGGACATTTGCTCACTGTGAACAATAGAGCTGGAGTTGACAAAGCCAGCAATCTATATATAAAAAGATGTGCATGCAATTTCTCTGAATTATAGACAAAAGAGTCATAAAATTGAACATTAAGCTAAGAACAACAATAAAGTTGTGTATGCAATAACATTTTAACAGGTTTGAGGTAAAAGCCTGCCTCTAAAAACACAATCTTCAAATTGACCTTGCCCCAATTAAACGTCCCCAATAACTGGAATGAAAAAAAGCATCTTTATGAACATTGTGTCCAATACGTTCATGATCTTTTTTGTCTTGACACTGAAATAATATGACAATGAGCAAGCTATTAGATTGAAAGGTCTTCAGAGTTGAGTTCACTTATACATTTATGTTGTTGCATGATTCTGAATTAACAATGTAGCGTATCAACATTCAACACTAATTGATTGCTATAGTAAGTTTTATGGCCATTGAGTCACATAATAGCCAACTGACAACTGATACTAGAAAATGCATATCCAGGTATTGCTCGAATGAGTTTCCTAGACATCATTAAATGTTTGTCTAGTATTTATTCTTCCATCAGCCATCAAATTCTCTTATAATGTAAATAATCAGCCCTCCAACTTCCATACCATTCTATAACCATGGATTATTAATTTTATATAACAACAACAACAACAACAAAGCCTTATCCCACTAGGTGGGGTCGGCTAATTTTATATAAAGCATACAAAAAAAACTTATGAATATTTTCTCCTATAAATAAAAGTAAGATACAAAAGAATGCTGAAACTTGGGTTCATGCATAAAAGCAGCCACATAATAAACACCAAGCATAAAATCGGACAAAAGATGAGAAAAAAAAGAAGAAAATGTAGAGAGAAAAAAAGGGGGTTATGAGTGTATAACGCTGTATACAATAAGTCGATCGACTTATTGTATAGCAAAATTTCATCTTTACAATATGTGACCTAATTCGAGTGTTGCAAGTTGCAGCTAAAAACTGAGTTGTATGCTCCTTTTAGCGGAGAAAAAAAAAATCAAACAAAAGAATGAAAGGTGAGAAACATATGTAATATAATGTCCTTGCTTCAAAACTTGACAAACGAAATGTCATCAGATAAGAGATTGAAACACTAGAAGGTGGGTTAGAATAAGAAAGGCCCCGGGTCGCCTAAGAGAGATTACTTAACAGAATATTGTAGCCATTTAATGGAACACATGCTAAAATGCGAGTACATATTTGAATAAATAACTATCATTTGTTTATAAGGGTGAAGACTAAGTGGAGATCCAAATTTTAGATTTCCTTTATCATTTATATTTCTTAGAATAGGTTAAGATCCCATATTCCACTTAATATAATGGAAAACTTAAATCGTTAGACATATGCAAACAGGAAACATGATATGTAAAACTTATAGATGATGATGCAAGATTTTAGCATGGCAAAAGGAATTGTATTTATAATTACTTTTCATGAAAATAGTTAATATATTACTCTCAAAATTCACTCTCTTGTCACAATTGAGCCCATTTAAAAAGTATGACGGTTACTTAAAAATTTGACTGGTTAACTTCACAGTATAAAAAAATAACAAATATGACTTTACTAAATAAAGTGCGAAAGTCAAATAATTGTTTTTAACAAATTATTTTTCAAAGGGTAAGAAATAACAAATGATAATAACCAAATATGATAACTCCTAATGACTCGATTCCATTGCGATTTAGCATTATCATGAAGATTTTAGTAACATATGCCTTCATCCAGACCTAAGGATTGTACCTGTAGGATTCAAGTGCATGTAAATGTTTTTTTTCTGTAAGGTTCAGTACGTACAAATAGATGACATTTCATACTTATCAAACAACAAATGCTAACTAATAAGTCACAAGTGGACCAAAGATCAATTACAAGTAAAAAGTGTCTTTGTACAAATGTTCTTCCTTCTGATGCGCTGTGCTACATCTTTTTTTTCTTTAAGTACAATATCAAGTAGAATAACTGTGTGTTATACTAGAGTAGTTTGTCATCTTTTATTACGGGTTGCCATGATAATTTCATGTGTCTTTTGATCATTGATAGAGACAAGATTGTTTAATTTTTACAGGAGCTTCTCCACGATATTTTTATTCGGTGTTGGCTGCAGAAGCATTACGTTGCGGCTTGCTGAAATGCCAACAATTGGCCTTCCAAAAAATCTGGATCGAAAGTGACTCATCCAACCTAGTTTCGATACTTAAGAAGTCAGCTACTTGTGCTTGGAAAGTACTTAATGTACTATTGGATTGTTGGCAGATCCTAAACACCTTTGAATCCGTAGTAAATGCGAACCTTGGAAGAACTTATTTTGAGGAAATACTTTGGGAGAAGGATCCACCTCGTGATCTTCTCGAAATATTGTATCAACATATTTTAGGTCATTTTGCTAATAGATGAATGACACTTTTCTTTACAAAAAAGAAAAAGAAGACAAGATTAGGATGTACTTTTGACCTAACAAATATAGATTATCATCAATCCTTTCGATTTTCTTTAGTCCAAGAATAAGGAGTATGCACAGAGCCAGCCAATTTGTTAAATGGATTCACAAATAATAAAACTTTAAAATATTTATTAATATAAAAAATAAAAAATATTAATTTATTTTATAATTTTAACATTTGTCACAAAATACTTATTTAAAAACAATTTTTTAGAATAAATAAGAAGACTAATATTATTTTAATTTTAGTTATATATATAATTAGAAATATTCATAAGCATTTTAAATACGAGTTAATATTAAAAAGTATATACTCAAGTGTATGATAGAAAGTATTCTCCCCATGATATAGAAAATATGATTAAATAGTAATTTTAATGTAAAATTATATAATGAGCTCATTAAAATAAAAAAAAATTATAAATACATTTTACTAATGGAAATTTCTTTTTAGAGATATTATTTCACATTATTGTTAATAACATTAAAATTTATTGATGTAAGAACATTTATGAATATGAAATAAAATAATTATAAATGTATATATAACATATAAATTATTTAATTATAACAATATAAAATTGAATATTTTTGTATAGATAAATCAAAATATTATATATTCACATAATCTTCAATAGTTATGACCTCAAGTCGAATTAATATTTTTAGAGAAACTCAAAATATTAGGTTGGGAAAATTAACTTTACAAAAGTAGTTTAGATATTAAATAAATAATAAATGAACATGTATAAGTTAGCATGTATATAATTTTTTTTGTGAGAAAAAAAAACTGGAAGGTGAAAACATATAATCAAAATAATATATATAGTGTATGATGATAGCACTAAACTGTGAGGTAGCTATGCAAATACTTAAAAATAAATGTAACATAAAAAAGTTAATTGCAACATTCGATTCGTGAACCTTCGAAGAAGATAAGAAGCTGCAAATCAATCAAGCAAGTGACTATGTATCTCGTAGTACTACTCGTATTATATTTAGTCAGTGGGTGCACGTGCACCCACTAATACTCATGTAGCTCCGTCAAGTATGCACCACTCTTGAAGGGGAACTATGAATCCAAAATATAACAAATAACAAATGATAATCAATACACATGACTAATTGGCATTTTATGTATGACTTATTTATGTACTTTTATATGGTTTTAACATTACATGATCAAGTACATTGAAAAAAAAAGATTATTTAAATATTAATCAAATAATAAGATAAAAATACACTTAAAAATAAGTAGAACTCGTCTGAATCACGATCAACCGAGAAGAGGTGGCTTCAGAACATGGGTTGAATTTATAGAAACTTGTGCAAATTCTAACTACATTCTTTTAGCGAATTTTTCAAACCACCCAATATTATTTCTTAAAACTTGGGTCGTAGACTCTTCTGTTACTTCTTTTTTCGTTTTCCCGCTTTCCCAACTTTCTACCCCTATAAATATATATTTCTACTTTCCTACTCTCCATTCTCTACTTATTTCCCTCTCTCCTCTCTCTCTCCCTCTCCTATTTTGTCGGCCCGACGACCTCTCGGCCGGCGCCTCTCTCCCTCCCGGACGACCTCTCGGCCGGCGCCTCTCTCCCTCTCCCCCCTCTCTCTCTCTCCAGATTCTCGGGGGCTAGATCGGCAGCCTGGCGGGCCGGATCTGGCCGCTGCCCACGGCTAGATCCAGCCAGCAGCGGCGGCCGCCAACCGGCGTGATCTGGCCAGCCGCGGCCTGATCAGCTGTCGGCCGGCGTGATCTGGCGGCCAGTCGGCGTGATCTGGCGGCCAGTCGGCGTGATCTGGCGGTCGTATCTTGCCACGGGTGACCGAGCTAATTTTTTTTATATTTTAAATTTTTTTGCGACGATTGCGACCATCGAAAGTTTGACTTTCGACGATTTAGGACTGCAAAAAGTTTCGACGGTTGCGACGATCATCGAAAGTTTCGACTATTGCACAACTGTCGAAAGTTTCGACGATTGCGATCGTCAAAAGTTTCGATGGTTGGGACTGCCAGACTTTTGGAACGGTTACAACCGTCGATACTTTCGACAAATTTTTTTCAACCATAAAAAATTAATTTGCAATGACCATTTTTTTGACGGATCGGTTCCGTCACAAAACTTGTAAAAAATCATAATTTTGGACGATTTTGGGCCGATTAACCGTCTGTAATTAGTCTTTTTCTTGTAGTGTTAGGCCTTTAGTCCTCCTTTTCACAATAAAAAAAAGTAAAAAAAATAGAATTTATTCTACTTATATTATATTGTTACACTAATTTTATATAACTGTATAATATATTTACATATCTTTTATCTGTATAATATTATTATTAGTCTTATTTAACGTACATAACTAATAAGTTTTTTCGAATGTTTTGTGGTAGCTTTTTAACGTACATGCATCTAAAGCCGAATCTTATTGGCACAATCCGGCTTGGGATCAGTTTGCCGAGTTAATTGGCGTAGTTCTATCTTAGCCCGGATTTTCACCCCTAGTTTTCATACACCTTTCATATTGGGTGCCTTTATTTATTATTATGTATTTATTTTCTTGGGATGTTTTCTTAAGTTATAGGTTAGAAAATTATTAATGATGTTGAAAATAATGTAATCGAAAATGATGTTATTTGTTATGAATATTAATAGCGTCCGAGAGTTTGCAAAACTTTAAAATTGACAAGTATAATTATTACTGATAGTTTGACTTTGGAGCATCATCAAATATAACTAGAAAAGGACATAAAAATTTTACGAAAATCATATATAAGACTAAATGTCACATGCTTCATATAAATAATGCATGCCACACTTATGAAATCCTAAATATGTTTGATATTGAAGAACACAAAGGAGTTACAACAAATGAGAACCGTGGTATTGTAGAGGTGCACAATTCGAATGAAATTTCTCTTATCATATAATTTATGTATAATTTTTTTATGGTAGAGTCTAGGGTTGTTCATGGTTCAGGTCATACCTAAAACTCGATCCATCTTGACCGCCTCATGGTTGGATTTGGGATGAATCAAGTACTTAATTCAGAGAAGAATTCAATATGCGATGAAATTAGGGTTCATGCCTTGTATATAACTGTAAAAAACTAAAAAAAAAACTGTAAAAAAAAGAACTCATTTTGCAATAGAAAAACTGTAAAAAAAGTATTTATTCTACTTATATTACATCGTTATACTAATTTTATATAACTGTATAATATATTTACATATCTTTTATTTGTATAATATTATTATTAGTCTTTTTTAACATACATAACTAATAAGTTTTTTCGAATGTTTTGTGGTAGCTTTATATGGTTCATGCATCTATACCCAAGAATGCGATGAACATGTCAGACCAAAAATAGTTCTGTTCCAGCCCAAGGGTGTTGTTGGCACCACACACCCCCGCCTAAAGCCGAATCTTATTGGCACAATTTGGTTTGGGATTAGTTTGTCGAATTAATTGGCCTAGTTCCATCTTAGGCTGGATGTTCACCCCTAGTTTTCATACACCTTTCATATTGGGTGTCTTTATTTATTATTATGTATTTTTGGATGTTTTCTTTAGTTATAGTTTAGAAAATTATTAATGATGTTGAAAAATAATGTAATAAAAAATGATGCTATTTGTTATGAAGATTAATAGTGTTCAAGAGTGTGCAAAACTTTAAAATTGACAAGTATAATTATTACTGATAGTTTGACTTTGGAGCGTCATCAAATATAACTAGAAATAAGACATAAAAAATTTACAAAAAATCATATATAAGACTACTTGTCACGTGCTTCATATAAATAATGCATGCCACACTTATTAAATCCTAAATATGTTTGATATTGAAGAGCACAAAAAAGTTACAACAAATGAGAACCAAGCTTTAACCCTTCAAATTAGTGGTATTGTAGAGGTGCACAATTCAAATGAAATTTCTCTTATCATACAATTTATGTATAATTTTCTTTTTTATGGTAGAGGCTAGGGTTGTTCATGGTTCAAGTCGTACCTAAAACTCGATCCATCCTAACCGCCTCATGGTTGGATTTGGGAAGAATCAAGTACTTGGCAAAAGAATTCCTAGTCTAATTTGAGTTGTCATCGAGTTACCCAATTATATTTATTATTTTTATGTTAGATATATGTTAATAAAGGGATAAAATAGAATAGAATGAACACATCTAGATATTACAAAAGTTTCATAAAAGTGTTTATGTGAATAAACAAAAATATTTTAAATTGATTAAAATATTTGCATAAGTTAAAATAATAGAACAAGTTATAGGATCAGGTAATTGGATTTGAATTTCTTCACGCCGTATCTAACTTGATTAAGTTTGAGTTGTGATTGAATTGGGTCAACCACCAACCCGACATTACATAATTATGTTTGTGGGTCAGGTTAGGTCATTGAGATTCAACAATGAATACTCCTAATTAGATCGATCTCCTTTGCAACTAAAGAAAATAATCATTTCAAAACATTGCACCATTTTAGAAATGTTCAATGAAAGATGAGAAATTTTAATCCACTTACGAGTTGATTCAAAGTTACCTAATGTCAATTACTCGAACAAATAAACATTTCAATAATCAATTGTTTGTTTCAAGTGTTCATTACTTTGATGTAAATCTTGGAAGTGTGATAAGTTTGAAGGATAAATGCTTAATTCCAAGTGATATTCAATGATTGGTCATTTTTTTAGGAAAAGAAACTTGACCTTATCTAGAAAAAGGTAAACTTGGATTAGATTAGCCTTGAGTGTGTTTAACAAATCTTAGAATAAAAGGATGTGAGTTGATTCAGCATAGTCTAATTCATTGTCATTGTTAAGTAGATTTCAAATGTGAAAATAATACCCTCGTGCTAGTTAAATGATATAGTGAAACAAAAGTATCGAATAAGTTGAAGATGACATATAATAAAGTATAAATATGGTTAACGAAGATGAAAAATGATGCAAGACACAAGTCATTATGTAGGGGGTGTAATGTCTAAATCATTTGGCATATTTAATGGGTCCCATTATGCGACCCTTCACTCAAATCGTATAATTTATTTTCTCTGACTTGGTTAGAAATGTACTGCTTCTTTACCTAGTCACTAAGATTGGTCTCAACGGTCATATGACAAAGATCACACAATAAACGCGACTAAATCCATTGTTTTTGTGTGCATTGAATCAAAATAGAAAATTTGACTCTCATTTAATTATTCTAATATATGTAATCATTTTAATTATATATTTTATTACTTCCATATATATATCTAATTTTATCATATCCATGTACTTTCCGCCTAAAATTGAATAGATACATGCACATAGATTTATTAATTATACATTTATTGTTTTCTCGGGGTCATCGCCTCTGGCTAATCATGTGACCTATTTCTTTAGGAAACCCTTTCACTTTTCCTATAAATAGGGCATCCTTCTCCTCATCTTGAAATCGCCAAGGAGAGGTTTCCACCGCCAACAAAGGGGGAATATCAAAATCTAGATATTCACTCTTTTCCAAGAAATACATAAAAGGTATGATTTTTTGTTATTGTGCATAAATTTCAAGCAATATTATCATAGTCATGATATATTTTATTGCAATATCGGACTATTTTCTCACACTAGGTTTCACGTTAATAGTGTGTCTGAATATGATGAGTGGAGCTCTCAATTTTTTTATTTCGCTAATATAAATATTAATATGAATGTTTCAACCACAAGAGGGCTATTGATCTCATATCATATGATTTTTAAGTTGGAGAAAATATTTGATCCTGATCACCATTATTATGAATCAAAAGTTGTTGATACGATCAAATTATGATTATTTTGCATGTTATGATAACAAATTTTTTTGGTGAAAGAATACCTTGGCTATATCAATATATGAGTGTTGTAGTATTGATATTATCCTAAAAGATGCATATATAAAGATAGTAATATGATCTTCCATTAAAAAAGAATTATAATATGTGCATGATCAAGAATATTTTGAAGTTTTGCATGTTTTATGTAGTTATAATTTATTAGAGATGATATATATAAGTGTGGTAAAATTATATGTCAATAATTTTCATTAAAGAGATGGCGATGATATTTCAGGTACTTTGGGTGTCCTCGAGATCGATGGCAAATTCGCAGAATGAACTCGGCGCCGCACCACAAGGCGAAGCCCCGCGCGGCTGGGATGACTTGCCCAGCAGCGTCGCCCAGCGCGTGTTCCAACGTCTTGGGACTCACGACTACTTCTCCACCTGTCTGGTCTGCCTCGCATGACTCGGAGCCGCCATGGAGGATCCCGCAGTCACCCAGCTCCCCATGCTTTTTTTCCTCTCCTACCGCCCCACCCAGACCACGCGTGTAGCGCCCCGAGGGACGCCACATATGCGATCATGTACCTCTACTTTGACTCTTTGACCTTTCATGCTTTGACCAATTCGTTGATTGGACGGTCAACACAAAAGAAAAGCTAAGCGGAAGAATAAATAAATAAAATGTTACAACGGAAGGCTTATGAATACAATGACGGATAACATAGCGAAAGAATCAACAGACATATGTATGAATAGCGGAAGACTATACGATAAGAGGAAGTCGACAAAATAGAAGCAAATGCGGAAGCTTAACACATCAAAGGTTTAACTAGCCTTCATAACTAGCTTCATACGATGGAGCATAAGACATTTGCATATTTAGATCAACACATGGGGGATTCGAATCAGGCATGCATGGTTCTTTTAGAGTCCGATTTATGAAGAAGATCCCGATCCACACACCTGTTATGCCTAAGCTTTTTCATGAAGTCGTGAGTGTTTCGTCCTCAAGTCTGTCCGTGTCACAGCTCCGTCGCCCTCTGTCCGTTCGTCGGAGAGAAAAGATGACAGTGAGCTATTTGGTCGGAACGACGAAGCCAGGGAAGAAACAAGGGGAAAAGGAGAAGAGGCAGACCTTCCCTGCTTTGGTGTCTCCACTGTTCACCTTCCCTGTCGTCGGCGTCGTGGACGTTCGTCGACGTCTGCGCCCGTTGGTCGTTGTCCGCTCGCCAAAGAAGAGGGAAAAAGAAGAAGGGTGAGGCAAGGTCCGAGTGAGTGGAAATCAGAGGGAAAACAGAGGTGAGGAGCAATGGTCATGTTCTTACAGTGCCGACATTCCTACGTTGCCCTCGCCGGAGATGATCACCGGCGCTGCCCCTTGCTCGTCCGATGTCGTTTGTCGGAGAGAAAAAGGACGGTCGAGTGAGAGAGAGATGATCGGAATCATTCGAACAATAAGGGAAAAAATGCCGTTTCTCTCACCTAGTTGGAACTCCCGTCGTCTGCCTGCGTCGGAGCTGACCTCCGCCGCCGTCCGTCCGCCGCCCGCTGTCCGCGCACCGGAGACAAGAAGAAGAATGCGAGGGAGGAAATGTCGAGTAAGCAGAAGAAACAACTCAGGCGAATGAAAAGGAAAACATGGGCTTTCTCACCAAGTCGGAATCCCTGTCGTTCGCCTGCGCCAGAGACGATCGCCGGCGTCCCCTGCTCACCGTCTGCTGGTCGCGCACCGGAGAAGGAGAAGGAGAAGTGAGGACCACAGTTTGGCTCAAAGAGAACGCAGAAGCAGAGGGGGAGAGGGAGGAGATCGGGCGCCTCTTATAGAGAAATGGGGGTCGATCGCTGCTCTTCCCACCGCAATCCGGTGGCCGGATTCGCTCGGCCATGTGGCCGCCGTGGAGCTGGGCTGCAGAGTCGGCCATTGGGGCAGACTCTGTGGTGGTCAGTTGGCCCCAAATCGTGAGGAGGGAGAGAGAGTTGAGTGCAGAGAGAAGGATGGCAACAGAAGAAACAAAAGAGAAGGATAGAAAGAGAAAGGGGCAAACAGAGAAGACAAAATTGGAAAAAAAAGAGGGGCTGGCTTACGTTTTCATCATTGCAATTTTTTTTTATTGCTTGACTGTGTTGTCACATTATAACATCCATAGAAAAAGGATTCGTCCCCGAATCCGGTAAGGTATGGAGCTTACCAAATAGGTGCGGAAACTCCTTGCGCATTTCGGACTCGAGTTCCCACGTCGCTTCTCTCCCATGATGACACCTTCATGTGACTTTAACTAGTGGTATTTCTTTGTCCTTCCGATATTGGATCTTACGCTCTAAAATCTTGGTCGGGTACTCGGCATAAGTAAGATCTTCCTTCAGGTTAGGCTCTTCGATCCTCGCGACGTTGGCGTCGTCGTGCTTGTACTTCCGGAGCATGGATACGTGGAACACATTATGGACCCTTCCGTAAGAGGGTGGTAGAGCCAACCTGCAAGCTGCATCGCCAACTAGATCGAGTACCTCAAAAGGTCCAACAAAGCGAGGGCTGAGCTTCCCTCGTTTGCTGAATCGCATTACGCCCTTCATCGGAGACACCTTCAATAGAACTTGATCTCCGGCTCTGAAAATCTGTTCCTGGCGCTTCTTATCGGCGTAGCTCTTCTGTCGTGATTGTGCTGCCTTTATTCTTTTCCGTATAACATCCACTGTGTCTGCGTATTCCTGAGCTCGGACTGCTAGTTCCTCGCTCATGGCTATCCTCTCGCCGACTTCGCCCCAGTGTGCGGGCGAACGGCAAGGTCTCCCATACATCGCCTCGAAAGGCGCCATGCCTATGCTGGAGTGAAAGCTATTATTGTACGAGAACTCAATCAGTGGAAGATGCTCGTCCCAACCACCATGCCAATCCAGCGCACAGGCTCGGAGCATGTCCTCTAATGTCCGAATCGTTCTTTCCAACTGTCCGTCCGTCTGAGGGTGGAAGGCTGTGCTATAACTCAACCTGGTGCCAAAAGCCTTCTGAAGACTCTTCCAGAACCTCGATGTAAATCGAGGATCATGATCCGATATAATCGAGACTGAAATCCCATGCAGTCGGATGATCTCTCGTACATATACCTCTAGTAAACTTTCCACGGACTGCTTCCATTTGATTGGGATGAAGTGGGCTGCCTTCGTCAATCTATCGACCATGACCCATATGGCGTCGTGACCCTTCTGTGTCCTGGGAAGTCCTGATATGAAATCCATGGTGATGTTCTCCCACTTCCATTCCGGTATTCCTAGAGGCTTCATGAGCCCATATAGTCGCTGGTGCTCGGCCTTTACCTGCTGGCATACCAAGCATCTGGACACATAGTCGGCGATCTCCCTCTTCATGTCATTCCACCAGAAACTGCGCTTGATGTCCTTGTACATCTTCATACTAGCTGGGTGGATGGCGAACTCAGACTTGTGTCCTTCGTCGAGCACCTCTCGTCGAACCACAACATCACTCGGAACCCAGAGGCGGTTTCGATATCTGATTCCTCCGTCATTGCCGATCTTAAAGTCTTCTGGCTCATTCTGACTCCTCTGGATCATTTTCGTGTACTCTTCGTCTGCCATCTGTGCCGTCACAATCCTGCTAATGAGACTCGGCTGTAACTGGTGTGTCATCAAGATTGCTCTGTGTCCTGCAGCTCGAGGGTTCCACTGGTTTAGTTCCTCAATCATCTCATATCTGCGCAACTAGAGGAACGCCAGGGAAGCCTCCCATTTCCGACTAAGAGCGTCGGCTACTGAGTTTGCTTTGCCGGGATGATAATTGATCGCAAACTCGTAGTCTTTGAGGAACTCCATCCATCTTCGTTGTCGCATGTTGAGTTCCTTCTGGGTGAAGACGTATTTCAGGCTCTTATGATCAGTGAACACCTGAAATTCTTCACCGTATAGGTAGTGCCTCCAAATCTTAAGTGCGAATACAATCGCTGCCAACTCCAAATCATCCGTCGGATAATTCACCTCGTGCTTCTTCAGTTGTCTTGAGGCGTAGGCGACTACCTTCCCATGCTGCATTAAAACACATCCTAGGCCAGTGCCGCAAGCATCGCTATAAACAGTGTATCCTCCGCTTCCCGATGGCAAGGTGAGAATCGGAGCGGAGGTCAATCTGTGCTTCAATTCCTGGAAGCTATTCTCACATTTTTCCGTCCATATAAATTTTTCATTCTTCTTTGTTAGATGAGTGAGAGGGCTGCTATCTTCGAGAAGTCTCGGATAAAACGCCGATAATAGCCCGCTAAACCGAGGAAACTACAAATCTCTGTAGCATTCTTCGGCCTGTCCCAGTTGGACACTGCCTCGACTTTCGCTGGATCCACCGCGATGCCTCGTCGAGACACAATATGCCCTAGGAACATCATCTGCTCCATCCAGAACTCGCACTTGGAAAACTTTGCGTACAGGTGATGCTGACGCAAAATTTCCAAGACAATCCGTAAATGCTCCCGGTGCTGCTCCGGGCTGGAGGAGTATATCAAAATGTCGTCTACAAAGACAATCATGAATTGGTCCAAGTGCTGCTTGAATACCCTGTTCATCAGATCCATGAATGCTGCTGGGGCATTCGTCAGTCCGAAAGGCATGACCGTGATCTCGTAGTGGCCATAACGCGATCGAAAAGCAGTCTTCGGCACATCCTCTTCGAAAATCCTCAGCTGGTGATAACCGCTCCTTAGATCTATCTTCGAGAATACTGAAGCCTTGGACAGTTGGTCGAACAAGTCGTCGATCCTGGGCAGTGGATACTTATTCTTGATCGTGACTTTGTTCAACATCCGATAGTCGATGCAGAGACGTAAGGATCTGTCCTTCTTCTTAACAAACAGAACCGGAGCACCCCAAGGAGAGACGCTAGGTCGGATAAATCCCTTGTCGAGTAACTCCTGAATCTGTTTCTTCAGCTCTAACATTTCCGCCGGGGCCATACGGTAAGGTGCCTTGGAGATCGGTGCCGTCCTTGGTGCTAACTCAATCCTAAAGTCGATCTCCCTCTTCGGCGGTAATCCGGAGATGTCATCTGGGAAGACGTCCGGAAAATCTCGTACCACATCTATCTGCTGTAGAGCTGGGGTAGGAGCATCGACTATCGTCACACTAGCCAGGTATCCTCGGCAACCTTTCCGTAAGAGCTTCTGTGCCTTTACAGCTGACAGTATGATTCCACTGTCTGGCTTCGATGTGCCTCTGATCGTCGTCTTCTTTCTTCCCTTAGTGTCGATAATAACCTTCTTCTGTTTACATATTACCGACGCATCATGGTAGGACAACCAATTCATACCTAAGATGACGTCGTAGTCCACCATGGGGATTACAATTAAATCAACAGAAAAATCTTTCCCATCCACTACGACTGGTACTTCAAGGAGGTACTTTGTCGTGCGGAGGATCCCCATTGGCGTCTTTACATTCATACTGTGCTCCATCACTTTTATAAGCACAGGAAGGGTGGAAGCACACGCCTCAGAAATAAATGAGTGCAAAGCACCCGAGTCAAATAGTACTAACATAGGCAGACCTGCGATAGAAAGAGTACCTCGGATAACGTCATTATCCTGTGGCGCCATGTCTGCCTGGACGTTGTAGAGGCGTCCCGGTACTCCTCCCGGACCTCGTTGGTTCTTTGCCGGGCACTCTCGGACATAGTGTTCGACTTTTCCGCATCCGATGCAGGCACCTGTCTTTCGGCGACACTCCCCTGAATGATTCTTACCGCAATAAGCACACTCATGTCTAACCTGCGGTGGTGGTGTCGGCAGCTGTAGGGGAGGTGGCTGTGTCGGTGCTTGCCTTTGCAGTTGATGCTGATGCTACATTCGTTCCCACTGTCAGTTAACATCATATTCATCATATCACTGTGCCACTTAATGCTACTTTACCTGAAGCGGACGACGTGCCGGATGGCGAGGGGCCTCAGGGCGTGGCCGTTGGTAAGGCTGGTGGCGACGATCCTGGCGTGTGTCCTTACGAGGTGGGCGGGGATCGTTCCACCTCGGCTTAGCCGACTCTGCAGCTCGTGTCAGCTCCTTCTTTAGTTCTTCACGCCGCATCTGAATCTCGCGCTCAATCCTGTATGCCATTCGAACAGCTCCATATAAGTCAATCTCTGCGCCTTAAGTCACTCGCTCGCGGATGGTGTGATGAAGTCCGTCTATGAACTGCTCGGCGCGGTCAGCTTCATCCATCTTGATTTTACTGTAACGTTCCAATTAGATGAAACGAGCATGGTATTCTGCCACAGTCAAGTTTCCTTGGCGCAATTCTTTGAATTCCTTAGTCTTCTCCTTCCTTCGGTAAGCTGGAGCGTACTGTGTTTCAAACAGCTCCTTAAAGCTCTCCCAGGAAATAGTCGCCTGACCTGGGAATCTAGTAGCATGTGTCGTTTCCCACCAGTCGCTAGCCCGACCAGTGAGCATGTGAACTGCGTAACGGACCTTACTATCTTCACCGCATCTACCGGTGACAAAGAGGTTCTCCATCCGAGTAAGCCACTGGATAGCCTCCTCGTAATTTACTGCCCCTCGGAAGTATGGCGGGTGCAGTTTCAGGAACTCTTGGATCGTATCCTCCCAATGAAGAGCCTTCACTGGTGCTGGGGGAGAGTACGATACCGTGTACATCGGTGCTGAATACATGGGCTGCTGGGATGGTGGCGTAGGCTCCTGTGGCTGTAAAGGAGGTAGCGCCTGCTGTAAATCATCCCCGACCTGACCCTCAGGGACGGAGTCAGGTCCCTCAGTCACAATGTCCGGGGCGGCCGTCGCACGGTCAGCACTCCGTCCGCGCCCACGGCCTCTGCCGCGTCGGGCCGTGGAGCGTGTCGTAGGAGCCATCTATCATGTTAAAATCATTCATTTCAATAAACAATCACACTTTGCAATTTAAACATACCATACTTACAGGTGGCATTGCGTGACGGCGGCTCGGGGGTTTGCATATGGACCATACTTAGACCTTAACTTCTATAACTAGGACGTCAAGAGAGTCCTAATGTTAGGCTCTGATACCATGAAATATGTAGCGCCCCGAGGGACGCCACATATGCGATCATGTACCTCTACTTTGACTCTTTGACCTTTCATGCTTTGACCAATTCGTTGATTGGACGGTCAACACAAAAGAAAAGCTAAGCGGAAGAATAAATAAATAAAATGTTACAACGGAAGGCTTATGAATACAATGACAGATAACATAGCGAAAGAATCAACAGACACATGTATGAATAGCGGAAGACTATACGATAAAAGGAAGTCGACAAAATAGAAGCAAATGCGGAAGCTTAACACATCAAAGGTTTAACTAGCCTTCATAAGAGGCGACAGTACATGAGCCACATACGCTCAAAAAGTGACCAAAATACATCTCAAAAAGGTACCTTAGTATGAGTAAACAATCTCATTACTAAGCACAATGCGGAAAGCAAAAAGGTGTACTCGTTCGCCCAAAAAGGTAGTAACTCATGAATACGAGACTAGTCTAGATAAAGAAACGACTTCGGTCCATAAGGACACGGTAAGACCTATCACCATACACGACCCAACACATACAATGGTAATACAAATAACTACGACTCCTCTCCATGAGGACCATATGCAGTAACACACCACCCCGCCGAGACCTCCGAACACGCAGCACCACCTCACGTCTAATCATCATGCACCTGTGGGGATCACACAGGGGAGCAAGCTCAACCATTAGCATAAAGCTAAGTGCGGGTTCATATAAATCATAAATCAGTTCTATCCAAACATAGCATGAAATAAAATAGATAATCAACGAAAGAGTAGAATCAAGCCATCATGGATAGGACTCATAGTCATGACATGGATAGAGTGCATGGTAATAACATCATGTCTGGATATCATAATCAATAAAGAAAAGAACGCATTTCCATATTCAATTGCCATGCTTAACTTTCATCCATTCGTACTCGTTTGCTTTCCTTTCATTCATTCATAACTTTTCATTTTTCCATTCATCTTTACTTTCATCTTTTGAAGAGCTCTTCATCTTTGGGGGAATACCATTGCATAAAACTGATGATACAGCTATCTAAACATCATATGCACGTGGGGGATCAGTGCCACGGCGAACCCCGTCGGGTTAGGATGACCTCGCCACCGGCGAAAGGAACCATCCGTGGGAGAGACTCCCGCCTAGATAGAGCAAATGGTAACCCATGAGGGGGCCTGTTACGAGGCAAGAACATCATCCATCATCGTACCTGTGCCTGTCTTTCGATTTGTCGATCAAGGCAAATGCAGGTCTTCATCTTTCGACGGATCTTGATTTGTTTAAAAAAATCCAGTGGATGGAAGTTCAATTAGAAAATCATATTTAAGATCATAAAGTCGTGACTTCCAATCCACACGACGAATGCCCAAAAGTCAAGGGTCATCTGTCGAGAACATTTCGGTTGACCGAAAGAGTGCGGTCGCCGCTTTTCATTATGCTTAGTCATCATGTCATAATTCATCATTATTCATCGTCATTCATTGTCATTCTTCAGCATGTTCATGGAGGTCGTCATTGCTTTAAAATCATAGTCGTTGTCGTACACAGTAAAGTTCGCAGAAAAATCATTATCGTTCTTGGCATAATCAAATTTGGTTTGTTTCATGAAGAGAGGTTGACAGTCATAATCAGTAAGAGACATAAATTCATAAAAGGTTTGGGGCAATAAGATTCCTTGGATGAGTATAATAAGGTTTTCACATTTGATCATAAAATCGAGAGTCAAAATATCGGGGTCGGGGTCGCAACCTGGGCCGAGTAAAAGAAACCCGGGCCGAATCGACTTTGATCAGGCTCGGTCTGCCAGGGTGAAGACCGAGAGGAAAACCCGGGCCGGGTCGGGTGTACACCCAGGCCGAGTTGAGAAGGCGATCGAGTCGGGAGAATTGATTCTCCCGATCGTCTTCCCTTCGTAGAAATCCGGGCCGGATCGTAGGTGACCCGGTCCGGGTACCTGGTTCGCCCGAGCTCGAGCTCGGCATCCATGGCGGACCCGGCCATGCTCGGGTGAACCCGGTGCGGCCGGACCGAGCCCGGGCCGAGTTCGGAGGAACTCGTGCCGGGTTCGACCGAGTCGTAAAATAGGTTCTAAGTTTCAATCTTCTTCCGATGATCGCCGGCGCAATAAAATGAAGCTAACTACGTTATTGGCATACATTCATGAAATGTAGAGCATCTAAAGTCTAATACACAGCAAACCACCGTCCTAAGCATACATCTAACAGTAAACTACTACTATGACAGTTCATACATTCATATCATCTCGGATCAGATTGTTCGTGCATATAATCGTTCTCTTTTCATACATTTACATCCTTGCATAATCAGTGAATCATACATATCATCATGGCAGTTTCATGTAATTCTTTAATCATGGCACTTTCGTGTACTTCTTTCCTCATGGCAGCTTCATGTACTACTCAAATCATGACACTCAGTTCATCATATTCACATACGATGGAGGATAAGACATTTGCATATTTAGATCAACACATGGGGGATTCGAATCAGGCATGCATGGTTCTTTTAGAGTCCGATTTATGAAGAAGATCCCGATCCACACACCTGTTATGCCTAAGCTTTTTCGTGAAGTCGTGAGTGTTTCATCCTCAAGTCTGTCCGTGTCACAGCTCCGTCGCCCTCTGTCCGTTCGTCGGAGAGAAAAGATGACAGTGAGCTATTTGGTCGGAACGACGAAGCCAGGGAAGAAACAAGGGGAAAAGGAGAAGAGGCAGACCTTCCCTGCTTTGGTGTCTCCACTGTTCACCTTCCCTGTCGTCGGCGCCGTGGACGTTCGTCGACGTCTGCGCCCGTTGGTCGCTATCCGCTCGCCAAAGAAGAGGGAAAAAGAAGAAGGGTGAGGCAAGGTCCGAGTGAGTGGAAATCAGAGGGAAAACAGAGGTGAGGAGCAATGGTCATGTTCTTACAGTGCCGACGTTCCTACGTTGCCCTCGCCGGAGATGATCACCGGCGCTGCCCCTTGCTCGTCCACTGTCGTTTGTCGGAGAGAAAAAGGACGGTCGAGTGAGAGAGAGATGATCGGAATCATTCGAACAATAAGGGAAAAAAGACCGTTTCTCTCACCTAGTCGGAACTCCCGTCGTCTGCCTGCGTCGGAGCTGACCTCCGCCGCCGTCCGTCCGCCGCCCGCTGTCTGCGCACCGGAGACAAGAAGAAGAATGCGAGGGAGGAAACGTCGAGTAAGCAGAATAAACAACTCAGGCGAATGAAAAGGAAAACAAGGGCTTTCTCACCAAGTCGGAATCCCTGTCATTCGCCTGCGCCGGAGACGATCGCCGGCGTCCCCTGCTCACCATCTGCTGGTCGCGCACCGGAGAAGGAGAAGGAGAAGGAGAAGTGAGGACCACAGTTTGACTCAAAGAGAACGCAGAAGCAGAGGGGGAGAGGGAGGAGATCGGGCGCCTCTTATAGAGAAATGGGGGTCGATCGCTGCTCTTCCCACCGCAATCCGGTGGCCGGATTCGCTCGGCCATGTGGCCGCCGTGGAGCTGGGCTGCAGAGTCGGCCATTGGGGCAGACTTTGTGGTGGTTAGCTGGCCCCAAATCGTGAGGAGGGAGAGAGAGTTGAGTGCAGAGAGAAGGATGGCAGCAGAAGTAACAAAAGAGAAGGATAGAAAGAGAAAGGGGCAAACAGAGAAGACAAAATTGGAAAAAAAAAAGAGGGGCTGGCTTACGTTTTCATCATTGCAGATTTTTTTTTTTTTTTTTGACTGCTTGGCTGTGTTGTCACAACGCGTCTCCACTGCCTCATCGACCACCAGCTTTACGAACTGGCCGACGCCAAGCTCAACGGCACCCTATGCCGCGGCGCCTCCCGCGGCTGGATCATCGTCGAGGAAAGAGGCGGCATCATCTGCCTGCTCAACATGATGAACGGGAGGCATGTCTACCTCCCGACCCACAACACGGGGGACATGGCGCCGATGCAGCATCTCGTGAACTGCACGCCGGCGGAGCGTAGAAACCGTTATCCGGGACTCACGATGGCCATCACGTCGTCGACGCCGCCGGATCCTAGCTGCGCCGTCGCCGCGGTCGTCGGCGAGACACGGTTGGTCATGTGCAGGCTGTCCAATATGAGATGGGTGCTCGTGGCGGACAGCGACAACGAAGAGGGGAACTACGATCTGGTACACCATGGTGGCCGCTTCTACGCCCTGGATGCTGACAACAGCCTCACTGTTTTCGAGGCTGCTCCGAATCCGAGGGTCAGGAGGATCGAGGCGGCCGCATCTTGCGCCGGACATAACGTCCCTCCGGCCGTGGACAAGTACCTGGTCGAATCCCTCGGCGAGCTCCTCCTGGTGGAAAACACGTTGGACCTGTGGAACGACGACGAACAGATCACCGGGCCGTCGAACTATGCGAGGATCTACAAGCTGGACAAGCGCAGGCCCCGCTGGATTCCCGTCCTGGTCGACGTCGAGTGGTCATGCAGCGAAGCGCATCCCCCGGCAGCTGCCACTGAGATCCCCGAACGGACAGAGGCAGACGACGCCGGCGATTCCGACGGAGATGCCACGGTTACGGAGATGGCAGTGGACAAGTCCGTCCGCGGCCGGCTGCTCGTGTTGGGGCGCGGCACATCCCGGTCCTTGCCATCCGATGGCTTCCCCGATGTGACGCTGGACGCGTACAACCGGTTGGTGGTGTACTCGCTGCGGACCGCCGAGACAACTCTGCTGCTGCCGAAGCGCGGCTGTTACCGGTGCAGCGCGCCCATATGGATCAACCGGATTCCAACGCGGAGTCCGTCTTCTGGTGCTGGAGAGCCCCCTGCATCAGTATAAGGACGTGAGATCAAAAATTTCAGCAATTTTGCTCGCTTTATTTTTAAATTCGTCCCTTCTTTGTATTAGGCTTTTGAGCCTTCTTCCGTAATAGAAAAACAAGTAAAAAAGATATTATGCTTACATATTCTTTAAGTCTTCTTTCGCAATAGAAAAAGTAAAAAAAAATATTTTAGATTTTTTTTATATTAGTTGTATATAAGTTTATAAAACATAATATATTAAGTATATATCTTTTATGAACTTAATAACATCCTATTTTCTATTTTTTTCTTTATTCATCATATCAAAAGTATATGAATTAAATTAAAAGTTCTTAAATAAAACAAATTAAACATATAATGTCCCTATTTTAAAGAAGGGACGATCTCATTTTATCCATGTTTTATTCATGGAAATAATGGGCAAGCACCCCCGGGACGGAGGAAAACGTGTTTTTTTCTTTTGCTGGTTCAAGGTAAAATCCAAGTTTTTTTCTTAGTTTTTTGCGGAGAACGGAGTAGGGACAGTGGAGAGCGGGTTTATTTTCTATCCTAGAAATCTTCTCCTCTCCCGTCGTCTCCATCGTCACCGTTGTTCATGTATAAAATAATTAAAAATAAAAATATAGTATATATTAGATATTGGCACCCCCTAGCCCATTACCCTGGCTCCGTTACTGGCGTGACCCTCATCTTTCTAGCGAAGTGTCCTCGTCGTCGTCTTCCCATCGAGTTCTCTGACCTCTTCGACATGAGATTATCATCGCCCACCGCTATCGCTTGTTGCCGTGCAAGGTCGTCGATAATTTATGTAATCTATCGATAAATTAATACAACATATAATGTATCATTAGATCTCATAATATAGCCCTCTTAATTTGGAGTTAGAAGTGTTCATGTATCGAGTTGAATCCGACCCGTAAATAAATTTGTTCTAACTCAACATATCATATCGGGCAATCCTATGTGTAGGGGATAAGTTTAACCCAACCTGATATGATTGTCACCTTTTTTTAAAAAAAAATTGACACTTCTCTATATTTAATATAAAACATCATTTAATATTTATTTTTAAAAGCATGTGAAAGCGGCTTTCTAAATATTTAACTATTAATATGATATTTAAAATATTTTTAAAATTTTAAATAAAATTCAGGCTTAACTATTTGGTGTCGGGGATTTAAAAAATATTGAATTCAGGTCCTGCCCACGAGCATCGCCCAGCGCATCCAACGTCTCCAGCCTCACGACTACCTGTCCTCCTGTCTGGTCTGCCTCGCATGGCTCGGGGCCGCCATGGAGGATCCCGCCGTTTCGCAGCTCCCTTTACTCCTCTTCCTCTCCTACCGCCCCAGCCAGACGGCGCGCTTCCACTCCCTCACCGACCATCGACGTTATGAGATGGACGTCGCCGAGCTCAACGCCGCCCTGTGCCGCGGCTCCTCCCACGGCTGCCTCCTCTCCGAGGAAAGAGGCGGCATCGTCTTCTGGCGCTGGCGAGGTCCCTGTTCCCAGCATATATAATATTATGTGTGCGTGGAGCATTGCAGAAAGAAAAGAAATTGGAGAGACAATGTAATATTCTATTCATGGAGGGAACCTTTTTTTGTACTTGTCATTTTTTTTCAAATATACATTTTTTTTTCTTTTGAGATATATGAGATAAATATATTCAATATAAAATATTAATTTAATATTATCTATAATTTGACATTTCAAGCAAAAAAAAATATTTTGTTAAATATGCTTTTAATTTATTATATTTTAATAATATAATTAGAAAAATTTTAACATAAAATTTTAATTTATATTCAATATTTATTAATTAATAAAAATATATTTTATGTCTATGATTTTTATATTTCATTAAAATATTCATTAAAATTAATCTATTTTATCAACTTTTCCAATCATATCATAACGTTTTATTTCATACAAATACGTTCTAAACTAATATGTCAATTTAACTATTCACGTAAATTTTCATTTATCCAATAAGTGGGTTTATATTAGAAATGACAATCCGGTAGATCAAAAAGTAAAAATATGATGTAGTGGCTCATTTCTTGATTCATAAATTAAAAAGTTTAATCACTAAAATTTATGTGCCCTTTATCTAATAATATTTCTGCTTGTATTAGGACTTTGAGACTCTTTTGTAGTTGAAAAATGAGTAAGAAAATATTTTATTTTAGTTATGTAATATATATACTTATATCAAATTATGTTAATAATACATAAATCCGGAAATGATGCATGGTTGTATTTGTTATAAAGATTCATCAAGTCTGAAAGTTCATGAAATTTTAAGATTGACAAGTATAATTATTGCTAGATGGTTTGATAATGGGTGTGTGACACCTCTTTTGTGCAATCTTGTGCAACACCCATCATCTCTACCGTCCATCTCAATGAGCGATCCAGGTTAATGTACCGCAAGAAAGGGAAAAGAAAAAGAAAACTTTCATCTCCTCCCCATTCGATGCCACTGCTCGATATGAGGAAGCTCACAGCCTCTCACCATAATTGACAGGTGATTTGGGGGACTGCATCGAAGCCTTCTACCGAATTTCTCAAGAAGAGGAGGGAGTACTCATCGATGGTCAGAAGAGCCATAGCGAAGAAACAAAATGCAAAGTGGAGAAGGAATTCATCAAGTGAAAAGGAAGGGGAGAAGCTAAAGAGTGAAGAAACTTTCGACGGTTACAACTGTCAAAAATAAAAATAATAAAATATGTAATTTGTTATATCATTATTTTAATTTTTGACGATTAGAAACGTCGAAAGTTCCGACGGATACATATCCGTCAATGGTCAAGGCCGTCGGTAAAGAAAAAAATAATATAATATAAGGACTATTGTATTAATATATTTGGCGACAGTTGAAATCGTCATAATTTTCGACGGTTCAGATCGTCGGTAGGTAAAAAATAATATAATATAAGAAGTTTTTTATTAATATAATTAGCGACATTTTAAACCGTCACAATTTCTGACGATTCTGACTGTCGATAAGTAAAAAATAATATAATATAAAGAGTCTTTTATTAATATAATATGTTTTCAACGGTTCGGACCGTCAATAAACTAAAAAAAATATTATATATATGTAAGTAGTATTTTATTATTATAATTAAATATTTTTTGACGATCACGATCATCGATAATTTTAAAAATAATTAAATATTATATTCATATATATCTTTACTAATTTTTTGACGGTTGTGGCCGTCGGTAATTAAAAAATACTCTCCGCCCCTTCTTTTTTTCATTTTCCCGCTTTCCCAACTTTCTACCCCATTTATATATATATATATATATATATATATATATATATATATATATATATATTTCTACTTTCCCCCTCTCCATTCTCCACTTCTTTCCCTCTCTCCTCTCTCTCTCCCTTGACGACTCGACGACCCGCCCGATGACCCCTTATTTTGCCGGCCCGATGACCTCCCGGCCGGTGACTCTCTCCCTCTCGGACGATGATCCGCCAATGACCCTCGCCCCCCTCTCCGGCCGGATCGACCGCTTGGCGGCCGTGGTCAGATCTGGCCGCCAGGCGGTCAAATCTGGCCATGGCCCGATCCGAACGCCAGCGGTCAGATCTGGCCGGCCGCGGCCTGATCGGCAGTCAGTCGGCGTGATCTGGCAGTCGAATCTTACCACGGGCGGTCGGATCGGCTGCCTGGCGGCCGGCTAATTTTTTTAATATTTTAAAACTTCTTTGCGACAGTTGCGACCGTCAAAAGTTTGACAGTTGCGATGACCGCCGAAAGTTTCGACGGTCACAAAGTTTCGGCGGGTTGCGACGACCGTCGAAAGTTTCGACGGTTGGGGCCGCCGAACTTTTGGGATGGTTACAACCGTCGATACTTCCGACAAATTTTTTCCAACCGTCGAAAATTGATTTGCGATGATCATTTTTTTGACAGATCGATTCCATCGAAAAACTCGTCAAAAATCGTAATTTTCGACGGTTTAGCCTTTTTCTTGTAGTGTAGGCACATCAAGGAAAGAAGTGATTTTTATAGTGAAATTCGTAATGATTTGCAAAGCAAAAGGCCATTTGGAAACGAACAAGGCCAATATGAGCAGAGGGGTGATTCACTTCTTACTAACAAGAGGTATTCCGAGACAAAGTGGTCTCACAGGATGACAATCGAGCAGATGGATATATTTCTATGTTACTTTGTCATTTCCAACAATAGTTCGATGAATTGCTAAATGAATCTTGTGCACTATTATTATATTATAGTTACAGTGGGAGCTCGTATGGAGGTCTAGTATTGTAAAGAAGAAATAAGTTTTATTAGATTATCCATTCACACACTTCTTGTGTTTATCGTTTCTGAACCTTGGCGAGATTGGTGACGAGAGCAGAAGTTGTTTCTTAGGCTTCAAACGAGAGAGCACAACTTCCTTATGCTTCTGGAATGAGAATGCACAACAACTACTTCAGCTGTGGAGGAGGACTTGAGAGGACGAAGGAGAATAGATCGTGAGGTTGGTGCATATGGAACGAAAGAGAAATGAGGAGTGACGGTGGCTGGGGGGCAACAAAAGAGGACGTTTCTTTTTCCCTTCCTGCAGTGCATTAATCTAGACTGTTCACTGAGATGGACGGTTTGTATGAGGACTTTGCACAAGGTTGCACGAAAGAGGTGTTACACGCTCATTAAACCTTTACTTTTAGACTTCTTATCACGTGCTTCATATAAATAGTGCATGCATGCCTACTAAATTCCAAATACATTTTATATCAAAGAACTATAAAAAAAATTGAAGTGAATGAGAACCACCCTTTAACTCTTGAAATTAGTGGTAGGTAGTGGCGACTTGCAAATGTTTGGTTGACATTTCTCTTAATATAGAATTTATTTATCCTTCTATTTTTTATTTATATTTTCTTGTGTTAGGCCTAGGGTTTGGGTTGGATCCAATCTTGACCCAACCCGACTAGCGCGTGGTTGGAACACATTCGCTTCCGGAAGAATTTGAACTAATTGTGCCACAGTCGAGCGTTTCTGTCCAACTTGAGAGTTACATTATTATATATTTTTTAAAATTTTATAATAAGTATTTACTAATAAAATAATAAATAATAGAAAATGGAATATAATAAAAAAAACTTTTGAATGTTACAAAAGTATTGTAAGCATAAATAAAAATAAATTGATTAAAATATAGTTTAAGTTAATAAAAACAATATGTCAAAACAAGACAAATTTCTCTAACGTATAATCAGTCTAATCAAGTTTAAGTTGTCACTAGATTGGGTTAAATTTGACATGACCACCAGCTTAACCTAACGCAAGATCAGGTCAGGTAATCGGGACACAACCCAATGAATAGTCCTAATTAACCTGTGATGTCCTTTAGTAACAAAAGAGATAATCATTTCAATTCATTACACTTTTTTCGAAACAAATCTTTTTTGCCTATTTGTGAATTGATTGAAAACTAACTAATGACAGTTGCTCGGACAAATAATTATTTTTCTTAATAAATTGTTTTATTCAAGTGGTAATTATTTGGGTAAGGTAGATTCTAAAATTACAATAATTTTGAAGGTTTTTTTTATTCGAGTGATATTGGATAGTCGATTTTCATGAAAAGAACTTGATCTATCCAAAGAAGGCCAACTTAGGTTAGATTAGACTTGATAATTTTTTTCCTAGATGTGTTAATAAATTAAGAATAAAAGAGTGTGAGTTTATTCAGTATACTCAGTTTAATAAATTATAATTTTAACATATCTTTACATATGCGCCACCAACTAAAATTGAACAAGCGCATACAAATAGAGTAATTAAATTATGCATTTATTGCCTTCTTGTCGTCGTCCCCTCATGCTTAACATGTGGCAATATTTCTATGAAAAACTTTCACTTTTTTCTTATATATAAACCCATTAGGTCATCCTTCTCCTCCATCTTGAAATTGTCAAGGAGAGGTTTGCGCCGTCAACAAAGGGGGAAAATATTAGAATTCAGATCTTCATTTTCTTCTGAGAAATACGTAAAAGGTATGGTTTTTTTATATTGTGCATAAATTTGAAGCAAGATTATCACATTTACAATATAGTTAACTACAATATTTGTTGAATTGTTTTTGTTTATATTTTTTCTATTACTATCACAATTTTTGGTATGATAAGATAAAGATTTGAGATCATTATCAACGGATTAATCTGTGTCGCATGTCTGAACATGGCCGATGAAAGTCAGTTCATTTTTCTAATATAGATATAGGTGTGAAGTTCTCAAGGAGAAGAGGGCTTTCGAGCTTATATCATTTGATTTTTGAAGTGCAAGGAAATGATTGATGTTGATCAACAAGATCTACATATCAAAATTTGTTGATATCATAAATTTATGATTAGTTTGCATGTCATGGTAACAATATTTTCTAGAACAAAAAAAAAGATAAAAATTTTCATCCATGTTTTTGTGAATATCATACTTTGTTTATATCAATACGTAGTGTTCTAATATTGATAATGCCATTACAGAATGTATTGTAAATAAGATTATAATGTGATATCCCACCAAAAAGAATTAGAATATGTGCTTGTTGATGAATATTTTGAAGTTTTCATTGTTGTTTTGCATGTTATATGCAATTATAATTTATTAGAGATGACGCACTAGTTATCATCAAATGATATATCAATAATCTCCATTAAAAAAATGATGATGATGAAATTGTGTGTGAACACTTAAATGACTAATTTTAAACAATATTTCCATATTTAGACAATAATTTGGGAAAGACGTTCATAAATTAATGTATCATTGAATAATGAATATCATCATTTTATTAGTAAACACATTTAATGAGCCAATTAATGACATCTTATTTTCAGTTATAGTAAAACCATAATAAATTAATGCTATGAATTAATGATCACATCTTATTTACTAATTATGCATTAATGATCCATGCATCTAATAAGCTTTATAGGCAATTAATTAGCATTTGATTAACACATTTTTATTAGTAAATAAATTTAATGAGTCAATTAATGACATCTTGTTTTTAGTTATAGTAAAAACATAATTAATTAATACTATGAATTAATGATCAACTGTCATTTTATTTACTAATTATGCATTAATGATCCTCTGACATCTTGTTTTCAATTTAATTAACATATTTTCAATCTTGTCAGTAAATTGATTAACAATTTCAGTTATCCATCAGTCACAATTAATGACTGGCTTCAATAAAACTCGTCATCCGGTTCTTAACAAACTGGAGAGATGATGAATAATTAATTAACTATTTAAAATGATTAATTGGAGTATAAGGAACATAATATGGAGAGCATTGTAATTATTAAGATTACACCATATTAGGTTCAAATCTATCGTCATCAGTTAGGGCACACCATGATATGCAATGACCCTACCATATTGGAGAGCATAATCCATGATATGAAAGTTTTAAAATTTGTTGCGTAAGGGGAGATTTGTACAATATGATAATCATAGATTTGTACAATATGATAATCATAGTTTTGTTGTAGGTTGCAATCAACTATGCTACATATATGCGTGAGTCAATCGATAACAATTCAACATCAACCTCAAAGAAAATATGCAACAATTATACTTTGAGTCTGAGTCTATGTACTTGTCTTACTATTATGAATAACTATGAGTCTATTTTGATGATTATCTCATAATTGATTTTAGCTTGTTTTGAAATGCTTTTGTACTATCAACAATTATAGTTAACGAAATAATTATTACAAACCATCACTCGTTTCATATAAAAAAATGTATCACACACTTATTAAACCATAAATACAATTTGATATCAAAGAACCCAAAGAAGTTGAAGTGAATGAGAATCAAGCTTAACCCTTTAGATTAGTGGTAGAGTGGTGGTGCATAGTTTGACTCAATTTTTTTTAACTTAAAATTTATGTATCATTTTATTTTTTATTTTCTTGTGCTAGGTTTAGTGTTGTTCATGGGTGAGATCGGATAAAAAAAATTGATCCAACCCACCAATAGGAAAAATAATTTCAAACCCAACTCAAGATGACATTAGGTTGCTCGATAATATTTATGTTAATTTTCTTTTGTAATCAAGTAATAAAAGATAAATTAGTTTAAAAATATTTTAATATTACAAAATTGTGTTAACAAATTTTAAGGTTGTGTGTGGTATGAGAACTTGGGCAAGAATTTGTCCAAATTCTACCAAACACGACCTTTTTTTGGATGGGTCCGATCAAAACTTAAGTTTCGGTCAACGCCCAAAGTTCGTGTGAAAACGTTATGTCGTGCGCTCGGAACTTCCGCCTCGTAACCCACGTGATGCTTTTCCCTTGCCTCGTAACCACGCGTTGCTTCCCCTCCTCGTGTGAAAAATCTTTATCCCAATGCTTCGAAGCCCTAACTCTGTGAGCGCCACCCGATGATCGACCATCACTACACGATGAACGACGACTACAGCAGCTTGATCTGAGGTATGGAATGCCTGCCTTCCCCTCCATCGACTTGTCCCTAACATCCCTTCTTTGAGTTTTTTGGTTTGCGAGTCATTTCTTGTTCGCAGATCTATCATCCTCCAGGCGTGTTCGATCGTTGTTGCGATGACGGCGATCTACATTCTGGGGTGGTGCATCAAGGTTCTCCGTCCTCACGACCTTTTTTTGGATGGGTCCGATCGAAACTTAAGTTTCGGTCAATGCCCAAAGTTCATGTGAAAATGTTATGCCGCGTGCTCGGAACTTCCGCCTCGTAACCCACGTGATGCTTTTCCCTTGCCTCGTAACCACGCGTTGCTTCCCCTCCTCGTGTGAAAAATCTTTGTCCCAACGCTTCGAAGCCCTAACTCTACGAGCGCCACCCGATGATCGACCATCACTACACGATGAACGGCGACTACAGCAGCTTGATCTGAGGTATGGAATGCCTGCCTTCCCCTCCATCGACTTGTCCCTTATATCCCTTCTTTGAGTTTTTTGGTTTGCGAGTCATTTCTTGTTCGCAGATCTGTCATCCTCCAGGTGTGTTCGATCGTTGTTGCGATGACGGCGATCTACATTCTGGGGTGGTGCATCAAGGTTCTCCGTCCTCCAAAAGAATGTAATCTCTTCACTCAACGTGCTCGGACAATGCCTTCAACCTCCTGAGAGCATATTCATTCATGTGAACGTTCCTACTTAAAAATGTTAGAATGAAGGTCGCAAATTACTGAAGGATTTCGACCTTCAAAAAGCCATTCTATCGGTGCAAACGAGCGACTTATAATGTGGCAACTCGATGACATTCAGTGCGCAATACAAATATCGAGCAGCAGCAGCATCAGAACGAAGAAGAAGCAACGACGGATATGTCAGTCGTTGGCAGCATACATTGTTTTACATGAGGTAGTGACAACTGGAAAATACTTAGGTTGACATTTTCTCTTAATATAGAATTTATTTATCCTTCAATTTTTTATTTATATTTTCTTGTGTTAGGCCTATGATTTGGGTTGTATCCAATCTTAACCTAACCCGACTAGCACATGGTTGGAACCCAACTTGAAAGTTACATGATTATATTTTCTAAAAGTTTTATAATAAATATTTGATAATAAAATAATAAATAATACAAAATAGAATATAATAAAAAAATTTTGAATAGTACAAAAGTATTGTAAGAAATATTAAGAGAATAAATAAAGATAGATTAATTAAAATATAGTTTAAATTAATAAAACTATTATGTCGAAATAAGACAAATTTCTCTAACATATATTCGTCCTCGTCAAGTTCATTACACTTTTTTTTTAAATATTGATTGAAGGATGAAACAAATCTTTTTTGCCTATTTGTGAGTTGATTGAAAACTAACTAATGTCAGTTGCTCGAACAAATAATGAGTTTTCTTAACAAAATTATTTGATTCAAATGGTAATTGTTTGGGTCATGTAGATTGTAAAATTACTTTAATTTTGAAGATTTTTTTATTTCGAGTAATATTGGATAGTTGATTTTCAGGAAAAGAACTTGATCTATCAAAAGAAGGTCAACTTAGGTTAGATTAGTCTTGATAATTTTTCCTTGATGTGTTAATAAATTTAGAATAAAAGAGCCTGATTTTATTTAGTATACTTATTTTAAAATAACACATTATATATATATATATAATTTTATCATATCTTTACATATGTGCTACCAACTAAAATTGAACAAACGCATACAAATAGAGTAATTAAATTATGCATTTATTGCCTTCTTGGTGTCGTCACCTCAGGTTACCATGTGGCGATATTTTTATGGAAAACTTTTTCACTTTTTTTCTATATATAAACCCATTAGGTCATCCTTCTCCTCCGTCTTGAATTGTCAAGGAGAGGTTTGCGCCGTCAACAAAGGGGAAAAATATTAGAATTCAAATCTTCGTTTCTTTTTCTTCTGAGAAATACATAGAATGTATGATATTTTTATATTGTGCATAGATTTGAAGCAGGATTATCACACTCACAATGTATTTAACTACAATATCTGATGAATTATTTTTGTTTATCTTTTTTCTATCAATATCACAATTTTTGGTATGATCAAATAAAGATTTGAGATCATTATTAGCAGATTAATCTGTGTCCCATGTCTAAATATGGTTAACAAAGCTCTTAGTTCTTTTTTCTAATATAGATATTGGTGTGAAGTTCTCAAAGAGAAGAGGGCTTTCAAGCTTATATCATTTGATTTTTGAAGTGCAAGGAAATGATTGATCTTGATCAACAAGATCTACATATCAAGATTTGTTGATATCATAAATTTGTGATTAGTTTGCATGCCATGGTAAAAAGGTTTTCTAGGAAAAAAAGGTAAAAATTTCCATACATGTTTTTAGGAAAAGCATACCTTGTTTATATCAATACATAGTGTTCTAATGTTGATAATGCCATTAGAAATGTATTATATATAAGACTTTAATATGATCTCAAAAAGTTAGAATATGTGTTCGTTGAAGAATATTTTGAAGTTTTCATTGTTGTTTTGCATGTTATATGTAGTTATAATTTATTAGAGATGATGCATTAGTTATCGTCAAATGATATATCAATAATCTCTATTAATGAGAAGGTGATGATGATGAAATTGTGTGTGAGCACACATTCACTTAAATGGCTAATTTTGTAGTCTTGCTTCTTGTTTTCATATGTCAAGGGAACATTAGTTAGTTATTCTAGAAATCAATGATGATAAATTTATATGTGGTTTATTGATTTTAAACAATGATGTAAGACTACATCACATTGTTAAAATTATAAAAAGATGATGTTTACTTTTCAATTTTAATGAAATATTATGATTTCATTGTTATGATAGCTATAGATTCCACATATTAATATTTTATTATTTAAAATTTTATAAATTATGATATTTAAGTTTCTTGTTCAAATGTTTCTTTACAATATTATTAGCATGTTAAAAAGTGTACTTTTTGCGTAGAGTGAGCATGCTGATACTTTAGATTGACCAATAATTGTTACTTTAGGTGACATAGATCACTATCTTATATAGTATTTAAGTGAGTTTGCTAACAATTAGTCTTATAAATCCACTTTTCATATTTTCTCTTGTAGATTATCTCTCTCACAAGTTCATAACGTTCATCTAGAAGTCTCTCATTTTGACTTTTTTTACATTTAATTCCCAATTTAATAAATGGGTTTAAATGCAAAATTTCAAGTGAATATTGTTTTCAAGTTGTCATGAGAATAATTAGTTATTGGGGTTCTATTGTTTACATTATGATCGATAAGATACAACTAAAAGAACTCGTCTTTCCAAATATATTCGGTGCTTTCTTAATCCTTAAGAATACTTGATTGAAAAAATGAATTCTTAAAAGAATAATATAATTTCATACTAATTGCTGGATTAATTGTGCTTACAGTCTAAGTAATGCATCGTATCACCATATTTAAACATGATGAAAGCTATCAACTATTTAGTACATCATATAATATATCTTTGGAAAAAAACAATAAGCATATATTGAATAAATGATTAAATATTTGCATTAATTTCAGGCATTTATAATTAAAGCACAACATTGTATTTCTATAGTTAAACATGTACTATAAAAGCAGTTAGTAATTTAATACATCACGGATATCATCAAGGTCTCTAAATTTGGAAACAAAAGAATAAATGAAGAAATAATTACATTAATTTCAGACATTTATAATTAAAATACTACACTGTATTTCCATATTTAAACAATAATTTGTGAAAGGCATTCATAAATAATTAATATATCATTGAATATCATCATAACATTCAGGTATTTAGAAACAAAAGAATAAATGAATAAGTAATTTCATTAATTTCAGCTATTTAACCGACGTCCACGGAGATGGCAGGGCATGGAAATAATCAGAATGGCATCGTTTGCCCCGGAGCATCCTCCAGCGCGTCTTCCAGCGTCTCGGACAGGACGACTACTTTTCTGCCAGTCAGGTCTGCCCCGGATGGTTCGGAGCCGCCATGGAGGATCCCGACCTCACCCTTCTCCCCATGCTCCTCCTCCTCTCGCACCGCCCCACCGAGAACACGCGCTTCCACTGCCTCGTCGACTGCAACCGTTACCAGATACCCGTCGCCGAGCTCGACCCCGCCGTGTGCCGAGCCGCCACCCGCGGCTGGCTCCTCTTCGAACAAAGAGGTGGCATCGTCTGCATCCTCAACATGATGCACGGGGCGTATGTCTACCTCCCAACACACATGCCGAGGGACATGGCGCCACCGCAGGATCTCGTGAACCTCACGCCGGCGCAGCGCAGGCATCGCTACCCGGGATTCACGATGGCCATCTTGTCATCGGTGCCGTCGGATCCCAGCTGCGCCGTCGCCACGGTCGTCGGCAAGAAAAGGTTGGTCGTGTGCAGGCTGGCCGATATGAGGTGGGTGCTCGTGGCGGACTGCGACATGGAGGAGGGGTACCTCGATCTGGTGCACCATGGCGGATGCTTCTACGCTTTGGAAGCAGACAACAGCCTCACCGTGTTCGAAGGTGCTCCGAGGATGGAGGCGGGCGCATCTTGCGCCGAATATAACGTCCCTCTGGCGGTGGACAAGTACCTCGTCGAATCCCTCGGCGAGCTCCTCTTGGTGGAGAACACGCTGAACCTGCGGAACTACGCGAGGGTCTTCAAGCTGGACAAGCATCGGCCCCGCTGGATTCCCGTCCTGATCGACGCCGAGTGGTCGTGCAACGACGCAGCTCCCCCGGAAGCGGTGGTCCCCGAGCTTGACGACGCCGGCGACTCCGAAGGAGATACGATATCGGAGGAGATGGAAGTGGACAACTCCGTCCTCGGGCAGCTTCTCTTCTTGGGGCGCGGCACATCTCGGTCCTTGCCGTCCGATGGCTTCCCGGACGTGATGCTGGACGTGTACAACTGGATGGTCGTGTACTCGTTGCGCACCGACGAGACGACTCTGATCCTGCCAAGGCGCGGTTGTGACGGGCGCAGCGAGCTGATATGGGTCACGCCGAATCCAAGGCCGTGACCGCCTTGTGCCGCCGGCGAGTGCCCTGTTTCGAAATGTACAGAAATGCAGCTTTCATCCTGTGTAGAACTTAGTGGGATTAATGGTGTATCTGCATATGGAGTTGCCATTGGACAACATTTTAAAACTTATAATATTACACCTGTTTTTATTTGCAAATAATTATCTGATCCAGTGGCTTGATATTTACTATTCGATGCGAAAAAAAATTACATTATCACAAGTTTCTCTCAGTCACGCTACAAAATTGTTGTTTATGATTGGTTGTAATATCATCATTTACTCTCTTATAATCATCGTTTTCTAGGCCAAATGAGATTCACGTAGAATTATTATAAAAATAATGAGGGAAGCCTAAAATTGATTCCTTACTATTTAAATCGACACATATAAGAAGGGGAGAGAAAGATAAACATTGTACGGTGATTTGATGACGAGGTTTGACCACACTTTAGTCTATGTCTCCGCTTCGACTTCTCAACTTCGAGATCGTCGAAAATTTCATTAACATCCTTCCTTTATTTAAAATAGGACAAGGAAGAAACCCTTTACAATTCTAACATTTTCTTCATTTTAAGAGGTAAGACACATATCTTTCACACATAAGTTTTCACTCATTTTTCTTCGCTCTAGAAATAAAACATAGGGCAGAGTGCGGGCCGGGTCGACCATCCGATGGATCCGGGTCGGGACCGGGTCCAATGTATGGAAACTGACCTGTGACCCGACCCGGTTATAACAATAATAAGATTATAATTATGCTACTAATTCTAATTATTTATTAATTTGATGGACATTTCTTCATTTTGAAATGTTTAAAAATAATTTTGTTGACTTATTATATGATAGATTGATGTAATCTTAAGCTAATTTGATGTTTATTTAATCAAATTATGATTTGATTTTATTAATTGTATAAACTTTTTTATATTTTTTAAAAATTTTAATAATTATTCGGATCCAGTTTTATTTCCGATTTATCGGGTCCGACCTGGTCTCGGTACCGGTACCGGATCTAAAAAATTTAGACCCGGCCAAACCCGGTTCGGGATCGGGTCACGGTGGACCCGGACCCGAATCAAATTTTGCTCAGCCCTAGTAAAACATAACATTTTTTCACTCAAAAGCTAAACAACTATTATAATATCACAAAAACATCCACAATATGTAACACCCACGATTTTATTAAGGGTAATATAGTAATTTTATAATTCAATTACAATGTTTGATGAATTGAAGGAAATTAAGTCATATTAGGAGTAGGAATTGTAATTAGATTAAGATTGGGGATTTCAATTGGATTTGAGATCCAAAAGAAAGCTTAATGAACATAGGACTTCTAATTCGGAAAGGATCGAGAGTTTTACGGCTTTGAAATATTTCAGCCATTAAATAATCTGAAAACTAGATAATAAAATATTATAGAATTAAATAATTCCAAAAATAAAGGAAAATTCGAGAGAAGTTTGATTAGTGATGGGATTATTTAATTAATTTCAGAATTAATCTATTTAATTATTAGAATGAAATTAAATTAGTTAAATAGATTAAGTAGATGATTAAATATAATGACATCCATCATATATATCATTCTGCACAATATATAGGAATGCTCAGTTGCCACCAAATAACTTGACATAAAAAATGAAACATATATCGGTATTTAACCAGACTTGAAGCTAGGATGATGCACAGTCCACCATTTTCATTTTAAGGAAAACTTACAATGATGCAAGAATTTGTTGATTACTAGTACAAATTGTCAAAATTGTAGCAAAAACGATTATTGTTTTCTGCCTATATAACCACTCATATACGACTTGAACCTTCAAACATATTAGGAAAGATGAAATTTGAAAGGCTAAAATCAAATTCCATAATCATGGAGCAACCTACTAGAAATAGAAAATCTACCTATGTGCTCTTATTTTTAATAAATACTACAAATAAAGAAACTTTGTAAAATAACAAATAGATCTTGCATATGGTTTCTCGAACTCCCCATCAATCTTGGTGAGTAGGTATTCTCCATTTCCAATTGGATAATGTAACTTGAAATCTTCATATATCAATTCACTATCCACTTTCTCTTTGAAAAGTGCCTACCGATTTCGATGTGCATCGTCCTATCATGTACTAGATTGTGAGCATTACTGATTGCATATTTATTGTTACAATAGTCTACTGGGCCTTCCCACGTAATCTTCAAGTCCTGAAGAATGATTGTCAACTACAGTACTTCAGGCATACCTTGAGCAATGGCTCTAAATTCAGCTTTTGCACTTGAACTTGCGACCACATTTTATTTCTTCTCCATGTCACAAGGTTTCCACCAAGAAATGTGTAATGTCCTGAAGTTGACCTTGGGTCAACAATTGATCTAGCAAAATCGACATCAGAGTATGCTTCAAGTATCACATTTCCACCCCTTGTAAATAGAATGCCTTTTCCTAACATTCCGTTAAGATAGTGTAACACTCACCCCCTCTAAAATAGATAGTGTAACACTTTATAAGTTGCTTGCAAATGAACTTTTTTCATATTATGCATAAATTGACTAATCACATTCAATGCGTATGCAATATTTGGCCTTGTATGAAATAAGTAAATAAGTTTTCCATCTACTGCAACATCTTTGTGGAAAATCTTCATCTACTGTCTCGAGTTTATGATGTAGCAGGACTTGGATAACAAGGAGATAGTTATTTGGATTATAGTTTAGTTGGGACAAAATCTTATCTTTAGTGCAACTCTGTTTTATAGTTATTTATAGTTTAGTTGGGGCAGAATCTTATCTTTAGTGCAACTATGTTTTATAGTTAGTTTGAGAATTTTATCTCTAATAGTTAGTTTTAGAATTTTATCTCTAGACCAGATCTTGTAATTGCTCTATATAAAGGGCACACTTTTATTTGCTGGAGAGATCATTATTGCTTCAGAAATATATTTCAGTTCTTCAAGTTGACTCATATTCAACTTGTTCTTTCCCCTGTTATGTGCTTGCAGAATTGTTCTTTCCCCTGTTCTGCTACTGCTGTGTGCTTGCAGAACAGATTTTACTTGCTGTGTGTGTTAGTTTGATACGTCACAATGTATCAGATTGCTCCGGCAACTCGTAGATTTATTCTACTGCTGCCATCGGTTTAAGATTAGGATTCATGGCCACTTGCTTGTTTGCAGGCTATTTTACCAATTTCGTTGAGAAGATCGGTGATATATTTTTGTTGAGAGAAAAAAGTTCCCTTTTTAGAGTGAGCAACTTCCATTCTGAGAAAATATTTCAACCTCCCTAGTGCCTTGATCTCAAACTCCTTAACCAAGTATTAAGTCAAGGCTTCTTGTTCCTTAACATCATTTCTTGTAACAATTATATCATCAACATACACCAAGAGGACTGTAGGATTTCCTGGAGAAAAATGTTTAATAAGTAGTGTGTGGTCTCCTTGACTTTATTTGTATTCCATGGCTAGCACAACTCTTGCTAACATTTCGAACCATGCTTCGGGTGATTGTCTAAAGTCATATGATGCTTTTTTCAGCTTGCAAACAGCGTGCACAACCAAATTCTTTTTGTATCCTGGTGGAACCTCCATATAGATCTCTTCTTCTATCTCTTCATGTAAGAAGGTATTCTTGATATCTAATTGATGTCAAATAGTAACAATCTAACTGTATCATCTTTGCAACCGGATCAAACGTCTCTAGATAATCAATTCCACATATTTGGGTATTATACCCTTTGGTTATCAACCTTGCCTTGTATCTTCAGATTGATCTATCTGCCTTATATTTCATTGTGTACATCCACTTGCAACCTACTTATCTTTTTCCTTTAGGTAACTTTACAATTCCCATGTCATTTTCTTTCCTAATGCCTACATCTCCGCGTGCATAGCTTGTTTTCATTTTTCATTGGATAAAACCTCAGATAAAGTTGTGGGTATGGTTATAGCATTTAGGCTTACAAGAAATATTCTATGTGTTGGAGAAAGCTTCTTAAATGGTAAAAAGTTTGCAAGAGGGTGCAATGGTTTATGCATTTCTAATTCCTTTTTTAATAGCAATTGGATGGTCTTGTTAAAGATTATCAACATAAGGCTCATATTCTTACAATGTGGGTTTTATCTCATTCAAAGAATTTGAGTTGGACTCTTGGATCTACATAGGTTCAGGAATATTTGCCTTCCTCTTTGGGTACGCCTTGTCAAATCTCACATTATTAGGGGTAGAATTGGCTTCTGGTGCATTTGTTGTTTCAATCATAGATCATGCGCAAGTGTTTCAACAAATTTTTTTTTTTGAGGAGAAAAAGGATGAGCACTAAGTTAGGGTGTCATCCGTGTATATATATCATTATGAAAGAAAAAGTACAAGTGTGAGCCCTCAAGATGAGAGCCGCAAAAGGAGAAGAAAATACAATCACTGGCCAAAACCCCACTTCCGAAGAGGAAAGGAACAGTGGTGTACAATCGCCTCGAGCTGGCATGTCTCACTACAAAAGATGATCCGGTTGCGCTGAAGCCAAATAGCCCAGGCACCGGCCCAAAATGTCATAAAAAAAGTCGTCTGACGCCGTCCGCTGAGGGCTTTGAGAGAGTGGCATAGCTCCTCCAGCGAGGTAGGAGTACTCCGAAATAAGCTCAGTCGCGCCCAAACCTCTTGGGCTACGGTGCACCCAAAGAATAGATGTGCGATGTCCTCCGCGTCACCACATAAAATGCAGTGCGTGTCAGCCTAGGCTGAAATTAATGACTTGATTTATGATTTTGATCGTGACTACAAGGATATTGGTATCGCTCACTTCACAATTAAGTCATTTGATGTTAGGAACTTCTTGGCTAATGCCAAATCCAATGTGCTTTTGTCAGCGTGGAATCCACCCTCTGAATGGGGCAAGTAAGGCCATATTACTATTTATCTTTCTGCATAGTTCTAAGGCCTGTAATGGAGTAGCTAATCTTATTTTGACGTGGAAAATTTCTCAGCAATCTATATTCTCTGTGCACCCTAAGACTGGAGACTATTTGAAAAGGCAATACTACTTTTTCTCTGCATATAAGCTTGATGACCTAACAACATTTGTTTTACAATTTTCACATGGTAGCCCTCATCACAAAATCTTTTACCTTTGTTATATTGTATTACTGTCTGGTCTTACCATAAACCAAATTCTTGTCTTTGTTTTTCATCTTAAGTTAAATCACTAGGAAAATTCCTCTTGTTTATGATCAAAGAATGCAAAACTGATGTGGATATTTGATGGGATGAGACTTTGATATCAAATAATTCATATATTCATTTGAAAGTAATTTTATACTTTTTATAGCCGGTCCCAAGCCCGGATAAAGAAGGAGGGTTGTGTTAGGCCCCGACAACCAACGTAAAACCCTGTCGAATCTCATGAACATGGATCAACGAGTCGTATGATCCATGTAGCCGACCCCACCTAGTGGGATAAGGCTTTGTTGTTGTTGTTGTTGACTTACTGTCTAAGCAGTAAGTTTTCCAGCAATGGGTTTTCTTCCAAAAGCCTTACCTATTGAGTGCACATCATCTGGATCCTGACACTGAGCATAAAAAATCATGATTATAAGAACTGCCTTTTTCAGAAGGTTTATAAGCACTTTATTCCAGAATAAACAAATGTTTCTTCACACAAATTTGCAAACTTGTTTGGATAGAGCAAATAAAATTCTATATTAGCATATTAAATTGTCAATTGGAACCACCCTAAAGAACTGTCAATAGAACTAACACATCTTCAGCAGTCGAACACTTGAGTCAGTACTGCAATATAATCGATGCTACATAACATAAACTAATTTTTGCATAAGATTTTCGTTGACTGACAAACAGAGTTTATATTTCATATAAAGCTCCCATAGAGAAATAACAATTCCAGTAAGATCTATATCCCACCAATGTAGATTTAGCGTTTGTATGTTCATATATCATGGCGACAGTTTTTTTTTCCTTTTGGGGTATTGAACAATGAGGTTAAAAGAAAATTAAAGTTTACCGCAGAGATGGGTTCATGGCACTCCAAGAGTTTTAAGAAAATTAATACATAAGCACTGAGTATGAGGTAATATAATTCGATCCAAAAAGTAAAATAGGAGTCAACTTTACAAAGATGTTGAGACAGGAGGAATACTTACATTGAGGGAAATAAACAAGGGAGGTTTCTCTTTTCATATCTCCACTCATCTCAGGAGCCATGCGTGAGCAGAAAAATAGCATGTATGACTACTTTTCTCGATTGAAATCACACCTTTCTTTAAAAAAATGTATTATTCAGATTCTGCATAGCACAACTCATCATCTGGATCAGCCATCATCTCCCCTACAAGGAAGGCACGCATTTTATTACCACTTTCTACCCAGCTGTACCCTGGACTCTTCCTCACCTTTCTTGATTTCATTAATTCCCGAATTTCATTGACTTCGTCCTGTCTTCCAGCCTCAGCATAAATGTTTGAAAGCAAAATGTAGTAGCCACTATGCCCTGGCTTCAGCTCAAACAAATGTTCTGCTGCCCACCTACCCACTTCAATATTTCCGTGGATGCGGCAAGCCCCAAGCAATGCACCCCAGACATTAGAATCTGCTTTGAAGGGCATGCTTGTGATCAAGTTTGCTGCATCTTTCATTAGACCTGCTCGGCCAAAAAGATCAACCATGCAAGCAAAATGCATCTGTGTTGGCCTGATATTTTGGGACAACATTTGGTTGAAATATCTTTTACCTCTTTCTACTAAGCCAGCATGGCTACACGCTGATAACACTGCTATGTAAGAAACATGGTCATAATCCACAGACTCATATTCCATCATGTCAAACAAATCGATTGCAGTTTTCAGTTCACCCTGAGTACCATATCCCAAAATCATTGAGTTCCACGAGGCCACATCCCTATTTGGCATCCTATCAAATATCTTTCTTCCAGTATCAATCCTTCCACACTTCATGTATAAGTCCAGTAGTGAGTTTGCCACAAACAAATGGGTGTCGAACATTTTCCTGATGGACAGGCAATGGACCTCCTTTCCTTGTTTCAATGCAATTAAGTTAGCACATGCAGATAGTACACCCATGAATGATACAGCATCATAATTTAAGCCTACGAGCCCCATTTCCACAAAGAGATCCAGAGATTCCGAGCACAATGAACTCTCTGAGTAACTTACGATTAAAGTGTTGTAGGATACTTGATCTCTTTCTGATACATAAAAAAGATTCCTAGCCATGATCAATTTTCCACATTTTGCATACATATCAATCAAAGCATTTGAGACAAACAAATCATGGATAGATCCTGCATGGATCGTCCTAGCATGGATCTCCTTCCCTTTATTCAGAGAACTTATTCTAGCACAAGCTGGAAGAACATTAGTAAATGTAACAGAATTGGGCGACTCATCACAATCCTGCATCTCTTTTACCAGCTCAATGGCTCCAATTTCATCTCCATTCTGTGTGAGATTGGCGATCATAGCATTCCAAGAAACTGTGTTTTTATTTTGCATTTGGTAGAATATAAAAGATGCCTTATTCCGATATCCTGATTTTGCATACATGTCTAGTATAGAGTTGCTGACGAAGACGTCAGTCTCCATCCCAGCTCTTAAACAATAACAATGAACCTCCTTCCCCAAATCAAAACATTCCAACTCTACCAATGCGGGTAAAAGACTAGATACTGTAATGGAGTTTGGTTGCTCATTATCCGACAACATATATCTGAACATATTCAGTGCATCTTCAAATCGACAAACATGAACAAGAGTACTGATGATCGAATTCCAGCTGACATCATTCCTCTCATGCATGCTCCAAAATACTCGTGTTGCCGACTCGGCATCCCCACATTTTCCATACATGTCAATGAACGCATTATTCACTGTAACTACCAATGTCAAACCAACTTTTATTGCAAACCCATGCATTCCCATTCCAAAAGCTGCATCTTGTTGGGCAGCGCAAGCAGGAAGCACACTGATCAAGCTTACAGAATTAACAGAAAGTTCGCTCCTTTTCAACGCGAGCCACCACCTCATCGATTCATAATGTAACCCATTCGCCCAAAATACTGAAATGATGGAATTCCACGATATGATATCCCGGTGCGACATTTCCTCGAACGTCTGTGCTGCGGATGGTAAATCCCCCACTGTGCCATAAAAGAACAACAGTGTGTTCCCAACGAAGAGGTCGTTCAAAAACCCGACCTTTAGCGCAGAGCCGTGGAGCTCGCGGCCTTTCCGTTCGGCGGGGTCCGCGGCGGCGGCAGCAAGGGCGAAGGGGAATGTGCGGTCGTCGGGCCGGACGCCGCAGTTTAACATGCGATTGTAGACGGAGAGGGCGGCGGCGTGGAGGCCACCGCCAGAGAGCGCGCGGACAAGGACGTTCCAGAGGAAGGCGCGGCCTCGTAGTTGACAGGGCAGCGCGGCGTTGAAGAGGCGGAGGGACGCCGACGAGTCTCCATGGGAGGAATAGGCGAGCAGGAGAGCGGCAGCAGAAGGGAGGTGGTGATGGAAGACGCCGGCGACGGCCGCACGCGCGTGGGCGCGCTTCGTCTCGGCGAGAGACCGGCACCGTTGGATGAGGTCGCGGACGGCGGAGGACACGGGATCCGGTGGGGAAAATGAAATGGATGGACAGGATTGGGCGTAGGGGACCGCTTCTATTGGGTCGCGGCCATGATGCTGAAGGGACGCACGCATGCTTGGCGTAATTTTACGTATCAGATCAAAGTTGCGTTACACATATATAATATATATATTGACATTTATAAAATGGTGATATATATATACTTGATTTATTTTTTGTATATTATGCAATGTTTTTTTTTCATCTCTTTCTAGTGCAATTTATATTGATTTATTGCTAGTACACCATTAATGTTAGTATGATGAAACACAGAGAAAGAACTATACAAGTTGAACACCATTGTTTTAGCAGTCTATGCCATTTTTCTATCATAATAAAAGCTTCAAATACAAACGCAAATAGTTGTGCAAAATATGTAGATTTCGAGAAGGATAAAATAAGAAAGAAACAAAAAACCTAAAATTTGAAACATCAACAGTTTAACAAGATAACTTCAAGACATCGTGCACAAGTGCATCAACATTGATGGCCGAGGAACCATTCTCTGCAAGTGCTGCACGAGACTTCTCCTTCAGTGCTTGCACCCTTCTCCTCATGTCTCTGTTCTCATCCGCGTCCAAGTCCATCAACCTCTGAACAGCCTTGGCCACGGCCTCCCGTGCCACGACTCCCTCGTCCTCCTCATCCTTCAGCCTGAAACCAACCTTCCAGTCGTCCACGATCAGCTTGCTGTTCGGGAACTGGTCCCACATCAGCGGGTACGTCAACATGGGAACGCCGGCGCTTATGCTCTCCAAGGTCGAGTTCCAGCCGCAGTGAGTCAAGAAGCCGCCGACGGAAGGATGGCTCAACACCTTGGACTGATCGCACCACGGCACCACCATGCCCGTGCTTCCGGCCAGCCCTCCCATGTCCGGGCCATCATCTCTCACCACCCAGATGAAGGCACGCCCACTCATTTTGAGCCCCACTGCGAGCTCCTGCATGTCTGCGTTGGAGACTGGCAGGAAGCTGCCGAGTGAGACGTACACCACGGAGTCCTTTGGTTGAGCGTTCAGGAAAGTGTAGTAGGACTCGGCGTGTTCCTCCTGAGCCATCATTTGATCCGTGCAAGGGCCAATGGAGTGGACAGGGACCGAGAAGACGGACCGAAGGGTGTCCAAGGCGTTGGCCTCGAGTTCATCGAAGGAGTTGAGGAGGACGCTGTGAGCAGAGGTGAACCAAGATGTCATTTGCGCGAAACCTTTCAGCATGCTTTGTGCCGTTGATTTGGAGGTAATAGCAGCAAAATTCGCAGAGGAGCCTCTCGGAAGGTACCTCAGGAAACCATCTGCTTTTCCTGTTCAGGACAGGAACTCTGTCAATCCTGGATAACGATACTGTATATTGACTCGGCTTGTTTATCCTTGTTCCAGTAACTTATTGCTAAAGAAACATAATCAAGTTTTGGAGACTGTATCTATCACGGACTGGATGATGAATTGCCAAATTGTAATTCTGTTTTGCCGAAGTAAACTACAAGCACAATAATCAAGATTCGACTTATCACAAAGTCTAACCATTGTCAGTCTCACTGTAATCTGTGTACAGTGCATCCTGTCTCACAGGACACATGACTCTTGTCAGCCCTGAAACTTCACTACTACAAACACCGCGTTGTCAAGAAAGTGTAATGACAAATCAAAACACACAGGACATGCAACACGGCAAAAAGAATGCATGATCTAACAATCGTCATCTATATGGTACCGCACACTAAAAGGTAAAAGGACAAAGCAGAGGAAAAATGTAGAGAACCACAAATTTTTCAAGAGGTCCATGATGTATCGAATATAGGAATCGTCTTTGCTTGTGGTTGGGGGCAAGAAGAATATAAGTGATGAAGTGTTCAGAACTCAAGATAAGCACTCTTCTATTTCTTGACTATGTACACGAAATTCTTGTGAACGCAAATAAATTATCTTCAAATATATGCACATAATCTTCTCCCAAGAGCAACTCATGAGCTTTTTGAATTAGTTGTCTAGTGATGATTTCAGATATACAGCACCGTAACAGTGTCAATTTGCCTGAACAATTCAATATTTTTCAAAAATGTACTCAAAGACAACAAGTCACTGGATCATTACTTGTTTGTTTTCCAGCAATCATTTTATAAGATCATGAATTTGATTCATTTCCCTTCTCCTTTTATGTTCCACTTTGCTCCAAACATGAAAGATCGCATTATTAACACCAGTTATTAAATGCAACTATTACTGCTCATAGTCTCATATCAGAAGAACTATTTTCTTATCTGAATGCATCAGTAGATGTAAAGAGCAGAGCAACACTTACCGGGCGCCTCAGTCTCCAGCGGGGCCCCTTCTTCTTCTCCATCCAGCGCATTGAGCTCCTGGAAGGCCAAGAACACTGCGGCGGCCTCCGGAAAGAACGCCGCCACCGGAACCCCCAGCCGTCTTCCGATGCCGGCTGCCCAGGGCAGCATGGAGTCGGCTACGATGGCGTCCACCGGGAAGTCGAGGCCGGCGTGCACGAGGAGCTGGGCGACGGCATCATGCATCTTGGTGAGCACGGCCGTCAAGAAGGTGAGGTAGTCCGCCCCCCGGCGCTTCTCCGACGGAATGACGTCCGGAATGGAGCGGAGCCGCAGGTTGTCCGGCAAGGACGAGGCGGGCGACAGGATTGCGAGCCACTCTTCGGTGACGATGGCCGTCACGATGAGGCCGCGAGCCGCGAGGGCGCGGCAGAAGCGCAGCATGGGGTTTATGTGGCCGCGGCCAGGGTACGGCAGCGCCACCACATGGCCGGCGTGGCGGCGGCCGTGGCCGTTGGACGTCTCGCTCCCCATTGATGGAGCCTCCATAATGCTGTAAACTTGTAATAATAATACTAAGAAGAGTTGGCACTTTTTTATAAGCAGGTTTATTTTCAACCAAATGCTAATAATTTTTATTTAGACATCACACATTAAAAAATTATGGTAAATAATTTATAACTCTAAATTATAGAGCATCAATTCAATGTGTGACAGGGGCACATTTAAGATATTTTGGAGGAATGTATCATAAAATAATAAAAAAAATGAAAGAATATATCTTAAATTAACTTTACAATTCCATTGGACTCAGCAGAAAAATGAGGATCTTAGTTTCTTACTATTAACTAGTGAATTGAAACACTGGACAAGTACAAATCCGTTGAATTCAAGGATTTTTTTTTTTCAATTGAGTATTTGGAATGATCGGATATCTAAATTCATTATTATTTGACTAATACATGTTATCTCGAGTTGTATGTCTCGTTATGAAAGGTGAAGTTCTGAACGAAAACATTTTATATATTACAAATTTAAAATTAAAATTTTCTTAAGTGAGGATAAATTACTTATCACTTGATCTCAAATGTGTCTATTTGAATTCAAAGTTAGATTATAAAAGATGTTCAAAGTGTTATCAGCTTTAACTTTTATAAAAGTAAATATTCCAAGAGATGAAGCTATTTTTTTTCCCAAGGGCAGGTGAAGACAGAAAATAAGACGAAGAAGACATTTCCACACGAATTTTCTCCATCACGGAATAAAAAAAATGTTTTCATGTCAGAGATTCAAACTTTCAAAAGTTGAAGCTTTATTGCTTTTTCAATGCAGCAAGGCTCAATTTGTTTAAATTATTCCTTCTAGAACTTGATTATGGAGTTGGTGGAGCACACAAGAAAGAATGAAAAAATCCGAATAGTTGAAGCTTCTTCCTTCTGACCAAAGAAATAAAAAGTTGACATGACATTTATATGACACCAAACAATATATGCATTCCAGTTACTGGTGTGTCTTCTCAATTTCGGATTAATCAAATGGTAATAATTTTGGACATCGAAAATCTTTCATAAACTCGGACGGACATAAAAAAAATACATTCGAGTCATAAATCTATACTAACACATGATTAATTAATCGAATCTCGTAAAATTGACTTTATCTTCACCTAATTTCGTAGTATTATCGTTTATATGACACCCTCATTTTGCCATTAATTTACATACCAAAAATCGTCGGAGATAAAAATTACCCAAAATTGTTGTAAGGCCCATAGTAATTAATTACCAACGGCTGATAGATGTTGGTCTTTGAGGCCCAATGGCCTTACCTTATGGACGGACCCACGTAATAATATATATATATATATATATATTGTGGGTTTGTTTTTTGTGTAAATATGGAATAAAAATACCTATTTGGACAAGTCCAAATACAAGGAATAAGATATAAGATAGAAGAAAGGATCTTGTGACTTTTCTAAGAAAAAATAAGATATGATATGTTCGATAAAGTATTAAAAAAATCAATGGGCAAGTTCCTATGAACATTTGCATATGCCAAAAAAAGAAAAATTCACAAAAAACTTCCTCCATCATATATAGTCAGAGACACATATATGGATATCAAATTCATTATATGGTGACTCGAATCTTATTTCTCTCTCAGAAGCGTGGTCACAATGTTGCTATCAAAGTTTTAATAATTCGACCTCTTTTTTAATTGAATATTAAGATGATAATGGGGAAAATTTTTCAAAAGGTTGCAGTTACAACATCGAAGTTGACGTTTGCATCTTACTTTGAAAACTATGAAATGTTTGGTGATTCTTGTCCATTTTTTTTTTCTCTCTTTCGGGCAAAACTATGATAAGTGTCTACATTTGGAAACTGAGATGGGTGTTTTGGTAGGTTCCATCATGTATAATGTAATTGGCCTACAAGTAGTAAATGAAAAGACTACGACATTTCATTTGCGTATGGTCAAAGATAGCACTACTTTTTTTTTTCTTTTTTTTTTATGAGGAAGACAGCACAACTTTTTTTTCTTTCGATAAGAAAGACAGCACAATTTAGATGAGCACTTTGTGCATGTTCTTAAAGACAGACTCGTGTGTTGTTGACAGCAAAGTTGTGAGAACCGATTCGGTCGATCCGATCGGTTCAATCGCGAACCGATTGTCAATTCGGTCCAACTTTTATAGCAAATCGATTTTGATAAATGAATCAAAAATACTGAGAAAATGGAGTTGAACCATCAATTAATAATTATAATTAATAAAATATACGTCAAAAATATTGATTTTGAATATACGTCACTAGTGTACTGATTTTATATAATTATAATTAATAAAATACTGAGAAAACCGAGTTGAACCATAAAAAAATATACGTCAATAGTATTATATAATTAATAACAATATAATTATAACATTTTTTATTGTAATTTTGAATTAGCTTTAATTTTTATTTTATAATAAGTGATATTTTCATTAATTTATTATTATTTATATATTATATTATATTACTTATGATATTTTTATTTAAGGTCATTATAAAATAATATTATTTTAATAAATTCAATTCAATTCTTACTAAATCCAATCGATCTCCAAACATTTGTTGACACAACACAAACCTAACGAGACAAGTCATAATATTTAGACCTATCCATGCCAACTTTTCTTTTTCCATGGATTCACTCCTCTATTTATTTTATTAGAAATATATATAGTTCCAGAAGAAACATTCGTCATCAACATTGTTAATAATACATTAGATCATTGTCCAATTGAAAAAAAAAACATCCTCACCATGGTCTCGTCTATTTTTTATTTAATAAAATTTTGCATCGTCTTAAATTTTTAAATCATTTTTTGGTGGACAATTTTTTTTCTTCCAAAAATTCTAACAAACATATTTTAAGATCCATGTTCACTTGACGTGTGCGGTAGTGTTTTTTTTTTTCCTTTTTCTGAATATTTTTTTAAGCTGGATTTGTTTTTTTCTTGAAAACAAAAGGTTGAATGACTTCTCAGAACGGGAAAAAATTACGTACAACACATGAAGCTCTAGATCTATCAATCAAATCGAAGAAAAAAACGTGAGATTTATAACTTTCTCATGTGGTGCGTGCAAAGAAGTTAGTGAATCTATAAGTATATTAAAAAAAAAGGGAGAGGACAAAATGCATGGTCTTATGATCAGCTCAAGCACCATGATGGCTTGTCTAGTTGACTTCAAAACGATAAGGGCACGCATATGATATGAGTTTAGTAGCATGAAGAATCCAAATTATATGGACAAAAAGGCCTTTTTTCTCTCAAATTAGTAAAACCGTTCAATATTTTTTTTAGATTTTAAAAATTCGGTGAGGTCAAGTGATGGCTACTAAAATATTGTCAACTCCTTACCGAAAAAAAATATACATTGTCAACATTGATCGAGACCTGCATGCAGCAAGAGAGAGAGAGAGAGAAAGAATCCAGATAAATTAAAATTACATTGTTGTAGTCATACATGGAAGTTAATGTAAGAAATTATTTTTTACAGTCATACATGGAGTCAAATTTCAGCCATAGAATAACAATAGCCATGCCTTATTAAATTCAACTATATATATTAATATGTCTAATGTAAGACCCATAGGTACACAATTGTCAGAAAATGGAGAGGAAATGGAGTACTGTTATAATAACATATAATTTTATTTACTTGGAACATGTATATAAAACTAGCAGGCCATGCTCTCAATTTATAACATAGTCAAAAGATTAATCATCATCCCCCTCATGCATGCAGCTGCCACTGGCCAGTGCCTTATCAGAGTAATTATTCAAACAGCCAGTCGTTCGTGCACAAATGTCTTCTTCCAGAGCCCTCTGGATGCATTGCATGGATGGCAAATCAAAATAAATCTCCATATATTTCAGAGAGTACATGCATGATGAATGGGTGATAGTTCCCTTTTGCAGAGTGCAACTTAATGATATCATCTGCTGAAGGAACCATGCATCTTTATTGACATATAATGGTGAACTTTTACTTGATCAGAGTTGTCTCCCTCATCAGAAAGTCGCCTTTCTTTGAAATCGCAGCTGCCAGTAATTTATATGTTGGCTCATATCATGGGGCACTGGAAGCAAAGCAAACTTTGGAACTCATGAGTTAACATGCAGCATTTTGACTGCTCAATTTTCTGCAACAAAAACTAAGCACTGACCATTAAATGATCATTTCTAGATTTCAGGAATGGATTATAATACCTAAAACACCCTGCAGTGATGAACCAGATATGTTAGTTGAACACTCCAACTACCAAAAAAACTCCACATGCATGTTCTTCGTGCAATTATATATCAAGCAACAAGATCTTCTAGTTTAGACTGCAGAAGCACACACATATTTTATATAATTAAGAGATCTTACATTGCCATTACACTTGTAGGCCTTTCTCATTCTTCAATCAGGCTTACAAGTGTGATGCATGGATATAAACTACACACCACATGAAGCTGGAGGCCCCAAAATAAACAAAAGAGTCCAGAAGAGTACTAATTAAGCAAACATAAACTAGTAAAAACAACTTTAAGGCCCTACTACTGATATTTTCAGCTGCCACACGTTCTGCCACAATAACTACGTCAAGTGTCGACAACGATGTCGTTGTTGTTGATGGCAGCGGGAGGAGCAGCAGGAGCAGTTTTGATGGAATTCTCGGCGGTTGCAGAAGCAGCAACGCCAGGAGTGGCATCAGCAGTGGCGCCGGGGGCGGCGCCGGCGGCGAGGGAGAGCATCATATGGCGGACGCCTCTGGCGTATTCGAGCAGCCTGTCGATGGAGGGGATGGTATCCTTGACCTCCGGCTGCTCCTCGAAGTGGCGCAGCCAGGCGTGGAAGAGGGGGAAGGCCTCGGGATCGACCAGCTTCACCTCCATGACCTCCTCGAAGACGGCGAGCCAGTAGGAGCCGCAGCCCAGGACGATGTCCAGGAACCCGACCTCGTCGCCGCCGAAGAACCGCCTCCCCTTGAACGCCCCCTCCGCCAGCTCCCGCTCTATGATCGCCAGGTTCTCCCGGACCTGCTCGACCGCTGCCTTCTGGCCGTCGCCGAACGACGTGAACACGGCGCCGACGGCAGGCCCGAGCTTCACATGCGGCACGACAAAAATGGAGGGTACATCAGCATAACTACGTACCGATCGGAGCAAAAAACAGTACCACATTGCGTGCAGCGGAACGTCGTATGCGCGCGTACCTTGTCGTCAGAGAAGTGGCACCAGAAGCGGGCGAGGGCGCGGTCGTAGGGGTCGGCGGGCATGACGGGGCGGGTGTCGGGCCAGGTGTCGTCGAGGTACTGGAGGATGATGGCGGACTCGACGACGGGGCGGCCGCAGTGGAGGAGGACGGGGACCTTCTTGTAGATGGGGTTGTGGAGGAGGAGGTCGGGGCTCTTGTTGGCGAGATCCTCCTCGGCGTAGTCGAAGGCCAGGCCCTTGAGCTTGAGGGCGAGCTGGACTCTGTGGGTGTAGGAGCTCGCCCAGGAACCCAAGAGCTTGAGGGCGCCGGCTGAGGCGGCCCCGGCGGCGGAGGACTCGAGCTGCTGCTGGTCCATGACAGTGTGGCTGAGGCGTGGGAATGCCGGCGTCGTGCGTTCTCTTCTGGCTTTGGCTTGGCGTTGTGATGCTGCAGTGGGGAAGGGAATGTAGTAGTGATCAAGCAGCGCCACGGAGCACTGTTTATATAGAGGAGGAGGAAGAGGAAGAGGAAGAGGAAGAGGAAGAGGTGGCGGTCGTGGTGGTGGTGGTGTGTGTGTGTGTAGTGTGTGCCCCACGCGGTTGTGCGTGCGTGTCCCATGTCAGGGCATGGCATGGCGTGCCCGGGGAGCCCATCTTGTTGGCTAAGCCACACCATGCTTAATTTGAGCCTTCTCCTCCAAGCCAATTCTGTTATTGGTCTTAATTTTATAATTCATATCTTAGTATGTTAATTAATATAACCATAACTAATTATGATACTAACGGTGCCAACCATCGAGAATAGTTATGTGCATAAATCATCGATTGCATAGTTAACTTATCGTCGAATGAATCTCCCAACAAAAATCTTATATGCACAAAAATAAAATTCAAAATTACTTAAAATTTCCATCTGGTTTCTGGCCCAAGACATTAGGTCAAAATGGTTTAAACAACATTTTTCAAGAAGATTATTTTAAGTATTATATGATCTAAAGTTATGACTTTAATAATTCATGAAACTTAATATCAATGCTGAGAAGCCTTTAATTCAAATTTGGATGGAGTTATGATCTATTTAGTTCAATCACGCACACATGAAAATGTTGAGACTAGAAATATATATATATATATATATATATATATATATATATATGAAGTCAATATTTTTTTCTTGATAATTTAAACCTTAAAAGTTATTGATAGCTTAATTTAATTTGTAACATAAAATCTATGAAAAATTAGAAGAAACCATAGGAAGATTATGCAAACTTAAAATTTCATTTTACCGAAACTGAAGCTGAATGACTTACATTAATGAGACATGTCAAAATGTGTTATATGTAAAATATCAAAATATTTCTATTGATTAGTCAAACATGCGATCCGAAATAACATAATTGGGCGAATGATAGTGAATTTAAATTTTTATTCGATTGTCTCAAATATTACAGTGGCCATCGAAAAAGAAACAGAATGTGTAAGAAAAAAAGACCAAATCAATAGGGTGGCCAGTGGCGGATCGGGGTGTCAACTGGTGCACGTGAGTACGGCGATGTGAAGGTGGGCATTTGGGTCCTATGCCATGGCACGGATATACGTCTGCCCCACGGTCAATTAAAAAAAAAAAGAAATCTTGCAATATTCTTTTTGCATCTAACAATTCAAATCGATTTGTAAACTTATATATTGTTCATTAAATTATCAATTCACAATTTTTACAATTATATGCCTGCTTTATTCCAGTAGCCTAAGCTCAAGAGATCGTAGATGTTGTCTAGCTAGATATTTTAATTGTAATGGCTACTACCTTTTTTTTTCCCTTTCTACTGTGTATTGCTACGCTTTTATATCCAAAGGAAAACAAAAGTGGGGATATTGATTGCATCATTCATGATTTCCGACAGCCCCATTGAGGTAGCAAAAAAAAGTTTGATTTCATGAACAGCAAGTCGTATGCGTAATTAATGCATGCACTCGATTTTTGCATATTGTTTTTTTTTGTCAATCATGGTGAAGCACGTACGCATCTGACCTCTTTTTTATCAGGTCATTATTGTATATTATGATTAAAGCAAAGCCCTTTCCGCTCGAGGGGGCGGCTATAAAACAAACCATTCACCAATTAATCCAAATCATAAACCATTTTATTTTGTCATCATCAGTAAACAACTCCAATTTTCATAATATTCATGCATAAACGATCATAATACTCTTTTGACATAGATTGATCATTTGGGAGGAGAATAAGGTTCATCTCTCTCTCTCTCTCTCTCTCTCTCTCTCTCTCTCTCTCTCTCTCTCTCTCTCTCTCTCTCTCTCTCTCTCTCTCTCTCTCTCTCTATGAAGCCACATAGAATTTTCATGTAGTACAAAACTGCATGAATACAAGGAAGTTGGAGTTATTTGATTTGAAGAACCCACGTTGTGTTGTCATGCCAAAGGAAGGAAATGGATCAAGTGCTTGTGAATTGTGCGTAAGGTGCAATTTAATATGCAAAAGATTCGCAAATGCCAAAACTTAATGAGGTGGACCTCGTTGTTTTCTTATTCCTTCTCTCCATCTAGAGAGCATACATCCAAACACAGTAATTAACCATAAGGACATATATATATATATATATATATATATATATATATATATATATCATAATTATCTTTTGTTAAATATATTCTCTCCCAGGGCAAAAGGAACAAAATTAGGATAATGTATAGTTGCATGTAATGTAAAAAAAGAAAATTTCTACTGCATATAAAGTGCCTCTCTTTCCTGTCTTTTACTCTTCTCTTCCAAAGTGAGAACCAACTCCTCATTAACTCAACCCCATGATATAACCATAGGGGCTTTAATTACTTGGTCCTGAAAAAATTAATTACTTTCCATTTCAGACACATGCTCACTTAATGTTCGGAATGTTTTGTTTTTTTTTTTTCACTTTTCTTGTTGTACTTATGTTTATAGTGTTCAAGAGTTTAACCTCAGTCATTTGATATGTATTTTCATATGTGTATTTTGGAAAGAAATGTGTGTGTAAGTAGATCACATGTATAACAAGCAAGTCACATGCATGCATTCACTTTAACTCATCTACATAGTTGAGTTGTCTTCTATCCATATCTTATATCCCCATTTTAGTACAAATGAATATATAAAATAGAGAAACAATATATAAAGCAATTAAACTAAGGTTGTATTCATTACATTGCCATTCAAGATTATTTGACAATGAGAATTGCCGCTCAGAAAAATTATCACTGATTAAATCATTAGCAATGTACACTGCTTTATTTAGTATGCATAGGTAATTTATTTGACAATTTGTATTAGTTATTTATAATAAAATAAAAAAATTATGAGTTAATATATAATTTAATCAATATAAACTTAATCTAAGTAATTATATTTAATAATGTATATAATTTATTTTAAACATTGCAAAGCAAAGTTAAATCACAAACACATATTTTCACTCATAAATTAAAGTTTATAAAATAATTAGCATATTTTTTTATAAATATGATAATAACATATTCATAATAATTAACAAAGATTTACGTGATTAATTTATAATTTATTTGATTAGTTCCTAATTTATTTAATTATCTTATAATTTATTTAAATAAAACTTCAAATGAAAAATGTGAAAAATGAAAATAAGAAAACATAACTTAAGGGACAATCTGAATTGCCTTTATACATAATCTGCATTGTCACTTCATAAATAATGTGAATTGACTAGACAAATCGAGATTAACTATTACCTTTCAGTGGTAATGTGAAGAAAGCAAGTAATTTAATAAAGTATTATATGGTAATTCTATCCGTGGAGAAATGACTCTAAAGTATTTTACCCTATAAAATAAGGTATATTTGTTTAATATAAGAATAATAGAAAGAGTATAAAAGTTTCTAAACCGTTATAGCTATACAATATCTCGTGTTATGGGTATATAATTTTCAACATCTATTTATTGTTACTCATTTTTCCTATGGAATAAAACTATCCGTCCAATACTAAACCACATGTATGACAGCATGAGCTCTCTCTCTCTCTCTCTCTCTCTGTTCGTTCATGGTTCATGTCTAACAATCATAAGCTATTTATGGAGAAACTTTGTAATTAGAATGGACGAATAAGGAAGAATGGTCCTTACTCTTAGCAAAAGGATATCTTGTTACATATATCAATAAATATATCACATACACTGATTTGATATATATGTTGCAAAAATAAGCAAGAAAAAAGGATTGCATGGCCATGTTTTTTGCCAATCTTTTGTCCGACACACAAAGCAACCCCCACACACAAAGGAAAAAGAGAAATAGCTCAGAGGTCACGTCCACAGTTAAGTAGCATATACAACATGAAAGCGTAGTCACATTTCTATCTTTCCGTATATTTATTCTTTCTCGTCCCCCCCCCCCCCCCCCCCCCCACCCACTCGACCTCTCAATTCTACACGTCCAATTGAACGCCACTGTTAATGGACAATCACTTTTGTTTGCCTCTCCTCTTCAACTTATGCCCCCCCCCCCCCCCCCCCCCCCCCCCCTCCTCCTCCTCCTCCTCCTCCTCCTCCTCCTCCTCCTCCTCCTCCTTCCCGTGTGGTCACTGTTTCCTGGCCACTGTAAGCAGGACTGGTAAAAAACACTGCAGAGGGGTAACAAGTAGCAATTTAACTAGCAGCTGGACCACATCCGCTCACCTGCACAATTAAAGCCACCGCTCCTCCTTCTGTGAACAGGGGTTCAGACTTCATACTCACATTACCTTTTTCTACCCTCTCCGTAAACATCTTTCATGATGGGCTCAGTGGAACTGTGCAGCAGCAAGATGACGAGGAGAGAGAAAGATGGAGATGGATGGAGGGATGCGTGTGATTACTGTGTTCCTATTTGGCTTCTGCTGATATCTCAACTCACACTGTTCCCGTCATCTCCTACCTGCAGTTTGTTTCTGAGAGTATTCTTTTTACCTACTAGGTCACTTACCAGACACAGGACCTGACAAACTCACCACCACCCCCACACCTCTTTGGAGGAGGGGATGAGAATTAAAAGAGTGGCGTCACCATCCCCTTGATTCAGGGCAGTGAAGCCATTGCATGGGGCATCTGGGTGAGAAACTAATGCTTGGTGCAGACGAGGGTCGAGTTCATTAATTGACCAGTACGTAGTAGAACTAAAATGGTTGGAACCTTGAAGGGACCAAGTCTTCTGTGTAGCATGCAAGACTTGCAGCAAAAGTAGGTGTGTGCACTGTGGACTCATCTGAAAGATCTACACGTATAGTATCATACGACTGACCAGTACAAGTTGGAAGGCGAGGAAATTAATATGTACATCACTGTAGTAGACTGTGTCTCTGCTTAATTGAGATCATATATACTGATAAAAAAATGGCAAACATCTTTGTAGGAAGCCTAAGAAAAAAAAAGGCAGCATAGTTCAAATTAATTAGCGCATTCGTAGGATTCACATGGTTCTCAAAGTTCTAGGGGGGAGGCAAGAATTCATGTTGCATTCAGTGGTAGTAGACTTTACACAGGGGCAACATATATAAGTTTCTGCACATACAGCTTTGTTTCATGTTCTGGGTGTAACGTCTGCACCAAACACCATTGTTTTTGTCTTTCTTTCACATCGTAGTCTTGTTCATGATGCCACCATGTGTGGACTTTTACAAGAAAGAATCCATAGGAGTTACTGGATTAGAGTAACATATCATTCATAGTTCATGGATGGCTACAAAGGGACAGCGACAAAGGGACGCTGGAGGAAACCATGAGGAGGAGTTGTAGCAGTCGTAGTAGCCTTTGCATATAAAAAAAAAAGTAGCGATGTTGAAAAGCATGGCCGTGCGGTCTCACTCGTCATGCATGTGTGTTCATCTCCCAACCTTTAAAACCAGTCATCCATATGCATATGGGAAACCTACAAAGTTAACTATTCTCACTCAATTGGGGGAGAGAGAGAGGGAGAGAGAGAGAGAGAGATTTACTTTGAGAGAGAGTAAAAGTAAACTGTTGCCAGTCAATAGAGGAAAAAGAAAAAAAATGGAGGAAAGAGAACTATTTTCTTTACTTGATGGAGAAGGTGAATTTTTTCCCTGGGGAAAGAGACAAAAGCAAGCATCTTTAGAAGGAATTTGCAGCGAAAGTTTATAAGAACACCAAAGGCAACAGCAGATGCGTTCTTTGTTCTTTACCAAGAGAATTTATCTCCATGGATTATGAGTAATGCTTTATTTTTAGCAAACTTTAACATGTTCTTTTAGGGGGGGAAATATGAGATTCCTTGGAATGTATTTTACTTTGTAACTCCCAAGATGTCGAACATTAAACACAACTACTGAGATTAAGCATATTAATGAAAAAAAACTACTAAATATCTCTTGAGGCTTGAGCAATTAGTTCTCAGTACAAATATGAACAGGGCATATATAAGAAAAGGGCCAAAGGGTTGCAAACACAACTATAACCAGCAATTTTAGTAACATGCACTCACATTTCATTTCATGCACAATAAGACAATTTAATTCATCTTTAGATATATATATATATATATATATCTATATATATATAAGGAATTAGAAACTTAAAAAATGTCCTCTTCAAAAAAAGTCACTTTACCCTCAACCTCTGGTGTGTAAAATTGACTTGTGATATCAAATGGAGCAACGAATGCCATTTTTATATAAATTGAGGCCTTATCTCTGTGCTTCTTGGACCAGAGACATGGCAGTAAACATGTTGGGGATATTTTGACCTTAAACTAACTGCATCCTGCATCATGGTACATGCTAACGCAGGCAACAGCACATTACCCAGCCAGCCACTAGGTGTGGTGTGTGCCCCATTTTAATAAAATTTGCATCTTTGAACAAAGACTTGGACCTTGGGTGCATAGAAGGCAGTGCCTAAGACATGTAGTATGGACATTTTGACCAGAGCAGATCAAGATATGGCTAACTAGAAATCAACAGGAAGACTTGGGGCACCATGTTAGGTGTGGAAAGTGCCAACATCAATTCCCATAATTTAATCCGGAAATATATGGGAGGAAGAATATGCATAGATTAGCTTGGCATCTCCTTGCACGAATCAAAGAGAACTATATATTAGAAATATTTCTTAGCATCCTACTTTTATTTTCCAGAGACCATAAACCTACTAAAAACCGAGTAATCCATTGATCCTATTTTCAAATGCTTCAGCAATTTGTTATTGTTATATTTTCTTGTTGGATTCACCTTAAAAATCAGTTGAACAAATTACCTGACGACACTATCATAAAGTTTTGTGGGGAAAAAATCATAAGGAGCTTCTTATAAATTAGATCATAAGACTGAAAGGGAAGTAATTGCGACAAGATACTTTGGCAGAAGGAAAATAAAAGCAATTCCCACAATACGTCTTTAGATCATGAAATGATACAGGGTGAGAAGAAAAGCAAATTAAAGAATGAAATTTAGGACAATTAGTTCTTCAGCTAGACCTTTTATTGTGTAAATGCAGAAAACATCCAACAGGATGCACATATCACATTACATAATAATTGAACGCACTTACATACAAATTATGAAGGGAGATTTGAAATCTCTTCAATATGGATCATCTGTTGGTCTCTTACAACAAATTTAGTGAAAGAGAAGAACAACTCATGATATCTGCGAAAGCCCAAGAAATACAACAGCAGATGAGATTTGCACCTTGAGGTCAGCAATATCTACATCATGCCCTCCTTCTACCAAGCCCCATCTGTCTACCTGAAAAGAAAGCAATATGTACAAAAGAACTGCTTAGTGAACCAAATACATCATTCTAACTTATAAACAACAGAAGTGCTAACTAATTGTTCCAAAAACCTGTAGATCTTCTTCTAATCTTATTAATTCAATGGCCTCTTCAATTTCCAGCCTTCCACGAAAAATACCAAGAGGAATGACTAGAGAATGTGCGGCGGCAGCCATTGCATCAATCGCTGCCAATTCAAAGTCATTTGTCTTCTCAAGAACCTTTTTAATAGCCATAGTAAGACCTTCATCCTGCTTTCCCCCAAAAAAACTAGAGTACACTGTAGGTTTAAATCCAAACTCTGATTGTAGCCAATCAAGAATTGGATCTATTTTCTCTTCTTGTTTCTCTGAAAAGTATTCAGCAATAAATAGGGACATTAGAAGACAAGACTAGAGTATAGAAAGTTAGGAATTGCAAGTCAAGTGATTATTAAGCACTCAAACCAAAAAAAAGATCATCATTATCAACCATTATTAGGATTTAGTGCAAATATCGTAAAAAAAAAAGATAACCTAGATAACTCTTTTTTCTTAGGAAACTATATTATGAAAAAAGATCTACTTATGGTGCTTTAGGATTGAAACAAATGCTGAATGACCATGTTTGCATCTTTGTTTACTATTTAACATCTGTCTTAAATCAACCATATGTTATTTATACTTTCAGGGATCATTTAAACGTTGAAGTGGATTAATCTGTTGCCTATTTGCATTAAGAAATACATGATAAGATAAGCAAGTAAGAGCAGGAGAAACTTACTTAAGACTACTCTGGTCAGGTCAGTATCACCTGGAAACCGGCAGAAAACTAGATCCTGATGAAACTTTGATATCAAGTTGTCAATAATCTTAACACGCGTAAGTGGAACCCTTTCCAGTGCAGTACAAGTAAGCTTCATCAAGGGCATTGTGAAAGGTCGGATGCCATCTATTTGCTATCAACATAAGAATTAGTTAACAAGTGTTAACAAATAATACAATATTGACTAATCAACTACTATTAAATGGAGTTTGTCAATATAAAAGAAAACAGAATTCACCTACAGAAAGGTGCTTAAAAAAAGTCAACTTTTTATCCATAGAAATAAATATTTAGTAGTAGTTAATTTTTCCATTTCTGTTGTTTGTTGTTCATTGCCTATTTTAAAGAACATAAATAGTGATGTTAACACGGACAAATCACTGGATATAGTACACTGATGGCCACACCTCAAATAAGCCACAGTATCGTTTCAGTTTCTCACAGTAAAAGACCATCTTATGATGTATAGTGAGACCCTTACTCAATATATTTTTCAAAAAGATGGTATATGAAAAAAAATTACAAGCATGGTTATGCAGGATGCAATTTGGATAAGCTTCTGAAGAAATTTATATTTTGGCTTGTTCTAACACACTTTCTCTTGCCTCTAAAACTTAAGTGGGAAGGCAGGGAAAATGCCTTAAGACAAGTTGGAGTTCATATTTAATGAACCAGAAAGGTAAGCACTTGTAGTCTTTGTGCTGCCCCTTCATCATACATCTAGCTTTCATCATACGATTTCTTCACCAACAATGAAAATGATAAATCAAACATAGAAGCCTTTTTCTGGAGAAATTCTCGTGAGATTATTCAACAGTCTTCACTAGTGTGTGAAGATATTTGGAATTTGGATAGCACAGAAACACTACAGTAGCTTTATGCTGACTGCTTAATCTAACTTTCAATACTCATCAAAAAGCTAATATCCTATGACCTTGGCTCTATCAGAAAGGCACCACAAAATTATTATTTGCTAAAAATAACAATTGTTCTAAACTCCTGCATGTCATCTCTGCATAAGAACAAACATGTGAAGCTCATCTGGACAGGTTAAAAATGACAAAATTTAATTGCGCATAATTAAGATGTTAATTCAAATATGAAATTTTATCAGTCTTTTTTTAAGTATTACGAGTCTTTAAACAAAGATTTATTTTTTCTTCCCTGGGACGATTATTTCAAACCATTTCTAACTGAATTATGAAAGCCAGATGCCAGCATAGATATCTACAAGCATAGCCTCATCATATATTTGACTGCACAATTTCAATTCTGAGACATTTTGAAAAAACAAATCTATGCATGAGATAGATTTCTGCACTCTTATTAATAACTTTACAAAGTATACATAAATAAAATACAAGCAACTGTAAAAGTATGCATTTGTCAGACGAATACAGTACATCACGATCTCAGATATGAATGGGATATTCACACAAATACGAAGAAGTCTTCAAGTACATTTGCTCCTAATGCAATAATCCATAAAATAGGAATATCAGTTACAGCTATACACATGTGAAAATTCAAATAGCACTAGCCACTAGGTTACCAGCGTTCAAGAGACCAAACTGAAGTCATTGCACAACTACATTAGTCTTGCATACGATCTTAAATGTAGGATGCAAGCACTTCAAACACTTTAGGCAGCTGCTATTCTATGATATACAACGGAAAACATGCCAAGTTTTTCAGTGGCATTCACACAAATATGACAAAGTCTACAAGTACACATGTTGAATCCTCGCTTGTAATGCAATAAGTCATAAGGCAGGAATATCAGTTACATACTGACATCTATAACACATGTGAAAATTCATGTAGCACTAACCAACAGGTCAATAGCTTTGGAGAGACCAAACTCAAGTAATTGCACAACTACATTAGTCTTACATTCGATCTTAATTAAATGTATGATGCAAGCACCTCAAACACGGTAAGCAACTGCTATTCTATTATTTACAACGGAAAACATGTCATGTTTTTCAATAATAACGATTTTTTCGTGTCCAAAAGCCTAATAATTAGAGCTGGAAATAGAAACAAAGGTGCAAACTAGAGAAACCAACCTGGTACTCCCACTCAGCAGCAATGGCCTTGGCGAGGGCGAGGCTCCGGAGCTTGAGCGGACGCTTGGAGGGGGTCTTGAGCGTCCGGTAATCGAGCATCACCGTCCATCCGTTGCCATCATCGGCCGTCCGAGTGGTGACCTCCTTGTAGAAGCGCTTCCCCACCACGGATCCCGTCATGAACGACATGGGCATCGAGACCGACTTCTGATCCCTAGTCATCGCCGAGGAACTGGGGCTCTTGACATAGATGGCGTCTTCCGCATTCTCCGCCGCCGACGAAGGGGAGTCCAGAGCGGCGGAGGTGGCGAAGCGGCAGAAGACGGCGGAGGAGGAGAGCGTCCGAAGGCGGAGGGAAATGAGAGAGGAGAAGGGTTTGAGGAATCTGGACGGGGACGACGCCATCGATTGGATCAACGACGGCGAGGCGAGGTGAAACGGGCGGCCGGGACGGCGAGAGGTCGCGATCCGGAACGACGGGAGGGAAGTGACCTTATGGGCTTACGCTAATGGGCTTTCAATATTTTCTACTTTTTTTATTTTTTAGTATCTAAATAATGGGGCTAAAAGGAAAATAAATAGAATTTTTTAAAGAAAAAAGTATAAGACGAATATAGCATCTTTTTGTGCCGTTCGCTTACCTAAGCGGACAAAAAGTAATTGACGAATATTGTGTTAATAAATATTTTTTTAAGTGTTAAGTTTCTTTTTTTTTTAAGTTATGTCTTCCGTTATCTTTTATTCCAATAAAAAAACCTAAATAAATGACATGGCAAAATAGCTTTTTTTTTATTTTCCAGAACAATGCGTACCTATGTAGAATGATCCAGCCAACCCATTATTAAAGACTATTCAGTAGAATCAAGTACAATATATAATTTTATAATTTTTAAATATTTGAGATGGGTCCCATATTTTCATCTATAATTCTTAACTTTGTCTGATTCTCATTTTAATTTTTTAACTTCAATTTGTAAACACAAGAACTCCTAACTTTATATCAATTTCATCCGTACACAAACCGATTTTCCAATTTTATGAAATTAAGAGATCATTACAAATTAAAGTTAAAGGGACAAATGAAAATTACTTTTCACCTTGGGCATTTCGAAATATTTTCATTTTGATGCAACATGATATTTCTAAAGTATTTAATAAAAAATGCAATTAATATAAATAAGCAACTATGGTATAAGAAAAGGGATAATCCTGTGGAACCTGCTTGATTGGATGCTCCGAATCTAATTTAGAGGACGTAAAAGCATCAGCGTGGAGACCAAAGTTTCTTTATCTTTACATTCAATTTCTTTTTTTTTAGCATTTGGAAAGTAATATTGACTGTTTAATTCATGCGACACTACTTAGCACATTAGTCATAACTTAAAAGATTAATTCATTATTAAACTTAATTAATTTGATAAGATCGTTTCGAAATGTGTATTTAATACTAGCAAAGAAAGCCCCCAATAAAAATTTTTAAAATAAAAAAAAAAACTCGAACTCAAAATTTTTGCTTAATAGAATAAGAGCCGTTATTACTCCACCCAATTTGTTCTGATCCAATTATTGTTGGTTTTTATTGGTTTCATCATCATTTCTTTTTTTCGATTACAAGACGTGACAAATTTGCAGCCAGCCAATTCAGCAAACGAACTTATAGATGCGAAAATGTGGCAATTATTTTATTGTCTTCAATTTTTAGTTTTACATGTTATCTTGGATTTTTTTTAAAAAAAATTTGCTGTATTTCAAGTTAATAATGTAAACCAAATCAATCGATAATTAAGTCCTATGACTTCATTTAATTTGAGAATTAATGCTCATGCCAAACGCACGAAAAATTAATCCCTGGCAGAATTTTGCCATAATGGTACAAATTTGACACTATCCACCTAAGTTTTTTTTTTCTCTTGCACTAAAATTAATAAATCTGAAGTTTTGCGTAATAATATTAGCTAACGACTAAAGTATAAATTTTTAATATTTTTCATGACTTGAAGCTTAACCAAAGACTTACTTTTGCTAGTTATATATAGCTTTAGTTCACCTTCTAAATTTTCATACTAACCACTATTTTAATTTTCGTATTATATTTTTGCTTAAGCTGAGATATATTAAGGATGAAATCTTTTCATTTTATAAAATTGGTATGAATTATTATTTTACCTTTATTACAAGACGTTGAAAAAAGAATAGAAATGGAAATAAACAATTGAAAATGCTGGACGAGATAGGGATAGGGATGGTCAATTCCGAAGTATGAGAGTACGTTCTTCTCTGGAACGAGCCCCTCCTCTCTCCAATCTTATATTAGCTGATTTTTTCGAAGATCCATTTTTTTAAAAGTTCTTTTAAAATTGACGGTATTTTGCTCCCTCTGTGGTACTACTTTGCACAAATGTGAACTTTTTTTTTCTAATGTCAATGTGACACATCAACTTTGGTCCCTTCTCCAATTTTACCTTAACATTTTCTTTCAACAATATCTCACACCTTGGTTCTAGATCGAAGAGGGAGTCGGTATGGATCAACAATCAAACAATATTTTCCTATTCATTTTTGCTTAATGTATTCGGGAACTCTAAAATCTTTGAAACAATGTCCACTTTCATTCGCGACGCACAATTGTGGACATGCCTTGGGAAAGGACTTTGGTGACTTTCACAATTTTAGTGACGCCCACGCTCCGAGCTTTTCGCCCCTGCCCCCAGATCTCTCGCAGATCCAATAGGAGCCCCATCTCTGCATTGGGCTACCTTGCACTCGAATGGCTCCTTAGGAGCTGTAGGAATGTGTAGTATTGGTTTCATTACTCGGAATCATGATGGCTCATTTACTTTTGTAGGATCAGCTGGGACCTTTGTAGCATTTGTTATTGAGGTGGAGGTGCGCTATGTTTGTTGGTCTGATTCATTGTGTTTCGAGAGGGCTCTCGCATGTCCAACTCTACTCTGACTCATACTGAAGGAGCGTCACTATCCTGAAGGCTTAAAGTGATCATTTGAATATTTGAAAGTTGATGGATCAGCTTAATTCGACAATTGTATCTCATTGGCCTAGTAACAAGAATGAAGCAACACATTTTCTTGCTTATTTTGATCACACAAATGACAATAATTTTTGGATGGACAATCCACCTTCGAGTTTTATCCATTTTTTTTATCAGGGCTCCATTTGAGCGGTCACTAATCTAAGTTTAACTTCTTTTTAAAAAAAAACAGTATTAATCAGAAAATAAAATATTATTCCAATTTCGAAGCAGGCCCAAATAGGAAAAAATACCATATCGGAACATCACGATTTTTTTTTTAAATATTAATGATAAAAATATATGGTCATGAGAAATTTATTAAAATAATGTATAAAATTAGTTACAGATATATTAATATAATAATCATTAAGTGAAAAAACTATCATTATATAAAGTTAACAATACAAATTAAAATTAGATAAAAATATATAAGAAAAATATTTTAAAAAACTTGTCCGGGACTAGGAAGTTCGGATTTTCATCGTAGCCCATACTTTGACTTACTCTAATCCAAAAGTTCAGAGAATTATTTTTCAGTTCAAATCCTAATTTAAAATTGGGCTGAGTTTTTTCTTAATATTTCTAGAAGGGATAGGTAGGAAGGGTGGGATCAGCCCCAATATTGCTCACCCCTATCCACAGCCATGTTCAATGAAAGAGATTTTCATGATTTTTTTTTTTACAAAATTATTGATATTAATGGCTTTGGATTAATCTTTTGAAAAGTTTAATGGATGTAAGAAGGTACGTGAAGTTTAGTATATATATATATATATATATATATATATATATATATATATATATATATATATATATATATATATTCCACAAACTCAACCCAGTAGCAATATTGTTAAAATCGGACCGGCCGGTTCAATTACGAACTTGAACTGCGAACAGACCGGTGATCCGATTCATGTCAAAACTCATTTTGATATTGAACTGGGTAAAATCGGTTGAATCGGGCCGATTTGATAAAAATAAGAAAGTTAAATGAGATAAAAAATAATGAATATAAGGAAAGTTAAAAAGGTATGTATACAATTAAATAGTAATTGAAATAGAAAAGATAAATATTTAAAATTGAATAATATTAAAATAGTAAATATCAAAGGACATAAAATAAAGAAAAGTTTTAAAAAAAAAGAATAATTTAAAATAATATAACATCTATCATAATTAAATAATAGATATTAAATTATTAATAATATATTTATATTATTATAAAACTTTTAACTAATAAAAATTATGTTTTATTATTTTTTAATATTTTTAATAAGTTATTAGTATAATATTCATAGACTATATCATATAACTAAGGTTGGACACGAGCTAGGTCGAGCTAGTCTTCCACTTAAGTAGGTTAAGCCTGTTGCAAAATAAAAGCATTTGGCCTATAACCTATAACAAACCATGAATATAAACTTATCCTGGCTTGTTTGATTAATTTTTAATGTCTGGCCTAGCTTATTAGTCTGTTAAGCCAAATATATTTTTTAATGATCGACTAGATTAAATATAAAAATCTTATTTATTAAAAAAATAATATATATGAACTAAATAAAAAAGACACCACTAATCATCTTTTCTAAACGTATAACAAAAATAGTAATTTGAACTCAAAATTAAAGATTTCACATATGAAAGATTAAAAATTATATATATATATATAATATTAATAAATCTTGGTCTGATAAGCTATAAGGTTAGACCAATTAATAAGAGACTACGCCTCTTTAAGAAAATAGGCTTTATTTAATGTTTCAGCCTGGCTGGCGACTTATTTCCAACCCTACATATAACTTATACTGTATCTTTATAATTATTATAAATAATATTATTTTAATATAATCCAATCAAATTCGGTCGGACGGATCTAACCGCGACCCAATGATAAATTCGATTCAATCACTTGTCCGGTTCTTAACATTGCCCAGTGGACTTGTGATGCTAACTAAAATTTCTCCGCGCTTTACTGTTTAATTTTTATTTTTAAAAGAATTGATAATTTTTGGAAAGTAATCTAAGAGAAGTAATAAGTTTGCATTATAGATATTATCAAAATTTGGTGGAATTTTCTATTTGGGCATAGCTCGATTTTGATTAAAAGAAAATATTACTCATCTTTTGTAACGTAACGGACTTTTCAAAAAAAAAAGAAAGAAAAAGAATTTGAAACGAAAGGTCGGCAGGGGAGGCGTCGCCTCCCCTGGCCTCCCGCCGTTTCACCTCTGGCCGACCAAGGGTCGGCCGGGGCATATAAGAAGAGGGGGTGGGGAGGGGGGCACTCGTGCACCCTCTTGGAACCCCGACCCCTCTCTCTCCCTCTCGTTCTTTCTTCTCCCCGTCTGACGAACGGCGACCCACAAGCGCGAGCAGAGCAGTAGCATACGGCGGCGACCGACGACCCTCCCTCACGTGCGCAAGGACCGGACGATTCCCACGCACCAATCATGAACGACCTACGACGATCAGACGACAAACAGCGACCGACGGATTCTATTTTCCGACGAGAAAGGTACCCTTAGCGTTTTAATCCCATAGACGAAGAGATATTGATCTATTGTTGCATGTAAAGATATTATAGTGACCATAGATGTCATAGAATCATTTTTCATGTTGTAATTTAGTCGATTCGTCGATCGGATCATCGTCAGAAATCCAAAAACTTTCCGGCAAAATCCTGCTCGTCGAGTACCCGGCCCGAGTTACTCCCAACTCGGCCCAGGTCCTGTTCAATCACAGTCCGGGTTCGTTAGACCCGGACCGAGCCAGAACTTTGACATATTATCGAAGTCACGACTTTGGAACCCGGCCCGAGTTTCAGTGCGCCCGGACCGGGCTGCCTCGCCGATGATGTGGCGAGTGTTTGGCCGAAAGTCCGACCTGCGACGAAGAAGACGATTGGCCGTGTTCAGAACTCGCCCCGAGTTCGACCCCAACTCGGATCGGGTCAGGTTACATATCCCCCGACAGAGACTCGGCCCGAGTTCCTCGTAACCCGGCCCGAGTTCCATCGGCCAAAAACTCAAACCTTTCCGTTGGTTCGAATCCTTCGAAAATTAGGTCCTCTTATTCATCAGAATAATGTAAAACATTATTTAAGACTTATCAGAGACCATTAAAGCAAAGTAAAGTAAAGATAAATATGTGGAATTATTATGTGCCGCCCAGAGAATAAAGCAGATTTCAGAGATTAAAGCAGAGAAGGGATAGGTAGTTAGTTGAGGGGACAGCGACGCTATTGTCTTAAATGACCACTATTCCTGAGATTTCAGGTCTTCTCCCACCTGTATCTCGAATGAAGGATGATGCTAAAAGACATATCTCTTCCCTTAAAGATTAAAGTATTATGCCAGAGGAACATGTAGCTAGCTGAGGAGACAGTGAACCTACAGGTCTATTAACCGATCATTGTTCCTGTATTGTAGGAATTCTTCCCCCTACCTTCCGAACTGGGTGAGATAGTAACACTCACCCCTCTTTTCTTATCGGTTTTCTGGCATCAAAAATTCAGTGAGGCACCTCTGGCTTCCCAACTTAATAAAGGCAAGTTCGCATATGACAACCAACCCTAAGGATATTCTAGTAATGTAAAAGACGTAGTACAACCCACAGTAAAGCAATGCAAAGTAAAACAAAGTATTATAAAGTAAAGTAAAGATATTGTAAAGTAAAGTATTGCACAGTATAGTAAAGACATTGTAAAGCAAAGTTAGAGTAAAGCAAAGATAAAGTATTGCTATAGTAAAGAACATAGTACTGATATAAATAACGACTTATACATTGATTTCATGATCATCGTTGATCCTTATCTCACCGTCTATTACTATTGTACTGGGCATCTTTGCTCAAGGATATTCTATTTTTCTGCATTGGAATTTGCAGATGAGAACGCCAACTGAGGAGATATTGGAGAATGCAAAGCTTGATGAACACTGCACATGATTGACCTGTCCACACCGAGCTTTTCTATTGCATTTCCTTTTTTATCATATTATGCTCAGAGACACCATGTTCCTTCCGCACTATGAACTTCTGCATATTTCTATAATATGAACTATCTCAAACTTCCGCTTATTTTTTGTAAAATGAGACATTATGGATTTTCGCATTTAAGTCATTTATCATGGCATTTCGACTACTCTTCCGCATTAAAGTCCGCTATTATGTTTACTAATATTTTATTAGTGTCACGTAAGTTATTTTGTTGAATGGTCAAGGTCAGTAGAGCAATATACAGTGTAGCGCTCCCGAGATCAAGCCGACCGCCTACGTGGGGCGTTACATCTTTAATTGTTCAGTGGGTGAAATCTAATTCTGATGCAATGTAAAATTGAATAATATTACTCATCTGATATTTGTATAATGGAATAACCAATGGATTTATTTTATAACTTAATTAACTAATAGGACTGTTTACCATCTTTTTTTTCTTTTTGTTAATTGCAGTTCTATCTTTTCTAAAAAATTGAAAATTAGGAATTGTTCTTCTCCTAAAAGAAAACAACCCACCAAATGAAAACCGTCATCCCCCGTAAAATCACCCATCCAATAAATTTTACGTGCGTAATTATGTTTATTATTATTATTACCATAATAATATATTTTACTTTCTATGTATTTCCAATAACATATATTTTGTTATAAGAAAACAACAATCATTCACCCAATGACAAAATTAATCATTACACAACTAAAATTCTAAGGAGAATTTTCCCATGGTAACATAAATTAATTTCCGTATTAATCCCATATATATATATATATAAATAAAACGGTAATTCAACCAAAAAAAGTATACAATATTAATGTTTTTTTCTACATTTTTATATTTTATAGAATCCGAACACGATTTTTTGAAGGATCTTAAAATACCATCTTCTGTAATAGAAGGCCCGTGTGATTCATGGAAAAAAGGAGAAAGGCAAATTAAAAAATAAAAGATGCAGAAGTCCATTCTTCAAACTGTAAATAATTTTATTACTTTTTAAAAGATTAAGATAACGAGAAAATAACAAAAAAGGGCGGAATTAAAAAAAGAAAGAGAGAGAGAGAGAGAGAAAAGAGAAGGAAGAGTGAAGAAGCAATCACACACCAAAAGATCCATCCATTAAAGCAGCCCCGAATCGTTATTGGGATTTGGAAGGAGGAGACAAATCGAAGGAGAAAAATTCTTCTTGCTGGAGGGATGAGAATGGAGCAGGAGCTGCAGGACGCGGCCGCAGCCGACTGGTCGGAGGACGACCTGCCGTCGGCGGACGACCTGATTCCGCTCTCGCAGTCCCTCATCACCCCCGATCTCGCCCTCGCCTTCGACATCCCCACCGCCGCCCTCAGCCACCATCCCAACCCCCCCTACCCGCCCCAGTCCTACTCCGTCCCCGGCGGCGCCGGCTCCGACTTCGATTCCTCCGATCTCAACTCGGCTTCCGCCGCCGCCAGCGGCGGAGGCGGCGTCGCCGGGAACGACGAGCCGGCCAGGACGCTCAAGCGGCCGCGCCTCGTCTGGACGCCGCAGCTCCACAAGCGGTTCGTGGACGCGGTCGCCCACCTCGGCATCAAGAACGCCGTTCCCAAGACCATAATGCAGCTGATGAGCGTCGACGGGCTCACCCGCGAGAACGTCGCCAGCCACCTCCAGAAGTACCGTCTTTACCTCAAGCGGATGCAGGGTCTCAGCGCCGGAGGCCCCATCTCGGCCGCCGACGCTGCCACCGACCAGCTCTTCGCCAGCGGCCCGGTGCCCCCTCATTTCCTCAATCGTGGTCCGGGGGGACCGGGCGAGCCATTCCTGCCGTTCGTGCCCGTTGCCACGCTGCAGCACCACCAAATCACTTCCACAATGCAGCAGCAGCAGCAGCAACATCAGCAGCAGTACTATCAGCCGAGGCACATCGGGCACTATGGCTCGCCAACGAGCGCTAGTGGTGGCTTCGATCACGGGTTCCTGAATAGAACCGTGTCACAGTCAGGAATGCATCGCATGGCAGCGCCGGGCCCTGGGATGGGATTGGTCGGAACTCCGCCGTCGTCAGGTGGTCCGTATGGGGACGATGTGGAGTCCAGCGGGAGGGGCGGCAGTGGCGGGAGGAAGGTGCTGACTCTTTTTCCGAGCGGTGAGGACTGAGTTTGGTATATGAAATCTCCACCCTCCACATTTGATTACAGTCATATGTAGTAGCGTTTCTAATGGTTGGGGTTGGGGTTGGGTGGGGGTGGGGGTGGGGGTTGGGGGGAATAGGGCGGAGTTTATTTTCATTATCATTACACGTAAAATGCCATTGTTGCATTATTATGCTCAATCTTGTGTTAGTCATGCTTTTGCTCTTCTTCTTATTATCAATGTGGCTGTTCTTGGTTACTAATGTTGAGGAGGGACAAAAGATTATAAAGAACTGGATATATGATTTGCACATATCCTACTTCCTTGTCTTGCTTCTCTACACATTGTGGACATTTTCCTGTGAGTTTGAAACATGCAGGCATCTATTCAGTGTCTGTGTGAAGTGTGTTTTGCATAATGAATAGAACTTATCTGGTGATAAAAATCTTAGTGGAACTCAGAGGGTAAATAATATGTCTGGGTATCTGCGTATTTCTATTAATTCCTTCCTTAGCTCTTTGTTTTCTGCATATTGGAATTCATTGCATACAGAATGTGGAGTTCTTATTTCTCACGTCTGAATCGATGCAATGGGGTGTGTTCATTGCATTAGGTTCCTATTTGGAGGATATACTTCATTGAGTATGCCTCTTTAACTGATGTAATTGCACAACTTATGGCCTAGCTTGTATGGAAGTGGCCTTGTATTCTGAAAGAAATATCTAAAAGTTATGGTTTCTTTTCCTGGTGTAAATTGTATTATTCTACTGTTTTTTTCTGAGCCAATTATACTGCTGTTACAATCCAAAACTAGATGGAGTAGAACTTTTAAGATTGTTTTCTTTATCTTCAATCCTCCAATGTTATCACTTTTTTATATACTTTCATTTGGAAGCTATATTGAACTTTTTATTGACATGAATAGTGTAATGAACACTTTAAACAACTAATGGGAACTTTAAACGAACCTTTGACACTATGATATGCAAACTTGTGTAATTACTGGGTATTGTTTTCTTTTTCTTTTCTTTTTTTTCTGGCAGACAATTTCTATTTAATAGATTTTGCTATATCGTCAAGCACCTCTAATCAACACATAGTACTTGATCCTAAATTCACTAGAAGTTGTGGCTTTATCCTTTAAACTTTGTTTGTTATCTATTTTCAAATATCTGGAGGTTGTTTCACTTGGTTTGAAAGATATTAGCTGCTGACTTTTGAGAAGTGAAATATATTTTTAAATGATGTCAAAAAAAAAACTTCCCAAAAGACAACAGCTATTATCTTTCTATTGACTTTTGAGAAGTGAAATCTATTTTTAAATAATGGCAAAATCTCGTGGGGCTCTTTTGTGCTTTAATATAACAATAAATATATGCCCTCAAAAAACATCAGAACAGATACAAAAATTCTCTTTCGCTTCCTAAAGTGAATGACATGCATTAAAGGATATATAAGTAACTGGAAGATATTTAGATTTATTGTTTATTGTTTTTTTTTTCTATTCTCCTTTCTTCTTGAATAGGTAGTCATATAGGCTCTCAAAGTGACGATGCTTGGGAACAAGGGTGTAGGACATCATTATGGAGAGGTCACGAGTTCGAATTTCACCAATGCCTTTTTATTTTCAATATTTAATTTCCTTGCATTAAGTCCGAAGAAAAGTAACGATGAAAGATTAAGTAGCAAACTTTCAAAAAATAATTAAAACATATACTTTGGAGATATTGGGTCTGAAAAGTTTTCTGGCACTAGTACTGCTTTTCCTGTGTACTTGATCCTATGATATGCATGTGAAAGAACTACAACTTGGATGGATATCCATAATACCATTGACCTCTGAAATTCATATTATTTTTGTCGTTCTTAAGTACATTCCTCCTTAGGCCTTCTTGAGTGTCTCTCATATTTAATGATAAAGTTAGTCTCTCATTTCAGTTTCAGGTTTATTGAGTGTCTTTGGGTTCTTGTTTTTCCTAATTATATCCTCTCGAATCCTCATTCCTACTTAGCTAACAGTGAATTCATGTCAGATACATTGCATCTCATGTCAAATTTTAAAAGGAATAATGTGAAATTGTGGCTGTACTAGTCAAGCATGGAAAGGCTTGTGTTCCTTTTTTTCTTTAGTGGTGGTTTATAGACCACAGAATGATAACCATGTTTTTTTGCTCAGTTTTACAGCACTTCATAACAAGAGATAATTTTTTCTTTGCGTGCCTCCAATTCAATTCTATGGATGTAGTAAAGCTTCATCTTTTTATGGGAAAAATTATTTTGTAGTGAACATATGTTAGTCTCTCTATGCAAAAAAACTCAGCTTCATTTGTAATCGAATGCCTTTGATAATTGGTATTTATCTAGTCATCCTTTTACCTCACAAAGAGGCAATACTGTAACTATCTGAAACTCTTGTTAATCCTACTGAACTGACAACATTTGCAATAGTGCAAAACCTGGGGCTAGTAAAGGAGATGCAACGTGCTTACGTGTACACAGGAACCTTCACCCACTTCTGATAAAGAGGAACCTTTTTCCTGTTAATGTTCTATGCACCATTGTTCATAACCTGAAACAATAGAAAGAATGATATCTTCATGCATCAAAATAAATAATTAACCAGCATGGGACTGAGTGTCTGACCCTTGTGTCTATCAAAATTCAACTTGCAGCTAAGACCTTTTAGATAGTTATGACTGCTGATTTCCTCAAACTGTAGTTGAATGGCCAGTTATCATGGCACCCACCACAAAAGCAGCAATTTCTTGTCAGCATGACAAAATTATCCATTATTATACTTTACCATGCAGACAATTATGAAGGAAAAATAAATTTGACGTGGATTTCCTTCGTAATTTTGGTTCTTAGGCATTGCCAATTCTACACTAGTTTTTTTAGTTGCAGCTGAGTTCTTCACTTTAAGAATGGAATCTAAGGATAACGATAACATAATGCACAATGTGATGGCTGTTCCATTATCCATCCCTGGAGAAGTAAAAATCTAGATTTTTTTTTTGTATTTTCGTTTTTGGAAGGAATCTAAGATGGAAGGCGCAGATATGGGGTTGTCACATAACATTCTCTACCAAACTTCGTAAGGAAAAAACATGGTCTTCTAGGACATGAGTAGAAGAAAAGATGGGATTAACTGTCCTGAACCTGTATGTCCCTTCTATGTTATTTTGAACTCTTTTCAATGCTAAACTGTCAAAATATTGCGTCTACATGTTCTTGGTCTAAACTGGAACAATTACTAAGATCCCTCCGTTATGTATCTCATCCATACTCCATATGAAGGTATCCACATTTCTTCAGTTAGTATGATAATCATTATCCACACCTACTTGAATGATCATATTTGATGGAAAGGTGCAGAATTGGTAAGGACACTTTTGTGACAAAGACCAGAGTGTCAAATACTTCTAGATGTAAATTTTTATATGCTCATAAGCAAAGTTTTTCAGATTGAATGTGTAATTGACATAATAGTCTGGGGTTATTAATTGCGGTGGAAACAGTTATATTAAAATGATATCATATCATATTTTGGTGCACATTTGCATAAGTTCAGCTGGCTAAACAGAGCTGATCCTGTCATTGAAGAAATGGTGATTAAGGTCACATTATTTCTTCACTGTGTATGGATCAACTCCTGGGGTGGACTGCTGCAAAAGGTTTGAGAGTAAAGGGACTGCTACTCTTCAATTGATCATCAGGAAGCGTTTTGCATCATTGAGAGCTGTTAAAGCCCAGGACTTTCATTTTTTTGTTGGACTTATTATGCATGATTTTCATTGCTTCAGAAATCCTCCAATCGGTCCAAACTTCAAAGTGCTTTTTGGGTTGCCAATAACTTTATAATGAGAATGGTAGATCCGCATTTTTTTCTCTCAGTAACTCCTCAAAATAAACTTTTTTTGTCAGCAACGGCAGGTCAGTTCCTATAATGTAGTGTCTTTATGAATGTTTTCATGAGCATAGAGCTTTCTTTCTTTTATTTGATAAATGGTTGACCTTTTACTACGTCATGTTCAACAAGACCTTGTTTGGACCTCCAACCAATTGACTCTGCATATTGCTTCCTTTTATTATAATTTAATTCTTACTCTGGACTTTGCTATATATCAAGGTTCACTGTCGGATTCTGAACTTAAGATGATGATCCTCCCTCCCTCAAAAAAAAAAAAAAGAAAGAAAAAAGAAGAAGAAAAAGGAAAGGAAAGGAAGGAAAGAAAGAAAGACAAAAGAGCTTTAAGATTCCTATACTGTTAAGTTTAAGTTTTAACATTTCGAGAGTTGAAATATTATACATTTGCCCTGTTTGAAAGCCGGGATAGCACGTGGATAAACAGCTAATTTGCGGGAATAAAGCCAAACATTCGTTAATTTGGAGAGTGTCACGTCAAGAATTATTATTCGGTTAATTGAAAATTGTTTTAAACTCGTTTAATTATTCGTCTGAGTGGCAATAACAAACGAATTTAATGGGCGTCCTCTTAGTTAAAAAGGCAGACGTTTCTTTTTATTTGCACTACCATTTGAAGTTAAATGGACGTCAAATCGAGATGAGCACGATTCAAAAAGTTTCTTTGATGAAATAACCATTGGGTATCTAGTTCATTAGATTTTGTTTACCCTTTCTCTCTCCGCTCACGACTATGCTCTGCCCTAGACGCGTGAACCTCCCTCTGTCATCATCAGCAATGGTGCGTCGCCCGTGGCCCTCCACCGTCGCGATGACGATGGGCATGTGATGCGCCTGACACTAGAGACTATTGTCTCCCCGCTACATGTTCGGGGGATAGAGATGACTTCCGTTGTAGCACACCAAAATGTTTGAAAAAATTTAAACTTTTATTATTATTTGACGTCGGACTTTCGGACGATCGAAATTCAAAGCGGATGCCTAATGTCCGACAAAGTCGACAGCTCAACCGATGCACTACCGGACGATCGAAACACCTTCGAACATCCGAAAGTCTAACGAGTAGAAAATCGTCGGAAGAGCAACATTAATTCCTCATTCATTTCTCCACAATAATGGACGGATCTTGTAACCCCCTCCACCATGATCAAGGAGATACCAAAAATCACGAAAACCCCCACTTAAAAGCCCACTCTTCGTTCCTTCTTTCTGCTTCCACCGTTTTCATTTCCTTCATGTTTCCTCTCTTTCATCGTTGGTGCTCCCTCCTCGGTCTCGACCAAAAGATGACGGCGCGACTCCAGCAGGCACCTTGGGCACAAGCGACACAGCTAAAGTTGATCGACGAAGAAGTACTAAATCACATGGCAAAAAATGTGTTTTCATGATCTCGTTCATAGGGTGATTTCGGAGGATTTTAGCATATTTCAAGGATCTTAATACGGCTTAGATTCATATTTAGGAGGGGTAGAAATCATGCTCTCTATATATTTATTAGATTATATTGATATGTCATGTGGTGAAATGATGTATCGCATATGTGCTTTCGGTCATGATATGATAATGCTTTAGATCCGAGTCTTTCATGATGATAAGCCGATATGAAGCATGTTAATCTTACGAAATGGATTATGATACGATGGAAAAGAGTAGCATTAGAGTAGAATGATTTATTGTTATGATCCAAAGAAGAGTTACATACATATGATTTTTTATATAGAAATGCAGGTGAAAGTACTTGAGGTGGACGATATGATTATAGCGCAGTTTGACCTCTATTTCATGCTATAAGTTTGTGATCTAGTTAGGAAATGTTTAGATCTGTGTTTTGTATGAAAAACTTGATTGAAAATTTAAAGATCCACAATAATATGCAATTATGTCGATCTGAAGCGGACGATCGTAACCTTTTCAGGCATCTGATTCAGCTCGGCAGAGTATAGTGAAATGCAATATCAAACGATCAAAACTTGTTTGGACAACAAATATGGTCTAAAACGGAAGTCCGAAATCCTTTAGGACAACCAAACTCTAAAATGTTGAGACTCAAAAATGGTGATGATAACTAGTTGGTCGACTGAAATTATTTCGGACAACTGAGCTAGATAATCGCGTCGGAAGAACTTCCAACAATTTGTTGAAGGATCGACTTCGATCGATCGAGAAAGAAGACAACACAACAAATAGCTGGTCCAATTTTAGCCGACCAAAACTCTCAACCAAAAGTCCGAGAGAATCCCCATGTCATAATAGACGACCGATCATATATGACCTTGGAACGATCGACGGATGAATACAGAACGGACAACTGCTTACTTTTCAGTCGATCGAAGAACACTGATAAACTGACGTCCGCTCCTCTTTCGAACGACCATTGAATGAATTTCAATTGGATGACTGTTTGACTTTCGGACGTCCGATTCATGGACAGAAAGAAGACGACTTTAATTGAAATCTCCCTATTCATTGTTGCAACTGAATGATATGAACATAACGATGATCAAGAGTCACTTTTGCTCTCTACAGCCTTGATCAATCAACATGATTGAAAGAGAGGCTCATGAATTATAAAATAAGATGGAGGGTTGCCATTTGCCCTATCTAGATGGAGTTTCTTCCTACAGATGTTTTCGCCTTGCGCGAGGTTATCATGCTCGACAGGGCTGGCTGTGGCACTGATTCTCCATTGGCCACCATGGTCTAGATAGTTGCACATTCATGTGTTTGCAATGGTATTCCCTAAAAGCGGAGAGCTCTTCCAATTTATGAACAAGATGAAAGAACATGAATGACCAAAAGATAAATGAAAGTACTTTGTCCTTGTAAACATGAATATGAATATGAATCATGAACATGAATGATAAACATAAACATAAACATTGAACATGAATAATGAACATGAACGTGCATATGGAAAAGAAAGAAAATAGAAAGGCATGAATCATGATCTCTTTATCGATTTATCTATTATGATTCACTCATATACTTAGTTGCTTGTTCTATACTTATTCTGATGAAATTATCTTATGGCATATACAAACTCATACTTGACTTTATGCTAATGGTTGAATTTGCTCTCTTGGCACAGGTACTTAATATGGATGTGTGCTGAGTTGACGTGTGTGCGACGACTACAATTCGAATGATGTGTGCACATGATATTATGGGACCTATTATTATTGTATTATGGTATGTACCTTTTATATGCCTTGTGTTGAGACATTTGATGTACCACTTATTCATTCAGCGTCCGCATTTTTCCATATTTAATTATTATAATATTTTATTATTAAGTCTTCCGCTTACTAGACCAATGAAGAGTAAAAAAGATCGAAAAAAGTAGCGACCGAAAAGAGATTTCGTCACGTGGTAGAGTTGAATTTCGAAGCAAGAATAAGAACTAGAAGCTGATAGCGGGAGACTGGGCACGACAAACGAATTTGTGTCATTTGGCGCGGCCTCCAGAAGCTTGTGCCAGGTCATGCTCTCAGCCAAGCAGAACAAGAAGGAGCTTGCCATGACCATGACAGAAAAGGTGTCGGTGATCATGGCGTCGGGTCGAAGCTTGGCCATGACTCGCTCAAATGGCTGGTGTAGCACGTCGAAGGCCCCGAAGAACGTCATTTTTTCATTTGGGATGGTGATTTGGGTGACATTCTCGAGGACTTCAGGGAGATTAACTTGGATGGCGAGGAAGGGGATGAGTGAGAGGACGATGGGATGTTCGCAATGGGATGTGTTGGCGCGGTCTATGGCTGGCTATATGAGGATGGTCCCTTCTCCTAATTGGACAAGGATGCGAAGGATGTGTTGGAGGCCGGCAAGAGGCCTTATTGAGGAGATGAAGGCTACACTTTTGTTTTCTACAGGGCGCCCCTCCTCTCTCGCCATCGCCAACGAAATTGCCAACGTTCGAAAGAAGAGAGGGAGATGACGAACGCAAGGGGGCTACAATGACGTCGGAGCGACAATCGTGAGCAGGTGATGTGAGCTTGATGGGGAAGAAAGACAAGTCAATAAAAATTAATTTATTTTGTTAAACCCACATCAAATTGCCGTTTGTTCTGGCTCATATCCGTCTTAATCTATCTTCCATTTAATATCGAACGATAGCGCAAATAGGGATGAATATTTTGCCTCTTTAGCCAGGAGGACATCTATTAAATTCATAACAAATATTGACATATCTAAATTGTAAAAAGTGACACTTGCTTTATGTATATTCTTTTTTATTCATGTTGTAATCAAACACTTTTTACGTATCAAGAAAAAGAATAATCGCACGAATAATGAACCCACCAAATTAATTCTTCCTATAATAATAATAATAATAATAATAATAATAATAATAGTAATAATAATAATAATAATAATAATAATAATAATAATAATAATAATAATAATAATAATTCTCTTTCCAAACAACGCCTATAGGAAATAAAAGAAACAGGAGAGATCATGGAAACCATTTTGTATCAGGAAGCTAAACTAAATGTTTAGTTTTCCGATTCAAGATGGTATTTAATTATTCTTGGTAAGAGAAGATGATTAAACTCGAAATGCATGGATCATGTGTCTTGAAATGCATGTCAAGGTCTTTTATTGTCACGGTCATGACAAAATAGCATGTCAGCATGTGTAAGGTGGCACATAGAGTTCACTAGTAAAACCCTGGCACCGTGCTTCACGTCCGTCCACTGGTTTGGACGTATATATGGTTATTTTTTTAATTATTTAAATTATAACTTTATAAATATTAATTTATGAATCTATCACGATTTAATATTAAGTTTTTTTTGGTTAAGTCTCATCCATATTTAATTATTTTTTAATAGTTATGAGATATCATATCTACCCTTCTTTCTAACTATGAAAATATTTTGAAAAAAGAACAATTCGGATAAAAAAATTATAAAAAGTGTTTTAATAGTTAATTTTTTGTTTTTGTTATTAGTTTTAAATATTTTACATTATAAAAGTAAGGTAAAATATTTTTTCATAATTATTCAAAAAATAAATTAATAAAATTTAATGGTAGAATTTAGGTGTCAAATCAGCATAAGTGTAAGAAATAAAAGTGAATCGACTGTAGCTAAAATCAATTAACATTTTTCTCACGATTATTAAAAAGAGTTGCTTCTTCTTACTAGCTAATAAATGAAGCAATTTCTGTGGTGTCACTTTGAGTTGCTATGTGTCATAAAATCATACTTCAAATATTATCCCTTGTTTGTACTTGAAAAAAATAGTACATTCTCCTAAAAATTTTTAACCTAAATTTTCTCTTAATACTCATAATTTTAAAATATCTTTATAAATGTAAAGATTTTTATCAGAAGTCTTATTGTCATCCCTAAATATGCAAGAATAATTTTATCAGATTAATTGAATTTAATGATAAGTCGATCCATTAATGCGCTTAATAATGCTATGTGATTTGGACAAGACAATTAACGTCCCTTCCCAAAATTTGATGAGGGACTATGAAAAGAAATTCCTTTCAAATTGACAAATTTATCACCTATACACCATTATCATTGTGAGATGGTTAGAAGATTCTCTTGGGAGTTTGCCTCATCCATCCCTCTTGCAAACACCAGGTCCACAGGCATAGTGATGGACATCAACAGGTTTCTACTAACTTTCCATGGCAAGACCGAGTCAATCACTTGCTGTGACTCAATTTTGAAGTCAGTCATCCACTCTCTGTCAATTGTTTTGGATTTAACGCACTTTCAAGAAGCCTTCTGAGTCATGCAAAGGTTATCATTTTGATAACTCAATTTTCATCTTTTCTTAAGTTTTGTTTTTGTCAAATGTCTAATTAAATCGTTCAAAATTTACTGATCTCACTATAGGAATAAAATAGGCTAGCACAAAAATGTTCTCTGTGCTGGTAGGAATTCAAAATCCTAACTTTTTTTTATTTTCTATCTATAAACATGTAATAATGATATTTGACTATCTATGATGCACTAAACGTGCCTTAATGTTTCAGTCGCTGTCTTTAATGGAAAGATGACTTAACATTATAAAAATAATAATGTCTTGAATCTTGATTTAAGATAAAACTTAGTCATCTTACTTGAACATTAAAACTCAGTAACACCTACTAATTTTGTTCTTTGAACTGTGAAAGCTTCCATTTATATAACACCAAAGTTTGACAACTTTATTCGTTTCCTTTCTCTTCAACAACAACAACAACAAAGCCTTATCCCACTAGGTGGGGTCGGCTACATGGTTCATACGATGCTTGATTCATGTTCATGAGATTCGACAGGATTTTACGCTGGCTGTCGGGGCCTAACACAACCCTCCTCCTTTATCCGGACTTGGAACCGGCTATAAAACATAGGCGGAGTTACATTACTTCACAAGATTCATCATATGGGAAAAAGCAATTAACAAGGATCATTCAACTTACTTCAACTCTTGATCCTTCCAAGCAAGGATCCTAATGAGGAGGAGCTGTTACACAGATCTAAGACCAATTTTAGTAATACACACAAGAGTCTCAGAGGATTCTGGTCCCCACTATTATTAGGGTTGATTACAATGGGAAATGTAACTAAAAAGGAATGTCAGCCAGGATGTTCATTTCTACTCTCAGTTTGTATTCTAAAACAACTTTGGAAGATCATTCTGGCATTGGATTCACATTAGCATCCCATAAACCTTTTTCCTACAACTTCCTTGATCACCAGTTGATTTATCTACCCTTAGCAATGAATATTTGTTGTAAAAGTTAGCAATAATGACAAGACTTGTCGTCTATCAATGTTGTCTCAAACTGGAGTATTTAAAGTAGTTCCCACAGTAAGCATGGCATATATATACCAAAAGCACAGGTATAAGATGCAGCATTAAAAAAAATGCTTTACAGTTTCAGCTTTTAGGTCTTCACTCTTCATCTATTATTTGTACTTGACTTGTTGTTCGCTATGTCTCATATTCAGGCACCATTTCTTTTCATGTAAAAAAATGAGACATGGGAACAGGATAATAGTGTTAAATATTAGTTTCAAAAAAAAAATCTCCTGGACAAAAAATCATAGTATGCACTGAGGATTAAACTAAATAAGATATGTTGGCATAGATAGGAAAATAGAAAAGCATAAACTCTAATCACCTTTCACTTTTAGGTCATAAGCAGGTCTATCACGCATCATCAGTGCTGCTGCCTCACCATTCAATGGATCAGAAGGGTTCGGATACAACAGAAGTTGAGGGAGGAAAACCTCAAATACAAAAAAATGTCGTCTATCAATGTTTCCTTTCTCTTCATTGTTTCTTTTTTTTTTCCTGTCATTAGTAACAAAATTTAAAACTTTTAACTCATTAGATTTTATTTCTTTATTTAATATGTTTGGATAAAAAACTAAATTACATAGTTGGCTTTGGAGTTTGGATGCCTAGAAAATACTTCCATATATATTTTTAGATAAATACTTTGTCATATATACTTTTCATATGTAGTTTGGATAAAAAATAAGGGGTTATTTCCTTTGATCAACCCTAAATTATCATGATTTTTCAGATCTAATTTTAAATTATGAAATTCATTTTTTGAATCATTAAACTATCACGATTTTTTTTAATTTGATCCTTTCATTTAATTTCATTAATTTCTTGATAAATATGAAAAATCTATTATACCCATATTTCAAATGTTAATTTATTTTTCTTAAAATAATATATAATTAAAAATAAAGAGGATGACCGGGGCTCCCCCCTCTTCCGTGTCGCCGGAGCGAAAGGGGGAAGGGGGGCTCCCCCCACAAGGGGGGCCGACACGCCTCGAGAGGGACCCTGAGCGAGCTCGCCCGCGCCGACGAGCTCGGGTTGGGTGGGTGGGTGGGGGGGGGGGGGGGGGGTTTGGCGTCCCCTTGAACGAGTTCGCCAGCCGGCGAGCTCGGGGGCGTCAGCCTCTCTTGTGGAATTATTTTTTATTTGTCACTTGTCAAAACTAAGAAATTACTACCAACCCTAAATTTTTGTTTGGAATTATTTTTTATTTATCACTTGTCAAACCTAAGAAATTAGCTACTTGTCTCTGTCATCATTTTTTTTACTTCTTCTCAATGTTAGTTTCTGTTATCACCCAATTACGCCCTTTGCCACGTACGAAGAGTAGAATATTGAATGACGGGTAGTGTTTTGATCAAATTTATAAGTGTTTGAAAAATATTTTTAAAGCAGTATTTAGATATTCAAACACAAATCACTATAACCTAGTCTTAATAGCTTATAGAGTATATAGATAATGGTTTGATATTTTATTCATATTACATCATCATTCTTCTTTAACAAAAGTATTTAATTAATAAACATTGTATAAAAAATTTATTTCACATTTTAAATTTTACTTATAATCCAAATAAGTTTTTTTTTATTTTAAAATGATGAATTTTTATATTATGTTTTCAAATTACTATTTAAAATAAATTAATATAAAAATAATGTGTATAAAAATGATCATAAATTATATCATAAGTACATTTATGCCATTGTATATATACTAATTTAATCACTATATTTATCAAATATTTTTTATTAAATTTATAAATAAATTGATACATATTATTGATAGTTAATCGTTATCCTCAATTAAATTACTATCCTTGAGTCGAATCATTATCCTTTAATCGAATAACTAACTTTGTCAAAGAGATTCTACATTTGAACCTCATCATTATCATTTAAAAAATGGAAAAAAGTTAGAAAAATAATTAAAAGCAAAGGATTTGGTGGACTTTCATATACCAGGATTTTACTGATTGTGAATCCTTCTTACACATAGGGGTGAGCAAAACCGGGTCCGGGACCGGGTTTCGGCCGACCCGGTTCCGACCCGATTTGCTCCGGGTTTTTGAAAATGCAGACCCGGTCCCGGACCCGGTCCCGGTCGGGTCCGGGACCGGGTCATCCTGGTCAAATCGGGACAAAAATCGGAAATTTCCGGTTGTCCCGGTTTGATCATAAAAATATAAAATAATAAATCGAATAGTAAAAAAATTAATGTTATTATATACATACGATAACTATTAATTAAATTATGTATATATGATAAGATAAAATAATATATATTTAAGATATATATCAAATTAAATATTAATTTTTATTTAAAATAAGCATAAATATATTATTTAAAAATAATTTAATATTAATATTATATATTTAACCGGGTCGGGATCAAGTCCGGGTTTTAATAATCCGGACCCGGTCCCGACCCGGTCCCGGCCGGGTCTCAAGGAAATGAGACCCGGTCCCGACCCAGTTGGTAACCGGGTCGGGCTGGGCCGGGGCGACCGGGTCGTCCCGGCCCGTGCTCACCCCTACTTACACATATATTTGTTCACTTTCATAAAAGCTGAAAAAAATAGAAAAACACATATGTGACCAAACACAAATAAAAAGAAATTGTAGCATTAGAATATAATCATGTGATTAAAACTTCTAAAATTCTTGCCAATCGTCTGACAAGTGATTTTTTCTATTTTTTACATATACATATAATATTATTTAGTTTAATAATATATAACTTATTTATTAATATATTATTAGAAAAACTATTAGGAATAGATTTATTTAGTTCTAGTAATTAAAATTATTTTATTAATTAGCTATAATATTTTGCTTAGTATTATAGCATAGTAAAAACTCATATTAGTTAACTAAATTAATGTCAAAATTATAATTTTATTTATTATAACATTAATTATATAAAAATAATGCAAAATCTTATGTATAATATTATATTTATTATATTATTAAAACAAATATTTAAGTCATTTTTAGGAAAATTATAAATAATCTAATTTATATTATATTTGAATCTTAAATTATTATTTATGTAAATAAATAAATACATAATATTTTTATTTACTATAATTTTACACCTCATAAATAATAAATTATATTTTTTATTTTTACTTTTTATTCAAATACACATTAAAATTTATCTATCAAATTAAATTCTCACATTTTTCATCCAAATATCAAATTTAAATTTTTTTATCTAATCGATTAGTCATAAAAAACTAATAAGAATTAAAATTCTACCATGGAAACACACCCATAAAATATTTAACCATTGAATTAAAAATTGATGATGAATCTTAATTTTAAAAATTAAAATAATTTTACATAACCGGTGGCATTGTCAAATAATTTAATATACTTCTTTTGGATGTCCACCTTCGTATATCCCAAAAGAAAAAAACACACACACACACTCTAAAAAAAACGCCAATTGTTACATAAATATATTTGTGCAAATCAAGATCTGATCTGGATTGTTAAAGCAATCGTTCGAATATCCAAACAATCATAATTTAACATATTTTACTGTAATTTTGAATTCTTAGTCCATGTGATTTACTGATATAAAAATACAATTCTAGATTTGCTGATATATAAAGTACGATCGAATATATACAATTTATACGTAATCTTTTATTTCTTAAAAAAAAGGCTACATCATACAATTAATTTAATTAAGAAAAAAAAGTGAGGAATTAAAATACGAGACGTTCATGTACCGTCCCCCCTTTTGTTTTTTTTAACGGCACTAACGCCATATTTCCACGTTGCTTCCACGCCTCGCAAACGCCGTAGGGGTAGACCCACTAGTCCACGCGCTCGTGCCGTCCCCTTTTATAAAAACGGCCGAGAAGAACCCTCTCGAAGGACTCCGAATTCCGAAACCCCCACAGATCACGGGATCCCTCCCCCGGCGAAGGCGACGGCGTCGGCGAAGCCCCGAGCCATGGCGGATCCCTGCTTCCACCACCCCTTCGATCTGCCCCCAAACCCCGACCCGGATCCCTTCTTCGACGCCGACCACCTCTCCTTTCCCCCTCCTCTCGACGGCGACTTCCTTTCCGATCTCGCTTTCTCCGATGACTTCGGCATTGACGTTGAATTCTCCCTCGACGACTTCCTCCTCCTGTCGCCCGACCGGCAGGGCGGCCCCCCGGAGGATCCTGCCCCCGGCGCGTCTTCCGATTCCTCCAACGACCGCGGGAGATCCGACCCTTCCCCCTGTTCGCCGGAGTCCGGCAACACCTCGGCCGCGTCTGGCGTCGTAGATCTGGAGTCGAAGGTGGAGGAGGACGAGGAGAAGAATAATTGGAGCCTGAAGCGGAAGCAGGGGGTGAAGGAAGAGGAGAGGGGAGATGCGCGGGTTGGAGGCGATTCTTTAGGCTGTGGTAGCCCTAGGGGCAGCAAGCTACGGAGGTCTGATGAGGTGAGCTCTCCTTCTTGCGTGTTCAGCGCCGGGGCCGACGACGATGATAAAAGGAAGGTGCGGCTGATGCGGAACCGGGAGAGCGCCCAACTGTCGAGGCAGAGGAAGAAGCAGTACGTGGATGTATTGGAGGAGAAGGTCCGATCGATGCACTCCACGATCAACGAGTTGAATGCGAAGATTTCATACGTCGTGGCAGAGAACGTCACCCTGCGGCAGCAATTAGGGGCCAAAGGCGCCGGTGGTGTTCCGACTGCCGTTTACCCTCCACCCTCGGGTGCGATAGCACCTATGCATTTTCCTTGGATTCCAGGGTATGCTTTAAGACCGCAGGGGTCACAAATTCCGTTGGTCCCAATACCTCGGTTGAAGCCTCAGCATCCTGCCCCTGCTCCCAAGGTGAAGAGGTCTGAAAACAAGAAGGGAGAAAACAAGACGAAGAAAGTTGCCAGTGTGAGCCTCTTGGGGTTACTCTGTATCATGTTGATCTTTGGAGTAGTCCCGGGACCCAATTTGGGGTATGAAGGAAACACAAACGACGTAGTTTCTGTCAAAGGTAGGATTTTGACTGACTATAAAGGTAGGATTTTGAGTGTTAGAGGCCGTCGTAGTGGTTTGAATACAACAGATGAAATGAGACTTTGTAATGGAAAAGGTGGTGTTGATAGGCTTACTGGTAGAAAGTGCCATAATGGAAATAATTCATTGTCTCCGACTGCTGCAAATGGCTCTGTTTTCAAACAGAACACTAGCGAGACCCTGCCTGCTTTGCTTTATGTGCCAAGAAATGGCAAACATGTAAAAATAAATGGGAATTTGATTATCCATTCTGTTCTAGCAAGTGAGAGAGCCATGACACGAGCAAATAAAAAGCAGCCCTCCACAAAGGAAGAGACGGGTTTAGCAATTGCTCGCAACAGGATTCCATCATCATTTGCATTCTCTCAAGCTGGAAGGGAAGCTGACCAACATTCAAACTCATATAGGATGGGCCCTGATGATGGACCTCTGCAACAGTGGTTCAGAGAAGGAATGACAGGTATGCAACTTTTTCACTGCTTGTGCTTTGGTATTGCTGCACTGCATGTTAACCAATTGTTATTGGCAATCACACCTCATTATGTGAAGGATGTTTGATCATTGATGTAGTGCATACCTTATGCAGTATGAAAGACTAGGCTCTTTAGACTTGTTATAATCCATAATCTTCTGTAGGATTTCTATTGATACATATAAAACTTCTATGTTGAATAATTGATATATAATTTCTCTAAAAAATCAATATATAATCAATAATCAATTTTATATTTATTCATCTTATTATTTTATTACTTCTAATTATGATGGTTGCTTGAATATCTTTGTGGTAGCTTGAACCTGTATATGGAATGATTTTGAACTTTTGGTATTATCACATCAAGCATATTTCAAAATTTCAGCTTGATGATATTACTGGTTATAATTTTAACAGATGATGAGAACAACATGAGCCTGAATGAATACTCATCTTGAACTATAATTTTGATTTTCAAGTCCTAAAATTTACATACTCAGAAAAAATCTGTCCTCTTATTTGAACATTTAGGGTATTCTGGTATAATTTACAAGAAAGTGGAAAATGGAATTTTCCCTCTTTCTGACATTTTTTTTCTTTGAGAGAACTGACAGGAAAAGTTTGACCAATTGGAAATGTCTTTTTGTTGTTAGTTTTCTTTAGCGAGGAATATAATTATTTGTTTGAGTCAAATGTGAAGAGTAAATTGGATTTTTTTTTTCTTCCGAAACAAAGGGAGTTCATTTTTCAATCCCACTTTCTCTCATGTTACACATGGAAGAAAGTAGTTAATTTATGTTTTCAAGAATACATTTCTTTTCTAAAATTTATTTTCCTTCAAATTTATTTTTGACGAAGCAAATGAGACCAGGAAGAATAAATATGGATTTCTGACATTCTTCTTCAAGAAATTTCTACTTTGTATATTTGACTTAATTTGTAATTTTGTGTTATTCCTTTATTCATTTGTATTTTGATTTAGTTTTAATATCTCAGTTTTAGTCTCCCACAAAACATCTCACATCTAATATTGTTGAGGAAAAAGGATAAGGATTGAGGTGCACAACCATCCAAACATCTCACAAAACATCTCTCTATCATGGTTTCCTCTCATTCGTTAGAGCTTAGACAAACATGTTATTTATCGAGGGGGATAAGTTGGTCTACTTTTATAGCTTTGTCTAAATTAGTGTATTGCTATATCTTGGCAGGCCCAATTCTGAGTTCCGGAATATGCACGGAAGTATTCCAGTTTGATGTCTCACCATCATCTGCCTATTTAGGAAGTGTGATCCCTGCAACTACGATTATAAATGCGACTAAAATAAGCAATGGTTCCGAGAACCTCCCTCCTAAATCTGGCAGCACAGGGGAGATAAAGAATATGCCTATTCCCCTTGCTGGAGCTACCATGAACAAGACGGAGCAGTTTGGGAATTCATCTGAAAACAGCAAGTTTCAGGATACTAAACCTACATCCTCAATGGTCGTCTCTGTTCTGGCTGATCCTAGGGAGGCTGGAGATGGTGATAATGATGGAAGGGTCTCACCAAAACCCATTTCCCGCATATTCGTAGTCGTGCTTTTAGATAGTGTCAAATATGTTACTTATTCCTGTGTTCTTCCTTTCAAAAGCTCTGCCACCATCTTGTGAAACCATCGGAGGATCCCATTGCAACTGATGCTTCAGTTTTTTAATAGCTTGTGTGACATGGATTTTGGAATCATTAGGAAATACTCAAATAGTAATGTATGACATTTCTAGTGAGTAGTGACGTATGTATACGGAATAATGATTGCCCATGATGGTAATTGGCTGAGCAACAGAATTATCCAATGTAAGATGTTATCATTGGAATAAATGCTAATTAAGTTGCACCCAACTCCATGGTTTTCAGTGGGGGCTTCTTTGACTTGTCACCAAACTGTGACTTTGAGAAACAGCATAGTATTATGCAAGTAGGTAATTGAGATGCAAAATGCAATTGAAAGGAAGGACTTCAGTTTGCTGCTATCTTTGGGAAATTCACAATGTTCAATTATATCGAGTTAATCCTGGAGAGGTATTTTTATATATGTTTTGCTGTAAGATTCCATTTTTATGTCAGGAGAAACTAGATTTATCTGGGTTCTATGTTTGGTGATTCCATCAATTTTGATTGCTTGGTTATACATAAAGGTTGCCCACCTACTACTCATAAGCTTAATAGGTTTTTGTGTATCATACTGACATGGAAACTATCAAACATATGCATTTCATTCTTGTGTACTCCAATTATACAATATAAAATCATCCTTCAAGTTTGGGTGAATTATTATTCTCTATATCTTTTTTTTTTCTCAGTTTTAATATCTTTTCCCTTCAAAAAGATTAAAGATATGATATGGTTATAGAATAAATACGATGATTTGTTAGTAAACGCTAAATTAACGTGTTAGCATTATGATAATGTTTATTCATTTATATATTATTTTCATAAATTATTTTCCATTTTTCATAGCATTTATTTCGAAACGTTGTTAAGGGGTCGTTTGGAAACGGAATCGCAGTTCTTCTTAAGTTCTTCGTGCATAGTTGAATTGATAGATTAGTTTTGGATGTGTTTGGTTGGAGTGGAATTTGATGATAAGGAATAAGATAGTTGATGTGATGGGAAAAAGTAGATATGATGAATGAATTTTGGGTGGGTTTTGAATTAAAAATGATTATTATAATTATGAAGTATAATTTTATTATTAATTAAAATAAAATTATAAAATAAAAAATTTATTAAAAATTATATTATTTAAATATAAAATATCATTTTTTAAATTAATTATTTTTAATGAAATATTAAAAATTTTTAATGAAAAAATATGTAATAAATAATATTATATTAACCACTTATTAAAATAATTTTATATTTATTAAATAATTTATTTTAGTGAAGATATAGTATGAGAGAAAAGAAAAAAAAATGAATTTTGAAAAAAAAGGCAAAAGTCAGGTCATGGTCAAAAGTAAAAAAAAGAAAAAAACGACAACCTCCGGTTCCACCGTGGAACCGGAGTGGTAGAATCGGGGTCACCTGACTCTGATTCCATCAATTTTGTTCCTGTCCCGGAATCGAATTTCGGGGCGGTGTTTGACGGAATCGGGCGGAATAAAGTCACGATTTCCGCCCGGTTCCGCAATCAAACGGAGTCTAAAAGAACTAAATCATAGTTGAATGCATCAATCAGATTATTCAACGATTGATATATTTTATTATTTGAAGAAATTAACCTGACTTTATTCAATCTCATTTCGCACAACGTTTCTTGGTTATCTAGTAATAACATACAAAAATGGAGTAAGCAATATACATCGTACAATTAAGATCTGTGTAATTGATGCATTTGCAATTTTTTTGGTTGTAGCTCCGAGTGTTTAGAAAACTGTATCTAACGGTTCAATTCGTCTTAAGCACTATTTGGCATGTAAAAAAATGAAGTATTTAATAGTTGATAATATTTTTTTAAAGTAAAAAACACTACTATAAATATTAATAAATATTTTTTTAAGTAGCATTTAGAGATTTGAACACAAAACGTTATAAACTATTTGTTATAAATTATTCTTACTAACTTATAGAGTATAAAGGTAATATTTTCATATTTTCTTCTTGTTATACTCTTTTTTTAAAAAAAAAATAAGTTAATTATTAAACATCATATATTATTTTTATTTTATATATCACATCTTTAATTTTACTTACAACCCAAATAAAATTTTTATTTTAAAGTAATCAATATTTTTATATTAAAATAATATTTAAAAATTTCAATATTCAAAATAAAATATTTTAAATTAAAATTTATGAATATGATGTATATAAAAATGATCACAAATTAAATCTTATGTTTATTTTTATCATTTTGTACAATACGTTAATTTAATCATTATGTTTATCAAATATTTTTTATTAAATTTATAATCAAATCACTATCCGCTATTCACTAATAATTAATCATTATATTTTAATCAAATGGTAATTCTCTAGTCAAACAATTGTCCTTTAATAAAATCGTTAGATTTACCAAAAAAAAGCCTTAAATGTTATCTACATTGTTCAATCGACGCTAATGATTACGTTCATAGATTAAAAAATTGATTCGTGATCGAATTTAAGATCGTTACCATTTGCTCCTTACCATTTCTTCCCATATGTGGTAACATTTTAGCTGCGTACCACATGTATACAAATAATATTTTTGTCAAATTTAGGAATATGTTTTACAGTTTTGCTGCACATATCACATGTATTAATCTCCGCCCCACGTATATATATGAAATCGCAGCCTAAATCTTATCCCATGGCAGTCTCGCTCTAAAACCCAGCCTTCGTTCTCCTCCTCCTCCTCGCCATGGCCGCCGCTTGCCGACCTCTACTGCCTCAACTTTATACTTCTCTCCCGATACCCAACTCCGACGCCAAATTCCTCCCTCGGCAGTGGACCTCATTTGGTCGAACGCTTGTGGTGCGCTGCGGGAAACGCACGGGGAAGCAGCGGTACCCCTCGGAAAAGAAGAAGCTGCAGCGGAGGAACAAGGAGCTCCTCCAGTCCGAGGTCAAGAACCGGGAGGAAGGATTCTGGCGCCTCTCAAAGCTCCGAGTCCCCGCCCACAGGGACCCGGGCAAGGACTCCGTCGACGTCTCCCTCCCCCTCCTCGAGGCCATTGCCAAGGTCCTCGAGTTCCCGGTAAATCCACTCTTTTACGATCTGCTTTTATTTCGTGAACTGTCAGTTTTACCTTGGCTGTTGTTCATTGAAGCTTATGTATTTGTATTGAGATTCAGCTCCTTGCACCGTGCTAATCTGGTGGGTTAATCTTTATCCAGGTTGCTGCTATGTTACCAGAAGAAGCTTTCACAGTTGTCCGCAAGTCTTTTGATGCGAGAAAGGTCAGTGCAGGGGAAATATGCATCCAAAACTCCGACTTTGACTAATTACATATTATGTAAAAACTTCGCACCGTGTCAAAATCTATCGAGATTGAAGGCTGCATGATAGTGCCTCTATTTCTTTTAGGAGCATCGGGATTACTTTATCGTATGTAAATCTTTCTAAAAGCTATTGTGGTTCTTTTGCTAAATATGAGTTGTCTCAAATCTAAGTAGGTTGTTGCTGACTGTAGATCGGACCAATAAAAACAACAATGGAACAACATGATTTCAGTGTTCTATAGGAGAATTCTAGGGGAAGTCCTTGATCCTTAGATATTTCACATCTAGTTGTATTTATCAGTCTCAACAGTAACCTGATGGAGGACTATCAATGCTTCTACAGTTAGAACACTTCTTTGTTGGAACAGCTAGAACGTTTTCTATGATTAAGAAATATAACAATGCTGTTTAAGAAACCCTTATGTTTCTTAACCTTTGATTGCCATAATGATATGAGAAAATATTACTCAAGCAAATAATCAAACAAGAAAACCAGAATCAAGAAACTGAGGAAAAAAAGTCATATGTGGATTGTAATTTGAAATTTTATAACCCAAGTAACTAGAGTACCCTACTGTGTTCTACGATATTCCCAACATTCTCTACTTATTGCTTCTCCTTGGTATTTCATGGCATGATCTGTGCATAAATCTCATATATCTGACATAGTAAAACTTAGATGGCCTTTATGAGATATCAATCAAACTTTGATTAATGAATCATTGACTGTATTTTCTTGTTTATTGTAGTTTTCCGTGCTTGTATTCTAATATTTCATTGTTTTATCTTCATCTATGAAGGCCTTGAAGGAAGCTGAGTTTGTTTACACAGTGGATATGGATGTTCAGAAACTTTTGAATATGGAACTGCGTGCTTGGGACTTCATTGCTCGATTAGTACCTAAACTTGGGCTTGTGGAACATATGCCAGAGGAAAAAATACCGACTGATTTGATCAGCATATTGCATAATTGCGGGGATGATCTTGATAGTGTGGATCAGTATCATACAGATGTGAATAAGAGTGACTGCTCATACAATTTTCGTCGTACCAAAGGGCCCAAAGTTGCAGTAGTGGGCAGTGGGCCTGCTGGTTTATTTGCTTCCCTTGTGCTTGGAGAACTTGGTGCTGAGGTGACACTGATAGAAAGAGGTCAAGCCGTTGAGCAACGAGGCCGTGATATTGGTGCTCTGGTTGTTCGAAGAATCTTACAATCAGATAGCAATTTTTGCTTTGGAGAGGTAGGTTCAAATTACCTACATGTTATATTCCTAATTTTTTTTCACCTGAACATTTTCAAAGATGAAGATGCTGAAGTTTGATTGTTATTATCCTGATTCCTGAAAGAATTACCTATTTGCTTGATGTAAATCTTATTGTATATACTATGAAATATGCATGAGAACAGAACTATATTCACTGCAAAGATGTTGAAGATGCATTCTGATTTTTAATGAGATCATTACAAAGATGCTGACATGGAATGAAAGTATGAATTCAATTTTTTTCAGGAGAAAGTATGAATTTAATTAATTGGTTAACATCCACTAATTCCGGTTTCATGGAATTATTGGAATAGAACTATGTAATTTTTTTTCTTGAAGAAAAAAGAACTATGTCATTGCTGTGATATGAATCCAAAAAATGTCTATAGAATAGTAAGAATTTTAAGTTTACATGCGATTATCCCAATATTCACTCCGCCTTCTCCCTCTGCTGGCCCCCATTTTTAATCTCTCATAAATTGATGCCCATGACTTTAACATTCTTTTTGCTTTCTTCAGTGGTATCTTTATGATAATTTATATCAACATATTTTTTTATAGTTCTTTCTACATTCCTTTCTAAAAAGAAGTTCGTTGTACATTCGAGGACTCAACAGTTTCACGAGTCTTTCCTTGAGCAGCATCTAAGTTGCATTGATTACTTTAATTAGCATATTTCTCAGATGAGGGGATATCCTAGTTTTTTTTATTAAAAGATAATGAAAATGAGAAACCTCTTCCAGTTTTGACAACACATTGTACAGTCTAATATCTGTCAGTTTGCACAAAGTACTTATCCATAGCAGGGTGGTGCAGGTACATGGAGTGATGGGAAGCTCGTGACTAGAATTGGAAGGAACAGCAGCAGTGTCCAGGCTGTGAGAATCAGACTTTTTACTTATCATTAATATTATTTATTTGGTATTTGGAACCATAACAGAGAAGTAATTTCATTAGCATAAACAATCAACTTTATTTTTGTTCCGCATAAGTCTGTCTAGACAACCATGTGAATTCTTTTTTCTATAATTTGTCAAAATTAGTACAATTTACACTCAGTGGAATAATACTACTTTTTCATATTGCATGGAATTAAAATACGCACTTTATGTTTTCTTTTGATGCCTTATTTCTTTTTAACAAAATTAAATTCACTTTCCTTGATTATTATTTCGTGAACTCTACTAGAAATGAGAGTTTGGTAATGGGTAGTATTTATCATCAAGTAATCAACGCATCTGCTTGTCCCAATGTTCATTTCCTTATCAAGGTATGTGTTCATTATTGACATGATAATTTTTCTTGTTTTTTTATTCTCCTTTGCATATATATATGTTTATGTTAGAAGCAAGAAATTGAAGTCAAAGTACTGTGGCGATCTTTCCATTTTGTTGCTGTCAATTGTTTGGTTTATTGAGTTTGTTTACTATGTATTGTTTGATATTGATGTTAAACTGGTGGTTTATGCACATGGAAGAAATATTTTAAAAGCGACAAATGTAAATGTAGTAATGAGTCTATATGCCATGTGCTGTTGTTTATTTTTGGGTTTATGACATGTAGCATCTAGATATTTCCACTTATTGGCTCTCAAAGTTGATACTTTTTTTTAAAAATGAGTAGATACTTGTTGATAGAGATAATTTTTTGAAGATCGAACCTACAAATTCCCATTGATGACCTTTCTTAGTTCCCCTTTTGAGTAATCACTTTTAAAGAACTACATGCACTCTTATAAAAAAAACCTTTTGTAGTTCCCCTTTTGCAGAATGACCACTAAGTGATTAAAGTAAGAAATTTTATTAAGTTCTAAGAAAAAACTTTTATTTTCAGCCAGGTCCCTAAGAGCAATCATTTTGAGCCTGGATCTAACTCACTAAACGGAAGCTCGTTTGCAATTTTATTTTCCTCCTGTTTTCACAGGATTGATTTTTAACATATTATCACGACAAATTATTAGTTTCATTGAAGACATTGATCTAGCAGCTATGTTATATTACACTTTTATGACTCCTTCATATGAATCACTAGTACTTACAAAATGATGATATCCATCACTTCGGCATTCAAAGGGCCTGTTATCAGTGCTTCATCCTATCTTTCAAAGTATTTAAAGATATCCACAATGCATAAACTAAACTCCAAATAAATATGCATAAACACAGAAGAACAAATGTAGTTGCAAGTTATGCAGATCATCTTTGCATTTGCGTTGTAGCATCTGGAAAACTTGTTGATCCTTGTTTCTTTGTCTTTCAAGGTTATGAAGACTTTAGTTCAGTTTGGAGCCCCAGCAAATATATTGATCGATGGGAAACCTCATCTGGGAACAGATAGGTTAATTCCACTGTTGCGCAATTTTCGAGAGCATCTAAAACATTTGGGCGTGCGTGACACATTGCTTTCTACATCATAATATTTTGCTCTCATAGTCGCTAATTGGTTTGGCTGAGGTCCTATTTTTTTATCTCTGGTTACTTACGCAGGTCGATATTAAGTTTGGCACTAGATTGAAGGATCTTATTACAGGAAGCAGGCAGGTCTTGGGAATTGAAGTGTCTGAGAGTATCCATGACCGTGATCATAGGAATTCCAAATTTCTCTGTGATGCAGTTGTTCTTGCAGTTGGCCACTCTGCTCGTGATGTATATCAGATGTTACTTCAACATGACATTGCTATGGCTCCGAAGGATTTTGCTGTAAGTTATTATCTTATATAGTAAGTGTAGTGTTCAACTTGAGTTGTAGTTTATTGTTTCTATAATTTGTCAAAGCATGTAATGAATAATACAAGAAAAGCAAGTTGAGAGCTCATTTCATGTCCAAGAGCAAGTTACAATCACCATCAAATTTGTAGTTAGTCAAAGCACAAGATACTCAGCGAAAGCTTTAGGACATGAGCATTTTTTCATATGACAAAGCTCTGTAGTCATCTGAATAATATGTCCATGTCCTAGAGCTTTCGGAGTGATTGGTGCTTTGCCTGATAACAAATCTGGTTATTATTGTTTCAACTTATGAATACCCTTTTCTGTAATATCAAGTATGAATATCTGTTTTCTGTCAATAAGAATTCAAAATTTAACAATTTCTCCTATTCCTGAAGAATGAAAATTCTGTGGCCTTTCAGTTCATGAATTCAAGTTCCGGATGATTATATCATATCTATCTGGTGTACAATAGTGACTAAATGGTAATCAATCAAGTTCCTGTTTTACTATGGGTATTGATGAAAGGTGTCACATTTTTAAAGTTGTTTCTTTTTCTTGAAGTAATATTGTCTTTTACTTTCTGTCACCAAGACTAGTCGTTTGTTTTTTATGACTGATATGTTTGCAACATTTTCCATAACATTCTTTTACTAGTTCGACGTGCTAATTAAAAGACTGTGCATACCTATTATGTATAACACTTATTAATGATCAGGAGTGGGGTTTTGGTTAGTTGATGTACATCCCCCTTTTTTGGTGCTCTTTTTAAAAGAGTTTACACTTGTACATCTTATCCTTTTCATAGATATATATGTACATCTTATCCTTTTCATAGATATATATATACCTGAATGACAACCACAAGGTTGGGTGGTCATCCTTTTCCTTCTCAAAAAAATAAATAAATAATGATCTTTCTTAACAGATTGGATTGCGGGTAGAGCATCCACAAGAGCTCATAGACAGCATACAGGTACACTTCACTTACTTTTGAGAGAAAGAAACTAACTCTTCTACTTTGTATATATGGAGCTTGAAATAATTGTTCATAATGCTTCAGACTTGATGTGGGATGTGTGTGTCTGTCCGACATGAAAAATATTCTGTCAATTTCATTTTTCATACCTCATTGAAGCGAATATAGGGAAGAAGTTCTATATTTTTCTTTGGAAGCTTTGTAGCCAACCTTTCACCCCTCAATATATATATATATATATATATATATATATATATATTATATAACATGTTATATATATATAGGGAAGAAGTCTTATATTTTGTTGCTTGTTGATGTAATTGAGGCAAACATAAAACAGAGAGATCTAGCATTCTATGAGAAGCATCGACTTTGCTAACCACTCTGCAACCACGATTTGAGAATTCAAATTATGAATCACGTTTAGGGTGTGTTAGTCAACAGTGTACTGAAGGTGTCATTCCTTGGGGTCCTTTTGTTCCTTTTTTTTTGTGTTTTACAACATAATCCATATTTCTTACCACTCTGCAACCACGACCGTGTAGTCAACAGTGTACTGAAGGTGTCATTCCTTGTGGTCCGTTTGCTCCATTTTTTTTGCTGTGTTTTACAACGTAATTCATATTGCCTATTCTCCGGGGTATATTTGGTTTACATGTATGAGATTTATATCACTTGACTTTGCCTTGCTTTTTATTTAATATCAAAATTACTTCCTCTGTAAAGAGTCAATTGAGTTACAAGTAGTTCACAGCATGCACAGGTGAATCTTATCCTGTTTTCGTTCCAAGAACGTGATTAATTAGTATCTTGTCTATAGAATGCAGTGTGCTCATCAATAGAGAAGGGGATAGCACGTTCATGGTTATTGACTGACAACTTACTATTTTGTGTTCAATTTATGTTAGTGTTAGGATTAAAGAAATGTGAAGTATCTTCTCTTGAGTTGCCAACCAAAACCATTGATATTGCTATGACCAATCAGATTTCTTTCTTCTGTGGATCATTATTACAAATAAAACATTGTAGAAAATGCTGCTCTATGCAACTTAAGAAATGCATAGAAGGGACCGGCATAAGAAGTGTCAAGAGAGTGAAGGTTACGTTGTTTAGAATATTGTGACTCCAACTGGTAGCAGACTTAGTTAACGTTGTAAAACAGGGTGTAGTAAATGCTACTTCACTAGTATGTTTCTGTTTTGGTTCTGGAAACTTTGTACTGCTCCCATTACTGAAATCATCTGGATGACTCTGCTATCACAATACATTACACTGAAAGCATCTGGACGACTCTATATTATCACAATTCATACCTTAGTTTCTCAGTTCGATTTGATCTTTCTGTATTTGATCTGTGAAATCCTCCCAAAAGATATTTTTTTTCGGAAATCATTTGAAGATTGTTGAAAGAAAATGTTATTTCTTGGTGTGTTATTCTTCGTGGTTCTTGTGGTGAAAGCATGATCATTTTATTGGAGATTATGCAAGTGTTGTTCTTGTTACCATTATGACATTCTGACTTAGTGACGTGCTTATTAACTCTAGTACTCTGCATTGGCTACTGAAGTTCATAAAGGACGTGGCAGAATACCTGTTGCAGATTACAAGATAGTTAGTTATGTTTTCGGAGAGAATAAAGAGGCAAGTGCTAGTTCAGCCGATTCAACGCGTAGCTGCTATTCCTTCTGTATGTGTCCCGGTGGTCAGGTTTGTTCTCTGGGTCTTTGCTCAGACGTCTTGTCATTATGAAAAGCTTGAGCTTACATTTTTTCCATTTACAGATTGTCCTAACTAGTACAGATCCTTCAGAACTCTGCATCAATGGCATGTCATTTTCTCGCCGTTCATCTCCTTGGGCAAATTCTGCACTTGTTGTGACAGTTTCATCTGAAGATTTTGGTTCATTAAAGTTGCATGGACCTCTTGCTGGTGTTGAATTTCAGGTAGTCCTCGTATATATGTTTAATGCACTGCAGTTTGCATATTTGTGTTTGCATACAACACTGTCCTTATTTGGTTTACTGAAGTTCTTACAATTGAAGATAATAGCATCCTATAACTTCCACTACAACATCACGCACATTGTCCTTTTTCATTTTTTTTTTCTCTTGATCGTAGGATTTTCAGTCCATGTAATATAAATCTGCAATATGAAATCACATAGAGATCCCGGGTCATCTCCAAGTAGAAGTTATCTTCCTTATGTGTAAATGCACTTCTGCTTTTCCAATAGTCATTGGACAATCAGAACATTTTTTCCTCAAAAAAAAGAATATAAAACATTCAATCAGAAAAATACCGTAATAAATTTTTACTGGGTCATAATGGAAGATGAGGATGTTGTACTACGATGTTTATCTTTTCAATTACAAATATAAAACTTAGCCAAAAAATCAAGAGCACAAAGCACTTGTGGTATGCTTCAAACTGGTAATGCATTTTTGTTGTTCTCTTTGACATTTCAGTCATTATAAATCCTCAAAAATACAATTTCTCATGCTACTTCATTATTTAACTTTCTCCTTTGATGTAACTTGATGACTAGAGAGAGTTTGAAAGACAAGCAGCTATAATGGGAGGAGGAAATTTTGTTGTCCCTGTACAAACTGTCACTGATTTTCTTGATGATAAATTGTCAGGTAAAAACAGGGTCTATATACATCTTTCTCTGCCAAAATCATAGTGAGATATCTTGAGTTCTTGACATATTATTTAGGATATCTTGTCCTGCCTTGTGCTTGATATTCCTTTGAGAACACGAAATAATTTTTTTCTTGGAACTAAATTTATCATACCTAATATTTCTTCTATTTTCAGATAGGTCATCAAACTTAAATAATTGTTGTATCGGAGGAATTGATTCATTTATTCAGCATCTCAAGAAGATCATAAATACTTATGCCCTTTTCTACCAAAAAAATTTAGGGTTATTTCCTTAGACCTCCACTAAACTATCGTGATTGTCCACATCTAACCCTAAAGTATGAACTTAATTTTTTGTATCCCTAAACTATCACGAATTTTTTCACTTTAATCCTTCCATCTACTTCTGTTAAGTTTTTTGTTATTTTTCCTTTTTTCCATTTATGAAAAGGCTAAGTTACCCCTCCCTCCAAACTAAGTTTCCCATTGATGTATTTTGGAGGGAGGGATAATTTAGCCTTTTTTTATAAATGGGAAAAAGAAAAGATAACAAAAAACTTATCAGAAGTAGACGGAAGGATTAAAGTGAAAAATTCGCGATAGTTTACGGATACGAAAAATTAAGTCCATACTTTGGGGTTAGATGCGGAAAATCGCGATAGTTTAAGGGAGGTATAAGGAAATAACCCAAAAATTTGTTTTCCTCATCTCTCTAAAAGAACTTTTATTTTCCTCAGTTTGACCATAGATCATCTTAGGTTTTGTTTTCGGAACCTTCTTTAAGAGTTCCTTGGAAATTTATCTAGCAGATTTCTCTTTAACTGAAACTAAACTATTGTATTTACAGCAATAGCATTTGTTTTGCTTTGCTTTACCCTCCCTAAATTATTGCTTTTCTTATATTCTTAGTTTATGCTACCATATTTAACTTCAATAGACTATGCTATTAATAATGAAGTATCTCCAGATACATTATTACCTGAGATTGTCAGTAGTCTTTAGGCACTTTTTGGTACATCAAAATATAATGTTATTCATTAATCAAATTGGTTACTTGGAATAATATAGTCTTATCAAACCATTAGCAGTGCCAAACAGAGCCTTAGCCGAATGGGCTTAATCTAAAGGGTTATTTTTTTAGGCCTCACTTAAACTATCACGATTTTCCGCATGTAACCCCAAGGTATGAACTTTTCGATGTCCTTAAACTTTATCGCATTTTCCATTTTAGTCCTTCCGTTACCTTCTGCGAGCTTTTCTATTATTTTTTGCTTTTTTTCCATTTGTGAAAAGACTAAGTTGCCCCTCCCTCCAACTTTTTGTGTTCTCTCGGACCTTTAAATCTCAAGAAGGCACAAAAAGGAAGGCATTTTGGGTTTATAGGGAGGGGTAATGTAGTCTTTTCACAAATGGAAAAAAAGCAAAAATAATAGAAAAGTTCACAGAAGTTAACGGAAAGACTAAAGTGAAAAATGTGGTAAGGTTTAGGGAAATCACGTTAATTTAGGGGAGGTCTAAGGAAATAACCCTAATCTAAATCTAACTTTTGAGGATGTTAAAACAACCTACCAACTAGGTAGGGAGACTGATACTCAATGCAGGGAGAAATGGTAATTCATGAAATTTTCATGAGGCACGTACCTAACTTTGCCTACCAAAATATAAAGATTTTCAACTTTCCTCTCCACCTGTAAGTTGGAAACTAAATTAATGTTTCCTTCAGGAACATCACTACCACCATCAAGTTATCGTTTGGGTACCCAGTCGGCAAAGCTCCATGAACTCTTCCCATCTTCCATAACAAAAGCCTTAAAGAATTCAATAGTAATGTTTGACAAGGAGGTATGTTTTAAGCAGATTGTATCATGCACATAATACTTGTTCTGTCCAACTTACTTTTCCTTTTTTTCATGTTCTTGAAAAATGCCAGCTTCCTGGATTTATCTCCAAGGATGCCCTACTTCATGGTGTGGAGGTAACTAATTCATTTGTCAGTATCTCAATATTAGTGTGTGATGGATGATTTACTTGTATTCTATTTATCACTAATAAATTTCTGTCATTGCTTCTTTTCAGAAATTAAATTTATAGTAATATTTCCTTCTAAAACTAAGCAAGTTTTCTAAAATATCGTTCACTGATGAGTAGGCAACTTTTTGAAACAGAACACTTTAGGGTCCAGCTTAATATGCTTTTAGCACATTGAATAAAATTTTGTATTGTGAATTACAGTTTTTTTGTCTCCATTCTGCTTTTTTTCTCTATCTTCTCTTCTCAGTTGTCTCCCCATTTCTCTCTTCTTTGTCTTATCTCTCTCCTTTCCGCTTTCCTTTGTTTTTTCTTTCTTTTCTTTCCTATTTTCTCTCTTTCCCCTTTTCTTTCTTTGCTTATTTTAGTTATATCCTTCTCTCTGCTTTTATCTATTATTATATTTCTTTATTTTTGTTCCTCACATCATCTCTCTTATCTTCTTTTTTTCTTCCTCTTCATTTATCTCTCTCTCTCCTGTATTTATTTCCATTTGTTTTGATTTTGTGCCAAAAAAGCACATGTTTGCACAACAGGATGGAATTTTTTCTTCAGGATCTGTAACTTTTTTTTTCTTTCAGAATCTATTATTTAGATATTTTCTTTGATCACTATATGCATGATGTTTTCCAGTAATGTTTCCTTTTTTTATTTCCACTTTCAGACAAGGACTAGTTCCCCTGTTAAGGTGTTGCGTCATCCAGAGACCTATGAGTGCACATCTCTGAAAGGTTTGTATCCCATTGGAGAAGGCGCTGGTTATGCAGGAGGTATTATTAGTGCTGCTGTTGATGGTATGTATTGCGGATTTGCGCTAGCCAAAAGCCTTGGTCTGTATGAAGGTGATATTGAGACAATACTGGGTAAAGCTCAGAAGAACACAGGTTATGTGAAATATTAAACATGTGCATGAGGGTCTCGCGGTATAATTGGTTGATCATTTTCTATCCTTGCCTTCCTGATTCTGAGTATGCAGACTGTAGCAAGCTCCTCCTGACCAACAAGCCTATTGTTGTCTTCAACTACAGTTCAGCTTAGGCTTCCAAATTACTTCTCACTTGGAGCAAGAAATCCAAAGCTTTTCAGGCAGTAACATTGTATGGCTACGAAGACATATATAAAGTTGCATCACGAGACAATGATCTGCACCCAAGTAGGCCTTGTTGCAGTCACAACTAGCTCAGTAAAAGGCCTCTGCAAGAAGACCAGCTATTGGAGGTGTCCGGCTCCAGGTTTTACCGCAAATCAGCTTTGTTTTCTTCAATCCACTTTCATTCAAGGTGCCAAACATGCATTATCCTAGGAGGCCTCGGAGTAGTGGATGGGATTGTCTCATTTTCTTAGTAGAGAATTTTGCATTGTTTAGGTTGTTGAGAGCGACTTATGTGCAAAGAAAATATAAATACTTTAGGTTGTCTGATGTAGTGATTCCTGTCATATTCTTTACCTATTAATGACATTTAATTTGACTTCTTGTTTGTTTCATTATAAGACTGTAGGAAAGAAACAACAACAACAACAAAGCCTTATCCCACTAGGTGGGGTCGGTTAATTAAAACTAAAATCAATTTCATAGTCATGTATTATTTTGTCAAAAATTAGATGTCTTTACAGATGCCTGAGAATTTATTTTGTCCGTGTTAAAGAAATATTATTATACCAAGGTCTACTACAACCGATAAAAAGGAAAAGCTATATGCTTCTTGTGACATTCGGACTCTGATCATGCGAGTGTAAATTAACATCCCCAATCATTAAATTATTAGTTACTTGGTTAATAAGCCACAAAAAACTTATGTTTGTATCATGTAATAAAATAAAACAATGCCTTGGTCAAAAGCATCACTCTTTTGTGGACATGTTGGGACACCCTTTTCATGTGCCAAATTAGCCGAAATTAGAGACTTGTGCACAAACAAACATCACATGACACCCATAACAGTTTGGCATGATGGACAAATGAAAACGTTGTGATCAGGATTCAGGACCCATATGTGAGTGAGGGACCTGCAAGCTCTCATTTCCTCATTCAAGGTATCATCACCTTGTGATTGTACTGCAACACTGCATAACCAGAATCAAACCATAAGTACACACAAAAAAAGTATACTAACAAAGACAAATGAACAACTAAAACTATCAGAAAAAAGGTTTCTAATGGGACAACAGAAGCATGGCCGAGCACATCCTTTTGCTCAAAAGAGGAACCAAAACACATTTGGACGTCATTGGAGCATTAAGTGAAAAAAAAAGAAGAGGATCCCAACTTTACACCATTTAATTATCATTCTCACCATAATCTTCCTCAATCCTTTTTCCTGCCCTCGCAAATGCATCAAAAAAGAGGCAACCCTTTTTCCCTGCCACGACCACCACCACCAGCATTGTTTTCGAATTGCAGCAAACTTCTAGAAGCCTCTGGATCTCTCTGGATTCAAGAGCTTTGCATCAGAAAAGCATCATTCACCAAGCTTTGCCATGAACAACAATATCCATTGGCAAAGGGAAAACAGAAAGGTGTCAGTCCAAATGCGAGGCCCCTGATAGGTGGGACTAAATCTCGAGCTAATAACTCTTGAGTTTTGAGTTTTGTAGAACGTCCGAATAATTGTTCACACTGATGGGGACACCCCCCGACAATAAAAAGGAAACAATTTGGCATGCGTGGAATCCATTTTGAATCCCTATCTTCTTCTTGTGCTACCGTCCATGGATTTTTTTAGTACCACTTTTGACTACTGGTCTAATAGTTTCTAGGGTGCATCCTCTTTGTTCTGTAGTACGTACGATTGTCTTCTTTCTTGCTGGTCATCACTTGTTTTACTTTGCGACTCGTGTCCTCGCACCTCCACGGTTTCAATCATTAAACCTTATGCGGAATTGGTACATACATACATTTCTGTGCTTGTGATAATTTCCACATTGCATGCATTAGGCAGAGTATGTTAGCTTCCATTTTGTCATTATATTTGCAATTTGTTTGTGTTCTGATAGAAGCATTCATATGATGGGAGAAGTGTTTTATTGCTGATGATTGATGAAGTTCAGAAGCATTTAAGTGATCCATCTTAGAGACAAAAGGAATCTGCATTTTGAATGATGAATTCGGTAAAAGAAAAGTGAAAAAGTACGGGTTACCACTACTGATCAACAGTGATAAGCAAATCAAGAGGTCCTTAACATTTTAGCTGCATTGTTAGGTGAAGAGTGGATGAAAAGGAATTGGCCTTGTGTGCCGCTCAATCCCCCTATTAAATTCTTTACATTTAGATGAACTCCATTACCTTTTTTTTTCCGGTAGTTAGATGAACATCATTACTTTGTTACTGTACAGTGTACACATCTGACATTTCTCTCTCTCTCTCTCCACTTTCACAAGTCAGAGCTCACGCTGGGCACCCACCAAAATCAGAAAAAGTTTTGGAGATTTTGGCAACGAAGTGAAATACGAAAATGCAGCGTTGGGATCGGAGCGAAAACGATGCCACGGCGTTGTCGACCCAACAACACATCGGGGTCGGGGCCAAGAATCGAGAAAAGCAAGAGATGACAACAGCTAACATGGCACATCTGGGGACGCCTCCGTCTGATCCACTGTGTTCTCGTTAATTTAAGACCTTGCTACTTATCTTACATGCAATAATGCATGAGCACCTCTCTCTATATATATCAAATACATGTGTGGCTCCACTCCTCACATGCGAACAGCAAGGAGGCACTGCAGAGCTCCCTCCTCATCCTTCCTGTAGTTGGGCTCCGGTCAACAGGTTGCAGAGCAGCAATGGCTGAGGCTTCTGTGGATCAAGAAAAGAAGAAAAAGAAGGGTGGTCTCAAGACCATGCCATTTATCTTAGGTACCATTTTGCAATTTGCATTGTTCATGACCATTAGCATGCCTGCCTATTTTGTCACTCGTAATAATTGTGATTCTGGCCTCGCATAAATCAGTACAAGTAAAATTTGCACACATTCTTGATGAATGCAATTTAAAGTAGAATCATGGATGATGCCACACTGCACTTAGCTGAAACAAAGTACTAGGTGATGCTTTCTAAATTGTTCAGATCAATGTGCTCCCAACATGACAGTGCTCTGCCTGCACCTTAATCTAAAGCTGGTTTCTGGGTTCTGCCGTAAGTGATGCAGATCCCATTACCGAAAGCATAGTGCTTATGAACTACATGCATGCGAAATCTGAATACTACTTGCATGCATCCCTCAGTAAACTCTTGTATGCACATTTAGTTTTTGGAGCTTTGCTCGCTATCAAAACAGTACTACTACTCTATCCCACTGGTCTGAGATAAGAAATGGCGTTTCCCTGTGCGTTCTGCAGCCACTGATGCGTGCGACAGATTTGCGATACTGGGCTTCAATACGAACATGATCTCCTACTTGATCCAGCAGATGCACATGCCCCTGGTGCAGGCCTCCAAGACCCTCAACAACTTCAAGGGCACGTCGAGCCTGACCCCCATCGTCGGCGGCCTCATCGCGGACGCCTACGCCGGCCGCTTCTGGACCATCACCGCGGGCTCCATCATCTACAACCTCGGCATGCTCAGCCTCACCGTCTCCGCCTCCTTGCCCGCGCTCCGCCCCCCTCCGTGCGCCCCGCCGGAGAAGTCGTGCCGGGAGGCATCCTCGAGCCAGCTCCTCGTGCTCTACATGGCCCTCCTGCTGACGTCCATCGGCACCGGCGGCATCAGGCCCTGCGTCGTGGGATTCGGGGCCGACCAGTTTGAGCTCGACGCCAACCGCCACAAGCCGCGGAAGTGGGACTTCTTCAACCTCTACTTCTTCACCATGGGGTGCGCGGAGCTCTTGGCGTACACTGTCGTGGTCTACATCCAGGAGAACGTCAGCTGGGGGTGGGGGCTGGGCGTCCCGACCATGGCCATGGGTTTGTCTGTGATTACCTTTGTGTTGGGCTACCACCTTTACATCATGGTGAAACCCGCCGGCAGCCCCTTGACCAGGTTGGCTCAGGTTGTCGTGGCCGCCGTCAGGAAGAGGAAGGCGGCGAAGCCTGACGATACGAGTCTACTGTATGAGAACAAGGAACTGGACGCACATATCTCCACGGCCGGAAGACTGCTGCACACCAATCAACTCGTGTAAGTATTTACAAATGATCGTGCACTAACTATATGCTGGAACTGGACTTTGCATTTGCATGCAAAGTCGTTCTAGTTACAAAGTCGTAATGATCATACATTTGCATTATCAGGTTCTTCGATCGAGCGGCCATCGTTAAGGAAGGGGACGTGTCGGTCTCCGGTCGGCCGAAGCTCTGGAGACTGTCGACGGTCCACCGGGTCGAGGAGCTGAAGTCGATCATCCGGCTGCTACCCATCTGGGTGGTCAGCGTCATGTTCATAACCTCGGCCACCAACAACCACGGCTTCGCTATCCAGCAGGCGCGCTCCATGGACCGCCACCTTTCTCGCAACTTCCAGGTGCCTCCCGCCACCTTCTCCATCTTCTCCACCATCGCCACGATGGTAGGCCTCGCAATCTACGACCGCGCCTTCGTCCCCCTGGCCCGGCGGTTCACGGGGAAGCCCGCAGGCATCACGTTCCTCCAGCGCTGGGGCATCGGCCTCGGCATCGGCCTGTTCGCCAACGTGGCGGCCGCGCTGGTCGAGGTGAAGCGGAAGGCGGCCGCGGCGCGGCACGGGCTCCTGGACAGCCCCAAGGCCATGATACCCATCAGCGCCTTCTGGCTGGTGCCGCAGCACGCCATCCACGGCCTGGCCGAGGCGTTCACGCAGGCGGCGCACATGGAATTCCTCTACGACCAGGCGCCGGAGAGCATGCGGAGCATGGCCGCCGCCCTGTACTGGCTCTCGATATCGGTGGGGAGCTACATGGGGACGTTCCTGGTGACCCTGGTGCACGACTACAGCGCCAGGCGGGGGGACGACTGGCTGCAGGACAACATCAACAGGGGGAAGCTGAACTACTACTACTGGCTGGTCACCGGCATACAAGTCATCAATCTCGGCTACTTCATCCTCTGCGCCGTCTTCTACACCTTCAAGCCGCTCGAAATGCTGGTGTCCGAGGACCTGAAGCCCGCCGACGAAGAAGGCGGTGCCGCCGGAGAGACGGAGCTTGCCGCCGTCGAGCAGCTGCCTGCCAAGGCTGCGCAAATGTAGGATCAGATCAATCGTGCATGACGTGATCTAAGTTGCCGTGTGAATACATAAGTGCACGCTCAGGTTGTCGGGTCAGGCTCTTGACAGAGCAACGTCTATCAGATTCTTCTGCAGGGTATGGACGAGGGCACGTCGGCATCTTGGGACCTGCTGCAAATAATTTAGTAGTCAATTGCTAGAAATAATATAAAAGGTGCTGCTGCATGAGAATGGATTATATATATATAGTTGGTGCTGCGTCTCGGTTTAATTGCATGAAAAAGTTTGTATGGTTTATTATGTGGACAAATAATGCATCGGATCTGACTGTGACCATATATATATATATTGACATCTGATGGAGAATAATGTTAGGGAAAAGAAAAAAAAAAAGAACAAGGTGATGTGGACGAGTGATGCATGATGCATCCAACGCCAATTCCTTGTTCATGCTTCATACATGCGTGCAATCTTTGTTTTTTTTTTCCCATTATAGGAGGTCATAATTAAGTTGGAAACAAATTTATTTTCCATTTGAATTGTGAAATTTTCTCTCTACAAAAAGAATCATGAGTTGCGCCACCTGAGCACTTTCTGCATCCCTAGCACTTAATTAATTTGAAATCGTAATTTAAAATCTGGTGAAAAAGTAGAATAATATTCTCTCATTAATTCCTTCGAAAATAGAACTTGGGATTATTACCACTCCAACTCCAATGAGGTAACCTACTAATCAATTGGGTTTAATGGGCACGTTGCTCCCTTTGTCGCGAGCCATCTGATGATGCATCACCGATTCAAAGGACGGTTCAGAAGTCGATCGGGAGACGACCGTTTAATAGCGGTCGTTCAGTGGAGGTGGTGAGGCGAGGTATCCATCGGCACGATGGTCGTGGGCCAGTGGACGGCCGTGTTGGGTAGAGGAGAGGAGAAAGGGGATCGTCGGGCTAGAGGGTGAAGGGATCTCAGCCGGTGAGGCTATGCGAGCGAAGCATCGGTGCCGGCGAGGCGATGCGAGGCAAGCAAAGCATCAGTGGGGGCAGGGGGCTTCAGCACCCAACACCGGTGTGGGGGGGGGAGGGTGGGGGTGGGGCTTCAGCGCCCACGATGCGGCGAAGCATCGAGGGGGGTGGCTTTACTGTCGGCGATGCGAGATGACTTCGGTGAAGACGATGTGAGGGAAGATGTGTCAGTTGTGACCGTTACAATGTCACGGAATGCGACGTTGGCATATGATTGACACGAGACGTTATAAAAGTCAACGAACGTAACACGCGAAATAAATAGAAACGAACGATGGTGCAGCCATCCTGTTATAAAAGGCTCATATGAGCGGAACGAATGAAAAGAGTCTCAAATCATTTTGATGTTTTTTTTTTCTTTTTGTTACTACAAGGTGCTAGGGCAGACATCAAAGACGAACCATCCATGGGTAAATTGGACGTCCATGAACGTGGAGAAGAAGTCGTCCCTGGAGTCTACTTCGTCAATCCCGGCGTGCCATGAGATCACCGCCGCTGAGGTCGAGATCGTCCATGAAACGCGAGGTGACTTCAACGGTTCGACTGCTTAATCAATTATGTTGATACTCTATATTAGTTTCTTTAAGACGTATTTTAATGTTTATAAGCACATAGGGCATTATACAATCAATTTTTTTTACTGCACATTATTGATGCACTAGGACATACACCTCAGAAAAAAAAAGACACTTTCTTGGACGAAAATACATAAAAGGAATAATGCTTTTACTGCTAACATTTCACAAGAATCATCATTTCATCTTTAAAAATGCCAGTATGCAAGTATATGACAAGAGGAGAACTAACAATCTATTCTTTAACATAAATAAATAAATAAAATATAATCTGAAAATAGTTCATTGAATGTTTCTTAACGATTTCTTGATTTTTTTATCTATTAAAATCGATCTTGTAATCTTTCAAATTTCGATCAATCCATTTGGCAACACCAAAATTAGCGTTTAACAATTCAAACATTTTTTTTAGTAAATAATAAAAATAAGTGGAGTTTAACGTTTCGTACGAAAATTTTAAAAACTACTTCTATTAGTGTTCAGCGATTAAAGATTAGTGTTTTATAATTTTTTTTCAATTTTACCCTTATTCAAATATATTATTTCTTTCTAACTTATCTTATTATTTTTCATTTTATTTTATAATTATTAAACTATATTTATTTTTATATTCATGTTTAATTAATTACCAATTATTTATATATTAACAATGAATAAAAAATCATTTCACAATTAATATTCTTATATCATGGGTGCACTATATAAAATTTATTATCAATATAAATTTCTATATAATTTAACAAAACATTTAATTATGAATTTTATTTTATTTAATTGAGATATAAATAATTTATTTATTGTATTATAATATAATTTATATAGTACTTGATTGAATAATTTGTCATATGTTTAATCATGTTATTTTATATTCATCAACTAATTTTATCATTAAATTTATCAAACACTTATTTATTACTATCTCTAATCGATAATCATCATCTACTAATTAAAATATTATTCACTATTAAACCATTATCTGTTTATTAAATCACTAATAATGTCACCTTAAACCAAACCTCTTTTAACTGTGTTATCAACTCTAGTGCGTACCCAGATGTAAACACCATAACTACCTTCACAAGTTTAAAAGGTGAATCGTGTAACAAGGAAATTATTTGATTGCTGACAGGTAGCAACTATTTGATTAAACAAACTTATTTAGCAATCGAGTATTATACGTATGCTCTAATTAATTAAATACATGAATTAAATTGTCCTTACATATCTTGCGTATTATTATAAAATGAAAAGAAGTTTGTTAATTAATTGGACAGCTCCAGGGTTTAGTGAGAGCCTGTCCAGTCGATGCCTATAAATGATAAATCTAATGAACAACTTGCATCATCATTAATGTCATCTAAATATATTATAATAACGTCAGTTTGAATAGGGATCGTTGTTATGACGAATGGGGTCTTTAATTAATCATACTATTGAGGCACAGAAAGCCCACGCCCATTTGATTAGCACCTCAAAACTAATCAATTAGGGGACTACATTTTTTAAATTGATGGAACCGAGTTCAACATTTTTTCTTCCAAAATAAGATTTGTGTAGGTTAAAGCGGGAAAAAACGTAGGAAATGGCAATAGTGCATATGTGTATATAATATAGAGTTTAATTCATCTTCTGAACACCCTCCTATTTTGAAGGGATACCGAGCGCTTATCAACGATGCGGATGATAAATAATTAAAACTCATTATTTAAATATGTAATTTATTTTGATCCAGGTGCGCTCATAATCACTTCAGTACTCTGAAGGTGAATTAAACCCGTATATATATATATATATTGTGGGGTTTGTCATAAAAATTTTTATTAAAAAATGAAAATGAAAATTGGTGTGAGGAGGAAAAATAAAAGAGAACAAAGATAGAAGTAGATAGAAGATTCCACTGTGATTTTACATATAAAAAAAGGTAAAATGATTATGAGGAATCATGCAAGTTTTTCTGTTTAAGAAAACACACTTAATTGATGTTCGAGATAAATAAAATAATTTGAGATGTTTTTAATATAATATTATTAATATTGTACCTTTAAAATTATAAAAATACTATTGGCATGGTGGTTCAACGTCCAATCACATTTTTTGAATTCCTCCATCACCTGTTGGAAACATAAAGAATAGTAGCTTTAAATTTTTTTTTATAAAATTCATAAAGTCAAGTGAATACACTTGTGGTATAGCGGACTTGACCATTTCCACAATGAAGGCCCAATAGCAATTTCCAAGTGGCATTTACATTTATATTTTCATTTATACATGCTCATTCCAAGAAATTGTTTGGAAATGACCATGATATCTAACTAACATGTTTGAACTTTAGAATAAATAGATAATCGAGTCTTATAAAGAATATTCGAGTTTGATAAATAGTGCGTGTGTGTGTGAGAGAGAGAGAGAGTTTATTTTACATATTTCCTGTTATAAGTGGAGCCTTTTCTTAATTAAGCTTATCAATGTTTGCTTATTAGTTATATATGTATTAAAAGTAAAGTGAGAACAAAATTAGTTGCGGAGCAGTACGGTTAAATATTACGGCTAAGTATATTTATAATACAATTGTAATTTAGTTATAGCATAGGATTTTAGGGGTAAAAGTGATCCGGGTCGGGTCGATTTTCGGTTAAAAAAAATCATCCGTTATTTTTTGGATCGATTTTTAAATCATAAAAATCATCCTAAAATCATTTAGGAAAAAGAAAAAACCACCTTCTAACAGATCAATTTTCTCGAATGATTTTCCGAACTCCTATTTTAATAAATAATATTTTTTAAAGAATATAATAAATTGAAGTTAATATTAACTTATTTAATTTTATAATCAAATATAAGATATAGTGTTATAACTATTAAATTAGAGTTTCATAATGTGATAGGAATATATTAAGTTATATAAAAAATATTACGCAAGTAATAAAATAATTGGTTACATCTATATTAATTATATAAATAAAAATTAATAAATAAAAGTGGGCTTCACGGATCCTTATGATTTTTCACGGGGGTTCTAATTCAAGCGGGTCATTTTTTTCTATTTAAAAATCACCATAAATCATATTCAGTCTCCTAATTTTTATTTTTCCGAATCGATTTTTTTAAGATCGGGTAGATTTTCGATTCGGTCAGATTTTTCTTACAGCCCTACCGGGCTTGTATATATTCTTAATATCAATCATTTTTTTATCCTTTAGCATTTTGATACTATAAAGATGATATCAACTTTGTGACACCTTTCTTTGAAAGTAAATAAGTATATATGAATTAATGAATGGCTCTTGAAACCACCTTTTTTTCTAAACAACTTAATGAGTGTTAACTAATTGCATGACACTCTCTCTCTCTCTTTGTGTAACAACAGGATTTTCAGAAAAATAGATAAATGAGATTTATTTTATTTCATGGATATGAAAATCCCAATGTTAATATTCTGGAATTAATTAATTTCGAAATTGATGAAAATTATGAGATAAAATGGTTAAAGAGATAAGAAGAAATTTAAGAGGAATTTGATTTAATTGAGTTGTTATTAATTAAATTCGGATTTAATTAAATATGATAAATTATGGATAGATTAATTAATGATGGATGGTCAAGATTAGTTCTAAAAGAATCCAAGGCCTAATAGAATTAATATTGCAAATCTACACTTATAAATAGGCATTAAAGGTGGCTGGAAATCCATTTTTCTGCCAAACAAAATTTTATCCATGAGCCATTTTTTTCTCTCGTTTGCACACAAATCGAGGCACCCCCAAGAACGTGTGGCGGATGGTTTTGAAGCATGCACATAGGAGAAAAAGTTTCAGATAGTGGCCACGAGTTTCAGAGCGAGGACAGAGAGCAATCGCCGGCCAAAGTTCGGCGTTCGTGCAGATTTGTCAGAGAAGGAATTTTGTTGATTTTTCAGCCAACTTTAGGTACGTGGGAGAATCCCTATGTCATCGATTTTCCGCGACATGGAACTCTAATCCCTTCTCCTTTGTACCAGGATTTCATTGATATATCATATGCATAATTTGAACATGTTGTAGCATAGTTATGATAGTCGGAAAATCGCGTCGTAATGTATTTTCCCTCCGGCAATCGAACTCGATCCGGGTTGCGGTCAACACGGTCCGGGTTGAGGCCGACACGGCCCGAATTCAGGTAAACACGGCCCGAGTTCAATAGAACTCGGACTGCGTTGATGTGTATCGGAGTATGGTCAAACACGGACCGGGTTAGTGACGACACGGCCCGGTTTTTCCGACGACACGGTTCGTTTTCTTCGGACGCTGTCCGTGTTAAATTGAATGATCGATGCGGGCATAAACCGGCCCACTCAGCCCGGGTTCACCATACACCCGGCCCGAGTTTGCTCTGGCCGAGGTGAGTTTTGACGTTTCCGAACGCGGCCCGGATTTCACCCGACGCTGGCCGGGTTCTGAAGACAGAAAACGTAAGATTGTGATATTTTAGCACAGATAATTGAATAGTTGTTACAATTGTTCCTAAATCGTATTGTTAATAGATCTGACCTCATCAGACTTTTATTAGGTTTGATTTGAGATTATCTTCATCGTTACCATACATGATCTTACTATTCATTATGTTATTGATTTAGTAGTTTTTCTCTGATTGGGTCCTTGTCTAACCTAAAGTGAATTGTTAAAGATAGATTTTTAGGTTAAACAAGATAAAAGATGAAAATTGTTGGGTCTCCATATTCTTCGATTGTCTCTAAGCCCCCTGGGTCATTATTATTATAGTATTGTATGGGGCAGATAGTGGACCTAAAGGTTTGAGACGTCATCCTTTAGAGAAGCTATGGCTGTCCTGTGATGGCCATGGTCCCCCGCCATCACGAACCTATTATTAGCGCTACTATCGGAGGGCGGCTTGCCGTGATTTGATCTCCCACTGGCCTACATGAAAGAGACATGGAGTTTCCCATAATTGGTTGAACGTTCCCTGACCTAATTGAATTGAATTGAATTGAATTGGCATTGGAAATTGAATAGAATTGAATGGAATTGAATTGAACCCTGATCATTTGGATTTGGCGTTGATTGGCTCTGCCTCTGCCTATTGAATAAAATAGAAATTGGTAATTGACTGATGACCAAACATGGTTAATAAAAATTGTTAAATTGGATAAATGCCATAGTGGTCAGGCATAATTGTTAATTGATATCGATCGATCCTTTGATATTTTATCTAATCCCCTTTATTAATTCATGCTCTTATTGATCTATTATTTGATTATTGAGCTCTTTTCTATATAGTTTTATCATGTGCTCTATTGATTATTATTCACTATTGGTTATTGATTTTGAGCACTATGGATGTACTTATTGTTATGGTTAGACCCTACGTATTGAGTATTTCTATACTCATGGGTTTTCCCTGCATCTGGATTCATGCAGGTGAGATGATAGAGGATGGTGATGCAGGTGGTCAGGCTCAGTGACAGAGACGTTGCACATGGTGTAGGATTTAGTCCTACTAGATTAGTTTTACTTTCCGCACATTTAGGATGATGGAGTCATGGACATCTCCAGCTCCTTGACATTTATATTGTTAGACGATCTTATTTCCGCATTAATAGAGTTTTATTTCCGCAAAATTTATTTACATCAAATTGCGTTGCGCCTTTGGGACGACTCTGAGCATGTGATAGTCACGTGGGTCTCGGAGCGTTACAAAAGGTATCAGAGCCTAAGGAGAGGCACTTCTTAGCTGTCTCTAAATAGATAGAATTGAGTCCATGTGCAACTGTCATGAGCAACCGCTGCAGTCATCAAGTAGAGTCAAATAAATATTGTATTGTTATATGGATTATGGAGCTCATACTAATAGAATTGTTATTGCTATTGTTATGTTGGAACAGTTGCTATGTCTTTTTCGATCCATATTCCACGAGCTCTCAAAAATGGATTATAGCAGGTCATTCAACATGCCCTAGGCTCACAGACCAATGAGCGTAGGCTTAGAGCCCAATAGGGAATAGGCAGCAGACCCAATATATCAATTGAGCGAGGTTGAGACGATGATCTGTATGGATCCCACTTAGCTCACATTGAGCACACCCACCCATGAGTCTTGTATGGTAGTTGGGTATGATCGTAGAGACCTTATAGAGATTCTGAAGTTGCAGTCCCTCAGCTCGACAGGAAGGGCGACTTCGGGGATGCAAAAAGATTAATAGAGGAGGTTGAGTAGATCTCCCTCGAGATGGATTGCGGCGAGGACCGTAAGTTGATCTATGTGAATTAGAAACTCGTTGGTGATGCCATGGATAAAGTGAGGGACAACATAAATCCTTAGATAATGGAAATAGAATTGATGGTGTAAGACAACGCCTAAGGAGGTTATTCTGAAAGGAATAACCAAAATTCTAAGGAGATTATTCTAAAGTTGAATAACCAAAGGCATAAGGATGTTATCCCCACGTTATCCTTAAGGAAATATAAATTGAGATAAAAGTGAGGTCAACACAACAAGTAAAGCATGACATCTATTATCGAACAGTGAATTAAAGAATACCACAATGGATTCCTAATCATAAGGTTAGGAAAGATTATGGATTCAAATTGGAAAGTTGATATGTAGGTTAGTTGAAAATGCTACCTAAGAGAATAGAAAGGATACATAATGTTATGCCTTAATGATGAGTATATAGAGATAGTCCACAAGTCATGTTGTGCATGTGACTTACCAGGAGGGTCTCAGACTATTGTCAGAGGCTTGCCACTAAAGCTGGGTAAGGTCCTGGTATCGGCTATCAAAGCCCAGAAGCTACTGAAGAAAGGATGCCGAGGATTCTTGGCGAGCGTGGTTAAGACGGATCGGGCTGAGATAGATCGAGATAGTATTGAGATGGTGAAGGAATTCCCGGACGTTTTTCGGATGATGTTTCTAGATTACCATCACGACGGGAGATCGATTTCCGCATCAATTTGGTGCCGGGTACTGCACCTATCTCAAAGGCACCATATAGAATGGCTCCAGCAGAAATGCTAGAATTGAAGACCCAAATCCAAGAGTTATTGGATACGGGATTCATCCGACCGAGTGTCTCCTCATGGGGCGCTCCGGTATTGTTCGTGAAGAAGAAGGACGGATCTATGCGACTGTGCATAGACCATCGAATGTTGAACAAGGTCATCATAAAGAATAAGTATCCACTACCAAGAATTGATGACCTGTTCGGCCAATTATCTTCGGCAAAGTGTTCTCGAAGATCGACTTGAGAAGTGGTTACAATCAGTTTAGGATAGCTGATGATGATGTGCCGAAGACAGCATTCGGGACGAGATAGTTCTTAGTGATGCCGTTCGGGCTGACCAATGCCCTGACAGTCTTTATGGATTTGATGAACCGGGTGTTCAGGCCATATCTGGACAAGTTTGTGATTGTATTCGTCGATGATATCTTGATTTATTCGTCGAGGCCGGAGGAACATGAGGAACATCTACGAGTTGTGCTACAGACTCTCCGAGAGCACAAGTTGTACGCCAAATTTTTGAAGTGCGAATTTTGGCTAGAAGAGATCATGTTCCTTAGACATATCATCAGCAAGGATGATATATCAGTGGATCATGCCAAAGTGGAAGTAGTTGCCAACTGGGAGCAACCTAAGAACGTATCAAAAATAATGAGCTTCCTCGGACTGGCAGGATATTACCAGAGATTTATACAAGATTTCTCCAAGATCGCGTCGTCACCGACGAATCTTACAAAGAAATGCGTCAAATATGAGTGGTCACGAAAGTGTGAAGACAGCTTCCAAGAGTTAAAGAAAAAATTGACGACGGCGCTTATTCTGATCATACCTTCAAGCAAAGGAGGTTATGTGATATATGGCGACGCATGTGGCACCGGCTTGGGTGCGTCTTGATGCAGCATGGGAAGGTCATCACTTACGCATCAAGACAATTGAAGAAACACGAGAAGAACTACCCGACGCACGATCTCGAACTGGCAGCGGTAGTCTTCGCCCTCAAGATTTGGAGGCACTAAATCTATGATGAGGAGTTCGAGATTTTCATAGATCACAAAAGTCTGAAGTACATTTTTTCTCAACGTGATCTGAACATGCGTCAGAGGAGATGGATAGAATTCCTAAAGGATTACGAGTTTGCCATCAGCTATCACTCGGGAAAGGCAAACTCGGTTGCTGACGCACTCAGCAGGAAGTGGGTTGGATCTCTAGCATGCCTGCGAGTGAGTCGCTGGAATATGATCGACTGCATTATATAGATCAGTCCAGTGACCAGTAGTGATGGTGTACGAATCATGGCACACTTCGGCATGCAATCTGAATTGACGTTGAAAATTGGGAAGGCACAAATGAACGACAATGAGTACGACCACCCACTCAAGTTGTGCGAAAAGATTTCTACCGACTTTTCAGTCTCAGATGGAGTCGTCAGATACAGGGGACGTTTGTGGGTCCCTGACCATGATGGATTAAGGAGACAGGTGCTTGATGAATGCCACAAATTGGAATTTGCCATTAATTCCGGAAGCACTAAAATGTATAAAGATTTGCAATGGACCTTCTGGTGGAACCACATGAAGAAGGACATAGCGGAGTACGTTGTAAAGTGCATTGTATGCCAGCAAGTGAAGGTTGAGCATCAAAAGCCATATGGAGTACTGCAGGAACTTGAAATCCCACAATAAAAATGGGAAAAGATAACGATGGATTTTGTTACAGGGCTTCGAAGAACACAGCAGGGCCATGATGCGATATGGGTAGTGGTGGACCGATTTAGCAAAGCAGTCCACTTTATTCCCATCAAATGGAAGCAGTCCGTCGAAAGTCTGATGAACATTTATATTAAGGAGGTTATCCGACTACATGGAGTGTCAGTCTTCATTGTGTCGGATAAAGATCCTCGATTTATAGCGAAATTTTGACGGAGCATTCAGAGTGTCTTTGGAACGAGATTGAACTTCAGCACAACGTTCCATCCTCAGACAGACGGACAGTTTGAGTGCACCATACAGAGATTGAAAGATATGCTCCGAGCATGTGCTTTGGAATGGAGTGGCAGTTAGGACATTCATCTCCCACTATTTGAGTTCGCATATAATAACAATCACCACTCTAGTATTGGCATGGCACCCTTTACTGTCATGTATGGAAGACCATGCCGCTCCCCTATCTGTTGGAGTGAGGTAGGAGGACGACAGTTCTTGTCAGAGGAAATACTGAAGCAAATTATAGATAAATGAGATTTATTTTATTTCATGGATATGAAAATCCCAATGTTAATATTCTAAAATTAATTAATTTCGAAATTGATGAAAATCATGAGATAAGATGTTTAAAGAGATAAGAAGGAATTTGAGAGGGATTGGATTTAATTGAGTTGTTATTAATTAAATTCGGATTTAATTAAATTTGACAAATTATGGATAGATTAATTAATGATGGATGGCCAAGATTGGTTCTAAAAGAGTTCAAGACCTAATAGAATTGATATTGCAAATTTGCACTTATAAATAGGCATTAAAGGTGGCTGGAAGCCCCTTTTTCTGCCAATAGAATTCTGTCCACGAGCCCTTTTTTTCTCTCGTTTGCAGACGAACCGAGGCACCCCCAAGAACGTGTGGCAGTTGGTTTCGTAGCCTGCACATAGGAGAAGAAGTTCCAGATGGTGGCCACGAGTTTAGGAGCGAGGACAGAGAGCAATCGTCGGCCAAAGCTCAGCGTTCGTACAGATTTGTCAGAGAAGGAATTCTGTTGATTTTTCAGCCAACTTTAGGTATGTAGGGGGAATCCCTATGTCGTCGGTTTTTCGTGACATGGAACCCTAATCCCTTCTCCTTTGTACCAGGATTCCATTGATATATCATATGCATAGTTTGAACATGTTGTGGCATAGTTATGATGGTTGAAAAATTGCGTCGTAACGCATTTTCCCGCCGGCAATCGAACCCGACTAGGGTTCCGATCAACACGGTCCATGTTGAGGCCGACACGTCCTGGGTTCATGTAAACACGGCCCGAGTTCAATAGAACTTGGACCGCGTTGATGTGTATCGGAGTATGGTCAACCACGGACCGGGTTAGTAACGACACAGCCCGGGTTTTTCGCGACACGGTCCGTTTTCTTTGGACGCGGTCCATGTTGAATTGAATGATCGATGCGGGCATGAACCGGCCAACTCGGCCCGGGTTCACCATACACCGGCCCGAGTTTGCCCTGGCCGAGGTGAGTTTTGATGTTTCTGAATGTGGCTCAGGTTTCACCCAACGCGGGCCGGGTTCTGGAGACAGAAAACGTAAGATTGTGATATTTTAGTACAGATAATTGAATAGTTATTACAATTGTTCCTAAATCGTATTATTAACAGATCTGACCTCATCAGACTTTTATTAGGTTTGATTTGAGATTATCTTCATCGTTACCATACCTGATCTTACTATTCATTATGTTATTGATCCAGTAGTTTTCCCTGATTGGGTCCTTGTCTAACCTAAAGTGAATTGTTAAAGATAGATCTTTAGGTTAAACAAGATAAAAGATGGAAACTGCTAGGTTTCCATGTTCTCCGATTGTCTCTAAGTCCCCTGGACCATTATTGTTATAGTATTATATGGGGCAGATAGTGGACCTAGAGGTTTGAGACGTCATCATTTAGGGAAGCTATGACTGTCCTGTGATGTCCATGGTCCCCCGCCATCACGAACCTATTGTTAGCACTACTATCGGAGGGCGGCTTGCCGTGGTTTGATCTCCCACTGGCCTACCTGAAAGAGACATAAAGTTTTTCATAATTGGTTGAACGCTCCCTAACCTAATTGAATTGAATTGAATTGAATTGGCATTGAAAATTGAATAGAATTGAATTGAACCCTGGTCATTTGGATTTGGCGTTGATTGGCTCTGCCTCCGCCTATTGAATAGAATAGAAATTGGTAATTGACTGATGACCAAATATGGTTAATAAAAATTGTTAAATTGGATAAATGTCATAGAGGTCAGGCATAATTGTTAATTGATATCGATCGATCTTTTGATCTTTTACCTTATTCCCTTTATTGATTCATGCTCTTATTGATCTATTATTTGATTATTGAGCTCTTTTCTATATAGTTTTATCATGTGCTCTATTGATTATTATTCACTATTGGTTATTGATTTTGAGCATTATTGATGTACTTCTTGTTATGATTAGACCATACGTATTGAGTATTTTTATACTAATGAGTTTTTTCCTGCATCTGGATTCATGCAGGTGAGATGATAGAGGATGATGATGCAGGTGATCAGGCTCAGTGACAAAGACGTTGCACATGGTGTAGGATTTAGTCATACTAGATTAGTTTTACTTTCCGCACATTTAGGATGATGGAGTACATCTCCAACTCCTTGACATTTATATTGTTAGACGATCTTATTTCCGCATTAATAGAGTTTTATTTTCATAAAATTTATTTACATCGAATTGCGTAACGTCTTTGGGACGATTCTGAGCACGTGATAGTCACGTGGGTGTCGGAGCGTTACACTTTGTGTTGCTATTTTTCCTTTTATTCAATGCCTTACAATGGTTCTATAAGACATTTCGAATGAAAAGGTAAAGAAGGGAAAAAGAAACAAGAGAAAAAAAAAGAATAATGTGAAACAATGAATGTATTAGCTTCATCACAAGTATTTATTTTATGACTATTTTCTGCGTGTGCTAATTGAACAAGATGTAACAAATAAAAAATAGTGACGAAGCTAAAATAAATTTATGCTAGAAAAATAAGCTAAGATAAATAGTCATTTTCTGGGGCATCTGAAGAACAAACCCATAAGTTGCACGCCGGAGACTTTTCCCGTGGTCTTTGTTAATTTTCCCACCACCGTCTTCGCTATTCTTTCTTTCATTTAGACAACGTTAATTAATTAATTGATTATTCAATATCGGAGTCTTCTCGCCATCTTATTCGACGCGACAAATTTTCCAAGCAATTACGTCCACAAGACCACAACTTCTTCTCCGGGACATATAAATTAAAAATTGGAAGAGTTGAGGGGAGAGAGAGAGGGTCACATGATAATGATATTATAATATACACCCACGTAGAGTATGGCAATTAAAATCTACAGCATATTATAACATATTATAATGATATTATAAGTTACGAATTTATTCTTTTATCCCTAAATTATGAACTTTTCCGTTTTAATCATCCCGTCCACTTATTTATATTTTTCATTACTTTTTATTTTTTTCATTTATGAAAAGATTAAATTACTCCTCCCTTCGTAAAAATACGAAGTAATAAATATAAAAAAAAATCATTGGAATGATTAAAGTGGTAAAAAAATATATCATTTATGAAAAAGACTAAATTACCCTCTTTTGAAATTTTTTTAATTTATTATTTGATGTGTTATGGAGGGAGGGGTTTTCTTTTCATAAATAAGAAAAATAAAAAGTAATGAAAAACGTAACAAAAGTAGACGGAAGGACTAAAGTGAAAAATTGTAATAGTTGATGGATAAAAAAATAAGTCCGTAATTTGATGTTAGATGCGCAAAATTACTATAGTTTAGGAGAAATTTATAAAAATAATCCAAATAATTAAATTAAATATAGATATAACTCAGGGCTCTTTTTTGGCATGGGGATTTATCAAGAAAAAAGAATAATTAAAAAAGTATTGTCGAAGGATGGAGGTAGGGCAGAGCAAAATCGGATTCGGGTATGGGTCCATCCGGACCCGGCTCGACCAAATTTTCTTCGGGAATAAAAAAATAAGAAAATGGAACCGAGAATAAATTAAATTAAATAATTTTATATTATCAAAATTAAATTAGAATTTATATCAATTAATATATTATTATAATTATATTTTACTTGTGAACCAAGAATTTATCTTAGAATTTGAACCGAGTTTAGTCAAATTGTATTAAAATATTTTAAAATTAGATAAAATGATGGTAAAATTATCATGTATTATTTAAAATTAGATAAATTTAACATATTATTATCTATTTTATTTTAACCGGATCGGAATGATTTCTTAGAATCGATCAGATTTTCACCATCCTAGAATCGGTCCCGGTCCGATGACATACCGGGTCGAGAATTTTTTTAAAAAAGTCGGATCAGTCCGGTCCGGATAGACCCATGCTCACCCTAGATGGAGGGACACATGACTGTAGCACATATCACAATAATTGAATAACGAATACGAGGGGAGGACAATTTCATATCATATTGATGCAGAAAGAATCCTACTTTTTTTAACGAGTTAGAAATTTTTGTTTTTATCTTTTTTATGTTTTACTTTTCAGTTGTAATAGAGAAATTAGAGTTTATAGTTTATTTCAGTTCGTGTTATTTTATCATTACTATATATTTTGTTATAATTGAACATAGTAAAATTTCGATCTCAGTATGATTTGGTATCTGGAACCTTATAAAATAAATAAATTAATTAATTAATTAATCATGATGAATGAATAAACAAATTCATCTATTGACTTTTTAGTCTACAGAGAGTTGCTATATCCTTTTAATTTTCAGCCAAAAAATCTTCCTAACCCCTCACAATGGCACGCATGGTAATTTCATCAATTTTTAGGAAGAGTTTATTCATGTGAGTATTAGGCGGAAAATTAGGTTGAAGTTTTAGGAGGATAAAGAATTTTTCTTCAACATATTCATCTTACGCTTCAATCATACAAAGATTGATTACTTGGACATCAAAACGCATCAATTTTATCTATTATCTATGATCGCAATCTCACATTTAAAATTATATTTTAATGAACAACATTTTTTTCAATTTTGATCAAGTGCAATGTAAATTTTTAAGAAATAAAATTAAGAAGAATTGATAATTTGTTATAACTAAAATTTTAAAATTATCTTTTACAAGATAAATGTAATATCAATATATATTTAAAAACTATTTATATAATTGTACTCCACGTTAATCATGTTATTCTCAGTTTTTTCTCAATTCATGTTAAATTATTATTACATACGTGATAAGGAAATCGTTAATTTAAATCATTATAACTAATATAATTAAAGCAATAGCATCATATTGAATAGGAACCAAATTTGATGTTCACATGTCGCCTTGACTCAGTAATTTGAATTTCTCTCTCACTCAACAAGCAATCAGCTTGCAAGTACCACGAAGAAGGCCATCATCAATCTCTCTCTCTCTCTCTCTCTCTCTCTCTCTCTCTGGTCTGCCCCTTCTATAAAAGCTGTGCCCTGCCTCTCCCACGAAGCACTCAAGCACCACCTTGTCATATCTCTCTCTCTCTCTCTCTCTGGTCTGCCCCTTCTATAAAAGCTGTGCCCTGCCGACTGCCTCTCCCACGAAGCACTCAAGCACCACCTTATCATATCATCTTACACCATCCCACTCCGCCAGTCGACCATGGTAACCCAAGGCATTACGAAGCAGGTCGTCGACGAGGTCTCCGGTTGGCTCCGCGTCTTCGACGACGGTACGATCGACCGCACCTGGACCGGCCCTCGGGAGGCCATACCACTCATGCAGCCTGTCCCGCCGTCCGACGTCCCCCGCGACGGCGTCACCCTCCACGACCTCCCCGGCGAGCCCAACCTTCGCGTCTACGTCCCCTCGTCCTCGGCCCCCCTCCCCGTCCTCGTCCACTTCCCCGGAGGTGGGTTCTGCATCAGCCACTGCTCCTGGCTCATGTACTACCAGTTCTACGCCCGCCTCGCGGCCGCCCTCCCGGCCGTCGTCGTCTCCGTGGACCTGCCGCTGGCCCCGGAGCATCGCCTCCCCGCGGCCATCGACGCCGGCTTCGCCGCCCTCCTGCACCTCCGCGAAGTAGCCCGCGGCAGCTCCCCGGAGGAGGAGTTCCTCCGCTCGGCCGCCGACTTCTCCCGCGTGTTCCTCATCGGGGACAGCTCCGGCGGGAACCTCGTGCACCTTGTGGCGGCGCGCGCGGGGGCGGAGGAGGAAGGGTCCTTGTCCCCGGTCAAGGTGGCCGGCGGGATCCCGCTGCACCCGGGGTTCGTGCGCTCGACACGTAGCCGGTCGGAGCTGGAGAAGCGGTCGGACTCGGTGTTCTTCACGCTGGACATGCTGGACAAGTTCCTGGCGCTGGGGCTGCCGAAGGGGGCGACCAAGGACCACCCGTACTGCTGCCCGATGGGGGATGCCGCGCCGCCGCTGGAGACGGTGGCGCTGCCCCCGATGCTGGTGGGCGTGGCGGAGAACGACCTAATAAGTGACACCGACTTGGAGTACTGCGAGGCCCTGAGGGAGGCCGGGAAGGAGGTGGAGGTGCTGGTGAGCGAAGGGGTGAGCCACTCGTTCTACCTTAACAAGTTCGCCGTGGACGGCGACCCGACGACCGGCGAGAGGACGGCGGAGCTCGTGGCGGCAATACAGAGCTTCGTCGAGCGCCACTGATCATTTGCCAAATTTGCGTCAGAATTCGAAGATTTGTTTTCTTTCTCTAAATCAAATAAATGTGCACGTGGACGGTGGATTGTGTGTGTGTCAATCTTGTAATTTCGAGTGTATGTACCCTATTCATATTTTGACCGTTATATCGATAGTTCCCACTTCGTACCGAGAACGACAGTTTCCAAACGGAGTATAAATTTTCCTGTTACAAAAAATTAAATTTAGCGTTTTTATTTAAATATTAAGTTGTTATAGTTTTTTTAAAAAAGAAAAGAAGACCATATAAAGCATTAAAGAACAAATTATTTCGTATATTATTTAAAATTTGGTAATAAATATTATTTAGTATATTACATTATTTAAAAATATTATATTTATATTTATTGCAATATTAAAAATTTTATATTTATTATATATTTTAAACATAATTTATATTATATTATTATATATGTAATTAATTGATAATTATTGTTTTTATATAATAGTATTAAATATGTTTCATAATTATACTTAAACTTTTTAATTTATTATGATCGACCCAGGATAATTGAATTTTTTTTTGTTTCTATTTGATAGATACAATTTTATAAAAAATAAGAGCAAACAGGATTCGTCAAGACCCGATCCCGAACTCATGTTTGCTCACTTCTTATTTGATTGAAAAGGAATAAATTTCATATTTTATTATAAATATTTTACATTTATAACAATAGTGGTAATAATAATATAATACTATATAGTTAAATAATGAAAAATAAAAAAAAATATGAAAGAAATGAAAAAGAAGTAAAATGTCTTTTTTTGCTATTTTAGAATAATAGAGATGTTCTTTAAATGCGATTATATATAGTAGTTTCACAATGATTTATAAAAAAAAATTAATCAATTTATTTATACTATGCATCGTGTTTGATTATATTCTTTCAAACATCAAAATATTTCTATCTTTATCCACCAACCAAACAGCCCAAATGGCCTCGGCGAATAAATTGAATTATTCTTCGCAAAGCTACGAAAGAGGATTCTTTTGGTCCATAGGCAGAGATATACGTCATTGTCTTAAGTAAAAAATTAAGGAAATATTTGGTACAAGGTTAAAATAAGAACAAGATGTTTATTCTTTATTTTTTTATCTAAATATTATTTTAAAAATTGTGCGAGACTCATTCGTCATCATTAGAAAAATAATAAAAAAAGTAAAAATATTTTTCTTGCTCCCTCTAAAACAGATTTGTTCTCGTTTGAAGAATATCTTAAAAATAAAATTATTTGTTCTCAAATAAAAATCTCCTACTAAACACCTCCTTAGGGATCGTTTGGAAACAGAATCGCGATTCCTCTTAAGTTCTCCGTGCATAGTTGAATTGACATATTAATTCGGGATGTATTTAATTGGAGTGAAATTTGATGATGAGGAATAAGATGGTTGATATGATAAGAAAAAGTAGATGTGATGGATGAATTTTGGGTGGGTTTTAAATTAAAAATGATTATTATAATTGTGAAGTATAATTTTATTATTAATTAAAATTAAATTGTAAAATTAAAAAATTTTATGAGAAAAAGTTTGTTAAAAATTATATTATTTAATATATAAAATAATTTTTTAAATTAAATTATATTTAATGAAATATTAAAAAATTTAATGAAAAAATAGGTAATAAATAATATTATATTAAACACTTATTAAAATTATTTTATATCTATTAAATAATTTATTATTAGTGAAGATATTGTGTGAAGAGAAAAGAAAATAAAAAGAAAATAAACTTTGAAAAAAAATAAACATCACGTCAACGTGAAAATAAAAAAAAAGGAAAGTCTCTGGTGACCTCGATTTCACCAATTCTGTTCCCGCCCTGAATCGAATTTCAGGACGGTATTTGACGGAACTAAGTCAGATTCTGACCCGGTTCCCAACCAAACGAGGCCAGGGTTCTAAAAATTATATGAAATTAAAAAAAGAAGTTAAGGGTTCCATGAAAATCACGAGGAAACGTGATTACGGCGTGACAGATAATTGTGATTTTCCAGACGTTGGTCTTCATTTCATGTCATTCATGGTGTGTAGTTGTCCCAATCGGATTACGCCACCCAAGGAGTGGAGTGCTCGTGGCCAATCAAATTACTTCACAACTCGTGAATTTGCTTCATGCACGGCCATTTTTGTTTATTTTTTTATAAAATATTTATCTTAATTATTGAATCTTAATTTATTTATTATAATTATTTATTCATTTTTTTAGTCGTTCTTATGATAATTTTCATTTGACTAGGCTCTTTATCCAATCATGCTTATACTACGTGCTATTTTATATATCATCTTATGCATATATAAATACTAATTCCATGTCATGAATTGATATTCAGATGATAGCTTATGATAAACTCATTGATGTTTTAGAAAAAAGAAATCAATACGATAAATAAAATAGGTTCATCATCCTCTCGGTGAGCTTTGAAAAATCTGGGAGAAGAAAATTATTCTCTTTTATTTTCGTATAAAATTATTTTTTACGGAGTCGTTTGATAATTGAAACTATTGGTTTTACCATTTTGATGAAAACTTGTTAAAAATTTTTTTCTTTTTACATAATTTTTTTTTTCTTTTATTATTTTTCCTCTTTTATCTTTCTTATTTAAAATAATTTATTTATTATACATAAAATATTTACTATAAAAGGTCAATATAACATTATTGATTACTTATCATTTCATTAAAAAATTAATATTTTGTTAAATATAAATTATTTATTATATTTGAATTCTATAATTTTAACAAATTTTAAATAAAAAATTTAAATTTATATGTTTATTTTTATTAATTAATAGAATTATAATTTATATCTATAATAATTACTTTTTATTTAAATATATACTAAAAATTAATTATCACATTTATTTTTTATCATATCAATTCAATTATTCGCACTCAAAAGAATCATAATTTTAGCATCAAACCCGTTCCTATACATTTCGGACAAGGTGATACCCGAATAATTAATCCATATTGTATTATGGTTACGTTGGAATTGGAACTTAATCTAATAATGGTAAAAAAAAAAGTTTGCATCGTCTTTTTTTTTTCTTTTTATTACATGCCGTACGATGAGGTTTGAAGTTGTTAAGGAGGACGTACTACGTAGTACTATTTCCCTAACATAAAGAATCAATTCGGACGAGACCCCCGACACCTCGTGGATGAATCCAGCTGCTACTTCTCTCTTGGATGGAGATGTGGGTTCCACTTAAATCCCCCCAATAATTTTTACTCCTTCCATTTCTTTTTATATATTAGGATATTGATAATGCATTTTATTTGTATAGTTTTAATTAAATACCCAAAATAATGAAACCTCGAGTGCATTGAATTATTATTGAACCAGATAATTTTTGGGATTAATGTACCCCATACCACTTTGGGGGTGTTTGGTGAAGGAACTAAAATAATCTGAATATACATTGAACAAATAGGCCCTGTTACAGTATATTTTGTTCTTGCCACGAGGCAGAACAATTTATTACAACTTTTTCAATTTTCAAGACAACCGACATGATTAGTTCATTTTTTTTTCTTGTTCTTATTCATGTCCTGTTTGGATGAAATATCAAGAACAACTCATTTGTTTTTATTAGGAAAAATTATACAAAATGCCCTTCAACTTTAACGTTTACTCGACGATATTTTTCAACTTTACTTTGTAACACAAATGTTTTTCATCTTTTAAAACATTTCATCCGATGTCCTCTTTACTTGGGATAGTCAATTTTTCGGTTTTTTGTCGACGTGGCGTCCACGTGGCCATCTCCTTTCTTCTTCACGCAAATAGTTATCCGATGTGACATGCTCCGACGTGGCATATAAAATTACATCAATGGCCTCCAACTTTAAGGGTTGTTCAATGATACTCTCAAACTTTACTTTGTAACACAAATGCACGTGGCATGCTCCGACATGGCATAAAAAATTACATCAAATATTCCTCAACTTTAAAGTTTGCATAACAAATGCACATAAAATTACAGCAATTTAGGCAAAGATGACAGCCGACAAATGTGAAAGATGAACGATGAAGGAGACGAACGATGAAAGAGAGCAAACGACGAATGTGTGTGAATGCGGAAGGAGGTTTCACGCGAATGACGACAAAGAGAAAAATAAGGAAATAATTTAACAGTGAATGAGTCACGTGGAGTATGTCACGTCGGATAACTATTTGCATGGAGAAGATAGGAGATGGCCATGTGGACGACACGTCGACGAAAAATTGAAAAATTGATTGTCCTAGATAAAGATGACATCGGGTGAAATGTATTAAAAGATGAAGGGCATTTGTGTTACAAAGTGAAGTTGGAGGGTATCGCTGTGCAAACCTTAAAGTTTGAGATCATAGTGTAATTTTATGTGCCACATCAGAGCATGCCACGTCGGACAACTATTTGCGTGGAGGAGAAAGGAGATGACTACGCGGACGTCACGTCGACGAAAAAATTGACTATTCTAAGTAAAAAGGACATCGGACGAAACGCGACAAAAAATGAAGGACATTTGTGTTACAAAGTGAAGTTGAAGGGTATCGCTAAGTAAATCTTAAAATTAAAAAATATTTGGTGTAATTTTTCGTTCTTATTATATTCTACTACCAAACACCCCCTTTTATGCTCTGAAAGATGATAAGCACATCTAAATCATTGCTAATCAACTATTCAAATAAATAACATACTTAAATAATATTAAATAATGAAATTTAATCATTCATAATTTGAACATTCGGATGCGCTCTACGTCTTTTCAAAATAGATGATGCTAATACATTAATCTCGTAATTTTTTTCATATTTTGTATGCATTTCTTTTGGGGGGTGTTTTTATTTTTGTTTGGGTTCCTACTAATTTACAACTTGCCGCCTATAAATCTAGACCATTTGTATCTGACACAAAATTTTCCCATTTATTGAAAGGATTCCTTCGTATTTAGATTGATGGTCATATTTTATTTGCTTCTTTTTACTTTTTACTTTTTAGCTTAAGGAAATGACAGGCGTGAGATATCATTGTCCTATTATTTTGTCAGTGAAAGATACCCTTGTCTTTGACCCGTAGCACCTGCTATATCTTTCTAAAAATCAGTTTAATAGTCCTCCCAATAAGTCACACAATTCATCAACTTTTTATATTATAATTGTGTATGTGTTACGAAAATTTTAGAGGATGAATTAGGAGGATTTAATATTTTTGCATTTTAAATTATGTTATTAGTTTATCACACATCATGCCTTCAAGAGTATTTTAAAATTACATTGGACCGACTAATTCGATCGGTTCAATCGTGAATCAATTGCCAGTTTAGTCCGATTTGATATTGAAAATCGTTTTGACAAAAAAATAGGTTGAACTAAGTCAAAATCGAGTTGAATAAAAAAATCAGTTCAATCTAATATTTTTTAAAAAAAATTTAAAAAAATCGGATATGGAAGAAAAAATTAAGAAAATGGATGATAGATTTGAATAATAAATTATAGTATATTATAATATTTTAATTTTTATAGGATATTGATAATAAGGAAAGTCAAATTGAGTTTGAAAATAAAAGGAGAGAAATAGAAATAAAATAAATTTAAACAACAAATAAAATTAGGATGATTTTAAATAACAAAATGATAAATTTTAAAATAATAGATATTAAGAATATGAAAATAGAAATATATTGTAGATTGTATAGGATGAATTTAAGAAAAGGAAACATATATATGGAAAGACAATTTGGATTTGAAAATAAATTATGATAATATTGTAATATGAAAAAATAAAATAAAATTAGTCATGAAATTATTAAAGAATAAAATGATAAAAATAAATTATTATATAAGATATATATCTAAAAAATGTAAAAAATATTTTATTAATGTTTGATTAATTTAAGTGATGATTAATATGCTTTTATTTAATTGTTTTTTACTTTTAATACATTTTTTAAATTTAATAACAATAATAATAAATTATTTTAACATTTGAAATAATAATTATAGTATTATTTTAATAAATATTCGATTGAACCGATCTAACCATCACGATCGACTCCACTACTGATCCGGTCCCGAAAAACATTGGCCTTCCACTCTCAAATAATTTGGCTAATTTACTTTTTTTAATAAGTGATTATTATATGAGACATAAAAAGTTATTAATTTTTACGTAATTAAAGAATAACCAAGGGTAAAGTTATTAAACAAGAAGGAAACCTATGATATTCTTTTAACTTTATAATTCTTTAATCACTCTCAAAAGCTATTATCTATGTTCTAATAGTATAATAATTCAAATATTTTAAAATTAGGCCAAATTTTTATATGTAATTAAAAATTTTAAAAGTCCGATGGAGCCCAAGACTATATGTGGGTCGCCCACGTCAAATATTTGATCATGTGAAACCACGTTGATATTTATTGGTTAAGAAAGGCCCAAGAGCCCAATAAGAAAAATATAAATTTAAAGATAAAGATGCATATAACTTTCATAATTTTCATGGTCAGAACTAATTGCACCAATTGGCATCACAAAATTATAACAATTGAAACGTGACGAGACCATGTGTAAAAAACTTATGTTTTAAGTGTTAAATTTAAAAGTTTAAGTTTTAAGTCAAAGTTGAAGCCCTAGTTTACAAATATAATAGGACCCTTGCTATGAGTAAAATTAATATTTTTTTTTCAAATTTAAGTATAAGCAGGATTTTTTGTTTTGACTAAAAGTATTATTTCCTATTTCTACAAGAGTTAAAATGCATGAGGCCAGCAATTCCCACAAGTGGAATCATGCCATGAGGCCACATGCCATCTAATAAAATATTATGTTATTAATATTAAATAAAAATGTTAAGCTTAGTAAAAGTGGAAGTCCTATATATATCATATAAATAGAAATAATTAAAAGAAATAATACATTTTATTAATTATTAAGATAAATAATTATTTTCCTTTTTGAAAGAAATAATACATTTTATTAATTAGCTTGACTGAAAGTATTATTTTCTTTTTTAAAAAAAATATAAGCAATTAAAAGTAGGAGTGAAATATAATATAATTCATTTCATTTTCGAAGAATTGAATTAGAAGGTTAAGTTAAATAAAAGTGAGAATCCTACTCCCATATATAATTTATAATATGCACATATATCATTCTTGGTTGGAGTAAAATTGAATTCCATTTGGGTATAATTATGATAAATATTTGTTTCCAGTAATGTATTTTTTAATATAAAAGAGAAAATTTACTTTGAGTGTAAAGAAGGCACGTCCAATATTAAATTAGAAATACGATATTATTCATTCTATATTTTTTCTAAGAATAAAAAATGAATTATATGTGAAAACAAGAATCCTACTATTATATTTTTATTTCTTTCTTTCTATCGATTTCTTATTCTATCTACATGTATAATATCAACAAAGACTTTGTTTCTTCTTTAGTAAAATCAAATTCACTTTAAGTAACATCAATACTATTTTAATTTCAAAATAAATAATTTTTTAACCGTGGGAAGACAAGGAAAATTTAATTTAAGTATAAACAGGAATATTTTTTTGTTTGAATAAAAGTTCTATTTTATTTTTATCATATCTTTTTTCTAAAATAATTTGTAAAATATAATATGATTGAGTTTCTTTTAAATATACACTAGTGTGACAAATGGTGTGTGCAATTAGATCATGTGTCATTTAATAAAATAAATAAATTTCTAGTAATTAATTAAAATGTTAATTTTAGTGAAAGTGGAAGTCCTGCTCCCACGCTTAAATGGAAATAGGATTCTTGGTTTTATTAAAATTAGGATAACTATTTTTTATTTTAAAATGATATGAGTATAAATAAGGCTCTTGGTTCTATTGGAAGTGTTATTTTCTTTTTTTTTTCAAACATAATTCAACTCAAAATAGCAGTAAAATATAAACAATATTTTTTTAATTTTATTGCAATAATTAAATTAACAGGTGAAGTTTAAGGGTGGGACTCCTACACCTATGTAAAATTTGTAAATAAATAGAATAGGATTCCTTGGTTTGAATAAAACTAAATTCAATTTGTGCATAAATAAGACAGATGTTTGATTCCTTTTTTTATAAGAAATATTACTTTTTGAATATAAAAGTGAAAAAAGAAATTTATTTTGAGTATAAAGAAGGTATATGTCAACATTCATATCAATTTTATATTTTTCTAATATTTAAATAAAAAAATGAAGTTCAAGTAAATGTGAGAGTTCTACACCTACATATTTATATAAATAAAGATAGAATAGGGCCATGGTTTGAGTAAATTTTTCTTCAATTTGAATATAATTACGATAAATGATTATTACATTTTGAAGTAGATGATATACTAAGTTTTTTTTATCAAACAAAGAAACAGTAACATTTGGTTTGACTAAAAGCACAATGCCATGAGGCAACGTTTCATCTAATAAATATACGAGTACTACTAACTATACAATATTATTATTTTTTGGTAAATGCACAATGCCATGAGGTAACGTTTCATCTAACAAAAATTTTATATTTATATTTGAACAGGCATATGTTTGGAGTTTTCGGATTCGAATTTTCTTAAATACTCAAAACTTTTATTAAGAGTCAATTGTCGGATATGCGACTCGGAGTTGATCTTAACAAATTAATTAGATTTGATGATGGATCGATCTCTTAATTTATGACCAATGCATTCAATAACGTCGTGTGAGTCAAAGAGTTCGCACAGCTTTTAAAATATCTACGGTTGGCTATGAAAAAAAAAAGCTAAGGTGTGTACATCACACGTTATACACGATATTGACTCCTTGTGTAAGGGTGAATACATTTTTATACATAGCTTTTGAGACAGTAAATTTCGCACAAGAAATTACAGGGAAAAAGTGAGGTGCCTAATGTAAAATAAAATATAGTTTAATATAAATTTATGATTTTTTCAGTTTAATTTTAAAATGACGTAATTTATTTTTTATATATCGAGCCATATTTTTCCTCAAAATAGAATACTCATAATAACAAATGTATTACAATTTTATTATATTCTAAGAACAACAAATCGCGTTCTAGTTAGAATATATATATATATATATATATATATTGATGAATTTATTTTTTATATTATTTTTAGACAAATATTATGGAAGGTGAAAAGTAACATGATAATTGACTTGCATAAGGGTGTTCATGGGTCAGGTCAAATCCGACCCGTGAACGAATCCGACTCGACACCTTGGTCGGGTCGGGTCCCCTGATTTTTGGGGCTGCGACCCGACCACTCTTTTTCTTTTTTTTTTTAATTTTTAATTTATTTTTTAATATAAAAAGTATTTATTATTTTATTTTTAATACAAAATAAAATATTTTTAAATATAAAAAATATTGTTTTAAATATCTATATACTTTTCTACATTTAAAATAATTTATTTCATTTTTTTAAAAATTTTAAATGATACAAAATTATACATTTAACTAAAAAATAAAAAAAATAAAAAAATGAGTCTATCGGATCGGGTCGGATCAACTTGGGTTGAAAAATTCCAACCCGAACCCGACCCGACCACCAACTCATTGATGGGTCGGGTCGGATCGGATTTCTGGGTTCACCCGTGAACATTCCTAAACTTGCATAAGAAAAAAAAATATAAAACTCGATGTTATTAAATAAACATGGTCCGAATGCTAACAGATAAATTTAATATTCATTAATGAGTCCCATTTGCATTTATTCATGATCATGTATGTATGCCATATTCTTAACATTTCCTTTAAGAACAAATTTAAAATAATAAAAAGACCATATAGAAAATAATAAAGAAAGACAAAAACAACATGATACTTCACCTAATTATAATCTCATATGGATTTTTTTTTTCTTTTGAAAAATTCAAACCCCCTATCAATTGAATGATCAAAATATCTTTTTTCATTCATTAATTTCCGTATTTTTTTTTTTTGCATAATTTTTTTTCTTATGCTCTTCTTTGACCCCTTCCGAACTCTGTATTTTTTTACTTGAAAAAAAGTCGTACCTTGTAGCCGGGGAGCACCTGCTCCTCCTCTTCTTCTTCCTGTCCGGCATCTTTCTTGCTGTCATTCCCATCCACAGATCCGATCCTTCTTCATACGCCATTATTTTTTTCTCTCTTTCCAGCAGCATCTTGGGAGGAGGAGGAAGAGGGAAGTGTCGGCGACGAGGCGGCTGTGGATTGAAGAAGGAATGCTGGATGCAGCTGCTCAGGTAACCTCCTCCCTCTCCCCCTTTCCTTCAGCATTTTCTTTGGATCAAACTCGCGTGATCAGAATGTTCTTCCAGCTTTGACCACTGTAGGTCATTTCGTTTGCTTCTTGTCAGAATGGATACCGAGCTGAACTCTTTCTTCTTTGAAAAGTTGGTCCTTTTATCTGCCGTCTTGTTCTTGACTCAGCTCAGAGTGGGCTGCTGTGTGCCCTCTTTGAGCTCATGCCTCATGGTGTTCGTCTAGGGTTTGACTCGTCTCTCGTTTGCAGAAATGAGGTTCTTTTAGTATAGAACTTTACTTTGTTGTGGCTTCTGGACTTTCTGATGGAGCATGGAGTCCTTGAGGTTGAATGTGTTTGCATCTTTCGAGCATTGCGGAGAGCTGTGCATTGAGTTCCGGAGATGGTGTTGTTAGGTATAATGACGCTTTTGGCAATAATGATTAGATTCAAGGATGGAATATTGGATAAATCCTAGTTTTTCCTCCGAAAACAAAAAAAGAGCGGAAAAATAAAGGGAAATTGAGAAAAAAATGGCTTCAGAATACGAAAACAAAGTACAGAAACATAAAAAAAATAGAGAATAGCTTAGAGGTCTTACACGGAAACAGAAACATAGCACAAACAAACATGTTTATGAGGATCAAGTGGAAGATAAAGTGATATATGGATAGTATGATATCTAGGTCTACAATGTATCTCCATATCCTGATAGTCCCCACTTGAAAGTTCTGGTGAACTTTTCATGCACTAGTTCATTGGTCTTCAACGGGAGTAGTGAGGGGGACTGAGGGCTTTCGGACCACTTAACAAAGACTGAGTCATGCAATAGAAACTTCTAATTCCCTCAAAAAGCGTTTCAAAAAAAAATCCCTCAAAAAGAAAAAGAAAGAAAAAAAGAACAATTTCGAATTCTCTCTCTCTCTCTCAAAAAAAAAAAAAAAAAGAAAGCAACTTTGAAGAGCTCTCAGTGCCTTTGAAGTTAAGTCCTCAATTCTCAAGCAATCCAAAGTGTGAAACTTTTTTATTTTTCTTAAACTAAAATGGGTCATGTTCTTTGTATTATTTTAATTTTTCTCAAGTGATCTTCGTATTGAAATTAGTGTTTCCATTAGTAATAGTCTCTGCATGCCTACAAGAAGTTCTATGGTTTTTGAGTCTTCTTTCTTCAGATGCACCAACTAAGTTTCATGCGCCAGCTAGACTTTCTTTCTTATGCAAGTATCTTTTTCTCTTCTCAGTTACCCAGAGGATGAAGAATGAAACAAGACAAAAATATATTATTCTTGTTCTAAATGAATATTTGTGCATCCTCTCAAAAAAAAAAATTTGTGCATGTCATTGGAAACCCAAGTGGTTCTGTGCCACTCCAATCTGGGTTCCTTAGGGTTTAGCCCTGTCATATTGAAACAATCAGGTCCATGTGACAGAATAAACCTTAGCTTATAAGTTCAAACTCAAATAAGTTTTAGTAAGTTTTAAAATGAAATGTAATAGGAGTGAACAATATGGAGCTAGATAGCACGTCACCTTCAACGCACATCCTAGTCCAAAAGGGTTGGTGAACTCAAATCAAATCGCGTGATGTTGATCGAAAATTAAATTAGGATGATCTATTATCCTAATTTAATTTGTTAAATTATTTTATATAATATGAAAATTATTCATTACAATTAATTTAAAGCATTCATTTAATTATTTGTTGCAAACAAAAATATTTTATACATAATATGTTTAATGAAATTAATAAACTGTATTATAATATATTTATCAAATTAAATAGTCGTTTTTACAATGAATTCAACTTTTTTAATTAGATTTTCACGATACAATGCTCTGAATTCTACCTTAAAAGCATTTGGTCCTAAAGAAACTTCAAAATAAAAAAAAGTGTTTTTGCATTATAAGATATTTGTTTGTGATTTAGAATTGATTTTTTCAACATAACTCTTAAAGTCAATGGTATTTTCCTTCTGGAATCAGTGATTTTGCATATTTGAAGTTTTGTTACTACTTTTCTTTTGTTAGGTAACCTTTCGAAAGTAGCCTTACTCTGCACCACAGGATTTTGGCTGTGTAGTGGTGGCTCCTTGTGGTGACAAAATTAACTATTTCAGGTCATAAAAGAGACCAGACAATTGCATGAGAGGGTACTGGTTATTTCATCATCCAATCTGCAACCAATTGCAAAAAACGTTCTGAATTTATCTTTTGAGTGAAAACTTATTCTCTTCTTGCTTACTCCACATTTCTACTGCCTTTATATTATGTGGTTAGCATTTGCCAGGCAATATACTTGCAGAATTTTGCTGTATCCCTGATTTTCAGTTTTGGGCCTTAGTTCATTATATTGTCTCTTTCCTGTAATTGATGTCCCACGGAAGAATCCTTGTCAAATAGAACGGGACAGAGATTGAGATCTGGAATGACTAGATAAGAGTATGGATGTACAGATTTGTAAAAAAATAGAAAGATCAGGATTCTGATATTTGAAGATGCATAATCCTGTTTCATCGCCATATTTTCAAGAATGGTGATATGAAATTTGGTTAGCTTGCTGGTAGTGTAGAACTTGTAGAGTTAAACTATTATCTTCACTAGGAGCGTAGAATGTTTGTAGCCATTGATATTCTTGGGCATTGACTTTATGTTGTTCTCTTCCTAGATCTTCCATTAAGATATCTTGAACTTATAATGTCACACCTATGAAATATTAAGAAAACAGAAGCTTGGTCAATATCTCTCTTTTTCGCGTCACTGCAGTTCCTGTTTTCTGTGTGCTGCATATATCAAACATTTTAAAAGGACAATGCTCGAATGGCGTCGTATGATCCATGTAGCCGACCCCACCTAGTGGGATAAGGCTTTGTTGTTGTTGTTGTTGTTGTAATGCTCATAGTAAAGGCTCTTCAATATGTGGGCTGCTAAAGCTGCAGTGATTTTTGAAACTCCGACACTGTAAAACTTCCATTGTGCACACGCAATCTTTGCAAAGTGCAAAAAGTTGCATAGAGAATGTTGTTAATCTTATTCGAAACTTCAGCCTTTCCCTGAAAATATTTTTAATCTTTCTGTCAAAATCTTGTGCCCTATAATATTCTTGTAAGATCTGCAAGAATATTAGATTATAAATTCCTATTTGTGTAATTCTTTCCTGACACAGTTCTCTTCTACCAGTATAGCATTCCAACCATATTTCGTCCAGCAGTACCATGCATTATCTGGTATTCATGAATGGCAAGATAAAAGTTGATGAATTTTCTGTAACACCAAGGATGAGATGTCGTATATTATAGCTGTTCCTTCTCAATCAGGAAAGAAACATGGTATTGTGCCTGCCCATTTCAACTTTCAATGTTTATCCTAGTAATTGGTTGTCTTAATTATTCTTGATATATTCGCAGAATACATCTTCAATCAAGACCTTAAAATTTCTGTCACTTCCACTAAGGGTGGTGTATCTCGTCGTCGGGATTTTTGCTTTTTGCGTATGTTATATCTGTATGAACCAGCTAACTGTCGAAAGGAAATTGATGTATCTACCATATATTACTCAAACGGGTGATATTCAGTGTGGAATCCGTGATATTCCTCCACATGAGATTACTTATGTACATTTTCCACGGCCAAAAAGTTATAGCAGGTATTCCGTTGATCCCATATCTGTTTCTTGTCCTTCTTATTTATTTTAATCTTTTAGAAATTTACTGCTGGTCCTCACAGGGAAGAATGCTCCTGCACTCCTGTACGGTTCTTCGTCATTTTATCCATGCAAAGATCTGGAAGTGGATGGTTCGAGACATTGCTAAACAGCCATCCCAATGTTAGTTCAAATGGGGAAATTTTTGATGTTTGGGAAAGACGAGTTAATATCTCATCTATTCTGAGGACGTTAGAAACTGTCTATAACTTGGAATGGTTAAGTAGTGCCTCAAAGAATAATTGCACTTCTGCAGTTGGATTTAAGTGGATGCTTAATCAGGTTTCCCATACTGTTACATACCTTATGAATCTTTCATAGATATCGCAAACTGTATTTCTTTTTATGTTGTTTCTTTGTCTTTGGAGAAAAATACTTTCTAGAGTTTCGAGTCAATATAGGTTCTAAATATGATCTATGTGTACCTTGGCCAATCAAGCTGACAAAATATGCAATCTAAGTAAAATACAAATACATAGTGGTTATTGTATCAGATGCTTGGTTGGCTGTTCACAAGTCATTATTCCAAATATATTAGCAACATCAGATAATGTAAAAGGCATCCTGCCTTCATCATTTGTATCTGTGATTAGGGGACAGAAAGATATCATTCATTTTTAGTCTTCTTAACATCATTATATTAACAATTGTTTCTGATTTAATTTTCATTAAAGAATTAAATAACTCTGGTTAGCACACTGGAAAAAAGTTGATTAATATGGAGATGGTTTTGATTGCATATATAACACAAATAATCTGCTAAGATAAATGAGACTATCCTGCCCATTTGAGAAAGACATGAAATTGTCAATGACCAATTACCACAGGTGAATGTATTATGAAAAGATCCTATAGCAGTGACAGATTTCTCACTTTTATCTTGCAAATGATGATGCTTCATGCCTTCAATGATAAGTAGTGATGAGGCAACTAGTCATAGGCTCATCAGAACAGAACCAACAAGAATGCAACTAGTCATGTAAGTTCATCATCAGCAAGGGAATTGTTAAAACTTCAAGTCATAAGGCACTAAATTAAAGTGTGTATTAAGAACTATATGCCATCAATTAGTAAGTAATCTCACTTTTCAAAATTACTGACTGTAGCCAGCTTCTCTTTATTGGAGGGAGAAGCCGTCGGAACTCATTTAAGAATTACTGGAATGTAGAATGATAATTTCTAACCATTTTTGTCCCCAGATTATTTTAATACCTGAAACCGAGTTTTTTCTGTATATCTAATATGATGTTTTGGAATTTAATGCAGAGCTTGTTTTATTTTCTTTGATGCATAACCTTTTAATCACATGATTGACAATTTTTATTTTCCTATGCAATTACATTAATGACTTGTTGCTATTGTATGTGTAGGGTGTAATGGAGTATCATGAAGAAATTCTTGAATATTTCAAGCTGAAGGGTGTTTCCATCATATTTCTTTTCCGGAGGAATCTTTTGCGTAGGCTTGTCTCTCTACTGGCTAATGATTATGATAGATATGCAAAGCAGCTAAATGGCACCCACAAATCTCATGTACACTCAAAACAAGAGGTATGCTACATGGTTCATAAGGTCACATGTTTATGGAAGTAGCAAAATACAAGCTCATTTTTTGCGAGGCAGCTCTGATGCACTGATGCACCAATTTGTTATATGAATTGTCTCAGGTCTCAATATGAGAAATCTACAAGAAACTTTTTGTTGCTAGCATATCCTTATATATTGTTCTAGAAGATTCGGAAATAATAGATAGGGAAACCATATTCTCCTATACATGCAATAGAAGAATAGAACGGCTAGAACATATTGGGTTTTGTTCACAGAAATTTTTGGCAACTCATTTTCCATCATGAAATATTGTATTATTCCCCTAGGCGTTGAGTTTCAAAGAAATTCTTCTAACTAATGAATTTGTTGGTTGTTATTTGCCGAATGTCTTATAGAATCTTTTTGACTAAATATTTTTTGCTTAATCCTGTACTCTGTAGGCTGAGGTTCTTGCACAATTCAGACCTTCAATTAATGTTGCAGTGCTGTTATCCAATTTGAGCCATGCTGAAAGGACAATTGCAAACTGCTTGCAGTTCTTCAGTAGCACACGACACATAATACTGTACTATGAAGATATAAACAACAATCAAAATGTAAACTAAAGCGAAATCTCCCTTCGGCTTTCTGATGTTGCAATGATATCTGTTAACAAACATACATATCTTTTGATGCAGGCTTTATATCATGTACAAGACTTTCTCAGAGTTCCTAAAAGGAAGTTAATAAGCCGCCAAGTGAAAATTCACACGAAGCCTACTTCTGAGCAAATTAAGAACTGGGAAGATGTATTCAAGACGCTAAATGGCACACAATATGAGCATTTTCTTCATCGTGCTGATTATGATAGGTGATATTCAATTACTATTTCTGATTATTTCGTAGGTAAGGCTCAGCAAGTCTGTCATCCTATCGGAAGGATGATATTTTCATAAAGCCATTTTGACATGTAGAAATATAAAGCCATTTTGTGTGTAATATAATTTTGACATGATGGAAAGAAAAAAAATTCTGTGCACTTCTAGTTGTTTGATTGAAATCAATATCCAGTTTATCTTACTTTTGAGATCGTGTGCGGCTTAATTAATGGTGTTGAGAAAAAAAAAATTCCAAAGTGGATGATACCGTGAGGTGTTCATTTTTTTTTCATTTGGGCGTTCAAGATTATCTTGTGCTTGAAGATAAGAAGATATCTTAAGGCACGAAAGTTTTAGGAGAATGAACTTTATATAAGAACACTGAATGTAAGGATTTTGTCAGAAGTATTATATTTCTGAATGTTAGAATTCAGTACATAGGATAATAGAGTAAACAAACACTATGGATGGAAGTTCTGAAGGTTATTAAATTAAAATAAAATGGATTTACTAAAATCCAGAAGAAAGAAATGATGTGGTGGATGTAGAATCCAACTCTTAATAAATGCAGTGCAGACATCCACTGATTTAACAAAGTAACGGGGGAACATATGCCCATCTTAATCAGTCACAACTTTGAGCAAATTTGAACACCTTTTTCTTTCTCGTGTTTATTCTACTTGGCCCTGCCCAATGGAGCAGGAAGATGGAATCCCGAGTTCTTGATCCAACTCCTCCATGGAATGTGTCTGGTGCCAGAGATCCAAAGGTTTGGATATCCTGTTTTTAACTTTTTCAAGTGCCAAGTTAGGTGCAACTTTGCACCATGAAAGCCTCATGAAATTAGGCTTCTAGCTTGATGAAGCTCCTGCTCATTACACGTGCAGTGTAATGTATACATTCTTAGCGTTATGTATGTCTTTCTTCTGCTTCTGCCATTTGCAACGGATTAGAGAACAACATGACTTCATTTTCATGGTTTGATTGCAAGCATTAACGTGCTATCTCATTTTAGCTAATATTAACGTGTTATCTCTAATTTTGTATGAAAACTCTCCATATAAAAATGCTTCTTTTGGACTTGCATAGTTCAATTAAGAATGAATCTCATTAAATCTTTATGATTATTTTATCTCAATGGCTAAGCATTCACCGCTACAGTCTTTATTCTTTGTGCTTATCTTAACTCAGTCATATAATAAGCAAGAAGAAAAAGGCAGAAGTGTTTCCGGGGTTGCTTGTACTTTTTTCTTTCCAAGATTCCACTCCATTTCAATGTTGTCGCCTCTTCATTAGTCTTAAGAAACAGCTTAAACTCAAACGACATAGTAATCCTTTTTTTTTCTAACACTCATATTTTAATCACAAGCTTCATAGAGTTTGAAAACCATAATCTTCGATGCTCTCTCTAGAAAAGTTATGGTAACCTTAATTTATGAATTACATGAATGATTTTACCATAGTCATTAACCTCACGCAAGATTCCATGGCACCATAATATTATGCAGTGGCAACTATATATTAGGTGGGGAACAAGAACCACACTTTATTACTGTCAATTGACGTCCACGTTGTCCATTTAAAAGCCCAGCTTTGGGTACTCAATCATTTTCATTTTAATGTTTTCATTTAATTCCTGATCTTATCTTAGGCCGAACTTTCTAATCAAGAGATAAGACTAAATCTAATATTAAACTCCAGTAAGTTAACTTCTTAAAAGTAAAATTGATATCTCATGTTATGAACTCAGTGCATGTGACAAGTAACTCTCAATGGCTAATCAAGCATGGTTGGTACAACGTTGGATGCTTGTAATATCATATTCGAATCCCAAAGTCACTATTTTAATTATGATTTATTTATATCGCTCCCGTTCGAACATCGAATTAGTCAGATGTTAGTAACCCTGCAGACGATCTTGACCGAAAAAAGAAATTCTCAATTGCTAATCACAAGCTAAATGAGAAGTGAATCTTTAGAACACGCTATGCTCTAGAGTTTAGATGGTGCCTAGTTACTGTTCATGAGTGCATGAATCATTCATTTCTTGACACTGGGGGCTGCTACTGATTAGTGATGGTGCAATGGAAGTTGTGACCAACTGAGACTATGTTATCATTCATAGGCATGACATCCTTGTGACTTTATGATGCTGTGCAGCGCAATCAAATTGAAGTGGCAATTTGTTTAAGAAGAACATGCGGCTGGAACGAAGGCTTCTTTCTCACTCATTGATGCTGCATCTGTATGCTGCACAGGGACGCCTTCCTCACCTTTTTTTGAGTTTGATAGATTCAAGACTCCTATAGAAAATTAGATTAGTGGCATTAGATGTAAAGCATACAGGAGAAAGTTTTGTCATCCTCTTATGTCAGCTCATCAGAAAACAATTAGTACGTTAATAATTCTGTATCTGCTTATAATATTCAACGCAACAAGCGATTACCAATCTTGAGCAGATACATCAGAAGCACTAACGTGATCTAATTTGAACTGTCCTGGAAAACTAAACACCAAGTTAGCAATCTGAATTCTGAACTCCAGAGCCATATTTTCTCCCCAAAAAAAAAGAATCATAGCGTTTAATTTTTTTTCTGTGATTAAGTAGGTTGGAGGGAATAATGTAACCTTTAGGTTCAAACACTTCTTTTTCGCATACTTTTTCTGGGTACTGTTGTTCTCCTGGAATTCGTAGGTTGGTTGATCAATTGAGCTTTACAGCTTAAGTATTGAAGAAAATGAACATTGTTAAATAGGCAGACTCAATGATGCTTGCTAATCAAAGAAGGCATTCCTGAAAAGATTATGCCTTTTTCTTCTTCTTCAAAAAGCTGTTAGTATATGATTAAAAATTGATATATTGTGTTTTGGAGCACTTACCAATGGCAATGTTGGATCTTTTAGGCTTTTGACTGTAAAGCTAAAGGAACCGAATGGCTACATGATTAAACATAAAGATTCAATCTCTGAGGCATCATGGTGCATGAATCTTTGACCGTAGCATTTGAATCTTTCTTCTTTACAGACATATGATGAGAAAAAAACTAGTGTCAATGGCATAGTACATGCAAGCATCCTTTTAGCATGAAGAGAAAGCCACCAAAATGGCTTTGATGTTTCGTTGTGGAGCGAAGGACAACGCATAGATGATTAATTAGCAGATGCATTGGGTGAAGAAGAAGACAGTGGGAGGTAAAGGAGGGTCTTTTGGGGGCTTTTTATAGATCATCAGAAGACAAGTAGCGAGTGATGCATCTGATGGCTATTATAGTGTCCGAAGAATGCGTTATCAGTAGGTATCTTTAGTCTGAGAAAGCATTTTTGCATTAAAGAAAGGAAGAAGAGTTCAGACAACAATTTCTTGCTTCACTGAAAGCAGAAGGGGAAGCCAAAAAGATTCACTTTAATAAGCTTGATTTGATTTAAAGTTGGCATTATGCACGAGGCCATGCAACAATGGAGAAGGCCTAATAATTGCACTAAGCACCGGAGAATGCAGTATCAATGTAGTCGGCAAAATGGAGTTAATTTGCATTGATTGGTTCCATGAAGTCCCAATTTTGCACCAACACTGCAGCACAGACTAGGATTGATTTATGTGCTCTATGAATCACAAATAACCAGCACTATGTCATGTCACTTGAATTTTTCTGAAACATATATTTTCCCTCGATTACATATATTGAACTTTTCTGAAACTTATATTGATTTTTTTTCTGAAACAGTTCTTTATTCCCTCTCTTACATCATTTATACCTTGTTCGATCAACTTGAGATGTATTCCTGCCAATCTCCACTTCTTGCTGCTTCATGCTTGTCATTGTCATGATAATTCCAAATTGTACCCCTTTAATTAATTACATATGCATCCAACACAACACCTGAGGAGCCAAAAGAGGAGCAAATGACACGAAGAAAAGGTGCAAGAAGTGCCTTTTAACTATGGCATTTCAGGAAGGAAACACAGCATCCACCCACCCCTCACTCATCATTTTCCATCTTGCTTTTAGTTAATTAGCTCAAAACCAGTGTGGAATCTGCAATTCCAAATATACTGCATCAATGTGGCAGACTCGCGACCACCAGCATCGCGACACATAAGCATTTTGGCTCCTATACAACATAGTGGTGTGCTTCCATGGAATTCCACTAGGTTCTCCACTATTCCCCTCCTCCAAAGAGTCCCATCTCCTTTTCATTCCCTGAAGGACACCATGTCTTCTAATGGACACGATCACAACAACAATTTTTTTTTACAGAGGCAGTAACCTCAGTCTACTCATGGTCGTGCTTTCGGTTGTGTTATTGGCCGATCAATGACTGACCGGCGATTTTTGTCTGTCACAAGTTATCAGCGCCAAAAAGGTAATGTCGGCCATGGTTGAAGGGACTCGATGGACATGCATTTGTTTCTGAGTGTTTGCCAAGTGCTTGCTAGTTCAGATATGAGTATTGGACAAAAAAAACTCTGCTCATCGATTGATCAATTGGATCATCTGATCGTCACTGTCGATACCATGTCGACCCAATAAATACTACGAACAACAAATGGAGAGTACATGCATCCAGATGAACTTGAGCGCGCAGTTAATGGATGCATTATACTCAAAGGCTCAGACTTTGAGATGTATATTTCAGAAGTGCATATCTGAACAGGTATCAGACAGTTAGTCGTTGCTTCCCCACATTACATGACATAAGTCCGATTGATCACTCAATCAGATGCAGACCAACTACATCATGAGTGTGTGTGAGAGAGAGAGAGAGATCAATGATTGCATGAAATCGATGTTAGATAGTTCCATTTCTCTATTCAGTCTGATAATTGTGGTCGTCAAAATATCAACTCCAGGGAGGCAATTAGATATTAATTTGCGTACCCCAGACTCAGAAAAGCTGGTCAAATGATCAGCATGAAGTGGAACTAATTATTATATTATATAATAAAGTAGAAGTAGAAAACAAAAGCTAGCTAATAATGATCATTTGTATTGATCTAACAAAGTTGGAGAACTATACATGATTTGAAGCAAAGGCATCATTAAATAATGGAATGCTGGCCGCATGCATGCTTTAGGAATAATGTCGGCCAGACAAGGCATCACTGGAGATCACACACAAATCATTCGGCCGTGAGACCTTTCCCTCTTCACCGTGTCCTTCGATCGATCTGCACGTGTACTGCCGCTATCTGCTTAATCAAATCTATTACCCCATGTCCAAATCTAATTAACCTGAATTTCTTAATTTATAATTAAAACAACCATTTCATATACATAAGAAAGTATTAAAGTGGATTGACAGTTGAATTGCATGTCACTTGTGTTGGTGTATTGGAGGAGAATCTAAGTACCCAATTCTGACTTTGCCTGTTAATATTCCAGTTGGGAACCTTCGTGTTAGCAACATGATGCTGCTCCTGATGCCTGCAGGAAAATTACATCGCAACTGATTTGGTGAATCCAGCTGCAAAATCAAGTTGCCTCTCCATGCATGATTCTGCAATCAGTCCCCAAGCAGACAGCCAAGTAGACAGTGAGCCACCAAGACAACAACGTCGTGGCACAAAATTAGCCATCTCCTACGTACGTCCAACTGACACTGGGAATTTTCCTTTTTCATGTATTGGACTTGTTCCTTTCATTGCACAAATTAAATTATTCGGCATCTAGGAATGCCTGTGCACAGATCACACTCACGTTATATAGACATTCTTCCCATACTATGTGGGGGAACTATATAAAGTGAGCCATCATGCAGTTGCAAATTATATAACTGGATTTTGAGCATGCATATCGTGAGCTTAATTATCTGAGAACCAAAAGAAAAGATGAAGTAATAAGTAAGCAGGATCTAGTGATCGATTTGATTAGTACGTACCACTTATGGCTGTCATGTGTGATCGATTGACCTTGTGATGCGTGCATGCATGCATTCACTCATGCCGAGGGATTCTGGCAGAAGAAGTTGACAGCCGCCATGGATTCGATTTATTATGCTTCTTCGTTATCAAGTTTCGTATCTTAATTTGTTGCGGATTCTGTTCGATCTCGTAGGGGGTCCAAACCCCCGGAAAAGAACGTTTAAGGTACTAAAGATATGTTCTCGCACACGTATTAGATTCAAGTGCACAAGTGATTTTAATCTAAGCGATCACTGTTCACGTTACATAAGATTCCGGAACCTTATATTTTTTCACTCTTCTTTCTCCTCTTTATTTAATTAAAGTGAAGAATTAAGTCGAATTGCATAAATGAGGTCATATAACCCTCATTTTTTTTTCTATTAACTGGTGCAGTAGATTCTTTCGGGTTATAATTAAGAAAGATATCACATAAGTTCTATACATATATATAACACAGTCTCGTGATTTGACCTCTTAGTTGACCATATGTAATGTGATATAAGCTAAGTTAAAGGAGATATCTAAAAAGCGATGGTAAAATCCAAAAGAACGAATGAAGAATCCAATTACAAGTAGGTACGTCAGGAGGATCTTATAGGGCAGAAAAAATAGTTAGACATATATGCCATCTTGAACAAATGACGAATATAAAGATATCCAAAGGGAAGGCCATTTGCAACTGAGAATATTTAGACAGAGATTACCAAAATGTGATCTCTCCGTGCATGAAACAAATCTCAAAGTTATATGTGCCATAATCTGATACAAAGTACGTATGAGGCCACCAGAAAGCTGATGCCTTAGTTTCTTATATGGAAGAAATAATGTCGATAATTATTTATATTTTGGTCCTGACATCATCACAGTTATGGTGCAACAGCATCTCAACACGTGTACCTCAGAATCTAACCTACCAATGCAGCAAGAAAAAGTAATATGCCCACATAAAACATTAGGCAAGAAACTTATCCACTCCACATGATCACCAAAGGAAAACATTAATCCAAATCCAGTGCATGGATCGATTGCTGGCACCACAAGCAATAATCTCAGTCCCCATCAGCTGAATCAATGGCTGCCCGACGTCTCCGGCAGCAATTTTCCGTTCGTTCGATCGGCTTTACGGACGTCGACAACAATCATCTGACTGACTGATAGCCTACCGGCCGGACGTGCTGCCGGAAGCATGACCCACCAGAAACCCTCGCCAGGGCAATAATTCTTGCATCAGCGAGCACCTTGGTGTGCATGCTGCATGGTGGACTCTCACATCCTTCGCCACTAGCACTTGGTGAGTGCATGCCATGCCCTCCCCCTACCCCTCCCCCACCCCCTTCTCATGAAAAACTTCCCCCATACACTCTCCCTCCTTCCAATTGCTGCGACGTTGGAGGCAACCCAAATGGGCCCCATGCCCAAATTGGATAGCAGTCTCTCTCTCTCTCTCTCTCTCTCTCTCTCTCTCTCTCTCTCTCTCTCTCTCTCTCTCTCTCTCTCTCTCTCTCTCTCTCTCTCTCTCTCTCTCTCTCTCTCTCTCTCTCTCTCTCTCTCCCTCTCCCCACCCTCCCTCCCCTCCCTCCCTAGTCCCTCCCCTAATGCAACTGGGTCATGGTGGAATATTCACTTCGTTCTTGTATGCCTTGCCATATGCTTCAAGCGTTTATAAATACCCGCCAATGTGCTTGCATTGCTCCTTAGAGGAGAGAACACACAAGAGGTCTTGGATGCCTTGGGTTCTTCCTCCCCTCCCTCTCTCGCTCCAAAGTCATTGATCCTTCTCTTTGATCTGCAACTACTCCTAGTGGTATAATTACCTATCAGACGTACAGCACACAATTAACATATCTAGTTCGATCGATCCACATGGAGATCCAAGGAGAAAGTTGTAGCAAGTTCTTCCAGAAGTGCAAGCCCTACGTGGCCATGATATCCCTCCAGTTCGGCTACGCCGGCATGAACATAATTACCAAGGTCTCCCTCAACCACGGCATGAGCCACTACGTCCTCGTCGTCTACCGCCACGCCTTCGCCACCCTCTCCATCGCCCCCTTCGCCATAGTCCTCGAGAGGTATATTCAGCTACTGAGCAATATATATAATTAAGATCAAGCAGCGTTAATTCATATATATGATTAATTCATTCCTGCTGAGTGTTGCATGACATGCCATGATCTTTGTCGTTGCAGAAAAGTGCGACCCAGGATGACGTTCACTAACTTCATGCAGATATTTGTCCTGGCACTGCTGGGGTTAGTGTTCAGTTTTCTCATTTGTGCACGCATGCATGCTTCAGAATCTGTGCAGCATTACATATATGGTTCCAGTGTCCGATCGATCTTACCATAATTTGTTCAATTCTGTATATATATAGGCCGGTCATAGACCAGAACTTCTACTACGCCGGATTAAAGTTCACATCGCCGACGTTCTCCTGTGCAATGAGCAACATGCTGCCTGCTATGACCTTTGTTCTGGCAGTATTATGCAGGTAACTAATTAATTAGGTGCTTCATAGAGATCTGGTGACACTTCTGTAGCTAGCCTACTTTGCATGGATCTAATTAACAGCACATATATATGCATAATGATGCAGGATGGAGAAGGTGCACATAAAGAAGTTGAGATGCCAAGCCAAGGTGGTGGGCACTCTGGTGACGGTGGCCGGGGCTATGCTGATGACCTTGTACAAGGGACCTATCATGGAGATGGCGTGGAGCAGGAGTGTCCACGCCAACCAAACTGCCAATGCCACCGCAGGATCCGCAGACAAGGACTGGGTCATGGGTTGCATCTTCCTTATCGTGGCAACCTTTGCTTGGGCTTCGCTCTTCGTGCTCCAGGTATATATATATAAGTATATAATATATGAAAAAGTTTAAGCATAAAAATAGATCTCAGTATCAGTAGCTAAGGCATTATGTTCTTCGATCGTGGAGCTTTGTATAAACTCATTGTTTACTGATTGGAGTATACATGTTTGATGCCGTAATTGACAGGCGGCCACCATGAAAAGATATGATGCCCCGCTCACCCTCACCACACTGATCTGCTTCGTGGGCACCCTGCAAGCCATTGCTGTCACCTTGGTCATGGAGCACAAGCCTTCTGTCTGGAGGATCGGCTTTGACATGAACCTCCTCGCAGCTGCCTATGCGGTTAGCCTCTCTCTCTCTCTCTCTCTCTCTCTCTCTCTCTCTCTCTCTCTCTCTCTCTCTCTCGTCCGTCATGTAAGATTCTGAATTTGGATAATGTATGCAGGGTATTGTGACATCTAGCATTGCCTACTACGTGCAAGGGCTTGTGATACAGGACAAAGGACCCGTCTTCGCTTCTGCCTTTAGCCCTCTGATGATGATTATAGTGGCCATCATGGGTTCATTCATCCTTGCAGAGAAGATCTATTTGGGAGGGTAAGAACCACGATCTGTATATTCTGACAAAAAAAATCTGCTCCTACAACTCTGAGCTAAAAACCTGGTCTTTCTTGGATGCAGCGTGATCGGAGCTGTCCTTATAGTGTTCGGTCTCTACTCGGTCCTTTGGGGCAAGCACAAGGAGAACAAAGAGAGGGAGATGGAAGCCACGGAGATCCCAGTAGCAGTAAAAGGCTTGGAAGGTGGAAATGGGCAGCTCGTGGAGATCATAGAACTGGATGAGGTTCAGCTGGAGAAGGCCAAGGCCAACAACAAGTTGATTTCCCCTCTTGATCAGGCAGTCATTGCTGTCAGTGTCCCTGTTGCAGAGGTCTCCATGAAGGCCAACAAGGAGGAGGAGCCGTAGGAGCCGGAGTTGGTACGGAAAGGGAGAAGGATGGGGGAGAGAGGGGGAGAGTTTAGGGGGGCATATGATGGGTACAGTGGAGTAGGGAGGAGGGGCTTTTTTGTCTTTCACCTTCCTTTTTTCCCTTTTCTTGTTTCTTTTTTTTCTCTTCTTCTAGTCTTATATATGTCTCTTTCTACCTGCATGATGTAGTAAGACGCTGCATGTAACGTAACGTGAAGTTTGCAGTTTGGAAGAAATGCCAATAGAGATCATAATCTCTTCCTTCAAACAGGATCTTGTATTAATATTGTCTATGTTTACCATTTTACTATTCCTTTCTCTATAGTGATGTATGATGACATATAGTGACAGGTTTGGGAGCTTGCCTTTGACATGCAGATATATAATAGAGAATTGGTGCTTTCTTTAGGAAGAGGTCTGAAAGTTAAAATGCAAAAAACAAAGTCCTGATTTCACTTATGAGTAAAGTGATAAAATTTATTCAGATATGGCTCAGATCTTGGCATATGCCTCCGCAGATATATCACTAGTATTCTGATTATAAAACGTGGACTTGGCCTCATATAATTAATGCTCCAAAGCATAGTTCCCCTTTTGTAGCAAAAGCTCCAAAACATCCCTACCGTCCTGTAATTTAAGGAATGATCAGTGTACTAATTAATTAAGGCAACTTTTTTCTGTCTTAAAATCAAAACTGCCTTCTAATCATGTTAGATAGCTGGATGCATGCAAAACAGTACTGCATGAAGCTTCTGCTTCAACCCAACTAATTCAAAAAGTTAGATAAATCTCTACCAGACCAATTTGAAGATTACAGTGACAAAGTTTTGCATTCGCCTAACAAATATGCTTTATCTTCAGATTTTGTTAAGTTGTTTATTGTTAATAAAGCTGATATCAATCCTGCTAAAATAGTCAAATTGGCTTCTTGATCAGTGAATAAACAACTACAGGCAGACTAGATGTGTTTTTCCAGATGGTTTCTTTTAGCATATTACTTGATTATTGTTATAATAAAGTTTGCTGTCTTTCTGTGAACCATCTAGCATCCTCTTTGTAGCTCCATCATTTCAATACAAAATTTAGTTGCGAAAGCCTACAGCACCAGGAAACTACATGTTGTAAGGATTCCGATATCTGAGATGGACAGAAACTGTCGTATCGATTTGCATATAAAATTAAACTAAATGCCTCTTAAAGGACTCGCTGGAGGAACCTTGCAGCTTTCTAGCTGTTTCATGCTTGTTTATGGTGTCAAAAAAACTTTTGCCGGGGCAACAGAAGTAGCACCAGGACACCTTTATCTAAGAAGGAAAGGAATGGATAATCATTCAGACAGATTACATACGTCACGAAGAAGTTATTCACATCTCAAATCATTACAAGATTTAGCATGATGATGAATGACCTTGAATTTTGACAATTTTCCCAGAACTAGTAGTTAAAGGCAACTTACGATCTAGTGGATGCAGAATAATAAGATATAGTTCCAACCAGAAATAAGATGGATAAAAGAAACAAAAAAATTGATATTTTCAATACATCAGTATGGGATTTCTAAAACTACTGAACCAGGCGAACAAAAGGTGATTGGGGAATAACATGCGAAAGGCGAAAGATTAAGAAAGTCGCAGATGAGATTTGTATCAGCTCAAGCAAGAGTCAGCTTTTGAGCTCAAATACATGCTCGATTCTAGAATTCCATTTTTTTTCCCCTTCTGAACATATAATAAATTTGCAACTTGCAACACCAAAAGAAAAAGGCTTTGTTGTTGTTGCAACACCAAAAGAAAAGGTTCATTGGTGGGAAGGAGAATATATATAAACATGCTACATGTCCCCACTCCTGGACTCCCAAATGCTTTCGTTACATTCTACATTCCAAACAATGTTCTGATTGAGATATGTTCCTGGGGCCTTTTCATGTGTTGGAGTCCCTATTGGATCACACTGAATTTTCGTGGCTTGTCAATTCAGCTGAGTGATGCATGCACAGAGTCATGCAGAAAATTGGCATCATTTGCTTTTGCCTTTGATTACATCAGTCAGTGTAATCTACTTCTGTGATCTTAATTGGCTCTACATTATCATTAAATTCACCTATATAATATAACTTTATAGGAATGTATGAGGTGGTAGTGATACTTGAATGTCCAGTTCTTCCAGGATTTGACACAAATTAATATAAGCATCAATTCCCTGACAAAAATAAATGTCATCATCATAGAGATCGGCATATGATTCAGGAAAAATTCATGAACTTTTTTTAGCTTAGCCGATGAATCCAACTATCTGTGATCCAGTGCAAACTCACGAGAGATGAAACTATCAAAGTAATGATCATAAGGATATCACAAACGCTTAACACTCTCTGTTACATACTGAACAGCACAATAAGTCACCTCTCATTCTGTTTTCCCTGTTTCAAAAAGTTTGTTTCAAGAATGATAGATCGACTTCTTATTAGATTTCCTGAAAGGCATTTTCTTCAATGAATAAATTCCAAGAATGTTGGGAAAATATAAGACAGATGCATCTCATACAAGGATAAACAGTTTCGAATGCTACATCAGATTGTTCTTATCAAAATCATATCACTTTTTTCAGAAATGCAATGTGTTTGTTCCTGTTGTAAAAAAAAGACCACAGCCAAATCCACTATCCTGTCACGACGACACGTTCTAGTTTCACATTTCTTGAACACCAAACACGAATCCATGTTTGAGCACCGTAAGTTGATTTGGACTTCACAAATTTCTTGCACGATTTTCCACAGTAAAAGTTTTGTTCTGCTTGATCTCTGATGCCATGATGATTTCATACTGGAAATTTTCATTTCCAGATTCCGCTTCCAAGATAACTACGAGTAAATGTGCAATGTGCACCTGATATGATGGGCGAGAGCTTTCGCAAAAAGGATATATAAGGAGCCAATTAGACATCTTTGCAGTGCAAATGACATGGCACATTACAAAATATTCTTGCGCCTTGTTGTGAACTGAGGTCATCTTGATCGAGTTAGATACATTATGTTCCCCAACAATGGATAATGTTGATTGCAGAAAGAAGAATCAAACCATCTGCTATGTGATGCGAAAGAAAAAGAAAAAAAAAATCAATCTTACGATGCCATTTCTTTGCCAAACACTTATCTCCTGGGAACGGTGGCCATCCTTCAGCTACGTCATATTAAGAACAAGTTTGGAAAATTTTAATTTATCAGCAATCACATGGATGTATTAAAGATCGATTCTTTAGCTTTTATTATACAAAGCTAATGGAACTTTGGAGGGGGAGAAAATAAGTTAATGGTATGACATCAAAGACAGAGATTGTTAAATGGGCACTAAAATGCGGAGAACAGACCTCCAAATTCTGGTCTTTCCGTCATCTGCTCCAACTTTCCGACAAGGAATTGAACATTTGGTAGTGGTTGAAGGTAAAAACCTCTGAAAATATTGATGGAAGGTGTCGACCAAACCAGAGATGTCTCTTAACTCTAAATGGATGTCACAGTCCAAAATAAAATCCCACTTACCTGAGATTAATGGAGAAAGAGAAAGCAAAAAAGAAGAATATAACGGTCATTTCCTATTCTTGTGCTCTTTTTTGAAGGACATTTTACCCTCTGTTTTCCCTTCATTATAAAATTCATTTCATTCGTTCTCTTTTCCTTCTCTTAACTTTCTTTCACCTTCAACCAAAACCCTTAATTAGCTAATAGATTTATGCATACAACAGCAATCCAACTGATAAGAAACAGCTTATAAATCAAAACATAAAGGTCTTAGCTTGGATTTTTTATATCTCGGTTATAAGTGATTTAGATTCAGTCATTTAATCATTCGTTTGTTCTATCAGTCTCATACTATTTTATTTTACTAAATTTCTTTTCTTTTTTTCTTTAAAGAAACGATCAGCCCCTAAACATTCTATCCAAACTTCTCACTTTAGTCCCTAAATATTCATCTTGAATGTAGGTCGTAAGAACTTTGGATAGAAGTTCATTTCAGTACAAAAACTACTCAAACTTGAAAAAAAGGAAACATAGTTTGTTTAGACGTTAATTTCTAACTTCCTAAACATTCAAGATCCTAAAGTGAAGTTTTTGTGTTGAAATTAACTTCTATCCGAAGTTCTTACGACCTACAAAATTATAAATGGAAAATTCAACTTGTTCACAAGTAAGGACTGAAAAGTTAACTACTTGTTCAAATCATTTCAGGGAAAATTGTGTCGACATATTTTTTTTCTATTATTAATGTGTCGACATATGAAACCCCACATAATTGGAGCATGCATAATCCTCTGCGTCAACTCTCCTCAAACACCTCTCAGACAATGAAACATGTCTATGTAGGAAAAGGATATGACAGAAGCTATGTGTTGTTCATATCAAGCCCCTTTTTTACATAAATAGTGCTCACTGTAGTGCTATATAATTTCATCAATTTTTTTTCCTCTTTCTCCTTGTTCCATTTCCCTGTCAATGGTGCACGAGTAGCACTCCTGCCCTTTTTTTCTTTTTTTGAGCAGCACTCATTCTACTCCCTAATGTTTGATTACGTAATCGAAAGGAGCACTGGCTATAAGTTCTCCACATCACGTAGTGCAGTGCTTTGTCTGTGCTTTGCTAACACTACTACTACTGCTACTTTGGAAAGCTTACAGCCACCACCATGAGAAAAATCAATAGATAAATTTAAGGATGAGTTGCAGGTGTGTGTGTGGCCTGGATCCTAATAGTTGTCCTCCTCTATGGGAGTCTGTGGCAGCCAATAATACAATAATGGTGTCCCCAAAGTTTGGACTGTTCATGCACCGTCAGTCTCTTTTCTTTGCTTGCCAACTTCCTGCAGAATGGTGTCCCAAAGTTCTGGTAACTGTTCAGTGTTCACTGCCCAAAATGATTGCACAATGCACTAAGACAGAGCACTATAGACAATATTTACAATTTAAATATAATGAAATAAAAAGGAAACCTCCCTTCCTTTTTCATCTCTTTCCTGGACAATAAGGTTGTGATGTTATTGTACATAGTTTGACTTGAAAATCTAAGTTTTATTTGTACTATATTTAAGTCTCCTTTGTCACATCCCACATTGAAATGGGCCTTAAATAAAGGCCCGTTCAAGGATGCTAAAAGAAATAAGAAACAGTGCACAAGTATAATTGATCACACACAAAATGCAGCTTCAACAAAGGAGACGAGATTGCAATCAGTACTATATCTGTACTGCATGTCACAAGTTTTCCTTTTCTTGAGAAACATAGGTATTGATGTTATGCATGGAAGAATCCTGAAAGTTGGAGCTCTACCCAGCATAAAGATTTGCGAAGCCATGTTTGAAATAAACAGCTACAATCAGGGATGCCCAATTGTTTCTTTTTAAGGCATACAATCTTCCTTTTGGAGAGCAACATAGTTCACAGGTGTTACTGCATTTTTTCTTCCAATTTCCTTTTTGCCCTTACCTGATGACAGACCTCCATGTCTTTCTAATAGTGCTGAACCACGCCGATTAATGGGAGTCCCGCCCACGTTAACATTTGAGCTCTGTCCCAATGGCTTCCTCGCAGGAATTTGCCTCATTGGACTTGGTTTAGCTCCAAAAATAGCTTCCTGCTCCACAGCAAACTGTTCTTGCAGCTTCCTCTGCTCCTGCATAAAATCAAAAACCAAAGAGTTGGCATATCATCATCGATCATTTGTCAGCAATAAAGTTGATGTATCCACTTGGAGAAGCCATGAAATGTATGTCCAATCTAATTCCTCAAAGTGATGTTGTGAGCATGAAATGTTGACAAATTTAATACGAAAAGTGAAAATATGGATAGGAAAGTCATAATTCACGTACATTTCTAATGAAGAAAATACAACTTCATAAGTACCCTCAAAGTTCAAAGGGGTGAGAACACTACACCTACGCATTCAGAAATTTTGAGAACATAACAGAATAAGAAAGAACTTGTTAAATTTAGACTGCAATACAGAAACTGGCAGAAGTTCTACTTCAACATTCCGTGCCAAAAAAAAAAAAAGAAAGAAACTTTGTAGCATATTATATAACAAGATGACTAATAGACAACCGCATATGTAAAAATTTAACAATTTATTCATGTCCCAGATGTAACAATAACATATACAACAGGACTTTCTACATTCAGCCATAGGAGAATATCGATGAAGTTATTTTATCCTTCTCGGAAGTGGTGTTATGCATGGTTCCGTGAAAATAGACAATCAATCTTTGCACTAATGGAACTTTAGGTGTAGAGAGATTAGGTACATCAAAATAAAACACCCAAAGTCAAAGACATGTTTCGTAAGATAGAAAGACCTGTTCTATATAAATGCGTTAGAAAAATTACTCGAAAACGTCGTTTCTCATCTTCTCTTTGATGCCTCAGCTTAGTATATTCATTCAAGGTCTCCAATAGCCGAACCTGAAACCACAATAAAAGTGTAGGAATATGTTGCAAATACAACTTAAATAAGACAAGCAATAATCTGAGAAATTTACACCGATAGGCTTTATGCACTGCAATTTACCTTGTCATACATAAAAGGAATTCCTTTCTCTTTCTCCCACGCTTTAACCTTCACACTGAGATTCTCCACCAAAGCTGATTGATGGCGACCCATCAGTTACAATTTTTTGAGAAAGTATCAAAATCAACCACTGATTTTTTTGCAGATGGAACATATAATACCTTAAGAGAAACTCTTTGTTGATTGAACAACAAATTCATCATCAGCTAATTTATTTTCATATTTAGCTTACTTTTATACTAGCATTCCTGACCAATTTATTGGTGACTTTAGTATCTGATTTACTTATTTTTCAATCGACACCTATAAACACTCCTGCTGTCTTTTTCCAACCTTTCTATGCATCATCAAATGCAGAATAGTAACCCCTATTTGTTATTCATGAGTTGACTTAAGCATAGTCTTTACTGCATGTATCTTGAAATAATTCCTACAAAAACAGCGGAACTCTATCTCATAATGGAGAAGTAAATGTCAGAAGTTGAAGCTAGATTATTTTCCAGAAAGGAAATAAAGGTTATATTAAATAAAAGTGTATTAGGTTATTTTGAACAATGAACAATGGTTGGAAAGGGAAAAAGACTGCAAGCTCACAGGGTATTTTATTGACTAGAATTCGAGCTTTTTCAGCACGTTTAAGGTTCTTGTGTACTCCACGTCCAGCACTGTAGCGGTTCTGATCCTGTTCAAAATCACAAACTGAGGGGTCACCTACAACAGAATAAAAATGGCAATTTGAAAAGTATCCAAACTAAACTTATAGTGGAATGACTCTCAATTAAAATATATCCCAGAAAAAATATTAAGATGTTCTAGAAGATAAATAGGCAATAAAGAAACAAAAAAAAGAGATACTTTCAAAGAAGATGAGGTTTTCCTTCTGTAACAAAAAATTCATAGAAATATTGACTCCAGCTTCAAATAGTGTTACTATTCAGGATACAATGCCTTTCCAAAAAAAATCCAGGGAAAAATGTGACAGGTGTATCAAATATGCAGTTTATAGCTATCCAAAGATGCAAAAGAAAAAAAAAACTTTACCAGAAGCTTGGTTTTATGAATCAGAAGTAGAAAGCAGCAATGTAAGTGTATGAAAGTAATAAGAAGATACTACTTTCAAGTGTCATTTCTGAAAACATTTTGGCTCCAAAACTATCAGAACAATAAAAATTTGAAATGTGAGAGGAAAGGATAAATTATGTCAAAGAATAGCCTTCAAAAGAATAATTAAAAGAGAACCTGATATAATTATATATTATGAAATCAGGGAATGAAGTTACTTTTCTCACTAATAAAAATGCACATTTTTTATCAAAAAGAAAAATGACACATTCTTCAAAAAAAAACAATACACATTGTTCAATCCTGTTATTTTCCTTTTTTCTTATTGCCAACTAAAGAACATATATGCAAATAAATGTGATGAAGAAACTAAGTGATCAGATTTTTGTTACCCTCTCATAATCATCAAGCCAGCTCTCCTCCTCAGATGCAAATGTCCATTTCTCAACCTTCTCCAGAATCTCTTTTCTGCCTAAAGCTTGTTCTTTGGCCTCTATAATCTGACTATCCATACTTGAAAGTAGCTCAGAGAGATCAACTTTTCCTGAAACAAATATTTTCTAAGTGAAAATGTTCTTGTCATATGAAAGCATTGTGACCATTGTCATTATATTGCACAAGGATTTTACATAAGAAACACTAGTTAGTTAATAAAGAAAAACATGCATCAAATAAACAAGATAAGTGACTTCAGTATTCTTTGGTAGGTTGTCCATTATTAAGTGTTTCTGCAAATGGCAATAGATTATAGTGCCAGGAGCTTAGATTAGGATATAAAATACTTAAAATACTTAATCATACAAATTGTTGGACAAAGTAATTAAATACTAACAATTAATAATCAACAGAAATCAGACAAAGGTTCAATAATCAAACCAATGATGGTGGCCTAAACTAAAAGATCGTTATCCAGAGCTGATTTAGTTAATGAGTCCACTGCTGTCACGTTGACTTGTTCGCCAATTTTAGATCATATATGATGGAGAGACAAATGGAGGAAAGAAAAAGGCAACTTTAGGAAAAGTGTACTTTCTAACATGGTAAAAAGGTGTACATATCTAAGGACACAATGCTCATATGCTACAAGGAAATCACAAACCAGTCAACCCTATTTTGTATTTACAATAAGATATAATAATGTGTAGCATATGAAACACCAACATCTTTAACTGTGTGGCTCTAGTGTTGTGAAACTAGAAATGCAACTTTCAAGCTGTTCTTTTCTGAGAACTCAAATGATGGCTACAAGAGACAGCAGTTGCTAAGAAAATCATCAATAACCAACTATCTTCAGTTAAACATATTAATTTATTTTAATAACAAAAAGTACAGATTATTTATTTGACAAAAAGTTTAGACAAAAGTTTAGACAAAAACCGGAATCAATGAGGCTGATGAGCATTTCTCGTGCTCCATGATCAACTTCCATGTGGACACTACTATAAATTTCTTCAAGCTCATTTTGCTTCTTTAGAACAAGTTCTTTGATTTTGCTAGCTTTCAGCACACTCAGTCTTTCAACTTCAAGTTCAGCCTAGAAACAAATAAGAAATGCAAACTTTTATAAGCATGAAAAATCATGTTTGCTTAAGCAGCTGTAGGAATTACCTGTTCGAGAATATCAAGAGCAAGACTGCCTTGTGCTAGCTCCACATCAAGAGATGAAGAAATCAAGCAGGTGATATGATCAAACTGTTTTTTGTCATCGGGCGGCGTATCCATGAGATTCCACAACTCAACTAGTCTACAACCTAGGTCTTGAAGCTTAATAACATCAAAGAAAAAAAGTAAATGAATGAGATTACAAAAGAGGATCAGCAAGAATTTTAAAACTGAGATGAAAATAAGCAGTTTAGGCACTTAATCAAATTTTGAGTAAATTTTCTGTTGTTTCCATAAGTTGGCAATAACTTATTGTATCCATATAGACAAAATAAAATCAGCAAATGAAAAGTAAATATAACCATAGCTTATCAAGGACTAAACAACATATAATGTGAATAATGGATCTAGAGGAACATAACAATGATAGTGTTTGCCTTTAATGTTAACACATTTCTTTATGCAACAGAGAATTGATATTTGAGCATGGGTATTGCAGTTAAAACTTGAAAGTTTTCAAATCAAATAGCTTATGTGATCAAAGAAAACTTGATTTTGGATGGCTACCCAAACTCTGCAGCCATCCTTTTGCTGTAAAAGAAAGAAAGAAAGAAAAGGAACTTGATGTTGAAAGAGACTTTATGTTCAACAAGAGACATAAATTGATCAGTATATGAAAGGACAACTATGATAATTTACTACTTCCCTGAGTTTTTTCATAAAGCAATTACACTGTGTTGTTTCCAATGATGTCGTGTAATCGAGAAAGCATTAAGAACCATTCCTCCAAACTAATGCAAAATGCAGATCTTATGTATGTTCATATATGAAGGTCATGAACTTGCAAGTTCATAATCATGACAGAGCTCCTTTTTAGAGTACTTTGCATTGCAATACACTATCTAATTTCAGATTCTTAGTTAACAATAACTATTCTACTCTGAATGACCATGTCAGTGAAAGCATGTCATTTTAACAAGAGGTAGGGAGATGGCATTTGGAGCATGTGGCAATTACAGAAAGCAAATTAATAGATGTGTCACCTTTTGCAGCCTCTGTTTTTTCTCTTGATTTAGTGCATGAAGAGTGGCTGTCAATCTGGCAAGTGCATCATTGCTTATGCTTTTTGATTGACTGGTAGAAGAATCACCAAATGTTGGGTGGATCTCAGATATCAATTTATTGAAGTCGACAGACAAGATTATTGATAGTTCATGTATTGATTTGATGTGGGCACCAATCTTCTGCAACCGCAGATTCTGCAAGCCCAAAGAAAAATAAGATAATTTGGCTTTTGATGTAGATGAATAGGCTACCTCAAGCTGAAACGATGTAAACCTTGTCTTTCTGGAGCTCCTGTAACTGAGACTTTAACTCTCCAAGCCTTTTAATAGTTAAGTCGCGTTCATCCACTTGAGAAATGGGACCTCCTTGATGTGAGTTCCCAGCTATCTCTGCACATATTCTTAAAATTTGCTCTTGAACATCTAGGAACTCCTTGACTCGTTCCTCTCTTTTCTGTTGTAAATCAACCAGAAACGGTTTCATTGCAGCCACTTGTTCCTTGAGTGAGCCCTTCGGTTTCTCTAACTACATGACAAAGGACTTCGGTAGTCGGAATAAAGTGGGTGTTCATGAAAGCATGATTTTAGTGAAAACCAACCTGAATAAAGGACTCCCGTTCTCCAAGTGCAGAAATGAGATTGGACACTTCGGCTTCGCCCTCAGCCAACTTCTGGTGGAGATCTGCCTTGTGCTTTCTGGTTTGGTCAACTTTTCTTTTGTACACATCAAGGCATTCCCTTTCAAGCTGCAGTATCATTGAATCCCTTTCATAGTCATCCTCTCCTATTTCATCCCACAAATTCTGGCTCCAGACAAATCACGATAACAGCGCACATTAATTATAATGCAATGACAGGAATCAAGATGATTGTAAAAAAACAATAACAACTTTCGGACTTTGGCAGACCATTACTTTATTTACAGTGTCAAGATAACACTAATCGAAAATGAATAACCTGTCTGGCAATCATCACAGTAGCAGCTGCTATAGAAAATAGTAAGAACAGAAATGAGTACATGTGCAGAACGTAGCAGTTGCTATTTGTCTAATGGTAAGTCGTAAAAGACATTTTCATTGCAAGTAAAAATTTAGATTTGAAGTTGCCACTGACAAGAAAGATAAATCTCAGATAGTAAGAAGATTCAGAGGAGTGGAAAAATCCGCAAATTACGAAGCAGAATTCTTCATTCAAATGCTAACCACCGAGAAATCCTCGAGAAAAAAAAATGAGAGTAAAAATCACCCAGAAACAAACACACCAAAAGGACAACAAGAAACCAAAAAAGAAAAAGCCGCGTCATGCACGAAAACAAACACGGAAAGGACAAAAAAGCACAAACTTGATCAAGAAAACGATCGAGGAACTGATATCTGAGGTCGAACGGAGATTAAAACCTGCAATTCTTGTAGCAGAGACCCGCAAGAAGTGAAATCCGCGGGGGACGGCGGCGAAGGCACCGGGAGACGAGACATCTCCTCCTCTCCTCTCTTTTTCCTGCTCGCACTCCTCGATTCGCTTCCTTGGATCTCGAACTTATCACGAAACCGAACAAAGTTTGCGGGAATGGAAGTCAAATAAAAAGGAAACAAGACGATGTCGGCGAATGATTTGGGGATTTAAATTTGCTCTTTTTTTTTTGCTTCTTTTTTTTTGTCTTTTCAAAACCGAAATGGGCGCCAAAACCGAAGCCGGATTTATTACGAAGCAAATCTAATAATAATGAAAAAATAATAAGAAGGAAATGGTAATAAAATCTAGTCCGTTCTTGTCTCCCAGAGGCGCCCATCTGCCGTCGGATGTTTTGCCTCGACGCTCGTCCCGCCGTCCGATTAGCAACACGCCTCCGTCGTGCATATTTGTACTGTTACTGCTGCTGTCTGTATCAGTGTGAAGAATGTTTTGGACAGGTGGAGTTGGTTGCGGAGTTAATGTCATCATTCAAGCCTCAACATGAGAAAGTTGTTTCTCTTCGATCAATCTCTAGTTTGAATTTTATAAATTTAGAAAATTTTTGTTAGAAGTTTCACCTATTGGTACACTATTTGAGACGACTTAATCAAATTAGTTTAGTTTGATGTTGGACCGACTTTCAACCCGCGATTTAATACGCAGAACCGTTAGCACCATGCATGATTGGCTTCCAAATATCGGGACTGACTACTAAAAAATTATATTTGATATTTTATTGTACTCATGCGATTGGATAATGAAATTATGATTCTTTCGAGTGTAATTATATTTAGATAGTGAAACGTAGCAATAAGAAATTAAAAAAATTAATTTGATATAAAAAGTAAACATGATAAATTAATTTTAACGAATGTTTAAATAGAAAATAATTATTATGAATATAAAATATAATACTATTAATTGATAAAAAATAGTATTAATTATTTTTTATTTAAAAAGTGCTAAAATATGTTATTTAAATGTAATAAACTATATTTAACAAAATATTAAAAAAAAGATGAAATGATTTGTAATAAATAATATTTTTATAACAAATATATTATATTTAATAAAGAATTTTATTTGTGAAAGAATGTAGGAGAAAGTAAATAAGAAAAAGAATAAAATTAAAAAAAAAGTTTAGTGATATCACGTCAAAAGTGACATGATTCCATAAAAAGGTAAAACTAAGCTAACCATTTCATGGCTTAATCTCATTTTGAGAATTAAATTGGACCGCGTTTGAAATTGCCCAAGGACTCCGTAAGAAATGTTCCAAAATCAAATTTTAGAAGTGAGAGGCGAGAGATTATTTTCTTCAAATTAAATTAATATTTACTTTTAGATCGAGAATAACAAAAATATCTATATATTATTTTTGGGGGTAAATTTTCTAGTATTTTTTTAGTCAACCTTGGGGCACATAGTTCTTAATAATGGATTATTATTTTTTATTATACTAATAGTATAAAGTTATTACAATGGACCATAAGTGTATTTGCCATTTTCATTTCCAAATTAATGTTAATAGAATATCTTTAGTTAATTATGCATTTAATCATAATTGCCGAATTTAACTACACGTCCGTTTCCTTCTTCCTCCAATTTATTGATTCATCCACCATTCCTTTTTTTCTAACACTTTAGCCATACCTCAACTATTTGTTCTCGTATTATATCATGAGACTTTAAACAATATATTGCCTTGACCTTGAATGACATTTAAAATGTTTGTAATATTTCAAATCTTTTATGCTTGTTTTCGAAATAAAAATTTAAGAAATTTATGTAAGTAGAAAATAATATCATGATATGTTGAAACAAAGTGTGATGCTTGTCCGAATTGTATAATAATAACAATCCTAGTAATTATTACTCAAACTGAAAACTTTGCCTAATACTAACAATTACTCATGGCTTTTTTATCAATTAAGAAAGAATTATTTTATTTTAATTTTTTAAATAATAATTATCTATATCATTAAGAAATTCAAAATTTTAAATATTTTTTGCTATTTATATTAAAAGGCCTTATAATATAATTTAGTTCATGACATGAATCTCTCTTGAGTTGGATTTCTTATGGGCCCCTATTTTGTATAATATTTTTTAATAAAATGTAATAAAAAATATTGATTATGAGAAATAGAAGTTTAATTTTTTTTAAAAAAAAAATATGTTATAAATTTTACAGCGACCATTGCAACCAAATTATTGTTTTAGGAGAAATAGTGTGCTGGAAAAAATAAAAATGGGTAAAAAATGTTTGTAACTAATTTTAATGTAAAAAATAGGTAATTATTATGAACTTTAATAATTCACATTCTAGAAAGTTAACTTTGAGAGAGAAAAAAAAAAACAACGATATTACAAGTGTAATTCGATAGCGCTATCTGGTGGATGGCCCATTAGTTTGGTCCAACCCAAACAGATTGAATCCATTTTAATCAAGTAGAAAAGGATTTTAATATTTTTTACGCTATTAACACTTAACTTAAAGAGAGACTTTAATTTGATTTTAATTTTAATCAATGGAGGATTTTAATTTTAATTTTAATTTTAATCAAGTAGAATAGCAACATAGAATGATATAATAGTATGTGTTAGTAATTGATATTATTGTAATATATAGTCTTATGTGTATGTAGAATTATTATATAAGATGTATTATAATATATTTAATAAATGTATGAACGATTTAGTCCGTTCGGACATGCTCATATGATACTGAGGTCAAACTTAAATTGATCAGTCCCAACACTGAAGAGTAGGATTCGAAAGTATTTTAAGCTATGCAGATAATCTTGAAAAGAAATTGACCTTCTTTTTTATTATTTTCCATTAAAAATTCATCAATGTTCTCAAGTGTCCCCATTAGTGGTACTGTTTATACGAAACTAAAACTAAAAATATACATTTTTTTAGAGTTGTGTGAGTTAAATCGTCGACATCATATTTTAGATATTGGTCAGAAAAAAACTACAATTTGTCAATCAAATAAAACCTTCAAATAAAATTTAAAAATTCAAAGTCGGAGTTATTAGATCATCCACCCCGTGATTCAATCTATTGATTGCGTCGAAGAAACAAAAATGTGAACTTTGCTCACGATGACCACGCAACGATTTCGCCGACGATTACTCTTCACCATAAAATAATCAAGTAAAGGCATGTGTTCATGAATTTGACGTTGAATCCGATGGACACAAATCAAAGATAACTTTGGGGGTGTTTGGCTAAAAGTCAATTATAATGACTTAAAATTTTATAGGAAAAGTATAGTTGATAAGTAATTATTTTAATTATTTATAAGTAAAAAAAATAAGATGTGGGGTTTATTTTGTAAAAGAAAATGAGTTGATCAATTGATCAATAAATGTCCTATTTTATGCTTATAATATACATAACTTCTCATCGCATATTTCATCTATTATAATATTAAGAATTTTTTTATCATTTAATTAAAATAAACAACTTATAAATTTTTTATTATCAAATGTGTAATTGTTTATTTTTTAAAATTAATTTCAGCTATTAAATTACTTATCAGCACTCCAACTTATTAATTATTTTGTATCGACTAAGCCAAATGGACCATTTATCTACCAACAATGATTCAGTTGGAGTAATAAAAAAGTTTTGAGTTTGAGTATTCGCGACTGTAAAATTTTTTTTGTGAGCCATTGTCACGATTTGATGATGGATCATCAGATTAATTGAATTTGACAATGGATTGACCTCCACTACAAAAAAATGATGAATTTGTGACGGACATTTTCCGAAGGAAATGAATCATTCTCGTTTATTGACGACAGTTGCGATGGATATGAAATTCCTTCCAAATTACTGAAGGTCAAAATGACCTTCGTTATTACGGACGAAAAACCCCCGTCGATAAATTATCGACGGGTATAACCTTCGAAATTATCGAAGGATTTATATCCATCGATAATTTTGAAAGAAATACCCATCGATAATTGCATTTATAACAATATATATATGTAATATAATATAAATATATATTCATTATTTTATTATAAAATTATTATTTCATTTACCGAATGATAGTGCCTTCACAAGTATCGAAGGATTTGAGATATAATTTCGACCATCGATAATTTCGAACGCATTTTCCTTCAAGAATATATATAATAATATTGTTATTAAACATTAATAATAGTATATGTACTAATATTAATTATATATATCGTTCTATATAATTACAGACATAATATATATTAATGCATTAAGAAAAGAGTATATAAAAAGATAGACATGAATTATAAAAAGTGATAATGAATAATATTATTTTAATTACCGACGGATATTTTTCTTCACAATTACCAATGGATATTATATCCTTCGATAATTTCGAAGGAGCTTTTCTTTGGTAATTGAAATAATAATTTATTATTAATATTTATAATATAATACATATCTCTTCCATTTACTTAAAATATTCATAAATATAATATGATATTATTCATGTTTATATTCATATAATATTACTAATGTTAATATAAGGTTTTAATATGATATTATTTTAATTACCAATGAGTATTTTCCTTCGAAATTACCGACGGATTTTAAAGCCTTCGATAATTTCGAAAGAGCTTTCCTTTGGTAATTGAAGACATTAATAATATATTATTATTTTATTTACCTAATGATAGTGCCGGTGCAATTAGCAAAGGATTTAGAATTCGTCGATAATTTTGAAGGGCATTACTCATCGGTAATTATCGAAGGGTAATGCCTTCGAAATTACCGAAAGATTCACATCCATCAGTAATTTCGAAAGAAATACTCGTCCGTAATTAAAATAATATCATTTATTAACAATATATCTATATATATATAGTATCATTTATTATCAATGTAATATGATATTATTAATGTTTCTAATTAGATATATTAATATGTTAATATCTATATTACTATAATGTTTAATAAAAAAATTCTTATATAAATTATGATATATTACTACCGACGGATACCGTCTTCAGAATTACCGACGGATGTCATATTCTTCACTAATTCTGAAAGATATACCCGTCACTGATTCAAATATTTTCCCGCCTACTTTTCCCCCTCCACATTCATGTGTTCCCACTCTTCTTATATTTCTCATCCTCCTCCTAATCCACCTTCTCCTCCCTCTCTTTCTCTCCTCCTCTCTCTCCCCCCCAAGACGGCGATGACGACGGTGACTCCCGCGACGATTCCAACCGCTTTCCTCCACTCCGTCTCCGGATCCGATCGCCATGATCCGCTCTCCTCCACTCCCTCTGATCCGACGCTTGGGCGAGGATCCCGCGCTCAGGCGCCAGGATCCGGCGCTTGGGCGCGGATCCCGTGCTTGGGCGCGGATCCCATTCTCAGGCGTCCGGATCCGACGTTCGGATTCGGCGCTCGAGCACAGATCCGACGCTTGGGCGCCCGGATCCGATCGTTGGTTCCGATGCTCGGGCACGGATCTGGAGCTCGGGCACATGGATTCGATGTTTGGGCGCAGATCCGATGCTCGGGCGACCAAATCCGATGCTAGGACAGTCAGATTCGACGCTCGGGTGATTGGATCCGGTGCTCCCTCTTTCTATCTCGATTTCAGCTGCCTGCACCGGATCGGTTACCATCGCCTATCCAGTAGTCGACGACCTATTTTTTAAATTTTTTTTAACTTTTTGACGGATGTATCCGTCGGTGTTGCGATGGGAGAACGACCGCTGAAGCCTTCGATAGGAGAATGCCACCGAAGACTTAGACGGGTATTCGTTCGTTGGAATTATCCATGGGTTCTCCAGTCGAAAATCGTGGAAACTTGCGAATGGGTGTCAGCACCGGCAGCCGGATTAGGAGCTTCCGACGGATTTTAGCCTTGAAAATTTTCAAAAGTCATTTTTTCGTCACAAACGTCCATCAAAAATTTTTTATGACGATAAAATTTTCAACTAATCCTTATCCGTTGAAAAATCCATCGCAAAGACATATTTGTGATGGATTACAAAAGTTTTGCGACAAATTGATCCGTTGCAAAATCGCAATATTGTTGTAGTGCTCCAACCTAATTGTTAGCGTCGCATAATTGTTAGCGTCGTGCAAGTTAGACCATCGACATCATTTTTCAAATATTGGAGGTTGATCTGTTAATATAATCAAATAAAATTCTCTAAGAGTAAGTAGATTATGTTTTTTTGGATGCATCCAATTGTTTTGGGGAACCCAAACTATAATTCAAAGGAAAAAAAAGATGTGCTCTAACCCTCCTCCCCTTTCTCCTTCCCCAAACAAAAACCCTAACCAACATGCGCCCCTTCCCCCACTTCTCCCAACTCCATCTCTTAATCGAAGTTGGCTGGAGGTGGCAAAACCTCGTGCTCATGCTTCGACCGGTCCTTTTATGATTTCCAAACAATGACTGCATGCGATTCAAAATGCTTCAAAGGATGAGATCGTCATCTATGTTGAGGAGGTTGCTCATAGAGCGGTGGATCTGAAGCTCGCGCTTATGGGAAGGATCCTCACATTGGAATCGTTAGAGTCTCTCAATGACAACCTCTCCGCCCTATGGACAACCGTCGCTCCGATCCAAATCACGGATCTTGGGAATCACTTCTTCATTTTCAAGTTTCAAACAAAGGAAGACAAGTTAAGAGTTCTAACTCAAAGTCCTTGGTCTTTTAACGGAAACCTTCTTAATGTTTCGCAGGCTAAGGCATTCTTCCGACCGCACAAGGAATCGCTCACCACCTCCCTTGTTTGGATCCAACTCCCATGATTGTCCTATGAACTGGGTGGCACAACACCATTTTGCGCATTGCGGGGATCTTCGGCAAATCATTGAAAATTAATCAGCAGACAGCAAAAGGTGAACAATTCCGATATGCAAGGGTTTGTATTGAACTTGATTTGTCCCTACCAGTGAAGCAGGGAACTTGGATTAAACTCTCGAATGGTACTCGTTACTTCCAACTAGTTACGTATGAACACCTTCCTCTTTTTTGTTTCAACTGTGTTCACATAGGGCATGCATTAGATCTGTGTCCGGCGAGGCAAAGCGATTCCGGGTTGTTGTCGGTCGGTAAGGATGGAGTCCTGCTGTAGAGTACATGGATGCGATCCAATGTTGCTCCCCGTCGACGGCGTCCTCCGGTCGTCTTAGATGGGAATGGTCGTGCTGGGCACCAGGGGGAGCCAGTTCGATCTAGGTCCATGGGCCGTCAGTCGGTTCACCAACCTGAAATGGTCCCTGGCGATGAAATGGTCGCCCTAGAGCCTCCTCATCTTAGCCATCCACGTGTGCCTTCTACTGATCATAACAACGGTATAAATCCTTCATCTTCTCTTACCTCGGTCACTAAGCACGTGGTCTGTCAGGTAGTGGAAGATATTACCCAGATGTCTCCACGTGACCCCCCGTGCATCAAACAGCAGAAATCATCCCTCAGAAACATCACAATGACATCTCATCTCTTTCTCCTCCTCCCTCTCCTGCTCTGAGATTTTATAGGCCTCCGGTGCAGATCTTAGAAGATACAAAATTTTCTTTTACATCTAACTATGTTCACTCACTCGATGACCTAGTAACCCAGGTGTTAGAGCGCTTCAATTCTCCACAGCGTGGTAGCTTGGAGGACAACACTAAGGAGGACTCGGAGGAAATGGATGAAGAGATTCTGACCGACACTTGCCCGGAGCCTAGAAGAAGCCGGAAAGTCACTTCCCGTTTCTCTCCGCCATCTCCTACCTTTTCAAAAAAGAAAGCGGGGAAGAAAAAGAAAGGTAAGGCCTCTTCTTTGCATACTCGTTCTAACTCATTTCCCAATCCATTGTAGGAATAAAGGACGTTCCTCCTCCCCCCTTCTCCAATTAATCTATGAAGATAATCGCTTGGAGCGCTACGGAGCAAAGTTAGAGATCGGCTACGGAACTTGGTCAAGGAGAATGTGTCGGACATCATTATCATATTGGAAACCCATGCAATAAGTAAGTCCTCGGAACGCATTATTAAGCATCTTGGTTCCAACTGGACAGGGTGTCATTAGCGGGATCTAGTGCATCTGGGGGCATTCTTATTGCCTGGCAAATTGGTATTGCAAAAATTTCTCTGCTTAATATATCATCCCAACATATGAATGCAGTAATTATCATAGAGAATTTTTTATGCTAGTACTCTTCCGACAACTAGAAATGAATTATGACATTCATTAGGCGAATTAAATTTTGATGACATTCCCTAGCTAATAATGGATGATAAGAACTCTATCAATCTACCCGAGGACAAATGGGGTGGTGCACCTTTTACTCTTAAGAAATCAATAAGATTTTTTAGGAATTTATTACAGCAACAAGGTCTAATCGACATTCCTCCGATGGGCTCACAATATACTTGGTGTGAGCTGACAATGCTAGAATTTTATGTAAATTAGACCGTGCACTAATTAATCATCTGCGGCTTCTATCCTTCCCAAATATTGAACTCACTACCCTCATCAAAGGCACCTCTGATCACTCTCCAATTATCTTGAACACTAATCATAAATCTCACAGATAAAAATCCTTCCAATATGAGCACTTTTGGTTTGATTATCAGCAACCTAGAAAAATAGTACATGACACCTGGCTTAAGAGAAATGCTCATACTTCTATATTCAAATCTTTAGAGCAAATTAAAAAATAAACAATTAAATGGAACTGAACTGATCTGGGTAGGCTGGAAATTAGGGCCTCAATTGTGAAACAAGAAATTTCTAATAGGGACCAGAAGGATGAGAAGCAAGGGCTAACTGATCATGAGCTAAAAATTTTAAGATCTAAATATAATTGTCTTTCTTAGACAGATTAGTATAAAGTGGTGGACAAAATCTAGAGTGAATTGGATTAAAGACGGAGATAAAAACACTAAATTCTTTCATCTAAATACAATTGTTTGACACAAAAGAAACAAAAAATATGATTAAAGATGAAAATGGTAACATGATCACTGATGGGAATTGTATTCAAACTTGCTTTGTTAACCATTACTCAAATCTATGGGCTCCTGATTTAGATTCCTTACCTGACCATAGTAATTGGCCTGTACTACCTTCTCTGGATAACTCGTGGATACCAAAGCTTATTTCTCCAATCACTGCAAAATAAATTAAAGACTACTTTTGGCATCTAGCACCAGGAAAGGCTCCTGATCCAGATAGGTTTACTGTTTAATTCTTTAGAAACTATTGGAAAATTATTGGAGGGGATATTTGCTTTGAGATCCAGTCGTTCTTCATTCATAACCAACTACCTACTGGCTCGAAATTTACTTCAATCACTTTCATACCTATGAAAAATAATCCACTTTCTGTAATTGATTATAGGCCTATCTCTTTATGTAACATTAGGTACATGGTGATTGCTAAGATTCTTGCTAATAGATTAAGGCCTACTTTGAAAAATTTAATCGATATTAATCAATCAGCCTTTGTTAAAGGGAGGTCTATCCAGGACAACCTTATGATGGCTCAGAAAATTGTCCACTCTATGGCTAGGGGTAGAACCAAATACTTATTACTTAAAGCATATATAGAGAAAGCATTTAATAGAGTGTTTTGGAATGTAGTTTACAATGTCTTCAGCCTTATGAATTTTTCTTCCAAGTTCACTGCTTGGATCATGACTTGTATTCAGTCCCCTCTTTATATTTGCAATATAAATGGATCTTTTTCTCAAATATTTAGAGGTCATAGAGGATTGAGACAGGGGGATCTTTTATCACCTTATCTATTTATTTTGGTGTCTCAAGTTTTCTCTTCATTATTAAACGACCAAGTCAGAAAGGGACTTTATCAAACCTTTTAAAATTGGTACCTTGGCCATCAGTCATTTATTATATGTAGATGATCTATTGGTATGCATGGCTGCCACTGCTCCCAATTGTTTAAAGCTAAAAGAAATTTTCAATCAATATAAGAGGTTAATCAATCAGAATGTTAACCTGAACAAATCTGTCATTTATCTACCCCCAAAGTTTCAGACTAGAAGAAAACAACTGATTACAAATATTCTGAATATCAAAATTGATTCATTTCCCTTCACTTATCTCGGGGTACCAATATCCTACAAGCATATCAATAGAAGATCTATGCATTACCTGTAAGCCAAAACACATAGCAGATTAGCTGGCTAGAAAAGGAAATCACTCACTCATGTTGGGAAGATCACCCTGATCAAATCTACCTATCATCAATATCAAATTATACTCTCAGCTCTCTTCATGTCTCTTCTGACCTAATTGACTCCCTAGAATGCATATCTAGAACCTTTTTATAGTCATCATCTGGTGAGAAGCAGGGCCTACATTTAATCAATTGGGATACTGCCTTACTGCCTAAGCATGATGGTGGTCTAGGAATTAAATCTCTAAATCTCATGAAAATTGCTCTTCTGACCAAGAAAATTCTACTCATTCTAAACAACTCTCAGGACTTATTTACTTATATAGTTATCCATAAGTATGGAAGTCCTCATCCATGGAATCACAATCACAGTAACCATGACATAAATTAGGCTTGATGCTGGAGACAACTAATGCAAACTTTGAATAAGATAAAACTTGGGCTCCGAAAGTATATTGGTAATGGCTTTTTCAACTAATGCAAACTCATGCTTCCTGTGATCCATGACTTTTTAACACTCCAATTAACTACATGCCTACTTATGTCAATATTCATTCGCCTTTGAATACTTATATGATTGCTGATCTTATTTTGAATAATGCCTAGAATGCTGATATTCTATCGAATTGCTTTGCCCCTTGTATGGTGGATAATATTCTTGACATTAAATTGCCTACTTTCCCCGAGGATGACACAAGAGTTTGGGTTCCAGACCATTATGAAATTTCTTTTGCTAAGTCGGTATACAACTTCATTTGTAAGTCTCACGTGCCACCTAGGCATGCTGGATGGCTTGGATGGAAAAGAATCTGAAGCATCAAGGTTCCCCCAAAAATTCAAGTATTTCTTTGGAAGTTAGCTCACAATCGTTTGCCTACTAAGCACATGCTTACTAGATTCAGCTATTTTATCAATTCTGTGTGCACATTATGTGGTTCTGATATTGAAACAAATGAACATTTATTTTTCAAATGTGCTACTGTATCCCGAATGTGGGATTTATTTCAGTGTAAATCTGGTTATACCTTTAGGTTTTTGCACACTTGGGGGATGGAAGTTGGGTGCTTGAAGGTAGTGATCTCCTTGATACTTCTTCTATGTCTAACTTTCAGACCCTCTTTGCCTTAACCTTGTGGGGTATATGGAAAATGTGAAATGATGCTCACTTCAATTCCATCCAAGCAACTCATGCCGAGATCTGGTCGCGGGTTTTGATTTCATACTATGAATTACAAACACCCATTCCTGAGGGCACTTCTCCGACGAATCACACTTTGGCTCGCTAGGAGCCTCCTCCCCAATCCATGTTCAAATTGAACACGGATGGTTCTTTTGTGAGCCATGAGGAGGGGGGAGTAGGCTACTTAGTGAAGAATTTTAATACCATTTTCTTTTGTGCAGAGGCTGGTCCTGGCAAATTTCACTCGACTCTGGAGGCTAAAACATGGGGTGCGGCTTAATGCACTATGTCAAACTTGACTTGCAAATGATTATTTTGGAAACTCACTCGTCTTCTGCTATTTCAATCATCAATCGGGATGTTGTCTGCCCATGACGAATAAAAAATATTGTGTCAGATATCTGGGTTCTTATTTCAAATTTTATTCAACTTACTTGTAATCATGTGGGCGGATTATGTAATGCTGAAGCGGATTTTTTAGTGCATTTTGATAGACAATCGAATAGCGATCTTTTTTGGGATAATGATCCACCTTCATATATCCTCAATATTTTGTATCCACTTTTAAGTTAACGAAGACATTCTGTTCTTAAAAAAAATTGTTTTGGGAATATCATATCATAGGCTACTATAACTATTCTCTCTTCCAACGATATGCTTATTGAAAATTAAAATTCGAAAATATTCGAATTAAAAATGACTGGGATTCGAGTCCACGTATCAAACTAAAATTTAGATGTCTTTATTGAAATCTTTGATAGGAATATCAAACCTGCGACTTGTTCAAAAGGAAACAAGTCTAGAGATCAAATTATAGTCAACCAAAAAATATAGATTGCATTTATTGAAATGTTCGATAGGAATAGGATTACTAATCCTGCGACCTGCCCAATTGGAAACAAGAAACTGTTGGCACATGAGTGATGGCCTCAAATTGCCGTGTGATTAAGTGGTCCAATATCTTGCAATTAAATTAATCGATTGGTGCAGAAACAACAGTTGCACGTTCAATATCAAATTGCCGTATCAAATAGTACGTAAAAGAAAGGAATAAAAAGTTGTTCCATTTACATATAAAATTGGATTGCCAATTCTTAAGACTCTCGTCAGTCGTCGAAATTCAATCAAATGGGATCCTTTGGCACATTTTGATGGCACAAATGACGGTGATTCTATTTTGGGCGGATGATTCATCTTTTGTTCTCATTTAAATTTCGTATTCTGACTTTGTTGAAAAGATTACTTAAGAAACGGAATAAATTTTACTAAATATTTTTCAATTTTAATTATTTTTTTTAATATTATCTTTTAATTTTACTTTGTAATCAAAGCTGTTATTCGTATTTTAACTTATTTCATCAATTACCATTTTGACCATTGATCATTAGTATTCCAATTGTGCTATCTGATGTGATAATTTTCTCACAACTCTATGTGCGGAATCATTACAACGGGAAGAGAACAGAGGGCGTCCTCCCATCTCCCACTAAGGGGCGCCACCCCCTCCCTTTCATCAGTTGAGGGCGTCATCTCCTCTTTTCGACATCCTCATATATTATTTTTAAAAAATTTTAATATTAATTTATTTTTTAATAATGTCACATCAAACGATTGCTCATGTAGATGAGAGAGAAAATCATCGTCTTGAGGTACGTTAATAGTGCGATTAAGAAATAGCCAATCACATGTCAAAAGAATAATTCGTGAAATAAATTAAAAAATGAAGAATAATCTTGTTACAAAACTCAAAGTTGAACAATATTTTATAAAAATTATCCCTTAAGAAATGCATTATTTAAAAAAAAAGAAATAGTTGTTCATTTACATAATTATTTTGTACTTCCGTACCATTAGGATGACATATAAATACTATAAAAATACTCCACGACACCTGAATGATCATATGCATATATGTGATGTTTTTCACGATTAATTAAAAATGCAGAGAAAAAGGAGGAGTTGAACAACTCGAACAGCATCGCTCTGAAGAGTCAAAGGGGGGAGAGAGAGAGAGAAAGAGAAATTTAAGAAGAGCTGTCAATTTTTTACAGGTTGCAAGTAATAGATAATACAACTAATAGAAAAAAAAAATCAACAAAGATTGCGGCACGACACGACTATTTATTTATTTATTAATTTTCCATATTTAGGTGTGTTTCGAATATGATAAGCTTGCGTTTCACATCGTTCCCGTGTCAATTTTCTATTAGATGGCTCTTTAATGCGAATGTGACATGAAATCGGCCAACATCGATCTGAGTTCAGCAAATATATTCCACCCTTTTACTAAATAAATAAATATTTGTGGGAAAACGTCATAAAGGAATTTTCTTCTAAAAATATAGAGTTTTTGCAGAAAAATGTAAAAATATTCCAGAGGACGTGAAAATTTTAATTTAAATAATTTAACTCATATTTTATTTTCGAATTAGAGACGTTGACTCTCACCTAATTCCGGCTTAAAATAAATATTTGATTTTCCAATTACGCCATACCTCTCTAAATACTTTTTTTCATATAACCAATATATTGCAATTGCAGTCAAACTTGTCTTACGGATAGATATTATTTGTGTTTTCGTTGTAACTTAACTACTGAGACATGACTTATGGACATATGAGTATGAATCATCATCATCATTATTATTATTATTATTATTATTATTATTATTATTATTTGATTGTGAGAGAATATATACAGAGAATTGATAGAAAAAATCGAGAATAGGTAAAGAAGATCGCGAAGAGATTGCAAAAAAATTAGTGACAACACACGAACCCTTAATATTAGGGTTATATCCTGCAAAGAGGTTCCACTATATCGTTTAGGTTTACGGCCACCACACTGATTACATCTAAAAATAAACTATAAATAACCTCTCTCAAACGGATTCAAAATCCGAACAAAATAAAAAAAAAACTTAATTCGAACCACCGGCTAAACAAAAGCTTGAGCGAACTTAATATCCTGCTAATTGGGTAATACTCAGATTCCCCTAAACTCACTTGAGCGAACTCGATGTGAAAAACAAAAGGTCCTGAATTATTCACCAACTCCAATAAGAGAAACGAAAAAAAAAACATATTTTTTCTTATACAAGGAACAAATTTTCTTTAGGAGGACCAGACTATCAATTAAATCACATTGGTTCAATTTGATTGGTTCGATTAATTAGTTTTTATTAAAATAATATTATTTATAATAATTTAATTGATAATATAACTAAATTTTACAAAAAATGTATTAAAAAGTTAGTGATAACGTAGTAATGAAATATTCATTCGATTCCAAGATATTAATATTGTCAACAGAATGACTATCGACATGTCAATATTCGATTGCTTATTATTAATTTTATTTATAATTTAATACTATTGATAATGTTCTAATTTATTTTTTACGAATTACTTTTATTGCTTCTTATTTGTATTTTATTTTTCTGACATTTTTCATTATTTTAATTTCGATTTATTGTATCCCCACTCCATTAATTCTCAATGTTAATTTTAATTTCTTTAGATTTAATTTTATTTCCCCCTTCTTTTACTATCTTCTTCAGTGATTTTTATATAGATATTTTTGGAAATTTTGAAAAAAAAGAAACCTAAACTTTAATCTGTCAGATTAAAAGTCACTGTGTTTTGAAATTGTATTATAGATAACATATTCTTTTTTATTGAACAAAGTTTGAACTTTCAATTTATCTCATATTTAGCCCCACTATATAATTTTTACAATATTGAATTTGATGTGAAAATCATATTGCTTAATGGCTACTATATACTACATCATTTGTACATAAAAAAGAATAAAGTCATTGAATAATGAATATATATAATATAATCAAGAATAATAATTATTAATGATCACGTAAATGATACACAATTATGTTTTTCTATTCATTTTATATTTCAGATACAAACATTATATATATATGTGTGTGTATTATTAACTTATCTAATAATTTTACCATATTTAACATTTTTTGTGATAAAGATAATATTCACCCTCGTTCTTTCTATATTTTAATTATTTCTTACTCTTCGGATTAATTAATATAATTATTTAGCATTTATTTCAAAGCATGAAATAAATTTTCTAGATATTTAGACATGATTTCCATCCATAAATATTTTACTTTCATGTTTTTTTAATTTTAAATCAAATATTGACTTAAATAAAAAATAAAACAAATACAAATAATAATAGTATTTTTTATCATGGGCGGAGATCTATTGACTCGAATTCAGATCATAAAATCCTTACTCGAATTCGATCCTTTATCATCAAATTGTTGTCGGATCAAATCATCAGACATGGAAAGATTGATTCATTCGGATATGATCCATTTGCGAGAATTCATGTTGTATATTTGAAGCATGTTGACCTCCTTTCTTCTCCCATGGTACAACCCTTTTCCCGTTGAGCCCTCTTTCTCCTCGGTTCACATAGACAAAATATAGAAATAGTGTCAATAATCCATCACAGAAGAAAAGACTTGTGAGATTAAATTAAGTTAAGGATCATGAATTTAACTCATGCTTGATTAATCAATCAGATGAACGACAAGAACACTCTTAAGGCCTATTTGTTTGCGGAACCAGACGACAACTGCGTCATTGTTCCGCTCGATTCTGTCAAACACCGTCCTGAAATTAGGTTCGGGACGGGAAGAACTATGGTGGAATCGGGAGGTGCTTCATTTTTTTTCATTTGACTTTGATGTGATGGCTTTTTTTTCAAAATTCATTTTATTTTTTTCATTTTCTTTTCTCTCATACCATATATTTTATGAAATAAATTATTTAATAAATATAAAATAATTTTAATAAGAGATCAATATAATATTATTTATTATTTATTATTTCATTACAAAAATTTAAATATCTCATTAGATATAATTTATTGTAAAAATGGTTTATTTTATATTTAAATAATATATTTTTAGCAAATTTTTTACGTTAACATTATTTTATAATTTTATTTTAATTAATAATAAAATTATACTTCACAATTATAATAATTATTTTTAATTTAAAACTCATAAAAAAATCATCCATCATATCTACTTTTTTCTATCACCTAAACCATATTATTCCTCATCATCAAATTCTACTTCAACCAAACACAAGCCGAACTAATCTGTCAATCGAACTATACGTCGAAAAAACCATGATTCTATTTTCGAACGACCCCTTAAATTTAAATATGAGCAAAAAAAAAAAGAATTAGATATTTTTTTTGTCCAATAAATAAACAGGCTCTATATTAACAAATTGAAAATTTCTTTATTCCACAAATCAGACTTTAGGTCACGCAACTCCAAAATTTACACCTCGATTCTCTTTTTGATTGGAATGCATCTTCATTCTTTTATGTCGAATGAACTGGCCAATCATCAGTTTGCCATCTAACACAATCCCATCTGATCAAATGTTAAACAAACATCGACAAGACGCAAAGCGTCATCTCATGCACTACCAAAAGAAAAAAAAAACATTATAAAAACCTGTTTGATAATTACATTTTAGTCTGCATTCGCAGTGAAGCACATAATGTAATAAGTTCAAGAAATATATTATGGATTCATCGATAAATACTGCATGGCATGTGCTCTTCTTTAAACCAAATTAGTTAAGACAAAAAAAAATATAATTATTAGCACAAGAATAATGATGACAGATGATGACAAACCAAAAATAATATAAAGACACACGTCTGTCGGAAATTACTGTTATATTTTCTTCGTCCGACTAAATTAGCGAAAACACGATAATAATAACATTGGAAATAATATAAAATATATCAGATTTAGTTAATATTATTTTAATTTTCTGCGGTGACATCGGAATATTTAGTCATATCCTTTTGACAGAAAATTCCATTAATCACGTCTCGACACCTCTTCGAGTTCTGCGAACGAGAAAGAAGAAAGAAAAAGGAGAGAAAAAAAAAGGTGGAGAAAACGTGGGGAGCAACGGCGCATGCGACTGGGCCCCGCGTCGACACGGATCGGCCCGTCGAGGCTGGGCCACGTGTCCGGGTCGGTCTCGCGGACAGCCGCAGCGCCGGTCAAATCGTTCACGCTACCGCGAAATTTGCCCCCAAGAAGACGACGAAATGGTCCACCCCGCAGATGACCCAGGGTTGGTGCGGGCCGCCTCGTGGGGCACACAGACACAGTTGGTCGAGGAGCCGGGGAGAGGGGTCGCTTGCCGCGTGGTTGTTTAAATGAGAGGGCGGTTGGGTAAATTTACGAACAGGTCCAGCGGTGTCCCCTCCCCTTTCTCCGCCGGGTTCTCTCCCGCCGCGCCACGTAGCAGAACGGATACCGAAAGCTAAAACCAAGTGGACGTCGGCCGCATCGTAAGGGAAAAAAAAGTAGAAATTTATATTTCTCATAAACATGGATTATTACTTTTAAAATAAATATTATTTTAAATAAACTTAGGAATTTTATGTAATTGAGCTAAACCAAACGATTATTTTTTTTATTTTAGTTCAAAAAAATATTCTCGTAATACTTAAAATTACAGATCTTAAATCAAATTGGATGAATCCATAGTGAAGTTAAATTTTAAATGCTCACGAGGTGTTAATAATTCTACGTTCGAATTTTAAAATTTTCATTTTAATCAAAGAATAAAGTATTATTATTCTATTTCAATTAATCAAATATTAATAATTTTTAACATCGAAAATTCCGAACTGACACTGAAAAAAAAGTTAGATGGAAAGAATTGTAAGCACGCCAGAGAAAAAGAAATCAGACCCTTTTGCAGAGAACATCTCGTCTTTTTCAATATTACACAACCTTCTTTTTTTTCTGCGTCGACGTGTCTCTAGTCTGTACAACAAAGCGCCGATGTTTTAAAAATGGCATTAAATTTAAATTGGATTAATTAAAATGAATTAATCTGTTTGAAAATAAAGTACATGAAATTGCCTTTTTCATACTTGTTGATTAAAAACTGGTCAGGATCGTCAATTTCAATATTAAAAGTCTAGAAAATTGGACTAAATCTGAAAGAGTCTTATTATAGTTTAGAACGATTTGAGGGCACTTATATTATGCTAAAAAGTTGTCTTTCAAACTATTCCTTTTTATTTAAAGACATTGCAACTAACTATTATCGGTATTTCTTAGCACTTTTTTTCTTCGAGTATCTACATTCTAATTTATAAAATTTTTTGGCTTCGTCTATATTTATAGCTATTAATAGTTGATTAACCTAATACAATGTTGAAAAAAAATTGAGCCTATTCAGTAAAATTTTGAGCTTAACTTTTATGAAAAAAGTCAACACTTTATTTATTTTATATTTTGATCTAGATTTCATTTTTTAGAAAAAAACTATAATTTTTAAATTAATCGCAAAATGCAAATAATAATATTATATGTGCGACATTAAACTACATGCATTAAAATTATCAAACAATACTTAATGGTCTTATTTTTAACAAATTATGATAGCACAATGTAACTATTTTAAAATTTGATTTTTTTTGGTAAAGTTAATTGTTCAAACTGGATACGCAATGCAATGAAAAGTTAAATTTTATCTCTTTTTATTAGCTGTGAGAAATCATAAATAAATGCATAAATTTTGGCATGGATCACTTTATAGTTTATATTTTGCAATATATAAGAACATAAATAAGTCGAAATTTCTCTTGGAGTATTAAATGTTTCTGACATGACATTGTCATATATAACAATACGACGAATGATCTGAACCATAATAATTTAGCTTACAAATATAATAACGTGTACTATTCACTCCCCACATAATAAATACCTTCTTCTTTGGACTCTTCGTAATGAAAATTTTCCATAGTTTTTCTCTTGATGCACATCAATGATAAAATTAATATAACGAGGACAAAATAAAGGGCACTTTATACTATTTCATATAGCATATTATTTGTTTAATTTCTCTTGCTTTGTAATAATTCATATTATTCTTTTTTTTTGTGTCAGATCCATCTTAATATCTTATTATTCATATATCATAAAGTAATTACTTTATTGTTTTTTGAATCAATTCAACTCTCCCTAGGATTAATTTTTTTAAAAAAAATTCAGATGTATTCGAATATTGTCTTACATCACAAATATATAAAAGTGTAAAATTATTTCAGAGGACTATTTCCAATTTTCCATATACTGTAAAGTGTTAGGACGCATTTGCAAAAACTTGCAACATAAATCGTTTGATGCACCTGCATTTGCAAATATATAAATCTTTCTTTTCTTCTCCTCTTCGATGCTGCTGCTGTCGCCACGGCCACCGCCATGGATCCCTGCGACGGCGCCTACACTCTCCTCGGCCTCTTCCTCCGTTCCCCGTCGGCGGCCTCCGCCTTTTCGGACTCCGTATCCGGCGCTTGCTCGGGAACCCAGCTCCTCATGGTCTACTTGTCCCGGGGGACCAACGCCCTCCTCTGGGCCACCCTCGTGGCCATCACCTTGCTCCTCTCGCGGGAGCTCGCGAGGCTGGTGAAGCTGTGGGTTCTCGGAAGCCGGATCGCCGGACCTTCTTCAGAGGGACTGTTTTCCTTCGCCGGCGGCCGCTTGGGGTACATCCCAGCTTGCGGATCGGGGGAGAGTCTTACTGGTAGGTCGATTTTAGTTCTATTTTTATGCTTTTCGTGGGAATTCTGGTGGAATTCAGCTGAAAAGTAGATTGGATCCTTTGCTCAATTATAATTTGGGTCAAGGATTTTTACTGCTGATTCGCGTTGTTGTACTAAAATATTGGGCGTTTCCATGGTATTTTAAATATTTTGCTTCATCCGCGCTTTTGTGTTAATCGTGTGTTAGAATTATCCAAAAACAGCTTAGATTTTTTAGACTGGGGTGTCATTCTTATATAGGACAGAACTTTCCTCTGGAATAGACACGAAATTTGTGAATTATGATCCTCGTTTGCTTGTTTATCGAGCCTTTTTTTTCGCAAAAATACTATTGATGGTTTTCTACATATAATTTTGGGGATCTTGGTTGAGTTCAACTAAAAGAAAGGTAGAATTTTGAATGTTTTCTTCTTCCTTTTTCTCTGTGTATTTGTGCTGACGAGCGTCTTCCTTTTCTTTTGTTCCCAGCTTCTTCTTTTTCCCTTCTTATGATGCTCCAACATATCTGATCTGGTGACTTATTTTTTCATGCTTACCAAAGTAGATAAATGCCAAAAAGAGAAATCATTTTCACATCAGCGGGTAACTGCTTGGTAGTTAGATCTGGCAGTTTAGAGATGCTATGAAAACTTAGTCTTAGGCAGGAAATATTCATGCATCTTTTGGACAATAATTTTCATTTTCTGTTGTATAAATCTCATAGTTCATTATAATACAGGTTACCTTGGGAATTTACACGAAAAATATGGACCACTTGTTAGAGTATGGTTAAGTCCGAGTCAACTTCTCGTGTCTGTGAAAGATACCATGCTTATCAATGAAGTACTCACAAAGGCAGAGGATAAATTGCCATTGACTGGGCGGGCCTTTCGTCTGGCGTTTGGTCGTTCCACGATTTTTGTTTCATCCTTTGGAAAGGTACTTAACAGTACTATTTATAATTTTTTCTTTATGAAGCTTTCGTGTCTTTTCACATGATTAATGGCTGAACATTTTCCATCTACCGTAAATATTTATTCATTTTCATCTCATGTTGTCTTGATATCTTTTGTTGTATAACATCAACTACACAAGTGTTGTAAAAAGAGAGGCAGTCCTTTGATGTTTCATATTAATCAACAAACAACAACAACAACAAAGCTTTATCCCACTAGGTGGGGTCGACTACATGGATCATACGACGCCATTCCGTTCTATTAGTAACCAAACTTTTCGGTATATTATTCACACAATATATTTGTTGATCCATGTTCATGAGATTCGACGGGGTTTTACACTGGTTATCTATATCATAAATAGTTGTACTTTATAATCTGATTATACAAACATTTATTGTTGATGATAATAGCACAAATTAGCCATTTAATCTCGACTCCATTCACCACTGGTTGCAGGTGCAGAAAAGGAGGGAATCATTAGAAGAATATATGAATGGTAGATTGATAGAAAGAACAAATGTTATTTCTGCCAAGGTTGTTGAATGTGTCATGGAGAGAATTGGTACTGTTATGTCCAAAGGCATTCTTGATTGTAAATCAATATCTCAACACTTGGCCTTTTACATTCTTGGAAACTTAATGTTTGGGGAAGCATTCTTGGATTGGTCAAAAGCTACTTCTTATGAAGAGCTACTTATGACAGTTGCCAAGGATGGTTGCTACTGGGCCTCATATACAGTCCCTCCTTTTTGGAGAAAAAAATACTGGAAGTACAAAAGTCTATGTTCAAAGTTGAAATGCTTAACCGAAGATATCATCCAGCATTGTAGACATAATTATCACTTGTTAAGCCAAATTGATTATAGTGCTTATGCTGACAACATAGACATGAAAAAGGAAACGAGGTCAGAAACTTCTGTTCTGCTTGATACAATGATATCAGGTGGTCTATTTCAAGAAGAGATGGAGGGACATTTGTTTTCAGATGAAGAGCTGATTGCAAATGTATTGGCTCTGATGTTTCATGGATGTCTAGCTTCAGCTAGCTTGCTTGGTAACATTTTGACAAGACTGGTACTGCAGCCAGAATTGCAAGAAAAGGTAGGTTTTTCTGTTTTTCCTTACATGTATAAAGGGATTTTTTCCTGTTTGTCGACAAAAAGTTTTGCCCTGAATTGATTAATTAGGTAAATCACAAGTTCATAAAAATATTTACTGATCCCCTAGTGTGGTCTTGGAGAATGCTAACTTGTTTATGCTTTCCGAGTAAGCTGACATTTTATTCTAGATTATTTCAAGTATTCTCTTTTGGAGAAGTCTTTTGACATAGATTAATATATAAATTCAAACACTTGGATAGGCAATTGTAATTGGTCTAGCGGGTGCTTTCTTAATTTTGTCCTCGAACAAGTACTTCAGATACTATTTGCAAAGATCATGTTGTTGGTATCCATCAACTGCAAGTGTTTTTTTTAGAGGAAAGAGGATGATTAACCAGAGTGTTAATAATCTAAAACCATATATTAAAATGCCAAGAAGTGGTTCAAAGTTTATAAGTGAGGACCACAAGTGTATCGAAGAGAACACCGCTCATTGATCAACTGAAAGTTGCAGGATTTGTTATTGCTGTATATTGTAAAGGTTCTCAGCAATCAGCACAACTAACTTAGGACCTCTTATAAAACTTTTGTGTAAGCTATATTGACTTCTGAATAAAGCTTGTCATTTTCTATCTGTTCCCTATCCAATCTTCTTGTTGTACCTTTCTTTATGGTGGAAATCTGCTACAGTCTTTATCCCATTAATTGTAAGAGGACTTAATAGTGGAAGAGTTATCTTCCTAGATAAAAGTTTAATTTAGGGAGTGATATTTGAATAAGGAACCTTACATAAATTACAATATAATGACTATCTATGGGACCTACTTTCCCCTCAAAAAATCTATGGGACCTACTTGGAACCCTTTCTGGTAGTTAACCGATCTTTATGGCCAGTTTAGACACATACAATTTTAGTAGTAATAACTTGGGATAGAAGCTGAACTTAAATCCATACATGATTTCTTCCTTCATTTGTCGATGGATGCTTGATATTGTGCCCAAATTTCTTTTGGTTTTCCCTCAGAAAAAAGCTTCATAACTAACTTAACCTTCATGGAGACATTAATCCATGATAAAAAGTTCTTATAGTCCAAGGATACTGTGGAAATGATGCAATGTTAAATTATAATTCATATTATTCGATTAGCTGGCAATAGAACTTCGAGTACTTAGTTCATTGATTAATATCGGTTTAATTTTGATCAATTGTAATTTTGATGTTCATTTTGCTCCCTTTTATTTGTTGGCCTAATCTTTTGTAAGAAAAATAAATAAGGCCTTCTTGTTGCTGCGACTGAATCCTTTAAATCCGAATAAAAGTAGTAAAATAACTTCAAATAGCAGCAAAGAGATGTTAATACCATTGTCTCTGTAATTGTGAGTCCTCTGTATTGCAGTTGTATGCAGAGATTATCTCTGTTCGAGGAAAAAAACGTGAATCAGACTTACAAGAAGTTCAAAAGATGCATTTAGTACTGGCTACCGTCTATGAATCAGCTCGACTACTTCCAGCTGGACCGTTGCTCCAAAGATGCTCTCTCAACCATGGTACTGCCTTGAATAGGGTTGTTTTTTTTTTTTTTTTTGAGGAGGGCCTTGAATAGGGTTGTTGAATAATTCATTAACTCTGGAAAATTATTGTTGTTCTTAATCATTAACATACATTTCAATAATTAAATGGTAATCTCTTTTATTTGGCTTCATGTTAGGTTATGTGATTAGTATGCAACTTATAGGTTTTCAAAATGTGAGCAGTATCTGAGTCCTTTCAATTACTTGGATAACTATTTACAGTATAATCACATATGGAGTCAGTAACTAATATTATGGGCTATGCAAATTGTCTTTGCCACTGTTCTCGGAGTCGATGATTAAGTTATTTTTTATGTGATATACATTATCTCTTTTAATCAGACATATTAGTTGACAAATTATTATGGATCTTAAAACATGTTAAATTAAGAAACTTGATAAATTTATAGAATGATAAACTATGTTGATCAGTTTGTCTATGATTATTGTCACTGAAGACGCATCCGCAATTATTTTCATTGTTATAGTGCTTATTGTTTTATAGATCTATTTCATAAACTCCGCCTATGTTTTATAGCCGGTCCCAAGCCCGGATAAAGGAGGAGGGTTGTGTTAGGCCCCGACCAGCGTAAAACTCTGTCGAATCGCATGAACATGGATCAACGAATTAATAGAGCGGAATGGCGTCGTATGATCCATGTAGCCGACCCCACCTAGTGGGATAAGGCTTTGTTGTTGTTGTTACAGTGCTTATTGTTTCTAATTTTGTTATACTTTAGTAATGAACTTAACCTTTAAAATGGTTTCTTATATATTAAGATGGCGGCCCTCGGATCAGCAGGGCTAGGGTTCACACCTCATGTTATAACTGTTAATGCTGGCGAGGTATTCATTTTAAGCCTTTCCACAAAGTGAATAATATAGTGCAACCGAAAAAATGGAAGAACTCCGCCTATGTTTTATAGCTGGTCCCAAGCCCGGATAAAGGAGGAGGGTTGTGTTAGGCCCCGACAGCCAGCGTAAAACACTGTCGAATCTCATGAACATGGATCAACAAATATATGACGTCGTATGATTCATGTAGCCGACCCCACCTAGTGGGATAAGACTTTGTTGTTGTTGTTGTTGTTGTATTTGTGCTGCATACTTATGTGCCTTGATAATTTTTTATGGATTGCTTATGTACACACACCTTGAAGCATCATGCGTGTCATTGTGCTATTGTCACTTGCACAAGTCCAACACATTTATTCTCAATTTATAGTTCTTTGGGTAAAAGAGCTGACTAGTTAAAGTTATATTTATTTCTTTAACATAGTACTTCTTGAAACCAACAATGTCTTGAATGCCTCTTTTGTATGTGGTGCATTGAAATAACTTCTATTTATGTGAGAGTTGTTATATGGAAAATATTGAACATCACATCTCCTTTTTGAGGAGGGAGTGGGGAGTGGGGCAGGGAGTTGTAGGCCATACGTTTCCCCTCAAGCCCCCTCGGGGGGATGTTCTTGTACCCATGCCCATAATTGTTTTTCTTCCCCCCTTTCTCTTTTTTTTTTGTTTCCTTGATCCCACTTGTATAGCTTATTTTTGCAAGAAAGTTCTAAAACAAATGGGATGACTACAAAATTTTCGTAGTCATCCTTTCTCTTGTCAAGAAAAAGCAACTTCTGTTTCTAAATAGTTTATGTTATTGATGGTATTGAAAAACATGAAACTATTATTATTTTCTTAGAGGAAAAACATGAAATTATTGGTTGATAATACGTAAAAATGACACCAAGTCCACACACCATCATATTACACTGTTTCTGCAATATTGCAAGACAGTTCATCTTCTTTAGTTACTAAGGACTTGATGTCCTAAGAAGCAATATCTTATTTGAATGCTTGTATGTGCTAATCGTCTGGTGCCTGCTGCACTCTATTCATCAAATTTCTTCCAGTTGTGATGTGATCTCATTGTGTTTTATTTGCTCATTGCAGACATATCTCTCAATTCTGGTGTTACCATACCAGCTGGAGCAATTCTTGTCATTCCTTTACAGCTTGTGCAGATGGATTACTCTATCTGGGGAAAGGATGCAGGTCACTTCAATCCTCATCGCTTCCTATCAGAACGTGCAGAGTCTTTAGGTAATGCTTCTCTAGCATATTTAATTCCTTCTGCGATAGCCTCAAAAAGGGAAAAATATCCTCCATGTTCTGCTGGTTGAAATTCATAAGTCACACTAACACTGGCCAGTTATATGGTTTACACGAGAGTACCATCAGTATATATATCTTATATGGCAAGTCTTAGTATCAAAGCATCTTATGTGTATTCATGGAATGTTTTGGTATGTATTAAACCATGAAATAGTCATAATTTGCTATATTGCTGTGTTTTCCAGTGTTTTTTATAATATAAAGAAAGAGTAACAGAAGTTTTCTGGTGCTAGAGCTCCAAGCTTCATAGAAAATGTAAAAAATTTAAAACAAAACTTTTGATGTGGTAGGATATAAATTTCTTACATTATTTTGTAGAAGCTTTAAAGTTTCAATATGCTTGCCTGTTTATTTGACTGCACCTACTTAAGTGGTACAGTTCCAGCATGATACAAGGACAAGACATGTTAAAAGCTTGTGCTAAACGAGTTTTGGATATCCTCACCTCTTCTTACGACCCCCACCTGTGTGTCAGTGTTGACCATGAACTTGAATGGTGCTTCAGAAGATAGTTCTTAGATATATATATAGGATTACCATCTGAAAGACTTCCCCAATTAGACAGTGGGCATTCCGGATGTTTTGTCGCATGGTGCTGACCATGCAGCAAAAGTTGTCATTTCAGATTGGCTGGTTCTTACCTTTTGTATATAGAGAACTTGAGGATACTTTGACGCTTCTCACAAAAAGGATATAAGAAAAAGGATATCTCAAACCTTGTCTCATAGTTCTTCAGTTGCCTTCTCTGTCTAGAATTTTAACATTGAAGAAATTCCGAAATCATGCATCTGTCAGCCATTCATTAACATGTCTCATGTGAGACATCTTATTTATGTTTTGTGATAATTAAAGATACATTAAGGAAAGTGTTATCTTTGACATATTCAGGAACATCAAAAGCATCCGAAGATCATGCAGAAAAACCATTTCTTAATGAAACAAGAAGAAAGTCAGCATTTCTTCCTTTTGGATCTGGTAGTCGAGCATGCATTGGCCAGAAATTTGGAATTCTTGGGATTTCGGCAGTTATTGCATATTTACTTCAGAACTATGAGGTAATGTTCTTTTGCCCCCTCAGAAATAATGTGCTTTTTCCTCTCTTTAGGTTTGGCCGTTTATTTCAACATTATGTTAACTGAGTTATAGCAGTCGCTGTTGTCCACAAATTGTTGTACTTATCTCAATGTTTAACTTGCAGATACGACTGCAGCCACAGTTGGATTTGGAACCAAAGCCTACCATGAATGACTGCATTCTGCAGCTTCTACCAAGTCCTAAGATTCACTTTGTGAAAAGAAATAAGTGAAACAAGTACACAGAAGACAAATATAAAGATGACGAATCGCTTTTTTTTTCCTGGTCTTTCAGATGCAGGATATTATTAACTGAAAAAATCCCATGGATGATGCTAGCAGTATGTCAAGCCACAGAAAGCAGGTTTATTTTTCCCCTCGGTTTTTAACAGCTCCAGTGACCCATCCTTGGTTCTTTAAAGGGGTTCTGGAGTTACTTGCGAGCTGTTAACTAGTGGATCTCTTTTAAGCAGGGTTTGGCATCTTCTGTTTTTTTCTTATTTTTTTTCTCCTATGGAGTTGTTGTAACATGAATATTGTGTTGTTAAACCAAAGCTTGTGTATATTATGTGACCTGGTGTTTAAATTCAGACCATGGATGGTGAATGAAAAATAAATAAAAAAATGGTGTATTGCTATTTCTTCCTTGTAACCCTTGTTAGTAGTGGTGACTTGATGATTGCCTTTTAGGTATGTTTGATTTTGAATATATCATTTATAATTTGAAAAATAGGAAAAGGTGTATTATAATTGGGGTCAAACAAACAGATCTGATTGAAAAAAAAAAAGAACATAACAAAGAGGCGAGTCATCCAATTTTTTAGTGCATCCGTTCACATTTATTGTTATTAGTATTTGATTGGTCTAATTTGAATGGTTTCAATTCCAAATCTGAGGCAATATTTTCTTGTCGGAGTCATTCAACTTTGATTAAAAAAAGGAATAAATTACTATATACTATTCTTTTATATGTAAAATGAACACACGTAGGACGAAAAAGTGCTCTATATTTCATTTACTATTTTAAAAAGAAGTTTTTAAGAACATTTTTTTATTGTGCATTAGTAGTTGAAAAATGTTGCAACTTCGAAATCAACTTCTGATAACCATTGGATGTAATCCGAACGGCTGAATTTTATTGAGTTCTTTTCGTCTTTTATTTTCCTCTCAGCACCAAAAAACAATAAACAGATGTGAAAAAATCAAATTTAAAACATAAAATTTTGAAGCCTAGCCAAGAAAACCTTAGAATTTGAATGCTTTCTTACATAAACTATATTATTCATAAAATTATGTATCCACATATTAAAGTATAATATAAAACCAACTTAATAGAACAAAGTACAATTTGATATTGTATATGTATATGTATATGTATATATATATATATATATATATATATATATATATATATATATATATATATATAAGTATTGAAAATATAGCACCCGAGAAAACTATAAGAAAAATTAATATTTTTTATAAACCAAAATTTACTTTTATTCATAAAATAAGGTTTGTTTTCGCATGCACACTAGGAAGGTTTTTGTAACAAATCAATTTTTAACAACTTGCATGACACAAACATCCTTCAAATAGTCTTAGCACCCTGGTTCTATTTTTTTTATCAATCAAAACTTAATTTGAATTATGTGTACTTTTTTGCTTTGTAAATGTACTTTATTAGATTTCCCAAAGTGCATGTATGTCCTTAAATTTACTGACTTATGCATTCTCAATAAAAAAAATTAAATTTTACTGACTTATGCATTCTCAATAAAAAAATTTAAATTTAATGTCATCATACATATATATAGTAGGTCAAATAATTAAAAGTCCGATTAAAAGAGGGAGAGTGAGGTCAAAGCGAACCTTGGCGAACTAATAGAGCAAAATCTATTGGTGAATAATATACCGAAAGATTTGGTTACTAATAGAACGGAATGACGTCGTATGATCCATATAGCCGACCCCACCTAGTAGGATAAGACTTTATTGTTGTTTGTTATTGTCATCATACATATATATATCTATATATATATGCCTATTTGTCATGATTTACTTGTATTCATTTAATACAATAATTTTCCGGTAAATTAAAAACATTTTTTCCTTCCTTTGATATCTCATTTTAATTTCCTTTGTTTTCATAATAATAACATAAAAAATTCACCTCACCTAATAATAATAATAATAATAATATCCAACAAGTAGTTAGGCATAATATGGTTTTCGTTGACGGAGTTAAGAAATAGGAAGTAAACAAAAAAAAGAAAAGAAATGGTGGCAAAATTTTATTAGCTCTCACCTCGTTGGGTCCACCTCCTCAGAGATCCCTATTTATAGTTAATTAATTAATTACAAAAAACGGACTCCTCAATACGATTTATTCCCATCTCTCTCGCGTCCGCGTATACCAATCAACAAAACCCCTCATTTCTTTCCCATCTCATTTTTTTCTCTCCTTTTCCTCGGCCGTAGAACAAACCAAGCAACGAGAAGCACCAGCAGCGTCGTCGAAAGCCAAACCCCAAATCCTCCCTCCCCCCCTCCGATCTCCGCCGCCGCGCTCGGATTCCCGATCGGCGCCTCGCCCTTCAGGTCCGCCTTCTTCCGATCCGATCCCTCTCTCTGTTTTGCCTTTTGATTTTTTTTTCATTTATCGCGATTCGATCTGTTCCCGGTCGAATCTTGATCTCTTAGGGGGGTGATTCGATTCGATTTTTTGCGTTCTCTGGTCGATTTGTGGGTCGGATTCGCAACGGAAAAACAAAATTAATGGGGGATTTCTTTTCCCTGGTGGCGGATCTCGTGGTGGGGATCCGCGGTCGAGGATTCGATTTCCGGGGGTTTAGGGGCGTAGATGAGGGCTGCGCGATTGGGTTTGGGTCGTTGATCTGATGCGAATTTGGGATCTGTGGATCGGCTTGGGGGCGGTTGTAAAAAGTTTCCATTTTGCATGATTTCTGCTTGAGGAATGAGCTCCTCTCCTTTTTCCTCGGGCTTGACGATTGAGGGTTTCTCAGGTTGTTTGCGGTAGGCATCAAGGCAAATGCATTGGTTTATGCTATTGATTTATTAGTTTGTGATTCGCTGTCAATTGTGATAAATATGCGAGGACACGAATGTTAGACGCTGTTCAATGGTTGCCATAGGTTGATATATGTATTCCATATGTGGTTGCGCAAGCCTTATGATTTATTATCGCCTATTAGGCTAGTCAGTTCGATTGAAGCTTTGTTTGCCTGTCGTTTTTCTGCTGTAATATGCTATTAGGGATCGTAGAGGTATCTATATCATGCTATAGTTCTGATAACTTCTGGTGATATTCAGCCAGGTTTCATCTCATATTTCAGCATCATTTGGCTTCTTTCTATTTTAATCACTTTAGCTTCTATTTTAGAATAGTAAATAAAATGTGTAAAAAGCATCTAAGTTCTTTGCTTGGATATATGCTAAAATGTTTTGCCTTTTTGCTCTAAAAAATTATTTTGCCTTTTGTAAATAAAATCCACGTCTTTACTTCAAATCCTGTGGCGAGCAGCTTAGCAAGCTTAATCCTGTTGCACTTTGATATGTGATGTTGGAGCTTTATAGTGCTGTTTTTGGGCATTTCAATTTGTAATAAAGCATCACTGTGCCACATACAAATAAGTTAAAACAAGCCCAATACCACATATCAGGTGTTTAATTGCATTAGTATCATACATGTGCGAATGAGCCAACATTAATATTTTTCAAATGGAATCGTAGAGACATTTAGAATATGCTTTAATTCTCAGATAAATTCAATAGAATAGTGCAATTAGTTAATTTAATCATTTTTGTAAAATGTTTTGCACTGAAAAATCCTTGCTTTCTGACTAATTTTGGATCTTGTTATGTAACTCCTAAGGAGTATGGTGAATATTCAAGGCTAAACACTAGTTATCTTATAGCTCATGTGGTTTACAGTGCATAACCTCCATTTAATATCACTTCCATGGATAATTTCGTACATCCAAATTTAGCACGCTTCTTCTCTATCCACATAGATAATATTTTTGCCTCTGAAAATTGCATTTTTCATCTTAACTAACCAGTTATCCTTTTCTTGCCGTAAATCACACCATTAGATGACATGCATGCATTACAAATGTCAGATCAATGCATCACTGACTACTAAAATTGTATCATGCATGATGCTGATCATTGAGTAATTATTCCTATGTTAATTGTATTTATTGTTTGTAAATCTCGAGGACATTCTTCTCTTTTGGTATAGAATTGAATTTTTTGCCTATTACTCTGGGTATTTCTTGTACTGGAGTATTCTGGTTGCTTGATTTGAGTATGTATCCAGAACCTGATGGTATTTTCTGAACAACTTGTGTTCTGTCTCGTTACAAAATTTTCCTTGTTTCATTGATGGTTAGCACATTGTAGACATTGACTCGCACACTGCATAACTTTAGGGCACTTGTTTAACTTAAGTGATCTAATATCTCTTCATTGAATTTTTTTTGAAACTGTTCTCTGTTTGCTGTTTAAACATTTTAGTCAGGTCTGCATGTTTAAATTTCATTATAACGCAAGATATTCCTTTTTTGAATCACTTTGTACATTACCTTCTATGTAGGCAGATTTAAGAATGTCTCCCGCATTGAAATCTAAGTCAAAGGAGAAGATGGCTTCTAAGGCAACGAAAGAGCAAGTCAAGGCTGCTTCTAAATTGTTATCTAATCCTCCTAGTGGTGGAAATGGTGCTCCAGCTGGTGCATACAATCCAACGTCAGGGACATTCCATGCCCTTGATGCAGCAGCATCTGGTCCTTTGTCAGGTCCACAAAATGGCCGATTCAGAAACATAGATGAAACAGAAGAACAATCTGTCAGTTCACTTGGTGCAGGCGAGTTTGATTCCGCATCTAACAATGGTAGCTGTTCTGGCGAATCAGACGACCCGAAGGAAAAGACCGTGACAAATGGTGCTCCTCGGCCAGATCCTGTACCTGGTTCTGATAATGACAAACGTGAAAAGATTCGGCAGAAGAATGAGAAAAAGCATCAGCGCCAGAAGGAGAGGAGGGCTCAAGAGTTACATGAGCGCTGTAGCGGTTATATCATGTCTAGGAAATTGGAGTCACTTTCTCAACAGCTTGTGGCAATGGGTTTTTCCTCTGAACAGGCGACAATGGCTCTTATACATAATGAAGGCCGTCTTGAAGAGTCTGTGACATGGCTCTTTGAAGGGGGTGAAGAAAGTAAACAGCGGATTGCCGCAAATATTGAAAGCGGCGTCAACTTAAAAATTGACATCACCGAGGAACTTGCTAAGATTACGGAGATGGAGATCAATTTCAAATGCACAAAGCAGGAAGTAGAAAGGGCTGTAGTTGCATGTGAGGGTGATATAAAGAAGGCTGAAGAGACTCTGAAAGCGCAAAAGCTAGAATTGGAGACAGTTCCACATAAGTTGCAAGAACCAAGTGAACCTCTACCAGGTAGTGGTTTCAATAAGATGGCTGTGCCTGCACAGAACACAACTGTAATAGCACAACCAAAAGGGATGACCATGGTTGGCGTCCAGCAGTTAAGAAGAGATGAACGGGATTTTAACAATGCCAAAGCAATTCCAACTGGGGTTGTGCTGCAGGAATCTATGAATAAGAGTTTACAATCTCTGAAAAAGTCTCAACCAAAGTCAGAATGGCCGAGGCCACAAATTCCTACTCCTGTGGAGAAAAGATGGACGAGTGCCAGCACTGCTCCATCTATTTCGTATCCTTTGTCATCTTCTCTGCAGGTTCCAGTGCATCAAGCCAAGTCGGACCCGAGATATATGATACTTAACAATGAATTGAAGGCCAACTTGCAAACGGGAACATTGAGGGAACCTGTGATAGTAATGCAGCGGCCACAATCTGTAAATGCAAAGCAAAACCTGCCATCTACAAGCCTAGGTGTAAGTGCGTCACCATCAGCCTCAGCAGGATGGTATGCGAATGGGATCTCCAGTATGGACATGTTGAAGGCTGCAAATGGAGGTTTAGGGCATAGCAGACCTAGTTTTGGCCTGAATGGTTCCAGTCCTCAACAATTTGTTCCACAAAATCATTTCCAAGCTTTCGCCATGGGCCCTATGGAGTCTGGAGCAACAGGCTGGGCTGGTTCCTGGAATTCTGCAGGGTCATCTACTTCATCACTTTCCATGCCATCATCGCTTGGGCTATTCACCGGTTGGGGCGCGTCGGGTTCTTCAGCATCCATGCCTGTTGATTGGAGCTCTGGAGGATCCACACCAAAAGATTATACCTCTATAGATTGGAGCCTGGACGTGTCGCTCTTGAAGACTTCCGGAAACAGTGATCGTCCTACAGACACTTGGTCGACCATGTTCATGAGCGGGAAATCTACTAGGCCGGTTCTGAATGCTGGTGTCTACATGCCAGGGTTACAGGATGGTGGCCTTGTAATGGACAACCTTGTAACAGACCCTTCATCCTCTGCGGGATCTCATGATTGGACCTCCCCTTTTGCAGGGAAGGACCTTCTTAGGGTCCCCAGACAGTTTGTCACCTCTCCTACGCTGTAGGATTGGAACGTAGGATGAGAAAAAGGAAAAAAAAAGGAAGAAAATGGACATGGTTGAATTTGTCTGTGTTGGTTCTTGATGTTCTTGTTTTAAAAGTTTCTCTCTTTTTCATCAGCTCAGTTTCGTATGTTTTTTCTATTCTTGTGACAAGGATGCGTTTTCTTAGGTTCATTAGACTAGACCTTATGAAATATATGCAAGTTCAACAAAAGTGCAAAAGGAGATGGAGGAGTGCCCTCTATTATTTGCGATTGAAGATGCATCAAGTGCACACGTCAGACCAAGAACAATGCCTCCAACTTAAGGCAATATTTAACTTCAGATTACCCGATCAATCTATCATCACTTAGTTCATTTAGGGTTGGATCGATGTGGCCATTAGCTTGATCAGGAACAACTTAATCCGACCTAAATGTCTCTTCGTACCTTGCTGTTTGAGGTAAGGGTGGATCTTTTTATTAGCAACAATCACTCTTCTTTTTTTTTTCTTTAACCTCGTGCTCAGAAGGGGAGTGATACAGATACTTCTAGCTTTCGTATAGCTGTTGTTTACGAATCTAAAGGAACAGAGTTCATGCTCCCTGCACGTCCGATTCCGATATCTTGTTGGATGGCGACAGCCTCGAAATCATAATATCAAACTTACTGAATTGCTAATTTCTTTTAGGATGCCCTTCCTCCTTTATCCATTTTATCCTTGTTTTTTAAAATTATCTTATATTTTATAATAGTGGAAGTTGAAGAATCTTCTCTTTTTCCAACAACATAATTTATTATTTTATAATAATTAACAACAAAAAGTCTATATTATTTTAACATTATAAGATCAAAGATACCTTTTCTAATTCTTCAAAAAATAAATTATTATTTTAAATAATTAACATGAAAAGTTTTAAATGTTATAATTTTAACCTTATAAGATCAAAGATCCCTTTTTCTACTTCTTCAAAAAATAAATTATTATTTTAAATAATTAACATGAAAAGTTTTTAATGTTATAATTTTTATTTTTTTTGCTATAATTGTTCTATCACAGTACCTATGTTTTATTCAGCTTATTTAATATTTTTATATCTATTATGGCATTTAAAGTTGACGCCATGTCAAATAAGTTGAATAAAATAAATATAAAAATATTAAATAATCTGAATAAAATATAGATACTGTGATAGAACAATATACAAAGTAAAAATTATAATATTAAAATCTTTTCACGTTAATTATTTAAAATAATGATCTTATTTTTAAGAAAGAGAAAACTGATCTTTGATCTTCTAATATTATAAAAAAAATAAAGACTTTTGATGTATCATCAAGATTCCCATAACATACTGTATCATCAGGATTCCCTGAATCAGATTTGAAATCCCGGCATCATCCAAAATAATATATAAATAACTACACTTTTAATTATATATCACAAAAGTTGGTACAAGCATAGGGAAAAAATAGAATCATATAACTGGAACTTTTTGTTCATTATATTCTTCTTTAATTTCCTTTTGAGATTTGGATATCTTTATAAGATGGAATAGATTCGGGATTTGCTCCGCCTACATATCGGACGACGAGAGGTTGACCGTTGTTTGACCCGTTGCCCATTCTAAAAAAAAAACGCACTATCCATTTGAACACCATTTGACTGTAAATAGAACGAAACAAGTCACCCTTCGAATCATCATAGCGACATAACAATAGTCACCATACGATGCAAGTTCATAATACACATCTCTCTCTCAGGGCCGGCTCAAGAGAATGGGAGGCCTAAAGCGAAATTGCAAAAAAAAAAAAAAACATAAATAAAAAAATTATTATATATTTTAAAATTTTTAATATTAACAACAATTAATTTATGAAGATGGTAAATAAGAACTATTTTTTAAGTGTAGTTCTTCAATGTAAAAGAATAAAAATGTTATCAATCACGTACAAGAGTAATAATAATATTAATGAAAAAAATATTTGAAGTACTATTGATTTTTTTAGAAAAATTCAAATATGAAAAATGACAAATTAAATTCAAAAAAGAAGAAGACATTTAATTATGATTTAGGTAGTGAAGGTAAATGGTATTAAAAATGAAGATAAGATATGTATATTTGGTGATTTTAAATTAATAAAGTATTAAAACATAAGACCTACGTAATAAATGAATATTGTACAATTAATACTTAATATATAATTAGGGGCCTTCCATTGGTGAGGCCTCAAGCAAGTGCTTGAGTGGTCTCACCCTTGAGCCGGCCATTCTCTCTCTCTCTATTTACATCAACTTTCTATATTTAGGCCTTTCAGATGGTTAACTCCCTTCTCTGACCACCGCAGGTGTCGGACGGCAATCCTCTCTCTCCCCCTCTCTCTCCTGGTTGGATCCGTTAAATGGACGAGGGTGGTCAGAAAAGAGAGCCCTTAGAGAGAGAACAAAAACACAATAACCAGGGGTGAGAGGAGAGGAGGAGAAGGGTGGGGGTGATCGGCAAGATCGACGGCCCTGCGCTATAACTCTGAGGCGGAGGAGGAAGAGGAGGAAGGAGGAGGGGGGAGAGGGGATGTAGGCGTGCGTGCATGCATGACATTTCGTCGAACACCACCTCCGGCGACGTCGACTGCGGCGAAAACATCATCATGATCAAGATGTTTTACAGCACTACTGACTCCTCGCTGCCATAAATTAGCTTCCTTCGCTGAGGAACGCACACAGGCATTATCAACACATATATATTGCCTTTGCCTTCTTCTTCTGATCAGTTCTCGAAAAAAATTTCACATTTCTCTCAGGAGGGTTTCCTAAAACAAAGTTGCACAGAAAAAAAAGGTAACTTTTGTATATATGTGCATGCATGTTAATTACGTCGAAAGGCAATATATATTAGATACCTTAATGTGTAGACATATATTATTTCAATGGTGCACGTACGTTGATCTTTCATGTCGCTTCATAGTTTTGTACAAATGTAAAAGAATCTCTAGAATATATTTTTTTCTCTCAAATTCTGAGGTGACTCTCCTTGTTCTTTGTGTTCTTTTGCATGAAAATGTCAAATGCATGCAGAAGATGATACGTACCCACAACGCCATATTTGCTCTGCTGTTGCGTGAGGTGGAAATGTACGTTAGAGTTGAGGCAGATGACTCTGCAGCTGGTTCACAGCCCCTAATCGGGTAACAAGACACATGCATGCCTACCAACCTCTCCCACCTCATGGCCGTCGCCGTCGATCACCGCCACGACTTCAAGCCTCCCGCTTGGAAGAGCCGCTGCCGCCTCCGTTCCTTCCCCCACCCCGACCCCAACCTCATCGACTCGTCCCCCGATCACGCCGTCGCCGCCGCCTTCACTTCCTCCTCCTCCACTCGCAAAACCAGTAAAAAGAGCAGCGCTGGCCCGAGCTTTTGCCGCAGCCTGTCCACCCCGTGCTTCTCCACCAGCGCCGCCGCCGCCGCCGCTCACAATGACCTCATCGCACGCATCGAGATCATCGGCACCCATCAGTCCCGCGGAATCCAAGCCCTCGTCGTCGAGGCCGCCGTCTCCCTGGCCTTCGGCGCCCAGGCGGTCCCCGTCGCCCATGGCCTCAGCGGTGCCTACTACCTCCGCAATCGCTCAGGCGAGAACTTCGCGGTCATCAAGCCCTTCGATGAAGAGCAGCCACCTCTGAGTCTCCTCTGCCGCTCCGCCGGGACGGTAAAGCACCCGGTGCGCGTGGCGGAGGCGGCGGTGCACGAGGTGGCCGCCTACCTCCTCGACCACGGCGGCTTCTCCGGGGTACCTCCCACTGCGCTCGTCCGAATCTCCCATCCAAACCTGACGCCCAACCGGAAGATGGCCTCCATCCAGCGGTTCGTGCCGCACGACTTCGACGCCGGCGAGCTCGGGCCATCGCGATTCTCCGTCGCGGCCGTGCACCGTATTGGAATTCTAGACGTGAGGCTCCTCAACCTCGACCGCCATGCTGGGAACATCCTCGTCCGCAATCACAAACACGCGAGGCGAAGCCACGACAGGTACGAAGGCTACAGCAACGAGTCGGTCACCGAGCTCGTCCCCATCGACCATGGCCTGTGCTTGCCAGAGCTCCTCGAAGACCCTTACTTCGAGTGGCTCCACTGGCCTCAGGCCTCCGTCCCCTTCTCCGACGCCGAAGTAGAGTACATATCAGCGCTTGACCCATTCCGCGACGCAGAGCTCCTCCGCTCAGAGCTGCCATCGATAAAAGAGTCGTCCATAAGGATCTTAATCTTCTGCACCATCTTCTTAAAGAAAGCAGCCGCGGCAGGGCTCTGCCTGGCCGACATCGGCGACATGATGACCCGGGAATACCTGTCCAGCTTCGAGGAGGGCCCGAGCGCGCTCGAGGTGCTGTGCAAGCAAGTCGAGGCGTCCATGAATACCTCCACACTGTTCGAAGAAGCGGACGATGACGACGACAGAAGCACCAGCCCGCCAATGAGCACCAGCACCGGCGACGAAGCCAAGGAATTCCAATTCGAAATGGACCGCGACGACGAGTACGACGAGGAAGAATCAGATGGAGGCAGCGTCGTCGACTTCCCGCTGCTGCTGCAAGGGAGCAGGGCAAAGAACCGGAGCATGGACGGCCATCTGGAGGTGCTCGTTCCTGTGCACGAAATGGAATCGAGCGCCGACGAGGGCAGCAATGCCGCCGGCAAGTTGGGGAGCATCGCGAAGAGCATTAGCTTCTCGGCGGTGGATTTCAATCACGACAGGTGCAAGAGCATATCTTTCAAGGATCTGAGCGAGGAGGAGTGGAGCCTGTTCCTGGAGAGGTTCGAGCAGCTCTTGCCGGAGGCGCTCGAGGCCACACAGAGCATGGGGCTGAAGCAGAGGCTGGGAACATCATGCAAGTTTTGAGGAGCTAATGGATCAACTGCGTGCATGCATGAGGATATCGAGACTTGGATACATCGATTACTATACTTCTTTGCATGCATGGTGTTGGATATATTAATATGAGTGCTACATGCATGCATGCATGCAGACTGCTTGTACGTATATGTATCAATCTTGATTAGCTTGTTGTATATTTATGAGTTTTTTTCCTCATGAGGGGAAAGATCAATTGGTGCACAATATTGTCATCAGATGGGATGTTGTAGGGAACCATTAGGTCTTCGGGCTGCTGTATCATGTACCTAAAACGCGATCAGCAGCATTAATATGTATCTAGTGGAAATGAGGAATTAACAAAAAAAAAACTTGTGGGAAAATTGAGAGGAAAACTAGGGAGATTAATATTTTACAAGAGCTTCCTGATATATAAAGCCTATTTTCTCCTCTTTTCCAACTATAAATTCCTTTATTCATATTGCATCCTTCTAGATCATATAGTTTTTTTTGCATGCAAGTTGCATGGGATATTGTCCTAATTGTGTGGTTTGTAAATAAAAAGGACTATACAAAAAATTTGTCAAAGAATCAAATAAGTAAATCACTCTCTCACAAATATATTTTCAAGCAGCAACTTGCAACAACGGTGGCTGTAGTTTAGTGGTGAGAATTCTACGTTGTGGCCGTAGAGACCTGGGCTCGAATCCCAGCAGCCACAATTTTTTTTTTCCACACATCACAATTGAAATGAAGAATTCATATCAAATCACATCACATGATATCATAAGTTAAACTTTTAAAATTAATCGTTTACAATCATTTGCCCCTTCTTATTATTGACAAATGATTACACATTGTTTTGGACAATAGAAAACATTTATGCAACTATTACTAATGTTGTTAAGAAGGAATACAAATAATTCATTAACGTAGATTCTCATAATAGCATTCAGATATGGTGTTTACATTTTTTTTTTCATTTTCCTTATGCATATAGTCTATTCCAGATTTTTTTTGGCAGTGGAGTGGGGTATGAGGAAATTTGCATATTACAAAATAATTTAAAAATTTTAATATATATAAAAATGTTGTATATCTAAGCAGCCACAATTTTTTTTTTCCACACATCACAATTGAAATGAAGAATTCATATCAAATCACATCACATGATATCATAAGTTAAACTTTTAAAATTAATCGTTTACAATCATTTGCCCCTTCTTATTATTGACAAATGATTACACATTGTTTTGGACAATAGAAAACATTTATGCAACTATTACTAATGTTGTTAAGAAGGAATACAAATAATTCATTAACGTAGATTCTCATAATAGCATTCAGATATGGTGTTTACATTTTTTTTTTCATTTTCCTTATGCATATAGTCTATTCCAGATTTTTTTTGGCAGTGGAGTGGGGTATGAGGAAATTTGCATATTACAAAATAATTTAAAAATTTTAATATATATAAAAATGTTGTATATCTAAATTACTAATTTCTAAAACTATTACTAATGTTGTTAAGAAGGAATACAAATAATTCATTAACGTAGATTCTCATAATAGCATTCAGATATGGTGTTTACATTTTTTTTTTCATTTTCCTTATGCATATAGTCTATTCCAGATTTTTTTTGGCAGTGGAGTGGGGTATGAGGAAATTTGCATATTACAAAATAATTTAAAAATTTTAATATATATAAAAATGTTGTATATCTAAATTACTAATTTCTAACTTGGTGATGTAAATGAAAGATATTATTTAACCTTAAAGATATACATATTATATCCATATAAATAAAATGTTAGTAAATACTCAATATAGTCATTTTAACTTTATCTAAGGGGGAATCATCCTTTATTAATCACTATATTTCGCATAACACATATGTACTATGGTTGGGTCCATGAGATGATAATCGAATAAAAGAAAAGCATGACTCATTATAAAGTTTATGTATGAGAACAACCAATTTTAAAGGATGCAAAAAATCTATATAGATGTTCTTTTTCTTTTTGGTCTTATTTGCCAAATCAAGAGGCACGTATATATGTACACATGTAAGTACCAAATCTTCTAAGTCACTGCATGCATACCTTATTTAGGTCACTATTAACTTATATTATTTAGATATACAAAATGCAAATATGAAAACGTGCAATTTTGATGGTCATGCAGAATGCCAATAACGTGGAAATTACATAAAGATAGAGCAAAAAGAAAAAAAATTGATGTTGATGACATCTCAATCTCTCACATTCCACGTGACTAGAAAATGGAGTGAGCCATCTGAGTTTGATGACAAAAACAAATGGATAGATAGTAAAGGATATGGGTGTTTATTTATATAATGGAAAAATGTCTCTTTGTCTTACCCTTAATTACCTTAATTATGTAACTTAAAAGTTTGACTTATGCCAATAATAAGTAGTATTTAAAAAATGACCTTTCAATATTCAAAATAGTTTTTTTATTATGTGATTAAATTAATTTTATAAATGTTGCAAAGACAGAGGGCAAAAATACTACGAGTATAATTATTATAATCAATGAATAATAATATTTATTTTTTAATGAGGTAATTGGAATATCAAGGATCATGTATATTATTGCTAAGATAGTTGGGATATCAAGGATCATGGAGATATAATTGTTATGCATGACTCAAATTGGAAAATGTCACATTATAATGCCAATGGATTATGAGATCTTAAATAATAGATAATAAAATATATGAATTTTAAATTAAAAGAATTCAAAAAATTGAGAGAAAAAAAAGATAACTACGAATGTTGAATGTAGAACAATTTGAAGCCTCCTATTGTGCATGACTTTATATAAATATAAGATTGACTCAAATGCATAATAAGAAAATAGGTTTGATGGACATTTGGACAACATAGGCATTATCATTTATATTCTTTACAATGGAACAAGGATCCATCTTCTTGTTGGGCATCTTGTTTGTATACCCATAAGAAAAATGCTCTTTGCAAAGCAAAATCATCACAAAATCACCCTCACAAAAGATCAAATGAAAATAGCCTTCATGGATCACGAAATTTGGATCCTCCTTGAACAGGATGAAATAGTATTGTTGTTAGCTAAGATTGAAAAAGTCAAAACTAAGATTATTGTTAGCTATTATTTAGTCTCTTGGAAGCTTTTATCTTTCGACATTCGGGGTCACAATGGTGTTAAATTATCGATAGAAGGATACACGACCATGGAAACAATGTGCACCTTGTAGTGTTTTAGAAGTCGTCCATGTGAATATCACTTGCACCTTTTCATTATTCAAGGCTAGTTTGGAATTACTAACAATATACCCTAAGAAAAGAAGAATGCTAATAAAGTGCATTTTTTATGGTTCAAGTACTTCTTGTGATTCTAAGGGGCTTGCAAGGAGTGTAGGTGATTTAGGTGTCCAACGACTTCTTTGCTATAAATGATAATGTCACAACATAGATGATGAATATGCTATTGAAAAGCCTCAGCTCATGTCATAAGCCTCATGAATGAACTAGGTGTGTTTGAGAAATTGAATGGCATTACTATCAATTCATCAAACATATCTTTGATTCTAAACATCCTCTTCCACAAGGCTCCCTGTTGTAGCGCCTTGTGCTCTTCGGGAGGCACATTGGTTGGAGGTTGATCTTATGTTGTATTTGAAAAAAAACATAAGAGATGCTTTTTTTTCCTAGTATCCTCATAATCAACTAGCTTCCTGAATACTTTTTTACTTCTCTAATGCAAATTGAGATGTACAACTAGACCTTTTCTCTATTCTCTCTCTATCCCCCCTCCCCCCTCCCCCCTCCCTGCTCTCTCTCCCTTTCCTCCCTGGCTCTCTTTGTCTCTCCCACGTCTTAGTCCTTTCTCTCCCCTCGCACTTCTCTATTTAAATTTTTAATAAATATAACTTATAATACGTAATTATCCAAAATTTATTAAATTTTATAACAATATAATATAAATATATTATAAATTTATTATTTGAATATTATAAATTTTAATTTTTCCTAACATATCTACAAATTTGCGGCGGATGAGATGTTCTTCGCAATTTTTATGGACAAATTCGTCGAAAATTGTGAAGACGGATCGTCCCTTTCAAATTGTGCAGAAGACTTCCAACGCAAATTTCTTCGCAACTTTCAACGAAATAATTCGTCGAAAATTGCCAAACTATAAGGTTTCCTTCACAATTTGTTACGACATTGTTCATCGTAAAATCACGAAGGATCGAATATCCTTCGTAAGTTGAGAAGAATCAGATATTGCAAAGGACACATGACGGTTCAATCCGTGAAATTCGCAAAGATATCGAAATCCTCATATTTTTTTGTCCCTCCAATATTTTTCAAATGAGTATAATCTGTCAAAAAATCGTCGCAAAGTATCGTTTGCTGCATATTTCATATGATTTGGCAGTTGCTTTACAGTGCAAGAACAAAAATGTGGTACAGTGACAAACAATTTGCTCAAACAAAAAACTTTTCGAAAAGCAACATTTCATGCGTTTTGTTAGTTTCTTTATGTGAAACAGTGCTCTCTTTTTTTTTTTCTTTCGGTGAAAAAGGAAATAGGCTCTCTTTCATGAGTGACGCACTTAAAAAAAAAAAAGGCAAGGGCACCACTAGGGGTGTTCACGGGTCGGGTTTGACCCGACCCGTGAACAAACCCGACCCGACCCGGCCAAAGTTGGCCGGGTCGGATCGGGTCGGGTCTCTGCCCTTTTTGGGCTGAGACCCGAACCGACCCGATCCGGGCCGGGCCGGGTCGGGTCGGGTCGGGTCGGGTGGTCGGGTTACCCGACCACCCTTTTTCTTTTTTTTTTTAATTTTTTCGTTTATTTTTTAATATAAAAAGTATTTATTATTTTATTTTTTTAATACAAAATAAGGTATTTTTAAATAACAAAAATATTTTTTAAAATATCTACATACTTTTCTACATTTAAAATAATTTATTTCATATTTTTTTAGATTTTAAATGATATAAAACTATACATTTAACTAAAAATTAAAAAAAAATTAAAAAAAAAAAAAGAAAAAATCGGGTCGTCGGGTCGGGTCGGGTCAACTCGGGTTGGAAAATTCCAACCCGAACCCGACCCGACCCTTGGTCGGGTCGTGATCGGGTCGGGTCGGGTCGACCCGACCACCGACCCGACCCGACCCAAAAGGGGTCGGGTCGGGTCGGATTTTCGGGTTCACCGGGTCGACCCGACCCGGTGAACACCCCTAGGCACCACCAACAAAGAGAGCAATTATTAGTATGTACAGTATACACGGAGGCAACGTGTTAGCGACCCGTCCGTTAGTTCAACTCCACTGCCTGCCCACCCATCAAATTCCACAATTCTGAGTCAAAGTGGAGCATTAAGATTCATTGCACCGGCTATTCAACTTCGAGTGCAATCGTGCGGCAAACCCAAGCGACACGTATCCAAATTGTACTCCCCTCGAACTGATTTCCCTTTTTTTTTATAAAAACCAATAATAGTTTGGCTGAAGAGAACTCCTCGTCGTTTAAGTAAAGATATCAAGTTTAAATTTTTGTGAAAACGGAAAATTTTTGCTGAAAATTTTATTTGTCATTGTCAAACATGTTGTGCGAGGTAACATCAGAATAGTCGAAATCGATGATGAGTCAAAATTTTAACTCATAACCAGTGTGTATAATTCTTAGCGGCAACTGAGTTGACGATCAATATCGCTTTTAGAAGGTGGCAATCGTAAAAAAAGGGCTACGAATGATATAAAATAATAAATGGTGCCAAAAATCATTATATACATATATGTATATATATATATATATATATAATTTAGGTGTTTTCTGTCTCATCTTATTTTTTATCGTCTTCATCATCAGATTTCGATCTAACTATGATAAATTATTTAAGAGATTCAATCATTTAAATAAAAATATGATGATAAAAATAATAAGAAATAAGATGAGATATGAAACATCAAAATTGAAATATATATATATATATATTTCAACAAATAAAAATAATTAATTGGTTGCCAAACTAATATTTTGTTGATGTTGCGAATGGTCTCAAGTGGTTGTAGTTATCAACTTGCCACCACCGTCTAACATGCGAGCACTTGTAACTCCATGAACTCACTATAACAATTTTGAATTATATTTATATATATGATTCATGATAATCTGAGCTCCAAAAAGTTGAAGTATGCGCCACATAATGCAGAGCACTACATTATCTATTAAATATTCCCTAGTCCAATTTTGTTTGGTTCAATGAATCTTTTCCTATACAATTTAAAGCCTTTTTCTTCTCTTTAAACTGATAAAAGGTGTTTAATTTGTTGGTTTCAGAATGTTAAAGGAAAAAAATATTCTCACCAATTAATCAACTATTTATTTGAGTGATCTACATTTTGATTATCATTGGAGTGGCCAATAATTCATTTTTTTGGTGGATGACATGCATCCTAATTGCGAAAATATTTTTATTTATTGGAGGAAAAAGTTCATGAAAAAAACTCTTAAAAACGTTTTTTCCCTTTTTTGAAACATACACGAGCCAAGCGATCAGTCTATTATATATATATATATATATATATATATAAAGAAGGCTTTGATATAACATCTCATTGTTCCCTTCTAAATTTCCCATCAAATATAAGATATATGTCTTAAGACGAGATTGATATCGTCTTTTTATTAAAAAAAAAAGCAAATAGATAAATGCTACTAATTAAGAGTTTGCTCATATGTGCTGACGATAATTTTATTTTTAAAGGTCAACAAATATTGATTAATCCAGTTAAACAATTAGATTAAAAACATTAATTTTTTTTCTCGGCAAATTATTCATTTTCCAAGATTTGGTTATATGAATTATTTTTATAATCCACGCGCACTAATATTTTTATAATGCGAAATACTTTTTTATCCGTTAGCGATATCTGAACAGCTGGACCAATGAAATTCGGATGACTCCTATCCTCCCCCCACTTCCGGCCAAAGGGACACCGGCAGCAGCAGAGAAGTAGGTGGGGGAGGGAAGGAGATGTGGGGGAGAGAGAGGGGGAGAGAGAGAGAGAGAGAGAGAGAGAGAGAGAGAGAGAGAGAGAGGGCTTGAAGCTTTGAACGTTGCAAAATGAACACCAACCACAAAACATCTCCCATATGGTCAGTACTCGTGAATGCCAACCACAAGATATCTCCATACGCTGAGTAGTACCGCTGAGCCCCCTCTCTCCTCAGTCAGCATTGGCCTCCACTCCCTCGCACTCGCATTTGTCTCGCTCCCTAGTTACTCTCCTTGCCATAGTCTCTTTCTCTCTCTCCCTCCCTCAGCGAGCTGAGCTGAAACTCCATTCTTCAGACTCAGCTTGTTGGGGTTCCTTTCCATGGCTCTCTCGGCCTTCTCCCTCCCTTGCCATTTGGCCAATGCCGCAGCTTCGGACTCCCAGAAGGCCACCTCTCTCCCCGTCCAGCACTTCCTCGGAGGGACTGAGCTCCTGTGTTCGCAGCAACAGCAGAGGATTCGAAAAGTTGGTTCCTTTAATTGCTCGTGTTGCTTCCTTTGCTCGTTTCAGTGCATCCGTTTAGCTGTTTAGCGTCAAGACTGGTCATTTCTACTAGTTTTCACGAGAATGCCAATCCTGTTTGGGCTTTTGATATATGCATGCCACCACTGTTCGAGTTAATGTTACAATCTAGTTTTCGTCTGCGTTAGCTTATTGCTTGCTACGTATAGAACTCCACCTGTGGAATTGCAGCTCTGCTAGCTCGTTGGTAAAGATTGAAGCTTCGTTCATTATTTCTCCAGTAAAAAGAGAACTTCGTTGCTAGGGATTAATTTCTGTTGGAGAAAGATAAAAATTATAGTTCTTGATGAGTTTGATGTCATGAAATTTGCAGCAAAGGAGAAGGGCACTCGTCTGTGCATCAATATCAGAGCCAGGAGAGTACTACTCTCAAAGGCCGCCGACTCCCCTCCTGGACACTATCAATTACCCCATTCATATGAAGAATCTTTCCGTGAAGGTACCCTTCACGTGTTCTCTGAAATGTCAGCATGGGAATCTTTAGTGAATAATAAATATAAGACTTGGGTATGCATCTGTGCTGAGGTTGATTCTTCTTTGTTTGCTGGGCCAGGAGCTTAAACAACTTGCAGATGAACTGCGTTCCGATGTCATCTTCAATGTCTCAAAGACTGGAGGCCACCTTGGTTCAAGTCTTGGGGTGGTCGAGCTCACTGTGGCTCTCCACTATGTCTTCAACACCCCACAAGACAAGATCCTTTGGGATGTCGGACACCAGGTTTGTTCTCCTCTGATATATTTGTTTCTCTTAACTGCTCCATGTTGACGATGATTTGAACAATTAAACCAACAACTTTCAACTATGTGTTGAATCACCTGCTGTAGTTGTTAGACTTCTCCATAAAAGTACATAAGCAATACATTCTGTTACTCACTAATATGAGCACAAAGTACTCAATTCTTTTCTTTTCGCTGAGAGTTTTTGGCGATTTGCAGTCATATCCGCACAAGATTTTAACAGGAAGGAGAGACAAGATGCCAACAATAAGACAAACCAATGGCTTATCTGGCTTTACTAAGCGTTCTGAAAGTGAGCATGACAGCTTTGGTACTGGCCATAGTTCAACTAGCATTTCTGCTGCTCTTGGTATGTGTTAATTTCTTTTCACTATGAGCATGGAATATCTTTGAAAATCTAGTGGTGTGTGTGTGTGTGGGATTTGTCTAATGCCATTTTACAATCTGTTTTGAGCAGGGATGGCAGTTGGAAGGGATCTGAAGGGTAGAAAAAACAATGTTATAGCTGTTATAGGTGATGGGGCCATGACCGCAGGACAAGCATATGAAGCTATGAACAACGCCGGTTATCTTGACTCGGATATGATTGTCATACTGAATGACAATAAACAAGTTTCTCTACCCACTGCCACTCTTGATGGGCCTGCTCCACCAGTTGGAGCTTTAAGCAGTGCCCTTAGTAGATTGCAGTCTAGTAGGCCATTAAGAGAGCTGAGGGAGGTGGCCAAGGTAATCATCTACTTACTTGGCAGCATTATAACATAAACTCACTCTTGCCTTTACTTCCTGTAACTAAAGCACAAGAAAATATCAAACAAATGCAGAATATCAAACAGATGCACAATCTTTTAGATATACAGATCCAAGAAAATCTTACAGATGCAGAATATATCAAACATTTGTAGGAAAACGTCAAGAGGGCGGCTCCCAATCTGACAATAATGTATCTTTTAGATGTTAAGAAGTATTTGTAATTAATAAATATCTTATTATCTTTTGTTGGACATCAGGATCTTCAGATTCTTCACGTGTATAACCACATATAGATTGTCCATTAGATCTTTCTCCAGATCTAAAATTCAAGCCATCATTAGTCAATTATATTTCATTACACAAGGCAATATATGTTTGAACCAGTAGTACCATTGTATTATGTACATGATAATTTAACATAATTTTGTTTATGAGAAGATGTCAAAGAAGAGCCAAGAGACCATTTTAGATTAAATTGCTTATTCAAGAGCGAGAAATTGATGAAATTCTTGAAATTGTTCAGGGAGTTACAAAACAGATTGGTGGCTCCATGCATGAATTAGCCGCCAAAGTTGATGAATATGCCCGAGGAATGATTAGTGGATCTGGATCGTCCTTATTTGAAGAACTTGGACTGTATTACATAGGCCCAGTTGATGGCCACAACATTGATGACCTGGTGACCATTCTTAAGGAGGTTAAGAGTACACGGACCACAGGTCCAGTTCTAATTCATGTTGTAACAGAGAAAGGACGGGGATATCCTTATGCAGAGAGAGCCGCTGACAAATATCATGGTAAGTCTTAAGAATAATTAATGAAGTATATAAAGAAAAACAAGGAAACACTTGAAACAATGATGATAGCTCATGTTGCCTGACTTCAATTCATTGACATTGAGATCTTTGCTGTTTACAGGTGTCAACAAATTTGATCCAGCAACAGGGAAACAATTTAAATCAAGTTCAAAAACTATGTCTTATACCAACTACTTTGCTGAGGCTTTGGTAGCTGAAGCAGAAGTGGATAAAGACATTGTTGCAATTCATGCAGCAATGGGTGGAGGAACTGGACTAAATTATTTCCTTCGTCGCTTTCCAACACGGTGTTTCGATGTTGGAATAGCAGAACAACATGCTGTCACCTTTGCAGCTGGTCTAGCCTGCGAAGGTCTTAAACCCTTCTGCGCAATCTATTCATCTTTCTTACAGCGGGCTTATGACCAGGCAAGATATCATCTTCATTGCACTTCTTTTTCAGCCTATACATTAATATGAAAAGTCACAGTTCTAACATTCTGTTACCAGGTCTTTTTTCTTGCCTCAAGACTCACACCATTAAGGGCCTGTGGATACGTTCATTTTTTAGTATCCTTATCAAATATCATCCTTATTTTGTTACTTTGTAAGACGTGATTTAAGTTTAGATTTTAGAAAATATTACAACTAAGGTTTAGAGATACTTTAATCCAAAGTTTATAGTGTGGGAAATTTATGTTGAAAGACATGCAGCCAAATCCAACCTATGTATATCTGAGTTGTCTGCATCATGAAGTATATAGCTCGCAAAAGGTTTCGGAGCATAAATTCATCATACTGCAATAGTATCTAAATCACAATTGATGTATGGTGCAGGTGATACATGATGTAGACTTGCAGAAACTCCCAGTGAGATTTGCGATGGACAGAGCAGGACTTGTTGGAGCTGATGGGCCGACTCATTCTGGAGCATTCGATGTCACATACATGGCGTGCCTGCCAAATATGGTGGTCATGGCTCCTTCAGATGAAGCAGAATTGTTTCACATGGTTGCGACAGCAGCAGCCATTGATGATCGCCCTTCATGCTTCCGCTATCCCAGAGGCAATGGCGTCGGTGTGACCCTCCCCCCTGGTAACAAAGGCATCCCACTTGAGGTACTTATGAAGGGCACAATACTGTCTTTACTTTCAATGTTACCTACAACACGAGCGCATCATCTAAACAGGTTTTTGTTGCATGCGTATGCAGGTTGGCAGAGGCAGGCTTCTGATTGAGGGTGAGAGGGTGGCCCTCCTTGGATATGGAACAGCTGTTCAGAGCTGCTTGGACGCAGCTTCTCTTCTGGAGAGGCATGGTCTAAGAGTCACAGTGGCTGATGCACGGTTCTGCAAACCATTAGACCATGCTCTCGTTAGAAGCCTAGCTAAATCTCATGAGGTGCTTATCACTGTTGAAGAAGGATCAATTGGTGGATTTGGTTCTCATGTCATTCAGTTCTTGGCTCTAGATGGACTTCTTGATGGCAAACTGAAGGTAAAGCTGACTCAAAAAACTCCATGAAATAGTATCTTGTTATTGATACATAATCACTAATTTTTACATCAATTTCCTTGAGCAGTGGCGGCCAATGGTCCTCCCGGATCGATATATCGATCACGGATCACCAGATTATCAGTTAGAGGAGGCTGGCCTGACACCATCTCATATTGCAGCAACTGTGTTCAACATCCTTGGACAGACCAGAGAGGCACTTGAAGTCATGTCATAAGGAAAACTAGATGGCATGCTAGTGACCATTTCTTTCTATTTTTATATTTTATCTTTTTCTATCTGATATTTCAGAATTTTGGAGTCAGGAGCTACCATCCCTTATGTGGAACTGGCAATGTAAAAGAGTTGATGTCTGTATATTACTGTATAAATAAAAGGGTACCAGAAAGTCTTAGCACTTTTACTTTATGCCAGGCAATGAGTAACAATTTTGATGACTGATTTAAATTTTACCTGTCAATGCAAACAATTGAATTAAAGGTTTAAGATATTATGATATCAAAAAATGAATAATAATACAACAAAAAAGGGCAATGTAACATAATTAATGTCAGTATGTTACTGTATAAATAAAAGGGCACCAGAACGTCTTAGCACATTAAAACGTTAAGATATTATGATTTCAGAAATTGTATATAATTCAACAAAAAAAGGGCAATGTAAAATAATTGATGTCAGTATATTACTTTATAAATAAAAGGGTACCAGAAAGTCTTAGCACATGAAAGTGTTAAGATATTATGATTTCAGAAAATGTATATAAATCATAAAAAAAAGGGCCCAACCGGGTTCGAACCGGTGACCTATTGATCTGCAGTCAATTGCTCTACCACTGAGCTATGGACCCAATTGGTGATGAGTTTAATCTCTAATTGTATTCAACGTATTAAAGACCACAAATTTATCAACTGCGTCTTCTCTCCTCTCCAATAATTTTAAGAAAAAAAGGGCAACAACGCGAAATGCAATTTATTTGTCCTATACACGTGTGTGTATATATATATTTAGATCAATATTTTGTGTACTTTACATGAATAAATTAATTAACTAATTATTATGTGTTGGAGTAAATCTAATTAGAAGGCCAACATATGTGGTATACATATATGCTTCAAAATGTGTGTTTATGTATGTAATAGGAGTCTCTCACCCGGCAAATAAATGCATGCATGCATGCTCGTGAAATTAAGTTCAACGATCAAATATCCTTGCGATCATATCATATCATATTATCATGCATGCTCATAACATTAATTAATATTATGATTTATTAATTAATCCTAATAAAAATGAATATTATCCCCCAACACTACAGTCTACCACCATCCACCACCCCCACTTTCTCTTTTGACACATATCTCACTGTCTCACTCACAACAAGGTATACAAAACAAAGCAGAACCAAACAAGTGAACAAGCACCATGCACCATGCGCACACACACACACACGCCATTAATGGTCAAATCACTGTGTTACCCCCTTCACCGAAGACTCCTTCCCTTCCACTCACGTCCACGTACACTGCTACGGCTGCTGAGCTGCTCCCGCTCTGCCCATCCCCCTGCACACGGCCCTCCACATCCGCCCCATCTCACCGATCACGTCGTCCGTCGGCAGCTCGTGCCGGCAGCACGGGCAGGTGTTCCGCTTCGCCAGCCACCCGAGGGCGCAGCCCCAGTGGAAGCGGTGCCGGCACGGCATCTCGCACACGTCCCTCCCGCGCTCCATCTCCTCCTTGCATATCGCGCACTCCTCCTCCTCCTCCTCCGCGTCGCCCTTGCACTCCACCGAGGGCAGCGCCACCACGGCGGCCGGGGACGCGCCGTGACCCCCGGAGGCGGCCTCGTCCCTGGAGCCGGCGCCGCACGACATGACCTCCAGCAGCCGCCGGCACCTCACCGCGGCGTCGACGTAGTGGCAGACGACGGCGTTCCACGCGGTGTCGCCGAGGCCGCGCGGGGTCAGCGAGGTGGCGAGGAAGTCGTCGACGACGGCGGCGCGCCAGCTGCCGACGGGGGAGGGCGGGACGTAGGAGTCGCACATGGCCATGAGGAGGAGGGAGGCGTCGAGGTCGCGGAGGCGGAGGAGGGGGCGAGGGGAGGGCGGGGCGAGGGAGGGGAGGAGCTTCTGGAGGGAGGAGAGGAGGAGGCGGGCGAGGAGGAGGGCCTTGGAGGGGAGGGAGAGGGAGCAGAGGTAGGAGAGCGTGAGGGAGAAGTGGAGAGGGGAGAGGAGGAGGGTGGCCAGGCGGCGCCGGCGCACGCGGAGGTCGGCGGCGAGGGAGCGGACGAGGTCGGAGAAGGCGGCGGAGGGGAGGGAGAGGAGGAAGGACATGATGGCTTCGCTCGAGGAGGAGGAGGAGGAGGAGGAGGAGCTCATGGCCATGAGAAGGCGCAAGTGCATGCAGCTTGGCCTTTGAAGCAGGAAGCGGAAGAAAGAGAGTGGGAGGGTGTCATGGTTTCTGTTAATAGATGGAGGGAAGGACATTTTTTAGACCAAAACTATCCCTCTTCTTTGTACAAATGCCAAATGGCTAATGCGTGGGCGAATGGTGTGTATTGATCTTTTCCCTCTTTGGATATATAATACTAATTTACATCCACAAAAATGAGAGATACGGCTCGACAATTTGAGATGACATTTAAGATATCACAAAAATCGAGTCATCGTAAAATATCACATCTCTTTTTTTAGAAAACCAATCTATACACTTGAATAGATTAACATTATTTGCTTTAATTTAACATTAATCAATATTTTTGAACTGGGTCAGACCATGATGGCCGCTGTTAATGCGATCAAATAGCAGGAAAGAGAGAGCAGTTGGTGTAGAAAGTTCAATCTCAAGTTTTCCTGATATAATTATTAGCAAAAGATACATGCAAGCTGTTATATACAAGTGATAATCCAAATAAATTTGTCGATGAAGTATATATGATTGTGTATACATCCAATATCTGCGTTAAGCTATTGGCTAAGGATCACAATTTAAGTGCAAATATGGAACATATACATGCATCAAGCTCAGATCCACATAGTTCACATCTTTCATACATTAGCTATCCATTGCAATTACAGCAAATTAGACGCACTACGGAGAGTAAAAAAAAGTGTCCATCAGCACCCTATATATATATACATATATATATATATATATATATGACGATATGAATATGGGCGATGGAGATGGGATCAAAGATTGATGTGGAACGGAGAAGAGAGAGGGGTTGCGGGTCTTGGAAAAGTGAGAGAGGGGAACTCGGAGGGTGTGTCGACTTGTGGACGTCGTATCGGATCACGTTAGGCCTCGATCGTCGTGTTGCACTTTTCTTCTTTCTTGCATCCCCCATGCAATAGCTATCTTACATATCTATCAGTCTAACCATTCTCTCTCTCTCTCTCCTCCCCCCCCCCCTCTCCCTTCGATCATATAACATATAATACAATGTTGTAAGACCCGGACCGGACGTCGACCCGGATAAGTCTCCGGGTCAGGTTGGACCGGTCGAACCGGTTAATCCGGACGGTCGGACCGGATATTAATAAAATAATATAAAAAGATAAATTGTAATACTTATATATTCTTATCAATAATTAATATATTTTTACAACAAAGTACATATGATTAAATCATTTTAATTAAAATTAAAAAATCAAATGTCACATATTTAACTATTGATATGAGTTTTATGTGATTTTAATATATTCAATTACAATTTACAAATTCATTTTCTCAAATTTAACTTTACTTAAACTAGAAAGATTATTGTAGTTTCTATTTTTTAATTTAATTAGGTAACTAATCTTTTCATATTTAATTTTTGACATTAAAATATTATAAAATTTCTTATCAAACAAAATAATTATATAAATGACTGATGATAACCATTGTATAATATAAAATAACTTGGCATTCAGATAAATAAATATAGCACAGTGGTATATACACATAAGTTAGTTTCAGGAGGTCTTGAGTTCAAAACTCAGTGTTCACATTATTTCAAGATATTTTCAATTTTTGGACTGGCCGGTTCTTGCAAAACCGCCGGTTCAACGGTTCAACCCGGTTTTAGGCGGGTTTTGACCGGTCTTGACCGGTTCGAAACGGTCTGAATCCTAATCCGGTTTTGGGGTCGAACCAAACCCGCCCAGAGTGGCGGTCGACGGTTGGACCGGTCGGACCGGCCGGTCCGGTCCGGTCCAAACAACCGTGATATAATATATGCTCCTCTTCTTCCTCGTGGAGTAGGGTATACAGTATGACGTTCATGTGGGCTGCGTCCCTACCATGTACGAATGCATATACTGCTGATATTATCATAAGCATAGTCCTTACTTATATATATATAGAGAGAGAGAAAGTTAAATTAATTTCCACATATCACATAACAATGGGAAAAAAGTTTTACAGGGTGGTGTTTATCATTGTTTATCTATTGAATGACACCCAATCCCTGCTGAATAATGCGTTGAACTGGAAATATCTTGTTCCTTCCATGCGCTTAAATCTTGCCGGTGTTTTTGTCGATTTTAATCTTGACGTCCAAACAAATCTGCTACTCGCAGCAGTTCATCTCGAAGCTTAATTAATGTAAAAGAATTCCTCTCTCATCATTGGTTCAACTCCTTCCAAGTTCATGCATGATATTACTGAACATTCCAATACGATGTTTTGGGCATATGGGTATCAGGTTAGAAAGAATAAGCACAATGATTGACATAACTTAATTATCCTTAACCAAATTATGACCAAAGAGTTTTGTTTATTCATAACAAAAAAAATGCTGTATAACTCAAAACATGAAAAACTTATATATGGTCTTAGTTTCAAATACAAGCTAGAAAATAATAATCATCCAAGTTTTTCGGATTCATCTCAAGCTCCAAGCCTCCAACACATGATCCCTAACTCTATCAGGGTCCATATCACATTTTGCGTGCCTATGCTTCTTTTTGGGATGCCTGCTTAGCTTGATATTTAAAATTATTAGCACTTGATTAATTCAAAATCGGAATAAAGAATGAAGAGCAGAGTATTCCCCTGATAATGGCTTCAGAAATTTGCACTTCTGCTTTGACAAAAATGATAATCATTTTAACTGCTTTTACCCATAAGAACTATGAATAAAAGCTTATTTTACTTGCTTTGTTGAAAGCAAACTGATTCCTATGTGCTCGAAGGCCTTTGAACAAAAATATCACGACCTTTTTTTTGTTCCAAATTCTGTAGTAACTCCCAAACATAACCTATGCTGCATATTGCCAAATCAAATATGATTAAAATTGGATATTCAGGACAGTATTGAAGAATGAATCTATACATAATATAAAAGGATGCATTTTGGCATCAAGAGAATTATAAAAATAAAATTATTATGGTTGAAAGAATATTATCCCAAGAACATATATGTAAGCACAGGAAATTAGGAGTAAACAATTATTCTACCCTTCTCAATAATCGTTGATATCATTATAAATCTTTTGAATAAATAATAATATCTGTTCTTGAAACTTTTGGTTCAATAAAATAGAAATAGGCGGACTTCTGGTTATAAATATATCTGTTACGACTTCTGCACGAGAGAAATTACGCATCGCGAGAAAACCTGAGAAATTTAAGGCGACGCAGAATTGTATTAGATGGAAGAAACAGAAAAGGATTATAAAATCAGATTGATTCAGGATTATCCAGGATGGTCTTACAAGCCTTGATTACATGTCCTTTTATAGGGCCTTGGAGAAATAACTCCTACTCTAACTTAAGGACCTAATCCTACTAGGCATGCAAGCCCCTTCTTTAGAAAAACCTCCTTGAACTAGGAGTAGAAATCTGACTTCCTAAAGACCCTTGAAGATCTCGGACAACTTGAATTCCTCCCTGGAATCAAATTGGGTCGGGCGCCCACCTGACGCCTGCCACGCCCGGGCGTGCCCTGACTGTCCAGTCCGAGTCCCACTCGGACTGGGACTCCTCCAGGCGCTCATATTGTCTTCAAGTCTTCCTCCACGTCCAGACTCCATATCCAAGTGCTCCTCGGTCCAGAAGGGAGCTCGGCCCTTCAAGAATTCATCATATCCTTCTCGACATCGGAAATCGGCCGACTCCTATTCCTACTGGGAGTAAGAATCCTTTCGACCCTGCACTTCTCGTCCAAACATCTCTCGAAGTCTCTTTATTACTTCTTTGGATCCAAACAGATTTTCCGTTAAAGTAGGATTCAAGGCATTATTTAACAAATCTCCACCTTGAATTGAATCCTACAATCAGATATCTAACACTCTCTGCCGCCGCCAATCCCTGTTCTGATTTTTCACAGCCTTGCCAGACGCCCTATGACGAAGTTCACGAGTATGTAGACTCGATCTTACTTCTTTCAGAGTAATTGTGTCTCTTCCGATGATAACAGATTGTACGAAATTTTCGTACGACAAAGGAAGAGACACCAACAGAAGTAGGGCATCATCTTCATCCTCAATCTTCACATCTATATTTCGTAATTCCATCAACAGAGTATTATCTGATCAAGATGATCTTTCAGAGGAGTACCTTCTTGCATGCGGAGGGTGAACAGACGTTGCTTCAACAACAACTTGTTGGTCAGAGACTTGGTCATGTAAAGACTCTCAAGTTTCGACCACAGACCGGTCGTCGTTTCTTGATCAGCGACTTCGATAGTCACCTCGTCCGCCAGACACAACAGGATCATAGAGTATGCCTTCTTTTCTTGTGCTGTCAAACTTGCGAGGTCGGACTCCTTTTCTTTGCCCTTCGAGTCTTCCTTCGATTTGTTCTTCGACACGTTCACGAGCGGCGCCCATACTCCCTATTGTTTCAAAAATGTCCGCATCTTGATCTGCCAGAGACTGAAATTATTTCGTCCAGTAAATTTCTCGACGTTGACGTTGTGCGATGCCATCTCTACGTCTGACGGAGGATCGATGATGAAGCATCGCTCTGATACCAGTTTGTTACGATTTCTGTACGAGAGAAATTACGCATCGCGAGAAAACCCGAGAAATTTAAGGCGACGCAGAATTGTATTAGATGGAAGAAACAGGAGAGGATTACAAAATCAGATTGATCCAAGATTATCCAGGATGGTCTTACAAGCCTTGATTACATGTCCTTTTATAGGACATTGGAGAAATAACTCATACTCTAACTTAAAGACCTAATCCTACTAGGCATGCAAACCCCTTCTCTAGAAAAACATCCTTGAATTAGGAGTAGAAATCTGACTTCCTGAAGACCCTTGAAGATTTCGGCCAACTTGAATTCCTCCCTGAAATCAAATTGGGCCGGGCGCCTCACCTGGCGCCTGTCACGCCTGAGCGCGCCCACCTGGCGCCCGTCACGCCCGGGCGCGCCCTGGCTGTCCAGTCCGAGTCCCACTCGGACTGGGACTCCTCCAGGCGTTCCTATTGTCTTCAAGTCTTCCTCCACGTCCAGACTCCATATCCAAGTGTTCCTCGGTCCAGAAGGGAGCTCGGTCTTCCAAGAATTCGTCATATCCTTCTCGACATCAGAAACCGGCTGACTCCTATTCCTACTAGGAGTAGGAATCTTTTCGACCTTGCACTTCTCGTCCAAGCATCTCTCGAAGTCTTTCTATTACTTCTTTAAATCCAAATAGATTTTCAGTTAAAGTATGATTCAAGACATTATTTAACAATATCCATGGTATCTCTTATCACTATATGATAAGTCTAATTGCTACTAGATCTATTATACATACTTGTTCCACGTCTCGACTGATCTACCACCAATTTTTATTCGGTCCACAAAAAGTTCTTCGGCTGGCCGCAGCTCGACCGAGTAAAATTAATGTGGAATCCATCAGATCTTCCAAAAAGAAGTGCCTCAATATGGTGGGATCATGGCCAAGTCCTTGTATATAGTAAGATTAGATCACTGGAGTCAAGGGGCCAACCAGCATGCTGTAGTTTGATTAGATTTGCATTTGCGAGCTTTGTACTCTTGTTGGGGAGATGGTGTACAGACAGATGGAGATCAATCCCATGCATGTGGACATGCATGGGGGATCTCAGTAATATTTTAATTACACAGGCTTAAAGGCAAAGGTGGTACGTGTACACGTGTGTCTTGTGGTTGGGGAACAGACGTGGGGGCAATGTGAGAGGATCATGGTAATGCCTTCTTGCTTGCTAGCTATCTATTGCTGATGAGGAACTGTTCATCCATTATGATCTACGTGTACATGATATCCATTTCAGGTCCATTATATAGCTTATGGAAAACTAAATATATGATCTGGAAAATGGACTTTGCGTTCATGATTAAGAAGCAGCTCTTTGTTTTTGTTCTCTTGGACGCGAATCGAAGCTTGATCCGTGAGATTCCATCACAAAAAGAGCATTTTGTGCTGGAACTTAGGAATAAAATCATGAGCACGCTTGGCCGAATGGGTAACAAAGGAATCACATTATACTAAAGGTTCAAAACTAAATACAATACATGTGCTCTCTCATTCGAAATCTGGCCTTCTTAGTTCAGTGTTAAAATTGATTTAAATTCAACTCAAAACCGATGAAGTATAAGTGTGAAACAATGTTTGTAATTGTACCAGGGGGCTGACAGAATCACTTCTAGATAAACAGAATCATGAAAAGACCCAGCATTGCCACCAGAAAACTGTCATGAAGACCAACCGTAACAAGCGAACTTGAACTTGTTGCGACTGTCTCATAATTCCCAGAGGGTGTATTTGTGGTCAGAATAACCACCACCCAGTTGCCTTCGTCGGCCATCCCGACCCCGACGAAGCTGCTCTCGTTCAGAAACTGGGAATACTGCGATTTGGTGTAGTTGGAGAGGAGGAGGCCAGACTCTAACCCCGGTACACAAGCTGGCATTATACTTCCATCTGTTGTTACGGTGACATTTAGATTGCAACTGTTCAAATAATCAGGGAAGTTGGGGAATGACTCCTCGGTTCCAGGGACTGTGTCAGCTCCCGTTGTGTTGCTGCACTCTTGACCTTTAAACTGCTTTGCGAGTTGCTCTGCGAGGCAGTCTGCATTCTTGTTATCTGTTAGTAAGGAGAGGTTGAGGGAAGCCCTGTATTTGTTGATGCCTTCAAGTAGCTGACTAGTTGTATCTGCCAAGTATACATCAATGTTAAGTTGGAACATCTTACAATAACAGAGAATCGAAAGAGAGTGCATGATTCTACATTAATAAGGTCTTGCTTTTTCCAGTGATTCATGAACGAAGTATTTGATAGACAAAATAAAAATAATTACATTTGTTGAAGTAAAAGAAGGAAAGAGTTTAACACTGAAAGGGATAGGGAGAGAGGCTATTTACATCATTTGGCTTTTCTGATGCTTTACTTTCCTGATGCCTAGTACTCATAAAAGGTCCACTCTCATTTTTAAAGTTTTTTTTTTTTTGAGAAGAAAAAGGATGACTACCAAAGTTATGGTTGTCATCCAACCATGTATAGAAACTATGATGAAATGTATAGATGTAGGCTCTCGGAGAGAGCAAAAAAGGTGACCAAGGTCACAAAAAGAAGCTCGAACCCCACTCCCTAATAAGGAGATGTGGTGTACAACACGAGCAGGCTGACATCGCTCCCCACAAAAATTGATCCGGTTGCACTGTAGCCAAATAGCTCGGGCACCGACCAAAAAGGTCGTCAATGACGCTCGCCAACTCTATCTCTAACGCAACCGGTCCTTGAAGATCTGCCACATAGAATCTGGCTCTGACGAAAGAGTGGGTGCAATGGTAGTCTGCTGACTCGCTGCAAAGAACACAAGAAGTGTCACTGTGTGGGGCCCAACATGCCCTGTAGGTCCAGTAAGAAGCCGTCCGCATCATAAAAGCCAAGCAAAAATCTTGACTTTTAGTGGTACCCGTGTCCGCCAGATGAGTGTACAATATGTCTTGAAATCCTGTGATAGCGTACTGATGGGAAGAAAACGAATGTAGAGGCTGCGCACCGAGAACGACTCTGACAGCCAAACCCATCCATCTGACCTGGATAGGTCCGAGCGTATCCCAGTCAACCGCTAAAGAAGGTACTCTGCGAAGCGTTGATCCTACAGATGTGCTCTGAACAAGAGAGACCAGGTACCAGAGCCCGGCTCTCCCTCTGCGGACATTTTTTAAAGATATTGTTTCCATGAATTTTACTTGTCGAAGGGATTAATCCTTATTTAAAGGAAAAAAATAAATATCTTAGTAGTCAAGGTCAGTCATTCTTTGTTTTCTTCTGATTCTATTTGTGGCAAAAGATTATGGTGTAAGTTGTGCGTGAACCAACCAGAAGTTGGGTTACATTCAAAATTTTCTGAGCCTTCATGGACAAACTGAAGTTGCCAATATATAAGTTTGATAAAGCAACATTAAAACATACATGGCCGGAGGAACACAAGCTAATGGAATAATCCATTATCCAATATGCTCAAATTGTGTACGGTCATCATAGTCCACTGAATTTGACTGTCCTTCCATTACCCAATTTCTTAATATCGATGCAAGGAAAATAAATCAACTACATTTAGCATATTCAGGATGGCATAACTAAGAAATCTAACATTTATTCAATTCAAGAAAGATCTAATATTGATTCATTGTAGCAAGCAATAATTCCAAGGTTGACTTCATAGTCTCAAGGCAAGCATTGTTGAGTAAACTGAGGTGCTTAAATGACAGAAAAAGATGCTTAATCGAAGAGAATAATATTTCTAACACTTTGATGTTAGTCAGAGGACAAAATTCTCTGAATTAGAGACGATGTATGAAGTAATCTATTTACAAAGAAATGAAAACCCAAATCCTCTCTTGTGAATATTTTAAATTCCTAAAAAGAAAATGAAATTCAATCCTTTAATCTAATGTTAAAGGACAGTCTGATGCAGAGCCTTCAGGAACTAGTGGATGGCTGGCTGTGCTATGCAGCTTGACGTCGTCCTCCAAATGCCAGGCTGGAAGAAGAGCTGTTTGCCGGTTTGGTCATTTTACCAAGTGCTGCAGACTGCTGGAGCAGTGTTTGCATTGCCACAGGTCTGCCGCCAATCCACATGGCCAAGATGGACCAGCATGGCCGAGAACCTCACTCCACAGGTGCCAGCCACCCAGTCTATTCCTTCCCCCTCGATGAAGCCCACACCTCATGTGACACCTCCCTCCCTAATTATACTTGCACCCGTGTCCTACCATCCGATGCAATGCTGAAGTACTCCGAATGTGCCTAATCAGAATGCCTTCTGATCAGATTGGAGATCCAACGAACGTCCGATTAGTGCTCCTTTCAGCAATTGGAGCAGACAAGGCATTCCATCTATCACAAGTTGGTCCGAGGTTGATAGCTCAACTCCTATGTTCACTCCAGCTCCGGAAGACTATTGCATCCACTCGTTTCGGGTCTACGCCTGCTCCACCGTCGGCCATGACTAGGAAGATTTCTATCTCCAGCATCCCCCTTCACCTACTATGCACAGAGAATGTGGCCACTGTTGTCGCACCCTTCGGCCAATTTCTCTCATCAAAACTCCCTGTGCTTGGGTCACCAGACCTCATATAAGTATTCATGACGTGGAGGTCATCCCTGGAACCATGATCCTTGACTTTATAATCCTTTGCTTTGCAGTCTCACGTGTTCTACTATGCAATCACGCCTTCCCTCCAACTTGGGCTGCGGCAGCCAGTGGGGAGGTGATAGGCTCCAATTGGAAGGCAGCAGCATCTCTATTGAGTTCACAACCAAGGGCTACTGCTGCCAACTGGGAGGAAACCAGTGGCTCATCAACAGCACAACAGGGCTGAAGGATAGGGAAGGAACCCATACACAAAGATGATGAGTGGAGGACAGCTCACCCTCCCTCACCCCCATCCCCACCAGACCCTAATACTCTCACCACTGATCCTAATGTTAGACAATGGGTAAACATATGCCCCTAAACTCAATCAGATGATCTCGATCAAATGCGTTGATAGATCAAATAGATTGTACGATAATGATCGAATGAATTTAGACTGTTGATATTCAAATTATTATATGATAATAGATTTAATGGAGGGTCATAATTGTCTTGCTCCTCATTGTAACACACTCCCTTCCATCATGAATGAGGAGATAATGAGGAAGAAGAAGTTACATAATTCTTCTCCCCAGTCATTATATAATAACGTATAGATTAATTATGAACATAAGTGTGGTTCTCTCTCTCTCTCTTATTCTTCTTCCCCATCCATCATCTTCTTCTCTAAAATGGTTGTGGTGCAAGAAATGTGCAAGTTTTCTTGATGCCTTGGCATGGATACCATTAGAGGGATTGCAGATGCGAACCTCTCTGGCGAACTTCCCCTTGGATAGCGTTTACAAGGTAATGTATCATATCCTTACTAATATATATATATATATATATACATATATATATATATAATTTTAAGACATCATGAAAGTTTAGTAAATATGCTACATTGCTTCTCCTCCACCATCCATATTTATCTTTTTTATTAGAATTTTAAAATTTATCATTCATTAATTTTTTTAAAAAAATAATTTATTTCCACCCACTATCTCTACATTAAATGATATAAACTTCTCTCACCCACTAACTCATACAATTCATTACTCAAATTCATCATAAATATCTCTAAAATTCCACTATATTTCTTCAGTTACTAAAACTATAAGCTCCTATATATTCGTTGCCTCTTACTAATACTATTTCCTCCTCACCAAAATTAACTATACCAAAAACAAGGCATAATGTTTAAAAACATCAAGAACATTCGTAACCTTATGAACCTTCTGCAATCCTAACGTTGGAGAGGCATGCAGTTAATCAAGTAACATGCACCTATTCAGTTCTCTTCGGCATGCACTGATGCTGTGTGTATCAGAAATGCGTTTCAAATATGGCTCTTCAAAAAGCAAATTTATATCATCATCACCGCTGTGGCATTGGAGAACTAAATAGAAATGCTTCAGGCACAAAGAATGCTTCATACATCAGTTTTTTTTGGAAGACGAAGAGAACACTTTAAAAGGAGGAATTTTTATAATATATATATATATATACATACAACTCCGTCTATGTTTTATAGCCGGTCCCAAGCCCGGATAAAGGAGGAGGGTTGTGTTAGGCCCCGACAGCCAGCGTAAAACCCTATCGAATCTCATGAACATGGATCAACGAATAGAGCGGAATGACGTCGTATGATCCATGTAGCCGACCCCACCTAGTGGGATAAGGTTTTGTTGTTGTTGTTATATATATATATATATATATATATATATATATATATATATCCGCTCCATGAGCAGTCCTTCCTTCCCTCATCTCTCTCGGGTATCCATACGCACTTGGGATATCCTCCCTGTGCTGCTCTCAGCCAGAACCGCCACCCAACCCCCACCACAGTCAGAACTGCCAGCTGCCATACCCAATCCTGACTTGAATCCTGAGCCTCCCAAACCTAGAGCCTGAAATTGAACCCAATCTTGATTTGAACTCGTGCCCTTAACCCACATTACTAATCTGACTGCAGACTTTGGCTTGAGCGAGGCACACTCAACTCCTACCCTGACCCACCTAGAGCCTGACAACCGTACCAGAACCCAACCATGTCCCAAATCCCACCCTAAGCTTGAGCCCTGCATTAGCCACCAAGCCAGAAAGCAGGGGCTGCACTGTTTCAGAAATGTAAAACTGGTAATGCAAAGAAGAGAACAAGTCACTCCATTGACCATCCACACAATGCCCCAGATGAAGATTCTCACATGAAATGCAAGGACGCCGTGTGATGCGGGGGCATCACATTCTCGAGTGGAACATCATAGAGTAGGGTGCAGGCATGGTTTTGTGCATTACTAGATGACAGACAGGGCTTTGACATGCATGCTGAGGCATGGTGATTCCCTTGTCCTTGATTGTGGCTTTTTGGAGATCATATAGAGCCACCATAGTTATTGGGGACTGCTCTCCTAGTAGCCATTGATTGTCCTACTAGCGGTGCTATGGGCATGGTGGCTTCAACAGAACAATATTCTTTTGGTGGCCAACGGAGTCACATGGAGGACATAGTGCATCATGTAACCTTTTTTAGTTAGAGAGCAGAATATTCTTGTTCGAGAATGATATCCAAGGAAATGAAAAACCGAATCCTCTCCTGTGAATATTTTAATTTACTAAAAAGAGAATGATAACCAAGACATGCTGGAAGTTTTACAAGCGGTTCCATAGAATTGACAATGGTGAAATTACAAAAATGAACTTTTCAGGATGAGTGGAAATTTAAGCAGGGGCTTCTTAGTGAATTTCAGAAGAGCATTCTTGTTTACAAACAATAGTTCTTCTGGTCCCAACTTTACTGCATTGCTGCATTGGTGGACTACTAACAGGTTTAATTTAGTTGAGAACAGCATCATTGATTGCAAACTAGATGCAGCCTTCCAAAAGCAAACCTGCATCCATTTGAAAGTCGTATGGCAATTGAGCCAAGGAAATCATCATTTGGTCGACTCATTATCTGTTCAACGATGTCCAGCCCTAATACCCAGAAAAGTTCAAGCACCGACAGATCTAATCTAAGTCAAAACCTCCAGTGTATGATTACCCCAAATAAGCAAGATCGTGAGAAGAAAAAGCCCAGATCTGGCAAATGCAGTGTTCCAAGGAAACAAAATGCTCTGATCCAGCAAACATTAAATATGGTGAGAAAACTTTACCATCAGATCTGGCAGGTTGGAGGAGGAGGCAGACGCAGCAGCTCCAGACAAGGAAGGAAGAGATGAAACAGAACTTAGCACGTCCCATCCTCCCCCTTGCCCTTGCCAAAATCTATCAGAACACGAGGAGGAGCTCAGGAAGAAGAAGAATGGGAGGTTCGTCTCCGCTTTGCTTTGCTTCTGCTTTAATCTATAGCTCCCCACCGACCTGCTGGTGCTGTGTCCTCCTCTGAGCTCTGACATTATTATTATTATCATTATTATAGTCGTTAATATGCCAACAACTCAAATGCAGTTAAAATGTATCATTCATTATTATACCATTTTATTTTATTTTTATGCTGATCGTTTAGTTGCTTTGGACATGACACTTTACCGAAAAAAGGTAAAACGAATAATTTCAGAAAGAATGATTCTTTTTTTTTTTTGCAAGGATTTAAAATGAAAACTGTAAATGGATGAAGAAAGAAAATACATTTTATTTTTTTTATTTAACATACTTTTTCTGCTGAATATTAAGTAACTCACCACTGGATGTCTCACTAGACAAAATAACTAACAATTAAAATCGACTTAAAAAATTAAATCAAATTAAAAAAAATTGATTCAGGATTCTTTCCATATAATATCTAACCACTTGGTTTGCTCCCACGTGGCTACCGACAAATGCTTCACGGTGATGGTAGTATTTATTTTATGGCATTTGGTGAACTTTTCCTTGTCAAGAGCACAAAAATAAATAAACAACAAAAAAATGCGAAAATAAAGACTGAATATTTAGTAGTTAGCACCCGCTCAAAGAAACAAAATTATTCTAATTATCAAAGAAAATCAAACGTGCGTACTATCACATCTCTTTAGGTGCAGAGTGCAAGAGTTGCATATGTTGAAATTTTTTCAATCTAGTGTTTAGATCTGGGATGTCTACCGACACGCCCCAAAAATAAAATTAATAAAACCAGCATCAGGTTCAGATGAAAAGCAAGTTTTTCGACGAGTACAAAAAAGTTTATGCCAAAAGTTTTAGACGAGAGACCGAACTAATAAGAAACAGATCAAATTGCAAGCTTCTCTCTCGTATGCCTTTGGAGGGGATATCATTCACTTGCACTACCAGTAGCCATCAGAAATTCACCCTCGCAAACCACCTCGCCGCCGACATACGCCTTCCCTTCCATCTTCGCTATTCCAAATCGCTTTTGCAGCTTTACCAGTGTCATTCTCATGACCAGGGTGTCACCGGCGATCACAGGCTTGCGGAATCTCACTTTGTCGATTCCGGCAAAGAAAAAGTTCTCACGAGAGCCACCGACCTCGGGCTGCAACATCACAAGACCCCCAACCTGGGCCATTGCCTGGATCACCATATTTCTTATTATCAATTGAAGGTGCAAAAGTTGGATCCAAACCAAAGAAATGAGTGAAACTCATAAATGTCGAATATGACAATATAGTTCAACAACCAAAGAAAAGTAGGCACAGTTTTAATATGAAATAGAATACAGTCAAACAGCTGAATGAGACCTAGCAATTGTTACCCAAAAGGATTAAAGGGCACAGACCTCTTTGCATTATATCTAAACAACAGCCAACGAATATGCGATTCATGACAACAAGCTAAGAATTGCTATCAACTAGATACATACCAATATGTGAAAGTAAATAGTGTTCGTTAGAGAGGGGCTAGTAAAATAAAATTCTGCATGCCATGTTCATTCCTGAAAAAAATACTTAAAATTAATATGCTATTCAAGTTGCTTGTAGAACACATCTTCAGATGTTCCATCCATATTAGATGTGAAATTATCACATTTGATTTGCTGCATGTCCACAAGTAGGACTTGAACTCAAATTAGATGATGTATTCGACCTAAGTATTATATTAGAAAAAACTAATAGCATTACTTTTTAATTGATCTTTCTTTTTAAGATTTGTTGGCGTACCTTTTTCTTTCATATGCATCCAAAATAATCCCCAAAAAGAACTGGTGAAAATATAGTTTGGGATGGTTAAGTGAACAAGTCTAGTTCAAGAGAGCAATCAATTTAAGAGAGTATAGACGTTGATCTCTCCAAAGTAGATGCTTTTTGGAGGTCGTAACAACCCTCGAGCATGCATAGCACCCAAGGGTAGATAAGTGTTGATGAGGTTTTTGGTGGTGACCTGGTCATCAGTCTCCAACGCAACCAGGTCTTTTGGGGACGAGAGATGTTATGTAGAGAACTCATAAGATCTCTCCTTTTTTTATTACAATGAGGTGTGTGATTGCATCTTCTCTGTGGGGATCCACACCCACCGGATGTTTCGTTAGGATTTTTGGATTTTCATACACACTTGTAGATTTATGAATTTTCAAGAGTAGTCATCCTTTTCTCCCTTAGAAAAGGTAAAGTTTATACTACAAGATGAAAGTAAAATTTCCCCTAATTATTTTATTATGGAAATTTCCTAATGAGATTTTTCCTTATCCATCTTGGAATAGAAGAATGTGCAAGTGGCACTGAATAAGTTTTTGGCATTGAATAAGTTTTTTGGATGAAAGTTTTTAACCATCTTCATTGTGTGTCATGGTTTGTTGTTACACTTGACATTGTTCAAAAGCTGGCTGTTAGGAAACAAAGATGACTTTGCATTAGAAATCAACCAACGTCACTTGACCTGTGGTTGGGTTGGCACCCATATCATGCTGGATGGATAGTGGTGCTTTGACAAAAATGAAGAGTTCCATTCGGTTGTATCGTTGTCATTGACTCTGTGTATTTTAGTTCTTCAGGTGTAGGTCTTTGTGAAGGATGATAGTATGAAAGGGAATTTCCCATGAAAAGGGCAGGAGGATATTAAAGGAGGTCAGTGCCTTGCCCATAGGAACCTGCATGTGAAAAATCTACATGTTGCTATGCTACGAAATACACAAACAAGAAGCTTTCTGGATAAGATAATCATGCATGATAGCCCTCGGTATCTTTAACAAACTCCAATCCCCCTTCCAACAATTTGAACATTATTATAACTTTGCAAATTCTTTGGCATGTGTCAACTTTAGCATGACAAACTGTTTAGCTTTGGATAGTTGTATATTGTGGGTTTGAATTTTTTTTGTTAGTCACAACTTACAAGTCATTGCTTGATGAAGATCACTAGAGGACATTTAGTGCCAACATACAACATGGAAAGGTATCCTTTAGTCATCCTCTTACCTCTCAAGAAAAACATGCAGGAGTAACCAAATAACTCATAGCTGTCTCAAACGAAAAATAGTTCACAAAAGCAAAAGTCCAAATCAATCATATCCTTTAGAGGGTTTTATGCTGCCGTAAGATATTTTTGTTAAATAAGAAAACTAAAAGAAATTAATTCCAAACTTTATCCTCCTTTATATTAAGATGGTTGAACCCACCCTATGCTCCCTAACATTCTTTTTCATGACAAAGCTCCTCATTATAGCAACTTCCAGGTGACCCCAACTCTACCTCCAATTCTCCCACTAAAGTTAAGCTTCAAATATTTTATGAAATTTATTTTTATAGCAGGAATGTTAAACTGGAATTGTGACTATGATTAACCCACTCTATTACATCAAAATGTACTTTGGATGGTTCATTTCATAAATTAATTTGGCTCTACTTAACTATAATTTACACAAATCTGCACTGCATTGATAGTTATTTATTATAATATTAAGAGTTGGAGGTAATTAATTTGTAAAACAGATGCTTTCTCTCTGAGGGAATGAAACTTGAGTTTTATCATTTATATCAAGTATTATAAAGTCAGCAAAGTAGATTTCAGAGATGGCATTAGAAGCTTTTTTGTGCTTAAAGTTAGTTATTATAACACTTTTTTTTTTCTTCGAACACACAATTTCTTTAAATTAATAGGCCAACTCTCATGACTAAACTAACCCAGAATTAGCATCATGATGCTTCAGATATGCGCAGAAACCATACTTAAGGAAATAGCAACAAGTTTTTTTTTTTTTTTTTGAGAAAGCAATCAGTTATGATATACATATAAAGCATAACTTCTTCATGGTTTTATGGAGATGAGGGGGAGACTGGAAGGTATCAGAGGCCCTCTTATGGCCAGAATGACGAGGTGGAGAATGAATTAGAAGACAAATCATTTTTATTTTTTTGCCTGTTCAAAGGCAATAGGGGTGTGATTTACAATGAATAGAGCTATCCTAGACATGTCATCAGAATCCAATTTTTGGACCTCCTTCCTAAGTGGTGGCTTGTCTGGTGGAACACGTAGGTATGTGGCTGGGAGATGCAGGACAATATCAATCTGTCTACTTTGGGTCATTTGGAAGCTGAGGAATGTCTTCCGGAATGAAAGATTTTACATCGAGGGTTGAAAATTGGTTAGCGAATGAACTTAATTTAGTAGATTAAGTGATTGTTCATACTTGTACATAACATTTTATTCTTTTCTCTTCCTCAAAAAGAAAAAAAAACTTTCCTCATCACCAATAATATCATAAAAAATATGCATGATATCCAAGACCTTTTCATGTCAACATCAATATATATAATGTTTTGGAGGTAAATCTCATAGGACAACAGTTTCAATAAAGAAAGAAAAAAAACAGCCAGAACAAGCAAAATCAGGGATGAAGTGATAAATACCTCCACCATCAGGACTCCCGGCATTATGGGTCGCTCGGGAAAATGGCCTGGAAAGAAATTGTCATTTATGGTAACATTCTTGATGCCAACGGCAGTAACTCCTGGAGTGTACTCTATCACCCTATCAACTAGCAGGAAAGGGAACCTAAAAGCATACCCATTCCGAATATAAGTATCATCAACTTTACGTCCCCAAAACAAAAGGAAAAAAGGAAGTCGCAATCTTACCGATGGGGCAAGATGTTCCGGATCTGATTGATGTCCATAACAGTAGGAAATGGCGGAAACCCTACAACATCGCCGATTGAAAAAAAAATCAAACCTTTCGCCAAAAGAACCCACTAAATAATGGACTTGAAGGCAAAAGATGAGAAGAGCACGGTAAAAGGAGTTAACTTTGTTTCGTAAAAAGAACAAACGTCTTTCAGGTTAAAGGATCACACTACACAACTTCAAAATTGAAGAAGAAAAAAAAAAAGACGAAGAAAGAAAGAGAGCAAAGGAACCAACTTTTCTCAATGGGAACCACCTCCTCCTGCACCGCCACGGCGCCATCGGAAGCCGAAGAGTGAGGAGAAAGCGCGACGCCAGACCTCCTGCTCCGGGGGTCAACTCCGGCTGCAAGAGCTCCAGGGGGGCAAAAGACGGCGGGCTTCGAGACGGAAATAAGAGCACGAGATGAGCCGCCAGCGGTGCTGCTCCTCAGACCGACGAGCGCGGACGAGTGATGTGACCGAGAGAAGGATGGAGAAGATGAGGGCGCGATGATGACAGATCTCGCCATGGCCGAGGCTTCCATTGAGCACGCAGCCGAGTGATGCGAACGAGGTATTTGGGGACGTTGGGCAGATGCTTGTTATAATGCATCTGTATGTTTGAAGCAGTAGTAGGGACGGATATGTCGAGGAGTGACAGACGGCTTGGCTTGGATTGGATTTGGTTCTCTTATCCTCGCATCAAATATCAACTTTTTATAATTATTTTTGTTCTCGTCCTATATTTTATTATATTTTTATTCGATAAAACTAATATTTGTCTGTATTACAAATGTTGAATAATATTTTAATTTCGCGGTCATATAATTTATGTATTTATATGAGTGACTTTGCATATATTAGAAAACATTAAAATATAAATATATATAACTTTAATTAACATATAGAGCTCTATTAGGTTTCCCATGAGATTTTATTATTTAGAAGGACCTTATCTTTCTCTAACCCAAAAAAAACGTTTTACGTTTAACTTATTTTTATATAATAAATCCGTTTGCATCCAAAGTCTCACAATAACATCCTAGTATGATGTTTGGCACATATTAGGCACTCAACAATTCATAATCGTTGAGACATTGTTTGGTAATCTTTTTTTCCCATAAGTAATAAGAACATTTAAACGGCACAAATTAAACCAATGGGCATTGTTTGGTATGGGAACATGCTTGGGATAATGACATTGTTCTCGTGTTTCAAACACTCTTCAAAGTCACTAAATGAGTTCCAGAGATGGTAGAATTCATGAGTTCGCGCTTTATGTAGAACTCATTGTTCTAACTGGGTCAAGCAATTTCTAACTGGTACAAGCAATTTATGAATTCGTGCTCGATGTAGAACACATTGTTCTAACTGAGTCAAGCGACGTGATCATAAGCGAGGTTATAAAAAAATTGTCCTAGAATATTTCCGCTGCATCCAAACGAGATAATCCTAAACTGGGTTCTTAAAACATCAGGAAATAATGACTATTCTATCTTCCGAACTCTGAATTAATCAAAACTAATAGCCTTACCATCTTCCCAGATCCGAATTAGTAGAAACTAATAATTTTGAATATCTAAAGCTTCACGTACTGTTGTTTACATTACATATTTGTAATAGATAACAAGATGGCTCCAAGAGATCAGTATCGGGATTACCACCACAAGGAAAAGATCCAGCTTCAATGAGTATACAACCTTCTTGAGCCATGACATTACAGATTCCTATTACATATAACTGGAAAATTCAAGCATAACCACCATATATATGCCCACCAGTTTTGATCTGAAAAATCAAGTAACGAAGATACCTTTGCCAATAGCCATGAAAGCATTTCCATGAAAGATATGTCCAACAACAAAATGACTGGCGCTGCAGTGCAGTTGGAAGAAAAACTTAGATGCTAAAACACCACCGGCCTGCCAATAACAATGTACAGAATCTCATACCTCGACTACCCTCGGACAGGCATCATACGACCCAGACACATCTCACCAAATTGCATCAGGAGTCATCATCCATCTGACCTTACTATATGAGTATTCAAATGACTTTTTGGCAATGCTCACTTGACTTTTAGATGCGTGGTGGCGGTCATCGGAGAACCACCAAAAGCACATATAGTAGTGGCGCAGCCACACAGAGTGTTCACCAGCCAGAGAAGTTCTTATACTCCACACCAGTCACCTCTACCTTCCTTTTCTTAGAAGATTCGTCTGACTTGACATTATCTGCTGAACTCTCTCTCACCGATGTCTTTGACTTGAGATACTTGGCAACACCACCACCTCCGCTGGTAGAACCAGAAACTTGTGTCGCCGGATTGCTAAACCATAAGCCTACCTTGTCCTGGAGATATGCTCAAAATCAATTTAGATGATGTGTGAGTGAGTAAACACATGAAAATTGATAAAACTTGTTCATCTAAGAAAAGAGAGTGGATTGAGCATTACATTTTCATCATCAGCGGCCTTCTTTTCCTCTGCTTCTTTCACTTCCTCCTCATCAAGTTCAGTGTACGGATTTACAAAGACTGTCACACTCTTTATCTTAATCTCCTCCTGGAGAAGAAGACAAATGTATGAGAAAGGATAATACAACAACAACAACAACAAAGCCTTATCCCACTGGGTGGGGTCGGCTACATGGATCATACGACGCCATTCGTTGATCTATATTCATGAGATTCGACAGGATTTTACGCTGGCTGTCAGGGCCTAACACAACCCTCCTCCTTTATCCGGGCTTGGGACCGGCTATAAAACATAGGCGGAGTTATGAGACAGGATAATAATGACAAAAAAAAATTCAAATGGTGCTACTAAGTTCCAACAAATGCCACTAGTCTTCCCTATGAGTCAGACGTTTGGTTCCGTTAAAATATCAAACAAAGGATGTTAAGGCATTCAGCCATAAAGACAATGAGATACAAAGGAAATCAGCTCAGTATAAAATTTTAGAAAGATACACGAATCCTAAAGTCATCTTAGAACATCGAGAAGAAAGCCATATTTTGAAGAAACTCACTCATAATGCACTAAACCTCCGAGAATACTAATATGGAAATATAATAATGGTGGGCAAGTATAATGCTTGTGCATTTCTGTGAAAATAAGATCCTTCCAAATCTTTGACAAAAAGGATTCACGGCATAGTCGGCACTGATTTGAACCGCACTTGTCACCTTGATTAGCATTGAAATACCATTACTACCAACCTATGCAGACCAAATCATTGTGATTTAAGGATCCTAGAAATTATCAATTGGCCTCATTTCAGATCCTGGGAATCTGACATTTTGAAGAAAATTGAAGATATTTGCAGATGGATGCAAGGCTTTAGGATAGGTGACTTCCTTTTACCTGAATCCAAAATGAGGAAATAGGATCTTGGTTGCAACATGCAACAGTAATAAGAGATAATTTCCAGGTGATGTTTAGGAGAGTTCAGGACTGGTTGACTGGTTTGACGTCTGATTGACACTTCTGGAAGAGTTCTAAGATTGGGGAACCAATTACATGGGACATCTTTTAATGCATCGATGGAAGAAGACATTACAACTGATGCTATGAAGAGCACTGGAAACAATGAAATTATGTCAATTTTAGGGGATTTCAATTGCTATGAAGAGCACATATATTTACATGCAAAACCCCAGTTGGGGAAACATGTACCCTGAAAATGTATGTCCAGAAATTATTTTGTATATTGATACAATTTGGATGACTACTGACCTAAAATAGTCATCCTTTTGGTTCCATATACACAAAAAAGAAGTTTTCAGCAAAAATTGAAGCTCGACTTTACTACCAGAGAGATCAAGCACCCTCAAAGAAAGAAAATGAACAAATATAGATGGATCTAAAATCCTCAAGATGTTTATTTGCAAATAAGTTATCCAATGCCACAAAGAATTAATTGTTCCATATCAGAATTAATTTTTTTCTGCAAGAGTTCAAATAATGTGCACAAATTTTTTTACGATCAGTATGTATCTAACAAATCTGAACCGGTGAATGAGGATTATGTGGTTGAGATCCAACTTTAACTGAATTCAAGGCTAGTTTGTTGAATTTAATGTCAATCACATAACCATCATCCAATGGTCTGCATCTATTGGATGCATATTGGTTTAAAAAAAAATAGCTGCATACTACTTAACCTCTTTCCACAAATAATGACCATATGTCATACAGTTCAATATTACCATCCTAACTCCTGAGGAAAATATAAAGTTGACCAATAACAAAGTTCTTGAAACAACAGCTGGCCGATGACAAAGTTATTTAATTAACCTATCAACTTTGAGGACTTCCTAGGATCCTCTCTCTATCTAATTGATCTTATGTGGTTGTTTTTGTGTAGTTCCACTTCTTTTCCTTTGTTTGTCTTCAGATTTCAGTAACTCATGACAAGTTCAATTGGCAGCTTCAAGAAGTAAAGTCATCAGTAGGTGAAAGCAAAATCATGGAGGAGATGGATTTAGAGCATCAATATGTCATTAGCGCATTGCTAGATCAAGGATTTTTCATGTTCCAAGGGGACATATTAGATAAATTATGCACAGTGATTCAACAGTTTTTTTAAGGAGTGATTCAACGGTTGTCCCTTGAAAAAAAAAAGTGATTCAATGGTTGAACTACTATCACAAACGCCATAGTAATGGAGGTCAAATAAGAAGCATCTAAGAAAGTTCATGCATAATATTGATTTGAAGATTATGTTACATTGTAAGATAAAACAAAAGCTTCAAGCTTTGTCACGCAACATCACATGTAAGTCTGTGACAAATCACATTAGACAAAAAAATATGTTTGCAGCTACCTGTGAAAGCACATGCAATTCATATTGCTCATTTATGATTATCTATTATTATCCTTGTTAGCCATCCTTTAACTCCCAAGAAAATTTTTCTATTAATATCACGATAAGTCATAACACAAATAGACATGCCTGCATAGACAAAGGAAACATGTTCACATTAAAAAAACCAAAGAATATGCTAGGATCCTAGGACATATCAGTACTCACCAAAGGGCGGTCATTATCATCAACAGGAACCTTTTCCATTGCCGAAAGTGTGGTCAAGCCTCCAACAACAGAACCGAATACTGTATGTTTGAAGTTTAGATGATTTGCGGACTTATATAAAATGAAGAACTGTGAGCCATTTGTATGTGGGCCACTATTCGCCATGCTGACAACACCCCTCCCAGAATGTAACAATTTTGAATTCATCTCATCGTTGAAAGATTTGCCCCAAATGGATTCACCCCCTTTACCCGTGCCAGTTGGATCGCCACCTTGAATCATGAAATTCCTGTAGAAAACAACACTTCAATGTCTATACAATATATTGTAAACAGATGACCTACAAGAATGTCAATACCGATAAGAATGTGTAATTCACCATTCAAATGAAATAAGGATACCTAATACTGCGATGGAAAATGACTCCATTGTAATAACCATTTTCACAATGTGTAATGAAGTTTTCACAAGTCCGTGGAGTGATGTCACAGTGTAGTTCTATGTTCAAGTCTCCGTGTGATGTATGCAGTTGAACATATCCTTTTTTCTTTGGATTCTTTTCAACTTTAACATATTCAAAATCATTTTTTGTAACAGGGTCATATGCAGTAGATGTGAAGGAACGTGAAGCAGCACCAGTTGTGAATTGACTTTTCACCTGAAAGTTTAAGCGTTAAATAATCAAGAGAAGGAATTTCATTTGAGTTTTCAGAAAATTTCCATTTCAAGAAAGGAAAGTCTTCTCAGAAAAAAAAAAGGAAATTGCCAGTAAGAGAAACATACAAGCTTTGCATTTACAGGCGCTCTTTCACCTGCTACATGTAGAGCAATCCGAGCTGCTGTTTTCTCGGTTGAAGCTGCTTTAGCAGCTTCTGCACTCCGTCCATGAACTGAGGCAGACGCAGCATCTACTATGCTAAAGGTCTGTTTAGGCCCTCCGTTTGATTTAGGATCATTTTTTATTCGGGATCTTAGATCTGAAATTGAAGCAAGCGCAGCTGCTCTTTCTCGCTTTGCTTTCTCACCACCTCCCCCATGCAATGCAGTTAGCTTAGCCTTCTCAGTTCCAAGCTCTTGCAGCATTTGCTTGATATCACCGGACACATTTATATTATAGCTTGGATCCTCTCGCATTTTCCTCAGATCTAAAAAGAAGGAAAACCTCATTAAACACTTGAAAAATTATGAATGAAATGAATAATATTATGTGTTTGTATAACAGAGTATAGCTCACCTTCATCGTCAAGATTCAGACTGTTCTTAACATGATCAAACTCCAAGAGAACCTTAGTATCAAGAGCATTTGGATTCTACCACATCATAAAGAAAGGAAAACATATTAGTTGACCTAACATCAAACAAAAGAACACTTATTTCCATTAACTGTTAACTGTTTACCTGAATAGTTACCAGGTCTTCTTTAGTAAAAGGTTCATCAGTGAGGAGCTCTTTCCAATTTTTAATCTTAAGGTTCAATTCCTTAATTGCCTGCATCTCGATCAAGAAAGAAGGCTGAGATCTTGGTAACACATATATGCAAATTTACAATATAAAAAAAATTGTATATTACATTTTCACACCTCATAACAGAAGACATTCCCTGTAGTTCTTACAGCAACTATATGTGTAAATTCTGTAAAGACTTTGTTCAAAATTGGGCAGTGATACTCTCCTGCAGTTAAACAACAAAAAAAACAAAATAGATTCAGCCCAAATGAAGAAATTATCTCACTTAGACAAAAAACTGTAGTACTAGATAAAATGCATAACAAATCTTTTTCTTGAGAATGCATAGCAAATATAAATGGTCAATAAGTGAGTTTGCTACTATTCAGAACACTTCAATAAACATTGGCTTTAACCGAAAAGATCAGGGAAATGTTAAGCTTGCAAACATAGGAGAAAATTTTGACATACCATCAGAATTCTTGTGGAAAGTGAGGGGAATAAGGTCCGCTTCCTTGAGAGAAGAACCCGTGACCGGGTTCTTCCCATACTTTTTTATGTAGGGGATTATATTCCTGCAACCAAAGATTCAAATATCAAGTCACTTATTTAAGCATAGAAGATTAACAAAAACCAATTTTCACAACGAAGATACAAAACTTTGAACAAGGGCAATACGAACATTATATCGAACACGCAGCCGTCAGCTGTACAAACTGGATCTTCGAACGGCAAGAAGGAGACACTGTCCACTCATCCATCACAAAACAGCGTCAAAATGAGCCCAAAAAGAGGGATCATCAAAGACAAGCTAAAAAATTCAATTTTTTTAGCAAAGGTAATGCTTACGAGCAGCAGTAGAAGGGCAAACGCTTGTAGGGCGTGGTCTTTTCCTTGGATTTGGCTCCGCCCCATTCAGTCGCCCACTCTGTCTTGGTGATGAACATCCGGTCCTTGCTATGTTGCTTCTTCCCCATCTTTCTACTTCGAAGGGATATTCGGACCGGAAGTCTCCGGCGGGAGGGGTTGAGGGCTTCGGTCACCGGCGGGTCGATCGGACTGGAGGAAACTATTGAGAGCGGCGATTTGGGTTCGACGCCTTCGGAAAAAATTTTGTGAGGAATTTTGCAAAATGTTGAGCCGCCGCCTCGGTGGTGTCCCTCTGGAACAACTTACCGTGTCGTTATTAGGCTGGGCCATTGCCAAAACCAAACTGAGCCCAATGTTAAACTTCACAGCCCGTTTTGGTGGAACTCAATATATTTTTTCTTATTCATTTCTATTCTTTTCGGATTATAGTCAATCTCTTGAAAAGAAGTCTCATGAGTCTAATAGAATAATAAAAATAAACATAATAGGTTAAAAAAATTCATTACAAAACCTATATTAAAAAATAATTGAAGTCAGAATTCGTGGTTGAATTTTGTTGTTTTTTTATTGTGTTTAGTTGTTGGGGAACTAGTGTTTCTTTTCCCTTAGCATTTCAAACAAATAATCTCACCTAAATGTTTTACTATAGAACTTTAATAAATTTAACAGGTTAAATATATTTTTTATCTTTGAAGAGTAAATAAATGTTATTTTTTTATTTTGGTCGTTTAGGAAAAAAAATTTCAACAAATTCTTATGCAGACAAATATTGTCACTATTTTACTTACTGATTTTTTTATCAACGTAAAAAGAAATCTTTTCCTTTTACTTCATTTCTTCTTGTTAACCTTTACATCTATAAATTCGTTTTTTTTTATTAACTTATTTCAAGATAAACCTCTTTTCAATAATCCCTCTTCTTATTTCGACTTATGGCATTTATTTAACAGAATTCAACATGTTATATTTGAATATTATTTTTAAAGATTGGGTAAACAATTATCAGTTTCTTCTTGAATAAAATGTGCTGGGAACCATAGCTAATAACTTTGAGTGAATCACCGATTTAATAAAAAAATATACTAAATTAATTAAATATTAACAATTTTAAAGACCACTCGAGTGAATAAAAGAAAAGTTAATTCCTTAAATCTCTCATCAATCATAGCATTTTTTACGTCTAATCATAATACATGAACTTATCATATGTTCCTAAATTATATCAAGATTTTCGCTTTAGTCTATCCGTCTAATTCTGTTAATTTTTTTAATGTTTTCTATTTATAAGATGACTAACTACCCTTTTGCACTCTATTTTTATGTTTAAAATTTTTATATATATAATAAAAAATAAAAAAGAGGTGGGTGTAGCCCTGTCCCCCTCTGCAATCTCGCCGATGAGAAGGTTGTTAAAATTTCGATCTAAATCTTATGATTTTACGATCTTACGTACTCCTTCCAATCTCGATTTTATCTTGAGGATTTTGTGTGTATTAATTTTGATCATACGATCCTACAATCTTATTCGATCATATAAAATAATATAATTATTTAAATATTAATTTAAAATATATTTATGATAATAAAAATTAATTTATATGAAGTTAAATAATTTTTTTAATTTTTAATATATTTTGATATAATTTGACTTAAAAATCGATAAAAAAATATCTTAGTGGGGTATCATTTAATATTTTAATGCGAAAAATTTGTCAAAAATATATTATTTTATTAATAAGTAGAATTTTATGATTTTCGATCTTATATCCCACTTCCGATCTTATATAAAATTTTAATCTTGACAACCTTGATTGCAGAGGGAGTAACACCTCCTCTCATTTCGCTCTGTCGCCAATGACGCATAGTAAAAAAGGGGGTGTCAGCACCTCGTTTCACTCCACGTCGTCGATGACGCAAGGAAAAAAAGGGATTCGAGCCCCCTTGGCAATATCACATAGGGGGGAATTGTCGGGGATGCAAGATGCATAGGGGGTAGCAGGGGCAGCGCCCTCTTTTTTATTTTTAAATTTTATTAATATAAAAAATTTAATATTAAAAGATAGTACAAAATGGTAGTCTTGTCATTTCATAAAAAAGATGAAAAGTTAATAAGATTAGACGAGATGAAATAAAGCAAAAATATCGATATAATTTAGGAATGTGTTACAATAAATTTATAAATTAGAATTAAATACGAAAAATTATATATTTAATAAATTAATACTATCATAAAATAACGAGAACAAGGTGTCACAATGACTCATAAAATCATTATCAACTTAGAAACTTTTTTATCCTTGTTATATTTCTCATTGATCTCTCTTTATGCTAGGCATAAGGGGTGTATAAACATTTTCAGAAAACACTTAAAACCTACCGAGCAGAATAAAACAAAAACTTACATGATTATATTTTATGTTAATCCTTTTGTTTATGTAACCCCCCAAAAATCCACCTTAAAAGCTAGAGGATAATTAGGGAAATTCGATGGTACTAACTCGTTCGTCATAATAAAATATTAGACATAAATATAGTAATAAATCATTAATCATGAAGATAAAATAAAACTTATCTTTTAGCGAAAGTCTTAAATTAAAAATTTTTAAACTCATGTCATAGATAAAATAGAAATTCATTATTCAGAAAACATTTCTAAACAAGTCCTAAAGACCCATGCCTATTTTATTATGTCATATGCAATTTCGTCATCATGAGTTGACTTGCCATCCATCCAAGCATATCAGTTACTTGCACGGATCTATAGTACAGAATTTCCCAATTAAAGTACGTAAAGATCATATAATGATATTACATCATAAGCATGATAATGCATGGTATATATAAACAGTTCATAGGCACGAAATAAACACACGAATGTCATGTCATCATCGTATGATAAACATGTCAATATCTCAAAACATATTAGCAATGTATACAGCAACAGTAACATCGATGGACATGTGATCATGTAAATGTCAGTACATCATTCAATTAGTAATAATAGACATACCAAGCATCTAGCACTTGTCATTACCTTATCGCAGTTTATATCCTCGATGTTGTTTTATAATCTGTTTGATCCCACTTTCATGGTCTCTTTTCAGTCAGTCAGTTTGGTAACAATCTTTGATCCAGTAGGCTAGCTAGGTCATGGAGCCAAGGCTCCATCACCCGAAGGCGAGGGGGAATATAGAGTTATTTTCTCGTGAAATGCTAGCTCCAATGTGCAGGACACAGTAATTTTCCGAGAAAAATTATAACACAATCGAGTAGGGCTCGTCAGTTTGAGAGGCAACAAGTAACAATATTCTTTAATTGAGTTTATTATTTTCAGGATCATCAAACAATTTACGTTTCTTAGTTTTCATATTTTAACCTAGTCATGACTGTCCATACAATTCGTATATTTAGGTTCAGATACAATCATCAATACATAGTAATAATGCCATGAAAATAATTTCAATGTATCATAAAACATTTTTTTTTCATACTGTCACGGCCATGATGGGTTGGTTACGGTCGTGCCAAAACCCCGAACATTTGCCCCTTCTATCATGGTTGTAACTGGTGTGGTCACGACCGTGCTTGGCGCTGTCACGACCTGACAGTGTGTCACTGGCACGACAGAATGCTAGCCTTTTCTAACCAATTTATAGCCCTTCTATCATGAGCGTCATGGGATGCGTCACGGCCATGACAAAAGCCACGGTTGCATATGTTCAGCACGATTTTCATCGATTTTTTTTATAGAAATCATTGAGAAAAATCATATCAAATTCATACACGATCTATATACATTATAGCAAAAAAAATGTCAAAAACATTTAAAATCATTCTTTCATAAAGATCTATGGTTCTTTTGCCTTAAATATGAAAACATGATTTTTCACTAAAACCCCTAGTACAATGATCTAATCATGAGAGATCTTAACATGAATCATAAAACAAAATTCAAATCTTATGAAATATATGAAATTCCTCATCAAAATTTCTATTATGAACTAGGGTGTTCTTAAATCTCTCAATGCATACAGTCAAAAACATTAAGAGAAGAGAGAGAGGTTGAATCTCCTTTACAAGGTAAAATACACCAAATGCCCTTTAACTTTGACGTTTACTCAGTGATACCCTCCAATTTCATTTTGTAACACGAATGCCCTCCATCTTTTAACTTATTTCACCTGGTGCCCTACTTACCTGCGATCGGTGATCTCCCGGTCACAAAGCCGACATGGCGCTGACACAATATCTCTATCCTCTCCACGTTGACATCGCATGACGTGAAAATATTAAAAAATAAAAAGAATGTCACATTGCCGTAAGGGCAACCCTCCTTCTCGACGATGACAGACGCACGTCGAAGCTGGGGGCACCTGCCACGTGTCGGAGCTCACGAGGGGCGACCCCCCCCCCTCTTTGCTTGCGTGCGTGCGTTGACGACGCACGCAGCCAGAGAGGGGAACGCCCCCCACCCCACCCCTTTTTCCTGCCTGCGTGCGCCGGCAACGCACGTAGGCAAAGGTGGGGTCCCCCCCCCTTCCTCGAGCTTCGGCGAGAGCTCACAAGGGGGCGACCCCCCCCCCCCCCCCCCCCCGTCGGCGCACGCACGCGGGCGATGCCCCCAACTCTGACGCGCGTCTGTCGATGCTGAGAGGGAGGGTCACCTTCGGTGACATGGCATTTTTTTACTTTTTATTTTTTTAAATATCGCCATGTCATTGCACTGTCAATGTGGAGTGAAGAGACGATATTGTGTCAGCGCCACGTCAACTCGGTGACCGAGAGACAACAGATCGTAGGTAAGGAGAGCACAGGATGAAACGAGTTAAAAGATGGAGAACATTCGTGTTATAAAGCGAAGTTGGAGGATATCGCTGAGCAAACGTAAAAGTTGAAAGTGTAATTTTTCCCCCTTTGTATACCTTAATCCTCGGTGATCTTCCTTTTTCTTTTTCTCTTTTTTCCTCTTCCTCTTCCTTGCTCAAGTTCTCTTTCCTAAGTCCTAGTCATCAAGAGTGCAAATGAGAAAAAGAGTCTTAAGACTTTATATAGGCATCATTAGAATTTTGGGATCAAAGCCCAATATGCTTCGTTCAAATTAGGACAGTTAAAAAAAATTATACCAATAGAAGTTAGAATGGAGTGAACAGCAACTCTCACCGTTTAAGTAAAGGTCTCGAATTCGAACTTTTGTGGATGTAGAAAATTTCTTCTGAGAGTCTCACCTATCATAACCAGACATGCTGCCCGGGGTGACACCAGAATAATCGGACTCGATGGTGGGCCGAGACTCCAACCCGTGATCAGTGCATATAACTCTTAGCGCTAGCTGGGTTGGACGATCGGCGCCACATCCCGGACACTGGGATGACAACCGAAAAAAATTTATAAGGGCGCTCAAATTTATAATTTACTTATCCCATAAGATATCTCACTTTTATTATTAAATATAAAATCTTATATGACTTAAGTACTCCATTTTCAACTTGAGAGAGTTTTAATTAGACATGATCAAAAAATTGAGTCAAAGTTATGTTATACTTATAACATTATAATATATATTTTGTGTGCTTGAAATAAACTTATTTTTATCATAAATATAATTCAATAATTATATTCTATATTATTTGTCCTCCAAACAAGCTGATGATGATTTTTTTTTCCTTTTAAAAATTTTTAAGTTCAAATAAGTATTAAAAATACATGAGGATTCAAGACATTGAGGCCCCCTTGTTAGTTGTTGCCTCCATGGCTTTTCTATTGTAAAACAAAGAAATGAAGGAGAAGCTTCCGAATGAGGAACACATGGGACTGTGATAGTAGAATTCATTTCAATGTAGCAGCCTCCAGCACTTGGTATTCCTCAAAATCAGATGGCACATAACGAAGCCGCTCCGCAACAGCTACTGTTCTCACATTAAATGTGCTGCACTAATTGCATGAAAAGTTGATACCCAAATTTTCAAGCTTTTGTTCTCTGAAGAGATCATGAAAAGAAAGAGAAAAAAAACCATAAAATACCTCAAGCTGTATATTACTACCAGCCTCCTATTAAATGAAGGGAGCCATCTCAAATCTGTGCTGGAACAATATCATTTGGATGCTTGCTATATATGATGCTGTCAACCCCCGCCTGTCCACCACCATGCCCTTTCTTAAATGATGCAATGTCCTATCTGATGCTTGTTCTTCTTCTCACTATTGAAGATTGACTCAGTCCTAGTCAACATAAATGCTTAAAAACGGCCACACTAGGCAAAGTCAGAGCACTGGAGTTGACTGTTTACCCCCCCGCACAGCTTTCCTCTTACCTGTTCATGGCATGGAGTGGAGGTGACGTTAATGGCCTTCTCAGTCTGCTTAATTCATTAATATTATCTGTTGGTTATCAGTTTGCATTTATCAACCTTTTTAACTGCCAAGCTGAAAGGTAACAGACTCATGTAGGTTGTGCCAACCTTTTTAACTTGTGCGAAAGGGAGCAAGATGATTAATATCTATATCCTTGATAGATCAGGACTTACATGTATGAAGAGTCAAGACAAAATCTTGGTGTACTCATTGGATATATTGACAGAGCAATTCACGTCACTGATAAAAAAAGAGGATACGTTCCTTTTTTCCCTTTTTTTTTAATTTGCTTTCTAGGTGCAGAATGATAGGTCTTCATAAGCTACAGTACATCTAATTCATTGCTCTCTCTCTCTCTCTATCTCTAGTATCGACTCAAAAGAATATTAGAAAGTCCAACAACAGTCGTTGGCGTGCATCATATGCATGTGGATAGAAAGGTGGTAATATCAGACTCGATAGTAAAATTTTCAAAGCTGTAATTTCTTTAGTTATGAAGTTGGAACTTGAAACAATAAATAGGACATAACTCAACAATTCAAGATTCAAGGTATAAACCTTGATCCTAGCTTTAACAAGAAGTAAAGCCTGAGACTTAGACTTGGTGGCTAGGGAAAATGGTGCGGTTCGAAACTTCTGAATGTCTACGCAGATTGCTTCAGAAACTGTTCTTAGTGACATGGTTTAGTTCCATGAGATGATCAGACCGATGTCAGAGCATTAAATGACAGTATTTACAGACATTGATGCGGCATTGAAAAGTTTCAACCATCTTCCACGAATTGAGTGGCATTAAAAAGGAGTTCCGTTGTTCTTTCCTTTTTCTTTTTTTTTTCCTGAATACATACAATGGCATGAGTATATAGTTCATATACAATGTATGCTCTTAGTTGGGACTTGGAACCAAAATGGTCATGGACAGCTAGATCCGCAAGTTGGGTAAAATATAAAACTAAATCAACCAGTTGTAATTCGCAAAGAGAGAAGACTAACTTATTAGGAAGCTTCTTTGACTACAGAAAAAAAAAGATAAGATTATCTAATGCGCTGAAATTAATAGATATGTATGGATCCTGAGATTAGAGTACTATAACTTTTGACTCAAAACGAAGGAATCTTTGTGTGTGATAATGTCTTAGCATTTTTTTAATCAATCTACTGACGATTTGATAAAAGAACGAACGAAAAGAATGAAACGATCATCTATACCACAGTGTCGAAATATTATAGCTTTTTCTGAAGTCAAGCATTAACATAAAACGAATTATTATCTTGAAGTTACAAGTAGTAGAAGAAGCACGTGAAGAGGAGTTTTCTCATCAAACGCACGCGCACATATCAATGGGGAACTTATATTATATAAAAAGAAGACAGAGTGCAACTTAATATATATAATAGTACTAGTGCAACTGTATTTAGTGGAACTTTTTGTTAACTCTTTGAATCTGTTGCAATGACAAAGACACAGGAATCCAAAAGCTCCTCAAAGTTTTCCAAAGTGTTATTCCAATTCACTTTTGTTATGTTTGACTAGTTGGGTTAGCGAGCAATTAACTCTTTGAATTAATGTTTTGCAATGACAAAAACACAAGAATCCAAAAGCTCTCAAATTTTTCCAAAGTGTTATTCCAATTCACTTTTGTTATGTTTGACTCGTTGGATTAGGGAGCAAGCACCTCTCTCTCTCTCTCTCGTCTAACGCGGTGTAGGTTTGAAGTCATGCATGCTGCATGCAGCCACCCACCTGCACTGCGCACACAGAAAGCAAGCAACTTAATATATATAATACTACTAGTGCAACTGTATTTAGTGGAACTTCTTGTTAACTCTTGAATCTGTTGCAATGACAAAGACACAGGAATCCAAAAGCTCCTCAAAGTTTTCCAAAGTGTTATTCCAATTCACTTTTGTTATGTTTGACTTGTTGGGTTAGGGAGCAATTAACTCTTTGAATTAATGTTTTGCCATGACAAAAACACAAGAATCCAAAAGCTCTCAAAGTTTTCCAAAGTGTTATTCCAATTCACTTTTGTTATGTTTGACTAGTTGGATTAGGGAGCAAGCACCTCTCTCTCTCTCTCTCTCTCTCTCTCTCTCTCTCTCTCTCTCTCTCTCTCTCTCTCTCTCTCTCTCTCTCTCTCTCTCTCTCTCTCTCTCTCTCTCGTCTAACGCGGTGTAGGTTTGAAGGCATGCATGCTGCATGCAGGCACCCACCTGCACTGCGCACACAGAAAGCAAGCACAGTTCGACAGTTCATCCATGATCGCATGCCCCCCCATGGGCGGTCTCAAGGCAATGAAGGAATTGTAGATGCCATTATTAACTGAGGTCTGATGATAAGATGGCAGTTGGGAGTTGGGAGGTCTCTTCGCCGTTTTTTGACTGGTACATGCATCATGCATGCGCATGCTTGCTTGATGATCATTGTTTTGATTAAAAAAATGCATTTCTTCTGAATCGACATCAAAAAAATTCTTCAATTTTCATTCATGTTAACGAGTTTGTATACAATTTTGGAGAAGTTTTTGTTTTCTCCTTTAGAGAGAAATATGTTCCCCCAAAACATTTTTTGCTCACATGTTTTGAGTCAAACAAAAAAAAATGTTTGAGTTATTTGTTAATAAGCAGCCAAACATAAGAAATCAATTCTAAAAATAAAATCATAGAACAAGTATAATATATATTAAGACTTGCAATTATGCATGTTACAATTTTTTTTTCAACATGGAGAGTGTCCAGTTGGTTAGATAGAAACATCTTACAAATTAAAAGAAATAGAGAAGACAACATCATTGAATTTGGGTCCCTCGTAACTTCTAGTTCTGGATGCAACCGTGATATCCAGTGCTGTCTCAATTTTTTTTTTTTCTGATTTGAATACATGGATATCAAATGTAACATAAACAGCTCCAATTACATGCTTGAAGGCACAGTTTTCCGAGGATCGGATAGCAATTTCAACAATCATTTTCTATTTCTATTGTTGATATGAAATTTCAATATGAGGACATATAAATAAGGTGCAATTTTTTTTATCAGGCCTCATAAAATTGTTCAATATTTTTTATCACTACATAGTACCATTAATCTATCTTAAAACGTATTCAAATTATATTTTATTTTTTTCTAATTAAAATAAAAAATAACAATTGAGTATATTATTATTATCTACCCTTATCCAACTCGACTGAGATCCCATTGAGCAAGATGTGCAACTTAAATTTTCTTTTTTTTTCTTTCATAAAAATATTCGGAGTCAGTCAATCCGACTGCACATTGACCAGGTAAATTAGATAAGACGTGTAGAAGATACTACGTGTTCCATTAAATTCGAGCATAAAAAAAATTTACTAAATTAGTGAAATCTGATTGGACAACATCGATGCGGATCCAATGGAGGTTGCCCAGAATACACTGCACGTTGCCACCACGGCACCATCTCTCCCTTCCGTTCCAATATAAAAATAGGAGCAAATCCCCCGAAAGCGCATGCTCCATGTACAGATCGCCCTCTCTCTCTCTCTCTCTCCCTCCTCTGTCCTAAAGGAGAGGTGCAAGCAAAACCAATGAAACAGCAGTGATCAGAGGAGGATATCATCTTCCCAATCGGCCTCCCCCCTCGGAATAGACGAAGAACGCACGCCATTGTTGTCGTCCATCTCTTCCTTGCTCCTTGCTCCTTGCCCCTGCTGCAGCTCTTGCATCATCCGTTTCTCGGAGGAAATGGCGACGGCTGTGAGCGTCCTCGACCTGATGGAGCTGTTCTTGAGCACCATGGTGCACATGCTCTTCGGCCTCTACATATTCAGCATCGTGGTGGCCGCCGACCTCTCGCAGGCCATAATGGCCTGCTTCAAGCCTAAAGGCTTCGGCACGGCGGCGGCGGAGGCGAAGGAGGAGGACAACAAAGGGAAGGTCGCGGCGCTGGAGGCTGGCACGCCGCCCATCGTCATGGTGCATGGCATCTTCGGCTTCGGCAAAGGGGTACGAAAACTCGGCTTCCGGCCTTGGATTTCTTCTTCTTTGAATGGTTTATGTGCGCATGTATCAGAGAATCCTGATCCCTGACATTGTCTGGTTGACAGAGGCTCGGAAGCCTATCGTACTTCGGTGGCGCGGAGCTCAAGGACGATCGCATTCTGGTGCCGGATTTGGGATCACTCTCCAGCATCCATGACCGGTGAGTCTCTTCTGCAACTTGTCCAAGCATTTAGAAGGCTAATGAGTCTGATATATCAAATGCTAAATCAAAACAAAAGAGTCTTTTTTTTTGTCGATTTGATTGGAAGTGCTGGATTGAGTGCCTGAAATATGATTTGGTGATCGAATAATATGCATGCAGGGCGAGGGAGCTGTTCTATTACTTGAAGGGAGGGCAGGTGGATTATGGGGAGGAGCACAGCAAGAACTGTGGGCACTCGCAGTTTGGAAAGATTTATGAACAAGGTAAGGTGCAAAATTGCGGAACACTGAGCACTGTGGATCATAGGTTGTCATAATAAATCATCTCATGAATTGATGGAACTTTAAATTAGATGGATGAACCCCATGAAACTTGAATCTGCAAGAAATTATCAAGTTTGCGTGCTTCTTGTTATGTATCACTGACGACTGATGAATTGTTCAGGGCACTACCCTTCATGGGACGCACATCATCCCATCCATTTTGTTGGCCATTCAGCAGGAGCTCAAGTTGTGCGTGTGTTGCATCAGATGCTTGCTGATAAGGTGATACAATTTGTTTCACAGCGACTTTAGATGTTACTTTCACGTATGAACAAAAGTCAAAGAGTTTCTAATGTTTACTCTTCGTACTGGTCTCAGGCATTCAGTGGTCATGACACATCTGAGGACTGGATCCTGAGCCTCACCACCCTCTCCGGCGCACTCAATGGAACAACCAGAACCTACTTTGACGGCATGCAGTGAGTACAATTTCCTGTCGAATCCTTCTGCTTCAGCCTTCAAACCATGCAAAGTTCATAACAAGTTTTTGCCTGACGTTGTTCAGACCTGAAGATGGGAGATTCATCAAAACAGTGTCCCTCCTCCAACTCTGTCGCTTGGCTGTCACAATCTACGACTGGTTGGACATCTCATTGTTCAAAAGCTACTACAGTTTCGGATTCGATCACTTCGAGACCGGCTGGAGGAAGACGGGCATCTCGGGCCTGGTTGATCTGCTTCTGGGCAACACCGGACCCTTTGCGTCCGGCGACTGGATCCTGCCTGACCTCACAATTCAAGGGTCCATCAAGACCAACGCCGGCCTTCGGACGTTTCCTAACACATTCTACTTCAGCTATGCGACCAAGCGGACGAGGAAGATCTTGGGGCACACTGTGCCGTCCAGCGTTCTTGGAATCCATCCTCTGTTCTTTCTCAGGGTCCTGCAGATGTGCCAGTGGAGGCTTCCCTCCAACATACCACTACCATACAAAGGATACAGGTGAGTGACTGATGCATTACTTTACAGAGGTGTAGGAAGCATTTGATGATGAATGCTCATGAAAATTGTTTACATGGCGTTGGCACAGGGATGAGGATTGGGAGGATAATGATGGAGCAGTGAACACAGTGTCCATGACCCACCCTCGCCTGCCTATAGAGCACCCAAGCCATTTTGTTACGGATGACAGAGACTGTGATCCTCTCAAACCAGGGATATGGTACGTCATCTCTCGCCATTGTCGTGCATTTGGAACAGTCAACAACGAAATCTCTTTGGTGCTCACTTTGCTTTGTTTTCCAGGTACTACAAGATTTTGGAAGCTGATCACATATTCTTCATAGTGAACCGTGAGAGAGCAGGAGTGCAGTTTGATCTCCTTTACGATGGCATATTCCAGAGGTGCAGGAAGCACGCCTTTAGGACCAGACCACCATTGTTGCCCAACGAGAGCGTCCAATAGCCCACCATGATCTCCAATCAATTAGGTGCACAGAAGATTAATTAGGAAGAAAGAGAAACCAAGAGCAAGCTGCCCAGTCTAGCATCATTTTTTTTTTCTCTCGTATCTTTTTCTCCTCAAGCAGAAGTGTAAATTATGTCATCAAAACATGCACATTAAGCTGAGATCAATTGTTTATTTAGGACTTCCCATGAACCACCAGAACCTGTTGAGGTCTTCTTCTTGGCTATGCTGAAAACTTGATGTACATATGATATTGTGAGTTGAAGTATAATGGAAAAGAAATCCAACTGGATAGTTTACTTCACTACTCAGCTATCTTTATTATTATGCTTGCTTGTTCGTGCCAAGTGTTTGTTTGGTTCATGGGTCTTGCTTCACAGTGCATGCATATATATTTTGGGTTTAACGAGACGCCCACTCCATTACCTATCTACGCGGGCGTGCTTAGGATCTAGGATCTAAATCCCAACGGCGGGATGCTGGATAATTACAGTTTAACCGAGGACGCCAACTGGCGACTGGTTCAACGATATAAATGTCCGGTTCAATCGCAAAAAACCTTCGACGCCACCTTCGCTGTCATCCAAATTCACTGTCATCGTCATCGTCATCGACCCTCGGCCCACCACCACGCTCGTCTAGGGACGGCAATATCCTCCGTCCCTTGGGGGCCCGCGGGGAATCCCCATTCGAGGCCCTGAATTCGGAGAATTTTCTCCCACAAGGATGGAGATGGGGGCAAATTGCCCCCGCCCTTTCTTTCGGGGATCGGGGCGGGAGCGGTCCACCCCGCCCCGTGGCATAATATTCTATATATATAAGTTATTTTAAATATCAACTGTCAAATCATATACACTACATCTTAATCGTTCACTCTATCATATATATATATATATATATATATATATATATAATTCTATTTTCTCTTCCTTTCTTCCAAACATCACAACCCGATGGAGAAGGGGAAGCGGCGGCGGAGTAGCGGTGATGCTCGATGGAGGACGGGCAGCCGATGACACTCGATGTAGGAGAACGGGCAGCAGTGACGCTCGATGGAGGAGGAGGGGAAGCAACAACATTCGATGGAGGAAGATAGGCAGCGGCGACACTCGATGGAGGCAGAGGGAAAGCGGCGGCGCCCGATGGAGGCGGAGGGGCAGTGGCGACGCTCAATGGAGGAGGGGCTTCGACTTTCGTTGTGAAGGAGGTGACGACAACATGTGAGGCAGCGGCTTCGACTTTCATCGTGAAGGAAGCGACGACAACATGCGGGACGGCGACGATGCTCGATGGTAGAGGAGGGCGATGGCGATGCTCGATGGCGGAGGAGGGGCTGCAGCTTCGACTCCCATGTCTAAGCGAGGATTGGCTGGACATGGGATAGACGGCGCTCGACGACCGGACGCGGGAGAGGCGGCGCTCGTTCACGATTTCCATGTTTGCCGTCGATGTAGCACTTCCGCGGGAGTTCAAGGAATTGGGTCCCCGCGAGGTCTCGAAGCCTGCGGGGATCGGGACGGGAGATGAAAATCCCCCCAAACCAGGGATTCGAGGCGGGGAGAGTGTCCCCCGGCCCAAAAAATCACTGTCATCCTCGTCAACACTCGGCCCACCACGCTCATCACACCGGACATAATTTTTTTCCTCATTAATCAGACCAACCATTGCTCGAACCGAAACGTCTCCTTTCTGTCGCCGGATCTAAATCCACGCACGGGGGCGTAAGTGAGAGCGTCCACCCCATTAAACGCCCACTAAACCAATTTTGTGCAGTGTTACTACAGAAAAATAAAGTGTACTGTAATAGAGAGTAAAAAGTAATCTCTAAAACCCAAGTGGATACAACCTTTCATAACAAACAAATCTTAATATATATATCACGTATAACAAAGTCAAAACACATTCCAGATCATCTCAACTATTATTCTCTTTTCCTACGGAAAAATGATGGCCGCTCAGATAAAGGAAATATAATTTCACACAAATTACTAACTATTCCTTGGTCATACAAGTTATCCTTCGTTACTACTACCTCATTTTGCAGAGGAGACTTCCGAAAGAAGGACCTCCACTTGCTTTCAGGTGCCTTTATTTCTCCACCAACTGCATCTATGCTGGCCTTCAACGCTGCAGCACTAGCCTTGGCTTCATTGAGCTTCCTTTTCCAGCTTATGTAATCTTGCCACTTAAAAGTCTGCTTGTTTGATAAGGAACAAAATTTAATAGCAACTAATCCTGTGAACTCTCTTACAGATAGATCATGGATAAGAATTAACCTCATTTGTTGTCGTGTTTGTCAAGCAGAGGTGTGCATGGTATCCAAAAAATCCAGCAAGAAGCAATGAGACAACCGCAAGAAACATTATAAGAAGTATCTGGGTGTTGTAGGAAGCCAGCAGCCACTGCAAATTTGAGTTTTTGCTACTTAAGTTAAGATGACAAAGGAGCCATTTAGCAACAATAAAGAATTGTATTTGGAATGTCCCATAAACATATAGAAAACTAATTGAGTTTCATTTTACCTGAACAACATGTGGAAATAAACCAGACAGAGATTTTTCAATGCCGTAATAATCTGAAAGGCAAAGGAGTAAGTCATGCATTCACAGTTTACAAAAAAAACAAATTACATATAACTGAGCACGAGATTACTTGTTAAAATATAAATGATTTTTCGCTCTTCAAGTTGACCAGCAAGAATAAGTCCGAGCACTACTGCTCCATAGAGGCATATAACAAAATGCCTGCACATTTCACGAATAAAAAAACACTGAATTATAGCATGTATGACCATTCATCGTGTCGGATTACTAAAGACATTTATATTCCATCAATTGATTGGAATTATTTTTAAGGCAATCAATTGATTGTAATTGAAAAAAAAAATTCATTATGCCAAAGTCGCAAACTGAAAAACTTGAGCAATCGCAACTTCTGTAAATATGTCAGAATGCAAGCAAGGTCTTCATCAAAGTGATTGTAAACTTCTGGAAAAAAAGGCGGCAAAGAAAATATTGTTTTCTACATAAAAGACAACTCATACCAACAGAAATAGACAATTCATTAGCAGTTATGGGTTCTGGTTAATGAGATAATTACAAAACCTTTATTATCAAACAAAGCATTAACATATCTTCAAGATGAAAAACATGAAATAGACAGATCCTTCATTCAGACAAATAAACTGCTGCCAAATTGTACGCAAACAATATGTCGACTTAGTTATTTTCAAAATGAATATGCAACGGAACTTGTGACATTTTCCATTTCCAGATGCACTTTCTAAACTGGAGGCTATCTGCCAACCTAAGGAATGTGGCGGATTAGGACTCCGAGTGCAGAACAAGTCGATGATAGTCTACTAGCAAAATTGGGATGGAACTTCATAAGCCAAAAACAAAACCTATGGGTACAAGAACTCCAGGAGCCAAGCTTGAGGCTAAACCTCATGACTCATGGCTCTGGAAGGATACTTGCAAAGCATGGAACCAACTCGCACCACATGACCACTGGATTATTGGCTCGGGTGATCGTACACTTTTCTGGACTGATAACTGGTTGGACACTCCAGAGCCCCTGGCCAGCAGGTTAAATTCTCACACAGATGTCCCCGACCTCTCAGTATTTGTAAAAGACATGGTCGAACAAAATGGCAATTGGAAGTGGAATGTGCTACAGAGACACTTAAAGAAGACGTCACACAGAGCCACTCATGCAACCCCCAAACCTCTCACCGGAAGATGACATACTTACTTGGCTAAAACATCCCTCTGGCTCGCTCACGGCACAATCTGCATACAAGGTGCTAACATAACATGTCTGGCATCCTAAGCATCCCATTTGGCGCACCGTATGGTCATGGCAAGGACCACAAACAATCTGCAGCTTTCTTTGGCTAGCTGTACATGACAAGTTAATGACAAATGTGTTTCGACACCAGCGGAGCATTGCCTCAGCACCTTTCTGCCATTGGTGTCCCCTTGTGCCAGAAACGGTATTGCATGTACTTAGGGACTGCACTAGAGCAACATCTCTTTGGGAGAAGCTATTTTCCCCATCAGCTGCACAAGACATCTTTAGAGCTCACTTGGAGCAGTAGACGCTCAACAACTTATGCTCCAAATCATTCTCTCTTGAGCTAGGGAGCTGGAACATTCTCTTTGGTACTGCATGCTGGTCCCTATGGAATTGGCAAAACAAATTTTCGAGCCAGACCATCAACCGCCATTTAGGCCTGAACTTGACATTATTCACCTGTGAGATCTGCCATCATCTATTGGCACTGGACAAATTCCTTGGCTGGATGAGGTCTGCATACAGGTGACATCAAGTGGAGCCCTCCAATGCATGGTTCGATCAAGTGCAACACGGACATTTCACTCGACGACGCAAAGCATCCTCCTATTGCCGACACAGGTGGCCTAAGAGACAAATATGGGTGCTGGATCCTTGGCTTCCTCAGCAACACACCAACTTCCTCCATTGTTGAAGCAGGGCTTTTAGCAGCCAAACCAGGACTCCAAATGGCAAGAGTACATGGGCTCCCCAAAGTGGTCCTCGAACTTGACTTCACTTTGGCCATTGAATTCATTCTGGGAAAGACATCTTTCCTCACTATAATCTATCTATGAGCTTATCAATGACATTAAGAGACAAACAGATGGTTTTGAGGTTGTCAGTATTGCTCATGTTCCCAGGGAGGGCAACACCTGTGCAGACATGCTGGCATGCCTGAGTCGAAGTCGCATAAGGGAAACTCGCAAACTTTCCTCACCACCAGATGTAAGGAAAGAACTACTTATTGCAGATGACTTAGGACTCTTGTACCTCAGCCAACAACTATTTTATAATTAATGGGCAACGCGCCCCGTTTCCAACAAAAAAAAAAGAATATATTTGTTAGGGTACATTTCCAGAATACTTGTATATGGAATGCACAGCAGAAAGCTCAGCCTAAAAAAGGATAAGTACATACCAAAGAAGAAAAGCCATGAAGTACCGCGTGTTCTTCTCACCGATGCAGTTATTCTGTTTCAAGTAAAATGTCAAAGGGATTTGAGGTTCAAGAACCTTCCACAAATAATTAACAAATTTGAGCAAAGTAAACTAGTAAGGATTATGAGAGTCACTAGAGCACCAACCATCCATCCACAGTGGTGATCGAAACGAGCGACACATCTATCACATATGCTGCAATGTTTGGATCTAGCAGGTCTGCACTTTTCGCAACTCTTGTCAGATACAACTTATTATGATCTAGAAAAAGTAAGCACAGAACTAATCAAAGATCTTGTTTTAAGGGAATCAAGATCAAAATATCAGTGGTAAACACCAAGTTTTGTGCGATGGCATGCTGACTGATATGGGTTCACTATGGGCTGGCACAACAGAGTTTCAGTGAAACCACCACTGTATATGCTCAAACTAGGCCAGGAAAAATACAGCACGGCCAGCGTGCTTTCCAAATCTAGAATGAACAGAATTACAAAGTGATCATACTTTGGAATCTTGCAGGTTGGACATTCTTTTTCAACATAAATGATGCCGTCATAAGGATAGGCAGAAACGTAGTCAGATACATTTTCAGCAGTCACAGTTCCTGGATCAGAAAAGCTAGTCAATATAAATAGTAGAACTCCTACTCCAACTGCCACGAAGCTCGCATACCTGCATCAGAAATTCCCAGCATAAAAAAGAGATAGAATGACATGATGTTACATGCATAAACAAAAAGGGTAGTATAGGTAAGTTTCCATAATTACCAGTGTAGTTCACCAACAAAGTAACCAGGGATGTATTTGAATGATGATTTTCCAATGATAAAGTATATCACACCCACAATACTCACATAAAAGATCTGCAAATCACATTGATAGCCCCAGACATGGGGAATATGAGAAGTAGACCAAATGATAGGAAGATCTGTGTTCCTTGTTTAATTTAACCATAAATACTAAGCAAAATATATAATAGATCAGACGTCCTTTCTCGTTTCAAAAAAATATATATAATAGATCAGGATGACAAACATAGGAAATCAGATCCTCGCCAGTCAAAATGATTGATGCCTTGACAGCTTTCCTGGGATTAGTTTCTTTTTTCATTTTTAAGAAAAAAGATGATTGCCAGGGTGTACAAGCACCTAATTTTTTCATGAAACTTTAATGCAATACCTTAGGCAACTAAATGGAAATCGTGATTCAACCCATGAGCCCTATCCCACACTTGAAACAAAGAAGTAGAAAAAACTTTTTTTTAAAGGGGAATGGATAACTACCAGGTGTAATAGCCACCATTTGCATTCAAGAACAATATTGACATGTACAAGTGTATATACGAGAGCCACAGAGATTATGGCTCTCCAGAAAGAGAACAAACCAAACCAACCAAAAGAAGCTCCATTCAAAGCCCAACAACAACTATATATTTCCGAATGGCATTACTTCCCCGGAAACTAAAATCATTTCACCATATCAAATAGACCATAAAACACCGACGGATGAGATTTGAGCCATCACAACCAATAAGTCACATGGATCCTCAAACCTGAAGGACAATGAAATATCCATTCGAGAGGGAACATCAAAGCCAATTGCTTCCGCTTCAGACCACGTCTATTGAGTCACCTCAAAAGGGAAGACATGATTGATGTGTTTGGCAAATGCACCACAGAAAATGCAACTGGCACCCAACCAACCTGACTTGTACGTCTGAGTTGGAAGTCTCCGTCGTTTGAGGAGAAAAGAAAAAAGAAGTCTGACCCTCAAAGGGGCCTGAACTAGCCAAAATAATCTACAATCTGACCGCAATTCAATGTTCCGAAAGATAATCACACTCCAACAAAGAGGATACCCTCCAAAATGAGAACTTCCTCAAAGGTCATATCCATGCATCTGATTTAGTATTGTCTAGAATGAGATGCGTGAGTCTCTCAAAGAGGAGCTCACCAACACATTGATCCAACAATGGTGATGTAAGTCTTGGTGATCAAACACCCCTCGAGTTACCCGTCAAACCAAACCAAGCACTCGGACATGGTGTGCTGATCCCCAATAGAGCATACAATCTCAGAAAGGCCCCTGCTCCAATAAGGAGTGAAGACAATACGAAAATAGAGAAAAAAAAGGAATTGAAGCCTAGGGAACACCATCATCATGTGCTTAAAAAACTATGAGTTCTGGGGATTATTAATCATTGAATATACAAATAGCTCATTCGCAATCCATCATATCTTTCTCCAGTGAATTCACTCGACTAAAGTACTTGTACATTCATTTTTAGAACAATTAATCCAAGAATCACATAGCTGATATGACAAGCTAGAATACCTTCGGTTCTCATGAACTGCTACTCAACATTTTGAGACCATCGGAACCTATAGACGTAGTAGAGAGTTGGAAGTGCAGTAACTTAAGCTCCCTTTCGAAAAATACGCAATGTCACCGTCAACATCCCTCCCGACGATTCCTCCCTCCTCCTTCCTCCTCCTCGGTTGACTCGCGATGGCCAGGCAACGGCCGCTTGCTAGGGGCATACTGTGCTTTCGCTGTCGTGATCATGGTCATCTCCAGCGCGATTGCAGAGAGCCGATGCGGTGCCTCCGGTGTGGGGGCTTTGGACACAGGCGTGCCTCCTGCCCTCTGCGGCAGTGCCATCCGGAGTCGCTTTACACTGGACCGCCGAAGGAGCCGGCTGTCACATCGATGCTGCACGCACCTATTGTGACTGCGCCCTGGGGTCCTGAGGCTGCTAATACCATGCATTTCCTCACCCAATGTTTGATTGGGGAGCTCTCTTCGCCGACGGATCAGATGGACAAAATTCAGGGTGCCATCGAGCAGCACCTCCGGACGCCTCTTCGCCTCTCCCCATCTCTCCTCTCCCCATCCAGTGTCCTGTTGTGGCTCGGCTCGGTGGAGCAACGCCAATATTTGGTGGCGAACCCTGTGCGGCTGAACGACATGTTGTCGATCCGTTGATCGCCATGGTCGGCTGGTTTCGGAGGTCGGCAGTCCACATCTGGTCAACTGCACTCGATATCTCTTGGCGGTGTCCCTCTTCACCTCAGATATGCAGAGGCCCTCTCGGCCATCATCCGCCCTTTCGCGACTTTGTGCGACATCGTTGTGCCGGCCATCGGATCTCTGGACATCTCCTTTGTTCACGCTCGCGTGGAGTTGAATCGGCGGGCACGGATTCCCTCTTTTGTCGACCTCTGCGCTGATGGCCGGATTTTCACCATTTCTGTGCGCGAATCGGAGGTTGGCTCCCGGCGCCGTTCATGGGCGGAAGTTGTGGCTGGCAGCGGCCCCCCACCGCCGCCGGTGACACGCTGGGAGTGGCGCCCGCGGCAGCCTCTGGGGCCACGTGTCCGTCGGCCCGCTGCGGATCCCCCACCGTCTGGCTCGCGTGCTGCCTCTGGCGGTGCCGCTCCACTCGGGGATGCCACGTGTGCTGATGCCAGCCGCGCGATTGTGGAGCCCGATACCTCGGGGCTGCAGCGGCATGCTCTCAGCAGGGGTGCTCCTCTGCCCCCAATGGGGTGTGGTGTTGGTGATGAGATGTGCTTGGGAGATGAACCATCTCTCATCTCTGTGGTTGATGCTGTTCCCCACGTGTTGGGGTGTGGTGCTGGTGATGAGGTGCACTTGGGAGATGAACCGTCTCTTACTTCACTGGTCGATGCTGTTCCCCACGTGTTGGGATGTGCTGGTGATGAGGTGTGCTTGGGTGATGAACTATCTCTTATCTCTGTGGCTGATGCTGTTCCCCACGCGTTGGGGTGTGGTGCTGAGGATGAGGTGTGCTTGGGAGACGAACCGTCACTGGTTGATTTTGTTCCCCATGTGTTGGGATCATGTGACACGCTCTCATGCCTTGATGATCCTTTGGCTTCCCCCTCTCCCCCTGATGTTGCGACCCTGGGGAACAACATTCTCACCACACAGCTTCCTGATAAGCTCGGTTCGCCGCGGAGAAACCACCCCTCCACAACCCGTCATTCCTCACCGCTCCTCGGCCCAGTCCGCCTCAACTACTCTGTCGGGCTCGTGAACCGCGGGCGATCTCGGCGTCGCGATCCCGCCCGCGTCGCCGCACCGCGGGTTGTGCGAGGTCCATTGCCGGTGATGCTGCCGCCCGTCGTGGCCCAGTACCTCTCCGGCGGCGCCTGTGCCTCTGCCACCTGATGATCGCTCCAACTTGGGTCAGGATGCTGGCGTTTCCGTCCCTCCTCCCCGACGGTCAGACGCGGTGGATCGGGTGACGGCACACTCCACGGGTTCACACGTCCGCCGGCGTCTCGGTGCTAGACCTGGCGTGCCTCGGCGACTTCTGGCTATGGGTCGGCCGGTCCAGCGTTTCCTTCTGCATTCACGGGGTGGTGTAAATCGGAGGACAGCTGTGGGCAGGGGTTTGCCCACACGAGGGGTGGCTACAGCATCTTTACGTCAACCTCGCATGATGAACAACTCTGGGTCTGCTGTTTCTGTGGTGGATCAACTTGCCGATGGTAGTTTTGCTCCGACTGCGGGTCTTGTCCCTGGCCTCACAGACGCCACGGCGGCGTCGGGGACGAGTGTGATATGTGCGCCGGCTGAGAAAATTTGTGCCACAGAGGTGGCTGGTGATTCTGTGCCAGCCGCCGAACCTGTTTCCACTCCGGTGTGCGACCCGGACATTTTCGATCTGGTGGCTCAGGCCTGTGGTGTCAGGCGCAAGCGTGTCCGCAATCCAATCCGTCACCAGCCAGGTGCCGCCCAAATGTAGGGGGCAAATCTGGTTTTGCAATTTTTGCTGGGTGCGCACTGATTGTTTGTGCGTGGAGTTGTGAAATCATTTCTGGTTTTGAGCAGTGTGCTGTTGTTTTTTTTACTTCGTGATCATGTGCCACTGCTGGCGTTTTTATCAAATTTATTGTAATCCTTATTATTATTAATGAAACCCTTGGATGACTACCCTCTTGCTAGTCGTCCTTTCTTGTTTCAAAAAAAAATCACCTATAGCTGGATCTTGCCACTAAGGAGACAGCTTCTAAAACTTCGAGGATGGTGCACAAAAAAGATCTATCATGATTGAATGACATCCTAATCCAAATTCAAATAAAGGAGACTCCTTGCTCTCAGATAATGAAAAACATTGTACTATATTCTTGGAATGTGTTACCTCGACTATTAAGTAGATGTGGCTATAGGGAAGCTAACAAGGTGGCACATTATGTTGCAAATATCAAGAGACTTTTTTTTGAGAGGAAAATCATCTTGAATAGTTTTCCAACTGCCATACTTTGTGTGCCCAAGATTATTTGCTGATAGATTCAGCTAGATAACATGAGAGCTAAATCATTTTCAAAAGAGAAAAAAAATTGAGGTTGTCACAATTATAATCATTCCACTAGAAAGAAAGATACATCTTTGTGTGACCAAGATTATTTGTTGATAGATTCAGCTAGATAACAAGAGAGCTAAATCATTTTCAAAAGAGAAAAAACTGGAGCTTGTCACAATTATAATCATTCCACTAGAAAGAAAGATACATCTGGAAAATATTTTAGACTTCAAATGGTTGTGTTAGTAAGGACGCAATTCATTGAAATGAATCATACAAGTTTCCTCAAGAGTCATGAAGTCCAATATGCCTTGACTTTTTTTTTTTTGAGAGGTGCCTTGACTTTTTTTTAATAGCCAATGTGCCAGGAGACAATTCAGTACGATATCCCAATTGAACAAACAAGTACAGAAGCTTATTCTTAGTCTCAGATATTGTGAACCAAATAAGATATGCGATATTGTGAACAAGTTGCACACCTGTAGAATAGGGTTAGGCCGATCACAACAATAATGCTCAACTGAGACAACACAATTTCTGCCTCTAGAACCAAATGCTACTGCCACAAAGCGACTGAAATAGCAACAACATAGTTAGCTTACGTATCATATGAAAGGTCTAAAGAAAAAGAAAAAGACATTTTGATGTAATAATTTGCTACCAGTAAAAAGAAAGATAAACTTGTTCGACTTATTATCTAATTAAGTCACCGTAACATAGTGAGAAAATGGTAGAGAATCGTTTGAGATGGTTTGGTCATGTTCAGAGAAGACAATTAAATGCGCCAGTAAGAAGAGTAGATCAAATAATCTGGAGTCCGATTAAAAAAAATAATCTGGAGTCCGATTAAAAGAGGGAGAGGGAGGCCAAGGCGGACATTTGGCGAACTAATAGAGCAAGATCTATTGGTGAATAATATATCGAAAGGTTTGATTACTAATAGAGCGGAATGGCGTATCCATGTAGCCGACCCCACCTAGTGGGATAAGGCTTTGTTGTTGTTGTATCATATGTGAATAAACTATATTCATAATCTTCTATTGCAAACAACTTTGCTTGCTCTTGTTCTTTTACATTCTCATACTAAGGTATATTGGATTCAGGTACTTTGTCCTAAAGTTATCCGTATCTTCTTGCATTTGTTTCATTGGCATTTTCGATAATTTACTTGCAGTCGCACTTTTGAAGCGGAAACAACTTCCATTCTTCCACTAATTCACATTAGACATTGTAGATTAAATGTACAATCACTTAGCAGCTAAAAAAAAGACAGTTCAAAACTTCAAACACGAATTAAGAAGATGAGTAATTCTTGCTCTTTCTACGGAATTGAAAAAATAATGATCATTAGCTGTGGCCGGTAACGAAATCATAAGCAAATCGAAGAAGAGGAGGGAAAGAAAGCAAAGGAAGGCTCACAGGAAGTAGTCATAGGCGCCGAAGGTGAGGAAGTAGTGGATCTTCTCGACGAAGGTGCCCTGGAAGATAGGCCACTGGCCGCACAGGAACGACACCACTACAACCGTCGTCGCCAACCCGTGCAACACCAACACCCACTGCATCCTCCTCTACCTCTCCAACTCCAGTACCACGCCCACCGTATCCGCCTCCTACTCTTCTACGCCGGGGATCGCAGCGGCGCCGTCGAGGAGCAACTGAACGGGCGAGAAGAAGGGTCAATGGGAGACGACGATACCACTTGATTTGATCGTCCAAAAAGGTGAAAAATTTTGGCGTCGGACTCGTCTCGCTGGTTGGGCCTTCACTCGATACTAATTCTCGGGCTTTTGACCCAAGTGTGACACTCCCATGGGCTTTCGGCCCGTATTGTACTTTTTTCAGAGCAACGATAAATATCATATCACATGTTGCATTTTTTTACATTTTTTATTATAAGGAAGGGAAAATAATTTTAAAAAACAAGATAATATATTAATCTCAATGATGTCAAGCATTTATTCTCTAATGTCAAATGAGCAGTCCAATTTTTTTTATAATGAAGAATTAATAGATATGATTCTAATCTTCTTGTAGAATCAGGTTCTCGAACCGTCGAAATTGTCAATAACATTTTTCATTTCGGGTAATTTGACTCTTTTGTTGTGCGTTCATTATTATACAATGAAATTGATCATATAATATATAATAAATTAGCTCCACCGTGATTTTAAAAATTCATAATGGGAATAAACCAAATAACCAATGGTGTCACCTTTCTTCCGTTTAAAATGATGGTGCTCATGCCTCATAATTTTTAATCCGTATCAGAATTTAAAAAAAAAAGTTGAAAATTTGCTGTTCACTCTTCGTACTATTACATTTCCTGCATAGTAATTTTATCATTTAATAATCCGATGCCGATTGTTATCTCAATTATTTGCCATTTTTTTAGGCTGCTGCACGTAATTCGTTTATTTATGCACTTGTCAAATACGGATGATTACACGTAAAAAAAAATAATATACGTGTCGATAATAATGGAGGTATTCCACTTTGGGTAATATATATAATTAATGAAGATATAGTTTATATAAGGTTGTGCTTTAATTTGCACATAAATAATTCAACAACCATGACATGTATATTCTAAATAATAATGTGGCAAATATATAATTGTTTTCACCTTCTCCGGGTGGGTCGCAATCCTCCACGTTCTCATGCGCGGAGTTGGAGTGCAACAATAGAACACAATATAATTTTCAACGAGATGATAATGTAATTTATGCGTGGAAAACTAAATTTAGAAACGTCATATGTCACATGTTAGTAAACTAATAGAGACGTATCATTTTTTTTTCCTCAACTGCATGGATTATTATTATATTATATATATCTATATATATATATATTAAAAATGGTACGGACGGTAATCCGATAACACTACTACGAGGTACAATCGGATAATAGAGAATATAAAGGAGCTTTGTGGTTGGTCTAATTTCACACCCTTGAAAAAGAATATAATTTTTTTTATAAACTCTCAAATGTTTTTTGTTTGATGATTTCATTCAGTTTGAGCATAATTTTTTTCCAGCTTTTTTTTTTTACTTTGTTGCGTTTTATTATTTCAAAAAAAAAATTACAACTACACTGTACATACTTTAAGTGCAACTGAAGTATTTGTTTAAAAAATATTTAATCACGATATAATTGTAATATTATTACGGCACACAATAGAAAAAAAAATAGTGAAAAGTCAATCATGGCAAGTGTCGACACTTAATGACGACATATTGGGTCCCACCTTAACCTTCCAATCGTAATCCTCCGTTTTCCCTTAATCCTGCAGCTAATTAACTTCGATCACCAGCCGTCCAAATACATCATCGGACGCCCGAGATATCGTTTCAAAAGGACGGAAACGGGCCAACGGCTACGGGAAACGGTTCCGAGTGTCATGTCTGACGTCACAATAAACCTCGGACACGTTACGGAACTGCCGTCCATCTAACGGGCAACGGCGGATGTGGGTTCCACGTAGCTGCCGTTCCAATTGATTGGCTCAAGTTGGATTTACTGAGCTAATAATTTGTGAGTTGCAAAAGGAGATTATTAGTGGAGAACAAAACCATTCTTAATCCCGTATTATACGTCACTCTTTATCTGTTAATGTCACTGTTAATAGACCATTATAATTTTTTTATTATTTTATATCACGCAAGGGACTAATAAAAGAATATGAATTATTGTATCACTTTTGAAAGCCGGCCCTCCAAGACATTTTCTTGCCAAATTTTCAACTTTTGACTCTATGATGTTGATAGCAACATACATTTTACTTGGTTTTAAAAAATGTATAGGGTGTGTTCTTCTTCTTTTTTTTTTAAATACATCAAACAAATATCAACTTATGTTTGACTTTTTTATGTGATTTTCCGTTTTATTAATAGTTATTTTTCATTTTTTACAACATTTAATAATTATTTTGTTTTGGCAGCTGTTTTTTTTAAAATTAAAGTTTAATGAATCTTCGTGGTTATTGAATTATCAATTTAACCAAAATATGATTATTAATGAAATATTTGAATAAATTATCATTCATAAGTTTGTAGTGATCGTTAAGTTTAAAATTATTTAAAAATTATCAGATAAACGAAACAATATAATTATTAGAAACTGTTTAAAAATAAAATTTTTAAAGACAAATAAAATGGAAAATTACAATTATGTCAAACATAAAATTATGCTCAAAATGATGTATTAATTTAGATATCAATAAAGCACTAATACATATTTTCCCAAGAAAATAAAATTTAAAAATATCATTGTCTCTTGGAATTTAATAAAAGATATAATGTAACAAACGTGATAAAACCAAAAGTTGAAAATAATAAAAATGCTCAGCATTGTAGAAGAGAAGAAACTTTTTTTTGTTGCTTTATTTGCACTAAAATAATGAGACAACAAGTGACAAAAAATTCCTATATATATATATGACAATTGTTATAATAGAAGTCATATGCATTTTAATTAATACTAGAATAACATTAAAGTTAATCTCGATTAGATCTGGAACTAAATTTGATTAATACGTAAGTTTAACTCTTAATAATAATTCAGTACACTTATGAAACACTTTTTTATCTTCTAATAAAATACTCCAGATTCAATTAGTTAGTCGTTGTCAAATGTCAATTATCAAGTTATTTTTTTATTCTAACTTAGAATTAATTAAAAAAAACTACACCTTATCATTTTTTTAAAAAAATTATCGACTACTTATCGGGCGATAATTAATACATTTTTCCTATTTTTATTAACTTTTTTATCTGGGTTCTAAATTAGTACCCAAAAAAAATTAACTGCGGGTCCCACCTCCCACACGCACGCGGATGAGTTGGTACGTCTGCTTCATTGGTCCGTCAACAACACCCAACTCGCCGCGATTAATTTACTTGTCGCGATTACTAATTAATTACCACCTCCGCTTCCCTAACCACGAACAGAGACGACCAACTGTAACAGGTGAGAGCGCGCGTCGGGATTCCTCGACGCCGGCGCCTCTCCTCATCTTACCGTGTTAGGAGCTCCGACTCTCCGATGGACGTCCCGCTGCCTCAGCCGGCAATCGCCGGTGACGAAGACCCCGCGGCGGCATCCTGGGACCTTGGAACTTTCCTCGACTTCACCATCGACGTGGAGGACCCGCTCATCCTCTCCTGGGACGGTCCCCCAGGAGACGCCTTCACGCCGCCGCTCCCGCCGTATCTTCCCATTCACACGGCGGAGGTTGGGTTGTTCCTCGAGAGGAAGGGAGACACCGGGTTGGCGTGCCCGAATTACATGGCCGGAAAGGTGCCCTGCTCGTGCCCCGAGGAGGACCAGAAGGAAGTCGAGGCGGCGCTGGAGGAGGAAACCGCCGCCTCCACTGGCGATCGGAAGCGGACCAGGAACGGCCGGGCGGCGGCTGCGGTCGTGAGGTGCCAGGTTCCCGGGTGCGAAGCCGATATAAGCGAGTTGAAGGGGTACCATAAGCGGCATAGGGTGTGTCTCCGGTGCGCGAATGCTTTGTCGGTGGTTCTCGACGGGGATCTGAAGCGGTACTGCCAACAGTGCGGCAAGTGAGTTTGATTGCACCCTTTTGGGGATTCATGTCCTACTAATTTTCTGTGGTTTTATTCAATTTTACTGCGCATGTTCCATGGTGCCATTGTTTTCTTCTGTCTGATATATAAGAACCAAAAGATGGGTCCTTTCCTCTTAACCCTGGAATTTTCTGCCTGTTGTACTTCAGGTTCCACATACTATCGGATTTTGATGAAGGAAAACGAAGTTGCAGGAGGAAACTAGAGAGGCACAATAAAAGAAGGAGAAGAAGGCCTGTTGAATCAAGAAGCGTAGAAGATACGGAAATAGAAGCCCAAGATGACTTGTTATTTGGTTGTCGATGTGATGCTGAGCCAAGCAGAGGTAGACCTCACATATTTCAACAATTTAATGTCTCATTTGCGTTGTAGACATCATTTCAACAATTTAAGGTATAGAAGTTTACAATTTAGGTAATGTTGCATCTGCAGTTTTTGTTTTTCAACTGTTGTGGACCTAAAATAAATCAAACCATTCTGGAAAAGTCTATTTGGGAAAATAACTGCTATGAAAAGAAGAATCGCACCAAAAGTTTGAAAGCTCCAGGCTTTGCCCAAATCTATCTACACTGTGCACAAATAGTTGAACAAAAGAGGAACAAGTGTAGTGATGTGTTTCTTTTTAGTTAGAAACCAAACGTGGCAAAAAATGACCAACTTCAAATAAAAGTTCCACTTCCCAGAAATAAAGATAGCAGAAGTCAGATTGAAAGGAGGACCCGATATGACATGAAATCTGGAATCCTGGTATTACTTTATAATCTTGGATAACAAATTTGGACTTCCATCACTGTTTGAAAAAAAAAAGACGTCCATGGTAAAAAATACTTGAAAAATACAAATCAACTGAAATTCCTGAAAATATGAACTGAAAAATGCATATGATCTGTGTTTTTGTGTAAATTGTCATATTTCTGCCTTTCCGGCTTGTTGCGTTTGTTCAAGTATTGATGGCCATGGTCCAAAGGTTCCCAAGGCTGCGATATCCAATGAGTCCTTGTGATATTTTTCTTCTGTTTCATGTGCTCAAAGATATCTCGGGAAGTTTTTCTATAGCATTACTTAAACCCATGATGTAATAATTTTCCTAGAGACAAGCGACTGTGCTTGTGAAACATTTGAGACTGTTGTCAGCAGCAAAATTTCGGATGAAGATGCTCCAATGGGATCTGAAGGTGAGCATGGTTCTCCCACTAGATCATTTAATTGTCCCAGAACTGATGAGTCTAAGAACGTCGTATCTTTTTACAGCCTCTGGTGTACCTCAGATGGTTGAAAGAAGAACTAAGAGCAAATCCACTCTTTCTTCTACCTTATGTGATAACAAAAGCACCTATTCATCTGTGGTATGTTTCAATTCTCTGTTCTTTCAGCTGATAATTCCATTGACAGAGTTATGTTTTGCATGATTAAGTTTCAACTGCATTAAAAAACTAAGATCATAATCCATTGTTTTATTGTAGTGTCCCACAGGTCGTATATCATTCAAGCTCTATGACTGGAATCCTGCAGAATTTCCTAGGAGACTTCGTCATCAAGTACTCTTTAAAACGTAATTGATTTACTATCTAGGAGAATCGTCTTTCTCATGGGCAGTAATTACTTTTTTGTTCTAACTCTGCAGATATTTCAGTGGTTGTCAAATATGCCTGTTGAGTTGGAGGGTTACATCCGGCCTGGATGTACAATATTGACTGTGTTTATTTCAATGCCACAATTCATGTGGGAGAAGGTGATTAAATCTTCACTAGAGTTCTGTTTTACTCTCACTAAAAAGATTTTTCTATTCTACCTAAAAGTTCCACATTTATTCTCATCTCCAAGGATGTTGTTGTAGTAAGTAGCTATGTATATTGCAAAGAAACTGAACCATCTTCCTGTGGAACTGAGGAAATAGATACTGTTAATAATGTAAATTTATCAAGTTTTATTGGCTTTTATGATATTAAATCATAAAATATTGGAGTATGCTTGATAGTAGCAGCAGGAAGAGACTTGTTGCAACAAATGTGATAATTTCATTATAGAATTTATGTCTTGTCCTTTAACAAGAAGTTGGCATTCTTTTCTCTTGACAAGAAAAGAATGGTTGAATAGAGATTTGCATAAATCATTTATTTCTTGACTTTTATTGACATGTATCGAGTTAAGTAATTTTATTAATTTATGAACCCAAATCTACTTTAGTGATCTTTAAATTTGCTTTGTGTTGAATTTGTTATCTTGTGATTAATCTTCATATTTTTATCTGTTCATGAATCATTAGCTATTGTGGAGATAAAATAGAAGACATTGATTTGTATCACTATAGTAAGATGAAACTTTGCCAAATTCAATTCAAATGACTAAAGATGATGATTCTTTTCAGAATAGGGTATTAATGCCCTATTATTATATGATGTCATTATGACATAAAATGTATAAAACTTGGTATGATGTTCTTTTAGCTATAATGTATCAAACACAATGATGTGATGGCATTTTCGCCTCTTTTTTCCTAGAACAACCAAACATGATAATGGTTGTAACCATTCCACTCAAAACTCATTTCCTTCTCATTTCATTTTCATTACATGATAGTTCTGTTTTCGAACCATATGCCTCTTGTTGAAGTAGCTTTTCTAGACATGAGGGCGATATTGCTGGCTTCATGGTTCATATCCCTGCATCTTTGGTGTTTCTAGCATTCTGTTGTTGTGAGGTAATATTAATTATTTGAGAGAGTGTTGATATCAAGTTATTGAGTATATTAATTGTTGAGGGATTATATTATGTCATCTCTCAAGGAAAATGAGTAAGAGAAAGATGAGCAAGTTTCATGTCAATTTAGGCTATCATCTAAATTAGAGAAAAATAATTTGTAGATTGTCAGTACAAGTTCTGGTGAAAGGCGAAAGGCTCGTGTTTATGATGGAAAATATAATGTTTGCTTTTCATCTTCTGGAATTAAATGCTATATTTTTGGTTATTTAATGTTTAAATTTTTGAATCAGGGTTATTCCTGTATTAATGTTTTGGTGCACAATTGTATGTTCATAACAGCTGTCAGGGGATGTATCTGATTGTGTGAAAAACTTGATTAATGCACCTGACAGTTTGCTACTGGGAAGAGGCGTGATTCTTATTTACCTTAGCAATAAGATTGTTCAAGTTTTGAAAGGTAAGAAAATACGGGATCAATAAACTTGTTATTATGTTTGTCTTGAATCGCTATATCCATTATTGATTGCACTGTAGTTTTTGTCCTTTGCTTCGGACTTGATAATGGATAATGTTAGCTCATTAATGATTTATCTTGGAACTTCTGATATTAGATTTGTTAATAACTAGTTTTTAGCGTTTAACTACTGCCTTTAGTTGTTAGTATTATAATGACAAATGAAAGTTATGGTGATAGTTCATATAATCAACAAAGCAAACCTTTAGTTGGCTGCTAATCCAGATTCCTCTATTCCCATTGAACCACTTATTTTCCTTGGAACATAAATCTTCACTCTGATAGATCTTTGATTTGGAATGTTTTGCTATGTTGTTTGTGAATTTTGGATATTATATTGCGTGCACCATCTCAAAAGCTTTGCTGTTGGTCGAGAACCCACCTTAAATGTTTTTGAATTGTGCTCATGTTTAGATGGAACATTGTTGATGAATATAAAGATGGATGTGCAATCACCAAGGCTTCACTATGTTTATCCTGCTTACTTTGAAGCTGGAAAACCAATGGAGTTTGTTGCCTGTGGTAGTAACCTTGAGCAACCTAAGCTTAGGTAACAGCCCTTTAATACAGTTCTTAGAAACTGGGTTATCCTTTATTCCATGAATATGCTGTTATTTGGTTAGATGCTGCAAGCATTTCAAATAATATTCATATTATCACACTATTATTTTCTATTCATGTTGTAAGTTTTAGAAAAGAATTATTGATTTACCGTATTCTTTGCTTTCAAAAGCCATTAGTTGAAGTTTCTGTTTAGCATAGACCCATGGCAGTCAAACACCCTAAGTCCATGCATCGAAATTGTAGCATATGTTCATGCCACCAATATCTTAAACCTCGGTAGTGTAAAAGAGTGATATTTATGAGATGATATCTTAGGCAGACATATTGTCTAGTCAGCAACTATTCCTATCTTAACTATCTAATTCATTTGGTCTAAATTGCATGTGAGCTCACTTTCTTCTCTAAGAGAAACTTTCATAGATAATCTTGGGATGACAAGAATTTCTAGCATTGTGAGGTATATGTGTGCTTAGACAGTTGAGAGATTTTCCTCCACAACTCTGATCAGACAAATTTCATAAAAAATAGGTGGCCATGGCCTTCAAATATAAGAGTTTCCTACTTCTTCTTCCACCTACTTATTCTGCAACGTATAGCATTTACTTGTGATTTATCAGATATAAATTCATAAAATTGTTTTGTATCCTTTGGGTCATTCTCCATTGAATGTCATTAATTTCTAGGTTCCATTTCATATGCACGTTAAGGCCTCTAAGTTTTTAGGTATGTAATACGGGGATAAAGAAGTGCCCTGCATCTTTCAATATACTTTAAGAACAACCTTAAGTTCATAGTTCTTAGTCCATAAGCGTTCACCACCTGAAAGCATTTTGTTGTAAATTTTAACGATCCTTTTATTGGAAGAAAAATCATAAATTGAAGATGTCATATGAATAGAGGAATTGGAAATAAGGACCACAAGACCGGAGCTGAGATGATGACAATGATTAGCTTGTGCCTCTTAGTTATGCTTTATGTGGTCATAATAGCTTTACCACACAGTGGCGCAGGTATACTTTCTTGCTCGGTCAAGACATCTCAGTTCCATATCTTAGCTACAGTTTGAACGCACCTAAGATACTATCTTCGTTATTCATTAAGTTTTGTATGAATAACTAATCAGGTGGCCTTAGTATGTCTAAAGTTATAAATTCTTTAGTCGTTTCATCAATAAAAAATTGTGGTGCACATTGGCCTGATGATTTTATGGTATTGTAGATTCCTTGTGTCATTTGGTGGAAAATATCTGAAGCATGACTGCTCACGTGTGATATTTCCACAAAAGACCAGATGTAGTGATGAGAATGGTAAAGATTGTAGCTACAATCCCGATCATGAGATGTTCAGAATTAAAATAGCTCACACAGATTTGGGAGTCCATGGTCCTGCATTTATTGAGGTTTGTTTATTCCTTAATTCTAGTGGAATGAGACTCTTTAAGTAGGTCTGAAAATTCTTCTTAACTGCAGGTGAACTTTTACTTGATCAGATTTCAGTTGTCCTTTTTCTCTTTGTTAGTTGTTGTGTCCGTTATTAGATTTAACTGATGTTCTCTCGCAGTTGTGATAAAATATTTTTCCATCACAGGTTGAAAATGCGTCCGGGATATCTAATTTCATTCCCATCATAGTTGGTAGCAGAGAGATATGTTCTGAAATAAAGCTGATGGCAGATGTACCTAGGAACACATGTTTTTGCCCCAGTATAAGGATGTGCAAGGTTCTTGAACAGAGGCAAACTGCATTGTCGCCACTACTTTTGGATATTGCATGGTTAATAAAGGAACGTCATATAGATGAGAAGGATGATTTTTTGAGTTTGACGAATGTAAATCGATTAACTTCGGTATTACAATTTCTATTGCAGAATGAGCTTTTCGGAATACTCGAAGTGATAACTCAGCTTCTGGATAGCACAATTGGTGTGGATTGTTTTACTAATGCTGAAAACTGGACTTCTGATATTAGCCTGAAACAATTTCATGAGTATCTTAAACAGGCCAGGGATATCCTTCATCAGCGAAATCAGCATAAAGTGACATCAGAACTATCACCAAGAAGCTTGTCGCTAGGGGTTCCCACGAAGAGTAGCAGCTGCAAGTGTGATACATTTGCCATGAGCTACGTGGATCAAGTGAGTGTTTAATTTCTCTGTTCACGTGTTTAAACTGTGTTTTTTTCTGATTGCACGTTAAAACTGCCTTGGATATTGATTTATTTGGTTGAAACAGATAATTTTTGAATGACTTAGTCAACTGGTTACCATGATTTTCTCTATTCTAGTATTTAAATTGTGTTCTCCTAAAATTTTAATTTAAAACTGCATTGGCTATTGATTGATTTGATTGAAAGAAGTAAAATTATGAATGACTTGGTCAACTGCTTATTATACTTTTCTCTGTTAGTATTTAAAATGTTTTCTTTTGCAATTTAAAGTGACTTTGGCTATTGATTGATTTGATTGAAACAAGTGAAAAGACTTGGTCAACTGTTTGTGTAAACAACATTGTTATGCAAACAAACTTGCGCATGCTGTAGAGTAGAAGACTTTTCTAGACTTGCATCAGGAGTTTTTTTTTTTTTTCCTACCTTTTTCCCTATAATTTCCATAACCCAATGTGTGTCCACTTAAATTTTTTGTAGTCACAAATGTTTTTTCTCGAGTATATTTTATGCCATGCCTTCAAACTTGAATTTGATGTTATCAGTAACTTTTACCACAATCATATTGACATTCCTGGTCAAAATTGCTTTTGTGATTGAAGCATCTGTGCTGATGTCAAATTATAACTGCATATGCTTGAATTCTTAAATTTTAGCCAAATGTGCCTTATGGCCCTTATCTTTCACATTTCTTACAGTAAGGAAATTATGGCTAAATAAATAAATGATAAATGCTAACTAACTGATAATCTGTTTGCAAAAAATCTTTTGCAGGATGATGAAGAAAACAAATTGAGCACAAGAACATTGCCACTGATTGAAAATGTTAATCTTCCACTGGTATCCAAGAAGAGCACTAAGAAACAACATTGTTACCCAAATCTGGGCACCAATTACTCCTGGAACAGCACCTCCGTTGCTAACTTAACCAAGAGGCGTCTTGCGGTATTCGTGACGATTAGTGTTCTGTCGTGTTTAGCGGCGTGTGCCATTCTTCTCCATCCCCACCAGGCTGGGAAATTTGCAGGGTCAATAAGAAGGTGTATGTTTGGTGCTCCCATGCATTAGAAACTAATCAGGAAAAAGTATATATCAATGTTTGAATGTTTCTCTTTTTCTAGGATGTACATAGAAAGACTTGCTCAGGGGGCACACAGTGTTATTTAGTATTTACCTTCAAGCAAAGATTGTATACAAGTTTAGGAGTCTGGAAATCAGTAGTTATTTTTGTACCTGTTAGACCTTTTACAAAAGGAGGTAGAAAATATGTCAGAATTACTTAGGTCATTTCTGTGTAGGTCAGGCTCTTCATTCACTCTCATGAATTACAAACTGCTTTGACGCCCAAATGAAATAAAAATTAATCAGCTTCTTTTGTTGCTATGCACAGTGGCCTCCTACTTGTTCAAAGATAAGAACCCTGGGATCTAAAAAAATAATCGTTTCTGCATAAAAGATAACAAAAAAAATGCAAAATCTTTTATGATATCAGCTATTTTGGAATATGAGACTGAGTCGATAAAATTTATAATTATTTAACTACTAAAACTATAGCTGTCGTCAGTTTGTCACAAACTCACCATCACATTCCAGCAAAACATTTGATTCAGATATGTTGTTTATTTAATACGAAATAACACTTTTTTCCTTCTTTTTTTCTTGTATGTTTGTGTCATCAATTTGTAGAACGAACTACAAAGACAGATATATGTTGTGAGGGTGTCACATGAGCACTGTGCACACATTGATGGCCACCTAAACCCTAAAATTTATGAAAACTGGTGGATGAGGAAGGCAAATCTAATCTAACACCTCCTCTCCTGCCATGGCCACTTGACACGATTTTACCCTCGACAGGGCCACCCGCCCGGAACTGGACAAGATCTGCAGGTTCCAGAAAGAGAACACCAATACAATAACAAATCCAACCGGAACCCAACTTTACTGCACCCGGCTGCAACTAAAGCCAAAACCACCCAAATTACATAATTTGGAGCCCATATATATATATATATATATATGATAAATAATATTTTTAAATGATAAGAGTTACATTTATAGATAAAAAATTGAGATGTGTTCACACATCCTTCCAACGCAAAAGGTACTAAAGCTACACTAATTCAAAAATATATGTTTAATTCATCTTCAAAGTATCCTCCTGCTCCCAGGGAAAGGCGAATCACGAATGATTAAAACTTATCATTTAAATATATTATTTATTTGAATCGTTCATATGCTGATCAACGATTCGAATGCACTTAAAATTTCTCGATAACAAATGGTGCTCTTGAGGTGAATTAAACCTTGATATAATATTATTATAACATTAATTTTATATATTAACTTATTAAATTTTGAATATTTATGATTATTAATTTAACGTATCGGAAAAAAATTAAATTTGATGGATCCCGTTTAATTTTAATGCCACACATTTACTTTTTTATCATTGTTAAATAATTACAAATTACGAGCTTATTTAATATAAAATTTATCAATAATAATTATATTTATTATTTTAAGTTTTTGGGAACTCGTGGTTGGCGAACGGTATAACTGGTATAGATTTTGTCTTTATTTTCTAGTATCATTTCTTAGACATTTATTAAATGAATCTCATAAGTTATATATAATTAATGAAAGATGACAAAAAAAAATCTATAACTAATGAAGTCCATGTCAGATCGCGCCTTATATACTATTTTCTTCTTCATTTTTTTAATATTTCCATCATAAAAATTAAAGAAAAAAAGAGAGAAAATAATTATGTTTGTAGATGTAGTTATTTTTAAATTTTCCTATATTTTTATATATAAAAACATCATTAGTAAGTAAGAAAATGATAGAAAATATCTGAGGAAAAATAACATTAACTAATAATGCAATAGCAAAAGAAGATTAACACGATCCACACACAAAAAAAAACTCCAACTCTAATTAATTAAGGAAGACTGCAGCAGGCAACAACAACATTAACTACAGCACCAGGGCAAGTGGACTGTGACAAGTGATTAATGTCATCATTATTGTGAGGACTATTTAGGGGAGAGAGAGAGAGGAGAGAGAGAAGGAGAAAGAGGAGAGGGAAAGGGACTAGTGGGAAAAGATCCCAGTGGTACTACTACTTACTAACTCTTCTCTTCTTTTGGGGGGGAGGGGAGGGGAGTAAAGACAAAGCATGCACCAAATGGTGTACGCAATTAATGGCATGCGTGAGCACATGCTAGGACACGTACGTCCCACTAAACGACAAAAGCCCCTCCTCTTTGTCTTCTACCTCTTCTTTCTTTTGCCCACCACCTTCCACTTCCTCTCTCCTCTTCCCATTTGTTATAATATATAAACTTCTTTCTCTCTCCCTCCCTCTCCTTTTCTTACTCTCCAAGTCTAACACGTTGAAAAGCACGAGTAAAATACAATTTACTTTTAAATTATTTTTTTTACCAGAGCCATAAACTTATTAATTAAGTCCTCATGAATGCTAGGTATTTTAATGAGAAGTGAGAACATAAATTATATTAAATTATTATTATAATTTCATTACTTAATTCCAGAGAGCGGTAACCTTTTGAAGCATTATGTTTGTAATTAATGTAAAGAAAAAGAAAACCACTTTTCTCCTCATTATTATTGCACATTTTTAATTACTAATCATCATCTCGAAGTGGATTGTCGAATTAAAATTTCAGAAGAAATTAAGTTGAAAATAATTTAAAAAAATCATACGTATAATTGAGAGTGGGGGGCCACGGTCCTCTTCTTCCGTATTATTACTACTCGCAACGTGTAGGCGTGACGACCATTAGATCACTAATGACACAATTTATTAAACCAGCTGCATTTTGTGTGCCCATCGATCCATTTAATCTCTCTCTCTCTCTCTCTCTCTCTCCCCCAACTGTTTTTGGTGTGACACAAACGAAGAAGAAGAATAAGTAATTAATGCGACCCTTTTGGCGCCTTCGATGGCATGCAAAATCAAAGTCGCCATCACGTCTTCTTTCCACCACCCCTCCCAATTGATACTATTAGATCATAACTTTTATGACCGTATATATAATAAGAAGAAACCGCATATAACTAATTAAAGGTTTAAGCAATATATATAATTAATTTTTTTTAATTAGTACGCATCTAAAATTGTCGGAGGTTGATTATATGATTAAGATTAAATCTAATAAACCTACATATAATTAAGATTAATTTTTATTTAACATCAATTCCTTAACTATCAATTTTATTATATTATAATAATATTTTAATAATAATAATAATAATGATATAATTTGAATGAATTGTGTTGATATGTTCTTATGCTTCATTAAATTCTTTTTTCACCGACTTTTTAAGTCGGCATCTTGCTTTGAAAATTTATTGGAGCTTGTTAGATAGTACAAAAATAATAATACATAATGGATTTGTCATGAGGCCAATGAACAAAAATTGCAATCCATTTTTATATTTTTGTCTTGTTTCAGTTCTTATTACCACAACATAATTTTGGATGAGAACAATAAATTTAATTACGCAAATTTTATTTTTTTAAGTTTGTTAGTTATGGAATAGTTATTAATAAACAATAAATATTTATTTGTTTATATTCATAAAAAAAGATTCATTCAATTACAATAAGGATAGAGATCAATTATACACAAATCCGAAATCACAACATAAATTATAACAAGGTACAGCTTCCAAAAGCAAAAGCACTATTTTTAATTCAGAACCTTTGTCCTCTCTCTCTCTCTCCCCCCTCTCTCTCTCTCTTCTGTACAGCTCCAATTTGGCCATCGAAGAATCCAAAAGAGCACCAACTCCTTGCATGTTTTTCCCTGACAAAAACAATATCAAACAGGGGGGGAGAGAGAGAGTATGGGGGGACCTGAGGACAGATTGGGTGCCCTGTGAGGGGGAGGGAGCTGCCACGTTTCTACTCGCCAATGGTGAGAATCTGTCGTCCTTTCCCTCTCTCTCTCTCCTCTCTCTCTCTCAGCTAATAAATGTTGGGGCATGTCTTGGTAGTTTTGTTGTTATACATATCCATCTTTCAAGATATTACGTACATATTACCAATAGGAGATGAACTCTGTAGCGAAGAACGTAGAAAATTTATATTATAAATTTTACTCATCACTATTAATTACGTAATTTGAGACATTTTTGTTAAATTAATTAATTTAATAATAGAATTATTAATAATTTTTTAAATATGAACCAGTGGTAATTATCAATCAGACGCTTCAGCAGATTTCTCACTGCCCGATTAGCGAGCCCGTGAGGTCAAGGGGAGATCAGGGGATCGTCATGTGAGGGGTGCGGGAGACGGAGCCCCTGAACGAAAATTTTTAAAGAATATTTTATATGTGATTCATTATTTTTTTATCACGAAATAGGTGTCCTATTTTGGAGTGATTAATTCAAAATCTCATTCGGTCTATAATTTTTATTATTTGTAAAATGGAGTGCATATATAAACTTCCTAAAGATTCAAATAGAAAAATATCTATCTTATAATTCTCTTATATTTTCCATTAAATAAAATTCTACATCATTTTAAATTTCTCAAAATTTTTCGCGATACATAATTTATTTCGAGCAGAAATCCTAACAGGACTAATATGTTAACCTTGTTCTAAAAAAATGTGCTCAATAATATCGTACTAATTGAACCATCGACGTCATTGTTTAGATACCGACAATTAGCTATAGAAAAAATATTATTATGTACTTCCATTGTTCCTTCCTCAAATACATACAACACACATGAAATACAAGAAAGATGTTAGCTTCCACCTCACACATGCATACATTTTTCACTGCTAGTCAAAGCCAAAAAACCACACACAAATAGCCATCAATGTGTTTTTGGAGCTTTGCATACATGGGAAGATGACAAGGGACAAGAGGCCAAAATGCATATTAAAATGTCTCATATGATATGCTCTTTGTCCTGTTGTGTTTGTGGAGAACACTGCCAAAGAAATAATAAATAATTATTAAAGTTATATATAAAAATATTGTGTTTGTACAGTGTGTGTAGACACACATGCAATTGTGTACATAAAAAATATATATATATTATTAATGCACTTGTGGGGGGAGGAATTGGCATACACCTTGGACTTCACCTCCCCACAGCTGCACCCAACTCATCACCATCACATTCCATGGTTGATTGAGTGGCCCATGCAAAGATTCAACTTTGTTCTGTCTGATTAGTTGACTTGTTCTTTTCTTTCATTTATCTTTTTATTTGTCTTCTCTTAATTTCTTTTCCTTTTGCCCCCTTTTTTAAAATCCTATGATTTATCTCTATGGGAGGAGAGAGAGAAGGGAAAGAGGAAAAAAAGAGAAAAGTAGAGGGAGAGGAAGAGGACATTTTACCTGAATGGAAAGGAACAGAGCAAATTGCTTGTGAAAAAAGAAAGGTAAAATTGAAGTGTTGATTAAAAAGCAATTTTTTTTCGCTTTTCAGATGCAAATTGCCCACCTGATTTTTTGTTGGACAAAAAAAAACAAGGTTTTCTTTGTCTAAGATCAGTTCCTGGATGCATGGAGGTTTAAATTCCCCTTCATTAGATGGAGATTTAAAGTTTTGCTATCAACTTTCTTCATGACATAAAGTTTTTTTTCCTAAACAATTCACAAATAATGAAAAATGTAAACTTTGACCAAAGAAATGATTATAAATTAGTCATGCACAATTTATTATATAATGAACTGAAAATTGAGTGAAAAAAATGTACGAGATTTAGGTTCTTATTTTAAATAAATAAATAAGTAATAATAGTATTATTTCAAATTATGTATGTTTATTTAAACATTATAATCATCTATAAGAAGAATTAATGACTTATTTTTTTTAAAATAACTCATTTTGTTTAAAACTTTTTTTTAAAAATAATGTTTAGATTTTTATTTGAGATTAACGAAACGAATTTAACTTATTTTCAGTGAAGCAAAAAGAATTTATTTTTCTTGATGTAGATGCTTTGAGAGTCATGATCGCAAACTTCTTGTGTCAGAATTAAAATATTGCATATGATCAGCATCATTAATTATTTGAACAAATGTCCAAGATATGTCTCAGCACAAACAAACAAAATCATATATTTAATTTTGCTTCTTATTCTTTCACAAATTTTTTTTTACTTCGTTGCGTGTAATTAATATATGGTATTAAGTTTACTAACTTACTTAATAGTTAGTAATAAAAAATAGTGATCGACTCTTCGAAGTGCTCGCTGGATGCTAATAGTCTCAAGTTTGAATCTTAAAATCTTGAAATCTCTCGTATAAAGATATAACTCATCTACTAATAATAATTTGTCAAAGTTTAAAGCTATAATTAACTAATCCGTTAATCTCTAAAATCGTATCTCTAACAAATACACAACTTCATTATTCAAATATCAAATTAATCAAGTGCTAAAATTCAAATATATAAGAACTATTTAAAAAATATAATATGAGTTAAATGAGTTGGAAAACAATAAATCATATATATGCATACGTATATAATATAATGAATTAAAACTAAATTTAGGATATTTTCATTTTAAATTATTTTGAACTTGTTTTTTTTTTTACCATTAGCATGAGATGTTTATAGAAAGTAGAATTAAATTTGACCAAGTCCTCAGTAACGACAATCGCTAATTACAAGAAGGGAAAAAAAGTCTAGGAATTAAGAAAGCGATAGTTATTGGAATTTTATACGAAATATTATTTAATTATCATTTGACGATTCACAAATAGACTTGAATTTATATTTTTATAAAAATGTTTATTCGATATAAATAACATTCGTATATATATGGATCAGTTTTTATTTCTTATTCTTATATTCTTACAAATATTATGACCGCTAACTTTTACTATTAATTGCGAATAATTTACATTTATATTAGAAAAGAGAGAGAGAAAAGAAAGCATGTTTGCAAAGATTTGCCACAAATTAAACTAATTGCGAGGGATGAAACAAAACAGCACATGGTTCACCTGTTTCCACTAATTGCTGCTTATTTGACATTGGAATTATTAATTAGGACGCTTCTTATGTTCTTATTCGTATCATTTGTCCTTTGCCCTCTCTCTCCTCCCCCCCCCCCCCCCCAACAAAAGTTTGAGAGTCAACATCAAAATGCTAATGACTCATATGATGAATATTAAAAAAATACTAATAGGAATAAACAAGAGATTCATGACCTTTTTTCAACTTTTTTTTATTTATAAGTTTAAAAGTTTTTAATAATTCTCCCTACAATAATTCACATAATAAACTATTTAAAAGATTTAGACATCATAATACCTTCTTTAGATATTACTAAGAAAAGAAGAAATAAACTACCTTTCGGCTCATCAATAATCTAATAAATTATTTATTTATTTATTTTAATATATATAATTAATTATTATCCTAATTTGTAATGATAACAGCACTAACAATTACTAGGCATCATCACGGCCATCATCTTATGTTTTTCATCATCATTTGTGGAATCTAAAGTAACTTTTTTTTATTTTATTAAATTAATTTGCAAACCTTTTTTTATGGACCCGTTTCAATAAAAAAACTTGTAATTAATATTTTTTGGGGAATAATATTTTTTATTACAATAATTCGTTGAGCCGCCCCCTTTTGGCTTTTTGTCGTCTCCTTCGTCCTCTCTCCAACCATTCTCACCTCTCTCTCCCCCTCCTCTCTTTTGCGTTGCCTGTTTGTCTTCTTGTGTTTGACTCCTCTTTCTCTCTCCTCTGCTTTCGCGTGCTCGGCTCTCTTCAAAGTTCAAACCTCCCCCTCCCTCTCTCCAGTCTCGCCGCACCACCAATCCATCACACCCTTTCTCCGTCCTCCTCCTCTGTTCTCTCTCCGCAGCTGCGTCTTCTACACGAGCTTGTACTCCAATTGCTCCTACTTCTGCTAACGCCACCCCACTTATTGCGTAAAGCTCGCACTTTTACGCGAGACTGCGCGGTCTCCGGCGGGGAGGTGAGGAAACCGGTCGGCGGGAGGGATTGCTCGATGATTCAGCGGCGGCTGGAGGGCGTGCCATGAATAAAGGAGGAGCCTTTTCCTTGCTTGAGCCGCTCTGCTCGCTTTGATTCGTGCAGTTGAAGAAGGACGTCCGCGTGCTTCTCCAGTCCCAAGGTCGCGTCGGCGAGGGTGCTGCCATGGCCGGGAGCAATGAGGTTAACACCAACGAGTCCAAGGTGAAAACAAAAAAAGTGTTCTTGTGCTGTTAGATTGCATTTTTGCCCCCATGCTTGTGTTGGATTTTGGATGAAGATTCTGTCTCTCTCGAACCTTTTCCCCCCCTGTTGTGGTTCTCGGGCGTGTGATGATTAATGGTAGCGGACGACACTGTTTCGGGACATTCTTTTGGTCGATTGTGGATCGCCATGGGTTTGATAGGAACCGGGGACATGATTTGATCGAATTGGTTTCCCTTCATATTTTTTAGGGTTTCCTGTTCTTGTTTCTTTTTGTGGTTATTTCTTCGAATTGGGTGGCCTAACTATTAATTTATCCTGGATATTTGTAGTAATGGATAATATTTCTAGTCATTGTCCTTTGATAGGAAGGAAAAAATAGACGCAAAAGTCCAAATTATTTCCATTGTTGTGTTCATCTGCTCTCATGGATCACAGAAAAGGAAAAGAAAAGTAGGTGGAAAAGTTTCCATCATCTCACGAATTGCAAAAAAAAAAAAGAAACTTTTACTGCAACATGCACCTGCAATTCTTCCTACAATGATAGAAACGAAGAGCAAAATCTACCAGTTTATCTTTCTTGGTATGATCCAAGGTTTTGTTTTCTTTTTTTTCACCATTTTGCTTCTTTTGATACCTGCACAGATGGTGGTTCCCCTTCATACGAGGGTTCTTATTTCCAACTTCAAACTGGCATACAACATGCTGAGACGTCCTGATGGCACTTTCGACCGCCACCTTGCCGAGTTCCTTGACAGGAAGGTGCCTGCAAATGCAAACCCCGTAAACGGGGTCGTGTCCTTTGACATCCTCATCGATCGGACCACCAACCTCCTTGCCCGCATCTACCGTCCAGTTCCCTTCACCACATCCCCTGGTGCCCCCTTCCTGTCCGAACTCCAGCAGCCACCTTCTGCAGATCCCTTCCCTGTCATCATCTTCTTCCATGGTGGTAGCTTTGCCCACTCCTCTTGTAATACTGCCATCTATGACTCCCTTTGCCGCCGTTTTGTCACGTTATGCAGTGCAGTTGTTGTATCTGTGGATTACCGGCGCTCACCGGAGTATCGATATCCTTGTGCCTATGATGATGGGTGGGCTGCTTTGAAATGGGCTTCTCATGAGTCATGGCTTCATAGTGGAAAAGATGCAAAACTCCGGGTGTATCTAGCCGGCGATAGCTCTGGTGGGAACATTGCTCACCATGTAGCTGTCCGAGCTGCTGAATCTGGAATTGATATCTATGGAAATATACTCCTCAATGCTATGTTCGGTGGAAACACTCGATCTGAGTCCGAGAAGAGATTGGATGGGAAGTATTTCGTGACGATTCAGGATAGGGATTGGTATTGGAGGGCCTTTCTTCCCGAGGGGGCTGATCGGGATCACCCGGCTTGCAACCCCTTTGGTCCCAAGGGTGTGAAACTTGAAGGCCTTCCTTTCACTAAGAGCCTTGTGGTAGTGTCAGGACTGGATCTCATGCAGGACTGGCAATTGGCTTATGCTGAAGGCTTGAAGGAGGCTGGCCATGATGTGAAGCTTATCTACCGTGAACAGGCCACCATAGGGTTCTATCTGTTGCCTAACACTGATCATTTCTATGAAGTTATGGAGGAGATCAAGAACTTTGTGTGCTCTAACACGTAGTACATATACGGCAGCTCATATTCTTACCTACAGTTACATAGGGTTTATACATGTCAGATGATGCTTGACTTATACTTCTCAGTGCGACGGTGAGGCGCTAAAGCTCGAGTGGCAGCTCTGTTTGTTGCCGCAGCTGCTTGCTTTCTGAACTTTATCGAATTTGGCTGTGTTGTCCAGGCGTGTACTTGAATTCGGATCATTTATATGATGTGCTCCAAGTTCTACGCAAATGTTGTACTCACTGCTGAATCGTCGCTGACTTACTAGTAGGTGTGTTCTTCGAGTATACTTGTCGATGTAATTCCATTTGTCCCTGATCCAATTCCATGAACTTGGTGAAGTTGGAAGATGGTTTCTAAGTTTATAGGTGACTTGTGTCGGGGAAGTAACAAGTGTTTCTTCCTTCTACTAATGTATCTCATCCTGTGATATATGTTCTCCACCATGTTGTATAATTAGGTTCTGGAAAAGGGGAACCTTGTGTCTATCGTCTATGAATTCCCGAACCTTGTTACTGCCTTAATGCTGTAGCCCCTAATAGCAATATGGTGAATATGCTAGCCCTTTTTATAATCTTTGCTCCTTGTGTTGGCAGCAACACTAAAAATTGTCTCCTTTCATTTTGTTCTCAATGTTACTGTTGACTCACCTGCACCAATGTAATGTGGTTACTCTATGCCTGATGAACGGTAACGTATCTAGGTAAACACCAAACTTTGAAGACGCTTGTTGGCTATATCGACTTATATCTTCTATTTGCTATTGCATATTTTCACTTTATTTCTCGCCTGTTTAACTTGTTGCACATGTCTTCGCACAACTTTCTCTTTCCTGTTTTATATCTCGAGGGAGTTGTTTTCTTATTTGATGCTGGAAATATATGTTTTCTGGACTAATGGTTTCCTGTCATTTTTTTTCTGAAATGGATATTTTGGGCAACCTGTTTGTGAAAATTGTATTATCCATTGGAAACATATACATAGACAACACATTATATATATTTTTTTGTCTCATTAGCTCTTCTGATAATAGGATGCCGAGGTATCAGATGCAATACAACAGTCAATAGTTGGCCGAATGGGGAGAGGGAGGAGAGAGAACAACAAATGTTGCATCTTTGTCATTTATTTCCAGTTTTTTGTTCTGCAATGCAAGTTTCTTCCAGTCAGGCACTCAATATGTTCTCATGGTGGGGGCGATCACCTCGAAGAAACACATGGCTTTTGGTCTCTTGCAGAGTAAGGAACTCGGCCCTGCATGCAGCTGCCCTGGAATTTATTGCCCCTTGTTGTCTCTTCTGACAACACAAGCAGGAGGTTTACTACCTCTCTGCATTAAATGACAGGCACAGCTACCTATTAATATTTATACGACTGCTGAGTTGCCTGTTCTCGTTTGTCTTGTGGCCTCTGCAATGCATCTGCATGCAAATGGATAGTTGTCATCTCTGCCACTGTAAAATTTACGGGTTCCTGTTGTGCTTCTTGCATATAAGGCATCAAGATTTTTACTTACGTTACTGCTTTGTTTCCCATGTGTTCCTTCTCTGCATGTTTAGGAGTAGGAAACTGTGCATTGATTGGCCTTAAAGAGCTCCATGGAAGTGGGCTTCCATGACTTCGAAGTTGGTAATGCAAAACTAAAGTCAGTGTGATGTCACTGCTTATGCAAACTTTTAGAATTTGGAATATTGTAGAATTCCATGGCTGCGTATATATAATATTCGAAAATGTTCTCGAACCATAATACAGCTACTTCAAGGTTGACCGTCCAAACTTTGTTTGAACAGCTTCTGTTAAAGAAAAAGTTTAGTGCGCTTTCACATTATGGTGTATCATTTTCTTCTTCTTTTTAGTGTGAGAACTTTGTTTGATATTAGAAGTTTGTAAGAATATTAGTGTGAGAACAAGGTCCAAATAATGATGCACAGCACTGTGCAATGCGACAGGTGCACTGTGCTTTTGATTTTATTCCAAGACTTTACACGCAGAGCACAACTGATTTTTTTCCCATGGGAAAAGGTTTGAGCAGAGGCCACCTCTTGCTATTAGGATTGACCTGGATTTTTTTTTTAAAAAAATGGCTATATTCGTTATTAGATTTAATTATATTTATAAATTTTTAAATGATAAATATAATACAATTGTATTATTGGTTTGAAGCATCATCAAAGACTTCAACTTGAAATATTGGGATTCGCAGTACAAAAATGCTAATTCGGCTGTGCATTTTTTAATCTGCTTTGCCAAGCAATCGCCATGGGATTACTTTTGTGAAGATTGTCCTGACCTTCCCAATATCTTTCGTTTTAAAATAGTAATTTTTTTATTGAATGAATTTATTGGAGAAGTACAAAATGTTAGGCAGCCACAAGAAACATATTCACATGTCATAATCATATGGACAAGTCATCCATCATTAACCACAGTTGCAAATGCTGGTTGTGGGGGATTAACACAAGCTATCCCAATAATTGAAACCATAATGCAATTTAACTAAAGTAACAATACTCCAAGATTAAAAGAATCTCATTGTCTCACTGATTTATAAGTTGATATATTATGGATCCTGTTTTCTTTGTTTCTTTTGTTCCAAGATCTGGTGCAAATTATATTAGTGGAAGGTCAGAGGTCAACAGTGGGCTCAGACCACTTAAACAATCTGATGGGCCAATAGAAATCTAATAGAAGGCCCAAAGAAGTGTCCGATTAATCTTTTTCCTAAAAAAAAAATTGGCGTAGATATCTTTTTCCAAAGTTATCAATTTTATTAAAAAAATTTAAAAAAAAATATTGGCTTCTGGAAATTCCAACCGGCTATGAAAATAATCCACCGTGCAGAGAAGATAAAAGTATACAGAAAAGCATCCAAAGGTCATGAAAAGAAAAGAAAATTACAGAACAATCCCATATCAATATCACAACTATTAAATATATGATATAAACAGCATATTATTTTCTTAGGTTGCCGATATAAAATCAATCCAATGTACATACATGCTTTTCCTAAATAAATATTAAATTGAAATAAGATTTCTTTATTATTGTAACTATTTGTGATTGTTGTGTACCTATTCTTCTGTTTCTTGTTCTTTAAAATAAATTTTCTACTCTTTTTTTTTCTGGTTTAACTCGTCGATGTTCATAAGCTATCAGGATATAACTCACTCAGGTAAATTCTATCCAGATTAACTACTCCAAAGATTAAGGTTAGGTTTATTAATTTCCATCAACTTTCATGTACAAATCTCCTTAATTTACCAACCAACTTGCTCATCTATTTATCTTAATTTCACAAAAATTTTCCCCTTATTATGTCATGTCAAGTGATTCGGAACGAGATATGAAATTAAGTAGTCCACAAGTTGGTAATTATTTAACTCATAAATGTAAATAATTAAATTAAAAGTATTACATAATTAAAATTTGATAAAAAAATTAATAATAAAATAAGGGTTCACGATATTTTCTTTCAAATAAAAGTCTCCTAAAATAAAATAATTAAAAACATGGAGTTCATACTAAAAATGTTTGGGAGATAATAAAAAAATATAAATAATAATAGGAAAAATTACACCCATATAGATAAAAAGGCCTTAGAATTATGGGCATATGTTTGGCAGCCTTTCAGAGTTGATCAGAGTTTCAGTCATCACATCTCTCTCCTTTTAGTTGCAGTCTGCAGAGCTCACGACTTATCTATGGAAAAAATTTGAACTTCAAAGCATGAATTGATATGTTGGTGAACTATTCTGCAATTTGGTAGTTTAATCATACGATTTATTTTAAATCCGACTAAATAAAAGTCTAGATAAACTTTCTTCAACTTCACGTCCTTCTTCTGATATCGACCAAAATTCAACCGACTTGCCCGATAAAATTTAATACGTCACAATTCAAGCTATAGGCCAATAAGATTTGGCCATGTATGAAATCTAGCTTCGTGTGATAGCACCCGATAAACTTATAATGTCCAAGATAAATTATAACTCTCAGCATATTATGGAAAAGTTGGTGCCCAATAAACTCCTTGATTACATGAAGGATGATTAGCCTCACTTTAGCGCCCAATAAACTCCTTTCTTCTTTCCGATAACAACATCACTCCTAATAAAATCTTAGCACGATAAAAATTTGTCCCCCCCCCCTAATGTGATGCTCGACTGATGATTTAAGGTGCATTTAGCTTCCACAATTATCTTATAGTCATTGGTCAACTCCAATTATGTTTTGCACCAGGTGAATGTCCCTTGATGAGTTTGAGTCCTTAGATTTTAGCTCCTTATGAATTTGGCTCCTTTATGAGATCGATTTTGACATCTTGTCTTGAATTATAATGTCAACTTTGGCCAATTCGAGCAGATGAATTTGACGCCTTGCAATCCAAGCTTGAAGTGATATAATTTGTTTGCGTTTATGATTCATGTAAGCCTGTAATTTTTCGTTTTCCTATCAATTAATTAAAATAATGAAGTTAATCCACACATAATTATAATACTTCGAGAATTAATACATATAATTAATAAATACGAAATTATGATTACAACTTAAAATGATGCAGGTAATGATCAAATTATAGAAAAGTTAATTAAAATAATAAACTAGCATATGTTATATTTTGCATGCATTAGTATTTTGTTAATTATTTTCAAAAATAAATTTTAATTATATATGAACTATAAATTTAAAATAATAAATAAGAAGTTAAGTTGAATTAAATTTAATGGATTAAACTACAAATCATTTTAATTATAGTTAATTATTAATTAGAGTTATAAATAGTTAAAGATATTATTTAGAATTAACTATAAAAGTTAATTCAATTGGGATTACAAATTATAGTTGGAAATTAAAGATATTATAAATAAGACTTAAAATGATTCATTATCTACCTTTCATCGTGAAAGCTCTCTCATTCTCATTTTCTTGTTGCGCGATGAGTTAACAAAGCCCAAGTGCAAAAAGTCGATCCATTGTAAGGCACAATTTCCTATGAGATAGAGGGTCATGATCATCGTCTCTACGGAGTCATGATGATTTTCATTAATCGTAAAAAATCAAGGTGCGTAAGGGATTCATGATTGCAATTGTTGTGTAAATCACATGGCGTGACCAATTTTCTTCAATTGACTAGACTAGTCGTCAGAATTAGAAGTCCTAGAGACGACTAACTATTGTGAAAAGGATATTGCATTGTCGCAACTTTTGAGTCATGGCCAACCGATATGGAAAGGAAAGAAAATATAAGAGTTGATCGTGATTGTTAGTGGTGAACAAGCCTCAAACTCGTGACAAGATGGTTATGACTAATCGAAGACTAATTGTGGCGTAATGTAAGTGCAAAATTGTAATATTGGACCATGATATGACTATGACTCTAATCATGACTTATAGTCACGACAGGCGAGACATAGCACCGAGGGTTATATTATTTTAATATAAAAATTATTTCATCATAATTAGCATTTCTATTTATTGTCAGATAGTTTGATATTTATTGTTTTATGGTTATTCAACCGCTATGGATCACATATATTTATTGCATTGTCATTAATTATATTATTATCGATTAAATTGATTTAGTATGTTAAGCTTTTCATTTTTGTTTTGTCACATTTAATTAAAAACAAGGCAAATAAAAATCCTATGCAGACAATACAAAATTAAGTTGTTAATTGGATTGAATGGATATATAGTGTAATTAGGCAAATGACACATTAGCCTCTTATGAAAATTATGTGTCCTATTGTACGGTCACTCGTTCCCTCACCATATTTACAAAGTGTCATCGAAACTTATTGTTAATTGAATTGAATTGACAAATAGCGTAACCAACATCCAAGGAAAACTATATTTGTCCTATTGTATGGAGACTCATCCCCCGCCATACAATAAAATCCACTAAATCGAATTATCAATTATCCAATAGCCTGCATGAAGTGGCAATATGTTTCTATTCATTATCTAGAAATCTCTTATTGAATTGTATAAACTACAACGTTTATTGGGATTATTATTAATTGTCGTTGAATGAAAATTGTATCCAAATGATAATCGCTATTAACAATGTTTATGAATGAAGCCATTGATAATTGTTAATTGTTGAGCTAATATCGATTGATCCATTGTTTATATTGATAATTAACTATTATATTATTTGACAAATTGATCATTATTAATTATTCTTATTTTGTATAAATGCTCAAACAATTTGGACAGCGAAATCGTTCATTCCACATGGAGGTTTAGATTTTTGTTTTTATGTTGGAGTCCATATATAAATTTATTCAGTAACCTTGTAAAAACTATATATTATTTCTACATCAAATAAGATTGTCATCATTTTAGGATATAGGCCAATTTATTTGTAAATCGCACAAATTTCATATGTTCTTTTTGGGCATGTGATTTTTTTTCTTACTTTTGCGTGACACCTATGTATTGAGTACTTGGTGCTCATGAATTTCTTTGAATACCTGGACAAGTGTACGTGAGAAAAAATAATTGAGATTAGTCTTAGCTCTAATTGTTGCACATGGCATGAATAGCTCATTGATATCATTGTTTAATCTTAGTATTTCTCGACTATTAAATTTTAAGTTTATGAAAAATTTATTTTGTGTATTACGATTACTTGTTATTATTATTGAAAAGTCTTTTGCATTTGTAATTGTATTTTAGAAAAAAATATGAAACATATGTCAATGACAACTTTAAGCACGCGTATTGAAAAGTCTCAAAGCATTATATGTTGTGATACGTGCATTAACTACATTCCTTTACGAGAACAAAAGCAACACCGTACATATGAATAAAAAATATAAAAATTTCAATTCAGTCATCACAATGCATAATTATTAAAATTATTTTGTAATTCTAATTCAACCATCAATATCTCAGTACTTTGATTTGATGCAAATTCCCTCAAACTGATTCTAATCACGTTAGAACATTTTTGTCACTACTTTTGAATGTTGCTTTAGGTTATTTTGTTCCTATTTTTTTTATTGAGTTCAACAATTATAATACTTCTATAAGTTTGACTTATGAAAGTTCCATTTATCTTCTTGCCTTAATCATGTTCATAAATAAACGTGAGGTGTTAGAACTTTCATATTCATTTGGTATTTTGTTCATCATGGATGAAATTGCACATATAATAAAAAGTCAATTATGCAATATAATTACAAATACAAATTGAATGAATATTACATTCCAACAAATAAATGCAACATTATGCTTGGTCATGAATTCATTAAAAAACAACTTAAAATACGTAGTTAACCAATAATGCAAGGAACATTTTACAAACAAAATAATTCATAAAATGAATATACAAAGTTAGCCTCGCTTTAATAGTTGTGTCGACAAATAGAAAATGTAAAAAAATGATTACATACCATAATAATTTCATATATGAGCAATTATTGCATTTGTTATAATATCATTGGTTATGTCCATCACAACTTTGAATCCAACATTCAACTTCGGATTCATTTATGGCAACTTCATGATCCACTTCAACAATTAATGTGACGTCACTATAGTCCTAGTATAAAGTTGTGCAAAATACAATGATCACTATAAATTTTTGAGTTTGAATGTTATTAATGCCTTCTTATATATGAAGAATACTTATTAGCAACTCTAAATGCTCGTTCAAATCATATTACGCAAATGATGATTGAAATTTCTCAAATGTTTTAAGGTGGATTTGTTTGGTATTCTTTTAAATAATATTTTCCTCTCAAAAAGTTATAATAAGTTCAAGGGTAGATAAAAAACCAATGTCAATAAAATAATATTTATTCATACAAATATATCTCAATGTAAGGTTATGCTTATTAATAAATTTATATTAGTAAATGTGAAACCATTCTATTGGAGTTATCTTAAGGAATTTTAATATTATCATCTCTTTTAATTCATCATCGATTATTCTTCAATTAGAGGCACTTCATGTTCTCCCTAAAATCAAAATCACATGCAATAAGACATTAAGCGGTTATATTTCCCATCATAATATTTATGGACATATGCGTTGTATAATTTTATATGTAAACATGTACAATCAATATTTTTCCAAATAATTATGAATTAAATTTCAATGTTAAGTGCCTATCATGTCATTAAACAAACTACTAGCTTTAGCGATATATGCAATTGTGTAGTTTTATCTTAGGATATGCGTAGAATTGTCTAATGCTAAAAAAATGATGCGAAATTTTGTGGGTTGTCCTTTATGTCATAATTGTTCTCTACACAACATGAACATATTCACATTGATCATATAGTATCACAAGAGGATCATATTTAAAAAATAGACTTCAGGATTTTGACATTGTAAGTTAATATAATTGAAAACTTTAGCACTTGCTTTGTTATGATCGCTCTTCACATTAATTTTAGGCCACATTCCCTTTTAAACGTATCACATAATTTTAGGAAATTTCACAATTCTATTTGGATTATTTTGAATAGTTCAATAATTATAATATTTATTTGCAATATCTTTGTAACACATACCAAATTGGAATCCTGAATTAACCATTTGTTTATATATTTCACTTTATCTCATTGTTTTTTAATTAAAGATGTTTGACATAATTGGATAGCGACGTTTTATCTTGCGATTGTCGGATGTTAGCAACTACATGTTTGATTTTCAGACTCACCATTTTTATTAGAGTTTATCTATATTACTCACCTAAATATTAAATTAATTAGACGCTAGTAGTATTTGACACTATTGGATTTCGACAAAAAGAAGAATATAATTTCTTTGCCCGAAGTGAGAGATATAAAAATGATTTCTTTTGGAATTCCTTACATGTGAAAGTATGAGATCCCATGTACTACTTTATTATAAAATAAAATGTAGTTAAAAAAAATTCCAAATGTACGAAGACAAAATAACAAAAATGAATGACCTTAGCTTAAATGCTACACACACAATTTAATATTTTATCATTAACATAAGCCTAACCATGACAAGTTAATGTTAGGTAGGTTAGTAAAAAAATATTAATAAGTACGGCGTTAAATAAAAGTTACTAAACGAGTAACATGGATATATCAAACAACTAGCTAAATAAAGAAATTAATCAAAGCTGGAAAAATGAATCATTAACATAGTCGCACAATTTAAAGAGTTAATCAGTGGCACACATATATAACAGCTGATGCTCATGATAAATTTCTACTACTTTCTTATGCTCTTATTATTGTTGATCATATTATTTATTGTACGACATTTGATTTTTGTTTCTCTCCAAAGTTGAGAAAAAGAAAAATTGTAGTTAGTCTATCTACACGAGGGAAAAAAAGAAAAAGCATACAAATAGGTAATCACCTATAGGAGTGTAAGAAAATTTTGAAAAACTTATTTAATACGAAAAAAAATTAAAATTTAAGAGTCCGAATATAATTTAGGGTGATTTTTTATAAATTAAAAATTATCTACTAAAATTAGGGTCCATTCGAAAAAATCTTAGAGCAGTAGAACCTGTTTTTATTTATAATTTTTTATTTATAGAATTAATTTATAAGTCATCTAATTTTTTATTATAGGTATAAGACATATTTTTTTTTTATAAAATCTCATACATTTCTATGGTATTATTGAACCGGCAACTTTTATATATTAGTAGTATATTTTGCATATAATACAAAATTAAATAGTTTTTATATTATCTTTAATTTAATATATATATTTAAAATATAATTATATAAAAGTAGGGGTTTAAAAAAATCATCCAAAAAAATGGACCCGTCATAGTGGCTTTTATTTTTTTTAAAATAGTTGTTTTTTTTTAATTTAAAAAATTAATCCGAAAATTAGCGGACGATTTTTGAGAACAAAAAACCTTATTCGACCGGAACTATTTTGACCCCTCAATCATCATGCCACCATTTTTTATGTTTGCCTCGTATGGAGATCATTATGATGGCTAAAGTTTTATTATGTCACAATTATGATGGAAAAAAAACAATAATATAAGGCGTCTAATACATCCAAAGGAAATAAAGTAAAATATCATGAAATACAAAGGTAATATTAATCCATCCCTCGTGGACATCTTGAAGGATACTTTTATACGAGATTTATTGAAGAAAGCGTTAGTTACTTAGCTACTAATCAAAGCTGCCCAATTGGTGTGCAGAATCGTGTCAACTTACAGGCATCTCATGAGATGGAAAATTAATTATTTGTAAATAACACACGAAATTAATGCGGAAATTAATACGAAAAAGTATAAATGTTAATATTTTTACACTGGGTAATTAATTATTAACGTCATTAATTGATAACTCACTTTATATTTAAATCATTCAATATAATATATTCATTAAGATAGACGAAGAATTAGGCATTGCACATTCAACTTTCCTTGTTTCTTTTTACCATTACACGAAAGGCTTCCCACCGTCATCGATGAATACTCTTTTTCTTTCAAATAAATAATTTCATATGTCTTTTTAATAACGAAATAAATATATCCCAAGATGGAAATAAATATTTAAAGGTTCAAAAGAAATATTTCGGCATTAAAATTCATTTCCTCTCATTTAATTATATTTCGTGCAAGTTAAAAGGCATTGACTTTCCAATAATAATTCACGAACCTTTTCTTTTTGTAATTTTTTTACGATTACTTCCATTTGCATTTTCAAATCAGCTAAAACAAAGAAAATCGCACTTTTTTAAAAATGTAAAATAAATACCCAATAAATTTGATAATTATGTACCCTAATATATATATTTTTAAAAATTTAATAATTATATACCCAATAAATAAGTAATCAGATCGTTAGTAGCGGAAACCGTCGCGAACAAATAAATACTCCCAAACGGGGGCGAGAGCGCGAGCCCCAAATGGCCAAATAGCTACCGGAAGCGGTAGCAATTGGCTCTGCGCCCCTCCGTCTTCTCCCCTTCTCCATCACCGTTTTTTTTCACTTTCCTCTTGACTTCTTCTCCGAAACCCTAAAACCCTCTCCGAGGAATCGAATCGAAATCGACGTGAAGCTGCCGAAGATGGCTCCCGTCATCAACTACGAGCAACTCGCCGCGCGCCTCACGGACCCCGACCTCCGTACTGCTCTAAAACCCTCGTTTGCCTTGCGTCTGTTTTTTGGTTTTCGAATTGATCGCCATCTGTTTGGTAATTTGACTGACCGGATACGGGGGCGCAGCGTTGCAGGCGCGGCTGCAGGCGGCGATGGAGGTGCGGGAGGGGCTGGAGATCGCGCACACGTCGGAGTACCTCAGCTTCCTGAGGTGCTACTTTCCGGTCTTCAAGACGATCCTGATGCAGATGACGACGCCGCAGGCGACGGAGAACCACGAGCACAAGCTGCGGAACGTCATGGTGGAGATCCTCAACCGCCTGCCGCACAGCGAGGTCCTCCGCCCTTTCGTGCAGGAGCTCCTCAAGCTCTCCCTCGACGTCCTCACCCGCGACAACGAGGACAACGCGCTCATCTCCGTCCGAATCATCTTCGACCTCCTCCGCAACTTCCGCCCAGCCCTCGAGTCGGAGGTCCAGCCTTTCCTCGACTTCGTCTGCACCATCTACAGCAATTTCCCCGCCACCGTGGCGCACTTCTTCAGCAGCAGCGAAGCTTCTGCCGCAGCCTCTCCCCAGCCCCCCTTGCCTCCTCAACCATCGTCCTCTAACCCCATGGCGGGAGTTGATGATGGTAGCGGACTAGACGTTGGGTCTGGTGGAGGGGGAGGTTCAGGGCCACCATATGTTGGCTCGGGGCAGCTCAATCCAAGCACGCGGTCGTTCAAAATTGTCACTGAGAGCCCCCTCGTGGTCATGTTCCTTTTCCAGCTATACACTAAACTTGTGCAAACCAATATTCCTTATCTCATGCCTCTCATGGTCAATGCCATCTCTATCCCGGGGCCTGAGAAAATCACGAACAGCAACAAGATACAGTTCGTGGAGTTGAAAGGTGCTCAAGTCAAGGTATGCCGTTGCTTATACTATTATCACCACTAATATGTTTTTTCATTTGTCTTCAAAATCTTTTATTGTTTCTTGTCATGCAATAATTTGGGCTTCTTATAATTCGTTTGCTTTGTTGCAGACATTGTCTTTTTTGGCATATTTGTTGAAGACTCATGCAGACTCTATAAGACCCCATGAGGAGAGCATATGCAAGAGCATAGTAAATTTACTAGTGACATGTCCTGACTCTGTTTCCATTAGAAAGGTTGTGATGCCAAGAACAAAGAAATTTGCAAATTTTCTGATTTCCTTTCCCAAATGAATGCTAACTCTGCTTTTGTTTTGCTTCCTTTGCTCTATTATGGTTTGTTTCAGGAAGTGCTGATAGCCTTAAAATATGTGCTCAACTCTGATTTCAGACAGGGAATGTTTCCTTTGATCGACACACTTTTAGATGAAAGGTTATTGGGCTTACTTGGCTTTATTCTTGCTTTTATATCTCAAGTACACAATTTTCATCTATCTCTCACATGTTACATCTTAAGACTTCTTGACACCGGTAGATACACACGCCGAGACACACAACAACAACAACAAAGCCTTATCCCACTAGGTGGGGTCGGCTACATGGATCATACGACGCCGAGACACACACACGGATAAAAATATTTGTTGGACCTACAAATAGTGCAGATATATGTAACATCCATGGAATCAATATTTACTAGCTAATATGCGGTTGGCTGAACTAGTTAACAGGCACTGTTGGTTAAACCTAGAGATGCTAGATGAACAGGCCACCATTGGAACTTGATTTGTGGCTGGTACTTGATTTATTCAGTGGCTCTTATTACGGAACTTCACCGAAATATTTGAAAACTGGTTGCTTATCAGTTTGTTGTATTATGAGTTGATTTCAGGAGCTTGCTTTATCTTGTTTCGTGATTTATTAAATGTATCATCACATAACCTGTGTATTCAGCTTCTGTTCTTGTTATTACTATTTTTTGTTATATTTTAATTAGTTTTCTATACATTCATGTTTCAACTGATGACCTTAGGGAACTCGTGATGATGTGTATAACATGCCTAATCATGTTTGACCTTCCAGAATTTCCTGATTGCTTTTTTTTTGCTCATGTTTTTCTGTTCATCAGGGTTTTAATTGGAACTGGTCGTGTTTGCATTGAGTCATTACGACCGTTGGCTTATAGTCTTCTTGCAGAGTTGGTTCATTATGTTCGAGGAGAGCTTTCCCCTAATCAGGTGTTGTTATCTATGCTTAATTTTTAGATGCTCGTCTTTCTTTGACATTTGAGTCTTATGTCTTGTCATGTCAACTTTTCATTTGATAGAATTATAACATACATAAAAAGATCATAAATCACATGCTCATTTCCGAACTGTAAGTTTTAAACCCCGTCTAATCTACATGTATTCTTCATCATGGATGTTAATGTTTATCTGCATGCTAATTTGTTCAAGTAAGATTGAAGTCAATGGCAATCATTCTTTCATTTCTGTGGAAAAAAGTAACATTATCGTTTAAAGTTGATTCTATTCTTTGTCTTGTTCTGATTTGTGTAACCATGATTTTTTGCATTTTTTGTCTTGTTTAATACCATGCTCGTGGGAATTAGTAATAATTTCTCCTCCAAAAAGAAACCAGGACTCTTTCTTTGAGATTTTCCTATTTGATTTGGAATTTAGTTAACATTTGACGGAGATAGTGATCCAGCATTTGGAAGTTGGAACAGGGCCAAATCCCATTGTCACTGCTAGGTGCTACACATCATTTTTTTTGAGAAGGAGCGCGACACATCATTTAAACTTCTGTTTTAAACTATTGGATGAAAACAATTGCAGGAATTGGCGTTTATCAGTCCAAGATCAAGTAAATATTAAATGCTTATGGGATCTGTTATTGCAAGAGTTCCAACATATTAGATGTGAAAATGAGTCTTTGAAGCAAATTCAATTAAGATAATGAACTTTCTTATGCTGTACAATTTCTTTTGAAGTTTTGGGAGATAGTAATTGCTTCATGCTGTTGTCATGTGGCTGCATACAGCCATCCTGATTCCGGTGTTCTTCCATCTTTTGTAGTAACAAATTAATCTTTTTTCATCTTATCATACAAAAGTATAACCTGTGTGCGAAGTCTTATCTTTGTCTTTCATACCGAGTCACTTGAATGATATCATCTAGTTCATATTGCATTTTTCTTACTGTCATTAATGATTGTTTAGTTCTCATCCAGCTAACTAATTTCCTTTTCTGCAGATGTCAAGGATTATTTATTTGTTCTCACGAAACTTGCATGATTCATCATTAACCCTTGTTATTCACACAACTTGTGCACGGCTTATGCTGAACCTGGTAATAAAATTTGAAGTGCCCTATGTTTTCAAGTGTATTTAAAGTACCAATTGTCTTTCTGATGTGCTGTTCTCCATGTTAGGTTGAGCCTATATATGAGAAAGGGGTTGATCAACAAAGCATGGATGAGGCACGGGTTCTTTTGGTAATAATATTTGTGCATTGGAATAGAACATTACTGCATGCTATTGTATGTAAACCTTCTGCTTTAGTAAGTATTATTTGATTCACTCATTTTGATGTTGGCTTTAGGGGCGCATTCTGGATACTTTTGTAGGGAAATTTGGGACCTTCAAGCGCATTGTACCTCAGGTACCCAGGTTCTCCCGGATTTGCAGCTTCTTAATTCATGTGGCATTGTTTAATTTCTTCTGTGGAAGACATTGATTGCAGTGGAAAACTAATTCATTTCTGCGTTTTCTAATATTCTCTTTTGTGTTATTTTTTATGAAGTGTTATATTTTTCCTCTTTTATTTTAAGATGGAAACTGGGGACACTATCTATCTTTAAGGCTATCTCTGGTATAATGCTTGATTGATTATGCATTTGAAAGAGCGAAGTTTAAGAAGTTCCATCTGCAAATATAAAGATTTAAGGGGGAGGGGTACTTGTGCAAATATTTCTTTTTGCTTTTCTATCCAAATCGTTACATATCAATTAATACATATGAGTAAGATAATGGATCATTTTGTAATTTGAATTATATAACATGTCTCTATGTCATACACTATTTGAAGGAGTTAGATCCTACCTTAAAAACATTATACATCACCTCTGTTTTTGACTAGGGAGATGTCCTTGGTGGTGGGGGGGGGGGGGGTGAGGTGGCAGGGTTTCTGCTGGTAGTAGTTTTTTGTGACTTCATTAAAAAGTAGTAGTTTTCTGTAACTCACATCTATTCTTCTACTCAGTCAATATATTTGGTTGACTGAGTCATTCTTTTACCCTTGAAAAGCAGGCTTGACATGCCTTCTTAAGACCAATCACTTGTGACAATAGTTACCAATCACTTAAATTTTTGCCTGTAAAAAAACTTTATTAATGTGCTTTTTTTGAAGAGAGAAGGAATCTTTATTGACATAGTTGTTAGTTCACTTTGTAAAATTTTTGTTACACGTCTTTATATAGTCTTTTCCTCACATGTACATCTTTAGGATTTATGAACACACACAAACCCATGGTCCCATGGATGACTAGCTTTCTCTAGTCTTCCTCATACTCAAAAGAAAAGATATCCTTTTGAAAAAGTTTTAGCTTAGTTGTCAAACATTAAAATAGTTTCTAGGATGTTTGTGAGTGATACTAATATTTCAAATTCTTTGCAGCCCTTTTGAAATTCTCTAAGAAAACAATTATTCCAAATTCTTGTGTTGTTGAGCCTCAAGTGCATTTCTCTCATGTATTGTAAGATTATCTAGAAAAGTAGGATTATGAAAATATGACTTTCTAGATTCAAATTTCTGATGCAAAACAATAAGATAATGTTATCATGTTTGTTTTCAAATTAAAATTTATAGTAAATCTCCTCTCAAATTTTTTATTTATAGTGAATCAAGTATTAACTAAATTGTCATGCCATTCAACATAGTTATTTATATGGATACATTGTCATGAAAGCCTAACCTAGCATTTGTGGCATATATAGCCTGTTGATTTTTGCACTAAAAATCACCAACTTTCAAATTTCTAAAAATGAAAAGTTTCAAACTTTCAAACTTTCTCTGAAATTTACTTCTAAAAAGCACCAAGTTTCCAATTTTTTAAGATTTAGCCTCTTGATAACTTATTTTTAAACAAAAACAACAACAAAGCCTTATCCCACTAGGTGGGGTTGGCTACATGGATCATATGACGCCATTCGTTGATCCATGTTCATGAGATTCGACAGAGTTTTACGCTCAACCCTCCTCCTTTATCCGGACTTGGGACCGGCTATAAAACTTTGTTCCTTAACCATCCTCAAAAATTTGAGATTGTTCTCTAATTGCCAACTGTTTTGAAGTTTAACTGGTCATGGATAAATGAAAGTGGGTGGGGTGGAAAGTAGAGCATAGAAGGCATAACACTATATTTTGTCCTACGCAGTTTAATGAAAATATCTAGTATACTTTTGCATACCAACTGTCAGTGTGACCAGTGTTACGTCAGCTAATTATCATAATAAATGTGCAGTGCCATGGTTGACACTTGTAAGGTATGCAAAATTGAAAACTTGGAGGTGACAATATAAAATTGAAAGAAACAAGCAGATTAATGTTTTTTACCTCCCAACGTACTAGTACAAGATTGGAATCCACTACTTTCACAATGTATCCATGGGTTCCACGAGGTATTGTTAGGCCCTCAATATCAGGAACTTGTAATTCATAAGGAACCTCAATTTCATCATCAATAGCCAGAGCATCAGTACCATCAGGTACCTCGAATAACTTATTTTTAGACCTTCTAAAGATTTCTTTTAAGGTTAATATGAAAAGTTCATGCGGATAAGTAGACGTGAATTTTTTTTGAAGTGATAAATGTCTCATATATAATATTATTTGTTCCTAAAAATGAACAAAATAAATACAAACATGTAACATATATCTTTATTTTTATGATGTTTATGAACGATTATGTAATGTATTACGATGATAAATTTGGGTACCTATATTTTCTTGGTATAATACTTGGGAGTAATAATCCCTGCATTAAAAGGTGCACAGTTTTACTTTTTTTTATCAATTATATCTTTATATTATATTTTAGGCACAGATGATATTTTTATGTGGCATCCATTAATCAACTTAATTTACCACATCAAACTTCATAATTTACTTAAAATTTTTTTTGAAACGATAATTTACTTAAATTATTACAGCAGCACTTTCTAGTCCAATAAAAAGGATTTAAGCTAAATTTGAGAAACAAATTGTGTTTTTTACTGCAGTAAAAGAAATATAAGATATATTTGCAACATACACAAAATTTCGACTTTTCTGCATAATTTACCTTGATTATGTTTTATCAAACATCGTTTTAGGGTAGAACAAAGAATGATATCAGATATTCTTCTCTTCTGGCAAGTGATATCATATATTTTAAAGGGTTTTGCACTTCTAAAAATAAATTATCGTGTCTTAAGGACATAAAAAAGAAAGTAATTTGATTACCAAATACTATATAAACATTTTGTTATATATATATTAGAATGATATATATATATATTAACTAATATATATTTTAGAATGTTATTAGTAATCTAAAAGCGTAATGAAATTTCATTTTATTTATATTGATGAATGCTAGTTCAGTTTTTTATCCAATAAAAATCTGAGTCATATTTATCTCCCACCATATTCTAATGATCATTTTGTCCCTAAAAAAAAGGAGTAAAGAGCCATATTGTAATTCCATATAATTTTTTGATCTCATCGAGCATGACACAAAAATAGTTAGTTACCTGGATTTCTGATTGAACATTGAAAACCTATATTGTTCTGTCAATATATAATATTATATATTTTGTTCGTTGATCAAGATAATAATTTTCCTTAGCGTTAAATATGCTAATGCATAATGTAATATTGAAATAAACATATTAGCATAGGTAATATTAAATTATGTTGATACATTTTTAGATGGTAATAATATGTATTACTGTCTATTAGGTAGTACTAATATATATATTGTATAATAAAATAGCTTAATATGGAAATATGTGAAGAAGAAGTCCCTAGTGGAGAAATATTACCACCTCTTGATAACATCAAATGACCAAGACTCTACCTTGTGCTCAGATAGTAGTACTGTGCCATGGATTGAGATGTGAGAGCTATAGTCCATGCAAAATTGTCAAGATCTTGATTTTAAAATCTTACAACTTTATGATTTCAATGCTCCTAACCGATCTCAATGCTATCTTGAAGATCTTTTGTGTAAGATCTTAATAGGATTCTAGTTTTAATCTTATGATCTTATCCAATTCTATATGATGTGATCTGATTAATATAATGATAAGATTCTTTATTGATGCAATAATATTAGTAGTAGGAATAATTACTAATATAATAACATTAGTGGGATAAGGTTTTGTTGTTGTTGTATAATAACATTAGTAGTAGGAATAGTTAATTTTCCTTTGATTATACTTCCTAGTTTGATTAGCACTCTTTTTCTTTTCTTTCTAGTTCTACTAGGGCTTGTTTGGGTTTACCCTATAAATAGGGACCCTTGGAACTCTTTTCAATCATATATGAGAAAATAATCTTCTTTGATAATTGCTTAGAGCTAGTATCTTGGAGGCTTGACCCCCTCGAAGTGATCTAGTGGAGGTTTAATCCCCTCGAAGTAATCTAATTAGGATCCTAGTTGGACTAGGAACCTATCATATAATCATTTAAATAGTAATAAGAAGTGTATTTATACTAATAATAATCAATTTAGACAAATTTAATATATCTTCGTTCTTATTATGTTTTGACGCAATTTACTCAAAAACTGATAGGAGAATGACTTGAGGTGTGATTTAATAGTTGAGTGCCACAAAATTTTCAAATTTTTTATCTTATAAAATATATAGTTTTATTAATAATTAGAAACTTCTGATGCTTGATTCAGTCTTATGATCCACTTGCAGTCTCATGTAAGATCTTGATGTCAACAATCTTGGTCCCACGTTCAAATCTTGAAAAACATAGTTTTAGGAGAAACACTCTTCCCTCTAACCAAACCAGATTAGTCTAGTGTTAGTAGAACTTAAACAAAAAGAAAAGGAAACGGCCAAGACTCTTTGGTGTAAAACCTTGCAGCTTGTCCTTCTAAAAGAAATTGTCCTCCATATATTTTGATGTGTTAAGTCTTTTTGCTTAATCCTTGAAATTATTGAATATTAAGGAAAGTCAAATGTTGAAGTAGTAACCTGAATGTTGGTAATTTGCATTAGAGCTTCCTGTGTCGTTGGGATTCTTGTAGTCATACTTTTCTGTACCACCCACCATTTCTGTTCAATATGTCACAAGAGTTAGATGAATGTACAACATAGCACGTTGAGATGCTTGATTCTAAGAATGTAGGCTGAAGTGTTTTGATTAAGTACTTGCTTAGGGCTTCATCAAAACTGAGAAACAATAGAACAAACACATGCAAAATGAAGTCTGATTAAATCAATCAGAAGTCGAGAGCTTGGGACAAACATTAGCCACTAGAAACAAGTTGCTCCCTCTCAGAAAAGTAGTTATCAAAAAACCTTTTTTTTTCCTAGGATGGAGGGTTGGCAGTTTCCATCTTATCATCATGAAGGTTCATTTTCACTTTTTTTTTTGAGAGAGGAAAGGATGACAACCAATTGAAGTTGTCATCCATATATATATATATATATATAGCTGTGGTAAAGAACAACATGTACAAGTGAAAGCTCTCAAGAAGAGAGCAGCAAAAGAGGGAGGGCTGCACAGTCCCTAACCAAAGCCCCACTCCCGAAGAAGAAAAGAAGCATGAAATACAATGCTCTCAACTGAGCCTTGCTCCCCACAAAAAATAATCCGATTACGCTGAAGCCAAATGGCCTAGGTACCGGCCAAAAAAGATGCCAGCAATGCTCTCCACCTCAATCGCTGCTGTCTAGTGAAAACACGAAGTGAAAGCCAAAAGGGGCCAGCTGCAGAAGGTGAAGCACCCAAGGTGGCCCAAATGCCCATCTGCGTCCAAAACTCTCGGGAGACCGAGCAATCAAAAAAGAGGTGATCAATGTCCTCCTCCGCGTCACCACACATGGGGCAAGCAATGTCAGCGCGGGGCGCCCACGTCGCCCTATACGCTCTGGTGAGGAGTCTACCGTGCCGCAAGAGCCAGGCAAAAATCTTGACTTTCAAAGGCAGCCAGGAGCGCCAAATGAGTCTGCAGTCTGCCCTGAAAGAATCCGAGGATGGAAGAGTAGGCAGAAAACGGAGATAAAGGCTGCACGCTGAGAAGATCTCCGTGGTCCACACCCACCCATCGGACCTAGAGGGGTCCGGCCGGAAGGGTGCGATCCGCTGTAATAACTCCAAGAATTCTGAAAAGCGCTGATCCGGAGTAACTGAAGAGGGGAGGCCAGGCTGCTGGGCTCCGACCACATCTCCGCCACTGTCGCATGAGGATGCATGGCCAAGGCATGAAGATGAGGGAAGGAAGTCGCTAGAGTTCCCCCCGGCAGCCACTCTTGCTGCCAAAAGAGGAAAGCCTCCCCAGATCCAAGAGAAGACACCATAAAAGGGCAGACCCGCGGAAAAGTGGCCGCCACACCCCGCCAGAAAGAAGAGGCCCCACGAGGAAGGGAGGGCCTAGAGTCCCATGAAAGGTCACGCTCATAACATGTGAAGAAAACTGTCCTCCAGAGAGGACCCTCAGGCCCCATGATCCAACCCACCCACCGGGCTAGGAGAGCCTAATTAGTAGCACGGAGATCACGAACACCAAGGCCGCCGTGCGAAGTGGGACATACACTCTGCCAGGCCACGAGGTGAACACCTTGATGATCCAAACTGGAGCCCTCCACGCGATAATAATCTCGAACTCCATCCATGAAGTCTATGCTCAAGGCGCTGAACGGCGGGGGTCCAGTCTCGAGAACCAATATGGCGGTCTGAAAGTGGAAGCCCCAAATAAGTGATCGGTAAGGTGAAAGGGATGAAAGAGGATTTGGCATGGTTGATGTGAAGACCCGATGCTGCCCCAAAGAGCTCAACCAATATAGCAATCCGCCTAGCCTCCAGATGAGCACCCTCAATGAAGAAGGTAGTGTCATCAGCATACTGCAGGATGGGTACCACACTCCCTGCAAATCCGCTAAAAAGGCCAACTGGGTGCATCTGGCGAGGGCATCAACAGCTAAGACAAAGAGCACGGGGGCAAGTGGGCACCCCTGGCGGACCCCTGTGGCTGCACCCGGCCCCAGTAGTCGTCCCATTGACCAAGACCGAGAATGAAGCAGTGGTGATACAACGCTTCATCCACGAAATCCAAGCCTCTGGGAAGCCCTTGACCTGCAAAGAGTGCCAAAGAAACGACCATGAGATTGAGTCATAAGCCTTGGAGAAGACCACCTTCCATAAGAAGGCTTGAGCGTTGGTCCTCCTCCAGTGTGTGATGATCTCAGTCGCCATAGAATAACTATCGGTGATGCCCTGACCCTGGATGAAGGCAGACTGGGCTGGATGGATAAGATCGAACAAGATCTCGCGGAGCTGGTTAGCCAAAACCCTAGCCACCAGAAGATAAATGGCATTGGAAATGGCTATCGGCCTGTAGTCCTCCACATGCTCCGCCGGTGTGCGCTTGGGCAGCATGAATAACAAGAAACGAATGAGGCGATCAAAACCCCGATTCCCTTCCATGAACTTGGATGACGGCCACGACATCTCTACGGAGTAGGGGCTAGAACTCCTTGTAGAAAAACATTGGGAAACCGTCAGGACCAGGCGACACATCAGCATTGAGGTCCCCCATAGCCTGGTGACCTCATCTTCTGTACAGATTCCGGTAGTTTGAGGCGATGGCAATACCAATGCTGTGTTGGCCGACCACCTGCCTCCCTGTACCTCCAAACGATCAATCTTGTTAGCCCTCTTGCGAGAGCTCGCAAATAGGTGAAAGAACCGAGTGTTGGCATCCCCTTCTTGGAGTCACGTCTGCCGAGAGCGCTGCCTCCACTGGATCTCCACCAGCCTGTCCTCCTGCTGGATAATATGCTGGGCCTGTCTGCGCTCAATACTCTCTGCCTCAGTGAGACAACGGTGGTCCTCTCAATCCGGGAGACGGCGCCCAAAGCCTCAGTCCTCTGCCTGTCGCGGTCCTCCCTGACCTGCCTCCGAAAAGCCCGGAGGAAGGACCACAAGCTATCTAAACGGGATGTAAGGGTCCTTGCCGCTGATTCGGACGCCGGGACACTCTGCCAATGATCTATCACTGCCTGCCGAAAACCATGCTCCAGGAGCCAAGATCTCTCAAATCTGAACATAGATCGTTGAGGCCGACCATCATTGGACCTCCACAAGAGTGGAGTATGGTCAGAGAAAGGTCTGTCAAGTGCGTGGACGTCAGCCAACTGATGGGCCTCGACAATCTCCACCGAGCCAAGAAACCTGTCAATCCTCGAACACGAAGAGGAGGCAGCCATGCTATGCCATGTAAATCTGCAATTCGTGGTAGGGAAGTCCACCAAAGCCTGAGTGTCAAATCTCTGAATTCTTCTGCCCCCAGTCCTTCCCCGAACGTCTAGTGGGGCGATGTTCAATGTCAAGAGTGACATTGAAGTCGCTACTGACCAGCCATCGAGCATCAGGACAAAGAGTTCGGGCGTCACTGAGCTCCTCCCACATAGATGACCGGAGGGTTGCCGAGAATGGCCCATACACACATGAGAATAGGTATGAACAACCATCTACACAATGACGCAGATGTGCCATCACACATGAGAATAGGTATGAACAACCATCTACACAATGATGCAGATGTGCCATCATTGAAAAGCGAGCAATTCGGGAATCCACCAAGGTGAATAAATCTGCCCGCCAGCCAATGATACAACCCCCGCAGTGGCCCACCACATCGAGGGAGAGGAAATTCGATACTCGAGATCCACCAATCTGTCCACAAGTCACCAGATTACAGTCCGATAGTTTAGTTTCCTGAAGGAACACCACATCCGCCTCCCACTCTCTAATATAGTGTCCGAGAGTGTGGTGCCTACCTGCATCTCCGAGGCCTCGCACATTCCAGGTAAGGACCTTCATGAGGACACTGAGTCACTCCCCTCGGTTCGGGGTCCTTTACTCCCTGCTGCCTTTCGCCTTGGACCATGACGCAGCGTTAAGGAATTCGGTATAAAAATTTAAATACAGCCAAGAGCAAACCCTAGGCCCGATGAATGGTGTTCTAGTGCACCGTGCAAGTATGCCTCTGATATGCTTGAAAGATCTGCATAAAATAAACTTCGATGTCGCCGGTTCAAGCGGACGATAATCGACAAATAAACTAGCAGGAATTCACCAGTACCTTAGAAGAAATCTAAGGCCAAGATCGTGCGCACACGAACTCAGAAATTCAGAAAACTCTGAACTGGAACTTTAATTAAAGAGATAATGATGTCTAACTCTTACAAGTCAGGCCAATATATAGGGATTCCCAACTAGCAATACTATTAGCACTAAGACTCCTATAACAAAAGGAAAACAGAATCCCACCAGCATTAGGACTCTAATAACCTAACAAAATAGGAAATAAACTAATAGGAAATAACAATCCTAATAGCATTAGGATTCCTAAGAAAAATAAACTAAAAAGCAAATAACAGTCCTATCAGCATTAGGACTCCTAACAGATTCTTCAAATCTGAATCAAACTAAGTTGTTGACCACTAGAATTCTGTACAGCAGCAGAATTCTCTCTTTTCTTGTCAAACCCTGGGAATGGGCCAAGAGGCGCTGTAGTGGACGGTGCTTTGTGAGTCGCCAAGTGGTGTCCACCCGCGGCCAAGGGCGTCTACCCATTTGTCGAAATCCAGCAGCAGCAGCCACCAGAGCCACATCATCCTCTCGACGATCAGTGAGGGGGTCGGGGTCCGTGGGTACTGCCCCTTCCCTCCAGCGGCCATCCGCCCAGAGGACAGGGGTGAATCCCGACGCAGCAAGGTGACCGCTGGTGAGGTGTCAGCTGGCGAACATCCAGGTGGAGAAAGGGTGTCGCCCTGCGCTGTAAGCTGGCGTCGGTAGCATTGAATCACCGGGCCAGCACCAGAGCAGCCGTGGCCCTGGTCAGTATTAGGGGGGGTGTTCCCGCCAGACTTCGGCGTAGGTGGATGGGGCGAAGGCCGGCGAACAAGGTTGACAGAGTGGGGGGGGGGGAAGACGGGGGGTGGAGGCAGAGAAAGGAGGGGGGGGAGGAGATAGGCTGAAGGGGAGGTTGGGATGGAGGTGGCGACAAGGATGAGCTGGAGGTGGCAGAGGAAAGGTGTCGTCGACGGGTCACCGGAAGGGTGCTGGAGCAGGGAGAGAGGCGGGTCGCAAGGCCAGCAGGGCATGTGTTACTGTAGCATGGGTGAGATTGGAGCGGAAGCGGTGGGGTTGGGTTCGGCGGAGGCGGGTGTCTGGCTGGGAACAGGTGCGGGTAATAGTTCGAGGTGTGGTTATGGGTGGTGGCGACAAGTGGTGTGGGCTTGGGTTCGGCTGATGAGTCTGGATCGGGTTCGGTGGAGGTGAGTTGTATGTATGGGTTGGATTTTGAATTTTAGTAGAGAGCGGAGTGTGGACACGTGACCCGCCCGCACGTGCCAAGGACATGTGACCAGCCTGCCTGGCCACTGCAGAGACCGCCAACAGCTGGGTATCATGGTAATTTAAGGGGCATCATGATATTATTTTTCACTCAAGCTATACAATATCCCTTTTATTTTCTAAAACACGAAATTCCATTGCGCTTATAATTTAAGGTCATGATGATAAATTTATAGTCAATGTGTTTGGATCATTATGATAATACGAACCAATTCAACTTTGTTTTCTTTTGTAGTGAGAGATGTCTTGTTCAGAAAATTGTTTACCATGTTTACTTTCTTATTCCGGAGTGGGAATTTTGGTAGTTGCCCCACACCTTTTTCCTTTTCTTGTTCTCTCTGTAGAGCATGCACTTCTCCAATCCAAATCTTATGGTAATATACACGGATGATGCACTTGTACAATTTGGATGTCATCCTTTTGCTTCTCAAAAAAGAAACTGTGTTTTTGAAAAAAGAACATTGTCATTTTTTGCTGCCAAATCAATTCAATTATCCAGAGGTTTGGCAGCGGGTCCAGCGAATTGCAGTTGATCCGAAGACAACAGAATTCCTTTTGGAGTTTCTTTTTGAGGGGACTTCCTTTTGGAGCATGTGCACTAGTGGCACACAGAGATCAGTTGTGGATAGCCATGGCTAGTGTTTCTAGCGGTTACCTAGGCCATTTGACTGCAACATAACCATGATCTGTGAGAAAAAAGCATCATATCGAGAATATTGTACATGATATCTCCTTTTAGATTCATGAGTGGGGATAAGGATAACATCTTTTTGATGGTTCTTTCTTCTACTTGTGTAATTTTCTGGGTCTTTCAGGGCCTTTTTCCTCCATTCTTACAGATGTAAATTTAATGGTCTTACATGTCTCATACAAACGGATAATTGTCAAAACTTTTCCATCATAAAAAGATACCATTCAATTATGATTTATTTTAATTGAGGTCTCCATCTGTGCTCAAGTGAGCTAATTTTGGGGTTAGTGTTTCCTTTTTGAAAGCAGAAAGTATGTCTACCGAGTTTGGATAGCCAATTTGTGAGATTTACAAATGCGAAAACCAAAAAAAGCTTAACCTCAAAATCTACGTGTCACCCAACTTCCCATTCAGTCAACAAAAAAGTGAGGTGGTGTAAAATTTTCTCAGTCTAACACCTCTTGCGTACTTCCTAATGAAGTTTGATAAATTATTTTGCTCATATCATTTCAATATGTTTTTTTAGTTTTAAATTTAAATTGCCTCCTGTTTCTCGTTTGAACTCACATCACTTGCATTTCTTGTGTTCTGCCCGCCTTCATTCTAATTTGCTTAGTTGATTCATATGCAAATTTGTTACCCTGGGACATTCTGATTCTCTGCACCCTTGTGCCTTGTGAGTACTTGTATTGTTAATCTCGATTACTATGCCCAAGGCTTGTGATTCTTTTTTATTCTGGACTTCTTTATCTTTATCTTTATCTTTTTCTTTGCACGCGTGTAAATTTTTTTTTTGAAAATGAACTTGTAATATTTATGATCTATGTATTGTGAGCATGCCTAGTATCCATATGTACTTTTATATATTAGCTTTATTGGATGTCTATCTTCATGTCTACATTTTTCTTTGTCATGTTCATGTATTGACTTCCCTCAATTTTTTTTATTCCCTAAAAAAAATGTTCATGTATTGACATGCACTTTGCTGTATCTTCCTGCCTTCTTTGTTCTTGCTTAATATTTTATTAATTGATTGTCTGCATTGCATTAGCTATTGGAAGAAGGTGATGAAGGAAGAGAACGTTCTAACTTGAGGTCAAAACTTGAAATTCCCATACAGGTAAATTGTAGTTGCATTTTCTTATTGGTTTTGCACTTGGATACTTGCCTGTCCCATTGTTCCCTTTTTATGGTTCACCATATGTTTTTGAGAGGATTTAAGGTTCATTATTGAATTCAATATATTCTTTCTTTGTAGCCACTTCTATTTTCTTTTATGAAATCTTTTATTTGTATTGCTTTATGGTTTACCCATTACATGCAGTTCTTAGTAAATAATAAATTTTGCTATCCTAACCATATTGAGGACTCGTTTGATGTCATAGTTGACATTTATTTATAATTTACAGCCATCAATAATGTTTTCTTGTTTCTGAAAAGAAACGTTTTCCTGTGTGACAAAGCACATAATATCCATGCATTCGTATCTTTTTTTTTCTGAGAAAACAAAGGATGACTGCCAGTTATGCAACCACCCAACTTTTTTTTAATATCCAGGCATTCTTCTTCTTCCTTTTTTTTTTGGAGGGGGGCGGGGGGACCAGACATTCTTATTTATGCTACATATTTTTATGACTTTATGACTATTCTTCAAACAAAGGATGACACCTTCTTAACTCTTAGCCATTTCCCTTTCAAAGAAAAATGGAAAACTAGCGATTTTCTGATTTATCAGTATGATGTTAAGTGTACCGTATTATCAATAGGAATCTTTGTTATAGGAAATGATGACTATGCTCTTCTGGTAATAATCCATTTTTATTAAGGCTCAATTGGAAAATTCTGTGTTACCAAATGCATTCTGTTTTCTATTAATTTTTATTTTTTGTGCCCAAATTTTCTCATTCAGTTCTCTTTTGAACACTTCATTTTTTTTTGCAGGCTGTTCTTAATTTGCAGGCTCCAGTGGAGCACACGAAGGAAATTAGTGATTACAAAAATCTGATAAAGACTTTGGTCATGGGTATGGCTATGTTGCACTAAAACTGCGTTTATCCATGTCTAGTTTCTTTTTTGAGAAGGCATGTCTAGTTTCTTTCAGTATCTATAACACAGAGAGGTGTTTATTGCGATCATTTTAGTATTAGCAGTTTGGACCTTATTTATTTTGTAAGTAAAAAATCTTAACATAAATTGAAATATAGTTTATTGGATAAAATGCAATTAAGTAAAGTTTCACCTTGCATTCTTTCTTATTTGATAAGTTATTAGAAGATCAATATATAATATTATGTAATCTGATATTTTTCAATACTTTTAAATTTGATATATACATGTCTTTAAATTTAAAAAAATATAGAATTTTATGTGTCGTGTTACGACCCCATGTTTTACATGTTTACCCATCCCATCCGTGTCAAATCCCATTTACGATTTTGACAACATTGATCAGGATCTTAAAGCTTGCAAGATAAGCTGATGTTTTTTTCTCTATTATGTTTTCTACATTTATTTTTTATTTCCTTTGGGGAGCATGGTTAATGATGGTTGTTAATAAATGATAAGCAATGGGAACATGATTGGTGGTAATAGTTAATTGTTGCTAGACAATCTAAATAGTTATACAATGAGTTTGGATTGGAGCAATGTCGATGCCTGTGGAGTGTAAGTCATTCTGGACCTAGTATTAAGTTGTCACATTTTCTGTTCCTCTATGACAAGATCATTTGCTTTGCTCCTTTGTATGAGTAGCGAAAGTGGTTTCCTATTTCCCGAAAAGCAAATAATTAAATGATGTGCTGATGGTTTTGTTTCCTGCCCTCTTAATGTGCTTGGTGTAGTTATCTGCATTTCTATGTGCCAAACTTCGATTTCTATCACTTTGTTGTCTTAGTTTATCATTGTATCTTTGATTTTGCATTTTTTGAAACTTTTCTTTTAATGCTTGGATAATTAGCATGATGGGTAGTTTTCTAACTCCATGGGTAAAAATAACGATTTGTACATAGTGGAAAGTAGCAAAAAAATGAATTATTCTTAATCGTTTACAAGTGCACAACCCAAATCCCTTAGAAGTCGTGTCCCATGCTTTAAAATTGGCCAAACTGTGGGCTGGTGATTAGAGTGATGTGGTTGGATTATCTTTTGTAGATATTCTTTTGATGTAACCATATAAACTGTTATTAACTTGACAGACATCCTTATTCCTCTGAAAAAATCCTTTAAAAGTGCATTAGGATGATGTACAAATGTACAATGATATCAACATAGTACTGCAGCCACATGGTGGCAAAGCCCAAAGATAGACCAATAGCACAGCACATGGGTGTCTATATCTGTACGTGATGTTGCTGGAAACCTTTAGCTCCAGAAAGCATTCTTTGAGCATGTGGTTATCCTAATGCTGTCAGCCTCTTTCCTATCAGCCGCTGCTGCTGAACACGACATATTTGAAACTTGAATGATCACAACCGAGTTTAATAGCATCCGGATGTCACCCAATTTTAGTGGTCATTGTCTCTTCCGTGAAAAAAAAACATTAATGCTAATCATTATACAAATGCATGACAATTCGGATGAGTTGTCACAGATCGCCACTGATCTTACTGTAAGGACAATGGTTTAACATGTGTCATTCTCTCAGTTCGAAATGTATTGACATGTCAGTCTCCATATAGCACTAGCGATTGACTTCTAAAACCTATAGTTTCCTGTGCTATTTTAGTCGTATATATTAGCTAAAGGGGAAGTCCGGATAAAGGAGGAGGGTTGTGTTAGGCCCCGACAGCCAGCGTAAAACCCTGTCGAATCTCATGAACATGGATCAACGAAATGACGTCGTATGATCCATGTAGCCGACCCCATCTAGTGGGATAAGGCTTTGTTGTTGTTGTTGTATATTAGCTAAAGGGGAAATGGGAAGTCTCACAGATTCATTCTGACCTTACTGTAGGGGTAATGGTTTAGCGTGACATTTTTTCAGTTAAATCATGATAGTCAGTCCCAATATAGCACTTAGTGACTTTCTAAAATCTATAGCTTTTGCTGCTCTTTTGGTTGTATATATTAGTTAAAGGTGAAGTGTGGTCCAAAAGAAGACAACTTTGTTGATAAAGCAGAAGAAACAAGCTTAGTAAATTGAAAAATGACTGTCTTGTTTTGAAGTTGTTTTCAGATTAGACGTGAATGAGCTTACATAGATTCATATGATACTGATACACCTTTAAAAAAATGGTACTGATACTCTTTTTTATTGAGATTTAATTAATGTGTAGAATTTATGAATGAAAAACAAAAATATTCTGATTTGTGGATGCATACATAGCTGATGTTACACCAAAAATGCAAATTTCAGGGATGAAGACAATTATTTGGAGTATCACTCATTGTCACATGCCACGCCCACAGGTTTGTTACAGTTTATTAGGTCTGCATGTTTGGGTGATACAAAACTCTTTCATATGTTATTTGGTGTTTTACTGTTTCAGGTTGCAGCATCACCCCATGTCAATCATCAACAGATGCAGGCATCACCATCTAATGTGCCATTTCCATATATGTTCAAAGGAATGAGGGAAGAGGAGGTATTTAATGTCCAAGTTTCTTATATGTTCGTTACAGCTAATCCTTATCGATTTGAGCATGTGACAAAGACATTATTTTGCAGGTATGGGAGGCATCAGGTGTTTTGAAAAGTGGTGTTCATTGCTTAGCTCTGTACAAGGATAAAGAAGAGGAGAGAGAAATGTTGCAACACTTCTCCCAGATTTTAGCTATAATGGAACCTCGTGATCTTATGGACATGTTTTCCTTGTGTCTGCCAGAGCTCTTTGAGTGCATGATAACGAACACCCAATTGCTTCACATATTTTCCAGTCTTTTACAGTCTCCGAAGGTCCTCAGACCCTTTACAGATGTCCTTATTAATTTTTTAGTCAGCAGTAAACTTGAAGCTCTAAAAGATCCAGAATCTCGTGCAGCAAAACTTGTTTTGCAACTCTTTAGGTTTTTATTTATTGCTGCTGCCAAATCTCCAACAGAGTGTGAACGGATATTGCAACCTCATATACCTGTGATAATGGAAGTATGCATGAAGAATGCCACTGAAGTTGAGAAACCTCTGGGTTACATGCACCTTCTTCGCTATATGTTCCGATCAATGGCTGGTGCAAAATTTGATTCTCTTCTTCGGGATCTTATCCCCTCACTTCAACCTTGTTTAAATATGTTGCTATCTGTCCTCGAAGGGCCCACTGGAGAGGATATGAGGGATCTTATTCTGGAGCTCTGCTTAACTTTACCTGCACGCCTAAGTTCCTTGCTTCCACACATTCCCCGTCTTATGAAACCTTTAGTCCTTGCGTTGAAAGGAAGCGATGACCTTGTAAGTTTAGGTCTTAGGACACTTGAATTTTGGATTGACAGTTTGAATCCTGATTTTCTGGAACCCAGTATGGCTAATGTCATGTCTGAGGTTATACTTGCTTTATGGTCTCACTTGAGGCCTCTCCCTTATGCATGGGGTACAAAAGCTTTACAACTCCTTGGTAAACTTGGTGGTAGAAACAGGCGCTTTCTCAAAGAACCTCTCATGCTTGAGTGCAAAGAGAACCCTGAGCATGGACTTCGGGTTATACTGACATTTGAGCCATCTACACCTTTTTTAGTGCCACTAGATCGGTTCATATACCTCGCTATTGCTGCAGTTGTGCAAAATAATGGTGCCATGGATTCCTTTTACCGAAAGCAAGCTCTTAGGTTCCTTCAAGTGTGTTTGACATCACTCCTGAATTTGCGTGGAAACGTAACTGGTGAAGGTGTTACTCCTGGCATTCTTGGGACATTATTGGTTTCCTCTGTTGATCCTTCTAGACGTCGAACGGAAATGTCAGACATAAAGGTAACTTCTAAATTTCGTGTTCCATTGTATTGGCAAACTTTCTCTTGTTAGTTATGTTAGTTGTACTTTTAGTATCTACAGCTTGATTTTGTTATCCTTTTTCCTTATCTTTTCCACATTGTTTGAAATTAGATCACTTGATTGTATATTGGCCTCCTTTACCTTTTCTCCATTGTTCTTTAAAGTGAAACCATGCAGTTTTAAAATTAAATCACTTGATTGCATACTGGTCTACTTTTCCTTTTCCTCTCCATTGTTCTTTAATGTGAAACCATGCAGCTGAGTGATGTTAGGTCTATTCCACCCATTTATAATGGTGTAAGTGATTTGTTTTAACTCCAACTTCTTATTTTGCTCCTCTAAAAAAAAAAACTTCTTATTTTGCTTGTGGTGATTGTTTTGAGTGAACTGGCTTCTCTCATGCTTCTGAACAATATTGATGGATAGTTGGGTCTATTCTGCCCATTTATAAAACATTATAATAATTTTGATGTTGGGTCTATTCCACCCATTTATAATGCTTTATATCTATTGTCTCCTTTGATGGATTAGTTTTTTAGCATTTTGTATATTTCTGTGTTGTACCTTTTGTTTTATCATATGGAGATTCTTGTTGTAATCGTGATTTTCTAATTGAACAATATGCCAACTTCTTAACAGGCTGATCTGGGTGTGAAGACAAAGACTCAGCTCATGGCAGAGAAATCTATTTTCAAGAGTCTTCTTATGACCATTATTTCTGCAAGTGCAGATCCTGGGCTTCAAGACGAAAAAGATGATTTTGTTGTTAATGTCTCTCGTCATTTTGCAATGCTTTTCCATGTTGAGTCTGCGTCATACAGTTCAATGGGCCAACATGCTGGAGCCATGGTTGCATCAAGTGGTAGCACAAGTTCTAGGTCAAAATGCAATATGTCCAATCTCAAAGAATTGGATCCTCTTATCTTTCTAGATGCATTAGTAGAGGTGCTTGCAAGTGAAAATCGGTTGCATGCTAAGGCTGCTCTTAATGCTTTGAATATCTTCGCTGAAACACTTCTGTTTCTTGCACGAACAAAACAGTCCGGTGCATTAAGTTCAAGGGGCGGGCCTGGTACACCAATGACGGTTTCCAGTCCATCATTGAATCCTGTGTATTCACCACCCCCAAGTGCCAGAGTACCCGTATTCGAACAACTTATACCTCGATTGTTGCATTGTTGTTATGGAAGTACATGGCAAACTCAGATGGGAGGTGTGTCGGGAATTGGGGCCTTAGTTGGCAAAGTGTCTGTTGAGACTTTGTGCATTTTCCAAGTGAGAATTGTGCGCGGTCTTATTTATGTTCTCAAAAGGTTACCAGTACATGCTAATAAGGAGCAGGATGAGACAAGTCAGGTCCTCACACAGGTTCTTCGTGTGGTAAACAATGTTGATGAGGCAAATAGTGATAGTCGGCGCCTGAGTTTCCAGGGTGTCATTGAATTTCTTGCTTTAGAACTCTTCAATCCAAATGCTTCTATTGTAGTAAGAAAGAACGTTCAATCTTGCCTTGCACTTTTAGCTAGCAGGACTGGTAGTGAAGTCTCTGAGCTACTTGAACCTCTTTATCAACCTATGCTTCAGCCTCTCATCATGAGGCCACTACGTTCGAAGAATGTTGAACAACAAGTAAGGGCTTTTATTCTTTGGAGTGCCATTTTTTATCCTTATGTTGTTTCCAAACTTGATAGTCATTTCCCTCTACAGGTTGGAACCGTATCAGCTTTAAACTTTTGTCTTTCTTTAAGGCCTCCTCTTCTTAAGTTGACACCAGAGCTCATCAACTTTTTGCAAGAAGCATTACAAATTGCTGAGGCTGATGAAACTGTGTGGGTTACAAAATTAATGAACCCCAAGTTGGTAGCAACATTTAACAAACTTCGCACTGCGTGCATTGAGTTGCTTTGTACCGCAATGGCATGGGCTGATTTCAAAACACCAACTCATACTGATCTTCGAGCTAAGATCATATCAATGTTTTTTAAGTCTTTGACTTGTCGGACTCCTGAGATTGTGGCTGTTGCAAAAGAAGGCCTCCGTCAGGTGTCATATGGAACCTTTTTACTTATGCTGTTGAGTTTGCTTTGCACGTATTTTGTGTGTAATGAAATTGCTAATCTACTAGTAAATTATTCTGAGACTGTTTGTTCAAAATTTTTCTTCAGGTGATTCAGCAACAAAGGATGCCAAAGGAACTGCTGCAAAGTAGTCTGAGGCCTATCTTGGTTAATTTGGCACATACAAAAAGCCTTACCATGCCATTACTACAAGGATTAGCACGTCTTCTTGAACTTCTATCTAATTGGTTTAATGTTGCTTTGGGTGCTAAGCTGTTGGAACACTTGAAAAAATGGCTGGAACCTGAAAAACTCGCTCAAAGTCAGAAGTCGTGGAAGGCTGGAGACGAACCCAAGGTTGCAGCAGGTATTATTATTATATATCACTTATTATGTTCTTTTTTTCCTTGGCTTGTTTCTGCTTAATAATTCATCTTCTTTCATCACAGCCATGATTGAGCTTTTCCATCTTCTTCCTCCGGCGGCTGGGAAATTCTTAGATGAACTTGTAACCATAATTATTGATCTGGAAGGAGCTCTTCCACAAGGACAGTTTTATAGTGAAATTAATAGTCCTTATCGCCTTCCACTTACAAAGTTCTTAAACCGTTATGCAACAGACGCTGTAGATTATTTTCTGGCTCGTTTAGGCCATGCAAAATATTTCAGAAGGTAAGCTTTAATGCTTTAATTACAAGAAGTCTCTTTAAGAAATATTTATTTTACTAACTTCTTATTTCAGGTTTATGTATATTATTTGCTCTGATGCTGGACAGCCTCTTAGAGAAGAACTTGCTAAGTCACCTCAAAAAATACTCGCAAATGCTTTTCCACAGTTTTCCATTTCTGGGGGGTCCGTCACACAATCTTCTTCCTCTGTGAAAGAAGAAATTGTCATGTCAGATACTTTCACTAGTCTGTCGTCTAGTAACTTCTCGTCATCAGACAGCTATTTCCATGGCCTGGAACTTGTTTCCACTTTAGTAAAATTAATGCCTGAGTGGTTACATGGCAACCGTGTAGTATTTGATACGTTATTACTTGTTTGGAAATCGCCAGAAAGGATTGCACGGTTGCAAAATGAACAGGAATTGAACTTACTGCAGGTAAGTTTTTGAACTTAATTAGCTATTTGTATTGGCTGATTAAGATCTAATGAAAAACACAATTATTGTTTTAATTGCTCGCTTAGGGAAACTCTTATTAGAATCTTCTTTCGGGTTTGTTGCGTCAAAGATATCATTGTTTTTGTTTGACTCAGTTGGCTTCTTTAAACTGTGTAGGTGAAGGAAAGTAAACGTTTGGTAAAATGTTTCCTCAATTATCTGAGGCATGATAAAACTGAAGTCAGTGCCCTCTTTGATATGCTGTCAATTTTCTTATTCCACAGCCGTATTGATTACACTTTTCTAAAGGAGTTCTATATTATTGAGGTAATATGAGAAGTCATCTTCTGATCCTATACTTCTTGGTTATACATGTGCTACACATACCCCTGATGATGCTTGCTGTTGCGAACTCAATATAGGTTGCTGAAGGATATGCCCCAAGTTTAAAGAAAGCTATACTCGTATGCTTCTTGAATATATTCCAAACAAAGCAATTTGGGAAGGATCACTTGGTCATTGCCATGCAGATTATCATCCTTCCAATGCTAGCTCACTCTTTTCAGAATGGTCAAAATTGGGAGGTTATTGATTCTTCCATAATTAAGACAATTGTCGACAAGCTTCTTGATCCCCCAGAAGAGGTTAGGTTGTGTTTGAATGAATTTGAAAGTCCTTCCATTTTGCTATTCGTTTTGCTACTTCGGAACCTCTGTGTTCCTGTGAAGATTGACATTTGCTTTCATATTCCAGGTCAGTGCTGAGTATGATGAACCATTAAGGATAGAACTTCTACAGCTTGCTACATTACTCTTGAAATATCTTCAGAATGATCTTGTTCATCACCGCAAAGAGCTCATTAAGTTTGGATGGAACCATTTAAAGCGTGAAGATAATTCTAGCAAACAGTGGGCATTTGTCAACGTGTGTCACTTCTTAGAAGCGTACCAAGCTCCTGAAAAGATTATTCTTCAGGTATTCTTGAAACCTATGCACATAGAAGCATTTTCACTTTGCGTATGCAAGGTATCCAAATGACAATATTACTACATGATGTGATTTGGGTGTGGGTATGATATACACACTTTGTTTGGCTGAATGCATTTGGATCTTAGTTGGTGTCATTGCCTTAATCAGTTGCTAATGTGTTTTAGGTTAATGTTTGTGTTGTTGAGGTCAATGATCTGATGAACAAGGAGGACAATATATAGAGAGAACACATAGATTCTTCAACATCAGTCGGTTCGGACCTCCACTTAGTTTCACAGAATAAGTAGAAAAACAAAGGAGGCATAGAGTTGTAGATTTTATGTCCTGTATAATAAGCAAGGGATTTGGATAGAGTTATGTGGATGCCATATATTTTGTATTGTATGTGAAGCCAATTTGCAAAAGATTCACTTTTCCGTAGATTTTTCTTTAGCTCTTTGGTTGGGACGAGTGTGGAGTCGTGTGGTTACTTTTACTAATATATATGTACAATGCTTTTGGAGTGCTTCCATGATGCTAGATTATTTATTGGAAATACATATGAAGACATTCTTTCAATTTAATATACTTTTTTTTAAAGGTTCAATTTAATAGACTTCAAAGTGATTAGTACAAGTTTTTCTATAATTCATCTTGTGATATCTTGTACAAGTATGCAGAATCTGGACACTATTTTCTATCAGTGTGCAGAATCAGAACCAGTGTGCTGTTATAATATTGAAGAGTCTAACACCCATAATTGACTTGTTGAAAGTCCATGTTTCATAGCCTTAGAGGATGTGGGAAAACAACTGTGTTTACCGCTTTCTGGTTTACACTGTTGTCAAGATCACAATTCAACTTGAATTATTGAAATGATTCTAGGATCTTGCCAAAGGATTTCACTGCCCATGTTTCCTCGATCCAATTTTTCCTTTTACCTGCTATTACTGTTCTCTTAGATTGCTGCCGCTGCTCTGATCATTTCACTGTTCCTTCTCTCCTCTCTCCCGTCGCTCTCTCTTGGATCCTCTTCAACGAGCGATCAGGGGAGGGAGACCACCTGCACATAAGGATATGTCCCTCTGCACATGAAGATGGGCTTCCATGCAGAGGGGAGGCATCTGTGGAGCTCTTGTCCGCAAGGATGGACAATGTCCCATCGTTGGCAGGGGGAGTCGGTATTGGATTCCCCACCGTCCGGAGCATGGGCAAGAGGCATTACGGGCTCCCTTGCCCATTTATTTTCTGTTGTTTCAAGTTTTACATATAGGCTATGCTGCACTTGCATTGTCCACTCACATTCAGTATGTGTTATGTCTAGATTAACTTATAAATTTGAGATTGTCTTTGATTAGTAGTTTTATATTTATCTTTATTTCTTTAATGTTTTTGTTTAAAAAGTCTCCATATGATTTTTGCTGTAATTTACAGTTGTTTATGTCTACTTTTATATTTGAGGCTTGTACATGAACTTGGTTTTTTAGATCCCTAATGTTCGGGTTGATTTAAACTATGCCATGTTACCATAGTGCTTCGTTCTCTTAGATAGCAGTAGCTGAATGTCACACTTTTTCTGCCAACCTTGCATAGTATCCAATAAATATGTTGTTATTTTATTATTATTTAGATGGAATAAATAACTCCGCCTATGTTTTATAGCCGGTCCCAAGCCCGGATAAAGGAGGAGGGTTGTGTTAGGCTCCGACAGCCAGCGTAAAACCCTGTCGAATCTTATGAACATGGATCAACGAATGACGTCGTATGATCCATGTAGCCGACCCCACCTAGTGGGATAAGGCTTTGTTGTTGTTGTTTCAAGTTTTACATATGCTTTAGCTGTTTTATTTTGTATTTATGATTAAATAAGTCTATCCATTTTGTACATTTATTTCTTTACCTCTGTGTCTTTTATCCATGTCTGTATCATATATTCACACGCTTGAACAAAACAATTAACCTCTGTCCATATTATAGAGCTATTAATAAGAGTATGGTATTAATTTAACTCTGTTTCCCCCACTCCACACTTCTGCTTTTCCTCACATTTACATCTTCCAGTCTTACACGTTTGTACACGGATGACTATCCTTCCATAGGCATCCTTTTAACCCTTGAAATAGAAAACAGAGTATGATACTTTAGATGATGTTGCTGAAAAGTTTTACTGCACAGTTTCAAATGTTGATAGAATGCAGTTATTTCTCGTGTTCCTTCTTCTGAAAAGTACTAGAACAATTTTTATTCATTGTTTTGTTTAATTGGTGTCTATCTGCGGATTGTTTTCAGATGGATCAGATCAACCATCTCTTTATGTCTAGTATATCCATTCTCATGATCGTCAGGTTAGGTTTGACTGAATTGTCTTCTTGGTACAGGTTTTTATTGCTTTGTTGAGAACTTGTCAACCTGAAAACAAGTTACTTGTTAAGCAGGCGCTTGACATTCTTATGCCTGCTCTCCCTCGTAGACTACCTCCTGGTGAAAGTCGTATGCCTATATGGATTCGTTATACTAAGAAAATTCTTGTTGAAGAAGGACATTCAATACCAAATATGATTCACATTTTCCAGCTTATTGTACGACATTCAGATCTCTTTTATAGTTGCAGAGCACAATTTGTTCCTCAAATGGTAAACTCTTTAAGTCGGTTAGGCTTGCCATATAACACAACTACTGAAAATAGGCGTCTCGCCATTGAACTTGCTGGTTTAGTTGTTGCCTGGGAGAAACAGAGGCAGAATGAAATGAAGGTTGTGCCTGATCCAGAGGGCCATACTCAGATGCCTGATGTGTTTAATGCTGGTTCTATTAGTGCTGATGCAAAACGCCCTTCAGATGTGTCCGCATTTCCTGAAGACATTGCTAAAAGGGTGAAGGTTGAACCAGGGTTGCAATCTCTTTGTGTTATGTCACCCAGCGGGTCATCCTTACCCAATATAGAAACTCCTGGATCTGCTGGTCAACCTGATGAAGAGTACAAACCTAATGCTGCTATGGAGGAGATGATTATCACTTTCCTTATTAGGGTGAGCAAAACACTGGATTCTCCTTCTTTTCCTTCTTTTTCAGATATACTGAAGCACCACTTGCTAATTTCCCTCTCCTTTCTAACACCAAAGTAGAAAGCCGCTTGCTATTTTCATTGGGGGTTTGAAGACTGACTTCTTGCATCTTTAGACAAGGATTTATGCAACAACTTGTCTGATTATTTTTTCTCAAAGGCGTTCTTGATGCTTTCGTCAAAATGCTGGTTGTCATCCTGGTGTTTTTTTTATATTGAACTGTATAATTTTAGACTTCGAACTTTAACTGGATATCTTATTTTTGCTGTAAGTTTAGTAGCTTAGATATATTAATAACATGCTTGCAATCCTTTTCTTGCAATCCAAATGTATTGATATGAGGAAAAGTAAAACAAAAGTATGGAAATGGGGATGAGGTAAAAGGTATGACTCACCCACTCTGCAATGAGAACATGCACAATGTATGCTAATCTCTCCAGAACATTTCTCTCCACCAAACATCTATAGACTGGGAGTCAGCCCTGATGCATATCCAGAGCTCTCTCAATGCTACATCTAAGTGTGAAGTGTGGGATCCCGCCATTAGGAGGATGACATGACATGATTGCATTCCTGGCATACGAAGATGTGTGGTTTCTTTGTATATTATGTGCACCCTGCACCAAGTTTTGACATAAATGCTGCCTATGAGAATTTTTTGATGCATTTATTTGTCTAATCTTCAAGATTTTTAGCTCTATCCTTTATTTGCCTCGTATCTTCACCGACTTCCCCATCATGTGATTTTTTGATGAAAATTTTCGAAGAGACTGTATTCCTTTAAAAAAAAATTGAATAAAAACTACTTTTCTTTGGACATCTTCTCATAGTAAATCTATAATTTTATTGTCTGCTTTTTTTCTCACAAGCACATGCGCATGAAAAATTTGGCCATGAACTGAATGGTTACATTGTTGAACTAATTAAGAATTATCTCCATTGTCCCTCTTCTTGTTTATTGTTCTGAATTTATGCCTTATTTTGTATCTGCTCTATCCTTTTTCCTGCCGTTTTTGGATACTCATGATTTTATGGTATCTTTCAGTTTTTAGCAGACCATGATAAAAACTGCCATGATAGTGTCCTTTGTAAACAAATCGATGTTCATGCTAGCCATTGTAATCTATGATTATTTTATTTGAGAACTCATTTGGACTTCTTCTCTCTAAACATTCTCTTTGTTATCCAGTTCAGCTGAACATGGAACCACTTCATTTTACCAATGAACTGTGTTGTGCATGCCTAATTTGAGTTTCTGCTGATAACAGACCTATAACCTCTGAAATCCTTTTCCTTTTAATTAGTTGAAGAAACCTATCATTTCTGATTTTCATGCAGGTTGCCTTGGTAATAGAACCTAAAGATAAGGATTCTAGCTCTATGTATAAGCAAGCCTTGGAGCTACTTACACAAGCCCTAGAGGTCTGGCCGAATGCAAATGTGAAGTTCAACTATTTGGAGAAGTTACTCGGAAATCTTTCACCATCTCAATCAAAAGACCCGGCAACTGCTATTGCCCAAGGTCTTGATGTCATGAATAAAGTGTTAGAGAAGCAGCCTCGCTTATTCATCCGTAACAACATAAATCATATATCTCAAGTAGGTCACAGTTTATCTTGTCTACTTTAATTAAATACCGAGCATTTGTTTATATCAACTATTGTTCTTACAGGTACTTGAGCCGTGCTTTAGCAACAAAACATTGGACGTTGGAAGGTCACTCTGCTCATTACTAAATATGGTATTCAGTGCTTTTCCTCTGGAAGTTTCTAGTACTCCACAAGATGTGAAGATGTTGTATCAACGAGTTGCAGATTATGTGCAGAAACATCTATCTGCGGTGACAGCATCTCAGATATCTCTTGAAGCTAGTAATGTGAATTCAATTACATTTGCTTTATTGGTTGTTAAAACCCTGACAGAAGTGCAGAAGAATTTTATTGATCCATTCCTTGTTTTGCTGCTTCGTGTCCTTCAACGGTTAGCACGAGATATGGGGACATCTGCGGGTTCTAATACTAGACAAGTATGACAAATTCTAAGTCTGACATGTTTATTTTCAAATTACTTTGCATGCTATTTATCCCTAATATGTATCTATTAAAATAGGATTCCATATTTTTTTTCGTTGGAACCATATTCTCATACAGTATAATTAGTAAGAGTTGAAGAAAAGAAAAGGGTGGATTATCCTTTAAATAAAATAAAGGCTAGATTAAGTGATGGAAATGCCTTATTAATACTATAAAAGATCGTCTGCCTATTAATCTATTGTAAAAACTAAAAACCTTATTATTACTATACAAATAGGAGTAAAAGATCTTCTGCCTATCAGAATTTAGGTGCCATCTTCTGGTAAGTTTATTATTATCCATTTGATTATGATTGGAAATATTCTGTGTCAAGCTTGTAGGTTTCTCATTCAGCTATAGACTCAAGTCAAGCTAGTTACTTCACTACAATGATTTTTCAGAAGGATATTTAGCTAACATCCATATTTCCAATTCAAACCCTTTACTTACCATATGAACTTTCCTATCTTTTCCTCTCATAAAAAATCTTTCCTACGACATCACTATTCAATTTGTATCATTAACCGCATATTAAGAAGGAATAGTAACATTATTTCCAAGTTAATGATAAGTAACACCAACATTGTTTTATGAGGCAATGATGTTGCTTCACTATATATATCATACAATACTGTTGATTCTGTGCCGTTTTTGAAGTTTTTTGCTCATTACACTTACTGAAAGTAATTCATGTTTAGGGGCAGAGGGTAGATACGGATCAGTCAGTCAGGGCAAACGGTGATTCAGGTTCTGTCATTTCTAACATGAAGTGTGTGCTTAAACTTATTAGTGAAAGGGTGATGCACTCCCCAGACTGTAAGAGAGTAATTGCACAAATACTCTATGCTCTCCTTTCTGAGAAGGGTACTGACTCCAGTGTGCTTTTATGCATACTTGACACTGTGAAAGCATGGATTCAGGACGAAAATAAGCAGGCTTCATCTGGTTCTTCAACTACTGCTTTATCGCACAAGGAAATAGTGTCCTATTTGCAGAGGCTTTCTTTGGTAGATAGGAAAAACTTCCTCCCTGAAGCACTGAATGAATGGGATGAGAAATATTTACAACTTCTTTATGGACTTTGTGCGGATTCGAACAAGTAATTGTGTAGTGTTTTGCAGTTTGATGGTTTCTTTTGTTTTATGTTTCCACTCTAATAATTTTTATATTCAGCAGATATCCGTTAGCTCTTCGCCAGGAGGTCTTCCAGAAGATAGAAAGGCAGTATATGCTTGGTCTCAGGGCCAAAGATCCAGCAGTTCGGCAGCGTTTTTTCATGCTTTACCATGAATCTCTTGGGAAAACACTCTTTGCAAGACTTCAATTTATCATCCAATTTCAAGATTGGGAAGCTGTAAGTGATGTCTTCTGGCTGAAACAAGGTCTTGATCTCTTGTTGGCTATCTTAGTTGAGAATGAACCAATCACGCTTGCTCCGAATTCTGCACGTGTGCCACCACTTATGGCAGTTGGGGCTTTTCCTGAGCATCCTGCTGTCCAACAGTCAGCACCTGATGCAACAGAATGCGTTGATGGGGGTTCTATGTCCTTTGACTCTCTTATGTCTAAACATGCACAATTCTTGACAGAGATGGGTAAACTTCAGGTTTGTTCATGTCGTACTGGGTCTCATTTTCTTTAAACTTCTTCTGCCTTTTTTTCCTTACTGTTTCAAAAAATAATGTTCCTTACTGTAGGTGGTAGATATTGTTAATTCTTTGAGGGAAGTGGCTTATGCTGATGCTAATGTTGCATATCACATGTGGGTTTTAGTATTTCCAATTGTTTGGGTTACTTTACATAAAGAAGAGCAAGTTGCACTTGCTAAGCCAATAATTAACCTTCTGTCAAGAGATTACCACAAAAAGCAGCAGAGTAGTAGGCCTAATGTTGTGCAAGCACTTCTTGAAGGCCTTCATTTGAGTCATCCTCAGCCTCGGATGCCAAGTGAGCTCATCAAATATATCGGGAAGACTTATAATGCATGGCATATTTCATTGGCTCTGCTTGAGAGTCATGTCATGCTATTCATGAATGATGCAAAATGTACTGAATCACTAGCGGAGCTTTATAGACATCTCAATGAAGAAGATATGAGGTCTGGACTATGGAAGAGAAGGTCCATTACTGCAGAAACTAGAGCAGGCCTCTCATTAGTCCAGCATGGTTATTGGCAACGAGCACAAAACTTATTTTATCAAGCTATGATCAAGGCAACACAGGGTACATATAACAACAGTGTTGCAAAGGCTGAGATGTGTCTTTGGGAGGAACAATGGCTCCACTGTGCTAGTCAGTTAAGCCAATGGGATGTATTGGCAGATTTTGGCAAGAGTGTAGAAAACTATGAGATTCTTCTTGATTGCTTGTGGAAAGTTCCTGACTGGACATATATGAAGGATAATGTAATTCCTAAGGCTCAGGTAGAGGAGACGCCAAAATTACACCTAGCACAAGCCTTTTTTGCTCTTCATGATAAGAATGCCAATGGTGCTGGCGAAGCTGAAAATACTATTGCAAAAGGTGTTGAACTTGCGTTGGAGCAGTGGTGGCAGTTGCCTGAATTTTCCGTACAGTCTCGTACGCCTCTTCTACAACAATTCCAGCAATTGGTAGAAGTGCAGGAGTCAACAAGGATACTGCTGGAAATTGCAAATGGGAGCAAGCAACCTTCAGGAAACTCAGGGGGGAATGTGAGCAATTCTTATGGGGATCTCAAGGACATACTTGAGACATGGAGGCTACGAACACCCAATGAATGGGACAGCATGTCTGTTTGGTATGATTTGCTTCAATGGAGAAATGAGATGTATAATGTTGTAATAGAGACATTTAAGGACTATGGTCAAACAAATCCACAGCTTCATCATCTTGGCTACCGTGACAAGGCTTGGAATGTTAATAAGCTTGCTCATATAGCTCGAAAACAAGGACTTCATGATGTCTGTGTGACAATATTAGACAAAATGTACGGACATTCTACAATGGAAGTTCAGGTGATGTGTCTGAAATTAGATTTTTGCATTCCTATATATGGGATTCTGAATTGATCTTAATATAGGTGTTATCATCTTCTGCAGGAGGCATTTGTCAAAATAAGAGAGCAGGCAAAAGCTTACTTAGAAACAAAAGGGGAATTAACCAGTGGCCTTAATTTGGTTAACAACACTAATTTAGAATATTTTCCTGTAAAAAATAAAGCTGAAATATTTCGTCTTAAAGGTGACTTCTTGCTCAAGATGAATGACTGTGAGAATGCTAATATTGCTTATTCTAATGCCATAAGCCTCTACAAGCATTTGCCTAAAGGTTGGATAAGTTGGGGAAACTACTGTGATATGGTATGCGAAATCTTTGCTTTTGACATGTAAATTTTTTTTTAGTATATATATGGCGGTTTGATATCCAGCATTTAATTTTTTGCAGATATATAAAGAGACACATGATGAGACATGGTTAGAATATGCTGTGAGTTGTTTCTTTCAGGGAATCAAGTATGGTGTTTCAAATTCTAGAAGCCATCTTGCTCGAGTCCTTTATTATCTTAGCTTTGATACACCAAACGAACCAGTGGGAAGGACATTGGCCAAGTATTTGGATCAGTTGCCTCATTGGGTTTGGCTTTCTTGGATACCTCAGTTGCTGCTATCCTTGCAAAGAAGTGAAGCACCACATTGCAAGCTAGTTCTTTTAAAAATTGCTCAAGTGTATCCGCAGGTATCTTTTGAAGAATGTTTTTTTTACCTTTTTAGAAAAGAGAATATTATATCTTGTCAAAATATTCTGTAGGCTTTGTATTACTGGCTTCGTACGTATTTGATGGAACGACGTGACGTTGCTAATAAATCTGAGATCGGAAGAAATTTGGCATTAGCACAGCAGCGTATGCAGCATGCTGCCTCAGCAAGTACTGCAACTTCACATGGCTTGGGTGAAGGTAATACAAGAGGCCCAAATCCTGAGAATCAGCTTCATCAAGGCTCTCAACCTGCTGGTGGTGGATCGCATGATGGAAATGCTCAAGGACAAGAAACTGAAAGGCCTGCAACAGAAGGCACTGTTAACAACATTCATGATCAACCGCAACAAAGTTCAGGTGCTGCTGAAGGTGCTCAAGTTCCTTTTAGGCGAAATAGTGGACTTGGTTGGGTAGCAGCTTCTGTTGCTAGTGCTTTTGATGCTGCAAAGGATATAATGGAGACTCTCCGGAACAAGCACCCAAATTTGGCTGGTGAACTTGAGGTCAGAGTTTTCATGTTTCTTGCATCTGTATTTCGTGTCACATATTGCCCTGATTGTGTTTTATTACTCTCAGAATAGAGAGTAAATCTACAAGGTAGTCTCATTTGGTGTTTCAATATTTTCATTGTAATAATTACATCTTTACAATGGTTTCATTTATTGTTTGGTTTTGAAATTGCATCGGCTGATTTGTAGTTTCCATGTTTATTATAATGAATAAGATGGACTATCGATGATTTATAGTAATGCTGCATGGAACAGACTTAGGTATTGAAGCAGGTTCTTATTTCAAATGCTTATTGCTTTCAATATGTATTTTCCTTTTGGCATGGGCAATAGGTAAGTTGGAACCTACGCCTTTTCGGCTGCTTATCAAATTGCCTGAATCTTATTATCTTAAACAAAATCCTGTTGTAACATGAATTGAATGTATCGATAGTTATGTACAAAGCATAAACACAGGTTTTATCAATACTTCTGATGCCATTCTTCCATTGCTGATTGGAATATTATGTTGCCAAGTGCCAACATTTATGTGTACTTAACTCGCTGATTGAATATCCTGATCTCCCCCTTCTGTCTTCATCTTTCTTCAGCCAACATAGTTTGAAGTTGGAATATTTTTGTTATTTCTCCTTAATCAAGTCTTCTGAGTAGTTGTATTAACATATCAAGCTATACTGACACTGATATTTCTGGCTTTCCTCAGGTTCTACTTTCTGAAATCGGTTCAAGATTTGTTACACTTCCAGAAGAGAGACTTCTTGCTGTGGTCAATGCACTTCTTCATCGCTGCTATAAATATCCGACAGCTACTACTGGAGAGGTTCCACAGTCTCTGAAAAAGGAACTATCAGGTGTTTGTAGAGCTTGTTTCTCGCAAGATGCTGTCAACAAACATGTGGAATTCGTACGAGAGTATAAACAGGATTTTGAACGTGATCTTGACCCAGAAAGCACAGCAACTTTCCCTGGTACACTGTCAGAACTAACAGAGAGATTGAAACACTGGAAAAATGTTCTCCAGAGTAACGTTGAAGACAGATTTCCAGCTATCCTAAAACTTGAAGAGGAGAGTAAAGTACTGCGTGATTTCCATGTTGTTGATGTGGAGCTTCCAGGCCAGTATTTCACAGACCAGGTTGGTTTGGTTCCTAATATTAGCATGATTATTCTCCTTGTACCAAGTGTTCTTGGTTTTGATCTTTTTGTATTTCATCTGTTTTTCAAGGCCATATGCACTTTTCTGTTTTGTTCCAGGAAGTTGCTCCGGATCATACAATTAAGTTGGACAGGGTTGGAGCTGATATTCCAATTGTGAGGAGGCATGGTAGTAGTTTCCGTCGCCTGACACTCATTGGCTCTGATGGTTCCCAACGGCATTTTATTGTTCAGACATCTTTAACTCCGAATGCGAGGAGTGATGAACGGATGCTTCAACTATTTCGTGTGCTAAACAAGATGTTTGATAAACACAAAGAATCAAGGCGCCGTAACCTGACTATTAATACCCCAATAATAATACCAGTGTGGTCACAGGTAAACAATGCTATTCTTTCTCATGTTTTAACTATTTCTTTATAATATGTTTGTGCAGTCTTGCATTAAAAGTCGTTCTTCGTATCTCAGGTACGCATGGTAGAGGATGACTTGATGTATAGCACATTTCTTGAGGTGTATGAAATCAACTGTGCACGTCATAATCGGGAAGCGGATACACCCATTACGCTTTTCAAGGAGCAACTCAATCAAGCAATTTCTGGGCAGGTTACAGCTGAAACAGTAGTAGAGTTGCGTCAGCACGCATACAATGAAATAACCAAAAGTGTTGTAAATGACAACATCTTCTCGCAATACATGTACAAGTCACTTCCAAGTGGCAACCATCTATGGGCTTTCAAAAAACAGTTTGCTATCCAGCTTGCACTATCTTGTTTCATCTCGTACATGTTGCAGATTGGTGGCCGGTCTCCTAATAAAATTTTATTTGCTAAAAATACTGGAAAGATATTCCAAACAGATTTCCATCCAGGTAACTCGAGTTACATAAACAATGTGTTAGCTTTACTATATTTTTTCCGGAAAGTGACATGAGAATACTTCTTGTGCAGCGTATGATGCAAATGGAATGATTGAATTTAACGAACCAGTGCCTTTTAGGCTGACGCGAAACATGCAATCTTTCTTCTCTCAGTTTGGAGTGGAAGGCCTCCTTGTATCTGCAATGTGTGCTGCTGCACAGTCTGTTGTCTCACCAAAGGTGTGTTGTTCAGTCATGATATTTTCTGGACCCTTTACTTATGAAGAATTTGACAATTTAAATAGAAAACTTATCGTGTGCTAATTACCTTCAGAAGGTTAAGCAGTTTGTTCCTTCACTACTTGTTCTCTGTACTACTTTTTGAGTTTGAAAGTGGTGTTATAATATTGGTTTACTTGGGTAATCATGATTAATAATAGTTTTTGAGTTATGCATCTTAAGTAAAATTCAAACCTTCTTAGTAAAAAATCACAATTTTTTTTATTTTATTCTTTCAGTTCTCTTTTTGGTAGAAGTAAATGTTCTTTTTGGTTACAAAAAGTAAACGTTTTTAATGTGCAAACCTCCTGAATTTTCCAGCAAAGTCAGCACATATGGTATCATCTTGCTATGTTCTTCCGAGATGAGTTACTATCATGGTCATGGAGGAGACCGCTCGGAATTCCTTCTGCGCCTGTTGCAGCGGGAGGGATCAATCCTTTGGATTTTGAACAGAAAGTGACGACCAATGTGGAGAATGTTATTGCACGAATTAAAGGAATAGCACCTCAGTATTTTCCTGAGGAGGTATGATTCTCAATTTCATAACAATTACATGAACGGCTGAGCCATACTAATGTTGCATTCACCATCGAATCAGTCAACAAGATAAATCTGTGAAATCTCAAAATGTCACCTTACTATGCATTTTCTGCCTTGTACAAATGCGACGCACGTATTTAGTCTTAAAATAAAATGTTTGTTTCTTTTTCAGGATGAGGTTACTACTGAGCCTCCGAAGTCGGTGCAGAGAGGTGTCACGGATCTCGTTGAAGCAGCCTTGGCGCCGAGGAACTTGTGCATGATGGATCCGACCTGGCATCCCTGGTTCTGATTGTGGCTTAAATCCCTGAGATCGCTGAGAAATCGTGGTCCTATTTATACTTTCCTCTCGGTGTGCACGATGACATCGAAGGTCTTCGATCCTTGTGTCCTTCAAGTTAACTGCTCAGCAGAATTCCCTGTACATTTCTTTTTGTACATATGCGGTCCAACAGGTGTAGTTTTTATGTGCATATGTAGGCTGTTGAACATCATGTTATTTAGATTAGGCTTTTCAATAGGACGTACTGAAAATTTTCCCATTTGGGAAGAACTATGTTTTGTTGAATGAAATGCAAAGGTTATTTTTTTTTTCAACTAAACGGGCTCAACAACAAATAAATTGCTTTACTGTAGATCATGCACAACGTGGGTAATCTGAAAATCGTACGAGCACAAGGACAGGCCTGCATTTTCTTTTACATCACTCGTACTGTGACATAAAACAAAGGGTTATTTCCATGACTCTTCTTTGAATTATTACGATTTTCAGGTTTAATTTTAAATTACGAATTTATTATTTTTATCTCTAACTTAGATTTGTTTACTTTAATCTTTTAGTCTACCTCTATTATGTTTTTTGTTACTTTTAATTTTTTTTTCATTTATGAAAAAATTAAATTATCCATCCTTTCATAACACATCAAATAATAAATATAAAAAACAAAAAAAATGATGGAAGGATAATTTAATCTTTTTTATAAATGATAAAAATTTTTATTTATCACTTAGTTCTTTCAATGATTTGTTTTATATTTTTTATTTCATTTTTTTTATGTTCATAAAAAAAATGTAAAAATAATGAAAACCGTAACACAAATTGACGAAAGAATTAAAGTAAAAAAATCGTAATAATTTAGAGATTATAAAAAAATAAGTTCGTATTTTAAAGTTGGATGTAAAAAAATAAGTTTATAATTTAGAGTTAGTGATAGTTTATGAGAAATTTATTAAAATAATCGAGTTAGTAATAGTTTAGAGAAATTTATGAAAATAATTCTAAAACAAATAACTCGTGCCCCATGCCAGAAACACGCCATTCGGCATCTCAAACGTAAACTCGTGTTTCTTTTCTTGTGCCAAATCGTTCTCAGTAGCCAATCACCACCATTGTAAGACGTCATTTTTAACAATAACTCAAACTAATAATAGCGGAAGAAAACATTATTCGGTGCTAGCTATCCTACCATACCCCATCGTCCATTATCCTGCTTCCCCCTCCCTGCCCCCTCAAAAAATTTCAATAATTTCCCTAAACAAATAAATAAAAGAATTATAGTATATATTGGTCGGTAAATGGTAATATAGACACTGCAAGGGGTACCATTTCACAGAAAACACACAAAAAAGCCAAGAACCGGCCGAATCTTCCCAGTCGAACTGAACCGGCGTGTCCGAGTCAACCCCTCCATTCGGGGCACTGATCGGTGGGTCGCGTCTTCTGCGCGCCGGCCTTTAGCGGGCAGGGTGTGTCGACCGGCGGCACCATGCAGTTGTACTGCAGGCACAGTGAAGCGCCCACCGGTATCGACACGGCCGCCGGCCCGATCTCGACGCCCGTCAGGAAGTTGTGCTGCAGGTAGAGCAGCTGCATTCCGCCGTTGAGTCCCTGCACCAGCCGGCTCGGCACCTCCCCGGTGAACCGGTTGTTGTTCAGGTACAGCCGGCTGACCGCCGCCAACTTCGACGGCACCGCTCCCCACAGCCTGTTGTAGCTGAGGTCCACCACCGGGATGTTCACGTCGTCGGGAACGTCCGGCGCCAGCGGCCCCGCGAAGAGGTTGCGCTGCAGCTGCAACGACGCCAGCGGGAAGCCGAACACGCACCCGGGGATCGGCCCCTCGAGCATGTTGGCGCTGAGGTCCAGGAAGTTGAGCCTGGTCAGCCGGGGGAGCACGCCGTCGACGCGGCCGGTGAGCAGATTGGCGCTCAGGGCGAGGTACTGCAGCGTTGGCGGAAGCGGCGGCACGGGGCCGGAAAGTAAGTTGTGTTTGAGGTCCAGGCGGAGAATCCCCCCGCCGGCTCCGGAACCGTCGCCTTCAGGGAACGCGGGTATGCTCCCAGTGAGCTGGTTGTGGCAGAGGATGAGGTTGGTCAAGGTGGGGATCATCGGGAGAGACGCCGGGATGGCTCCAGAGAGCTGGTTGTAGCTGAGGTCGAGCGTGCGGAGGCGGGGGAGGGCGCCGAGTGACTCCGGGATGGGACCGGAGAGGAGGTTGCGGCTGAGCGCGAGGAAGCGGAGCCCCGTGCACCGGGACAGCGAGTCCGGAACGGGACCGGAGACGCGGCCGGGGACGACGGAGAGCTCCGCGAGGGACGATAGTCGTCCGATCGCGTCCGCGTCGAGGCGCCCGACGAGGCCCGGGGAGCCAGCGCGGGGGTCTCCAAGCGCGAGCGCCACGACGCGGTCCCCCGCGCAGAAGACACCCGGGAATCCGCAAGGGTCGCCGGTGAAGTCCCAGCCGGTGAAGAATCCGGAGCCGGGCATGTCGTCCAGCGACTTGCGAAGGGACTGCAGCGCCAGGAAGTCCACCGGGTCAAGTATCCCCACGGCCGTCTCCGCCAACAGTACGACCATCAACACTAACAGAGCAGGACAATGACGTCGAAGACGACGACGACCCTCCATGAATAATCAAACCAAATCACCAAAGCCTTCTTTGACTCCGCTTCCCCTTCGAGAACGCAATGGTGGGCTAAGTGGCTGCAAGGGAAGGCAGCAAGCATAAGAGGGGGCAAAAAGGAAGCAAAGGATTTATGATATGCGTGAAAGGTAGAGGGATTACAGCTACCAAAGGAAGCCCCTTTTCTTTCCTTCTCTTTCTTGTGCGTTGGTGTTCCTGCGTGGTGGGCAAAGGGCGTGAGCGCTTTAATGGCGATACCGCTGCTGCTGCTGCTGCGGCTGCTGCTGAAGCTACTGCTTGCTGCGGGTGTGTGATGGGTAAAAAACTGCGAAGAAGACGTAGACAACAAGGCTCATAGATTTCTACCACTTACACATCGATCTACCTACTCGTATTCTATTCTTCTCCCTCACCTTTTCGCGATCTCCCTCTCTCTCTCTATCTACGGTTGCTGCGATGCGACGATGATGGCGGTGGGGAGGAGGAAATGAATGCAGAGGAGAGCGAAAGAGGAGTAGAGCAGAAGAGACGATGGATCCTTCCTTTTTCTTTATTTTGTTGTTTCCCTTTAGTTATTTTTAATTAGCGTACAATTATGGCGTGGGCGAGGGGAAGCTTTTCTACATACATTTTTTTTAAGTATTATTAAATTATTATTTTAATGTAAAATGTAACGTGATGGTACGTTGGTTCGGACGAGCAAACGGTTGTCCGAGCCTGGGAGGCTCGGGGGCCGAGGCGGGCCGTTACGGCGAGGTCCACGTGATTGACCGGTGAAGTGGGCCGACCGGATCGCGCCAGCGGATTTGTCCGGCCGCTTTGTTACACGGAGGACGACGACGGCGTGGGGGGGTGGCGGTCGAGGCAGCGGACAGGTGCCGGTCGCTCCCTGTCTCCGCTTTTTGTCGCGTTCTGTCTCTTCTCGGTGACCCCTCCCCTCCCTCCGCGACCCCCAACGGCTCTCTTTTTCTGCGATGGTCCGGTCACCGCCACCCGACGCCAATTAACAACAACAAACTCGTTTTTTTTTCTCTCTCTCTCTCCCTCTCTCTTTCTTTTTTCTTTTATTTTGTTTTTTACCCTTTTCGCTTTTGCACGTGTCGTGCACGTGAATCAGGATCACCATTATTTTCCCTTTGTAGGTACGAAATCAGAGTTGATCAAGATTGAGGGTGAAATAATAATAAAATAAATAATAATAATAATAATAATAATAATAAGGCACTATATTAGATGAAAATTATATTTTTTTATGCTAATATAGGAAAATGAAAAAAATGGATGGACTAGATTAATTAATAGCTAATATGTTATCTAAGTATCAAGTTAATATGAAAAAGAAAGATTAGCTAAAAAAGGGGGGGCAAGAGTGCATGCTCCATGATTGATGTGGCCATCTTCCGAAGGTATAAAGATAAGAAGAAGCATCCAATTGAGAAGCTGCCGCCCGCTAACTCGCACAAAATCGTCACTTCCATCTTGTTGTCCTTTTTTTTATTATTTAAAGTTCTCTTTAACTTTAACAATAATGATAATTAAGAATATCATAATGATGATTTCTTATCACTTACTCCAGTTTAGTGTTGAGAGAAAGAAATGTTGCAAATTATGAATCATGGACAAATTGGATAAGTTGATGAGCAATAAGATTAGTTGACATACAAAATTAAACTTAAAATAAAAAAATTAAACAATTAAAGGGAGCAAAATTGATGTGTTGATGAGTTGGAGAAATATGAATCATGGACCACTGCAAAGTTCAGAAATTGCATGAAAGAAATCTTGGACTAAAGCGTATGAAAAGCAGACCGGGCCTTTAATTAGCCCATGCCTCCTCGATGCGGACAAAATACAATATGGGCCTCCCCCTGGGCCCTGCGGATTCTTAAAACATTTAAGCACGATGTCAGAAGATTAAATTATCAGTATTGGTTTTATCTTCAGCAAATTGCATTAAACAAACTCAAATTTTTGTATTTGTCAGAAAATTTTGTCTTAATTTTTTATTTTTTGTACCCAAAATATAATATATTTTTTTGTTTGCGAATATAACCTCCATCGTGAGTTCATTGAAAAAAAAATGTTAAATGATGGTTTAACAATTACCACATGTACAATTGACAATCCTTTTAAAATGTTAGTAAATAGCTAATGGTCGAGGTAATCTAAATAGATTATCGATTATTTTATTTAAAATTTTTAGGATACATCGTATTATCTTATTTGGTTGTCACTGATTATCGATAATCTTAATTACGGAGGTGGCTTTTCGGATTATAAGTTGTTTGACATGCACCTTGACAAAAATATTTATTCCACAAATTTTTTTAATTTTAATATTTTATTATTAAATAAATACTATTTAATTGTATCTCTTTTATTATTTGAATCTTTTATAAATAACTCTTATTCTTTACTCATCTTATTTTATCTATATTCACTTTTCTATTTTTTGTTTTATTTATTTCGGATACTATATGTTGAACGTGTAAAATAATTTTTAGGGATATTTTGATAATTTGTTCTCTAAATATTTTAGCCAAACACTACAATGTGATATTGTAAAAAATTTAAATAGTGATAATATATTTAAGTGGTGATCTAAATTATCAGTTTATTAAATCGGTAATACATCAAACTATCCTTTTAAAATGTAAAAATACTTTTTGTTTATTTATGAGATATAAAGTAAACAAAAATAGTGTTATTTAGGTTTTTCCTATTAAAAAAAATAAATATGGTGATATTGAAGTAAATTTCAGTGATGCTCATTCAATTAAGGGAATATTCCTAATAAAGTCATCGAACTCCATTTTGTAATATGACGGTCATCCGACTTTAGAATCATTTCAGCCAAGATCATCGCGATCGATTATATCTAGTAAATCAGTAAATCGTTAATGTGAATGCCTATTCGACACCACATTAGCATTTTCTTTCTCCTCCATTTTCTCTTTGCTCCATCTAAACTTTTCTTTTGTATGTACATGACTATCCAACTTTTCAAAACTTTCAAACAAGGGCATTCAACTTTTCAAATTTTCAATCACGATCATTATTAAAAACTTAAAATAATAAATAATAAAAATAAAAATTTGAAGACATACATTTTTAGCACGACTCGTTCATATTGAGCCCCACACTTTTTATGTGTATTAAATATATAATATTATGCTAATTAATTATTTTTAGTTAAGTAAATATTTTTTTAAAAAAAATAACACCATTTATTTTTTTTGCACTAAAATTTAATATAATAAAAAATATTACAATTAGAAAATAAATATACTTTTTTCGTGTGATATTTCATTGGGTCGAGTCAAATTATTAGTTATCATAATATTATATAGAAACATTTTGTTTGGCTTAGCAACTTGCTGGATGTTGGGTCGTGCCTAACACCCGTTGGACGAGCCATTACGATTTGACTCGGTATTATATAAAAATATCATAATATAATATGAAAATATAATTGGTATGTTATGCTTCTAATTTTTTATTTCCGTAATTAAAAATATTAATTATTATAATATTATATATTTAATACACAAAAAAATTTGGACGGGAGTGGGTCATGCCAAAAATTACCGAGTGAGTCTAATTGTCTTCAAATTTTTATTTTTATATTTATTATTATTATTTTATTTTAAGTTTTTAATGATGACCACGATTGGAAATTTGAAAATTTTAAAAAGTTGGATGATCATGTAAATACAAAAGAAATTTTGGATCGAGTAGAGAGAAAAATGTTGACGTGATAATTTTTAGTTTTTTAATCCGACGCGGAGGAGAGAGAAAATGCTCATTTGGTGCCACATAGGCATTTACGTCAGCACCACGTTTGTAATTTATTAATTTACTATTTATAACTGATCACGATGACCTTGACTAAAATAATTTTAAAGTTAGATGACCGTTATGTTACAAAATTAATTAAGTTGGATGACCAATTGACTATCACTGAATTTACTCGGTGATATTGCAGTCACTTATTCAAATATGCAATATGTTTTCCAACAAAAATATTATAGAGAAAAAAATATGAAATCTTAATATTTTTTTAGAAAAAAGATTATATTATATATGCAAGGAATTTTAAATTTTACAAATGCTTTATATAATTTCAAATATTATAACAAAAGAAATGAACAGATTTAACTTTAAAATATAATTCTAAGAAGTAAATTGATGTCCTATTGTGAGCTTTGTGTTTACTAAATTTTAACTAGTTTATTCAATATTGTGAAATACAAAGTAAATTAAAACTGAAATGAGATCCATTTATCTCGTCTATTTTATCTCACTTATTTTGTCTGGAATTACATAAATAGTTAAATATGCCTTGGTAAGTTGGGGGGTAAGAAAAACTCGAAATGAAAAATCTATCCGACCTGAAAAAAACAATTCGAAAAAATTGAAAAATAGAAGATCAAATACGATTTAGAGCAGTTTTTAAATAGAGTAAAATCGACCCGCTTAAATTAAGATTCCATCCGAAAAAATCGTAGGGGTACGAGGAGTCCGCTTTATATAATTAATTTAAACGTAGTCAATTATTTTATTAATGATGCAATAATTTTTTATATAGCTTTATATATTCATATCATATTATGAAACTCTAAATAGTTTTAAAATTATATCCTATTTTTAGTTATAAAATTAAATAAGTTAATATTAATATTAATTTATTATATATTTTTTAATATTATTTATTAAAATAGGAGCTCGAAAAAACCATCCGAATAAATCGACTCGTTAAAAAGTAAATTTTTTTTCTAAATATTTTTAGAGTGATTTTTATAATTTTAATAATTAACCCAAAAAATAATAAGTAATTTTTTTAGACCGAAAATTGATCCGACCGGAACTAGTTTTCACCGTCTACTTTCACTACATTACATTACTTTACATGCTTAAAAAAAAAACCTTAATATGACTATTCTTCTTTCCTCGTAAATACATGTAGTTAGTTGACTCGCCTAGCGAGATGTGTCCAACGGCTCTCGAAACCGAGGTCGTCACTGCGCCGCACCGTTCGCCGCCCGTCTCTCAATGTCGATGTCTTCCACTTGCTTGTGAAAATTCCCCAAAGAGAGCGCGAGCCGAGAGGGAGATAGAGCGAGAGGTCCACAGAAGCTAAACTAAAAGCTCCAAGCGAAACACTCACCAATGGCGTCCGCCGCCGCTAGGGTTTCGCTCCGCCTGGCCGTCGCCCTCCTCCTCCTCCTCGCCATCTTCTACGTCGGCCGTCCCCTCTACTGGAAGCTATCCGCCACCATCCACGACATCCGCGAGAAGCGCCAGACCGTCAGAGAAGGTTCTCTCTCTCCCTCCCTAAGAGCTCTCCTTGTGGTGTTTTTTTTTCTTCTTTTAGTTCTTCTGGTTGATCTCCTTCTCCTCACTTCTGTCGCCTCCTTCGTCCAGGGATCTCGCAGATCGTTCTCGAGGCGCAGCGGTCCGTTGGGTGGTACCACGACGAGTCCGATTCGGGAGCCGTGTCTGGCGACGGAAAGCCTTCCAAGGCCACCAGCCGCCGCATCCTCCGTAGCCGATCAGGTTCTCTCTCGATTCCCAACTTTGTCTTGGCGCGTGCTTAGAGGAGCAGGGTCGCGTCGTGCTTGGTCATAGCGTTATTGGGTTCCAAGGTTGGTTCCTTACATTCCTGCGATGGCCGATCTGAATCTGGTCGTAGTGTCATGTAATATGTATCTTTTCTTTTAATTTTAGGCTTTTCATGGACGGTTATCTTGGTTTTGCGTTGTTCTGTGCTCACTAAACTACTTGAACATTTTCTGTTCTCAAAAGGGGAAAATAAAACATATAAATTATTTTGTCTCAGTTAAATGTTGGATCAGTTCTGACAAATTCCACTAACTCCTAGCGAAGTCATATAAATTATGAACGACATCTTGCAACAAGACTTTCGGCACCCCAGAATTCATAGTATTTGGGGGTTTCCCATAACTACATGATATATGAATTTCCTTTTCCTTAATTGATTCACAATCTTTACTGTGTCTTTGGAACTAAAATTTGTCTGATTTTTGCACGTGTATGTGCAACTCAAGTTTTCATGAGGTATTTCTCCTCTTCATCTTGAGAAAGATCAACTATTTTGCTTATAAGTTACGTCTGTTTCCATGTGACTTGGCGACCTTCAAGAAGTTTCTACTTGGGGTTGCCATTTCATGATTTTAGAATGCTAGGCCACGTTCAGCAAGAATATGCACTAGTGAAAGAGTGAATTTATTTGAATTCGTGTAAACTTTGTTAACTCATTTAAGCTGTTATTTTTTAGGTGAAATTCATGTAAGTTTTTATTATTCTCTAATCTTATTTATTTGCTAGTTATATTCTATTATTATATTACATAACTAATTGTGAAAAGTCTATCCTGGTAAATTAAAGAAATGTTTAATTTAACTATTCCTATATTATTTTATATCAGTAGCTTTTTCTGTGGATTAGGTTTATACTATGGTTTTCCTACATACTTTAAATACTTGACTTCAAGCTTTACTTCTATTTGAGAGAGGAAAGGAAGAGTAAAATGGAGATCTACAAAAGTGTAGGTTCTCCCATACTGCAAAGACAGAAAGTGATGCCTGGTGGACAATGTTCTCTACGTAGCATCTTTCTCCAAAATTCTTATGATTCCACTGCAGCAAAATTGGTCATGGAGGCTGCCCATGGCCTCCGCCATCCCAGATGGTCCTGTGCGGCGAGTTTCTGCAGCAACTCCAAGTGGCTGTTCCTCTGGAGGTGGCAACTTCAAGCTTGATTTAAACATCAATTTAAAATGTTTAGTTGTTTTTAAAAAAAAGGTTCTGTTTCATTTCCCACTGAATGAATATGCATTTCATATATACTAAATTGGTATAGTATAACGTCACATCTGATATTATAATACATTATCTTTGTAATAGAATACAAAATTGGATGCACAAGGAGATTATTGTATCGCCATATCATTTTTTAAGGACCGTGTGACTTTATCTTACTCTCCATAATTTGTGCTTTCTTATTGGGATTCAAATCTGTAAGGTAAAACATGTTGCTTCTGTGTGAAGTTCAAGCTATTGGAAGCTGGGTTACTTTATTCTTTTCCTTGGTTTTGGATTTGACAACCTATTGTTAGTGCTATTTAGGTGTTGGATGTACAAAATATTGCATATAATGTTGGTTTGGGGGTCACTGAATCCAAATTCAAAAACAAAAATCAATTGTTAACTTTTCAAAAATTAGCAAACTATCTTATGGACAATAAGTCAAGACCTCAAAATTTTCTTGTACAATATATGAGGATCTCTATGTGTTGTTCTCAATATTTGAGAAATTTTATCTTAGCTTTAGATTGTCGGCTGCATTTGGAGAAGCTTATGATTGCATTTACTTTTGAGCAAATCACTTGCTTTCTGCAAATTAGATGTTTGGTAGAAATTTTATGAACTGCTTTCTGCCACAAAATCTATGAATCAAAGCACAAATTATTTACTTTGTTGAAGGAAAAGGCAATCTGACCTGTGGCAGATGCAGCGAGTCAACCATATCTTTTTGTCGCCCGGTATGCATTTGCTGTGAATCAAATCTTGGTTCGTGAGTATTGAGTTAAATTTTGGTTTGTGTGCCTTGCCTTCTGTTGAGTGATATGATTGTTAAAGCTGATAGTTCATTCTCTCCCATTAAAAAGAAGCTTATTCTTGTCTCATTCTTTCCCGTTGAAAGCCATGAAAATGGTGGGATTTAAGTTTCTGTGAGTTGATCACTATACAAGCTTACTACCGCTTGGATATCTTGTAAATTAATGACAGTTATCTCATGCTAGCATGATGTCCCTTTTTTGAAAAAAAATACTATCACATCTAATCTTCTATTCTGACTATGAAACTGGAGTATTTGCATTATTATGAGTTTATTAGAAGGATTATAAAATGTATGTGAGAAGTGAGAATGAGTACTAGGTCACAACTGTAAATTCGTGAGGATCCAAGTACTTCCCATGAGCTAACTTTTGACAAATGAATTTTTAGAAAGCTTAATTCTGTATGGTTATTTTCAATATTTTATCTGTATTTTTTTTGGGTCTCGGAAATGATAACTATGCGTCTTTGAAATTATACATCCATATGTTAGAACTTAAATTAACTAGAATGTTAAAGAGTTTGTGAGAGCATTTTGAAGCTCTGAACTTATAATTATATATGGACTTGCTGGTCTAGGAACACCATGTTTTTTCTTTTCATTTCATTGTCATCTAAGAAAGTCTTTTCATGCTTCTTCGCCTGCTTCTGTTAAGTATCATTGTGTATGTGTGATGTACTGATGTTTGGTATCTTTGGCATATCCTAGTTACTTGAGAATGATCCTTTCCGTTTCTTGACACTATTTTTTTTCACAAATTAGAGGACTTAAATTTAAATTCTCCTTTATATCAATAACTAGTGCTATCTGCATAAAATGCTAATTAAATTCCACAGCATTGTTCTATTTACAACTATTTTATTATTCTGAACTCATTGGGGTATGAGGGTATCTTAAAGCTAATCAAATAATATCTTAAATACTAAAAAAAAATTCAAATTTTGTTCGACTCCAGAGGATGATACATGATTGGAGTTATTCTCTAATAATACCATAAATTTTTTTTTCAAAGTATCATCAAACTTTAATCACCAGGAGTGCTTGAATTGGTGGAATATAAAGCTTTTGATCTTGTTTTATGAAATGATAAATGTTATGTAACAAAAATATTTTATTTTAAAATAGTAATTCTCCAATCCAATTATGCTAATTATTATTTTCGTCTATCTAATCTACCCAAAAAAACACACACACACAAAGCAATCAAAATGATGGGTCCAAACCGTAGAACAAGGCCCAAGCTGAAATGTAAATCAAACTGCAGCCTCAATCAAATATATCAATGACCCAAAAAATGCCAGCAGCTTATTATTGATACTTAGTCAAGGCCAAGAAGTTAATTAGCTTCCTTCAATAGAGAAATCTCCATGTGAAAAGTTTGGTCCCAAATCTATGTTTAGACAAAGAACAATTGAATAAGTTGCATAGTTTACTTTTCCATACTCTCATGAGTCATGCCCACATAGTATGTATATCATCATTTATCTAAGCTATGACTTCTAAATATACATCAACATTTCTAGTTGTACTGTCATGTGTCTGCTTTCTAATTCAATTATATATCATTAATGCTCTCAATGCCATAAAAATGCATGCATTTGTATAAAAAAACAAGTTGTAAGTATGACATGGCTACAGCAATTATGATGATTAAACTTTTAGCAACTAGTCATCCTCTAAATTTATGATTAAGATTGAAAAGAAAGAGAGGTGGATATGTGCTCATCTTAACCAGCTGTATGGGAAACATGGACGCATTTGGTCCACATTGCATGCATCCAAAATATTGGAAAACTAATCAAAATTCCCTTGTTCAATTTGGTTCAATTTGACCTTGATAGTGATATAATAATGTGTTAAATGTTTTTTTTTTGCAAAATGAAAATGAAAATAGGGCTGTTAATTTTCTTGGATAATGAAATCAATGATGTTACCGTTTTCCTGCTCAGCTAATTAATTAGAGACCACGAATAATAAACTAAATAAGTACGAGCAGACAAAGAGAGATGTCATTAAGTTAATCTCTTATACCACTTGGCATTTCTGTGTCAATACGCGATGGAAGGGGAGAGAGGGGGATGCGCCACAACAAAATTAAGTTAGTCAATGTGAGAAAACTGGTACTATAGCAATGTCTTGTGCAAAAATACTACATTTTTCAATGATGAGGACATTATCAATCAATCTTAATGATGAGGTCGGGAACATTTAAAATTTTTCATAAAATTATGTTATATCAGTTTTTAATATTTTTAATAAATTATTAGTACAATATTCATATAACTTATATTATATCCTTATAATTATTATAAATAATAATATTTTAATAAAATTTAATTCAATTCGATCGAATTTGATTGGATTGGTCCAATCGTGATCCTGTAAGGAGTTCGATTTTATCGCCGGTCCAATTTTGAAAATGAAGTTTTTGTTTTCTTGAAGGAACTTTCATCAAAGCCTTCTATCTTTGACTCTATTTAATTTGTTTCTGTCGTCTTTGGACCTTACTATGTAACATACTGATCCTGCAAATTTATCCTATCACTTCTATTTTTTTTCTTTCTAGAAAATCAAATGGAAGAGATATTATTAATAAATGCTTGATAACTAGAAAAATCAAATATGTTATATATATATGAATAATAAAAGTAATATTCCTTATATACAGCAAGAATTGTGCATTGGTAACCACAATACATGTACTCAAACAACTTTGATTATTCATCACTCATGCACCACTTTTATATTTTCATATATTTATTTTTAATCAGGGGAAGAAGCAAAATATAAAAATTATGCCTGCCCAAAATTAATTTAATTTTAGTTAAATGCTGTGAGGTATATAATTTGGACCACACTTGTAATAGTAAATTGAGTGTTAATTTGCTCCTCTTTCTTCCTCGTCCACTATAGCAAGAAAACACGTATATATATATATATATATATATATATATATATATATATATATATAAAGAAAGATAATTGTCTAAAGTGAGAGATCTTAAAGTGCCATTGCACATCTGATATAAGTTCAAATACATGTTCAATTGATATTATATATGTAATATGTGCATGCATGCTCCTAAAATATATATGTGTGTGATTAATTGTTCTTAATCTCACGCTCACGGTGCACATGCATGCATGCTTAGTGGATGATTCAAGTAGCGCGTATTCCTTATTAAATCTTAGTTTAATGCGTGACATGATGTTAACATGAATGCGAGGATCCAATTATGTAGCTGAAACAGCATTAAGCATCAAATATTAGGTAATGGCAAGCTGTATATATATATATAGATGTATACTTCGTGAATCACGTAATTAGAAAGGTGACTAGTGACCTACATGTTTGACTATATCAATTGTTGATCCATCTATATATAAAAATTTTATTTACGATTATATATAAGAGATCCTCATAAGCTTATACATATATAAAAAAAATACATGAGAAGTTCCAATAAAACTAGAAATGTATTGACTTATAATTAATTATCTATTTCTTTTTACGTGGTTCAACATGTTAAAATCTAATTAATTATCTATTTCTTTTTACGTGGTATGTCGGCATACAATTATGCAATTTTGCATATCTTTCGTATTTTTTCTGTGTGCATGCTAAGAAGAAGAAACAACTTAAATATTAATTTCTTGAACCTGTCTCTATCTTGGGACTATTATTTTATTCTAAAAATAATCAGGAAAAATCAGGGTTAAATATTGCACCGACGATGTATCCCAATATTCATACTTCAATAATTGGTAAAATGTTAACCTTGTTCTTAAATCCATTTAATTTTTTCTAATAATAAAATGCTTGTTCGGGGATTTTGAATTCTTATTCGACCTATAATAATTTTTACCCATTTATGAAATTGAAAATCATATAAAGTAGAATGCGAGATTTTGTATGCATTAAATTACCTAAAGTGATTCTTTTTTTTTTGTTCTATACACATGCATTAAGCCATGCATGGCCTCCTATTAATAAAGAGAAAACTTGTTAAAAGTTATGATTAGGCATTAATTAGATCGTTTATAAATACATTCTTTTAACAAAACTATATCCATTGTGAAAGTTAATTTTAAATGAAAAGTTATTATTTTCGCATTAATTCTCGTTAATCCGTTTTGAACTTGATGAAGAAAGTAAGAAGAACATGTGATCTCAATAGCACAAGGGAGCTAATAAATGGATCAAATTAACAAATGCATGAACACAAAGTTTAATTACGCCCATGTTCTTGATGAGATAAATAAATTGTATCCGCAATATGACGGCATGTGATCATGAAGTCTTTCATCAAGATAAATTATTTGAATCTTAATTCTACAATCTAAATTAATCTTTTTCATTATAAAGGGCATTTTTTCCATCCCCCAAGACCTCTAACATGGATGCCATTTGTCATCCATAAATCATAATAAATAGTTTAATTTCTATTAGGGCTATATAAGTAATCGTATTCACCATTTAGCTTTGATTTTTTTTTTTGGGAAATGCAAATGATTTAACACTGTTAGCAATTTTGACTGTCACGAATATAGTGCAAAATTGTACTCTTAAGGGGGGGGGGGGGGGGGGGGGGGGGATTCTACTTTATTATATAAATTTTATTTATTTAATTTATTTCTTATCGTATTAGATCATTAGTAAAAAGAATTAGCTCCATTAATCTCTCTGATTGCCCCTTAAACGAGGAATTATGGAGTCGGTATGCCTTTAATTAAGGGGTCGTTGATAAAAATTGGGCAAGTGGATAGAGTAGGAGAAATGCGAGGGAGAGAGTCAAACGTGTGACACATCAAGTCGATCATATATTTCGTCGACCTTTTATGTTTTATTTTTATTTAATTCTATTAAATTGTTAAGTATCCATTTGATAAGTCAATTCGTAGTTTCTTTAATTTATGATAAACTATTGTATCGATAGGAATTAATTTTAGATGCATCTAAATGAAATTAAATGTAATAATAAAAAAGATTGAAAATGTGAATTTAATAAATTAATTCTATATTTTAATTTCATCTCGTGCTTTTCTTTTGTCATTTGTCATATAGTTTGAAATCAAAGGGCCGATTCCCGTTGTTAAAGCTTCTTTTGTAAGGAAAAAAAAAGGATTGGTAAAGGGAAGAAAAGGGAAAATATTAATGGAGGGTGAATGAAAATTTTACGTTAAAATATTTTAATTCAAATGTGTTTTAAAATAATTGATATAATAGGAATGTTGTTTTAGAGATTTACTTTTTTTAAAATTTAATTAGCCTATCTAATTTAACATGATAATTCAATTTTAGGGAGGCCTCTTACTAAAAAAAATGTCTTCCTTGGTTCTTTACGTGATGAGTTATTCCTAATCCGTATGAGTTGTGAGATTATAAATATAATAATGTCGTTCTTTTTGGAAAACTTAATCTACACGTCACTTACAAAAAAAAAGAATATTCAAATAAAGAGAAGTATCTAAACTCCAAACTACGAACTTCATTTTTTAAGTATCTAAACTATCGCGATTTTTTCAGTTTGATCCTTCCGTCCAATTTTGTCGACTTCTCCGTTATTATTTATTTTTCACATTTGTGAAAAGTCTATTATACCCATGCGTCAATCCACTTTTACATAAAAATTATAATAATAAATATAAAAATATTTTTTTGAAAAAAAGAAAAACACGATGAAGGGGGTCACCCCCCCTCCCTACGACCTCCGGCGGGAGGGGGGCGACCCCCCCTGCACCACGAGGGCGACCCCCCCCCCCCCCCCCCCCTGCACCACGCCGGCGAGCGCAGGGGAAGGAGGGACCACCCCTCCCTCCCCTGCGCTCGTCGGCGTGGCGCAGGGGGGTCGCCCCCTCCCTACGACGTCGCCGGAGGTCGCAGGGAGGGTGGTGACCCCCACCTTCCCTCGCGCGAGGGAAGGTGGGGGGTCGCCCCCCTCCTTACGACGTCGCCGGAGGTCGCAGGGAGGGGGGCGACACCACCCCACCCCCACCCCCACCCGCGCCACGCCAGCGAGCGTAGGGGAAGGAGGGGGGTGTTAGGTTCCTAGTCCAACTAGGATCCTAATTAGATCACTTCGAGGGGATCAAATCTTCAATAGACCACTTCGAAGGGGTCAAGCCTCCAAGATACTTGCTCTAAGCAATTATCAAAAGAAAATTGTATTTTCATATATGATTAAAAAGAATTCCAAAGGGGTCCTATTTATAGGGTAATCCAAACAAGTCCTAGTAGAACTAAAAATAAAAGAAATAGAGTGCTAATCAAACTAGGAAGTAAATAATTAGAGTGCTAATTAAAGTAGAAAGTAAATAACTAATCCTAGTTAAAGAAAATAACCTAGTCCTATTATTATTAGAAAATAGGATCCTATCATTCTCGCCCTCTTCAAAATAGCCTTGTCCTCAAGGCTATGCAGAGATATGCGAGAGAACATTTTCTTTCGATGCTTAATCGGATGATGTCTTATTTGACATTTTCCTTGTCCTCACAATCTTCTCAACTAGAAGAAAGAGGTCAATGCCAAATAAGACAGACAAACCACCATAAGCACAATAACAAAGTCAAGGAAGAAAATGAGATTCATCAAGAGTCTGATTCAAAGGTTAACAATCAAGATACTACCGACACATCAAATGCAGCTAAGGAGAAGGATTTACTTGATGGAGAACTTGTCAGCCGCCAAAGTTATGGTGCACGTCATGATACTGTACTCCGCAAGGTATCAATGGTGTTTTGTTTTATTTTTGATATATATATATATATACGGACACATATATATTTGCCTATAAATAGAGGGTTAGAGAAACCCTGCAAATCCTATCTCAAGAAAAAAAAAAATCAGAAACCCTACAAATCATGGTGTACTTCTCATGTGGGGAAGAAGGCAGTTGCTGAAAGTTGGTGATGCTGTCATCTTGTCTGGCCTCAGGGATTATTGTTGAGCTTGAGATATGCGTGATGACAAGCCCTTCCTTCCTTATTATGTTTCATAATGCCCAATGGTTATACTATAGTTTTTGTTTAATTAAGAGGTAGAAGTTTATATGCTCTTAGTATTTATGTTGTAAGATTGTGTCTTAACTAACCTAGAGTTTACTCTAAAGATGCCTACACAAGGTAATCAACCTTTCTCCCTTCAAAGAGGAAAAAGGGTTATTCTAAATAAAGAACAAAGTCCAAGTATTACATTTTAAAAGAATCAAGTTGTGATTCAAATAAGTGAATAGAGGTGGCCAGTTGTCTTATATGTAAATTGCTGAAGGGGTTTCTTTATCGATACCTTTCTTCAATTCAATAACAATTCTTATGGTTGCTCTGCCTTGAAGTCCTATTTGAAGGACCATAACTTGAATATTAGTATTATTATTTGTTGATATTTTCTTGAGAGTACACTATTTGTTGATAACTCAAACAACCGAATTGTAGATCTCTTGCTCTGCCTTGAAGTCCAGTTCTAGCATTTTGTCCTATAGAAACTAGATAGTTTCAATGCATGAAATCTACATCAAAATCCCAATTAATATTTGAAAGGGTGGTCAAATAATTATTGTTCATAAAGCTGGTCGACGTGGCAAAGTCGTGAAAACACATTAATCCACTTTCATTTGTAACTGATTTTTCATTACATTACCTGGATATTTACAGCGTGTCAACTCAAGTAGTGCCACAGACGATGGGAAGGAAGATTCAAATGTGGGGAATTCCTCTCGACCATCTACTAGTTGCAAAGCTTCTTCTGCCCCACAGTCAAGCTTGGTGTTTGGTTATCTTAATCTTTTCTCTGATGGTGTTGTAAGTTCTTTCAGCCAGCAACTTTACTGATATGGGAAATTTCATTTTTTAACCTTTGCCAAGAGTTGAGGGTTCCTCACGCCCACTGGTCCTTGATGGGAGGGATCTGAAACTAATATCAATTAAAGTTGATGGAAGAGAATTAAAGGTGTTTATTTACTAATCCTATATTTCCTGAATGCTTATTTTCACCTGTGGTTTACAGTAGGTTTTGCTATTGTGCTGTTATGTGAAAAAACTTGATATCTAATTTTTGATTGTATTGGCTCAATTTGGTTTTATATATAAGAAGATTATTCGTTGTTATCACTATAAAGGACAATTTAAAATGCATTCTGCATTCAATTGTTTAGTATGTCTCCATGTTTAAACAATGATACCAAGTAGAACTATTGCTTTACAACAATTGTCTGAAAAATGGAAAATGTCACAGAAGGATTTAAAACTTCGCCTATGTTTTATAGCCGGTCCCAAGTCCGGATAAAGGAGGAGGGTTGTGTTAGGCCCCGACAATCAGCGTAAAATCTTGTCGAATCTTATGAACATGGATCAACGAATATCGGTATGGCGTCGTATGATCCATGTAGCCGACCCCACCTAGTGGGATAAGACTTTGTTGTTGTTGTTGTATTCAAATAAAGAGAAGTGATGTTCATTTCCTAACCCACACAAATAATTTACTCATAACTATGAAAAATCAATTATGTCATATTGTTTATGTGGTCGAAATTATTTTGAATTTAATAAATGTATTGCTTGTGAAGCATGTGTTCGTGTATGTTTCAAAATTGTGAACCATTATCTCAAAATTTATTGTGTTGGCAACACATTAGCAGAGTTGTGTTTTAAAAAGTGGACCTAGTAGTCTAATTACTACTCTTTACTTCGATTTCGGATTAGTCAAGTGTACTAATCCTGAATATCGGTTCGAGTGGACATAAAAAAAATTATTGTGTTGTTTAATGTGTTTTCCTTTGGCATCTTGAATTCAATCTTTATCTTATATCACAATAACTTTCACATTTCTTTTACATTACACGTAAAGTCAAAAGAGAAGTGATTTTAGAATAAAATGATGGCCAGACTGAATTGTGAAATAGTCTTAGGGAAAAAAATCTTTGGTATCATTTATTAATTTAAAGTCCAAACAACAGTGAATTTTATCATATTTTCCTTCATGAATCTTCATGATATATCCAATTATCACATAGTACGAGTTTTATCTCTACTTAATTTATCCTAAGTTAGCATACATACATAAGAAATTTTTTTCCGATTGCCACTTCGAAAAGTAAGGTCATTCAACTTACACTACGTTAGATCGTTCGTGACGCTAAAAATTATGCACACTGGTAACATTAAATTGTTGCTCCAAGAAAATTTTTATTTATGTGATGAGAAGTATTCATTTATGGCGTATCTTTTTAAGGATCACGAGGTGTAGAGGGAGCAACCACTTTCTCTTCTTGTACCTTGTGCTTCGGTAGCACAGGTAACAAGTAATCCTACAAAAGTACAACATCAAATGGGACCAAAGCTTTACTCATCAATTGAGTACTTAAGTACCACATAAGTATCATTGTCCAATGAATACATAGTTTTAGACAACAATAATACTACTCACATGAGAGAAAAAAGAAACCATTAAACCAAAGTTGGTCCACTCTGCTTTTGGCTTAATTTCAGTGGTATTGCTAAAGAGATCAACATTTTAGGGTTTGATAAGGAGGAAATACTTTCACGAGGAAATTGTTTCTTTTTTTTAAAAATTTTAGTAGGATTGATCATAGAAAATCTCGATCAATAAAAAATATTGTTTTGGAGCTAAATATTAAAAATTTGCATGCAATTTATACTCTCTTTTTGACCTTTTTTTATACAAACGAAATAAAAAATTATTTTTTAAAAAATATTTTACATCGAGTTTATGGAATAAATTAACTAAAGTCGAAGTAGGATAAAAAAGGTTGAAATCCTTCATATGAAAGTTAGCCAATTAGTAGTCTCTAATCAATAAATAAGTAGTAAAATCTACTTAATCATATATCTTAGAACTCAATTCTTCAAATTATATTACTTGTCAAAGTGCTGATCATGTCTCCTTATTTTGAAAAAAAAAATGAAAAAAAAAACAATGTGCCTTTTGGCTCTCTAATGGTATCCCTGAATGAGGAGAGCAAAAATCTCACCTTGTACTTCAGAATGGAATTAATTCCAGCTGAATCAACTATTGACAGAAGGAACATTGGAATTGACCAACTAATGCCAAGGGCCAGCTAATTAATTAGCATCAAATCCAAGCCTTCAACCAAATAGAATGTTTTGATGGGAGCTCAAGCTACACCCTCGCCTCACCTGCAAGCATGCATGCATGCAAACATCTCTCTCTCTATCTTTCTCAATGCTCAATCTATCCATCCAATGCACGATCTGCACAGTACACAGATCCTGTACCCTGTCGGCTAATTAAGTTGACGAGTACTGTGTAAGAGCCTTGCAACTTAATGCATGCAATTAGATGTACTGATACACTCCATGCATGCAGCACTTCCTCCACTCACATGCCACTGCCGCAAACCCAGCAGGAGATTAAGATCTTTAACCATAAAGTTTAGATGACATATAATATCATCAAATCAAATGCCATGACTCTGAAGAATTATTATTATTGCTTGTGTTGTTTAGTTCTGTTAATATATTATATCAGACGTTGCAGCAGTACGTAGCCATCTTTGCAGCATTTTTTTGACAGCGGGAGCAAATTCTATTGACGCGGATCGATTCATATACGACCAGTCCGAGGTCACGCGTTTGGTCTTCTTTTCACGTGTTGATCCAAATAAGCTGCATACACCATTCCAAATCAACTTGAGAACGCTATCGCGGCACGCCAGATGGAGAGAAAGATGATCCATGAAAGGCCACGACTTTGGGGGCAACTTCCTGACAGTTGACATTCTGGACTTTCTTTTATTTGCAGTCTCTCTCTCTCTCTCTCTCTCTCTCTCTCTCTCTCTCTCTATGGGATGTGGGTTGAAGGACAGCGAGCTGTTGAACCGAGTACTCGATCAGAAAGGATTTATATATGCTTCATGGTCAAGTGCCTTGGCATGAACTAAACTTTGTGCTTAAATATGGGAGTCGAATGAGTTGCTCTTATCTTGGCGGTGCGCTTCTGAACGAGTTATAGGATCAGAAAAGGAGGTCCCTTCCAGTGGTCGTGATGGAGAGGAGGAGAGTAGGAGTGCTTCGCTTGATGCCGGTCCTGTTGCTGCTGGGCTTCTTTTGTTTCGCAGACGCGAGGCCTCGCCGGATTCTTATGGATACAGACGTCGACACCGACGACTTCTTCGGACTTCTGTACCTGTTGAAGCAGAACCGGTCGGAGTTTGACGTCCAGGTTCTACTGCCGCATAACCTTCTTGCTGATTCTGTCATGTTATGCATCTCAATTCTCATTCTTTTGTCACGGTGCTTGCCATATAGTTAGTGCCATCAATTCACCTGTGCCGCTTGTTTGAATTGAGTTAGAAGATGGATAGAGTTGTCGTCCTGCAATTAATTTTCCTTTCAGGGTGGTGCTTGCAATCTGTCTGAACCTGCAACAAAATGTTGCCGAATTTTAGTCCAAGGATAAGCATGAGGTTCTTCTGATGAACTGTCCAAGTTCTTGCCGTAGACTCAATTGTCGATTAGATGAAATCGGATAGTAAGACAAATCTGAAAGCTGCGGGGTCCAGAGATAATTGTCTGGTCATGCGGTTGAAAACTTTGAAAAAAAGGTTCATGCCTTCATGGTGATGGTGATATCTCTAGAGTTAAAAATGTTTCGGATTTTCTTTTGCAGACCATTTTTTGTGTCTGAAATCATTCAGTTTGACCAGAGGGACATATCCATAGTTCTTATTCAACTATCTGTCAATTAATATGTTATGATTTCTGCACGAGCGAAATTACGCATCGCGAGAAAACTCGAGAAATTTAAGGCGACGCAGAATTGTATTAGATGGAAGAAACAGAAGAGGATTACAAGATCAGATTGATCCAGGATTATCCAGGATGGTCTTACAAGCCTTGATTACATGTCCTTTTATAGTGCCTTGGAGAAATAACTCCTACTCTAACTTAAGGATCTAATCCTACTAGACATGCAAGCCCTTCTCTAAAAAAACCTCCTTGAACTAGGAGTAGAAATCTGACTTCCTAAAGACCCTTGAAGATCCCGGTCAACTTGAATCCTCCCTGGAATCAAATTGGGCCGGGCGCCCACCTGGCGCCCGCCACGCCCGGGCGCGCCCTGGCTGTCCAGTCCGAGTCGCCACGCCCGGGCGCGCCCTGGCTGTCCAGTCCGAGTCGCCACGCCCGGGCGCGCCCTGGCTGTCCAGTCCGAGTCGCCACGCCCGGGCGCGCCCTGGCTGTCCAGTCCGAGTCCCACTCGAACTGGGACTCCTCTAGGCGCCTCTACTGTCTTCAAGTCTTCATCCACGTCCAGACTCCATATCCAAGTTCTCCTCGGTCCAGAAGGGAGCTCGGCCTTCCAAGAATTCGCCATATCCTTCTCGACATCGAAAATCGGCCGACTCCTATTCCTGCTAGGAGTAGGAATCCTTCCGACCGTGCACTTCTCGTCCAAATATCTCTCGAAGTCTCTCTATTACTTCTTTGGATTCAAACAAATTTTCAGTTAAAGTAGGATTCAAGGCATTATTTAACAAATCTCCACCTTGAATTGAATCCTACAATCAGATATCTAACACTCTCTGCCGTCGCCAATCCCTGTTCTGATTTTTCACAGCCTTGCCAGACACCTTGAATTGAATCCCTATGACGAAGTTCACGAGTATGTAGACTCGATCTTACTTCTTCCAGAGTAATTGTGTCTCTTTCGATGATAACAGATTGTACGAAATTTTCGTACGACAGAGGAAGAGACACCAACAGAAGTAGGGCAGTATCTTCATCCTCAATCTTCACATCTATATTTCGTAATTCCATCAACAGAGTATTATCTGATCAAGATGACCTTTCAGAGGAGTACCTTCTTGCATGCGAAGGGTGAACAGACGTTGCTTCAACAACAACTTATTGGTCAGAGACTTGGTCATGTAGAGACTCTCAAGTTTCGACCACAGACTGATCACCGTTTCTTGATCAGCGACTTCGATAATCACCTCGTCCGCCAAACACAACAGGATCATAGAGTACCCCTTCTCTTCTTGTGCCGTCAAACTTGCGAGGTCGGACTCCTTTTCTTTTTCCTTCGAGTCTCCCTTCGGTTTGTTCTTCGACACGTTCACGAGCGGCGCCCATACTCCCTATTATTTTAAAAAAGTGCCCGCATCTTGATCTGCCAGAGACTGAAACTATTTCGTCTTATAAATTTCTCGACGTTGACGTTGTGCAATGCTATCTCTACGCTTGACGGAGGATCGATGATGAAGCCTCGCTCTGATACCAATTTATTAGGATTTCTGCACGAGAGAAATTACACATCGCGAGAAAACCTGAGAAATTTAAGGCGACGCAGAATTGTATTAGATGGAAGAAACAGAAGAGGATTACAAGATCAGATTGGTCCAGGATTATCCAGGATGGTCTTACAAGCCTTGATTACATGTCATTTTATAGGGCCTTGGAGAAATAACTCCTACTCTAACTTAAGGACATAATCCTACTAGGCATGCAAGCCCCTTCTCTAGAAAAACCTTCTTGAACTAGGAGTAGAAATCTAACTTCCTGAAGACCCTTGAAGATCTCGGCCAACTTGAATTCCTCCCTGGAATCAAATTGGGCCGGACGCCCACCTGGCGCCCGCCATGCCCGGGCGCGCCCTGGCTGTCCAGTCCGAGTCCCACTCGAACTGGGACTCCTCCAGGCGCCCTTACTGTCTTCAAGTCTTCCTCCACGTCCAGACTCCATATCCAAGTGCTCCTCGGTCCAGAAGGGAGCTCGACCCTCCAAGAATTCGCCATAGCCTTCTCGACATCGGAAACCGGCCGACTCCTATTTCTACTAGGAGTAGGAATCCTTCCGACCCTGCACTTTTCGTCCAAGCATCTCTCGAAGTCTCTCTATTACTTCTTTGGATCCAAATAGATTTTCAGTTAAAGTATGATTCAAGGCATTATTTAACAATTCTCCACCTTGAATTGAATCCTACAATCAGATATCTAACACTCTCTGCCGCCGCCAATCCCTGTTCTGATTTTTCACAGCCTTGCCAGACGCCCTATGACGAAGTTCACGAATATGTAGACTCGATCTTACTTCTTCCAGAGTAATTGTGTCTCTTTCGATGATAACAGATTGTACGAAATTTTCGTACGACAGAGGAAGAGACACCAACAAAAGTAGGGCAGCATCTTCATCCTCAATCTTCACATCTATATTTCGTAATTCCATCAACAGAGTATTATCTGATCAAGATGATCTTTCAGAGGAGTACCTTCTTGCATGCGAAGGGTGAACGGACGTTGCTTCAACAATAACTTATTGGTCAGAGACTTGGTCATGTAGAGACTCTCAAGTTTCGATCACAGACCGGTCGCCGTTTCTTGATCAGCGACTTCGATAATCACCTCGTCCGCCAGACACAACAGGATCATAGAGTATGTCTTCTCTTCTTGTGCCGTCAAACTTGCGAGGTCGGACTCCTTTTCTTTGCCCTTCGAGTCTCCCTTCGGTTTGTTCTTCGACACGTTCACGAGCGACGCCCATACTCCCTATTGTTTTAAAAAAGTGCCCGCATCTTGATCTGCCAGAGACTGAAACTATTTCGTCTTATAAATTTCTCGACGTTGACGTTGTGCAATGCTATCTCTACGCTTGACGGAGGATCGATGATGAAGCCTCGCTCTGATACTAATTTGTTAGGATTTCTGCACGAGAGAAATTACACATCGCGAGAAAACCTGAGAAATTTAAGACGACGCGGAATTGTATTAGATGGAAGAAACAAAAGAGGAATACAATATCAGATTGATCCAGGATTATCCAGGATGGTCTTACAAGCCTTGATTACATGTCCTTTTATAGGGTCTTGGAGAAATAACTCCTACTCTAACTTAAGGACCTAATCTTACTAGGCATGCAAGCCCATTCTCTAGAAAAACCTCCTTGAACTAGGAGTAGAAATCTGACTTCCTGAAGACCCTTGAAGATCTCGGCCAACTTGAATTCCTCCCTGGAATCAAATTGGGTCGGGCGTCCACCTGGCGCCCGTCACGCCCGGGCGCGCCCTGACTGTCCAGTCCGAGTCCCACTCGAACTGGAACTCCTCCAGGCGCCCCTACTCTCTTCAAGTCTTCCTCCACGTCCAGACTCCATATCCAAGTGTTCCTCGGTCTAGAAGGGAGCTCGGCCCTCCAAGAATTCGTCATATCCTTCTCGACATCAAAAACCGGCCGACTCCTATTCCTACTAGGAGTAGGAATCCTTCCGACCCTGCACTTCTCGTCCAAGCATCTCTCGAAGTCTCTCTATTACTTCGTTGGATTCAAATAGATTTTCAGTTAAAGTAAGATTCAAGGCATTATTTAACATAATACATTTGAACCCTTGTTATTATTATGATGTTAAGCATCATAATTTTACCTCTGAAATTAACATTTGTCCTTCCTGATATTAATGTCATTCATCACCAATGTTTACTTTTACTACGTATCCAAGAAGTCGTCTTCTTGCTGTGTTGCACGCATACATATTTTACTGTGGAGGAAGGTGCAAAATTTGTAGCGTTCATCAAAGATAATATACTGATTGAAGTCCTGTTTCTTATAATATCTTTAGATTATAATATGTTCTTACATTCTTTAGAGATCCATATGGACCATATATATATATATATATGGATCACCCTTAAAAAAACTTGTAACAGGAGTTGCGTTCTCGATTTCAGGCAGTCACCATCAATGTGAATTCTTGGACAAATGCTGGGCATGCTGTTAATCACATCTATGATATCCTTTACATGATGAATCGCGATGACGTCAGCGTCGGGGTCGGAGGAGATGATGGAATACTTGATGATGGTACCATACTTCCAAATGTTGGTGGATATCTACCTCTAATTGAACAGGTAACCTCTCCTATAGGATATGTGCAATTCACCATGATACTGCTTACAGACAACACATTTCTGACAGTTCTTTTTTTGTTAGATAAATTCTTTCCTGTACATCTTTTAGCTACTGATAATTATGCTGCACCATGAGATACTGAATTGGGCAGACGAATTCCAGGGAATGTCAACAGCAGGCGAATGCCGCTACAGGCAGGCGATTCCGATAGGTTCCGGTGGAAAATTAGATATCGATACTAACTACGGCTTGCGCAGGAGTTTCCTTCCGCAGGTATAAATGTGTAGCCTTTGCAAGCATTTGCATGTATCATTCTGCCATGAATGCCTAGTATATGGCAATCTATTCCATGTTTGTTAATTTTAACTTATGCTCGTTTAAACATGCAGGGTGATAGAAGATACATTCCTCTGGAGCAACCAACAGCTCAACAAGTGATGACTGATACCATATCTGCTGGACCAACTACGCTATTTGTCACTGGGGTTCACACTAATGTTGCTCTTTTCCTCATGACAAAACCACATCTGAAGAAGAATATTGAGCATATTTACATCATGGGTGGAGGGGTGAGATCAAAGAATCCTACAGGTTGCTGCCCGGCGAACGATACGGGTTGCGTACCTCAGCAATGCGGTGATCAGGGTAACTTGTTTACAGGATACACCAGCAATCCTTATGCAGAATTCAACATGTTTGGAGATCCTTTCGCTGCGTATCAGGTACATCCAGAGTACAATGTCACATTTTATTTCCAGTGTATATGATCAAATGGGAGAATGCATAGTCTAACGATTTGTTCAACATGTTTCAGGTGTTTCATTCTGGCATTCCAATTACACTGGTGCCACTGGATGCGACTAACACCATTCCCATTACCAAGAGGTTCTTCTTACAATTCAATCAGAGGCAACAAACATATGAGGCACAATATATTTTCAAATCCCTGAAAATTACTCATGATACATGGTTCAATAACGAATTCTACACAGTAAGTTCATGACTTTTACAGCAAAAAGAAAAAAAATGTGCTGTTACGATTTGCCATGCTGACGAATATTTAGCATTGCTGCTTGGTATTCTATTTTTCCATGATTAATGCAACAACAACAACAACAAAATCTTAGCCCACTAGGTGGGGTCGGCTACATGGATCATACGACGTCATTCCGCTCTATTAGTAGTTAAATATTTCGATATATTATTCACCAATAAATCTTGCTCTATTAGTTCGCCAAGTGTTCGCCTTGGCCTCCCTCTCCCTCTTTTAATCGGACTCCAGATTATTTGATCTACTCTTCTTACTGGCGCATCTAATGGTCTTCTCTGAACATGACCAAACCATCTCAAACGATTTTCTATCATTTTCTCACTAATAGGAGCAACTCCGACTCGTTCACATATATGATCATTCCTAATCTTATCTAATCTTGTATGACCACACATCCATCTCAAGATCCTCATTTCGGCTACTCCCACTTTTCGTTCATGTTGTCCCTTCATGCCCAACATTCACTACCATATAACACTGCTGGCCTTATAGCAGTACGATAGAATTTTCCTTTAACTTTATTGAGTACTTTTCTATCACAAAGAACTCCAGTGGCTTTCCTCCACTTACACCAACCAGCTTGAATTCTATGATTAACATCGTCATCAATCTCATCATTTTGTCTTACAATTGATCCTAAATATTTAAACTTTGTCACTTGAGGAATTATATTCTCCCCTAACCTAACTTTCAAATCGTCTTTAAGTTGTTTATTTGTGAAATTGCTATGCATATATTCTGTTTTATTCCTACTTAAACGAAAACCCTTTGACTCTAACGTATTTCTCCATATTTCTAATTTTGTATTAATCTCTTCTCTTGAATCCGTTAAAATTACTATATCATCCGCAAGTTGTTTATTTTGTATTTTTCCATGATTAATGCGAGCTGCGATTTTGAATTGCCTGCAGAGCTATTTCATGTGGGACTCGTTTACTGCTGGGGTTGCTATATCCATTATGCGAAACGGCGATGGCTATTACGGCAAGAACGAGTTCGCTGCGATGAGATATCTAAACATAACTGTAGTTACATCAAATGTGCCATATGGAGCAAATGATGGCTCGAATCCTTTCTTCAATGGGCGTGCAGTTCCAAAGTTTAATCTGCAGAAGGGTGGGGTGCACAGTGGCCATGTTCAGACTGGACTGCAAGACCCATTTTGCTTTGCAAAAGGTAGCATCAAGGGGATATGCCAGGTACGCTTACTATTTCTGTTACAAAGAAGTTGAATAAACGTTTGATACGTCACAGCGTCTTGAATCTGCTAAATCAGTTCTTATTGCTACATGGTTTCACAGCTAATCTCCTTTTTTAGCTGTCTTATGGTCAAGTTATTTTCTATTTCAGTAGGGTAAGAGACGCGTCCACATTTAACTTCGTGCTGTGTTCCTAGATATATTGATGAATTATGCATGCAGGATGGCTACACCAAAGAAGTTAATGGTTCGGAAGCAGTCTGGGTCCGTGTTGCACAGAGAGCAAAACCAAATCCTAACTCTAATAGTACACTGCAGAGAGCATTTTATGAGAGCTTCTTGCATGTGAGTTCTAAATTTTCTGCATCAGTGTATGCAAATATTAAACCGACAAGATTTCATTTTTACACCATTAACTCAGTATCACAGAGCGTATAATCTCAGAGCCGTAGAAAAGGAATAGTTTGTGCTCCTGGGTGGACATATTGCATGTTTAATTGTCTAGGGAGTAATAAGCATCAACACCTGATTTCTGTGCAGGTCCTAAATCTCCCTCAACATTCTGGGCGATTCAATTTCACCACACAGTTCCCACATTACAGAGAAGTCTTCTACAAGCCAGACTTCACCAATAGATCAAGGGGAAAGCCTGTTGTGTTCGACATGGACATGAGTGCTGGAGACTTCCTTGCTCTTTTTTATCTGCTCAAAGTACCTGTGGAAGTAATAGATCTCAAGGTAGAGCTGTCTTCTATTCTAAGATTTTTTTTTTGGTTTTCCTTATCTTTATTCTCATAACTTTTATCCTGTTTTCTTGTAAATTAATTGACTTGCAGGGAATACTAGTGAATGGCAATGGTTGGGCCAATGCTGCAACCATAGATTTGGTATACGATGTCCTGCACATGATGGGCCGTGATGACATCCCTGTGGGGCTTGGAAGCACCAATGCAGTGGGCACTCCTGCTCTCGGCTGCCAGTACACGAAGGCCATTCCACAGGGCAGCGGTGGATTCATTGATTCTGATACACTTTATGGACTTGCCCGTACGCTGCCTAGAAGTCCCAGGAGGTAAATTTTCTTTTTACGCGTCTCTGATGGAGCCTGCACTGTTTTCTGTCAGACTACTCACAGATTCGTTGTTGTCAGTATTTCCTGTTAAATGCTACAATGTATAAGTAGTGAGATCTCCAGTTCAAGGAAATAGGAGATAATTTATACGTTCTGCAGATAGGACATAATTTGATTCTGAAACATGGGTTCGCAACGTTCCTCAGATATACAGCTGAAAATTCTGTCGCGTTCGGAGCTCCAAGAAATACTGAAAATCCTCAATTGAGGCAGCCATTGGCTTTGGAAGTGTGGAAATCAGTGGTGGCGGAATTAAGGCCAGATGACAAGATCACTGTGCTTACGAGCAGTCCTCTCACTAACCTGGCCAACATTCTAACTTCAAATAACAGTGCCAGATCAGTTATAAAGGTCAGTCAGTACTTCACTTCTCTCAAGACTTGACATAAAATTTATTATGACAACATTGACAACAGAAGTGGACAATTTATTTGGATTGCACAAGGATATTTTTCAATGCAAGGAGAATCTGATTTCTGACTGATGATCACTCTTTTTCTTGCTTTGCAATCAGAATGTCTATGTGGTTGGAGGAGAGGTTATTGATGGCCAGAATGGAATGGGAAATGTTTTTAGTGTGCCCACAAACAAGTTTGCTGAGTTTAACATGTTTCTCGATCCTTTAGCTGCGAAGACAGTTATTGAATCTGGGCTTAACATTACACTTATACCACTAACCGCGCGGCGCAAAGCAGCCTCTTTTGACATGATCCTTAACAGCTTGCAAGTTGCAGACAAGACTCCTGAATCCATATTTGTATATAGTTTGATATCCTTGATGAGTCAACTGAAGCAGAGGAGTCCACAACTTTACAACCATATGGTAAGTGCAAGCTTATTGCAGAGGAAAGATGTTTAAATTTCAATTAATAAGATGTTCATGTAGATAAACCAAACCTATATAAGTTTCTTTTAATTTTGGCATGCACTGTTTTGTACTTGCAGGATATATTTTTGGGAGAGGTCCTTGGTGCTGTGTTCTTGGTTGATCATCTTAATCTATGTCCAACAATGGAAGTAAAGCCTATTACAGTACTAACTGGAAACTTTAATCAAGATGGGCAAATTATCATAGACGGACAAAGAGGAAAATACGTGAATATATTACAGGATTTTGACGCAGACGCTTACTATAACCAGATAGCAAGTCTGTTAGGTGTAAGGGAGCAGTCTGCGGTGATAGCCAGCTTCGATGAACAGAAGAAGATGTGGACATATGGACCATAATAAGATAGAAAACAGAATACTGTAGTTCTATCACTTTTCTCTCTTATTTGACATAAATCAAATGTGGAACATTATTTTTATTGTGACATACAAAAATTGATTGATATTCTTAAACATTCAAGAATCTAATAAAGTCATTAGATTTTGGAAGTAAGCGAGTCCATTACTCTACATGTATAGAAAATCTGAGATCAATACAACAACAACAAAGCCTTATCCTACTAGGTGGGGTCGACTACATGGATCATACAACGTCATTCCGCTCTATTAGTAACCAAACCTTTCGGTATATTATTCACCAATAGATCTTGTTCTATTAGTTCGCCAAGTGTCCGCCTTGGCCTCCCTCTTCCTCTTTTAATCGGACTCCAAATTATTTGATATACTCTTCTTACTGCGCATCTAATGGTCTTCTCTGAACATGACCAAACCATCTCAAACGATTCTCTACCATTTTCTCACAAATAGGAGCCGCTCCAACTCGTTCACGTATATGGTCATTCCTAATCTTATCTAATCTTGTATGACCACACATCCATCTCAACATCCTCATTTCGACTACTACCACTTTACGAAAAATAAAGCAGGAATTTCACAAGATCTGACACCCTCTCATAACCTAGAAGATAAATAAATCAAGTTGGCATAAAAATGAGTTAATAATGTGATGTGTATGAGCTTGTAGATGGATTGACTAAATCTGTAAAACTTCGAGTTGCAAAGGAAATTTATCAATAGACACAAGCATTCACCATTCAAAGACCGAGAGACTTCCTTCGGAGCCGCGCATTCCTTCTGTCAGGAAAGCAGCTAAGAAGGTTCAAACTATGCCTGACAGACATATTACTAAGTGGAAGCAACTCAAACTTTGCACGCAGTCATGCACTATTGCTGATTAGTTTTTCCAATATTGTAAAAAGACATTTTTCATACATCCAGCTTATCCCAATCTGCAAAGAAAAGAATTGGCCACCATATGTTGGATGCATATAATGGGTAAATAGTTTTCTATACTCCAAGGACAGCAACTCCAGTGGTACTTTTAGCTAATGCATGGATGCAATTTGGCCACTTTGGTTGAAGGTTTAATGTGAAGGAAATCACTGGTAACACTGAGAAGAGAAAATATTTTAGGCTATCAAGGCATTAATCCATAAACCTTTCTCTATATTATTTGTTAAAACTTAAAAGTACAAAACTGTCATAAATCTAAGCGTTCAAGCGAATCTCCTATGAATGCATTGAGAAGGCAAGCAAAAACATTCTGAGATGACTTTCAATCATATTTGCCACCACCTAGGAGAAACAGACATAAAGTGATTTGTATATAACGTTATATATCTAGCCATTCTCAAGCCAAGAAAGATTGATCCAAAGAAGCATCAGATTGCAGTGCACAATGAAAATAACATTGAAGCATCATGTTCTTCTGGTCCTTTTTACATCATCATAGAGTCGATTCCATGTCAACTTCCAACTGGAATTTCATAAAACCAAAAGGAAGAAAAGGAGAACATATAGAAGATAGAGAACATGACCACATTTCCACTCTTTGTGCCAGACTCCAAGCCAAGCAATACTACCACATCATTGGAACTGACCCACCAGATGCAATTATCTGCTGCTCCAGCTACAGTTCATCATATTAAATAAAAGCCATTATTAGTGTTATTGGTGGAAGGCAAATATTATTTACAAGAAAGGGCCCAATAGCAGATGTTACCATACCCTGAACAGAGTTTCCAGCTTGCTCTTCACCAGTAGATATTCTTGCTTCACCTGTTGTAAGCATCTGATGCATCTGCAGAGTTTTCTTGGCTCGTTCAGAGTTGAAACACTTTTTTTTTATGTTTTATTGATTGAAGACAGATATCATGAGAATACAATGCTCATCTGTAACAATGTCCTTACCTTTCTTGATCATTATCTTCACAGAAGTTGCGAAAGTCGATGCAAACATTTTTAACTCTTTGAGCACCTATGCTGTTCAAGAAAAACCTCACTGTTAATCCGAGAATGACTATATTTGATATTCTTGTTTCAAGCGGTCAAATGACCATGTTCATGTTGAAGATGTTTACTCAAATATTGGAGAGATGCAATATTAACTGTGCATATAGTCTCCAAAATGCATCACTGTAATTTGGGATTATAAAGATAGTGGATTCAAAAATTGCTACCACGGCATCAGATCAAGTAACCACAAAACATGGAAGGACTATAAGCTCTTCTTCATCTATTAATTGCGAGGTCAACAGCAAAGAATAGAGGGAGACCACTGGATACCTTGCGCTGCTCCCCTTCAGTTGATGAACATGGGCATCAACCTTCTTGAAATCCACAACCTGCTGATCTCTTCAAATTTGGAACAAAAGAAAAAAAGAGTTCTCAGCAACAGAATCAGATTCCTCCAAGGAACAAGGAAGGAACTCGAATGTAAGACGGCAAAGGCGATGGAATTCCGGATCAGATCACTCACAGGGTCCTGGTCAACTCATTGAGAAGCCTCTCGGAGTCGTCGAAGAAAAGGCTCACGACCTCCGCAACGAAGTCGGGGTTGCTCTCGTCCTGCAACTGCTGCAGCTGCGTGTACTGGTTGTCCAGAAACCCCTTCCATAGTTCCACCCACCAAAAAAGATGATTTTTTTTAGGGGGGAACACAACAAGATCTCAAGACAAGAAAAGAACAAAAAACAAGAGATCTAAGCGACGAAGTGGCCGCATTCGACATACCTCACTGAAAAGAGCTGATGTAAAATCAACATAACTCCTCTGCAAACTGCTCACATCCATGTTACCGCTGCTATTTCTTTTCTGTTCTCCCTTTTACTGCAAGGTCCAAGTTCCTTCTCTGTCCGCCGCTGCTGCTTGCTTGTGCTGATAGAAAAAGATCGGAACTTGGAAGGATGCTGCAAGGCTTTGAGAGCAAGTATGTGGTGGTGGCCGGTGGGTCTGTTCAGAGGTGAAATCTAATACTCCCCAATCTCTAAATCAATTAAAAATGATCTAATATATATAAAAAAACAATAATAGTTAAAGTTGTATTCTTTCCACACAAACCAATTGGCACCCTTTTTCCCTCACTGCTTTTTGCGAGTGACCCATAAATTGTGCGTTAATGCCACCAGTCCATCCCCTTCCTATTTTGTTGTGTCGCTGCCGTCTGCCCCCTCCCTCCCTCTCTCCTCTCTTCCTTCCTATCTCTCTCTCTCTGTTTGCATGTTTTATTTAAAGCTGCAGACCTCCATATCGCTGTTGCTGTTTCAGGTTGCTTGCGGCTAGGCACCGATTCGCCGGTTTCTATAACGATAAAAATCTATTCTTTTTTCTTCTACAGTAGCGATCATGATTAAATTTTACTTGCATATTGTTTTGTTATATTATATTGTTTTGTTATATTGTATATTAAATTTTACTTGCATATTGTTTTGTTATATTGTATATTGTTCGCCTGGACCTTTTTGTTATATTGCAAATTGTTAGTGGAATCAATTATGAATCTTTTTTGTCCTGTTATATATTGTTTGTTTATACAACTGTGAAACTTCTCGTTAATATTGTTTGATATAAACAGACATGAATCTTTTTGTTATATTGTTTGTCTAATCAAATTATAAATCATTTTTGTCTCAAGAGTGATGTGGTTTGTCTTAACATGTACTCGTTGGATTCTTTCTTATTATTGATAATGATAATTCCATTTCTTCTGTTATTATCCACTGAATCCTAGATTTTTTGTAATACCTTTTTTTATAAATCATATTGTAAAGTAAGCAATTTTAAGTACCCAAATAGAGGTTCGTGTTCCGGTCTCAACTCGGTTTGCTTCGAATTTTCGAACATCTCGATTAAATCGGAACAAAAATTAAAATTTTTTTGATCTAGTCACAAAAGAATTTAAAAACATATATAACAATAAAAATATTTAATATTATTATATAAATATGACAATTGTTAATTAAATTACATATAGTATAATATATAATTAAGATATGCATATAATAACATATAGAATTTAATTAAAATTAATATAAATATAATATTTTTAGAATAAATTAATATTAATATAATATATATATTATCAGGTCGGAAAAAATCAATTTTTTTATCGGTGCTCACCCCTGTACCCAAAAGTATAAAGACTATAATAATAATAATATATATATATATATATATATTGTGAATTTGTGATGGTGTTAAAAGAAAATAACAAACAAGATAAAAATTACAGAATTTTTCGAAAAAAATACAAAAAAATTAAAGAAAGATAAAGATTGATGAAACTAGAATTTTAACTCATTGATTGCATTGCCTAGTTGGCGAATTTGAATTGCTAAGTTTGTCAAAAGATTTAATAAGTTTATTAATAACATGAATAGTTTATATGCTTCTAGATAACTTTTGTATAAATTGTGTATTCAAGAGTTTATGTCACATAAAATTTTTAATCATTTTGTGAGTTTAAAATTTGATTTTAATAATTATATTTTTTTATTACAAATGATCATTTAATTAATTAAAAAAATACAATAAATTATTTTGTTCGGAACCCAAACTCTAATTCCCTATATAAAATGAATTAATATCTCAATCTCACTATGAAACATATTTTAGGGATCTCGATCTATTGAAATTGGAGATTTGATAGTTGACCATCACGTCTGACTTAGAATTAAAAATTCTGGTGGACTTATAAAATTTACCAGTTTCATAAATTAAGTAAGAGATTAATATGATTGTAATTACATGAAGTGATCCATTTCGTTTGTCCGTGTTCTTCCCAAAGCACGCACTTTAAGCTCTCTGTCGTCTTGTTGAAGCGTGCAGGGACATTGAACAAATACAACTTCTTGTAGACACATAGATATACTTGTCCTGTGTGTGTGAGAGAGAGAGAGTGAGAGAGAGAGAGAGAGAGAGAGAGGTGCCGTGAGGAATTGGAATTGGAATTGGAATTGGAACCGGGTGCCGATGCTCAAATGGATATGGATTCCGCATGGTGCCCTTGAATTAATATTTAATTTAATGGATTTGTTTCGATCCTAACATTTATTGCATTGTGGCTGAACTTTGAACGTAGACACATGAACATAACAACTCTCGATATTAAACAAATATATATATATATATATTGATATTGATATTAAGAAAAAAGTTGTAACTTTTGGAACTATTGTTCTGAATCCGCAACATGCGAGTCCTATGCAAGAGAATCTACTTTGAAGGGGAAAAAAAGATCTATATAACAGAACATTTAAAGAGGAATGACATCACATAACATCAAGGCTGCGGTGGGAAACTTCGCTAAGTTTTTTTTAATAATTAAATTGATAGATTAGTTCGATTTGTATTTAGATAAAGTAAAATAATTTATAGATTTTGAATTAAAAATAATTATTATAAATATAAAGTATAATTTTATTATTAATAAAAATAAAATTCAAATTTTTATGGAATTTTTTTGTTAAAATATATATTATTTAAATATTAAAAACCATTTATAAATTAATTATATTTACAAAATATTAAATTTTAAATAAAATAATAAATAATAGTATATTAATTAAATGTCATAAATATTTTATTTAATAAATAAATTATTTTATAATATAAATGTGTGAGAGAGTGAAAATAAGAAAAAAACATGAAAACATAATTAGAAAAAAATGACTATCAGATCAGTAAAAAAAACCTGTGCTACAGTGTCTGATTTCACCTTGAAATCAAACACTGGAATCTAATTTTAACAGCTTGATTCTGCCTCGAAAATCAAAGTCATCTTATCGTGTTTGAAAAATTACTGGAACTTAATTTCAACGACTTATTCTGCCTCGAAAATTAAGTCATCTTATCGTATTTGGAAAATCTTGTTATGTCAAAAGGATTGATGACTTGAGTTGTTCTACATTTACTCTTTTTTTTTTAAAGGAGAAAAGAGCTTAAATTTATTTATTTGAATAAAAAGAGAAAATGCGCTTAAATTTTGACTCTTCCAATCAAAGATAAATATTAAAAAGAGAAAAGGAAAGTGCTACAGAGACGCTCCTCAGCAAGCAAGATTTAAAGTTTTTTTTTTATGGATGAAAAAAAAATTGTTATGAGTTTCATATATTACTATTAAATACATCATTCGAATCGATCATCCACCTTCAGTCCGTAGACAATACTACTAGCTAGCCAAAAAAAGCAATTCCGTGAATCGAATCAAATTTATACCAAAGAGAGATAAATTCGGATTGATATTCCAAATGATACGAGCCGTCAATTGCATAGCTCTAAAAAATGAGATCTAATTGATACGAATATGACTTAATTTCAATTTTTTAAAAAAAATACAATAAAATCCTAGGTTCCTGCCTCGTCACCCCCGGAATTTTTCTGTATTAGTTAATTAAAATCAAGAATGTCGCATATCTCCATTAAAAGAACTTTCTATCTGATGTTGAACAGTTCAACTAATACTAAACTTGTTCCACGGAACCGGGCAGAAATCGCGTTTTTGTTCCATCCGGTTCCACCAAATGAGAGCAAGAACCACGATTATAGGCGGAGAACGAAATCGCGGATCCAGACCATCATGAGACACGATTCCGCCGATTTGATTCCATCGAAAGACATGGAACCGCGGTTCCACCGTCTTGCAACATTCGCCCCCCATTTTTTTTCTCTCGCATGCGTTTTCCACCAAATGAGAGCAGGAACCGCGATTCTAGGCGGAGAACGAAATCGCTGAACCAGACCATCATGAGACACGGTTCCGCCAATTTTATTCCATCGAAAGACATGGAACCACGGTTCCACTGTCTTGCAACATTCGCCCCCCATTTTTTTCTCTCGCGTGCGCTTTCCACTATAGGCAATTTACACCGCTTATTTTCTCTCGCGTGACCTTTTCGTACTCCGCCCTCTCTTCATCCAGTGATTGCCATCTTCAATCGCCATCGTCCAGTCCGCCTTCGCCGTCAGACATGAGAAGACGACACACCCGATGTTCACGCTTGGGTACAATTGTAAGATCTGGCGCAATCAATCTCGTGCACGCCGTCATCAACTCCTGACCCAATCTGAGGTACAATGAACTCTTTTTTTGTCGATTCCTGCTTCAAATTGGGTTATCATCGCCAAGGTTGTCAAGATCGGGATCTTATATAAGATCGGAGGAGGGTCATAAGTTCGAAGATCGTAAGATCGGATCGAGGATCGTAAGATCCTACTTATTAATAAAATAATATATTTTTAAAATAATAAATATATTTTTGACAAATTTTTCGCATTGAAATCTTAAATGATACTCCACCAAGACATTTTTTATCGATTCTTAAGTCAAATTATATGAAAACATATTAAAAATAAAAGAAAATATATTTAACTTCATATAAATTAATTTTTATTATCATAAATATATTTTAAATTAATATTTAAATGATTATATTAATCATATGACATCGTATATGATCTGATAAGATCGTAAGATCGTATGATCAAAATTAAGATCGTATTGAGATCTTACACCTAAGATCATCAAGATAAGATCGAAATCGGAAGAGGTCCGTAAGATCGTAAAATCGTAAGATCTTAAGATTTAGATCGAGATCTTGACAACCTTGATCATCGCTCTTGTAACACCCCTCGGGTATGGATCTGAGTTCTTGTCCTTCATATTGTAGTGTTTTCCCCTTTTTGTCGGAAACCCTATTTCTGTTCTTCAGGAACCCCCTCCCGTTGTGCTTTTCAACAATGCTAGGTATAGTTGTCCCGTCCGTATGTGTTTCAATCTTTACTCTTCCATCGCTCCTAACAAACGCTCGCTTATGTATCGCGTTTAGGTTAACGTCAAGTGGAGAAGCCGATAAGAAATGACCCGACTTGTTCTTCACCGCCATCGATTCTGTGTGAGTACCAATTCGGCGGAACCGTGATTCTGTAACCAAACGCAGCATAAAAGATCTCAAGACAGTGTAACGAAATTTTAAAAAAGAAAGAACAAAATACGAAGCTGGAACAGAACATACAAATCCAAGCCTGATCAATTTCTTAAGCGACGCAAGCAGTACATACATAGCAAATAGCCTGAAAGCTCTTCTTCCTGAAAATATGTTTAGGCCTGAAATCAAATGCTCAAGCCTCCGGATGACCTGCAGAAAACTGTGCAACCCCCATTAGCCAATATAAGGTCAATTTGGCAGAGTTTAAGCAATCACCAAAGTAATAAAGGTTTCACAAGATGTACCAGGTCAGACAGTAAAGAAATGTGCATACTTCAAAATCTGTTCGTGAGTACACACATGCTCAGCATTCTCGTAGTCACTCGTCTCAAAGAACAAATGTTTACAAAGAATAAACATCTGGAATCATAGTGCAAGCTCGCCTCCTTACAAGTTGGGAGGTGTTATCCAAGGCTTTCATGGTTAACAAATTACATCTTTTTTTTCTTTAGTTGCATTTTAGGCAATCACGACACCAGAACCTAGAGAAGGAAGACATGATCAGTGAATGAAGTTTTCAAAGTTCCAGGGCAGGAAAAAGGAAGTAAGGGTTTTACCATCATGATGGAATCTTATTTTGGAGTCTCCCCATATCCATAGGTTTCTGAATGCATGCAACCGCGTGCTATGGCTAGCCATAGTCACACAGCAATGCCTTCAGGAATCAGAAACCTGAACTAATTACTTAACATTTTAAGCTGTTTTTCAGTATATCGGTTCATACATCACCTGTATCGTAGCTCGTAAGAGGATCTGTCATAATTCTTTGAGCACAATTGAGACAGCTTCTCTCAGAAAAGAAATATAAGATAAATGATGCAACTGAAATAAGATGTGTTACCCTTAAGCCTAATTATGTCCTCATCAAGTTGTTACACTTCAGCCTAATTCTGTCCTCATCATTGTTACCCTTAAGCCTAATTCTGACAACTGTTTGATTTCTTTCATTAACTTGAAACAACTGTTTGATGTTGCTTGCTTCCGGACAAACTTTTTCATGACAAACCTGAATGTCTCTTTCATTGTGACTTATTTGAATAAGCTTCTGTTTCAACATTCCTGAATCGCCACTAATAATAATATCCTCAAATAGGCAGCTCAAGTATACAGTCCAGAAATTAAATACAGGCTAAGAGTATGCATAATTGGTATTTATTAAACCAAAACATTAGATTAAATAACACCGCATGAACTGCTCCTGATCAAAGATCCATATGGAATGTCTTTCATTCATGGACCGTTTATACCTCAAATGAAGAATCACCCCCGTGTCAGGCATATTTTCTTTTTAATAGGAAATCATAACTTGTTTTGAATGACAACATGAAAGCTGTCTGGGAGAAAGCAATTGAGCCAAGTCCCAACTAATGGCTCAAGCAAATAATACTGGACTAACAATCTAAAATGGGAAGTCGTCTCTTAAATTCCCCAAGGAATTAGTTCGTTTTAATAGATATTAATAGCAAATCCTACAGCAAAATAGGATCACATGCACGCCTTAAAGATAAAGAAGCAAAATAGATATTAATGGGAGAAAGCATAAAGACGCAGGACAAAATTATCATGATGGATGTTTTGTTGTTGTCGTCCACCACCCTTAAACGTCATGAAAAGTCCCTTTCAAAAAAGATTTATCATGAAAAGATTGCAAACCTTCTAAAACAATTTACCCAATGCACTGACAATGAAGTTTAAAGCCTAGAAGTAGGTCAACAACAAAAAAATGAGGAATGATAATAAGATAATACTTAAACAAAGAAATACTAGAATCTCACATTTCATTGTCAAGAAAAAATAAGGCTATCCAAAAGCTTAAATTACATTGAATTTTTCTTTTCTTCTTAAGCACAAAGTGCTTTTCTCAATCTCAACATACTTTGCATATCGCAAGAGAAAAACAAACTGTGAACAAGAAGCTTCATGTCATCTTCATCAACTTTTCCAGCAACCTCTCGAAACATAGTTGATTTCAACAAAGAAAAACCCAATATAAAGCAACTGGCTAGATTGGTTTCTATCTAATTACTTATTTCTCCTAGTCTTTAGTCCGTGACCCAAAAAGACCTCAACAACAACAACAAAACCTCATCCCACTAGGTGGGTCAGCTACATGGATCATACGACGCCACCAGAAAGACCTCAATTTCAACAAAATACGATGTCCTCCTGAATCTATGATCCAGGAGCAAAAGAAATCATTGTTCACAAAGATATTGCTGTTCCTCTTCTTCTCTTGAATAAGCAACTTAGTAGCTAAAGTTGGACTCCAAGGAGCTGTCCTGGGGATATGATTCCCTCACCTTCACAGCACCAACAGCTGGCCGGGCTTCTGCAAGACTCAATCGCATTGGCCTCCCTTCTACTTCCTGTGTCACCATATCATATCACATTGTGGGTTTAGTGCTCTAGATGTTTACGGTTCAGGGTTTAAGATATCTAACTTTACTAAGTATAAATCAATTTTGACAAACACAAAATGAGGATGAAAGTAGATTATCTACCACTCCATCCATGGCCTCAATGGCAGCGTCGCACTCCTCGGCAGAAGCGAAGGACACAAATCCAAAGCCCCTGGACCTTCCAGTATCACGGTCAAAGATGACCTTGGCGCCGAGAACGCCCGGCTGAGCGGCGAAGGCATCTCGCAGCGCCTGTGAGGTGACACTCCAACTCAGGTTCCCTGTGTAAACCTTGTAGGGGCTGTCGACGAACAACCCACGGGACGCACCTCTCATCCGCTGCCCCATCGCCACCTCTCTCTCCCCTCCTCTTGGCACCTCCGGGAAGTTAACCTTCACCGTCCGTCCTCCAACTTGCTGAAGAAAACAACAATAAATTCCTCGTCCACAATTAAGAATGGGGGTTTCCGGCAGTATGCAATTCAAGAACTCACCGAACCGTCGAACATGCGGATGGCCTCGTTGGCCTCGTCGACGCTGGCCATAGTGACAAAGGCGAACCCGCGGCTCCGCTCAGTCACCCGGTCGTACACAACCTGAAAAGTTTCATATCGTAAACAACAAAAAGATCCAATTTTTTTTTTAGAACAAGAAGAGAACGGCAAAGTCTGACACTAGAACAGACCTCGACGGAATCGACGGTACCGGCCTCGCCGAAGACTTCGGCGAGCTGGTTTGAGGTCATGGAGAACGGGAGATTGCCGACGTACAGCCTGCCGCTTTCGACCGGGAAGGAAGATCGCGGCGACTGCTGCCGCGGCTCGAAGTCGCGCTCTTCGGAGGCGCTTTCCTCGGCGTAATCGCTATCATCGTCGTAGGCGTCAGAATACGCTGCGGCAGCTGCGTAGGCGGCGAAGGAAGGGACGGGACGGAGAAGATGGCAGAGAGAGGTGGGATGTGGAGAGAGGAGGGACTTGGCGGAGCGCAGTTGGAAGAGAGGGAGAGGAGAGGAGATGACGGCGGTGGCTGGCCTGGGTAGAGGGGAAGAGCAATGTGGTGGGTGGAAGGCGGAGGAGGAGACGGCGCGAAGGGAAGACGCGACTGCGGCCATGGTGTTCGTGGAATCGCGCAAGAACGAACTGCTGAGACAGCGACGAAGGCCAAGAGGACGGCAGATGGCCTTTCGTTGCCTTATCCTGTAAAATATTTTTTTTCTGTAATTTATTATTAGGCTGTATTCGCATAATAGATGTTTTTTTCTTTTTTCAGAAAATGTTTTCATATAAGTTCTGATATCCATATTTTTTCCGATTTATCAAAAAGTTATAGATTTCTTTTTTTCACAAAAAAAGGAATTCTTCTAAAAGAAGAAGATAAAATATTTTTGTCTCAAATTATTGCATAAAATATAATTGATTAAAAAAATAAATAATGTGCATATCAATTTTTTTTTATGGAGCCAGCAATCTGCATAGGATGTTAACATACCAAAACATGTTTGAAGTTATATTTTCTTACATATTCAGACAATGGAGAAAGTATTTTTCTCGGAAACCATTTTATCTCGGAAATGAATTTTAGCTAAATAGTACACTTTTTTTGTCTACAGATATTATTAATAGCATACATAATGCGGCAAAGAGAGATAATGAGTTAATAAAAAAATATCAGAATTAACATCTTATTTCGTATTAACTTTGTATATTCAAACCTCAATTGACTTTCAAAATTCAATTCTTATCGTGTTTATACGGTTCGAGTCTACTGAAACACAAAGAAAATAACAACAGATTGAATCATCTTTCTTATTTCAAAGAATAAGTAAAATAGTTTAAAAAAATAAGAGAACTTATGTAATCGAAAAAAAAAACTTAACAAAGAACATTTGCATCGTCCTCAAGTTGTACATATCGGTTTTTTTTTAAGAAAAAAAGGTTGTATCGGAATCAGAACAAGAACTAGAACATATCAACATAATCAATGTGAAACTTGCAAGCAAAAGCTCTTTGTATGGAATTTATATGACATGACCATGAGAATTTTGAACAGAAAATGTCGAAAATTTTCTAGTGATAAGACAACATCAAAAGTCGAAGCATACATGGCCCTTTGCTGTATACAGTGGAGGACCATGATAAAACATTCTATTGAAGAAATATTTCACAGGATATATATCTAACACACATTACAACTCCTTCGGCAAAATCCTGGGACCTCTGTAGAACCCAACATATATTCTGGATTCTTTGTACACTCGCCCAGGGCAGCCCACCTCTCACAGCTTTCATTCTCATCTTTGCAGTTTTCCTGATGCCCCACAATCTTGTCGAAGGAGTCGACATGAATCCACTTTGTTGCGGACCATTTTTCACCTTCTAACACTGGACATCCAGCATGAAGGCTGATCTGATCTGGTGTGGCATCAGGGAGGAGGTTGAAGAAAAGGAGGGCATCCCCTTTCCTTGGCTTTACTGCAATAGATGTGACCATGATATAAACAAGTCTACAACATATTTAGAAGACTGACATATCAGAAATGAGACCAGCGGTTACCTGCAATTCCTCGTCGAGCACAGTCAGATAACTCATCTTGAGGATACAATTCATGGTGCTGAGACTGCTTTTTAAAGGATCAGAACATTAAAATCATAAGAAAAAATGTACTGGCCTCTAGATATACATGATATAATAGAGAAATAAGTGAATAATTATTATGCTAGATCTTAGAGAGCAGGTAGGCAACTGCAGTATGTTGAATGTGCATAAACATTTTTCATGCATCATTTTCATTTATTGAGACCTTACTCAGTAAAGGTAGTAATCAAACTGACCTCAGCTGATGGAAACACAGTTTCACCACCTTTTTCCACATTTGTCAAGTACATGAGAACAGTGGCAATGCGATGACCACCTTGAGCAATGTTAACCTTGTCAGTGAAAAAGTCGTGGTGTGGATCATACTTCTGTCCAGGTTCATATCGTAAGACTTGTATGTCTTCACCATTTTCTGGGCAGTATCAAATATTCAGGAACAAGCAAATTAGAATACAAGGGGAAAAAAATAGACGCTTCTTTCATATTTTAATTATCAGAGAACATCCATCTTTCCTTTGCTTCCTATAGTCTAATTGGCATGTTGTCTGGCTTCAATAATCTAGAATCACAGTGACAATAAAGCAACTTGTGAACCTTTTCTGACAAGTTGAAGTTTTCTTTAGAGGGATAAGAATTTGAAGTTGATTTTGCAAAAAAATGATCTGGTTGACGTGAATAGTGCAAATGAGCTAGCTGAAATGAATTTTTGCCTTCTTTTGTCCAGCAATATACTTAAGCTATTATTATTATTCTGTTTCTCATTTAATGCCCTTCAAGTTTCTACCCTAAATAAATCTTTGCTATAAGGCCAGCAGTGTTATATGGTAGTGAATGTTGGGCTATGAAGGGACAACATGAACGTAAAGTGGGGGTAGCCGAAATGAGGATGTTGAGATGGATGTGTGGTCATACAAGATTAGATAAGATTAGGAATGACCATATACGTGAACGAGTCGGAGTGGCTCCTATTAGTGAGAAAATGGTAGAGAATCGCTTGAGATGGTTTGGTCATGTTCAGAGAAGACCATTAGATGCGCCAGTAAGAAGAGTAGATCAAATAATCTGGAGTCCGATTAAAAGAGGGAGAGGGAGGCCAAGGCGGACACTTGGCGAACTAATAGAGCAAGATCTATTGGTGAATAATATACCGAAAGGTTTGGTTACTAATAGAGCGGAATGGCATCGTATGATCCATGTAGCCGACCCCACCTAGTGGGATAAGGCTTTGTTGTTGTTGTTGTTGTTGTATGAGATGACTTACATTAAGAAAACCAACTTAAATGCTCAGATAAGCTCATCATAAATCTCAGGCAGCATTATCTAAGTTTATACACACCATTTAGGGAAGACAGGCAAAGTTGAAATTCAACAGTCTTCTAACCTTAATTGAATTGCTATCAAGAACAAATAAGTTAGGTTCTTCTTCTACACCCTTTGTTGTGCTTTAAAATCGAATTTGAAATAGCATAAGAGAATTTCTACTTCATCATCTCATTGCATTAATTTCTCTATCATATAATTCAAAGCATAACATCTACCTTAAATTCTTGCAAAGTACTGAAACTGCGAATAAAACTCTTCAATAAACTAATCAAATGCCAAGATAGTCAAGGAAAGTTGTCTTTGATTTTATGTATATTTCTTCATGCATAGGAGCTGTAAACCATGAGCTAATGTCAAGGAAATTTGTATTCAATACTGTGTGTTTTACATGTTCTCATTATCCATGTGTTTTCCTTATACTTCATTTAATATTAGCCTGATAAGATACCACTTTGTATTAGTTAGTGGCTGGTTAATTAAGTAGTGGGTAGTTAGAAGTGGTATGAGTTAGTGGCTGATTAAGTAGTGGGTAGTTATTATATTTGTATTTGCATGTTATAAATACATGTATGGGTTTTACATTTAGGAAGCCTTTGGAAATGTGTTGATCAATTATGTAATTGGAGTTTGGTCCACTCCATACGGACTTATGGAGATTTGTCATCTGGAATTGACAAGTTATTAATAATAATTGTGTTTAAGATTCTTGCACTTTTACTATTAATAATAGTTATCCTAGTTTTTATTTTAGTTGTATTTTCAGTTTGTATCAATTTGACGCAAGAGCTTTTTTTTAAAATTAATTATTTTAATTAAAACTGGTATTTTAGTTTATTAGTCATCAATGTGACCTTTTAATTAGTTATAAGGGTGGTCATGATTAGTTATAACGGTCTTGATTAAAAGTGGGTTAATCAAGGGTGGAGATTGATTAGTAATTTATAACCTCTTGTAACCCTACTATTTAAGGCTGCCAATAGAGTTTTCAGCCGTCATAATCTCTCTTTTATCAAAATTACAGATTTTTGTGGTTTTCTCATAAACCCTAATTGTTCCTCTATCAATCTTTCTCATCTTCTAACCTGATTTCTCATTATTCTTGCTGATTTTCTCTCCTTACGGCATCAAATTGGTATCAGAGCAAAAGATCCTACAAAAATATTAGGGTTTTCTTTGTTTTTGAACCATGGTTGGACGTGGTAGAGGCCGAGGACGTGGCAACCCTGGACAACTAGCAGAGATGGCAGAGATTCGACGAATGATTGAAGATTTGTCACGAAGTGTTCAAGTCTTACAGCGACAGGAACGTGTGGCAGCCCGTATGGAGATTCCGGAAGGTGGCCACGATCTAACAGACATACTGGAAGGTAGTCTGGAAGATGATACTGATCAAGGGTATTTTGATAATCCCTTTCATGAAGCTGGAGCTGATACAAATTTGGTGCGAGGTCGATTGGAGGATAGGTTGATTCATGCCCTAGATCTGAACAGTGGTGGAATTAGGATTGAAGTTGCTGATTTTCATGGAAAGATGCATGCTGAAGATTATTTAGATTGGGAAACAAGTCTGGAAAATTATTTTGAGTGGAAACCTATGGCAGAAAATAGAAAAGTGTTATTTGTGAAACTGAAATTAAAGGGGACAGCACTTCAATGGTGGAAGAGAATTGAAGAGCAACGTGAACGACAAGGTAAACAGAAAATTGGCACCTGGGAGCATATGAAGACGAAGCTGCGAAAACAATTCTTACCCGCCGATTATATAACGAATTTATATGAAAAGTTTCATTCTTTGAAACAGCGAGGTATGAATGTTGAAGAGTATACTTCAGAGTTTTACAACTTATCAATTCGTGTTGGGTTGAATGAAACAAATGAGCAAGTAGTTGCTCGTTATCTTGCTGGGCTTAACCAATCTATTAGAGATGAGATGCCTATTGCTCGTGTGTGTACTCTTGAAGATGCCCGAAAGCAAGCTTTATTGGCTGAAAAACGAGTATGGCGATATGGAGCGCGTAGACCTTTAATAGGGCGCTCAGGAGGCATTATGCAAAAGGGTACTGGTGCCGTTGGAAATACAAAAAATAACACATCTGCACAAGGAACCAGTCAAGGAACTCATGCAAATAAAAATGATGATAAGGGGAAAGCTGTAATGCGTTACGGTGGACAAAATAATTCTGCACCTACGACTTATAAAGGAAACAACACACAAATTCATTGTTTCACTTGTGGTGAAAAGGGTCATGGTTCTTATGCTTGTCCACAACGAAGAGTTAATCTAGTGGAGCTACAAGATGAAGAATATGAAGAGTCAGAGCCTATTTATGACCAGTATGTGGATGAAAGTGAAGAAATAGATGTTCTCCCTGTTCAAGGAGAATCATTGGTGGTTCGAAGTGTCTTAACTACCACAACTAAAGAAGAAGATTGGAGAAGGCATAGTATCTTCAGAACACGTGTTCTTTGTGGCGGGAAGGTGTGTGATCTAGTTATAGATGGTGGTAGCATGGAAAATGTCATTTCTAAAGATGCAGTAGAGAAGTTGGGATTGGTTATTGAAAAACATCCACATCCTTACAAAATTCGTTGGCTTAAGAAAGGTAATGAAATTCCTGTCACTACTCGATGTTTGGTACAATTTACTATGGGAGGTAATCTTCAAGATGAAGCTTTATGTGATGTTGTGCCAATGGATGTTGGGCATATTCTGGTGGGAAGACCGTGGTTGTATGACCATGACATGGAACATCACACTAAACCAAACACGTATTCTTTTTATAGGGGTAACAAGAAGTACACCTTGCATCCATTGGAGGATGATGCAAAACATGTTGCCGGCTTATCAAAAAACTGCAAAGTTAATGGCTTTTTATGTGCTGAGAAATTTAATATAGAGTGTCAAGAAGTTGAAATTGTTGGAGAATATCATATTAGAAAAATGTCTCATCGATCGCCTGAAGTTCAAGATATTTTGAAAGAATTTTCATATTCAGCAGATTTGTATGCTTTCGAGGGCTTTGATATGGAAACAATTGAAGTTTCAAATCAATTGGAACAACATCCTAAAATTTCTACTGATGTTATTGAAGATGTGTTGGATGTCAAAGAGGTCAGTTCTTGTAGAGATAACAGATATAGAAGATTTTTTGTTAAATGGTTGGGTAAACCTGCTACTGAAAGCACTTGAATTAATGAAGATGAGCTCAAGAAGATCGATGCCGAAATGTATGCTGATGTGGAGCAAGTTTTTTTCAAGGAGCCAAAATTTTCAAGCTGAGGAGATTGACGCAGGAGCTTTTTTTTAAAATTAGTTATTTTAATTAAAACTGGTATTTTAGTTTATTAGTCATCAATGTGACCTTTTAATTAGTTATAAGGGTCATAATTAGTTATAACGGTCTTGATTAAAAGTGGGTTAATCAAGGGTGGAGATTGATTAGTAATTTATAACCTCTTGTAACCCTACTATTTAAGGCTGCCAATAGGGTTTTCAGTCGTCATAATCTCTCTTTTATCAAAATTACATATTTTTGTGGTTTTCTCATAAACCCTAATTGTTCCTCTATCAATCTTTCTCATCTTCTAGCCTGATTTCTCATTATTCTTGCTGATTTTCTCTTCTTACTGCATCACAATTGGTATCAAAGTCTCAAAGATCCTAGTGGCGGAGCACAAAGAATCAACATTCATTCAGGAGAAATCAGCTTTACATATTACAAGTGAAAGCTCATTTCATAAGAAAAAAAGCTGAAAGTTCATATTGATTCAAAAATTCCTCTCTTGGCCCAAAGATGGAATTAATCAAGTTTGGAGGCTTCAATTGCACCTACAGAATATTATTATTAATTATATTTTCTCCGCCTTGAGGACAAAGCAAAATTTTAGGAGGTTTGTACTGATAGATACCACTTTGTATTAGTTAGTGGCTAGTTAATTAAGTATTGGGTAGTTAGAAGTTGTAGGAGTGAGTGGCTAGTTAAGAAATTAGTGGGTAGTTAGTTATATTTGTATTTGCATGTTATAAATACATTCATGGGTTTTAAATTTAGGATAGCCTTTGGAAATGTATTTATCACTTATGTAATTGAAGTTTGGTCCACTTCATACGGGCTTATGGAGATTTGTCATCTCGAATTGACAAGTTATTAGTAGTAATTGTGTTTAAGATTTTTGCACTTTTAATATAAATAATAGTTATCCTAGTTTTCATTTTAATTGTATTTTCAATTTGTATCATAGCACAAATAGTCGGGCGAAAAATTAAGGTAAATCCATGCACCACCATCCACCAGCTAGCTCGGGTAGGGATTAGTGCGTTTGTTTTCATTCAATAAGAGTATAAGATGAGTTACACCTTTGCTGCTTCTAAGCTAGCCATTCCCAATAGAACCAACCAATAGAGGAAAGAAAATCTTTACTGGGAACGATATTTTTTTGTTTAGCTGTTATATTAATTACTTGCATCTTTGATTCCGAGGACAGAAGGAACTGTAACAGGTTGAATAAAATCAGACAGCAGCACAGACGAGGCAAGGCTCTAAATGGACTAGAAAAAGTTGTTCTAAAAAGTTGAAGGAACTACACATTGATAATATTGGATGCACACTCGTTTTCTTCGCCTTTGTTTCTGCATAGAGAATTTCGCCATGCTCCAAACCCATGAACTCTCGGTAGTCACCAAAGAACAACTTTAACTTGCAACTTGCACCTTGCTTCTCCTCAAAAAAAAAAAAACTTGCAACTTGCAAGGTACAACCTTTTTTTTTCTTTTGAGGAGATGCAAGGTACAACCTTATTTGAACAGGATCGTTTTATGGGTTCATACTTCATCCTACTATGTCCTTGAACAGTAAGGCAGCATTTGGCAAAGCTGTTGTTTGAAAGGAAAAAGGAAAAAGAAATAGTTCGAAAGAGGTCCCCGAAAGTCATATAGGAAGCAAGCAAATTATAAGAGCTATGGTATTTCATGAAGTAACCGATCACACGAAATCAATTCGAATACTAACCTTTTGGAAGGAATGACCATGCTGCAATCTTTTCTTCTATACCTGCAACAATGGAATCCTGCAGACAGTTGCAATTAGATGCTGCCAAGATGTCGATAACCCAATTAACAAATGTTGGTATTAACGGTGGTGTTACCATTGAAAATAAGTTGAACCAAGCAAGAATTGCACATAGTAGTAATCTGAGGAAAATAACGCAATAGAAAAGAGAGACCTTTGCCTTCACGATGAACATCCCGGAGCTCGTTCGCACTGCGCTCACTGTACTCTTCCCGGATAGATTATCCGCCACCGCCGATCTCTTCAGCTCCGATTTAGCCTTCGAGCAGGAAAATGGAAAGCGTTTCAGAATCCACACTTTGTTACTCGGTTCAGCGAGGGGATAAACAAAATTGAAAGAAAACCAGAAAAAATTGCATATGCTCACCAGAGATATGAGGTGATCGCATTCTTCGTCAGTCAAGAAACCTTCGTACAGGAAGGCCCTGCAACAATTTCCACAACGACGGGATCAGGAAACTGAGGGCTAAATAAGCACTGCATAAGAGACAAGAACAGTGGAGCTCAGAGTTAGATTGCGGATTCGGATTTGGCTGATGCGAAACCTGGGCTTCCAGGAAATTTGCTTGGATTTGGAAGGGTGGACAGTGAGCTGCGAGGAATCCGAGTGTTCGCTCCATGATACTTGGCAGATCAGGAAGAAGAGGATGAGGGGGAAGATGGATCTCGTCGATCGCATCGTCTTTGGAGGAGGCGCCCGGGGAAAATAAAGTAGGGATGAGCGGATGATTTTTTTTTTTTGGTTAGATATTTACGTGAGAAATTGAGGCGAAATGATAATAACGATGGATGGGTTGAAAGACTGAGAACGCGATGTATGACGAAATCTATCGCGTGATTTAAGGGTGAGGGAGACTGAAAATCTAACAATTATAATAAAATGAAAGAGGTTAATGAGTATGTAAAGCACTGACTTCTATAGATAATTTTATAATTATAATTTATGATTAATTTAATTATAAACTTTTTAGATGAAGTAATATATATTTGTCGAGATGATTTGATAAATAAATTATAATCGTTAAATTAATCATATTTATTAAAGTAGTTTCATCATGATCATTGAATAATTTAATAATTATGATCTTAATTATATTTACTATTTAACACATGTTTTAAATTAATATATATATTATTAATATAATAAATAAAATGAGTGTTCTGAATCGGTTCTATTTCAAATGTTCTACATATACATTTTTTTTCAAAATGAAATTATAAGAAAACAATAAATTCACTAAATGTTTTCCAATTAACGCTCTCTACGTTCTTTCATTCAATTTCATTTTATAATTAAACTATGTTTCAACTATCCTTGGGCTTATAAAGTTTACGAGTACGGGGTTGTTTGAATGTACAAGTCACTCAAAATAACTTATAACTAATTTTGAAGACAAAAAAATAAGTTGGGGATCCAACTTATTTTGTGTGAGAAAAAAAAAGTTGATGAATGAATGTATTATTTTGCTCTTATAATATACATAATTTTTTTTTCATATATTTTATCTATTATAATATTAAGAACTTTTTTATCATTTGACTAAAACGATAATTTATAAACTTTTTTTGTTATCGTAATTGTTTATTTTTTTAAATCAGCTTCAGCTATTAAACTACTTATCAACACTTCAACTTATTAATTATTTTATATCAGCAAAGTCAAACGAGCCCCACATGTCATGATATTAAAATATATGTGATTTGTCTCATATTTCTCTCTCCTCCTCACATGTGACGTCCTACTATTTCTTTTGACGTCACAAGGGTGAAATCGAAAAATCAATCATTTAAATTCAAATTCAAATTTTCAACGGAAACCAACGTTTCAAAAATAAATTAACTCTAGAAATTTCCAAAAATTTTGACATGACGTATGCGTAAATTCGTCTATTCGTTATATACAACAATTCATATATATCTCATTGCAACAATTAACTTCAAAACTTTAATCATCTATGACAATTATAAGGACATTACTGACAATTCATCAGATAGCTAAAATGGTGTGACACATGTTCAAAATAGTGAGTCTCAAGCTCACTCTCGAAACAAAATTACGAGTCAGATGCTCTTAAATTATATAATGTGAGCGTCTTTCGCTCCACACAATTATCCAATATTTTCAAAATCTTTCAAAATATTCATCAAGTAATAAATCCGTATAAGAATACTTAATGAAACACAAAATTAGCTATTCAATAATCACGCATTTCATACATGTTGATTTTCTAACCCCTTTACATTCCTTATTTGATGCTATGCAAACTTTCATTCATTAGTTGAAAAGAATTAAACAAGAATAGTGAGTATAAAGAAATTCAGTGAGTAAAACTACTATCATTTTCAGAAATTATTCTAAACCTTTTTCGTTTATTCAAGAAAATTCATTAAAATAATGATCATATCAAAATAAATGCTATGGATGCACATGCATGATAATAAGATAATATCATGAATACTATGAATGCACATGCATGATAATAATAATAATTATACCGAAATGAATGTTATGGATGCCCTTTTAATTTTAAATTATTATATTATTTTAAATATTTATTTTATTTTATAATAGCTTATCATATCGGACACCTGCACATAGAGAGAGCATAAAAATATAATAGGTGGACGCACAGATTGAGCAACCAATAAACCTCTTATATCCCATGAAAAGAGTGAAAGAAGATAATAATTGAAGGGCATTATAGTTACAAAAGTTGGAGAACCTTTAACAAAAATTGAACAATAAATAGAAAAAACTGTCTATAAAAATTAAGATTTTGAAATTTCAAAAACAGTCCCCATCATAATCTAAAATAAAACATACATTATTATTATTTTATATGGCATTATGCTATATTTTTACAGCTTTTATTACTTATATATATAATCGTTGGCGGAGCTAAAAAAAATCAGAAATTTCAGCGATAGAAGATTTTATATAAATAAATATTAACCAAAATTATATGGGCTATAAATAGTTATACTAAAAGATATGATATCCTTATAAAATAAAATGTCTCTTAATATTTTCATAAGTATAAATAAAAAAATCATGTCCTGAAAGTTCACCCGAAATTAATACAATCTTTTATATTTTATAATAAAACGTCCACAAAATATAAGATTGCATCTATATATCATGTGCTACACTGTGGTTCATAAGTAGGTATTAGTCATGGTTTTTTAGAAATTTGTAATTAATCTATCCTGAAAATTGAAAATTGAAAATTGAAAAATTCTTCCCATGTAATTGGGTCATGGCGGTCATATAGTTTAATATATTTTCCGTAATTTACACTTAATTTCTAGTATATTATTATTATAATAGGGAAGTCGCTTCCAATTTGCTCTTAAAAAAATGATGCAAAACAAAATTTATTATTATCAAAGAATTAATAAAACCCTAAAGCTCCTAACACAATATTTTAGATTTTAGAAGAAAAAAGCATCCAAAAAATATATAAGATTATCGTCTACAACATCATGTCTAACATTAAAATTCGTCTTTAGGTATTAGTTATGGATTTTTAGAATTTTTTAATAATTTCCATTGAAATTATAAACAAAGTTCTAGCATATCTTGAAAATTAAAGTTCTTCTCATATAATTGGGTGCACAGTTTAATCTATTTTCCATCATTTACATTTGATTTTAAATAGATTATTATAATAGGGAAACTAAAAATTGATGAAATTTTACAAAATATACAATCTAATTGAATCAATGTTCATACTCAAATGTATAAAGATCCCAATTTATGGTTAGCACAATTACATAAAACAAACCCATGGTCTTATTATTCCATTTTTTTTACATTTTTCTTATTTCTTTCGTAGGACTCATTCCATCGGTGCAGTAGCTGCATCCGTTGTTGCCTGCTTTGTGTTTTAATTTTTACATATATATAGGTCAATTTTTACCTCACATTGATGACTCCTACCATCATTTAATTCCCTCGTTTACACGTTTGGCAGGCACTACCTGTAAAAAACTTAGCTCACCTAATGGAGTACTTCTACTTTTTAATACTAAATTTTGGTTGGGTTGAATTGAGAATTTTTTGCACAGCAAATCTGATCCGGCCTGAGGGTCGGTCAAATTAGATGGTCGGACTATCTTATCATCCTATTTTATAATTTAAACATTTTAATATAAAATATATATTTAATGTTCTAGTTTAAATCATGACATTAATATTTTATTTGTTTAGTATTTTTACTATATTTTAATGGATTTATTTTTAAATTTTAGAATTTTAATCACCAGGGGTGTTCACGGGTCGGGTTGGACCCAACCCGTGAACAAATCTAACCCGACCCGTGGTCGGGTCGGATCTAGGGGACTGGGGGGCTGAATCCGATCCAACCCGACCCGGTTCGGGTCGGATCGAGTGGTCGGGCTACCCGACCACCCAATTTTTTTAATTTGTTTTTGTTATTTTATATTTTATTTAATATAAAAAATATTATTTAATATTATTATAAAAGCATAAAATATGTTTTCTAACTATTTAATATTATTTTTGTATTTAAAATATTTTATTTCAATTTTTAAAATTTTTTAAATCAAATATAAGCTTTAAGTTTAAATAAAAAATAAAAAATAAAAAAAATAAAAAATCGGGTCAATCGGGTCGGCTCGGGTCAAGTCGGGTTGGATTTTTTCAACTCGTAGACCAATGGTCGGGTCGAGTTCGGATCGGATCGAATCATCGGATTCACGGGTCGATCCGATCCGGTGAACACCCCTATGTATGAGCGCAAATCTTCGCAAAATAAGGTGTTATTAATGAAGAAACTTGTTAACCTAAAGTACAAAGATTCTGTTGCAGAACATCTTAACAGCTTTCAGGAATTAATTAACAATGTGCAATAAGTAAATATCGTGTTTGAAGATGAGATCCAAGCACTACTACTGTTGACTTCATTTCCTGATAGTTGGAAAACGCTCGTTATCTCTCTGAACAACTCTGCTTCAGGTGGACAACTATGTTTAAAAATTATCAAGAATAATTTGTTCAATGAAGAAACGAGAAGGCAAGAGCATAATTTCAATAGTAAATCAGAGGCATTCATCGTGGAAGATCGTGAGAGAAATAAATAGAGAAACTCTCACAGCCACGATAGATCAAGGTCAAAAGGGAAGTCGAAGTCTAGGAAAGAAGTCACATGTTATCATTGTGGCAAGCTAGAACACTTCAAAACGGAGTGCAAAAAATTAAAGCGTGATCAGTCACATGAAAGGTCTGAAGATGCTGAAAAAAAGAAGAAGGATAGTGGTGAAAACAACGTTACAGTGGCTATATCAGATGATGTATACTTTCTTATTCAAGACGAGGAAGAAGATGGTGTCAATGTTGTTAGTCAAGGTTCAATTTGGGTCTTAGACACTGCAACTTAGTTCTATGTTACCCCTCGCAGAGATGTATTCTCAACATATAAAGAGGAAGCATTTGGGTCAGTAAAAATGAGGAACAAGTCAGAGTCCTAAATTGATGGCGTTGAAGACATTCAGTTGAAGATCAATATCGGATGCAAGATTATGCTCAAAGATGTGAGGCATGTATCAAAAATTCGTCTCAACCTAATTTCAGTTAAAAAATTAGACGACGATGACTATGAGAGCAACTTCAAATAAGGAGTGTGGAAACTTAAAAGAGGTTCACTCCTACTAGCGAAATGACATAAAGATGATATTCTCTATAAGACTGAAACACAACACTACACCGAAGAAATAAACGTGACTCAAGAGATGTCATCCTCTGAGTTATGGCACAAGTGGCTTGGTCACATAGGTGCGAAAGGACTTCAAATATTGACTCAATGAATTCTGCTACCAGGTATGAAAGACACTTCACTTGACGTATGTGTTCATTATTTGGCTGGTAAGCAAACTAGAGTTACATTTAATGGAACTTTTTCATCTAGAAGTTCGCACGTACTTGATTTAGTGCATACTGATATCTACTATATGAAAGATAAAATTTTAGGTGGTGCTCTTTATTTTGTTACATTTATAGATGATCATTCTAGAAGAGTCTGAGCTTTTCTTATAGCACACAAAAAATCAGATGTTGACAGAGTTCAAGAAGTTTCATGCCAAAGTCAAAAGAGTAACTGACAAGAAGCTCAAGTATATTCGGGCAGACAATGACGACGAATACGGAGGTCCGTTTGAAGAATACTGCAACACATATGGCATCAAACTTGATAAGATAGTTCCTAAGACTTCTCAGCAAAACAATGTTGCTGAGATAATGAACAGAATAATCGAGGAACGTGTCAGATGTATACTTTTACATGCCAATCTATCGAAGAAATTTTGGGGTGAAGCAATGATGACTGCAGTCGAACTGATCAATCACTCACTATCAGTACCTCTGGATGGTGACATACCTCTGAAAGTTTGGTCAGAGATGTGTGTTTCATATAAACATCTCAGAGTGTTCGATTGCAAAGCCTTTGTTCACATCCCCAGTGATGAGCGGTCAAAATTTAACATCAAATCAAAAAAATATATCTTCATCGGATATAAAGGTGATGAATTTGGCTATTGACTTTGGGATCCTGTTAACAGGAAGGTTATTGGAAGCAGAGATGTCGTGTTCATGGAACACCAAACAATTGAATATCTGTCGAAAGACAAAGAACCAATTAGCTTCATTGATTATCTAACTGAACCGAGTTTAGTTGATGCACTGACAGAAGATGATATTATTCCAGAAGCTGATCAAAATAACAGTAGCAGTGATAGCAACTCATATAATTTAGATATAGGATAGTCAAGATAGTGATGATGAGCCACATATCGAGCATGATGCACCAATGCAAGAGCCTCAATTGAAAAGATCGAATAGACAAAGACAAGAGTCAAAGCGGTACTCCCCCACAGAATACGTGCTATTAACTGAAAGGGGAGAAACAGTGTGTCATCAAGAAGTCTTGTCATATGAGCAGAATGATGAGTGGATGAAAGCTATGCAGAACAAGATGCATTCTCTGCATAAGAACAACACTTACAAACTAGTGAAGCTTCCTAAAAGAAAGAGAGCACTCAAGAACAAGTGGGTGTTTGGACTAAAGAGTGAAGAACATAATCCACACCCAAGATATAAGGCAATGTTAGTTGTCAAGGGGTTCAGTCAGAATAAAGGAATTAATTTTGATGAGAGATTCTCACCAGTGGTAAAAATGTCATCAATTCAAGCGGTTTTTAGATTAGTTGCTACCAAGGACTTGGAAATTTAACAGTTAGACGTCAAAACAATTTTTCTCCATGGTGACTTGGAAGAAAAAATTTATATAGAATAGCCAGAGAGTTTCCAAGAAAAAGGAAAAAAAACCTGATGTGTAAATTGCAGAAAAGCTTATATGAATTCAAACAAGCACCTCGTCAGTGGTACAAGAAGTTCGAGTCATTCATGACGAAAAAAGAATATAATACGACCAGATCAGATCATTGCATCTTCATGAAATATTTTTCACATGATGATTTTATTATCCTGTTGTTATATGTTGATGACATGCTTATTATAGATCAAGATAAAAACAAAATTGACATATTAAAGCAAAAGCTGAGTCAATGCTTTTCCATGAAAAATCTAGGCGCAGCAAAGAATATCCTTGGCATGAGGATCACTCGTAATCGAGAGCAGTGCAAGCTATGATTATTCCAAGAAACGTACATCGATAAAGTCTTGAAAATGTTCAACATTAATAATGCAAAGCCAGTTGGCAGTTTGATGTATGCAATCATTTGCACAAGGCTATACATAGCATATGCAGTTGGTGTGGTGAGTCAATTCCTATCAAATCATGACAAAGAGTATTGAAATGCAGTCAAGTGGATTCTCAGATATCTTCGAGGCACGTCTAAGATATGTCTATGCTTCGAAAATGCTGAGCCAGTGTTGAAATGATTTACTGACGCTGACATGGCAGGAGATATTGATAGCCGAAAGTCTACTTTTGATTACTTGATGACATTCGTAGGAGCAAGAGTCTCATGGCAATCCAAATTATAGAAGTGTTGACACTGTCAACAACTGAAGTAGAATATATCGCAGCTGCTAAAGCAGGCATGGAAATTCTATGGATGAGATAGTTTTTTAGGGACCTAGGTTTGACGCAGGAGAAGTACATTATCCACTGCGATAATTAGAGTACAATACATCTAAATAAGCATTCTAGTTCACACTCTAAGTCCAAGCACATTAATGTCCGATATCATTGAATTCGTGACGAGACGAAGAAAAAGAATTCTTTCTTTGAAAGATTCATACTGACAAGAATACGTCAAATATGATAACGAAGCATCTACCAAAAGAGAAAACTAAGTTATGCAAGGAGCATGCATGCTTGGTGGATTCCTTCGTAGGAAAGATAAACCTACCTAAAGTTGGAAACAAAGAAATAAAAAGAAAAACGTATACGTGTTGGAGACGAATAATAATCCGAGATGAATTAGTTTCATCTTGAAGTTATAAAAGGACGTTCACCCTTTGAAACCAAGTCTGCACAACAAAGTTGTATAGCACGTCATATCCACCGAGAGAGAGAGAAAAAGAGAAGAGAGAGAAGAGAACTTCGGGGTTCGATTCGAGAACGAGTTATTTTTTGTTCTCAGCGAAACTTCAGGTATTACTTTTTAGCAGCCTTCTCATCTATTCCTCATATTCCGGTGAGATTGTTCTGACTTCTATCCTCAGTTATGAGAGACTTTTATTTTATGGCATCCAAGATTAATTCTTGAGATTATTATTGTATTCATCTACGTAGTTCAGAGAAGAAACTTTGTAACATATTATTATTTTATAGTGGAAGATTTGATCCCTGCTCCTTCTCTCACGTTGAGAGGTTTTTCATATTAATTCTTTACGTCTTTGGTCTGATTTAATTCCTTTATATTATTGTTATCATTCCATTATTATTATGCGCATTAAAAAAGAAAAAAATTTGCAACTATCAGTTCGTCCTTTTTTTCCCAACACCCCATCATGCACGCCACTGATAAAGGGGGCTACCCCCCTCCCCTTCGACCTTACAGAGCGAAGTCACAGAGGGAGGATGAGCCCCCTCCCACCCCCCACCCCCACCCCCACCCCACGTCTTCCCGATGTGCAAGGTCTTCTATGTAAGCATTTAATTTTTTAATTATTATTTTATTTTATTAATATTGTCATGTCCACAAGTGTTTGTGTGGAGAAGAGAGAAGATGTCACGTCGACGCCATGTGAAAATGGCATTTGGTGAAAGAAGTTAAAAGTTGAAGGACAATCTTGTTACAAAGTTAGATGATAGCGTTGGAAAAATGATCTTGGAGGATATTTGACATAATTTACTCAGAGCAATTGAATTTAAAAAGAGGAAGCATGTGATGCCTATAGCTATGTTCAACGAGAAGAGTTGGGATGATGAACCTTAACCATCACACTACTGTAGATCATCGGCGTCTCCGACGGCCAGACCGCGCTTTACTGTGACATGGCCACCCCTCCTGCCTCAATCAAACTGACTCGGTCTCCATGTAAAGTTTCTTCTTTTTTTTCTTCACGCAGCTAATGAACCGAAGGACTGTTCAAGAAGTTAGTTACAAAAGAGTTTTGTCTATTCTTACTTCATAGTTCTTGTACTCTATCTTGATTCTTCTGGATTTTTTACAGAATACTGTCATGGATGAGAGCGCTCGAGTCCAAGAATGCAAATGACCAGCAGCATCCCCCTCCTACAAAAATGTTGCACTAGCCGGATTCTTGGCAAGCACTCTGTTGAGCTTAACTTTGAGCCATCATGCTCGTAGAGATTAAACTCCAACTACAAACACCGGGCGGCAATCCGCTGTTCGGGCTATTCGACACGATGAGAGATATATCACAAGGAACAAAGGGTTACATGACATTTGGAGATGCCTATTGCTCATTATTGTTAAGAAAAAATCATTCATGTAACCATGGTATTCTTTCTAACTGCTTAAAGTTTTTAGAAAAATTGATTAGCACATTCATTTTAACACAGTATCAAAACGATACAATGGCCACCCCTTCTTCAACATGGTATAGGTAAAAACATCAAACCTCATGAAGCTAGTCATACGAAAAGTGTTAAAAATATAAAATTATTAATGATGTTCTTTCTAACGACTTGAGTTTTTAGAAAAATTGATTAACACCTGAATTTCAACAATCGCCCTTAGGGATGCACCTTACTTCAGCGCCTACTTTTGGATGTGCGAGTGGGCGAAGCAGCAAGGCGCATGAATGATCAAGAGAGCATGGGAGCCATTCTTCTAGTGGAAACTCGAGCTTGCAACCAATGTTTTGAAAATCAAATCGATCGGCTCAATCACAAGCCGATGACTAGTCTAATTCGGTTCAACCTCAAAATCGAATTTGATATCGAACCGGGAAAAATCGATTGAACAAAAAAAATCAGTAAATCAATTGAACTGATCCAACCGGGTTCTGTAGGATCCCAAAGGGCACCAAGAGGGAGGGTGAATTGGTGTTCAATTGAAAATATCAATTTCACAAAAACCGTCGCGAAAGCACAAAACTGATTCTTAAATCCTTTATAATTCAAATAATAAATTCAATATGAATGAGGAGAGAGAGAGAAAATCAAACTCAAATGGACACGGTGGTTTGTTGACAAGGTTCGGCCACACCTTGGCCTACGTCCCCGCTCCGACTTCTCGACCTCGAGACCGCCGGAGATTCCACTAGCACTTCCTTTGTTCCAAATGGGGCAAGGAAGAAAGCCATTTACACCACCGTCTTTTTCTCTGCTTTGAGAGGCAAGGCAACCTCTTCTCTTAAGAAGCTAATCTATTTCTCTCGTTCAAGTGGTAAGATTGTGAATCTCTTTTACACAGGAGCTCTCTCTAATTTTTCTAAACAAAAGTGTTTCTCTCTTTTACAAAGCTAAGCTCATAAGAGAAGAAGAGAGAAAGAATGAGAAAGCTATAAAATAAAAACTTCAAGAAATGATCTCTCTTTAACAACTTGAAGTTTTTCTTCAATGAGTGAATGTGTGTTTTTGCCTCTGGTTTTGACACTCATTTTATAGCCTTCAATGTGTGAAAAATTCGTTCAGAAATCATTCCACAAATTTCTCCTTCAAATTTGATCGTTACTGTTCATTTGACTCGGAGGTCGGTCGACCGAACTTTTGGACCGGTCGACCGGTCTATGTGACTGTTGTGCTATTTCTTCAGTTACCGCAGCTGGTCGGTCGACCGAACTATCGACCGGTACAGTCTCGCAGTTTTGATTTATAGCCGTTGAGCTGATCGGTCGACCGATGCTTCAACCGAACTATCGACCGGTACAGTCTCGACGTCGTCCGGAGTAGGCCTCAATAGTTATCGGTCGATCGACATCTTCTATTCGGTCGACCGGTACGTCTCGACCGGCCTTCTTTGCGTCGATCGACAGGTTGACCGACCTGCACTATTTTGATCATAACTTTCTGCACGGTTATCCAAATTAGATGATTTTAGAGTCTATGGAAAACTAACAGAATTCTGACAACTTTGCTGAATATTCATCCAAAATCTAATCATTTTATAGTCAGTTATGTAATCAAAGTTTGTGCATAAAGTTATCTCTTTTTCTTGGACTTTTTCAATATTTTAATCTTTTGAGATTTGTTTCATCAAAATATAATTTCTGTCATTAAAACTTTGACCCAACGGGTTCAAATTTTAAAAAAATTGGTAAAATATAAAAGTTGAAAAAGGAAAAATAAAGTATTAAAAGGTAGGTTAATAAGGAGGAAAATTGTGAGGTAAATAAATAAAGAGTAATAGAAATAAAAAGATAAGTGTTAAAATTAAACAATATTAAAATGGTAGTTATTAAAGAGCAAAAAAGAAACGAAAACAAAAAAGGAAAATGTTAAAAGAAAAACAAAAATAAAAGAAATAAGAGAGATTTGAGATAAAATATATTAATACAACATCTATCCTCATTAAATTATAAACAAAAAATCAATAATATTCTTTATTATTTGTGAATTAAAATTATTATTTAAGATTATCAAAACTTTTAATAAATGAAATTAGTGAAATATTCATATATTTAAGATAGATTTAGTTATTTTGATTATTAATGAAATATTACTACAATATTTATATATTACATCATATAAATAATACTATATCTTTAAATTCATTATAAATAATATTATTTTTAATAAAATTCGATTCAAAAAATTAATTAATTTATTTTTAAAAAATAATGTGTAATTCGATCTAAGAATGATCCAGTAAGCATCCGATTGGATTGTGAAAACATTACTTGCAACTGGGCTTGCTGTTTTAGAAATGAGGTTAAGAAATATATGGAGCAAGTTTTGATCCATCGTTGGATCATCGCTGGATGCTCCAGACGAAGGCGCGATTCATATATGGTTGAGTTGTACTCAAACCCGGTTTGAATGTTATGAATGCTCATGCTCGACCGGTCTAATTAAAAAAATTTCATCAGTCTCTCCCAATCCCTCACCAGCCTTTCCCCAATATCTCACAATCCTCCTCCCATTCTCTCTATCTTATTCTCCGTACGTGATCGTGATTGGCCTTCTCCAGTCTCTTGCTCAAAGGGAAGCTGCAGCACGATAGTCGTATGTTAGGAGCACGAAAGCAGTCACCGAGTGATTGCAGGCAAGATCTTCTTTTCCAATCGCTCCCCATTGACTCTCCATCTCTGGTGATGAAGAAACGCTGCAACACAGTAGCCATCGGGAAGGTAAAAAAAAAGCAATTGTCGAGAGACCATGGGCGAGATGTCTGTTCCAGGTGCATGGAAGTCATCGCATCCACCCATTGTCGCATGGAAGGTGTTTGGGAAGGAGCACAACCCTCGTTTTCTTATCTCCTCCATGCCTACCGCCTCCATGCCATCATCGCAAGAAAGTCCTCAAGAAGGAGAACGACCTTCACTGCCTATTCTCTATTACCCCCAGCACTAACATGTGCTACTGTGAGACAAACGAGACAAGAAAAAAAGGCCAAATTAATTTGAATATGATCCTTTCTTTTTTTTCTATTGTCACCCTAGTGTGTTTGGGAAGCGACGATCGTCCAACTCAACTATCATTAAGAATTATTTGCATTAGTCAATGGTTAAAGTCTCGTTCCACCATCGAGCTCGATTATTCTAATGTCGTTCCGTAAGATGAGGCTCTCAGCAGAATTTTTTTGCATTCAGAAATGTTTGAACTCGAGACTTTTACTTAAATGGTGAGAAGTTGCTATCCACTCCACTCCAACTTCAATTGGTGAATATAATCCTTTTGTTGGTATTAAAAAATGTTTGTGTGACAATTTCTTTTCATGCATTTCATTTTTCTTTTAATCAAAATGTCTATTGTCTTCAAAAAAATTACACCAAATGCTCTTCAACTTTGACGTTTGTTCAGCGATGCCTTCTAACTTCACTTTGTAACGATAATGCCCTCTATATTTTAATTCATTTCACCCGATGTCACGATCGGCGGTCTCTCGGTTACGGAGCTGATGTGACGTTGAGTCTTTCCTCTCCATATTGACATTGCAATGACGTGATAATATTAAAAAATTAATTAAAAAATAAAAAATGCCACGTCACGCAGAAGACTACGCGTCGGAGCCCCAACGAATATAGGGGTCGACCCCTACAAGCTCTCGTCGGAGCTCGTAGGCCCCAAGGGGGCACGGGGTCGCCCCCTTGCGAGCTCTAGCGAGAATCCTAATTATTTTATATTGCCTCTTTAATCGTCATTATTATTTATATTTTTATGATGTATTTAGAATTTTCTCATATAATTTGTTATTTTTTATTCCCTATATTATGTCATTAATGTGATAGATCACCATCACATTAGTATAATAAATGGAATTCATTTTAAAAAATTAAAAAAAGTAGCATTTTTATAACATCCTTTAAATTTGTTTTTTTTCATTTCAAATATATGTATTCCCTTTTGTTTAAGATGTTTTTATTTTGAGGCATAAATTGCATTTTTCATCATCTCTTATTTTTAAATCTGACCCCTCCCCGAGTATCCATATAACAAAAATTTTGGAACAAAAAAAAGCACCCTTTAACAAATTATAGTTGTTTTATTTCAAATACTATCACCTATATCTTTTTTAAATCCGCCCCCTCACCAAGTATACATGAAATAATAGTAGCACCTTCTTTTTTTAAAAAAAATATATCCATTAATCAATAATTATTAAACCACCCCTAAATATTAGATTATTAATAATTGTCCTTGCCGCATCCGCCATCACCTCCACCTCGAATTTAAATTATTGTTAATATAGAATATTTTATTGGAAACCTACGGTGATCCTCTAATATGTGAACAGTGAGTTCTATAACGTGGGCACCACTTCTTAGTGTCTGTCCACAAAAAAAACTAGGAATCGCGTCAAGTCAAAAAAGATGAAAAGTAGTCATTTTGTTTTTACTGGTTTTATGAACTAAAAACGAAATAAATTAAAATTATTAAAAGAAAATATGAAAATGCTAAAATAAGAAAGGAAATAAATAATAATAATAGAATTTACATTATTGAATAAATATTTAAATTTATATCAAATATATTTAATTACTAATCACAATAATAGATATTATGTAAATACTCTTAACTAAATGATTAAATATTCATCATTAATAAAATCAAATTTGTATACTAATATTAAGGTGTGACAAATCCTATATATATATACACATATGTATGTATATATATGCAAAACAAATCCTGTTATCCACCCTTCCAAAGTCTTACCCCTTAACAACTCAGCAACAATGATTATTGTACTTATTTCTACGTTTTTCTTATTTCTAAATTCCCTAGAAAAAAAAATACAAAGTAGCAGGCTAAGACAAATAAATCAAGAAAAGAAAACGCAAGAGGTGTTAAAAGCACAGTTCATCAATTTCAGACACAAATATTGCCATCATCTTTAGCGCTCGTTTGAACATAAAAAATCTGTACATGTAAAAGCATGGAGTGCTCCCCCATGGAACAAATTGGTCAACAATTTACTTCTGGCATTGGCGGGAACAAACCTTCACCTCTCCAGTCACTTTCATGAATTTATAAATTCAAATGTACATAGTTTTTTTTTCAACAAAAGAATGTACACAATGTACAAGAATTGATAGAAAGGGAGGCAGCTCAGCATCTTCAGTTTCTTGAACAGTTTCCTTGGATCACATAAACTGACATCAGCTTTTAGTCGAGACATCATAAATAGATATCCAGAACGATGTAATAATAGAATGTTCAAGGGGCGCCCGAAAAGATCCGACCAAAATAATACAAAACAGGTTCTTGTATGGAGGCACCATCTTCGACAGCGTCATGAAATAAAGAACTCAAGCTATACTTCAAATACTTATAGAAAGACAGCAATGAAGTTGTTCAACCTGCTTCACATGGTAGAATTAGTGAAGAAATTAGGATTAAAGATGCACAAAAGACGAAATAAACACCAGTTAATGTTCCCACCTTCTTCGCTGAAGGCAAAGACCCCTCCCAACATATCATCGTTGTCCCCATCTTCCTCGGGCTTTTCTCTCTCGCAGTGGCTGCTGTTGCTGTCAGCATCTGTAACAGCTTCAGTTGACTCACGGCAGTCATCGAGTTCTGATACTTTACAATAGCCCTCACGGAAATACTGGGGAAACTCAAGTGAATTGTTGGAGCCAAAAGTTCCAGTTGGATCCATGTCATTGTTTGAAAAGTGTGTATCAGCAATCAATGTGCCTACAGAAGACAAGCAGCTCGATGCTGTGGATATTTCATTCGAGGTGGAACCATTCACAAGCGAACAGCTATTTTCATTTCCTGAATCAAATAAGGGTAATCTGTAAGAATACTTTGCCGGTATCATAAAAATTTGCATGGTTACACTAAGACAGATGGAGCATCAAGCATCTAGGTTCATTCACTACTTTAATGTTACTATTGTAGACAAACTATTCATAGACTGTCGCTGAATTTCTACATCGCTACACAATGAGAAATATGTATCTGAAGTTATTGATCTATAATAAGATTTTAGAGGAAACCTTTTTAAAAGAGGTTCCAAAAAATTCAAGTGGCATGCCCTTCTTACCTGTATCAGATCCTGATCCTGATCCAACAGATGCAGTCTTGAGATCATTAACTGTGATGCAAGATGTCTTCACATGATTGGATGCTGATGGTAAAGATTGGCAACTATCTTGAACAAGGGTCCTGCAAAATTCTTACATTACATCTTACAGAAAATAGCCGACCCCACCTAGTGGGATAAGGCTTTGTTGTTGTTGTTGTTGTACATCTTACAGAAAAATTACATAGATACGTTAAATGAGTAAATAAAGCATATTGCTCACATGCGGCACCTTTTTTTTTTTTTTGAGGAAGTAAAGGATGTGATCCAGGTTCTCACATCCATGTTTTATTCAATAAAAAACCTGTGATTGTTACAGATAACTTATAGTCTCGCAACTCGCCAAGTTTCTAACTGTTATTACAATGTTATCAACATAATGACTTTCTCTCCTGAAAATGCAATCATTGCACTGATGGCAGATTGCCCTCAGAAACGCAAGTGTTCTAGTTCGTTGTCTTCTTGATACATATAAATTTTTTGAAACATTCAGCACTTTTATACATACAATTCATTTTCTTCTGTACATACAAAAAAAAATATTTTTAGTTTGAAGCTACCTGTTGATCCAATCTGATTGGTGGCAGTGAAATTGCTCGAGAACAGGGAGAGGCTCATTTCTCCTGATTTCCACTTCATTAAGTGGAAGTTTTTCAATTTCCATTTCTCCATTCATAAAATCCTCAGAAGACCTTCCATTAGCCAGTGATGGAGCCATCATATAGAAAGAAATCTATACAGGAATTGTAATTAAATAAAAAGGTCCAAGATCTAGCTAGAAAAATTTAAACACTACCAATATCAGAAACTGATACCTTAGATTTCTGCCACACTGGGATCCTTCCAGAGTTTATCTGTACTTCAGCATTGGAAATAAACCAGCGGGATCTTTCATGATTTTTTATTGATACATTTCCACCAAAACTATTTGTCGGAGAATAGGAAGATGAAGTTTCATTGTCCTCACTATACGAACTATCCACAACTGCAACAGTGCCTTGTTGGATAATATTACTAACTCTTGAAATATCTTCCTCTCTTTCAGGCCAGTTCGACCTTCTACAGACATCCCACCATTGAATTGGTTCAGCATGTACATTCAAGTCCTCATCTTGAGTTTGTGGGAAAGAACCAGTAAAAACCCTTGAGGGGCTAGCACATGAGTCCACAGATGAAGATGGCAAAAGTTGATGTTGAATTACATGGCCAGATGGAGAGTAAACTAGAAGATGTTCCAACGCGTTGGCCCTCAAAGGAAATTGAAAAGCATCATCATATATAGAGTTCCGAAAGATAGCAGCAATTGCACCAGAGGGTATAGGCATCTTTCCAGTTGCTGAAGCAGCAACACTGCTTACGGTGTTGAGCCAACCAGATTGACTGTTCTTTATCCTACTGACAACTGAGCAAGTAATTGGAGATGGAGGCGAGTGAAACTGTTGATGGATCATGCAGCATGAAGTTGACCACCATGGCAATGTGAGGTTAGGTGCAAGAATTGGTCCATCACTATGAGAGATTTGTGGTTGAAGACTGGCATCGCCACCAAAAGGTGACAAAACATATATATGACAGGTACCCCTAGATGAAACAACTGATATCCACTGACTGTAGTTACTGAAGCAGATATCTTGTATAACCTGGTATAGAAAAATCACAATTAATACAAATTAATGGTGATATTGCTTATTAGGATGAAATCATTGTCTAATCTTACAGCGGCTGTCAATCCACGGTACAACTTGTAAAGATGCACATGAGATGAAGTCCAATCATAGCGTCCAAAGGCAGAACCATTCTGAATGCGAGTTGGCATAATTCGAAAAACATTTATATTATGCCCATGTACAGAAGCAGTCACCAAAAGGGTACCACTAGGGTCAAAACATAAAGCAGAAATAGGACTTGTGTGAGCTCTAAATTGAGAAATAACATCCTTCGAAATAAAATCCTTGATCACAACCTGCAGGCAAATTCCACATATGGTCAATTTTACAAGAGAAGAATATATTTTGTGAAAACTACTTAATCATAAAAAAATGATTGATTTGCATCAATGTTTAAGAATCAGATAACAGTAAAAAGTGTACAATTAAGTTAATGATGTTGTAACAAAGGTAATATTTGAATTTTTTTTAATTGAATATTCAATGTGTTGACCTTCAACACACCAACGTCTACAGCTGCTAAAATGCACAACCCATTAAGTCCAGTACATAGAGGTGTGGTGCCAACCGAAAAGGATGCAAAACCCATTACGCCCATGCAATATGGTGCATAGATCTGCCTCAAACTAGCTTTTCAACTGGAGTGATTTACTACCAATTGAGCACATATGTTTAGTTCAAACAATTTGGTTCAGGATAATTCCTTTTTTTAGGAATGGTTCAGGTTGATTCTTAATCCTTCATTCCAACATGGATTTATTGTTATTTTTGGTGGGCACACTGGGTAATAGAATTGATAGTATAAGATTTTTAGAGTAAGACAATTGCCACAAGTGACATAACTACATTACCATAGTGATATTTCTGTATACTCGGTCATGGTAATCTAAAGACAATGTTATGGGCTAAAGTACTAACAATAATCAAACAAATACCAAAAAAAGTTGCAATGTTGCAATCCTAATAACATTAGTGGCGAGAACTAATTTCTTGAGGATCCATAATTTGTTGGTGACTTCAATTATGTCCACCAAACACTGGTGAAGTTTTTTATCAGGTGCATGTCCATTAAGCTCTAAAAGAAAAAGACTAAGCATATAAAGGTGTATTTAGTTCATATGTATATCTCTTTGATTTCATAATTTAAATAGTACAGTCCATCTTTTTGTTTGCAGAAAATTAAGAGTTAAGACATTAATATCACCAGTCCAGCATTTTCAGCTTCATTTGGAGATGCTGCCAATGGAAGTTTGTTGAATCTTCTGCTTGAGTTCGGAGACAATGGAGACGTTGAACCATCAGGAAGAAGCTCTTGGCAATATTTTGATAGAGTTTTATATCCCATATCTCCAAGGTTAAGAATTCCAGCAGCCAGATGTTTACTAGATTCCATCGCATAACGAGCAACTAAGTTACCACTGCTCGGCGAAGTTGATGGGCTTACACCCGGAGAGATGGTAAGGTTTTGGGGACTCAAGCGACCTGTGTTTGATAGGAGAGGGTTATTGGAAGCATAAGCTAACCATCTTGGACCAACAGCCATGGGACCATAACCAGTATTTACCCCAACTGGCCCTTGCAGTGGATAAGTTAGTACACTGAACTTATTCTCTAGAGTTACAGCATCGAAGCAGTATATCTGCTCAAAAAACAAACAATAGCGTGGGAAATTCAGTTGTGAATCTCGTAACCTGCAATAATGACTTTTAATGAATTCCTGCTTACCTGAGCTGCCAGAGCCACAGCAACTATTCGAGGACTGCATCGGACAATATATACAGCAGATCGAAATCTTAGAACATGAACATAACTATGTGATTTAAGTGAGTAGAACCTAACAACTGTAGGAACGAAAATGGAATTTCCTTGTTGAGGTTCAGTAGCACCATCTCTGATTAGTGCACTCAGACGACCACCTTGTACCATGCCTGAGCCATTGGTCTCATCACCAGCAACAACCAGAAGTAGTGGATGTGATGCTTTAAATCCTTCACTACCTTCTGACTCAGCTGGCGTTGGCTGCATCTGTAGAAATGTAGCTGGACCATCACGCTTCGATACCAGCTCACAGACATTTGAGGCATCTTCAACATCAAGCACTTGAAATCCATTTGAATAACCAAGAAGTAGGACATGTTTGAATGAAGATGGGCCCTGATCTAGCTTGTCAAAGCCAGCCCATAATACCTGATTGTGTAAGAAAAAAAATAAGATAAATATTTGTCCAAAATTGTTACTGTCATTGATCTAGCATGTCATCCGATCAATACAAAAAATTAGAATTATTGTCCAAACTTGGTATTGTCAATGATCTAGCTTGTCATCTGATCATTAAGATCCTTGCCCATTAAGTCCTTAGAGTACTTTGTTAGGATCACCATTCTACTTATCTTTTATGATCAAACATATAATTCAAAATCTAGAAAATTCTCATCAATGGAAAACCATTTTCTTTCAACAAGCCAATATAATAGTTATTGAAAATTGAAGATCCGACCACATGATGATAAAGCATTTAGAAGGAAACAATATTTTTTTTAAGAAGGAAAGGTACCTGTAATCGAGTAATGTTGAAATAATTTTGGGACGGTTTGATGGATCAAGTATTGACAAATAATGTAGTACAAGTAATTAAAATGAGCCATCAGTACTAGGATGTTTAGTTGAGTTAGATTCTTTTATATTTTTTGTTTATTTATTTTTTTCTTTTTTTCTTTGGATGCACAAGCCTATAAATATGTCTCATCTCTCTAGTAATAAAATAATTTCTACTAAGTTCATTCCATAAATCCTTATATTGTTGTTCTCTTTCTCAATAGAGTCGGAGATCCATTTTCAATGGTAACATAAATCATTCTGATGAGCTTTCAGTTTTGATTTCAACTATTATCCTCTTTTGTCACTATCCCAAAAGTTATGATATCTATTTTGATCCCCATTGCATCAATAATTGTCTCTTAACCTTCAAAGAAAAATAATTGGGAGTGTCCTAAACAATTAAAATTAAACTTAGTAAATGATATTTTGCTCCGAAAGGTATTGGTTAATGGTCTATTCCCTCTGTAGTACAATTTATGAAAGATCTGAAGTATAACGTGGAACTAATAGTTAAGCAAAGAATTATAAAGATACATCTCCTAAAAGGAAGCTTGAAACATGAGTAATAACTTAAGGTTGTTATATCGTGTTTAAAATCATGAAACAAATTAGAAACTACGAGTTATTAAGAAAACACTTGTTAGGTAATTATAACAAGTAAATAAGTAATAATCCAATGGGATTATGAAGCTGATAGGTTGTGCTTAGTAAATCAAACTGGGTGAACGTTGCAAAACATGTTTTACCTGTAAATTTTTTTAGAGTGTTTTACCTGTAAATAGACCAACCTCAGATGCTCCAAGAATTTGTTAAGCAGCTAAATGCTTTTTTTTAATGCATTAACTATCAACCCATTTTCCTCCTGTATATTGCTAATATATTATTAAGTTAGACATTTAACGTACAATGCCAACAGAGTTCAGATGGCATCATCTTTGTTAAGAGTTAAAATGATGACCCGCGATGATGGTTGTCAAGGTGGGCAATCATCCAAAAAAACTGTTTATCCTTTGGTACATCTAATCTCATCTCGCCGAATTAAGAAGGCAGCTATCATGTTACTTCTATGAAGATAATGTACTTCTCGAGTCAAAACGCCTGAGCTGTCCTTAATAAAAATTAGGACAATATGAAAATAACGTTAGAACAACTAATGAAACTACAAACAGTTCCTGAAACACCATTGACAATACAAAGAATGCAAGCTAGGATACCAGCCAAAAGGGCAACCAGTTCTAGAAAACCAGTGCCAAAGACACCTAAGAATTCAAAGAGCATTTATTACCTTCATCTAGTCAAATGAACTTTTGTCTAAACTTAGTAAGGAATTTAATTACTAGACTTCTGAGCTCAGCCTTAATAAGATTTAGACGCAAGAAATATTTTTTACGATTAGTTCCAATAAAAAAACATGAACCACAAGCTTGAACCCCTAACAATTCAACCTCAATGGGATCCTATCCAAGCATTACCAAAGCAACCACCATCCGCTACACGTCAAAATCAACAAAAACCAACCGCCCAACTCCCCCAAGGCACCCGCAAGTAAAGTTTCAATCTTTAACACGAGAACAAGCAAAAGGAAGGGATATTAAGCGGAACCTGATCCTTCTCACCCTCCGGGGGTGCAGCAATGGACGCGGCCACCGACGCCCCCGCCGACCGCACTGTGCTCGCGACCGTCCCTGCGTTGGACGACACCGTCTTGAGGCACGAAGATATGATCCGCAGCGAATTCGGCAGCAGCCCATTCCTACCACCGCCGCCACCTCCCCTCGCCCCCGCCGTCCCTCCTCCTCCTCCTTTGCCCCTCCTCATCCTCCCTCCCTCCCGCTCCACCCACCACCACCTCCCTCTCCTCCAACTCTACCAACCCCGGCCCGTCGCCGCCCCACCGCCCATCCCCGACTGCAGCCTCCGCCGCTGATCCGTAATACCATCCGAGTCAAGATCCAAACTTTGCCTCCCCCCCTCGCCCCTCCGGCGATCTCTGCTCTCCTTCCCTCCTTTCCGTCCACGTCTTCTTCACCTCCTCCTAAGCTTTGACTCCATCGCCATCTCCTCACCTCCTCAGCCTTCAAGCCAAAGGAAACCCAAAAGCCAAAACCAACCCCAAACTTTTTTTTATTTCTCTCTCTCCTCTCTCTCTCTCTCTCAGCTTCGCTGTTGCTTTGGTGACCTCTTTCTCTCACTATATAATATTAATAAAGGAAATGGGTTACGATGATCCGCTGGCAGTCGTTATAGAGCGGCGGGCCTTGTTAACGTGCTCCGGAAGCAAGCAACAGTTCATCACCGCGGGTGACTGTGGCGCAGGATAAGAGCAGTGCGCCTGCGGGAGAGAGTAAGGTGGGGCTTGTTTAGAGAGGCGAGCACGTAATAAATAGATGGAATTTAATAATTGTAAAAAAAAATATGTATTAATCGTAATTGATATTTTTTTGTTATCATGATTGCTCCTGTAATTATTCCTCTCCCGGGTATTTAGTATCTATTATCGATACGTGATCTAAGTTATGGAGGGGTGTGTTGGATCGTGATTTATTATTTTATCTAATTCAAAATTCAAATAGGTTTGGACTTTTTTTTTTTTGTTTTATTCTCTCATTAATAATTACGGAGGAGTGTGCAAAAATTAAATTTGTTCATCTTCTCTCTCTCCCTCCTCCGTTTTGCCTTCGCTCCTTTTTTTTTTCTTTTTGCTTTGAGGAAGTCGAAGAGTCAGAGAATGAAAAGATCGAAGGGTCGATCATTTTTATTTGAATTTTGTTCGACAAGGCAAAAATTAATGCATGCTAATAATTAATATTGGTTTCTGTTGTGAGTTTTTTAATTGCGTCATAAATAATAAAGTTAATGGCGTCTTTCGATTTATATCCTTGATACTGAATTTTCTTGGAAAATTATTGAACATGTTGGTCGCTTTTAAGGAAGAGAAAAAAGGGAGAAATCTCTTGGTCAAGATTGAGAAAAATATTGTACACGACTTTGAATATAAGAAAAAAAATGCATTATAGTCTGACGTCATTTCTCATGTGAAATATATATATATATATATATGCATGTATATGTATATAATATTTAAGTTAGTTTTTTCTCATAGTGGAAATTTTGTTTTTTTGGCCCCTAAATTTTGTTTTAGGCAGCTTATAGAAGTTGGACATTGGGATCTACAAAATTGTTAACCTCTTTTCTATTTATATTTCAAGTTAGTTTGGATAACAACTGATGGTAACAGGGAAGGAAAATAATAGACATAAATGATTTTTTTAAAAACAAAATTGAAAATGGTTTGGATAAAAATAGATTAAAAGATAAATATGTGTAAAGATAATTCTATAGGTGGACTTTTTTTTCAGTTTTGAGAAGTTCACAATAATCTTTCCTAATTTCACCAAATTGGTGGAAATAACTTTGAAAAGGATATGATGCCTTCAAAGTTCAAACACCTTACCCTCTTAAAAAACTGTAACAAAAAAGTTGTAAAATATCTTGTTTCACCATATCTCATCTCTTCTAATCACTCAACTCCCCAAATCCAAACAAGAGTTAAACCAAATATTTTTATTATTTTACCAGAGGATTCAAAACTCTGATCTGCATGAAGAAAATTAAGATCCTATATCCAACCACCAACAGTTGATTAAATGGCATGATTTTATTGACATTAGGGGGACTAATTTTGGTGGCTGGTTGGTGGGTTTGGAGATGGAGTAAACAAGCAGATGTGAGGTTTCTTTAAGGCTGTTGACATGGATTTGATTATTGGCTACAAGATTGTGCTTATCTTTAACACCAAAGAAATATTATGCTAAAACTTTTTTTTTTCTTCTCAGAGCATATAATTGTGTGGGGGGTCATTTTCACAAAGGTGCTTTCATAATTCTCAAAGATGGAAGTGACATGCACAAACAATCTTGCTGAGGAAACCAATATAAAACAAGAATGAAAACAACTTTCATAAAACAAAAAATAAAGAATAAAGAATAAAGACGTCATTTTTCTCGGTAATCATTTTTGTTTAGAAATAAATGAAACCTTTTTTTTTTCCTCAGTCAAGATTAGTCCTCGATCAAATTGGTAACTTTAGAAATCGAACTTGGAACTTTAGTCTAAACTCCTAAATTGTCTAACAACAAGATTAAGCTTAAGCATACACATCTTAAAATCCTTGGTCACATTTGTCCCATAAGTACATGATATGTTTTGTTCTGCAGTCATTATTGATCGAAGTAACAAAATTTTCAAGTTCTTGAAAGCTTAATTGCCTCAGGACTGAAGCAGAAGACTATGAATGACTTGAAAATGACAACATAATGGCATGTACATTTTCCATTAAGGAAAAGGGGAATGTAAACTTGAGCATTGTTACTGGCAAGAGTAAATAGAGAACACAAATTTTGAGAGAGAGAAGAATTAACAAGATATAGGCAAAGAGTTGAATTCTTTCTGATATCAGGAAAAAATTGATTCTAATGATCTCCAGTCACTGAAGATTCCGGTTGATCAAACCTTCAAATATGGTATAGAGGTCCCTATTGTCTGGCCCAAATATTTCATCTGCCTTTTGTAGTGTCACCTGGGAAATATTTAAAATAATTACTTCAAATGCTAACTTTAGCCTTTAGGGAAAAACCTACAAATGACTCTCTCTGTCTCACTTGTCAACTTTAGAAATAAAACTCCAAAAGAAGTTGCAGCATTCCATACCTCTCTTGTTTGCTTGTGTGCATTCAATTCTTTGACATTGGCTAGGAAGGCACTAAACTGCTCATAGGACAAACGGTTCCTACATGAGACAGCACAAAGAAATTGCAATAGTTTAGTTTTAGAAAGTGCAAGCTTTCCCAATAGCAACAAGATTTGAACTCCTGAAGTTAAATTTTATCGGGATTGAGGGATGATGACCCTAAATATTTAGTCAATTTTATTAGAAAAGCATTTGCTTCTGTTTTTTTTTTTTTTTTCAGTAAAATGTTTAGGGTCCACTGCTCACATTGAATAAGAGTCATGCTCAAATTGGCTGTAGAAGGATTAATTCACTTACCGTACTTGTCGAAAAAACTCTTTTCCATCAACACGGGTACGTCCTGAAACAAATTAGATCATTGTGTAAGATGAGAGTATCATGAACACATAGAAGAGGATACCTCCTAAGTGTTCTCGTAACACCAAAAATAGCATGAATTGTGGAAAACATTTGATCGATGATGGATTTTCTATCAGATAAGATGACAATGTTGGAGGAGATGAAGTTCCATTTCCTTTTTCATGTCACGTGGATAATAACTTGTAAACTTGTGACTTTTATAAACTCAAATCTTATGGAATAAAAGTATTTTGCTAACAGGAACTGTTCTGTACTTGAGCCATAGAGATGACAAAATAATCAAGGGATCAAGATATCGCTAAACATGTTAACAAGAACAGAACTAGGGTGTCCATCCACCTATTGGCCAATGCAAAACTGATCACATCATATTCAAAAAGAACTGTGTGAGACAAAAAGTCATCAAATCATAGAAAAAAAACTACAGCAAATGAAAATCATTCAAAGTGGCAAAAATCACAGTGATGACAAATGAAAATAGAATGACGTACGCACTATTCATGTACCAGTATTGACATAATTGCTGAAAAGCATTCTCAAAGCCTTTTTACTAGAGGATGTCCTGAGATTTTCATTTCCTTTGTGATACCAATCAATATTTTTGCTCATTGATCTTGTGTTTCAATATATTCACCACAGAGCAAGAATTATGACACGTATAAAAAAAATCCTAAAACTACCTGGTTGGCTCGCTGCATCGAAAGGAGAGCTCATGGACATGCGATGGCCTGATGGCAAGGAAGAAAACATTGATGCTTTGTCATCAAACAAGTTTCTTGCATTTGCAAATGCAATCGAATGTCGTCTAGGAGAAGTTGATTTTGATGATCTCGTAGGTGATCCTGTAGCAGATCGCCTTGTCGGAGAGTCAGGAGGTGTAAGCCTAGGGGTACTACCTTGTGATGCTAAAAAGGTGGCCGTTCTTATTGGTTTAGGGCCTGCATAGACAAGAAGAAAAAATGAAAATGACAACAGAAAAATGTAATGTAAGCAACTAAGCATGGCATATCCTAAAGATTAGAACATGTAGAATCAGCATACCCTCTGTCCCACCATGACCAGCATCCTTTGAAATCGAACTTCCAGTTTCTGAGAGTTTATTTTGAGAGGGCATTGCTGGAGATAATCCAGTTTCTTCATCTAAGAAGAACCATTTGAAACTTCAATCAAATTTTCCAGCATAAGACAGCTTGTTTTATTTATACGCAGGATGCAGTGCATCAGAGTTTCTTTAGCAAATATTTACGCATAACAGGATAGGCCTATATGTCACCTTCTGTGAATGATCCAGATGAGAAATAATCTGACGTAGTCCTGACTTTCGGTGCCACTCTAGGGGCTCCTACATTCTATAAATGCAACCATGGTCAAAAAGTCTATTTTGAACTGGTTCTACTGCCACATATTGAAAGAATCCAACTTAGAAATGTCTTGCATGAATTAGCTTACCTCAGTATCTTCTTCATCTTGAAGTGACTGCACAAGTGTCTTTTTGAAAATCTCCAGCTGCATGAATCAACAGTCTGTTTGAATAGATTGATTAAATATGTCATGCGAATAAGACTGAACGATTGTTTTCTGTTTACTCAACTTTATCACAAGCTGCGGAAGAATTATGTAAACAAAATATCTGTACTTTGAAAATCTGGATGAGCCGATTATATATATATATACATACCCAACAAGTTCGAATGGTATGGGCATTGTTACAAATATGCAGTGAATCTCAGAAAGAACTTGTTGATTGGATTATCAATGAACATATTTGCAAGATCGATTAGCATAACAGGAGACAATATGCACACAACTATTATATAGCCATGTCGTACCATTCAATGCCATGTTTCAATAAAGTTTTTGCTTTGTCTTTAACATTTTTTTTTCTGATTAGATACTATAATACCAGTCAAATTATACAGTCCTATGCAAACTATACTTAGAAGTTGCTTCTGGAAACACTTCAATCATCAAGAAAATGAAGCCCTTTGTTGCTGTTTTTGTTGTTATTGTTTAATTCAAGTCAAACAACATGAACAGTGAAGTAAAAATGCAGATACGCACCCGAGAGATATCTCTGTTAAGTTTCTTGATGGTGCTGGAAAGCGAAGCGTTCTCGTTCAACAGCGTCTCCTGCGCCAACCACAAAGTCGCAATAAAGAAACGGCGAAAGAAAGAGCAGTAAACATTAACTAAATAAAAAGGCGGCACCTTTTCCTCCTGTGCGCGGGCGAGCTGGCCGGAGACGGAGGACAGGGAGGCGGCGAGGGAGTCGAGCTGGGCGCGGAGGTCGGCGATGACGTCTTCCTTCTCGGCGAGGCGGCGGCGGAATCGGGCGGCCTCGGACTCGAGCCTGGAGACGCGGGAGGCGAGGGCGATGGACGTGATCTTGCGCGCCACGTCCAGCTGCTCGTAGGGGTCGCGCGGCAGCACCGACAGCACATCCGGTGGCAGGCCGAAGCCGTACGCATCCTCCGCCGGCTCGTCCTCTTCCTCCTCCGCGCGGTCCGTACCGCCGCTGGGTTCCTCCTGCTGTTGCAATGGCTGCAGGTCGGGTTCCTCCTCCGCCATGGTTCTGTTCCCTGCTTCACTTTTTGTTCTTTCTCCGCCTCCTGCTTTGGGTTTTGACTTTCTTGAGAAGTGGGGAGACGATGTTGACTTCCAATTGGTGCCATTTTGTGTGGCAATGGGACGATGATGCGATACGAACAGATAGGAAATGAAAGGTTTGCGTGTCCTGGTGATTTACTATAATATTTTTTCCATGTATATTTATTTGTTTAAAATTCAGAATCATCAATACTTGTAATATCTTTTTCCACCCATTTTATTCGGACTACCAACACAACACCTGACTAATTCAAAATAATAAAAAAAAACTGTACAATATTGTCATGATCAAGTGGCAACTCACTCGAAGAATGAAATATATTGTTGCTTAATACTTATAATAATTAATATGACATTCAAAAGAGATGTATATTTATTTACATTAATTATTAATGAATGTAAGAGAAAAAAAATGTATTGGAAAAGTACGGTAGAACCGTCGGAAACAATTGAAAATTAATTATCAATAAATAATTTTTTTGATACTTATCGATGATTCTAATCGTGCAAGTTTATAGACAATCTCAATCATCACTATGCATCGACGGTTTTAACCGTCTAAAATTAACGACGGTTTGAATCGTCGAAAATTAATTGTGGAATCGACGGCTCAAACCGTCGATATGAATTTTCGACGATTTGAATCGTCGATAATATCGACAGTTCAAACTGTCGATATATATCGACAGCTTGAACCGTCAACAGTATAGACGGTTCAAGCCATCGATACATATCGATGGTTCAAATCGTCGATACATATCGACGGCTCATACCGTCTTAAATCTTTAACGTTCGACGGTCGCGCCCGTCGGCTAGACTGTCGAAGATGTCGATGGTTATTTGCAACGCCTTATTTTCGCACGAACGCTATCCGGCGAAAAAATCATCGGAAAATATCATTTTCGATTCTAACCGTCTGTAATGACCTATTTTTTTTGGTGTGTATACAAACTATACATGGTCGAGCTTTACATAATATCAAATTTAATAATAATAATAATTAATGGTAAATGAATAATATATTTTTAAAATAATTTTTTGAAAAATAATGTCGATGGTCAACTCATAAAATTAAAGATCGCATTATTCACATATAAAAATGGACCATCTTCGAGTTCACTTAATCCAATTGTTCTCATATTTTTTAATACAGTAATGTTTGTGGCGAGAAATGACAATAATGGGTGACGGGGGGTTGGCGACAGTGACGGTGGCAGAGGGGGTGTGATGGCGACCGGCTCCTATCACGATTCACGAGAGAGGAAATTGTGAAGACATGGTAGCCAAAGGCCAAGGTAGGGGAAAGAGGTGGAGGACAGCTTCACTTCTCAGGATACGAGAGAGAGAGAAGGTCCCTGTTATAGCCGTTCATAAGTTTATCATAAATTTTAATTTCAAATTTATGTGAATATTAAGTTTATTTTTTGGACAAAATTTTGTGAGGAGGTAATTTTTTTTCCCTTATTGAGTTTTCTAGTATCATTCTAGACTCTTCTTTTTTCTTTCGTGACCACACAATCAAAATAGTCTCACATAGTCTTTTTGAAAATATGTAATAAATAGTATCATATGTCAAAACTATAATAATAATTTGAAAATATAAAGGCTCACCTTCATTACCTCTCCTCTACCTTCACCAACTATATAAAACATTCACCGGAACTCCTTCCTCTTTAAATGGATAAAACCCTCCTACCTAATATCTCAATTCTCAACCATCCAATAGTGACCGGCCCTCTTGCTTCCCCACCCCCCTCCTTTTCCATCCCATCCTATCTTACAATCTGATGTGTTATCATCCTTTACCTTCTCATCATTTTTCCTTTCTCTCTCTTGTATATTCTCAAAATCGAACATGATGCTGACTACATCTCAATTGGCCCTCTTGCTCCCCCTCTTCATCCTCCTTAAATATGCTTTTTCGATCCGGTGCCACCGACTGCCTTCTCTTCGTCTTCCCTTTCTCCATCTTTCATGTCCTCTTCATTGCCTGGTTCGACACGTCTGCGAGAACTAGTCCGACGCGTCCGCCATCCGCAAAGAATTGGTTCGGCGAGTCCACGAAGAACGTCGACCCAAATGTTTGATCATTGTCGGTGAGCTCGCGTTCATCAACCAAATCCTCTGTCCCAACCGAACCTCTTCGTCCCAGCTCGTCCTGCCTGATCTCGTTGTCGCCAACCCAGCTCACTTCACAATCAGCCAGTAAGTTCGATCTCGCTATCGCCAACCCGGCTCGCGTCACCTTGCTCAATCTCCCTGTCATGATCGCTCTGCTAGACATTTACCTATCCGAAAGGATGGCTAAACACTTAGATAGGAAGCTCCTACTTATTTGAAAGGATAGGACCTCCGACTTATTTAAATTAAAATTTATTCATATTTTTATTTTAATAACATTCTATTATATAGTACTTCAACTTTAACATTTTTAATGTGGCACTAGTTTTGTTTTCAATTAAGGGCGGACAAATTTTAGATCTTAATTTGGCCTTTAAATTTTAGTATCTTAACTTTGTTTATATATATTAAGCCTAACTTGTTAGGTCATAAAGTCGGATTATATAACTAATATATATTATAAATATAGCCGAAACTATTTCTCAAACATATTTTTATTAAATTTTATTTTAAAATATGTCTTTTATTATGTAATAAGGCTTAATATGCTACCAAGTTAGGTTAGGCTTCTTGAATTTGACAAACAAGTCAAACCTAATTTAATTTGTTGACATATTATAAAATGTCTAGTTCATTATTAAACTTTTTTTTAAATAGGACTGGTCTATTCCAACGTTTTCGATGATATATATGAGTCGATCGAAAACTATGCATAAAAATGGACAATTGGAAGGATTATGCAGTAAATAATTATTCGTCATTCAAGTGAAATGTTGAATTTGATTTTTTTGTGTATATAGGAAAAAAATTACATGTCAAATTATACAAATTATGGTGATCATATGTGTAATTTACTGAATTACAGTTTATATAAATAAATCGATAGAAGGTTATTTTTTATATCGTCATTTTATTACTGAATAGTTTGTTATAATCTAATAAAATTTTATTTGTTATTAATATATAACTCTATCACATGTTTGACGTTGAATTCAATAAACTAACTAAGAATATATAAATATGAAATATTAATGTTATAAATAATGGAACGAAACTAACTATAATAATACACTAATGTAAAAAATATATTGTTACCATAATATGATAGTACATTATAATTATTTGTTAAAGTTATACTTAAATCTTTGTTATCATAATTGTAATGATTAGTTATAACCTAATTACATTATATATAATAAAAGGAAATAAATCTTAGGATTAATAATTCTAGAAAAAAATGTACTATCTTAATTTGTGTTTACATTTATCTAATCGTTAACTAACTCATATATTCATTTTATTAATTATAATCTCTATATATAACAAGTGCACTATCATAAATTTTGTTTGTCTTTGTCTAATTGTTATTATTATATATACAATATAAATATAAATATATAATTAGATATGGAACTACAATAAATTAACTTTTCAACTATTTAGATATTGGCATAATATAGCTATAATTTTGTTGTTTAGATAATGAATTTTTACAAAAATAAATCATACTTTTTTATATAGTTACTTTTAATTTGCGTTAACACAAATATTATAATTACAAGTTTTTTTCTCTTAAGACTTCTTTTTCTTATAGACAGATAGATATAAATGATATGACAACCTACAAGAAGCGACAACAAAATATCATTACTTGAATATTTGATGGTGAGTTTATAATCTTTGCATCATTTTTTAATCCAAAATTTATGGAGTATTATCCATAAATTATATATTATTTGTTGACCGACTATTTATTCTTATTGTGTTGGTATATTTTTTAAAAAATCACATAATGATACCAAAGCATACCAAATTAGTAAGGAACCGGTAATAAAATAAATAAATGGAATATACTATACTTCGGATGTTCACGGGTCGGATTTAACCCGACACGACCCCGGATCCGGCCCGATTTTGATCGGGTCGGGTACCCCATTTTTTAAGGTCGGATCTGATCCAACCCGACCCGATTCGGGTTGGGTTAGATCGGGTCGGGTTACTCGACCATCGTTTTTTTTTAAATTTTTTTCTTACTTTTATCTATTATTTAATATAAAATTATTATATAATATTTATTTAAAAAGCATAAAATAACTTATTCAACATTTAAAGATTATTTTACACATTTAAAATATTTTATTTTAATATTTTATACTTTTTATACATAATATAAGCTTAATACTAAAAAAATAAAAATAAAAAAATTGGGTCGTCGGGTCGGGTCGACTCGGGTCGGAAAATTCCGACCCGTACACGACCCGACCCGTGGTCGGGTCGGGTCTGACCCGACCACGGATCCGACCCGACCCAAACTGGTTTGGGTCGGGTCGGGTCGTCGGGTTCGCGGGTCGACCCGACCCACTGAACACCCCTCCTTCGGAGGATGATAAGTAGTAAAAAAAAGTTAAAAAATATTAACTCTTACACTTAATAACAGTTAATATATAAAGAAAGAAAAAATAAATATTAAAAACTAAAAAAGAGAATCACTCGTTAGAACGTTTTATTTTTAGACAAATTTGGCATAAATCATCATTTAAAAAAGGTACAATTAATAATATAAAGAAGTGACAACCCTATTACTATATTCCCTATAGGTAATGAATAATCTGAATTAATTAAGCAATTTACCTTGCCTTTAAGTGACAATGCATATTGTCTAAAGGGGGTGAAAGGACGATAAGGAGTGGAAAGGGACATGAGAAGAATATGTGCCCCTTGTTTGATTGAGTTTAAGTTGGAGGGGAAAAAATGAGAAAGTCTCCTCCTTTACCTTCCATTTCCCTTCAAATCGGGGTGAAAATGAGGAGAAAGACATATTTAGTATGTATTTTCAATTTTGATCAAATAAATTAAACATACAACTCTATATGTAAAGGATAAAATCATCTAAATAAATTAATCACTTAACATTCATTTACTTCCCTTCTATATCAATCAAACGGGGGTAAATATTCACTTTCATTCTCCTACATTCCCTTTTCATCATTTTCCTTTCAACTCTTTACATTCCCTTCTCGTTAATGAATTTTGAACCAAACATGCTCTAAGAGAAGGAAGGCAATCAAAATTGTCAATTAAGTTGCAATATCTATAATTTCTCTTTTCTCACTTGTCCTTTAAAATTTTATTTAAATAAATTTGTAAAAATATTTAAATAAAATATAAAATTAATAAAATAAATTTATTTAATTAATATTAATATAAATGATAATATTTTGAAAAGTATTTTAATTATTTTCCAAATTTTAATTTTATGAGTGAGAATATGTGTTTGTGGTTTAAGTTTACGGAATCCTATATATATATATTTGATTAGGAGTATATTGGTGAAAATTATATATTAACTGATAAATTTTTGTTTTTATAAATAATTACTATCAGATAGATTAGTTATGCATACTAAATAAAATAATATATATATATTGGCAATTTAATAAATAATAATTTTCTAAAAGATAATTTACATTGCTACATAATTTTGAGTGGCAATGCACTGAACATCCTATAATATAAGAGATATAGGAGTAAGGTCAGGGCAGACCCACGTACGTGTTGAGGGGCCATGACCCCTCTCAATTTTTTAAAATATTATTAATTTTATATGCGAATATGAAACTTTTAGGATTAAATATTACTTTGGCCCTCCTTAAATACCTTTTACTATACTAGATGAGCACCTACCTTCTTAGGAGGTATTGGGTTCGAAACTTGGCCCCCCCATATTTTTTCTTCTAGTCCGCCCCTGGTAAGGGTGTTTGAAAAGAATAATAATATAAGAAGAAAAATATTTTATTCTTCACATGAAAAAATGACAAAGGTTTAGGTTTTATTTGGCAACACCAAAAGTAACGTTTCAATTAGTGTTTAACGTTCAAACACTAATTCTTTTATTTGATAAATGACAAAAATAAATAGCGTTTAGTGTTTCATATAAAAATATTGCAAAGCTACTTCAACCAGCCTTTAATGTTTAGAAATTAGCGTTTTATAAATTTTTCCAATTTTATTCTTATTCAAATACATTATTTATTTTTAACTTATCTTATTACTTTCTCTTTTTTTATTTTATAATCATTTAACTATATTTTTTTTTATATTGATGCTTAATTAATTGTAAATTATTTATATGTTAACAATGAATAAAAATTATTTTCACAATTAATACTTTTATATTATATAAAATTATTATCAATATAAAATTATATATATATTGAATTAGTTGTGAAATTTTATTTTATTTAATTAAGATATAAATATTTATTTTTTTGTATTATAATATAATTTGTATAGTGCTTAAATTAAATAATTTACCATATGTCTGATTATGTCATTTTATATTCACCAGCTAACTGTACCGTTAATTTTATTACAACATCTAACCGCTAATCATCATCCACTACTCGTTATCCACTAGTTAATTCGTTATTCGCTAGTTAAACCGTTATTCGCTTGTCAAATCGCTAATACTATTAAACAGTGCTTTAATGATTCAATCAAATTAATAATTACACATTATTTTTAAAAAATAAATAAATATTTCTTTCTAAGATGATGAATAATTATTCTTTATCTTTTTACCTAATAGACTATTTTTTTATTTTATTTGCTTCTCAATCAAACATCATTTTTTCCTTTTAATAAAACGAAGAATAATAAACCTACTTAAACAAGTAATTTCCATTTCATGAATAATAATACCTCTTTCAAAACGTTCCCTAAAGTTAATTAGGTATGAAATAAAACAAAAAGTACAAAGAATAAGAAAATAGTCACGTTTCTCTCTCTCTCCAATCATGCACACACGATACGCATCACATTGACGTGTGTGTGACTGAGATCAAATTCGTCGGAGACTCGTTCCATTCCAGAGAAAGAGAGAGGCCGGAGAAATCAGTAAGCACAGGTTCCTTGGGGGGAGAGAGAGAGGGAGAGGGAGAGTCACGGCGATGGTGACCTTTCTCCCCTTTGGAGCCGATTCACAGGGACAGAGATGATTCTGTGATTGGACGGGTTTTGGGAAGAAAATGCAGGTCCCATGTTCTCGTTCCAGCCGTAAATATACTTTTTTTTACTGGTTGACCCTGTTATTTTGTTATTTCTGTAATTTTTATTATTATTAAAACAAGATATAAGTCTACTAAAGATAAATGCAAAATGATTTTTATCTTGCAGGTTGGAGAAGAAAACAACAAAGAAGAGGGGGAGAGAGAGAGAGGAGTTGAAGAATGAAGTATTTTTTTTATCCCGTCTTCCTAAATCCTGGGCATATTCTTTTCGCTTTTCATTTTGTTTTTACTGTACATAAAATAAAATGTCAAGTCATCATGTGAAATTTATTTTACTGCAACCATTTTTTCCCCTAAAAAAATTCGTTTTTTTCTATTTTTGCTGGGATTGTTTGATTAGAGAATTATTATTTTAGTATATTTTAACATAGCATTTCTCCGTGGCAGTGTTTGGGTTGGACATTCCGATTATTCTGCCAAACACTCTTCGTTACGTAATGTTGGACGAGAACATTTTTCGAAATATTCTCGTGCAATGTTCTCGCCTTCGCCGAAGAACATTTGCCCTTTTTTTTTGTCGAGCTGCAATTTTTTTTTTTAAATTTCATCTATTCTAATTATTTTGGTTTATATGTATATATTTATACTATATTAATACATTATTTAGGATATTATAAAATAATTTATTAAATGTTATTATTTAAAAATTATAAAATAATTAGTTCTAATAATTAATAAATATTTTATTAATTAAACTATTCAATGATTTTTTAATAAAATAAATTATATTTAGATTTTAAAATGTACGTAAATTATAATATTAATAATATTTAAATGTTTAATCAAAATAAATAAAAATAATATTAATAATATAACAATTTACGTAATTATGATATTAATAATATATTCTTATTTACTATAATTTTATACCTCATAAAATAATAAATTATATTTTTAGTTCTTACTTTTTACCAAACACCCACTAAAATTTTTCCATCACATCAATTTTTTAAATCCCATCATTACACTTTTTCATCCAAACACTAACCCAAACTTTTATATTACATCAATTAGTTCTCGAGAACAAATATTTCAAAATGTTCCGGTGCCAAACGCAGCCTATAAGAACAAGAGAGGGTCATGTAGTTATACTTCCACTCTTATCGTAAATTTTTTTGTCGCAATCATTGATCTATATAATACCAAAAGAAAACAAATAAATAAGAGGAATTAATAAAGAGTAAAATCTTATTATTGATCTTATTATCCAACCAAATGATCCAAAAATCACCTCTCCTTAGATTAGATCGTATGAGATTTGTTTCCGGTGAGTAGATTGCATGAGATTTGATGCCTTAAGATTCTGCAACATAATGTACAAGTACTCACCACACCCACATTCCTTTGCCGCCCATATTAAAAGGTAGAATTGTACGGAAACGAAATTTATTCAACATCAAATATATATTTTGTTCTTATCGAAAAAAAAATTTGTTTGTTTCAATTATTTTTCTGTTTTTTTCCTGCAAACTCATAAGGCGAGAAATAGGAACATATAAAAGCTCTTCATTTATCATTTATTTATTTGTATATGTAATGTTGAAGTCACGTTTGGATTTCTCGACATGAAAACTTGAGAATTTTTTTTACCATGCAAGCCGACTTAGATTTTTCTTCTGTTTATGATTGTTATTATTTTCTTTATCAGCTGCAGACAGTTGGACTGCAAATAGTACAACTTTCAGTGCACGTCTCTCTCTCTCTCTCTCCCCCCATTTTTTCGAAGCTGGTCATAGACATGCATGTTGGGTGAGTTGGCAAATTTCAGGGGACATCTACCGGTACCACATGAGAAGCTAAGTTCCTATCTCTCTCTCTTTCTCTTCAAGAGCCCTTTCTCTCTCCTTGTGTGTATAATATATAAGCTCCCCAAATCCATCAGTCAGTGAGCTCTATCCAAAGGGAAGTCACCTGTAGTTGCATGCAATTGCTCCAATATCTCCATAAATTTAGTCCTCCTCTTCTTATATTTACTCTGATCAAGACGACGTACTCGTATAAGTCAGTAGATACAAGTTGGAAGGACATGGCAACAAATCAGGGAGGAGATGTAGAGAATGGAGTACATGCAAAGAGTGAGATAGAGGAGCCTCTCATCCATGGGAAGCAATCAGCCGCCGGACGCGAGGAATGCGCCGGCACTGGCGCCGGCGGTGAGGGGTCCTTGTGGATGGTGCTGCTCAGCACCGCCGTCGCTGTCTGCGGCTCCTTCGAGTTCGGAACTTGTGTGAGTTCTCTGAAATGTGCATACATTAACCTTCATGTCTGTTCAGTCATGGCTCTGTTGTTCTTGAGTTCTTTTTTCTTATTTGGAAGGATGATTTGGTAAATTGTAATTCAGGCATGCCAGATCTATGTTTCTGTAAGAAAATGTCTGATCATAGAGAAATTACTGATCAAGGCAACATATGACGCACGAACTGGTCATATACCTATATAGATGAACAAATAAGCTGAAAGAAACTACTAGTTTTGTCACATACAGCAAAGGCAGATGAGAGAGCAGTCGTTTTTAACTTAGAACTCCATCAGAAAGAGAAGGTTTTGATAACAATGTCAAACTACCCGAGCTGCATAGTTCTCAAACTTGGTGTCTTTTGAATGGCGTCGCATGCTTTTATTGATATTCCTATTTATGCATGTTTGACAGCTATGCTGCATCATTAATACTATTTATGAATAGCAGAAAAAAATCATATGGTACGAACTAAGAATTAACTATTCATCGTCATATTGGTGGCTCTGGGTCATGCAGGTAGGGTACTCTGCACCAACTCAGTCTGGGATTACAAGTGAAATTGGACTCTCTCTATCTGAGGTCAGTGTTCCCTAACTTCATTGTTCAGAGGAAAAAGGAGTGTATTTCAACCATTGATATTCAATCGGATGATCACAATGCTACAATAGTGGCCCTCTCTTAGATGTGGTCACAATAATTGTAACCCACTGTGTCAGTGTTTAATAATGCCTTCTTGTCTGTAGTCACAGATGGAACCATGATCCTTTTTTTTCTGCATTTTTTTCTTTTTGTCTTTATATCAAGCATATGTGTCCTCATGGCTTAGATCATGACAATTTTTTATTTTCATTAGTGTTACTCGTGTAAAGTTTTATAATTTAATATCCTCTGTTATGCAACTTTTGTTCGTGTCCTCTTTGCAAATTATCATACAAAAATAATCCTGAACTTGTACTCAGTGTTAATCATGTATGCTAAACAAGTGTTTTTTATATATAGTGAGTTGGTTTGATCGGTAACCTTTTTTTTTTGTCGACTATATAATTGGCAAGCATTTTGTTGTTGGTGTCAACTGTCATTAGGACATGTGTCCTGAGATGGTTTCTTGTTTATGACAAATGTTGCCTTTATTAAAATAATGATCACATGGCATATATACTATTATGCCTTTCTCATGCTGAGCAAAAAAGTGAGATCTGAGGAAAGAGTTCCTCATCACAAAAAAATTATGAAATCAGAATTAAGTTTAAATAATGAGACTAAATATTCTTCAACTTTGCTGGTTAAAATCCCTTTTCATGTGAATTTAAAGCTGCAAAATTCACCGGCAGACGTTGCGTATTGCGCTCCATTTGTTATTGAGAATAATAGAAATAAGATGGCAAAGTACTGGAATATTAATGATATATATGTTTCATGTGCTCATAAAATCATAGGATCTTATAAATGTACTCTGGGGGACCATGGGCATCTTTAGTTTTAGGATCCTGACATTTGCACTTGAAGGCAAATTAAACAGATCTCGATTCAGACAACATTCCTCCTGCATGCATGTTCATCACAGACTGTGAATTCTGCTGAAGCTGAAGAAACTAATGTAACTGTGTTTTTACTTCAGAATCTCTCAGTTCATCATGCCACATAGTTGGATATGGCAAGAACACGAGCCAAAGAGATAGGAGCTTTATTCAATGAGTGACTGGATGCTTAGTATTGGCATGAACATATTGTCAAACTAAAACTATCACACTGACAATCATTTACTTAAGATATCTGGAAAACAATTACAAATAACGTAATACTACTTGTAATGTTATAAAGAATACCATAGCTCCTTTTCAAATATTTTTTTCTCATATATTGGTCAGAGAAAAGGATTCTGATGGCATCCATGCTTTGTCCTTGGAATTTCATTATTTTTTGTTTGAGTTCTTTCTTTAGAGAAAGAAAAAACAAGGACTTTCCTAGTTTTTTCATCTACAATTTTCTTTTTCTGATTGCACATTGCATCTGCTTGATATGTCACTGCCTGCTAAGAGGGAAGTACAATCTTATATTTACTCTAGAATTGGACTACTTTCTCATGAATTTTATTGAGGACACAACCATCCTTGCATGCAGTACTCCATTTTTGGTTCAATATTGACTATTGGGGCAATGATTGGTGCAGCAACAAGTGGGCATATTGCTGATTTTATTGGTCGAAAAAGAGTAAGAAATAACTTAAATATATTAAAGTCTTTTGTGAAGTTTCTGTTCTATTGCTGTGAGATTACTTATCAGTATTCCTACTTTTGATGATAAAGGCCATGGGAACATCTGCTATAATCTGCATCATTGGATGGCTTGCCATTTATTTTGCCAAGGTCTTATGCATTTAAGTTATGGGCAATTAATCTTTGATACATTTCACCATAATAATGTTTACTTCTTTTCCTTTGACAGAGTCCATTTTTTCTCTATTTTGGAAGAGTAACCTCAGGTTATGGAATTGGTGTTCTTTCCTATGTGGTACGCCTATTAACACTTATCCTTGTACAACAACTTTACTGCATAATCAGCAAATAAGTCAGCTCATATGCTTCCTGATCATTTTTTGAGCATCCTAAAATGGAACCAGGAAAAATAAGCATTTGTTACAACTTTCATAGACTCATAGGTAATAGCAATTCTGACATTGACTTGAACAGGTACCTGTTTTTATTGCTGAAATCGCCCCTAAGAACCTGCGCGGCGGGCTGACAACATTAAATCAGGTCAAAGATTTTGCTTATCATATAACAGTGCTCACAGTATTGGGGACTAACCTTTTGTGTTTGCTTATAATAATCATATATTTCAATGCATATAATTTGCTTATAAATGAACTTAGTCCTGCAGCTCCTAATATGTGCTGGGGATTCAGTTGCTTTAATAATTGGTACTATTGTGCCATGGCGCTCGTTGGCAATTGTTGGTAATCATCATTATGATATTCTAACTTGGTTTAAATTTGAATATTTTTTTTGAAACTGGAATACTGAAGTACTAAGAGACATAACACACTACATGAAATAATCCACCAAAGCTGTCAAACAATTAATTGTTGCCCATGACATTCAGGATTTCTTCCATGCCTTCTTCTACTTGTGGGCTTGATCTTCATTCCGGAGTCTCCAAGATGGCTGGTATAGTTCTTTTTCGGCTAAATGTGTGTTTTTGAAATACATCAAAACTGACAATAAGATGTCCAATCTAAATTACAGGCAAAGATGGGGTGTAAAAAGGAATTCAAAGTAGCATTGCAAACCCTCCGTGGCGAAGGGACAGACATATCTAACGAAGCCACAGAGATTGAAGTACATGAAATTGACTTGGTGCTTGTATTGAATTTTAAATCATTGTGTTGATGCTGATCAGCATTTGCTTTGCAGGAGTACAATGAAAGCCTGAAGACTCTTCCCAAAGCTAAGTTCGTGGACCTGTTTCAGAAGAGATATCTCCGAGCCATTATTGTAAGATTCACTTGTATATAATTCGATCCTAATAATCTCACCATGTCCACATCTCATCTTAACTCAAATTGAGATTCTTAGGTTGGTGTTGGCTTAATGGTCTTTCAACAAATTGGAGGAATTAATGGTGTCGGGTTCTACGTGAGTGAGATTTTCGTGTCAGCAGGTACAAAAAACATGCAAGATTGTTTCATTCATGTAATTTCAAAGGAAAAAGATTTGCACTTATGGTTCATGTTTTAATTGCAGGGTTCTCCTCAGGCAACCTTGGAACAATTCTGATGGGCAGCATTCAAGTATTGCATTGTTTTCTATTTCCATGGTTTTCACTCATTCTAGTAACTAATTGCACCTAAACCAATTAATTATTAATGACTTATAGGTGCCCATCACAATTGTTGGTGCCATGCTGATGGACAGAAGTGGGAGAAGACCTCTCATGATGGTAAGCAAACTTTACTTCAAACCATTTTAATTCAAATCAACCCCAAGAGAAACTGGCAATGATGATTTTCTGCCTTTCAGATTTCTGCATCAGGAACATTCCTTGGGTGCTTCCTGACAGGAATATCATTCTATCTTAAGGTAAATCTATAGAATTCTGAAAATTTCGTGGATGGAGAATTTGGAGTACATGTAGAGAAAATCTAAGAAGCATCTTCTGAATCAGGGACATGGAATGGGCATGGATTGGACTCCTACACTTGCTCTTTCTGGCATATTGGTAAGGAGAGCACAATGCCATCATTTTTTTCTCACATCTAATTAAACTTCAACCACTTGTAGGAAATTTTGTTATATGGAATCTCAATCATGTTTATAACCTTGACTATGGACAAACACTGCCTTAACTGAAAATATGTCAATATCTTATCGTCTAAGTGTGTGTTCTTTCTGTTCTGATGAACAGGTGTACACAGGTTCCTTTTCTATAGGAATGGGTGCTGTTCCCTGGGTTATAATGTCAGAGGTATGTGGCACCAGAATACATTCTTTTAATCACAATGGAGAAGATTGAAAACCATTTGATGTTTTTTCTTCTGTCTTTATCAGATATTTCCAATCAATATTAAAGGAATTGGTGGCAGTTTAGTGACACTAGTGAACTGGTTTGGATCTTGGGCAGTGTCATATGCTTTCAACTTTCTCATGGCTTGGAGTTCTTCAGGTCTGAACTCTGAAGCAATCAAACAATCAATCAGAACTAATATATATATATATATATATATATATATTGCTGCTATGGATGAAATATTTAATAAACATAAATTACCTTGCCTTATTGCTGGAAAACTAATACATCACAATTTTCTTATAATCTTTTCAGGTACATTTTTCCTATTTTCAGCATCCAGTGTAGCAACCATTTTGTTTGTGGCAAAAGTAGTACCTGAAACCAAAGGAAGGTCACTGGAAGAGATACAAGCATCACTGAATTCATAAGAATTTCAAGGCAATTCATTTTTATTTGCCAATAAAAGAATAAAAGAAACAATTATTCTTGAGAATGATTGATCATTTTGGGACCTATTACAGTTAATTTATTTTAGCTCTAAAATGGTGACGCTTGTTTCTTTATGTTCTTCATGAATGTCTTCTTTTTTTTTTCATATATTTATGTACAATGTATTCAATAAGGAGGATAGATATTTTATTAATGCATTAAAGTTAAACTCTCCACCAAATATAAAACATCAATTCTACTGCCGTCATTTCAAATTTCAATTACAATTTTTTAAAAATATTTATTTCTATTTCCAAAAATTAAGCATTTTTTTACGCTTGAGAAAATGAAAAAAAAATCTGCGCGAGCAAGGTCGATTCATCCTAAGAATAATTGTTAGATTGATTTAATAATTTCTTGGACAGCTACGATACAAAGTTTTTATTTTTTAAATATACAATTCATTTGACGTCCCCTGTTGCAATAATTTATGCAGGATTTAAAGGGGTCTACGGGGGGAGGGGTTCATCTCTCCATCCACGCTCGTCGGATGGCGCGTTTTCTTTCGTCGATCCATGGGGGTAATATAATCGCCCATGGAGATCCGACGACCGACCCAAAGTTGAACCCCCCTTTCTCTCACCAAGTTCATAAGTGACAACGATGACTACGACGACGACGACGATGATCACATGGATCCGGTGGCCTTCTCTCCCTTCGGCGTCGGCTTTCTCTCCCTCTTCGTTGGCTCTTTCTTTTGTTCCCTCTTCCTCTCTCGCGATACGGCCGCTTGACCGCGGATAGTTGGGTCTAGCTGCGGGCGGTTGGAACTAATCGCCGACGATCGATCTGGCTGCGGACGATCGGATCTGACTTCCCGTGGCCGATCTGGCTATGGAAGGCCGGATCTGGCCGCCCCTTGGCCGATCTGGCCACCTGACGGTCGATCAGCCTGCGGGCGGCGTGATCTATATGGCCACCCGTAGGTAGATTTGGCCGTTGCTGCCCCGCAAGATCGGCCACTTGTCGCTTGAGATTTCGCGACCTCGACGCACGATCTTCGCCTTCGCCCTGTGGTCGTCGTCCCATTGTCTTTGCCGTCGTCCGTGATCGTCGCCGCATCGTCTTCGCTCGTTTTTCACCTTAAACCGCGCAGAAAATTCGAACTAAACTGTCCTTTATCACTTTGGACCGCACACAAAATTCGTGCCCGTCGAATCTCCATCCGACGGGCACGGATGAAAGAAGTACCGGGGGAGGGCCCCATTAAATTCATTTTTGCATTTTCTCTCTTTTACTGTGCACGAGGTAGTCATAACATGAATCAATTTAAGTTATCAAATGAATCAATTTCATAGACTCAATATCATGACGTAATAGACTCAATTTAAAGTTCTCGTATAAGTTAGACAGCATAAACCATTTGATAGATTAGAAGTTATATTCTGACAAAATAATAACATTAAAATTTCATTATTTTGTGTGTTTGGCACTTGGATTCAATCATTACGATTTCTCATCTCAGTACAATTTTATATTTAAATATTATCAATGGATCCGAGAGGACTATGTGACATCTCAGCAGAAAAAAACCACCGCCAAGTCGCAAGGTCTGATAAAAAAGATTTTTTTAAAAAAAATTTGAGGTACTGCCCTTTCATAGGAGTGATTTTATATCTAATATTGGGATAATTTGCCTATATGATCCTTATACTTTAGGATTAATATTTCTTTCGTGCTAGAACTTTTTTTTCACAATTATGCCCATAACTACAATTGCTTTACATGTTTCATTCAGTTTCGATAATTTTTTTCTTTAGAATTATTGACTATATATATTGATTTAAATAATATATGTTATTATTATATTTATAAAGGATTAAATGTTTGTTATACCAAGTTTAGGAGATAGGACCATCCTAAGGATGCTCGTGACCGTTTGATCCATGATCAATTGATAAAAAAAGTGCACGATTCAAATGATGACAGGAAAAAAATTCGACGGTTTGATCGTGATCTGACAATTAATGATCTTGCATGCCTAGGCAACGTGGATCGCATGCAACGACAATTGCGAGGTCAAATGAGGGTGAGGCCCTCTTTCAAGTTGTCGGCCACACGTGAAGTGGTAGAAGACGATGACTGTGAGGCCAATGATGACAAAACTCCTCCTTCGGGTCGCCAGCCAGTGCGCGAAGTCGACAACGATGGTGGCGACCAAGTGTTGGTAGGAACAGCCCTGTGCTCATGGTCTTCATCCCCTTTGCACACTCTCGACAAAGAAGACGGTGAGGAGCTGATGTAGTGGTCCATGGTGCAGTCGAACGATGGCAACGACAACCAATTGACGATATGGATGATGACTAAGAGGGGAGTCTAAGGAAAGAGAAAGTGAAATAGAGAGAGCGAGGACAGAGGCAATAGGCAGCGACATGAGCTGTAACACACCGCGGATTTGAAAAAAATGGGAAAAGAAACAAAGAGATCTTGTCTCTCCCTCTCCCTCTCACTGCGGATCCCTCTCCACTCACGAGCAGGGGAGATCAAAGGACAACACTATCACCATAAAACACCTTCTTTGCTATTTCTCCCGACTTTTCTCTCAATTCTCTCATCTCTGTTCTTTCCTCCATCGTCGGTCGCGGTCAGGGGGATAGGAAGATGACGCCGGCGATGCCCATAGGCGTAGAAGGCATCATAAGACGACGGTGGAAGAGCTGAGGATGAACCATGATGAGAAGAACCGAGAAACGTAGGCTAAAAGATGTATTTTTCGGGATCTATCTCATAGATTAAGTTATGAACGAATTATGCATGTTTTTAGATTCTAATTAGATGCAAAAAATTATGTGATAATGATCAGAACGAGTAGCATGTGATTCTATAAAGTTCTAGAATTGATTTGCTATCGATTTCACACTTTAATCGAACAGTATCACGTGCTACCGAGATCCATGAATGTTAGCAATGTATGATTTGTGTTATGAATGATTCGTTATATCATAGATGATATGATCCATTTCATATGATCCAGATAGTTGTATGATACGCTATTTTACGTCTTTAGAGCTATAGTTTACTGTTGCATGATACCGACAAATCGCATGAAAGATGAACTAAAAAACTCTATGTATGTTCACGTCTACGTTTCTGTGTAACATAACCTGACCTGAGTTCTATATAACTTGGCTCGGGTTATGCCAGTCTGGACTGGATTCTCAGGAACTCGACCCGCGTCCACCATTGTCGTGAGCTTGGGAGTTCTGTGACTGGTACGACCCGGCCCAGGTCCACCATCGTCGTGAACTTGGGAGCTCTACAACTGGTACGACCCTGCCCAGGTTCAACATGACTCGACCAAATTTTGTCCCGAGGAAGATGATCGGGTGAGACGATCATCTCGACCCGATCGCGCTCTAACTCGATCCAGATTCTACTCGATTTTTTTAGATGATTTCTGTCAAAAACTCAGCCCATGTTACACCTAAACTCGGGTCGAATTCTGACTAATGGAATGACAAATTTTCATGATTTGACCCCCTGATTTATGTACTTATATAAGATCTGATTGCAATGATAATATATGTCTATTTCTGCCCCTGTTCTACCCATGAACATCTCTTTAGTGCTAGTTAAAATTTTATGTTAAATACATGTCCAATCCTCTTTTGGATGGCTATTGATGAACTTTCAGGCATCCAATTTGTGGATTGAGAATAAATGACCATAATGAAATCCCATGATTTTATATGTCCTGTCCATATGATTAATGACTTGTTTATATGAATATGAAAAAGATAATTCAGAACTACTTGCTCCTTACGGCCTTGATTGATCCGAGTGATCAAAAGATAGATCCATAACTTATAAGACATGATGGAAGGTTACCATTTGTCATATTTAGATAATAGTCTAACCATGGTCTAGATAGTTACACCTTTGTGTGCGTGCAATGATATTACGTAAAAGTAGAGAGTTCTTTTAATTTATGAACATGATAAAAAAACATGAATAGCCAAAAGATGAATGAAATGACTTTATCTTTATGAATATGAATAAGAACCATGAATATAAACGATGGATATGAACAATGAACATGAACACGAATATGGAAAAGAACATAAATGAAAAGAGCATGAACTATGTTCTTTTTTATGGACTTGTCTATTATGATTCACTCTTACACTTGATTCTGGTGGAACTAATTTATGATTTATATGAATGCACACTTAGCTTTATGTTAACGATTGAGCTTGCTACCTTGTGTGATATTCACAGGTACATGATGAGGATGTGTGCTGAGTTGGTGTGTGTGTGACGACTAGAGTGCATGACTACAGTTTAGATACCGTGTGCACATGATTATCTCACAGAGACATTTGGATGTATATTTATTTATTAAGCTTCCGCATTTTTTTATTATTATATTATTTTATTTATTAAGTTTTTCGCTTACGTGTCACTTTTTATTTTTCGAATCAACGAAAGAGTCAAAGAAATACTAAAGAAAATAACGACCAAAAAGAAAATTTCGCCACGTGACGAGATCGAATTTACACGAGTGAACAGACAATTCATTTTCAATCCAGAGGACCACGCGTAAAAATCTCAACCACCCAAAGGAAGTAGAACAGTCCTACATGCTTAACTTGGTATCATAAATTGAGAATAATTCAAGTTAAAAAAATTATAATTACCAAAATTATGGAGTATTTCATATATTTTTATAGTATATCAGCACTTATTTATAAAAAGGATAAATAATTTGGACGATAAATAATTTGAACGGATACATATAATCAAAACTTAAAGAAAAAAATGCTGTAACCGGTAAAAGGATCATATTTTAAAAATAATTAAAGTTTGAGAATTATTTGTGTAAAGAAAAAGTTCGAAGAAAAAAAAATGGTGGATAAAAAAGTTGGAACGTATGCGCAAATTATCCTCATTTTATGCAAGTTTCACATTGTCCCTTTTTCCGCCATATGCTCTTGGTGTCTCATTTATTTAATTATATATATATTTTTGTTTTTTATCTTAATGAAAAAATAATTTATAAAATTCAAAACAATATATGGTGGGATTCGAAAGCATGATTAATAACAAAAAAATTAAAAAAAACAAAGACAGAAGATCATATCACAATTATAGGAAGAAAAAAATGTTTATGCAAAAATTAAAGGAAAAAAATCACGAAGCTAAAACAGAGAAATCGATGTAGTGAGAAACATAACACGAAAAGCACAAAGAGAAAACATAAATATATCTGAAATGACAGGGACTTAACATCATAAAACTATGTGATGGCATAATTTTACATGTATTTTATTTATTGAACAAATTTGTTTTTCTCATATATATATATATTAATGGATGTGTAAATTTATCGTTGGAAAATTATTATTGTAATGTGAAAAAAACTCATCGTTAGTGAATTCTTATTTTGTGATATTATTTTTAAATATTATCGAAAAGCTCCGAAATTGTAACTGACAAAAATATTTCCAAGTTAAATGCTTCGATTTACAATATTTTATTAAATATTAATTTCATAACTATAGAATTTAAGCTATTTATTCTCAGCTTATTTAGTTGTTATTACATCTCCCATCCTCTCTCTTTTTTCTTCGATTCGATTTCTGACGCCCAGCCGTCATCTCCGCCTCCGCTCCCTTCTCCGGCGAGGACTCCCCGTTCCGGCGATCTTCTCCTTCTCCCGCTGCCACTACCATCGCCCGCCGCGCTGTCGTCTTAATCGCGCAGGATACGCGGCATCGCCGGCGCCCAACCGGATTCAACGACTCGTCCCTTCTTCTCCGCCTTGTCCTCGGGAGGATGCTTGGCGCAAGCTGTGCGACTCGCGCTTGTGAAGCTTCTTAGGGTTGGATTTGCTGCCGCGGGGGTCGCGTAACCGTGAGTCCTAGGGTTTAGTCTTGGCGAGTTCGTTCCTCTTTGTGCTTGTCTTTGTTTTGATTAATGTGATTATTTGCTCTAGAGATTTGATATTGTTTCATATCTATCAAATCTATCTAAATTTCCAGAAACGATATCTCATGTGATCTCATTTGATGGTCGAGTTAATTTTCTTGTTAGTTAACTCTATCCTTTCTTCCTTTGTGTATATAAATTTTATGCTTGTGGGTTTTTCGTGTTAATTGTTCAAACGGTTTTGGCGATTTGTCAACTTACGGTTGATATAAGTTTGAATCTTTCATAAAATGCTTGTATGACATTCCAATCAAAGTTTTTAGTGAATTATGACTGGACTTTAGTGCACAATCCTTTTAGCTCTTAGACTTGAGCTTCAAATAGACAACGAAATATGGAATGACATTCAGGGTATTCGTTTGGGTTGGCCAGGAAATGTGGAATCTTTTCTTTATTGAAGCTGTGCCACGATTCTTCTTTTATCATTTCCCACTATATCTAAGTATCAAACTGCAAAAAATGCTGTAATGTTCACAGTACGTTTCAGGGAACATGAAATAATATATATGAATAAAATTTTTTAGAGGGGTTTGAAAATATTGATAAGTGAACCATTATATTTTGATGTTTCCGATGCTAATAATGAGATTGAGCTGCTCACTTGTTGACTTGATTGTCAAACTTGTTTCAAAAGGTTTTTAAAGTTGCTTTTTAGGGTAAAAAAGAAGCTTCTTTCACAAGCTTGTCAGTTCTTCATGTTCTGTTCTGAATCTTACTGTCAGTTACACTACCCTGAATTTACTCATCATCTAAAATGTATTTAAGTAAAACTTGTGTAATAGCCTTACTGTAGCAAGTATTGTGGCCAGTGGAAACTTAGCTGATCATCATTAATGACATGCTCCTTAAGTTATTGCAATCCTGTATAGCTTATTTTAAAATGTTTTATGTGAGAGAGGAATGAACGTTATAGATTATGGTAGGCATCCACTTGTATTAAAACTGAAACATGAAATGTACAAGTGTGTCCCCTCAAAAAAAAAAAAAGAAGAAATGTACAAGTGTGTATGTGAGAGCTAAGAAAGACGAAGTTCCCCAAAACAAAATGAAAAGAAACACAATCCAAATCCCTACTCACTGATTGAAAAGAATGCACTAGTTTCCTAAGAGATCCTTACAGTTTGGAATTTGCTTTCATATACTAATGACTATCTAATATAAAGAGTTTCCTAAGTGTCTATTCTACGTTTATATTCCTTTTTTCCATTTGCATTTCTTGTATTTTGTCGGCTATATTTTGTGACCTAAATGCAGTGTTTGGCATGGGAACTTTTGGTTTAGGTTTGGTATTTGGATGAAAAATGTAATGATGGAGATTTAAAAAGTTGATCTGACAGATAAGTTTTAATAGGTTTCTGGATAAAAAGTAAGAAATATATATATAATTTATCATTTTATGAGGTATAAAATTATAGTAAATTAAAGTATTATGCATTTATTTGGTTAAAATAATAAGTACTAGTATATGAAAAATATCATACATAATTATTAATTTAAAATTTATTAAAAATAAGTTAGACGAGAACTTTTGAAGTTCCCATCAGTTTAGTTGTTGTTTCGGCAGCCAAACAACCAAAGCTTCCTTACCATTAGAGGTTGTCATTTTGTTAAAAGATGAATAAATAGATGTTCAAAGTGCTGGAGTTACTTCCTTTTGGTAGATTAACAAGCAAAATTGCATCTTTTATGAGTTTCGATTCTTTCTTTGGATAAATACCATCTTGCTAGTCGTTCTTTCCTGTTTAAAAAAATGCATATTTTATGTTTAAAAGAAAAGTACTAGCCATTTTTTAGTGCAAGAAACCCTCATCCAGTATATCTCACACTTTCTGCCTATGTTCCCATCCAACAGTCCGTGATGAAAAACACCCAGCTTACTACACACATGTAACATCATGCATATTAAAAAAACTTACAGTCTGTCTCATGGATTATATCCTGGTCAACAACAACAACAACAACAAAGCCTTATCCCACTAGGTGGGGTCGGCTACATACGACGCCTTCGTTGATCCATGTTCATAAGATTCGATATGATTTTATGCTGGCTGTCGGGGCCTAACACAACCCTCCTCCTTTATCCGGGCTTGGGACCGGCTATAAAATATAGGCGGAGTTGATTATATCCTGGTCATTGTAGTAAAATATTAATCACAATTTTAACTAAGCACCATTTTAGAAAAAAAGAAGCAAAAATTGAACTATCATATAGCTCTTAAGGACAAACTGCAATCATAAACAAGTTTTCCTTTAGTAGGAGACTAGGAGTATGGAGCTTTTTGGTTCAATATGTGGAGTTATGATAAAATTTGAAGAATCCTTTTATATTCTAAAGTTCTTCACTTTTGGTGTTTACACATACATATAAAATTGTACACACTGCATATACATCTAATAATTAACCAATGCCCCTAGTTATCCTTTTTCCCCTTTTAAAAACTTATAGTTCTTGTTCATAGGAAAAAGTTATAAATTGTAAAACCTTTCTACCTGAGCAAGAATTCAAGTTTTTCTTTGTGTAACCAAGGGGTGAAAATGATTTGGTTTGGGTGGTTTTTTTTGCGCAAGAAAGTCAACTTCCTAAGACCACAATAAAAAAGAAAGCTGACGACAAGAAAACTTATGGTTTGGGTGTTTTTTTCGCAAGAAAGCCAAAGTCCTAGTGATTTTTTAAAGAATAAAAACCATGCTACTGTTTTTCAAAGAGAAAACAGTCGGCCCAAGTTGTTTCAGTCTTTTTTAAGGTTGGGACGCTAGTTTAAGAGTACAATATTTTTTAAGAGAATATAAACATTATCCCGTAAAAAAAAATATAAACATTAAATTGCTCGCATTAAAATGTTTGAAACATTTTAGAATTAAACTTTTCATTCTCAAGAACTTTAACATTCAACTTCACCAAAATAATTTAAGTCTATAATAGCACTCAATCTAACTAGGGTGTAAGAGAAAGAGTAGAACTATGAAACATTTTTGAAGTGGGAGTCATATTTTAGTTATAATAAATAAGTTTTAAAAATATTTTTTATTTCATCTGGTTCGGATCCCTTTGTTTTTTTGGTTAGGGAGTGTAATTTAAATGGGTGGTCTCAATTGTTCCAAAAAAGTAACCTAACTTTTAATTGGGTCCACCATTTTGATTTTTTTTTGGGTCAGCTTTTTTATTAGGATAAGTTTTTACCTTTTCTTTTTAGAGGTGTATAGGTTTTTACTTGCATTCTCTAAGGAAGGGCAAGATTTATTTTTTGAGGAGGAAGGGTAAGAATTCTTGGTAATCATGCATTATACACTGACAATGCAGGCATATTGGTTTTCCGAGACTTGAGATTATCACAAGCTTTCTTCTTGTCCTCATACTACTATAGTTTCTTTATGTAGTGCAAAAAGAATGAGCTTCAGAGGCAAAAATATTTCTTCTTGCACAACAAATTGATGTCGAATAGTTCTTCTTTCTTTAATGTTCTAAAAAAAAAACTCAATTCATGCCAATTGTTATTTCTTAGTCTCTGTAGTTTGAACTTCATGAACCATTTGCTGGTTGGTTTGGATTACTTTTTAATCTATTACCTGAATTCATTACAATTCATTTTTAGGTCTGAGTGGATGTTAAATAGTCATCTCAATGGATTTGAATGCATCACCATTGCCTGAAGAAGATGGGCAACATTATGACCGTTATGATGGTGAAATTCTACATGAAGAAGAACATGTGGAGTCTGCTGTGGAAACAATGCGTCGGGTACAAACTCTTTCTTTGCAAACCTAAGACCACAATTCAATTCATAATACAAAATGTTGGTTCTATGTGGTGTTCATATATTATTTAGTGTTTTTTTTTGAAACGATATTATTTAGTGTTTTTATTTGACAAAAATGATTGTGGGTTTAAACAATTCTTGTTTCTTTCTAATGCATGTCCATATAAACTGTCACAATATCTCATACCTAATGTAGGATGTTTCTTCTATCCAAATTCTTTGCACACTAGTTGTTTTTGAGGTGCTTATGTTTTGGCACTAGTTCTTTTGCAAACTGCATGACATCCCTTGGGAGGTTTCATGCTGGTACATTTTTGTCTTGCTTAAATCTGATTATTATATATCACCTCCGTTTTTTATGAGGGAGTGGAACAGGGGTAGGCCATGGGTGCCCACACCCATGGCTGTGCCTTGTGTTGTTCTCTTTCCCCATTTTCTCTTTTTGCAAAGCTTACTTCTTAGAAGAAAACCTTAATACAAGCAGGATGACTACCCAGGCTCAGTAGTCATCCTTTTTCTTGTCAAAAGAAGAAAAAGAAAATATCACCTCCAGACCATGTAAGCTCATAGTTGGTTAGGTAGCGGACAGAATTCATTTTGGGTGGACGTTTGAGTTAGATTCTTTTTGTTTCCATGCTAGTCTAAATATATGTACAACCAGGGATAGTCACAGGATAAAAGAGCGTGAGGGGACAAAATGCAAGTAATTTACCACTACAAAAATAAAAGTAATAGACATCACACTTCGAAAAGTTGATGCAATGAGTCCTCGCTCCTCACCCAAGCATACCATGATGTAGAACATGTTGACAAGAAAATAGAGAATTCTATTTCTGTACAGAATTTTGGTGGTCAACAACTTAGTTTGATTAAGATTTGAAGAATCTGTTAGGAGTCCTAATGCTGTTAGGATTGTTATTTCTGTTTTAGTTTATTTCTCTTAGGAGTCCTAATGCTACTAGGGTTGTTATTTCCTATTAATTTCTTTTTGTTTGGTTATAAGAGTCCTGATGGGATTGTTCTTTTCTTTTGTTGTAGGAGTCCTAGTGCTAATAGTATTGCTACATGTGAACCCCTATATATTGACTTGACTTCTAAGAGTTAAAAAACATCTTTATCTCTTTAATTAAAATTCTAGTTCAGAGTTTTCTGAATTTCTGAGTTCATGTGCGCACGATCTTGACCTTAGATTTCTTTCAAGGTGCTAGTGGATTCCGGCTAGTTTATTTGTCGATTATCGTCCGCTTGAACCGGCGACATCGACATCTCTTTTCTACAAATCTTTCAAGTGTAACAGAGGCTTACTTGCACGGTGTAATAGAACACCGTTTATCATGCCTAGGGTTTGCTCTTGGCTTGATTTAAAATTCTGTACCAAGTTCCTTAACATTGCGTCAAGTGGTATCAGAGCGAGGAAGAGAGAGATCATGTGGTCCTGGGAATGGATACCACATGTGTACTATGCGACCTTGGTGATGAGGGTATTTTCTGCCATTTCACGCAATGTATGGAGATGAGTTGTTATAGACTTGGATCCGCATTCACATGAGTCCTTCTGGAGCTCATGCCAGTTCACTGGGTCACACAAACTCCATTTGCAGTGGCCCCCACCACACCTTTTGTGGTTTCTTGGGTGATGACTTCAGCACAATAACACCACATTTAAAGGCGATAGATGTTATATGGAGAACATTGTACATAATAACTGGAGAGTGGGGAAAGTTTCTGTGGCTTTGTGTCTCCACTTCTATATTTTGTCCTTCCCCATATTAGCATACTTTTGATTCTGATATATAATCATGGATGACTAGCTTCCTCTAGTCAACCTTTTATTACCACAGTTTCAGAGGACTTTAGTGCTGACTGCAGGCTCATCTGGAGCTCTCGGGCGTCGCTGAAAGTCAAGATCTTTACTTGACTTGTACGGCGTAAGCAGATCCTCACTTGTGTCTAAGAACGTGATGGGCACCCCATTCGTTGTGTGGGGAGATGGAGGAGGACGTGGCACACCTATTCTTCAGTTGTCGTGTGTCCCAGAAACCTTGCCGAGTTTTAAGGGTGGCATCCCCTTGACGGCGGGGGATTTCTGGCAGGCTATGAGGAGTCTTGTACCTTTTGCGACCTTTTTGGCCGGTGCCTGGGCCATCTGGCTCCAACGCAACTACGCCATTTTTTGTGAGTAGAGATGTCAGGTGGACAATATTGTACATCACATCTTTTGTCTTCTTTGGGAGTGGGGTTTTATTTAGCCATCTTTCTCTCCTTTTGTTTTGCCGTCTCCACCGGAGAGTGTTCTATATATGTACATGACGTTTCATTTCAGTGATTTATATATACCTGGATGACAACCTGTAGTCATCCTTTTCCCCCTCTAAAAAAAACTTTTACTATTAAAAAAAATTGGCGTAGTTTAAGTTCAATTTATAGCCGGTCCCAAGCCCGGATAAAGGAGGAAGGTTGTGTTAGGCCCCGACAGCCGGCGTAAAACCCTGTCGAATCTCATGAACATGGATCAACGAATGGCGTTGTATGATCCATGTAGCCGACCCCACCTAGTGGGATAAGGTTTGGTTGTTGTTGTTGTAGTTTAAGTTCAATTTATAATAAAATATATAAGCTAAAACAGTTTGTTAGCATCATACCAAGATCGATATTTGAGGCAAAGAAATTATGTGCATTTTGACAAAGAAAATAAAAGAATTAAGATAGATGTGAATCTTAATATTCAAGGGGAAACTAACACCATAACAGAAATGATAAAATCTTAATATTTCTCTCAAAAAAATCTCAATATTGGAAAAAACGAAAATAAAACTTAAGTTAATAAAATAACAATGGAGAAAAAAATTATAAATTTGCCTCCTTTGATACCTCATTTCGGTGAAGGATTATTGCCTTATTGGTAACCTATAATCTAAATAATGGATTTTCTAAATTGAAATGACTTTTCACTAAATCTCTGAAAATCATGTCGACTCTTTATATAGTGAGATGCAATCTTTTTCCTGAAGGCAAGGAGGATGGTAGAATAGTAAGCAGCTATGATTATGTTTGAGTTGCTTATATGTCTTTTTATTCCTTTTATTTTTAAAAATAAAAATATGATAGCCATCATTTATTAAATCCAAAGGATGAAATGTACAAGCATTGTATTTGAGAGTTATAAGAAAGCACCCCATAAAAAAAGATGCAAATTTAAATTTGATGTTTTAAGTTATTGCTTGCTAGAGCTACTTTTTTTGAAGATGGTAATCATCCATATGCATTTGAACTTGAAAACTATAAGATTTGCATGTAAAAACAAGACAAAAAGATGTTGTCCAAGCTTACGAGGTCCGAACACCCATACGAAAAGATGCTATCTAGAACTGCACTTGGTGGTCAAAAAAGAAACTTTTTTTTGAGAGCAAAAAGAAGAAGAAGAAACTTGGTGTACCATATACTCAGTATAACACCTCTCCTCCGAAAATGGTATGGTTATGTTGCAATCATGGATGAGCTATTACTACAAAATAAATTATCAATTTGGCATGGGTCAAATCCATGTCCAGTTTTTAAATATACTTCTCTCAGAAACATACATCAACATCAACAAAGCCTTATCCCACTAGGTGGGGTCGGCTACATGGATCATAAGACGCCATTCCGCTATATTCGTTGATCCATGTTCATAAGATTCGACAGGGTTTTACGCTGGCTGTCGGGGCCTAACACAACCCTCCTCCTTTATCCGGGCTTGGGACCGGCTATAAAACATAGGCGGAGTTTATTTCATGTTATTAAAATTGCATTTATCCTTCATAAAACATCTTTTTTCACTCAGTTTATTTCTGGATCACCTATCTTTTCTGGGAGGCAATACTTAGGTAAATATACCTTGGACGCGGATAATTGTACAAGTATGTTGTCCATACATCTGCTTCATTTCTTTGGGCTATGCAGATACATTTTGGACCTTCCACTTTTCCCCACAGCTTGGAGTAAAAAAGTTCGCCCTCCAAGGAAAAACAGCACCATCACTAAATTCACATAATTTAAGTGCTCACCGGAGAATTATTCTTTCTTTAGCGCCTTGGAATCTTTGCTTCTCCATTGAAAGATCACGGATTGCTGCAGCTATCTCAAGTTCTAATGCAGAGACCTTGGCCCATACTTCTCTCAGAAAATGCTTTCTAAAATTAAATTCTCATACTTATTGTTAGAAAATGAAAATTGAATGAGCCAAAACCCCTCTTATCTATATACAACCTACTGGCTCATTCTAATTTGTTATGGTTTCGTGTTAGAAATTTTTTAATTTGTGTCTCCTGCCAAAAGCCTCAGAATCTATTGGCATCCTTGAATCTAATGTTAGTTCTCTGAACTTTAGGAACGTGAAGAAAGACGTCGGAGGATGAAAAGAGAAAATCGTTTTGAAGGACCAAGTCAAAATTCCCAGCAGGCAAGGAGTGACTACACAAATCAGAATAAAAGACAATACGGAAGAGTTAAAGAACCACCTCAAGGTAGTAATTTGTTATTATTTCTTTTAATAGTTATCATTACTCAACAATTCATATGACTTTTTTCTTTGCTTCTCAACACTTATATGCAGATATCTCGATTTTGTATCTATTATACTCCATTGCAAAAACTTTCATGTTTTTCCTAGACTTTTCATTGTACTTTGGCCCTTGATCGATATGTTTTTTTCATTTTAAAAATAAAGTCGACCATGCTTCTAAAGTGTTTATGCAGAATTAAAAAAGTTTAATTTGTATAATCAACAACAACAACAACAAAGCCTTATCCCACTAGGTGGGGTCGGCTACATGGATCATACGACCGTTGATCCATGTTCATGAGATTCGACAGGATTTTACGCTGGCTGTCGGGACCTAACACAACCCTCCTCCTTTATCCGGGCTTGGGACCTTTAATTTGTATAATCAGATGTAAAAAAATGCATACAAACAATAAATGCTGTTAACCAGAGGTACTGTTGAGGCTAGAAAACATCCTTAACATAAAAGAAGAGTAGTCACTAGTAATTGATTTACTTTCTCCATGTTTGCAGAAAGAGCATGCACCATAGATTTGCCAAGAAAACAGAGATATTAATATAAGAAAATGGCCATCACAGTCTGTAATTCCTCTTTTCCGCAAGAAAAAGAAAGCTGATGACTACGTAACCTTAAATTTCTGGTTTATTTTTTTTTTAAAAGAGAAAGGACGATTAGCAAGGAGGTAGCCATCCAGGGGTTATATTAATGAAATGCACGATTACAAACAAAACACAAAAGCAAAGCAATGTTTCCACCAATACATAGCTCTCCTATGTTACATGTACTTCCTCCGGTCCCGTATATTGCCCTTGCGTGTTGCCCCACATTCTCTGCATAAGCCCGGGTACCCTGAAAAATAGTTGCGTTCCTTTGTAGCCAAATGGCCCAGATGAAGGCCAGCGGGCGCGCCCTCTATCGCTTGCAGACATAGACATGCTCCCGGGAATCTCTGCCGCCGCTTGAGTGCCAAAAAGCAGTTTCTGATGTGTTGTCAATCCATCCAATGCCAGCCTCGGCCCAGACCCGTATAGCCATGGAGCAACCAAAGAACAAATGAGCAGTATCTTCGTCCTCCTCCCCACAGAAAGCACAAAACATGTTAGAGTTTCCAGCCCACCGCGTTCTGTAAACCTTTGTCAAAACTCTCCTCCGTCGCAGCAGCCAAGAAAAAACCTTAATCTTAAGAGGGGCCCCTGTTCTCCAGATTAATCTGCATGCTAAAAGCAGCTCCTCATCTTGCTCTTCACCTTCCCTTCCAATTCCCGGGAATTTCTGGTTTATTTCATCCTTTTCCTCCTAAAAAAACATTTTTGACGGTCACCTGGGCCATATTCATCCTTTTCCTCCTAAAAAAACATCATCTTCTTTACAATCTTACATACTTTTACATATTGAACACATATTGATTTCCAAACATCATATGAGACATTTCTTAACATTCTTAACATTCTTAACACTCTAATCATGAACCACTTGGGGTTTTCACATAAAGACATTTAACATACTAATCAAGTTCATAAATGTACATGAGCTTTCAATGATTTCATAACAAACTAACTTAACAACAATAATCATTCTAACATTTAAGCATAATGAGCAATAGAGCATTAAGCTATGAAATGCATGGCCTTGTAATCATGGTTAGCAACAACAACAACAACAACAAAGCCTTATCCCACTAGGTGGGGTCGGCTACATGGATCATACGACGTCATTCCGCTCTATTAGTAACCAAACCTTTCGGTATATTATTCACCAATAGATCTTGCTCTATTAGTTCGCCAAGTGTCCGCCTTGGCCTCCCTCTCCCTCTTTTAATCGGACTCCAAACTATTTGATCTACTCTTCTTACTGGCACATCTAATGGTCTTCTCTGAACATGACCAAACCATCTCAAACGATTCTCTACCATTTTCTCACTAATAGGAGTCACTCCGACTCGTTCACGTATATGGTCATTCCTAATCTTATCTAATCTTGTATGACCACACATCCATCTCAACATTCTCATTTCGGTTAGCAATAGAATAGAAATCTAAAAAAACATGAGACATCAAATGCACATTCCCTAATCATGCTTCGCCATATCTCCTTTATGGTTAGAGATGGTTCGGATAATTGCTTCATTGATTGTGTACCCCTCTTTTAATGTTTACTGTAACCTTTTTGATAATATAGTATTACAGATAGAACCATAACTCGGTTGCTATCCCTTTTTGCCTCAACTTTTTTTTCCGCATGGCATTCGAGCCTATATACATTTTTCTAAGGCATGTGGGCATAGTAACCAAACAAAGCATATGATTACACTTGAATTTGTCTGTGTTTTTGGACTTTTTTTTATTCTGAGCTTTCAAGACATGTTTAAGGATGCGTGGATTGTGGTAACCAATTTGATACTTCAAACAAGTGGAGAATATGAAAGTTTTGAAGTTACTCTCAAATGTGTTCGATGAATGTTATTATAACTAATGAGAAAGTTATACACGGTGGGTTATGGAATGGTTGTGGTAAAACATGTGCCATGAACCTTTTGTCAAGAATCTTTTTCCTAAAAAGATAAATATGAGTCTCACATTATAAATCTTTAATGAAATGAGAAAAACTTATCCCACAATTACATCTTGTTTCAGTTTTAAATGGGCATCTGAATATTGATGTGATAAACTTAATTTCCAGGACATGCATGTATACGAGACATTTTTTTTTTGCAAAAGTTCTTTCTTTAAGCAGTTGATAGGTTAGATCTATTCCCCTCGGAAAAAAGATAGGTTAAATCTATTTAGAAGCATTTAGGGTATTATACTTGTCTTAAGGAATTGATGTCATTATCACATCATCTCATCTTTGTTGAGGTTATTTCTTGCTGGAATCAACCGATTGCTCTTTTTTGAGCATTGCCAACTTGCATATTTTGCTTTCATCATAAGCTATGTTGGTTTTCCTTTCCTCACTATGCTAGCATAAGAATCTTTTTCAGTTTTATGTGATAAAAAGTACAAAGAACCTTCCTATGATATGATTATTCTTGTTTTGACAGGTTGGGTGGATTGCCCTGCAAGTGGTCAGTGCATTGATCACATAATTCCTTCTAAAGTTCCACTAGACGAGACATATAATGAATGTGTGGGACCTGGTAAAAGATATTCATTAAAACAACTAGTTCTCAAACAAAAGAGGCTGGGACGAGATGTAAGCAACCAGTTTCCATTTGTTATCCATTACTTCTACTTTCTGTATCGTCTTTTCACATCTAACACTTGTTAAGCTTTTGTGTTTGCCTTTGTCCATTACTCCATATATTTTCTGTCTCTTACCCAGATTTGTGTTGGATGATTCCATTCTTTTGTGGAATATGTTTGTTTCCATAGTGCCAATTTGCACCACTTATCATTATTCTAAGACATATATTTCTTTACTGAAATAATAGCCAAGAATCTCATCTCTTGTATTGATAATAATGTGATATGTACCAGAATTTTGTTTTCTTCTGATTGTTTAACTTTATCATTTTCTCAAATCCTATGAAATAGTTATTAACTTTTTTTCAGGAATGGGGAAACATCATATGAATTACACCTATCCATTTCCCATGTAATACTGATTTTTCATCAGTAATCTGGATAAAATTCCTTTGAAAGAATAATTGGATAAAATTGGATGACTTTGGATGCTGAATGGTAATCTTTTTTCTTCTCAAAAGAGAGAAAATTGGCTTCCATTAATGACTATTTTATGAAGATTGAATTTGTCTTTCTTCATTTTTTAGAGATTTCATTTTTTTTCTCCTTGGCATTTCTATCTTATCATCCTATTGCATTTGGACCTTTTGTCCTCTAATTCTTTTCACTCTTTGAGATGATCGTAACGACCCTAAAATAGCTTCCATCCATGACCAAATCAGTATTCATGCAAGGCATGAGAGTGCCAGATCCTACGACCTTTGACCTGTATTAAAAATTTTCTTATAGTTAAGCCTGTGGAAGTGTTCAATAATTTTTTTTCTTATCCAACATAACGATTCAAGAGTTTAACCCTAAGACCTTATCATGTGCTAGTATCGGACATGTCATGAGCATTTCAACAATCTATCACATTTTGATGATACCTTCAGAGATTCAAATGTAGGGGAAATTCATCTCATGAGCTTTCGTCCTGAATGAAACAAATATATCGAATGATGATCCTCATCCTTATCTTCTAAAAAAAATGATCCTCACCTTTAACAATAAAAGATAAAAATTAACTTCATAGTCAAATAAAATGAGACACACATCATAGTGATGCAGTCATATGACTTATGACAAGACAACAGTCATCTCATGACGAATGTGCTCTCAAGGACGATCATGTGAGTGTGGTGCCCAACCACGTGATCCACACTTAGGGATCCCATACTGCTACTTTTGGCAGCCCCTTAATCGGATGTGGTATTAAACCTCTCAAGCTAAGTCTTCAACAATACAAGTGTGCAATATTATGCAATAATGCTATTTTCGATAGTCTATTAGTCGTGGGTAACTTTTCTTTTTTGAGAAAAAAGATGACCAACCAGGTTGTGTGGTTGTCATACAGGTGTATATATAATTATGAAATGAAGGTCATATACAAGTGTGGCTCTCAAAGAGAGCAACAAAATGGAAAAGTATATCAGCTAGCCAAAGCCCCACTCCGAAAGAAGTAGAGGTGAGCAAACCCGGGTCCAGGTCTCAACCGACTCGGTCCCGACCCGATTTGCTCTGGGTTTCCGAAAAAGGAGACCCGGTCTCGGACCCGGTCTCAATCAGGTCTGGGACTGGGACGTCCCGATCAAACCGGGACAAAAATCGGGAATTCCTGGTTGTCCCGATTTTACCATAAAAAAATAAAATAGTAAAAAAATTAATGTTATTATCTAAAATATGATAACTATTAATTAAATTATATATATGATAATATAATATAATGTATATTTAAGATATATATCAAATAAAATATAAATATTTATTTAAAATAAACATAAATATAATATTTAAAAATAATTTAATATATTTAACCGGGTTATAATAACCCGAGCCCGGTCATGACCCAATCCCGGCTCCCGATAATCGAGTCGGGAAAAAACACGGCAAATCCGGGTCGGTCCGGGCTCGGGCGACCAGGTACAATGCGCTCTGTTTGACATGGCTCCCCAAAAAGATTATTCGGTTGTGCTGAAGTCAAATGGCCTAGGAACCGTCCAAAAATGGTGCGTACTCTCCATTTCTCAGGCCAAAACTCGGAGAGATTGCCACATGGCCTCAGAATCAGGAGGTAGTGGGCTCCCAATCGTCATCCGCTGCCAAATGCCTCATGTTGTCGAACACTAAACAAATAGATGCGCAATGTCCTCCATCGCTTCACCACAAAGGACGCATGATGTGTCCGTGTGGGGTGCCCATCTCGCCCTGTACGTCCTGGTGAGAAGCAGGTTCCACCGCATCAGCCAAGCAAAGATGTTCAATGGTATTCGGGATTGCCATGAGTATGCAATTCTCCCTGAAATCCTTTGGCGCCGTCGTGTCAGGGAGGAAATGGGTGTAGAGCCTGCTTGCTGACCAAGACTCCGATACCCATGTCCACCCGTCCGTCCTAGAGTGGTCGGGGCGGAAGTGGGCCATCTTCTGATGGACTGCTAGAAGCTCGGTGAAGCGTTGATCAGTGAGAGCTGACCTGAAGAGAGGGGTCCATGAGCAGAGCCGGGATCATCGGACCCACTGTTGCGTTAGGATGAGCTGCCAAGGCATATATGCGGGGGAATGCCTTCAAAAGTGGCTCAGGGGGGGGGGCAATCATGCCATCGAAAAGAGAAGTCCGCCCCGGATCAAAGTATGGGGATCATGAGTGGGCGCACCTGGGGAACTAAAGCTACCACTCCCCGCCAAAAGGATGAGTCCCTATGGGCCCTGTTTGGATGAGAACTAAATGCCAGAATTTGGCTTAGTTCTCCCAAACAGCACACCAAGTTCACGTGGGCCCATTAGAATCAAGATTCCAGTCAACGCGCGAAGTTCCAACAAGTTTTGATGAAAAAGTTCTTTGCGGCATCAAGAACTTGGAAGTTCCACCTTCTCCCCTGAACTCGCTCACGTCATTCACGTTCTTTTTTTTCTTTTATTCTTCTTTTTTTTTCCTTTATCTATTGTATAATAATATATATTATACATGAATATATATGTTATATGTATACGTATATTATATATGTATGCATATAATTACTTATTTAAAATTTGCATTATCATAAGAATGATAAAATAAATTTATTTACATCTAATAGCAAATAAGCATTTTATTAACTATTTATTATAATTAAGCTAGTATTACAGCACAATAAAATCAACAAAACCTATAATTAATTATATATGAAATTAAATAGTTATTTTCTTAATTAGTTATTATATTTTAACTAATATTATAGTATAGTAAAATATTATTAGCTAATCATTACTGTTAGTATTCTTTATGAAACTATTTTATATTGTTTTAAATAATAATTAATTACAATATATATATTTAAATATAATATTTCCTTTATGATCAAAATAAATTTATGTCGTTTCTAGTCTGAGTTGATAATTAACTAAATCAATAAGTTGATAATTAATTTAATATTGCAAGTTCAATTATGTTTTTAGTACATTTTAGTTATTACAATGAAATAAATATCAGTTATGAAAATAAATTATTTAGGCCTAATATTAAATAAGTATTTTATTAATTAGTTTAATATTAAATATTATATAATAGTATAGTTATTGTACATGAAGATTTATGAATGAAGGTAATTTGATATTCTTCATTAAACTATTTTATTAACTTAAATATATTTTTATATAATATTTGTATGCTCTTTTACATATATTATAATATTAATTACATATCAATAAAAATAATAAATTATCTTTTTACGTAAATTATAATATTAATAATATAATTAAAAATGCATTATATTTTTATTTACTATAATTTTATACTTCATAAAATAATAAATTATATTCTTAGTTCTTACTTTTTATCCAAACCCCCACTAAAACTTCTCTCTCAAATCAACTTTTTAAGTCCCCATCATTACATTTTCCATCCAAACACCAAACTTAAACTTTTCCATCTAATCAATTAGTTCTCGAGAACTAACGAGAACTTAAGTTCTCGTATCCAAGCACACCCATGGGGTAGGATGATCCTCGACTCCAGAAATAGGTCATGCCTGTAGCAAGTGAAGAATACCAAATGCCATTAGCTGTCCTCCAGTCCCATGATCCGCCTGACCCACCGAGCTAGGAGAGCCCAGTTGACATCCGAACCCCCAGTGCTCCTTGGGAAGTGGGGCAGCAAACACTGCTCCATGCAACAAGATGAACTCCACATCGGTCAGGTCCATCACCGTACCAAAATAAATTTGCACTTCAAGGAGTTTATGCGTCCGAGAACCTGAGCTGGTGTTCGAAGGATTGTCATGTGGTATGTCGGGAGCGTCGAGAATACGGAGCGACGGAGAATGAGTCGGCCACCCCAGGACAGAAGTCGTGAACTTCAGCCCTGGAGGTGGTGGTCGGAGAGAGGAAGGCCCAAGTAGCTGATCGACAGGGTACTGATCGGGATGTGAAGCTCGACCTGCGCGGCCTCCTCTTAAACCATGCCAAAAGGACTTGATCCGAAGACCGATCGTCATGCGCAAGAGCTCAACGAGGATGGACACCTGTCGGGCCTCCTGCACGGAGCCTTCGATGAAGAACACCATGTCGTCAGCATACTGAAGGAGACAAACTAGGCCCTCGGCAAAACCACTGAAGAGGCTCGCCGTACAAGCCACTTGAGTGCATCTGGCAAGATCGTCAATGAAGGGCATGGGAGCCAACGGGCAGCCTTGGCGAACTTGTGCTGCCGCTGAACCTAGTCACCCGACCTTGCCCCATTGACCAAGATCGAGAATGAAGCGGTAGTGATGCATCACTTAATCCACGCGATCCAAGTTTCTAAGAAGCCTCTGACCTACAAGGAATGCCACAAGAAAGGTCATGTGACAATGTCATATGCTCTGGAGAAAGTGACTTTCATAAGAAGGCCTGGCGGCTGGTCCTCCTCCACTGTATTATGATCTCTGAGGCGATGGTGTAGCTGTCGTGATGGCCCAGCCCTGGATGAACGCGTGCTGGAAGAATTAGGTTTGAAAGCACCTCCAGAAGCTGATTTGCCAATACCCGAGTCACCAAAAGGTAGATAGCGTTAGATAAGGCAATCAATTGGAAGTAGGAAAATTAAGTCCACTCGTTCTGTCTAACTGCGCTTCGGGAGTAGGAAAATTAGGAATTGGTTGAGGCGATCAAAGCCCCTCTCCGATTCCTGCTGACGAACTCCCGGATGATGGGCAACAAACCCTCACTTACTGTCATCCAAAACTCCCTATAGAAGAATATCGGAAAGTCGCCAAGAACCGGAGTGGTCTCGCTATTGAGGTCTCCCTCATCCTCAAAAATGGCCTGATCAAATGTCCCATGGGGTCCAATACCATGGGCTTGGAATCCGCCGCCGAGTGGATGCAGGCCTTGGATGAACGTGTGCTAGATGAATCAGGTCCGGAAGCACTTCCGGAAGCTGATTCGCCAATACCCGAGTCAGCGTTGGATAAGGCGATCGGTCAGAAGTCCTCCACTCTTTCCGCCGGAATCGGTTGAGGCAATCAAGGCCCCAATTCCCGCTGATGAACGCCTGGATGAAGGTGAGCACATCCTCAGTACCGTTGGCCTCGCTAGCTTTAAACCTCTCTAAGTAGCAATCCTCCTGTCTAGAGGTAGCTTTAAACCTCTTTAATTAAGTAACAATCATCAGTAATCACATTACGATATATGGAAGAACATATCACATAGATAAAACAGTTTAACTAACAATAAATATCTGTAATGAAGTAACTCCTTGATGCCAGTGGATCTGTTGGCCTTCCTTTTTTCATATCTCCTCGTTCTAAAATATGTTGTAACCTTTTATGATTTTAATGTAATACGTAGATGACTACCATCTTGCTAATCATACTTTTTCATCTCAAAATAATGATATGACAAATAACGCGCACTTTATAACTACAACATACCTCATGACTCATGTCGGTTCCGCTTTCCTTGCAATGCAATCCCTTAGAAAGTTTTTTTTTTAGGAGAAAAAGGATGATCACCAGAGTTGTGGTTGTCATCCAACAATATATAACTGTGGAATGAAAGTCATGTACAAAAAGTATGCTCTCAAAGGGAGAGCAGCGACAGAATGGAACATCTTGTCAAGCCAAAACTCCGATCCCCAATAGAAAAGATGTGGTGTACAAAAATGCTCAACTAGGAAATAAAGAAACTCTCGAGCGTAACCCGTCACCAGAAGCCCCTGCTGGTGGCGCCACTCCCGTTGCCGACAATCCCTGTCGGTGGCGCCATCTCCGTTGCCGATAATCCCTATCGGCGGCGCCACCTCTGCTACCATTTCAGTCGCACGCTTCCTCGCATCCTCTGTTTCCCTACTATATCCGCGACTTCTCCGCCATGCCTAGGTTGCGCTTTGTGACTGAGGATGGCTGGTCCAGGTGGCTACCTCGTTTGGGACCGCCCTCTGCTTCTAGGGCAGTTGTGTGCTTTCGCTGTCGTGGCCATGGACATGTTCAGCGGGATTGTAGGGAGCCGATGCGTTGTCTTCGATGTGGGGGCTTTGGGCATAGGCTCCTGGGATTCTTGGCCGGGCGCCGCGGCGAATCCACCCACTGCAAATTGCTCGGAGGCGCTGCAATCCCATACTTGTGTGGCTCCTTGGGGCCCTGATGCTGCGGCCACCTCTGACTTTTTGTCCCAGTGTCTGGTAGGGACCCTGCCTTCACCAGATATCCGCCTGGACGCTATACAGGACGCCATCGAACGACACATTGTGGGCCCTCTCCGCTTCTCCCCATCGCGTTTTGCTCCTGGCAGAGTGCTTCTCTGGCTTGATTCTGAGGCGCGGCGTCAACAGATACTGAACGATCCTGTTCTGCTTGGCGATTCCTCTGTGATCCACTGGTCGCCATGGTCGGCGGAATAAGGGGGGCAAAAATCTGTTTCGTGCCGGAGCCGGACCATTTCCTTGCGTGGTGTCCCTCTCCATCTTCGTTATGCTGAGGTTCTCACTGCCATTTGCCGTCCTTTTGCAACTCTGCTTGAGGCGGTGGTTCCGGCGATTGGAACTGACAACATCTCTTCTATCTCCGCCCGTGTCGAGTTGCATCATAATGCGAAGATCCCCGAGACCATTGAGTTACTTGCATATGGCTGGTCTTTCACTATTACCGTGGATATGCCGCTGACGGCGAGCTCCCGGAAACGATCATGGGCCGACGTTGCTGCGGGCGGTGGTCCCCGGCCGCCGACGGCGACGCGCTGGGAATGGCGCCCGCGCCTGTCTTGCTGTCCACGTGTCGCTGAGCCCGAGTCTGGGCTGCATGCGACAGCTGTCGCTGGTCAGTCCCCAGATGCCACGCGCCAATCTTCCGCTAGATCTGCCAAGCCATGTTGTGGGATGGCAGCTTCAGGGTCACATACACGAGGCGCCACTCCTGCTGAGATTGCCTCAGCACTTGTTCCGTATCCTGCTGCTGCATCCCAACCCATTGCTATCAACGGCTCTGTGACGCTTCACCTTCTGGTGCTAATGTTGTGGACCCCGGGGTGTCTACAGTGGTAGATCATAACACCTTTTCTGGTTCTCCCCCACACACAACAAACGTGCAGACAGATGAGTACAATATTGGGACTACATGTATTGCTGATGCTACTGGCAGCTCCTCCTTTGTTGCTGGGTCTGCGTTCTGTCAGCAGCAAGATTGTGACATTGCCACTTTGGTAGCTCAGGCTTGTGGGGCCAGAAGACAGCCAATTCGGAACCCGACTGCTTCGCGACAGAATCCTGCAGTGGTGAACCAAATCTCCGACCCATGAATATTTTGTCCTGGAATGTTCGCGGCCTGGGTGAATTGACGCATTGGCATTCCCTTGCCAACTACATCCGGCGCTGGAGGGTGGATGTCGCCCTCTTTCAAGAATCCAAACTATGCTTGTGTGACCCAATCATCTGGGCTCAGATTGGTGGCTCTTTCATGACCGGTTTTCTGGCTCTCAATTCTGTTGGACACTCTGGCGGCTGTCTTCTTGGCTGGAGAGATGACCTTTTTGATGTATCAGGTAGTCATATTGGACAGCATTCAATATCTATTCTGCTGAAGAGGAAACAAGACAATATGGAGCTGCTTATTTCATGTGTTTACGGCCCACAATCTGCTGGAAGTCGGCTCGCTCTTTGGGAGGAACTGGGGCTTGCAAGGACCACCTTGGCTGCTGAGATGTGGATCTTGGGTGGAGATTTTAATGCCACGCTTAGCATTGATGATCGTTCTGGGGACTCTTCTGTTCATGATACTAGCTCAGCGGATTTCCGTGATTTTGTTGAGCAATTTGGCCTCATCGACTACCCAGCTATTAACTGCAGATTCACATGGCGGGGTGCTGCGGGTATTATGTCTCGCCTTGATCGCTTTCTGGCCTCCATCGAAGCTGCTGAAAAGTTTCACCTTGCGGAGGTTCAGGCACTTGAGCGCCCTTTCTCGGACCACACACTGATTCTCTGGAAATCCATGGAGGACAGGCCTGCTGGCACATACTTCAAATTTGAGCGTGCTTGGCTGCTGGAACCAGGTTTCTGGCAGGAGGTGATCTCGCAATGGCAATCCTATCCTACATTTGGCTCTGCAACTGTGACTCTTGCTGGTCGTCTGGACTTGCTGCGGACCTTTTTACGGGATTTCAGAAAGAAAATAGCTGCAAATCGTGAGCAAAAGCGCTCTGCTGCACTTAAGATTATTCAGGAGCTTGATAGGCAAGAGGAGAATAGATGTCTCTCTCCTGCTGAAATAAATCTGAGAAAGGATCATCTGCAAATTGTGCAGGAGGAAGATAAGCAAGATGAAATTGCTTGGAGACAACGCTCTCGCCAGATTTGGCTTAAGGAAGGCGATAACAACACACATTTCTTTCACATGTGGGCAAGCGGAAGGAGAAGATCTAACCAGATTAATAAGATTTCTATCCAAGGTGTTGAGTTCATTGGACATGAGCAAATTGTCTCTGCTGTTGCTGATCACTTAAGGGCTTTTACTCGCCGCCGACCTGGTGGTGATCGGGACTGGACTGACAGGGAGATTCCCATGCTATCGCCTTGCCATTGCGATTACTTGATTGCTCCTTTCACTGAAGCTGAGATCAAACAGAGCCTTCGAGATTTAAATGCTGAAGCCGCTCCTGGCCCGGACGGCTTCCCTATCCTTTTTTATCGAGCCTTTTGGCAAGTGGTAAGGGAAGACATTATTGCTGCTGTTGAAGAATTTTCCACTGGAAACGCTGGTTTTGAGCGGCTCAATCGCTTTCTCATTTTCCTCATTCCAAAGATTTCTGGAGTTGCCTGCATTGAAGACTTTCGGCCCATTGCCCTGTCTAATGGCATTTACCTCATCATCGCCAGGGTGCTGGCCAACAGATTACGATATGTACTTCCTGACCTCATTCATTCTGTTCAAACTGCTTTTGTGGCTGGCAGGTCCATCTCGGAGGGCTACGTTGCTGCTTCAGAAATTCTCTCATATTGGCGTCGTTCAGGGACAACTAGCTTTTTATGGAAGGTTGATTTTGCAAAGGCTTATGACTCTATATCTTGGCAGTTCATTTGGTGTTCTTTCAGACGGCGTGGTTTTCCGGAGACTTGGATTTCGTGGATGCGCAGATGCGTTACCACAGCCTCCTTTTCTGTCCTCATCAATGGCCGACCGTCCGGGGGCTGGGTTCAGCCTCAACGGGGTGTGAGAGAGGGCTGCCCTCTGGCTTCGATGATTTTTGCGCTTGCTGTTGACGCTCTGGCCCGCATGACTTTCTTTGTTTGCAGATCCGGCATCATTTCAGGCTTTCGTGGCCCTGACAGTTCCGAAACGATTGTGCTTATCTTGCAATATGCGGATGATACCCTCTTTTTCATTGAGGGCTCTGTCCAAGCTGCACAAAGAATTGCCAAACTGGTGGAGATTTTCTGTGACATTTCTGGCCTCAGTATTAACTATTCCAAGACCACTGTTATTGGCTTTGGGATGGAGATGGCAATCACTCTTGAATGTTCTCGCGTGCTTCAATCTCCCATTGGCATCCTACCCTTGCAATACCTTGGGCTGCCACTGACTGACAGACGAATTTTCTCCGGGGACTGGGCGCCGGTCATCAAGCGTGTGGAGCAGCGCCCGGCTGGGTGGTCATCTAGACTTCTATCCCGTGGTGGCAGATTAGTTCTGTTGCGTCACGTATTGTCGGCCCTCCCAATCTACTTTATGTTCGTATTAAGAATTCCCAAACTTGTGGAACGGCAGATTGATTCATTGAGATTAAGGTTTCTGTGGCAGACAAGTTCCCCCACCTCGCATGGCATTCATCTTGCCTCTTCTCAACTTGTGTGCCGGCCAACTGCTGAAGGTGGCCTGGGTGTTCTCAACCTTCGCCGTATGAACACTGCCCTCCTCACGAAATGGATCACTCGGATTATGGGCTCATATCATGGAATTTGGATGGATATTCTTAACATTTCTTATGGCCGCAATCTCAATTGGGATTCGCGAATCACTCCTATTCAAGGCGCGTCCTCATTCTGGCGAGGCATTACTGAAATTATTCCACTGGTCAAGCATCTGTTTTCCCCTTCTCTTGGATCAGGCTCTTTTTTCTATTTTTGGAAGGATAACTGGTCGGGTCTGGGCCCTGCCCAACTGCGCTTTCCTCGCCTTTTTCAGCTGGCTGGTAACAAGGAAGCAAGGGTGTCTGATTGCTAGGCATCAGTGGCAAATGAGCAGGGGATTTGGTCGCCAACTTTCTCTCTCCATTTATCGGATCAACGCTTTTCAGGATCTGCTGCTGCTGCTTGGGGAGATTTCCCACTTATCCCCAATAGTGAATAAGGATGATGGCTGGTTATGGCAGAAAGGGAACTTCTCTGTTCGTGAGGCTTATATTTTGCTTGGCACTGCGGATACTGTTGCCTGCGAGATCTTGATGGTTTGTAGATTGCTGTGGCGTGCTAAGACTCCTCTTAAGATTAAAATATTCACCTGGCTGCTGCTGCACCGTCGCATTCTCACTAAAATGTATAGGTCTCGGTGGTGTATTGATGCCGATACTACCTGTGTCCTCTGTGGTGTGGCTGATGAAGATTTTGCTCACCTCTTTTTTGGATGTCACTTGACTCGCCAGGTCTGGGAGGCAGCTGACATTGGTTGGATTGATTTTTCCTCTGAAGATGCTTTTTGGAGAACATTCTGTAACGGCGGCAGTAGGACCCAGGGGTGTGTTTACAAATCCAGAAGACAGCGGGCCCTCCCATTGGCATACATTTGGGCTATTTGGATGCAAAGGAATGATACCCTGTTTCGTGTAGGCTTGATTCGATCACATGATGAGTCATGCACATGATCCTTCGGCTACAAATGTTTGGGGCCCATTGCACTATGCTTTTCACAAGATTCCACTTGTGGACACTCAAACATCCAAGTGACCCTTCCCACTTGCGGCTTAATGCATCGACAACTACATTTGCCTTTCCGGGATGGTACAAGATCGCGAATTCATAGTCCTTGAGGAACTCAAGCCATCTTCTCTGCCTCATGTTCAACTCCTTTTGAGAGAACACGTACTTCAAGCTCTTATGGTCCGTGTAAACTTCAAAATCTTCACCATACAAATAATGGCGCCATATCTTCAATGCAAATACAACCGCCGCCAACTCTAGATCATGAGTTGGATAGTTGACTTCATGTTTCTTCAATTGCTTTGACGCGTATGCAACCACTTTGTCATGTTGCATGAGTACACATCCTAATCCGGTGCCACAAGCATCACTATAGATGACGTAGCCTCCACTTCCCGTGGGAATGACTAAGATTGGTGCCGTTGTAAGCCTTCTCTTTAGCTCTTGAAAACTTGCTTCACATGCTTGTGACCATATGAACTTCTCGCCCTTCCTTGTCAACTTGGTCATAGGAGCGGCAATTTTGGAAAAGTCTTGAATAAACCTTTTATAGTATCCAGCAAGTCCCAAGAAACTTCGAATCTCGGTCATATTCTTGGGCCTATTCTAATTCATCACCGCTTCAACCTTTGCCGGATCCACGGCCACTCCGTGTCTTGACACAATATGTCCTAGAAACATCACTTCTTCAAGCCAAAATTCACACTTAGAAAATTTGGCGTAAAACTTGTTCCTCCTCAAGGTTTCCAATACAATGCGGAGGTGTTCTCTATGCTCCTCCGGGCTCGAGATCTCGGTCGACCATGGAACAGTGAGAATGGCAGTCGCCGGAGCTACAGTTGCAAGGGTGCTGGTGGATAGTCCGGCAAATGGACGGTCACGTGCGTTCAGGGGGCAGGATGACTGCCGGTGTCCCTCACCCCTGCACTGAAGACATCGGAGAGGACCGGAGCAGCTTCGAGCAAAATGGCCATCCTCCAGGCACCTGTAGCAGTGCGAAGCCAGTCGGCGGTGGGTGTGAACCTCTCTTGGATGGGTGACAGCAGTCCACCCATCCCCCATGCGCTGCGTCCTGCGCCGCATGATGGATGCAAGGATGGCACCTACGGCGGGGGCAGCCGGAGACGAAAGAAGACGGCCCCAGCAGGGTCTGCCGGGGATGGGTTCTTCGCCGCGCAGGGAGGAGAGAGTTTAGAAGAGTGATGTGTAGCAAGGAAGTGGAAACAGAGGCAGCAGAAAGAGAGAGAGATAACTGTTGGTGGTGCTGGCGGGGGTCGCCGGCGACGGCGGTGGCACCGCCGGGAGGGGTCGCCGGCGCTGGTAGCGCCTGGCGGTGGATGGCCTCGCGGCCTAGGCACAGTTGGGTGCCCTAGATGGCGCCTCATATGTGTAGCAGGGAAGTGGAAACAGGGGCAGCAGAAAGAGACGAGATCACTGTTGGTGGAGCCGCCGGCGGGGGTCGCTGGCGACGACTGTGGCGCCGCTGGGAGGGGTCGCCGGTGCTGGTGGTGGCACCGCCGAGGTGGAGCCCCCGGCGGTGGATGGCCTCGCGGCCTGAAGGTGGGTCACAGGTGCCCTAGGCACTGTAGCGCCGTATCTTTCTGCTGTCCGGCTTGGTCAAGTAGGTAGATGAAAGCTTCTTACTTTTTTTTTCTCTTCTCTGGACATCAATATGGTAACTCTCTTTTTTCTTGTTCGGCTGCCTCCCCTCCTCTCCAACAACAACAACAACAAAGCCTTATCCCACTAGGTGGGGTCGGCTACATGGATCATACGACGCCACAATATATTCATTGATCCATGCATGAGATTCGATAGGGTTTTACGTTGGCTGTCGGGACCTAACACAACCCTCCTCCTTTATCCGGGCTTGGGACCGGCTATAAAACATAGGCGGAGTTCTTTATTATGCACAACATCACCAATAATCACCGCATGAGCAAATTCCGTATTCAAAACTATGAAAGCCCTTGATATCCCTGACAATTATCTCCCTCTGAAGAATCTTAGATATGACTTTGAATGTACCATGACAGTCCAAGCAGAACCGGAGATTCTTAATTATGTGGATTGGACTCCCAGAAGGCACCCTAACAAGGCCTAGTGCCAAAGCCAGCCTCTCACCGTGCATCCACACTAAACGTTCTTTCTGGTCCTCACTAAGATCATGAAGGATATCATCAGTTTCAGGAACATAGCCTGCTTTATTAGTCTTAACTTGTAACCACTGTAACACAGCCTTTATCAATCTCATATCTGGATGAGATTCATCACCTACAGAAAAGGAATGGACTTCACCCTGGATCTCGATCCAACTACATCCAGGTTCCTTCTTAGTCCACAAGGATAGCATAAACAATTATCTATGAAATAAATATTATCTTGGAATATACCTGTGTAATTTCCTTCTCCCTCTCCTTTGTGAATGCTTCGCTTTTTTTTATCTTAGACAACTGAAGCTCACTGAAGCCCACATCACCCATTCCTTGTATTTATAACCTCTTTTCCTTGCCACCCTCTAAGACATTACAGCTGCCTTCTTCTCCCTTGTTACTTTATTCCTATTTTTTGTGCTTGATCTTGGTTGCCAAGGAGATGGCTAGATAATAGCGCAACAAATATGGTCTCCACTTCCCAGGTTCCTGCTGTCTATTTTTTGTCATATTTTATTTATTATTGTTATTTTTATTCCTTCATGTGGGCGCACCATTCAATTGTGGATCTTTTTTGAAAGAATCAATGGTGGATTTTTCTCAACCACAAAAAGATTGACAGCAGTTTAGCTAATCTCTATTTCTTCCCCTTATTGATGTTCCTAATACAGGAGCCAATATACAGTATGTGCTATTACTGTCCACTGTAAAGAACAAGCGTCCAGGGGTTAGTTACCCTTCGTCATACATATATCTATCTGGAAATCATTGGCATTCCGTAGGGTTTCCAGTCACTTAAAATTAGCATTATGATGCTTGCAAAAGCACTCTACTCATTAAAAAAGAAACATTGTGCTGATAGGTCTCTTCTCGCTGTTGTCCTCATCTAATCAGTGTGTTAATTTTGTGGGCATCCGTACCCATTGCCTTGATTTCACATACACACTTATACATCACTTGGTTTCACATTTTTAGTACAAAATGGATGGCTACATAAGAAGGTAGTCATCCTCTTAGTCCTCAATATATATTTGTATATATGTCGATATTTTTATATGTATGCGCCTCAATATGTTTACATGGACATTAGAAAAGGATGGGGAGTATCGTAACCCTTGGAAAATAAAATATCCATGTGAATCCTATAAGATTTTAATCCTAACCGCGTAGGCAGTACCACTCAGCCGAAAGCTTGTTGATCTTATGCATTATATCTTCGATATGAGTGAAAAAGTTCCTGTAGATCTCAAGTACAATGTGCCGACAATCAAAGTTGAAATAATTCCTGAGAATAACATATTTGGGGCATGTATAACAATTTAATATCTTTCATGTTTTTTATGTTTAAATCAGGTTTCAATGTGAGTCAGATGAATATGCACATGTTTTAACCGTACTTTTCAGATTCATGGTATTTATTAATTTTTTTGAGAGAAAAGAGGATGACTAAATTTTGGTAGTCATCCAAAATATGAATGTACAAGTGTGTACCGGGTACCCCCAAAGGAAAAAGAAAAACATGATGTTATCCGATACCCCACTCTCTAAGCAAAAAAATATATGCATTTTATATAGAAGAAATCTACAAGTGGTATTTATGAATTTTATTCTTCGGAAAGATATTTTCAACTCTTTAATGGGCTTCTTGCAGCTTGGATTAGTAATTGATTTGACGAATACTACTCGTTACTACTCACCATCTGAATTGACAAAGCAAGGGATTAAGCATTTGAAGGTAAGAAAGATTTTTTCCTTTTTTGTTTGTGCAATTAGTGTTGCTTGTATTTGAATTTAAGCATACGTGACTCATATACTTTTAACATAGATTCCCTGCAAAGGACGAGGTTCAGTACCAGATAATGAGTCCGTTAACTTCTTTGTCTATGAGGTAAGTGATGTTCATTCTCGTTTGTCTCCCTGCATGATTTGTTTCATTTACTGATTGTACTGTTTGTTTATAAGGCAAACATCTGAAATATTTGACAAGCTCTATACAGTATTCTTCTGCCTCTTACTAAAATATTAGTGGCCATTCAGCATGCCGTTTTACTATATTTTTTAGTGTTCGAGTTTCTTGTGTACATTAGTTCCTATTTACAAAAATAAAGGGGATATTCAGAATTGTGCAAATTATAGAGGGATTAAACTTATGAGTCACACTATGAAATTATGGGAAAAAGTGATTGAGCATAGATTGAGAATGGAGACTAGTATTTCTGAGAGACAATTTGGGTTCATGCCAGGAAGATCCACTACAGAGGCGATTTATTTACTAAGGGGGATGATGGAGAAGTATCGAAGTAGGAGAAGAGACTTACATATGGCTTTCATTGACTTAGAGAAGGCGTATGATCGGGTACCAAGGGATGTACTTTGGAAAGCCTTGCAAAAGAAGAGGGTGAATGTTGCCTACATTAAGGTAATACAAGATATGTACGATGGGGCATTGACTAGGGTTAGGACACCCGGAGGTGAGACAAATGAATTTCCTATAGGAATTGGCCTACATCAAGGATCAGCTTTAAGCCCGTATCTATTTAACTTAGTTATCGATGCTATAACCGAGAGTATCACAGAGGAGGTACCTAAGTGCATGCTATTTGCGGATGATATAGTACTTTTAGCGGATTCAAGAGAAGAGATTAATACAAAATTGGAAATATGGAGAAATACGTTGGAGTCAAAGGGTTTTCGTTTAAGTAGGAATAAAACAGAATATATGCATAGCAATTTCACAAATAAACAACTTAGAGACGATTTGAAAGTTAGGTTAGGGGAGGATATAATTCCTCAAGTGACAAAGTTTAAATATTTAGGATCAATTGTAAGACAAGATGGTGAGATTGATGACGATGTTAATCATAGAATTCAAGCTGGTTGGTGTAAGTGGAGGAAAGCCACTGGAGTTCTTTGTGATAGAAAGGTACCCAATAAAGTTAAAGGAAAATTCTATCGTACTGCTATAAGACCAGCAGTGTTATATGGTAGTGAATGTTGGGCTATGAAGGGACAACATGAACGTAAAGTGGGGGTAGCCGAAATGAGGATGTTGAGATGGATGTGTGGTCATACAAGATTAGATAAGATTAGGAATGACCATATACGTGAACGAGTCGGAGTGGCTCCTATTAGTGAGAAAATGGTAGAGAATCGTTTGGGATGGTTTGGTCATGTTCAGAGAAGACCATTAGATGCGCCAGTAAGAAGAGTAGATCAAATAATCTGGAGTCCGATTAAAAGAGGGAGAGGGAGGCCAAGGCGGACACTTGGCGAACTAATAGAGCAAGATCTATTGGTGAATAATATACCGAAAGGTTTGATTACTAATAGAGCGGAATGGCGTCGTATGATCCATGTAGCCGACCCCACCTAGTGGGATAAGGCTTTGTTGTTGTTGTTGTTGTTGTTGTTCGAGTTTCTTGTCTTTTTGGACTGATATATGAATTTTGCTTGGCCTTAGAGGTGCCACATATATATATGTTATATAATTTTTTTAAGAAGTAAAAGGATGGTTACCAGGTTTGGGCAGTTATTCACCATGTATCCAAACTGGCAAGATTGAAATGTAGAGGACTTCAGAAAAAAATAAAAAAGGACCCTAAAAAAAGAATAAAAAGGAAGAAAAACTATGGGAATGGATTCCTCAAAAAGAAACTATCCATTTCCTCACTGTGGCATAAAAATGTGATGTGCCGTACAATGTTCTCTTTGTAGCACTTCTCTCCAAAAAATGGTGCGGTTTTGTGGTATCCAGGTATCTCATGCGACTGTCATTGCTGTCATCCATGGTCCCTTTTCTGCATGTAGCCCATAGGATTGCCACATCATGTCTGGCGCTCTCACCCGTCACCACACCTCAGATGAGTAGCACAATAGCAGAATAGGTGTTTGATGTCCTTTGGTGACATCTCACACAAGATGCATGAGAGCTGTGTGCTAGGTGCCCACCTCAGCCCTGAGTACTCGAGTGAGGGTCCTATCGTACCATAGGAGTCAAGTGAAGATCTTGACCTTGTGGGGTAAGCGGGAACTCCATGTACGTCATTATTTTAATCTAACATCGTCCAATGCCGTGCACATGGGTAGTAGGTGTGTATAGGTCAATCACTCAGAGAAATAACTCGCAAACCACATACAGCCATCATCCCTGCTTCCATCCATGTGGTACGTCGCAATCCTCTCCAGCAGGGTGAATACTATATAAACGAGTAGAACAGAAATTACTGAATGATGTTCAAAAGATTGTGCCTGTGTGTAATGTAGTAAAAAATATATGGGTTGTAATCAAATGGTTCAAAAATGAAAAGAATTGTTCATACTATGTAGTCTACAACCTATATGATATTGTTACTACAGTGAACAAGAACACACTAGTTGTAATATTAAACCACTCAAGTCTCAACTTGCCAACAACCTGCAAGTGCACAGGATATCATAATAGTATTTGAGGTGTCAATTTCCATAGAAATCAATACCAGATTATCTATGCAGTAAAATGACCAATTCTGAAAAGAAATCCAAGTTGCAGAAATAACTTAATCTGATTAAGCTAAGCAGATGACAGGATTAGACAGAAACCACAAACTTCCTGTGTGCTTTGTGGTGTGGCAATGGAGGACACTACTCACCTGTTCTTCGAGTGTTCAGTTTCACGAGAGTGATGGTTGCAGACGGGCACCATGGGGGAGACCCCGCCTGCTTTGGAGACCTTTTGGCAGTCGCTTCGCTTCGCTTCGCTCTCACAAAGATAGGAAGAGATTTTCTAAGGCATGGATTCATTTGCATGATGGAGAGTTAGTTCTCACTATAGCCAATCCTTCCTGATTCATCTCATTACAACCGCTAAGCTTGTAGGGAAAAGAGAGCTAATTGGGCTACTCAGCTCATAGCCTCTAGGATTCCATTTGAGTTCATTATAAAACAAATATGAACAGCTAAGCTGCTGAGATGAAAGAACTAGCATTAAATCCACTATGATCCGTTTTGCTGTTGTGATCTCTTGACACTAGCAAAGCAGTAAAAGGAGTAGAGCAGTTAACTCTCAATTATAATCTACTGCCACAAAAATGATACATCAACCTTTCAATCTAAACCGCAGAACACTTGATGGAGAAACAGGGACAAAATCCAAGATATTTTTTACCCCCCAAAGAAACCTAATCCGATACCACATTTCAGTTATAAGTGAGAAAATTAGAGAGAGATTGATAGAAGAATTTTCTCCCTACAGCATCTCAGGGATCCTCTTCTATTATATATGAAAGGGTGATCATACATACCATATATGTCAATAGGAAAGTGCTCTGGCATATAACTATCATTACAAGGAAATATCCCTAATAGAATCTTTCTTTATATGGAAAGATATATTCCTAATACTCCCCCTCAAGTTGGAGCATATATATCATACATGCCCAACTTTCCACAAATATAAAGAACCGAGGACCTCGAAGAGCTTTAGTAAATATGTCAGCCAACTGATTATTTGATGAAACAAAAAATGTCACAATATCCCTCGATATTACTTTTTCTCGAACAAAGTGACAATCTACTTCAATATGTTTGGTCCTCTCATGGAAAATAGGATTTGATGCAATGTGAATAGCTGCCTAATTATCACAAAACAATTTCATAGGCTACAATTGCAGAATATTTAATTCTGTAAGCAATTGTTTCAACCATATCAATTCACATGTAGTTGAAGTCATTGCTCTATATTCAGTCTCTGCACTAGAAAGAGCAACTACATTTTGCTTCTTACTCTATCAAATGGAGAACCAGCCCAGTCAGCATCTGTATATCCAACCACTTGCATATGACCTCTATCTTGATATAGTAAGCCTTTACCAGGAGCACCTTTAATGTATTTAATGATTCTGATCACTGCATCCCAATGTTTCTTTGTTGGTGAATCCAAAAATTGACTCACAACACTCACAGCAAATGAGATGTCTGGACGAGTCACTGTGAGATAGTTCAATTTTCCAACTAATCTACGATACCTTCCAATATATGAAAATGGCTCCCCCTCATCTGGTACTAATTTCACATTTGGATCCATTGGAGTGCTTGCTGGTCGGTAATTAAGTAAGCATGTCTCCTCTAGAATATCCAACACATACTTTCTTTGAGAAATATATATACCATGCGAAGATTGAGCAACTTCAATACCGAGAAAATATTTTAGAAGTCTCAAATCTTTAGTCTGAAATTGTGAATGCAAATGAGATTTAAGCTGAGAAATACCAATTGTATCATCTTATAACAATATCATCAACATACACAACAAGAAGTATTAATCGTCCTTTTGAATGTCTGTAAAATGCAGAATGATCTGATTTACAACGATTTAGTCCAAAGTCCATAACAGCTGAACTAAAACGACAAAACCATGCTCGAGGAGACTGTTTGAGGTCATATAAAGATTTTTTTAATTTGCATACCATACCAGAATACTCCCCCTGAGCACGAAAACCGGGAGGTTGATCCATATAAACTTCCTCTTCAAGGTTACCATGCAAGAACGCATTCTTAATATCAAGTTGGTGCAAAGACCAATGATTAATAGCAGCCAAAGAAAGAAGGAGGCAGATAGAAGTGATTTTAGCAACTGGTGAAAAAGTATCACCATAATCTAAGCCAGGAATTTGAGTATAACCCTTCGCAACCAAACGAGCCTTTAAACGATCAACTTGACCATCAGGTGATACTTTCACATTGAATCCCCAGCGACAACCTACTGTAGTTTTACCGCGAGGCAGAGGTACAAGTTCCCAAGTACCACTAGCATGCAAAGCAGACATCTCTTCCATCATAGCTGTGCGCCAACCAGGATGGTTCATGGCCTCTACAACAGTTTTAGGAACTGAAACAGATTCCAAAGAGGAAATTAAAGCAACATATGAAGGAGATAAGTGACTATAGCACAAAAACGAATAAATAGGATGTGGATTGACAGTATTGCGTGAACCTTTTCTTTGAGCAATAGGAAAATTTGATTCTGCTGTAGGTGATGGATTCGAGGATGGAGGAATAGGTGGCACGGAAGGAATTGCATGTCCTTGAGAAATTGTCTCATGTGTCCCTTCTTCAACTGTCAGTGGTCTTTTCTTTTGTCGTTGATACATAATAATATCCTTATGACCAACATTCTCAAGGTCAGATGTACTTAAAGGAGGAGAAACATACGATGGTGGAATAGGGAGAGGTAGTGACTCAGATATGGACTCAGAAGAAGTAGGATCAGAGAAAAATGGAATAGACTCAAAAAATGTGACATCCGCACAAACAAAATAACGATGAAGGTCAGGAGAGTAACACCTGTACCCTTTTTGAGCACGAGAGTATCCAAGAAATACACAACGAATTGAACGAGGAGACAATTTAGACGTGTCCGTTGATAAATTATGAACAAAACATACACATCCAAAAATTCGCGGAGACAATGAACAGATGGCATCTCGAGGAAACAAAATTGAGAATGGGATTTGATCATGCAGAACACTAGATGGCATCCTGTTAATTAAATAACAAGCTGTAAGAACTGCATCATCCCAAAATTGGAGTGGAACATTCATATGGAACAAAAGTGTACGTGCAGTTTCAACCAGGTGCCTATTTTTTCTTTCTGCTACTCCATTTTGTTGAGGAGTATACGCACAAGAAGATTGATGTATCATGCCATGAGATGACATAAAGGACTTAAAATCTGTAGAAAAATACTCTCTAGCATTGTCACTACGAAGAGTACGAATAGCTACACCAAACTGAGTTTGAACTTCAGCACAAAAAGATACAAAGATAGAAAATAATTCAGTACGATTCTTCATTAAATAAATCCATGTCATCCTGGAATGATTATCAATAAAAGTAACAAAATAACGATAACCTTGTTTTGAGTTGACATGACAAGGACCCCATACATCTGAGTGAACAAGTGAAAAAGGAGCACTAGCTTGTTTGTTGACCCTACTTGGAAATGAAATTCTGGAATGTTTTCCAAGTTGACAAGACTGACACTCTAACTCATTAACATGAGACAATTTAGAAACCATTTTCTTTAAACTAGACAATGATGGATGACCAAGTCGACTATGGATTTGAACTGGAGATGCAGCAACCATGCAAGAAGTTGGTAACTTGGGTGGAAACGAAGCAACAGACAAGTAATAAAGACCACCAGACTCATATCCCTTGCCAATCATTCCTCCTGTCCTCGAATCCTGGATAACAACAAAATCAGAAGAAAATGTCACACTATAATTATGTTTCCTAGTAAGTTGGCTAATAGAGATCAAGTTAAATGGGAATTTGGGAAGATATAAAACTGAGGACAAAGATAAAGATGTGGTAGGTAATGCTGTTCCAACGACTTGTACATGAGCAGAGGACCCATTGGCTAAAGTGACAGATGGTAGGATATGAGTCTTAGTAAGCTGAGAAAACAAAGTAGGGTTACCGGACATATGATCTGAAGCACCCGAGTCAAGAACCCAAGGTCCCAATGAGGATGATTGAGTAAGGCACGCTATGGATTGACTTGATTGCGCAAGAGACGTCACGGGAAGAGATGTCTCCTGAGTCGCTTGGTGTTGGAGAAAACGAGTATACTCCTCTGCAGAAATAACCACAGCAGATTGTCCACCAGATAATGATGTGCCATCAACAACACGAGACCCATCTGGTTGTGTTTGAGCTGCGTTGGCTACTCTGGGGTTTGAAGGAAAACCATGTAGAGAGTAACAAGTATCACGTGTGTGCCCTCGCTTGTTACAATAACCACATCTAGGAACATTTCCATGTCCTCCTCTGCCACTGCCTTTACCACCTCGTTCATCATTATTGTTTCCACGACCACCAGGAAGAAAGCTAGGAGAGTCAGCATGGGTTGCAAGAGCAGACCTCTCTCCTAAATGTCCATGGTCTGAGATAATAGATGTGGACGATACACGTATTAGTCTTGAGAAAATATCTGTGAGAGGAGGAACAGAAGCGCTGCCCAAAATTTGAGTTCGAACTGGCTCATATTCTGGGCGAACACTTTGTAAACAAATGATTGCAAACATCTTATCACGTTGTTCTTGTTGCTTCTTCAAATCTTCGGTGAATGGCATCAATTCATTAAATTCAGTGAATAAAGCTTGTAAGTGGCCCAAATGTTTCTGCATATCTGTGTCAGTTTGCTTCAATTGAAATAAACGAGATAAAACATCATATATTCTGGTAACATCACTCGTATACAACTCATGAGCACGAACCCATACCTCTCTACAAGAGCGATAGGGACGAAACATTACCATTAAGGAGGGTTCAATTGCTTGCCACAAGAGACTAAGTAACTGAGCATCTGTCTTCCTCCAACTGGCTTGTTCAGAATCTTTGATCTCTGAGATAGTCTTGATAAGATGTTCTTATCCTACTCCCATAAACCAAACTTCAACAGCGGCACTCCAATCAAAAAAATTCTTTCCGTTCAGTTTGACTGTTGTAATAACTTGGTTTCCAGAACTATATGATACGTTGGCATGAGACATGGCTGATGGTGAAATAACTAAGGACGTCCCAGATATGAAAAAGAAAGGAACTGATCGAGTTCTGCACAAGATATCTGCAGTAGAGAATCTGAAAGATCTGCACAGAAAATCTGCAATAGGGTTCCTTGCAAAGTAGAAGGAAGATGATCTATGCAAGGATTCCTTGCACAAGAATATCAAAGAAAGATCTGCACAGAAGATCCGCGCTAAGATGCCATGAAACAAGAGCGACTGATCTTAGGGTTCCTTGCACAAAAAGAAATTCAGACAAGCCTGCACAGAATATCTGCACTTCAAAATGCACATATCTGCATTAGAATCCCTTGTAAGAACTGCTGGTGCACTGAAGAGGGGACTTCAGAATTGCTGATAGAACTGCTGGTGCACTGAAGAGGAGGCTGCAGAATTGCTGCAGCAAAAACTAGGGTTTTTTTTTTGTGTGTGTGGCTCTGATACCATGAGAAAATTAGAGAGAGATTGATAAAAGAATTTTCTCCCTACAGCATCTCAGGGATCCTCTTCTATTATATATGAAAGGGTGATCATACATACCATATATGTCAATAGGAAAGTGCTCTGGCATATAACTATCATTACAAGGAAATATCCCTAATAGAATCTTTCTTTATATGGAAAGATATATTCCTAATAATAAGCATTAAAATGAGTATCTCCATTGCAATCAACGAAGATGGCAAAGTCTGTTAAATGAAATTGTTAACATTTTACCTCCATCCAAAAGAGTCTCTTCTTGACTACACCCAGTCTTAGAAAACTAAACCCCAGCTGGACATGGCTGTTATAAATTGAGCAAAATGAAACATCAGGATCTCCATTACAAAAGAAAATAAAAATACAGCAATGAGAAATCTCCAAAAAACTCAGAGGTGGAGACGGCTCCAAAACCCGCCTCTCTGTTGTGCAAATATGTAGGGACCTCCTATTGTGCTGCTGTCTGTCCTTTTAGTCTTGTCTTCCTCCCTCTGATCCTCATTAGAAGCTTCACTTCTTCCTTGTGCCCCACATGTCCATCATCTTTTCCCATGAATATTCTTCTGCAGCAGTAAAAGCCAAAAAAGGGACTAGGACCAGGACAAGTGTCAAGCCAGCAGTAATGGTCCCAAGAATGTTAATATCTGGTGCTGATAAGATCCTCTAGGAGCAAAATAACAACTAGTAAAGGTGGACATAGAGTTGGGTGTAATGAAATATACCAGGGCTTACATGATGCATGTAATGATGACATATTAAGCTAAAGATGCTTAAAAGAAGAAACTATAATTTTTTACTAAATGATGCATGGAATCCCCAATAATACTGATAACTATTTATATTTACACTTTGGTTAATCATCCTTTTTCTTTCTTAAAAAAAACTACTTATATTTACATATGAAAATCCCCATATAAAGGCTATTTTTTAAAACTATTTAGTTGACCCCATTATCTTGTCTATGACTGGGGGGAAGCACTGGACATGTGCGTCTCCCTTGACTTCTTATTTCCTTTTTCTTTTTGTATTTCATTGTTCTATTGTTGAATCTCCTGGGCACTGAGCAAGTTCGTCAGCTTGCGGTATTACTATGTCTGTCAGTATTTGGTACTGCTTGCATTGCAGATTTTATGGCTGTTAGCATAACAAGCTTGAGAGAAGATACTTGCATGTCAAACATCAATTGGTAGATGACACAAACCATGTAATACCAACAGCTCCTAGGCTTTTGCATGGACATTCATTTTGTGTTGCTTTACCCCCCTATTTTTGGAGCTTTCGTCTTGTAGATTATTGCTAATATGTATGGGAGACATTTGTCACTTGTAGCTGTCTTATTTACCTTGTCTATTTCAGGTTTCACAATTCCTTTCCCGCCAGAGGCATTCAAAGAAGTTTATTCTTGTGCATTGTACACATGGGCATAACCGCACAGGATTTATGATAATACATTTTCTGATAAGGACACTACACTTGCATGTGACTGATGTATGCACCTTTTTCTCGTCTCATCTTACCTCTTGGTTCTTTTACTCCCAATAAAAACAATATTTCTCATGTATTGAGCAGGCATTGAACAAGTTTGCTGAAGCACGACCACCAGGAATATATAAGCAGGATTACATTGAAGCACTGTATGAATTTTATCATGAACAACCTAAAACGATCAATTGCCCCCCGACCCCTGAATGGAAGAGATCGTCTGATCTTGATCTTAACGGTGAAGCTGTGCAAGATGATGATGATGATGATGCCGATGCTGGGGCTCCTTTGCCTGTAAGCATTAAGTTGTGTTATAAGTTCTCATGTTGTTTTTCATTTTTGACATGGAACATGAATATGTCATTTTTCTGAGATGATGTTTATGCAGTAATAAAAGAAAATGGATCTCATGAACATGGATCAACGAGCGGAATGGCGTCGTATGATCCATGTAGCCGACCCCACCTAGTGGGATAAGGCTTTGTTGTTGTTGTTGATGTTTATGCAGTAAGGGGAGAAAAACATCAATCTGATCATAATAAACCAAGATATGTAGTCGTAAGGACCAAGATGAAACTACTAAGTTTTTTGAGAAAACCTTAAAGTCTTTCAACTTTTTAAAAAAGATAAAGGATAGATGGACAAATGGTAGGAAACTTCTCCAAAAAAAATGGTAGGAAACTTTTTAATACTAGGGTTTGAAGGGCTAAAAATTGTCCTTAGGTTCTGTTTGGTTCAAAATTCATTAAGGGGAAAGGAAGGTAAAGAATAAAAAGAGAAAGGACGGGAAAGGAATGCAAGGGAAATGAAGGTGAATAGCTACACCTATTTGGTTGCGATCATTAAAGGGAAGGGAATGAATGCTAAATGGCAATTTTATTTAGACGATTTTATCCTTTATTTATATACTTATATGTTTAATTTATATAGTTAAAGATGGAAACACATGTTAAATATGCCTTTCCCCTCCTTTCCACTCCCATTTGGGGGTGAAAGAAAAATGGGATATTGGAGGGAATCGGTACCCCTCCATTCCCTCCAAATTAAATTCAAACAAATAGGGGGAATCGGTACCCCTCTTTCTCTTCCTATCGATTCCCCTCTTTTTACTCCCAACCAAACAAGCTCTTAGTATCAACCTTGATTAAGCTCCTTTGGTCATAGTCATTATAACTAAATGAAGTATCACATGCTACCACAAGACATCTAATAAAATGAACCACAAGTTGTAAACTACTATAAAACAACTGGGAAATAGGCGTCTACATTAGATATAGCATAAATTAGAAATAGCACATGAGACAATGCAATATTTATCATTCAAGGTATATAACTGCGGTTGGTCATATAAAGAGATTTTTTGAGAAAGCTTAGCCAATTGATTAGTTCAGATACATGATCATTTTTGTAATGATATTTGATATTACGTGTGTTATATTGTATTTATATTGTGTTTGATATAGCACTTCTGTCAACTCCGCCTATATTTTATAGCCGGTCCCAAGCCCGGATAAAGGAGGAGGGTTGTGTTAGGCCCCGACAGCCAGCATAAAATCCTGTCGAATCTTATGAACATGGATCAACGAATGGCGTCGTATGATCCATGTAGTCGACCCCACCTAGTGGGATAAGGCTTTGTTGTTGTTGTTGTATAGCACTTCTGTCGTTAAGTTACATTTGTTGGGGATCCCAAAGTATTTTTTGTGGAAAAGAATTATGAGAAAGAATTTATTTTCATAGGTTTGGTTGTTTATTAAAGATAAATTGAAAAGTAGTTTCCAATGTCCTGAAAAAAAAGTAGTTTCCAATGTTTTATCCCTCAAAAAAAGTTCCAATATTTGGGTAAATTAATTTTTTTTAGAAGTATATGGGTAAATTATAAAAGTCAAGAACGAATGATCATTACCCAAGATTATAGGGCTCAGATAGTGGCCTATGCCAAATAGTTGTCCTGCGTTGTCCTAGGTTGTGTATGAGGCAGTTGGCATTTCAAGTCTATTTTTACTAGAACATCTCCTGTGTATTGGTTCTAGATGCAAGATATGGACACTTGCCCATACACAATGGGGACGCTATGATGTCATTAGAGTGATGCACTTGCGGGATCTTGCTGGAGGCATCCATTAACTTCACTGATGAAGACCACAGGGGCGTCGGTGCAGGGGCACGGGCGTCGGCCCAGCAAGGAGTCGGCCACGTTGCTGTATTGAACCAGGGATGAGAAGCCACGACCGGGATAAAACTTTCATAGGGGAGCGGCGTAAGTAGGGGAGAGCGCTGTTAGGAGTTGAGCGCGAACGAGCATGAATGGTGGTGCCGCCGGCAGGGACTGCTGAATGCGAAGGTAGCGCCGCCGGCAAGGGTTGCCGGAGGCGGGGGTGGCGCACTGGCAGGAATTGTCGGCAATGGACACCAGGGTGTTAGTTCAGGCTAATCTTCCCTCATGAATCAACTCCAAATTTGATACCAAAATATCAACCAACAAAAGTGAGGAAACTGTGTTTCAAGAAAAATGCTTTCACGCCCTCAATGTAGATAACATTGATGATATTTTAGGAGTTAACCTTAATGGGATTTAAAAGCATAACTGAATGAGAATTTTCAGATGATTCAGTTAAGAAACCATTGGGACACTGGTTTACATTCTGATGGGTAAAGATATGAACTTGAATGTATGCCCTACTGTATTGTCGTTAAGTGCTCTATGTTTTGATTCAAGCTTGATCTAAAACTACATAAACTAGCAACATCATTGAGATGTACAACGTAAATGTTGCCCACACTCTTGGATGACCAATGAAATGATGTCCCCAAAATGCTTCAAAATGCTGTGGGTACCGCTATCCTTTGAGCTTATATCCAAAAGCTGAAAATCAGTTGACATTGTAAAACAGGAAACTTGAAACAAGTTCTATAAAGGTACTAACCTTTTTTTTCTCTGTACTAAAAATTTCTTAATAATTGTGCTCATCACTTATAGTAAACTTGATAGTTTCTTGCAGCACGAATCAAGTAGTTAAATCAAACATTCTTTATATGTTTCTTTATGCTCATATAAAAAACGAAACACTTCTAGAATGATTTCCTGTCTTCTATATCAGATCAAAATCATAGATAATACACTTTGATACATTAGGTTCATGATGTGCTTCCTAGTTTCTAAAATATGTTTGCTGCTTATTTATAATTCCAGCTGTATTACCTCTAGATCTTATAGTTTGATGCATTTGGTTCATGATGTGCTTCCAAGTTTCTAAAACTGCTTGCTGCTTATTGATGTGAATTTGGGAGATTGAATACAAATAAAAACTCAAATATGGAGTTCAGGTGTCACATTGGTATATTGGTGGAACTCCATCCGGAAACATAACAACAACAACAAAGCCTTATCCCACTAGGTGGGGTCGGCTACATGGATTATATGACGCCATTCCGCTTTCGTTGATCCATGTTCATGAGATTCGACAGGGTTTTACGCTGGCTGTCGGGGCCTAACACAACCCTCCTCCTTTATCCGGGCTTGGGACCGGCTATAAAACATAGGCGGAGTTAATAAAAAGCTCGAAAATCAGTGAGCAGTAGAGATATATCCCCAGAACAAGATTTAACCCTAGATGATGATCTGGTATTAGACAAACAAATACTCATGACCAGTTTTACAATTTATAATCCTCTGCACACAAATTGTGGCTGCAATGTCATAGTACTGGACTTGAGTGTCGATCCATGAGAAAAATCAGTTGGTTTACCACACTGAATCTATTATACTTTTCCGAAAAACGGAATCAATAGTGTTTGAGGCAACTTGCTAGTCGTCCTTTCTCCTCTAAAAAAAAGTGTTTGAGGCAAGGGAAATGCAAACGGCTGAAAACCAAATATTGCAGGAAATGAAAGCCAATCTAATTTTTAGGATTTTTAATATATTATCAAACGTAAATTTTAGAGAAGAAAAAATTCGAGTCGTCAATCAATGATATGAATACTAAGGCATGAAGAGCACAATTGGATGGTTAATCTCTAATTCGATTGAAACCAGAAATAGATAGCTCAGAAAGTCGTTGGACAGGAGTAACCCCACTCTCACGGTGGCGACTTTCCTGAAACTCAAGATAATACAAGATTGAGCCAATCTGAACAGAAATAGCACGTGGTGAATGCTGGAATCATTTGCTCCAATGGGGTCACCTCTTGGTTTAACCCCCTAAAAACCAGAACATGAGTTCCTCTCGGCTTCACTTGATGGGGACTGCCTACACCTTTTAACATATACAGAGTTTACTAGCTTCTTAGCTCCCGCCGAACGTTCGGTAAATTGAATATCTCCGTCTCGGGCAGAGGTTTGTAGCAGGAAACACACAAAAATCGTGACATGAAAGACCCAATTCAGGATACTCTCTAAAATCGGGAGCATATACCAAAAGCACATAAGAATAATCAAACAAGAGAAAACTCATAGCTTTAAAAACAAGCACACGATTGAAGCTTAGTGAGTAAACATCCAATGATTCTTCAGTCCTAGTTGGCTGAGTAGTGATAAATAATCACAAAATCAAACACAAAAATTATCCAAAGCATGATTGTGCCCATCCCACACTGTTTGAGAAGCCAATCAAATGAAAGATAAATATTAAAAACTAGGATAAAGAGAAAAGATGAATGTTGCCAGCCAAAGTTTCCAGCTCTTTATCTCTCCACTGTGCAAACTGTAAAAATGGGTTGACCCCCCTCCATGTGGCCGCCAGGCTCCATCGTTCTCAGTAGCCACGTGTTCTCTGCTTCACTTCTGTCAAATAGAATCATTCTTGCGACTGCAAAGGAATCTGCAGTCGTCGCAAGACAAAAATCTTTTCTTCTACCGCAATACTTCGCCAGAGGTAAAGATGTGGGGTCATAAGTTGTTCTGACCTCATAATGCATTCTGTCGGCAATCTACATTCTGTGTATCCATTGAAGTCTCACTATCCTTGGAATTGTAGGTTTATCCCAAGTTTTTGAAATGCACGAAGAGATCATCAATAGGGAAGTGATCATCTTCAAATAACATAAGTTTCAGGGAATTGGCAAAAAGCATACAAGCAATTCATAAAATGTAAAATCACTGGTTTAAGTGCAGAAAATGCAAATAAAGAAGTGTAAAGTAGGATTAAATGCAGTCTAAATATGTATAGAATTTTTTTACATCACTTATTTATAATTCCAGCGCTGTATTATCTTGAAAGTATTCTTATGCTTCTATTTGTTCTTTTTTCTTTTAGAAAAAGTTATCTACTTTGGAATTCTACCTCTTTTCAGGATCACGTGGAAGAAAAAATAATTACAAATGATGATGTTCTAGGTGATGCTATACCTTATGCCGAGCAAGATGCTTTGCGTCATAGTTGTTATCAGTTATTTGATTTGGCAATTTCGGTATGTAGTGAAGACAACTTCTCATATCTTTTTGGTGTCCTTTATGATGTTTTCTTTGCCATTCATATTCAATTTGTTAGAAGATCTTAAAGTTGGATGACTACCGAGTGGCCAGTCACCTTTTGCGCATAAATATGTTGGATTGTGTAATAAAATATCCATTGTGTCACTACATAAAACTGTATTTGTTATGACTTAAGAAAAATGCTGTTTCAGTTTTTTTCTGGAGTTAACAGATGCGGATGTTACTTTTTTTTTCCGGAAAGATTACTTTTCATAGTCAATCCTTGCTCGCTGTCATTGATCACCATTTTCTTTGTCCTGACTTTGGATTTACTTCACAAGCTATAAACTGTTGCATGCATATTTCACTTTATTTGTTGCACGATATTACTTTTATTTTGTTTCTTTTTATACATCCCTCCACTAGTTATTTTGTTCTATCTTTTGTTCTCGGTGTGATGACAATATACATATTTTTGAAAGAAATCTTTCTATATAATATGACTAAATTAGGTCATTTTTTCTTTTTATACGTGTCTCTGTCAATTATTTTGTTCTATCTTTTATTCTTGGTTTGATGACATATGCATATTTTGAAAGAAATGAATGAAGAAGTAGAATATGAGAATGCTATTGCTAATACGCATACCACTGTCATAGTGATATAAACACAAGTTCATTGTGTATTTTGTTAATTGTCTCTTACTTTGCATTTCCCTTTTTGTGATTAGGGGAGAGGAACTACTCAATTTCCAGGGTCACATCCTGTGTCTCTCAATAGGTTTGTTATTTTTGTTTTTTTATCCTTATTTCATTCTGAAGCTTTTGAGTTTCTCTTATTATTGGATCTTAATTTCGTGTTAGGTCTTTTAGACTTTTAGGCCTTGTTTGGAAAGGTGATGTGGGGAAAATATCTTTTTCTCATCCATGATATCTTATGAACTAGTCAATTTAATTAAGGTAGAGATTTGTAGCTTAGAGATTCTCGGCATCAAATGCACTTCATTTCACCACCATGATGGAAATTTTCTGCAATTTAACTTTAGTCTTATGAAATGCTAACATCAAACTAAAAGGTAAACTAGTTTTTTTCTTAGCCTTGATGGTACAAGAATTGATTAGAGGTGGATTTCCCTATGTTCGGGTCCTTGATGCTTGGGGGCCTTTTTCCTAATTCCTTTTCCTTAACTTTGATTTGACTTGATTAGATGATTTTCCTTATGGTTGCAAGCTCACTGATGATCTTTACTCTTGTATATCTGTTGAAGACAGAAGAATCCTCAATGTCATCTGATGTTCTAACCAACCTTATTTGATCCTCTCAACAAAAAATAAAAATAAAAACTTATGTGTTCCCCAATATTCTAAGCGTCTATTTATGTTCCCTATGATATGTTAAGCTTTCCTATATTAGTAACATCAACTCTTATTATTTCATATTATGTTTATCTTATTATTATTTTTTATTGCCTCTTTCAGTGAAAATCTGCAACTGTTGAGACAGCGCTACTACTACGCTACATGGAAAGCTGATGGAACTCGGTACATGATGCTAATAACTATGATGGGTTGCTACTTGATTGATCGAAATTTTTGCTTCAGAAGGGTTCAAATGCGTTTTCCTCTAAAAAATTTAACTGTAAGTGTGTTTTTCTGTGTACTCAAGTTTTATTGCACCATTGTCTTACTTTTGTCTCTTTATGCAGGGTTTCCATCACATGACACTAATTGATGGAGAAATGGTTATTGACACAATACCTGATTCAGGACTAAAGAGAAGATATCTGGCATATGATTTGGTGGCTTTAAATGCAATTTCTGTTACGAAGGTAGGCTTATTCTTTTTTTGCATTTTTTTCTTCAAAATTACGCTATACATGATATTCAGAGATTTTTCCTATTTTGGATACTCACTAAAATTACCTCTGCATTCAAGTTGCTTATAGGAAATTTAACCTGTTATATCTTTTTTCTCTTCTACTTGGTTTTTTATTAAATCTAAAGCTGCATAATTTATTTTATAGAGTAAAGCTGCATGATTCTCAGGAGTGTGTCCTACAGAAGTTTTTTTGATAGATACTTTGGTGGGTTTATCAATTGAGTTTGTGAACAGAAATTGAAATTGTGTATGCTAATAAAGTAAATGAGTCATCATTTGCCCTGTCAGAAAAAAAAATGAAATTGTGCAGGAAATTGTTGATCATGTTAAACTAACATGACTTAAAATCCGATAAATTTCATATATCATCCCTCCATCTGTAGTGTAATATTTAAGCTGCGCTCTAACTTTTTATTTTTGCGTGGGACATCCTCCAACTTTCTTTTTGTCTCTCCGTCATCCCCATAACCGGTTACTGTCAATTTTGATGACCTGTGTATCTTCTCTATCTTCCACATCATAAAAGAATAATAAAGGAATGCATGTCATTAAAATGAGATATCAATATAAAAAGTAAAAGAGGGGTCAGCGCCCCCTTCCTGAGGGGGTGGGGCCCCTGGTTGGCGCTTGGCCTTCCGGAGGGAGAGGCAGAAGGATGCTGCCTATTGTTAGTGCCTGGCCCCCACCTCCGGCACCAGTTTGGGGATGGCAACCCCTGAGGCAGGGAGCGCTGTCCCTTTTATTTTATTTTTTAGATTTATATTATTTTATTAATCATAGTTAAAATTATTTTTTTATATTTTATTTATCTATATAAAAAAATTAGATAACATGGGATGTTTCTGTTTTTGGTGATCCGGAAGAGAGAGAAGATATGTTGAGTCAACAAAAACTGACGGGTGCCAGTTACTGGGATGGCGGGATACAAAAATAAAGTTGGAGGATGTTCTATGAAACAGAAGGTTACAGCGTAACTTAGATACAACCACTATAGTTGGTGGACAGTCTGCAAAAAATTCTCATTTAAAATCAAATAAGATCCACAAATGACTTTGTTTTGTTATTTTTTAATGTAACATGGATATTACAGGTTTTTATGGTTGATCAATATAACATGACCAAGATTATCAATTATAAACTAAATCGTGAATTGTCTTCCTATACAAGATGATACATATACTGGTCTCATTCAACAAACAGTGGAGTAATCATGTGGTCTTTTTTTCTTCCTGTTTCTTCCAACCATCTTCGATTGATAAGTGATTCCATGACACCATTTCTTCTGCAGTTGCCCTTTTCTGAAAGGTGGAAACTACTTGAGGATGAAATTGTGTGGCCAAGGAATTATGAGAGAAAGCACCTTGAATCTGATGTCAAAGGCACTCCAGTTTACAGATATGACATGGAACCATTTAGTGTATGTGATGATTTCTTCTCTCTTCCTTTTGTATTAGGTTCTTCGTGCTATTAAATCATTTTTTGATGGTTTCAGATTCGACGGAAGAATTTTTGGTTGTTGTCCACCGTTGGCAAGCTTCTTAAAGATTTTATTCCGAAGCTTTCACATGCAGCTGATGGTCTCATTTTTCAGGTATTAATTAATTTTGCGGATCATTTTCATTCGTTTACAATGCTTAACCTCATTTGTTACTAGGAAAATCCATACTTTGGGAAATGCTGACTTACTAAAGACAAATGTGATTAATGATAGTCTGTATTGTTTGTATTTCAGTTACTAGTCTTCGTTGAATATCTGGAAACAAATTATTCTCAGCCTGTATCCTGTATCATTTTCATTGCAGGGATGGGATGACCCATATGTGCCACGCACACATGAAGGTTTGCTGAAATGGAAGTATGCAGACATGAACTCAGTTGACTTTCTTTTTGAGGTTAATGCAATGACTCTTCTTTCTTTTCTTTTTGCAGTCTTGAAAACTATTTTCCTTTTGTCATTCATTGTTTCTTATTAATCTTCATAGTAATTGTGATGCTACAGGTTGGAAGCGAAAACAGGCATCTGTTATTCCTCTTTGAGAGAGGGAAAAAAAAACTTATGGATGGGGCTCATGTAATTTTCAAAGGTGAACGGTTAATTATATTCAATGCTAAAAGCTGCTTCCCATTATTATCAATGCAATGAAACTTACTGTATATGTTGCGGTGAGGTTGCCCATTTTGGTGGTGGTGTTTTTTTCTCCTTCAAAAGTTGCCCTTTGTTCGTCTATTAAACTTCATTGTGATAGTTTTAGTTTGTTTTTTGTTGATTAGGGTTTTAATTTTGACAATTCTTGAGATTTATTTGGAAAAAAAAGGCTTATTCTTGGTGTGGTAATTTTGGAAAAACTGTGAGCAAGGAACGTGAAGTGTATAAATGTTTTTTCTTTGAGAAGAACCTTACGATGCTAAAGCACAAAAGAGATATACTTATGTACTGACTGTATGGTCAATAGAAAATTTTCATAACCATTAAGCTATTTAGATGCAGTTCAATGCTTTTGATGTCACCAGTCTGGCCTTGATATGGTAATATATTTTTTCTTTGGCTTGATAATATGATCAGCCCTTATGCTTTACGTTTTATTATGTATATCGTCTTTGAAAACCATGTTGTATTCTTGTAGGAGAAGAGGATGTCTCCACTTTTTCAGGAAAGATAATTGAATGCTCCTGGAATAAGGAAGAAGAATCTTGGGAATGCATGCGCATAAGAACAGACAAGTCGACCCCGAATGAGTTCAACACTTACCGAAAGGCACTCTTATACTCTAGCATTCGTCTCTCCCTAGTTTCTGGAATTAATCATTAAATCGCACCCCTCGTTTCAATAGGTGATGCGGAGCATTGGTGACAATATTACAGAAGAGGTGCTGCTGGCTGAGATAGCTGAAATACTACGCTTGCCAATGTATGAAGACAGGAAAACACGAGAACATCAACTTCAGCAACGACGAAGATGAGAGATATATCTCAGCCCCCTTTTTTCCAGAGTTGGAAATCTTCTGATCAATAAGTTCGCCTTTGGCTCAACTGTTTTTCCATCAGGTCGAAATAATGATGATTGAGAAGACCCAGATGCTAAAACAAGTGGCTATTACTGGCATCAGAAATCTTGTATCCAAGTCGTTGTATAGCTTCAGATCTCATGTATATCAATTCCTCATGTCTTCCTTTAAGTTCTAAATAAGACTGGTTCGATCGATAGAATATCCGAAGTAGATTTATTTGTTTCATAGATTTTGCATGATCTGGATGAATAAAATGCAGCACATGGTCTCACACTTTGTTTAATTATTCCATGCTCTCCCAGTTCTTTTATGCTTTCAGAATCCGAGTTTGTAATTGTTATTTGTGGCGTGATATGGTAAAGTTGGTGTTATAATTGGGGCCTTTAATGCACACTTCTTTTAATCTTTGGCCTATGGGAGTTTAATGCCCAATATGTGGTCTCATGGCTGGCCTTGCAAACCCTACGAGGAGACCCCAAGTAGTAATAAAACAGTTAAGTGCCGTGCCGTGCAATGTGAGAACTGTCACTTTTTTTAATGAACAAAACCTAACTAGACGTAATAAAGAAGGTTAGGTGTTTGTAACAAATTAGATAACATGTAACATAACAAACGTATGGGTTACACGTACACATTTTTTTTTCCTAATTCACTTTAATCTTAGAAGGTTTTATATTCGATCCTTCGTCGCAAAAGAAAATCAAATCAAATTTGAGACGTGGTTTAAACGGAAATGCACTCCTCATTATACATATAACTATGGTTTAAGTTAAACATGAGATTTGGACTATATCCACTGGTTTATCTCTTTATTGTACACTTGCTATTTGTTCGTCTTAAATACAAATTTGGTTGGTGAAAAGAGAATTAATATGTACTGCTACTCGACGTCATAGTTTACGAGGGAATCTCGATCTTTATATAACATCGATTGCCTTGGTCAATGGGGATGGAACAATGCATCAGATCTTTATTAATTATCTGTTTTCGGACTACTAGTCAATCAACACTTGTTTGTGAAATCCACGTTATGTTGCATGTTAGAAAAATAGATAAGGTTAATATCCCGAGACTTCCGTACTCTCCTTCTACTTATTTATATAGTCATGGAATTGGGTTAAGTCAGCTGATATTATTTTTGCAGCCAAGCAGCTGTAAATTCGTTATATCTATTCCAACATGCACACAGTAATGTTCTTTCTTTTTCTCTCTGTAACATGATAGCTAGAATGTCAGCTGCATGTGCTCGATTGGCCCAGCCTTCTGCAAGCTCAAGTCAAAGTTGTGTTTTGAATCCAAACTGTATGATCAAACTTCTTCTGGAACTTCGAGGTGATTTTTTTTACTTTCTTTCTTTTAGGTTGAGTGTTTTTTAGTTGATATGAATGACAAGGAGGGGACAGTTCAAATAGTAGAAAAAAAATCCCAATATTATAACTATATATACGGTCATGCACCAACAACTTCCTGTAGTGTAAGGAATTGAGAACAATCCTTTGAATGGAAAGGACATCTTGACCTCACTGAAGTAACTGATAGAAAAATCATGCCCTTCAACAACTTGCCTAAAATGAATTGAACACTAAGTAAACAAGTTATATGATAACAAGTCCAGTGGCTCTTAATTCTTGTTAATTGGACAGTTTTACTAGCCAATCATTTGTTGTTGAGAATTAGAACAACAGATTATTGCCTCAAAATTCTCAGTTCCTACTCCCTACCTAAAAGAGTATTTGCACACTGCATGCACACATATTTACACACATGGGTGCATGCTTCTGCTAGCTCATCTCATTAATCTAGATGTAATAAGTAGCTGCATGTTAAACTTAGGATGTGTGAGGTCAGGGTTTTAGTCAATGATTGAAGATCTTACATTTAAAGGAGTAGAAGTTGATGGTGGTGACAACAATGTAACCAGCTAAGTCAATTAAAACACCATGTCGACCTAACTCATACTTGGAGTCTAACATGCATGAACCTTTACAACAAAGTAATTAAGACTTTGCTTTCAAAAATGTCATTAGCTCCTATGGACCTAGTTTATTAAGTGTTCTTATATACCCCTCGCAAATCCAAAAAAAGAAAAAAAAATGAAGAAGGAATCACATTGTATAGTTAGTAATGCTGTTGAGCACTGCACAAAGTGTATGCATGGCTGGAAAGTTGAGTCCAAATGCTCAAGAACCTTTTTTTTCTTCTCCTTCCATCTTGCACTTCTTACGGCAGAAAACTATGTTCATGTCGCTCTCATCTGCTCAATTATGATTGTTATCTTTCCCTAGCAATAATTAAAGACAAAAAAAAGGTAGGCATCTTGGAGTAGTATATATGCGGCGTCGATCATCAAAATCTTTTGGTCTAACTTGTGATGTCAATCCTCTATATATAAAATAGGAACTTGCTTTCCTTTTCATCAAGGTCTAAGGAGGTCAAATTTTACAGTATGAAAAGTAGTAGGATTTGTAGTATGAATGTAGAGCTAAAATTTGAAATGTTAATCCTTAGAATGGTGATGGATCCCCATATACTTGTTAATCAGAATTAAAAACCTTGATTATATCTTAATCGTCCAAATACCTTGCTGTCATGGTTTTTTTTCCTTTGATTAACCCATTAAGTTATCTACCAATCTAATTTATGGTTAAACAACTTCACTTATCAAGATTCAACTAGCTATTGTTTAATTTCGTTGATTTTTCTTATTTCTGTGATGACAAATTGATCTTTCTTGGAACCAACTTCTTGATTTTTTTAGGGACGAAGACTCATTGATATTTGAGTAATCCTTTATTGAGACGAAAGTAAAATCGATAAACCTTGAAAAAAAATTATTAGAGATTGAATTCGAATCCACTGAAATACTCATTAATTAGCCTTTTGAAACTTCATCCATTTGAGCCGATCAACTTGTTTCAATGTCTTAAATTTAAATCGTTAAAGACTACATTACAAGAAAATTTAAATCGTTCAATGTCCATTTCGATTGCTTCAATATAATCATCTACTTAAATAGTGAAATTAATCATAACCAATCGGATTATTTTATTTGATTGTCGCAATCACGGTTTCTAGAAAATATTTGATTAATTAATTTGACAAGAAAGGTTTGTACTATTTCAAATTATTTCTTTGACCGGTTTATATATTTAAAAACTAAGAACTCACGCTACAAGAAAATTGCCTATTTGCGACGGACATTCGCATTTTCCACGGCTTTTGCGATGGATTGAAAAAATTTTCGAAGTACTGAAGACAAAAAAAAAGTCCTTTGCTACTAAGGACGGCAAATTGTAATCGATAATTTACTCACGAGTCTAGTTTTCGGAATTACGACGAATATGTATCCGTCAGTAATTTAGAAAGCTAAGCTTGTCGATAATTAACTTTATAATAATATAATATAAATATATGCTTAATATTTTATTATTTTAATTACCGACGAACCTAACCTTTCGAATTACCGACGGATATAGATTCGTCGATAATTCTGAAGCTAGTTGGTAATTGAAATAATAATTTATTATTAATACTTATAATATAATATAATGTATATTTCTTTTTTTACATTTACTTCTATTATTTTCTTGATGTATTAATAAAATAATACATTTATATGAGTTGGTTAAACTAATCGAACAACCCCATTTAACATCAAAATATAATGCCGGGTGTGTTCTTTTAATCACGCAAGCAGCATGAACTTGTTGCTGATACGTCAATTGCATCCTCATGCAACAAGCAGGGTCTCAATTGAATGCCAAGGAAAACAAAATGATATATGCTGCAAAAGCTCATTGGCAGGGAAACTTTTTTGAAGTGCCACTAGGAATCATTTCACCTAAACATATATTCTATGCGTTGCACTCGAGCATCTTCACTAATTCCTGCAATCATGATAAAAAAAAGTCCATAATAAATAATTTCGTAGTTCTTTTTATTAGAAAAGAGTGAGGGTCCATATATGTATATAATACGGATTAATTAGTTAGAAAATGGCATGGCTCCCTCCAATGGATTAGGGCCACCGTGGTGGAGTCAAATTATATATGTTGATTCCTTCAAGTTTAGTGGGGGATTCCTTGAAGTTTAGTGTGATGCACAAATTTATACGTAGTACGTACCCTCCAATGGCGTTTCATACTAATTAGTTGAGATTAGATAGTTGAGTCGACAAATTAACTTTAAATGCATTCGGATGAAATTAGACATAATGACGAAAATTAAGAAAAGTGATTTTAATAAACTAATTCTAATAATTCCACTTTTTAGTCTAGCCTCATTTTTCGTCACCTATAATATCATTTGGCAGAATGAACTGGAACGAAGAGGTAGTTCCATCTGATTCTTATTTCCAAACTAGAGTTGGCATTTAGTTATTTTGCAGTCTAAAGAGCATTGAGTACTTGTGTACTAACTTCAATTAGTTCATAACGCATTGTAAGACATTGAGTACATATGCATTTTTTTTTTTTTACAATTCATAGAGGTTGTACATTTATGTAGTTCATGAAACAAACATTACCACATGATGTGTTTGTGATAAAATGAACGTTACATGCATGGAGTCATTGGATCTGAAAAATATGCAAAATTATAGAATGTGTGTTGCATGTAGACATTATTCAAAACATTTTTAGTGGTATGCTGTATATATGCTAGCCATATGTACTAGAACATCAAGATAACAACGTCTTGACTAATTTTGTTGGCACGTTCATCTGGTTCAAGCAAGCAACATGATCAAGTGCATGAAATGGACGCCTGTCTTCCGGGCATTTATGCCCCAGGAATCTCAATAATTGTTTTAGTTTTGCATAGTTAGAGCATCAATGCTTCTTATCCCCAGCATAAGCCAAATTTGCATTACAAATGCACCAACTTAATTATGCTTAACTGAGAGGATAAATGTTCTTTTTTTCCACTCTCTCTCTCCCCTTATTCCCATGATTGCAATTGCTTTGATTAAGTAATTGATGGTTATTCTATTCTTCCATCAAAACCCTGCCCCTTGTAATTGGATAGATTCCATCTCAGCTTGTCAGAGCTGCAGCATATATAAAAGTAAAACCACATAAATTAATTAAAACCTAAAAACAATTAACCATGATTACGTATAGGGGATGGTTATATAATCCATTCCATTCAGCCTTCACATAATTCTTGATTCTTGAACTGAAGCTAAAGGGAGAAGTTCTATTGTTGGATCCTTTTAACTATATGTAGCAGCATTTTGCCTGTTCTCTCCTCACATTAAATACCACTTGTCCCCATGAACATATAAATTATATTATTTTTATGTATAAAAACGGATGTGCATAACTTGGAACCTGTCTGTGGCTGGCCTCATCCAATCTGCACCAAAAAAAACATATCCTCTATATCTCAGAAGGATGACAGGGTCCATAGATGTTGCATGTACTTTCTCTCTCTCCCTCTTGCCATCCATGGCTGCACCAATTGAGCTGTCCATGGATATTAAAATTTTGTTTTGTGAGTTAATAGGATAAAAGAAGAATACCAGAGAAGGAGAGAGAGAGAGTCCTAATTGCATGAGTGCATGCAAAGGTTGGAGTATGGTCATTGGAGTGGTTGAGGCAGCCAGTTGTTTCCCCCACTTTAAAGAAGACTCGGCACTCAACAGCATCACTTCTTGCTGGCCCTTGGCCCCCTTCTTTCTCTCTCACTATCTTTGTGGGCAGTTGGACATAACACCAAGCTCTCTCTCTCTCCCCCTCCCTCCCTCCCTACATCCATCCATGTCTCAAAATAACTGCTCACTAAACTCTCATGCTGGCCAACTAAACTAACTCGAAAGGCTCAAACTTAAACTCCTCTCCTCTGTTTCTTCTTCTTCTTTCTCTCACATGTCGTCGCCCAGTAGAAGCAATGGCTTCTGCAGCGGAGCCATAGCAGCGGAGCTCTCCTCTTCTTCTTCCCCTTCCACTTCGGGCGAGTCCAACTACACCTTGATGTTCAAGTTGCTCGCCCGGAAGCTTCGCCGCCTGTGCTCCCGGCTGGGGTGGCCCGCTCGCCGGCAAAAAATGAACGCGGTTGCCGTACACGGCCCCCGCGCATCAACGAGCGGCAGCTGGAACGGCTCCCTTAACGGGAACTGCAACGCGACGAGCGCCGGGGAGTCGTCATGCAGGGTGATCCGGATCGCCACGTTCAACGTGGCCATGTTCTCCATGGCTCCAGCCGTCAACAACGCCGCGAGGCCCCCAGCCGCCGTGCCGGCGGTGGAGATGGACGTCCGGTGCAAGACGGTCAACGACCGGCCGAAGGGTATACTGAAGCACAAGAGCCTGTCCAAGTCCAAGAGGAGGGTCTCCATTAACCTTCCAGACAACGAGATCTCGCTGGAGCGGAGCAAGCTGCAGCAGAACTCCGACGTGACGGCGCAGAAGGGGAAGGCGCCGGCGCCGCACAGCCTCGGCCTTCCGGCGGACGCCTTCGGGTCGGCGAGGAGGGACGCGGAGGTCCTGACGAGGAGCGATAGGAGCGTCCTGGAGGTGCTGCGGGAGGTCGGGGCCGACGTGATCGGGCTGCAGAATGTGAAGGCGGAGGAGGAGAAGGGGATGCGGCCGCTGTCGGAGCTGGCCGAGGGGCTCGGGATGAAGTACGTGTTCGCCGAGAGCTGGGCGCCGCAGTACGGCAATGCCATCCTCTCCAAGTGGCCTATCAAGCACTGGAAAGTTCATAGGATTTGTGATGACACTGATTTCAGGTACTCTCTCTCTCTCTCTCTCTCTCTCTCTCTCTCTCTCTCTCTCTCTCTCTCGTTTTCTGCAATATTATTAATACTATTATTAAACCAATAATATATAGCATTTTGCATGTAGCATGTGATGCACATAAAATAGATATTCTTACGACTAAAAATAGATGAGCACATCCAACAGACTCTTGAGGACATTCTCTCTCCTTTTCTAATTTTTCTTTTGATTCTTGTTGAATGAACGGGTTTGACCTTTTTTTTTTAGTGTATTTGAAATTTGAACTTAAGTAGTAGTATACAGAGAGTTAAACATATAGTAAATATCTAAGCCTTCAAAATATATTTTTTTCCTGTGTTAGACATGTAGTTCTGAGTATAAATATATCAGAGCTTGATAGAAAAAGTAGAAACTGCTGTAAATTTTATCAAAGGCTACGAGTAAGTGATGAGATCTTATTTGAGATAGTCGTAAATACTAGTTTAGCATACTATGCAATGTGCAATACGACAAATCTGAAACATAAATTGTGGTCTGGAATTTCCTGAAGAGAAGTGAGTACATGCAGAAGACACCAAATTTACAGAAAGGAGAGAAAGGATGGCAAGAGGCCCTCAACGTGTTTTCTTTTTGCCAAGTCTTTGCACAAGCTAGGCACTGCTAGGAATGTGGTGGCCATGTTAAAGGGTGATTACTTTAATGATTCAGGCAACTGCCATTTGCTTCAAAGATGCCTGATTGCAAGTGGTCCTAGTGGCCCTTTTATTATTATCCTGTGGTTTTGCTTTTTATCTGAATGGTCAGATAAGTGCTAATGAAATATCTCTGAAATGTGTTTTAATGGAGTTTTAGCTTCCCTTGCGGAAGATTGCAGATTAATATGGTGAGAAATTTCTGTGTGGCACACACAGTTAGAGTTAGTTAAAATGTTCAGATGTCCTGAAAAAGAAATTTTAAGCTGTTGTCTAATTAAATGTGAGCATTGGCTGGCTACCCTGTTCACAGGAATGTGTTGAAAGCTACAATTGAGGTCCCCAGGGCTGGAGAGTTAAACTTCCATTGCACCCATCTTGACCATCTGGATGAAAGCTGGAGAATGAAACAAATAAATTCGATATTACGATCTTCCGACGGTCCGCATATATTAGCTGGAGGTCTGAATTCTCTGGATGAAACTGACTATTCTGCAGAAAGATGGGAAGACATTGTCAAGGTAAGTAGCTGGTATAAGTGGAGAAATAATTTTGCAACAAAATCTAGCTCCTGAAGTAGTTTTCTAGTACTAATACATGATGGCTTGCAGTATTATGAAGAGATTGGAAAACCAACACCTAGGGTAGAGGTTATCAAATACTTGAAAAGCAAACAGTATGTAGATGCTAAGGACTTTGCAGGAGAGTGTGAATCAGTTGTTGTTGTAGCCAAAGGACAAGGTAATGATAGCAATCATAATCAGATGCACGAAAATCTTGTGACCAAGTCTCGGAACCTCAACACTAATTACACTTCAATGGATTATATGCAGACGTGCAAGGGACATGCAAGTATGGCACGAGAATTGATTACATTTTGGCTTCACCAAACTCACACTACAAGTTTGTTCCTGGCACATATGGTGTTCTCTCATCCCAGCGCACTTCAGATCATCACATTGCTAAAGTTGACATTGTCATAACAAACACAGATGAAAATGACAGCAGACATCCCCAACCGAAACAAAGAATAGTAAAGATAGACAACTCTTCTAGTGGTATATTGGGGGCTAAGTTATAGTTGAATCTTTAAGGGGAAAAAAACTCTTTGTTTATAGTTTTTGACAAGATTTTTTGTGTATGTTAGTCATGCTTGGTCTATTGGCTTAACGATACTCACACTAGCAGCATGATATAGGCGGAAGTTGTATTATTTTGCTTCCACAAGAGACTGCTGCTGATGTTTAGTTGTTTTCTCTCTCATTGGGTTTCAGGGAAAAGGAAACTCCTCCCTTCTGTAGTAATATTATATATATGGAATGAATTTGTAATCTTGTAATCATATACGTACCCATTGCTTTATGTATTATAGAAGAAAAAGATGACATGAATTGGATGTTGATCGGTTTGAAACTCTCATATACTGTTAACTTAATTTAATGGTAGAACCAACTTTTACTAAAACTTTGAAACGAAACTTGAGCGACTTAAGAGGAAATTTCTACTTCAGACCTAGTAGAACACCAAGCTCTAGATGCAAAGGAGAATTTAAATGCATCTGTAGTACCGAGAGCCCTACAATTTTACTAGGAGTATTTTAGATGCCGTCAGAATGATGATGGAGCTTCTATGATCAGAATACAGATGAGAGATGAATAAAAGCTCTACCAAAACATGTTAGGAGACAAGAAACTTCGGTGGAGTACAGACATCCTCTTGTAGACTTGTAGCTACACTGATGCTGATCAGACTGCTTTCTGCAAAAGAAGAAAGAAAAAAAAAAGAGAGAAAAATTAAGGAGGAATCATAAACAGTGAAAAGGTTTCACCATCTTTTTGCAACCGCATAAAGAAGAAAATGAAAAAACTACTACTTTTGGTCATTACTGTAGATATAATAAGTGATAACATCTTCTTTCAAACACCAGAATCAAACCATATTAAAATGACAGAACCAGACAAATGAACAAGTTTAAGGAACTACGCTCGATAACCTGCTCCATGACATTTTATTTTTCATATCCAAAAATGCTGGTTCTCCTGTATCTAGCGAAAGCAGCATTTGGATTATATCGATTAAAAAAATGCATTATTGTCTGCATCAGGTAACTAAAACTGTAATCAGCTCGACCGATCGAGTATTGTCTGCTAAGTAAAACATAGCAAACAGTCGAGCCCTCAGACTGTTGGTTGGACCAATATAATTAGATAGTGATTCCTTTCTCCAATCTCAGAAGAAAAATGCAGGCAGAAGCATTCCATCTGACGCTATCAAAGGGGGCCTGCATGTTGATGTTCCAGTGTTCTTGCACCATCACATAAAGTGAAAAAGAAGAAAAATCAAAGGAGATTCCGACAGCTTTAGTGCTCATCACAAGTACCGAAATATTCAGACCCTGTAATTTTCTGTATCCAATCATCAAATGTCATTGAGTAGGTGATGCATCAAAATCATCATCAGGCTGCTAAGCTGAGTACCCAGATATAGAATAAGCAACCCTCTGATAGCACATGAAATTGATAGAATTGAAAGCCCGGTAGACAGCAGGAAAAGCAAGAATGAAGCGAGGGTCACTGTTGCACAACCATAAGGAAACAGATGCGTACATAATTATACTTGATCGTATACTAAAAATTGGTCTTTTAATATTCATGGTTCAACTGAAGTCAGATTTTCAATTGATAAATTATTTCAATTATAAAATAAGGAATACTCGATTTGAATTTTTTTTCCTACATGCTGTTCAGGTACAAAATGTATACATGTAGGGAAACAGGAAAAAAAAAAAGGAACTTGGAACTGGATCTTGCTAATACGCCGGGTTCATATGTTTTGCTCTATCAGTGGAACAATCTTAATTTGAGACCCATCCAAATTAATTTTTGAATATTATTCTCTTAAATAAACATCTTCTTACTTTTCTGAAAACGTTAATGTAGTCTTAAATAAATACAAAATTCCTAAATATATTTTTTTCCCTCCTTCTACACCTATATTTCATAAACAGACACGAATTGAAGTAACATGCAAATATGACGCTTGTGATAAATAAAACTCAACACTTATCTTCTCTCTTCCATTTTATCTCCTTATTTTTCATTTTTTGCCAATTATTTCTTTTCTCCTTTCCACCATATCTTCCGTTCCATTTTTTGTTACCTCTCAACCGTCGTAATTTTTTTTATCCACCGGCCGCCGAAATCAATAGCGTTAAAGCAAACGGTCCCTGGCGCATCAACGAAGCGTGCGGCCCGCACGTGCGGCCTTCCCGGCGCTAATCCCGCGACTCGACATCACGCTGTCGTCACAAAGCGACGGTGATCCAACCACATCGCGATCCCGTCACCGCTACCGCGTCCTGGCACCTCGTCGCCGGCAGCATTCTTACCTCCCTCTCGCTCCCTCCTCCGGGGATCTCTTCCTCCTCTTCTCGGCTTGTTTTTTCTTCTTCCTCGTCTTCTTCCATTCCTTCCTCAACCACCTCCTCGTCGTCGTCGTCGGAGACGACGATGAGATCCAGCCGAAGGCGCCCGTCGCAGCGGGAGGCGCGGAGGAGCTCCGGCGGCCGCTCGATCTGGACTTCCGTGAGACGGAACCTCCCCTCTTCCCGCTCCGCCCTCAGGAACCGACTCCGGCGCCCGCCGTCGAGCCACGACAGCAGCGGGGGCAGCCGCTTCCGCTCCTCCCTCCACCGCCCCCGCGTCGTTGCCCCCCGCTTCCATCCCCACGACGACCCTCGCCCGGTCATCACCCCCTCCTCCTCCTTCGACATCGCCCCGACGCAGCTCTCGGCACCGAGGCTCTCCGTGCACAGCTCCCCCCTCCCGTAGTCGAGCTTGTAGATCCCGACGGGCGCCACCTGGCCCGATCCGCGATCCGGGTACGCCGGCGCGGGAGGCGGGGACGGAGCGCGCTTCGCGACGACCGACGACTCCAGCACGTTGGGGGACGACGGCCGCGAGGCGATTGAGGCTTCGACGCCGGCGAGGATCCGGAGGCCGGAGGAGGGATCGGGAGCGGGGATACTCCGGTAGCGGCGGGGCGAAGGGTGCCGCGGCGGTGGCGGTTGCCCCCGGCGGTCGTCGGGGTCCAGGTCGGGAAATCCGAGCAAGGTATGCATCGTCTTGCACAAGCTCAGCATCACTTTCTCGCCGTTTACAGATAAATTTTTAGAATCTCAAAACAGATGGAAAAAATTTCTGGTCCTTTCCTGTTCTTCCTAATTTAATACCAAAAATGGAAAACAAGTGAGAGAGTAAAATTGAGATGGAAAACAAATGGAGAAGGCGAAGAAATATATAAAGAGATAGGGAAAAAAAGGAACAAATAAATTAATTATTTTAATCTATTCTGGGAAAGTGTTGAGTGGAAGGGGGAAGTTATCTCTCCTCCGATTTATCGGCGGGAAGTGAGAATAGTGAGGAGAGAGAAAGGGTGTGATGGAGAGACGGAGGAGGGGGAGAGAGAAGGGGAGAGGGAGCAGTAATCAAATAGTGGGGTGAGTATAACTCCACCTGAACAGTGATAGGTGTGACCTGGTGGCCGTGCCATTTGTGAGCGCGCACGAATTTTGATGTCCTGCTTCCCAAAAGTTCCCTTTGGTTTCTCCGTGTGCACCAAGAGTCACCCCTTGATCATTCTAATTTGTTTTTCCATCAAAATCTACCGACTATATTTAGAGGGGAAATGATAAACGAGCTAATTATTATTTAAGTAAAGTTTTGAATTTGAATATTTGTAATTTTTTTAAAAAATATATTAAAAATTTCAGTTGTTATTATTAAGTACACATGAATTTATTCAATTAATTAGACTTAATAGTGAATTGATTTTTAATTTATAAATGATATATAATTTTTATCATCGTAGGAATTGAGTTGTCGACGTTATTTTAAAAAAATCGGAGAAAAATGTCAAAGAGTCTGAATTAAATGATGAAATTTAGTTGATTATTAATTTACTAACGGCATAATTATGATATTTGAAAATTTAGAAGTGGTGCATGTGTAGCATCCTAGCATGTATTAGCTCAAAAGCTTTCTTTTCTTTTATCGCCACGTTGGATGCCGACATCTAATATTGATTCGTTATCACGAATCAGACTTTTGTTAACAATCTTTTTATTTACATCAGCAAGCTTTAATTTAACAGAAATAAATTGTTTATTACACAAAACTTCTTCTTAGTAATTCTTTTTTAAAAATAAAATGCAAGTGCTAGATATATTGATTAGAAGAGTCTTGATACAAAATATGTTGGAGGCCCACGAGAGGTTATCCTCCCAAAAAATATCATGTGTAATAAATCTTTCAAGGTGAGCAAGATAGTCTGCATCATGATTAGACTGTTTAGGACAGTGATTACATTAAGAATTTACAAAAAAAAGATAAGATATTATGTATTTTCTTCATGAGGTTCCAAAGCTTCCAAGGTGTTTCCAGCCTGCCATTGATGATATGAATCAGAGTGGAGGAATCGGATTGAAGAATGATGTTCTGCAATCCAAGACGTTTGCCAGCACGAAGTCCCCAAAGAACTCCAAAAGCCTCCGCCTGCAGCACAGAAGTAGCCTTGCAAGCAATGGAACCTGCACATATAAAGATAGCATTAGAGTTACGTAAAATAAATTCTGCACCGCTGACCAAGGTCCGACGGCAAAAGGAGTTATCGAAATTGATCTTGGATCAAGAAGCAGGTGGGGTCTCCCAGTGAGCAGAAGGTATGTTCTGGGGTTGGAGGAGTGCAAGTGTGTGAGCTACCTCAGATCTATGGTAATCTTCAAATTTCGAGTACCAGGCCAGTGTCTTCACCCACAAGGAATTAGTGGTTGCCCGTTTGGAACCAAAATGGAAATCATTTCTCCGCTTCCAAAGCGCCCAGTGGGAAAAAGTAATCAATGAAAGGATGGAGTTTCTGGAAGTTGGGGTAAGATCTTGACCCTCAAAACTCCAATCTCCCATGTTCCAAGTAAGAAAAAAGTGGAATGAGTAGCTAAGTTTGGATTGGACAAAAGACCAAAAGGCTGAGGCTTTAGCACGGTCATAGAAGAGGTGATCTATCGTTTCAGGGTATAATCCACACATAGGACATATAGGATTCATATTGGGAATGAAACGAGCAAACCAAGCAAGAGTGGGAAGGCGGCGATGGGCAACTTTCCACATGAGAATTTTAATTTTTTGCGGAGTTCTGAGTTTCCAGATTAGATTCCAAACAAGTCGTCCAAACTGATCAGGCAGTGAATTAGTACGGCGGCACAAGGAGTGATAAACATATTTAGCAGTAGCTTTCCCATTCAGATCATGCACCCAGTACCAATTGTCATCACTGGCAACAGGCGTGATAAATATTGAGGCAATAAGGTCAGCGAGAGTAGGACCAAAGCATAATTGTAAAAGATCAGTGTTCCAGCACATATGATCAGAGATAAAATCACTAACACACATATCTTCCAGATTAATATCAATGTTAATATAAGTAGGCATGAAGAGCAAAGGTATGCAAAAGATCCAGGGATCCCTGATTACATTAGTAGAGAAATCGTTGCCAATATGTTTTTTGAGCGCGTGCCTGATCTCCTGATGGATTTTAATCATTAATTTCCAACACCAAGATGGATTGCGGTAAGAGATAGGAGATGTCTAGGGATGATAGTCTAGATATTTAGCTTTAATTAATTGCACCGAGGGCGTGGAATGGTGGTTTAGGAGGGCCAGAACACGCTTGGCCAAAATGGCATATCTAGCTTTGTGAATAAGTCTCCATCCTGAAGGGATCTTTGAATTGTAGCCCAAGAGATGAGATGAGAGCCTGTGTTGTTGTTATTGTTGCTCCATAAGAATCTCCTAGCTTTTTTTCTCAAGGGATCCAAGCAAGGTATTAGCAATATAAGTGAAACCAATTGCATAATTTGGAATGTTAGAGAGAACAGATTTGATTAAGATCACTTTTTCAGCTGAGGAGAGAGTGTTGATTTTTCAACCATCAATACGAGCAGTAGTCTTATCAATTAATCCTTTTTGTTGGGAGATAGGAATATACTTGTTTGAAATTAGAGTACCAAGATAGGTGAAAGGTAGTTTGCCTTGACTAATACCCAGCTAGTTGAGAATTTTGTGCTTCCTGTTGTTGCTTAAGGTTCTCGGGAGATATATTTCTGACTTTGATGGGTTAATGGATTAGTTTGTAAGCTGATTATATAATTGGAGGATTTCCTTGAGACATTTATAGTTTTTGAGATTGGCCCCGACAGTAATTAATAGGTCATCTGCATATAACATATGACTTATGGAGAAACTGTTGAGAGAGAAGGGAATGAGATGACTAGTGTTGACAACTTAATTCATTAGAGAAGTGAGAATTTGGGTGATGATGATGAAAAAATATGGAGACAGGGGATCCCCCTGCCTAACACCACAACGACTTTTAAAATATGGGGAAGGTGTGCCATTGATCTGACAAAAAAACAAAGGGGATTCCACACATGCCATAATTCATTCAATGAAGATGGAAGGATAATTCATGACCATGAGAGCAATTCTAATAGCATGCCAACTAACTTTGTCAAAAACTTTATTCATATCCGTTTTAATTATCATGGTTTTCTTTCTATCTTTATTCATGGAATGTGTTATCTCCTGACTAAGGAGAATATTGTCCGGGATAGATCTTCCAGACAAAAAGGCAAACTGACGTTTGTCAATTAAATTGTCAAGGGTGGGTTTGAGTCTTGGTGCAATCAGTTTAGCAATTACTCTGTAGATTATATTGCATAGTGCAATGGGTCTAAAATCAATAATTTTCATCGGATTAGCCTTCTTTGGGATAAAGATGAGTGATGTACGAGTCCATTCAATAGGTAATATGTTGGTTTAAAAGAAGGTTTGAATTTTAGTTATAATGTCTTTCCCGATGACTCCTCAGTTTGTTTTATAAAATTCTAAGGTGAATCCATCTGGCCCAGAAGTCTTACCCGGGGCCAGAGACCAAAGGCTTTGAACAATTTCATCAACGGTAATAGGGGCAGTAAGGTGGTCATACCAGGATGGCTCTAAAGAAGGCATCATAGGCCATGAGGAAATAGGAATGATAGGCTGATTATTTTCTCTCCAGAGGTCACTATAATGTTGAACAAAAGCATTCATAATGTCATTTTCCTTATGCAGTTTGGTCCCATTATCAGTGTCAATTGATTGGATTAAATTTTTGTTGTATCTTATCATAGTACTGAGGTGAAAGAACTTAGTATTTTTATTCTCATCTTTTATCCAGTTAACTCTTGATTTGGACCACCATTTGAGTGTGATCTGTCTGAGAATCGCAGAGTGATGATGATAAAGAGTTCTAAGCTTCCCTAATTCATGATCAGAAAGGCCCAATGACTCATCTTTAAGTTCAAGGGTAGTGATTTGGTGTTAAATTTCTGCTGCCTTGGTTTCGAGATGCCCAACATCCTTCTTATTCCATTGCAAAGTTTTATGTTTGATTTCCATGAGAAAGTTATGGGTGGTTGAATCAGGAAGTCTTTTATCCCATATGTCTTTAACTACTTGTTGAGCTTTAGGATAGTGAAGCCAAAGGGCCTCATATTTATATTGGCGTGCTTTTCTACTTATAGAGTTTGAGTTCAGAATGATAGGATTGTGATCAGATGCACATCTAGGCAAGGAATGTAAGGTTGTGGCAGGGAATTTAAGAATCCACTGAGAATTAATCAAGAGTTTATCAAGTCTGCACCAGATTCTCGCTAACCCCCTCCTATTATTGCACCATGTAAATTGTGCACCACTAATAGGTATATCAATAAGACCATGTTTATCGACAAGATGTTGAAGAGCATGAATAGATTTGGTAAGGGTGAAAGGTCGATCGCCTTTCTTATCATCACTATGCAAGCAAGTATTGAAATCACCAATAATTATCTAAGAAAAATCAGTAAGACATAGATTAGCTAAGTCATTCCAGAGTTTAGTTCGAATGTCCGGCATTGTACTAGCATACACACATGTAATGAGAAAAGTAAATGAGTCAATTGTGACGACGGCATTTAAGACCTGAGACGAGGTTGAGATTAAGGTTACCTTAGCACTGATATTATTTGGCCAAGCCAAAATAATATCGCCAGAAGAGGAAGTACTTGGGGCAGCAAAAAAGTTCCAATATTTATCTAGACGTCTGACAATTACTTTTGAGGAGTCGATGGTGGTATGAGTTTCCTGCAAAACTAGAAAATCAAGGTTATGTTCTTTTATTAGGTTGGCAAGGCGGTCGCGCACCCGGCTCCGCATGGCCCCCCAACAATTCCAGGATAAAATCTTCATTTATTGAAGTCCAAGCCCCCGGATCCCCCACCAATAGAACGATGTTTTCCCTGCAAGGGTGAAAGTGCACCATTAGTAGTAGCGGTACTTTGAGTTTTCTTTGCTTTACCTTTCATAGCACTATCAGTTGCATTTTTCAGTTTCTTCTTTGGCTCCAGAGTGGGAATCGAACAGTGCGACTTCACACGATCCTTCTTCGGCACCGTCCGCAGTGGAGGAAGAAGATCCGAATCTTCTAGTTCCGACTCCGACTCCTCCTACGAGGAAGACCTAGGAGAAGAGGACTTTGCCGCCAAAGTAAACATTTCCTTCACGTGATCCACCAGAGAACTATGATCTCGACCAACGGTAGGCATGGATGGAGGAGAGGTAGGTCGTAGAGGCCCTGGGATGTAAGAAGGCAACTTGATGTACTACGGAGGAGGTGGAGGTAGAGAATTAGGAATATGATGAGTCGAGGTGGAAGGAGGTGATTATGAGGCTATGGCAATTAGGGTTTCGGCAGGATTGGGCAAGCAAAGTGAAAGTGTTTTGGAGGTCGAGGGGGCACCTGGAGTCAGTAGTGGAAAGCACAACTTCAGACGTAGGTTGCAGGGATACGATGGGTGGGTCATGCGATGACTGCCACGTCACCGATCCGTGGGAGCGACGAATAATCGGAGGATTAGAAAGACACATGTCCCGATCCTGCACAATCAACAATGGAGAATTAGCGATATGACCGTTGGTATTTTGTACGGGGATTTGACCATTAGATGATGGCAATGCACTAGTAACAGCGAGTGAACGGCTAGGATCTGAAGGTTGCAGAAGGCTCGGTTCCTGGGAAGACGCAGCCCGGTTCGCCTGCCGGGTCGGTCCACGTGCGAGAGGGGGTGCTGGTTCCCGGAAAGGCGTGGCCCGGTTCGTCTGCCGGGTCGGCTCACGTGCAAAAGGGGGTGCCCAGAACCAAGGTCCAAAGAGGAGAACCGTCTCCGGCGTCGGCGTCGACAGACTGCATGATTCGAGTTGGTGACCGATGTGGCCACATCTGAAATAGAAAAGTGGACGTTTTTCGTAGAGAACACGCTGAAAAACCTTAGATTTATCAGGATTCAAGAGCCAAACTCCCTGCTTAAGTGGGGCAGAATGCGATAGCTCGATGCAGGTCCTGGCCGTGCCAAGGTTGAGCGCGTGCTCGTCCACCGCAAGAGATGTGCGGAATGAAGCTACGATCCGGATGAGTGAGTCACGATTCACCATCTCGTAAGCTAGTCCAGGGAATTGGATCCAGATTGGGAAGGCCGACGGAGTATCATCCACTGGTCGGAATAGAGATTTGGCCGCCGATAGGTATAAGATGTGGCCATTGAGGTTCCAAGGGCTAAGCGCCAGTACCTACAAACGTTCACGAAGATCTTCAAAATGACACATAAAGTAACTATTACCTAGATACACCACACGTAGAGATCCTTTAAGATTCCACAGTGATGGCAACTCCGCCTTCAAGTGATCCGTCTCCCGATTGGAGTTGACGAAGCGGCATAAAAGGCTCTGTTGAATGTCCGAAGTGTGATGTGCAAGTTCAGGTTCTGGAATCTCAACAGTGGCCGAGATACTTTCCATGATTTGTCGGATTTGTCGAGGGGATGGAGCTTGCGGGAGTGATGGGGGTACCACAGGCGCCGAGATCCGGCGCGCCGACCATCCGGGGGAGTGTTTCACCGTACCACCGCCGCCCAAGACACAGCTGGCAACCCATGTTCTTGTAGGACATTTTGGGGATGATGAGGGGTAGATTTCTGAGGCGAGCTTGGATGAGTGACGGAGGGGAGATGGGGTCGGAAGGATCCCCGAGCATCTGGTTGGCCATTGAAGGAGAAGGAGGCAGGAAGACGGAGAAGGAGAAAATTGGGTGGGAAGGGGAGGTTGAGGGCAGGAGAGTAGCGCCTGAGCCACTCCAGTGGTCGGAGGGAGGCTAGGATTTGGCTCTCATGAGGGAGGCTCTTCTTAGCAATTCTGACTGCGATCGGAAATTGGATATGGTATTTTTTTCTTATTAAACATAATTTTCCCATTGACTGAAAATAATAAATATACTTCTATGTCAGGAAAAAGGTGATCATTTTGTTTACTACTATATGATATTGACGCAGTAATAAAATATATAAGCCATCTAGAGTATTATTTGAACGATCAAAACTATTCTGATGGGGACATAGAATATACTCATAAAATAAGGGGTCTAAGATTTAATTTTCACCGATAATGTTTATATGTATTTCTAAATTTTCTTCCCTTTCTAATCGTAAGCTCAAGATCTTAATATCCAAATTATTAAGATTATTAGTAATAATATATAATAGGTAAATAACTCGAAATGATATTGTCTGCGTTTAAACATAAGTGTGACAATAATTTGGCTTTACTTTATTATAATATTAGTCATTTAACTAATTGATCGTTTTATTTATCCTAAAATCAAAATAAAAAGGGTAAAAAAAATTATTGGCCTAGCAAAATACTACGATCAAAGCAGGAGAGGAAGCGACGTAGGTCGAGCTGTACCACATTAATGGCATGCAAGTTTATAAGTTTGCAACTCCTCGAGTCAAAGTATGTCCAATTTCAAACCTCCGGACTCGAAATGCCAAAGCGACATTGATGAATACAGGTATCACAAAATTCACAACGATAATAATTAATACTTTCTTTCTTTTTCGATAGCTGGCTAAGAAAGCAAAGCCCTCGGTTCAATTTGCATAGCGTGAATGACTATACACAGTACACACGATTTATAAGTTAGAGATGATCCACCATCGACCATAGAGGTGTTCACAAAACAAACCCAATTCGACCTAATCGGTTCGGATCGGGTCAAAGATTTTTTGAAGGCGGAACGATCCGATCCGATCTGATTTGAGTCGAATAATCGAGTTATCCGACCTATTTTTTTCTTACTTAATTATTTAATATATAAATATTATTTAATATTTATTTTAAATCATAAAATAATTTTTCTAATTGCTTAAATATTATTTCTCTATTAGAAATAGTTTATTTCGATTTTAAAAAATAATTAAATATAAGCTTAATTTTAGAAAAAAAACTCAAGTCGTGGGGTCGACTCAGATTGTTCTTTATTATCCTGAATAAATAGTACTTTCTTTCATATTAAGAAATCCATGCATCTCAACAATAACAAACATCTTTTATTATCATCCTGAATAATATTATTATGATTTAATTAACTTTAAAGATTGATTTTACTCTCACCTTATAATGTTACTTTACAAAAAAATCCAATAAATGAAAAGACATGTATGCTACTTTTGTCTTGATGAGTTGTATAACACAGGAGACTCGAATTGCATAAATTGACGTTGTCCTCAAACAAACTTGAGAATTGGTGATCAAAATTTTGTGGATGGCAAGTTTCCGATTGCGGCTGCCACGACCAGCAGTTTCGTGCTGACTTATATTTCACCGTAGATGGAGGCATCCATCCGGGGTTGTTTTTTCTGCTCACGCGTTCGTTTTTAAACCGAACACTGCCATGCGTTGGATCCCACAAACTACGTCTTTATTTAAATTGCCCCTATCGCTTTCCTTAATTTAGAATCGTTTTTCATCGTATAAAACACATTTTGGGTATGCATGATTTAAGATTTATTTAAGGGTTAATTCATTTAATCTTGTGAAGTTTTTCTCGTTAAATTTTAATATATAAACTCCGCAAATTATATCATGATTTCAGCTCCATCGGTCTAATTTTTAGCTCCACGGGTTGAGGCAGGTCTCCCCGTGGGTTGAAATATACTCCACATAAGTCAAAGATGAAATTAAGATGATGAAGAAAATGAACACATATGAATAAAGAATCTCTTTTACTATGTCTGACTTTTGCCTTTCTTATGATGATTATTTATGATCTTGTATTCATATGTTCTTATACATGCTCCTATCATTCCATATTATGATCATGATTCACTTTTCTATCTGATGATGATGTTATTATATGATGTTATCTTTTATAATTCATGTCTAGTATCATGATATTACTATGATGTTTATCTTATTTCTATACTGAGTTGTAAAACTCATAGGGAAGTTTCTCCCCCGTATGTTCTTAAATGTAGGCCAAGATCTCAATAATGATGATGGCCAACGGTGACAGATCGAGCTCATAGGTGGCTGCACATAATTATTGAGTCATTTAGATGATGGATAACTTTTTCCTTTTTTTATTTAATTGATGTATTAGTTTTTCTTTGAACTCTTATGAAGTCAGTTATCAGTCTTTTGCATTTCAAGATGTTACTCTACTTTATTCTTGATGATAATTTAGTTATTCCGCATTTATCGTTGATGAGTTGACAAGTCAAAGTCTTTATTTCGGTCAACATGATGTACACGTAAGGATGACTCGTAGTGTCTCCGAATCGTATTCTGTCACGTGACGAAGTGCGATTTGAGGGCGTTACAATTTAAGGGTTAATTCATTTAATCTTGTGAAGTTTTTTGCGTTTAAATTTTAATATATAAACTCCGCAAATTATATCACGATTTTCAGCTCCATCAGTATTGTAACTTTATATTTATTAAAAATTTAAAATATTTTCGCCTATTGTTTAAAAGTTTAAAATAATATATAATATAAAATTATAAAAAATGGAAGATGCCTAGACGGATGTTGATTAGTCTTTCAATAAAAAAATTTTAAAAAACTAATAAAATTAGATAGATTAAAATGAAAACCGTAATATAATTTAGAGACGTTTCTACGACGAGTTTATATATTATGGTTAAACATGAAAAATTATTATAATCGAGGAAAAGTTTAAAGAATTAACTCTTTATTTAATTTATAATTGTAAAGTCATAAAAAACCATTCATATGATAATAATTTATATAAGAAAAGTGACACAATAAATTATAATCATAAAGTTTAAATTTAATAAGTATGATTAGACTTTTCACTATGTCGACGCGTAATGTTCATATAAGCATTTAATCCACAGTATCTTCAATGCATTTTTTTTTATAACTTTATGATTCCGGTGTGCAGAACTATCAATAATTGATTAATTTGTACTTAATGAGAAATAATGATATCCTTCTGATTAAATGGTTATTACAGCAATTAAAACCGAGGGCACAAAATCCAGATTTTAAGGATTGAATGGCAAAAATGATTAGATGACGTGGCTGTCTAATTCTCTAGACCCGAATGAGCACCTCCAACGGCCCAACAATATCCAGTCACACATGACTGTGGTGGTTTGGGCTATGGGCCCATAAGTCCCGACGAGCTCACCATTTCATTTTACCCCCGTCATCTCTCGAATATATCAATCACGAAATCAATGAGTTTTAGGGTCGCTTCTCGTTTAAGCAGTAGTTCTTGTAAATATAAAAAAAATCATGTATAATATTCTTAAAATGTGTTACTTCTAATATTTATAATTAATGCGTGTCATGCATAACATTTTTTAAAAAAAATGTAAAAATTCTAAAAAAAATACATAGAAATACTGAATAAAGAAGTAATATAGATTATTCACAAAATATCACTGAATCCTCTGAATTATATATATATATATATTTATTTATTTATTTATTAGGAGTTTGATCTGTCATTGTCATGATTTTACCGAATTAATTGAAATAAACCGATCGAGCTCGATGAGCCGATCTTCCAATTTACGATCAGTGCGCTCAGTAACGCCACGCGAATTGTACAGTCGATACCGGTTAGAAGAAAAAGTACTATTAAAAAGTTGCACTATTGAAGAGTTGCCGGTTGAAATTAGTAGGGGTCCAAACCCGAAACCAAATTTAATTTGGAAAAACATTATCGAGAATTTTGGATTAGTTCTCGAGCTAATTATTTTAAAAAATAATTCGATAGCCGACGGTGGTTCAACCAGAATATATCAATCTTAATAACTATTTTATATAATTTTACAAACATTATTAATAATCTATTTATTTATTAGTCTTAGCCTTGTTATTAATTTTACTTATAATTAACCTTTTAATTTGATTTATGTTTATTATTAAAATGTAAACTCAATTATTTTTAAAGTAGATATATGTAGTATGTGAGATGGTACCAGATTCAAAATGTCGAATTCATGATAGAAGGGTCACTTGGTTGGAAGATAAATTTGAAATAAATAAAATAACAAAGTATTATATTGTTGAAAAAAGAAAATATATTCTTATTCTATTTAATATTCGATTTGAAATTAATATATTTTAAATATATAATATTTTATAATTAAAATACTTTATTATAAACAGTTAATATGTTTTAATAAATATAAAAATAAAAAATAATAATATGTTTTTAAAAATGGAAAAAAAGTTGGAATAAAATAATTCTCTACCCTGACCTTGTAAATTTCCAAAATCCCATCTAGATCGATTCTACCAACTTTTAAAATTTCAAAATGATAAATTAAAATCTTATTTTAAAAATGTTAAATACCAGTATAGAAATTGAAAAACTCATGAGACTGAGATAGAGATGGCTTCAGGATGAAGGATCATTCCTCACCCCGTCCTTAGCCCTCTCCGGTGCAAGGATAATTTAATCCTTCACTCTCATCCTTGAGAGATGAAAAGTGTGAAAAAATTAAAAAAATTCAATAATTATACAACATTCATATAATATTTATAATATTCATAATTAACCAGTATAAGACCAAATTGGGTAATTTAATAGAATCTATATTCTATTAAAAGGAAGATAGTTTTGAAGGAGAGTAACCAAATGATGACGAGTGTTTCTAAATAAATTAATGGTATAGTTAGAAAATTTTCAGTTATAATTATATGATTTTATTATCTATACAATTATATTTTTTACTATTTATATGATTGTACCTTTTGTGAGGACTATTTTATACAGTTATATAATAATCATAATCTATAATTATATAACAATTATTTAAAAAACAAATTAATTTAAAATAATGATACTAAAATAATGTGATAATCATTTTACTACTTTTAATATTATTATTTAAAAATGTATGTTTTGAGTATGCTGAAATATAATACATAATTTCTACTAAAAAATAAATTATTTATTCTATTTATTTTGTGTGCGCATGAGTATATTATTTTATTAGCTTTAATTAAGTTGATGTCGCTCTGTATTATGAATATGAAGGAGGTAAACTTAAGGTTTTAAAAAATATATAAATGAAGGCAAAATCATTTTTTTTTAAAAAAAAGGTAGACGATTGCCAAAAATACCACATGTGCGTGATAAAATTAAATATTCCATTACAAAAAATTAATATAATCTAAGGAAGAGTGACACGAGAGGTTAATACAAAAAAATGTAAATTAAATAATAAATATAATAGTTAGTGGGCTAATATAATTTAATTTAAAAGATTAACTTAAAGTTATTAATTTAATTATTATAATTGAAAGTAGTGGCACGAAGAATTGTACCACAACCCTCAATCTTATTTCACGAGTGCTGGATCATTCTCAAAATTACCTCTCAAATTCAATCTTTTTTTTTCCATTTTTAGTGTATTACATAAATACGTTATATAATCTAAAATAAATAAACTATTAATGATGGCATCATAAAAAATCTAAATCTATGAATATTATATTAATGATGACATCACAAAAAAAGTCTAAATTTATGAATATTATATCATAATAATTAAAATATTCATTAATCTATCATAATATTTTGAGTGGGTGATTAATTAATAATGTCCTCTTTATTTCTATGTACAATGCCACTCAGTTTTTTGCTTTTTATTAGCAAACTATCCATCTTATTAGCAACCGTTCCCACTTCTCACATAATATAAATTATTAGTTATTTTATAATAATGATAAAACAATAAATCATTGGACGGTTAATAGAGGTGGTTAATTCAAACTAACCATGCAATTCACTATAAATACGATTCAAAATGACTCTTTCCACGTTTCATTGAGAGAAATTATTACGCCCTCAAAGTATTACCTTTTTAGATTTTCCTAATATAGATCCTGAAAGTCTAAGGTATACCTTATTAAATGTATACAGATATATATTTTTTCATTGCACCCTTCGTTGAAGTAAAATCATAGTTGTGTGATAGTTATTATTAGTTTTTTTTATTTTATCATACATATGATTGTATAAAAAATTGCATTCATTTTGTATTGATAAACTTATCATGTATCTTCATATTGTATTGAGATTCTTATTTTTAATAGCTATTTAATTTGTTTTTTATCAAGTATCCTCATATTGGTATGTCAAAATTTATATCCATGAATTTTTGTTATTTCATATCCATTTTACATAATTTTCCTTTCATAGTAGGATTATCTATGTGTTAGTGATTATATGGATTTATAAATTGATATTTTGGTTTTATTCATGAATTCCTATACCTTATTTAGATTACGTGAACAACTTAGTTTTAGTGATAAATAAGTTTCATAATATACTTTTAAAATACAAACATAGTTGTATCATAATTAATATCAATTATTTTTTGTTACTTGCACGACAACATCATCGAAAATAAATGATAATGCATGTTTGTGAAAGAATTAAAGCGATTGCATGATAAAATCATAACATATGATATTTTTCAATATTATATAATTAGTTATCAGAGTTAGTTAGAATGTATCAATAATTATTTTACTAATTAACATGTTATAGGTTATTATATAACTAATTAATATCTTATAGTGAGAAAAAATGGGGGCGCCCATATTTATGATAGAAAATTATATGCCATAATAAAATATGATAAACTTAATAGCTTTTTTTAAATTTGACACATTTATTATGTGATTTGTTAGTCATATATGTTTTTAACGGTATTGTGCACGATATAATTAAAGATATTATTTTACTATTTGTATACTAATTAATTGGGCAGTTAGTAGATTGACAAGTGTCTCTAAGAATTTATAACTAATTTGAATATTAATCTATAAATGCATAGTATTCAGAGATTCATTTGTGAAAAAGATTATTTGATTGTTATTTTTAAATCAGTTATAAATAACTAATTAATTTTTAAATTAAAATTAAAATAATACATGAGAAATTAAATGAACCAATAACAACAGTATGACACGTGAGTTGTAACGTCAATTATATTAATTAGGAAAGTGCAACAAATTAAACTTAGTAATAGTGGTAGTTATTAAGAGACGATTTACATGATATATTTAATTTGATACAATGATAAGGTTAAAGTATTTAGTTGAATGTAATATATTAAATTTAATAATAGAGGTGTTATTAATAACATGAGATTATATTATCATATTATTAACATGGGATTATATGATTATATTAACTTAAAATTATTAATCTATATGATTGTTACGTACATTAGTAAAAAAACACATGGATGATTAAATAATTTGTCGCTATGAAATAATATCTTATTGGACAATTACTTAGACGGTTAGAAAGGTATTCCATTTAGTTAAACAAAAATCATACTATAAATGGGACACTTAAGATATTTCCACAATTCGGTGCTCAAATTACTTTAGTTTTTTAGATCATGGAATTCTATTATTTAAAGCTATTTTCAACCGTGGACAAATATATCATTAATCAAACATTTAAGTTTAATTATTGCATTAAATAGTTACATTACTTAATCATAATACGTAACATGTACCAAATAATTTATATTCTAAATATATCTTAATATATTAAAAGCAAAATAGTTTGCAAGGAGAAGATGTCATCCGACACTATTATTATGATGGCATGCATCCTCTAGAATTTGTGAATAATTAAAATATTACATAATCAATCGTAAATTTTTTTAGTTCATGTTTAGTTAAACAATTTATTATAAAATGACCATTTCTTATGTGTCATAGGATTTATAGCTAATTAAATTGCATATAATATATCATATTAAATTTATGGTTAGTTAGTAATTTAAAAGGTTAATTGATAAATGCTCCTTTTCTTATGTATTGTCATTTTATAAATAGGAAGAAGAAACTATTCATGCCCGTAACTTTTCTCTTTTTTCGTATCATTTTATCTTTTTGTTGTAAGGGTTAGTTTTGTTGCGGAGGTTAGTTTCTTTTCTTAATTGTTATAAAATCAATTTGAATTTAAATTATATTGTTGAGTTGTGGAACTATTTTAAATTTGATTTATGGATTTTTGTCATGAAAAATATTCAATTTTTCTATAAATAAAGTCCTCAACTACAATTTTGTAAATATTTTATTTTAAATAGTGAACCATTCATAAAACATGTTTGGGCACGTTCCCAAACTAACTACCAGAACTCCAGAAGTCAAACTACACATTAATCTATAACTATACTTATATTAAAGGGAGAGTAGTATCCATGAGAAATTTTGGGATAATATGTTGCTCTGTGCCTTTAATTTTTTTTAAAATATCTTTCAAAGTATATATTATAATAAGAAGTCGTAAACGTACATATAAATATCAAAAATTAAAATGGTCAAAATCTAACAACAATAAAATGATACATATATATATATATACACACAAAAAAAAATTTAAAAGTTTTGACATAATACTTTTGTGACCATATTCTATCACGTTTTATGATCAAAATTTTGTTCTATAAAATAGTTTCTTTAAAATCCTATCAGAATTATATTCATTTTGATTTATTTTAAAAAGTTGTCATCACTATTTAGTTTATATTCATTATAAAGAATATTTATTTATTTATCTTTAAACATTATCGTATTCATTTATAGTATGATTATATGATTGTATTTCTTCTTAAAATACTGTTTGTGTACAAAAGCAATTTTTTTATAATATATTATTTATTTCTAGAATAGTAGCTCTCACTAAGACCTATTTTATTAAGAGCTACTATTCTAGAAGTAAATCATATATTATAAAAAAATTTGCTTTTGTACACAAATAGTATTTTAAGAAGAAATGCAATCATATAAACATACTATAAATGAATTCGATAATGTATAAAGATAAATAAAGAAATATTCTTTATAATGAATAGAAACAAATAGTCATGACAACTTTTTAAAATAAATCAAAACAAATATAATTCTGATAGAATTTTAAAGAAACTACTTTATAGAACAAAATTTTGATCATAAAACGTGATAGAATATGGTCACAAAAGTATTATGTTAAAACTTTTAAATTGATATATATGAAATATACTATCAAATCAATATTCAAACTTAAATGACAATAATTTTTCTAAGAACAAAGAAAAATAAATGGGGCACAGAGAATTAGAAAGATTAATAAAATATTTTTTAAATTTATATTAGTTATATTTTTATTTAATATTAAAATATATCAAACTAATATTTACTTATTTTATAAACATTCAATTTATCTGATTTTGCATCATTTGCGCATCGCGCGTGCCATCACATTAGTTTTATATTAAATATAAAATATACTACTAAAATTTTAAAGTTATTAAATTAGAGTTTGATAATGTGATAGAAATTTATGAAATTTTATAAAAAATATTATATCTATAATAAAATAATTAATAATATATGTATTAATTATATAAATAAAAAATGGACTCCACGGGCCCTACAATTTTTTTAGGTGGGATCCTAATTTTAGCGGGTGGATTTTAATTTATTAAACATCACTTTACATCATATTCGGGTCCCTAATTTTTTATTTTTTCGGTTCGATTTTTTCAAATTGGATGGATTTTTCGGATTTGTTTGAGTTTTTCTTACACCCCTAGTGATAGGATTGGTTAGACCAAAAGTTATCAACAACCCACATGTGAGGGGGAGTGTTAATAATGCAAGATAAATTATATTGCTCTTCCTAATTGCTTAAGTTTTTAGAAACAATTATTAGCATATCAAATTCAACAAATCCATATTTGACAATCAAATTCAAAATATGAGCACAACATCGCACATGAAATACTATTTCTTCCGAAATGAAAGAAGTTGAGTGAATCTTATAAAAAATCAAGAGGATCGTGATATCATTAATTGAACAATTATCAACAATTAAAGTTGATACATTTATATCTAAATTTCAATCATATAGACACTCAAGTAGAATATGTGAAAGTCATTCAACATTATGCGATGCCAAAATATAAAGAAACCTATAAGAATAAAAATAATGCATATTAAAATTTATAATTTTATAAGTATATAAAAACATATTTTCAAAATAAAACAAGTAATCACGATGTTGTAAAGTCTAATTGTCATCAAGAAAATGGGTTGTAATAGCTATATAACATTGGTTTTAGTTACTAAATGTCCACATATTAGTAATTTTTGCAATACAACTTCAATTTCTCTAAAAAAATATTTGATGTCTTATTCTTCTCGATTTCAAATACTTTTATGATATCGCTTTTTTTAGTAGTATGAGATACTACATTCAATAAGTATCACATCGCACCACAAAATCATTTAAACTCAAAATGATCAACAATCATGTTTGCAAGTTCCTTCCTTGCAACATGTTTGACTAAATGAATAATTATGAACAACAAGTATAACACTTTTGTCTAAAGAGTATGATTGAGGTAATTTTTTTAGAGTTGCTTACTTTGATTCACTTTTTGTACGAAGCTTAAGCTTAGTTCTATTTTTAATATCACCAATAAAATTATTTTGACAAGACTTGCATTTCGCACGAAAATTTTCATCAATTAATACTTACGAAAGTGGCTCCATGTTTGAGAAGTTAATATTTTTTTGTTTGGACTTTCATCTTCCATCTTCTCATTTTCAATTTTGAACTCGCCTACCTATTTTCATTATGATTGAATTGAATTAGTTCAATTGCAATTTCATTGCCTCCACCTGAAGTAGAAGTTTGATGATACTATCCTTCCATTTTGTGCATAAAATCAAATAATTAAGATATTAAAATATTTTTTCTTATTAAATAAAATAGCAAAAAATGAATAAGTGCTTTCAGTCACCTCTATGAATTGTGCACGTGTTGTGCATAGACCACATGCACAGAACTTTGTGCACTGTACACGTAGGTGGATATTTGGGTTGCCATCATCGTGAGCATTGCCTTCCTCTTATGTCCAACTATTGTCGTGAGTGCCTCCTCCTCTTGTGTCTAGTCATCATCACCAATGCCGCCTCCTCCTGCATTTGACCGTCGTCACGAGCGCTTATGTTGATAGCGAGTGCTCAAACATGGAAGTCAAAGATTTCGTCCTTCCTCCTCATCGAGCGTCGTCGTCGCCTTCTATAGTGCGCGCTGCACGGTTCTTCTACAGTGCACGCCGTTGCCGCCTTTCAACAACGTGTGACGTCACTATCCTTCATGACGACCTTGCCAACGTGCTTCACGTCGACCCTGCAAAACTCCTCCATCGAGCATTACCGTCGCCATCCTCCATCAACGTCACCACCATCATCAAGCGTCTCTGTTGTCATCGATCGTTGTCGCGATGCCATCATCATCCATTGAGCGTCGCCACCCTGCCATCATTCTTCATCAATCGTCGTCCTCCTCCATCGAGCGCCTGCACACCTCCACTGAGTGTCGTCGAGTGTCATCCACCTCCATCGAGCATCGCACACCTCCGTTGAGCGTCGTCGAGGGTCACCCTCCTCCATCACGAATGACCCTTCATGGAGATGAATGAGAGTTGCCAAGTGCCGCCCTCCTCCATCACGAATGAGCGCCACCCTTCGGCTAGATCAATGAGTGTTGCCCTTCATCGAGAAAAATGAGCGTCGCCATCCTCCATCACAAATGGGAGGCAATGACAAATAAAATTGAAAAAAGAAGATTCATTGGGATTGTAAAGGAAAGAAAGGAAAAAATACCTTGCAATAAAATTTTGATCAAAGTATCCAACAACACCAGTTGACTGATGATTAGCTCTGCTAGAGACAACTTCGACAGTTCAAACCAGTGTTGTCGCAATCGGACTAGACCGGCTGGACAGGGCAACAACATGGCCCATTACAAAGCTTAAAATCGGAGATGGCATTGGACCTGATCGAACCAGTCAAAATAGGTAAAAAACTAAATCCAGTCGAAAAAAATTGGATCGAGCCACGTTTCACGTAGACCAGCTCATTAAAAAAACAAAAACCAAAACGACAAAACCCCAAAAGCGGAAAAGCCCTAAACGTCGACTCCAAGTTGGATGGCGTCACGTGAGAGTAGGCGGTGAAGGCGAACAGCAAAATCTGATATCCGACGAAGGCAAAGGCGAATCGCGCGCGACTGATCTCCGACGACAATCGACGATCTCAAGCGGCACGGAATCAATGATCTCGAGTGGCACTGGCACGAGTGGCAATAAGTAAACGTCTTTCATTTTCTTTTCTATTTGTCTTTCTTCCCATCTTTGTTGACGATCTTCGACCGGCATGGGCGCAAGCGGCAGTGATGCGGACAGGACTCGACAGAAGGTAGGTCTCCGTGCGGTGCATCTGCTCGTCGGCGCCTGCCTTGTCGTCTGCCTGAGCGGGTGCTCGCGACGACGCCTGCCTTATCGTCTGTGTCACGGACGTGCTCCACAAATATCATTTCAACATAATCTTATTTTTAATGAGCATTTTAAGTAAGTTTAGATGCTTATATAGTCAAGGTTGCATGTAGCAATTAATCCTTGGATTAAAGCATAATCAAAATTAAATTATCGATAAGCATTATAAAGAAATTATATAATATTATTAAGAATAAATTATAATAATTGTAAATATTATAATAAACATGTTTAATTATAATTAACAAATGTTAATTAGAAGTTTAACACTAATTTTTAACCAAATAATATGATTGGACCTCCATTTTAACTAATAGGATTTCAAGCAGCTGAAACAGGCAGCTTACCAGCTGCTTAGAAAATGATTTTTCCAAACCGTCATTTGACGTGTTAAAATTTTGAAAAAAATATATAAATCATTTATTCGTATTATCTGAAAGCTGAAAATTTTCCAAGACCAGATCAGTTGCCGAACAGCCTGAAGAAATTCGACAAGTTTGCTAGGTTAGGGTGAATCTGCGGATCCGAAATTGACCTACATCTTCATAAGATCATATTTTCGTGAGTAGTTCTTCATAAATCCTGAAAATGTGCATGATTCATCCTCCCGATGCTAGCTTTCCATGACCACAAGAATCATATAAAAATGACTTCGATAGAGAAAGTTATGAATCGATAACCGTAGGTCGCTCATTCTGTCCCGAATCAGAGACAGGTCCGCCTTGTAGATTAGGGTATGATTAAGGTAAATAGAATTAGGGTTTTAAATTTATACATATTAAATTATACTTCACAAGGGTTCGGTGAGAAGTGGAAGCATCCAATTTGGATGTGTATAGGCAGAGAAATGAATTTTTCATTTCATAGCGAGTCTTCTGTCAGATTCCAGGACATTGATAGATTGCGACCTGAATTAACTATTTTTGTTATAAGTCTATATAGTGAGTTAAATTCTCTAATTTTTATGACAAATTACTAATGAAGTCTAGTTTTCAGAAAAATTATGCCCTAGTTAAATGGACAAGTATGAAGAAATATATAAATCAATATTTCAGTGACACACAGTCTATCAGGGCACAAATCCAATGTCAGATTGCTTGGGATGTCCTAACTTACTCACTTGGAATTTGATAATGATATTTGGATATTTGAAACCTTAGTATGTCTAGTTTCTAATTAATCCAGAATTATAAGATTTGCCCATGTGGTTAAGAAGTTATGAATTATTGATTGATAGACACTCAGTATGAAACCCAGAAACAACACATAGTTAAGCTTTGAAGAACTAAAAAGTTTTAAGTGTGGAATAGCTTATAAATATAAATGTCTGAAATTAGAAATTGGTATTAGAGGAGGTTATATGCATTTTAGGGTGCATAAGTATTCATACATCATGAGCATGCATTGCATATTATCTTACTAGTGATTGGGAAGTAAGAAGATATTATTGTTTGTAGGAAAACCTCAAATTGCAAGTGAAAGGGAGGAATTCTAATAAACCTCCTTGAAGTGATAAAGTACAAGGTGAGTGAGTAAATTTACAACATAACAAAATGTTATATGTTAGTTATTTTATTTATGATATCATTTCAAGCAAAGATTATTAGTATTATTATTATTGAAACATATCTTGAACTATGAAAATTATTTATGATACGTTTCAATGATTTTATATGAGATGGAACAACCTTTTACATGAAAATGTTTTCAGGGAATAATGCTTGTGAAGTTAAAATAAATTTTATTTGATAATGATATGAGATTATGACATGTGTATTTTGATATTGTTAAACTATGTGTGTTCATTAGCTATGATGTTTGAAAAAGATCTTTGGGACCGCATTCGATATACATGAAGCCTTTGTGGTGTATATCGGGTGTCTTTGCCCTTTGGGGGCTGCTCTGCGTGCACGTATTGACCCATGATCGCTCTGCGTATCTGAGAATCATGATTGGGTAGCATACAATCATGATTGGGATACGTATTGACCCATAATTTGCTATGTGTATCTGAGACTCTTGATTGTGAAGTTCTGCTTAACTGTATGACACACAATCATGGAGGGATACGTATTGACCCATGATTTGCTCTGCGTATCTGATACTCTTGATTATGAAGCTCTGCTTAACTGTATGACATGTGATCATAGAGGGATGCGTATTGACCCATGATGAGTATGTGCAATGACACATGTGTGGAGTTTAACTATGAATATGATGATATTTTGAATAATTTGTATTTATGTAAAAGTTCATATGATTTGAAAAGTTATGTGAAATAAGTTATGCTTTAAATGTTTTCTCATATGAAAGAATTATGATTATTTAAATGTTATATGCACTCGTATTATTTCCCTATGTTGTACATTTATTCCACCCACTGAGCAAACGATTGTTGCTCACATTATCCTTGTTGAATTTTTCAGATAATTATAAGTTCTTGAGTTGAGTCAACTCAAAGCTTGCCTTTGATGCATATAGAAGAGGTCGAGCCGTGGGAGCATTTTTATTTTCTCTCCACTTTCATTTTTAAAAAGCATGCATGTAATAGATAAATTCGAGAGTTGTACTAGAGTTTATCAGAATCATTTTGTAAGGTTGTATGAGATTTGATCCTGTGGGATTATATGTGAAATGGTTTGTGAAAAAAATATATATAATGACCATATGCGAATGCCATATCTTATAGTTTTTTTTAAAACTTTGATGAATATATATTCATCTTTTGTATGTGTTGGCTAATAACACAAGAAAGTAAAGGAGGGATGTTTTGCCGATTTTATTTTTTGAATGGCTAAACGTAACTAAGTTTTATGATAATTGGGATTAGCATTTAGTCACGGAGTTGGGTGTGACAGTCTACCTGAGCGGGTGCTCGCGGCGGCGCTTGCGTGGGTGCTTGCGGCGGCGCCTGCGCTCGCGGCGGCGCTTGCGTGGGTGCTTGCGGCGGCGCCTGCGCTCGCGGCGGCACTTGTTGTGTCGTCGGCTCGAGCGAGTGTGAGCAGGTGCCATGGCATTGTAGGTGTTGTCCATGGGATTGGCATTGGCGAGAGGTGAATGAAGATAGCTTATGTAGGTTTTGGTTTGGGTTTGGGGGTGTCATGATGTGATCTTTAAATTTTGATTTTGAATTTATGATATATGAAATTGAAGTTATGGATACGTGGACTTTGAAGTTATGAGATATGTTTAATTTTTTACATGTTTGTTACCTAGATAATTTGATAATTTCATACATTGCATTAAATTATTGATCCGACCGGTTCAACTCAATTTGTTTTGTGGTCCGGTTGTGATAACATTAGTTCAAACTTTGACATGAGGTGACTGAGATTGAGAGATCATGATTTTAGGGTTAAGGAGGAGAGATAGATTGTAATGTTAAGAAGGAAGGAAGAGAAAAATATTGATTGAGATCTAATATATCTTATTTCATGGTTGATAATTATAATTATGGCACGATAATTTGGGACTTCATGGGGTGGAGGCAAACCACCGAACTCGCCCCGCTCCGACCCCTGAATGATGGTGTGGAAAAGTTTGCCTCCCAACCTCGACTTCGCGAAGGTAAAATTTCTTGAATTCGAGACTAATTAAGAAATTCTCATGGGCACTTGTCATCCCTAGGCCAAAATAATTTTCTCATAGGTGAGGACAATATTCTCCTTTTTTAGATAGCCAGACATTGATGTTTAAAAAGTGGTGTCAAAGATCCAACTCATGCGATATTAAAGAGTGCACTACTTACAAGTTGAAGCTTAACCCATTATCGAGTTCAACTAATTTGATTAGTTCACCTCGCAGTACGCACCCGACAATAAAATTATCAATAAAAATATTTTACATTAAAAATAACTCGAACTCAAAATTTTAAACGAGGAGGATCCGTTTCTCAATCGATAATATTCTCTCTCGAGATGCTTGAATTGAGACGCAAAAGGGCCATTTGGTTGTGGGTTAAATGCTAGAATATCTCAATAACTCCTGGAATATAGTCAAACACGAGCAGAAATAAGGTTAACTTGAATTTCATTTTTTACAAAACCATCTTGAAAAGCGTAAAACCACTCATTTTATTCCCTCTAACAATCTATCTCTATTATTCTAAAGGCCCGTTTGGACGAAGAATATCTTTTGGAGAATAAAAAATTTTATTCAAGAGAATATAATATTCTTTTCATATTTTTATTCTGCCCTTTGTTTGGTTAAACAAGAATAAATTTTAAATATATTTTATTTTATAATAAATATTTGACATTTAATCATTATTATTATTATAAAAATAATAATATAATAATATATGGTTAAATTATAAAAAAATAAAAGAAATGGTAAAAAGTGAAAATGGTTAGAATGCATGTATTCTTTCATTTTGATGGAATAAAAATTTCACCGTTTGCAAGAATATAATAGTGGTATCACGATTTTCAAGGTGATTTTATTCAAAATGTGTTTTCATCATTATATCCTTATTCTCCTATTTATTTGACGATATTTATCGAAATAAGCATGTATTCCTTATCTTATTTCGCAATCAAACGACCCCTAAAACAACCTAATAAAGATATTCTATTGCCTTTTCATTTTTTCACCATTTTAATATTTTTTACTATTTAACTATATATTATAATAATAAGTATTATAATAATAAGTATTATAATAATAATACATGTAAACTATTTAGAATAAAACAATTTTATTATAAAATATATTATTTTGCAATTAAAAAAGTAAAATAAGAATATAGAATACTATATTCTCTAAAATAAAATTTATTATTTCTTAAAAGATATTCTCTTACCAAACGTCCCACAGGATTACATCCACGAGCAAACCCCCAAGGAGTCTGGACTGTTGGATCTCATTGATATGTGCTTATGCGGCTGTGATTGAATCTAGCCTGGAAAAACTAACTAAAACCCTCAAAGTTGGTTTTGTTTCCCTCCCCCTTTCTCTCTAGCGACAGACGCGCTCGCCGGCCTCGCCTTCGCGGACTACCTCCGGCGATCTTTACCGACGGTCTCGCCCAATCATTCGCACGACAGTCTCGCCCTAGCTCGAAGCCCTCGCTCGAACCCTTTCAATTCCCTCATCCGAAGGCCTACCCGTGCTGATGTGTTTATAAACCCACGATCAATGTTGTCCTAACAGCCACGCCTTTCGCTCTCGCCGCCGCCGCCGTCGCTACTGCTGGGTCTTGCTGCGGGAGTACTATCTCTCCCTCCCTCCTCCCTATCTTGCGCGAGTAGTGAAGCCCTAAGGGCACCCTCCTTATTTTTCTCCGGTGCTACTTCTACGCTACGAGTTATGCTGTTGCTGTTACTTTGATGTCATGTTAATGCTTTTTTGAAGAAATGCAATACTTATTTTAGTGCAGTAGATACGATCATTTGGCATTCTGTTATTTTGCTAGATTGGATGTTAAAACTTGCTTTAGTTTTCGTAAATTGGATATTGGTTTGGTACTGTGATATATACTTTATCTCGTAATCAGTGGTTTAATTGGAAACCAATATGCCCATTTGCATGCAAAGGAACTAGAAGAAATTTTGTTGTCCATTCATCTCAAGTACTTCTATTTGTGCACTATCTGTCTCCCCATATAATTAGATCACAAAAGAAAGTGCATTTGGATATTCTGAATGTTGACAGCCGGTGAAACTTATTTTGTATGGAATGTATAAGTATGCCTCTACCAAGAGGGGGACGGGCAATGTAAGATTTTAACTTTTATTATCATGCAAGAACTTATGATTTTTGGTTTCTATATCGTATGCAATTATGTGCTCATTCACTCTACATTAATAATTTAGTACTTTTACTAGATGTTCAGATTCACGTTATTACATGTAAATGCTTTAAAATTTCTTCCTTTCAGTAAGTGTTTTTTTTTTGAAACGTTCCTTTCAATACCTTTCAAATAATTTGGAGTCCGATTAAAAGAGGGAGAGGGAGGTCAAGGCGGACACTTGGCGAACTAATAGAGCAAGATCTATTGGTGAATAATATACCGAAAGGTTTGGTTACTAATAGAGCGGAATGGCGTCGTATGATCCATGTAGCCGACCCCACCTAGTGGGATAAGGCTTTGTTGTTGTTGTTGTTCCTTTCAATACCTGTTGCTGGGATTTTCACATTCTTTTCATGGCTTAATTGCATTACAGATTGTAAAATGAAAAACAATCACCTGATGTGTTTGCTTTTGCTTCTTTCAGGTTTGTTTGTTTATTATTTCTGATGACGGTGGAGAAAAATGTTGTCATTGGTTCATTGTCTTCATCGCCTCTCTCTCGCTTCCAAAGGATCATCCTCGGCTGGGATTACGTCCGCCTCATTCGAGAATGCTCTGTAATCGATTCTTTGCTCTCGTCTTCTTATCTTCTTCTTGCTCTTTAACTGCAATCCGTTTCGTGGGAAATTGGCAACTAGATTATCTCTTAGTGCTTCGCGAGCTCCACTAAAAAGATAATACTATAGTTTTTTTATCTATTTTCTAAACATTTGAATTCCTATTTCTGGTTTTTACTTTTTTTTTGTTTCTACTCTATATGAATGTAGAAATTTGACTGATTTTAAGAAAAAAGTTGAGTTCATGTGTTTTTTAATTTCTTCCAACAAAAATGAATTAACTTTTTCTCAGCTTTGGTAAAAAAATCATGGGTTTTGATCTTATTACTGAATTGTCAATGTTTATTTTTCAATGTTCAGCGCTAGGGGGATTTTGATCTTGAAACATAAGAAATTGAATTTCAGTCCTTATGGCTGAGTTTGTTTCTCATTTTGGCAGAAGAAGAACCACAAGAGAGAATCCTCTGTGAAGTTGAAACGTGTCAAGAATGCCTACAAAGATGTGGGGGAGTACATGGGCATCTTTGAGCCACTTCTCTTTGAGGAGGTGAAGGCCCAAATCGTTCAAGGGAAGGATGATGATGGTAATATTTTTTGTTAGGAATCAGGATCTTATTGTTGATAGTATGCTATTTGGTATTTCTTCTCTTTTCTTCTTAGTGCTTTTTCTTATCATTGTTGAATGCTTGTCTCAGAAGTGACGGACTGGCAGAAAGGCATGATTGAATCTTGCAATGAAGCCGATGAATTCCATCGGGTGTCTTTGGCAGTTCTTGATGATTTCCAAGAGGAGTTGTCTGAAAATGATCTCTTGCTCCTTTCTATGGACCAGGTTAGTTTTCAGTTCAGTTTTTGTTCGTATTTGAGACATATTCTTGTTTATTTAGGAAAAAGAAATGATTCTGCACTAGTCTTGTTATTAAAAAACACAGTTCAAAGGTTAATTTGAGCATACTTGTTTTCTTATCGAAGAAGTCATCTTTTCATATTGTGGAAGTCATTGAATGTTGTCAATAGTATATTAAATTTGCATGTGGAAAGTTTGTGTCCTGGCTTCATAATTGTAGCGCCTGATATGTGTCCTGCAGTTCCAAGAAGGAGTGGCACCTGGAGCATATGCTTTTGCATTAGTTGAACATCGTGGTGGGAGAAGCAATCTTGCACTTCGGACCTTTCTTGGTGGGGAAATCAATAAGTTAAATGATGCCAAGCTTGAACCTAGTCAAAGGCTATTAAAGATGCTTAATATTTTTAAAACGCCAACCAGTTTCTTGTGGGTTCTAAAAGTAAGTGTAGCATTCTAAAATTTGGACTCTGACTATCTAAATACTTCAATAACATATTTTTTGGTTGATGAAAATTGTTTCTTGTTCCTTCTTCATCAATTTCTATATGAATGTTGATTTATCATGCTCTGTTTCCGATGGAAATTTATGTTAGCAATAGTTATGTGATTCTTCGTGAATTTGCCCGAAACTTTGAAGAATGTAAAAAGCATTTTCATTTCATTTTTGCTAATTAAATACTGTTTGTCACACATGGAAATTAAGAAATTATATATAATAGTTGAATCGTGGATGTACTTTTTACCAACATGATTGATTCATCAGATTTGCAGCTTATCAACTATCATGCGTGAATACGTGGCTTTGCACTCTGTTTCTTCTCTTCCTTTCAAGGATCTGATATTATCAGCAACGGATAAGTCACATTCTGGTAATTTCGAAGATAGGGTGTGGAATATTCCTGCACCACTTATGGATCACCTCACAACCAACCTCAACCAGTCACAAGTAGATGCTATACATGTAAGCCTTGTAGTCAGTTTCCAATCTATACTAGTTTGTCTACATATAACTGTTTATCTGGAACCCCTTTATTTTTTACCATTCTTCTCTCTTATCTTATTTTGTATTTTGCTTGATTTAATATGGCACCAAGAACATACTCTTGATAAGGTTTCTACTCTTTACATGTAGATAAACTTGATATTTAGAAAAATATACATTTTACTGACAATATGTTTGGTATTGTAGGCAGGTCTCTCACGGAGAACATTCGTTCTAATACAGGTTTGTCATTTTTTTTATGATCTTTCATTGTCAATATCTTTGTTTAAGCTGTTGTCTGGTTAATTTTAGTATTGTATTTGCATGTATCTACTTTTCAACTGCATCTTGGTAGCCTTGGACTTTGGGCCTGTTTGGCTTAGTTGATACAAAATAAATAATAAGTTAAAGTGCTAATAAGTATTTTATGGACCGAAAATAAGCAGTTACACGTTTGGATAAAACTACTTATATTAATAATAACTAGTTAGTTATGATAAAACTGACCGACTTATTTTTTAGAGCAGCCCTCCTCTTGCTTATTTTTTTTTTTGACTTATAAGTAGATTTGATATCTCTATTTCAGCCATTTTTTAAAGTTACCAGATTTTTTCGAACTAACTTATAAGTTACTTATAAGCTTAGACAAACGGGCCCTTCATCCCTTGATTGTGATTGCATACAGATGATAGGGTGTTGGGAGTGTTCCAAACCTATTTGGGGTAAAGTTCGAGCTCACTGTGCTAAGAGGAACTTGTCTCCAGTGATGTTTCCTTAGACACACTGGTGGTCCTCTAATGTCCTCTTTGCAAAATCTTGCATGCTGTTGTTTAAAAATATCTTTTGCCCTCACTTTCTCCAAACATTAGTGGGCTTTTTACAGGAAGTTAATATTAGACAAAATAAGTAAGATTCTTTTAACCTTTGGAATCAAAGAGAAAATATCACTGATTACCTTAAGATGCATTTTGATTGTTTCTTACTAATGAGAGTAAGAGAGTTGAATGGGAGAAATAGCATAGCATCTGGTGGAATATCATCTACTGGGTGTTCTATTATGTCTCTATCAAGTAATATTTTCTTTTGATCTAATGGAATGAATGTTGGATGGTTAACATTCTTGGTTAATTATCCTTTTCTTGCTCAATAAAAGAGCATAGCATCTGGTGGAAGGTTCCTGCGCTGGTAGAAATATACAAATTATTCAGAATGCATCAATTTTATCATATTTGTCAAGTTATATTTTTATTCATTGAGAACTTTATATGTTTCTTATATCATATTGCATCTTAGGGTCCCCCAGGAACAGGAAAGACACAGACAATTCTTGGACTTCTAAGTGCCGTTTTGCATTCAGCTCCTGCAAGGGTGCAATCTAAGTAACTACTCTTTCATTTTTTAGTTCATACATTTAAAACATAAAGTACATCTTCCTTGACTTTGTATCTTTAATTGCTAGTTAGATTCATAATGGTGATTTTCCATATATCTTTCCAAATCATATACTTCTGTTATGTCCTTGCAGAGGAGAATTGTCTGCTTCGAGGAGTGCAACAGAATTCCGAATTGAGGATAAGTATGATACTGAAGCTCCTTCTCAAAAGAAAAAAAAGATGATAAATGTGATTTTATTATTTATCAACTTATAACAAATATTAACAAGAAGCTGATGCTCCTGAAAAATCGCTTATACGAAGTTTGTCCTTCCAATGAGCCTTCAGAAGGTTCATATTATAAGTTGTTCCCAGATACCACATACCATTTTTACAATTTTACTGAACTTTTTTGGATCGACTTTTTTCTTATGCTTTTGGCTTAGGTTTTTCAACATTTCTCATCAAACATCTGCTTTACTCTTTTCATCAATTCATACGAAGCTTTTCCTTCAAGTGAGCCTTGTCAAGGTTCATAATATAAGTTGTCCCCACATACAATATACCAATTTCTACTTGTTTTACTGAACTTTTTTGGATTGACGTTTTCTCATCTGTAACCAGCTTAGGATTTTCAACTTTTCTAAAGAAACATCTGTCGACTGTCGTCATCAATTCACTAGTAAATAAGCACACCAAAATGTACTCATTTTTTAATTTACTTTCCCAGTGATCTCGGACAATTTACTTGTTCTCAATTGTGCTAAAGTGATTTTCGAGAGTCTTGTTTTCTTAAATTATTTTTTAGTATTCATTCCAATAAGTAATAGTTGGTCTAGTTACTGACACAAACGAACTTAACTTCTTATCTGAGATTTCTTTTGAAACTTTTTTATCTGAGAATTTCAGGGTCACAATACCCTCCTTCAATTCATTAAACTTGTTTTAATAATATTTGTGATATCTTCTGCAGTTCTTCATTCTCTTCAATCATTTGTCTAAGGTATATGTCATTTATCATAGGTGCTGGCGTGCTGCTTCATTTTATCCTGTATTAATGTGTTCAGGAGGGTATGTTTGTGTAAGAGGAAAGAAATGGAAGGAAAATTAAAAGAAGTAAAAGGAGTGGAAGGTAATGGAGGGGAAAACTGGAACTATGTCGGGAAACAAAAATGTTGATTTTGATAGGCATGAAGGGATCTGTTTCCCCGTCCCTTCCGTTGAAGTTATATCCAAACAAGGGAGTTTTTTTTTTGAAACAACCAAACAAGGGAGTTGAGGGGACTTTTTTCTCCTCCCCCTTTGCCTAATCCAAACAAGATGTAAATCGTCTTAACCTATATATATATGAAACGGGAAAGGAGGCAAGATGTTATTCATCCAATAGTTCCATTAATAATAGTAGGGGTTTATATATATATATATATATGACTGTATGTATGTATGTATTCTTGGTTCTACACGTTTTTAGTTGTTGCTTTGTCTGGTCTGATGCTTTTTGAGGGCGAGAGAGATTATGTAGAGAACATTGTAGACCCCTTTTTGGCATTATAGTTGTGGAGAGTTTTTAAGATTATTGTTTCCTGGTTTATAGTGTTTTCTTTTTCTTTTCTGATCTACACACTTGTATATTTGTCCACAGATTAATACAAATGGATGCCTAGCCAACATCTCATCATTATTGTTTTCTTTTTTTCTAAAAAAAAGGAACTTAAAAGATTTTACATCAATTCTCAGCTGCCTAACACAATCATCAATCTTTTTTTTTTCCCTAAAAATCATCATTCTTTCTCACCCGTCTCTCAAAAACAGCCCTTTCTCATATGAGCTTAGGCCCGGCAATGCCATTTTGACTTCATTACTGTCCTACTGAGAATTTTGCCTCATAAACTTTGCAATGTCCGAGGAAAGTTTTGGTGTCTTATGCAATTTTTTGTCTTTATTTATTTGGGAGTCCTGATGATAAGGGGAAAATAATGGTCCTTTTTTTTCTTTTAATCTAGACTGTTAGAAATCAGATCTGTCTATTCTTTTCAGCATGTTAGGTGTTTAAATTCACTCCATTTTCTTTTATTGCTCGCAGGTATGCTCACTGGCTTAAAGCATGTCCATGGTTAACTGGTATAAATCCTAGGGAGAGAGATTCAGCTATGCCTAAAGATGGTGATGATGGTTTTTACCCTACTGGAAATGAATTGGTAAACTTCATTGTTCTTTATTTTATTTTCATATGATAATATTAAAGCTTTGTCTCAATGCATACTCCTTTTTATAGAAACCTGAAGTTCTCAATTCAAACCGTAAATACCGGGTACACGTCCTAGTTTGTGCTCCCTCAAATTCGGCACTTGATGAGATAGTGTTACGTGTTCTACATTCAGGTTATAATCTTTTATTTTTCCTATCCAGCGTACATTCAGTAGTTTTTTCTTATATAAGTTACCTTGATTTTCACTCAACATTTTCTTGTTCCATTTGGAGACTCCTTGTTTATATCTTCAAGTAACCTTGGTCATGGATTTAATTTTCACTACAACCTTTTGTTCAAGTTTATTTTGTTAACATTGATATGCTTTTTGCCCTAAAAAAAACATTGACCTTCTCCTCAAAAAAAAAAAAAAAAACTTTCCTTTAATGATGTAGGATACCCCACAAATCCTGGCACGATTTTGTCTATCGCTGATTAATAGATGATCATATCATAATAATGATCAAATCTTGGCTGTTGCTGATTTGTAGGAAATCATATCATAATAATGACACTAATCAGCTAGAATTAATTAGGTGGTTGATTTGTTGGCTCATTAGTTATTTCAATATTTTCTGTTTCCTTAATTCTGTTTCCTTTTTTTATTTCCTATAGTAGAGACAAAAGAGCCAATGAATAGAGAAAAGACAATCTCATTTTGCTTTAGAAATTAACATTTCTTTATAGCGTGGATTCGCTAGTTTCAAGCATCAGAATTCTATTCTGTGCCGTTCTTGGATAGTACTTCGGCCTATCCTCGTATCCTTTTGTCTTCTTTATTCTCGTTAGATCCTGGTGTTGCGCCACTTAAAAAGAAAAAAATACATTGATATTGTAACATTCCCCACCAACGTGTGATATTGTCCGCTCTGGGCCTTGGCTCGCACGGTTTTACCAAAATGCGTCACACTTGGCGAAGGACATATTCCCATATATACCCAGCATCTCTCCCGTGACTTATGCATGCGGGATTAATTCATGGCATGCCTCATGCATCCTTCCCCCCTTAGGGGACTCAACGCCCTCGTTGAGTGATCGCACCTCACCATGCACAGAGCCTCATGCGGAGTGGCTCTGATACCATATGTAACATTCCCCACTAGCGTGTGATATTATTCGCTTTGGGCCTCCGCACACACGGTTTTTCCCAAAACGCGTCACACCTGGTGAAGGACATATTCCCATATATACCTAACATCTCTCCCGTGACTTATGCATGTGGGACTAATCCATGACATGCTTCATGCATCCTGTGACAAATATGCTCTTGTTTTTATGGTATCACACTCCTTTTTTCCCAATTTGTGCTATTGTTTGTTCTTAATCTTTATTTTTGTAATTTTTTGGTTACCTATATCATGTGTAAGTTCTTGTACTCATTAAACTTTGGCTACCTTACAAGTCAAGATAATGATTTGTGCGGTAAACTGCAGCGATGCTGATAAATGTTATTTTTTCAAAGAAGCACAACTATCCTCGGTTTTGAAAGTGCTAGGTTAACTAAAACTAAGAGCTGCATCGCAGGATGTGTAACCTCTATTCCAACCGTTAATGCTGAAATTGTAATTCAGTTATCAGTTCTAATCTCTATTTCAAATAAAGAAAGATGACAGTCAGAATCTGTCCTGAGTAATTTTCACCATACTACTCTGTAATTTACTAGTTTAACAAAGTTGGCCAATAGCTTCTTTTTTCTAACAAAACTGTTCCACAGGTCATTTTGTGATGTACGTTTTTTTTTAAACGAGAAAGGACAACTAACAAGATGGTAGTCATCCAAAGGTTTCATGGTAGGGGTTACAAAATGTTTGAATAAAGGGCCAACAGAAACACAGGGCCATGTAAACCAAAATGGCAACATCACATTGCTCTATATCCGACATTATTCCACACACTGTTAGCCACCCATAATACGAAACAGAGAGCCACACCTGCCATCCCATAATACGAAACACCTAATTCCTGAGGACACTGTTATCCTTCAAAGGTTGTGGACCCCAAGGCTGCCTTCTGCAGTTGGATGGCACACGACATTTGAAATGGTTGGGTTGCGGACACGCTTTTGCCTGACACCACAAGCCTGGGCCACCAAAGCAACGATGTCCAGGTCACGTTCTAAGATGGGTTCAGAATCAGCAACTGGAGCGGAGTCTCCAGCCACATCCGACGTGTATGTAGCCTGCTCTGGCTCTGCTGCAGGATTATGGCCAATCCTCATCCTCTGCTTGAGTCCCAGATGAGTGGACCCCAGTCCTGAACTAGAAGCCACATGTGCCAACAAGGGCCCAACAGCAACTGCCTCGTCTGCCATGACAGTTCTGGGAGATGGTGGAGGATCTGCATCCATATTTTGTCAAGCTGTGGCACAATGATCCTCAGCTGCCTCAGGTCCTGGGTTGCTACACATTTTGCAAGAATTTGCAGCCAGACCTTGTCCAGCTGTGGCACATTGTTTCTCAGCTGACGCCTCGGGTCTTGAGTTACTACTCAACACTGCATACAGATTTTCCCGAGCAATGACATGCGGTTCCTCAACTGATGCTTCGGGTCTTGAATTACTGCTCATCTTGCGTGTCCTTAACTCTGCCATGTCATCCGCGTACGTGACCATGGGTTGGGTTGTCGTTAGGTCTGGCGGCAGGGGTGCGTCACCGCCTTCAGCCATTGCCGGCTGAGAGCCACGGATGGAAGTGTGATGATGGAGGGAGCACGGCGTCGTTAAACTTGCAGGCAGGTGCCCTCCCCTGGGCTGCGGTGGGCATCACCGGCTGGGGTGCAGGTCGACCGATCCTGCAGACTTTGGTGAGGCCGGCGTGAGGACCGGTGAGGCGAGGCTGCAGGAGATGGGTTGGTTTGGGTTTGGAGCGTTTGCTGAGGTGTTGCCGTATGCTCACGTGTCTCGCTTACGTGTGTGGGAGATGCAGGCGGATGGACAGAGGTCGCGGTTGCTGCCTGGCGGACAGACATAGCTTGGCCGACAGTGACATCCGCCCATAACACCATGATGCCCAAGATTTGCAGTTGGGGGGGAGGGGGGATAGCTGTTGATGCCTGCATGCAACACCAACGACGACAGTGGCCAGGCAATCCGGCCATAGCTCAACCTCCGCTGTGACCTTAGCCATGTGTGGCGAGCCAAGTGAGGGGAGGATGATTGATGGTTGGTTGCCCAGTCGCCGAATCATCACCGTCACGACTTCCAACCGAAGCAGATGGAGCGACAGTCTCTGAATCTCCAGCATCCGCAAGGTTTCCTTTGACTTCACCAGCGCACCATCATCCATGGCCACCACTTTATGTTTCCTTCCAGCGGTAGAATGGGAGTTGCGTCTAACAGGGTCCGGTGCTTTTGGTCTGAGCCCGGGATGAGGAGGCAGCAGCTCTGTGTGACGTAACTCCAGAGGAATGGTGGCATCGCGCCCATCACTCCAATGATCACTGTGAGGAGAGCTGCCAAGTCCAGAGGGGTTCCAGAGAGGTCGCCAATCACGCATCCCTGCAGTAAGTCCACGTTCCGCTGGAGCTCTGGTGATCAAGGGATGGTCAAATGGAACAGAGGTTGCCACTGCGGCGGCCGTAGTCGGTGTTGGCTTGCCCGGAGATGGGGAGGCAAGACGAAAGATCGCTTGTTAGTGACCTTCGCCTCCACAGCGGAAGCACCTCATGGGCGCCATGCAGAGCTGCGTGACGTACCCCTCCTGCAGGCACCTGAAGCACGTGGACTTTAGGCGACCTATTGACTTGGCATGTCGAGTGTACATGCTGTGTCAGTTTATTTATTAAAAAAATTGGTGAGAAATAAAAAAAGGTTATTTCTCGCTTTGCATCGCTAAACTATGAGTTAATTTTCCATAAACTATAAAAATATTCACCTTGAACTATTCCAATCTTTCAATTTCACCCCATTGTCACCTTTTTTTGTTAACTTTTATTTCTTTTGTCTAATTATATTTACCTTTCGGGAAAACAATTGAAAATTTCTAAAAAATATAGTTGAGATAAGTAAAATTAAACAATGGATACATAGTTTACCACTGTTTTTTCTTCTTTTTATTTTGTTTTAAATCATAATTTCTGTGTTGCATAGGTACGAGTATGTTTTAAATCATAAATTCTGTGTTTCTCATTCTCCTCCTTTTCCTTAGATTTATTTCTTTCTTCTCCTATGTTTCACCTGGTTATCTTTCTTCTTTTCCTTAGTTTTCTTTCTTCTCTGATGTTACTCCTGTACCTTTTGTCATTTTTTCTCCGGTGTGCCGTGAATGTAGGGCAAACGCTTAGTCTGCTTCACTTTGGTTGTGTTGTTAGCTTTTTTTGTTTTGTATTTTGTCAAAAGGCCCAAACCTGCACACAGAAACATATCACACTGTACCCAAAAGATTTATAAAATTTGAAAAAATAGTATTCTAATGTGAGTCCATGCGTACTGAGTGCATATTGAAAAAATAATCATTTTTTCTCCGGTGTGCCGTGAATGTAGGGCAAACGTTTAGTCTGCTTCGCTTTGGTTGTGTTGTTAGCTTTTTTTGTTTTGTATTTTGTCAAAAGGCCCAAACCTGCACACAGAAACTTATCACACTGTACCCAAAAGATTTATAAAATTTGAAAAAATAGTATTCTAATGTGGGTCCATGCGTACTGAGTGCATATTGTATGGTACACATACTGGGTGTCTACCTGGTATGGGTACTCCTTGCTGTTGGCGTACCCATGCATTGGAGATAAAGGCGTGCGATTAGCAGAGAAAACCCATATAAAGTGTTTTGATGGAGGAATTTTTAGATAATTGTTTTTTGAGAGGCAATCTTGGATATATATATTTTTAAAGTTATAAAATGATACAGTATGTACAATTAGCATATCCCATGTCAGATTACATTTGCCACATCAGTTGGTCACCTGATGTCTTACAATAACATTTGAAAGAGTAAAGTTTGCACAAATTGAGTTGAGGGACAATTTTGTTTCGTCAGACAAAATGATAACTAGGGATTGTTACGAAAAGAGGGAGAGAGATCGCACGAAACACAGAAGAACGAGATTTACGAGGTTCACCCTAAATCGGATTACGTCCTCGGGAAGCGACGGCTCTCTTTGTTATGGAATAATGATGATTACAAGGATAGGTTTCTGTTTGAACCCCTATTTATATAGGCATTTCCTTTTACAGATGATAGGAATTACAGACCGACCGAGATTCTGAATTAATCATCCAAAATAGGACACCTATCTCGTGATAAGAAAATAAATCAATTTCGAATCACATATAGACTCCTGTAGGGGAAATCTGCTGAAGCGCCGGACTACATAAGGGGACCACAAAGGGTTACAACTAGGTTCAGATTCAAGGCATTATCAACAGGGGTAGTGGTGAGACAATCATATTTATTAAAATCTGGAAACATGTGCAAGTGCCTCAGGTAAATTGATTGAGGACAAAATTAGTGTCAATATTTTGGGAAGCAGTAAAGCTGTGAGGAGTTGGTGAAAATTACCTCGTCTCTTTCTCCATGAAGGTATTCAAACACATTAAAAAGGTAATAGCTATAGCAGATGGAAGATAGTCCCCCTTCTCTGAAGTTCCGAGGGAACCAACCCCGTCTCCGGCAACCCCTGCCGGCGGCGCCACCACTGCCGCCTCCAGTAGCCCCTGCCGGCGGCGCCACAAACATCTCCCTCTGGTGCCTTTCTTCTCCTTCTTCCTTTTTTCACTCCCACCTCTGGGTCGCTGCTCCATTCCATCTGGTTGCAGCATGGCATGCCTCGCGTTTGTACTGTGGTTGCCCACGATGGGTGGTCCAGGCGTTCTGCAGGGAGGGCGGATTGGCCGTCTGGCCTGCGGGATGCGGTCTGCTTTCGCTGTCGTGGGCGCGGGCACCTTCAGTGCACCTGTCGTGCGATGCCTCCTCTGTTGTGGTTTGGGTCACCGGCACGCCGCCTGCCCTTCTCGCCCTCTCCAGCAGCAGGGACGAGGGTCCGCCCTGGGTCGGGGGCCCTCAAATTTGGGTAGCAGTGAAATCGCTCCTGTGTTGGCCACCGTCGCTGAACCTTGGGGGCCAGCTGCATCTGCCACATGAGAATTTCTGTCCCATTGTCCAGGAGGCGATTAAGCAGCGGCTTCGAGCCCCCCTTCGTCTCTCCCCATCTCTGCTTTCTGAGCAGAACATCCTCCTCTGGCTGGATGTGCCGGAACTGCGTGATCGACTGCTTGCTCAACCGACAATGGTTGGCGAAGCGAGCGTCTGTTGGTCGGTGTGGTTGCCGGCAATCGGGGGTTCAAAAACTGGCGATGCTGATGAACAACACCTCAGGGTAACACAAATGCAGGGGAACCCCAGTAAGGCTGATCGGCGGTCTTGGTCGGAGATAGTTGTCGGCGGCGGCACGCGACCGCCTGCTCTCTTTAGTTGGGAGCAGCGCCGGAGGCCTCTGGCTGACCATGCTTTTGCTGGAACCAATGAGTCGCCCAACTGATGCCACGCGGCAGCCTCCTGCGGAGCTGTTGAGGTGGCGAGCAATGTCCCACGTCCACCTGTCTGCTGAAAATGATGCTGCGACGGCTCCAGCGGGAGTTGAAGCATCTACGGAAGATAAGTGCGCCTCTGTTAGTCAGACTCAATTTCATTCCCCTCACACGTGTCAAGCTGGAGATGAAGTGGCTGCATTGGCAACTAGCAACATGCTTCTCTCAGTCTCCCATAGGGATACGCTGCCATGCAAAAAGTAACAGCGACAGGGCGCAGGCACAGCAGCAGCACAATCTCGGCGGGGACTCTGCACCACCCCCCATAACCTGCGGTGTGCGAGATGTGGTCGCACAGCTGTCTGCTGCTGATACCCCGTGCGCATGCGATTGTGCTTCTTGGGTCACGTGACATGCTTACTGGCATTGATGACACGCCTACTTCCCTTCCCCCTCCATGACTGTCTCTGCCAGGGCAATGTTACTTCTGTGACCCGACTCTCAAATGCTGGAGAGGCCGAATCTGAGGTGCCTCTGATCCTTCAGAGCGATGAACAGTTGGAAGTGGTTGATGAAGAACATGAACAGGACTCATGTGTTGTGGTTGCATATGGCAGCCCCTGTGTGCACGCTGCGGGTGGAGGTGTGACGCCATGTAACTGGGATGCCGTGGCATAGGCGTGTGGGGTCAGTAGGGAACCAAGTAGGAGGTCCTGCGAGCTGGGTTCACAGGCACCCAGCATGGCCCGGTCTCTCTCTCTGGCGGCTACATGCGTGGTGGATCGGGAGGTGGCAAACCCTGTGGGCTTCAGGCACGTCTGCCGGCATCCTGGCGCTGGACTCGGTGCGCCTTGGCAACATCTGTTGTTTGACCGGCCAGTCCAGCACTTTCTTTTGCACTCCAAGGGCGGTGAGGAGGGTTGGAGGATGGGGGTGGGCAGGGGCCTGAACCTGTGGGACGGCCACGGCATCAGTGCGCAGACCCTGCAAGAAGAACAACTGTGGTTGTGGCATATCGGGTGGATCAACGTTCCAATGTTGGGGAAAATCTGTCTGCGGATCTTGCTCCTAGCCTCATGGATGTCTCGGCAATGTCGGGGACGAGCGTGATAGGACATGTGGCATCGGCTGAGAATCTTTGTGCCACAGATGGGGTGGGTTGGTGACTCTGTGTTGGTCGCTGAATCTGATTCCATTCTGGTGCGCGACCCGGACGTCGTTGCCTTGGTGGCTCAGGCCTGTGGTGTCAGGTGAAAGCGTGTCCGCAATCCAATCGGTCATCAGCCGTGCGCCCCCCAATAGTCGGGGGCAAATCTGGTTCTGAGTTCGTTGCTGGTTCTTTGTTCTCTCCTGTGTGAGCAACATGGGATGGTGGCTGCTGATGCGTGGAGTTGCAAAATCATTTTTTGGTTTGGTGTTGTGTGATGTTGGCATTTGGGATGGCAGTTGTTGGTGCGTGGAGATGTGAAGTCATTTTTTGGTCTGGTGTAGTGTGATGTTGTCATTTTGATTTCTTGGCTTTCTGCTACAGTGGTTTTCTGGTGTATCTATCAAACTTATTGTAATCTTTACTATTATTAATGGAACTCTTGGATGACTACCTTCTTGCTAGTTGTCCTTTCTCGTTTTAAAAAAAAAATAGTTCTTTCTTCTTAGTCAATGCTATATGATTTGTTCTTAGAGCCAAGATAAAGCAAATCATGTGTACATACTCTGGATACAAGGGAGGACAAGAAGCATATGCTTTTTTTTTCAGTGGAAAACCGAGCTAGACCCGTGTTAAGGAGGTGTTTATTTTGTTGTAGACGTGAACTTGGGGTGAGCGGTTCATTGTCTCAGTTAATGAAGTTCTGTGAACGCAACTGTCATTTGTTAAATTCATCAGTTAGATGGTGCTGATCTTTCAGTTGAACAACAACAAACAACAACAACAAAGCCTTATCCCACTAGGTGGGGTCGGCTACATGGATCATACGACGCCATTCCGATATTCGTTGATCCATATTCATGAGATTCGACAGGGTTTTACGCTGGCTGTCGGGGCCTAACACAACCCTCCTCCTTTATCCGGGCTTGGAACCGGCTATAGAACATAGGCGGAGTTTTTATCTAATAATTAAATTATTATCATTAGAGATACCTACTTAAATTATCTAATAATATTTTTATCATTAGAGATGATTTACAAAGAAGATTGCATTGATATTGGTGGTTGAGACATAGGCTCTTAGATGTGGCATTACAAAATGCAAGGAGTTTCGCATAACCAATGATCTTTCGAGTTAGACCTTGTCTCTTTGATTCACATTATGAAGAAGTTAGATGCCCCTAGTGCATTCGGAACATAATGTTGGACGTCTAGCACAATGCTAATGGATTTGTAATTTTTACTTCTTGGCATGTTGATAAAAAGCACAATCATGCCATGAACCACTTGCAAAATTAGGGTGTTTCTTTGCTTCAATTTTTTTGTGGAACGGAGAACTCCTCAAATTTTGTACCAAGGCCTTCATGGACACTTTTATTAATTTAAATGTTTCTTCATATATATATATTATATATATTATTATATATATAGTATATTGAGAAGGAAAAGGATGACCACCAGTTAGGTTGTCATCCATGTATAATATATATATAGAATTTATGTAAGGTACAAATTTGAAATGATACATGACATAATAAACTGGAAATCAAAGATGGCTCTATATTCATGCAATTGTCTTGATATTGAGGTTTGAAAATGGTGGTGGAACAATGACAATGAAAACAATAAATACATTGATGGATAACTCAAAATATAAAGAAAATATTTGATAGTGATAAACTTTGATGAACTAAAGTATAGATGATCGTTATAATTGAAATAAATAAAGAGGTTGAATATGATGAGCAAAATTATCTTTTATGGGTTGCATATGAAAATCATTAAAGTAGAGATACAACTAAAGGCTATGACTCATCCTACAATTGCAAGGTAACTAAGTAAAGCATCATATGCATAACAATTGTTTGTTTGATATCTTCATTAAGCAATATATATACATTTGCTCCAAAAAACTAAGATACAAGAAAGTTGATGAAGATACCAAACTTTATTTGGTTGGTCGTCAGTGTCACACAATGGAGGTTGATCTCTATAATCACGAGTTTCATAACATGAGTTATTCAAAGGCTTCTGCCATATAGCTATATAACCCTCTTTTTGCACAAATTGCCAACAAATGCTTCTTGTAAGATTCTCCATCACTTTCCAAGCCTCTTTCAGTTGAACAAGGTGTTTAATTGCTTCTTTGATCTTTGGTTGGAAAAATATATTTTCTTGCGGGGGCAAAAGGATGATCATGAAAAGCTAGTCATTTATGTGTGTATATATAACATCACAAAGGTGTACATGAACAATAGAAAGAAAAAACTTAAGAGTGGATGACAAATTGAGAGATCCTTGTCACATGGTTGGATCTCTGAAGCTGAAGTCAGTTTTTTGCCTATTAATGAATTTGTTCGCTGCTTGATTTATTGTTTTACAAGTTATGGGTTTTTCCCCCTAAAGTCAAGTAATTTTGTTTCTTTAGGAATTCACGATGAAAATGGTCACGTTTATCATCCCAAAATTGTTCGGATTGGGCTTAAGCCACATCATTCAGTACAAGCAGTATCCATGGACTACATGGTTTGTCACACAGTTCAGATTTTCTTTCTTTTTTTGGAAGAAGCATAGTTCAGATTTTCTGTTGCATGAAAGAATTTCAATTGTTAAGCGATTCATGGCATTTCATTTTCTCAGGTAAAGCAGAAGCTTGCCAGTGTGGACCGCACATCTAGTGCTGCAAAGTCTGGTTCTGGAGGATCCGGTGATCGGGATCGCATTCGTTCCTCAATACTTGATGAAGCAGCTATTGTATGTCTTCTCTGTTGAAGGAATGACAGGGAGCTGGTTTATTCTTTTTCTAAGGGAACATGATTCATTCTTTCTTCTTCTCATTGTCAAACTTGCAGGTATTCTCTACCCTTAGTTTCAGCGGATCATCTAATTTTAGTAAAATGAACCGTTCATTTGATGTCGTCATAATTGATGAAGCTGCACAAGCTGTAAGTAATCTTTTTTCACCTTTAGTTCTGTTCTATGTCTCGCCCTTTGTTATAGTTTTGGCATTTGTTGAGATTAGATTAATATCCTAAGAGCCAAGATATTGAAGTCATTTCACAAGTTGAAAGCAAGAGAAGACAAAAAAATAATAACAGAAAATTAAAAGTTCAAACTTACTGAAACCCCTAATACTCCTAACTAATCTTCTATCCTATATCAGAACTTGTTATTCTATGAAATAAGGACTTGTTGATAATTTCCTGTATGACCACATGCTAGGTAATAAATGACTGCCTATTCATATTAGCTTGAATTGATTGAGATTGAGTTGGTGGCTCTCATTATGCCAAGATAGATAAACATTCAGTTCTGACAAATAACTAATAATTTACAGTTGACAGAAAACTAATAAAGAGCAATCTCTAGCCTGACCCCAGTAGTTGCAAGTGATGCAAATCATTTGAGAAGTGCATTACAATTGAAACAGAAAATGGTGTACTATTTGTCATGTAGATCATTTTTCCTTCTACCACAAAGCTGATGTTTTGGATTGATGTATGATTTTTTTTTTGAACTATTGATGCATGAATTTATTTAAAATGAGAAGGGAAGTTTGGACATAGTATTAGATGAACTGGGATAGAAGATTATAAAAATAACAGAGATCCAGACACCTTTAGGTCTTAAACCCTTGATATCTAAAATGAGAATCAAGGTCCTGACCACTCAAGCTGGAGGTGTTTGGTTGAATTCCTTGCCATTTAATTTTTTCTTCTTTATTTTCCAGGGATTTAATTCCCTCTTTTTGCATGCTCCCAGTATGATGTGCTTTTTTCACTGTAGCTTATACTGACATATGATAAATACTCTTTCTTCAGGTAGAGCCAGCAACACTGATTCCTCTTGCACATGGATGCAGACAAGTTTTTCTTGTATTCTTCTCTATATATATCTATGATTCATGTTATTTAAATTCTTGCTCTTATAATGTTGTGTGTTCACATTTCACTTCTCAAACATATCTGATGGCCTCAGTTTGTGGACCTGAATAAATACAAACACATAATTATAGTGTTAAGACACAATCATGCAATCATTACATGTATGGAGAACCATAACAGATCAAGTCTACAAGGAAATGCTTTAGGAATATTGCTATTATTATCATCCTAGACATTCTCAACAATTACAACACTGTGCTGGTACAATTCTGATATTTTTTTTTTTGAGAGGAGAAAGGATGATCACCAGTTTGGTTTTCATCCATGTATATATATATCACCAAAAAGAAACATCATGTACAAGCGGGAAGCTCTCCGGTGGAGAGCTGCAAGAGCCAAAAAGTGCTAACCGAAACCCTACTCTCGAAGAAGATAAAACATGTGGTATACAATGTTGTCCACATGACATCTCTCCCTACAAAAAATGACCCAGATGCACTGAAGCCAAATATCCCAAGCACCGGCAAGAAAAGTCGCCACAGGAAGTCTCCAGTTCAACCTCTGCGGACCCAGTGCCCTCATGCTCTGCCAGAAGTCCGCCACCGTCAATAGAACACCACCCGTGATGGACGCCCGGGACCATACCTCCTGAGCCACACGGCAACTGAAGAACAGGTGCGTGACATCCTCCGCCGCCTCCTCACACATAACGCAGGAGGTATCCGCGTGCGTCGCCCACCTCGCTCTATATACTCTGGTAAGGATCCGCTCCCGTCGTAGAAGCCAAGAAAAGATCTTGACTTTAAGTGGCACACGGAAACGTCAGATGCGTCTACATTCAGCTTTGAAGTCCTCTGAGTCGGTGGAGGCCGGCAGGAAACGAAGATAGAGACTACGTGTCGAGAAGGCACCTGATACCCAGCCATCAGATCGGGTTGAGTGAGGATGGAAGGGAGCAATCCTCTGGTAAAGAGCTAGTAACTTAGAAAGTTGCTGATCCGAGAGTGGAGACCTGAAGAGGGGGGTCCAGGAGCCAATCTCGGGCTCACCCCTCTGAGACCGCATCAGGGTGTGCCGACAGGGCTAGTAGCCGGGGGAAAGAATCTGCGAGTGGCCCGCCAGGGACCAGTCGTGCCGCCAAAATGAGAAAGCCTCTCCAGAACCAAGTGATGGAGTCATGAATGGCCGCACACGCTGAAAGATGGCTGCCACCCCCCTCCAAAAAGAAGAGCCTCGGGGTACAGTAGGCCTAGAATTTCATGAGAGATCCTGGCCGTAGCAAGAGAAGAACACCCCCCTCGATAGGCTGTCATCAGGTCCCATAATCCGGCCCACCCATCGGGCAAGGAGTGTCCAGTTGGTGCAGCGGAGATCCCGAACACCCAATCCACCCTGCGAAGTAGGTCTACATATGTTGCTCCAAGCCACAAGATGGGCCCAACGGGTGGGACTGCTCCCTTGCCAGAAAAATCTGCACCTCAAAGAGTCAATCTGTGATAATACTTGTGCAGGCATCTGGAGTACCGACATGAAATAGATAGGCAGCGATGAGAGTACTGATCGAAGAAGAATAAGATGACCGCTGCAAGATAAGAGGCGGGAGCTCCAGCCCTGAAGTCGGTGCTCCAGTCACTCAATAGCCGGGGTCCACCTCCGAGAGCCGATATGACGATCCGATAGAGGGAGCCCCAAGTATGTGATAGATAGGGCCTCAACCAGTGTGCGCAACTCCGCCGCGCACAACATAGCGTCCACCGTCACCATGCCAAAAGGGACCAAAAGGGATGAAGGATGATTTGGTAGTTATTTGCTTTCAGTTCATCCAAGAGTTTCAAAACCACTCCTCCGAAAACAGTCATGACTGTTTTCTTCTATACATTCTGTCATTCTAATACGCAGTGTGTTTTGATATGGAAACGCCAATATGGCTTCTATAGTAGTTTTGTCAACGAAGAATCAACAAACTGTGGGCCAATGAAACTTTAAACATCAGTGTATCCATCACCTTCTATCAACTTTTACTTAATGCTTTTAGACACCCAGGAGAACTGGACCAAATACTTATCTTGGCCACTATACTTTTCAGGCTACTTAATCTTTTGTAGAATGTCAAAATTAACCCATATAGGAACTTGTCATTAGGACCATGTACTATTTCACTGCTAAAAACTTTTGATTATAGTTGGAAAATGATTTTATATTATATTATAATATATATATATATATATATATATATATATATATATATAGAGAGAGAGAGAGAGAGAGAGAGAGAGAGAGTTTTCTTCATTTTCTTATTTCCAGATTGTTGTCTTCCATCTTCTTTCTCTGTTGTTGCCTTTGTAAAATTATTATTTTATAGATGAGATCATATGATCATATATTACTTCTTGCCTAAGTACAAAGAGATTTATCTTGTCATTTTCCCTTTGCATGCATACAAGGACATATTTTCTCTTGACAAATCCTGTTTGAGTTGTCTTGAACATTTCTTGCTTTGTTCAACATACATAAAAATAAATAACTCATGTTTATGCTATAGTGATTGAAGTTAAATGATTTAAATTTAGGTTGGAGATCCTGTTCAGTTGCCAGCTACTGTGATTTCTACTACTGCTGAGAGATTTGGGTAATTATTTGTCTTTGACCCTCGGTTACTGTTATTATGTGCTTGTTATTTAATAGACCTAAGTAAATGCGTACCTAGGCGAGAACCAAAGTCTATTAACTTGACATGTCGGGGGTGGGGGTTGGAAAAGTAAACAATTTTACTCTTGTGGGTTTCTGTGCAAATTTTTTTTGAGAGTTTCCATGCAAATTCGAGAATATAAAATTATGATGTTAGGGCGGCTCTTGATACGAATTGATGTAGAACAAGTAGATCATCATCACAAAGTTGATGATTCAGAAGACCGCAAAAGCTTAACAAACTCATTATTCACCTGGAAGAATGTGAATCCATGCATGGAAAATATTCAGATGAATATGATAACCTGGAATGGAACAATTCATAATGAAGAAGCTTTGGCTTATTTGTATATTTGTACAATGGAATCCTAAATAATCTAGAAAATTGAAAATTAATAACAGAAACATAACAAGCAAGTTCCCTGAAAAGACTGACAATTCAAATTAACCAAAGCTTTATTTTTTATACTATTATGTCTACCGACATAATTTGACCAGAAGCTACCAGCACCTGGACGTACCTAGCATGCCTAATTAAATATCAAGTTTGTGGCAATTTTGAGTTGCAATTTGGCAATCATTCCTGTGTTTTGTTTGGTAGATACGGTACAAGTTTGTTCAAGAGATTTCAGGATGCTGGATTTCCTGTTCAAATGCTTAAAACTCAATATCGAATGCATCCAGAGGTCAGACCATCATATTGTTTTTCACATGCTGTTTTGCTTAAATTTTGTAATCTGTTTTTTATGCCTCCATATTGATACAGATTAGTATATTCCCTTCAAATGAATTTTATGGAGGCTCTTTAGAAGATGGAGAGGTAGTCAAGAAAGTACGTCCATGGCATGCCCACCGGTGCTTTGGACCATTCTATTTCTTTGATATAGATGATGGAGCTGAAGTTCAATCAGCACATGGTTCGTGGGTAAATGAAATGGAGATTGAGTTCATAGTCCTGATGTATCACAAGTTGGCGAGCTTTTATCCTGAACTGAAAGCCAGCCCACAAGTAGCAGTAATCTCCCCATATAGCTATCAAGTGAAGCTTTTACGTGAAAATTTCCGTGCTACTTTTGGCGAACAATCCGATCAAATAGTAGATATAAATACTGTTGATGGTTTCCAGGTGACACATCATATTTTGAATATTTTTTGTATGAGAACCTTCATCTTTTCTTTTGCAATATCTGATACTATTTCCTTGTTAGGGTCGAGAAAAAGAAATTGCCATATTTTCTTGCGTTCGAGCAAATACTGATAAAGGAATTGGTTTTGTTGCTGATTTCCGGAGAATGAATGTTGGGATCACTAGAGCAAGATCCTCTGTACTGGTAAGTTTTATTATTCAAGAGATGCCCTTCGCTTGTGGTTTCTTCTTTCTTTCGTATTATTTACCGAAAAGAAGTTGGTAATTCTGTCATATGCCTTTAGGTAGTCGGGTCTGCGTCGACTTTGATGCAGGATACTCATTGGGGTAACCTCATACAAAGTGCAAAAGATAGAAACTGCTACTCCAAGGTCTGCTTCTCCAGTTGCTACTTGGATCTCTGTGGCAATCAAGACCATGTCTCTCTAAATTTCTTTTGATGCAGGTGACGAAGCCGTACGCTGACTTTTTCAAGGAAACTAACTTGCAAGCCCTGGCAGTTGACCTTGCGCAACAAAAGAGGGAATTCAAGAAAGCACAAGCTATAAATGCTATGCATGAGGAGATGCTGAAGATGGAAAATGTGGATGTTGGCGAGGATGATGCCGCCGCTGACGGCATGGACGTTGATGAGGGTGGGGGTGGTGGTGACGATGATTAAGTCAGGGCATGGAGCGATTGCGCGGGAAGTATCACTGAGTTCAAGCAATTGTAAATGGTGCTTACCTTTTTGTTTTGGTTATTTATCTTTTAGGACAATTAAACAAGGGCTGCAAATGAACATTTTCATGGTTCGTTTGTGCCCAGAATTATGAGCCGAACTAGAACGTTAGTTGTGACCTGCATTATTTGTAGGGAATTTGGTCTTTTTTACTTATTATATTATGTTTTTGTTTCATTGTCATAAATTTGCAATTTTAGTAATTTTTTTACATTTATAGTGTAAGTGAGAGAGCGTACAAAACACAAAAGAACACACGAGATTTATTATGTTCATTTTAAATCGGGTTATATTTTCGGACGATAATGATTTTTTTTGTTATGAAATAATGATAATTATAAGAATACAAAATAATTTAGTCATTGAAGTTTATGTAGGGAATTTTAATATAAAAGAAGAACAAAAATCTAACAGCTAGACTTCTTTAAGGGATGGGTGACTTTGGTTTGTTGTTTGAACAGCTAGACTTCTTTTAAGGGATGAGTGACTTTGTCGTCATTATACAAGGATCAATTAGAATTACAACCAGATTTACATCCAACAGATTATTAACATATATTTTTAGAAATTTAATTACCCAAGCTTGCAAGAATTAACTTTACAGGATATTGATTTGAAATACTCTAAGAAACATGTTCAGAATAATAAAATAATTCCTACAAACTTAATTTGTTATTTTCCAATAGTATTTTACATAAAATAAATCCAAAAGAATTAAAAACAAGCCTTCGATTATACGGACATGGTCGACCTTTTCAACTATAATTACTAACGATTATACGGCATTTTGTATAGTCTACGTAAGTTTTTAATGAACTCATAGATTGGCATTGTCCTAAAAACACTAGATAAGTGCTGATTAAATTTTGTGAAGGGCACAAGTTTCAACAATCGTTATCAATTTAGTTAGAACTTAAGTTTTTTTTTATGTATTTCTGATCGATATGATGGTTCCAAGATTCCACTACCAGTTAGAACTTATGTTTTTATTCTCTTTGAAATATTAGACTAATAATTAGAATATTATATTAATCAGTATTAGATAATGATAAATCTAAAGAAAAAAATAGTGGCTTCTGCGGCTGTCATATCCAACAACTAAACTGACTTAAATTCCACGATAGATATAAGAGAGGCATCCCGTTGACGTTTTCATGCTTCACGCGTTGCATGGGATCCCATAAATACGTTTTATTTAATTTGTCACTACAAGAAAATTAATATTTTGGGACGAATGATTTTGGACTATATATCGTTAAATATTTCTTAATCTTAGAAGGATTTTGCGATAAAAAAATAAAATTGTTATCAAATAATTCTGTCGGAAGGATTTTTCGAACGGTGCTTCTGACGGATGGCGACGGCGTTTGGATGAAGAATATTTTGTAGGGAATAAAAAAATTTATTCAAAAAAAATATAACTTTTTTGTTATATTCTTATTCTTTCCTATGTTTGATTTAAAAGAAATAAGTTTTAAATATAATATTTTATGATTAAAATATTTTATTATAAATACTTGACATTTATTATTATAATAATATATGGTTAAATTATAAAAAGTAAAAAATGATTAAAAGGTGAAAACAACGAGAATATCATTATTCTTCCATTTTGATGGAATATAATTTTCGATGGAATATTTGATTTATGAGATAACATGGTGGTATTTGAATTTTCAAAATGATTTCGAGAAAAATAAAAGTTTGATTAACTTATTCTTATTATCCATACTGTTTAATTATATTCTCAAAATAATTGAATATTTATTTCTCAACCAAACGCCCGGTGATTTCCGAGATTTGAATTTATTTTGGTGTGTCTTATCGTTTCTTTAATTTGGTCATATGCTTATTTGCAAACATACGTATACTAATCAATGTAAACTATGTATGATTCTATCTTTTTGTTATATGGAATGACTTCCGTGATGCGCACATGTAACGCCTTGAATTTCATAATCTTGATGTTTTAAACTAAATTACGTATAGTTCTGATAATCGTATTACACATTTCTTATCTTTTATATACATACAAGTATTTTTTTCGATACATAAGAAGGTCTATAGATTTAATGTAAAGAAATTAAATATTAAAAATAAAAAAGTACATATGCTTAGTTGGTGAGATTGACTGTCTATACAAACAAGTATTTGATTATAAGATAAAGAGACGTGAGAGAAGCTTAGTGTTCAGTAGCAAGCTTTAGAAATAGATCATGACCATAATTTTCTCCTTTTTAGCCGAGGTCTACGAAGTATGGACACCGAAACGAAAATGGCTGCATATGTCTCGTCTTAATATTTCTGTGGTGCAAGTTTAATTGATATATTCTTTCTCATGATTTTTTTTTGGGGGCTGAAAAGATGCTTCATGTAATATTGCCATTACTTTTCTTCTAATCCTTAGCAATCAAAAGTTTATGGATATATTCTGAATCTAGTTGGGATTTATTTTTTGATGATCTGATTTGTAACCTTTTTTTTTTATCGAACTCGAACTTCTTTACGTCACTTTTGTTTCTAATTAATTTTAATTCCTTATAGTCAATTAGGTCAATGAGATAAATTTATTTCTCATTATTGTTATATGGGACACTAACTCAATTTGATAAAGACACACTTAAATTTATTCTTAAAAAAGTAATATAATTTGGAAAAAAAGTAAAGTGGAAATATATTTACTATTGTATTAGTAAAATAAATAGATATAAAATTATATATCTAGTAAACATAAACGTTATTACTCTTTTATCCATTTTTCTTTATATAATTATCATTATTCTGAAAATTTGGAAAAAGATATATGTAAGGCAAACACAATAGATTTCGTTGAGTATCCAACTCTGGATCTTGTCCTTTGGCAGTTGGCGGCCGTTTTATTGCATTAAATCATCATAATATAATAACAACGCGCGCGCCTCCAAAAATCCAAATCAATAGATATGTTGTGCAATTCGCGGATCAATCGGAGTTATCAGAGGACGACGCCGGCGTCGGAGCGTATCCGATCCCGTGCCTCTTGTTGGGGAAGACCATGAAGACGGCGCTGGCCAAGAAGCCGACCACCGTCGGCAGCACCGTGAGCAGCGTCTTCTGCTGCGAAGCGAACGGCGCGTAGAAGCACGACGCGGTGTTGCTGTCCGACAGCGCGATCACCGCGAAGACCAACAGCGACAGGGCCGCGTGGACGAAGTCCCCGACCCTCAGCCTGTACTTGGACAGGTCCGTGGGCGACGACGAGTCCGGGCCGGAGAAGAGCCACATCCCCTTGGCCGTCGCGACGCCGTAGTAGACCTTGCCGTCGGAGTCCAGGTAGCTGTCCGTGAAGGAGGAGAAGCAGCAGGAGAAGCCGCAGGCGGCGATCAGGACGCCGGTGAGGACCTCGTTGAAGACGGCGCAGTTGCCGGAGTTGGTCAGCAGGGGGCTCAGGAACTGGAACGTGAAGACGGTGCCACTGGGCAGGAGCTTAATGAGGTCCGCCACCCCTTTGAAGGCCCTTTCTCCGGCAGACACCGTAGTCTTCCTTGAGGAGGAGCTGGAAGACGGGTTGAGCTTCTTCTCCTTCGCCATGGTTTCTACTTCAGGTTATGTGTTCTTGTTCTTGGTTTGTTTTCTCCAATGGGGCTTCTCCGGGCAGATCTATTTATAGATACGGAGAGAGAGAGAGAGAGAGAGAGAGAGAGAGAGAGAGAGAGAGAGAGAGAGAGAGAGAGAGAGGTTTGCTTGCAAGTATGTAGGTACGTGAGCCGAAACCAGTGCGGCAATTGCTTAGAGAATTGGATATATATATATATATATATATATATAAAGATATTATTAGGTATAATTCAGGTGATGTCATCGACCTGTGTTTGCATTTGCTTCACGGTGAATGCAGGGACATGCATTTAGATTTCGTACTGTTTCAGTGCAGGCAAGAAGACGTAGGCACGTTTTGTGCCCTCTTTTACAGGGTGGATTGCTAAATATGTTTGGCTGGAGAACGAGGGCGGAGCGAGATGGGTTCCCATGGGTGCACGTGTACTCACTGAAATGTCCAATAAGTAATATCTATGTTTAGCGCAGTGGATGCAGCGCTAGTTTATTCTCTTGAGCGACGCAGGTTCGATTCTAGTCGGGGCAACATTTTTCAAATATTTTTACTATTAGTCCGCAGGTTCGTTGTTCATAGCCACATTTTGTCATTTGTCCTTTCATATGGTTATAAATTTTAAAATATATTTCTTTCTTATTGTTAACTTCTTTTTATCCTGATTAATTTAGAAATGTAACAAGTATCCTGATTAATTTCTAACTTTAACATTTATCATTTTTTATTATTAACACTATAAAGTAACATTTTATTTACTTCCTTTTTATTAGTGCATGTTTAAATATAATAGTTGCAAAATCGTATAGGTCCATTTCATTCTTATCCTGATTAATTTCTAATTTTAACATTTATCATTTTTTATCATTAACACTATAAAGTAACATTTTATTTACTGCCTTTTTATTAGTGCATGTTTAAATATAATAGTTGCAAAGTCGTATAGTACCAATGTCCATTTCATTTTTTTAGATCATACCATGTAGTATGTTTATTTATTTTATTTCTTATGTTAATATGTGGTAAAATTTAATGATAGCCTTTAATATCATCATTTTTTCTTCTTGTGTCAAATATTAATATATATATATTATAATAATTTCTTAACTTTTCTCTTATACATATATTATAATAATTTCTTACTTTTCTCTAACCTAATTATGAAAAAATCTCATATAAAAGAGTACAAATAATGTAAAAATACATAATTATAAAGACAATATTACTGATGTTTAAAATTATATCAATTTTTTATACAAAAATAAATTTTATTTATCATGTTTAATTTATTTTTTATATCATTTAATTATATTTTATAATGTGCACCCGTTGATAAAAGTTTCAGGCTCCGCCACTGCTGGAGAAATTATGAGATGAGAAGTGAGAGAATGTGGAGGAGGAGGCACAAGACAAGAGATCAAAGGAGACAGAGAAGGATTAAAGAGGAAAGAGATAATGAGATTAGATAAGAATTAGGAAAGAAAGTGGAGACATTAAAGAAAACGAGAAAGTGGTGATATTAAGGGAAGAGTTTATAAGAAACATAAATTGAGATATTAAAAGATAGAAAGATAGGGGAATAGATAAGAGACAAGATAATAATAATGATAATAGTGGGGGGAAAGAGAGAGAGATAGATAGAAATAAAAAAAATAGAGGAGTTAGAGACAACAAGAATATAACAAAATTTAGATTCTTCTTTTTTTTAACAAAAAATTATAATAATTATAAACTTATGATGCAGTTGATTGAATCTCATTACTATGGTCTATGATTATTAAAAATATTAATAAATTAAGGAAAATTCAATATTAATAATTAGATTGTAAGAAGCGTTACAAGGATAAAAACTAATTAACCAAGCACACGTACAAGGTGTATTTTCCTTGTGTGAATTATTCTTTACTGGCTCGAGACTTATCCATTTCATTTCCGGCATAAAAACTTACAACATGTGAAAAATGATTTGACGTTATTATTACATATATAGATGTATGGGATTGATGGTGGATCATCTCTTCCATAAGGACTCTTCTCATATTATGGCAGGGTGGCAGGGTTCCAGCAAGAATACTTTTTTTTTTTTGGAGAGAATCTCACGTTCGTCTTTCTCTTTCTCTGTCCAAAACTTCAAGCCTTACCTTCTCCTCACACCCTGCATGGACATTTTTCAAACTGGCCTCTCCAAAATTATAGTGATGATTCGCATCTACTCCTGTATACGAATTTACCGTAGTGCATCCTAAATTATGTTGTAATTTTTATTTTACTTCATTAACTTACTCGTTATTTTTTTAATTTTTTAATTTATGAAATAACTAAATTGCCCTTATGCAATTTGAAATAAATATCAACTTTTTTCTTCATAAAAAATAATTTAGTCATTTAATAAATAAAAAAATAAAAAATAATAGAAAAATTAATAAAATATGACTGAAGGATTCAAGTGAAACTCGCGACATAATTTAGAGAGTGTTAGGATAAATTTATATAATAGGATCAGACTATAAAAAATCGTTATACTTCGGGAAAGATTTAAAAAATTAATTTTTTTTTTGCGTGAATAGTACGTTCGGCTTTTTCTTTCTCTTTCCAAAACTTCAACCCTTCGATGATGTTGTTAACATTATAAAATTAAAAATATTGTAATTCTTTCTTAATGACTTAAGTTTTTTTTTTAAAAAATGATAACACATGTCACGAATTCAAATCTCGTGTTCATTGTATTCCTTAAACAGTAACCCAACAAAAGAATGGACATGGGTCACTTAATTTTTTAGTTTAGCCATAATCATGCACCTCCTCGATTTTCTTTTAAAAAAATTTACCTTTTCTCCTTTTTCCTCTCTTTTCCTTTTAATTTTCAATTGGGAAAATATGTGGTTGCTACAAAAGACCTATGTTTTAATTCCGAATTGGAGTGGAGTGGTAAACGACTCCTCTCGCTTAAGCAAGATTCTGAATTAAATTTTTTATGAATACAAAAAAAATTTGTTAGAAACTTCACTTGACATATTAAGTATGCGATCTTATCGAATTAATAGGACTCGATAATAGATCGATCTTTCAACTTAGGATCACACGTCATACGAGTTAAATAGTCGATGTCGCTTCTCCGACTGGCTCCAGGAAAAAAAAAACGATCTAGCATATGAGATATGTTAATCAAGGTATGATATCAATTGGTACATCCTAAAAAATAATAACCATAAGTTTAGTTGATCAATTGAATCCACAACCTAATTGCAAATCCGCCCACCTTTCTTTCTCAAATGACTCTACGTATGCTAAGTTTACACGTATATCTACATCACATTTTATGTGATGATGTAATGCTTGGCATGTGGTATTTTATTCTACTCGTCCGGGTATCATTAATGCTTTGCCAACTTATGGGAGTCTGTACGTATGCAGTTAGATGGTTGTTGCATCAACTTTATACACATGATACATCCATCACTTGTTGAAGTCATCGATCGATGTCGATCGACCACATTTTTTGTGAAATTTTTTAGAAGCACAAAAGTCGAAAAGTTGGGCATGCAAAGCGAATGGCCAAATGCGGTTGATGCTGAGAAGCATGGAAAATATGATGCAACTTCAGAAGACAATGTTCTTGTTTCTGTGTATTTAACTTCATCATATATATAATTCTTCTTCCTATTCTTGTAAAAGTAATAATAATAATATAATAATAATTCCCATCGTTCCAATTTTGTCAAGCGTTTGAAGCCCTAGTACCTCATTGATGGGGATTAACTTTTATTTTTTATTTTTGCAATCAATGGCAGCACACGAAGAACATGGTGAATAATCTTCCACTTTTATTATCTCCATCCATGGACAAGGAAGGGAAAACTACTGCAACATCATTCATGATGGCATTACAACCAACACTGGGATGAGTTCATAGCACAACTTATTCGAGAGACAATTCAGAGGACAACCAGTCATGGCGCGAAAAACGTCGCATTTATATACATTCTGATTTCCAGGTTTCTCCAGAACTAAAAGTTGGGTCTCATGCCTCTCATGCAGATGCTGCGGCAGCTTCTCTCTCTCTCTTCCCCCCTCCTCATGCCACAACTTGGGCTGCAGCAAGTCTTGCGATTGGCACCCTGCAAATTGAGCAGCTACATATGTTAATACCAGTTCATTTTAACATGGGTAAACAAAACGCATCTGATCATTTCATGGATGTCACAATGAGCAAGCCAATTTTCCCCACGGTAAAAGGCAGCGAGCAAACAAGAAAAAGAACACTCCACAAACTGAAAAATACTAATTAGTTGTGCAACTAAAGAAGTTCATGTCTTCTTTTTTTTTTCCCGGATAGAAGAGAGCATGATGGGGGTAGAACCTGAACGGGGAACACGAGACGTAGTCCAGTCCAGCCTCGGCAAAGAACGCAACAGAAGAGGGCTCTCCACCATGTTCTCCACATATGCCCACCTGTTCGAAATACATAAGTTAACATCATTCAGATCATGCACAAATATAAGTACCAACCACAATGATCTTACCTTCAGATCAGGTCTAGCCCTGCGGCCCCTTTCTACAGCAATCTTAATCAGCTGACCCACACCCTTCTGGTCAAGAACCTACCATCCAAATGAAGAACTTCAGAGATATTGATATTATTTCACTTGTCATACGATAAATATTCTAAGTCATACATTTGGCCATAAAAAAAGGGAAAAAAATAAGTAAACTGCAATCCATTGTATCATGCCACCATACCTCAAATGGGTCACTTTGGAGAATGCCCTTGGATAAGTACACTGGCAAGAACTTGCCAACATCGTCCCTACTGTAACCAAATGACATCTGTGTGAGATCATTTGTCCCAAAGGAGAAGAATTCTGCCTGTTCTGCAATCTGCAAAAGAACAATAATCAAGATAAGGTCCCATAATTTTGTTGGTCATATGAGACTAGACATGCAAGAGTCTAAAGATCCTGAAAATGTTTAAAGCTATGTTCATGTTTAGTTGTTTACCTCATCTGCAATGAGAGCGGCCCTAGGAACTTCAATCATTGTCCCAACCTTATAGCTTATTGAGGTACCCATCTCAGAGAAGACTTTCTGGGCAATGTTCCTTATCAGACCCACTTGGTGCTCCAATTCCTTGCATGAAAGTACAGGGTCAGAAAGGTAAAAACATAGACTTCTCCATGGTTGGGGGATAGAGAAAGATGCTATACCTGAGGTGTTCCAATTAGAGGTACCATTATCTCTGGAAGAACAGTGACACCCTGATTACTCATGGAGATTGCAGCTTCAAAGATGGCACGTGCTTGCATTTCAGTCAATTCTGGGTAAGAGATACCGAGCCTAAGACAGAGAGTATATTCATTAGCATCTCACACAACAGCTAAACCTCTTTTACACATAATAAAGTTCTGATTAGGGGATTATCAGACGACAACGAGTACGAAAGAAACAGAAATGAGGTAGCAACGAGATTATATTTATCCAACGTGTTGTATGTGTTTGCACAACAAGTTTTTCTTCTTTCCATAAAACATTAAATCTAACCTGCATCCACGGAAACCAAGCATGGGATTCACTTCGGAAAGCTTCTCTACCCTCGTGAAGATTTCTTCCTGACTTGAGCCAGTATCTGAAGCAAGTTGACTAACAATATCCTCTATATTACCCTCTGGCAGGAACTCATGAAGTGGAGGATCCAATAGACGGATGGTGACTGGAAGTCCTGAAAGCCGAGAGATTTTCATAAGTTATATCACATGGAAGGTGAGCAGATCTATATTTAGACATTTATGAACATATGCATGTGCAAGGGATTAAATGATAGCAGATGAAGAACTATGTATCAAATCTGGATCATCAATCTGTGCAACAAGCTGACTACAAATTTCTAGAGATTTAGGGAATCAAAATTATACCATCCATAGCACGGAAAATTCCTTCAAAATCCGATCTCTGATAAGGCAATAAAAGGTTTAATGCCCGTTGCCTTTGTTCAATAGTTGCTGCCATGATCATCTGTCTAACAGCTTTAATCCTTTCATCTGATGCAAAGAACTGACAAACCCAAGACAGATAAGAGTTACAAGATATCTTCACAAATTCAGCAAGCTCCATAGTCAAATAACAGTATATGTTCTACTATCTCTTAGATTCATCCTGGTGTATACCTATCTACAGAACAAAAGCAAATAATTCAGAAAGTGCATAAAATGCATATGAATAGCACCAGAACTATCCGAATTTCTATGCATTCTAGGTGTAAACTTTACACAAAATTTGAGATCATATCCCAAAGTTATTCGAGTGAGAAGATAGAGATGAGTTATGGTACTAAACTAACCATGTGCTCTGTTCTACACAGCCCAATCCCTTGTGCACCATTGTTTCTTGCAGTTAGCGCATCATTGGGTGTATCAGCATTCGCCATGACCTGTTAAGATTAAGGCAAGGAGCTCTCATTCAAATATGTCTCTCTCAAAAACAGTTTAATCCAATATGGCAAAGGCATGGAATATAAATCAGCTTATCAATATAGACCATGCCATTCTACTTGAACTAGGAAATTCGACGGTAAGAAATTATGTTTGAAGAAAGCTTAGTAGGCAAAGAGAAACATGAATATGCATAAGAAAGTCCATTATATAAAATCGCAAAGAGAACATGAATATGCATAAGAAAGTCCATTATATAAAATCATAAGTAACAATGTTATCCTTATATTATCTAATACTTTTTTCTTAATTTCTTTTGAGACAAATATCTCATGGAGATTATTGGATTAGCACGGACCTTAAGTTGCCTTATTTCATCAACCCAGGACATGAAATTTCCTAAGTCACCACTAAGGGCTGGTGGAGCGAGTGGTTGCTTTCCCATAACTACTTCTCCAGTTGATCCATTCAGTGATATCCATTCACCTTCATGTATCTTCTTGTCTCCGACAATAACAACCTAAAAAACAAGAGTACAAAGTCAAACTTGTTTTTATTGAGACATATAGTTCTGATTTTTCAATCGCATATACGATCTCTCAAGGGCAAAGGTGTAGTATGTTCAGTCGTCACTTCTGATGAACTACAAAGATGATGTGAAACCTATGCGCACGATGATACGGCACAAGGTCCATAATCCATCACTCTAAAAGTTCCAGCATGTGAGATATATTTTTGAAATATGTTTATCATCTTCATCAGCTATGTATTAGCACATATTCACCACATGAAATTCTGAGACAGTCAATCACCTTTTCTGTGTCATTCACACGTATATCTGAACACCCAGCAACACAACATTTTCCCCACCCACGAGCTACAACAGCTGCATGAGAGGTCATGCCACCTCTTGCTGTGAGAATTCCTTGAGCTGCATGCATGCCACCAACATCCTCAGGGCTAGTCTCCGTCCTTACCTGTATATGTACAAAAAAAGGGCAAAGATGAATTGTCTCTATTCATCGTTCAAAATAATCAACATATGGCCTGATTTACAAGTGACAAAATGGATAACTGACGCTTGCAGATTGTGCACATTGAAATAATTATGTTGGCATAAATATTGACATATTGATATCTAGTTATGTAAACTCCATCAAAGAAGAATTCTAATTCATCTTGGTTTATAAAATAAGAAATTTTGAGGTTGACAGAATATCATAATGTTGCTGATTCATATTAGTGTGTATGCATTAAAAAAAATGAAAAATCTGAAAGACGTAACGCATGAAAAAAAAACTCACCAAAATAACAGCCTTGCCTTGAGCATGCCATGCCTCGGCATCATCAGCAGTGAAGACAACTTGACCTACTGCAGCTCCTGGTGATGCAGGCAAACCAGTTGCAAGTACTTTATCTTTGTAGGCACGTGGATCTTCAAACTAAATGTAAGAGGGGGAAAAGAGAATCAGAGAACAACCTTATTTAACAAGACACAAGCTCATCAAAAGTTCTGTGCCAATATTCTATGTTATGATACATGTTTTATTATTAGTACTTTTTGAGGGGTAAAGGATGAGTAGAAATATTTGTCATGTCCATGTGTGCTGTGTGTATGTATATACACAATATAGAGTAATGTACATGTATGGTACAAAAAAGAAAAGTTATAGAGGTAGCATGCTATGAAATTACATGCTGCACAAATAAATCAAAATGCCATGTCATATTGCATCATTCACTTAAGCATATACCTGTGGATGAAGAAGTTGATCAAGATGACCTGGTTCCACCATCTTAATAGCTGTACGAATGTCAACAAGGCCTTCATTGACCATGTCAACAGCAATCTTCACAGCACCTTTACCAGTACGTTTCCCTGTCCTGCATTGCAGCATCCAAAGTCTATTTTCCTGAACAGTGAATTCAATGTCCTGCATTGAAGAAAAAACAGCACACCAATTGAATTTCACCCATTCAAAGAAACTACGCATATTGCAGGGGGAAATGACATTTTAACTAGTTCACTTCCCCACAGGACACACATTAGTAGGTCTGGATACCAAAAAGAACTAGGATATTAACTTTAGATTTGAAATAGGACATAATGATATAGTAAATACAGGATATTTAGGAAAATGAAACATTCTATGTTCACGAAGGTATCGGCAATGACATCTAACCATCATCTCTTTGTAGTGCCTTTCCAGGATGTTACAATTCTCAACAAGCTCTGTGTAGGCCTCTGGCATGCATTGCTTCATTGTATCCAGATCCTGAGGAGTTCTGATTCCTGCAACAACATCTTCTCCCTGCACGTTCAGCATTCAAACGGTGGTTAAGAATATTGTTATATTGACGAGCAAAAAAATGGGAACACATGTGGGGAAGATCTATCGGCCTGAACCCAACTTGCACCTGAAGCATATTAATCACGTCACGACTATTTTATATGCAACCATACATCAAAGAGGTTCAATAACCCCTAGAAACTCCGAATAGAATATTAAGCACGTTCTACTAATATTTCCTTGTTAGAAGAGAACCATCATAAACGTGTTGGGCATATGCATCAAACTGCAATGTTCATTATTGCAATCACTTGTTCATCTATTCATCGACTTAGAAGTCGTAGATGAAGCTTAATCTTATCTGTAAACCATATAAATTACTGCAATCGAATACCCAAAGTGCGTAGGAAACAAAACGGTGCCGCATCGAATTCATGTGCGTAGCACCAGCATTGAACAAGGCAAGCAGTACCTGAGCGTTGATGAGGAACTCCCCGTAGAGTTTCTTCTCGCCGGTGCTGGGGTTCCTGGTGAAGAGAACGCCGGTGCCGGAGGTGGCGCCCATGTTGCCGAACACCATGCATTGCACGTTCACCGCGGTCCCCTTGAGGCCCGTGATCTTGTTGATGCTCCGGTACTTCTTCGCCCGGGGACTGTCCCATGAGTTGAACACGGCCAGCACGGCCAGGCTCAGCTGCTGCTTCGGGTCTGCAGACAACGCACACAACACCTCCCGAGTTCAGACGCCATTGACGTGCACTTACGACACCCGACACTCGAATGCTGAGAGATTAAGAAAAGGAAGGGTTTCTATGGTACCTGAAGGGAACTGCTCTCCTTTGGCTTCGACGTAGACCTGCTTGTAGAGGGCGACGAGTTCTTGGAGGTCGCTTGCGGTGAGGTCTGTGTCCTCCCTGACGCCTTTGGACGCCTTGAGAGCTTCCAACTTCTCCTCAAACAGGGCATGGGGGATGTCCATCACCTTAATTCCATTAAAGAACACCAATATCTTAGCGCCACTAATTTTTATTAATTAAAAATTAATTTCTGGAAAGAAAAATGACCGTAATCTGAACTATGTTTACATTTAAATTAATATGTATATTTTTAAAAAGAAAAAGAATATTTAATAAAATTTACTTCATTTCTTCCATAATTTTTAAATGAGATTGCATGATTAAAAATATATATACTTTATAATTAATTAATACTATTTGTTCACATAATGCTTTTTAATTAACTTTTCACCCAACTCTTTAGTCCTTATAAGGATGTAAAAAACCCCTCTCTCACCATCGAGCCGTCAACGCCATTTGACAGATCACTTTTTAAGTTCACAGTTTAATTTAAATTTTTTAATATTATTTTATTTTATTTACAGTGGAAAATAATATTAACGAAACAAGATAGAGGTAGACACCCGAAACATTCCTCATTTTTAATTGCGCAACAGTTTGAATATAATATTTTAAATTATTATTATTATTTATGTAATTTAATATATATTTTTTATTACAAACGTGTGTTGATCCATAGTTAAGCAGTTGACAACTTGGACTGCCAAATCAGCTCCGACGAAACTTAATCTTCGATTGCTGATCACCTTATTATCTTGACATTATTTTTATCACATCTACGTTGCACTCCAGTTCATTTAGATTTGTTGATTAACTAATATTTTCTTTACGTTTCTCTATTATATTATATCGTCAAAAAAAGTTTATCCTTATATTTAAATTTAGAAATGCAAATATTTGTCGACTTATAATTTAGAATTATATTAGTTCAGCTCATTTAAGAGAGAAAAAAAAACAATTTGTTTTGGTAGAGGTTGTTTTATTGCGTCAACCAACTCTATTGGTTACAACTATTTCTTTTTTCTCGTTCGTCTGACTTGCTTTTATTTTCTTTTCTGCACACACGTAACGTTTCTTTTGGATATACATGACAATTTAATTTAAAAAAATTTGTTCTTTTTTGTGGACCAGGCGAGTGGAGCCATCCGAGTCGGTGTGGTGCGGGCGTGTGGGTTTGTCTTCTAGTCCGGCGAAGTGGACAAAAAGGGGGGCCCACTTCGTCATCTATCTATCTACGAATTCTACACACAATTCATTGTGTGTGGAATAGTACCACTTAAAAGAGGAGTCATGACACGTGTAAATTGCATGGCGTACTGACATATAATCTCGCACTAGTCCCAACTAAACTCGTTAACCCCCAACCTGTTTCGTGCATCACTCTACTTAAACTAATTACTAATTAATTACTCTATATAAATTTAAAAATAAATAAAATTATTATAAATATATATATATATATACACACTACAAGAAAGAAATGACGTAGTAATTAATTAGTTGGGAAATGGAGCCTGAGATGGCCAGTTGACAAGTTGCACATTCTACATTTTTTAGTGATTCTCTTGGCACTGAAAAATTTAATAGATAAATAAATGATTCACATATTCCATGCCATGCACGACCGCAATTAGCAACAATGATACCATAGTTAATGAGCAGCTCGCAAAGCAAAGGCATTCCACGTATTTATATTTATAAATAATATATATATATATATATATATATATATATATATATATATGTATGTAGTGGATATTGATGAAACGAAAGAGACAAAAATAAGAATGGCGATATTGGAGAAGAACGTAAAAAAGGTTTGAATCAAAATCCAGTTGGTGCGACGAATTCCTTACCACGTTTCCGAACATGTCCAAGAACCGCCGGAACGAGTCGTAGGCGAAGCGCTCGCCGCTCTTCGTCGCCAGCCCGGCCACCACCTCGTCGTTCAGCCCCAGGTTCAGCACTGTGTCCATCATCCCCGGCATCGACACCTGTTCCATCAACAGATATTTTGCATGCAATTACAACCCAGCAGAATCACAAAAGACGAGAGAGAGAGAGAGAGAGAGAGAGAGAGAGAGAGAGAGAGAGAGAGAGAGAGAGAGAGAGAGAGAGAGGCTTTTCATGATCGGATGAAGCTGCATGCAGAAGAAGAAGAAGAAGCTGGTGATCGCAACATGCATGACAGAAACATATATGTGCCGGAGAACTTACTGCGGCGCCGGAGCGGACGGAGAGGAGGAGGGGGCGGGAGGGATCGCCGAGGCGGGCGCCCATGAACTCCTCCACATTCCCGAGGCCCTCCATGATCTCCTCCCAGAGGCCCGGCGGGAGCTTGTACCCGTTCTCCTGGTACTCCTGGCACGCCTCCGTCGAAACCGTGAACCCCGGCGGCACCGACAGCCCGATGCTCGCCATCTCCGCCAGGTTCGCGCCCTTCCCGCCCAGCTGAATGCACGCGTCACATTTGATCACATCAACAACTCGGACAGCAGATTAAGAACAGTATATAGTAATGAAGGATCAGACTAAATGACTTCACAACTTACCAGCGCTTTCATGCTCTTGTTGCCTTCGCTCCTCCCCTTCCCGAAGGTGTACACCCTCTTCGCGTGCAGATCATGAGCAGGAGCCATTAGTGACCACGATCAAAATACCAACCAGAAAACGAACGCTAAAAAACGCAGTAAAAGTGTAGTGCAAAGTAGAGCTCAAAACGCAGCTCTGTTTCAGATGAGTGAAGACGCCCTCATCGGCGTGTCTATTTATAGCAGCTTAGTAGACTGCGTTGTCTCAGATAAGCACGAGAGGAGAGAGGAGAGAGGAGAGAGGAGAGAGGAGAGAGGAGAGAGGTGGACCCGGTCACAGTATTTGACTCGAGTAATTACGAGTTACCTAAGATATGTTTAAGGTTCTTAATCTTAATTATCGAGACTTTGGTGAGTTAAAACTTTTGAACAGATGCATACAGACAACGAAGCGGGCGACCGCACACGTGGACGTGGGAGCAGGACAACACGGGACAGTGGTCGCGAGGCCACATCGCGCCACATAGTCCGGCGGGTCCCACGTCGTCGCTGCTCCCCGTGCAATGTGAGGGCCGCCGGCACCAAAACAAGGTGCTGAACCTGGTAATCCGGCTTAGGTGGATTTGTTAGGAGTTAATTGTAGAGGGTTTAATTAAGTTAAATGGATGGGGACGCAGCTGTTAAGACGTTTTTCTTAACTTAATTACTGACTCCTAATTACCTTCGGACACATTAATTACGCCTGATTAATTTCCTGTTTAGGCAAAGAATGATATGACTCATTCTGGATTTTAAAAAAAATTAATCAGGTTAGCATTTGATGCTTAATTAGTGCCGAATAATTGGCACCTCATCCGGCATGAGCTCTTGTATCGTCAGGTAATGGAATCTCGCCATTTCTCGGGCACATTGCAGGAATATAAAAATGATCATGGACTCATGATCAGAGTATATTAACCACTTGACCCTTTACTTAATCCTGCATTGCCATCAGAGTGACATAAGCACTGATCATAGCCCATGACAATTTGCTGTATCAAAATGGAAGAAGAAATCAGGGAAGAAATGGAGGATTTCGATCAACACTCGAAGCTCTTGAGCTTGAGTCAAGAGGTGGACTGGAGATGATTCAATTATCTGCTCTGTTGTTTTGATTGGCCAAGGCCTGATACAAGTTGCAAATTCGCCTGTGCTGCTTCAGACAGATCTTTTGCAGGCACAGCAGATTCATTGCTTCAGTCAGTTCATGGGGTCCAGATCAATACACAAGTATATATACACATATCCATACATAATATAAATTTCTTTTGCAGGTTTTAAATTCGGAGATATTTTGGAGAGCTTCTGGTGATGCAAAGCTCTCTCTGTCTGCATCAGCGGATTCCCTGGATTCAATTCACAAGGGCAAGTATGTATACGTAGGGGAGCTACTCTGTACAGGCAGGCTTCCTATGTGCATAGATATTGATCTTGCTTGCAAGAAAAGTAGGGATATCTATCTGCAGAATGGTTGCATGGCAATTAAAGGAGATGGATGATATTTCTTGAATCCATCCATATCCACTGGGGTCATCGTACCTAGTTGTGCTATTTGCTCCTCTGGACAGTTCTATGCATCTCTCTCTCTCTCCTCATTTTCTTTTACCTGTTTTTAGGCCCCAGGAATCAGCTGATTTAAGTAGGTAGAAAAGAGGAGTATGAATGAATACTAACGGCGCAGTTCCAACGGCTGGTTGAACTGGGGAGGGCTGTTTTATTGAGCATGCTCCTTTTGTCCTTGTGTGTTGGATGGACGTGTTGTGCAGGCACCAATGTTTGCATCATGGCCAAGGTCAGGATTTTGCATTAAGGTTTGTGTGTGTGCTTGTTAGGACTTGGGAATTGTTTAAGTGGAATGGACAAGTTAAATTTTTTTTATAGTACTTACAGAATCACGATTTTATCATCAAAGATTCCATGTCATTTGTTGTTTAAGAAACTGAATAGAACCAAAAAGAAATGTCGAAAGAGATCAATGCATGGTTGGAGGCAAAAATGCATGTTGCATGTTCCCAGTGTCATGCTTCAAGAGTTGTAGTTATGGTAAGTTTGAGTCCCACAATGTTTGGTGGACAATTGAGTGGTGCTAAACAATTATTTTTTTTTCCTTAGATATTTAAAAAGTTTACTCATCTTTAAGGTTTAACTTTGAAATTATTAGTTATTGATTTAAGCTCTTAGCTTAATTAGATTATTAATTAATTGACTTAATCAATTTTCGTGATGGACCAAACACGGCGACGAGATGTAGCGTATCTTTCTTCTACGGTAGGACCTGATCCTGACTTATCCATAGCTGATGTGTCATCTCGTATGTGAAGAAAGAGAGAGCTACTCTTACAAGTCACGGTTCTAAATGATTTAACTAAATTAGTCGCAACAAAAAGTTTCCCCCCTTTCCCATCTAATTTTGAAGTATGAGTATTATGCTAATCGTACAAAACTCGCTAATTTCTATTACCTAATAACTATGATTAATAGTTTATTTCTTTTTTAAAAAAAAGTCAAGGTTTTTCTTAATTCACTGGTGAATCAATAGTGAATTTTCACTTCAGACACGGATTGAGATCGGTGGAATAAATATAAAGGATATATGAAGGTGTAAATTCTTATTTAAATTATTTAATGATGTTATCAAACAATTAAAGTTATTTAAATTTTTTTATATAAAAATGTACATCAAATGTTAATCAAACGGTTGGACTACACGTGTGGATGAATTTACACGTGTAAAATCCAAATTGATAATGTTGTGTGTGTTTGTATTTTTTTGTTCTTGACGTCGTCGTCCTAAAAGATGACATTGAAACAAGAAAGAGATTAAGCTGATGTGCCTATTATAATCTCTAACCTTGGGTTCAATTGGACCGAAGTGTTTCTGCGAATAATTTCATCTAAGATATCATCAGAAAAGGAACTTAATTGGCATTATTATATATTAATTAAAATAGTGTGAGAAAAGAAAAAGCAACAGATCAAAGGCATCAATTATTTCCGATGAAATCATGATCTAATAGACTGGATGGTGAGTCAGGTTTTGGATTTGGTTTAATTGACCTTTATCTCGATTCAACTTTCGGCAATGTCAATTCAACTATTTTGTGCTCGAACTGTTTCGAACTTAAACATAAGTCTATTGTATAATTTCTTATCCTACCCTCACCACCTGCCCACATTAATTATTCGATTAGATTAATTAATATTAAGTCTACGAAACAATATGATCTTCATGAGTCCTATCTGAACGGGGACAATCACATTCACACAAATGGGATGCGTTCCTTGAGTAAGAAAGAAGTTGGTCAAAAGGTTTCATTTCATTTTTTTCTCTCAAATAGTTGAATCTGATAAATTAATTTTGAATATGTTTAGACGAAACTAGATATAATGATACGAATTGATGAGGGGAGAAAAAAATGATTTGATAAATTAATTCTACTATTTTTTTTATTTTGTATCATCATTTATCATTTATTGTTTGATAGAATTAATTAAAATCAAGGGGTTGGTTCAACCAATTTTCCCTTTTTTTCCTGGATGGAAGTGTAACACTGAGATAATTCAAATTAGTTGAAGGGTAGTAGCTTCCCAATATTGGAATGGCAACAAAAAGAAAATCAACCTTAGAAACTTTTATTTTTGATAATAAATTATCAAATTTTGAATTAGTTATATATTAATAGTTCTAGACATTGATGATTTTTTTCAATAGTCAATCGTTGGTATCTAGGAAGCTACGCTGACTGTTCAATCCGCACGGCGCAACTAAGCACACTAATCACAGGTAAAAAAGTTGACCATCATCGAGTTCAAACAATCTGATAAAATTATCTTTAGTCACGTACCTAGTAGTGACAGGTGTAACACCCAAAGATTTTAATAGGGGCAATAAAGTAATTTGACTTAAATTCAATTGTTAAAAAAAGATTAAGTCCTACTTGAAGTAGAAATTATAATTAGAGTGGAATTAGTAATTTCAATTTGATTTGAGATCTAAAAAAATATTTAATGAATATAGGACTCTCAAATATGATAGGATTGAGAGTTTTGTGGCTTAAAAATATTTCAATCATTAAAATGATATTTAATTCGAAAATATGATGATAAATTGTTATGAAATTAAATAATTTTGAAAATTAGAGAATGAAGAAATAAAAAGATAAAATAACGAGATAATTTGACTAACATAAGTTATTGATAAAAGATGGAGATAGAGTTTGATTCAGAGAAGTTATAGAAGAGATAAAAATGAATTTGAGTATAGATGAATTTTTTATAAATATCATTATGAAATAACTTGAAAATTTGGATTTAATTAAATTTGAATATTTAAGAGACGATAATTAATGATGGATGATCATGATGGAGAAATAATCCGCCCAATAGGAGTAAAAAATCTTAATTGAGATATATAAATATGACTTAAAAGGTGGCTAGAAAGTATGATTTATCTTCATAGAATTTCTGCATGAGAGCCACTTTTCTCTTCGTTTTTTTCACAAACCGAGGCACCTGAAAGTGTGCGTGATATATCGTTTTGAAGCACCGACAAAGAAAAATAAGATCCAAGTGATATTCGAAGATTTCTGAATGTCAATAAAGAGGAATCATCGCCCAAAGTCGTGATGTCCATGCAGTCCACAGACAACAGGAACATAGTTGATTTTAAGATACATAGGGGGATCTTCTGGCGTCGATTTTTCGCGACATGGATCCCTGGAATCTTCTTCGTTATATAGAGATTATAATGATATATTATTAGCATCGATTGAATATTATAAGGCATAGATATGATGACCGAAAAGTCGCATCGAAACGTGACTTCCTGACAGTGGCAGAACCCGACTCGAGTTCTGCGTTGCACGACTCGAATTTTGTGGAATTCGGATCGCGTAGTAATTGGAACCGGATCGGGTTGCAAGATCCATTTTGGGTTCCCATTGGCCCGGCCCGAGTTCTAGCTTAGGCTCGGCTCGAATGCGATGCGATCGAATCGGAGGTGAACTAACCGATCCGGCCTGAGTTTCACCCAACTCGACTTTAATTATGTTACAGAGATAGGAAAAATTGGATTATTGGATCAGGTTTTGACATGTTCGCCCTTGATTTCGTTGATAGTAATGGATGAACAAAAAATTAATAGGATTCGAATCGGGTTTTGGATAGTCTGACTCGGGTTGATCGAATTGGAATCGGTTTGCACACCAAACGAACCGACTTGAGTTTAACCTCACCCATTTCAAATTTAGTTCAGGAAAAGGATATTGATGAGTTATTTATTATAATTAATTAAGATAATAATTATATGGGTGATTCATGAACATAGTAGTAACATAATTAATCATTATCTATTGATTGTTAATTAAGTCATAGATATAATAATCATTTATCATAGATTGATATATAGATTGATTATAAATTAGCTATCGATAAACACCTTATCGGTAAAGATTGAATTATGGACATAATGATATGTCATCACATATTGATATTGATAATTGACAATGGAAAATTGGAATCGATGGAAATCGGTTATGGATAATAGGGTATTGATTTATTGATTGACAACTAATTGATACAGCATTGTTGATATGATCTCATGATTGTATTTCAAATTGAAAAGGCGCATAAATTGATAAAAATAAAAGTCAAAGGTAAACAAGATAAAAAATGAAAATTGTGGGTCTTTATGCTTTGCGTATTGCGACCTTAATGATTGATTGGCCCCATACGGCATGATGTTCCCTTTATAAATGAGAGCTCTCGATACGATCTTATAGTTCGTATTGTAACTTCAAAGATTAAATAGATAATTGAACAATTGTATTGTGACATTTATGGTATTGACAATTGTATTACAAATTGATTAATTGACAATCATATTATGACTTTTATGGTGTTGACGATTGTATTGCAAATTGATTAATTGACAATCATATTGTGACCTTTATGTTATTGATGATTGTATTGCACCCTCTACGATTAAAGAAAAGACAATTGACTAATTGACAATCATATGGTAACCGTTATAGTATGGACGATTGTATTACAACTGATATGATTGATGGATGAATTGCGCCTTAATGGCTGATAGATAGTAGATGTCGGCCTTTACGCCTGACCGACAGTTGATCGATAATTGTTAAATAGGATCTATTGAGTTTGACTAATTGAAATAATTAATTAACGATAATTAATAATTGAAAGTGATTGATATTGATTGTTCATCATTAGGTTGATGGTATGGATAATTGTATAATTGATCACTTACTTATTGTTAATAGATAATTGTTATAGCATAAATTGTTTATCGCTAATCATGATGTTATGTATAGATTATTGATTGTTCATTGGATAGTTACTATTGATATTGATTCATGGTTCATATGAATATTATTATGGGTGACCCTACGTACTGAATTATCTCATTAGGCTTTGCCCCTATATTTGGATCCATACAGATGATGGTGATGACGATGATGAGATGATTGGTGGATTATCTGACGGGAGACATACACATGGATATAAGGTTCATTAGTGTATAGACGTAGGCCATAACCCATAAGTCATTAGATATGGTATAATAGCTTCCGCATATTATAATAGAATATTATAAATTAATCTTCTACTTATGTAAGCCAATTCGTTGACCGATTATAGTTAAGTCATAGAATTGAGTGACGTCGCTGAGATAACCTTCTGGGCAGGCAAAAAAAAAATCTCGGAACGTTACAACAGGTGAGACTCCTGACAAAATTTTTTTGCATTGACAGAAATTCAAACTCTAAATTTTACTTAAGCAAGAAGGAGATGTTTACCATTGCACTCCAATTATTGTTGGTGACATTAATGAACCTTTCATGGACCATTTTCACATTGCTGCCACCCCAATTCTAAATAAGGGATTAATAAATTGTTGATAATTTAACAAAGTCTAAGTAATATATGGATTTGCACTTTTTTTTTGCAAGTATCGCAATATGTAACAATGGATAATGAAAGTATCCCCGAGTATCCCCCATAGCAACTGAGTGAGATGGTAATATTTCTCAAGCTCCATGGCCCCAAGACCTGCGGGAAATTTTCAATCCGGGTTTGTTCATAGAAATTTTTCTTACAAGGTCAGGGACGGGTCAAAAGTAATTCCAAGATCACTTCAGAGATCGCGAGCCTCGATCCTCAAAATTATTATAATTTTTAAAAAATTTTATTACTAATTTAATAATATTATTTTTAAAACAAGTCCTATATGTTTTTTTACTATTGTATCATAAAATATTATATTGTACTATTTTTAATTAGACATATTTCAATATGAATTATTTATTACTTAATTATTTTAAAATGATTATTTATTATTTTTTATAGTTATTAATTATTTTATAAAAAATGGTGGAGTTCAAGGTCCTCGTAGAAAGCAGGGGAACTGCGAGAATCGGATGTGGAGATAAAATTAATCCCACCCCAAAGATCGGAGGTCGAGTTCAGGGACGGGGCATAGTGGTGGGCAATATTATCAATACCGGACCAAACTAGTTGGTTCGATCACGAATCGAGACTTGGTCCAGTTCGATTTGAGTTCAATGAGAATCGAATCGATCAAAATTAGTTTGAACCGGATTGAACTCGTGAATATGCAAACTGACTCAGAATCAGTTTAATACATTTTTAAAAAATACAATTAAAATGGAAAGAAGTAAAAAAATGGAAGGTAAACTTTTAAAAAAGCATAATTAAGCAAAAAATAATCATAGATTAAAACTAATAATAGAAAGGGGGAAATAAATATAGGAAGATAATTAATAAGAAGAAAAATGTCAATTAAGAAAATGAATGATTAGTGAAGATGATTAGGAGAAAAAAATTTGAAATTATGTGAGTTGACCAGCTAAAAACATATGTAATTATGAGTTGACCAGAAAGTAGATTAAATAAACATAAAAAATAATTGTGATTTGGAATAAAATATATTAACATGCCTATCATTAGAATTCTATGATAAAAAAATAATATAGTACGTATTATTTTTTTTAAAAATATAATAAGTGATTAGAAAAATAATAAATTTGAAAAAAAGGAACAATGATCGAAAAAATGAAAATAGAAAAGGAATAAATATGGGTAAAAACAATAACAAAAGTAAATGAAAATAATAAAAGAAGAAAATTTTTAAAAGTGAATTAGATTTTATATAACATCACAAAATATTATATAAATAATAAAAAATATGATAATATACTAATCATATAATTTTGGATAGTTTAAATTATAGCATATAATAAATAATAGTTTTATATTAATCTATTACTAGTAATAGTGATATGAAATATTATATAATATATTAATTATGATAGTTATATTCACAATTAATATAAAATAATATTATTTTAATAAAATTAGGTTCAATTGGATTGAATCTTGAACTGATTAATCCAGTCCCATCATCAATGTATTTTTTAAAACATTGATGGTGGAGTTGTATCTTCCACCCCTAAAAAGGCAGGTGCCGCCCATAAACTGAGGTAGTCGTTGAAGGATTTGGCCGGACAAGCGGGCTTTCTTACTTGCTATGAATTCCTTAGTATGGGATGAAAGAGGCTCCCCTTGGCATGCGATGAAAGAGGTTCGATTATTTAAATGCATACTCAATTATAAATGATAACTTCATCATTGGAAATTTATTATCACCCACCTGACCAAAGTATATACTGATATAAAATATACTTAACGGGTCGATTATCCTTGAACTTTACACGAGTTCGCTTCAAATAAAAAGGTCTTGTTGTCTAATCAGTGAACCTGAGGGGTCAAGGAGGGATCCAAAGGAATCCCCTTGTAGGAGTGTGGAGGCAGAAGTCCTGGATCAAAATCTTGAAGTGTATTCTATTTGTAATTCAAAATTAATATATTTTTTTATCACGAGATATGTATCTTAATTCAAAATCATAATCGATCTATAATTCATATCATTATATAAACTCCTTATGATTTGTATTCCTTTTTTTTTATTTTTCATCTAATAAAATTTTTTATCGTCTTAAAATTCTCGTGCGTTTATCGATGTAGAATTTCTCTCGTGCAGAAATCATAACACACATATTATATCACATTAGATTAGATAAGATTTTCTTTCATACTCACTTGGAATTCCAATGTTTGAGACTAATAACATTGAACTAATCTAATTGAAATAAAAAGCATAATAATATATTTTTTTCATTATGAATCTAGAAATCGAACTCAGAATTACTAACTCCTATTGATAAGACATAACTATGTTAAAACTAATTATATCGGCCAAACCTATTGCGATAACATAAGATTAATCGAAATGAAGATTATCTAAAATCGAAATTCTCACTTCTCTTAGAAAAGTGGGAACATCATGTAGTTGTTGGAGTTTACGCAATTGCGATTCTCTCAAATACTTGGATGGTCATTGAAAAGAAAAATAAATATTTTTTCCTCGGGAAGTAACTGCTCTATCGTATGTTAAGAATATAAAAATGATGTTGCTCTTTAACCGTTTAATTTTTTAAAAAAATTAATCAACACATCAATTTTAACATGATATCATAATCAATTAATCAAAACTTTTATTTAAAAAAATATTTTCTCCTTTTATTGTCAATATCAATTTTCATAAAAAAGAGGGTTAAGATTTTAAAAATAATATTATTTTTCTTAGCGACTTAAGCTTTTTAAAAAATTAATTAGGACATCATAAGAATATTATCGAGTTTTCAAATGGCTCGTCGATGGGTTTAGATGGACACAGTCCGAACACATGTAGATTGGGCCTTAGGGAAATATTTTTCAAACTCCACCAAATCCTATGTGTTACTTGAATCATGTGAAAAAAAAAAAACAATCCACCGTTTCCAAATTGCAATAGAATACAATTAAAATGGGGACATATAATGTTAATAAATTTTTTAAGAGGAAAATTGAAAACCAATAGGGTAAGATGAAAAAAAAGTTTAGTACGAGAATAATAAAGAAACTGTTCGATAATTGGATCAGGTCTAGCTTGATTGGATTTGGAAGGATCTACGGAAGATGCAATGCATTTAAGCCATTGTAGTGAAACAATTTAATTACAATTAATTAATTAATTAATTAATTTCCTAATTTCTTATCGTCACTCTCGCACGTGCCATATAATTAACAGTAATTTCCAAATTTATCTTCTACATATTTCAATTTAGAATTTAGAAACAAAAAAAAAACTGTAAAAACCGATAAACGAATTATAGGCAGCTAATGACATGTACATATCAAATGAATTACCAAGTGATCAAATTTGGGGACTCACCTTTCTGGTCGTCGGCGCCTGCGCCAAGACTGCGTGGAGCGGCGCGCAGTTGCGGCGGCCCTTCGCCGACGTCGTCTGCCCGACGTCGGCGGAGGCAGGCTCAGGCCGGCCAGAGCATCCCCTGACCACCTTGAGACCTCGGCGGCCTCCGTGGCCGCCGGCGGAGCTCCTGCCGAATCGAGCACCAGCACTCTCCCTGCAGCTGCTGATCAGAAGGTCTCCTCTCCTGACCCAGCTGAGATCCTCCGCCACCAGATGCCTCCTCTTACCTGCAACCTTCTGTGCTGCATGGAGCTCTGACGTAGATGACCCGTACACACTCTTCGCAGCTAATGACATCTTTTAATAGCTATATATCCTACAAACCACAATGATAATTATATGAACACCATGCATAATTAAGCTAACTGATCAGTGACAGATATAACACCACTGCATGCAGCTTGGAGACATGACATCCAGGGGTACGTAGATGGTTTCTGATGAATGATTTGATAAAATATCAAGTGAAAAATGCAAGTTTGACATGTATTGATCGATCAGAAGCCTGCAACTAGGAAACTAGAGATCAGGCAGGATCGGCATACCTGAATCAATGGAGATATGTTGTATTCGTTGTGTGCCCGTGCAGCTTCTCTTCCTCCTCTTTTCCTCTATTTACAAGATCTTTTTTTTATTGCTGCTGTGAAGAATCAGAAATCAGAAAAAATAGCCAAGAGAATCCAGTCCTCAAGAATATGGAAGGAAGGAACATATCACTTAATTTCTCCACCAACTAAATGAAAAATAGAGGGAAAACAATTAAATCAAAGTGGGCAATTACATGCTTATCCCTTCCTGACCGCTGCAATGACATATTCCCTCCAGCTCCATCATATGATTCCGATACCGTGGCCTACACTGACCGACTCACAAACAGACGTAGGTTGAATCTTTTCGTGCCCATCGAATCCGTCCGATCGAGGTTCCATGGCCGGGATTGTCTGGAGGTCCTTTAGGTACATTCAACTCTGGAATATATTTATCCATTTTTCAGTGGCTCCCTGCAAATTCTGAGCTCGGTCTGGGCGTATGGAATCGAGTGGCTGGTGGAGGATGAGAGAGAAAGAAGGGGAAAAAAAAGTGTTCTTGAGATGGGGCCCATGGACGGCTTGAGACGTGGAGGGCAATGGGAGTCAATGGTCCACGCCCACGAGGCAGGTTTGAGTTCACAACCGCGCGCTCCTCGCAGCCACAAGGGTCGCCTCTCTCATCTTATCCCTCGCGCACCGCCACCCACCACCTCTAATTGCACTTTGCCATCTCCAACAAGTTATTAGCTCCCTCTTTGATTGATTGTTCCATTGATCGATCATTCGATCATGCATTTGCAGGGGGAATGGGAGGGCATCGATGGGGGTGGGTCAATGCAACTTCACGTGAGTTATTGCAATTGATGCTCCCTTATTTTGTGATTTTCCCCACTCTTTTTTGGGCGGATTTTTCTTCTATATAGTCATTTTTCATAAAAAAAATATTTTGTGATTTTCCCCTACCTACCTTTAGCTTTTTCATTTTGGAAATGTACAATCAAAAGTATAATTAATAGCAGTTGAGTGTCACACGTTGAATGGATACGAGTAGCTCCGAATTTTAAAATTATTATTTTCATCAAAAAATAAATTATTATTATTTTGCTTTTGAATTAGTGAGACGTAAGTAGTTTCGGACACAAAAAAATCTCTCGTGAATCTAAGTTGATACCTAAAATAAATAAATAAAATTATATTTGACATTTTCGTTAATATACACTCGATATAAGGTGGATATATTTGAGGGGTGGGAGGTTCAACTATATAGAAGTATCTATACTTTTATATTTTTCCTACAAAAACTATATATAATATAAGTTAAAAAGTTTGAGTGAATCGCCCTATCTCAACTCTGGGCTAACCATAGCTGGCTCCATCATTGCTCGGATACATTAACATTTTATTCACTTTGAAACATTGGTTCACAAATATTTAAAATAGGGAATAATGGGTGTCCCCCCATCTGAAATGGGGGGACAATTCTCCCAATTATCGGCTCCCGTCCGATCCGGATCGGACGGGCACAGATCAAATGGCGATTTTCAATGTTAAACCGGCGTGTCGATGGCGGTTCGACCGAAATATCTTCGGTTCATTCGGACGTCGGTTCGAACCGATGTGGGCGAGTACAAAAGGCGTGGTTAAAACAATTTTCATCCTTTTATTCGCTCTCTCTCTCTCACCTCCCTCGACATCTCGCTCTCGCTCTCCGGCATCCACGACCGTCGGCGACCGGATCCACGATCTGCGCAACCAGATCTGCGCGTGCGACCGCCGGTCCGACCACGTCCGACCAGATCTGACGGACACCGACCAGATCTGGTCCGACGCCGACCGGATCGGGTGCTCGGTGACCTCGTCTGCCCATATCTAAGCCTCGATGACCACCGCCTCCGACATCTGCGACCTCCGAGAGCGCATCTCCTCCAGATCCGTCCACATCTGCCTCCGTCGCCGACATTTGCGACCTTCGAGAGTGCACCGATTCCCGTGAATTTCGAGTAACTGGCCAGGCTGCTAAAGTAGCTAAAGTAGTTCCAAATCCGTCCACATCTGCCTTCGCCGGCGACAAAATCTATGACCTCGAAGGTTCTTTCCCCCTCTTTTTTCACCGTGTTTTCCACTTTTGTATTCGATCCGACCTTTTGTCCTCGCCTCCAGATTCCCCGCCTCCAGGAAGCCGTCGGCGCATGCCGCCTCTAGGATTTCCTCGCCACAGAAAGCTGTCAGAGGCCGCCCGCCCGCCCTGCCACTTTCGCACGTCGTCGCTCACCCGCCCACTCTGCCGCCGCCCGCCCGCCGCCGCCCGCCCACTCTGCCGCTCCCGCCCGCCGCCGCCCGCCCACCCTGTGCCGCTCCCGCTCGTCGCCGCTAGCCTGCCCTGCCGCTCTCGCACGCCGCCTGCCCGCTCTGCCGCTCCTGCTCGCCGTCGCCCGCCCGCCCTGTCGCTCCCGCACGCCGCCGCACGCCCTTCCTACCGTTCCAGTAGACCGCCTACATCTTGTTTAATCTTGTTTTTATCATAAATTTTTATTGTTTAATCTTGTAAAGTAGTTATACTTTTGTTAATCCATCTGCAAATAGTTACACTTTTGTAATTTTTTTGTTAGTCCATGTTGTAAATTAATTAAAAAGATTGCAAATCGAACATCAAAATGTCTTATGTAATTGTTTTGTTAATTCATCTTGTAAATTAAAAAAAAACATTGTTTTCATGAAAATGTGTTCTTATCGGTGAGAGGTGATCTTTTAGATATCAAAATGTCTTATGTAATTTTTTTGTTAATTCATCTTGTAAATTAAAAAACATCGCGGATGGAAACATTTTCATGAAAATGTGTTCTTATCGGTGAGATGTGATCCTTTAGATATCAAAATGTCTTATGTAATTTTTTTGTTAATTCATCTTGTAAATTAAAAAAACATCGCAGATGGAAACATTTTCATGAAAATGTGTTCTTATCGTTGAGAGGTGATCTTTTAGATATCAAATAACTCCGAAGCCCTTCTCTTTCTCTATACATTCTCGTCATCTCTATCTCATCTCATTTTCGGACACTTTCGGACATAAGTGATTAAGAAATGTAACCGAAAGAATTGTTCCCCATGTTTAACACTGAGATACGCGGACAAAATGTGTCAAAATATGACAATGATTTTCAAGAGATCCATTAAAAAACAGACATTACATTTCAAATAAAATTACATGATAAGCATATTTAAAACATGATTTAACGATGAGGGGTCGACGGTGCTCGGAGTGGTTGATCAGCGACGATTAGCGGTGGATCTCGGCGGGGGAGTGGCGGCGGACAGGGAGGCGGGGTGCGCGGGGGTCGGTGGCGCTCGGCAGGGCTGTTCATCGGCGCTTGGTGGCAAAGCTCGGAGGGAGAGCGGCGCTCGGCAGGGCTGTTCATCGGCTCTTGGTGGTGGAGCTCGGCGGGGGAGTGGCGGCGGATAGGGAGGCAGGGTGCGAAGGGTCGGCGGCGCTCGGCGGGGTTGATCGTAGACGCTAGGTGGGGGAGTGGCGGCGCACAAGGATGCGGGGAGTGGGAGGATCAGCGGCAGTCGGCGGGTCGGTGTGCGACGCTCGGCGGGTTCGCAGATCTGGCGGACAGGCTCGGAGATCCGCTCCTCTTCGCGCAAGCGTCGACGACGGGCAGATCGAGGGAGGGTCACGGCTTCCTGAAGGCGATGAGATCTCCCGACGGTCAGATCTACCGGGATGGGGTCGCGGGCAGGTAGAACCGCCGGGACGAGGTCGCGCGGGGGACGCATGCGGTCGCTGAAGTGCGGATCTCATCGGCGACGAGCAGATATGTTCGTACACGGTCTCGGAGGGTCGCCGAGATGCAAATCTCGTCGGCGGCGGGCAGATCTCAACGAACAAGGCGTAGATCTCGTCGTCGGCCTGCAGATCTGGATGGACGAGGTCGTCGAGGTGCAGATCTCACCGTTGGCGGCTCAGTCTCCGGTGGTGAAGTCGCGAGAGGAGGGGCAGACGTCGACCGCCGAGTCGTTGAGCTGCGAGAGAGAGAGAGTGAAGGAGGTGATATGTTTTACCCTGCACGCTTTTGTGCCAGGAGATCAGACCGGACCGCGATGAAATTTTTTTTCTCCTCGAACCGCCGTCGACCGCCCCATTTTGAAGACAAAACCGGGCTTCCATTTTGCGCCCATCCGATCCGGATCGGATGGGCGCCGATAATTGGGGGAAGTGTCCCCCATTTCAGATGGGGGGACACCCATTACGCCACAATATATATAGAACATAAGAACAAATTTAGTCATCATATTCGTATTTTATTCATATGCAGCCATCCTTTAGTGTCTTTTATTCTTAACTTTGGATCATTGTGTTTGATTAATATGACTCGAGAAAAGAATCTCATTTTTATTGTGGTTAGAATGGGAGGATATTTTTTTCTCCGTTATGATAAAGTTTTAACAAAAAAAGTGGAGAATAATAGAGAAAGATTTCACTTAATTTTCTCCAATTTGTTTCAGCCCAAAAGTGAAATAATAGTTCTTTTAAAAAAGAAATGATCTCAATTTTATATGTTGAAATTTGATGTGCTAACTAATTTTTTTAAAAGCTTAACCCGCAAATAATAGCAACATAATTTATTTTATATTCATAACATTATCATTTTTTCATTTATTCACTTGAGTATATATTCAAACGATATTAAAAGTTTTTCATCCATTGTCCATGTAAAGCCCCGCACCATTTCAAAAAATAATAATAGGAATAAAAAACTTGAGACTAGATAACTAACACATAAATTGGGTTAAGACTTAAAGAGAGATAAAACTGACATAAAGTTTGAAGAGAAAGGAGAGTGATGCATCATTTTCATACAATGTTTTTAAAACCGGACCGGTTCTCGAATCGGTCAAACAACTGGGTCGTGGTTTGACCAATTCAATCGGGTTCGACCGGATTGAATCGAATTTTTATTAAAATAATAATATTTAGATTTTTTTAAAAAATATAGTATACCTAAAATATAAAATATTAAATAAATTATTTTGACATGTAAATAACACATGTAGAATAAAAAAGTTGGAACTTAGAACTTTATATTTCATATTTTTACATGTAAATAATCATGAATCGATTAAACCTAAATTACTTGTAAACATAATCCATATTAACATATGCAGAACAAAAAAAAAAGATTCCATTTTCCTAATTAATTATATTCATATTTTTTAAAATCATCAACTTCAAAATTTATGAATTATATTTAACCTATTTTCATTCAAGAACTTAGAACTCAGACAAATAAATAGAGGGATGACAAAATATCTTGACATTACATATAGTCAACCATACATATTTTCATATTTTAATTAATATTAAGAAACTTTCACCCCATGTCCTAATAATAATCATGCAAAATTTAATCATATATTTATTATAATAATTTAATGAAATAATTTTCTTATTTTAAAAATATTTTCTGTAGAATTGTGTAAATATTGTTTCTTTATATATTTATTTTTCTTTCCTTTTTTTATTCATTAATTTCAAATTTAACTTCCTGATTATTACTTTTCTAATTTTTATACTTTCTACTCTTCCTTTCACCTTTACTTTTACCCACAAATTTGAAATATAATTTCATTATAATTAATTTCCTTTTCTATTCCACACATCATAATTTATTCTATTTCCTAATATCTTATACTTTCTAGTTTTTTCACATTTATATCATTATTATACCTTCCTTATTTTATAATTTCTTTCCATATAATAACAAATTTTATTATTTTGAAAAAAAACCGATATTCTGATTCAACTCGATTTTGCCAGGGTCGAACCGATTCATCCTGGTTTTTTTCAAAAATAGGTTTTGATATTAAACAGGACCGACGACCGGTTCGCGGTTGAACCGGTCGGACCGGCTAGTCCGGTCCGATTTTAAAAACACTATTTTCATGCATGTTTTACATGCATTATTATAAGTTATTTTTCGTAATTTTTACTATTGTATGTATCTATTTTTTTATTTATTTTCTTAATTTCTTTTGAATCCAAAGCTATCAACTTGTGTTTTATTTTATTTTTAGGATCATCATTTTAGAGGTGCAAAATGATCATATTGGAAAAACACGCAAAAAAAAAGCACAAAGAGTACATATGATTGAGTCAAGAGCATCATATCCGGATGGATTGACGTTAAAATCCGATTCAGAGTCTATTTCTACTCAAATTTGAAATTTGTATAGAACCCAGTTCGAGTTGGAACAAACCCGGCTTGAATTAGTACAATCAGCCAAACTAGCAGATCACGTGATTTTTTGGCCGACCTTAACTAGGATTTGAGTCGCGATTTCAATTCGGAACCCTATAAGGCTACCACTCCTATAATATATGGATGTACCACGAACTCAATGGGCATGCAATCTCAGAGTTTGAAGCCCTACTCACATGGAAAATGAGAAAACAATTTCCTGCGTGCCATTGCGAATCAACCAAGAATTGAAGAATCCAAAGTTTTTGGCAATCGTTTTCAACGTAGTCCATGCTTTAGAGTCTTGTGAAGTTGAGTATAGCCTTTTTTAATACTTTTATCATAGCTGGATAGATTTGTATGTTTATTATTAGTTGTTTAGCAATACTTGTGTGTGAATCTTGTGCATGATAATTAATTAAAAACTCATGAGATTCTTTTTATATTGAACCCAGGTCGAGTCTGATCAATCCGGTCCGGGCACACCATCAACTCGGGCCGCGCCTTGCGGACCAGAGCTGGGTTCACTTGCACGAATAAAATAAGGCAAAATTTGGGCCGGATTTAGTTATTCTATAGTCGGTTTTCGGTCATCTGTTTGAGATTGTTAATTGTGGATTATTAATTAACTTGTTTAGTAATTAATAACATAGATTTTCATCTAAAAGCATCCTAATTAAGGTAGATCGAAGATGACTTTTTTTAGCTACTTTTATATATTCTTAATTTAGGGTAGCTAGGTTGTCCTAACCAAAACTTATCCTTTTAACGATCTTTCCATCACTTGAATTCTAAAGAAAATTTTATTAGTAATTAAAAGATAAGGTGGGATTAAAGGTTTGTATTTTAATTTTCTCTCATTACTTAAGGGTTCAATTATTTGAGATTGACATCATTTTTTATTCTATTTTATTTTAGATCAAAAATTTACTTTCTTCCAATCAATTAAGGTTAAAAACTAAATTTGTCACTAGTCCTCGTGGGATTGACAACTCTTACTTACTCTTTATTACTTGATTCAACCTAGTATACTTGCTAGTATTTTGCGCATACAATTCTCGCATCAAATTTTTGGCACCGTTGTCGGGACTAGTTTGATTTATTTTATCTTTCTTATCTTATTGATTATTTGGGATTTGATTAATCTTACTTATTATCTTTGAGTTCATCATATACTTTTACGTCGTTCTATTTATCTAATTTTTAGGAAAAAAAATCTCTGTGAGACCAAAAGTCAATGGCAAGGAAGCACAAGAGTTCCAATAAACAATCCAAGCCACTTGAGAAAAGCAACATCACAAATGTTCAGGGAGATGCACATTTTGAAGCCTCAAGTAGGTATCATCCACATGAATCATTCAAGTCGGCATCAACTGACTTGGACGAAGCACCTCTGAGCTGCCTCATTATTCTGTTGCTAAATATTTGTCGAAGGATCCGTTGACCCTCCTCACAGAAATGTTGGGGACGTTGTTGAAGAAGTTCTCCTCACAAGAAGAATTGATTTAAAACATCGGAGAATCAAATTTTAAATTTGAAGCAACATAGCAATGAAACATATCTCATCTTTGCATGAAGATAAATCATCTATTGAGTCACGAACCAACTCATATCAACAATTGAAACCAAGCTCAATACACAAGATCAACTAATTCAATCCTTACAAGCCCACGTGACCCAATTGAAGGACCGCATTATAAAAACCTTTGAGACTCCTTCTCTGCAACCTCTTGACATTCAACGTAAATTTGATGAGATGAAGGTGAAAATTAAAACACTAGAAAAGCAAATTGCAGACTTTTCTTCTCAAGTAGATGCATCTCCGAAGGACTGCAGTGGTAAAAATTTCCCAGTCATCGTGTGTCCATGCCACTATCAAAACTATTATCAAAAGTTAAGGTCTTGTAGACATTATCAACAACGAACATGGACTTCAGAGTGAAGGATAAAGGAGACAAGTGAGTACATACTAGAAGATGGGAAGGTTCGATGGAGGAACTCGCCATGGGAAATCCTACCCAAAGCAACAAACTTGCCTCAAAGTCCACCACCACAAGGTAGGAGAGCATACTAATTACACCATCAACATCGTCAACGCCCAAAGGACCAACCACATCCAAGCAATGGCGACAGAAGTGCACAATGCCAAATCAAGATGCAGACAAAACACCATATGAAGTCAAAGGCAAAGCTAAAATCACTGAAGAAAGTTTTCAAAAGTTTGAGAAGGTTGGGTGTGTATTCACTCGCATATGTTGAGTTCACCTTCTTGGACGTTCATAAACACATCACTTTCTCGAGGTGAGATTATTCCTTATTGCATATCTTATTCAAGTGTATCATTTCATATCACGATATCACTTAGTTTATTTCAATTAGTGTTATCGAGTCTTAGGCTAATTTTTCATTTCCTTTAGATTGAGTCTTAGTTTGATTTCTTTTCTCTTTGTTTTTAGGTTGATTTTATTTTCCTGTTTAGGTTGAGTCTAGATAAGTTAGTCATCTTTTAGTTGAATGTCATTTACTCTATTTGATTATCAGCTTAATTTCTTAAAGATTTTACATTATTTTTTTTCCTCCCACCAACAAGTTTTTGCAGTAATGAACTGGAGAAGAACTCGCCTCAGGCCTTTGCCAAATTGGGTCGAAAACATCATTGACAAGTGTTTCATCGAAGATCTCCTCCCTCCACATGATATGTGCCTCGTCAGCCCACATCTCCACCTTTGGCACCACGACATTTTCCTCATCGTCACACCAACACCGAGTGCCAGGATCTGCTACAACTCTATCACGATGATCATTTGGTGCAGAAACATTATGGATTCCACTTGCCTTCTCTTCCGCCGTCTTCGTAGTGGGATTAGTTGGTCGTTTCTTTTCTTTATTTTTCTTTTAAGTCTTTGCATTTTTATTTTTTGTACTATTTGTCATGTTTGGCTAACACTGAGGAAATTGCATTTCATGCGTCATATTTGATTTTTACATTTGCATTGCATATTTGCTTTGTGACTTGCATCTTATGAAAATCCATAAAAATAAAAAAATCAAAAAATTAGAAAAATACTGTTCACCATCATATTCCTTTATTGTTTTTCTTCTTAATTGCACTTAAGTAAAATTCAAGGATACTCTATGAATTTATGAAATTTTATTGCCATAATTTTATTTGTCCTATCGCCTTAGTAGTGGGTAATTGAAAAGTGGTTATTGCCAAAAACTATGAATATTTAGACTACTAATTCTTGTTCATGCTCACATTTCATTTCTCATTTTTATTTTACGTCTTGATGGTAATAGCCTTTTTATTGAACACATAAAGTATTTTGTGAGCTTAAAATTAAATAATCAAATATAAAAAAGGGTTAGTTGAACCCCAAAAGTTATAATAAGGTATAAAAGTGTTATCCGGAACCTGGATGTGTTCGGGTGATTAGATCCGAAGGGGATTCTTTCCTGGAGACCTAAGAGCAATTGCTCTGGGATCCGTCGATCGAAAGCCTGCTTCATGGACCACCTTGCGCAATATGAAGAAGCACAAGGCTACAAATCAGTGAAAAGAGAAAATTATAAATGATGTATAAATGTATTATCCAGAACTTTGGTGTGCTCAGGCAATTAGACCCGTAAGGGATTCTTGCCTGGCGACCCAAGGTCAATTGGTTTGAGATTCATCGGTTGAAATCTTGCTACATGGACCACCTTGAATAATATGGAGAAGCACATGAATACTCAATTTTATATGAAAATAATAAGTGAATAAAGTAAAATTAAAGCTCACTCTTTACTTTTGCTTTCAACATTAATGCTATTATTTGATAGGTTGTATGTTTTCTTGCACAGAGCTGAACTAGAATGAGTTTAAACTGTTTAAAGTCCAGGAATTCTATGAGGCTGAGTTATGAATTGTGGTTAGATACTTTGATGATGGACTTGTAAACGATAGTAGTAGAAAAGTATTAGTCATGGGATGGAGATTATGATAATTCATTTATGATTCTTAAGTCTTATCTTGAAGCTTGCTTGAGGACAAGAAGAGTTCAAGCTTGGGGGAATTTGATGCATGCATTTTCATACATGTTTTACATGCATTATTTAAGTTGTTATCCATAGTTTTTACCATTGCATGCATCTATTTTCTTAATTTTTTTTAGTCCAAAGCTACCCACTTGTGTTTTATTTTATTCTTAGGATCATTGTTTTGGATATGCAAAGCAATCATATTGAAAAAACACACAAAACAGAGCACAAAGAGCACATATCGGGCTGGCATCATACCCGGACCGAGTTGATGTTAAAATCTAATTCCGAGTCGATTTATACTCAAAATTGAAATTTGTACAAACCCGGCCTGGGTTAGTACAATCAGCCAAATTAGCAGATCGCGTGATTTTTCGACCGATTTTAACTAGAATTTGAGTCGCGATTTGAACTTAGAAACCTAGAATGCCGCCACCCCTATAAATATGGATGTACCACGAACCTAAGGGGCATGCAATCTTAAAATTTGAAGCCCTAACCACACGAAAAATGAGATAACAATTTCTATTGCACACCACTGCAAATCAACCAAGAATTGAAGAATCTAAGGTTTTCGACGATCATTTTCGACGTAGTCTCGATCAAGGATCATTCCAGAGGCATCGTCTAATACCTAGGAGTTTGGTTTGATATTTTCATTCATTTTATTATATTTTTCTTCTCGATTTTAGTGTCAAATCAATGGTTTACAAAGCAAATTCATTATTTCGAGAAGATCGATCTTGAACCTCCGATTTCTCTTAGTTTATTTTATGATTTAGAGTCCTGTGAATTTGAGTATAGCCTTTTTTTAATGCTTTTATCATAGCTGGATAGATTTACATGTTTATTATTAGTTGTTTAACAATAATTGTGTGTGAATTTTGTGCATGATGATTGATTAAAAACTCGTCAAATTCATTTTATATTGAACCCAGGCTGAGTCCGATCAACTTGGTCCAGGCACACCATCAACTCGGGCTGTGCCTTGCGGACCCGAGCCGAGTTCGCCTACACAAAGAAAACAAAGCAAAATCCGGGCCGAATTTGGTTATGCTATAGTCGATTTTTGAGGATGCTTTTAGATGTAAATATGTTATTAATTACTAAACAAGTTAATTGTGGATTATTAATTAACTTGTTTAGTAGTTAATAACATAGATTTACATCTAAAAGTGTCCTAATTAAGGTGGATTGAAGTTGACTTGTTTAGTTGCTTTTATCCATTCTTAATTTAGGGTAGTTGGATTGTCCTAACTGAAACCCATACTGCGATCTTTTCATCACTTGAATTCTAAAGGTCTGTTTGGGGGTGAAAGAATTGGAGGAGAATGAAGGAAAAATGATGAGACTTTCCTCTCCGTTTTCCTCCAACTTAATTCAAACAAATAGGGGAATCGATTCCCTTTCTTTCTTTTCCCATTGATTCCCCTCCTTTCAAAGGTTTGTATTTTAATTTTCTCCCTCTTTACTTAAGGGTTCAATTATTTGAGATTGACATCATTTTTTTATTCTATTTTATTTTAAATCACAAATATATTTTCTTCCAATTAATTAACTAAGTTTAGAAAGTAAATTAATCAATGGTCCCAACTCTTACTTACTCTTTATTACTAGATTAGACCTTGTATACTTGCTAGTATTTTATGTGTTACACTCAACTTCGTGACTAAGTTATAATCCCAATTATCATAATCTTAGTTATGTTTAGCAATTCTAAAAATAAAATCGGCAAAACCTCCTTCCTTACTTATCTTGTGGTATTTGTCAACACACATACAAAAGATACATATATATTCATCAAAGTTTAACAAAAAACTATAAGATAGGACATTCGCATATTGTCATTATGTTCTTTTTCACAAACCATCTCACATATAATCCCACATGATTAAGTCTTATACAACCTTATAAAAACAAAATAAGTAATTACAACATCTAAGACTATCTATTACATGTATGTTTTTAAAAACAAAAGAGAAGGAAAAAGTAAACGTGCTCCAGCGGCTCGACCTCTTCTGAATGTAGCAAAATCAAGCTCCGAGTCAACTCAACTCGAGAACTTAAAATAAGTAATAATTTGCTCAGTGAGTGAAATAAAAGTACAACATAGGGGAACAATACAAGCGCATATATCATTTAAATAACCACATTTCTTTCATATGAGAAAACATTTAAAGCATATCACATATAACATAACTTGTCAAATCAAACTTTCACATAAGTAACAGTAACTCAAGATATCATCATTTTCATAATTAAACTCCACACTTGTGTCATTGCACATACTCATCATGGATCAATACGTATCCCTCCATGATCATGTGTCATACAGTTAAACAGTGCTTCATAATCAAGAGTAAGGGATACGCAGATCAAATTATGGGTCAATACATATTCCTCTATGATTGTATGTCATACAGTTAAGCAAAACTTCACAACCAATAGTCTCAAATACGCAGAGCAGATCATGGGTCAATACGTATCATAATCATAATTGTGTGCCATCCAATCATGATGCTCATATACGCAGAGCATATCATGAGTCAATACGTGCACGCAGAACAGTCCTCAAAGGGCAAAGACATCCGATATATATCCCAAAGGCTTCATGTATATAGAATGTGATCCCAAATACCTTTTTCATTCAGCATGGCCAATGTACACATGGGGTGTTATAATAGCAAAATAATATATCACCATCATATATCAATATCAAGTAAACATATTTTAAGTTCACAAACATTGTTCCATGAAAATATTTTGATGTAAGAGGGTACTCCATCTCATATGAAATCCTTGAAACATATTATAAATATCTTTCTTAACTCAAGGTATGTTTCGATAACAATACTAATAATAATCCTTGCTTGAGATAATATCATAAATAAAAGAAGTAATATATATATTTTTTCTATGTTGTAAATTTACCCACTCACCTTGTACTTTATCACTTCAAGGAAGTTTATTAAATTTATTCCCTTTCACTTGTACATTGATGTTTTCCTACAAGTAATAATGTATTTTTACTTTTCAATTACAACAAAGTAATGTGCAATGCATGCTCATGATGCATGAATGCTTATGCATCCTAAAATGTATATGATCCTCTCTAATATTAATTTCTAACTTCAAGTATTTATGTTCATAGGCTATTTCACAATTGGAACTTCTCAATCCTCCATAGTTTAAGTGTTGTCTCGGGATTTCAGACCGAGTACTTGTCAATAAATAATTCGTAACTTTTTAACCACATGGAAAAATCTTATGATTCTGGATTAATTAAAAACTAGACATAATAAGGTTTCCAATCCCCAAATATCATTACCTAAATCCAAGTGAATAAGTCATAACATCCCAGGAAATCTGACCTAGGGTATGTGTCCTGGCAGACTATGTGTCACTAAAAGATTAATTTATGTTTCTTCATACTTGTCCATTTAATTAGATCATAATTTTTCTAAAAACTAGACTTTCTTAGTATTTTGTCATAAAAATTAGAGAATTTAACTCGTATAGATTTATAACAAAAATAGTTAATTCGGTTGTGATCTGTCCATGTTATGGAATTTGACAGAAGAATAACTATGAAACGAAAAATTCATTTTTCTCAAGATACATATCCAAATAGGATGATTCCACCTCTCATCGAACTCTTGGAATGTCTATTTAAGCATATCCAAATTCCAAACCCTAATTCACCTATTCTAACTGTTCCCTAATTTACAAATGGAACTTGTATCAGACTCGGGACAAGATGAGTGACATGCAAAGTTGAGTTCATAAATTTCTCTATAAAACTTCTTTTTAGGTGATTTTAGAGGCCGTGGAAATCTAACTTCGAATGGATTAACCATACAAAATTGCATAATTTATAGTTCATTTATCACGAAGGAATGATCCTTTCAATCAGAAGAATAATTTTCGAATGAAAACTCATCTGGAACAACAATTGTTCTCGATTTTCCCAGGTCGTTTCGCTCGACTTCCGCCTTTGGTAATCTTTCTACGGTGAAAGGATAATGTTAAGTGCGTTATATATTTTTTTCAGAATTTTCTGATGTCATATGGCGGTTTGAAAAAATATCCCTTCGAGCAGCTCTAACATGTCTGCTTCAGCTGCTTGGAACTTAAGTGATGACCAATCATATTTTTTTGTTATAACTAGGTGTCTTAACCCTAATTACGTTTACATAATCTTATTTAAACATATATATTATAATATTTAGAAATTTTACAATTTATTCCTAATAACCTTATGTGATAATTTATAAACTTTATAGATAATTAAGTAATCATTATGCACTAATTGAAATATTAATTACTATATATAAATATCACTAAATGAACATCCAAACTAATTTAGTATGTTAATTAAATGCATGAATATGCAAAGATGATGTTTGTAGTGTACGTCTGTGACATTGCGCATGTAATTCTCGCATGAGAGAGGAAAGATAATTTGATTAGGAAAATTCAAGGTGGATTTAAATTAGAAGTTAATTTCTTAAATTTTAACTTTAAATTTTATTGTTTTAGAAATTTAAATCTCTATGATTACACTCAACCCAATGGCGGAGCCAGCAATAATTTTCATTTAGTTCACTAATTAAGAGCTCACAAAAATATTTTGAAACTTTTTTATACTCATATAAATTTTGTTCTAAATTTTTGAAATAATTTTCTTTAGAAAGAATCATTAATCCAAATGATCCATCTATATAGGATTTTATAAATAAAATAATACTAAATCAAACTAAAAAAACTAAATAACATTTTTTTAAATATATATATGTATACTCAATAATTCATATGATCATAATAAAATAATAATGTTTAATACAAAAAATGAAATGATAATTTTAATAAATTGATATAGTAAAATTTTCATGTTAAATAACTTTTAATAATGACATAATTATCCTATGAAAAATAAGTTACAAACAATGTAGATTATGCACAATTACATTTTTCTAAAAAAGAATTTTTATTATAAAACTATGTGCTTGGTACCCTAATATGGATGAGTTATGGTTACATATGAAAAGATAATGCTATTATATGCCAAAACCTAATAAATGAATAAAAAAATATATGTAAGAATTTTGTAAAGATAAAAAATGAAAAAAAACGAGACAAGAAATAAAAAAAGTTATGACACAAATGTTAAATAATATCCTTAATCATTAGTATTGATTAATGTTAATGTAATTAAGATTTAATAAAAATAATATTGACAACTGCACCAAGTTTCGAATCTATAGTGGGCGCACAAAAAGCTCAATGTGAAACTATCAAAACAATAGTTATCTTACGATTCAAGTTGAACATAATATTATATATAGATTTCCAAATCTTAGTGCCTGCACGTGTGGGCGTGGGCAGACATGTGGCTCCACCTTTGATTCAACTCAAACGTCTTTCTCTCCACATTTGTCCACACTATTTCTCTCTCTCTCCTCGGGCACGTGTGGGAGGCTTGAGCATGGACAACCAAGTGAGGTTCTAGGAACAGTTGGAAGGGGTGAAGGCTAAGGAAAATAAGAAGAAAAGCAAGAATCCAAAGTATATCACAATAGATATGTTTGGCAGATCTACAAATTGATATGAGTTCCCTCATAGATCTATGTACATGTTTTTACTACTTTTTGAAGTGCATCACTCTCAAAAAGCCAATGAAAAATTGGAATCGTGGACTCATGGCATGGTCTGATTTCATGTCAACTTGTCCTGATTTTGAGTGGCATGAGCTAAGTTCCAAAGGAAGCCAAGGAAGCTTGAAATTTTTCGTAATGACATGCCAATTCTTAATGAATATGACTCATGCCATTATGAATAGACGAAAAAGGATAAATTTGCATGTCATGTCACATGAACACATGTTTCACACCTGGTGCATTAGAGGTCACGACCATAAAGATGATTTCACGATTGTGTATCCACCCTATGATGCTAAGTGAATTCTAAACTTTGGTCAATCTGTCTATTTTATTCTTGTCCACATGAATCCATGATCTTCAATTACTATGGTTTATTCATTTAATATCAAAATGTTATATTATATTATGATCTCTTAATAATAGGATTAATGCTATGATTATGATGTATGTATGATTATTCCATTGTTATTATTCATATTTCATATAATTGATTTGAAATGCTTTGCTCTTCTATAACCCTTGAATCGTAAATTCATACTTCAATATTTTCCAAAAATTGAGGGTCGTCGTATATATTAATTGTCAAGGTAATTAATCGTATAAAAATAAGGTTATTTCCTCAAACTGCACTTAAACTATCATGATTTTTCAGATCTAATCCCAAACTACGAACTTCATTTTTTGGATCCTTAAATTATCTCGATTTTTCCAGTTTGATCATTCCGTCTAATTCTATCAACTTCTTAGTTATCTTTGATTTTTCGCATTTGTGAAAAGTAAAAAATGCCCTTGCATGAAAAAGAACTCTTTCCGGTCTGCGACAATCTTCCCACTTTCCGATCTACGACCTTCCTCCGACGAAGGTCGAGACAAGCGACGAACCCCGTCTCTCTCGCCGATGCAGGGAGAGAGGGGGGGACCCCCTCTTTCCTTGCGCACGCCGGCGTAGGGAAAGAACGAGCACAGGGAAAGAGCATTCTTTCCCTGCGCCGGCGAGCGAAGGGAGAGAGAGATAAAAGGGGGGGTCGCCCCCTTTCGACCTTCGTCTTGCCGGATGAAGGCCGAGAAGGGGAGAGACCCCCCTCCTCTTTCCCTATGCTGACGAGCGCAAGGAGAGAGAGAGAGAGAGGAGAGGGGGGCCCCTCCTCTTTCCTTGAGCCGACGAGCACAAGGAGAGAGAGAGGGGGAGGGGGGTCGCTCCCCTCTTGACCTTCGTCCAACGAGAAGGTCAAGAAGGGGGGGGGGGGGGGGCACCCCCCAAGGGAAAGAGGTCTCTTTCCCTATGCTAGCAACGTAGGGAGAGAGAGACATGGGGGTGGTGGGGGTTCGCCCCCCTCTCGATGGACGAAGGTCGAAAGGGAGCGCCTCCCCTCTCTTTCCCTGCGCCGGTGAGCGCAGGGAGAGAGAGACAGGGGGTCACCCCCCCCCCCCCCTCTCGGCCTTCATCTCGCCGACATGAAGGTCGAGAGGGGGGACGAGCCCCCCAGTCTCTCTCCCTGCACTCGCCCTTTCCCTGCGCCGATGTGCGTAGGGAAAGAGGGGGGTCGCCCCTCCCCCCCTTCTCGGTCGGACATGGACGACGGTCGAGAAGGGGGGCGACCCCCCACTTCCTCTCTCTCTCCCTGCACCGGCGAGAGAGACGGGGTTCGTCGCCTACCTTGACCTTCGTCGGAGGAAGGTCGCAGATCGGAAAGTGGGAAGAAGGTCGTAGACGAAAAAGAGTTCTTTTTCGTGTAAGGATATTTTTTACTTTTCACAAATGCAAAAAATAAAAGATAACCAAGAAGTTGACAGAAGGATCAAATTGAAAAAATCGTGATAGTTTAAGGACCCAAAAAATGAAGTTCGTAATTTGAGATTAGATCTGCAAAATCGTGATAGTTTAGGAATGGTTTGAGGAAATAATCGTAAAAAATATAGTGAAGTTATAGTCCAATGAAGGCAAACCACTTATGATGTTATTTCTGTTGTGTTGGACTACTCCACCCGCACAATTAAAAGAATCCCATCAAAACGGTGCATATTCTTTCTTAAAAGATGGTATACTCAATCAATCATTGACTAGAGAATATAAAAGTAAGATGGTGCTTCCTGTACAAAAATGGAGAGAAGATAAATAAAGTTAAAAAGCAATTTCTAATAAAGAACTAAAAGTACAGAATGAACAAGGTAAAGATGAATGAATACACTGAATATTGATAGTCAAAGATGGTTCAATTTAAAACCTTAGATCATAATGGACAAAGATTGTTAATTATTTTTATTATTGCTTGAATAATTTCATCACGATGATTCTATACATGGTATGTTCGATTATGAGTTGATTTTTTTTTCATTTTATGTTTTATATAGTGAATTTCATAACTCACATGAGATTGTCTTCTCTGCACTTTGGATCTTGTCAATGAGGAAGGTGGTGTGCACTACTGATGATAATCGAAATAGTGTAAATTGCACATGAGATACTTTCCATATTAGTCCTTTAATTTTAAAGAATTGTAATAATGACACATTGTGAACATTATGGTCTTTTATTATCTTAATACTTCTGCTCAAAAAGGTTTATTTTATTTTATTTTATTTTATTCTTCTACACATTGAGTAGTCAAAATCAATCAAAATTCCAAATCAATCACCAATCATATAGTCAATGTTTTGAAAATGTTTATTTACCAAATAATGAGATGATATTTTTGCGATCAAGTTGTTCCCTTCCTTATTTTCTTTAAAAGTAAATTTTGCTTGATGATTAACACTACTTAATTCATTTACAATTAACTCCTATATTAATTGTTTGTCATATTAATTTGGGAGTCACAAACTCATCATCTTCCTAATGGTTATGAATACCATATATTCTTAAGAAGTAGTTATCTATACCTTATAAGTATTTTACAAGAAAGAATAGTTTTAGCTTTTTATAAATTAAGATGGCATAGAAGATTTTATTATTGCAAGAATAATAGATAGTTGGCTAAAATTTGTAATTGATATTTCAAATATTTTGTACCTTTTGTTTTAGTAAATACGTGATAAATTTTAATTAAATTATTTCTACAGCTCACATTTTATGTAAACTTAATATCTTTAGTTATTTTTTTTTTGGAATGTAGCATGAAATTTTGCTACTTTTTTTATTTCCAACTACTTCTAATTTTCCTGAGTTTTTTCCTTCTTTTAAGCAGTAATTTTTTTTTCATTGGTATCCTTGACATTTTACATATTTTAAGTTTTTTTCCCAACCCTTCATCCTCATGTCCCCTTTGCTTCTAGAGGTAGAAAAATGTAAAAGATATAGCTTATTTTTTTAATTGTTTTTTCAAGGTAATTTTTATTTTGATTGATCCTATGTTTTTTTTTTCTAATTCTATATTTATTTATGATAATAACAAATATTTTATTCTATAAAATTGACATCATTCATACATTATATATTTGATATAATTGTTTATGGTTCAACCTTTTATTGAATTTATTCACATAAATTTTACATTAATTGAGTAATTTATATGCACAAAAAACATCCAACTAATAATGATATTTATGGTAACATCTATTTCTATAAAATATCTATTTAAGTTATGATAATAATTATCCTCGTGACGTGATCCTACTATAATAAGCAGAGGGACAATCTATCTCTTTACGACATTTTGAGTGAAAGAAGATTCAAATGCCTTGAGGAATTTATTAGCTATATGCCGCGATATTTTTTACTTCTCCCCCAAAAGTCAAACAACATAGTAGCAATTGATCCAAGAGCATACCTAGAACAGACATGCTTCCGAATCGAAATCGAGTGATGATTGCAAAGTTCATGTGCCAAACACCAAAACAAGGAAGAATCTTTCCCCTATGGAGGTAATTTTGAGCTCTTTAATCTCTTTAGTTACTAGTAAATTCAAGGAAAGATAACATCTTTTTCCAATATTTTAGATGCCAATTACCATAATCCACAACAAAAATATGGATCGACATCACCATTCAATAATCAATATAAAGATAAGAATGAAAGAAAATCAAGGGCACGAGACTTTCACTTAGTAGATAGATTTTCAAGTTAAATATGCATTCTACACATGAGAGTTGACAGTGGACAATCGCAAAAGGCACAGGGAAGGATGGAGGGAGGTAGTGGTAGTCGTGACTGTTTAGGTCACGGGAGATAGAGTGATATTTGGAGTGGCGGACACAATTGTCTAGCCATTCTTAATGTACATCTAACTATATTTATATGATTTTGTTTATTTGTGTAGCAATACCATTATGCTATTGAGTTTTAAATATTGTCTTTCATTGTTTGAAGTCAAACCTTACACAATAATTTTTAAAATATTGGAATGTGCATTCATCATAATTGTCTATGTAAAAATAATTCAAGTGATTTTGTCTCTTTTTATCGTGACATGAAACTTTTAAAATATTTAAGATATTTTATTTTTTATCCTTGTAAAACGAATTCATAATTTTCATGAAATATCATCAATAAAAGTAATAAAATATTTATTTCCACCCAAGAAATTTGTCTCAGTAAGACTGCACACATAAAAACTCATTACTTTATTTTTCTTCTTACTAAAACTTGATACAAAAAAATGCTCTGTATTTCTTATCAAGTAAACAGTTATCACAATTATAAAACAATATTTTTTATAAGAGTAATGTAAGAATTCTTTGTCAGTATTTTTTTTCATTTATGTATTTCAATCTCATATGTCATAAATTTGGTGAATTTTTTTCATCTTGCATTAATTATTTGTCCAATTAAATTCATTTGCTTTTTTTTAAAAGACACAACAATTTTCATTTAGGAACAACCATTCTACCTTTTGTCACTTATGGCTATAATACTCTTCTTGAACCAAAAAGCAGAGAGAAACTGAATTGAGATGCAAATAAAATATCTTTTTGAAAAATTTCAGGACCAACTCATAGCCAATTCATATGCATAGCTATTGAATTCCTGCAACTTTAGATTACTATTTATTGTCCATCTTTATTTGTGTCAAAATCACTAATTCTATACATGCTAAACCATTCTATTAATAAAATTGCATGATGTGACTATCCACTCAACAAAATAGTTCACCACATTGCATTATTCATTTATTTCTTAAAAAAGGAATGAAATCATTTGATATCACTTAAGTAGTACTCAGATTGTCTGCATCTTTTTTTATTCTTCTCACTCCGCTATCTCATGTAGTCTTTGCAATTTCGTTTCATATCTACTTGTCACAATGATAACAAGTATTTTTTTATTGTGATTTGTTAACACCGACTTTTGTTTGTCTTTTATTTATTATGAAAAAAATCTTGTGGTGCGCTTATTCTTGTGCTCTTACTACTTGTTTCTTGATTGAATAAACTTTCCTTACTATTGAGAGTGATACAATATCATTATGAGCAAAATTGCCAAATGCTATCATCACAATTCTAATAGTCTGAAAAGAATTCTCTAATGAAAGTCTTGCATTGAAACCATTGACGTTGGACATCTTATGAATTATATTTGATGGCTGAGTTGGGAAGCACGGTTCATGCACAATTTTGGTGGGCTAGAAAGAAAAAAAAACGGCGACTCAAGCAGTTTGTTCATGGAATGCCAACTCCACCTCATGATCACACGTGCCTTAGATGCGCTCATAGCTAGAGACGTTTCTGTCCATTGGCAAGGTCAAGTGTCGTCCCTGACTTTCTTGTGCCTTCCCAAGGCTGATCTCAATGCCTTCAATGACAAGGCTATCTCCGCCCTCGATAATCTTGACGTCTCAATGACAGAGCCTCCACTGCCCTCAATTATCTCGATGCCTCAACAATAAGGTTGTCGCTGCCCTCGACGATCTCGATGCCCTCAAAGTTCCTCATCGTCATGCGTCACGACCCTCGATGATCTCGATGTCCTAGAAATTCCTCATCGTTGTAGCTGTCGCCATCAATGTTCCTCAATGTTGCAGCGCTCGATGGTTGGGGCGACGAGGTCAAGGGCGAGCGAGGTTGAGAGTCGATGATCGTCAATGGTGGCTGAGTGTGGATGATGGTGGCGGAGAATGTGGACAACGTCGAGGGTGGATGACAGCGAGGACATAATTGACGAGTTTGATGGCGATGCGTTCGAAGCAGGCAGAGAAGGGAGACATGAGGGTGGCGCGTTCAAAGGCGGCAGTGAGAGTCGATGTGAGGCGGCACGTTCGAAGGCGACAGCGAGGGTCGACGTGAGGGTGGCATGTTTGAAGGGGGTGACAAGCGTCGAAGGTGGAGATGAATGTCTAAGGGGTTTTGGAGCTGAACTGCATGTTTGCATCATTGAATCGATTGACTTTCCTAGTTGAACCATGTGCGTCGAATCCTAGGTACATGCGTGTAGGTGGGAGGGTCTATGTCCATTAAAATCTTTTTAAAATTAAGTAATTATTCAATATCTTGTTATTTTTTTTTTCATTTAGTTCACACAAGACAAAACTCAAATATCTCATCCTCAGACCACTTGTTAGGAAATATGATCCGCTAGCTATGTGTAAATTAAATAATTCAAGTCAAGCATCATGTATGGAAATAAAGAAAAAATAAACAAAAAACATATACACAATTTACCTAAAGAAAAATTCTCCAATGAAATGGAAAAAAAATTGTTGAGCAATCACATAATAAATTTTCAAAGATAAAATATAATATATTAAAGATTTCTTCTAAATTTAAATAGTAATTTAATGAGATAAATAATAATTCTAAAAAAAATAAACTAATTGACATAAATAATATTATCTGATTACTAGAATTTTCTCTAGTGTCAATAATAAAAAAAACATTCAGAGCTTCTCTTAAGATGGCTCTATTCTTAATTCCTTGTTGTTCCATAAGAATATATCATCCCATCTTCTGCTTTCCTAATCAAAGAAAATTTATTCTTTTTTTTTCCAACGTGTCTAGGAGGAGACTACAAAAGAAAAGATCGATTCTTTTCTCTTTATTTTTGGAAGTTTTCGGCCTAAAACCTAATTGATTAAAACAAACAAACTTAAATCTATATGGACCTCTCATGGGCTGGACTCGACAGCCCAACATTTAAGAACGCGGTTGGTGGATCGCGCCCTCTCGTGTTCTTTAGGATGTTCCTTGCTCGCTGCCATTGCCACCTGGCTTTGTTGCTTCACCAACGCTGGAGTCGTACTGCGTGCGGCATCCTTCTTCGCTCCGTCCATGGTAATCGTTCTTGCCTATCTCAAGACTTTTCTGTGTCGCTTCAAATTTATTTGATGTTGCTTTCGATGACATATTTTCGAATCCCATATCCTGCGGAATTATCGTAGTTAAAAGAGTATTCTTTTGGTGCAATCTTCGTTCTTGGAAGTCGTATTGCTTGAAGAGATACTTTGTTGTGCATTTTATGTGCTATTCTACTGCATTTCCTTGATTTGGAGCCTCTTGCGATGCAATCTGTATTAGCTAACACTAATTTGTGGAGCATTATGGCTGCTCTGTTGGAATTCAGAGCATTAATGAGAGCCCATTCCGGCACCATATAGTTGAATTTGAGAGCAAGTTGCGACGCTGTAAAGTTTGTCTTTTCATAAGTATTCTTATTTGTTTGTTGTCTATTTCCCTGGACATTTGTCCAGGTATTCCAGTTTGAATGAGAGTCATAATAGTTGGGAATATTGATCTTTTACTTTTTGTCGTAAACACGTTGCAGTCTCAGAATTGTACTTCTGATTATGTGTCATATATAAGCCGTAAGCATCCATTTGTTGTACTTATGGGCTTGCTGATAGACTTTGATGTTAACTTTTTTTGAACGTCATAATATATTCTTAACACCCCAGCCCCGAACATATATATATCTATATATATATATATATATATATATATATATATATATATAGATAGATAGATAGATAGATAGATAGATAGATAGATAGATAGATAGATAGATGACGATGTAGCACATTTTCGGAATTTCTGTGGAGTTATGTGTTTGTTCATTGATAAGAGTATGTAGTATATTATATTGATCTCACTGATGGGAAAATCCGAGAACAAGGAGAGAAGATCGCAGAGAGATTGCAGAAAAATAGAGGAGACACACGAAATTACCCAGGTTCACCCTTGAGATGAGGGCTACGTCCTGCAAAGAGGTTCCACTATATGTTTAGGTTTACAACCGCCACACCAAATTACATCAGAAATTAGGCTATTAATAGCCTCTCCAAACTGGGTTTAAAACCCAAACAAACAGAGAAAAAACCTAATCCGAACCACACGGGCCGGCTAAACAAAAGCCCAAAACCCGTCTAGGTTTCGGGGGCGCTGCCCCCGAACCCCCGCCCGCTCACCGGTGAGCGGGACCGCCGTCGGGGGGCGGGCCCCCCGAACCCCCCCTTTCGTTCGTACGCCAGCAATACTGTTAATTGGGTAATACTCAGATTCCCCTAAGCTCACGTGGGCGAACCCGGTGTGAGAAACAAGGGGCCCTGAAGTATTCACCAACTCTAACACTCACTTCGTGATGCCCATGATTGCATAAAGATCTTCGCATATTATTATTTCATATTTTATGATATATGCACATAAAGTTCTGTATCATTTCTAATGCTCCTGTTTCTTTTCACACTTGGATGCTTGATTAAGTATAGTCACGCCCCCATAATGTTCTATATGTATTTCAGTTAATCTGGCATTGAGGTACCAAGTAGGCGGTTGTGATAATTCATAGATTTCTAAATATATGTTTTCTCTTTTTGTTGTGCCACAGTCGCAGAAGAATAGTGGTCTCTTTGCAGTGCAATGTGGTGACTGCTTCAAGTGGAGGTTAATCCCAAACAAGGAGGAATATGAAGCTATTAGAGCAAATTTCAACGAGGACGTATGGGTCTGCGACAAGAAATCTGGTGTTTCTTGTGATGATCCTCCTGACATAGAGTATGACTCAACTCGATTATGGGCAATTGATAAACCAAACCAACCAAAGACTCCAACTGGCACAGAAAGGAATATGAGTATGAGATCTGACTTCTCAAAGTTTGACGTGCAATATATTATGCCCAATGGTGAAAAAGTCAGCAGCGGTGTTGATGTTACAAAGTTTCTGGAAGCGTTTCCTCAATATAATGGTCAATTTTCTCAAGCAGACTTTAGTTTTAAGAGTCCAAAAATTCCCGAGGAGATGGTTCCGGAGAATATTCAGGAAAAACTCTCAGCAAGAAAGAGTAAGAAACCGAAAACTGAACACCCAAATTGAGTGACTGGGCTAAGCTTGAAGATAGATAGTCGCCTTCATGCAGCATACTTACAATTTTTGTCAAAATAATTGAAACGGCTAACTGTGTGCCTCCTGGAGCAATGTGCAGTGATTGTAATCTATGATTCTCTCCTCTTTTCTTGCTTCTGGTGGACCCTGAACTTTAGTCGTCAACCGTTGGCTGTCAGTTCTGTGTTTGGGTAATTCAAAGAACTTTGATGTTGTATTAGGTTTTGAACTTGCATTTTTTATGGTATGGCGATGTCTGGAGACTCGATCAAGCTTATAGCTCTCTTTGCAATGGAAGGTTGAATGGGTTTTTCTAATCTTGATGGACCTGTGATTGTGTTTTCATAACTACTGAATCGATTTTCGTATCATTCACTTTGCAATGGATCTACTTACGAGTTTTTTTTTTCCCTTCCTTATATGTCTGTAGTAATGTTTTTGGTAAGGTCAAGATAAAAGAATTCCTTAAGGCCTACCGCTTCTTTAGGGCAGAGCAAATTCGGATTCGGGTCTAGATCCCCCCCGACCCGGACCTGGCCCGGTTTATATTGGGTAAAAAATTTTTGGACCCGGTTCCGAACTCGGCCGGGACCGGGACAGGACCGGGTTAGACCCGAAATTTTGGGAACAAACCAGGCTTTAAATCGGAACTCCGCCGCCTGATAACTCGCAAAGTCTCCTCCCTCACTAGCGTCGAAGGCTTCTTGCTCCCCCATGATCACGTGAAGGTCGCCGCCGATTGTGCTGCTCAGACGACTGCGGAGTCGACTTCAATCTCATGGTCCTCTTTGCCTCCTGTCCCCTCTTTCCTCCCTATGTTGCAGATCTGGTCGGTGCTTGTCCTCCCTCGACGAGTGTCACCATGTCTCGTTCGTCGACCTCCTTTCCGGATTTTAAATTGGGACTCCGCCGTCTGATTAACTTCCCCGCCTCCTCCGTCGCTGGTCCCGCTGGTCTCCTGCCCTCCGCCATCGCCCCCTTCACCACCTCCCCCACTGGAGTCAACCCCCAAGACGCTGAGTGGTGCGTGTCGGTGCCCATCGACACGCTCAAGCTGAGCACTTGTGTCGACCTGCACGGCGGCCTCGTCTCGTGCATGTGGTCATCGTCCAGGAAGCCAAGTCGGCATGATGCCCGCAGCTGGAAGGGGAGGCAACACAACGGTGATGGCAACACAATGGGAACACAGCAGTAGTTACCCTGGCCGGGTCCTGGGTCGGCTTTGCAAGCTTTTGAACCCGGTCCCGGCCCGGAACCCGCCGAGTCTTCAAATTATTGGACCTGGACCGATCCGGATCCCACCCCACCTGGGTATTTTTTCCGGTTGCTCAAGTCAGTGCGGTCCGAGTCGACCGGATCGTGCTCAGTCCTACCCTTCTTTTTGACAGGATACCAATTGCACGTGAAAGGGAAGTATGCGCAATTCAATAAAAACCGTGAAAGACAAATTGTGCAAACTAATTGCTTTTAGAATCAAACTAAATAGTAGAAAGTTGTTTTTTTTTTGTGCAGCCTATTTGTTATTTGAAAGAATATACAAAATTCTGTCATTCTTCACAGAACTATTGTTGAATGCTAATTGAAATAGGGTTCTTTTTTGTTAAACAAAGATGTAAGCTTCAACGAGAGACAGGTTTTATGCAGAAACGAGCATTCGGTTTAAGGATAACTTAATTCTGAGAAATTCTTTTCGAATTTAGAAAAAAAAAAGAAATTTAGTTAGACTAAAAATATTCAATTTTATCAAATTCCACACTTTCTTGTAATCATGGACACAACCATAATTAATAATCTTTTATCTCAATTTCTTAAAATAATAAGAGTAATAAATTTTTTTGTGTTGTCCTTAAAAATGCTAACTTATTTATGTGTTAAGTGTATACATTATAGATAAAGTAAACTAACTGTTTTGTTTCAGCCTTCGAAAATAAACTAAAAGAAGCGTGAAGAAAGGAAAGATGAGTTTCCCTTTAATGTTCGCCAATCTAAAAAAGAAAATAAAATGGAGATATCCATGTCCTGACATCGTATTTTGCTTTTTAACCATTGAATACACCTTTCTCAAGGCCCTCCGATCCGCTTTCCGTTTTAAGCAAGCAACCTGTTATGTAGGCGTTAAAAATTTTGCATTTATGTATAATACTTTATTTATTTTTATTTAAATTTTTATTTGATATAAAGTATGTGATGAATAAATAAATAAAAGGATTATTTTCTCTAATCATCACTAAATTATCGTGAATTATTACATTTAATCTCATGCTACGAATTTCATTTTTTGAGTACCTAAATTATCATAATTTTTTCAATTTGATCCTTCCGTCAAATTTCGTCGACTTCTTCGTTATTTTTTATTTTTCGTATTTGTGAAAAGTCCATTATACCCTACTCTCAATTGAATTCTATTTTTAGATAAAATAATATATAATAATAAATATAAAAATAATTAAAAAAAACACGTGGAGGGGGCTCGCCGTCCCCCTCTTCGTCGACCTGCGTCGTCGACGACGACGACGCAAGGGGCGGCGACCTCCCCCCCCTTCTCTTTCCCGACGCCTAGGAAAGAGAGGGGGGCGCCACCCTCCTCTTCGACGAAGAGGGGGCGACGGGGTCGCCCCTCCACATGGTTTTTTAATTACTTTTATATTTATTATTATATAATATTTATATAAAAATAGAATTCAATTCAGAGTACGGGTATAATGGACTTTTCACATATGCGAAAAATAAAAAATAATGGAGAAGTCGACGAAATTGGACGGAAGGAACAAATTGAAAAAATCGTGATAATTTATGTACTCAAAAAATGAAGTTCATAGTATGAAATTAGATGTGGTAATTCGCGATAGTTAAAATAATCTTAAATAAAAAGGAAAGATGCGATTAAAGAAGGGACACTTTAATTCATCTAAAAATCATTTATTTATTTACTGTGTGTTTACTGCATTATCATTCAACATTATTTAGTAATATAAATTATCTCTTAGAAAGATTGTCACTTATTAAATTACAGCACATTACCTTGTTTAGTATGCATAAGTAATCTATTTAAAAATCCATATTAGTTGTTTATAAAAAATAAATATTTATGAGTTAATATACAATTTTTATCAATATACTCCTAATCAAAAGAATTATGTTTAGATATATAAATTATTTTTAACTTCGTAAACTTAAATTACAAATATATTATCACACATAAAATTTAAATTTATAAAATAATTAATATATTTTTAAAATATGATAGCAATATAGTCATAATAGTTAATTAATATTTATTTAATTAATTTTATAATTTATTTAATTATTATTATAATTTATTCAATATATTTTAAAATTTATTTAAATAAAATTGTAAAGGACAAATGCGAAAAGTGAAATTAAAAAAATTATAACCCAAATGACAATATGAATTATCTTCCTACCCATAAGTAATTTACATTAATACTTTATAAATAATATGAATTATCTGAATAATATAAATTACTTTATCAAAAAAATTATCTCTGAAAAACTCCATCGGAAGGTGTTGCACCCGGTTATGTCTTTATTTTTCTGTCTTGACAACAATCATAAGGAGTAAGGAGTGATGCTTCACTTCTATTTTATTAAAATTATACATATTTTTTTTATCGAAATGACATTTATCTATCCTACATAACAAGTAACAACACACTTTTATCTAAAATTTTCCACCCACACCAAAATTTTTTTTACCATTTTTAATTTCTTAATTCTTGGATGACGTTGGTGGTATAAAAGGATGAGGCCTCCTGCTCACCTTACATTTTTTTTGTTCTGTCACCTGCAACTGAATCAGTTCGCATTCCCCGTCTTCTCTCATCCTCTCGACTACCTCCAGTGGGACAATGTACTCCCTGCGCCCTGCTCTTCCATGCAGCTCCAAGCTCTTACGCTCCCCAGCGCTGGTTCCCATTTCCAGCGCCAACTGCAGCTGCCTCACTCCGCTCGGCGCCAGAAGGATCAGAGCTCAGGCGCAACCTGATGGCGGAGGCGTCAACACCGCGGAGGCGGCGGCAACCAGCGAAGAAGGCCGTCAGGAGCCTGCTGATGCCAGCTTCAAGGGAGAGGCACCTTCTACCCTTCCCCCTGTAGCTCCCATCAGCGAGAAGGACATCAAGAAGGTATGACCACGACCGCCCAGCCATCTGTTTCTTTCTTTGCGGGTCAAAAATTTTAGGGGGCGTTTCTCTACAGGTAATATTTGTAACAAAGTTTAGCATACCTCTTCCATGTTATTACTTGGAATTGTGTCTTCCAAGTCTGGCACATGCATGTCCACAGTGTTCTTGCGATGATTCATGGCTGAATCCATTCGTAGAAGAAACTAATTTGCCTCTTTAAGTTTTGTGGGTTGGGCGAAGGATTCATTATTAGTCCATGGTCCAGATATTACTCCAACGTCCATACTCTGTGAGTCATACAAGAAGCTACTAGGGAATTTGCTCAGTCTTTTAGACTCCCTTAATGCTGGATTGTAACATGTACTTTGTGATGCTAGAGGAGTAGAATTCGATTTTCCAGAGGCAAAACATTATCAAAAGTAGTTCTTTATAACTGAACGAAGTAAAATGATGAAACTTTTTGTACAATTGGCTAATTAGTGATTTTGGTACTAGAACTTTAATGTCTAACCATTAAACAAATGAGCACTTAAAATTTTGGTGCATGCAGTTTTTGTTTTTTCATATCTTATGTTCCACTAATCAAATCAATCATCATTGGGGTTAACAAAATCGAACTTTCCATTCATCGTTCAGGTTGACAAAATCAAATTTCTCAAAATTTGAAGAGTACCTATGTCAAGCTGATCCTCTCATGATCCTATCTTCTCAAATAGGTTGTTCAAAAGACAGCTGCAACTTTTGCTCCAAGGGCTTCCACTGCTTCCAAGAATCCTGCTGTTCCAGGAACAACTCTATACACAGTCTTCGAGGTTCAGGGATACATTTCAATGTTATTTGGTGGAGCGCTCTCTTTCAATCTCATATTTCCATCGAATGAACCAGATATATGGAGGTTAATGGGCATGTGGTCCATTTGGATGTTTAGTAAGTCATGATTCACTTCTCAACTTTACTGACATCTCAAGGAAGTTAGAACATGGTGCCCTTGGTTTATTGAAACGAATTAATTACTCTGGAACTAATTGTCCCAGTAATTCAAAAGTAATGATCAAAGCTTAAAGTAATATTCTGCCTCTTTTATGCTGTCCTGCATTTTGGTTTTTTCCGTTTATGTACTTTGCTCAGAGAAGAGTCCATATATATACGTATACATATTTATGCATTGATTAAATTCATTGGACACAATGACATTTCTAAAGTAATTAATCAGTATTTTCGTACATGATAAAAGTTATTTTAAGAACAATGGTATGTTATGCATATGAAAATTATCATCATAAGCCTGTCACAAAAGGTTCTTACCATGGACCACAGACTTAAAATATTTTAGTTTTCATTCAGTTGATATGCCTAACTCACCCTCTGCCTTGGGCATACTTTCTACTTTTCAGTGTTCTAATCTCAATTAACAATCCAAGGATGTTATGACTGATGACTTGAGTTAGATCGCGTTGAAGTATATTTATCTTTTCTCCAACACTAGCATTTTACTCTATTTCAGTGATTGGAGAGAGTTCTTTCTTTCTTTGTAGTCTTATTGTAAGAACATAACAGGACCAGGTATACTTGTAAGCCACTGGAATTCCTGTTTTTTTAAACGAATTCCTTGGTAATATTATTGGAATTTCAAATGGTTATTGTAAGTATCATACATATTCCTTGCTCGATCTTTAATGGAATTTTGACACTTAAAGTTCTAATCAACATACTTAGTGATAGGTGGAATTCAACATGTGTACATATACAAAAATAATATATATATATATATATATAGGGATTTGATGTATATACAGCATAGCAAATCTCTGTACTGCCTATGGAGAATGTTGATCTAGGCTGTTGATCCTGTGATCAATGGTTTTTCGAATTAGTAGGTGGTGGAGCTATTCACTGGAGGAAACATGGAGACCTAGTCTATCATCAACTGCTTCGGCCTTCTGGGTCAGACCCCCTTTGCAGAGGATCCCTCATGGTTGGCCGGTGCTGAAATGCTCACTATCATGCTATGCGAGCCTGCACAACGAGTATTAGTTCTTTGGCTTCATTCAGACCATGGTCTGATTCCCGGTTGGCTCTGGCATGCTGGAGCTTGAATTGAGAAAGCTCATCAGCGGCTTGCCCTGATGTTGCAGCTCCTGCTCTGCTGCTGCCTCCCTTTCTTATTGCTACTTTGCTGGAAATGAAGCCTTCAATTGCTTTGCTGAAACAAAATCTGCTGTTCTTCTACAGGAAATGAAGCAGGCTGCTACGTGCCAGATTCGATGATGCAGAAGGAGGGGGAGAGAGTGAGGGGTTGGGGATAATATGTTGACAGCCATGGATTTAAAAAGTGCCCAAGTCCAATTGCTTCCTGGGCGTATAGAGTTTTGTTGCACTCTATATATATTAATTCCATATATATATATATATCCCTGTAATCATTTCTATATTTTTTCCTATATTTCTGGAAAGTTTCAAAATTTTTTAGAATGATCAATTTTCTGATTTTTAGAGAATACCAACACTAGGAAGAAAACTGACATGTTGCTCAAGTCAAGATAATCTTTGTGTCATTTTAGGCAAAAATTTGACGTCAGTGCTGTATATCATTCTCTTAATTTGGTTTAACTTTTGACAACATAGTAAAGGTTCTCATGATTACACGTCATGTCATTTGATTACCTGAACTTGTTTCTTGAGTGTTAATGAATGTTGAATCCTAGTGAGAAAGTTTTACAATGTTCTGGATCCATTTATCTCTACTGACTTGAAATTTTAACTCTTTTTCAGCTATACCTTCCCTTCGAGCACGTGACTGCTCAAAGAATGAGAAAGAAGCTCTCAATTACCTCTTTCTTGTCATTCCTCTACTCAATGTTTTAATTCCCTTTTTCTGGAAGTCATTTGCAGTTGTATGGTCTGCAGATATTGTTGCCTTCTTTCTTATGTATGCATGGAAGGTAACTTCATATCATCCTCTCAGAACTTGCAAGTTGCAACTATGCTTTAATTAGTACTTACATTTTACCTGTCCATTCTTTGGCATGCAGCTTGGGTGGCTACAAAAATCAGAATAGAAAATGGACCTGTTTCTCATTCTTATATTATAAATGGCAAAAATGTACCTCAGACAGATCGAAAAGAGACTCCATGTTGTCAAACTTCTGAATTGAAAAGATCAAATGGCTTTCCAGAGACTGGAAAATATCATATATGGAAGCACAAGATCATAAATGAGATCAAACTCTGAAGGCTTTCTTGTGATCAATAGTTTTAATTTATCTATACCTCTAAGTGGACATGAAACAATTCCATGACAATGGATTGAAGAGTTACTGAGACTAGTTCAGATGCTTAGCATTGCATGTAGTATGGTCTCTGGATAAGTACGTTGTATTCTGAGTTGCAAACGATTCTAGACATTTGATCTGAATTATGATATTTTCAGGTCATTGATTTTATACCAATTTTCCAGATGCGATGTCATTGTTTGGGATATAATCAAAGTATGATCAGATCAACAATTGGCATTGAACCTTTCTTTTCTCTTTTTGAGTCCAAGTAAAAATGTAATTTTTACATTCCTGGCGCTTTCAGAATCTTATTTTGAACCATTTCGCTAAGTAATTTAAGAGAATCCAAGGCATTTTGGATATGATAAATTCCATCACAAAGTTCTACCAGAGGAAAGCAGCATAAACAGAGGACAACCATGATTTCCTCTATTTTTTTCCTTTAGACAAAATTGATTTTTAATTTTTTTTTTCTTCGGTATGTTAAAGTGCTAGACAGATTAACATTCACATATGTTTTATTAATTTTCATTAGTCTCTCTCATTATTGTTTAGTTTATATTGTCTGATGAGTTTTCCTTGTTATCTATTAATTTTACCATCTGAAATATAAATCCGATAATAAGTCTTCGAGTTTATAATTTATAATTTTTTGGAGTTCTCTTTAATCATCTGGCTAATTAAATTACAATCCTAATTCATAAGTAACTGGATCGAAATTTATTAGTTACACATATTTATTTTTTGATTTAACAATTATTAATGGTTCTTTGCATAAAATCACCTTAATTTGCCTCATTATAATATTTTTAAATTTAGATATTATTAAATTTTTTTAATGAATATATTAAAGAAACTGTAATTTGCATTGCACCCATTATTTTTTAGGGGGTTATCCTTTAAGTTTATTGATAATATGAACTTAAAATCATATGGATTTGTCATATTATGCTGTCACTTATTTGTCTAGCAATGGAAATTATTTATAATGTGTCTATTTGAATTGCCAAGTCACAATTCAGTTTATATTTTCTTTCATATTTACCTCTTTGAATTTTTATAAATAAAAGATACAAACTACAACAAATCAAATATATTATTATCATTAATAATAATAGTATTATTATCGTTAAAAATATATTACTAATGAATATTCCTAATAAATATTACTTATAATTATTATGAAAAATTATATTTTCTATAACTTATTACTATCATCAATTCCATTTAAAAATATATTTACTTAATAAATTAATTTCACGAATTCATTACTCGAGTATATGAACCCCAACAATATAAATTTGACATTATCAATAAAAGGGTATTTTAGTAAGACTAGTGATTACTTATCATTAAACATAATTATTTACATTACCAAATAAACGATAACAAACTACATAATGAATTAATTTTGGTTTACTGTCATCACATCAAAATAGATAAAGTTTGCTGTAACATATCAATCCAGTCGAATTTACTTTTCAATTCAAAACAAAACTTATTCAATGTGTTTTCTCTTCTGCATGGACTCAAGAACTCCCCAGTTCAGCATTATCTGCTCTCCGAAAGGGCAGGGATGAACTTGATTGGCATGCTATTGACACCATTGGCACCCCTCCGCAGGCGTGCTGAATCCTTCCCCCCATGAACACATGATGACCCACCAGGAGGCCAACACAGACTGCACAAGTTATTTCCATCCTTCCTTGCATCAAGATCAGGCTGCAGATATCAAATTATTTCTGTTTCAGTTGATGTACAATTCCATATCTAAAGTGTTATTACTAATTTCAAGTTCGCATACATCTTACTGACGAGATGATTTCATTGACTAGAACAGACTGAAAGTATGATAAACTGAATCATGTAGCAATGCAATGATTACTGAAGAGATGCATTCAGAAGTTTCCTTTACGATTTATCAACTGTAGCAAGCAATGCAAGTGCTTGAAGGGGATCAAGGCTGCACTGCTGCTCCTGCAGAGGAGGAAGGTGCAGCTGCGGGTTCATCTGATGTGTTCGGTTGGGAATCTTTCAGACCTTGAAAGAATCTATTCGACTCAAGGCCGAGCTCTGTTTCTTCTGCCATCAGTTTAGACTGCAAATTCACTTGGTTCTGATCCACGATCGTTAACGTGCCGGAGGAACCGAGCATGTTCATACGGGCATCACAGTTCACCTCCTTCTCACGACCTCCTGCGCCGAGCCGTGACGGGGGACACGAGGCATTTGTTTCTGGCCTCGACCTGCAACTCAGGCCATGCTCGTCGTCCTTGAGGGGAGCATGAGAAGATTCCCCGACTTCCCAAACCCTGAGCTTCCCCCTCTGCGCCTCGGGCTCCTCTGTGTCGCTGCACGGGGCCTTCCTTTTTGGCCTAAGGGAGGCTGCATTCTCGACGGCCGTAGCAGTAGCCGGAGACGAAGAAGCACGACGAAGACGAGGAGGAGGAGGGGGGCGGAGGAGCTTGTGCTGCCTCGTAGTAGGCCTTCAACAGCGACAGGTGATGGGAAAATTCGAGAACAGAGAGAAGATCACAGAGAGATTGCAAGAAAAATAGAAGAGACACACGAATTTACTCAAATTCACCCTTGAGATTAGGGCTACGTCCTGCAAAGAAGGTTCCACTATATCCTTTAGGTTTACAGCCGCCACTCAGATTACATATGAAAATAAACTATAAATAGCCTATCCCAAACGGATTCAAAACCCGAAGAAAATAGAGAAAAAATCTAATTCAAACCACACGGGCCAACTAAACAAAAGACCAAAACTCGTCTAAATTTCGGGGGCAGCGCCCCCGAACCCCCGCCCGCTCACCGGCGAGCGGGGCCCCCCGAACCCTTCCTTTTGTTCGTACGCCAACAATACTGTTCATTGGATAATACTCAGATTCCCCTAAACTCACCTGGACGAACCCGGTGTGAGAAACAAGAGACCCTAAAGTATTCACCAACTTCAACATTCTCCCACTTTGTGGATACTTCACACCAATGAGAGTCTTGCCAGCAACATTCTTCTTCATTCTGACAGCAGTAGAGCATCACTCAAACTTTGCACATGTAACTGCTTTAGTCAGAAAATCAGAACTATTCTCTGTTGTATCAACCTTTTCAAGCTGAACCTTTTTCTTTTCCACCTTTTCCCGAATAAAATGGTATTGTATGTCAATATACTTTGTGCGTGAGTGAAATGCGGGATTCTTAGCTAACTGAATAGCACATTGATTATCACATCTCACCTCTATAGCACCTTACTCAAATCCGAGCTCCAAGCACAACCGCCGTAGCCATATGGCCTCTTTTGCAGCATGAGTAAGAGCCATATATTCTGCTTCTGTAGAAGAAAGTGCTACCACACTTTATCTTTTGCTCATCCAACTTAGTGCAGTCTCAAATAATGTAAAAATATATCCGTTAGTGGACCGTCTACTATCAATGTCTCCACCCCAATCAACATCTACTTGGCCCACAATATCAAGCAGCTTTTCTTTTTTTGTACCTTTAAAACACAATGAAAAATCTGAAGTTCCACGAATGTACATGAAAACTCTCTTGATAGCATTTCAATGTTCCCTGCCTGAGTTAGACATATATCGACTCAAGACTCTCACTGCTTGAGCTATATCTGGACGTGTGCACATCATGGCATACATCAAGCTGCCTACTTCACTTGCATATGGCACGATCCATCTCTTCGACTTCTTCATCCGTTCTCAGGCATTGGTCTGCAGAAAGTTTGGTTCCTAGAGACATAGGAGTACCCACTGACTTGCAGTCTGTCATGTTAAATTTCTTCAACACTTCTTTTATGTACTTCTCATGTCCTAGTCACAACTTTCGCTTCTGACGATCTCTTCTAATCTGCATATCCAAAATAAAATTCGTCGGCCCCAAGTCTTTCATATCAAACTTCTTGGCCAACAAACCCTTCACTGAATTCACCATCTTCATATTGTTTCCAATCAGTAACATGTCATCCACATACAGTGTAAGAATGACAAATTGATCGCCAACTCTCTTTACGTAAACACAGTGATCTAAATTTGAACGTACAAATTTGAGTTCGAGCATGTACGTATCAAACTTCTGGTACCACATCATTGACGACTGCTTCAATCCATACAAAGACTTCTTCAATTTGCACATCAACTTCTCTTTACCTTAAACTTCAAAGTCTTCTGGTTGTCTCATATATATCTCTTCTCCAAGTCCCCGTGAAGAAATGTCGTCTTCACATCCATCTGCTCTACCTCAAGATTATATGCTGCTGCCAGAGATAGAACAAATCTTATCGAAGTTATTTTCGCTACGGAAGAGAAAATCTCATCATAGTCGACTCCCTCAATTTGAGAGTACCATTTAGCTACTAGTCTCGCCTTGTACTTCTCCACAGTCCCATCTAGTTTTAGCTTTCGCTTGAATACTCATTTGCAACCAATTGCCTTTTTATCCTTAGGCAATTGACACAAGCTTCATGTTTCATTCTTATCCAGTGATTGCATCTCATCTGTCATAGCAAGCTCCCACTGATTTGCATCATCGATCTTGCATCTTTTACAGAACTAGGTTCTTCTCCGATGATGTTCAAAGCATGAAACGAACTCAGAGCACTAAGAGAGTATCTCAAAGGTGCTCTTCTTTCTCGTGTCGATCTCCTGAGAACTAGTATGATAGTACCAATATTTGAGTCTTCATCTGAATCTACATCTTCAACTTCATTAACCGAGTCCTCTTGATCTGGTTCTGTAACAGACTCAACTGAAGTATCTTTTGCATCCACCTCTGAAGTTTCAGAATCAGAATATTCTTCAAGCACTACAACTTTCTTAGGTTCATCACCTTTTTGAACTTCAACTTGGGAACATGATTCACGGAAAATAACATCCCTACTGTAAATAATAGTCCTTGACTTTGGATTCCACAGTTTGTAGCCCTTGACCCCTTCCTTGAATCCGACAAATATGTTCTTCTCAGATTTACTGTCAAGCTTACCCCGCTTTTCCTTGGGTATATGAACATATGCGTCACATCCGAACACCCGAACATGAGACAAATTTGACTTCTTCCCAAACATTGCCTCAGAAGGCGTCTGATCCTTCACTGATAAGGTCGATGAGCGGTTCTTCAGGTAGTTTGCTGTGGCTACAGCTTCTGCCCAAAATTCTTGCCCCAATTCAGCCAAACACAGCATACATCTGGCCTTCTCTATGAGTGACCGATTTAACATTTTAGCTACTCCATTCTGCTCAGGTGTATATGGAGTTGTCTTCTGCCTTGCAATACCATTGTCCACACAGAACTGCTCAAACTTATCTGAACAAAAGTCACCTCCATTATCTGTACGAAGGACCTTGATCTTGCAGCTTAATTGGTTTTTCACCAAAACTTTAAATTCTCGAAACTTATCGAATACATCTGATTTATTCTTGATAAAATAAATTCAACTGTATCTCAAAAAATCATCTATAAAAGAAACATAGTACATGGACCCTTCAATAGATGGAGTCGGAGTTGGTCCAAAGACATCACTATGGATCAGTTCGAGAATCTTCGTTGCTCTTGAACTTGTGTGTTGAAAACTGACTCGGTTCTATTTTTCATGGAGGCAATGTTCACAGAACCCGAAGTCCACAGAACAATCTGGAACTCTTTCTACCATCTGACTTGATGCTATGGTAGAAAGTCCTTTCTCACTGATATGGACTAATCTCTGATGCCACAGCATAGATGTGTTGTCTTTATCTTCTTTGGCCTGCAGCCCACAGATATAGTCTCTCCGAGCAACTTGTACAATGTGTCATAGCGAACCACTCGCGCAATCACAATAGACCCTCTGACCATCTTGCACGAATCCTTGTCGCAACTGAATATAACACTCGAATTTGTGATTGTACCAACAGATAATAAACTCATGCTCATAAGTGGTATATGCATCACATTTGGTAGAGTCTTCACCATGCCATCATTCATCCTCAGCTTCACTCTGCCACGTCCAATAATCTGAACCGCATTATCATCTCCGAGCATGACATCCCCACCATTATACTCCTCATATTCACAAAACCAGTGTCTATGAGGTGTCATGTGGTATGAAGCACCAGTATCGATGAGCCAGACATCCTTATCTGACTGTACCATACATGCAGAAGCCACATACATATCTCCTGCCTCAGCCTCCTTTTTGTCCGAGGTTGACTCAGCTTCTTTCTTATGAATCGGCTTATTTTTGCAATCTCGCTTCAGATGGCCTCACTCTTGACATCTCCAGCATTGCACTTTCTTATCTTTACTCTTTGAACGCCCACGAGATTTGGATCTCCCTCTCTGATTTTGATTCATTTCTGGTTGCCTTCCTCTGACCGCAGCACCTCTTTACCAGAACTTGCCGATCTCTTTCTCTGTATTTCCTCTGATAACAAGGTAGCACATACACTTTCATACGAAAGTTCTTTATCCCCGCCACCAATCATGACAATCAGATTGTCCCATGAATCCGACAGCGAACAGAGCAATGTTATTGTCTTATCATCATCTTAAAACTTAACACCGATTGATACAAGTTGACTGATTACCGTGTTAAAATTATAAAGATGAGTAGAAAATGAGTCACCCTCCTGCATCCGAAGATTGTACAATTTATTTCTCAGAAATAACTTGTTAACCAACGACTTACTTTGATATAGGGATTCCAACTTTCTCCACAAATCTCTGGCTGTAGGTTCGCTCATCACATTCGTAAGAATTGAAATCACGAGACAAAGCCGAATCAAACCCTTCGCCTTTCTATCAATCCGATCCTACTCTTCGATCGCCTTTGGATCTGCCTGACTGGAGGAAGCCATATCTGAAGCCTTCGCCGCATCTGCAGCCGTCGCCGCTTCTTTATCTGGCCTCTCCTTCTCGATTGTCGTCCAAAGATCTCGATCACAGAGGAGATCCTCCATCTTCATCTTCCAGAGATCAAATCGTGTTTCATCAATTTTTTCTATCTCGATTTGCGACCCTTCTGACATCTTGAATAAACCCTAATTCCTCGAACAATTTGTGCTCTGATACCAATTGATGGGAAAATTCGAGAACATGGAGAGAATATCACAGAGAGATTGCAAGAAAAATAGAGGAGACACACGAATTTACCTAAGTTCACCCTTGTGATTAGGGCTACGTCCTGCAAAAGATGTTCCACTATATCGTTTAGGTTTACAGTCGCCACTCAGATTACATATGAAAATAAGCTATAAATAGTCTCTCCCAAACGGGTTCAAAACCCGAACAAAATATAGAAAAAACCTAATCCGAACCACACGGGACCGCCGTCGGGGGGCGGGGCCCCCCGAACCCCCTCTTTCATTTGTACGCCAGCAATACTGTTAATTGGGTAATACTCAGATTCCCCTAAGCTCACGTGGGCGAACCCAATGTGAGAAACAAGGGGCCTGAAGTATTCACCAACTCCAACAATAGGAGTGTCCGAAATTCCTCCAGAAGATCACCTTGACCCTGAAGCAAATCCTCGATGCCTCTCACGATGTCATCACGCGTCAGCTTCCCCCGGCGTAGCCCGCTGAAGTGACAGAGGAATGAGTTGTAGGTGTGACGTGCGTCACAAGGGGTGAAACTAAAAAATCAATCGTTTAAATTTGAATTCATAATTTCTATGGAAATAAACTAACTCTAAAAATTTTCAAAAATTTCGTCATGACGTATGCGTAAATTCGTCTATACGTCATATACAACAATTCATACCTTTCTCATTTTAATAATTAACTTCAAAACTTTAATGGGTAAATTACACCCAATACCCTCTAACTTTGACGTTTGCTCAGCGATGCCCTCCAACTTCACTTTGTAACACGAATGTCCTCCATCTTTTAACTTGTTTCACCGGATAAATTACACCAAATGCCCTCCAACTTTAAGGTTTGCTCAGCGATACCCTCCAACTTCACTTTGTAACACAAATGCCCTTAATCTTTTAACGCGTTTCACCCGATGCCCTCTTTACCTGTGAAAGCCAGTTTTCCAATTTTTCGTCCACGTGGCTATCTCCTCTCTCCTCCACGCAAATAGTCGTCCGACGTGGAATATTCCGACGTGGCACATAAAATTACACCAATGCCCTCCAACTTTAAGATTTGTTCAGCGATATCCTCCAACTTCACTTTGTAACACAAATGTCCTTCATCTTTTAATACATTTCACCCGATGCCCTCTTTACCTAGGACAATCGATTTTTCGATTTTTTATCGACGTAGCATCTACGTGGTCATCTCATCTCTCCTCCATGCAAATAGCCGTCCGACGTAACATGCTTCGACGTGGTACCACATATTAAATCATCTTACTTACTGTAAGTTGATCCACTCACTGTTAAATTATTTTCTTATTTTCTTCTTTTTCGTCGTTCGCATGAAACCTCATTCGTCGTTCGCACTCCTTCGTCGTTCGCTCTTCTTCGTCGTTCGCTCTTCTTCATCATTCGCCTCCTTCATCGTTCACTTTTCGCGTTCGTCGACGTTGTCTTTGCCCAAATTAGTGTAATTTTATGTGCATTTGGTGAGCAAACTTTAAAGTTAGAGGACATTTGGTATAATTTTATGTGTTACATCGGAGCATGCCACGTTGGACGACTATTTGTGTGGAGGAGAAAGGAGATGGCCACGTGGACGCCACGTGGACAAAAAATTGAGAAATCGACTATCTCAAGTAAAGAGGGCATCGGGTGAAACGCGTTAAAAGATAAAGGGCATTTGTGTTACAAAGTGAAGTTGGACGATATCGTTGAGCAAATCTTAAAGTTGGAGGGCATTGGTGTAATTTTATGTGACACGTCGAAATATGCCACGGTGGACGACTATTTGAGTGGAGGAAAGAGGAGATGGCCACGTGGACGCCACGTCGACCCGGCTATCCCAGGTAAAGAGGTCATCGGATGAAACACGTTAAAAGATGAAGGGCATTTGTGTTACAAAGTGAAGTTGGAGGGTATCGCTGAGCAAACCTTAAAGTTGGAGGGCATTTAGTGTAATTTACCATATTTTATCTGATGTCCTCTTTACCTATAATCGACGGTTTCCCGATCACAGCGCTGATGTCGCGTTTATGCCTCTCCACGTTCGCATTATTAAAAAATAAAAAAATGCCACGTGGAATAAGCGAGAGGAGTCGCCCGGTGAAGCCTCAACCGGCGAGCGCAGGACTGCGCTCGCCGACGCGCGCAGGTGGGGGGTCTCCCCCGCAGGGAAGGGGGCGACCCCCCACCTCCCCTGCGCGCTCGCCGGTGAAGCCTCAGCCGGCGAGCGCAGGGCTGCGCTCATCGACGCGCGCAGGTGGGGAGTCTCCCCCCTCCCTGCGACCTTGCCGGAGGTCGCATGGAGGGGGTGACCCCCACCTCCCCTGCGCGCTCGCCGGCGAGCGCGCAGGGGAGGTGAGGGAGGGGGTCGCCCCTTTCCTTGCGACCTCCGGCGAGGTCGCAGGGAGGGGAGCGACCCCCCACCTCCCCTGCGCGCTCCGACGAGTGCGCAGGGGAGGTGGGGGGTTGCTCCCCTCGCTACGACCTCGTCGGAGGTCGCAAGGAAGGGGGGCGACCCCTCCACCTCCCCTGCGCTCGCCAACGAGCGCGTAGGGGAGGTGTTGAGGTCGCCCCCCTCCCTGCGACCTCGTCGGAGGTCGCAAGGAAGGGGGCGACCCCTCCACCTCCCCTGCGCTCGCCAAGCGAGCGCGCAGGGGAGGTGGGGGTCGCCCCCTCCCTGCGACCACCGGCGAGGTCACAAGGAGGGGGGAGACCCCCCACCTGCGCGCGCCGACTCTAAGGCTTCACCGGCGAGCGCGCAGTGGAGGTGGGGGATCGCCCCCTTCCCTGCGACCTCCGGCAAGGTCGCAGGGAGGGGGGAGACCCCCCACCTGCGCGCGTCGGAGAGCGCAGCCCTGCGCTCGCCGGCTGAGGCTTCACCGGGCGACTCCCCTCGCTTATTTCATGTGGTATTTTTTATTTATTTTTTAATAATGCAAACATGGAGAGGCATAAATGCGACATCAGCGCTATGTCAGCGCTGTGATCGGAAAATCGTCGATTATAGGTAAAGAGGGCATCGGGTGAAACAAGTTAAAAGATGGAGGGCATTCGTGTTACAAAGTGAAGATGGAGGGCATCGTTGAGCAAACGTCAAAGTTAGAGGGTATTGGATGTAATTTACCCAAACTTTAATCATCACAAGCAGTTATAAGGTCATTATTGATAATTCATCTTATAGCTAAAATCGTGGGACGCATGCCCAAAATAGTGAGTCTCAAACTCACTCTCGAATCAAAATCACGAGCCAGATGCTCGTAACCCATATAACGTGAGCGTCCTTCGCTCCACACAATTATTCAACATTTCCAAAATCTTTCAAAACATTCATTAAGTAATAAATCCGTATAAGAAAACTCAATGAAATGCAAAGTTAGCCATTCGATAATCACGCCTCTCACATATACTCATTTCCTAACCTCTTTACATTTTTTTATTTCATGCCATGTAGGCTTTCATTCATTACCTGAAAAAAATATATAAACAAGAGGAGTGAGCATAAAGAGGCTCAGTGAGTAAAACAACTATCTCAAATATTAAAACAATGAAGGAAAAACTAACTTTTTTCTTTTCCAAAAATTATTCCAAACCCTTTTCATTTCACCAAAAAGATTCATTTAAATAATGATCATACCGAAATGAATGACATGGATGCACATGCATGATAATAAAATATCATAAAAACTTGGGGAACATTATCAAACACGGATATCCATACCACTCGTAAATCGAGTGCTTCTTTACACACCCCTCGTGTCACTATATCGCCACAGGGTGGTTGTTCTAATTCCATCTCTCGTGTCACTATATCGTCATAGGACGTTGAATCGCTCCTCGTGTCATTATATCGACACAGAGCTTATTTCTTTTCTTTTTTCATTCCATCCCTCTTGTCATTATATCGTCACAGGATGGTTGTTCTAATTCCACCCTTTGTGTCACTATATCGACACAGGATGTTGAACATGCTCCTCGTGTCACTATATCGACACAGAACAAATCGGACCCCCAACCGGTCTACTCCGAGTTGGCCAATCCTCTGAAGTGAAAACACTCCGTCTTATGCGGTTTTTACATGTAATGCACATGATGCGTGAATGCAATTTTCAAATAGAAGTTTAGGATTGAAATCATCATATACACTTTCCTTTTAAAAATCAAATATTCACTTCAATTCCACAAAAAATAAACTTCAACGAATTTCTAAAATTCATAATAAAATAGCACAAGTCATATGATGACACACATACGAAGCATACAAATATATGAATATGCATGAAGAAAACTATCACGAAAATCCATTCCACATCGGGTGGAACAATGTCATCACTCCGAAGAGTTTAGCAAATTCATATCAGTTGAAATAAGTTCCCTCACATTGGATTCGTCGAGTTTCAAATTATCTACTCGTCCGAATCCAATCAAAAGTAAACACAACCTATTACATTCGCTACTTGATTAATTAATATTAAAAAATAAATTTGATAATTCACTATTCACAACTACTCGGTATGCTTATAATAAATTAAGTCCTATTATGAATTGCTATAATACTTACCAAAAAAGAAAAGAATGTCTCATCGTCTAGTAACAGCCTAATCAAATCACAACACCCACAAACTATCATTTTTCGATTAGCAACCTCTTATAAGCGAGATTCAATCAAACTTTAAATAAAATGTAATTAGAACCTTAACTACATTATAATAATTATTTCTAACCATTTGACATTCATACTACAACCACTGTAGTTACCGCTCTCAAAATCACCATCGCACCCATCAAAATGTCGAAAGGCCGTCGAAAGGCCGTCGAACGCCTTTTTCATCCAAAATAAAATAAGTTACTTTAAATTTATTCACATCACGGAAATCTAATCAAATGCACATTCTTATTCGTTTATCAACCACAATATGATAACGAGTCACCGAAAGGGTCATTGGAGAACGTTCGGAATCTAAAATCTACGAACCTAAAAATAAAAGATTAGCGACTAATTTTATACGGACAGCAACCTGAATTCTTTTTGCCTCATGTGTGCACCTACTAGAACGTCGAGATGAGCTCGACCGAAGTTCACCATCTGTTCGCCGAAAAAGTTCGTCGGAAAGCCCCAAATCTCGATCTCCTATGTGATTTGGACAAAAACATGATTAAAACCTCTTCAAATGATCTTAATCGACTTGAGAATGATGTACAACTTACCAGGAGAAGGATCGATGCGAATCGGAACCAAAATTGTCGCCGTCGGATTTTTCGGCCTCCTTGCATTTTTCTCTCACTGCGTCGCGCACGGTGGACCAATCATTTCATACTATATGTCAAAATGTTCGTCTCATCATCCTCTTTTCATTGGTACCTCTCGTTCGAACGGTGGCCGGATGGAGGAGATCGGGCGACCGAAAGGAGGGCGGCGGCTTGGAGCTCGTGGTTACTATAGCTCGGGGTTGGGGAAGATGACATTTATTCTTTTTTATATACTATCCTTTCGTGCACAATGACCAAAGTGTCCTTACCTTTTAAACTTTATTACACATTTTTTTTCTTTTTTAACGAGCGTTACAATTACAATACCCATAAAAAAAATTTCCTCCTCGAAATTCAAATTAACTTGAAGATCAGAAAAGATGAGGGTAGCTTTTCAGCATATCCTCATCCAACTCCCATGTAGCATCTATCTCCGTATGATTCTTCCATAGCACTCTATCTCACGTCTGCGTAACTGTCGCACCTCACGTGCTAATATCTAAGATGGCTCCTCCCGACATGTCATATTCTCATTTATCTCCACTGGTTGTGTCTCAATTTGCTGATCTTCTCTAAGCAAACACTTTCAAAGCATCGATATGTGAAACACATTATGAATCTTCGCTAATGGTGGTGGTAAGGCAAGGCGATAAACCACGGATCCTACTCTCTTAAGCACCTCGTAGGGTCCGATAAATTTGGGACTCAACTTTCTTTTCTTTCCAAATCAAAAGACACATTTCCAAGGAGAAATCTTCAAGAAAAGTTTATCTCCGACTGCATATTGTCTCTCACGTCGTGACTTGTCCGCTAGTGCTTTATGACGATCCTGAGTTCCTTTATTCTTTTTCGTATAACGTCAATTTTATCCACGGTCTCCTGAACTAAGTCCACATCCATCAATTGTCTTTCACCCTCTTCATCCCAATAAATGGGGGTACGACATCTCCGGCCATACAAGGTCTCAGATGGCGCCATGCGAATGGTGGATTGATAACTATTATTATATGCAAACTCGGTCAATGCTAAATGATCATCCCAACATCCACCATGATCCATCGCACTAGCTCTCAACATATCCTTCAATGTCTGTATCGTCCGCTCAGCCTGTCCACAGTCTGTGGGTGAAAAGTCGTACTAAAATGTAACTTCGTCCCTAAGAACTCATGTAACTTCTTTCAAAATCTGGACATGAATTTAGGATCTCTATTAGAAACAATGACTTTTGGTATGTCATGTAACCAAAATCTCATCAATAAACAATCGTGCCAACTGCTCCAACGAGTAAGTAATCTTGATGGGTTTGAAATGTATTGATTTTGTCAATCTATCCACTATCACCCACACAGCATTATGACCCTTCTTAGTGATCGGCAATTCTGTCACAAAATCTATATTAATCTTTTCCCACTTCCACTCAGGTATAGGTAATGAATTCAACTTACCGCAAGGAGCTTGATGATGTTCAGCCTTAACTTGCTGACATATCAAATAGTGAGATACAAATTCAGCCACATTCTTCTTCATTCCCGACCAAAAGTAATTTTACCGTAGATTTCTATACATCTTGGTGCAACCTGAATGTAATGAATATACTGCATTATGATTTTCTTGCATCACTTCCTCTCTCAAGTCATATGCTCTAGGTACAAAGAATCTATCTTGATACATGAGAGTCTCATCCTTACTTACATGATAACGTTTTTCACCACGACCAGTCTTTAGTTGATTCATAAGTATAAAAGTGCCTATGTCAACCTTCTGTACCTATCGAATCCTATCTAATAACACTAGCCTTACACGGAGGTTGCATAGCAAATCTCCATAGTCATCCACTCTCAAGTGACAAATCATCATTGTAAGCTTCTCAACAGGAGAGATCATGCCTAAATCCTCTGGTGTCCCGCCATTCCTAAACTTTCAGCTCAGCGCATCAGCAACTACATTTGCTTTTCCCGAATGATACTCCATTGTTAGATCATAATACTTAATGAACTCCATCCATCTTCGTTGTCTCTGATTAAGTTTTTTTTGTGTCTTCAGCTCCTTCAAACTTTTGTTATCAGTGAAAATCTGGACATGTTCGCCATATAAGTAGTGTCTTCATATCTTCAACGCAAATACTATAGCCGCCAACTCTAAATCATGAGTAGGATAATTGACTTCATGAGGTTTCAACTTCCTTGATGCATAAGCAATTACCTTTCCATGTTGCATCAAGACACATCCAAGTCTCTGACGTGAAGCATCACTATAAAGCACAAAATTTTCTATACCTTCTGATAAGGTCAAAATTGGTGCTGACACCAATCTATTCTTTAATTCTTGAAAGCTGCTCTCACATTTCTCTGTCCAAACAAATTTGGCATTCTTCCTTAGTAACTGAGTAAGTGGTCCTGCAATTGTAGAGAAACCCTACACAAACCTCATATAGTAATTTGTCAATTCAAGAAAACTACGAATCTCTCTTGCATTTCTTGGTGCTTCCCACTTCACAACAACTTCTATCTTGTAAGGATCAACTAGCACTCCATCAGCTGATATGACATGCCCCAAAAACACTACTCTATCTATCCAGAATTTACATTTGGAAAATTTAGCAAACAACTTGTTCTGCCTCAAGGTCTCCAATACTGCTCTCAAGTGTTGTTCATGTTCACTTTTGCAAGGTGAATAGATTAGAATGTCATCAACAAATACAATGACAAACATGTCAAGAAATTCTCGAAGTACCATATTCATCAACCCCATGAATGCTGCAAAAGCATTCGTCAACCCAAATGGCATCACCAGAAACTCGTAATGCCCATATTTAGTGCGAAATGTGATTTTCTTCACATCTTCATCTCTGATCCGGAACTGATGATATCCAGACCTCAAGTTGATCTTGGAGAAGACCTTCGAACCACGCAATTGATCAAACAAATCATCTATCATCGGTAAGGGATATCAATTCTTTATTATCACCTTATTCAGCTGTCTATAGTCAATGCACATCCTCATTGAGACATCTTTCTTCTTCACAAATAATACATGAGCTCTCCAATGTGACACACTGGGTCGGATAAAACACAAATCAAGCAACTCTTGTAATTGCTTCTTCAACTCCTCAAGCTCAACAGGTGCTATTCTATATGGAGGAATGGAGATTGGTGTTGTACCTAGAATCAACTCTATTTCAAAATCCATCTCTCTTTGCAGACAATGACTCATATTTATACACTTACTAACATCAACTTTGACGCGGCCCCATGTGTCACATTGCTAACATCATTTGATTGTAGTTTTATACAACATTAACAATACGCATTATCTAACATGCATCTCTATGCATGACTACACACTCATGGGTGTTATCAGCATGCATCAATATAAATATTCATGTTGTCATTAGTTTAAATGTCAAGATTAACATTTGATCCACACCACATGTCTTATGTTGAATGTTTTTCCAAATTTCCAATATTAGCAAATAAGGATTTGTATCTTACTATATATCATAACATTTCAACAAACAAGATAGTTAGAGTAACAATAAATGTGTAGGAAGTACCCCATAACTCATAAAGTTTTTTTTTCACAATTTCAAATTATGGCCTACCACAAAGCATTCAATTTATATCATGAAATCATCATGAGAGCAGTACCATTTAATTATTAAGCAATTTTGCAATCATTCTTTTATGTACATCAAAATAATTCATGGGACTTTCAAATGCTAAGCAACATGCTTGCATCAAACTATACATCTAGCATACAATCACTCATGTGGATATCAATATCATTTTTTTTTTTCATGCCAAATCAACATAACATAAAATCATTTAGTATAACCACAATTTGATTCTTAAGTACTCGTTCATATATATGCACATAGCATTAATTTCAAAATACAATTTTATAGTAACAATTTCACATGCGATGGTAACATGCACTAACATAATATGCAACTACCCATTCCTACTCACACTCCGTGAATTGAATCTTGTCCCTAAGCTCTGATACAATAACTTGTGACGTCCTTCCACTTCTTTTGACGCCACAAGGGGTGAAACCGAAAAATCAAACATTTAAATTTGAATTCAAAACTTCAACGAAAACCAACGTTTAAAAAATAAATTAACTCTAGAAATTTTTAAAAATTTCGGCATGACGTATGCGTAAATTCGTCTATACGTCATATACAACAATTCATACATTTCTCATTTCAATAATTAACTTAAAAACTTTAATCATCACAAGCAGTTATAAAGTCATTATTGGCAATTCATCTTATAGCTAAAATCGTGGGACGCATGTCCAAAATAGTGAGTCTCAAACTCACTCTCGAATCAAAATCACGAGCCAGATGCTCGTAACCCATATAACGTGAGCGTCCTTCGCTCCATACAATTATTCAACATTTCCAAAATCTTTCAAAACATTCATTAAGTAATAAATCCGTATAAGAAAACTCAATGAAATGCAAAGTTAGCCATTCGATAATCACGCCTCTCACGCATACTCATTTCCTAGCCCCTTTATATTTATTATTTTATGTTATGCAGGCTTTCATTCATTACCTGAAAAAAAATATAAACAAGAGGAGTGAGCATAAAGAGGCTCGGTGAGTAAAATGACTATCTCAAATATTAAAACAACGAAGAAAAAACCAACCATTTTCTTTTCCAGAAATTATTCCAAACCCTTTTTATTTCACCAAGATTCATTTAAATAATGATCATACCGAAATGAATGCCATGGATACACATGCATGATAATAAATAACATCATAAAAACTTGGGGAACATCATCAAACACACATATCCATATCACTCGTCAATCGAGTGCTTCTTCACACACCCCTCGTATCATTATATCGTCACAGAGTGGTTGTTCTAATTTCGTCTCTCGTGTCACTATAACGCTACAGGACGCTGAACCGCTCCTCGTGTCACTATATCGACACAGAGCTTTTTTTTTCCATTCCATCCCTCGTGTCACTATCGTTCTAATTCCACCTTTCGTGTCACCATATCGACACAGGGTGTTGAACCTGCTCCTCGTGTCACTATATCGACACAGAGCAAACCGGACCCCCAACCGGTCTACTCGGAGTTGGCCAATCCTTCAAGGTGAAAACACTTCGCCTTATGCGAGTTTTTACATGTAATGTGAATGATGTATGAATGCAATTTTCAAATAGAAGTTTAGGATTGAAACTATCATATACACTTTCTTTTCAAAAATCAAATATTCACTTGAATTCCCCAAAGAATAAACTTCAACAGATTTCTAAAATTCATAATAAAATGGTAGAAGTCATATGATGACATGCATATGAAGTATACAAATATATGAATATGCATGAAGGAAACTATTACGAAAATTCATTCCACATCGGGTGGAACAATGTCATCATTCCGAAGAGTTTAGCAAATTCATATCAGTTGAGATAAGTTCCCTCACCTTGGATTCGTTGAGTTCCAAATTATCTCCTCGTTCGAATTCGATCAAAAGTAAACACAACATATCACATTCGTTACTTGATTAATTAATATTATAAAATAAATTTAATTTACTATTCACAACTACTCGGTATGCTTATCATGAATTAAGTCCTATTATGAATTTGTTATAATACTTACCAAAAAGGAAAAGAAGGCATCGTCGTCTAGTAACAACCTAATCAAATCACAACAACCACGAACTATCGCTTTCTGATTAGCAACCTCCTATAAGTGCGATTCAATCAAACTTTAAATAGAACATAATTAAAACCTTAACTACATTATAATAATTATTTCCAACTGTCCGACATTCATATCACAACCACTGTAGTTACCGCTCTCAAAATCACCGTTGCACCCGTCAAAATGTTGAAAGGCCGTCGAACACATTTTTCATCCAAAATAAAATAAGTTACTTTAAATTTATTCACATCACGAAATCTAATCAAATGCACATTCTTATTCGCTTACTAACCACAATATGATAACGAGTCGCCGAAAGGGTCATCGGAGAATGATCGAAATTCGAAATCTACGAACCTAAAAATAAAATATTAGCAACTAATTTTATACGGACAGCAACCTGATTTCTTTTTGCCTCATGTGTGCACCTACTAGAACGTCGAGATAAGCTCGACCGGAGTTCACCGTCTGTTCGCCGAAAAAATTCGTCGGAAAGCTCCAAATCTCGACCTCCTATGTGATTTGGACAAAAACATGATTAAAACCCCTCCAAATGATCATAATCGACCTGAGAATGATGTACAACTCATCAGGAGAAGGATCGGTGCGAATCGGAGTCGAAATCGTCGTCGATGATTTTTTTGGCTTCCTCACGTTTTTCTCTCATTGCGTCGCGCAAGGTGGATCAATCATCTCATACTATATGTCAAAATATTCGTCTCGTCGTCATCTTTCCATCTCTTTCCATCGGTACCTCTCGTGCGAAAAACGGTGGCCGGACAGAGGAGATCGGTCGGCCGAAAAAAGGGCGGCGGCTTGAAGCTCTCGCGGTTACTGTAGCTCGGGATTGGGGAAGACGACATTTATTTATTTATTTATTTTTATACTATCCTTTCCTGCACAATGATCAAAGTGCCATTACCTTTTAAACTTTATTACACGTTTTTTTTTCTTTTTCAACGGACGTTACAACAGGCGCCGACTTCGTTGCCGCCGAAATGATCCTGCACCTTGTTGACGAAAGCCAGGGAGTCGTAGAACTCGTCCGGCACGAAGGTGAGGAATTCGGGGATGAGCACTGGACAGCCTTCAAGCGCTCCGATGACGGTGACGGCGACTCTGGCGATGCTCCTGCCGCTGTTGGCGAAGGCGACGAAGGCATCGCATATCCGCCTGTACTTGGCCGGCTCCTTTTGTAGGGCCCACCGGAGCTTGCCAACGAAGGTGACAAGCCAATCGAACTCCCTCATCCGTCAGGTGGCCATTCTGTCGCCGGAATGCGACGTACAGAAGAGAATTAGATGTGCATATATAGTGGGAAGGGACAAGGCGCTTTGCTTTAATCTCACTCCACAAATTAGCATTAGATGTTGTTATTATTATCGGAAATTTAATTATGATAGGACTCTTTAATCCGACTCTTACACAAATTATAAAGATACATAAAATTTAAACTCTCCTTTGTTTTCGTTTAAGCTTATAATAATATTTTCTTCGTCCAAAATCCTTCAATTATTTTCGGAAGACTTATTTTATCTATTTTTTCATTTAAGTAATTCAATTTTATTTTTTCGTAAGTATGGTAAATAAAAAAGATTAATATTCAAGCATAATTTATTAATTCTCATTATTCTCTCTCATTAATATTTAATCTATATTTTCTGATGGGATTATTTTACGAACTGAATTAGAAATAAATATCTCTTATACTTCTATGAAATTTATAATTTGTAACCTTTTGGAATTTAACCGTCTGTTTAACTAAATTGCAATCTTAATTTATAAATGCACTATTCGAAAATTATTTGTTATATATATATATATATATATCCAATTTTTTGTGTGCCCACTATTATTATTACCCTATTTTTTTATCTCACTATAATATTTTTATTTTGGTATTATTAACCTTTACTTTAACAATACTACTAAAGAAATTGCAAATTTGCAATTTATCGCTTATGAAGAATGAAATGTCAATGCGATTTATTTTGTCTTTTCATATTTCCCTTTTTAAATCTTTACAAAAAGTATAAATTATGATAAATCACAATACATTTTTTTTATTATCATCAACAACTATAATGGTATGATCTTAACTACTACTTATATTATATTACTGCTACACGTACATTATTATTCTGATTGTTAATAATATACGATTGATAATTAATTATACTAAAAATTACTTATGATAATTACATGAAATAATATATTTTCCACAAAATATTATTATCACCAGTTTAATTTTAAAATATATTTACTTAATATATTAAATTTATATATTCATTATTCAATATTACAAGCTTATTAATAAAAGAATATTTTAGTAAGACGAGTGATTATTATCATGAAATATAATTATTTCAATTATCATATAAATTATGTAACATTTCGGAAAAATGACGTCAATTTCGAACACCAATTAAGTGAAAAGGTCAAAGTTAATTTTTCCTCTCATTTTTCCACACAAATGTTTGGGGATTTGAACTTTTTTCCTTCCATTTTTATTCATTTTTAAATCCCAATTGTTACTCTGTTTCTTTTATTTCCTTTCATCTTCTCTCTCATCCCTCTCTTTCACCGTTGTTGTGGTTGTCGAGGTCTTGAATGAAACTTTGAACACGCGGGAATGAGTGGAGAATGCAAGACAAAGGAAAAGAAACGGTTTGGAACACACGAAGGAAGAATCGAAAAATGATTAAAGATGTGTTTAACATGATCTAAGTCAGGGGATTTATTTATCAAGGCTTTGCATGTCTTTAGGATCATTTTGGATTTAATTTTCGCACTAAAATAAGCCTAATTGATGGCTTAGATATAATATGCATAACAACTCAAATGTTATTCACAATTATTGCCTTTAAGAAAAATCATGTTATAGGATTAGATTAGTATTGGTCATGATGTTATCGTTAATAATATTTTGAACCCTACTCAATTAGAAATTCATCTGGTTCCAAGACACTTTGAAATAAAATGTGCTCTCGCACTACGAAAGTTTTACTAAAATATTATGGTGAATTTTGTTTGTGATTCGAAATTAATTTATTTTCTTATTACGAGATAAATGTTCTAATTTTGAGAAATTAATTCAAATTTTTAATTAGTATTAATTCTTATCATGTATAAAGGAAGTGTCTATATAAACTTTCTAGGGATCCGAACAAAAAATAATCTAATATGTAATTCTCTTATATTTTTCATCTAATAAAACTTTGTGTCACTTTAAAATTCTTATATGTTAGTTTGGTGTGTAATATCTTTCGTACAATAATCCTAATAGTTATAATTGCTGAAATCGAAATGACGAAAATATTCTTAAAATGGACGAAATGATAAGTATTATTTGATGCCTTTGGATGGAAAGAATACTTTATATATGCTTAGATGAACCTTTGTAAATCTATGATTATTATTGCTACACTTGATTTATTAATGATCATCATGATTAACTTATGAGCTTATTATTGAAAGAAGATATAAGAATGTGCAAATGGTTACTTGTATAAGACTTGATAAGAGCGAACATGAAATTGATTAAGAATGATACTAAAACAATGCTATATGTTATTTAGTTGCTTGTTTATGCTAAGAATGTTTATATTTTGAACATTTGATTGAAAATTTAAGGACCTACAATAACCTACATTTTTGTCTAAGACAAACGGATGATCGATCGCATTAACGGGCATGTATTCCTCTTTTTGCTTGTTTATGCTAAGAATGTTTATATTTTGAACATTTGATTGAAAATTTAAGGGCCTACAATAACCTACATTTTTGTCTAAGACAAACGGATGATCGATCGCATTAACGGGCATTTGTTCCTCTTAGCAAAGAGGCAATATTTTTCATACCGGACATCCAATCCATTTAATGGGCATCCGATAAATCATTGATGACCTCACAAAATGTATTTCCATACATACTTTAGGAAATCAGGGCTAAAGGTGATGTTGCTCGTGATAAAAAAAGATTATGATGCTATGTTTAGGATTATGTTATCTATGTTCTTGACCAATTAGTAGACCCATGTACTTGCTTAGAATTATGTTTAGAATGTTGTATTATGTTGTCCATACTGAAATTTGCATCTTTAATATGACTCGTGAATGTAAATTGAATGTTTAAGTTTCATATTGATCATGTATAATTATGAAAATTTATCGATAATATAGATATCGTATCATGTGATCATTTTATCGATCCTTATTTATTATACATAGATCGCATTTCTATTGCCATATAGTATGAATTGAAAGCGTCGTAACGCGTCGTCGGGCCAGCCTCGTCGCGCGTCGAATTGTGATTGGACATATCCCTACTTTCTCCATACTGTATGCGTCTGTATGCGAAACCCTCTTCCCCCTCTCTAGTTTTTCCCCCTCACCTCTGCCCTAAAACCCACCTTGCATTCACCGTGTCCAAGGACGTCGCTGCTCTGCTCTTCGCTGGATCTGAGGACGTCATCACATCAGACTCCGCCGCCGCTTGTCTTCGCCGAGGAGGTCGCTGCCATCTCGGACTCCGCTCAGAAACGGCGACCGCTGCTCTTCGCCGGATCTGAGGACAACGCCGCCATCCATGGTAAACTTTTCTAACTTGCTTCGAATTTATTTGATGGCACAAGGAATTTCGTTTTCCATGAGATATGTTCGAATCCCATCTTTTGGGAAATTATCATTTTTTTTTTGTTCAATCTTCTTTCTCGGAAGTCCTATTACTTTGAATAGATTCTTTATTGTATCTTTAATGTGCTAGTCTACTGTTGTTCCTTGATTTGGAGCCTATGATATATTCTTATTTTAAACCGTAAAGCTTGAGTTCGAGTACAACAAAGAAAACAAATTGAGATTTCTCACCTTGTGTCTGTGATCATAAGCATTTATTGTCAATTGAGATCGATGACTTTGGTCTTTGTATTTTGTTTGTTCGACATCAGCACATTTCGGAATTTTTGTGGAGTCGTGTGTTTGTTCAATGAGAGTATTTAGTATATTATATTGATCTCACTTCGTCATGCCCGTGACTGCATAAAGATCGGTAGCATTTATTATTTCTTATCTTATTATATGATATATGCACATAGAGTTCTGTATCACTTCTAATGCTCTTGTTTCTTTTCACACTTGGATGCTTGATTAAGTATAGTCATCCCCATAATTTTCTCTATGTATTTCAGTTAATCTGACATTGAGGTACGCATTATGCGGTTGCGATAATTCGTTGATTTCTGAATTCATATTCTCTCTTTTTGTTGTGCCACAGTCGCAGAAGAACAGTGGTCTCTTTGCAGTGCAATGTGGCAACTGCTTCAAGTGGAGGTTAATCCCAAACAAGGAGGAATATGAAGATATTAGGGTAAATTTCATTGAGGACCCATGGGTCTGCAAAAAGAAATCTGATGTTTCTTGTGATGATCCTCCTGATGTAGAGTATGACACAACTCGATTATGGGTAATTGATAAACCAAACCAACCAAAGACTCCAACTGGCACAGAAAGGAATATGAGTATGAGATCTGACTTCTCAAAGTTTGACGTACAGTATACTATGCCCAATGGTAAAAAAGTCAGGAGCGGTGTTGATGTTATAAAGTTTCTGGAAGCATTTCCTCAATATAATGGTCAATTTTCTCAAGGAGACTTCAGTTTTACCAGTCCAAAAATTCCCGAGGAGATGGTTCCGGAGAATATTCAAGAAAAACTTTCAGCAAAAAAGAGTAAGAAAGCGAAGACTGAACACCCAAATTGAGTGACTGGGCTAAGCTTGAAGATAGATAGTCAGCCTTCATGCAGCGAAATTACAATTTTGTCAAAATAATTTAAATGGTTAACTGTGCGCCTCCTGAAGCAATGTGCAATGTTTGTAATCTATGATTCTCTCTTCTCTGTTCTTGCTCCTCGTGGACCCTGAACTTTAGTTCTCAACTGTAGGCTGTCAGTTTTGTGTTTGGGTAATTTTAAAGAACTTTGATGTTGTATTAGGTTTTGAACTTGCATTTTTTGTGGTATGGCAGTGTCAGGAGACTCAATCAAGCTTATAGCTCTCTTGCAATGGAAGGTTAAATGGAGATTGTACTTGATGGACCTGTGATTGTGTTTAAGGTTATCAAAATCGCGATCTTGATTGTACGATCTTACGATCCTACTTAGGGTCGGCGATCTCGATCTTAATTTTGAGATCATTTTTGTAGGATCGTAATAGCAAGATCGTAAGATCTTACCGATCCTACTAATCTAATTTTTTTTCAATTTTTTGTTTTGTTTTTTAAATTTTCACCAAGTGCAACATGATTTTTTTGAGAAATAAAATTAAGAAAAAGATTATTGATTATAATTAAAATTTAAAAAATATTTTTTGCACAAAATAACTCTATTATAAATGTATATTAAGAATTATTATATAATGCTATTTCATATTCACCATATTATTGTCATTTTTTTGTCAACCTACATTATTATTATATAAATAGTACATATATCATTTGTAACAAGTCTTAATAGGATAGTACTCAAGATAACATTATGCATAATTTAAAATATTATAAATTTATTTAAAAAATATTATTTTACATAATTTTATATATTAAACTATTATTTTAATATATAAGTAGGATGATCCTCGATTCGATCTTACAATCTTCGATCTTACGGATCCCTTCCGATCTTATATAAGATCCCGATCTTAACTACTTTGATTATGTTTTCATGTCTACTGAATTGGATTTTCGTATCATTCACTTTGCAATGGATCTATATGACTTCAAAATGCCATAACAACATATACTTCTATCTAAAATTCTTCCCCACACTATTTTTTTTTTGTCTCCATAGAAATACCATTTTTAATTTATTAAATACCATTTTTAATTTATTAATTCTCGGATGATGTTGGTGCTATAAAAGGATGAGGCCTCCTGCTCACCTTACATTTGTTTGTTCTGTCACCTCCATCTCAGTCAGTTCGCATTCCCCGTCTTCTCTCATAACTTCCACTGGGACAATATACTCCCTGCACCCTGCTCTTCCATGCAGCTCCAAGCTCTTACGCTCCCTAATGCTGGTTCCCATTTCCAGCGCCAACTGCAGCTGCCTCACTCCGCTCGGTGCCAGAAGGATCAGAACTCAGGCGCAACCTGATGGTGAAGTGGCATCAACACCGCGGAGGCAGAGGCAGCGGCAGCCACCGAGGAAGGCCGTCAGGAGCCTGCTGATGCCAGCTTCAAGGGAGAGGCACCTTCTACCCTTCCCCCTGTAGCTCCCATCAGCGAGAAGGACATCAAGAAGGTATGACTACGACCACTAAGCCCTCTGTTTCTTGCTTTCCTGTTCAAAGATTTTAGGGTCATGTGTAGCAAAGTTTAGCATCCCTCTTCCATGTTATTAATTGGAATTGTTTCTTCCAAATCTGGCACATGCATGTCCACAGTGTTCTTTCGATGATTCATGGCTGAATCCACTCGTAGACGAAACTAATTTGCCTCCATCGTCCATACTTTATGGGTCATACAAGAAGCTGCTAGGGAATTTGCTCATTCTTTTAGACTCCCTTAATGCTGAATTGTAACATGTACTTTGTGATGCTAGAGGAGTGGAATTCGATCCTCCAGAGGCAAAACCTTATCAAAAGTTAGTTCTTTATAACTGAACGAAGTAAAATGATGAAACCTTTTGTATGATTGGCTAATTAGTGATTATGATATTAGAACTTTAATGTCTAATCATTAAACAAATGAGCACTTAAAATTTTGGTGCATGCAGTTTCTATTTTTTCGTATCTTATGTTCCTCTACTCAAATCAATCATCATTCGAGTTAACAAAATCAAACTTTCCATTCATCATTTAGGTGGACAAAATCAAATTTCTCAAAATAGAAGAGTATCTATGTCAAACTGATCCTCTCATGATCCTATCTTCTCAAATAACTTGTTCAAACAACAGCTGCAACTTTTGCTCCAAGGGCTTCCACTGCCTCCAAGAAACCTGCCGTTCCTGGAACAACTCTATACACCGTCTTCGAGGTTCAGGGATACATTTCAATGTTAATTGGTGGAGCGCTCTCTTTCAATCTCATATTTCCATCGACCGAACCAGATATATGGAGATTAACGGGCATGTGGTCCATTTGGATGTTTAGGAAGTCATGATTCATTTCTGAACTTTACTGACATATCAAGGAATAGAGAACATGGTGCCCTTGGTTTATTGAAATGACTTAATTACTCTGGAGCTAATTGTCCCAGTAATTCAAAAGTAATGATCAAATCTTAAAATAACTTTTTGCCTCTTTTATGCTGAAGTGTGTTACGAAAAGAGGGAGAGAGGGATTGCACGAACATGGAAGAATACGAAGATTTATGAGGTTCATCCTAAATCGAGTTACGTCCTCGGAAAGCGGCGGCTCTTTTGTAGGGGGACCAACTGGATTCAGATTCAAGGCATTTATTAACAAAGTGCATTTTGGTTTTTCCTGTTTTGATACTGTTGAACGTTTTCAGAGAAGAAGAGTACATAGATATACATATATATGTATTGATTGAATTCATTGAAAGCAATGACATTTCTAAAAGTAAATAATCAGTATTTTCATACATGAGAACTTAAAATTATTTTAAGATGTTATGCATATGAAAATTATCATCTTAAGCTAGTCACAAAAGGTTCTTACCATGGACCACAGACTTAAAATATTTTAGTTAACTTCATTCAGTTGGTATGCCTAACTCACCTTCTTCCTTGGGCATACTTTCTACTTTTCATTGTTATATTCTCAGTGAACAATCCAAGGATGTTATAACTGATGACTTGACATAGATCGCATTAAAGTTGATTTATCTTTTCTCCAACACTAGCATTTTACTCTATTTCAGTGATTGGATAGAGTTCTTTCTTTCTTTGTAGTCTTATTGTAACAATATAACAGAATCTAACAGGACCAGGTATACTTGTAAGCCCCTGGACTTCCTATTTTTTGAAACGAACTCCTTGGTAATATTATTGGAATTTCAAATGGTTACTGTCAGTATCATATATTCCTTGTTCAATCTTTGATGACATCTTGACACTTAGAGTTCTAATCAACATTCTTAGTGATAGGTGGAATTCCAACGTGTTATACAAAGATCCCTGGTCTTGCCCTGTTGTTGCAGCTCCTGCTCTGCTGCTGCCGCCCTTCCTTATTGCTATTTTGCTGGAAATGAAGACTGCTATCGCTTTGCTGAAACAAAACCTGCTGTTCTTCTACCGGAAATGAAGCAGGATGCTATTATCGCTTTGCTGAAACAAAACCTGCTGTTCTTCTACCGGAAATGAAGCAGGATGCTATGTGCCAGATTTGATGATGTAGAGTGAGGGTCTGAGGGAGGGGGGAGAGAGGTTGGGGATAACATGATGACAGCCATGGATTAAAAAGCGACGAAGTCCAATTGCTTCGTGGGCATATAGAGTTTTGTCGCTCTGTATATATATTAATTCCCTATATTATATTATATTATATTATATTATTGAAAGTTGTGCTAGGCACAAGGATGTTCCCTAATTGAAAATAAAATTAAGTGATTTTCATATTGTAATAATCTCCCATGAGTAGGCAGATCGAATGCTACAGACTCTAAAACAATAACAAACAACATAATGAATTGAATTTTGGAATTGGTTTACTCTCATCACATCAAATAGACAAAGTTTTCTACAACATGTCAATTCAGTCGAATTTACGTCTCAATTCAAAGCAAAACTTATTCGAGGGTGTTTTCTTCTGCATGGACTCGAGAACTCATCAGTTCAGCATTTATCTGCTATCAGAAAGGCAGGGATGAACTTGATTGACATGCTATTAACACAATTGGCACCCGTCCGCAGGCGTGCTGAATCCTTCACTTCCCCCCTTAAATGATTTCTGTTTCAGTTGATGTACAATTCCATATATAAAGTGTGTTTACTAATTTCAAGTTAACATTAATCTTCTCATAGCAATGCAATGATTGATAAAGAGATGCATTCAAAACTTTCCTCAACGATTTTTCACCGGTAGCAATGCAAGAACTTGAAGAGGAGGAAGGTGCAGCTGCGGGTTCAAGGTTGCACTGCTGCACCTGCAGAGGAGGAGGAAGGTGCAGCTGCGGGCTCATCTGATGTGTTCGGTTGGGAATCTTTCAGACCTTGAAAGAATTTATTCAACTCATCCCCGATCTCTGTTCCCTCCGCCGTCAGTTTAGACTGCAAATTCACTTGGTTCTGATCCACGATTGTTAGCGTGCCGGAGGAACCAAATATGTTCATACGGGCATCACAGTTCACCTCCTTCTCACGACCTCCTGCGCCGAGCTGTGGCGGGGGACACGAGACATCTGTTTCGGGCCTCGACCTGCAACTCAGGCCATGCTCGTCGTCCTTGGGGGGAGCATGAGAACATTCCCCAACTTCCCAAACCCTGAGCTTCCCCCTCTTCGCCTCGGGCTCCTCTGTGTCGATGCACGGGGCCTTCCTTTTTGACCTGGTGGAGGTAGCATTCTCGACGGCCGTAGCAGTAGCCGGAGACGAAGAAGCGCGACGACGACGAGGAGGAGGAGGAGGGGGCGGAGAAGCTTGTGCTGCCTCGTCGTAGGCCTTCAACAGCGACAGGAGCGTCCGGAATTCCTCCAGAAGATCACCTTGACCCCGAAGCAAATCCTCGACGCTTCTCACGGCGCCCTCACGCGTCAGCTTCCCCCGGCGCAGCCTGCTGAAGTGACGGAGGAACGAGCTGTAGGCGCCGGCTTCGTTGCCACCGAAATGATCCCGCACCTTGTTGATGAAGGCCAGGGAGTCGTAGAACTCATCCGGCACGAAGGTGAGGAACTCGGGGATGAGCGCCGGACTGCCTTCGAGCGCTCTGATAACGGTGAAGGCTACCCCGGCGATGCTCCTGCCGCCGTTGGCGAAGTCGGCGAAGGCATCACATATCCGCCTGTACCTGGCCGGCTCCGTTTCCAGGGCCCAACGGAGCTTGCCGACGAAGGTGACAAGTCGATCGAACTCCCTCATCCGCCGGTTGGCCATTCTGTCGCCGGAATGCGATGTATGGGGCAACAGAAGAGAATTAGATGTGCATATATAGGGAGAAGGGACAAGGTGCTTTGCTTTAATCCCACTCTTACACAAATTAGCATTACATGGTTGTTATTACTATCGGAGTTTTAATTATGATAGGATTCTTTAATCCGACTCTTACACAAATTATAAAGTCACGTAAAATTTAAACTATCCTTCGTTTTCGTTTAAGTTTATAATAATATTATCTTCGACCAAAATCCTTCAATTGTTTTCGGAAGACTTATTTTATCTATTTTTTTATTTAAGTAATTCATTTTTTTACCTACGTATGTTAAATAAAAAAATATTAATTCAAGCATATTTTATTGAGTCCCATTATTCTCTCTCGTTAATCTTTAATTTATTTTTTCAGATGGGATTTTTCGTTGTTAATTTACGAACTGAATTATAAATAAATATATTATTAAGAGGTTAATGAGTATGTAGAGCACCCCGCTCTACACCTCAGTGTATTTTTTATTATTTAATTAATTTAATAATTTTAATTCATCATCAAATTGATTGTATATTTTTTAGATGAAATAATATATATTTATTTGGGTAATTTGATAATAAAAATATATCATCTAAGGCTAAATAAATTACTACCATTGAATTAGTCATATTTGTTAATATGGCTTGATCATGATAATCGGATAATCCGATGATCTTGATCTTAATTATTTTTACTATTTAACATATATTAAAAATTAATATATAATTATTTTATTAGCTTAATAAGAAAAACCAATGCTCTACACTCGTTTTAGATCAAATGCTCTAAATATATATTTTTCTCTATATTAATACTTTTATGAACTTTATAATTGATAACTTTTTGGAATTTTAATCTAATTTATAAATGCACTAGTCAAAATGTATTAGTTATATATCTCCATTTTTTTGGTCAGACAAATTAGTTATATTGTTATATATATGGTGACAGGACTCTTTAATCCTATTCTTGCACATATCTTAAAGATAGATAAAATTTAAAACATGTGCAAGAATAGAGGTTGATAAATCGTTCAAAAAACAATGAAGATTTTAAATTAATTGTTCTATTAATTATTAGTCCAAAGTTCTTTAGTTGGTTATTAGTCAGAAGACTTATTAATCTCTATTTTAAAAAAAATTAATTAATTTTCTTTTATTTTTTACAATGATAGAAAATGATAGAAATATTCCTTGAAATGATAGAAATATTATCATTTTTTACCAATTTTCATTAATCTCTCTCATTATTCTTTAATTTATATTTTTGAACGATTTTTTTTTGTTATCTAATCTTACCATCTGAAATATAAATATGATGATAATTCTTTGTCTATTTCACAACTTTTTGGATATCTCTTTAATCATCTGGCTAATTAAATTATTATAATCCTAATTCATAAGTACATGTATTAAATTTATTAGTTGCATATAATTAATCTTCTGATGTAATTATTGTTGGATGAAAGCACAATGGTTCATAGCACAAAATTAGCTTAGTTCTTGTCTCAATATGATTTTTTTTATTTTGATATTTATTATTCATATGTAATAATAATATTATTAAATAAATTGAAATTTGCAATCCAACCATTAACTTCAGGGGTTATCTTTTTAAGGTTATTGATAATATTAACTTAAATTTATTTTAATTTATTTTATTACCTTATTTACTTAGCTTAATTATTAGTTATTATGAATTGACAATCTACATTCTCTATGCCTGATGTCATTCAAATTGCAGACCATAAATTGGTGTAAATTACATCAATAATCCCCCGACTTTAGGTATTTGTAACTAGATTGTCCCGCACGCTTCATCCACTTAATCGATAATAGTTAATTTTTTAATTAAATTATTGACGTGACATAATAAAATATTATAAATTTAATGAAAATATTATAAAAATGTGAGACCGTGGATGGCATGGGGGCGTCGTCTCGCCTTTTATTCCTCACCCCCTCGGGATGCGTGCCGATGAGCTTGCACGCCACCCCCATTTTTTATTTTTTATATTTTTTATAATATTTTTTATTATTTTTATTATGTTGGAACTGATTATTATGAGATGACACGTGCAAGAAAAATAAAGTTCGAAGATAATTTAGTTGCAAATTAAAGTTAAGATACCATTCAAATATTGATCTAAAGTTAGAGGACGATCTGTGTAATTTATCCCTATAAATTAATAGTGTGATTTATATTATCTTTTCATATTTGTCTTTTATTTTATAAATAAAAGATACAACACATAATAAATCACATACATTACTATTATAATCATTAACAGTAATAATATATCCTTAGTTATTATTTACATTGTACTACTATTGTTCACACTATAAGTATATTATGTTTATGAATGAATCTATGATTATATATAATATATCACTAATGGTTACTTATAATAATTATTATGAAGTATTTTCTCTAATATATTATTATCACCAATTTTATTTTAAAATATATTTACTTAATTAAAATCATGATATTCGAGTTTACAAACTCCAACAATAAAAATTTGACATTATCAATGAAAGTGTATTTTCGTAAGACGAGTGATTACTGGTCATTAAACAAGATTTTTTATTACCAAATAAATTACTCGTGTATATAAAATTACAAGTAATCTAATAAATAACAATATAACTAATATAGATTATTGTGTAATGTCAACCTGAAAAGTCCTTGGTCTGCCCTTAAAAATAGCACGTGGCAAAAATTAAAAATTGTATTCATTAAAAGAGAAATACAATTTTGACAGTTTAACAAGTGATTTTCTCATAGTCGAAAAGAAAATTAAGTGATTTGCATATTGTAATAATCTCTCATGAGTAGGCAGATTGAATGCTACAGACTATACAACAATGATAAACTACATCATGAATCAATTTTGGTTTACTGTAAATCCCATCAGATAGATAAAGTTTGATAAAGTTGTTCTATAACATATGTCAATTCAGTCGAATTTACTTTTCAATTCAAATCAAAAGCTTATTCAAGGTGTTTTCTTCTCCATGGACACAAGAACTCCCGAGTTCAGAGCATTATCTGCTCTCAGAAGGGTTGCAGGGATGAACTTGATTGACAAGCTTTTGACAGAACTGACGCCCGTCCGCAGGCGTGCTGAATCCTTCCCCCCTTGAACACATGATGACACAGGAGACCAGCACAGGACTACACAAGTTATTTCTGTCCTTCCTTCCATCAGGACCAGGCTGCAGATTTCAAATTATGTCTGTTTGAGTTGATGTAGAATTTCATATCTGAAGTGTGTTTACTAATTCCAAGTTAGCATCCATCTTTTCACGCATCAGAAAGATTGCAGAAGAGAGGATTTCACTGTCTAGAATAGACTGAAAGTATAATAAACTGAATCACGTAGCAATGCAATGATTACTGAAGAGATGCATTCAGAACTTTCCTTTACGATTTATCACCTGTAGCACGCAATGCAAGAGATTGAAAATGAAGGGGTTCAAGGCTGCGCTGCTGCTCCTGCAGAGGAGGAGGAGGGTGCAGCTGCGGGTTCATCTGATGTGTTCGGTTGGGAATCTTTCAGACGTTGAAAGAATCTATTCAACCCATCCCCGATCTCTGTTTCCTCCGCCGTCAGTACAGACTGCAAATTCACTTGGTTCTGATCCACGATCGTTAGCGTGCCAGAGGAACCGAATAAGTTCATACGGGCATCACAGTTCACCTCCTTCTCACGACCTCCTGCGCCGAGCCGTGACGGGGGACACGAGGCATTTGTTTCGGGCCTCGACCTGCAACTCAGGCCATGCTCGTCGCCCTTGGGGGGAGCATGAGAACATTCCCCGACTTCCCAAACCCTGAGCTTCCCCCTCTTCGCCTCGGGCTCCTCTGTGTCGATGCACGGGGCCTTCCTTTTTGACCTAGTGGAGGTGGCATTCTCGACGGCCGTAGCAGTAGCCGGAGACGAAGAAGCGCGACGACGAGGAGGAGGAGGAGGGGGCGGAGGAGCTTGTGCTGCCTCGTCGTAGGCCTTCAACAGCGACAGGAGCGTCCGGAATTCCTCCAGAAGATCACCTTGACCCCGAAGCAAATCCTCGACGCCTCTCACGGCGCCCTCACGCGTCAGCTTCCCCCGGCGCAGCCTGCTGAAGTGACGGAGGAACGAGCTGTAGGCGCCGGCTTCGTTGCCACCGAAATGATCCCGCACCTTGTTGACGAAGGCCAGGGAGTCGTAGAACTCGTCCGGCACGAAGGTGAGGAACTCGGGGATGAGCTCCGGACTGCCTTCGAGCGCTCCGATAACGGTGGAGGCGACCCCGGCGATGCTCCTGCCGCCGTTGGCGAAGGCGGCGAAGGCATCACATATCCGCCTGTACCTGGTCGGCTTCGTTTCCAGGGCCGAACGGAGCTTGCCAACGAAGGTGACAAGTCGATCGAACTCCCTCATCCGCCGGGCGGCCATTCTGTCGCCGGAATGCGATGTATGGGGGCAATAGAAGAGAATTAGATGTGTATATATAGGTGCTTTGCGTTAATCCCACTCTTACACAAGTTAGCATTAGATGGTTGTTATTATTATCGGAGTTTTAATTATGATAGGACTCTTTAATCCGACTCTTACACAAACTAGGTAACGCCCATGGGCTTTGCCCAATTTTAATTAATTTATAAATATTTAATATTAAACTATTTTATAAATCTTTTATTATATGGATACTAAATTATTTTATGTCTTTGAAATGCTTTTACCGTTTTATTGAAGAAAATATCACAATTTTAATTAATTTATAAATATTTAATATTAAAACTATTTTATAAATCTTTTGTTATAAGAACACTAAATTATTTTATGAATTTGAAATGCTTTTACCATTTTATTGAAGAAAATTTCTTTTTCTTATATCTTAATATTCATGCTTGTATATATATATATATATATATATATATATATATATATATATATATATTCTAGTTAAGTGCTATTATGATCAAATATGAAAAAGTGCAATGTATATTTGAAAATTCAATGCCTCAACTCTAAATATTTATAAAACTTAATAAGGAGTCTAGTTTATAACATATATACAACATACCATAATTTATAAATATCTTATTGTAAAAAATAAATTTGTTTTAAAATAATTTGTAAGTTCTATTATTCATTTACAGACCATTTTTTTGTAAATTGTGGAATAAATAATTCATCTTCTTTACATTAGTTATAATTTTAATATTAACGTATCCATGGGATAACACTATTTTTTTGTTAAATCTAAAATAATAGATGGCGTTTGAATATAACCTACTGATCGTGTAAGACAGCAGTGACAAACCATGTTCATGATCTCCATGAGCAAGATAATATAACCAAGATGCACGGGTGCCACTCAAATAACTAAGATTAACCTGGACATTGGAGCAGTCGATGAGCTTGTCGAGGAGGTCCTCCAACTGGACGACGTCATGGTAAATGTAGTGTCGGACCTGGAAGAGACAATGGAAGTGGTGGGAGCGCAGGCAGTGGGGGCAGATAGCGATGCAGCAGTCCAGACATCAGATGTTCTTCTAGTTCTTCCTTGCTCTCTGGTGCATTCCCTGATGGATGATCAAAACGAATAAGATATATAACACCACGCCATGTGCACATAAAAAAAGTTGAAAATCCATGATATATTCAACGAAATCTTCAGTTAGGAACTGCGAAATGAAGCAATCAATCAAGCAGGTGCATGTTGCAGGCGTACCATTTTCACTCAACATGCACGGAGAAGGGAGTAGAGGGAATTGCTGAACTTGTTGATGGCGCAGGAGAGCGTGAGAAGAGAGCGTGAGGGAATTATGGTGCAAGGAGGAAACCGTATTATATATATACAAACAACGCAGCTATACAGACCAAGAGACTATTCTCTTCCTCTTCTCAAAAAAAAATTTGTTGTTGTTAGAAATAAAAAAACCGATGGCCAAAACTAAATCATCTTTTTATTACAATTATGACTATGATTATGATACCTCTTTGATAAGGAGAAGGCTAAGAGTATGAGAGAATAAATGCACGTATATGTGTGAGCCTCCTTTTTATTAACATTATGAAAATTAGCTTTTATATAATCCGTTTATGAAAATTAGCTTTTATATCATCCATTTTTAAATTTAGTTAATGGACGATAGAGAGATAATGGGTTATACTAAGAGTCACATTACTTGGATGGATGAGATGGAGTTTCATATATAGATATTCTTCTATCATGAATGAAAAAAATACATTGGAAGACAATTAATTAACTTGTAATTTGTGAAATTTAATCATGATTTTAATACAACAATACGTATAAATTGATCATAAATTTATATGTGATTATAATAATTTTATAGAAACCAATTTAAAATACCAAAAAAATCACAAAGAACAGCAATGATATTAAAAACCGAAAATACTTTTTCTTCAATTTTTTACCAAATAAAATTGATTATATGAATAAGAAGATTTAATGTTAATAATTAGTTTTCACAGTTTCTTTTATTAAATATAAATATTTTTTTATACAAAAGAAATGAAGAGTTAACATATAATTTGAAAATTTTGATACAAAATTATTAAGGATTCCTTTATATATTATTATTTTATATTATGAAATAAAAATAAAAATAGGATATAAAGAGGCAATATATAATTAATTAATAATGCATATGTATATAACTATTTTTATTACAAATACAAAATTTATAATAGAATATGAAGAGTCAACTTATCATTTACAATATAATGATAATTTTAAAGCTTTAATACATGAATTAATAATGAGAACGGCTCATGATAAAAAAAGATAAAATTTAATATGGGATTAATGTAAGCAACATGCCCAAATGGAATTAGCAAAAGACAAAGGGTGGTCGATAAACAAATAATAAATCAAAACAAATTGACGATAAACAAATAATTATTGAAGCAACATGACCAACATCCCTCTGCAGCAATCCCCAATGCAAAAGATGCTTTGACTTCGCAGCTGATGCGTGCATGCAGCCCCGTCGTCGATGCCTTGGTGGAAGCCATGCGGGAGGCAATATCGACGACGCCGATGCCACTGTCGTCGATGCCGGAAGAAGCTGCGGATCGTACTCCACCATCATGTGTTTGCGATCTTCATTGTTGGTGATGGATATGAGGGCATCGAGCTAATACTTGGCGCAGAGGTCTTCTGCACTGCAAGAGATGAGTGCAAAAGTGTCCAAAGGTGGATGGTCACCATCCACGGATGAGGAGTAGCCGGAATGGTTGTCCATGGAGATTTGAGAAGTGGATTTCCTTTAGTGGCGAAGACGGCGAGGAGGCGACGGAGTGAAGGAGACAAATGGAAGGGGCATATAGTTGTTACCATCTATTGAATAATAAATAGTATAGGTTGGAGATGACCACCAATGAATTGCATAAAAAAGTGAACAATATATAGGCAACTCTAAAAATCGAATTAGTTTTTAGACGGTGAAGATGAAGATACACATAATAAAAACGTGGAGGCCAAGAGAAATATTATCATAAGTTATTTTAACTATTGAGCAATTATTAGGGAGAATAATTTGAACAGATGAAACATTATAAAAAATATAATGAAGACTCATCATGTTATAAACAACAATGTTTAATGTATAAGAATTAAATTGTGTAGACATTTACATAAAATTATTTATTTAACGAATAATTTGGCACGAGCTTTATATATATAAGAGATTATCTATTTATGTAGGAGGACTCCACCTCTCCATTCAGCTTTATAAGAGACTTATAAGCAATGAAAATTCCAAATAAAGACCTGAGTAATTAAGTAAAGAAATCAAAATAAAGTTGGTGAAAGGAGGAAATAATAAGATTTACATAGACATATATCTTATACTATGAAAGGATCTATATTGTAAGTGAAGAAATTAATTGCATAAAAGAATATAAAAGGTAAGGAGTTATGCAATACCAAAAATAAAAAAATGTTAATAATTCTTCTGCAAGAGAATAGAAATGGAACGGAAAGAATAGAAATTAATATGAGTGAGAATAGAAAGAAAGAATGCATAAAGTTAATATGAGAGAGAAGATTTCAACTAATGGTAGGAGAAGAAATGCTCAACCATCTAATTAATATAATTGAGATAAAATGTAAGCAATTAGAAAAAAGATAAAGCTAAATTCTATAACGTGAAACCTCCCAATGCATCAGCTTTATATATATATATATATATATATATATATATATATATATATATATATTATTATTAGTGAGCTATTGGGTAGGAGCATAACGTACATGGAGAGGAGTGGGCAAGAGCAATAAGTAACTATCCTGTTATAATTGGAGATTAAAATATAATTATTACTACTAAAAATGACAAAAAATTAAGAAAGTAATAAACAGTAATAGAGCTTTGAGGATGATCTCCATGCCTTAGAATTATATATATATATATATATATGTAAATAAAAAAGTTTAGAAGCATAAAGATTGCTAGTAGAACATTTCGGTCACCTGCATGTTGCATGTTGATGGACTTCGTTCATGCAATCTCTTGCTCCCAAAAGAATTGGAATAAATTTATTGAAGGTGAAGAGCCTGAAGAAGAGATACACTTAAGTAGATGGCTTATTATCATTTTTTGTTTTATTTTCATGGAAAATTACTATTCACCATTAAGTTAAAAGTTATGGTAAAGTAAGAGACTTCTTGTTAATTAATTCGCACTTAAGTAAGAGACACCTCATTAAACGTTATGGTATGACATTAGAGGGAGAGAGGAAGGAAAGTCAGAGAAAGTTGAAAAGCAGTGGAAAAATGAAGAGATCAAGTAAGAATTAATAGAGAATTAATTCATTATTGATTGTACGAAGTTATTGAAATAATATGAAATTGCTACATTAATTAAGGTAGTGGGCTAAAACTTATGAGTCTATAACTTAATATTTTACTTAATGATATAAAATAATATACTCATTAATGGATGAAATAAGTCAAAAAAATTCAAAAAAAATAGGAAAAATGATAAAAGAGAAAGATGGATGGAGGATGTTTCCAATGCATTAAGGTAGTGGGTTAAAACTTAGGAGTCTATAATTTAATATTTTACTTAATGATATAAAATAATATACTCATTAATGGATGAAATAAGTCAAAAAATTCAAAAAAATAGGAAAAAAGGTAAAAGAGAAAGATGGATGAAGGACGTTCCCAATGCATCAGCTTTATATATATATATATATATATATTATAATATATATATGGAGATTAAAATATAATTATTATTATTAAAAATGACAAAAAAATTAAGAAAGTAGAGAAACAGTAATAGAGCTTTGAGGATGATATACATGCCTTAGAATTACATTATATATATATATATATATATATATATATATATATATATATATATATATATAGAAGTAGATGTAAGTAAAAAAGTTTAGAAGCATAAAGATTGCTAGTAGAACATTTCGGCCACCTGCATGTTGATGGATTTCGTTCATGCAATCTCTTGCTCCCAAAAGAATTGGAATAAATTTATTGAAGGTGAAGAGCCTAAAGAAGAGATACACTTAAGTAGATGGCTTATTATCATTTTTTGCTTTATTTTCATGGAAAAGTACTATTCACCGTTAAGTTAAAAGTTATGGTAAAGTAAGAGACTTCTCGTTAATTAATTCACACTTAAGTAAGAGACGCCTCATTAAATGTTATGGTATGACATCAGAGGGAGGGAGGGATGAAGGAATGTCAGAGAAAGTTGAAAAACAGTGGAAAATGAAGAGATGAAGTAAGAATGAACAAAGAATTAATTCATTATTGATTGTACGAAGTTATTAAAATAATATGAAACTGCTACATTAATTAAGGTAGTGGGCTAAAACTTAGGAGTCTATAATTTAATATTTTACTTAATGATATAAAATAATATACTCATTAATGGATGAAATAAGTAAAAAATAGGAAAAAAAGATAAAAGAGAAAGATGGATGGAGGATGTTTCCAATGAATTAAGGTAGTGGGTTAAAATTTAGGAGTCTATAATTTAATATTTTACTTAATGATATAAAATAATATACTCATTAATGGATGAAATAAGTCAAAAAATTCAAAAAAATAGGAAAAAAGATAAAAGAGAAAGATGGATGGAGGATGTTTCCAATGCATTAAGGTAGTGGGCTAAAACTTAGGAGTCTATAATTTAATATTTTACATAATGATATAAAATAATATACTCATTAATGGTCTAATGGATGAAATAAGTCAAAAAATTCAAAAAAATAGGAAAAAAGATAAAAGAGAAAGATGGATGGAGGATGTTTCCAATGCATTAAGGTAGTGAGCTAAAACTTAGGAGTCTATAATTTAATATTTTACTTAATGATATAAAATAATATACTCATTAATGGTCTAATGGATGAAATAAGTCAAAAAATTCAAAAAAATAGGAAAAAAGATAAAAGAGAAAGATGGATGGAGGATGTTTCCAATGCATTAAGGTAGTGGGCTAAAACTTAGTAGTCTATAATTTAATATTTTACTTAATGATATAAAATAATATATATGGTCTAATGGATGAAATAAGTCAAAAAATTTAAAAAAAAATAGGAAAAAAGATAAAAGAGAGAGATGGATGGAGGATGTTTCCAATGCATCAGATATATATATATATATATATATATATATATATATATATATTATAAAGATACATAAAATTTAAACTCTCCTTTGTTTTTGTTTATTTAAGCTTATAATAATATTATCTTCATCCAAAATCCTTCAATTGTTTTCGGAAGACTTATTTTATCTATTTTTTCATTTAAGTAATTCAATTTTAATTTTTCGTAAGTATGTTAAATAAAAAGATTAATATTCAAGCATAATTTATTAATTATCATTATTCTCTCCCACTAATCTTTAATTTATATTTTCTGATTCCATTTTTTTTAATTATTTTACTAACTGAATTAGGAATAAACACTACAACAAAAAGAGCTTTTCTGACGGAAAATTTTCCATGGATGGACATTAAAAAATTTTCTTTTTCCCGCCAAACTCTCCCATATATTTTTTTTCTTTTTCCCGTTTTTCCCTCTCTTTTTATTCGCCTCCTCCCTCTCTCCTCTCTCTAACTCTTTTCCACTCTCCTCTCTCCTCTCTCTCCTTCATGGGCGCGGCCATCTCCCTTCTTCCAGGTGATCGGCACGACGACCTACGGCAATGACGGGCCAGTTTCGGCCGTGCGCGGTCAAATTTTTTTTATATTTTGAAAAATGACCTTGTGACGGTCGGAATCGTGGGAAATTCCTGCGGTTCGGGTCATGGAAAAATTTTTCCACGGCTCCAACCGTGGGAGGTTGGAGCCGTGGAAAATTTCGACGACTGTAATAGAGCCATCAGAAAATGTTTGCGACGAACACTTTTATGACGGATCGTTTACGTCAGAAAATTTGTCTCAATGTATTTTCTGACGGATTTTTCACATTTTACGATGACTCGGACCGTCGGAAACATGCATTTTTCTTGCAGTGAAATAACTTTTATTAATACTTCTATGAAATTTATAATTTATAACCTTTTGGAGTTTAACCATCTGGTTAACTAAATTACAATCCTAACTTATAAATGCACTATTCAAAATTTATTTCTTATATATATATATATATATCCAATTTTTTGTGTACCAACTATTATTATTATTAATATTACCCTATTTTATCTCATTATAATATTTTTTAATTTTGGTATTATTAACCTTTACTTCAACAATACTACTAAAGATTTTGCAATTTTGCAATTTACCGCTTATGAGGTATGAAATGTCAATGCGATTTATTTTGTCTTTTCATACTTCCCTTTTTAAATCTTTACAAAAAAATTTAAAATATGACAAACCACATTACATTATTTTTATTATCATCAACAACTATAATGGTATGTTCTTAACTATTATTTTATATTATATTACTGCTACACATATATTATTATTCTGATTGTTAATAATATACTACTGTTGATTATTAAATCACGATACTTTATTTTTATTATCATCAACAACTATAATAGTATGTTCTTAACTATTATTTATATTATATTACTATTGCTCATACGACACGTATATTGTTATTCTGATTGTTAATAATATACTACTGACGTACTGATGATTAATTATAATAAATATAATATTACGATAACTACATGAGATATTATATAGCACCAATTTAATTTAAAAATACACACATAACATATTAATTTCATGTGTTCATTAATCATTATTCGAGTTTACAAACTCCAACAATATAAAATTGACATTGTCAACAAAAAGAGTATTTCAATCAGACGACCGATTACTTATCATTAAACATAATCATTTAAATTATCAAATAAATTACTTGTGTACATTAAATTACAAATAATGTAATCTAATAAATGATAAAGTGATTTATTTTCTCCTAACTAACAAGTGGTCTTCTCCTAGCTGAAAAGAAAATAAAGTGATTTCATATTGTAAGAATCTCTCATTGACGATCCTGTAGATTCTACAGTCTACAACAATAACAAACTACATGATGATAATTTTTGTTACTGCCATCGCATCAGTAATCGTATATCAATTGAATCGAATTTATTTTTCAAATGGATCACAGAATAACACTCGATTAAAGCATTCCAAACCAGACCAAAGTTCGGCATTCCAAATCAAAACTTATTCATGGTGCTTTCTTCTGCATGGACACAACAACTCCTGAGTTTTAGAATTATTTGCCCTCAGGGGCAGGGTTGAACTTGATGGATATGCTATTCACACAATGGCGCTCGTCGGTAGGCGTGCTGAATCCTTCCCCCTTGAACACATGACCAAGGTGCCCGCCGCAGGCTGCACAAGTTATTTCTGTTCTCCTCCCATCAGGATCAGGCTGCAGCATCAAGCCAAACAAGTTGAAATTCAGAAGGACATGATTGTGAGATTATATGACCGGGAGAGAAGAAAGCAAGAGAAGAGGACTACCGTTCGGTTGATAGTTCCGGGCAATCCCTCATAGAAAGCCGGCCAGCCGCAGCCTGAATTGAACTTGGTAGCAGATTTGTATAGAGGAGTTCCACAACCTGCACACTCATATATGCCCTCCTCATAGAACTTATCATAATGGCCGGTGCCGCGGGGCCTGGACAATGTCAAAATCTCAATGCTTCAGCGTAATGAAATCAAATATGGAAAGAACACTCTATTTCTTGAAATATTCATTGTTAGAGGTTTGTCCACGTTGCAGAAAATAGTGAAACTGCTAAGATGAACTATGTAGTAAAGTAGTCCTGAAAGAACAACCACAGTGCTGAAATGTTACATGGGCCAAAAGAGGTCGTCCAGTTTTGCTACGACATATTTTTTTAGGGACTTCAATGTATGAGTGATTAGCAGAAACATCAACTGCATAACAACTCAATGATCAGTTTACAGCAAATAGATGGCTTTACTTTTATTCATACAATATTGAAAACATTATTCAAAACAGAAAGAGCCTGTTGTTTGTAGGACCATAAGTTGCTGCAGCATCTAAGGAAATGGAAATGAGGCATTATAAACTTAAATGGCATTTCAGGGTAAACACAATATATACAACATTGAGAAATGTTTTACGATTCTAACAAAGACAATTGAAAAAGGTTCCAGCGCCAAGACAAACCAAAATTCCGCGTGATTGAGTATTTGAAGTTATACAATGTATTTTATTATCTTTCTATTTCTACAACATTGAAGTTACACCAGTTATATAATACTATTATTTATATAACACATACTTCTACAACATCCAAACTAAAAACTGATACTCAGTGCATTATTCAGATGTCCATCAACATAAAAAAAACATACAAAATGATGTTAGCATTCAATCTCCAAAAATTATCAAATGAATAGGAGAACGTCCTCGGAATTGAATTGCATTTAGCCTCAATGTCACCCAAACAGTAAGTATAAGATACAATTAGTCCCTCAATGAGAAAACAAATATGAAGGGATGATACCTCAGAATGTTATTTGCATCCAAGTCCCTTGTTTGGTTACTAAGAAAAAACAATTAATGGCAAAAGAAAAAAGAACTAGCAGGTCACGCATTCCATCTGTTTATATAAAATGGCTCATGTTTCATCCAACAAATTTGAATTGGACAATATTTACAGAAAGAATCTCTCCAGAATAAACTACCTAAAGAAACTTCACATATTTCACTCTTTATGCACATATAGGCATCTAAAATCCGTCAAAAATAGTTCAACAGCAGCAAAACATATCAGATCCTCAAAATTGCTTCTTAATACAGGAAAAATCAGATTTTTACGCCCATGTCATCATTAACAACACTGGGAAGTGCCAAATTTGGGTTCTGCGATCAGTACAGAAACGTATCTACTTGAGTTCTGACACACTACATACATGAGAATGCATCTAAGAAGGGGAAAAAAAGAGAAAAATCCAATCTTTCTCGGTTCATGTGCACCAGAAACCTCATTTACTGGGACAGAAGGATTCTTACTCTGTGCCCTTCATACGAAGGATGCGGAACTGCTCAGGCGAGAGGATGGCCCTCCACTCGTCCTCCGACTTCGAGACAGACATGGTATCAGCTCCCGATCTCTTCCGTTCGGATTTGGAGAAGAGAGGAAAAGTTTCAACGAACGGCCGAGTCAAAAACGATGGAGAAGGTCCGACTGCTGGAAGGAGGAGAGGGAGAGGTGTAACAATTAAATAAAGGGACAAACTTGCTGACACGAACGAACGCAGACAGGATTCTGGGCGAGGGGAGAAGATTTAATGGGGGATTTGCAATAAATCTTCTGCAGATTTAGGGGGTGAATTCCCATTCAGTTGGCCCAATCATTTTCTTTTGTATTTTGGCCCAACTCTCGGAAACATTTAATAATTTAATGTATTTAATTAAAATGTTAGCAGTCTTAATTACACATGTAAAAAAACTCCTCTAAAAATAAATGATTATTTAAATTTAGGGAGATAATCAAAACGAATAATAAATGATTTTTAAAATTCAGGGAGATAATCAAAACGGGTTACTTGGAATTAATTTATACAGTCTAACTACTAAAGTTAATGTACCAATTTTTTTTAAAAAAATTTATCGCCATATTTAATTTTAGTTTAAATCATATAAAATTAATTATTGATTTAATAATTCATTAAGAACTAAAAAAGTGTAATTTCACTTGCCATCATAAATTATGGTTGATAAAGTATAGTTCGTTAAGAATAGACGTACAAAGTAATTTAAAAGAATAAACATACAAATTTGGAAAAATCTCATGAGGCAACGCGTTCTATTGAAAATACTCTTTGTAATACAATGTACAACATAGTTTGCAATATTCATGTTTAATTATAAAAAAACAAATGAAATACTCTTCAATAGATGATATGATTCTTGGATCATTGGCATCATTTTTCAAAAAAAAATTTGTTGAAAGTCTAACTTAGATATGCAATGCAGAATGTTTTAATTGGATTATTTGAGTTTGATGAATGATAAATGGATCTTTAATACGTGAATAGTTGAGTCCTCCTCGAGTTGGTTATAAAAAATAAATAAATGATATGTGCTTGATTTGGGATGAGCAATCTAAATTTTTGTCGGAAGTGGTAGTTGTTTGGGAGACATTTGAATTAAAAGTATAAAATATTAAACCTTGTTTAAATAATAATAATATCTTCGTAATTGGTTTTAAATAGCTTAATATCTTCGGAGTTCTTATACATTGCCATCTAAAATTAGAAAAATATTAGTACTACAGTGTCACACGGTGTGTGTATACATGTAGCACAAAAAATACACATAGGATTTAAAAATGTACATAATTACGTATGTGGCGCAAAAAGTTTGAGCATTTTGGTTGCGTTTGGTACGGGAATATTGAGAGAACATTAGTTCTCGAGAACTAATTGATTTGATAAAAAAATTTGGGTTGGTGTTTGAATGAAAAAATGTAATGATGAGGATTTAAAAAATTGATGTGATGAAAAAATTTTAGTGAGTGTTTGAATAAAAAAGGAGAACTAAGAATATAATTTATTATTTTATGAGGTATAAAATTATAGTAAATAAGAATATATTATTAATATTATAATATACGTAATCATTATATTATTAATATTATTTTTAGTTATTTTGATTAAATCTTTTAGATATTATTAATATTATAATTTACGTATATTTTAAGATCTAAATATAATACAATTTTTTTAAAAATAATTGAATAGATTAATTAATAAAATATTTATTAATTATTAGAGCTAATTATTTTATAATTTTTAATTAATAACATTTAATAAATTATGTTATAATATTCCTAAATTATGTTATAATAATGTATTAATTTATTCTAAATTATATATGCATACATTATAAAATAATTAAAAAATAAATGAAATTAAAAAAGTCAAAGAATTGGCACAGAAGTTAAAAAAAAAGAAATGTTGACAAAAACGAAGACAAGAACATTTGACGAAAACTTTTCGTAAAAAGTTCTCGTTAAAATTACCTGACGAGAACATTTAATGTTCCCATCACATGACTACATTTAGCAGAACAATCGAAACATTTGATTTATTCCGTGCTGCCACACGTAGCCAAATATGTCTACCCAAAAAGCATAATAAAGAGATGGAAATTGTAATTGATCTAAAGGTGTTGATACATTAAACGGAAGGAATACTTCAAAGAATTGATCATTAGTATATGAGTCACTTACTTAAGCGGTAAAGGCATAATGGATCAAGAGAAGGAAAAAAAACTAGTGAAAAATCTGTTTACTTTGTTCTAATTTAAAATAAAAAATGATTGATTTAATAATACTTGATTGACTTAATTAATCAGGTTGCATTGAATTTTGAATTAGAATTTAGAAAGATTCTAATATTTTTTTCTCAGGAAAGAATATCTTAAATTAAATTAGTATTTTGAATCAATCATCCAAAAAGGATGATTAAATTGAAATTGTCCATGGCGCGGATAAATAATAAATAAATTGTTTTTGCATTATAGAAAAAACAAAGAAAATAAACGATGCCAACGAATCCGACGGCCGTGGTCTGTCGAAGCCCTTTTTATCCCACAAGTCTCTCTCTCCTCGATCGGCCGGCGGACGCGGCTTCTTTCTACGCCGCCGCCGCCGCCGCCGCCAATTGCTCGTAACCTTCTCCCATCTTCGTCTTGTTGTCTATATTCTGTGTCAAGTCCGCCGCCCGTCGCTGGCGCTGCGTCTCCTCCTCTCGGCGGTGGCGCCGCCTTGACCCTCTACCTCTCTTGCTTTTAATCCTTACAACAGAAACTAAAACAGGAATTTGAGCCTCAACAAAACACAATACCAGTTGATGTGATTACTCGCCTTTCATCCCAGAACTGTCAGGAACAGAAGGTGACCATGACGGTTGACTCTTCTGCAAGATCGCTCCTTTTTTCCTTTGTGCTTCGGTGCACAGAGCAGAGGTGCGTGAAATGGGGTCGTTCCCTGCATGCGCACATCATCAAGTTGGGATGCTGGGTGGATATTTATCTTGCCAACAGCATCGTTAACATGTATGCCAAGTGTGGCCTTCTGAATGAGGCCTCTGCCGCATTTGAGGATATGAATACTAAGGACGTTGTCTCTTGGAATTCCCTCATCAATACTTACTCCCAACAGGGTCCAAGCAGTTCCCATGTCGTCTTGGATCTTTTTCGACGAATGAGGACCCATGGCGCTGATGTCCTACCCAATTGCTTTACTTTCACTGGTGTATTCACTGCTGCAGCGTCGCATCCTTCATGGTGTGTTGGTGAAGCCTGTGGTAGACAAGCTCACTGCGTTGCCATCAAGACCGCCAATTCTGATAGTGTCTTTGCGGGCAGCTCTCTTCTCAACATGTATTGCAAGCTGGGGTACCTGTCAGATGCACGCAAGTTGTTTGACCATATGCCAGTCCGGAATTCCATCTCTTGGGTGCCCATGATCACAGGCTATGCCATGGAGAAATCTGGTATTGAAGCTTTTGAGGTTTTCAAATTGATGTTGGATCAAGGTGAGTGTGGAACCAATGAGTATGTATTCACCAGCATTCTCAGTGCTTTGAGTGTTCCTGGTTTTCTTCAAATGGGTCGTCAGATCCATTCTCTTGCTGTTGGAAATGGTTTGCTATCTTTTGTATCTGTGGAGAACTCCCTCCTTACCTTATATGCAAAATGTGAGTGCATGGATGATGCTATGATAATATTCAACTCATCTTCTAATAAGAATGCCATCACATGGTCAGCAATGATAACTGGGTATGCTCAGAATGGAAACTCTGTTGAGGTCCTAGCATTGTTTTCACAGATGCAGCTTGCAGGGTTCAGGCCCACAGAGTTTACGTTTGTTGGAATACTTAATGCATGCAGTGACATGTTGGCTTGGGTTGAAGGGAAACAAGTGCATGCGTACTTACTGAAGTTGGGGTTTGAGCTTCAGATGTATGTGAAAAGTGCACTAGCTGATATGTATGCCAAGTGTGGTTCTATCAATGATGCAAGGAAAGGCTTTGATGAACTCCATGAGGCTGATGTTGTACTATGGACCACAATAATAGGAGGGTGTGTGCAGAATGGAGAGCACGAGGAAGCTCTAGCTTTATATAGAAGAATGCAGAAAGAAGGTGTATGCCCTAATAACCTCACATTGGCTAGTGTTCTTAGAGCTTGTGCCAGCCTTGCAGCTTTAGAACAAGGGAAGCAAATTCATGCATCTGCTTTGAAATATGGGTTCAATTTGGGCATCCCTATTGGAAGTGCTCTATCCACCATGTATGCAAAGTGTGGGAGTCTTGGAGACTGCAGTCTTGTCTTCAAAAGAATGCCTGATAGGGATGTCGTTGCATGGAATTCAATTATATCAGGTTTTTCTCAAAACGGGTGTGGCTGGGATCTGTCGAATCGCATGAACATGGATCAACGAATGCAGAATGACGTCGTATGATCTATGTAGCCGACCCCACCTAGTGGGATAAGGCTTTGTTGTTGTTGTTGTTGTGGGTGTGGCTGGGATGCCATTAAACTTTTTGAGGAGATGCGACTAGAGGGTACTGAACCAGATCATGTTACATTTATCAACCTTCTGTCTACCTGTAGCCACATGGGTCTAGTTGAGAGAGGTTGGAATTACTTCAGGTCAATGCTCAATGATCATGGACTAATTCCGAAGCTGGAGCACTATGCTTGCATGGTTGATATGCTCAGCCGAGCTGGGATGCTTGAGGAGGCTAAAAGCTTCACAGAATCAGTCCCCATTGACCATGGAACACGTTTGTGGCAGATTATACTTGGGGCCTGTCGCAAATCTAAGAACTTTGATATTGGAGCATATGCTGGAGAGAGGCTTGTGGAACTTGGTTCCCAGGATTCTTCCACCTATATTTTGTTGGCAAACATATATGCTTCCAGCAAGAGGTGGGATGATGTGGAGCGAGTTAGGAGACTGATGAGATTGCGAGGTATAAATAAGGATCCTGGTTGCAGTTGGATTGAGCTTAAGAGTAGAGTTCATGTGTTTGTTGTTCGAGATCTAGAACATCCTGATATGGAGGACATATATGCGGAGATTGAAAGGTTGATAAAAAACATGAAGGATGAAGGTTATCGTCCTGCATGGCAGCTGTCTTCCGCTGGCGATTTTGAATCTTCCATACAGTTGCAAACTGAAGATGACTCAGACACCATAATGCATGCTTTTGGCTGATGTGTTGTTCCAAAGCAGGTATGGTGCTTTATGAAAGAAAATCAGCCAAGAATTATGGATCACGATCACAATTTCAAAGCTTTCACATTGAGAGTTTATGGGTAATTTTTTTACATCCATTTCTCATCTCTTTCTACTCAACATTTATTTAAAAAAATGTTAATCCAAATGCTGGGTTTCTCCAAGACCCTTTCATTTTAATCTTCTGTAATTTTCCCTAAAATTAATGAAACTCTGGATAACCACCACCTTGCTGGTTGTCCTTTCCCGTTTCAAAAAACATTTATTTAAAAAAATGTTGCCACTTAACACTTGAAACGCCTTAAGTCTTAACTATTCTGGCAAGATGATTTCTTTGGAACCAAACCTTTCTATTCCTTTAAACTAGCTCAAAGTTGTAAATTTCACCATCCGCAACCATCTAATGCAATGATTGTTGTACATGGTTCTCCTCTTTATACTTCTATGAATTCCCCCACAAATCCTGGTCAACAAAGTTATCCTGGGGAACTAACAAACTGGGGATTAGCAGGTACTTCGTTCATCCCAAATCCTCGATTGCAAGGGCATTCAACCTGTGCTCAACTGGCTCTTCCTCAGGGTCTGGTCCAAGTTCTTAACTGGACACCTTATTCTGTAAGTTATCACTTTGCTGTCTCTTATTTTGGATGAGTGCACATGGCTCTCATCCTCTCCTACTTTCAAAAAAAATCTTTAATTCTTTAAAGAGAATGCTGAATGTTACTTGTTTTTTCCCTGCATAGTTGCTATCTAGCTCCATATATGCTTATGGATCTTATCTTCTTTTTTAACTTAGAAAACAATTTTTTAGGGTAACGTAGAAAACAATTAACAGTGTGTTTTGGTTCCGTGTCGGTTGTGTTGGAGGAAATGATATCAAAGGAATAAATATGTATGTCACACCCATTTGCTGTTAAATTCTTTATATGTGTCATTAACATAAGTACTGAAGCAATGGAAGTGCATTTGCTTTCTTTCGTGTCATGTTTCAAAATTTGCACAACTTAACTGAATTTATTACTTCATTAATTTCTTTATTCAAGCCGACCCCACCTAGTGGGATAAGGCTTTGTTGTTGTTGTTGTTGTTGTATTAATTTCTTTATTCAAAGTTTGTTTGATAATGTAAATCTGAACAGAAACAAGCTTGCCTCCCATGATATCATGATTTCAAAACTTATATCTTGGAGATAATTATTTCTCTTTGATTATAACCCAAGTTCTAAACTCCGCCTATGTTTTATAGCCGGTCCCAAGCCCGGATAAAGGAGGAGGGTTGTGTTAGTCCCCGACAGCCAGCGTAAAACCCTGTCGAATCTCATGAACATGGATCAACGAATGCGTCGTATGATCCATGTAGCCGACCCCACCTAGTGGGATAAGGCTTTGTTGTTGAGTTATAACCCAAGTTCTAGCAAGTTAAATCTTCATTTTCATACTCGTCATCTCATGATCACATATTTTCTTCTTTTCAGTTAAATTTACACTTTCCCTTGGTTTGATTGATAATTAGATAGCTACTCCGTATGCCGTTGTACTATATAACTTTAATGTGGCAATGTAAATATATGTAATACGATGACCTCCGGGTTGCTTTTAAGATCCCTTTCAGCATGTGTTGCTCATTAGTTAGGACGGTCGCTCGATCCATATTTAAATCTTCCACCAGTTAAAACCTTGGTCTTCAGGTGGCTGCAAGAAAGAAGAATGGAAAAAAGAAAAAACATCAAACACCGGCACCATTTAATGAAAGTGCCTGTGTACTAAGGAGAACAAAGTATGATTAAAAAAAAGAGAACAAAGTAACAAATCAAACCACCTTCCACATGTTCTGCTCTTCTTAAGATTTGAAGGTTCAAAATCTTAGCTGATACAACATTATGCAATTTGTAGTAGTTTTTAAGAAAAAAATAAATGGGAGAAGAAAATAGGAAGGTTGATTGTTTTGGACGTGGATATGTCAAGGACTTAAATCCATTTGAGAGAAGCTGGATTAATTTGGAATGGTTGTCACCTAGTACAGAGGGAGTTACTAGAATCAAGCAAGAAAGGCATGATTGGTGTGGCGGAGTTTGCTGACTCCCAAGCGTCCCTGAGATGTGAGCTGGCAGATATTCTGACATGCCACTAGGTGCACTCCTTGCCTCCTAGTATCACAGCACTGCCAGAAGAGTTTGCTCTTCAGAGTGTCAAGCTGCTGCTTTACCCTGCAGGCAACTATAGAACTGACAATAGAATAGGTAGGGAGGGATGAGAGGACAAGGCTTGACAACCCTTTTTGCGCACCTCCTTTTGTTTTTTTGTTTTTTGTGTGTGTGTGTGTGTTCGCGGGGGGTGGGGGGATGCGGAAATAGGATAAGGTTAATGGAACCAAGGTAGTCAAGATCAGAATCTTAAGTAAAATTAGAAGAGGTTTGTAAAATCTAATCGAGGATCGTAAAAACTTACTTATATATTAAAAAATATTATAAAATAATTTATTAATAAATTTATAATAATTTATGTTATAGATAATATTAGTTTAACTACTATCCTATTAAAACTTCGTACAAACATATATATTGGTTATTGAATAATATTTTAATATTCCTCTAAAAAAATATTTTAATACAAAATAACAAAAAATGACAATAATATGATCGATATGGAGTAACATGATACACTTATGTATACATTAACATTAAATTTATTTTGTGGAAAAAATACTTTAAAAATTTAGCCAATCATCTTTCTCTTAATGTTATTTCACACAAAATCATGTTGCACTTGGTGAACATTAAAATATCGAAGAAATTTTTCTAAAAATATATTGGAATAGTTATGATCCTATTAATCCTACGATCTAGTTTTGGATCCTGATAGGACTTTACAAAATCTATTCAGGATTTTAGATTTAGAATTGCATATTCTAGGTTTGAGTGGAACCATTATGCGGATCGGATTTCTTAGACTTGCTTATAGTATATTTGAACTTTTGAGGTCAGCTGTACATATGTATGGTTATAGAAGAAAATGCGACAAGTGGTTAAGATTTTATTAGTAATTGTTTGGCCATAAATGGTAAGTTGTCCATCTATTGCCTGTATACAAAAATTTATGTGTTAAACTTAAATTTCAAATTATTTTGTTTCTGGAGTTGCATTATTTTATTAATGGTACAATTATGTGAACTTTAGGCACCGAGAAACTGTCGGTTGTATACATGTTTAGTTAAGATTTCCCTAAAAAAAATCAGTTTTGGGCTTGTTTAGAAATTTATAGCATTTTCTGAACTATATGCATAAGTTTCTACAGTTTTAGAGATTGATTATAGGTTGTATCTTTCATTTAACTATGAGAATGGACTCCAACTTCTCACTTCATGTCTCAACAGGGAGAACCGGTGCATGTGGCTTTTATTCTTGATATGGAATTTGCAAGTTTGTTCGTCATTGTAAGTTTGACCATCCCATGGCAACCTTCACATATGGACCTTCAACATAGCCTGGAGGCAGTGTGCCAGCTGTCAGATATTTACTAGGATCCTCGTCAGGAACTTCACTTCATCCACACTCTCAATACAAAATCCTCTGTCATATCCCAGAAAGTTTTTTTTCCTACATCCAATTAAAATGCCAAAGCATACATTTAGAGTCAGTTCCTTTTCAGAAGATTTATATTATTGTGCACTTTGGCGTTGTCATCTAAGGTGTGTCAACTTGGCAGAAAAGTGAAAATTGTCGCCATGATGCTCTTCTTGTGAATATAAAACTATTATACATCAAGGAGAAAGTAGGAATGTGTTTCTCTTTTTACTCAGGAACCTGATCTGCTATTATTGGCATGTATTTCTGCCTTCATTATAGAAATCATGTTCATTCAGTATACCTTGCACTCCATCTCATTCTCTGAAGAACCCCCTACCCTGTAAGTTGGGCATCACTTTTTATTATTCTTTTTGCAAGTTCATTATCTTCCACTGCCTTCGCCTATTCATTATCTCTCCTTCTTGTATGTAATATAGTGTTGCATAGTTCCATGTGGATAACCCCAGATGCCAAAATATCTACTTTTGTTTTCTGAAGGGAGTAAAATGAAAGAATTCTGCCTTAGATCGTAATCTGGCTGTTTATTTTTATTTCTTTCTATCTTTTTTAATGATATTATTTTGTTCATATAGGTTCCTTTGAACTCGAGAAGTTTCAGAAAATCGTTTGTAAGACAAATTTATAGTGCAGATAATCCATTCATTTGCAGCACTTGTATTCAAGAAGTCAAATTGACAGATTCTATAGCAACTTGTAGTACCTTTACTTAATTTTTTGAGAAAAAGGATGGTTGGCAAATTATGAGGCACCATCCAATTTGTATTAAAATTATATCATGTAAAATTTACAAGTGTTTGGGTGTGAGGAGACATCCGCATATGAAAAGAAAAAGTTGAATATGATGATGTCTGGTTTCAAGTCATCTTATGCAATCCCTTTCATAGGGGAGGGAACCTGCAGTTGAAGATACATTATACATTAATATTTTGGATATTTCTTTGCCTACTAAAGTTAACTTATTTACTCATGTCGGCTACAGTGACAAATGCAAGACTTAAAGCTCATTTGAGTTTCTTTTATTAGCAACCCAGTGCTGAAAATTGATACGCTTTTACTTGAAACATGAACATCTGGTGATGCAGATGTGAGTCCCATTTTACTTTTAGTTGTGAACATATGATAAAGTGCAGATAGGCAGCTGAAGCAGGAAATAATAATCAAAATCTGTGCGTCATAGTCATCGCCCTTCTGATTGTTTATTTGAGCTGGTCACTGGCTTAAGCATATCGTTCTGTGGCACTGCCCTGTCATCTGTGTGGGAAAAAGGTTTCTTACAGCTGTCTGCATATTTCATGATAACAGTGATTGGGTCATGAAATCTTGATTTGGCTGATTTGTTGTCTGGAAAGTGAACCTTAGCGTGGAGAAGGCAAATTATGCCTGGTTTAGAGTTGCATTAGCCTTGCAACTCTAGAATATCTTTCTACTAGTACCTTGAAAAAGCTCAACTCCCAAGCTGGAATCCCTTGAGAAGAGACTCAGCAAGCGTTGAAGATTCTTTCATGATACTTGTGTCCTAATTACTGTATATTTCCCCTTTGTGTTATCGAGATTGATTCACATATATTTCCTTTCGCATTATATATTTGCATGATCAAGTGGGAATAATTTTGATCTCATCTCAAAGTTTTGAGGCCAGAATGATCAATATAACAGGCTCAGTGATATGTTTTCATATGTTATTTCAGAATATAGTACCAGATGAGATCAAAATCCCGCACGCCCATGCATGACATTTTTCATCTCTTTTATTTTATAAGATTTGTGAACTCCTCTTTCTAACGTAAGAGAAGGATTCTATTTTTACAAAGGTCTTAGTTATTTTCAAATACAAAACTTGTTTTGACAATTAATTAATGGGTGAGTAAGGTGGAGATGGTGCGTTATAAGAAGTCATAGTAAATTGTGACATCAGTTGAGTTTGAAAAATAAGAATTTTATTTATATAAAAAATTATTTTCCATTAGATATAAATTATTTATAATGTTTAATTAATAATGAATATTGATATCACAGTTTTTTTATCACTTTATTTGTTTTTTCTTCTATTATTTATTGTATAGCATAAATAAAAAAATATTTTATCAATGTAAAATATAAATTATTGAGAGAAATTAATTTGATCTAAAATTATTAATTCATTTTCGTTATACCAAAGTAATAAAATGAAAATTGTGATGTTTATAGTCACTTTATCTCATTCCCCACGCTCTTCGTAATTAATGTAAAAAATATTTAAATATGATTTAAATAATTTCATTCTTTCATTCTTTTCACCTTTTCAAAATTCTGAATCCAAACAAGCTCAATCGTTTTTATATTTCCATTTTAGACATCTAAAGTAAACTATTTAACTCCATTCATATACTTTTTTATATTTTCATTTTCGTCATGTAAAAGTAAACTATTTGACTTATATACTTTCGTTTGGAGTTCCACTCATCATGTTGATTGAGACTTGCATTACAATTTACAATATGATAGATTAGTAAAAGAAAAGGCACTTCTTTATAACACTCAATGGGATTTATTTACCTAAGTCATCCATTGTACAAATTGTTACAGGGTTCAAAATTTTTTCCTCCTCAAACTTGATATTATTTATTTGATTTAATCAATCAAATTTCGGTGAACGGCATAATTCAATATTCTGTAAATTGTTTTCGATATCTTTTTTTTCTCTTTTAAAAAAAATTCATATGCTTCCTTGAGCTCCTCCATTACTGTGAGTGGCGATGCTCAACATCCCACCACCATATCTTCTTTTCACTTCCACTTCCAGTAGAGAGTGATTTGGTTGCAGTGAGCCGCGCCCATGGCTTCATTTCTTCTCCTCTCCAACTCCTCTCCTCCTCTTGTCCTCCTCCAATCCCGCTTCCGCTCCGTACTCGCGCCCGCCTCTCCGCGGCTCCCCGTACTCGCGCCCGCCTCTCCGCCTTCGGCCCTTTCTGTCTCACCTCGGCTCTCCAGCAGAATCCGCGCCGGAGGCTCACCGTCGGTCCGAGGATCGGCAGACGAACAGCCGCCGCCGCCGCCCAACGAGGCGGCAGCGGCGTCTTTGGGCGAGGACTCTGCTGCTTTCACGCTGGGCGAGCAAAAGATCGTGTCTTGGGCCTATTTCTCCGGGATACTCGGGGCCGTGCTGTACGCACTGAACGTTCTCTGGATTGACCCCGCCACGGGGTTCGGGGGCAAGTTCTTGGATGCTGTTTCCGGCGTCTCGGAGAGCCCCGAGGTGAGTTATCCCGGACTGATTCTTATCATAACACTTCAATATTTCAGACTAATTTGATGTCCGTAAGGAGATTTTGCGGAAGAAACATCTCTTGTGCAAAATTGAAAGTGCTAAAAGGACATTTTTGTTCTTAATTCATCTGTTAGGAATTTGCTCGACCTGATTTGATTCAGTACTACAAGTTGTTGCCTTGTTTACTACGATGACGGGTGTGGTGGAATTATACTGGGAATATGACTGAGTAATGTACTCTGCAAGCAAAAGGATCTTGGTCTAAATTGATGAGGGTCTTGTTGATTAAATTTTGATCATCATTGAATGGCAACGCAACAAATTCCATTGATTTGACTTCATTGGGCATCCAACAAGAACTTGATTTCATGTCAGATTTGTAGAATTGTAAAATAAAAAATTCACAAGTCATGAGAATATAAATGCCGCCTACTTTTGTGGTTCAGTGGAGTCAGTTTTCAGCTCATACCCCAGTTAGATATTAAGCTTGATTTTCCTTTTTTTTAATCATGTGTTCATTAGATTAATAGAAAACTTCGGTTAGGCATTGCGTGTGCAAAAAGCTATGAGCAGATTACTTTCTCTCCTACATTTTGGGACTGGAGATTTACATCACACATTGCTTTTGACACTTGGCACAAATATATGCTCAGTAATCACTCTTGTGAATTTCATACAAGATGAATCATGAAACATTTTCTTTGCTTATCAGTAGGGGTCTTCTGTTTAAAAGGTTCACCTTCGTATTGTCTAAAGTCCAATATGTTTCTGCAGAAACAGGGTAGGAGCAGTCCCATAGGTCAGGGTCCACACTACTATTTGTAACCTCATTGCTAACTTGTATCAATATGGTGAGGAAGATCCAATGTCATTAACTACATAAGTAACAAAATCTTGTACATTTACATTCATAAAGAAAGGCTAGACTAAGATAAAGGAAAGTCATTCAAATTCAGAAGATGAGTCCATTAACCCTGGCAGAACAAAACTTTTGGTACCTTTTGAAAGAAAGTGAAAACAACGTCCTTTTTGTAAGATATTTAGAAGATGGAACTCATGTGAATGTACAGGTTGCCTTCACTCAATTTTCGTGACATAATCTACATATATAGGATGAAGTTATTTGCAGTGATATCTATTATGTCATATTCATTACTGCTTCAGTCCTGAGATTCTAAGAAGCAACCTGTCATTGTGGGTCCAGTTTCAGATGCCACTAGAGATTTCTAAGTTGTAAATTTAAAACTTTTTATTTTGTAAAATCTGCATAGATTGACTTACCTGTTCTGCTTGCCCATTGGCAGTTTGATTCCATCTGTTTCTGTTTTTTTTTTTTTTCACATTGTTGTTCTTTTCTTCTTCTAGACAAACCATGCAAACATAAGTCTGTTGACTATGTACATTACTTTTAGATTTTGATGGTAGTAGATAGTTTACAACAGAATACCAAGCATGCAACATTTTAATGAATTCTCCATAGGAGTTATATTATGTACATACTCATCCTTTGCCTAGGTCATTGTGAAGAAGAAAAATATAAACCTCAGACCATTTGCAGTGCAGGTTGTATTATTGGCACTTCTATTCATTTTTGCTACTGTCCACAGTGGTTTAGCAAGTCTTCGTGATGCTGGTGAGAAGCTTGTGGGTGAGCGGGCTTATCGTGTTCTCTTTGCAGGAGTATCACTTCCTTTAGCAGTCAGTACAATTGTAAGTCGTTTTATTTGATATTGAAGATGTAACAATATGCCTTTGAAACTTCATGGGTTTTATACCCTTTCTGCCTCCTTTTGTACTAGAATAACTGTTTGACTGCAATAGTAACTGAACTAGTGTCTCATTGTCAGGTATACTTCATCAATCACCGGTATGATGGAACTCAACTTTGGCAAGTCCAAGGTGTCACAGGGGTCCATGAGCTCGTGTGGATATCATCATTCATATCTTTCTTCTTCCTATATCCATCCACCTTTAATCTTCTAGAAATAGCAGCTGTTGATAAGCCTAAAATGCATCTCTGGGAAACTGGTATAATGAGAATCACCAGACATCCACAGGTATGTGTCCCTCCTGAGTTGTTATACACCTTACTGATTTCAAGTTTTTACAACTGAAATACTAATGTTAGTTTACCCTTTCTCCAGATGGTGGGGCAGGTAATTTGGTGCTTAGTTCACACACTTTGGATTGGTAACACAGTAGCCATTACAGCCTCAATTGGCTTGATAGCGCACCATTTGTTTGGTGTTTGGAATGGCGATAGAAGGCTGGCATCACGATATGGTGAAGCTTTTGAAGCTTTAAGAAGTAGAACAAGCATAATTCCTTTCGCAGCGATACTCGATGGCCGCCAAAAGTTGCCCAAGGATTATTACAAGGAATTCATTAGGCTACCTTATTTGACAATCACAGGTTTGACGTTGGGCGCATATTTTGCGCATCCATTGATGCAGTCATCCAGCTACAATCTTCATTGGTAGCTAACCACCTCATGTTATTAAACAAACCCTAAATATTGCTTTACCAAAGAATTGATAGTGTATCAACATGAATTTTTCTTGTGTGATGAAAATGAATATAATTTGCATTACCTCGTTGGATTCATGTCCTTATGGTAAATAAATTGCGCTAGTGTTTTGTGTTTATGTGTCATTTATGCTGTTAGAACCCAGATTGCAGTAACTGCAGACTGTCCAGTAGTTTTGCTTGAACCCAAAACAAGCCGCTGGTGTAACTGGAACATAGTCTCCTCGAGGTAGTAGAGGTTGGAAGTGAAGAGGACAACAAATTCTGTGCTTCCTCCTCGATGTGAGCCTGCCATTCTGCAAGCAAGAACATCAGGTTCGCCACCCCAGGTCAGATCAATGGCGGAGCTAATGAAAGGCATGTTAGGTTCCTAGTTCAACTAAGATCCTAATTAGATCACTTCGAGGGGATCAAGCCTCCAATAGACTACTTCGAGGAGGTCAAGCCTTCAAGATATTTGCTCTAAGCAATTATCAGAAGAAGATTGTGTTCTCATATATCTCATTAAAAAGAGTTTCAAGGGGGCTCTATTTATAGGGTAATCCAAACAAGTCCTAATAGAACTAGAAATAAAAAAAATAGAGTGCTAATCAAACTAGGAAGTAAAAAATTAGAGTGTTAATCAAAGTAAAAAGTAAATAACTAATCCTAGTTAAAGAAAATAAACTAGTTCAATTATTATTAGGAAATAGGATCCTATCATTCCCGCCCTCTTCAAAATAGCCTTGTCCTCGAGGACATGCAGAAATATGTTAGAGAACTTTTCCTTTCGATGCTTTATCGGATGATGTCTCTTGATAACTTGAATAAAACAGAGATTCTTCTTCATAGAGTAACTTTGACTATGTATCGGTACTGGAACAAGCTTACATTCGTTGAAGAAAGAGAATTTTAAATTGATCAAATTCTTTTCGCATGAATAAAATTGACCTTGAACTTTTTGAGTATCGTAATCTTCAAGTTTTCTTAAGGTTGAGTTAACCGTCATAAGCATAAATAAGTCCTTATTCTTCAATGCATTTTGCATTAGATTCTTCATAAATTGTTTGCTCCTTTGACGGTAGAATTATAGATGTTTCATCTTTAAAAGATGTCTCAATAGATGAGCTTGAACTTTGACTGAATTATTTTCAACATCCTTCGTTTCTTGTTGAGATAAAGTTTTCGTAAAGATTTCTGAAAAAATTGAAGTGTTGGACTTTGCATTTGATGAAAATATTATTGCACTTGTGCTTCTGAATGATTTGTTCAAGTGTCGACTTGACCTATGTTTCTCTTTATTTAAACGTTCTTCTTCCCATCGTGCAAAAGAAATAACAACAACTATAGTAATGGGTCGTCGAGCTTTCACTTCCCGTCGAAGATCGAGGAGAAGTCCTTCAACAAAAATTTTTATCAATCGATGTTCGCTCCAATTTTTAATTTGACTTGATGATAATTCGAAACGAGTCTGATACCCCTTGACCGTACTTAATTGTAGAATATTTGCAAGCTCATCTTCTACATAATGTCCCTTGTTTACTTGTTGATATTTATTTTCGTCATTGAATACTTGTAAAATTCGTTGAAATCGTTCTTCGATTTGAGTAAGACGATCGGCTAGCGTTAAAATCTCTAAAGTCGATAAATCCTGTGAAGCTATAGATTTTTTCTGTACATTTGAAATATTAGATTATGAATATAAACTATTAATAAGTCATGATATAAGTTTGTTGATAGTAGTAAGCGGCGGTGATGGCGATGTAGTGACAGTAGCGGATGCGATAGATGGCAGCGGAAGACGAAGATAACTAAGTTCTTGGTCCAACAAAAAACTCAAAATATCACAATTGTTCGAAAAAGATCGAACAGCTCTCTGATACCAATTGTTAGGTTTCTAGTCCAACTAGGATCATAATTAGATCACTTCGAGGGGATCAAAGTCTCCAATAGACCACTTCGAGGGAGTCAAATCTCCAAGATACTTGCTCCAAGCAATTATCAAAAGAAGATTGTATTCTCATATATCTCATTAAAAAGAGTTCCAAGGGGGTCCTATTTATAGGGTAACTCAAACAAGTCCTAATAGAATTAGAAATAAAAGAAATAGAGTGCTAATCAAATTAGGAAGTAAATAACTAGAGTGTTAATCAAAGTAAAAAGTAAATAACTAATCCTAGTTAAAGAAAATAAACTAGTCCGATTATTATTAAGAAATAGGATCCTATCAGGGCATGGGAACCGCGTGCATGAAGGAGAATGGGACGACGGAGGCCTCTCTGCTGCGGTCATCGGTGGCAATGGACGTGAGGGGTCTTTACAGATAGGCTGTTGGATTTGAGTGTGACTGAGGAGGATAGAGTGGGGAGTTGGTCAGGGCCTGGAATGGACATGGCCGAAGTGCAAGATAATAGATACGTGTGTCAAGGATAATAATCATATCCGATCAGTTCGATTACGGTGACTCCAACAAGCTGCTCTATTTCATCTTCTTATCCTCGTGTATATAACATATCGCAGCTTCTCTGATGTAATTAGTCAAAATTGAGATGATATCATATGGTATCAGAGAGCCTTGAATTTTCTTTGGTCTTTTTCTTTTGGGTTAATTTCTTTAACACCCCCTCAATTATAATTTTTTTCTCATGTAACGCACCACGATTTCAAAAAAAAAAAAGACGAACAAATATTCCCTCTTCATTGCACCGGCCAAAGGAAGGTAACTCCCTTCCACTCACCACCTTAAAACCTTCATCTCTTTCCTCTTTTTCCATTTTCTTCGTTCTCTCAACATGTTTGTGTGCTTGTTGTTGGTCTCTACCAGAGGACAGCTTCATTCGGGGCAGGAGACGTCGAAGAACAGAGGAGGAGTTGAGGACGATCCATTGCGAGAAGAACCGAAATCGTACAAACCTGACCGCACATTAATATGTATGTTATATTTTTGTTAGATGTTAGAAGATAAATATGTTGGAGCATGATTTAGATTTGTGAATAGTAGATTACTTTATGTTTTAGTTTGATAATATTTGTGCCTCGCTGTAAAACTGATCGGAGAAAACAATGCGAAATATGTCATCTTTTCGAATGAACAAACTCAGCCCGGGTTGACCTGAGTTATGCTCAGTCTGAAATGGGTTCTACCGAACTCGGCTAGATCCGCATTGCCGAGAGCTCGGACCTCTGCAACTGGCTCAACCCAACCCGAGTTCAAATCAAAGAAGACGATCGGGCGAAATGGCTGCCCGACCCGTCTTCGTCTGGACCTGGCCCGGGTATGATCTGAACTCGGCCCGATTATACTCGAAATTTTTATTGAAATGTCACCCTATCAACTCGACCTGGGTTCCGAGAGTAAAAATGATGATTTTAGTGTTTAATGACCCTGATTGTGTACTTAAATCTAGTATAGTTGTAATGATAATTATGTTTATGATATAATCCCATGTTATTATGATGATGATGTAAGATTAAATGAATGTTCGATTCCCTTTTCGAATGACCATGGATGAACTTTCAAACGGGCGACCACTCGACCTTTCAAGCATTCAGTTCGTGGACGGAAGACGTATGACCTTAATAAAAATCTCATGATTTTGATAAGTCATGTCAACCTGATTAATGTTTACTTATATGAATATGAAAAGATGATTAGGAGCTACCCTGCTCCCTACGGCTTTGATTGATTTAAGTGATCAAAAGATAAGTTCATATAAAAAGGAGGGTTGCCATTTTCCTATATAAATAGGAGTTTCTCCCCTTAAATGTTTTCGTCTTGCGCGAGATCATCTTGCTTGACGGAGCACTATCCTAACACTGATCCCCATTGACCCATCATGGTTTAGATAGTATACACTCGTGTGTTTTACAATTGTATTCCGTGAAAGTGAAGAGCACTTTCAATTTAATATGGATAAGATGGAAGAATCTGAATGGCCTAAGATGAATGAAATGACTTTGTTTTTATAAACATGATATGAACTAAGAACATGAAAAGAAAAAGGAAATTATATGATAGAACTAATCTATGACATATACGAACTCGCACTTAGCTTTATGCTAATGGTTGATCTTACTCTCCTGCGTGGTCCCCACATGATTGGATTGCGAACTTAGTTGATGCGTGCAAAGCAACAATAGCTTGGTGATGTGTGCACATGATTATCCTAGAGCGTAGTTAGAGTCTTCTACTATTATTTAATATCGAGTTGTATGGGACCTATCGATATTGTGCTATGACATGGACTTTTGCATATCTTATATCAAGACATTTGTTGTACTTTTATTGATTTAGCTTTCGCCTTTTTTATATTTTTTGTTTTAATTATTTCATTAAATCTTCCACTTACGTGTTAGTTTTATTAATCATTTGGGCCAACGAAAGAGTCAAAGAAAAATAAAAAAAAATAACAAAAGGAGATTTCATCACGTGACGAGATCGAATTTTATGACATTATCTAATCTTAAATTATAAATTTATAAATTTTAGTCCACAAACTTATCCAAATTTTACATTAAGTTAAATTTAAACTAAATTCCATTAATTAATTATGAAATTTCATTTGTACCCTTAATTTCATACTGCAAATTTATTTTTTAAAAATATAAAATAATTAATACAAATAAAAATGTTAATTGATAATAATGTTTCTATGCAATACATGCTTGAATCAATATTTTCATTTTATTACATTATTTTCATATTACGAAGTAAGGGACAAAAATGTTATTTCGGAGTTAATTATAAAAAAATTAACAAAATTTAGATTTAAGTTGGCTGAAAGATTTAAGTGTGAAATTTAAATAAGTTTGGGAACTAAAAGTTTGTAAATTTATAGGACAGGATTAGATGCGTGAGAAGATGTTTATAACTCTTTTCTTTTTCCTTTTCAAAACACATAACCTGGTATTCTCGTTTTAGGAAATCTGAACCTACTACCTCTGATCCAACTGAAGCATAGCTAAGCTTAGTTAATATATATGTATCGTTTTGATTTATTGTTATAATGTGTTCATTATGATTATAATAAAAAAATGAGAAGAAAAAACCTTCCAGTGCTTAGGTGTTGTCCAGTGTTTATGCCGCCACCGTTCTCCGGTACGCCCCAAAACAGCTGATGTGGCCACCGCTCTCGAGCCCGATCGCAGCGGACAAATACCACAAAAAAGGGCTCAGTATTGTAATCTAAGTAGGCAGACATGGAAGGAAGTAATACTTGGAAGCTGGAAACATAAAAGAAGGGTGTAGAAGACTGGCCGGATAAAATGGTGACGAAAACACCGTCGCATCTTTATTAATGCTACCAAGAGGGAACTCAGGGAAGCGAATGATGACGTTAGATAAAAGAAAATTTTGATTAGCATAATTAATTAAATTAATTAATTAGTCTGCAATTTAATTTCTGCCAAATTTGGTCAAGATTTACTGTGGGTTTAGATTATAAAAAAAACAAAATAAACCATTTTAATCCAACCGATGAAATGAATAATTGTTACAAAGTACGCGCTGTGTAACTTTCTCTTTTTGAGTTAATTCTATAAATCTCTTCCCCGTTATATCTATTTTTCACGTTTAATTCTGATGCGACGTTTTTAAATTTTATCATAATTTTACTTATATCTCGTTTAGACGAATGAAAATTTCAAATCATTAAATAAACATTTTAACTTTGTCATAAATAAAAAATTAATAAAGTAAAAAAATAATAGGATTTGATCAAAGAATCTAAATTTAAAATTAGTTGCGAAAATTTGCTATAGAAGTTTATTAACCCGTTCTTTTTTTTTTTCTTCTCCGTTTCTTGGCAGTGGACCCACTCCACTTACACAAGAAAAAGAAAAGAAAAAGTTGATTCTGCCTGAAACGAGTTCTGCCTAGGAAAAGAAGAAAATACGAGTACCGGCTCCCGGCCTCTTAACTCCCTTTCCCCATGTACCGATCGTTTGCCCTACCGTAGATACAGACACCCGACGGCGACGGCTTGTCACTCACGACGACGACGAGCCGGCGACTGAGGCGTGGATCGTCCGTCGACGGAGAACAGGTCCTTCTTCCTCTCGGCTCTTTCCTTCTTTCCTGGGCGCCTCGGCCCTTCCTCACGGCCGGCGACTCGGCGTGGCCGCTCCTAGCCGCCCTCGTCCCGGGAGACTCTTTGCAAGTTGCAACACTATGTTCATTTGTTTTCCCGAATGCATTTCTGAGCACTGCCATCTCCTCAACATGAACCATGTTTGTGGATCGATTCTGCAGAAAGTAGTTCCCAAGCTTGCTCTTTCTGCCGAACGCTGAGGGTGGTCCGTCACCTTGTGTTGCCTCCTCTTAGGAACTCTGCTTTTGTCTCTCCGGCGGTTGAGGGAATGTCGGGGAGTCCACGGTCGAAGGAGCTGCTGCTGGTGGTGATGGTGGTAGCGGTGATTGCAGCGGCGGGGATCGTGGAGAGGGGGGAGGCGGCGACGTGGTGCATAGCTCGGAGCGGGGCGAGCGCGACGGCGATGCAGACGGCGCTGGACTACGCGTGCGGCACCGGGGTGGCGGACTGTGTGCCAGTGCAGGCTAGCGGACTCTGCTACCTACCGAACACACTCGCGGCGCACGCCTCCTACGCCTTCAACTCCTTCTACCAGCGCTCCAACGCCGCCCCCGGCGCCTGCGACTTTGCCGGCACCGCCACCGTCACCATCACCGACCCCAGTAAGCATTCCGTCTCCTCTCTGCCTTTTTTGTTTTTGTTTTTTTTTTTCGTTATTTTGGGTAAATTTTTTCCGTTTTTCTGGGTATATAATTTTCCTCAAAAAGAATAAAAGGTTTCAAATTATGAATTAGAGTCGTTGGATATGAAACATAAGTTTTAAAACAAGACTTTGGACGGCAGATATGAGTTCTTAAGTGGTGGAGCCCCTCTCTTTTCCTCGTTACATTTGGTTTAGAAACAGATTATAGAAGAAAAAGAACAACAAGAACAAGGGAGACGTCCGATGCTGTGCACGACTTTTAATGCGCTCTGGACAGATGGTATTGATGCAGTTCGCTGTTGCCTAGACGATGGTGCTTTACAGCTGGAAAGCACACGAGTACTTGTTCACTAGAAATGGGTGTACATTTTTTTTCATAAAAAAAGATATCGAGAATTTGTTTTAAAAATTCGTTGATTTTGTTAATAGTTTTTATCTTTTTTAATACAGGTATATGTAGTGTTCTTTGTTTCTGTTTTGTTTTTGTCTAAAGTGTTCTTTGTTTAATTTGCTGTACAGGTTATGGATCTTGTACATACCCTTCATCTGCAAGGTATGCCCACACTTTGCATACTGTTTAAGTTCATTTATTTTTCACTGCGTTGGTTGCTTAAACTTGAAAGCTACTGGAGCACCGTGCTCTTTGGTACCCTTCATCTCGAAAGCAGAGGACGCTTTTTCCTACTTCGAGGGTGTGTCTCTGCACATTGTCTCATGTCCATGCAGTGCACTGTGCGGCAACACATCAACGGATTTTTAGGCTAAACTTTTAGGAGGATTTAGCATTTTTTATTGTTTCATAGCCAGATTCTGGGCAGGAATGCTGTCTGTTTACTTAGGATCAAAGTTAGACATTTATGACTGAAACAGGTTCATTCTAAATGATCTTCAATTAGCATATGCCATCAGAATTTACAAGTACAACTGTGGATTTTTTTTCTAGGATCGTGTCAGTATGATCTAGAACAACTTGAGGATAATCACCCGAAAAAAAAAAACAACTTGAGGATGAGAATATAGTATGCTATGTGAGATAAGGTTGTTAAGCTAAGATCTATGTCACTATAGTTAATACAACCCGCAAGCAGACAGTTAATATGCCCCTCAAGTTGAGGGTTGATGGTTGTCCAACGTAGTCAAACTCGTAAATCGGAGTCAGAAGAAAAGTTGGATGAATATGTAAAGGATGAGATCGTAGCATGACATGTCCGATTCGACCAAAATGATATTTTGAATTCCATGTAATATTAATTCTGCATAGCACCTAATTTCCTACAAACAATAATTCAATGGTTCAGAAAATCTAATGATACTTGATGATCTAATAATCTATGAAGTATGAACTAATAAGTGATAATAATTAATAAATTAACAATTCATTACATGACACAACAGTAGCAAGTAGCAACTTTAATAATACCCTAAAAAAACATATGCCTTTGACCAAAAAACATTGAATAATTTGGCCGACTACCAACTTGCTAGTCGTCCTTTGAATTAAAAAAACATTGAACAAAAAGAAACATGAACCAAAAAAATAAAAAGACTGCATCCTCTCTGTTGGAGAAGGGAGGACGGGATCTTTTTTTCTGCTCTCGGCCTCTTTGCTCCGCTAGGGAGGATGAGTCCTCCCTCCTTTTTTGTTCAAGCAGAGTGATTCTCCGAAGCAGAGGACGGGGGGTGGGGGGTGGGGGTGGTAACCTGCGTGGCAAAAGCAGTGTACAGCATGCGGCAAGGTGGTGACAACGGCAAACAGTGAGGCGGCAACGACAGCATAGAACAGTGCTATTGAACGAATGTTGAAGTGGCAGCAGCCACAGCAGCGACTGACAAGGTGGTCATAGCAGCAAGTGGCATGGAATAATGTGTATCATCTGCGCGTGGAACTCACGCGACAAACTGTGCAAAAAGAAATAAGAAGATCCTAGGCGCCATGTCAAGCGCTTTTGTAAGCATGCGGTTTTATCGCTTGGTTCTCCAACTTGATTTTTCTAAGATTGCATGAGTTTGACAACTTAGTTATAAAAAATGAAACATGCCACCAGAACTGGAACCGCGCACCACCAAGTAGTTTGATGAAGACATTGACTAATTGATCTTATGAAGATATTAACCGAAGTGATAGATGAGCAGCCACCTCTTCTCAGAAGAAGTGATTATCAACTTCAGTATGCTTAATTTGCGCATGGAAAACTGGATTTCCTGTAAGATAAGTGGCACCAAGATTGTTGCACCAAAAAATTGGTGGTTTGGTTGAAGTCTAAAGGCAAGCCAAGTTCCCTTGTAACGAGCGGAGTCAGATAAATTTTGTTATTGCATCTGCAATTGCTCGACATTCAAATTCACTGGAAGAACAAAGGTCTTTTGTTTCTTGGCGGACCAGGACACCAAGTTTTTGCCAACATGACCGTCGATGGATCATCTGTCAATGCTTGCACCTGCCTAGTTAGCATCTGAGAAGGCCTGAACTGTTTGATCGATTAATAAGCAGAAGGCCAACATGAGCAGCATGCTTTAGATACCTTAAGAAGATCCTTTTAGTCGAGTGGTGATTCATTGGCAGATGCATGGACTAGCAACTATGATTGACAGAAAAGCTAATATCCAGTCTGATTATCATGGCATAATGAAGAATCCCAGCAATTTGACGATATAAGGATGGGTTCCCGAACTCTAGTGAAGGATCATGGCCATCGGTGGGTCTTGACATCGGAGAGGAGACGCGTTAGTTTTGGACATGCATGCATGATCAATAATATCATGGATGTATTTTTTGTGAGATAATGAAATACCATCTTCATGTGGAACAAATTAAATGCAAAAGAAATAGTGTGAAGCCTTCCTAAGTCTTTGACAGCAAATAATTGTCAGAGGTGATTGATGGTAGCATCATTAGCCACATGAGAAGTGCCTGTGACAGTAATCATCCACATGTACCAGTGCATAATTAGTGGCAATCTCTTATTTAAAATGAAAACAGCGAGGGATTCGAAATTGAGGGTTTGAAACCAAATGAGGTGAAGGTTCCATGTAAGGTTTGAAATCATGCACAAAGTGTCTGTTTTAGGCCATATAAGGAATTTTGGAGCTCTCAAACATGCAGGCCTTGAAAGTGTGGTGATTGCTCCAAAAGACAACCTCATTGAGAGTCATGAAGAAATGCATTATTGATGTGAGTTGGCGAAGCGACGAGTGTCATGACACAGCAATGGGCAAGACAACATGAATTTTCGTGGGTTTTATTACAAGGCTAAAAGTTCCATAGAAATCAATGCCTGGTTGCTAGTTGAAACTGGAAACCCTTTGCCACTAACCGTGTTTTGAAGCAATCAAGTGAACCGTCCGCATGATATTTCATGCGAAATAACATTTGCAATCGATAACATGCATGCCAGCAATTCAAGGAACTAGAGTTCACGTGATGTTGGAAATTAAAGCATCGTGTTCATTTTTCATGGCTGTGTGCCAATCGGGGTCTAATTTGGCTTTTGAAAAACATGTCAGATCGATCAGAAGCAGTCTTCACAAGTAGCGCTAAGTCAGACTGATGTCCTGCAAGACGATGATAATCCACTAGTTGTCAAGACTAAAGCTGCTTGCTGTGATGTGGGGGCAGTGCAGGAGGCAACGTGCTTTTGGAACCTGATCACGATGTGCACTCAAGTGGAGGAGAACTGGTATGGTGTCCTAGAAGATGATGAAGACACGTATGGTGGACAACTGGCAGCGAGAGCACCTGGTTGCTTTGGAACATGGAGGGAATATAATATATCTTTGACCTTGGAGCAGGGGCTGGCGTGTTTAAAGGTTTTTAATGACAATTGAGGAAAGAAAGAATTCACTGGAACAATTATTATCAGCAATAAATTTAAGAGCTGATGATAAGGATTTGGAGAGGTTAGGGCCATGAAGAACATTATGTCAGATGAGCGAGCGTGCAGAAGAGGAACCAGTGTTGGATATTGATAGTCCAGTGTCATTGCCAACATGCAGAACATCAGTCCTTGAGTGCGATTCGGATGCTATAGTTAATAATGCCTTTACATGTTAAGCCTTGATCTTATGTCAAGTTACTGGCACTATATGGAAAATAGGGAGACCTGAGTTAACCATAATCCTTGGCCTTGTGTGAAGTTAACTATCATTATATATTCTTACACACTAACTGATCTAGCTATGGTTGTGTAAGCTTTGAGCAATTTGTGTGGCCTCTTATTGATGCTCTCTTCATCTACAATTGTGTATGTCATTGAGACATGAATGAGTAGGCAAGTTTCTGACAGTAATATCATAACTACTTTTGCGCCACATCCCTACCACAATCTCAAATTATAGTATAGAAGTTACACATGATGTGCAGTAGTGAAATGTATATATGATCTCTCTGTGATCACTCAACACAATTGAACATAGATAATTGACAATGCAAGTTGGCAGGATTAGATTTCGTCAGAGTGTTGAAAGCTATGCTGCTTTTCCTATGTTTCCACCTTTGCTTATTGTTGTATTCAAAATACATATGTCCAATTTTCCTTCTTGTTACCTATTGTTTAGGAGCACTCTCATTTTATAGTTACATATATCATAAGATCATCAGGATGACAGAGCATCAGATTAGATGTATGTAAAATGTTGTCTTTACTCCTTAGAAAGGAATGTTACATGGATTTACATGTTTGAAATAAGGGAAATGGAGCAAATTCTCACAATTGGTATTCATTTATTTGTTTTATTCTATTGATTATGCCCACGATTAAGAAATAGATGTGAGGTTTTCATGTTAATTGCCCTCACATATGTGGACTAATTTTGCAGCACTGCCGGAGGCACAACACCTACACCTGGCACCGGCACTCCTACGACACCAATTACTGGCATACCAGCGACGCCAACACCTCCATTTGGCAGCACAGGTGGATCAGGGCTGGGTGGACTAAGTCCTCCAAGTTTTGGTACGACACTGCCCAACAACGGTCCACTGAGTGTTTCACCCCTTGTTTCTGTCCTGCCATCTATTTGTTTGGGTTTACTTGTGCTACTTCTCCTCTGATGGCCTCAGCAAGACTGATAATGTTCAACCTTCGTTCTTGTAAGAAGCTGCCCACAATTATGAGGGAGGACTTGGAACTAGCCGTGTGCTGGTCATGTAACCTTGAAGTAGTTTTTGTAGGTGCACAAGTAATTGATCGTAGAATGTGGATATTCCAAGTTTTGTCTTGAGATTTACATCTTTAAATCAATATTCCACTGACATCTTGTTTTGGGACACATGGAGATGATGGATATTAACTGCCTTATGTTGATGTTCTCAAGCTTAACCTTTTTGTTTTGAGGTGCAGAGTACGCCCCTTCTCAGTTCTCAGAGGATGACAAGGAGTTTGTCTATTTTACCAACTTAAAATATCCTCTGCAAAAAGATAATTTTTCTTTCCCGTGCTTTCTGAAAAAAAAAAAGTTCTGTCAAATCCTTTTCAGCCTGATTATCGAAATGATATAAAAATGTTCTTCAATCTATGATTATGTGTTCAGCGTGCCCCAATTGTTTCAACATTATTTAAATAGTACCCAAAACATTCAATCACCTTGGAGCATCAAAATATTTAACCTTATTTCAGTAATAATGTGTTCGTAATTGGTTCAAATAACTTCTTAACATCGTGGAGTTCTCCGGCATTCCCCTTGGAATTAATTTAAAGAAAAGAATCTTATGAGTTGATTCCTACAACAAACACAAAGCAAAATTCCCAAGGAGCGAGGGCATACACGCCGCCCATCATCGGGGGTCTCTCCCTGATGGTAACCTCGTCATCATGGCGACAGTACGACGACGAATGTCCCTACGCCCCAACACAGTGGAGTTGCTCTGACATCCCATCGAAATCCATAGTTGTCGCGTCCCTACGCCCCAACATGGGGGAGATGCTCCGACATCCCATCGGAGTCCATAGCCGTCGGCATCACCTCTCGCCCCTTCCCCCGCTTGTTGGGTCCCTATGCCCCAACATGGGGGAGACGCTCCCACATCCCATCGGAGTCCATAGCCGACGGCGTCACCTCTCGCCCCTTCCTCCACTTGCTATGCATTGTCTCTAACGCCCTAGCTCGTGGCTCCATTCCTTGCTCCTCAACCTCATTAAAGTTTTCATCCACCTCCTCTGTTTTTGCCACCTGCTTCTTCAACCCTTTGTGAACAGACCTCACTGGCGCCCTACCCTTCTTCGCTTTCACCTCTCTGGTAGCCTTTGCCAAGTGGGTGCGCTCGCTTGGCAGGCCACTCTCCCGGCCCATCTTCTCCGGCACCTCTACGCCTCTATTTTCAAGCCTTCTCTCTCTATGCCTTTCTTGCTCATCAGAGTTCGCTCATCGGAGTCCTTGTCCCTGCTCACTTTCACCTCCCTGATGGCCTTTGCCAAGTTTGGTGCCCTTGGCAGGTCTTTCGGACGCTCCCTATGATCACGACTCATCTTCTCCAGTGCCTCTGTTGTGGTGTGCAACGAGAGGTGACGAGGATCCCTCCACTCCCTCTCCAACATCAGAACGTAGCTGCCGGTCAGGGTGTGGTGTGCAGCGGAAGGCGACGGGAATCTCCCCTCTCCCTTTCCCACATTGAGTGGCCGCCGATTGACCAGAGCACGGAGAATCGTGAAAGCGACGCGGTCATGCCCATCATGCGTCATAGGGCATTGGACTCCGATGACAGTCGAAAGACTTACGATCGTCATAGCGACGAGTACTACCACCTTCGTCAACACCGTCACCGATCGTCGACTCACTACTATAGGTGCCTATAGGATGACCACTTCCCGGAGTTGCTCTGGTCCACTGTGATGTGTCCGGTGCAGGGGTGAGGGCCACCGAAGGTCGAATTATCCTCGCACTATGCTACAAAGATCGCAGCTAACACTACCGGCTGGCAGCGCGCTAGCACCGCCAGCTCTCCATATCATGGTACCATGGACATCGGCGATTCAACGAAATGCCAATTTCCTCAGGGGATGCATCGTCAGCGAAACTATAGGCTCCTCCCTTGATCTACCGGAACTTCGCACGGCCATTGTTACTAACATAGGGGAGTCATCGTCGTTCCACCTCAACCGAGTTTCCTCGGTGCTATGGCTGATCGTCCTCGAGTCGTCACAACAACATGAGGCCCTCCTAACATCACCGACGAACCTCCCGCTTCACTCCTGGGTTAAGTGGCGTCCATGGAAGATAGAGGATGGGGCAATGCTCGTTCCTCCAAGGAAACGCCAAACCATAACCATTCACGGCATGCCGTTTCACCTCCAGCAGCCGATGGTCGTGACAACGATTGCGAGACAAATCGGCAACTCCATCGATGTCGTCCTTCCCCCTCTTGGATTGTTAGATTTAGCAACGACGACAGTAGAGATCAAAATCCATCAAACTGCAACCTGCTGACATCGATGGTCCTCATCGCTGGCGCTTGTATCTTCATGTTACGCTTGCAACTCATTGCGTGTGCTGCCTCGTGGGCTGAGGTTATCATTGGCAAGCAGCTAAATACGAACTGCGCCCATACACGAACAGTACAACCTACATCATCTACAAGTACTGAACTAGAGCATGGTGTGTTGCATAGGTGTGATGGGGTGTCGCTTGGCCGCAACGATCATATCGAAAATAGGTCGCTCGCCCGTACCAGCAGGAGAGAGGGGTCATCGCATGGCTGAACCAATAGTGGCTCATCACATGGTCATATAAGGAGCACAGTCGTGAAACATATGCAGGAGGTATGGAGCACGACCGTGACACCACCACTAGAGAAACACAGCACGATCATAACAAAAGGTGCTAAGGGAAGGGAGCACTGTCATGACACCACATGATATATGCTTATCGGTCGAGACACCAACACTGGAGACATGAGGCATGATCGTAACATAGATGCTTAAGAAATGGAGCACGACTGTGACATCGTAGGAGATGTAGTGCTGCACGATCATGACACCGCCACTGGAGATATGCGGCATGATCGTGACACCACCTCAGGAGGCGCTTTGTAGAACGACCATGAAACTCATGTAGAGGGGGTGCTGCATAGTCGTGAACCTTTCACCCACCAGTTTGACGGGGAACCAAGGGGGGGCAATCGTACTCAATCTCAGCCACCATCCTCGGATCAAGGGGGCGCTGAACGTCAACCCCCACCCTCTTCTGCCTGATGGTCGCCGACATCATCCCGTCGAACGGATATCATCATGTCCTCCCCGCCATCATCAAGACCGCCCCCCATCTAATTTGGCTACTCACCACTATCGTCGCAGGCGAAGGCGCGCCATTGCTACCTCAAGCTCGCCATCGTCATACTTGCCATCGGACTCCCCCTGTCGCTACTACTGAGGTTGGGGACATTAGACTCATCAATAGATATACACGAGCCCCTCATGTCGGACAGTCGAGATCAACATCACCGTCGACGCTCTACGTAGCTGCCACCTGCGGGCACCCCATGCCAACAACGCTATTTATATTGACAGGAGGTCCCTTCCTGGCCGGTTATGATGAGGAGTTGGTCCACCTCGTGGCAGGCATAGTCGGGTAACGCCATATGCGTCGTTGGGCCCGATTTCGATAAGAGGTGGTAGGAGGTCCACTCGGCAAGGGGATCGACTCAATGATTTGAGGAATGTCCTTACATAGTAGTTACATGAAATTATAGGGACTAGGCGATCCCACGAGGCGACGGACCTTGGGCTGCTATCTTAGAGAGTGGGAGGTGGATCGCTCTTCTTCAGAAGATCAAGCTGACGAACTGCAACTTGGGGATTTGGACCTAAATTGGGGGGCCTGCATGTCAGAGCATCACACATTACATGACGTGAGATAGTCAAGTGGTTGTATTATTGAATGGAGACCTAATTTTTTACCAATAGTAGACTCTTGGATGGCCCGTTTCACGATGATGACCCATCTACAGAGGCTAGGGGACGGCACCGACTACCTCATCTCTTGTGTTTATGGGACTTGTTCGGTGACCTTGCACAACACTTTATGGGAGAAGCTTCAAGAGGCATACACCCACCTCCTAGATGCTCAGTGATGATCGAAGGCAACTTCAATGTCACCCTTGACATGGAGGATCGCCCGATTAGACGTCGTGGGAGGGATAGTGGTGTAGAGGAGTTTTGTGACTTCATTAACTCACAATGGTTGATTAATTTTTCGACCACCAGCTATAGATTCACATGGAAGAGCACTGCTGCACCATCTATCAGATCGAGGATCGACCGTTCCTTGGCTCACTTGAGCTAGCAAAGGCTCACCAGCTGGCGGATGTCCAAACTCTTGATCGTCCATTCTCGGACCCCACCCCCTCTTGTGGAGGCCCAACAACGATCAGGCACAATGCTCTTTTTTTCGTTTCGAGCACTCATGGCTTTTGAAGGACGGCTTGCGACCAGTGGCGTAGGGTGGTGCCATCATATTCCACAGCCAAAACACTAGCGACCCGCCTATCTAGCCCCGCTCCTTCCTCTATTACCATCACAGACAGATCAAGGAGGATCTGGCTCATCGTAGATGAATTCCCTTGAGATCATTGCTCAGATGGACCGCACGGAGAACTCCCGTCATCTCACAGACTCATAGGTGGATGAACGGAGACGTGCACAGGAGACTGTATAGATGGAGGACATGATAGCGGAAACCTAGTGGAGGCAGTGATTTTGATAGACTTGGCTTCCGGAGGGGATGCCAACATTTAAGTTTTTCCACTTATATGCTAGCTCTCATCGGAGGGCTAACATGATTGAGCAGTTAGTGATATAGGGGCAGCGAATCGCCCATTATCAACACATTGGAGATTTCATCACTTCATACTTTCGCTCCACATCTCGATGACAATCGCTGGGCCCTTGGCCCGGCTCCTGATGACATCCCCGACTCAGAGACACACAATCATCATTACTGGTGCAGACAATCACGGAGCATGAGATTTCTCAGTCTTCTTCTATAGGGAGTTTTGTCCATTACTGTGAGACGACGTTGTTGCCGTGATTCGAGAGTTCACATATAGGAATTGGGGCTTTGATCATCTCAACCTATTCTTGTTGTTTCTACTTTCGAAGCGTACCCCAATAGAGCGGGTTGAGAATTTTCGACCGATCATCTTATCCAATGTCATCTACCTTCTGGTGGCTCGGTACTGACAAATCGACTTCGTGAGGTACTTTCAGTATTGATACATCTTGCACTGTCAGCTTTTATTCAAGGCAGGTCCATCACCGACAGCTACACCATTGCACAGTGGAAGAAGACTACCACTCAGGTCTTCTTATGACACACCTTACATATGAGAGGCAGGGTTGCCCTTTGACTCCCATGTTGTTTATTTCTAAAGTTAACGAACTCGCCAGATGCACTCAAGCCTCCTGCGAGGCGGGACTCTTTCGTGACTTCGTCACAAGTCTCGTACCCCTCTTTCAGTATGCAAACGATATAATTTTCTTCATTGAGGGTTCAGAGCAGGTGTCTTGTCGGGCCATGATACTTTTTGGACCTATTCCGACGACTAGACTCTCGATTAATCATGCCAAATCTTCACTCACCCCTTTCCATGGTTCCAGTGGAGGTAGACTTCATTCTCCGATCAACATCCTTCCAATCACATACTTGGGACTTCCATTTTCGGTCCGCCACATTGCTTTCAGAGGTTGGACGCCAGTCATCGAGCGTATGGAGCACAAACTTTACGGCTAGAGTGCACATCTATTATCATGTGGGGTCAGACTCATTCTATTACGGTCGGTGCTCTCGGCCCTCCCAACGTACCATATGACAGTCCTACCTCAAGCAGCTCAGGTTCTCAGATGATTAGACTTACTCAGGAACATTTTTTTCTGACAGGGTCGTGGCCTCGATCACCGTGGCATCCATTTGGTCGACTGTACCTGCATTTGTAGACCTACCTCTCAAGGAGGACTAGAGGTTCGTGATTTACGATATGCCAATTAAGGTCTTCTAGCCCGTTGGCTTAGACAAATTATGGGGCAAAGGATAGCCTTTGGCACTCAATTTTTTATATCTGCTATGGTCGGAATGTCTTAGGAGTTGAGATTCATTTTACCCCGAGGGGCATCATCTCTCTGGGGGTGCAACAACCATGATGCGCCGCGAGTCACACCCTTGTGGTTTTGTCCCTTGGCTCGGGGGTGAATTTTTCTTTCTAACGGCACGCTTGGACAGCTAGTTGTTCACTGACAGAGGCATTTCGTCGCCTCTGGCTCTCTCGACTTTTTCAGAAGCGATGATTGCGGACACTTGGTCCGTGGAGGGAGAGTCGGACTCTAGTACTTGATCTTCCCTATTCAGAGCACAACTCTTAGATTAGCACTTCACATAGTTATTAGCCCTTTATTAGCGGTTGGTTGTAATACGTCCGGACCGGTCCATGTCAGATGAATGGTTTGACTATCAGAGTCATTCTCGATGAGTAGTATCTACATTTGTTTTCTTCCCACCTTTACACTACTAAAGGATTTCAAGACGGACTATATACTCATCGAGTGCACTCGGGTACTACTAAAAGTCAAGATCTTTACTTAGCTTTTACGGCACGGATGACTTCTTACCAGGACCTACAGTGTAACATCCCCAAAATCAGCTCTTCTGTCACGTAGACAATCAGGTTGACACCGAGGACACTACACTGTGTGTTATACTCTTGATCATAAATTGACTTTGATCACTCAACAAATGCAACACGTGATAATGAATATAATAATAAACTAAACCAAGACTTTATCATGGACGAAGTGTCACAACGTCAAAAGACACCAACATCTAATGTAATACTATATGGAGAAAGGAAATGACAACAATGTTCAACATATTCAAGGAAATGACCACATATCCAATTTCAAAGGAAAAGACCAACTTATCCATCTAAACCAAGGATGAATTGTCCAACTAATGCAAGTAAAAAGAAAATGACACTATAGAGCTCAATGAGTCATGTGAAGTAATTCCCAAACTCTGCGCCCTCCATTAATCCTCTCTACCTAGGATGCTCATCTACAAAATCTCAATGTATGAGCATAGAATACCCATGAGCGAAAACACCCAGTGTAATAGAATCATAAGCTATAAAAATGTTAATGATATCATGTTTAAGTCAACAATGGATAAATAATAAGATAACCATACTTTACTATGAACAAGTGATCTATACTTTTTTGTTATAATCAATTCTTAGTCAATAGAATGACAATGATTCATTCTTTACTATGTCCATACTCGGTTGTTTACTATGTCCAGGCTCTATTATTTACTACGACAATGTTTTATCTTTACTATGCCCTACTCTATGTTTTACCATGTGATACTTTACTATGTTTTGTTTTATTATGAGTTGTGCTACATCTTTTACATTAGCTATACAATCCTTAAAGTTCATTGTCCTATACGAGGTCGCTATTATTAATTTGGGAAGCCAGATGCGCCCCTATGAGCATTTGTAAAGCTAGGAATGCTCACAATGGGAAAGGTGTAATGTCGATGCATACTCTTTTTTAAAACATAAGTGGAAGAGGACCTCTACCCTAGGAACAATGGTCATTACGGACTCGTAGGTTCACTATTTTCTTAACTAAGCTAACTGTCCATCTGACGTTATAACAAGGTATTCAATATAATGTCTTCAATGGGGAAGGAGATATGTCAATGCATAACCCTTTTTGAAATACAAGTGGGAGAGGACATGTACTCCAGGAGCAGTGGTCGTTATGGATCCGTAGGTTTGTTGTCTCTTCGGCTAAGCTACATGCTCCTCCTCTGTGAACAATGACAATAATCCATGCTTTTGGTGGCATATGACAATCTCGTGGTTTTCATCTTCTCTTTCCTTAGCTTGTTTAATAACTATAAAGTTTAGAAATCATAAATCAGAGAAAGGTTAGAGTTCTCTCTTTTCTTTGAGAAGATTAAATATGCCCTATTTCTATGTCTTTTAGGCCAAATTTTGACTTATTTTTCAGAGGTGAAAATGGTTCATTAGGATCTTTACAATATCGGTCAAGGCCTCGAGTGGATCTATCGAAAGCGAAGCCCAAATATGAAAGATCGAGGCCCAAATAAAAGGATAACTATGTCCTTTTTAACATAACTCGAATAGGGTTAAGGAGAATCCGAGCCGAATCTCTATCGTGGGTCAATGCATATGACCTAGGCCGAGTCAGGATCCAACTCAGGCCGAGTCGCGGGCTATGCACCGACACGCCACCCCGACCGAGCCCGTGCTCGATCTGGTTGCGACTATTGATGCGACCTGGGCCGAGTCTAGATCCGACTCGGGCCGGGTTGTTGTTTGATGATCATGCAACCCCTCTCATCACGACAACTCAGGCCGAGTCCTGGCATGACCCGAGCCGAGTCTCTAGTAACTCGGGCTGGGTCACTAGTGCGTGGATCCGCACCCTTCTTCTCCCTCTCCTTCGATCGTCGGATCACGATGATCATAATACGAAAAATAAATCTTATAGACTCTAAATAAATGTGGAACCATCACACACATCATATGATTAGCATATCGTAGACTATGGGGATTTGAACCTCTAGAGTTCCTTTCCAATTGTGTTTGATTCGCTGGAAGCGCTTTCATTGTCTTCTTCGATTTCCGATCAGTCTTGGCCGACGAGAGGATGCGGCCGACCTCACAAGCGCATCGAGGGAGGGGCTACTGTGCACCAGACGTTCACCCATCATCTCTGTCGTCCGTGCGCGCGCGATGCCCCGAAAAGGAGGGAGAAGAGGAGGACGATGGCGGCGACCGATCGGAGAGACCCCCAGAGTGCGAGGGCTTCTCCTCGTGCCCTCTTATAATCCCAACACTGGTCGAATCAGAGGAGGGAATTGAGAAGGAGAGTCAGGGGAGGAAATCTCTCCCACATTCAATGTTCTCATTTCCTTTTTTTTTAATTCAAATCCTTTCTTGTTTAGATCTTTCCTAATCCTCATTTCCCATGTTTTGATGTTTTTGCCAGTTGTTACATACAGGGTGCTTGGTTATACTTCATGCGTTCTTTGTAGTGTGTCAGCCGAGGACATCATCCACTTTTTCTTGGATTGTCTCGCATCTTGCGGCAGACTACCATTGCGATCACTTTTCTATCAGATTCAGAGTTCATGTGGTAGATCTTCATGGGCATGTTGTGTTAGAGATAGAGTTGACCGAATTATTTTTTATGAGGAGCGATGTTAGTCTGAACATGTTGTACAATTTTGGCTAGATTTTTCTTTTGTGACTTTGGTCACCTGTTCGCTGCTCTTCGTAACAGCCTACGTCCGTACATTCTTCATAGTTCTATGCAGTGTTGACAATCACAACTCTTTCGTCATCCTTTTTCTTCCATGTTGACAATCACAACTCTTTGGTCATTCTTTTTCTTTTAAAAAAAAAATATACTCGAGCAATAATGCAACACAACGTGTATATTGTAGCACGAAGATTACATGCAGGATTTAATACTCAAAATTTATGATTCGTGATTGTAAAATATGGTATGCAAATGCACTGCGTCTAAAGTTTAAATACTTTAAATGGAATAAAGAAAATAAAACTTTAATTAATCCAAAAGTGTTCATACATTTTTTTTTTTGCATAGAAAGGGTTATCTATTATAATATCCAGTAATGTCCGAGTACAAAATGTTGAGGACCTACGGAGGAGGGGACCCCGTCCAAAAATTATCCAAAAGAGCCGTCCTCCCCAAGTTTGCTAGGAAGTTGGCAGCAGAATTGCATTGTCTATAGTAATGAGTACACTTGAAATTTTCAAAAGATGATATCAGATATTCAATTTTAGCATAAAGAGTCCATAATCGCCAGGGACATTTGGATTTCCTATTGACGATGTCCACCATAAGTGGGGAGTCCATCTCCAGCCAAACTTTTGAGAATCCTTGATCATGATAGCTCTTGAGACCAGCCATTGCAGCTTTCATTTTAGTTTCAAGCACACTGTTCGCCCAGCATGTAAGCGCACCTGCCACAAGATAAGATCCATTAGTATTGCGGATAATAAATCCCGTGCCCCCTGTAATTCCAAGATTGGTGAAGGACCCATCCGAGTTCACTTTCACCCAATTAGGTAACGAAATCTCCCACCGAACTCGAATGGAGTCTTGAGGGTTGTTTGCCTCAGGAAAGGTGGGTCCGACGAACTCATCAGAGCCAGCCAAAGCCTTACTCCACATGACAGAGGTGGTTACCAATTTGGAAGCATAGTGGGCGTCATTACGTGCCAATCATATTCCCCAAAGACAGAAAGCAATAAGAGAATGGAGTTTGGCCCGAGAAGGAGCATCAAGGTCACTACCTTCCAATATTCAATCCCCCAGGTGCCAATTAGCAAGGAACTTAAAATTGTAGTGTGTTCATATTGCATAAAAGTCCAAAGAGAAAAAGCAACAGAGCAATCGAAGAAAAGATGCCTATTAGTCTCAATGGCAGCACCACTAATGGACATGCAATATTAATGTTCGGATTAAAGAAAGAGATCATGTCAAGAGTAGGCAGTTTAAAATGAGAGAGCTTTCAAAGAAAAGTTTTAATTTTTGACGGTGCACTAATAGACCAAATGTGCTTCCAAATTGATCGTCCAGAAGTCGGCAGCGAGTTGGGCTGGTAGCTCAGTGAGTAATAAACAAAAGAGGCCTTGATTCACTATGAGGATCAGCGGCCCAAACCCATCGGTCATCACAGGCATTGACATAAGAAGGGGGGAGAGGGATGACAGTAATAGCCTCAACCAAGACAAGACCAAAGAACTCATGTAAAAGCAGTAAATTTCAATGTCCATTCACAATAAGATTGCTAACATTCAGGGATTGAATATCTACTTGGACATTAATATAGGTTGGCTTATGAGATAATGATATGTTAAAAATCCAAGGATCCAGGGTAACAGAAGTAGTAAGACCATTAACAATGCATTTTTGTAGACCAAATTTAATATCTTTCATTACCATGTTGATCATTCTCCAAGGCCAAGAATTTCCTGCAAATATTTTCATTCCAAGGCATCAGATTAGCATACTTATTTTTTTACCAAAATAGACCAAATATCCTTAGAGTCATTGAGGACCCCAAGGACACGTTTGGCAAGGAGAGAAGTTCTGATTCAATGCAAATTCCGGATGCCCAACCCTCCAAGAGCTTGATGAGTTTGAACAGTGTGCCAACCTACAAGATGCATACCAACCTTGTTTCCAGATTTAGATCAGAGAAAATATCTAGAATATTTTTCTAATGAAGAAATGAGACCCCTAGAAACATATACAGAAGATAATATATGAGCTGGAATAGAGTTAAGCACTGACTTAATGAGCACACTCTTACCAGCAGTGTTGAGAAGTTTACCTTGCCATCTAGTAAAGTGCCTGGTTGCTTTATCACAAATAGTTTGTTGCTGCTTATGAGTAATATATTTATATAAAATAGGGGCTCCCAAATAGGTGAAAGGAAACTTACCTTGCTTAATACCCAGAATATTCAGAATTCTATTCTTGCGGGAAGGGGAGAACTTAGCAGGGAAGTAAAGCTCAGACTTATCACAATTTATGATCTGGTTAGTTAGCTTACTGTAGAGGTTAATTTTTAATAGTCTTGGCATTATTAGCAGTGGCCCTTATACTAATGAGCAGAACGTCAGCAAAGAGAAGGTGACTAAGATTAAAATTACCAATGTTGAATGGCACAAGGTGGTTTAATCTTACTTCCTCATTAATAAGAGAAGACAGAACCTAGGAAATAAGAGTAAAGAGGTAAGGTGAAAGATGGTCACCCTGCCTAAGGCTCATGTAGGATGAAAAATAAGGAGAATGTTCTCCATTAATGTAGTATGTAAATCTAGCTGATTGGACACAAATCTGGACCCAAGCAATAAATTTATCAGGAAAGTTCATCCTATGCATTACAGATTGGAGGGCAAACCAAGAAACTTTATCGAAGGCTTTAGCAATATCTACCTTGAGAATGATATGCTTCTTTCTCCCTACAGATAATGAGTGAGCAATTTCTTGGGCAACCAAGATATTATCATGGATGGATCTGCCAGAGATGAAAGCAGATTGGCAGGGGTCAATCAGATGCTAAAGTGTTGGTTTGATTCTATTAGTAAGGATTTTGGAAACTGCTTTATACATAACATTGCAGAGACTGATTGACCTTAAGTCGTTTATGGTTTGAGGAGAGGACTTCTTAGGGAAAAGGACAAGAGTAGTGTTCCCCCACTCACTAGGAAAGATATTGTGGGTGAAAAAATTCTGAATGGAGGAAGAGACGTCTTCCCCAAGGATGTCCCAATATTATTTATAAAATTCCAGTGTGAACCCATCAGGCCCAAGAGCTTTTCCTGGAGACATAGACCAAAATACATCTTTAATCTCCTTAGTGGTAACAGGAGCTAAGAGGGAGTGATGCTAGGAAGTGTCAAGTGTTGGCAAAGAAGGCCAAGCCCTAGAAATGCTAGAGATCTGGTATGGGGCCCAAAGGACTTTATAGTGAGTTATGGAGGAGTTAAGAATCTCTTGAGTGCTCAAATTTAGATTGTTATTATTGTCTTTGATACTTGTGATCCGATTTTGTTTTTGTCTAATTGTAGTACTCAGATGGTAAAACTTGGTATTCTTATCTCCATTCGTTATCCAATTGACTCCGGATTTCTACACCATTTTATACTAATTTGTCTTAAGAGAGTAGCATGCTTATGATAGAGAATTTTAAGATGAGTAATTTCACTGTCATTAAGTCCTCTAGAGTCATCCTTCAGCTCATGTGATTGGATAATAGATAAGGTAGTCTGGGCCCTAACTTCAAGCTTGCCAAGGTCTTGAGAGTTCCATTTGGTGGTTTTAGTTTTAATCTTATTTAGTAGCTGACTCATAGAATCTCTAGGATGCCTATTGTTCCAAACTTGTTCAACAATATTTCTAGCTTGGGGATACTCAAACAAAAAATGCTCATACTTGAAACTATGATTCCTTTTTTTTATGTCTGGGAGGTTTGTAGGAATAGAGGGGAGTGATCTGATACACACCTAGGGAGAGTGCTAGTTGATGCATAAGGATAGTTTAGTAGCCAATCATGATTGACAAGAATTCTATCAAGTTTGCTAAGGATCCTGGCTTGACCATTTCTGTTATTGCACCAAGTGAATCCCGGGTAAGTCAATTAGGCCATGAGTTTGGATGAGGTCATGGAGGACAGAAGAGGAAGGAGTGATGCGAAAGGGGGAACCCCCACACTTATCAGTATGGTACAAAACATTGTTAAGATCCTCAATTAACATCCAAGGGCACCCATCAACATTGAGTTTCTTTAAATCCTTCCACATATTTTTCCTAAGAAGAGGGTTGGTACTAGCATACACGCATGTAATAAAAAAAAGAAAAACTTTTTGATGAAACCACAACATGAATTAAGTTAGTGTCAATATGAATAGGCATAACTTCAACGTTCTGTTGTTGTCACGCCAAAATAAGGCCGTTGGAAGCGTCGTTGCCAGGGGACTAGCAACCACACTAGGCCAGGCCTAAGCGGCGAACGATAGTCGCAGAACGAGAAGCGTTCGCATGAGATTCAAGAAGAAGAAGTAAATCAGGTTGCTTATTAATAACTAAATTAAAGAGTTAATCACGGACTTTGCTACGATATGCCCCCTACAATTCCAAGATATGATTTTCATGAGTTTAAATCAAGAGGGTTTTCCGGCATTGAAACTCTTTCTACGTACACTGCATTCTCAGGGTCAGAGCAAGCAGACTTCCCTGGTTTCCTGACCCTGCTTCTCTTCAGTTTCTTCTTAAGGACTTGGAAGCTAGGGTTAACCGTCGTTTTTGTTCTTCTTGACGAGCGCTCAGATCTGGGCAAGGGAGGTGGAAGAAGATTAGCATCTTCCAGCTCTATCTCCGAGTCAGTACCTGAAACATCTACAACAACAGGCTCATCCTGAGGAGAAAGAAATTTAGATTTAGCCCATTCAACCATTTCAGAGTGAGAGGAGTGATGAGCAGACGTATTATTGCCAAGTCGAGGGGTGGGTGCAGAAGATGACTCTGGCAAATTATATGGCCTGGGAGAAGGTTCTTCCTGGAAGGTATTTGAGTTGGGAGAGCTGGGTTGGATGCCGGAGCATTAACCCTTGGCACGAGGGTTGGTGATGGAGAGGGGAACAGCGTGGGAGGTGAGGGAAACGACGCTTCGAGGGTTAGGGTTTGATTTTGAGGGTTTTGAGGGGATATGGGGATATGTGGGTGAGTATCAGGACATTGAGATATGGTTCCTGACATGTGAGCTACAGGGTTAGAGACAGGTGTCAAGAGATTAGAGCCAATGGGTACATCCAACGACTCCTGACACGGGTACGCAGATTGGTACGGGCCAGATGGTTCAGGATGGCCGGGGGGAGCGCCGACGGATCTGTCCGAAGGTCTCTCAACTCTCGGCTGGTTGCTGACTGTGAGGGAACTCCTTCCTCCATCGAACGCCTGCATCCAAGGCCCGAAGAGGAGTACCTTCGGATTACGAGCGCCAGACGCCATGGAATCTTCCGAGAGGATCGATGGGCAGGTCTCGAAACGATGTCCAAAGATGCCACACCTAAAGCAAAACAGAGACATGTTTTCATACAAGATTTGCTGAAAAAAAAGAGAATTGTCCGGCAATCTTACCCACACCCCCTGCTTCAAAGGGACATAAAAAATTACCAAACATAGATGCAAGTCGAGAGATGGACTGAGAGTTACAGAGCTCCCATGGCAGCCCCGGCAGCTGGATCCAAGTCGGCGTCGAGATAGCTCTATCTTCATATGGCTTGAAAAAAGGTTTAGCTTGTGAAACGAGGAGAAGAGAGTTTCACACCTTCCATGAATTTTTGGTGAGCACCTGCATCTTGAAGCATCAAAAAATTATTACCTATGTCTTGAATCTTCAAGGAACCCGAGAGCATCCACTGGGGAGCTAGGGATTCCATGATCGCTTCGGCGGAGACGAAAGGCTCTAGAAGACGCCCTTAGAGACAGCACTGGAGCTTCGCTGAACGCTGCAACATCTCTTCGAGTGGAATATTGACTTCATCGGTGATGGTTTCCTTGAGCGTACGAAGTTGGTTGGGAGAAATAAGAGTCATCCTTCGACTAGGCTGATTAAGAACGATTTTCGACCAACTTGGGTTTCCTCTCCCAGACCCGGCACCGTTGATAGATCTATGGCCACGGGAAGAAGATTGGGGAAGAGTATTGGAAGGAGGGAGGTTTTCAATATGTGGAAGAGAGGAAATCAGAGGGGGCGAGGGAAGAAGGGGAGACAGAGAGGAGGGGGTGGAAGGGGAGGAGGGTCTCCTATCACCATCTCGAGAGGCGAACCGCTAGGCGGCCACCCACATTGCGAGATGACCGACGTTGTTATTGTGGTAAAAGTATAATTGGATCAATAGGGAAAAAGGAAACTAGTTAAAAAGTTTGATTATTTTGTTAGAATTTTAGACAAAGGTGATTAGTTAATGCTATTTGATTGATTTAATTAATTATATTGTATTTAATTTCGGAAATAGAGAGGTCTATTAAACTAAAAGAACATCTTAAATTAGATTAATCTTTTGCACATGACGCCAAAAGAAAAGGTGATTAAATTAAAATTATTCAGAACATATTAATTGGGATAAATACATGTTTTATAAGTTATTTTGCATTCTTCCAAAAAAAAAATAATAGCAAACGATCGTCCTGAATCCGACGGCTGGAACAAAAGTTTGCTGATTTGCTCTCAATTTTGTCCCACAACCACCCCCCCCCCCCCCCCCCCCCCCCCACCTCCTCTCTCTCTCTCTCTCTCTCTCTCTCTCTCTCTCTCTCTCTCTCCCCGCCGGTGGACACGGCTTCTCTTCTTCGGCCACGAGAAGCCGCCGCCGGCTGCTCGTAATCCTCCCCGCGTCTTCGTCTTTTTCGTCTCCGTCTCTCCCGCCGCCCGTCCTCTCAGAGGCGGTGCGCCTCCTCCACCGTGGTGGTGGCGCCGCCTTCATTAACAGTTTGACACCCTCATTTTATCTTGCTTTTGATCCTTGCTCGAAGAGTCGCGCTTTTCTTCTGCCGTTGCCGCCGGGTGATTCGCGGCGCTAGCGTATCGAGGAAGCTCGGAACTTTATCTGGGGTTAGGGTTTTTCAATAATAACACTCGAAGAGTTGGCGTTGGTTTCTTGCTTGTGCGCCTTTGGATGGCCTCCAGCTTCGGTGCCAACGCGGGCCCTTCCTCCAGTAAGAGCACCGGCGTCTTATTTGGGAACTCCCCTTCCGACCCTTCCCTGACGAGCTCCATCTCGAACGGCAGCCAGGTTCAATTCCGCCCCCATGGCGTGGACACTGGGATCTCATTTGGAAACCCTCCTTCCAACCCCTGGCCGTCGAACCCTATCTCTAATGTGAAGAAGCCCCAGTTCCGCCCTCTGGGACCTCAGAACACGGAGCCACAACAAGTGCATCAGCGGCACCCTCCGGGTCCTGTGAGCATGGCGCCACAACAAGTGCATCAGCGGCAAACACAGTGGTGAGAGTCAATTCCCTATTTGCTTTATTTCTGCTGTATAAGTAATTGATTGCCTAAGATGGGGAAAAAGTTGAAGTTACTGTGGTATAGATGCTTAGAGACTTTTTTTGAAATCTTATATAACTTCCAAGGAACAGAAGTTTGATATCTTTCTTCTTGAATGCTGCTTTTATTATAGGATTCTTATTTGATGAATATTTCTCAAATTTTAGAAGGAGGTACATTATCTGAGTGTTTACACTGAATGAGATGAACAAAGTTTTGCAGTTCAAAATATAAATCATGGTTCAGATGTACCTTTTATATTGAGTTTGAACTTTCGAGTTAAATATAATCTACTCAATTTCATAATCTTGGTATAGGTTGTTGAAGATTGACTTTGCTAAAAGATTTAAAATGTTTCTAACTCATGGTCAATTCTTTGATGTCAACATTTCATCTAATGAGAATATAGAATTTGACGGGGTTCTTCATCATGTCCTGGGAATTTAATAATCAATGTGTTAGAAAATTAATTCAAATTTCTTTTATAGAAACATGGTCTGATGTAGTTTTTTTGTGCAACTCATGACTTCTTGAGTTCTTGTTTTTTGCCGGTTTTTGGATTTCACACTTGTAAATGTCTTAAAGTTTGCTTTTAATACAAAATGGATGGCAACCCAAAGCTTGAAGCCAATCCTTTCCTCTCTCAAACAAAAAAAGGCTTCAATTTGATCATGCTTGTTTTTGAGAAAGTGAGCAGCCTAGAGAAGACCTCTTGTGAACCTCAATTAAAATTATTGGTGTTAATGTTTGTGTTTTTTTAGGGCGAAGTTGATGGTTGAATTTGTGTGATGATTTTCGCAGAAATATTTGGGTAAACACATAAAATTCTTAATGTTTCCTATATGATAAAACTTGTGTTCTTCAGGATTAATCCCTCTTTGCCTAGGCAGTCTAATCAAGCAAAATCCCCTTTTTCACATGGTTCTGTGGAGAAAGGTGAAAATATCTCCCCTGAATCACCCATGAGGTCTTTGAACTACAATGCTGCCAAAAGGATCAAGTCTCCGCATTTGCCAATTGGAAATTCTCATAATTTGAGGTCTCCACATTTTCCATCTGGAGATTCCAAGAATTTCAAGTCTTCACCTTTACCAAAAGGATCAAGTCCCCATTCACTTGGTTATCATCCCACATCTATTGATTACAAAAGGTAAGCTGAGCCTTCAATTTTTTGTTTCCTCATCAGTAGTATGTTAACTTTCAAGTGACCTAGAAGCGATACCTTAATGTAAGATGTATATATTAAATGATAATGCAAAATGCTTTGCAGTATTTCCATTCATTTCCCATCTTTTATTTCAATTGTTTTCTTTGAACATTATGATGAGTGGGTTTTAATGATACATTATGCGGAAGGAGGGAGGGAAGATGATTGTTAGTGATATGCTTGGTTATTTCCTCTGTCAGTGGGGGGTATTTCTTTTTAGTTTGTGTGCTTGAACATTATAGGTTGTGTGAGAAACATAAAAAATTCAGCAGTTAGTATTTTATTTGATCTTTGATATATCTATTGATGTGAATTATAAAGATGTGGATGCTATATGATGACCAAGGTGATTTTGGCGTGAAAATTTAACCAGATAACAAAACATTGACTAGTAGTCAGGGTTATATTAAAATCAAATTTGAGCAAGGGTGATACTGCTTGAACTCGGTCACGAGAGACTCGATTAAACATGGGTTCCAGCCAAAATCTAGGTGCAAGTACAACTGTTGGAATATGTGTCAAATCAACTCAAGATGCAAAAAATTGAACCAGATCTAAAATGACTTGAGGCTGGATCTAGTATAGTTGTAGATTCTAGTTGTGGCTAGATTTAGATGACCAATGCTAGAACTGAATGTGTGTTTCAAGGTCTTGTTATTGGCAATGCAATGTAGTTGGAATCTAGATATTAAGACCTTAGGAATCTAAATAAAGAAAGGTGCCCTGTTTGGAGAGGAGGCAGCACCTCATGAAGAGGTGGAAGAGAAGATTGCTGCGATCCCAGCCACAGGGCAGTGAGAAAAGAACGTAGGAGACTCAGCAAAAGAGGATTAGCTGATTTTGGACGGAAAAGAAAAAGAAGAGGGGAGGTGTTATTTGCCGAAAGGAGGATGAAGAGGAAGCTTTTCCTCAAAAAAAAAAGAGAAAGAGGATGAAGAGGAAGTACATGCCAAAGTAGAGGAACAACAACAACAATAACAAAGTCTTATCCCACTAGGTGGGGTCGGCTACATGGATCATACAACGCCATTCCGCTCTACTATTCGTTTATCCATGTTCATGAGATTCGACAGGGTTTTACGTTGGCTGTCAGGGCCTAACACAACCTTCCTCCTTTATCCGGGCTTGGGACCAGCTATAAAACATAGGCGGAGTTCCAAAGTAGAGGAACAACATATATTTTTTAGTTATGAGAATAAGCATACTAATATACTAGTAAATATGTGTCTTCTTCCCTATATCTCCCCCGTTCTTTTTGTTCTGTATCTCATATCTGTTACTCTGGACAGTTTTGTGAACAAAATGATGAACGAGATGAAAACCTAGATCAGCCAAATATTAGTTATCAAATGGATGGATCAATTGGCTCATATTAATATAGTAGTTTCTTAAAATCAAGTATTGAACAAGTGCAGTCTGAACCAAGGCGATCTCAAGCTGCTCATGAGCTCAGTGCTGGAGTATGCCAACATCTGTATCATGTTGTGGATGCTTAGTTCTTTAGTCCGATTTGCACCTGGACTTTTGGATTATTTACTGTTTATAATGAATAATTTTTCTTTTTGAAGGAGAGAAGCAATGATCTATTTTTGTATATATGAATTAAGATTAGAAAACTATGACCTATGGAGCTCAAACTATTCTGTGTATGCTTGGTGGCCCAGGAGCTGTGGGCACGGTTGGATGCATGGCCAGCACTACAGTGGCGGAGACTTTTTGGCAGTTACTGAGGGCTAATCCGTTCTTGGAGAGCTCCACTAGCATTGTTCTTGACTGGTTCCTGGGCCATTTGGCTCAATCGGAACCATGCCATTTTTTGTGGAGAAAGATGCCTTGTGGAAAACATTATACACTGTATCTCTTTGCTTCTCGAGGAATAGGGTTTTGGTTAGGAGAGGCACTTTTTCCCTTCTGTTTTGCAACTCTTTTCCAAGAGCCTACACTTGTACATGTGACCATTGTTATTAATATATATTCGGATGAGAACCACAACTTTGGTGATCATCCTTCTTCCCCTGAAAGAAAAACTATTCTGTGTAACAACTAATGTTATCGTTCATCCCTTTTTTTTGTATTGAGGAAGAAAAGGATGACTAGGGGATTATCCATCCATCCACTTCTATTAATCTGTTCGCAAAATGTACAACTGTGCATAAAAAAACTAGAAAAGTGTAAGAGCAGGAGACAAAAAAACTAAAAAACAATGCCATTTTTTAGCAAAAAATATGCACTGTTCTATACCTACCATATTTGCCTCCCAAAAAATGACCTTGTGTTGTCGGCGGTCCTCCACTGCGACCCATAGGCTCTAAAGTTACACCAAAATGACATCTACAAATGTGGATTAATCTTGTTGCATAATTACATTGCCTAAATCACGTGACAAACAATTTTTGTTTGTGAGAAGAATATTCTTTGTTTGCTTGCATGTCATCAATTGTTTATCATTTTAAGCTCAGATCGTGGGCATTGCATAGTTCTTTTTTTTTTGTGAAAGTGGAGTATTGCATAATATGTGATTAGTTGACATATCAATTGTTCATTTGGTTTAAATTGACTAATATTCATAAACACATTACCTTTTCTGTGATATAGGTTTTTAAATCTGTACTGTGTGCAGAACATCACTTGTTTTCTTTCTTGTGTCATTTTCTAAGCTAGATCTTGATTTGTTCCATGAAGACCATAAGAGATTATTGCTCTCCAACGTTAGTTCTGTTGAAACTAGTATTTCATGTTCTCTACAGCAAGCACATGCATAAAGGAGCATATCTACCGGCCCTGCCATTTTTTATGTGCCTATGCTGCTTATATGATGTTGGACTTGTGTATGCCTTCTGCATATAATATTTTGATGTTCCATGTTGAATTTGATGATTGTTCTATGATTATGATGGCTGTGCAATATTGATGAATATTCTTCAGATCTGATGCATCACCTTCTAGATTGGGCAACATAAGGAATCCTCCTTTCGATAATGATAGTTCTCCACCTCAGCAGAGGTCTCGCCCAGTTGATTACTCTGATTTACATGATGAGGGAACACTTGCTCCACCAAAGCCCATCAGTGCTACTCCACCTAAAAGGAGTAGGTCTCCTGTTGTTATGTTGAACTCGTCTCATGTTCAGCGGAATAGTGAGATAATTCTCCGTGGAGATAGTTCCCCGCCTCAACAGAGGTCCCGCCTCGATGTTTACTCGGATTTAGCTGATGTTCCACCAAAAAGGAATTGGTCTCCTCCTGTTGTTATGAACTCGTCTCATGTTCAGCAAAATATTGAGATAGTTCCCCGTGGAAATAATTCCCTGCCTCAACAGAGGTCCCACCTTGCTGTTTACTCGGATGTAGATGATGCTGGTACACTTCATCCGTCAAACTCCAACTCTGTTACTCAATTCAAAAGAACTAGGTCTCCACCGGCTGCTGCTGTGACATTGAGCTCGTCTCCAATTCAAAATGATACTGAGAGGTGTGTTCTGAATACACTTGGCCTTTGCGTTGTCTTATAAACCAATGCATTGACTATGTTTCCCTTGAGATTTGGATATTTTTTCTACTCTATTTCTTTTCGAGTGGTTTCTGTATTCTTAATCAGTTCAGTTGCAGTGAAGAGCAAGCGAAGGCAAGGCGGTTAGCGCGCTTTAATATTGAGCTAGGCCCTCCAAAAGTCCACGATTATGATCTTTCAAGCAACAAGAGTTCACGATATCAGCTCAATTCTTCTTTAAAAAAGTCGGAGGCAGATGGATCTACTGACAGAACAAAGGTTTTGGGGAACATAGATGACTCCATTAACGATGATCACTTGGAATCTCATGCACGTCTGATTGGATTATGTCCAGATATGTGTCCAGGTGTGTTTTGTTAAACAAAGATAAATGAAAAAGCTTTGTTGCTTTCCTACAAAACTTAATTGTTGAACACTGTAACATGATCACCACCTCTTTTTCTTCCGTTTTTCATGTTCAGAATCGGAAAGGGAAGAACGTGAAAGAAAAGGAGATCTTGACAAATATGAGCGTTTGGATGGAGATAGAAATCAGACCAACAAATTTCTTGCAGTTAAAAAGGTAAATGTGAAGTAGTCACCATCTTCTTTTCTGTTGATGCACTTCCTTTTGGAATTACCTGTGATTGTCTAGAACAGGATTCATCATCAGATTTCTTGTAAATTTCTTGCAGTACAACCGAACTGCTGAGCGTGAACCTGCTTTGATAAGGCCTATGCCAGTTCTGCAGAAGACTGTTGATTATCTTCTTAATTTGTTGAACCAGCCTTATGATGAAAACTTCTTGAGCCTTTACAATTTTCTGTGGGATAGAATGCGAGCCATAAGAATGGACCTCAGAATGCAACATATATTCAATCAACAGTCTATAATCATGCTTGAACAGATGGTAAAGGCTTCTTTGTGTGTATTTTACCAGTTTTTGGAATTGTTCTAGAGCTTAACAGAAATTCTTTCTTGCCTTGCACACAGATAAGACTTCATATCATCGCAATGCATGAGTTATGTGAGTATAATAAAGGAGAAGGCTTTTCAGAGGGGTTTGATGCACACCTCAACATTGAACAGATGAACAAGACATCTGTCGAATTGTTTCAGATATATGATGATCACAGAAAAAAAGGAATAACTGTTCCAACAGAAAAAGAGTTTCGGGGTTATTATGCACTTTTGAAGTTAGATAAACATCCAGGCTACAAGGTAAGCTATTTACATATCATTGAAGAACGTTTACCATATTTGTTCTGAAGAACGTTTACCATGTTTCAAAAGAAAAAAAAAGAACGTTTACCATATTGTTGATGCTCTTTTTTTATTTGTTATTAGGTGGAGCCTGCAGAGCTCTCAATGGACCTTGCCAAGATGCCTTCTGACATTAGATGTTCCCGAGAAATTCTCTTTGCCCGAGATGTTGCAAGGTATATGTGCTCATTTGTAGTGTTTTGATTTTCTAACATTTACCAAGTGTTAACAGTTTTTTTTTTTTGCTCCAGAGCTTCTAGAATAGGTAACTATATTTCCTTCTTCCGTCTTGCAAGAAAAGCAACTTACCTGGAAGCCTGTTTAATGCACGCGCACTTTGCAAAGGTATGTCCAAGTTTATGCTCAGTGTATACATTAATACCTGTGTGACTTTATGGAATCTAATCACTAACTTCTGCAATGATTGTGCACTGTAAACATTTTTTTTTCAATTTTGTCATAATACAGAAAGGTACAATGAGCAGTTCACACTGATGCTAACAAATACCTTAGTCATCCTTCTTTATCAAAAGAATAAAAACTGTTTGCAATATGTTGGGTGGTCATGGGTTGATCGCCAATTAGTTGGATTAGAAAATTTATCATATCACACATACAACATTAAACATCATAGAAAACATCCATTTTAGCCCGCACTATTCTGCCTCTATGATACCCTTATGGTAGCATAATTTTTCCTTTCACAACTGACCAATTGTCAGTATATGTCTAATCCATTTGTTGACTTGGTTAATAATAGTCAATGCCCTTGTATCAGCCATCATTTCTGTTATGTTGTTTCTTCTAAAATGTCAGAGTGCTATGGTGTTCATTTAAGTTGGAAAAAGGTAATTTTGTTCATACCATAGATTACCATTATGGCACTTTGTACATATTTACCATAGAGTAGGGAGTCGCTAGTCAGATAGTTTACGTACACACATTCACGTGTTTCTGATTTAAAACTTGAGTACAAATTGAGATGTCTACTCAAGCTTAATAGTAATCCATTCTTTCTTTAGAAAAAGAAAGAACAGTTATGGCAACTTCCGACATTAAAATAAGCCAACCCAAGTGATAAGATGCCAATTTGTATTAGTTAGTGGTTGGTTAATTAAGTAGTGGATAGTTAGAAGATACCACTTCACATGAGTTAGTGGCTGGTAGAAAGTAGTGGGTAGTTAGTTATATTTGTATTTTTGTTATAGTTATTGTAACTACCTTTGCATGTTATAAATACATGCATGGGTTTTAGATTTAAGGTAGCCTTTGAAATGTGTTTACCAATTAGGTAATTGGAGTTTGGTCCACTCCATACGGACTTATGGAGATTTGTCATCTCGAATTGAAAGTTATTAGTAGTAATTGTGTTTAAGATTCTTGCACTTTTACTATTAATAATAAAAAGTTATCCTAGTTTTATTTTAGTTGTATTTTCAATTTGTATCAATTGGTATCGGAGCCTCAAAGATCCTAGTAGCAAAACACAAAGAAGCAGCATCCATTCAGAAGAAATTGGCTTTACACATCACAAGGGAAAGCTCATTTCATAAGAAGAAAAGCTGGAAGTTCATATTGGTTCAAAAATTTCTCTCTTGGCCCAAAGATGGAGTGAATCAAGTTTGGAGCCTTCAACTGCACCCGCAGAATAGGATTATTAATTTTCTTTTCATCGCCTTGAGGACAATGCGAAATTTTAGGAGGGGTGCACTGATAAGATACCAATTAGTATTAGTTAATGGTTGGTTAATTAAGTAATGGATAGTTAGATGATACCACTTTGTATGAGTTAGTGGCTGGTAGAAAGTAGTGGGTAGTTAGTTATATTTGTATTTTTGTTATAGTTATTGTAACTACCTTTGCATGTTATAAATACGTGCATGGGTTTTAGAGTTAAGGTAGCCTTTGAAATGTGTTTACCAATTATGTAATTGGAGCTTGGTTCACTCCATACGAACTTATGGAGATTTGTCATCTTGAATTGACAAGGTATTAGTAGTAATTGTGTTTAAGATTCTTGCACTTTTACTACTAATAATAGTTATCCTAGTTTTATTTTAGTTGTCTTTCAGTTTGTATCACCAAGTGCCGCTTGTATCAAGTATCTGCCAAATACCATCATTCATGTAGAGATGCGATTTTTCTATCATATTACTGTTGATTTTTTTGTCTTAATTTGACACTTTTTTCTCCAGTTGAGAACGCACGCTCTTGCTTCTCTTCATAGCGGTCTTCAAAATAATCAAGGAATCCCAGTGAAACAAGTTGTATACTGGCTGGGCATGGAGGTAAATTTTGCGTAGAATACCGGATATGCATTATGTACCATAGAAGAACTTGAATGTAGTTGATAAAGAATTTGGGTATAGTTAACTTGTTTCACCTTCTCAGGATGAGGATATATTAAGTTTATTGAAGTATCATGGCTTTGGATTAAAAGAATATGAAGAGGTCTATATGGTAAAGGAAGGTCCATTGCTTAACAGTGATGTGGATTTCACAACCATGCGTTCACCTCTAGTAGACATGAAGAAGGAAGAGCGGGTGATAGATGATATATATTCTGGTCCAAGCATCTCTCTTCTTAATGAAGACATACAAGCTAGGTCAGATGTCACAGGCATGGTTGATCATATTAGTGATGCACACAAGGCAGAATCGTCGCTGAAGATAAGCAACGAATTTAAGTACGATCCTGCTGTAAAGGTTGATTCTGTTCCTCAATTCAAAGAACCACCCGCGATGGAGTCACTTCCCTATTTAAATGGTTCAGCAAATGTGCATAATGAGAAACATTATGACTACAGATCTTTTTCTCCCCGCAAAACCAATTTTGCTTCTCCATTCAGCACAATGTTTGAAGTGCATCCATCCCCCTTCTTAAACAATGCGGATGTGGCAGAAAATTTTCTTCAGAGATCACTTTCTGTCAATGATAGTGTTAATTATCAAGAACAAGATGGAAATGAAGAAACAATTGCATCTTTTCAGAAAGATGAAGAAACAATTGCACTTGAAGATTCTTCCATAGATAAGGCAATTGGACTTGAATCTGAAGTAGATATGGTTCAAGCGGAAGCATCAGCAATGCCTCAATGCAACAGTATACCTGTGGAACCAGCATCTCTTATGGTTGAAGACGAACATCTGGATAATGAAGTCCAAATGCTCGTACTCCCACAAAAGAATGAAATATCCACTGAAAAGTTAAAAGCAATCTTGAGGTTTGTTTTTTATCCTTTCATATTTTTTTTATGTTCTTATGCAACAATCAGGAGTGGAGATGTAACTTGATGTGCCCACCATTCAGGAAATGGAAGCTGCAGGCAACAAAGCAGAGAGAAACTCGAGAAGCAAGAATTTTGCTTGCAAATGAAGCCTTGAGTTCACTTTCACTTGGACCACCAGTCCGGCCTAGTCATACTGTGAGTAACAGGATCTTTCTGTTTTAAATGCATGTTTCAAAGGATGCCACTTGCTAATTTCGTATTTGTTTTTTACCAGCATCCAAGACAGGCACAAGATAAACTGAACATTGATTATGCTGCAAGGCAGAGATATGAAAGACAAGGCAAAGCCTGGTCAACGTTAAATGCTTCTAAAGTGGTGGGACCAATTTTAAGTGAAAGACAACCGTATGCAAAATGCATTTGCTGGAAGCTGCTTGTCCTCAACCAGGTAGTAGATGAACCTCAGAACTCGTATCTGGCTGCTTCAAAATGGTTGTTTTCTAAACTCTTGGGTTCTCCCAAGGAAAATGAAAAGCCAATAATCTATCATCCAAATTTGTCCATATGGAAATGGACCGGCAGCACCAGGAGTGACGCTAAAAAAACATGCTGTTTAGCTGTCACTCGGGTGGCAATGTTTAACGATAACGAGCAAGTTTCTGAAGATGTTATTGCTGGAACAACCTCAATAATTTTTCTTGTATCAGAGAGTATTCCATGGGCAACTCAGAGGATGCGGCTTCAGAATCTTTTATCAGCTATACCATCTGGATCAAACTTGCCTCTTATTGTAGCAAGTGCTGACTATTACAATGAAGAGGTTGCTGATCCTTCATCGGCAATAAGTTCTAAACTTGGCCTTCAGAATGCAGACAGGACAAAAGTAAACTCATTCTCTGTTATGTTCCTTTACAGTAATTCACCTTTGGAGCAGCATAATGGTTTCTTCAATGATGATACATTGAGAGAGAATCTTCAGTGGCTAGCCAATCATTCACCTCCACAACCCGCTATTCATCTGATGAAGACTCGTGAAGTGGCCTTGAGCTTTTTGCGATATTCACAAGAACAACTTGAAAATATGGATGTCTCACAAGTGAGTCCTAATGCTTGCATATCAACCTTTAATGAAGCACTTGACAGAGTGGTTGAGGGGATTCTTGCTGCAGCATCCTTGAATCCAAACAATTGGCCTGGACCTGAGATAGATCTACTTGATAAATCACATGATGAAGAAATTTCAATGGTTGATTCTTTACCACATATTGGTTGGAGCTTGGATATTCAGCCAGTCATTGATGCGATTATGGGTTGCAAGCTTCCAGAGTTCTCATTTGATATATCTTGGCTAGACCAAGGTTCACAAATGGAATTGGAGATAATTAATGGGAGGCGTTCTCTTGAAGAACGCCTAGTGAGATACCTGACTGAATCATGTAGGCTAATGGATGCTGAGTTTGCTGTCGCAGAGGCAGATATCTTGATACAGACCAATACTGGTCTTGAGTTTATTGATTCATGTTATTACATTAAACCAAGATGGCTAGCAATATTCCGGAGGATTCAACACTGGAGATTGAATAATCTGACTGCCGGAACTTGTTCGGTTGCTTACTTTTTAGGCAGGCATATTGATGCTGCTCTCACAACTGTATCACCTGTAAACTCAAACTCAAGTATGCCTTACGCCGAAAGCAAGGCTGGCTTAGGACATGAAGCATTGTATTCTGTTTCAAATAAGCTTTCTTTTGATGAAATTCTCGAGTACTGCTTCGAGGCTCCACTTCCATCAACAGAGCAGACGTCATCTATGCCCATTCCCGAAAGACCATCTTCTGTCGCCAACGATGGTGGTTGCACCTCAGGGTTCGATGATGATGATGGCAGTGGTGGAGTTGATGGTGATGATAGTAATGATGCCAATGATGTAATATATGGCTCTACAGATAAAGAGCATAGTAGAATAGTACATTCTTTTAACACTGATAACAGGCTTGAGATTTTGTTGGAACAATGCAACAGAGTGCAAGACATGATTGCTGAAAAGCTTGCATTGTACTCTTGAACCGAAATGTAAATTTTGAGGATAGGGCAGGCTGCAAATGACCTGCCCTTTGTTCGATAAGCTTATAATTTGTATTATTGCATAAATTTTGTCCACTAACCATGAATGTTCCAATCTTTTGAGTTACGAAATCCATTCATTTATAGCTTTTCAATCGAGGAACAAGGTTGCGATGTCGATTGCTCGTCTTTTCTAGCACGTTTTTTTTTCCATCCTCAATAAAGTCTGTTTGCACAAGCTCATCTTGCTTGGGCAGCTACTTTTTTCCAGTACTTAAAATTCACAATGCTAAGTAATGTAGCCTACTCGGACATCTCTGGCTGCTACCTTAATTAGATGATAATCTCTTTTCTTCTAAGAAAAAAAGTAACCAAGTAAAATTGAATGTTAAATATTTCTTTTGATGTGCCTAACTCGAGCCAACTAGTCCTCATCTTTCTTCCTTGGACTTTGGGCCTCAAATTTTGAACTCCTACAAAGGAAGATCATTGCAATGCTTGCCATCCGCCCCCCTGCTTTGTTACTTCTTGATGGAATAAATTGCACTTGATGATGGAACGATACTTCATCATTTGTGCATGAGCCTAAATTATGTAATTCTCCACAAGAATCTTAAACCAAGTTTGGCTGCTTAGGATCTAACAGAAGATAATAATTCTATTGCGCTCACATTCAGACATTAAATTTGTTATGTGCTACTAATCAATACTCTTTTTAAGTAAAATCTTGAATTCGATATATGGTCAATCATACTCGAAACCTAGCAATGAAAAAAAAAAGAGCTAAAACCGCATGAGCTGGTTAGCAGGAGATGTGCTTCTGCATGGTCAACACGGAGATATGCGAGCATGAATTTTTGTCTGGTGATAACTTTTTTTTTAATTAATTTCTCTTCAAATTATCTCTGTCTCACTGCATTTCGTGCTTTCTTCCAACATTAACAAACCTCTCCTTTCATCGCAAATAGTTTTTTTACAAGGGAAAACAAATTGTTCTTTGACACGGTAGAGCCATTGAAGGGGCCTTGTGAGAGAGACCACCTCCTCTGGAACCTCACAGTGGGCTGCTATAATTTGACTCATCAAGGACAAGATGGTTGTTGCCGGACAAATTGGATTCCGAGACTGAGAGTAGGATGGAAAAAGCCAAACAAAATGAATAAGAAATTTAACTTTTAATATTCTTCTAACTTACTAACATTAATTTACCCTTACGAAAAGTAAGATAAGATAAAATAAAAGTTCATGTTCAAGACGACGCCAATAAGTAGCAATGTATAATGTGATGACGAAAAATAAACCAATAAATTTACCATTTATTGTCTTTCATTAATCGAATGTTTCTTTGCGTCAAACCATCCATCCCTTCAACACCAAAATTAACATTTCAAGTTAGCGTTTAACGATTCAAACGTTAATTTTTTTATTTGGTAAATGACAAAAACAAATAGCATCCAACGTTTTGTATGAAAATATTAAAAAATTACTTCTACTAGCGATTCAATATTAGCGTTCTATAATTTATTTTTAATTTTACCTTTATTCAAATATATTATTTCTTTTTAACTTATCTTATTATTTTCTCATTTTATTTTATAATCATTAAACTATATTTCTTTTTATATTCATGCTTAATTCATTATAAATTATTTATATGTTAATAATGAATGAAAAATAATTTAGTAATTAGCTTTTTATATCATGGGTGCATTATATAAAATTTATTGTGAATATAAATTCCTATATATTTTAACAAAAAAATTAATTGTAAAATTTTATTTTATTTTATTGAGATATAAATAATTTATTTATTATTATTATAACAATATTTGTATAGTGCTTTAATTGAATAATATATTTAATTATGTCATGTTATATTCTTCCATTTGCTAGTTAAATCGCTATCCGCTAATCAAACCACTAATCATGTCAAAAAGAGCCTATATGAAATGTATCCATTAAAATATAATACCTAGAATGATTATTAGTATTTCATTTTACAAAGTTAACTACAGAAAACTAAATAAATGATTTTGCAATAAAATACATTTTATCCTGGATTTATTTTGAATGGAATAAATACAACCTTAATCCGAAAAATACAAGTTCCCTTGAATCTATTGTTTTTTTTCCACCTGCTTATTGTCTTGGAATCGTTTGCAGCTCAGCTGATTTAATCCAAAAACATACAGTAATGCTGATACCATAGGATTGGATCACGTGGATTTCTTTTCGTGGTGAAGTTATTCTGGTTCGAGTAGTATCGAACAGTTTCTTTCACCAAGCAATCCAACGATGTCAGTCAATTATGAAGAGCAGTAAGGCGTAAATGTAACCAATAATATCAAATGCATCTCCTGTTGGCAACCAATGTTCTCCTTTCAAGATTATTAAGGTCATCAAGCATCCCACGAGTTGCCCAGAAAAATAAGCAACTCCGAGAAATATATACAAAGACATATATCAGACATGTTGCCAGACAACAAAGGAAGGTTTTCTTCTTTCATGAATAACACATTTGGGAAAAGAATCCACAATGACTTCCCTTGTTCTGCTCGTCCCACTGTTGGAACAATTCAAGTTTCCTGCTCATTATCAGAATACTTGAGTTAGTTAAATTGCACAGATACTCTCTCAGAAGAAAAAGAAGAAAAGAACATAAGATGCAGGAAGGCTAAGTATTGTATTCTTTTTTTATTATTATTGAAATGCATTGCTGTAGGACTTTCATTAAGATTCTATTATCAAAACTCTTTAGATTAGATATACATCATGAAGTCTATTGCATAATTCAACAAAGGACAATGACAATAAGCTGTGGACCCTTGACTCATGACCAAGTTTTGTAAGGTCGTCAACTACTTGCCATTTGTGGGTTGAAAGAAGCACATTACATGGAAATACAGCGCAAGTGGGAAACCCTGCAGGATCCTCCTTCTATCAGTCTGGATTTATCACTGTAATAAAAGATCAATGATTAATGATGGTCAAAATATGACGAAGAGCACAATTAGTGCCAAAAAAGGATACCATTTCTTTCCACTGGCAAGTCAGGAGGGGATGAATTCAGCTGATTGCTATTCTCTTCCTTACGATAACCTGATACTGGGGCTACACAATTTGCCACTTTCACTTTTCCTGAAATGATTGATGTGTTCTTGTTGATTTCATTTTCTTCTGTAGTAGCCGCATCATCTGACTGACAAAGTTTCAGTTAAGGACCAGAAGTTATTGGTGTGCTAAAAAAACCTATCATGCCAAGTGAAGGAAATTGAACCCACATTACACAAATCTTTGATGTGCACTATTATAATTGTAATATCATCTGTCCGACTTTCATGCTCTAGCCATAATTTGTATGATTCTGCAGCGATTGCTGAGCAGGCATCTCTGGGGTCATCATACTTACGGACCTAGAACATGTAGAAAAATAACAATAAGAGGTGTGGAAAAGTAAGAAGATTGATTGATATTTAAGTTATAAACCTAAGACTTCAAATGGTGATTTCGGAATTTGTTACAGAAGCCTAAAGATCCTTTACTTCCAGAATGACTTAGTTCTGAGGTTGACGCTGAAAGAATGAGAAGTAAAAACTTACTTTTTGACGCTCAAAGAATGAGAAGTAGAAACTTACTTTCATTTGTAGCACTAGATTGTAGTAAAAGAAAGCAATAATGTATTAATGTCAAATGAAAAAGTTGACAGTCTTATCATGTACTTCGTATGTTCTAGAACATTGACAGTCTTATGATGTACTTTGTATGTTCTAGTATATATAATGTTCTAGAACATACGAAGTACATGATAAGACTGGTTCTCAGGTGAGAATAGACTCTCAATGGAGTCTTGGGCAACCATAATTCATATTCAGTATGTGGATGAAGCATCAAATTACATTTTAACACAAACCATAATCTAAATTTCATACATTAATTTGATATTTTATGCTCCAACAAAGTCAGGAGCCCGGATAAAAAAATCGTCAAGGAACAATTCTCAGAAGTAGAATTTCAAAATTCAAAAGATGGACGCACTAGAAGAGTAGAGTGCCAAAGGAATAATGGACTTGCCAGTGACTATGATGACTCTTCTAATATGTCAATGATGACTATGATGACTCTTCTAATATGTCAATGATGACTATGATGACTCTTCTAATATGTCAATAACCAAAGCAAGGACTTCCATGATGAATGGATAACTTTTACAAGGAAAATATAATCAGTCATCTTCATGAAAAAATGTCTGTGCAGTGATATTTTAATTTCAACATGCAAAGACGTGAGTTCATTTTTAGCATGAGAAGCCAAGAGCATTTCAATGACGCAAATGTTAGGCATGCAGCCTAATAAAGCAGTGCATATGGAAAGAAAATAATCAAAAAGAGAAGACTACCAACTAAAGTGGAGCCATGTTGGTAATTTAGCTTTAAATTTCAATGTTGTTCGTGAACTACACCATTTCAAACCCAATTAATTTACATGTAAGTATCATTTAGCCAATTAATAAACTTCGTAGTTGTACAGCCAACCAACTCCACTGAAGTTAAGTTCAAACTTACATTTAGCTGTCCTACTTGGATGTGATATAAATCCTGTCAAACTTGATAAATTTCGATGAAGCATAAATGGCATAAAGGATTAAGAATTTTTTCCTTGAGGGAGCAAAAGATTAACCAACTTGAAAACAGAGAAGACGTAGGAGATACAAATGGAACTTTTGCTTTCAGAATACATTTTTTTAAAAGTTTTAACAGATGTACTAAAAGTTTATTCAGCTAATTGTAATTGAAATCTTTTTTCACATTTGGCAGGCATTCTATGTTCCTAACAAGTTCATGCACTTTAACAAATAAACTAATTATCTCAATCCTTAATACAACTTCTAAAGTTATATTTATACCAATTCAAGGAAAGCACAGAACTCTAAAAACAATCTTCCAAGAAAGAAAAAACACAAAAACAATATTCTTATTCCTCTTTAAAATGCTTGCTTCTGAGCGATCCCATGAACAAACAAGTGTATAAGTTTGTTTGGTTCATAAATGTCCAGGTTTGCATTTGCATTTAATCATACAAGCAATAACTGCTTTTTTAGAAAGTACAAGTGATAGCTGCAGAAAAACCAAGAAGCTTTTATATAATGGGATGAATCAGAGAAGATCCTCTTCCTAAGAACATGTATTTCTATGGCCCGTTCTTGTTGCTTCTCCCCCTTACTCAAGTAAAGCCAGTATTGACTCATTTCTACTCTCATCCAATCCTACCATTCATTCACTTCCATAAAAATGTAAAGCAGTGTTCCTACTTCCTAGACAGTAATCACTGAAGCTAGGACATCAATTCCTACCTAGGACACCAATCACTGAAGCTACCATAACGGTAAACAACAAAAGATTGCCTAGAGCAAGATAAAGCTAATGAGATATCTTCCAAACATGTATTTTATGAAAGTACGATCCATGTTCCCCTGAACATCCTTTTGCAGCATCAAAACTTGTGTTCATATTGGCTAGCACGAAACTGTTTGTAATGATCAATGCCCATAATATTACAGAAAAAAACAAATCATAAATTCAGAAGAAGAAGCAGAGAGAGAGAGAGAGAGAGGTCACCATGTTAACCACTGCTTGGCTCGAAAGGAACTCAAAGACTCCATCACTTGCGACCACGAAGAACAGATGATTCGGCGTGATCTTGACCGCCTTAACCTCCGGCAGAGCAATCACTCCGATGCTCTCTGCCGTTGCATCGCCCACGCTCCGCGTGAACGCTGTTCCCGGGTACATCCCATCTTGCACCCACAGCCTAGGTGGATCTCCCTCGTCGTTGCCCTCCTCGCCCCAGTTCTGAATGGTCGGATCCGTGTGTCCCTCCAACTGATCCACGCTCAGCACCCTGGCGCCGCACCCCCGCACTCTCTCGTACTCGTCCCTCCTGAACGGCGTCTGATCCCAAGACAGGTCCTCCGCGACCACAGTCTCCCCGTTCCAGACGCCGGCCACGGCCCGGGAATCCCCCACGTTCGCGACATAGAGCATGTCCCGGATGACGAGGACCGCGATGGCGGTCGTGCCGCTCATGGTGTCGTCGATCTCGCTTTCGTGGAGGTCCTTGTTGATGGTATCGAAGGCGACCTCGAACGCCCCTGGGGGGTTGTCCTCGAGGTTCCGGACCGCGCCGAGGGCCTTGGGTAACCCGTCGCAGGCGAACTCCGCGCACTGGCCGCCGAAGGCGCCGTGGCCGTCGAAGACGGCGAAGAGGTGCACGTCCGGGTTGGCCCGGAGGCAGGTCCGGACGCAGAAGCTGTCCTCGTTGGCGCGGTCGGGGGAGTCGGGGTAGTGGCCCCTCTGCGTGAAGGAGGCATACTGGAGGCAGAGTCGGGCCAAGGGAACGTTCACGGAACCGAGGGCAGCGGCGGAGAGGACGTGTCGCAGGCGGCCGCGCCCGACGCCACCGCCGGGGCCCTCGTCCGATCCGGCCGCGCGGGAGGACGGAGAAGAAGATGAGGAGGAAGGGGAAGCCGAGAGGCAGCCGCAGCGGCAGCGGCAGCGGGAGCGGCACCAGCAGCAGTCCTTGAGGCGGTGGGCGGAGCAGGACGACTTGCCCTGCACACAACCCATTTGTGGAAACAACGGACAGGAGAACAGCAACACAACACGGCAACTTGTGCTCACAGATTCCTGGATGGCGATGTGTTGCCGTTGCGCATCAAGCCATGGGGGGCCTGTTAAGTAAAACAACAAGTAGGCATCTAATGAGCCCTGCCGTTTACAGGCGACAAGAAGCAAAGTGAAGGGGAAGTCTTGTCGATGGTGGTGGTGGTGGTATGGCCCAAGCAAGAGATCAATAGGCCTCCAAGCTCAAGAAAAAAGATGCGGAAAAGGGGTTGGGAGAGAGATGGAGAGATAGATAGTAGGAGAGAGAGAGAGAGAGAGAGAAAACAGAGAGAGAGATGGAGAGGAGGAGGAGGAGAGAGAAAGAACTGAGAGAGAGAGAGAGAGATTGATGAAAAATGTCAAGTGCAATTTTTTTTTCTCATGAATTTTCGCCGCCTCCACTTTTTTTTTGTTGCAGTTTTTTTTCTCATAAAGAAATAATAAATTTTCTTACTAAAGTTTGGTCATATGATTAATACTTCACCGAGTTGTGTACTTATGTTCATCTTTATCAAAAGGAAATAGAATTATTGATGACATAAGAAGAAATTGGGAAGTCTTAAACATCCTAACATTGCTCCCCTCTCTCTCTCTCTCATATAAATATTATATAGTTGGACTTTGATGTAGCCACAGAATGTAATTGGATTATAAAATATTTGAATCGAGTTCAATTCAATTTTTTACAAATAAAATTGACTGTTGATCCATATCTATGACCAATCTTATTTTATCGACCATGTCACCATGATGCAAAGCAAAAGAAGACTTCTGAGTAGTCAATAAGGTGACCAGACTAATGAGTCCACACTTAACTACACGTCTACACGTCCAGACTATTGCACAAATCTCGTGGCTTAGTCTTCGATATATTTTTTTTTATCATAAGATAAATAATAAAAAAAATTGTTGCGTTTTTGAAATATAATGAAACCTATCAATGCCGTAGAATATTATTGTATTTAATCAACATTTTTTTTTGGTTGAAAAATAACTTTTTTGGCAATTCCTTTTATTTCTTTGGCAGTAGAAATTGGACCTTTTTGAAGAAACAAAAAGTTATGCCTATAATTGTGAGGGGCACAGTTTTTATGGGCAGTGATATATTTTTGGGATCCGAGAGGAAAGAATTTTGGAAATATCAAAACTCGCGTGTGGATGGGCAAACAAAAATATTCTATTTTCGCATTTAAAATAAAAAAATAAATCTGTAAAAGTGGTGGCGACGAGAGCCCACTTAAACTTCACGGAGACGCCTGGAAAGCAAGTCATCGGGACTATTACTATTTTTTCTGGCAATAAAAAAATATCCCATCAATAAAAGTTGGAATTGAGCTCCTCCTCTAATCAAAATATCGAATTCGGATATTTATAAATATCAAAAAAATTTATTGCAAGTCTATCAGATATACGACACGGACGATCTAATCAATCTCATAGTGAGTTATTGTGATAATTAAAAAATGGATTATATTTTTTTTCAATCTCATAATTAATAAAACAAATTTAAAGTGAAGAAGACGATAATAGGTTTTAATTTTATCCAATTAAGATTTTTTTTAAAAAAAAAGTTAAATTAATTTATCGTTAGCACTTTATTAAGGATACATCGGTCGTCAGGAAAAACGACGCCTTGTCGTAGATAGATCCTGCTGCTTTGTTTGGAAAGGGACGTGTGCCTTTTTTTCCAACGTCTTTTTGGAGTTAAAAATAAAATATAACGAGGACATTATATTAGAAAATAAATAAAAAAAAAACTTTGATTGGTGTAACTGTATATGCAGTTGCTAGGAACCTGAGCAACTTGTAAGTAATAAAGACAGCATTGACGTTGGATTATAGATTTTAAAGTATTTAAAAAAGCAACTTTAGCTTCACCTTTATTTAAATTACATCTCCAGAAAAAAATATTAAAATAATGGAATGTGCGTTCGTTTGGACTGTAATATTTATTTCGGAAATTACAATAATTTCATTTTTTGTTTGAAAGATGTTATTTTATTGTCGCCCTCATCGGTTTGGGTTGATTCGACTCGATTCGAAATAATTTGGATCAAGTTAAATGTGGATTGAATTTTTTTATTTAAATTTAAATTTATATTTAATTTAAAATATTTAAGTGCATAAATAATATTTAATTTAAATATTTAAATATTTAATTTAAATATTTAATTTAAAATATTTAAGTGCATAAATAATATTAAATAATTAAAAAACTTATTTTATGTCTTAAAATAAATATTAAATAATATTTTTTATATTAAATAAAATAAAAAATAGTAAGAATAAATAAAAAATATTAAGATGATTTTCACGAGTTTTCCGTTAAATAGTATATTTAATTGATTAGTACAAGAAAAAATAGACCAACGTCATAAAATTATTTAATGAAAAAATAAAAAAATATATATCTTAGGATGGTTTTTTAATAAATTATATCGAATCAATCAAACTGGCAATTTATTCGAAAAAAAATTAAGCGCTACTTAATATTCATAAATAAAATTATAATTATTATTCATTTGTGATCCATCGTTTATTTTTATTTTTTTATATAGTAGTCTTACATGATTTCACACTCATTTTCTATAATGTGGTTTACCAAATTTATTGTTAAAGTATATGTTACATATACATTTTCGATGATAAATTGATAATGTTGTCATATTTATTTATTTCTTGTATTTCAAAAAGATATTATATTAAAGTAACGTCAAAAAGGTCATTCCAATGGATCCACTACAAGGGAATTTTTTAAGTGGTTTATGATTCTTCTAAACCTACCCAAAAATATGTGGATATAAAAAAAATATCATCGTTGTCTAAAATAAAGTTAGGTAATTAAGAGTAAAATTCAAGAAGTTTGTACAGATAATCTTGACAAGTATCGTCTATTTTATTTCAATTTTTTGTGACCCACTAAATTATCATATTGAATTATTATTATCGATCATTTTTTTATAATCTTAATTACTATCTCACTAATTCATATAATATGAGAGATGTCTTTTCATGTTGCAAACTTGATAGAATAAATTTAAGCAAACTATCCATAGAATCAGTTTTTATCTTTCAGTGATTTATTATAAAATAATATCATTCAAATTTATCTTTTCTATTTCTTTGTAACACGAATAATCACTCATCTTGACTCCGTGACTTCTTTAATTATGTACGATAATATATGCTTTAAATTTAAAATATGTTTTAGGATGTTTTATAATTTTTTTCTTCAGCTATTTTAATGACTGTTTATATCATCAGTACTTGTTAAATATTATAATACTACGTTATTGATAATTTAAACAATATACTATTTTTAATGGTGATATAATAAATTATAGATTAATTTAAAAGTGATATGGCTAACAACTGCTTAGGTCCTTTTATGTAGATATGGGTCTTATTGATTTTTTTTAACAAACACTTGTAATTAAGGAGACATTTAGCTCTCCTACTTATCTAATCGGAGTCATTTAAAAAATTATATTCTTGAAAATAAAGTTCTTAAATTCTTGAGTTTAACTATAAACTCATAATTTTACACCCTCCAACCAAGTGAACTCGACATAGAATCATAACTTAACTTGGGGGTAGAGTCGCAAGTGAACTCAAGTAGTCTTGAATAATATAGAATAATAAAGTTTACGTTTTAAGAGTTAATTAAAAATTTGAAAATGTTATTTAAAAATGGAGAAACATTTGTACGTTAACTAATACTTTAAAGAGTTTCATAATAATCAATTTGATCATTAACCTCTCATTTAATGTTCATCCACATTTTAGTTGAAGTTGTATTTTCTCGACGTCTCATCTCTTAAAAATTTATACACCTACTAACTATTTTGAATTATCAGTCGAATATAAAAGTGTCTTAAATAATTAATAATTACTCATGATGCAAAACACATGTTACCATTAGAAAGACATCTCGAGTTTATCTATGCAACATAAGTTAACTTAAGCTCTCGAATTTAAAATTTTGGATAGAGAATTAAAAAATTGAACCTTTATAACATTTACCCATCTAACTAACTTATAATAGTTCGATCTAATTTTTCTTACTCATATGAAATTGAAGCAGTTATATACAACAATCAATTGTTCATGGTGCAATGAGATTTCAAGAACTTGACATATTCATTCGGATCTGTATCTTTGTCTCCATCTACCTTTGGAGCCCAAATGAAATAATGGTGTTTGGACTGCAGAGCTTGGACCTGTCAGATATCATCCTGCGTATCATGGCAATTGGCAATCAACCAGATATTATTGGGGCATAATTATTATATTTTCTTTGTAAGAAAATGACCTTTCATGAAGTGGCAGGAGACATGAATAATTGGTGCTCGGATTAAATTGAATGAAGCCAAGATATTTTTTTTAAAAAAAAATAGAAATTAAATGAAAGGGGAATTATTGATACGGGAAAAAAAGATGAAAGAAACTGAACAAAACTTATCGTTAACATCATTTGGCGACGCATCCAAATGCTGCATTGCACTTTTTCCCAGGGATTTATCAACCATATAAGCTATATATCTTAACACTTCGATATCTACGCGTTTTGAACGTGGTACACAATTTTTTATAAAATAATTCTACGAAAATATAAAATGTAAATGTGAAAATATGTTAGTAATAATAATATAAAATATTACAATATCCAAATGAGTTGTAACATTCGTAACTCTATAATGTTAAAAGTGCAAAATAATAAGAACTAGATAACATCACTCAATATAGAGTAGATACTAAATCATCTACAATATTTTTGTCACTGAATCATGCCACTGCAACATATCTTCTATATCAACTCTCTCACTTGCATGGATTCATGTACATAAAAAATTTTATGAGTATAAAATTTAATACATAGGACCTAACAATGGTCAATAACCGATAATCGATACTGCTCAAGATGAAAACAATAAATCAATTGAGCAAATTATTAGATCATATCTAATATTGGGTTTAATATGAAGTAAATTATACAATTAATATATTGTCAAAATAAGTTAAGACCCAAATAAAAATGATCAATATATATTAGGCATAGTAATTAATATATTATGATATGGAATATAATGTGAAGAGATCAAAGGGTGCAGTGAATTTCTATGATGGGTAGAAATTTAAATCACATGAAAGAATACTTGTTATAAATAGATGGTTATGATTCCCAGAACACATCTCGAAAAGTTGTCTTCTTCTTGGCTTTCCCCATTTGAGAAGAGAAGATAGAGATTCTTTGTGTTGTTAAGGAAGGCCATTTCCGTCAAATTGTTCTTCACCGATCATTAGCGATGGACAATTGTAAGTTGATGTATTTAAGCATTTAAGTTTCTTGATGGTTTGACATGATCCAAATAGAATTTTATAATTCTGATTACTTCAATTGGTATCAGAGCCAACATGTTAAATCATTAGGAAATTATAACTTTGGATTAAAGTTGGGCCTACATGCTTTGCGATCTTTTTTGAAAATTTTTATATACTTCTGTCACAATGCATGTTCATGCAAACATTCGGATGATGCAAGTATAATTTTTTTTTTGCATTTGTTTTCTTACGAAACATTTAACTTATTTGGACTGATTAAATATGTAAAGGGGATCCAGTATTTTATTTGAAGATATTTTGGTTTGACACGAAAATCATTATACTTAGTTCAAGTACTTCTATAATGGATTAACCATGTGATCTATTGGTAAATATCGCTTTATATTGGCTATTATATAGTTTAATAATGTTGCGGCATTTAACCTTTGCTGAATGATTTATCCATATAGTATTCTGGGAACACATGTTGCACGTTTAATGATTAATATGGAGTAAAGTGTTTTGTTACTCACTGATGTTAGACAGTCACATTTTTCTTACACACATTCACTTTCTTTGTGTAATATTTTCGATGTGTCTATTATTGTTTAAACAAAGGGACGTATTGCTTCATTCATGCGTCTTCTTTTAATTTTTTTCCTTACTTTTTCTTTTCTATTTTCGGACATTAAAGCATAGAAAGAAAAGATGAAGTAAAGTTTTTTTTTTATTTTTTATTTTCCGTTTGAATAGATGGTTATGATTCCCAGAACACATCTCGAAAAGTTGTCTTCTTCTTGGCTTTCCCCATTTGAGAAGAGAAGATAGAGATTCTTTGTGTTGTTAAGGAAGGCCATTTCCGTCAAGTTGTTCTTCACCGATCATTAGCGATGGACAATTGTAAGTTGATGTATTTAAGCATTTAAGTTTCTTGATGGTTTGACATGATCCAAATAGAATTTTATAATTCTGATTACTTCAATTGGTATCAGAGCCAACATGTTAAATCATTAGGAAATTATAACTTTGGATTAAAGTTGGGCCTACATGCTTTGCGATCTTTTTTGAAAATTTTTATATACTTCTGTCACAATGCATGTTCATGCAAACATTCGGATGATGCAAGTATAATTTTTTTTTTGCATTTGTTTTCTTACGGAACATTTAACTTATTTGGACTAATTAAATATGTAAAGGGGATCCAGTATTTTATTTGAAGATATTTTGGTTTGACACGAAAATCATTATACTTAGTTCAAGTACTTCTATAATGGATTAACCATGTGATCTATTGGTAAATATCGCTTTATATTGGCTATTATATAGTTTAATAATGTTGCGGCATTTAACCTTTGCTGAATGATTTATCCATATAGTATTCTGGGAACACATGTTGCACGTTTAATGATTAATATGGAGTAAAGTGTTTTGTTACTCACTGATGTTAGACAGTCACATTTTTCTTACACACATTCACTTTCTTTGTGTAATATTTTCGATGTGTCTATTATTGTTTAAACAAAGGGACGTATTGCTTCATTCATGCGTCTTCTTTTAATTTTTTTCCTTACTTTTTCTTTTCTATTTTCGGACATTAAAGCATAGAAAGAAAAGATGAAGTAAAGTTTTTTTTTTTATTTTTTATTTTCCGTTTGATCAGTTTCAAGATCTACGTATATAAACCCACATCTATTTTCTTATAGAAAGTTTTGATTTATTCCAACAGAAAATTTTATTTTGGATTAAATATTTAATCATTATGTGTTGGTACTCTTATGAGATGTTGTACTTTAATTACATGTGCATACGTGGGCATACACTTTCATTTGTTCATAATGTTTACCTATACATATGAGAGTACACAGTGCTATTTTCAATTATATGATAAAGTTAAGGAGACAGTATCTCTTATGTATTACTTTATTATTGTATTTATTATCATTATTTTTTAATGATAAATCAGAAATAAATATGGGTGTGTTATATATTTTGAAATAAATTATTATTGCACAATATGTTACCAAAGTAGTCTCTTTTGTGTAGTTTAATTTGTTTTAAAATGTAAATAGTGATCTATGTGTTACTAATCAAATATTGAGTGGCCCATAGGAAACTTAATATTTGAAAATGTAACATATAGGATTGTGGTAATATTTTTTATAATTATTTGGTGTTACATGTAAGTAATAAATTGGTCCAAAGAAAAATTTATTATTTGACATGTTATTTTATTATCATTTTATTATTATTATTACCATGATTAAGATATTACTTGCAAATTAATATTTCTGTCCAATGACTAAATATTAATATTATATATATATCTTTTGATGGGGTTTGCCCATATTTATATTTTGTTATTGTTTGATGTGGTACTTATGTTTATTTTGTTCTCTCTTCAATTTCTTCATCTGTCACTAATATAAATGTGAGCATCAACTCCATTCCAATGTTAAATGGCACAAATTTTAAGCCATGACGAGAGAATACTAATATTACTCTCGGAGTCATGAATTTGGACTATGCTTTGAGGATCACAAAACCTAAATTAATGATATGAGTACCCCAGATGAAAGGAGGGAGATGCAAAAGCGGGAACGATCCAATCGCATAAGTCTAATGATAATTAAACGTGTCATTCCAGAAGCATTTAGGGGCACTATGCCAAAAGATGTGGATACAGTCAAAAAATTTCTTGAGACCCTTGAGAAAAGATTCGCTAAGAATGAAAAGGAAGAAACTAGTACACTCTTAACAAATTTAATCTCAATGAAGTATCAGGGCAAAGGAAATATTATGGAGTACATCATGAAGATGTCTCATATTGCTTCAAAATTAAAGGCACTCAAGTTGGATTTATCTGAAGACTTGCTTGTGCATATGGTTCTTTTATCCCTTCATGTACAATTTGGTCAGTTTAAAGTGAATTATAATTGTCAAAAGGACTCTTGGTTCTTAAATGAGCTCATCTCTCACTGTGTTCAGGAGGAGGAAAGATTGAAGCAAAAAAAGGCAGAAAGTGCTCATTTGGATACCATTTCTAAAGAAAAGAAGAAGGGACTCAAAAGGAAAGTTAAAAAAGATGCTGCGGGCGCAGCACCACAAAAGAAACAACATAAAGAATAAAATAAGAATGGATGCTTCTTCTGTGGTGCAACAGGTCATCAAAAGAAATAATGTACCAATTATCATGCTTGGCGTGTAAAGAAAGGTATATTTCTTAATTTGGTTTGTTCTGAGTTTAATTTAGCTTCAGTACCTAGACACACATGGTGGTTAGATTCCGATGCAACAACTCATATAAGTATGTCTATGCAGGGTTACCTGAATTACCGAAAGCCAAATGATGGTGAAAGATACATCTATATCGGCGATGGCAAGAAAGTTGAAGTTGAAGCAATTGGAAAGTTTAGATTATTGTTAAAGTATGGAACCTATTTGAATTTACGTGAAACATTTGTTGTACCATCTTTTAGATGAAATTTAATTTTTATTTTTGTATTGGACAAATTTGGTTATTCTTGTTCATTTGGAAATGGAAAATTCAGTTTGTTTCATGATTCAAAATTAATTGATTCTGGTTCTTTATCTTATTGCAATAATATTTATTTACTTAATTCTATTGCTTCATATCATGAAACTCTGCATACAACTCGAGGCATTAAGAGAAAGTTAACTAATGAGGATTCAACTATGCTATGGCACAAGAGATTGGATCACATCTCCAAAAGGAGAATAGAAAAACTTGTGTCAAATGAAATCATCAATCCTTTAGATTTTTCAGCATTCAACATTTGTGTTGATTGTATCAAAGGAAAACAAATCAATAAAAAAGGATTAGGATCCAACAAGACTACAGATCTTTTGGAACTTATATATAGATATTTGTGGACCATTTCCTTCGGCTGCATGGAATGGTCAAAGATATTTTATAAGTTTCATAGATGGCTATTCTAGATATGGCTATCTATATCTCATTCATGAAAAGTCACAGTCACTGGACGTGTTGAAAAATTTAAAAGCTGAAGTTGAGAATCAACTTGGCAAAAGGATTAAAGCTGTCAGATCAGATCGTGGTGGTGAATACTATGGTCGATATGATGGTTCAGACGAACAACGTCCAGGGCCTTTTGTTAAATTCCTAGAGGAACACGGTATCGTCCCACAATATACCATGCCAGGTTCGCCTAGCATGAACGGTATAGCTGAAAGACGAAATAGAACACTTAAAGATATGGTGAGGAGCACGATTTGTCATTCTACCTTACTAGAATCACTTTGGGGAGAAGCACTTAAGACTGTGGCATATATTTGAACAGAGTTCCAACAAAAATAACAACAAAGACTCTATATGAGATTTGGACTAGTAAAAAGCTTAGTTTAAATCATTTTCATATATTGGGATGTCCAGCTGAGGCTAAGCTTTATAGGCCAAATGAGAGAAAATTATACTCTAAAATAATCAGTTGCTATTTTGTTGGATATTTCGAAAGGTCCAAGGGGTATAAGTTTTATGATTCCACAAGCAGATTAATTTTTTAGATGGGTAATGCTCAGTTCTTTGAGGATGTTGAGTTTGAGGGAGGAAATAATATTAGGAACATTATTTGTGAGACGGAATCAATTGAGATTCCTATTGACATTACTCAAGAATTTATTTCTAATAATGAGAATGTCACTAAACAAGATAATGTTGCACAATCTCCTATATTGAATGTTATTTCAGAGAAATAAACTCTACAATATCAAGAACAATTGCCATTAAGAATATCCACTAGAGAGAGGATAAATGCAGTGCCACATGATTACATTGTGTATCTCCAAGAACATGTGTTTGATATTGGTATACTGGAGGATGATCCATTCAACCTCTGTCAAACTTTGGAAAGTTCTAATTTTCAAAAGTGGATTGATGCCATGAACGAGGAAATGAAGTCCATGTATGAGAATAAAGTTTGAGATCTCATCCCATTGCCCGAAGGTGTGAAACACATTAGTTCTAAATGGATATTTAAAACTAAAAGGAATTCAAAGGGCAATGTAGAAAAATATAAGGCGAGACTTGTCGCACAAGACTTTACACAAAAAGAAGGCATCGATTATCAAGAGACCTTCTCTCTGATTTCATCGAAGGACTCTTTAAGAATTATAATGGCATTAGTGGCTCATTTTGATATTGAGTTACATCAGATGGATGTAAAGACAACGTTTCTTAATGGTGACATTGATGAAATGATTTATATGGTACAACGAGAATATTTTGTATCTAGTAATGCAAAGTTTATGGTTTGCAAATTAAAAAAATCCATCTATGAACTTAAGCAAGCGTCTCGACAATAGTATCACAAATTTCATGAAGTTATCATCTCATTTGATTTTGAGATGAACTTAGCAGATAATTGTGTATATCATAAATTCTGTGGGAGTAAGCATATTTTCTTGATTTTATATGTGGATGACATATTACTTGCCACAAATTATACATGATTATTGCATGAAACCAAGAGTTTTTTTATAAGTCATTTTGAGATGAAAGATCTTGATGATGCATCTTTTGTGTTGAGAATCCAGATATATCGAGATCGTGCTCGAGGTATACTAGGATTATCTCAAAAATTCTATATCGAAAAAATCCTAAAGAGATATGGTATGCAAGATTGCAAACCAGGTAGTACCCCTATATCTAAAGGAGACAAGTTTAGTCTCGAACAGTGTCCTAAGAATAATTTTGAAAAATTAGAAATGCAAAAGATTCCTTATGCATCAACAGTAGGAAGTCTTATGTATGCTCAAATTTGTACGGGTCCGAATATTGTATACATTACTGGAGTATTAGGCAAATATCTAAGTAATCCAGGAATGGATGACTGGAAAGCAGTCAAAAGGTCTTGCAATATTTACAGAGGACAAAAGACCATTGACATATCGAAGAACAGATCAGGTTGAGATAATTGGATATTCAGACTCCGATTTTACCGGATGTCAAGATAGTATGAAGTCCACATCGGACTACATTTACTTGCTTGCCGGGGGTGCTATATCATGGAAGAGTGTCAAACAAGACACTATTGCATCTTCTACTATGGAAGCAGAATATATCGTTTGTTATGAGGCATCTAAGCATGGAATTTGGCTGCAAAACTTTGTCACGGGACTGCGCATAATAGATGGTATTGAAAGACCATTGAAATTATTTTGTGACAATAAGTCAGCAGTTGCATATTCCAATAATAACAAGAGCTCGTCAAAATCCCGGCATATCAATATCAAGTTTTTTGTTGTTAAAGAAAAAGTGAGAAAAAGTTATTGTTTGTTGAGCATATTGGGACAAACTCTATGATTGCTGATCCGCTTACAAAGGGATTGCCACCCAAGGTGTTTCTCGAGCACACCGTTAGTATGTGTGTCATTTTGGTTCATGATGTTTAGTTTCAGTGGGAGTTTGTAATTATAAATGCTCATGTTGTGAACATTTTGTTTTGTTGCTTTCAGCATATATACAGTTTAGTTTTCTTTTATATTCACTCTTTTATTTAAGTTTGAACTCAACTTAAGTGGATCAGTTGAAAGTAGACATGTATGATCACATTGCATGTAACTTTCATGCTTCACATCCATATTATGATCTTATCATTAATCATATTGATATACGTGACTATTGTCGAGTTAAGTTGCGGTGATTGCGACAAATACTACTTTGATCCTTTATTGATATATCGATAAATAAGATTGATTTTTTGAATTATGATTTTGACAATAAAGTTGAGCTCACTTTGGTATTTATGGTGTATAATTATATGGTTTCATATATAATCCAAGTGGGAGATTGTTAGATCATATCCAATATTGGGTTTAATATGAAAGTAAATTATACAATTAATATATTGCCAAAACAAGTTAAGACCCAAATAAAAGTGATCAATATATATTGGGCATAGTAATTAATATATTATGATATGGAATATAGTGTGAAGAGACCAAATGGTGCATTGAATTTCTATGATGGGTAGAAATTCAAATCACATGAAAGGGTACTTGTTATAAATAGTTGGTTATGATCCCCAAAACACATCTCCGGAGAATCATTGAAAGGTTGTCTTTTTCTTGGCTTTCCCCATCTGAAAAGAGAAGATAGAGATTCTTGGTGTTGTTAAGGAAGGTCATTCCGTCAAGTTGTTCTTCACCGATCATTAGCGATGGATAATTGTAAGTTGATGTATTTAAGCATTTAAGTTTCTTGATGGTTTGACATGATCCAAATAAAATTTTATAATTATGATTACTTCACAAATGAATAATATGATACAATAAACAATGGATCAATAATTCAGTGGAATAACATAGCAATGGCTCGATATAGTAATAGAACAATATGATAATAAATCACTATAATGAATCAGGCTAATATCAGAAAATCAATTAGTATCAATTTATAATTTATAATGGTCTGATCAATATGACATTATTCGATTTAACAATTTTCAATTTAAAATAATCAATTATCATTAGTCAATAACGATTTAATTCAATTCAATAGAGTAATAACAATTATTAATTAATGTCAATATCCAAAATATTATGATCTATATAATTTCGTTAGAATTATCCAATGCAATAAAAAGTACTCGGTCAATTAAGGAAAACTACATATTTCTTTTATGTAGTCATGAAGGATATCAACCAACGATAATTCATGCAATAAAATAACATTAACAATATTTTTTGAATGACGAAGGACCATGGCCCATTCATAACTTCTTTAAAAGATAACGTTTCAAACATTTAGGTGTACTATTTGTCTCATACAATTTAATAACAATATGACCCAAAGACTTAGTGGCAATCAAATAACATGGAGACCCAATAGTTTTAAGTTTTTATTGCCGCACCTCACTTCGTGACTAAGTTTTAATCTCAATCATTACCTTCCTTATTATGTTTAGTAATTATAGAAATAAAATCAACAAAACATCCTCCCTTACTTATCTTGCATTATTTATCAATACACATAAAAGATGTATATATATTCATCAAAGTTAACTAAAAAATTATAAGACATCACATTCACATATTATCATTATTATTTCACAATTCATTTCACATTTAATACCCTAAATGATCAAGTTTCATACAACATTACAAAATGATTCTAATAAACTCTAGTACAAGGTTGTTATATAACACAATTGCACTTGCGTAGGATATTGTCCGTTTTGGGCCTCGGCTCGCACGGTTTTCTCAAAACGTGTCCTCCAGTATCAGAGTAGCGCGACGGCTCACCTCTATACATGGCATGATATTGTCCGCTCTGCCCCTTTCCTGGGCTTACGATTTTTCTAACGCGTCCTATCAAACAAATGCCATGCTTCCATATATACTCAACATTCATCTTGTAACTTATGCATGTGGGACTAATACAAGGCATGCCCCATGCATCCTTCCCTCCTTAGGGGACTCAACTTCCTCGTTGAGTGATCGCACCCCACCATGCACAGAGGCTCACGCGGAGTGACTCTGAATAGTCCTTTTCCGATTGTCCATCCGTATGAGGATGAAAAATAGAACTAAACTGCAGCTTTGTACCCAAAGCTACTTGTAACGCCGTCCAAAAATGTGATGTGAAACGAGGATCTCGATAAGAGGTAATACTAGTTGGAACTCCATGTAGTCGAACAATCTCTTGAATATAAATTTGTGCCAACTTGTTCAAGGAATAGTCCATCCGAATATGTATAAAGTGAGTCGATTTTGTTAATCGATCCACTATCACTCATATTGCGTTATGCCCTTTACTAGTCCTTGAATAAAATTCATGTTTACGTCTTCTCATTTTCACTGAGGAATAGGAAAGTAGTTGTAATGTACTTCCAGGTTTCCTATGTTCTGCTTTAATTTGTTGACATGTCAAACATTTCGATACAAATTCAGCAACATCCTTCTTCATGTCACTCCACCAATAATGCTTATTAAGGTTCTGGTACATTTTAGTATTTTCTGGATGCACACTATAAGGTGTTCGATGTGCCTCTTCTAAAATCACTCTTCGCAACTCAATATCCTTAAGAACGCAAATCTTGTTCCCACACCTTAGTATCTCATCTTCATGCATATGAAAGTTTGGATTTTGTTCTCCTTTTCTTATAGTTTGCAATGTTAACAACTTAGGATCGTTTTGCTGAGCTTCTTTGATCCTTTGTATCAATGTGAGTTTCACCTTCATCGTAGCTAAAATTTCATTATGAGTATTCTCTATAAATTTGAAATCTGAATCCCTTAATTGTTGAAGGAATTGGAGAAGAGAAGGGGCAACTAGGATTTTAGATTTTGGTAAGTTCTTACTTAATTCCTTTGGATTTTAACTACATGGTTCCTAATTAGGGTTTCTCTAAACCTGTCTCACCTATTCATTTTCGAATTTTACTTGAACATGGGGCAAAACTCATGTTATTCATGGATAAGATTAACCCTAGTCATATTCAATTGATTCACGAATCTTTAGCTACATAATTCCATACCTTCGAGTGATCCAAAAATTATGAAATTTATTTTGATTGATCCCCTATGAGTCTACTTTCATTGAGCTTTGGAATCAAATTAATATGATTTTATAAATAAAGTTTTGCTCGTATCTTTAAGGTACTATCACTCTGTCTTCTCGAGTTTATCTATTACATGCATGCTTTTTAAAAATGAAAGTGGAGAGAAAATAAAAGTACTTCAATGGCTCGACCTCTTCTATATGCATCAAAGGCAAATTTCGAATCGATTCAACTCGAGAACTTATAATTATCTGAAAAATTCAACAAGGGTAATGTGAGCAACAATCGTTTGTTCAGTGAGTGAAATAAAAGTACGACATAGGGAAACAATACGAGTGCATATAACATTTAAATCATCACATTACTTTCATATGAGAAAATATTTAAAGCGTAACTCATATCACATAAGTTTCCAAATCATATGAACTTTTACATAAATATAAATTATTCAATATATCATCATATTCTCAGTTAAATTCCACACATGTGTTATTGCATATACTCATCACGGGCCAATACGTATCCCTCTAGGATCATGTGTAATACAGTTAAGCAGAATTTCATAATTAAGAGTATCAGATATGTAGAGCAAATCATTGGTCAATACATATCTCTCCATGATTGTGTCATACAGTTAATCAGAGTTTCATAATAAAAAAGTCTCAAATATGCAGAGCAAATTATGGGTCAATACGTATCTCAATCATGATTGTGTGTCGTCAATCATGATCTTAGATATGCAGAGTATAACATGGGTCAATACGTGCACGCATAGCAACCCCTAAAGGGCAAAGACACCCGATATATGCTCTCAAATGCTTCATGTATATCAAGTGTGATTTCAAAGATCTTTTTCAAACAGTATGACTAATGAACACATTAAGTTTAACAATATCAAAATACACATGTCATAATCTCATATCATTATCAAATTAAACTTATTTTAATTTTACAACTGTTGTTCCCTGAAAATATTTTTGTGTAAATGGTTACTCTATCTCATATCATATGATATTCTTGAAACATATCATAAATATATTTCATAACTTAAGATATGTTTCAATAATAATAATAATAATAATTTTTACTTGAGATAATATCATAAATAAAAGAACTAACATATAACATTTTATTATATTATAAATTTATCCAGTCACTTTGTACTTTTGTCTTAAAAAAGGTTTACTAAATTTTTTCTCCTTTCATTTGTAGTTTGTTGATTTCCTACAAGCAAGAATGCTACTTCACTTTTCAATTACTACTAATAATAATATGCAATGCATGCTCATGCATGAACACTTGTTCACCTTAAAATGCATATAATCCCTTCTAATATTAATGTGTAATTTCATGTGTTTATATTCATATGTTACTACACACTCAGAACTTCTCAATCTTTCATACCTTAACTAGATCCTCTCTCAGAATTTTAAATTGAGTGTATGTCAATAAATAATTTATAACTTCTTAACCACATATGCAAATCTCATGACTCAGAACAGAATAAATTATAAACTATACTTACTGAGATTTCCAACCCTCAAATATCATTAATTAATTCAAGTGAGCAATTCATAACATCCCAGAAAATTTGACATAGGGTTTATGTCCTGACAGACTATGTATCACTAAATGATTAATTTATATTTTTAATAATACGTATCCATTTGATGAGATTCTAATTTTTTTAGAACCTAGACTTCGGTAGTGTTTAGGTATAAAAATTGTAGAATTTAACTCCTTGTATGCCCTTATACAAAAAATAGTTAATTATGGTTGTGATATGTTCATGTCCTGGAATTTGACAGAAGAATCACTATGAAATGAAAAATTCATTTATACCAAAATACAAATTCAAATAGGATGATTCCACTTCTCACCGAATTCTTAAAATATCTAATTATTCATATCCAAATTCCAAATCCTAATTCATTATATTTGAACCGTGCCCTAATTTACAAGTTGAACCTATATCAGACTCGGGATAGGATGAGTGACTTATGAAGATCAATTCATAACTTTCTCTATAAATGTTATTTTTAAATGTTTCTTGTGCTAATGAAAAGATAACTTTAGAAAGATAACAATCGTATGAAGATGAAGGTCAATTTCAGATCCGCAGATTCACCTTAATGCTGTTTGGCTATATATTTGATCGTGAAAATTTTTTTACTCGTAAAGGATGAGAATAAGTAATTTATTTATTATTTTTATAATTTTAACACGTCATATGACAGTTTGAAAAAATTATTTTCTAAGCATTCTGCTTCAGCTGTTTGGAACTCTATTGGTTGAAATGAAAGTCTAATCATATTTGGTTAAAAATTAGTATTAAACCTATAATTAACCTTAGTTAATCACAGTTAAACATGTTTATTATAATATTAACAAATATTAAAAATTATTCCTAATAGTCTTATATAATTTTTTATAATACTTATCGATAATTTAATTATCATTATGCTTTAATCCAAAAATTAATTGCTACACGCAACCATGACTATATAAGCATCTAAACCGACTTAATATGCTAATTAAAAGTAAGATTATGTTAAAATAAATTTGTGTAGCATGTCCGTGACATTTTTCTTATTTACCTAAGAGATATGTTTCGTTTAGATTTAACATGACTAAATCAGAAGAAAACTATTGAATCAATATCATGATTGGATAAACTAACAACATAATTAGTATTATGATAATAAAATCAATTATGATTATGTTATAATAAGATATAATGATCATGCGATAAGAAGCATTTAACTATAAGAATAATCCAATCAAATATAGATAAATATACACAATTAAGTTTTTTGCCCTTCAACATTCAACCCGAGCCATGTTCTAAGAAGTTTGAATCTCCCTTGGGCGGGTGAAACCCGAGGGGCAAATATGTTGTGAATCTGGGCTGGGTAAGTTGTGAACCTGGGTCGGGTGGACTTGGTTCACGTCTACGTCCCATGCATCATAACTCGAGCCACGCCATCAAGAACTTGTGTCAAGTTCAAGAACTCGGTATGGTTCCTATTCTTATTCAATTAGGGTTCTATGGAACTCGAATAGAGTTCTGTTGCCATCAGAAAAATGTGTTTTCGACACAACTTTTGTTCGTCATATCTATGTCATACAATGTCCAATTAAATGCAACATTTATATAGAATGAAACCTCAATATAAAGGAGAAGAGAACATGATTCCATGTTGTGAAAACTTCATGCAATGAGGATCTCCTTACGTACCTAAACTTGGTTATAAATCAATTGGAATCCTGGTGCTTGAAAATTGTATGAACATTAAACTTTGGCCAACGATTACTTTTTGCCCACGATAAAAAACTCGCGGCTACTGCTTGAAGACGTTCTCCTATGTGCATGCTACGAAACTAGTTGTCGGGTGCCAAACGTCTCGATTCACATGCAAACTAAAGAGGAAGAAGATGGCTCGTAGTGCATAAATTCTATTTGTTCGAAGAGAGTTTCCAACTGCTCTTTAATGTATATTTATAATCGTAGAGTTTTGACTATGACCTCCATTGGGCCTTAGATTCATCTTGAATTAATCTGACCATCAATCATTAATTAATCATGTACTAATTATTCATATTTAATTAATTCTAAATTTAGTTAATAATTTCATAACCATACTCATAACATTTTTTTATCTTTTATCAAACATTATATTATCTTTCCAACTTCTCCTCTAATTTCTCTTATTTTTGAAATGAAATAATTCTAATAAATATAATAATGATTTTATAGAATATATAAAAATTATATTTTTATTTATTTATGAAAAAATCAGGCAGTTAAATATATTATCCAAAAACTGCCTTTCTTGGATTTTAAAAATCTACATATTTTTAACAAAATATTCACACGTGCCCTTGCTTGTTAGCTTGTCTTTATAGCTCATAAAACACCTTTATTTAATAATATACCTTTTGGGCAGGGAGTGAATATGTTTAAAAAATTTACGTATATTTTTAAATAAGCATTTATTGGACTTTTCTCTTTCTATTACTCAGCGTCATCATTATTGAGTTGAAGATTTAAAGATGGGAAGATTATAAAGTCTTGACTAGAGTTTTGACTTCCATTAGGCCTTAAATTCATCTTGAATTAATATGATAATCCATTATTAATTAATCATGTACTAATTATTCATATTTAATTAAATCTAAATATAGTTAATAATTTCATAATCACACTCATAACATTTTTTATCTCTTATCAAACATTATATTATCTTTCCAACTTCTCCTCTAATTTCTCTTATTTTCAAAATGAAATAATTATAATAAATACAATAATGATTTTATAGAATAAATATATATATTTATTTATGAAAAAATCAAGTAGTTAACTATATTTTCCAAAAACTGCCTTTCTTGGATTTTAAAAATATTCACTTTTTATCAAAACATTCACGGCGCTTGCTTGTTAGCTTGTCTTTATAGCTCATAAAACACCACTTTATTTTTTTTGATTTAATAATATACCTTTTGGGCAGGGAGTGAATATTTTTAAAAAATGTTCGTATATTTTTAAATAAGCATTTATTGGACTTTTCTCTTTCTATTACCCAGCATCATCATTATTGAGTTGAAGATTTAAACTATTTGCCCTACTTGGATGGGAAGATTATAAAGTCGGATTTAACATTTATTTTTGTTGAATGGAGTATTATTATTACCTCATATTATTTTGATGTAGTTGAATATTCTATTTTATAAAAAAATAATATTTAATTTTTAAATATTATCTTCAACTAGGTACTCGTCCAAAAAGATAAATAATTCAAAATGAAAATAGGTTGTTCAGTAATAATAATAATAATAATAATAATAATAATAATAATAATAATAATAATAATAATAATAATAATAATAATAATAATAATAATAATAATAATAATAATAATAATAATAATAATAATAATAATAATAATTTGTAATAGTTATTATCAGATAGGGTTTTGGCTTAGGGTACAAATTGAAGCTAAAATATGATTTCCATTTTCTACCTAGGGGCACCGGCATTGTTATATTTGTCTAATCCAACGTCAAATACAATATTTTCTCAAAAAAATGGAAATCGACAATCCCCACCTTCCTCTCGATGGGCCATTGAGGTCGGCCCATATCCGCAAAGTCCATAAGTGAAAGGGAAAATGACGAGGAGAAACATAGTAGAAGAAAAAAGGAGGCATATAAATAAAGCCACTTCATCACCTCCATTCGGATAATGAGGAGCTTTCACTCCCCCCCCTTCGACCGCTCCCTCGACTCCACGGCGCCAAAATCTCCAGTTCGCGGAGGACGGGGAGCTCAAAATGCTCGCAAACCCCACCGTCCATGGAGGCTCTCTCCCGTCTGCTCATTCTCCTCCCCCTCACTTCCAACCCGCTCGAGCTCCTAAACCCCTCTCCTCCTTTGCCCGCCCGCTTCCTCGGTTCTGGAGGCCTCGCTTCCTTCCTCACCTCGCCGCGTCTGCTCCCTTGCTCCCCTCCCGGGCGGCGGGGAGGAGCCCAACAATCAGAGCTTCCTTGAAGTCGGTGACGCCGCCATTGCCGGACGATAGTTCTGTGGATGATGTGGTCTCCAATGCGCCGATGAAGTACTCCGTTAAGATTCCGGTCGGCAATCGCCATGTAAGTTCTTGGTTTGGGTTCGAGTTGATGTCACTATTTTTTTATTTTCCTTTCTGGCTTTGCGACATGAATGAAGCTAAACGATTATGGTGTTGCATCTGTGGAAGCGCAGATATTGGTGGAGACGGGCCACATCGGGAGGCAAGCTAGTGCATCCGTGATGGTGACCGATGGAGAAACTGTAAGACATCTGAGCTCTTCTGCGTCGAGAAGAGTGCAGTGTGTAGTTTGCTTAATTTCTGCGGGAAAGATGTTTGTTACGGGATATAGGAGGGAAATCACTTAGACATATCTGCGTAAGAACAATGATAAGAGTTCTAGTGGGATTAGAATTGGAGTTGGCTTTGAGTAGGATCACTGTTGTAGTTGCAGTTAAACTTGTTCTTATTCGTATGATAATAAATTGGAAGGATTATGGTTGAAGGAAATTGCAGTAGTGGGCTGTTTTACTTGAGAATGGTTCTGTATGATTTGTTTTGACACAACCAGATTGGGAGCTTATGAGTGCACTAGAGAACAGGGTGTAGGCAAACCAATTATCAAGGTGGAACAGCAAATGTTTCCTTACTTAGTTGATTGCCTTTGGAAAAAATGATCGTCCTTAATCAGTAACACGGGAAACTCAGGAAGTAGAAGGTGTAAGAAAGAACCTTGTAGATATAGTCAATGGATTTTAACTATTACAATGAAGACAAGAGTTTTTTTTAGAAGAAATGAAGACAAGAGTTATCAACTGCAATATAAAAGTACAAGGCAAAAGAACTATAATTCCAAACAAAACATCAATAAACAACAAAAAATATAGCAAAAAAAGTATACTAGCTTCTAGGCATTGATCAAGAAATGAACTGATATGCCATTACGGTCTTTGGAGCCCAATACTTCCATGCATTTTGTACCATCTGATTTGTTTACCTTGTTTCCATAAACATGTAACATTACCTTCTCATATTCATTCATATGCACACGCTAAGGACTCAGGTTACTCACTTTGTGCAGTTCCCAAATGGTGTCTTTCTTAACTATGTATAGATGAACTTAGCCTTACAAAGTTTTAGTACTTGATGAATATAGAGAAAATAATCAATTCATATGCACATCCAATTTGTGATATTGTTTCCATGATTTGTAACATTACTACCTCATATTCTATCTTGATACTCAGGTCCTCTGATTTCCAGTACTATGGCTCCTGGTATTGGTGTTTGTTTATCTTCATTTCATTCTTCTCCATCATTTTCAAAAGATAATATCTTCTTTCTTAATTTAAAATGTCATCTCTGTATGTACTGGTAGATCTTTTCTTTTGAAGAAGTGTGGTGATAAAATATTGTGAACTTGCTTTCTGACGACTGGTTTTAATTCCTTTATTATTTTTGTGCTTGTAGATTGTGTATTCTTCAATCTGTTTGGCTGACAGTCCAAGTGAGCCTTCAGATTTTTTCCCGCTCACAGTAAATTATCAAGAGCGCCTTTCAGCTGCTGGGCGTACCAGGTATAAGATGACAAATTTCTGTTAGTCAGGTGATATGTATATTTATTTTCATTGCTTATGTCTTCCGTGGATGTAGTGGTGGCTTCTTCAAGAGGGAAGGACGAGCAAAAGAACATGAGGTGCGATACATACTTTCATCATAGGTATTTGTTTTCAAATAAGGAGACTTGGTCATGCATGTCATAACATTAACTGTTCAAATAATCTTGTCTTTATATGAGACGCTAAGTCTGACTGCAAATGGCCACCTCTCGGCTATATGGCCTCAGAGAAACCGTGTCTCTGTGTATGTGGGGGGTGGGAGGGGTATATATAGGAAACATTGTACATCATAGCTTCTTTATTTCTTTCTTTTTGTGGTGGGAGTATTTTTTGTCAGCACGAGAACTTGATCTCTTGCTATTACACTTTTTGCTTTTCACGCATTCTTGTACATTTTCCAGCATTAGTACTAGTAGATGGTTGACCCTCAACCATCCTTTTCCCTTCTTCTAAAAGAAACTTAGTCTGCCATCTAAATCCTGGGATTACAAGAAGAACCACAACCATAGTTCAAATGACATTTAACCTTCAATTCAATTCAATCCAGTACTTCTTTACAAAAGAAGTAGCATCTTTAGTTTCTGTCCACCTTTCATATGTTTACATATTTTTTGAAGAACTTCCGTATGAATAAATACATATATGCGTCACTGATCTGTTTTTGGTAGCAGATAACATCATGTTTCTTTTTTTGCTTCAGCTGCTCAGCTTGTATCTATATGTTATGACATTTCATATTTGGTGCGAAATCTCTGGAAGATTCTTGAGGGAGGTTATGAGTTCATTTTTCTTTGTGTGTAGACATCCATTCCCTTTTTTATAACAACAACAACAACAACAACAAAGCCTTATCCCACTAGGTGGGGTCGGCTACATGGATCATACGACGCCAATTCGTTGATCCATGTTCATAAGATTCGACAGGATTTTATGCTGACTGTGGGGGCCTAACACAACCCTCCTCCTTTATCCAGATTTGGGACCGGCTATAAAATATAGGCGGAGTTCCATTCCCTTTTTTATAGAGAAAAGAAATCGTTGTGCATCATGTAAATCCAAAATGAGTTTTATAACATGAATTTTCCATGTAAACTTCAATGCTAGATATCCAGTCTATTTAATTTAAAGCTTTACACTTTTAAACTGACTACAGCTCTCCCCGGATTCAGGTTCTCATCTGCAGATTGATAGATAGACCTCTACGTCCTACAATGCCAAAAGGTTTCTACTACGAGACACAAATATTGTCTTGGGTAATGCATTTTCAAGGATCTGAATTCTGGCATATATCTTCTTTTGTGAATCCATGATACTCAGTGAAAGATACTCGCTAAAGGTGATAAGTATGCGAAAATTAGGCAAGCAACTTATATCATAAACATTTCAACATGTTTTTTTTTCTTGAGGACGAATATTTCAACATGTTAAGTTTCTAATTCATGGATTATGGTGTTTTTTCTAGAAGTAAAGCTGTAAAGGTGAATTATAGCGCTTTCTCAATTCAATATTTTTCTTCTATGAGCAACTTATATTACAAACATGTCAACATGTTAAGTTTCTAATTCGTGGTTTATGGTGTTTTTTTCTAGAAGTAAAGCTGTAAAGTTAAATTATAGCGATTTCTCAATTCGATATTTTCCTTCTATGATATTTCACCTCTTCGATCTTTACTTCTGATGATTTCTGGAATTAAGTTTTGTGCTGCACAAAATTGACTCAATTTGCATATCCTTTATCAGGTGAAGCTATATTTTTATCCCTGCATATTCTTTTCTTAACAGGTTTTCAGTTATGATGGTGTTCACTCCCCTGATTGCTTGGCTCTCACAGCAGCAGGAATAGCAGTGTAAATGTGTTAAAATGTTTTTTTCTATATGAATCCTATTTTGTGTTTGCTGGTCAGATATGGATGCATTTTGCTGATTAACTTGGCATTTTAATTAATATATAGGATTTCTGATCTAACATTTAGTAAAAAAAACAGAGCTCTCTCAGAAGTACCCAATACAAAAGTGATAGCAGGAGTCAGGATTGGTCTAGTTGGAGATCAATTCATTGTCAATCCGACGACTAAACAGATGGAAGAGTCAGAGTTGGACATGATACTTGCAGGGACTGATAATGCTGTATTAATGATAGAGGTATGTCTTTATAGCATTGAACATTCTTGATTTTGTTCTTATATCTTCCTTGGCAAACATATCTGTCTTGCTCATAAGGGCTTATAGCCATATTAAGCAAGTATGGATATATAAATCAACAAATGTCTTTGACCGCATATGATCCTAATGATGCATAGAATGAAGTTTGCTAAATACTATAGTGTTCGAGTTCTGGATAAATATCAAGTATAAATAAAGTTTTAAATGTAACTCTAAGAAAGTTTATTTTGCATGTGGTTGATTTGACACTTTCTTTCTAGACATTAGAGTGATGTGTTGATGCATTCATATTCTGGCTTTATTCAGGAGCCCACCTTTTGTTGAATAGACTCTAGAAAGGTCAATAGAACATATAGAATACTACTCTTAAGAGCTGAAAATATTCACATACATCATACATGATTTTTATCATGTACGTGAATGCTCCTGAAGTGTAGCATTCCATAATTTTGATTGAAGTACATGTCAAGTTGTAATTATGTACTGAATGTTATAGATCTTGACTTAAAGAATGCCCTCCTGACTATCAACTTTTAGCTATAGATTCCTGATGATTCTCCTTTCACCTTTCCTTGCAGGGTTACTGTAACTTTCTCCCAGAGGCAAAATTACTTCAAGCAGTGGAAGTTGGGCAGGTAGTTTTTGGCTTTTGTTGTTCTTGTACCTATTTGATTCATGCACAACTAAATTTGCTGAATGTCTTCCATTACATACCATGTCATGGTTCTTCTTTCCGAAGGAATGATTCATATTTAAGTTCTGTTACAGCTAAATACTTGTTTAATGACCATATAGTAACATGTTTTTACACGCAAATATTTTTTTCTTTCTGATATGCATGAACAGTGTCGATGCATCTGTTTGAAGGATAATTCTTTAATTTCAATAAACTTTCACAAAAAAAATCAATACTCTTTGTTCGTCTTCCCTTAACAAAACACTCTTTATTCTTCTGGAAATTAAATGTATTTGCATTATCTCTTGGAATTTGTTGTAATAAATACTTTGTTGTGAATAATTACAGTGTGCTATCAGATGGATAGGTGCCATAACTTAAATAAAGGAGTGCCAGTTTGTCATTTACACACTATTTTGTTTGATCCAATGACATTACAGCAATTGTCACGATTTGATTGTCAGATTGTCTTTTTATCTGTACTTTATCTTAATATGGTTGCATCTTTGGGAGCAGGCTGCAGTAAGAGAGATATGCAAGGAAATAGAGGCCTTGGTTAAAAAGTGTGGGAAGGCGAAAATGGTTGATGCTATCAAGTTACCTCCTGTTGAGCTTTATAGGCATGTTGAAGTATGCACTGTTGCATTCCTTTCTTCTAACTAAATCCAAAATTTTCTTGCACTACAGCGAACATTTTTCATTTAATCCATCTCATAGTTCAACCTTCTACCAAACTGTGCTCTTTTCAGCATGCATTAAAGAAGACAATCATCTTTCATTCACAACAAATTACATCAAAGTTAAACTCTAGAGAGTCCCAGTCTGTGACCTAGATCCTTGGTTCAATATTTTTGTTTCCACTCATCTATGAACTTTATATTCTTTTTTTTTTTGAAACAAACTTTATATTCTTTTCGACCCCAAAAGATGCTATTTTGTTCTTGCAAAAGTAGGAGTATACTTATCAATGGGCGACCATTGTCCTGTAGATTTTCTTCCTGTGTATGGTTTATACATGTCTAGGTTTGGTGTACATATAACTTTCTGTAATAAAAATTATGATGCAAAGATATAATGGTTTTGGAGTTGTTTCAATTGGTCCTTGCATGTGTGGTACTGGTTTGACTATTATGGCATCTTAACCTGAGTTGAAGTCCTCATTATTTGGTCTCTACAGAAAGAAGCGACTATAAAGCCACACTTTATCTTACTAGTATCTCTAGTCATAATGGGCCTGCCGAGGTGCCACCACAAAGTAATTAAGGATTAATTAACAGCTAGTCAGCCACCTAAACATGATACTTTTGCTTCTAAGGAGCAAGTAACCTCAGCTGACTTTTAAAAAAAAGTCTAACATCAGTAACATTTGCCATTATTTCATATTCTATTGATATGCATCAAATTGGATTTGACATATGAATGTAGCAAATGTTGAGTCTATCAAGGTACATTTTCAATGATTCAATGATACAGATATACACTTTTTTTGTTAGGTATACGACATATATACTTATGTAAGCTGTACTGTTCTACTATTAAATTGGTAACCCTTTGGAAAACATGGGGTAACTGCAGGTGCTAATTAGACTTCTAGAATTAAATCTTTATTTCATTTCAAAACTTTTGAAAGCATTTTTGTTTATTCTTCAGGATATATCTGGAGATGCATTGGTCAAGGCACTGCAGATAAAGAAAAAAATACCAAGAAGGAAGGCTCTAGCTGCCATTGAAGAGAATGTATTAAGAATACTTACTGAAGAAGGTTATGTTTCGAAGGATGAAGTAACCCTTAGCACTGAAGGGTTAGCTGATGTTTATGATGAAGATGAAGATGAGGAAGTTATTGTTGACGGTGAAGTTGATGAAGGCGATGTTCACATAAAGCCACTTCCACGAAGACCAATGCCATTGGTGATGTCCACTGGACTTTTCCAAATTAAATTCACTTCATAGAATTATTTAATTTCTATATGAACTTGACTTGTTTTGTATAGCAATAGCTTTAGGCTCTATTGGCCATGACTAGTGTTTCTTCTATCGGATAGCAATTTTGCAAATGGATAACAATTTGATTAACGGATAGCCATTATCTATTAATGGATAATAATTTAATTATCCAATTTAATAAATGTAACGAGTAAACTATTGATGACATAAAAATGTAAGTTTTACAACTTACATTGTTATGTGCATTAAAGATAATTGTAGGTTATAACGTAATACCTAATTTGTTTTTTTTTGAAGGGGTGGATGACTACCCTCTACAAGGAGAAGCTAACATAAGGGAGTGAGAAAAAAAGGGTATTATAGGAGAATGGAAAATGCTTCAGGAGGGAAAAAAACTCTAAAATAGCCCTCTGGTTTGGGGTCCAGCTATTTCTTCATATCGTTTATAAATAGTTGAAGGTTCTCCTCTCCAAAAAAAAAGAAAGAAGTTGAAGGTTCACTATAGTTCTGTTGATTTTATAACTTGTTATGTAACAATATAAACTGAATTATCTTCTGTGTTTTTAATAGATAGTTATTTAAGGAGATTATATAAGACATACTTCTGTTTTGGTAATTCACAAACACATTGTATACGTTATATACTTAGTTCTTTGATCTTTTGCAGCGCATGTGTCTGTTGGTCCGCTTCAATTTGATTTACTAGTTCAATTGAATAGTTGACATAATCAACCTTATCATCCAACAGTTATTCTCTGAAGTCGATGTCAAGCTGGTTTTCAAGGAAGTTTCATCAAAATATCTGCGTAGACGCATCGTGGAGGTAAAACATTCTTTCATTTTATGTCAATCTGAATGCATTAGTGAAATTTCTCACTAATTATCTGTAATACATCAAATAATACTTTATCTTGACCACCAATTTTGGTTTTCAAATATGTCCATTTGAGCATTTTTGCTCCATCTCCTAATTTTTAGTGACAGATGGTCAGTTTGTTACTTACGTTTGAATCCCTTTATAGGTAAACCAATTATGGTATTATAGCTGAATCATTCATTAATATCTCTGTTCTTTTTTTTTTTTTTGAAAACTGTTAATGTCTTATGTTCTATAACTTCTCAACATGCTGTGTCTTAATTATATCTGTATACTTTCATCCTTCACAGGGCGGGAAACGAAGTGATGGACGAAGTTCCTTGGATATTCGTCCCATTTACTCAGAATGTGGACTACTGCCTAGAGCACATGGAAGTTGTCTTTTCACACGGGGTGAAACACAGGTGAGGGAATAAAGTTAGTTACATTTGCGGCTATTGACAATTTTTATGTAGAATATAGTCTTCTGTTACAAGAATATTCATCCCAAGCATAAGGTACATGAAAATATTATGAGTTCTGAGTTCTGACATCAATATTCAAATGTTTAGTCTCTTGCGGTAGTTACTCTTGGGGATAAACAAATGGCTCAGCGGATAGACAACCTTGTGGATACTGAGGAATTGAAGAGATTCTATCTTCAGGTATGTAATGTTTTTTTCCTTAAGAAAAAGTATGTAATGATTTCTGAAGGCAATATCTTCTTTTCGCCCTTCCAGTTGGATTAATTGACCTTATAATATATTTTTTTTGAAGTAAAAAGGATGACTAGGTTATGCTAGTCATCCAGGTGTGTGTATATACATATATACAACAACAACAACAAAGCCTTATCCCACTAGGTGGGGTCGGCTACATGGATCATACGACGCCAATTCGTTGATCCATGTTCATGAGATTCGACAGGGTTTTACGCTGGCTGTCGGGGCTTAACACAACCCTCCTTTTATCCGGGCGTGAGACCGGCTATAAAACATAGGCGGAGAAAGATGTTAGATTTCAAAATAAATAGAAAAACATAATTATGATTAAGCACCTAGTATCATTTCTTGAAGTGCTCTCTGTCAATCGATATTCCAAATCTGAAAAAGCCTTTGACAATTCCAGCATCGAAGCCTTCAGGGACTTTAACTGCTTTATTTGTTCTTTATCCCTCTGGAAAGATGATGATAGTATCTTTTCTTTATCTTCAATGATGCTGTGAAATGTATGGTTCTGTTTATTTGCTTTGTCCAAATCATCTGATGCAACCTGGAGTTTGCCATTTAATTCATCTATTTCAAGTTCATAACGATGAATGTTCTGTAATGCCTCATTCAATGTACTTTCTGTTGTCTGTGTTTCCATTTTTAACTCCAGAATTTGTACTTGTTGCTTGTCCATGAACTAGGATAGTTCTAAACTGCTCAATTCCTAGTAGTGCTGAATTTGTAGGTACCAACGTGAAAAGGAAATAATTTATACACAACAATATTTTGTAAGAATCTACCCTAAAGTTAACATTGCAAGGAAAGCAACGATATTTACTTGTCAATATAGCATATGGACAATACAGAAATTGAATTAACACCAACCAAAAAACAATGTGAACAGTAATAGCGATTAGAAACTTTAGGCTCTTCACTTGCTAAACTTAATTCCATAACATATTACACAATCTGACATAACATCTGTAGCATATAAAATTCAAAATAAAACAAAATAGTCATAAAGTGGCAATCCCTTGACCTTTCACCATCAATCAAGCCATCCAATGAGTATATTATACAATGATAGGTCTCAGATATTACTGCAGAAATGGGCAGAAGTTAAAGGTAAATTTTGTACCATTTCCAGTAAATCCAGCTACAAAAGGAACAAGCCAGCAGAGGCGATTCTGAGACGAAAAACAAAATCGCCACTTTTAAGAAGCTCAATCCCTCTATCAAAACTTCGTGTAACACGCATCTTCTACCCACAAAACAAAGGTGCCAACTTTTTCCTTTTACCCAATTAGCCAAACCTCTAAATCCAACCCAGATCCAAAATTGTTCTAGTATCAACAGCTGCACACTCCAAGTCCGTGGAGAAAAGCACCAAGTGGCAGAGACCGCAACCCCAGAAACCCTCCCCCAATCTTTTCCAAGAACCGAATGTTTCCGCCCTACTTGGCGCAGATCTCAACCATCGCAGGGGGGAGGGCCGCATTGCCGTTACAGTAAAGTAAACGGCTGGCAAAGATAAGTGCGCACAAGACTCCACCCACCCGGACGAGCACGCGAGAACACGCTCGAAAAAGTCTCGAGGAAACGAACAATGAGGAAGGAGAGCAGACAGCTTACCTTCTGAAAGGAGCGTAGTGAGACAATGGCGAGCAGAGGGGAAGAGACACGACGAGGATAAAGCTCCGAAGCAATGGTCTTCTTCTCAAGGATGCCGCCCTGTTAGTGTTCTGCGGAGCGCATAAGTTCCATATAAACAGAGCAAGTGTATATACATATATATATATATATATATATATATATATATATATATATATATAAATGATCGGAAAATGTACGTGTGTGATCAATCGACCTTAATCACAAAAAATATGAACTTATATTTCTGAAGCAAATAGTTCTTTTCACTATTTTTAAGTCACATTTTCTTAAAATTATGGCTCAATCATTATAATGGCCTATTAAGATTTTACCTTCAATATGGTCATTATATGGAATTTTATTCTTTGCTTTGCCAAATTTTTTTATTAGTTATGTCACATTCCCATGTACCTTTTACTAAACCATAAAACGTATAAACTCTCATAAGTATATGGTATAATATCCATCTCTACTACCTTTGGTGTTAGCCCTAGTATCGAAAATCCTCCTAGGCCCTGACTAACCTAGCTCAAGATGGATCACTGAAGGTTAATCTCTCCTGACAGTGGTGCCTACAAGATTTAATCTCTGTGAGAGGTACCACTACTTGAACTAACTAAATGTCAGCGTGTTTATCTCAATTTTCTATGACAACCATAGAACAAATGTGAAACTTACTTCATAGTTCCAATATTATCTTACAAAAGCTTTCTTAAATTGTTTTGATGACTTCGACATTGAAAGCTGTCTACTTGTGTGTCAAATATAATCATGTGTTCAACCAGTAGGAAGTTTGATGTTTCCTTGTTTAGTTCCACATTATCCTCCTTAGGCTAATAGTTGAGATTTCTTTCTGACCTGTAAACTGTATCATCATCGAAAAGATTATTTGTTTTGTTGTTGCAGTATTCATTTCCACCGTCATCTGTCGGTGAAGTTGGTCGCATAGGTGCTCCCTCTAGACGCGAGATTGGTCACGGTATGCTGGCTGAAAGAGCACTCGAACCTATTTTGCCTTCCGAGGAAGATTTTCCATACACCATACGTGTTGAGAGTACCATAACCGAGAGCAATGGTTCCTCAAGGTCATCTTTGATTTCTGTTACGTTCATACATTTTTGGGTTATTTCCTCTGACCACCCCTGAACTATCGCGAATTACCACATCTAACCTCAGACTACGAACTTCGTTTTTTGGGTACCTAAACTATCGCAATTTTTCCAGTTTGGTCCTTCCATCCAATTCAACTTTTCATTTAACTTCGATTTTTTTTATTTGTGAAAAGTCCATCGTACCCTTTCCTTAAGTGTTAATTTATTTTTACATAAAGGGGGGGGGGGGGGGGGGGGGGGGGGGGGGGGGGGCGGCGCCGGTCCCCCTAATCTCCCTCGCCGCGCGCGAGGGAGAAAGGGGGGGCTGGCACCACCCTGAGCTTGCCCGCCGGGAGAGCTCGCTGCCCCCCCCCCCCCCCCCCCCCCCCCCCCCCCCCCCCCCCGAGCGAGCTCGCTCAGGGGGGCGCCGGCCCCCCTAATCTCCCTCGCCGCGTGCGAGGGAGAAAGGGGGGGGGGGGCGGCAGCCCCCTAAGCTCGCCCGCCAGCGAGCTCGCTCACGAGGGCGTCGGCCCCCCTAATCTCCCTCGCCGCGCGCCAGGGAGAAAGGGGGGGCCGGCGCCCCCCTGAGCGATCCGGCGAGCTCGCTGGCTCCCCCGAGCGCTCAGGGGGCGCCGGCCCCTCTAATCTCCCTCGCTGCGCGCGAGGGAGATTAGGGGAGCCGGCGCCAGTCTTTTTTTTTAAATTATTTTTATATTTATTATTATATATTATTTTATATAAAAATAGATTAACACTTAAGGAAGGGGTACACAGTCTTTTCACAAATAAAAAAAATCGAAGTTAACTGAAAAGTTCACGGAATTGGACGGAAGGACCAAACTGGAAAAATCGCGATAGTTTAGGTACCCAAAAAACGAAGTTCGTAGTCTGGGATCAGATGTGGTAATTCGCGATAGTTCAGGGATGGTTAAAGGAAATAACCCTACATTTTTTGCATATCGATAAATGCTGGGAATAACTATAAAAAAGTTTCTGAGAAAGTACTGCTAGAATAGACAACAACAACAACAACAAAGCCTTATCCCACTAGGTGGGGTCGGCTACATGGATCATACGACGCCATTCGTTGATCCATATTCATGAGATTCGACAGGGTTTTACGCTGGCTGTCGGGGCCTAATTTTACTGCTAGAATAGACAATCTCAAGAAATGATGTCTCTCCTTGATGGATTTAGAATGATTGTTGAAATCTATGATTGTCAATTAAATTTTCAGTATGGCATCAGTATGTGGAGGTTGCTTGGCTCTTCTTGATGCTGGAGTTCCTATTAAGTGCTCTGTTGCTGGCATAGCAATGGGTATGGTCTTGGACACCCAAGAATTTGGGGGAGATGGCACTCCACTAATTCTCTCAGACATCAGTGGATCAGAAGATGCTTCTGGAGATATGGATCTCAAGGTTTTGCATCACTGTCTTTTCTTTTCTTAATCTTGAACTTTTTATTTTATGAAAAACTCATCCATCTTTCCGGAATTTATAGTTACCTCATACACATTATTGTTTCATCTTATTTTGCAGGTTGCTGGTAATGAGGATGGCGTAACTGCATTTCAGATGGACATGAAGGTTATAACTCATGTTTTCCAAAATAACGTTACTCATTTCATTGCACGCATTATCTTAAAATTGCTCATGATGCAAGCACTTTCAAGTGGATGAATGTTAAAGGACTTAAATTTTAAACTCAGCATTTATTCTGAAGAATGAGTCTTCAACTTGATTATAATCTTGTGTTCAATCAGATTAGTGGGATTACTTTACCAGTGATGCAGCAAGCACTTCTTCAAGCAAAAGTTGGGCGAAAACATATTCTTGGTAAGTTACCAAAAAATGTTTTGATTGTATTGGGATAAAATTGATTTTAGCATTTTGATAGCTAAACCCTTTGTCCATGAAAAATGTAGGTTGCCACGCGATGAAATTGTTTTATAAATATATGGTTAAGCAATGTTATTGCTTAATTTTAAGTAATTATTTTTGAGAGAGAAGAGGGTGGCTGTGGGTTTTTTTCTGAGACTGAAAAAGATGTCCACTGAATTATGGTAGTAATCCTAGGATACAAAACTTTAAAACTGGAGAATGTACAAGTGTGTAAGCAAAGTAGCCAAAAAGTAACACCGAGGGATGTATCACCCGAAACCCCACTCCTGACACAAAGGAAATATGATGTACAATATTCTTTACATGACATGTTTGGCCCCCAAAAATGCGCGTGGTTACTTTGTAGTAATATGGTCCATGAGGCAGCCAAAAACCTCGCCAAACAATCTCCAAACCTGACTGCCATGCCTACTGAGAGAACTCAATGACCTCCATGAGGCATCAACAGATGAGAGATCAATGTCTGATGTGTGATTGGCTGCACACCACCTGAGTGATGGGACATCTAAAAAATAGATGGACATCCTCTCAAAAAAAAAAAAGGATGGACAAGGTCCTCCTCCATGCCACATATTGCACATGAGGTGTCCCTGTTGGGTGCCCATCTCACACTGTAAACTGTGGCAAGTAACTTCCCATGCCACACAAGCCAAGCAGGCCTTAGAGAGATGCAAGATCTCCAGATATATCTGTGGTCCTTACTGAGGCTGCTCGTGATCGTATATTCCGGGAGGAGCCTAAGATAGATGCTACATGGCGAGAAGTGAGCCATGATCCAAACCCGCTCATCCCTTCTTTTTTTATTAGCAGAAAAAGGTTGACCACCAGGCTTACGGTTGCCATCCATGTATATATATCTATGAAAAAGTCATCATGTACAAATATGGGCTCTTAGGTAGAGAGTAGCAAAAAAGATGTGTATGTATATCTATGAAAAAGTCATCATGTACAACTATGGCTCTTAAGTAGAGGGCAGCAAAAAAGATGTGTAGCGCTTGACTAAAACCCCACTCCTGATGAAGAAAAGAGATATGGTGTACAACACTATCAGCAATCCCCACAGACGATGACCCAGTTATGCTAAGCCAAATGGCCTAGGTACTGGGCAAAAATGCCGCCAACAATGCTCTCCAGCCTTGCCTCTGTCTGGCCGCCGCACTGCAGAGCGGCTGCCAGAAATTCTCCGCTGCCGATGGAACGGTGCTCGTAATGCTCGTATGTCACCAAACCTCCCAGGATATAGAGCACTCGAAGAATAGATAAACAGTGTCCTCTCCGCATCGCTGCACAGAGTGCAAGATGTGTTTGCTTAAGGCGCTCATTTTGCTTTGTACACCCTGGTGAGGAGCCTGTCTCGCCGCATAAGCCAAGCAAAGATATTAAGTGGTACCAGCAGGATGAGTCTGCAGTCTGTCTAGCCACCACCCACCCATCCCTTCTAAATGGCTCTGGGCGGAAAGGGGAAATCGTATGATGTAATGTCACTAGGACTGTCAAGCACACAGATGAAAAGAAAATTCTCTCAAACAGACCCAACCCAACATTAGTACACATGATTTTAAATTGGGATGCCAAAAGTTTAGCTTGCTAGTGTGTTTAAACTCCTACATTTAGTTATGTTAAGAATATAAAATCAATGATGTTGTTTTTCCTAACGGCTTAAGTTTTTAGGAAAACTGGTCAGAACATCAAATTTAACATGGTATCAAAACCAGAGTTCAAACTTTGTGAAGCTCTTATTAAAAAATAATTTCCTCTCTTAGTTGTTCAAGTGTTGGGCTTGGGCTAGATCAAAAGTTGTCAGCAACCCACACGTGAGGGGGAGTGTTGAATATAAAATCAATGATGTTGTTCTTCTTAACGGCTTAAGCTTTTAGGAAAACTGGTCAGCACATCAAATTTAACAAGTTAGGAAGAAAAGATTCATTGCCTTTGTATTTCCTGTTAATTTAGACCTTCAATCTCCTAAAAAAAATTAGACCTTCAATCAATATACTTTTTTATAGAGAAAATACAAAGGGAACACAAGTAGAAAAGACTTATTGTTTTTGTTCTAAACTGTATGCAAACAAGTACGTTTGTGTGCCTGAATTTGATTGTTAGGGTTCAATTTCTCATCCAGCTGAAATGCTGAAGAGTTCACCTCCCCCGTCAAACGTGCTCTCAAAATATGCTCCACTAATTCATGTTATGAAGGTAATTCAACATTTTCTACCATTTTTTTTAGTAAGAATTCTCGAGTCCATGAGCAAATTTTGGTTTATGATTTTATTTAGTAGTCTCAACTTCCAATGTGTTATATTTCAGGTTAAACCAGACAAAATTAATATAATTATTGGTTCTGGTGGGAAGAAGGTGAAGAGCATCATAGAAGAGTCAGGAGTGGAAGCTATTGATACCCAAGATAACGGTGTCGTAAGTAAATTTGCTTGCAGTGCACTCTTTAATCTGTTCTGGTTTAACTTAAGCTGGCTGCACCTGACAGGTCAAAATTACTGCAAAGGACTTGTCTAGTTTGGAGAAATCAAAAGAAATTATTGCAAACCTGACAATGGTGCCAACTATTGGAGATATATACAGGTAGCGTGTTAATGATGGTTGCTTTTTTCTTGCTTAAAAGTCAGTTCTTCCTCCAGAATGCTAAATTTGGTTTGGGATACACTATTTTGAATAATTCTTCAATTTGTTTGATTCTTTCTAGTAAAGGTTAAGCACCCCAGTTTATTCATACATATTTTCATGGTAAATGGGTTCATTCATCCAATTACCCAGTTACTCTTTGATGATTCAGTGCAATATAGAAAAGATATGATAGATTATATTTTCTTTTGCTGTCTACTATTTACCCACCCTTAAAAGGAGAATTTGAGTGGGATGGGAACATACAGAAAAGGAAGAGAATTACTACAGTTTCTAAAGCAAAATTCTTTTTAAAATTTGAATTTGTTACTGTAACATATTCCTTGGTTTTAGTGAAATATATGATCAATATATGAAACATTGTTTGTTTCAAAAAAATATATGAAACATTGTCATATCTTAAATAATATATGAAAAGTATTGTCATACATTGAACTTGGGCAACTCAGTGATAGAGTTTAAGCAAGTCTTTCTTCATATCATTTTATAATATTTTTGTCCCTTAAAACATATTTTAAGGATTTTTTAATATATTGTTTTGCTCATATATGTTCCATGGCGGGATAATTATGGTGTACCACTCTTTCTAGGAAGTTAATGGGGATTTCATTTTAGAATTTCAGATATTAAGAGTAAATTGGGTTTCTCACATGGATATTAAGGTAGATGCAATTGTTTCCTCATCTTTCCTTTCTTTTGGATCTTTTAGGAATTGTGAAATCAAATCTATAGCACCATATGGAGTTTTTGTGGAGATTGCTCCAGGACGTGAGGTATGTAAATATAAGCCCTTATATGATCTCAGAAGTGAAGTTTATGAAGGGATTATATGAGATTACTTTTATAAGTATTCTAAATCTTACAGATTTCATTTCTGAAGAAAAAAATCTTACTGAATTTGGTGAATTTGCTCCACAAAAAACAATTTACTGGATAGATAATAAATAATTATTTACATATGATTTGACATTACACGCGGATTCACAGCATGACTCCAAGTGAGATGCATGATTTTTATCTTAATTTCTATATGACAACATTATTATTATTTTGAGAAGGCAGGCATTTTTATCTTAATATGTTCTGCTGATTAAAAATTCCTTGGTAGGGTCTCTGCCACATTAGTGAGCTCAGTTCAAGTTGGTTAGCGAAGGCTGAAGATGTAAGAACAAAATGCTTTTCTGTAATTTTGTTCTGTCACGTAAACTATCATTCTGGAACTTATTTGCTTCAATACACATTGTAGGTTGTCAATGTCGGAGAACGCATAGATGTCAAACTAATCGAGGTGTGTTGGTCTTATATCAAATTTATTGCCCTTTTGTTAGATATCATTGACTTGGCCATTTCCATTTTTTGTTTCCTAACCTTATTGGTATTCCATATCTGTGTTTTAATATGTAATATGTGTGTTCAGTAATGTTAATTATGCCCTTAGCGATCAGAGTAGATGCATACTTATTAAACTGACATCTAAAAGGGTGTGTTTTTTTCTCCCATTCTTAAGAATTTCTTCCTTAAGATGATAAAGCATATAATTCCTTCTTCGTAAGCATTGTATACGGTCAAACCTGTGATGCACACATTCTTCATATACTATAGCGGTTATTTCCTTGCTAGGTAAGGATCAGTTTTAACTTTTTCTTACTGCTTGTTAGGGTTCTACATTAGTATTGTGTGCTACATCATTTCTGATCTTTATTTAATTCAGTTTTGCACTTCGAGTATTACTGGTCAAAGGAAGGTGGAAATTCAGATTGAGCCCTTCTTTCTTTCATTTATTTATTTATTTTCCATAAATTTTATAGTATTCAGTTTATTCCAGGTAAATGAAAAGGGGCAGCTTCGGTTAAGCCGTAAAGCCCTGCTCCCTGATGCAGATACTGAAAAAAACGATGTGGAAAGATATGTCAATGCAAAAGATACGGCTGATTCTCCAAAGAAGATCACATTATCATCCAAGGAAGTTGTATCAGCACAAGATAGGTCAAACAGTAGAACTCAGGAAAAGGTTTTGAAGAAGTCAGTTAGCCCTAGTAAAGGACCATATGTCGGTAAGGAGAATCAAAAGAAGGGTGTTGGGAAAGTAGTTAGTGCAGTGGATCCGACAAAAGATGCCGTTAATGGAGAAGCCAAAGTTGGGTGATTTAACATAGTCAAATGTTTGATTTTTGTCAACTATCTACAAATATGCAAGTGCTGCCCATGACATTCCAATTCTAAAAATTCAGGTATATTCTTGGATTCATTAAACTCCGCCTATATTTTATAGACGGTCCCAAGCCCGGATAAAGGAGGAGGGTTGTGTTAGGCCCCGACAGCCAGCATAAAATCATGTCGAATCTTATGAACATGGATCAACGAATGGCGTCGTATGATCCATGTAGCCGACCCCACCTAATGGGATAAGGCTTTGTTGTTGTTGTTGTATTCTTGGATTCATTACTAATGATTTTTATATAGGCCATTATAATGACATGCTGATAAGTTATTTGTTTGTGTTTGTAGATTCTCATATTTGATCCATGATTTTTTCCATGTGATGACCGAATCTTCCAAATGGGAGACTGACCAAAATTGCAAGCATTGATGTCTTGGTGTCCAAGTAGAAGAATTCATTGTTCTGGGAAAGAAATGAAGGTGGGGAGAGCTAACGTACAAGGAAGGAAGGCCTGTGGAGCATGAGGTAAATTTAAGAGTCTGTTGTCCCATTGAGAAAATTGGATGATCCACTGATTTCTTTATGCTCGTGAACATTGAAAGATTTCCTTTGGATTATGGAAGGCCTGTGGAACATGAGGTAGCAAAATTGTGACGTGCAAACGGACCGATTTGATGTCATGAATGTTTTTACATCCTTCGTCTGTGTACGATGCTATCAAATTGTGCTACAACAAATTTAAAGATGTTTGCCTGATTATAGGTGCATAAATTTCGGACATTCTAACTTAGGCCTCTAAATTAGAGCATAGTTGAGAATAAGTGTGGTGAGTAACATAAGATTTGGATTGAGAAGTTTTGAGTTCGATTTATATTGACCTTTTTATGGTTTTGAATAATATGCTTTCATGTATTGTTTAAGCTCAAAAAAAGTTTGAGGATGGATTGTGAAAAGTAGAAAAATTGGAGGGTCCTAGCTCTAGACTTTTGAGTTATCCTCCATGTAGCAAGGCTATTATATCATGTTTAGTCAGAATACAAGGCAAGGAACAAATGTAATATTTTGCACTATCTACTGTATACATGCAAGCACTGTTTGCGGAGGTTAATAGTTTGATCCGTGACCAGTTAGACACGAACCAATAGCAATTCGATTGATAATAAATATAATAGTTTAAAAATGATACACTATTTTCTTATACGCGTTATAAGATATTTTCATTATTATGACATGATAATAAATCAATTTCTTAGTTTTTAAACTAATATTATTCTATTAAACATTATCATGAAAATGGAGATAAAATCATAAATGTAAACTAAATAAATAAAAATTATATTTGTGTTGATAAGAAAAAAATATAGATGTGTAATGGATAAATGGAATACGTTGTTTAAAAAGCAAATATTTTATTTTATAAATGATATATTGTCAACAATGTCAGTTGCAACAATGAAAATAACTTAACATAATTTTAAATTCTATTTCTTTAAAACATTCATCTAAATTTTATTAAAATTCGATCGAGTCAAAATTCAATTGATTACTTTAAACTGTCACGACTCGGAATCTAATATTTTGAATCGTTAAATATTTAATTGACTATTTCGATCAAATATTTTATGATCTTCCCATCATAAACTTGGCTAATGCCTCATTTTCCAGGATAAATAAAACTAACGAATTCTAATAAACCGCGCGAAGCGATTTGATTTGGGTTTTGAGTCTTTGACGGCTTCTTTCTCACTAATATAATAATTTACCCCTCCCTATTTGGGCGCTCATAAACCCCCAAAACCCGACGCTGCGAAAGAAAAGAAGTTTCACTTCCCGCCAACATCACCCTCCTCTCACTCTCCCCCGCTCCGCCCGGCGACGCCAACGATGCTGTGGGTGGACAAGCACCGGCCGCGAACCCTCGACAAGATCATCGTCCACGAAGAGATCGCCCAAAACCTCAAGAAGTTGGTGCGTTTTCTTCCAATTCCCCCCGAAAAAAAATTCATCTTTGGACGTTCTAGGGCTTTAGATATGTGTTGACGTGTTGTGCAATTCATCTGGTGAAATAATTCTTGTTTAGCCGTTCGATACTTCCCCTTCTTCTTGTTCAGGTTTCGGAGCAGGACTGCCCGCACCTCCTCTTCTATGGGCCGCCGGGATCTGGTAAGAAAACCCTAGTCATGGCCCTGCTCAAGCAGATGTTCGGCGCGTCCGCGGAAAAGGTCTGACACATTGCGTTGTGTTTGTTGATGCCCTATGTCTTCCATTTGAATTTGATGGTTCTCTCGAGCACTCATCTTGAGGAAAAAAAATATGATTGCAGGTGAAATTGGAGAACAAGACATGGAAGGTTGATGTAAGTTTGTGTGGGATTCATGAACTTTCTTTCTTGTTTTAGGAGATAACATCATAAAGATGCCAATTTAGTCATTTGGACTTCGTGGTACTAGCCATTCCTGGTTGTCGTTGTTTTCTTTTGTAGTTACTGGAAATGCATTTTTATACAACCTTTTCTCCCGATGCCCATGAATTCGGTACCGGCATTTTCCAAAAGGGTTGCAACTTTATAATTATTATTGTTTGGTGTTTAAAGTTAGTTTTGATTTCAGGCAGGAAGTAGAACGATTGAACTAGAACTGACAATGTTGTCAAGCACTCACCACATTGAGATGAATCCCAGCGATGCCGGGTTTCAGGACAGATATGTTGTTCAGGAAGTCATTAAGGAAATGGCAAAAAATAGACCCATAGACACCAATGGAAAGAAAGGATTTAAAGGTATTTTATTGTTTCTGCGCTAATAAGTTGAGCTTGCTGTTAATTCTATCTAATATTTAATAAATATGTGTAAGCATGGAACCATTGCAATGTAGGTTCTCATATATTGGTTAGTCTTTAACATATTTAAATTCCGATGATCAGGTGTACAATACTATGCACAACTGGGGTTCTTTCTTTAACAGGCAAAACCGGAATATGTGATCTATGATAGATATATGCAATTAAGTTCTTTTTATAGCTCAAACTATGGATATAAATAACCTTGAGTTATTTTCCATGTTCTCTTATATAATTACATCGAACAATAAAATAGTTGATATTGTCCAGTCCAGAAGATTCTAAAACTATAATTTAATTATCAATCGCATGAAATGAAAGTACTGGTGCTGAATGAAGTTGATAAGCTCTCAAGAGAAGCACAACATTCTCTTCGAAGGACAATGGAGAAATACAGTGCATCATGCAGGCTAATTCTGTGTTGCAATAGCTCATCAAAAGTAACAGAGGCAGTGAGGTCCCGTTGCTTGAATATGAGGGTGAATGCACCCACTGAAGGGCAGGTAACCACTTCGATCCATCGAATGCCAAGTTTACTTATTTTCTGATTAAGGTCATTTACTTGCAAGTAGAAAACAGATGACCCTAGAGATGCCTAAAATTCTATATATATGTACATGTATTTTGTTTCAAACCTATTATATGGTATAGAGAGAGGGTGAGTTTTGCCACACTGGTTAAGTTGCTCCATTGGTGGCCGAGAGGTGATAGGTTTGAATCATATCAACAGCCTCTTTGAGTCTGTGTACTTAGGATCCTTTCCCCTACTCTTGCAAGATGGGGAGGTGACAGTACATTTTTTTTGGTATGGGTTTTCTTGTTGAGTTCACTATATTACGGATTTGCGTTGCTTTTGTAGATTTTCCAGTTGGTGAACCTTTTAACAGATTATGTTTATATGAGACTTCTACTGAATAATTTTGAAATTAGAACTATTTATGTTAAAAGGTACACTTATTCTGGATTCATCCTACTTATGAACTTTATCTGAAAAATATAAGATTGTAGTGGTCGGAATCAACTATTCGCACAGCCTCTAAAAAAAACTATTGGCACAGCCATTATTTATACTTCACTTTTCTTATACAACCAATGCAAGCACACGGTAAGTGATATTTCATTCAGTATGATGAAGTGCTTGCCAATTCATTATCACGTTATAGAAATTTTCTTGGATAGAAGTTAATCAACAAAGAATCTCAGATTATCTGCGAAGGAACTTTGAATTCACATCATGTGCATTTACGTATTCATTTGTCAGTGTACCTGACTAATGTTCTTAGCCAAATGAGTTCACTGACATTCATTTTGAGCTTTTGTTAACATCAAAGTTTAGCATTAAGAAAAAGTTTAGCATTCATAGATCTCCCAAGATTTTCCAGTAATGAAAAATGGTATATTAGCTTGAAAGTTAGTTCTCCAGTCAAGTGTCTTGTTATCAATCTTTGACTTGGAAATCACATATTTGTGTTGAATTAGATCATAAAAGTTTTGGAGTTCATTGCCAAGAAGGAGAACCTTCAACTTCCACCTGGACTTGCAGTTCGCATAGCTAATCAATCAACTCGTAATTTGAGAAGGGCAATATTATCTTTTGAAGCCTGTCGAGTGCAGCAGTAAAACCTTGAACTATATTCATAATTTTTCTATGTCAAACTTTCTCTGCTATTTGTATCAACATTTGTATTTTATTCTTCAAAGATTTGTGCCTTCACTTTTTCCCCTTTTGATCTTTTTCTTGCAGGTATCCATTCACAGACAACCAGGTAGTGCCACCACTAGATTGGGAACAATATGTTTCAGAAATAGCATCTGATATCATGAAGGAGCAGAGCCCTAAAAGGTTTCCTCTCCTTCTAATTCTCTAGAGTCTTCTCAAAAAAATTCTCTAGAGTCTGCCAATTTTTTCTTTTTTGCGTAAATTGACAAAGGGCTTATACTCATTATAATGAACTGAAATATGTCTCTTTTATGCTTTCTGCAATGCAAAAGGTTGTCTTCGGTAAGGAAATAAAATTTGTGTTAAATTTTATTCAGTTCAAGGGGAATTCAACTGAAGCATATGAAGAAGCTAGCTTCCACTTTGATGGAATGGCCTTCTTTCAGTTTTAGGTTGTCACCCTAAACTGGGTTTTAAAGCATGCATAATACTAAGATCCCATTTTGTTTTGTAAAAAAATGAATATCTGGGCCTTCTGAAGTGTCCACACAGGTGGGTATTTGATCAAATCTCGAATGGGTGGTGTTTACTTGAACATTTTAAATAATATCGTGAACAACATCAAAACATGCTTGTTGTTGTCCATTAGGTTTTGTAATCTGCTTTAGTTATCCACACACTGAAGGCCACCTAAAAGATATTGATGGTTGATCTTGACACTCAAAAGGCAAAGATAAATGAAAGGCCAAAAAAAAAAAAAACAAACAAAAGAACTTCAATAGCAAGATACTGCAAATTATTTGTTTATGTTCTGTATTTCTGTTTGCAGCATTCAATTAGTGCTTGGTTATTCTTTTTATAAAGATTGTCTAAATATTGATGAATATTCTTTTAATGTGTTATGGTAGGTCATTAACCCTTGAGATGCTAGGTTTTATTTTTTGAGTATTTTTCACTCTTGCTCTTTTCATTTTCCCTTTTGAATTTTTGCAATGAGCCATAAATATGTTTGGCCATGCTTATTCTAATTTTGCGCTGTCTTTTTTATGCTCACAGTTGAATCAGGCCATCTTTTTTATTACTTTATTTGTGTGAAATAATAGCCATAAAGTTTGTATATATAGACGGATACTTCACAATTGGATATTGGATACCAGTGTATGTTGTGACTTTTGCTCTTTTCTTGAGATGTGAAAGGATAACTACCAGATTGGGAAACTATCAGACTGTATTAAAACTTGGCATGGGAAAATTTACACTTGTGAAAGAGGACCACAGTGGCCCTTGTAAAAATAAAATAAAATTGAAAGACACTCGGGGTGTATTTACAAAAGAAACTATCCATCTCCCTACTCTCCCACCCAAAAAGCTGTGTGTTGAATGATGTTCTCTGTGTAGCACTGTTCATCCACAAACATAGTGCGGTTGTGTTGTAGTCAGGTGGCCCATATGACCGCCATAGCCGTCAGGTGCCGCCATCCTCTATCTCTTTGTGTGTGAGTCAGTCATAGTAAAAAAACTTTTGCTCTATGGTGACATTTTTAGTAAACGACTTCAAAGTGACTTGTATATTAATGAGAAAGATGGTCAGATCCTCCATGATATTCTATAACATGTTTTATTAATTATGGTAACACAATATGCAACAACTTTCCTAATTTTTCCTATTCTGAATTAATTATAAGCTAGTAATTTACTTCTAACACAAACCTTGAGTCCCATCAGGTATTTGTTGTATACGTTAATGTTTCTTAAGCTAAGACAAAATATTACACATAAATGTTTGACGTGTTAAAATAAATGAGAACCCAAATGGAATCGTTGTATAAGTTATCTATAGTACATTTATGTGTTCATCCCTCCAATTATCGTTTTATCTGTTCTTTTAGAAAGATGAAACTACGAAGGATAGGCAATGGAGTTAGTTTTCACATTCTTATGAGAAATTAGATGTTTATCACTTGGTTGCTACAAACTCAATTAGTGGTTGAGATTGATTGGGATATGCGCTCAAGGTGGTCGGTGGGGGACCTTGGGAAACCCCATATAACTGTGGAGGTTTCTTCCTATTCAGGTTATCACATTAATTGAAGAGAATAGGGGAACCAACAAGAATAAGACTGAAAAGATTGGGGTTGGAGGAGGAGGATGTACTGTGGGATAGAGGAAGAATTAAAGTTTCCTTAATTGCTGAATTTCAATGCTCATGACATTGTTATTTTCACGTATGTAATCAATTTTTTGAGGAGCTGGATATAATAATTTAATGTGCACTTTCTTGCCTTGAACTATTTAGTTGAAGATTGTGGTTAGTTAAACTCCGCCTATGTTTTATAGCCGGTCCCAAGCCCGGATAAAGGAGGAGGGTTGTGTTAGGCCCTGACAGTCAACGTAAAACCCTGTCGAATCTTATGAACATGGATCAACGAATGACGTCGTATGATCCATGTAGCCGACCCCACCTAGTGGGAAAAGGCTTTGTTGTTGTTGTATTTGTGAGATTGTTTCAATTTGAAAACTGCTTTTATTATAACATTTGTTTGTATCTTTTCAGGTTGTTTTCAGTTCGTGGAAAAATCTATGAGCTTCTTGTTAACTGCATCCCACCAGAAGTAATCCTTAAGGTGTGTATGATTAGGTTCTAGCGTGATCAGTCTTTTTTCCATTCTAGAAACTTTTTAGGATTCTCAACTTTCTCAAAAATTTCAGAAGCTTTTATCAGAATTATTGAAGAAGCTGGACTCTGAGTTAAAGCATGAAGTTTGCCATTGGGCTGCATACTATGTAAGTATATATTATTACAAATTAAAATTATGAGTCCTCATCGTAGTATAATGTTATAAGATGAATTATAATGCCGTTGTCGATTGATAAGTTATCTTTTTTTGAGTTTGGTGCCATGTTCAATTGATAGATGATGTTTGCTTAATGAAAAATATGGGAGCACTACGCTTTAACAACCTTCTTCGTTTCTGGAAAGACATCACAGCTTCTGTACTCATGTGGTGAGATTTCAGTCGGTGGTTCAGACTAGGAATAAGTCCTGATCCTGCCAGGATGTAACTTTTCATGTTACCCTACCCATCCTTATCTTTGTGTGCCTTATTTGAGGTTGCAACTTGGGACTGTTGGAATCTTTATGGCAGATTGATGTTTTATCAGTGATAACGCAGATTTCAGTCCACCTATTTTAGAGCTTCATGCAAAGTGATAGTTAATTCTATAAACAGCTTGAGGGAAATTTGATTTAGAAATTAAGATAGTGGCTTATGTGGATTTTAACCAGATGTTGATCAAAACACTGAAAGATTATATAATAAATTTTTTTAGGTGTTATGGAAATAAGATGAAAGTGCTCTAGAGTCTACTGCTTATTATCTTCTAGTTGATGATCACTAATCTCTCACCATCTGAGGAAGCTATTTCAATTATTTCAGCCGAAAATAATAGGATATTGTGGCTTTCATCTTCTTTTTTATAAACTTTATGATAGAGAATTACTATGTGTTTGCCAGACAAAATATGTTTTCCCTCTAAAAAAGACTTTATGACAGGGAAATGAAAATATCAAGGATTGAGTTTTTCTTTGTCCTTTAATTAATCTCAAAGCAGATACACGATTATTCTTTTTTCTTTTGGGGAGAGAAAAGGATGACTGCCGAGGTTGGGTAGTCATACATTTTGTATTAGAACTTGTGCTAGAACTCAATAGCCAATGCGATTGTCAGGCACTCTTTCCCTGGCAACTTGATGCACCTAACGTTCAAAGTGAATGAAAAACCTCTACTGCTAAGGGATTAACGATGGTGCTCCACACCCATTGCTAGACCTTTACGAGGGCACTCAAAGGAAAGGTAGCTTTCCACCAAACCACCAATGCACATGATGCGTCTGTGTTGGTTGCTTGCCTCACCCTATAGACTCTAATGAAGATCCTGTTGCACCTCAAAGATCAAGTAAAAGTTTTTGACTTTGAGAGGAATGGGGGTCTTCTGGATGCGTCAACAGTCTGATTTGAGCACACTGGCTGAGTGCTCATTGGTAACAGACATTGTTACATCTTCTGTGTTGGTGTCCAAAGAGCAATACCCATCTATTTGATCTGGCAGGAACAAGTCAATGTCGCCATGTCGGGGAATCCTGCCATGAAGGGCTAGTACTGATGAGCACCTGAACGGTTAATAACCCTTTCCAAGATACATCATTCAGAATGTTTTTTATTGTCTACATTCAACTAGTTCTAGATGAAAATATGAAAGTTTTAAAGACCACAAGATCATGATTTATGCTTTTTGAACTTTAGTTATTAAGTTATCAGTGAAATGAGATGTATATTGCAAATATCTTATTCTCTGACCTTTCCTGGGGTATATATTTTCTGCAGGAGCACAGGATGCGGCTTGGGCAAAAGGCTATTTTCCACATAGAAGGTAAGTTGATAATTATTCTTCAATTGTAATAATCACGTCTATGAAGAGCTCAATATTCTTCCTTAGCAGTATGTCATTTCCTTTCTCTTTTTATGTTATGCTTCTACTAAATTATCCAAAATTTAAAAATCTAACAATTGTGCGGACAATGTGAGTTTTGATACATTCTTCTAACTTTTGTATCATTATTTGAAATTGATCATGAGATTCACTGAATATATATCATTCATTCAATCTCAGATAGAGGATATAGGAGTTATGAACATTTATAACTGTACTTCAGATGTAGTAGTAGTATACTTGTGAAAGTAAAAAGAGATGCTTTATGTTTCTGCCAGTTGACTGAATTTTTTTGAATGAATTTAGAAGATCCAACTATTATAAGCAATTCTTGAACACACATCCAATTCCGTATGCTGAAATATCATCTCGCCTCACTAGCTCTGGTCCTGACTCTGCCAGTCATAAGGTCGAGTTGACTGGATTTTTATGGGATGTGGCAAACCCACAACAGCAACCAATGTAAAATCTTTCCTGCATATCTCAACAGACACCTTGAAGTTTAGTTTGATAGTTTGAAATCTAAGGCTGTTTCATCAAAACCTAATTTGCTTAGGATGTGATATATTGCAGGTTTTTTCTTGCTTGAGTAAAAGAAAGAAGAAATACTGTATAGGCCATTTCAGGTTGAAATGGCGCTTAGTTGAAACTTTTGACCAAATTGGAGTTTAGTTTAACTGTCTTGCACAAAATTAGAAATAGTTTGATCATACAATTTTTTCACATCCTCTGCTGAAAAAAAAAACTTGCTTTATCAAATTCTTTGATATGTTCATATCTGCAAACACAAATTTATTATAACCTTTGCATTTCCAGCCTTTGTAGCCAAGTTCATGAGTATCTATAAGGCATTTCTCATTGCAACTTTTGGATAAACCAACTCTGCGAAGGCCCTTATGTTTGCAGAAGACTGGAATGATTAAGGTACTTCATTAGAAAGATTATGATTCGATGAGTTATTATTGTACGTTCTCAACTCCTTAACAGAAGAGAATGTCCCTTGCCGACGTTTCTTTCTTTGTTTGGTGCAGTTTCAACCTATGGGGTTCATGCCATTCCTGCTGCGTCATCCAGAAAATGAACGCTGTCCAGAATGTCTCATGTATAGGAACTGCCAAAGCACGTTAACCATCCTAGATGCCATGCTTCTTCAAGAGATTGGAAAGAATTTTTGTTTAATCTATCCTCTATTATCTAGCAGTGAGATTTGAAACAAATTTGATTCAGTTGGAGGATTTGCTGTGAAAATTGAGATCCGTTCTTATAACTGATATAATTATTGAATCTGACAAATTTTCTTTTAAAAAGGTGCCAATGTATACCGTTTGAACGTTAAAAAGAAAAAGAGGTGGCCCTCTGCATTGATGCCGGAACGAGATGAAAACTTTGACACCACTGGCAGATGAAAAAAGTTAACACCGGTGGTAAAAAGAAATCTAATTTTTTTAAAAAATTAATATTGTTTAGATAAAATCCTTTTAAACGAAAAGAAAATAAATGGCTCTTTTCTATTAGTTCACCGAAATTAGCTTATTCCAAATTAAAATTGAACAGAGATTAAAGACAACAATAAAGCGATAAGTTTTATTTTGCGGACGCATGGAAACACGAAACACTTTCTGTAAATTTATTTTGGATGCTAATGTAAGGTGACCGAGTAACAGTGTTACTGCAAAAAAATAAACAATTGTTTATTTGGAAAACAAGAAAGTAATGTCCATTTTTTTACTTAATTGTTAAATATTTCATTCAAGTATTTTTAACTAGAACATCAACTGTTATAAATATAAATTCTGTTCAGGCAAATATTATTGGTATATATGCGGGGACTTATATGAAGGTTCAAACTGACGGCCTCAAAGTTTTGTAAACATATTTTTACGAGTAAACAAAAGGGACATCGTCCACAAGTTACAAAATGAATTAAAAGAAGAAATATCCAGGAAACATCGCGGGATCCCCAGGGAACTTATGAACAACAATAAAAGTAATGGAAACAACAATATCTCCAAACAAGACGGATTCGGGGCTCGCAGGGTAGGATGTGCAGAACCCTTGTTCCTCGCTATCCAGAGAGTGAAGCCGGTCACTAGTCCTCACTCCTGTTTGAAGGTGCTTGACTATGACTTCCCACTTTCGGTGGCTATTTTTCAAACAAGACAATAACAGATGAAAAGTAATTTTGTAATTGAGAAAGCCTCATAAACGAGATCAGAAGGGAAACCAAATGGCGTCAGATTCCCAGGGTTAGGGTTAAATGAAAACGCTGGGAAGAGATAATTTACAAATTTAGAGTTAAATTTGATAAAAAAAAGACTAAGATATGCAGAAACCCTTTCATAAAAGCACAATTGTAGTGACCACCAATGATGTTGCATATTAGAAGCAGGCATGTTACTAATGGTTTTACCAGGCGAAAGTATGAAAATGACATTTTTCTTCTCGAGATTTATTTTGCAGTAGAAATCAAGCTTAAAAAGATAGGAACAAAGATTTTAAGTCAAGAAATAACTTCCCAATAATTAACAGTTAACATGGTATATTATGAATTAAGAGGCAGTATGAATCCCAGAATAAATATTGTTTATAGAAGCTTGATGATTGGAAATGACTATTCCGATTTTCTGACTACTACTTGCAAAAACATATATCCCATAAACTAAATGCCTTATTTGGTAATTTGCTTGTAGCTTCTATATGTTGTTAGTCTCTACAAATGCGAACCATTTTCAAAGGTTGTTTGCTCAATAGGTACACAAACATACAAAAATAGCTCAAATGACTGGCTTTTCTTTATTTAGGGAACTGAGGAAAATTAACTCTGTTTAGTCAAATCTAAAGAAAAGGGTAATACTGTTATGAATCTGAGATCTGTAACCAAGTCTAAAAGAAAAAACATGAAAAACGACAAGTTGCAACTCCTAAAGGCTTTTGTCATACAGTGTAAACTTGTTCATATTCAGTTAATAATGTATATGTTTTTTTAATTATAAGCAATGCCTGGAACAGAACAATACATACATTTTAACAAATGAACAGGATTTCATAGGATACAGAAGCATACAGTCGTGAAAATCTCATGTTCGGACTCTGAAATTATGGCATACCTTTTCTCATAAGATCTCTATCAATTATCTGGAAATCCTACTAATGATCAGAAGAAGGGAGTGGCATCAGTTTCAGCCAATGGCCCTCCTCTGCTGCCTGTAGTCATGTTACGAGAACGTAGACAAGTAGATATTTAACGAACAGTGCATCAAAGAAATTCATCATCACTGTCTTCATCCTCATAGTCACTGTCTTCATCATATTCAGAACCAGATTCATCCTCCTCTCTAGGCTGTGTCAGTGTTCTCATGTCGAATGAGGATTCAGGTTCCATTTCCTCAATACCGATTGAATCATAACTCATCCTCTCTTCAAACTTTGCATCAGAACAGTTAAGAAGCCATGCCAATGAACATTTGAAGCCCTTCTTGGCCACAGCCTGATGTCTGGGTCTTATTGTGGATTCCAGACCATAAGTGAAGAAAGCTGGAAATTCAACCAGCTCTTCCAGATCCCTATCCATCTCAGTTCTAAAATATTCCATGTTTAATTTCATTATATCAAGATTCAAAGCCAGTACCTGAGGGCAGCCAATAACCATTAAGCTGATTTGCTTCATCGAAAAGCCAAAACCTTTAAGGAACTCCACATGCTTGATAACGGCAGAACGGCTCAAACTAACAGCTTGAGGCATTTTTTCAATGACTCTTCCAAATTCATCACGACTAACAGTAACACTTGACTCAAACAGCTTCTGCTGTGACACAAGCTTATTCTTCAGATCAAGGCCCAGGATGTCTGGGTATTGTGCGACGATGGCAGCCACCGATTCCTTCCTGACCCCGACCTCCATCAGTGCCTCCACATTTGGCTTCACTTGTCTGTCCAAGTTGAAGCCGAGGATGTTGGGCCTCTTTTCTATCAGTCTCGCCACAGCCAGCCTCGGAAGCCCCACGCCCTCCAGATATTCGACGAAAGGTTTGATCACCCTTCCAACGCGCATGCCCAGCACCTCCGGATACCGAGTTAAGACACCTCCGATGGCCCGCCTGGCGACCCCGATTCCCACCAGATAGGCGACTGATGTGCTCATCGTACCTTCCAACTTGAACCCAAGCAACTCCGGGTACCGCTCCAGCACTCGCGGCACGTCGCTGGGACGGATATCGAGGCCTTGCAGGTACTTGACGACGGGCATCAGGTCCACCACGACGCTGGAATGTAGTACTTGCGGGTAGCGACGGAGAAATGCAGCGAAGGTGGAGTTCCTGACGCCGAGGCTGCCGAGGTAGTCGAGGACGGGAATCATGTTCTTCTTGACGCTGCAGCCGAGAACGAGGGGATAGGCGTTGATGTCGGCGACGGTCAAGCCGAGCGAGTGGAGGAAGTCGACGCGCTCTCGCATGACGTCGACGGTGACGGGGAGCTCGAGGCCGTCGAGCTCGTCGGGTACGATGCCGAGGGAGCGGAGGAACTCGTACACGCGGGCGCGCGTCGCGTCGCGCTCGGCCTTCATCTGCTGCAGGCTCGGCCTAGCGTAGAGAGATGAAGAACGAGGCGAAGGAGAAGAGGAGGAGGGAGCGGGTTGGCGGCCGGCGCGTGACCGGGAGGGGGCGGAGTAAGAAGCAACGACGGCGGCTGCTCTTGGTGTGGTGGCGGCGGTGGTGAGAAGGTAAATGGAGAAGAGGGGATGGCGGCAGGAGACGGCGGGAGGGGGTTTGGGGACGGCCGGTAGGCATAGAAACTTCATCGGCGTTTGGCCTCTTATCATCGCTCGTCGGAAGGTGGGGAGAGAGAGAGAGAGAGAGGTTGCTTTCTCTCACCTGCTTCGCCTCTGATCTCGAGCCGAACGGCGAAGTGGTGCTTGAGCGCTTCACTGCCTCCCCCAAACGGACGGGACTCCGGATAGAGAGAGAGAGAAACTAAACAGAGTGACTGTGTATTGGAAAATAAATCAATTTATAAATAAAAGTCTTTATTGTTGTATGAAATAATAACAGGGGAAATTGTGAACAAAAATGTCTAAGAAATTTATGTTTTGTTGCAAATATGATCTAAATTTTAATTTTCTAGATTAAAAATAAATGATGTTATATCTAGTCCAAAAAAATCTGAACTTTCAATTTTTTTTCTCATATATAACTTCCAAATATATTTTATAATATTAAATTTGATCTGAAAAAATTATATTGATAACTTGATACCTATGTATAATAATGTGAACATAAAAAGGATAAATATGCAATTGCGTTTGCAATTTTTTATTTGAAAATAAATTATCACTAATTTCATTGTTTGTAAATTTTATGCCATTGATATGCATTTTACATTAGTGATTGAATAATTAATTCAATATGAATAATAGTTATTAATTACTCACGTACTGATACATAATTATATTTTTTTATTGTTTAGGTACAAACAATTTTGAATGTATAATATTATAATTCACTTATCTAATAAATTTATGATATTACATTTAGCATCTTTTGTGAGAACATATTACAAAGCTAAGTATGAGAAACAAATTGAACGTTAGTGTCTTTTCATACAATAAAAAAAATGCAGGTTATATTTAATGAAAATTTAAAAGTTGATGATTTTTATTTGACAAAGTAGAGTTTAGGTCATATTTGTAATAAAAATAAAAGTGTAGGTTTTTTGGTACAATTTTCCCAATAATAATATCATCCATCTTTCAATCATTCATGTACATTTTAATAAAAATATTGTTATTTTTATCTAACATTAGATATTTATTCGACGGATAAATATTTTTTTATCTAAAGCATTCAACTTTTTATAATTTCTTTTAATAAATACATGGGCTACAAATATTACATAATTTTTTATATTGCTACATTTTTTTTAGAAAAAAATAATAATTCATTAATAACATGCGTTTATACTACTCATTTTATGCAAGTATAAAAAAATATGATAGACAAGCACTACGCTAAAAAAAAATATTTTATATTTTAGATCCTACATTTTTAAAACACTCTTGTGAAAAGTAATTTTGATTTTTAACACTATGTTTAAGTTACCTAAGCAGACATTATTAATAATCAACCATACATGAAAACAAATATTGTTATAATTAAATTCATGATTTTGATCTTAAAGCTTACATATGAACAGGTTAAATTTTAGGTTATAAATATCATATTCTATTGGATCACTTGACATCAAAAACAGGGAAAGACATATTGGTGTACTAAAATATTTTTTAAAAAAATACAAACTTTTAATTAAGTCATTAAAACTTGAAAGAAATGATAGAGATAGAACAATTAATCATAAATAGAAGTAAATGCAATTTCGTTCAAGATAAAGAGGAGCATAAGAGGAAAACAAAAAAAAATGAAACATTTAATATAAAGGACAATGCACTTTAATATATCTATCTGTCTTATCCTCTTAACGAAAATGCAATTACATGCAAATTTAGAAATGACTACTAATCCTTCCATAGCACATAATTACTATTTCTCAGAAAAAGTTACTATTCTTGTCTAAGTAATAACAATGTATAAATCCATGTTTCTGCCACATGACAACAATTTTCTTTTATTTAACACTGCATCATATTATTTTTTTATGAACAGTTACCATGTGACTCCAAATTAATAATGTGTTGTTTCTTTTTTTATTACTTAGCTTAAATAAGTCAAACCCATTACTTAGTTATAAAAAATGTTCGTGTAATAAATAAAATTGAAAAGTTAAAGTAAAAACAATAAGTAGGGACCGTTGTTTTTTTTTTTATTTTGAATCTTATTTGACTAAAAAGACATTTTCTTTATCTTTATATATATATATATATATATATATATATAATTTAATGTAAGTGTTAAACACCTGTCAAATGATTTTACATATATTTTTCTTTATTTTTTTATATTTTCTTCATTGATAACAACAAAAAAATAATTTTATAACGTAAAAAATTATAGAAAATTATTATATATATTATGAAAAATAATAATGTGTATAAATTTGTATAATATAATTATTGTTGATGATTTAAATTATATTTTATTATCATCCTCTAAAGATGAGGAAAGATATAAAAAAATAAAGAAAAGCTTGAGTGCTTAATTAACATATACATTAAACATATATATATATAATTAATTAAAAGTGCTCTCACTTCTTTCATTTTAAATAAAAAAATTAAAATTATTAAATTAAATTATTTTAAGTTTTCTAACAGTTGTTAAGCAATATTATTCTTAAAATCATTATAACTCATCATCTGGATTATTAAAAGAACTGCTTTATGTGGTATTTTCGGTTTTTGACCTCCACTAAAAAAATCAATATGTTAATATTAAAAAATATTTTATTAAGAATGTTTATAAGTCTATATTTATTGTTAAATTTCGTATTATTTTTATTCTTACGGTTATCGTCCGTATCAATTATTTGTTAAATAACATAACGTAATGATGGTATTTTGATGACTAAAGACGGCCAGAAAGAGAGAGAGAGAGAGGAAAAAAAGGTAGGACAACGCGACCGGCCACTGTCGCCTACGTAAAAGGATCCGATCACTGGACTTGGCGGAGGAAAGTAGGCAAGAGAGAGGGAGAGAGAGAGAGAGACGATGTCGTTCTCCTTCTTCAAGCCATCGAAGCTGACTAAGTCCTCCTCATCGGCGTCGGCTTCGGTGGCTGCGGCGGCGGCGGCGTCGTCCCCTCCGGTGGAGCTCGTGAGGGCCGTCAAGGAAAGCCTCCTCGCCCTCGACACCAAGACCGCCGCCAAGGTACGCACCGTCCTCCATTTCGAATTCCTGTTGTTCTCGCGATCGCGAGAGTTCTCTGTCGCTTTCGGGACCGGCGATTCATCCAATTGGGTCCCGAAATCGGATCACATCTCCATGGTCATTTCGTGGAATAATTCGTCTGGGGCAAGAAATTTTTTATGCTCCTTGTTTGTTCAACTTCGTAGCACTTCTTGTTGGCGTACGGTATTCGCCATATCTAATTTACTTATGGGAATTTGGATTTTTTTTATTAGTTTGTAAAATCGGAAAGTAAGAATGCATAGAATTCATCTGTTATCATTCCAATTGCGTACTGAGCTGCGATTACTTGGAGCCAGCGTGTTTTTATTTAGGACGACATGACATAATATGATCAGAGTGACAGAGTAACTCATTGCCATTGAATTAACAGATGAGTTTTGCCATCTCAGGCCCTTGAAGACGTCGAGAAGAACATACTTTTAATGAAACATATGCTTTCCGGGGATGGAGATAGTGAACCGAATCAAGATCATGTGTCACAAGTGGCTCTGGAGATGTGCAAAGAGGACGTTCTGGCCCTTTTTGTCCATAATTTGCCTACATTAGGTTGGGAAGTAAGTCCAATTTTCTTTGGTTTTCCATTGAAAAGTTGCAAAGTGATAGGGTAATTTATGCTTTTTCAGAGGACCAACTTTTCCGTTTTTTTATTGTATCTCTTTAGTGGTGAATGAGAAGGTAATCTATGCTTTTGTAACCAGGCTAGAAAAGACTTGGTGAATAATTGGTGCATCTTGTTAAGGCAGAAGGTGGATTCTGTCTACTGTTGTGTGCAATATATGGAAAATAACTTGGAGCTTTTGGATTTTCTTGTTATTTGGTAAGCCTCCCCATCCTGATATTTCCCTGTTTCTACTAATGATCAAAATAAGTTGGATGGCAAAAAATTATGAGGCAACATAAGAAAAGGGAAAAAGAAGATGCTGGAAAAAATGGTTTCTATTTCCATGGATTATGAAATCAGTTGGAGTTAGCATAAAAGTGCAAAAATGATAGTTATTTTCTCAGGATCAAAATAAGTGAACCACTGCTAGTAGCCTACTGGATATCAGTTTGCACCAAAAAAATGGTGTTATGTAAAGGCTCAAATGTTTTTCGAGTGCCATTTATCATTTGACTTAGTTTTTTTAACTTTTTTCTTATTAATAAGCTGCAAAAGAATTGTAAATGTTAAAGAACAGCTATCAGGAGGTGGTGTGTGACGTACTGAAATGTTGTTTTATTTGCAAATGGCGAATTTTGGGGAATATTGTTTAGATATCAACTCTGGTTACGGTCAAGGTTTAAGCTTTTGTGGTGGACATCGTGTTGGAGTTTTGTCAAGGAAGGAAAGGACGAGTATGCCATTATGTTAGTATTCTATTTGTATCAAAGTGATGATGCTATTAAGATAGCATTCTAATTGTGTTAAAGTGTGAGTAAATGTACAGGTGTAGAGTAAATGTTAGTTAGGCTTGAATCCACTTAGGATCAATATGCTATTAGGCTATTAGCAAATATTCATTAATTTCTCTCAAAAAAACAAATATTCATTAATCAATTATGTTTTTCTAATACAACCAATAGAAGATATCTATTTTTACCAAATAGCAAGGAAACTTGAGTAAAAGTAAAACTAATTAAAAGAAATTTAATGTAACAAAAAATCCTAATGGGCTCATAGTTAAACTATAAGTCGAAGGTCCATAACATAAGACTGCATATTGGGGAAAAAAATCATAATTCTATTTTTTGTTCTACGTCAACAAATGACAAAAAAGTGGGTCACAGCCAAAAATTTATCAAGATAACATCTCTTCCCCTCAAGATTATGTTTACTTTTAGACAGCAAGATATCTCTTAATTTGCTGTTCCATTACGTGCTTAATAGCAGCAACTTTTGTGAGTGTGCATGTAATAAGATGGATCAGAATCTCCCTCCCCTTCTCAGACTTAGACATCTTTAGGATTCGTTGGCATATATATTAATATCATTTAACATAGACATTGGCATATGTTGATATGAAAATATCTCTTTCATCTACATCAATCTTCTAAAAATGTCTGTACCAATATATCAAAGTATTATTTTTAAATGATAACAACAACAACAACAACAAAGGCTTATCCCACTAGGTGGGGTCGGCTACATGGATCATACGACGCCATTCCGCTCTATTAGTAACCAAACCTTTCGGTATATTATTCACCAATAGATCTTGCTCTATTAGTTTAAAATGATAACTAAGTGATAAAAAATACAATTTAAAATTGTTAAGTGATAAAAAAATACAGGTTAAAATTGTCTGCTAAATCTATCTCTAATCCTATAAAAGTAGGTTCTAAAAATTTTTCATTTGTCCCTTGTGAGCTGAGCAAGTTAGATATTTTGTGCAGTATTGCTTCAAAAAATTAAAATTTGTCCAGTAGCTTGTTTATTTAAGCTTGATACACTAAGCATTTTCTGCTGAACAGTTATAACAATAAAGAAATTGCATTGAACTGTGGCATCATGTTGAGGGAATGCATCAAATATCCAACTCTTGCAAAGTAAGATATCTGGATACTTGCTTATTAGTCCAGCTCTTGTATATGCATGTTTGTTTGTTGTTTCATTGATATGAATATGCTACAAATCATCACTGCACAATGGGACTCATAAATGCCGAAAGGAATGAAATTCGAGCTTTAGCTTGTTTTCTATCTGAGAGAATGATGCATCTCATACATAAGCTATTTATTTTTGCACAACGTTATGCTGTCAGCCCAACCTGACAGTTTAGAGAAATAAAGGAACAGTCTGCTTCTTTGATTTTTAGCCCTTTGGCATTAAAACTATGTTGATCACCTGTGAAGTGTTCTGGACATTTGCTACTGTAAACCTAACCTATTAAACAACAACAACAACAACAAAGCCTTATCCCACTAGGTGGGGTCGGCTACATGGATCAAACAAAAGAGAACATGTATCTAATATACAACTAGTAACAGTAATTTTTGTGAGGGCTAGAACCTAGATGCATATATCAAACAAAAGAGAACATGTATCTAAGCTGGAGGATTCCAGACTGGCTTGTTATTACTATTTTGTAGATGATTTAGTGGTGTACTTAAATTGATTTTTCATTTACGATTTTGGACAATTTAGCTGATACATAATGATAATATGGCCATGCAAGACCTATATTGAGTTTACAACTATAGACTTGTCATTTGATCTTAGTTGGATAATAAGCACTGATTGAGGCAAAAAACCCGCTAAAATCTCTGGTTTTATTCAAAATGATACTGCCATCTGTTCAAGATCAGCATCAGTTTTACGTGTCACTATATTTTTTTTTTTTGAGGGGACGTGTGTCACTATATAATGATCAAGATATTTCAAAGAATTTGTAATGAATCATATATTTCCTATGGTCTCAAGTCAGGTAACTAATATGAATATATGAGAGAGGCTGAAACTTTGAAAAACAGTGGCAGGAGATAAAAGGAGGAATTTTAGTAGAGAAACTAGCGTAAGGATCTTAAACACTATATCTTTAATGAAATAGTCCTGGTGGAGAGGACTGAACTCCAAACAGGTTAACCCAAAACATAATTTGCTTTTTAAAAGTCAATGTTTCCAATAAAATAAACATAAGCTGAAATTAAGAAATGAATGTGGTCACCTGTTGGTGAAGTTCAGTTAAGAGTCCATGTCATATGATGCTTTTTGGCAAGCCTTGAGGGGATCAAGGTGGGAGGCCGACACATCTTGACCAGTTGCACCATTGGTTGTGCTGGCTTTTTTGGCTTCGGCACAATTAATTTGCTGTGGTTATAGGTGCTATTGTTGTGGGTATACCAAAGATTGTTACACCATGATCTTTCTTTAGTGAGACGGGAGACATAAATTCAGCACTTGCACGTTCATATTCAAAAAGTGTTTTAATGCAATGGGTATAAGTAAAAAACCAGGGATCCACAAAAGAACATCTGTCTTATATATGCTATCACTTAACCTTAGTAATCAGTTCCAGCTTTATGCCATCAAGTGCCATGAAAAGTACTTTCTAACTCCATGCTGAATTCTTAACGTGGCTTATGCTAAACCATGGATGCATGCTATCATAATTTTCTAAAAGTAGCTGAGACTACATCTGTTCAGGACCATTTAGGATTGAATTAGTCCTTCAGGAGATTGTATCAAGTAGATGTTTATGATCCCCAATCCCCATCCAAATTTATGTTTCTTGATAGTTGCACAATGAACTAAATGTTAGTTATTCCCTATTCTGGAGAGTTTCACATGAAATTCTTCAAGTGTTTTCTTAATCTGGAAAATAATTGGATAACCAAAGAATAGGGCATGATTTGTTGGGGGTTTAAGGAAGAACTTGATGGTCAATACAAACGGAATTAATGTGGACTGTTTTCAGCCTAGACATTTTCCAACTTTTGATTCTATAGATGTTGAAAAAGTTAAAAATCTCGAAAACCATTTTAAAAGAAAACTAGACAATCAGTCTTAAAAAAAATCTAGACAGCCTGTGCCTGCTAAGTTGCATAGTTTTCGCAGTTTATTGCCATAACAATTATCTTTTGATTTTAAATGCATTTTGATTTTGTAGTGATCTTTCAGATACATCTTAGAATCAAATAGCTTCGATTTGTTTTTCGAATACGTGGAACTGCCAAATTTCGACATTGCTTCCGATGCTCTTGCTACCTTCAAGGTTGGTTTCATCAGATCTTTGGTTAAATTTAGATTCAAAAATATTTTTCATGATTAATCTTGAAAATTCTGTCAGGATTTACTTACCAAACATGAAACTGAGGTGTCTCAGTTTTTGACTTCCCATTATGAGCAGGTTAGGACTAAAATTTCTTTTGGCTATCCAAGTTATTTATTATATAATTCATACATATGTTAATTGAACCTTGTTAGATCAAATGGATTGTCCCCAGGAAATTAGATGTTTGTAACATTCTTCATGTAATACATCTCATTCAACAATATTTTTCCAGTTCTTCAGTCGTTATGAAAAATTACTGAGATCTCCAAATTATGTGACAAGAAGGCAGTCTTTGAAGGTTAGGCCTTGTGATATGATTTTATTTTCTTTTGTTATAAGTTGTCTTTCAGATGAAGTTGTTACCCACTGTCAGTATTAATAGTTATTGTTTTAGATCCTTTCTGATTTCCTTTTGGAGCCTCAAAACTCACAAACTATGAAGCGGTACATTCTGGAAGTACAATATTTGAAGATTATGATGACATTATTGAAGGTATATCATCTTCTTCTCACTCTGTGAGCTTGGTTTTATTTGCATGGACTCCAAATCAAATGTACTAAACTCAAAGTTTCGAACATATGTTCATATTCCGTTTAGACATATTCCTGTGGTTTGCTCCTCTAATGCAAAGCATGAGCTTTTTTTGAGTGTTTGGGGGATGGCTATTTTTCCTTTCATGCGTCTTTCTCTGACCTTTACTTTTGCTGCTACTGGTGTTGCTGCTGTTAGCGATACTGAATTTTTAGTACTTGCCTTTGAGGCTTTTAATTTTCTTTCAGAAGAGATTACTTGCTTATGAACATTGCAGCGCCTTCTGTGTACTGTAACATTGGAAAAAAAACCACTGATTCTTATGTATGCGCACTGTTGTGGTTGGCTTTCATTACTTGTTATCCTATGTTGATTCAATTTATTCTTTTCTGATTTATTTATAATAAATTTTGATGAATGGTTCTTCAATAACATGATCATGATGGCTTGCTGTGATGATATTACTTTTATTCCTAGTGCCAATTCTATAAGACTAATGGGCCTATCGGTTGTCTTTGTCACATTGATGCAGGATTCAAGTAAAAATATACAAATTTCTGCTTTCCATATTTTTAAGGTAAGCCTGCTTCACTCTGTTTTGCATTACAACTGTTGAACATACAATTTTACACTGCAATTAACAATAAAATGATATCTTTATTGTGGTATTTCTTTTATTATATCACTGCTTGTCATATCTATATTGTTTTTATGTTAAATATAAAGAACAATTGCATTGATTGCTATGTGAATGCTGGCATCTTTAATGCTGAGAAATAATCAACACTATAACCTTATATTGTGAAATATATTTAGGATATCTAATATTTCTGCTAACCTACTCCATTTTTTAATGATGTCTGAAATTAGGTTTTTGTGGCTAATCCAAATAAACCACGTGAGGTTATTAAGGTGTTGGTAGAAAATCATGAAGAACTCTTGATGCTACTTCAAAAATTGCCTACAGGCAAAGGTATGGTTCTTTGCTTCTTAATCACCCTTTTTTGGTCAAGATATAGTCCAAACTGAGAAACTGTGTGATTGACCAGAATTTTTCTGATGGGCAGAAGGAAAAAGACCACTCAACATGATTTACAGTTTATTTATTTTCCTTTAAAAAACCATTTCATTTTTTTTCACAGAAAGACCTTTTAAATGTGTGTACTAAATACAATAGGATTGCTGGACAGGACTCGAATATGTAAGTCTACATACGAGGGGGATACCAAACTACTTGATCGAGATAAGTTTGAATGGTTGGGAGAAATAGAAAATCATATCAATCATAATAGCAATTTTTTATTGGAAATCACATTTACCTAAACTAATATTTCTATCACATGACCACTGGACATGCAGTAGCACATCAGATTGGTGCACTCCGGCGACATAAAGTACTCTAAACTGAAACTTCACGTGAATTGAAGTACAAACAATTTTGATACTCCTATATGCAGGTCAATCAATGTAGATATAGTTTTTTAATCGTAGGAATAGACACATTATTCATTTCTTTCCATACATCGAAACATGGCATTTTTCACCAGAATCTGCACAATAGCTTTGTAGGTAATTTCTGCCAAATTTTGGTTGACGAAAATCATTTCGAAATAAATGAAAATCCCTCCTTTTTTGTAATGTGTCGGTCCATCGAGTTATGATTACTGACACTGATATAATGGTTTTGTGCGTTAACGTGGATACTCGATCACAATCCTCTCCTTCCAAGACTTATGTAGTCACAAAGGTCATCATCTTCTTCTATATTTATGCCAAATTGTTACTCATGTCTCACAATCTTGTGTGATACTAATTAGTCTATTTCCAACAACCAAAAGGTTTTCCTTTACACTTCTTGTAAGCTTCTTCACAAAATTTCACGATCCTTGATTGATCTTCGATTTTTCAATCCTCTTATATCTTGATTAAGATTTCATTTTAACAACCTTCAATGTCTCTTGTAAAAAAAAACCACCTTGCATGTCACCATCTATACTTTGTCATTGTCCCAAATGAACAAAGTCCACAATCTTAACAATCATTTCCAATCCCAGAGCTCTGCCAAGACCTAATCTAAGTAAGCCAAGCTATGCATGTCACTATCTATTCAATGTCCCAATGCTCAAAGTCTGAATCTCAACATACTTTTCCAATCCCAGAGCTCTGCCATGATCTGATTTGGGTGTTGTCTAGTTATGCCTCATACTCATGCATATCTTGGTGTCTGTCAGGCTCATTGCAGTTACCAGCAACTCTTGAATGCTTGTTTTTCCATCTGTGTGGGTTTGCCATTGATCTTCTTCATTCTGATTTTTCAATTATTTGCAAGCATATTCCACCAACATGTTAAGAAAACTTTCCATCCTGACAGTCGGTGTGCTTGGTTAAGGCAATACCCAATCAATGGTCAATCGATCTTTGGGAGGTGACCTTATATTCAGTCAAGTTTGATACTGACTAATATTTAAGAAATTGAATGCGTGCCAAAAAGAGAACCATGTAAAAGATCTCACTCGCCCCTTGATCAAAATTATTTGGCCTGTTTTAACCCAAGATCAATTATTTGGCGTGCTCGCTTGTAAAACAACTCGAACCAGCTAGAAGAAATACTTTCTTCTTTACTTATTCTATCATAAAACATTATTCTGTTGTCCTTATATTTTATTTCAAAATATTGACGGTTTGATATTTTGGCATATGGCAAGATTGGAAGAGCCAAGTAAATTTCCATGTTATATAAATGATTGTGATAATTAACTTTCGCACACAGTCTTTTCTATTTCTCTCAGTGGCTGACTGTAGCATTTGTCTTTCTTGTCATAGGCGAAGATGAACAATTCGAGGAGGAAAAAGAAATAATAATCAATGAAATACAAAGACTGTCGCATTTATCAAGAGCTTGAAGCTAAATCTCCCTGGCTGTGCATAAGATTCACTTATTAGAAATAACGTTTTATAGCTTTATTCGTGAGAACATTTATCATCATATCTAGTTGTGTCCTGTGCAATTTTATTCTTGTAACGGTTTTTGAAGCCATTTTCTCCTCTCTTTTTTCCCTGGAAAGGCGCAAACAAATGTTTGTTTCCATTTGTGAGTCATGTGTGGCATCATATATTTGAAGGTGTCCCGAAGGGAAAATGTATAGTGTACGTGTGTGGATGTACCTGATGAGACAAATATAATGTTCTTCAGAAATTTCGATTCTGCATGCATGGAAGATATGTTTTTTTACAATGTCGCTTGCAAGTCAAAGTGCTCGAGTCACAGGTAGCAGTAATACAAATATATTTTAAGCACCAAAACAATCATCCATAAATAGTATCTGCCTTCTATTAAGATGCAACAATGTGCACCAGTCAGCGAGATGAAAAACTCGTGGGCTCCCAAAGATTAACAACTAGTTTTATGTTTATGTAATAGAACTCGCATCGATCAATAACAAATTCTGCATTGCTGGCTGGTTTAACAGCTAAATATGCGCATAATAGAACTTAAGATCAGTAAAAGACTTGGGACGTCGATCACACTCTGATTTCTGTTGCACAATATTCACCTATCAAAAAAAAAAGAGAGAAAAAGCTGGTCATTCCAGATTAGTATACGTTTTTTTTTACGAAATAAGTAAATTAAATTTCGCACAGATTTTTACGGGCCAATAAAACTGAAACGGCCCACGGGGTGACCACCACTCGGCTTAAAAAGGCTGGAAAACTGAAACAGGGACTATTATGAAGTGAGGGTCCGGTCACCGGATGAGCTTACCAACCGCTTCGATTCTCCATCTTACGTTCGAATTTTTATTTTTTGACGTCTTTGAGGCCGAATGAGGGAGCAGGTAACTACACCAAAGGGTGACTGCAACAGGTGCGATTCCCCCTTGAAATTAAAGTGGGCCGGCCCACCAAAGAATTATATTGCTAATCCCGTCCATGTGCTAATATCTGGTCGCGTCACCGTTCCGTGAGGGTACCGACAGCTTCGTTTCTTGAATTCCCAGTCGATTTTTTTTTTTGTGCGCTTCCGTGGTTCGGAAGCTGAAGGCATGGAAAAAGGAACTACCGAGATGTTTTACGATTAACTAAAAATCGATCATTTACTTTTCACATTTTCTGTTAAAAAGAATGTCAATTCATCCGGCCATTTACTTCAGTTAACTCTTAAATTAAAAGACTCATGGAATAATTGAAAATTTTATCCTTTAAAGTTTTCGTTTAATGCCTCGAAATAAATATATATATGCTTTCACATCTCCTTTCTTTCACTACTTCAACATTAAAATAGGTGAACACAAAATATTGACAGTGAAGTAAAAAAAAAACATTAAAAAAGGCCAAGGATACCGATGTATTTCATAAGACATTCAACAAACGAGAGCAACAGCAAAGAAAACAAACTCAGATTCCACTGCTCGAAACAGGAATCTCATTAACTATACATAAGATATCTTGTACATAGAAGCGCAGGTGTTTTCTCCACCTAATCATCTTATTTCCTCTACTTAGAAAAAGAAAATTGAAGTGCCCCTGAACATCGGCAAACCAACGATACTTGAAATACACCAGTTTAATAGGATCAATTCACTTTCTTGGCTTCCCTTTTTTCCGGAAATCCTGAGCAGCCAAGAACTTTTCTTTGAAAAAGAAAAGGATAAGTTGAATTCTAACTTCATTGTATCACCAAAAGCCAACAATGTCTCTAATTTCAACTTGGCCATTGTATCATTTTGGTAGTCAAATATGGATACGGAGAAATCTAAACTGATATCCGTCCACAAAGGCGCCAGTCTGCTCCAGCGTGAAACAAGGATTTTTCAAGCACCCAGATATCTCGTACAAGTACCTGAATCAGCAAATCATGATCTGTCAATAAAGCATTCATTTCTGCCACAATAGTCCATCATTCAATGATATCACTCTTCTTCACACATTCCATGGATTTGACTGACGTAAGTTGCACGTATAGTCTTATACATTCCATCAAATTTCCAAAGAAAGGCTATGGAAAAAGAAAGTTCATCAAATTCTGTTTCACTTCTGAAAGATATTTTTTTTATATTTGTATATATATGAGGGAGAAGATGAACTGGTGCAATTATCTGGAGAGTGTGAGGACGCAGGACATGAGGTGCCAGACTGATTTTCTATATATATATATAGGGTTTAATGTTTGTGCTACCTCTTTCATGAAGTAGTACCATCATATCACTATTAATCACCATTCAATTCATAATGAATGGTGACTTGATTAATTGAACAATTTTTTTATCCGCCATTCATCATAAAACGGACGGTGATTAATAGGATTATGATGATACTACCCTTTAAAAGGGGTAGCACAATCATTTTTTCCATATATAATATATATATATATATATATATATATATATATATATAGAGAGAGAGAGAGAGAGAGTAGACTGGTCATATTTGAATAACTATGTAGCATAATCTAGGAAATTCTACATATACAGGGAAGCCAAAAGTTGAAAAGATGAGGTAAAAAAAATTGTGGATGGCACCAACAATGAGGTAGCCATCCTTCTTTTTCTCAAAAAAAGGAAAAAATTGAAACAATCTTACGATAGATACAAGAACAAGAAATGCCGCTCATGGTACGCAATTTTCTGTTTCAGGAAGGTACGCCTTTGGTACTGAGTGTATATTTTTTTGTTGGAAAGGGTTCCTTTTTTAAGAGTGGTCTTTTGTTGGAAAGAGTTGAGAATAGTACAGAGATGACAATATGCACTCTGAGACATCTTATATGAAATGTTTTCAATGTCTACATGACGACTCATGTGCTACACGTATTCTGCCCATAAATTTATACCACAGGACAAATAAAGAAATATTAGGTTAAGATCAAGGACGAGTCACACTTCTCCAGAATATTCTGTTATTAGCCGGCCATTGAAACATATATCATGTCCTAGGACGGTCTAGAAGTTGGCCTAATGCATATAAGTGGGATAACATACGTGCCCAGAGATTGGAATCACAAGAGTTTCAGACTTCAAACAATTGAGTTGAGACAATCTCCCAGTGAATGAAATCAGTCTTCTTATGGTTATTATACACGTTAAGTGACAAAAGTAGTCTTATTAACTACTTCAAGATCTAGGCAATAACATCTAGAATAAGGTACATGATTTTTAGGCATTTTGAAGGGTAAGAGAGTGGCTGGATGGAACTTTTAAGTTTATTGTCTATTTGGTTTCCCTAGTTGGGATGGTAGAGTAATCCGCAAGTCATAGGCAGAATACTGCCTATTAAGCCTTGCCACAGATTAGGCACTGAAGATAACTGATCACAGAACCTTGAGGCAGTCTTGAAAGCAGAGTTGACGCATTTGCTACATTGAAAGAGCGTAATTTGAAAAAAAAAATAAAACTAAACAAGTTTTGTATCAATATACGTTGACATCATTATCAGAAGCTTTGATAACTAAACATTTAACATCAAACAAGATAAGATTGTTGCACCTCTTTTAGTTTGTCCCCCGCCACAACAGCGCCTTTTGCATCATAAGCTTCAAATTTCTAGAATATAAAAGAAGAAATGTCAAAAATATGGAGTAGAGAAGAAAATAACAAATAATGTAGGACCTTTACCAACTATAGAGGACCCAAAACTAACGAAACCTTGACCAAATTTGATACACATTCCTCTCAGAAAAGAAATAATGATACACATTGAAGAAACAGAAAATGCCAAAACTTAAAGTCCATGAATATTTCATGCATTCAAACGCCAATATTCGAAGAGGATAACACAAACAGACAATATAAATTAAAATGGAACTGGAAACCCAATGGCAGTAAACTTACAAACACAACAGTACAACACACTGGAACATTTTGGGATATACAATCTCTTTGAAATGAGGTTTCAAGAAACTCACATTCATTATCGGATATGTTTATAGATGCCAGATCACCAATTCAAGAAGCAATGCAATTCGTTCCTTACATCCTTTTATTTGCAAATGATTTGTGACTTGAGGACACAGACGGAAACCATATTCAGTGAGAAAACAAAGGCACTTTGCAAGTTTAAAATGAATTAATTTCATCTTTTAGCCTCAACGGAACTAGGCAACTAAAAGACTCTGTTTTTTTCGGAAGATTTATCTTCCCCGGTAGGAAAGGTTCCCATGCTATTACCCACCATCATCACAGCTTTCTGTATGAGATCAATAATAAATGACCATAAACTAGCTTTTACACTTCCCCCAAAACAAATATTGTCCTAAGTCTTCACCTAAATTAAGGAGACGAGCAACATAAATCAACTTCCATTCCAATATCATGACAAAATATGAAGAGCACAAAAGCTAGCATTAGCACAGTATATTAAAGTTTCAAGCATACCACCTGCTTTGAGATGATTTCAAGTGTGAGTTGTATGAAAGCCTTATCAAGATCATTTTTATCTAATGCAATCTGCAAGGAAAATACAAGTAAATAATAGTGCCAAATTACTTCATGCATGCGAGCAGAGAAAAGTCAGCTTTGTACATTTTGCTACTGCATAAAATAAAATGTTTATAAGACACCTTCTCTGGGTCCTGTGTAAAGGTAACATCCACCTATAGCTCAATGCACAAAAGAATCTCATTAAATTGTTGAAGGACAGAGGCAAGAAGAAAATCAATCATACCATTCGAGCTCGTAAAGTTCGTATGCTAACAACAGGCTCAACCAATTCCCAATAGACAGAACCCCACATAGACTCCCTTTTCTTGAGCTCATTCTTCAGAGTCTTTAAGAGAGAAAACAGATTAAGAAAATAAAACAAACAACCTACAGACAAAATGATATGTGAATCATATGATTCTAGAAGTTGGTGTTGCCAAATAAACTTACAGAATACATCTTCTCTGTAGCAACTTTCCGCAAAGATGACGTATCTCCATTTGCCATTAGGATGTTAATCTGAAACGAGGTTGAAAAAATGAATAACCTTTTGAACAAAGTCAAAGAAAGCATTGAAATGTCATATCTTATTAAGCAAACAATTTTTTTCTTTTTGATAAGTGGAAGGATGACAACCAAATTTAGGTCGCAATTCACTTTGTATTAAGGTCTAAAGAAACAGATAATTTACAACTATGCATAGAAAGTCCAAGCAAACTAGAAAAAAGGAATAAGAGCTGATGGTTAGTGGATACCCTGCGAAAAGAAACTGCCCATCACCCTGTTCTCTCCTAAAAAGGGATATGTTACCTACAATGTTATCCATTTCAAAAAAACGGATAAACATGAAGAATGATGTAAACTCATTTTTTTAGACTAACAACCAAGATATTTCCACTTGCTTGTCTTTTGTCATCCATTTGGCCTCGAAATTATCAGCATGGACTATGGATCAACGGCATCATGAAGGCAAATGTTGTATCTATGGGACAAATCACAATACAAATTGACAAAAACTAAAATTATTGTAAAGTCCAAAAGTACTACATAAAGACATAATAACCTATTTTTTAAGGTCACTTTGTTTTTAGTAGGATTATATTGAAGGATTTTTTTAAGGTTACTTAATAAGCTTGACTATACCTTACAGTATAATTAATAAATTTGACTATGTTATTGATGTAGAACAAAAATAAGATTATAAGTCCTTCCCTCCTAATAAATAATCTTCACTTGTGGGCCTTCAATATAATCCAATAATTTAGTTTTTTCTTGTATCAGATTTCTTTCATTCGATTTGCCTTCTATTAGGTTACCTGGTATTTTGTAGAAAGATGTATAGAACCCTATAAGTACTCTCGTATGGTTCCTTTGGAACATATCTTCGATTAAAGAATATTGGTTTTAGTGCATTTCTCATAACTGGATAACTAATTAGTGTTTTAGAGTAATCTAACTTAGATTGCCATCACTATCCCATGATCCTTGTAAATTTGAATCATCCATTGTTAAGTTTCTATTTGACAAAGGCAATACCAGAAATTCTTTTTTGAAAGGAAAATTAGAAATAATGGATACCATTTTGGAACCATCAATGCCTACCTCCCACTTATGTATGAAACATCTTGATTCGCCAAAATCTAGGCTTCTTTACATGGTGTTTGGTTTGTAAATAGTTTTTTTAAGAGAGAGTTTGTAGATAATTATTGATGGTTGAGTATTTATTCTGGTAGAATGTTTTTTTTTGAAGTTTGAATGAAGAATAAACAATTCGACCAGAACTTTCTCTTAACGCTGTTCGTGAGTATACCTTTTTTTAAATGCCCCTCATCATTACTACAGAATAATCACCTGCTTGGTAGAATAAGATAGAATAAAACTCTATATGCCTCCTGATTCTCCAACCAAACAAGGTCTTAAGATCTCATTACGCAATTATACTATTTGAGTTTTTGAAAACAATAATTCTAATAGTTAGAAATTCATCGCATGGTCTCTTCTTTATCAACTCAAAATGCAAGACATCTTTGGGATTAAGAACATGGCAGAAAGATGGAAAGCAAATGACAAGATTATATACCTCCTTGTACAACTGTAAAGCACGCTGGTAGAAAAGTTTTTTTGAATACCCAGCCACCTTCCGCAACCTGCTGATTGCATAAGCACTCTTCATCTACAACACAAAGACAAACGGATACTATCTTTCTCAGATGTAAAATATGACGATATGCTAGTGATTTTGAATGTTTCTTTTATACCACTTGTTCATGGATCTAATTTCTAGAACAACCGATCCCAAGTCCGGATAAAGGAGGAGGGTTGTGTTAGACCCCGACAGTCAGTGTAAAACTCTGTCGAATCGCAAGAACATGGATCAACGAGCAGAATGACGTCGTATGATCCATGTAGCCGACCCCACCTAGTGGGATAAGGTTTTGTTGTTGTTGTTTGTTCATGGATCTAATTTATGTTAAAACATGGATCCTAAACACTTTTCCAAGGTTGAAACTTTTTGTTTTTTCATGAAAGTTGAAAACATTTACAGTCCACAGGATTTAATATAGATTGAGCCATGATTATTTCAGCAGCTTAACACCAAAGAAAATGTCAACTGCCATATTAAACTGAAATAGTCCAAATGGTGTGAAGGCTAGCATAATGTATATACCCAAAACATGACCTATAAGGAACCGACAATGATGATATTGCCTTTTCAGTGCATTTTTCTGTTAGTCGAAAACACTTTCAACCCAACTTAAAATTCATAATATTTCCCTCTAAAAAATCATTTTTCGGAAGAAAAAGATGGCCACTAGAGATTAATAATCATCCAGTTTTTCTTTTTCTTTTTGAAGGAAAAAGTCATCCAGTCCATTAACTCTCAAAAGAAATTCTCAAAAAAGTACTACATATTAGACTAATGCCACATGCCATGTTCTATCATCTCAAAGTCAATGCAAACTCACATTTAAACATGGCCCCTCATGTAGCTATTTAACTTTCTATACACAACTATTCTCATCTTACATCCCACAAGTTGTGGCCAATCCGATAACAGTTAAAAGAAGTATTAATGCATATTGAGAAGAAAAATGGTACATCAACTTAGTTAAAAGAAAGAAAAAACTTCATTAAAAAGAACTTGAAATAAGTGAAAGCAGTATTGAATTGCATGCAAATATAAATTACCTCCAAAAGTAAATCTTCTTTTGTCCTTCTCCAACCACTAGGTGTAAACCATCTATGTTAGCATGGAAACATATGTAAGTGCATAGCCAGAGAGATTTCTTTAGAGGGAAAGAAAGAAACAACTATTGGAGTTATACATCTCATAAGGTCTTTTTGGGTTCTTTCTTTTGTCATCTCATATCAGACAACCCACAAAGTCCTCCTAAGGCCTTAAAGGCATCTAACCATCTCAGTATATCTGAGTTTCATGAATATAGGAGAGAATGTATGCAGGCTTGAGTTTCTTCCACAAGCTGTACTTTTTTATGTCGATATAAACAATTAAACATTATTGTGGCATAATCACATATAATATGTTTCCTGTGAGATTGATTCCAAGATATTGCAAATAGAGGAGTAACAAATGGACAAAGGAGTTAAAAAGGTGAAAAAAGCTTCATAGGCAATATGGATATTGTATGTAGGTAAAAAATAATAAGAAAGATGAATTGGGAATGTGCGGATATAAATAAATAAAACATTCCCTTTCAAAAAATGATATAAAGAAAGCATGGGTTATTGGACCTTGCTAAAGGCATAGACAGATCTGGGGTAAATATGTTAGTTGATGATTTGCACCGAAGGAAATTGGTGCCCTAGGTTTCAGTCTTTTTGAGCATTTACCTTAGCTACAGTAAAAAACTGGTTCATCTAGAGAAATCGGATACCTTTCCTTTGGGGAATATATAACATACTTCGAGTTCGCTCTTGTAATATTTCTATAAAAATGTATTCTCCACGAATTTCAATGTATTTTTTTTGCGATCAAATTTCAATGTATATATGCATATTTCTCAAGGGAAACCTTCAACACTTACTTTATCGATATTTCTTATTGATTATGAAATAAACTATTTTCATCTATCAAGCTTCTATTATGTTTTGTAGTTTGCACAATTAAATTAGGAAGCCAAAGTGGTTACATTGAAGGAAGATAAAAAAAATATATTGGTCACTTACCTTTTCCAAAATGGAATAGGCTCACGTGGCGCATATGGATCATAAACAAATCCTGGACTCAGCATTGTTACCTTCAACCCAACCTATACATTGCAATTTGTACAATGGGAAATTTCATCTTAGCATTCAACCTCATAAGAGAAGAAACTTCTGCACTTCTAAGGCTCCAGTTTAAAACCATAACTATCTTTCCAAGAAACCTACAAAATAATGTTGATATTTCTGAAAAAAACAATCAAGTGCCAATAAGATAGAGAAGCTAGTGGGAATCTAAAACTATCTCACCTCCCTGAACTGGAAACACCAAAACAAACAAAATGTTCTTTCAGGCTCTCCCACAATGGTTGTATGTTTATCTCATATGCTGGTTGTTTCTTTGTAAATGTATTTACCAAACAGCAAAACTAGTGTTTCAAAAAAATCAAAACACTAAACACTTAAAACACTATTATTTGGAAGTACCAAACACATCCTAGCAGAAGCATAACTAGGAGGTATTGTAAACAATTGCATTTCAAAGATACAACACGTCTTACAACATAAACTTAAGACTAGATGGTCGGAGCCCATATGCATGGCATTGTCCTTTTCTCCATCTCATTTGTAGTATTATCAGTTTGGATTCTTCATAGATTTCAAGAAGTACAGAATTCTGGATGTCTAATCTCGCTGAAATTTCCAAAAAGGGGCCTTGGGGGGCGGGGGGACTTAATTCTTGGATGTCAATACTAGCAACATTGTCATCTCCCTTTTGATCGTCATTCTGCCATGCTCTAAAGGTTTCAAACGAATGTCTAGTCCCATTACTGTATAGACAATGTGTTCCCAGGTCAAAATTTTTGTTATGGAGAGGTATAGTTCTATCACCACAAAAAGTAAAGGGTAAACTTTAGGTTGAAATCGCTGTCTAACATCTTTACCAAGTACATATTTCGTTCAAACACACTTTAACTGAGAAAGAAATATCCAAAGCAGAAAGGTCCAGTAAGAAACAGGAAGCACTATCTTTACAACTTAACCTGCCGCGCACCGGCCGGAACTTTCATGCTGGACATCGACCTTGAACCATCTACATGGATCATCAACTCCGCCACCTGCAAAAGGTAACAAAAGACTTTCGCAGAGAGAGACTTAAAACGCAATGATGCGTTAAAATTATCCACACACACCATAACCGATCTCCGCGATGCCATGTAATCCGCTTCTTTACCAAGAATACTACTAATCGTCCAAGAAGAACTCATGATGCTTCTCCGCCCGAATCCTGATCGATACAACGAATAGAGAACAAGGAAACGTTAATTCATCACCGGGAGCATTCTCAATATGCCAGGATGGATTGAAGAGGAAACTTTCCCTGGGTTTCAACGTCGCTGATGTAATTTGGAAGGCATGAAGTTCTGAAGAAATGGGAAACCCAGGAAACATGCGTCACGTTAGATATATTTACCCAGAGAATAACAAAAAAAAGCAGTAGAGAAGAGCTGCTCACGAGAACGGAGAGAAGCGAAGGGACTGAAACGAGAGGGATAGGCGTCGTAGCGTGTGCAGTCGAGATAACGCCATTACTGTTCCCCCTGCTATCGGTGTCGCTTGTAGTTTGTTGCCTGCGGCGGCGGCGGCGGCCGCAGTAAGGAAGACGAGAGAAATGAAGCAAAAGTCCGCCCTTTAGGCGTCTTGTTGGGTCCAGATCGCGAATCAGCTCACATATATTTAAAAAATAAAATATAAATATTGGCACTCCTTATTTTAACCATTTTGTCCTTTTTCTCGACTCAATTCATAAAACAGGTGATATCAGTGCATGTAATTATTATTGCGTAAAAATTAGATTAGATGAGAAGCTAAAAATTAGCATTTCAATTGTTAATTAGGGATTGATGGAAGGTTAAATTAACATGAGTTTAACCTTCGAAGGTGGATGTTTAAAAGTTTATTCAAAATTTACTATTTCTTTATTTTTCTATAGAACTACAATATGTTCTGTTTTTTACTTCCTATTTACGTGAATATAAAAAAATAAAATTATGTTTGTTTTTAATGGACGTTCAACAAAAACGTAATTTCAAATTAGTTAATTTAATTTTTATTCAGTAAGTTTTTTTTTCGTCATCACATTTTATTGATTAGACTATATCCACTTGCCAAACATATAGTCTGCATTGCCATTCAATGTTATTTAGAAATGTAAATTGAATCTCAGAAAGATGGTCACTTATTAAATTTTTAGTAATGTATATTATTTTATTTAGTATGTATAAGTAATCTATCTGACAATTAATATTAATTATTTATAAGAAAATAAAAATTTATGAGTTAATACTCAATTTTTACCAATATACCCTTAATCAAAAGAATTATGTTTAACTTCATAAACTTAAATCACAAATATATATTCTCACTCATAAAATTAAATTTATAAAATAATTAATATTTTTTTAATATGATAATAATATATTCATAATAATTAACTAATAATTATTTGATTAATTTTATAATTTATTTAATTATTATAATTTATTCAATGTGTTTTATAATTTATTGAAATAAAATTATAAAGGACAAACGTGAAAAGTAAAATTAAAAAGATTACAACTTAAACGCTAATATGAATTGTTTCTTCTCTCGTAAGCAATTTGCATTATTATTTCATAAATAATGTAAATTACTTGGACAATGCAGATTATTATCCATGACAAGCACTTTGTAGGGCCAAATAAAAGAAACGCCCTGGTAAAAATTCTAAATGGGACTTCTCCATTATTATCTATTTTGTTTACCTCTTTTGTTTGTAAAAAAAAACATTCCTTTTGGAAAATGACCTTTCTCATTTTTATTTGGTATTCAAACCTCAGAGGTACTTCAGTGAGAAATATTCGAAATTTGGAATATATATATATCCTTTCGTCTCCTTTTTCTTCTGCCACACATGCATGTAATTAACTCCAATATCATGAACGTGATTGCAAAAAGTTTACTTAGGGTGCAAACTAACAATAAGCTCGAAGAAAACAAGAAGCCCAGTAGACTAGGAAACTTTTAGAACTTTTTTCATATTACAACGTCCTAAAATAGATGAAACGAAACACAATCCAGTTCTCGAGCGAAGCTCGCTTGACACATTCACAACTTCTAAATTGTCAGAAAAAAAAAAAGCACAAAAGAGGAGGAAATAGCATCATCTGTCTGCAATCTAATAACCGAAAAGAAGGTAGAAAATAAGTAGAGAATAGTGATGACAGATATCGATAGAAAAGTATGACTATGGGATTTAGCTGTCCAACAAGAATGCGAATCATGTAGTTCTGAGTTTCTTTCTTCTAGATCGTTATTTTTTATTTATGAAGCATTTCTCAACTTGCCCCTTCAACATGCACGAGGATATTCAGCTCTATGAAACATCAAACTGCAGTGACAGAAGGACGACTGAAATACAGCATCCGGCATCTTGACAGGTGAGCCAGCAACATGTAAACCATTTCCTTACATGGGAACGCCTTCGTCTGACATACGCACAAAGTATGGCTATAGTTCCTTCCTACGGTTAATTAATATCTGATGACTGCCTATGTGCCTCACAAAATTTTCAGCATGAGTTTCGAAAGGAGAAAAAAAACAGGTTGAGTCAGTTCACCGCATTTCTGGATCAGACTGAATATATGCTGCATCAGACACAAATGGGACATCAGCATACTTGCCCATGAGAGCACACCGCATGCATTCAACAACTGTATACAACTGAGCCAATGCGATGGCGATCCAAAAGTGCATTCCAAATCTTCCGCGGTACACTGTTTTAGGCCACCACCTACATGTAATTGCCATGATCTCCATGGCATTGTCGAGAAGCATAGCCATAATAACATGAAAACGCAAGAAGTGCGGCCATTCCTTCCTTCTCACCACAAAAAAGTAGACAGCACTGTAGAGGAACATCAAGGACCAGCCAGATGATAGCATCATAGTATCAATGAAGGGATTAACCAAGAATTCCCAGTCCTCCAAGAGAAAATGAAGGCGGTAGGATGCATCCGCATACAGCCATAGCTTGTGGAGAGCCATGAGATAGGGGAAACAGGCCAAAGCCCTCCATAACCATTTTGGCTTAGTGGTCATCTTAGGGTAGTTTGAGAGGGGCTTCAATGCTGCAGAAACAATAAACTTTCTAGGTTGCACCTTTGCATCCAATGCCAGATTGTCATACCTAAGATTGCCATATTTTTCACTCAAGGAAAACGCAGGAACCACCAAGGGTTGCAGAGAGGTACCTCCTACAGAAGACATAGTACCCCAGTACATTTAATTAACATGATGACTACAGCTTGCAATTCTAGCAGCCTATAACAAAAGATCATTCCATTTTCTCATCCATTGATAACAAAATTTCAGGAAACACACAAGCAAGTTGTTCTCTCCAGAAAAAGGTAACACCAGAGCAATCTTAATAATAATTAGGAGTGATTTAGTCCAGCTAAATTCATTTCTTTCTACTACTTTGTTTTCTTTATTTTTCAATGCAATGCATTCAGATTAGTCCATTTTGCCAAACCAGCCTAGTGATAAAGAAAATTCAAGCTCCATAGAAAACATGCAAATTGGAAAATTAGGTGTATACATAATAAACTCCCACTACAAAATTCTTTATATTGATGCAAAAATTCTTGGATAAGCTTCAGATTGTTTCTTTAAAAGTTATTTGTTCAATGAAATATCAGAATAATTGAGAACTTTGGTTCAATCCAGTGCTAGAACAAAATGCATAAGCTTATTTATTAAAAGATATATGAGCGTACCTTTTAATGGAAAATTCCCTTTTCTTTGACATGACAGACCTCTAAAATTCAAAGATGATCCACAGGGATGAAGAGTGATATGGTTGGATGTCTTCTTATGCACATGCGCATTAAAACATTGACTACCTGAAACCGCATGCGCTTTAAGAACCATGTTTTTCAATCACACCTGTCAAAATGAAAATAGATTAAAGGCAACTCTGAAGAAAGGATGCATTAACTTTAATTTTTCTATGGCTACTTGTACATGATAACTATTTAAACTTTTAAAGTGTTAATAAAGTGGATGGCCAACACATTGTCAACCATTATTTTTTGTCCTAAAAAATGTAAGAGGACAAAACATAACCACCAGTTTATAAACTAGTATTTGGAATATGCTTGAATCCATCATAAGGTCCTCTATGAATCCCAAATGATTATGGTATACAAGTGCGAGTAGAACATAAGCTTGTAAAAGTATCATCCGGACAGAGGGTACTATACTTTTTTTGGGCAATGAAGGGGCACTACAATATAAACCAAGGAAAACCAGATTTGTTTAAATTCACAATTCTCTCTAGCATTGGAAATAAGAACTATTTGGCCTTTGTTAATATTTTTGTGTATTTGTTTATACATTTGTTGTTTACTTTGAAGTAATGTTTTCTTGTACTTATTTGATAACAAGTAGCATGAACTTAACTATTTCTTCGTTTTAAGAACTTAACTATTTCTATCATGTAAATTATGCAAAAGAATAGCCAAGGGCAAAGTTAGGACTCCATTTCATGAAAGAAAAAAAAAAAGATACTATAAAGCACAGAAAATCACAATCAAGGGCTGAACAAACAATGTTACACTGCAACCTCTCGAAAGTTATACATTGGTACATTAGCAGCAGAGGAATTGAAAATATGCAACACGATGTTTTTTTTTTTTTTTTGAGAGGGAAAAGGATGGCTACCAATTAGGTTGCCATCCACAATGGATGTTAAGATATGTAATACAGAAAGTGCAAAATGAATCATCTTGCAGACTGTTACATCATAATACACCATCCCCTCTATGATTGACGACAGACTTAGATTGTTATCAATCGCTGACTTGGTCAATTGCCAACACTAGTTGAAAAAAAAAATCAATATCATTGAATAATAGATCATTCAAATAATAAACAGGAAAAAAAATACCTAGATCGAGGACGATGCAAGTTGGGCCGACGACCAGCGACTAGCGCGGAGGTCACGTCAGTGACGTCACGTCTTCAAGGAGCGGCTAGGCGTCGTCACCGCGGCGGCGGTGGAAGGCGAATTCGCAACGGTTAGGGCAAAAAAGGGTTGATGAGGAATTAAACAAAATAACAGGAAAGGGGAAGGTATAAGGTATTGCTTGAAGAACAAGCAAAGATTAAGAATTATCGGAGTTATTTTTTAACATGCAAAAGTACTAATGGAGTCACTACTTTGCCAAAAAATATTGACATAATATGAAAATAAATTTAAAGTAAATTTTAAAATATGATTGTGTAATTATATTATGGATTTAATGGGGTTCGGATCACCTGTCCTGCTCCCATCTTTTAATCCATTGAATCTATTATCAAAAGCTTCGCAGCCATCCGATTTGTACGCGATAGCTGCGGATAAGTTTTTTTCCCCTGCGATTTCTTTTTACCTCACGATCAGCCTTCTTCTGCCCTAATCCCTCTCTGTGCCGATCTCGATCTCTCGTCATCGCCTCTCGTCATCACCGTCGCCTCTCACCGTCGCGAACAAATCGGACAGCTACTAAATGAGCCTTTGATAATAGTAGTATAAACTCTTATATTATTCCTTTTGTACTTATATAGGTAAATAGTAGTATATCATTATATTTAGGATGTTCATCGGGTTGGAGACGGTGAATTCAATGATCTACTTTCAATTCAATCGAATCAATGGATTCATGTTAGGTATGGGTTAAGATTTTTCAATTCGAGTCTATCGGTCCCTGACACAATGATATAATATTTTTTTATCTTTTTATTTTTTAATACTACGTTTATTTAAAATTTTAAAATGTGAAAATCAATAATATTTAAGTATGGAAATAAGATTCCAACTTTTATAAAGCTTATTTTATGTTTTAAAATAAGTATTAAACAATATTTTTTATTAAATAATATACTAAAATAAAATATTTTCAAAAAAAGAAAAAAAAAGGTGGTCAGGGACTCCACCACCCGACCCAACCGATTGAAATTGGGTCGAATTTGCTGCGCTTATAAGAACTTTTGGAAAATAACATATTTTGTCATTTAATTAAATAAATCTTACTTTTAATCAAAGTAGAAATTTGTTTTTAGTCTTATAAATATTTTAATCAAACAGAACATCATACCTCTAATCAAATTAGTCATAACTTTTATATTTAATCTTCTTTTATTTATAAGATTTTAAATAGTATTATCTTATTTAACAAAGTTTTATTATAATTTTTTCTCATGCATAAATTTTATTATGTAATAAATTGAGGAATAATATATTCTTTTTAAATTAAAAGAATCATACTTCTCATCAGATTATATTTTTATTTTCTTGTGCTTATAAATATTTTAAACAAACAAAGAATCCTATGTGCAAATAAATTAGTTTGTCTTTGCATTTAATTTTATTGTATTTGAATTATTAAATTAACATTTCAAATTTTATTAGAGCACACGCGTCTATGCATCTTACCTAGATTCTTTCCTTTCTTGTTTCCAAATGTAATTGTTTTTAAGAGGGAACTATTAACATAATTAGGAATGTTACTACTTAAATTTTAATATAGAACATTTTTATTTTAAAAAATAAATGTAAAAATAATAATAATTTACATTTCTATTTTAATCATATATTATATATTTATAGATTTGGATTGGGATTATGTTTAGGATTGGAATTTTAATTGTTATACTATGATTGTGATTAATTTATGTTTAGGATATAAAGTGTTATATAATAAATCCTTTGTCATAAATATTTTATATTTAAATATATCTGAAAAAATGTAAAAAAATGTCAAAACTCCTACGTCTGCTGAATTAATTTCTTCTTCTAAGGGTAACGCTACATCCTCTTAAATTAGGAGTATAAACCTCCTAATTTGTCTCACAATGGCATGCATGGTAATTTTTTAATTTGTGGAGGTATTTTAAACACGCTGAGTGTTAAAAGAATTATTAAGATAAAGTTTTAGAAGAATGAATCATTTACTCTTTCTTAAAAGGGGTAGCACAATCATTTTTTCCTTCTTTAAATTTATTCCAACTTCATTTTCAGTTATGCCTTAATCCCTTTGCTTGATTTAATTATACCAAAAATCATACTCCTACCCAAATAAAAAATTTGTCTTTTTATATTTCCTTTCGTTTAATTTTCAATTTCACATACAGATATTATAGTTGGATTTAATTGTACCAAACAATTTATTTATAATCTAATTAGATTTACATAAACTTGATTAAAAGATATTTTATTTTCTGTAAATAAATCCAAAAATTATATTAAATATAGTCTGATGTTATATATTTCAATATTTTAATTTTCATCTGATTTATTCATTTCATTTCTTAATTTAAAAAGGAAATAATATATATTCGAATCATAATCAAAATCTACAAATAAACTTTAAGATATAATTGAATTTATCTTTTAAAAAATAAAAACAGTTAATTAATTTAAATTAGGATTAAGATTGTTATTAATTTAATTATTAGTTTTTAATATATATGTAATATTTGTAGGACTCAAAATAAGAAAAGATTATATATGAAGGACAAATTAAATTTGATTAGGATTAATTTAAGTCCATGATATGATATTATTACCTTATTTAGCTAACTCCATTACAATATATTGTTTTATGAAAAAAATAAACCAAAAATAATACAATTATTATTTTTTAGGATTAATTATGTAATATAGGTTAAGATACATAACTTTATTATCATTAATTTTATATTTTACATATATTATCATCTATATATTTAACTTTTATTATCTTCTAATATACTTTTTTTCAAAATGCAAAATAATACATTATTTTTTAAAAAGGAAAGAGTACTATTTTAATCAATACAAAGTGCTAATATTAGTTGAATTAGGATTAGTATATTTAGATTGTTACGACTTACGTATTAGGATTATATATAGTATTAAATCTAAGGGTAAAATGGGCGTCCCCCAACTTATGTGGGGGAACTGTCCCCCATGCAACGTAAATCGTCAGATTCGCATCCGACGACTGGCGCAGATTTGAGAAGTTTGTGTGAGATCTAGTGCGGTTCGGAGCCAATTCGACGAGTGGTTCAACACGGTTCGCACGCGGCCAATGGATCGACCAGTTATAAAAGGCTGAAAATCCTCGTCCGATATCATTTTTTCCTCTCCTTTCTCTCCTCTTCGTTTCTCTCTACGCCGCCAATCACCTCTCTATCTCTCACCCGTCTTCGCGTGGATGTCCGACGTCGACGAGAAACCGCCGACTCTCTCTTTCTCTCCTCTCGTCTCCGAAAACCCTGGCCGCCGACCCTCGGCCAGTTCTGCGCCAAGCGGCGACTCTGACGCGATGATCCTCCGGCCAGATCCATCGACCCCCCGCGCGACGACCTCGTCTGACGGCCGTCACGCCAGATCTAACCGCCGCCAACCCCGACGCGAACAACAGCGGATCTCGGAGCCCTTCCAATCTGCCCCATGCCAGCCCCGTCACGTCGCGAGACCCCTTCGAGGTCGAAGATGTTCAGATCCGCGACATCCCGGCCAGCAGCGGTGACCCCCCGGCCAGATCCTCCAGTGAGATTTGTGCTGGCACACCACCACCGACCAGATCAAGCAACCAACGACTCCCCCGCGCACCCCGCCGATCAGATCTATGCTCGCCGCCGCCGCCGACCATATCGAGCAACACCCCATCGATGAGATTTGCTCTCGCACTGCCACCGATCAGATCGAGCACGTCGTGACTCTACCTCTCATGCATGACTACCGACGAGCCCGCCCCTCTGCCAACGCTGCCGAGCTCGTCCTCCGTCACCGCCACTGAGCTCGTCCACCATCGCCGTTGAGCTCGTCCGCCCCGCCGCCGCCGAGCTCACACACTTAATCTATGTTAATCCACGTTAATTCTTCATGCTATAATTTTTTGTGGTAATTCATGTTGTAAATTAGTTAAATCTTTGTTAACTTGTATTTGTTACACTGTAAACTTATTTTTCTTGCTTGTATGTGATTGTCGCCATTTATACAATGTCTCAGAATGTCGAATAGCTCATGTACAATGTCTCACTTCAGACATACTTCCCTATCTCACTTTCGAACATTCTCTATCTCACTTTCCATCGAGCTCTGCCAAGCTCCGCCAATCTAAAGTTGTGTTGGAACTTATTTAATTCTAACATATTGAAAATAATCTATCGAACTATCTGTCATTCTAGGAAAACAACATCATGATCATTGTTTGATTCTTTGAACTTCTGAAGGCGTTTTACACGATAAATCTGACTATATCATGTTCTGGGAAAACAACCTCATGCATCGTTATGAGAGAACAGACGCATTTTGATTCTTTGGACTTTTGAAGGTGCTTTACGCAATAAGAACATATTGATAAATCACACTAATTTACAACATAAATTATCAACAAAAAAATTACAAAAGTGTATCTAATCACAAAATGGCGCCGGCGGCGCAGTGTGCGAACTCGGCGGCAGTCGGGCGGCGGCGTGCGGCGGGGTCGCGGTGTGCAGCGGGGTCGTGGCGTGTGGGGTCGGTGGCAGGATGGCCGAACTCGGCGGCTCTCGGCATGCGTCGTGCAGCGGCACTCTGCGTGCTCACGGCATGAGGGGGTGGCGACGTGCGGCGGCGCTCGGTGTGCGGGGTCGGCGGTGGTGTGGGTCGTGGGAGGTCGTCGCAGTGGTGGTGTGCAAGCTCAGCAACGGGCGGGCAGGCTCGACAACGGCGATGAGACGGGCGAGCTCGGTGGCTGTAGTGGTGCGGGGTCACGGGAGGTCGTCGTAGAGGTTGACAGCACCACGGCGGAAGTGATAGGAGGTCGACGGCACTTGGCGGGGTGCTCGAAGTCAGGACCGCATGGATCTGCTCATCGACGGTTGGATCGAACCCTCTTCACACATAGGTCTGGTCAGCAGTCGGCGAAGGGCAAGATCTGGTGCTCTAGGTCATCATGGAGGTCGCCGTTGGGCAGGGGCAACCGTCTGCCGCACTACGTGAGAAGAGAACAACCGTCTCCGCAGCCATCCGCCGTGCGCGGAGAGAGAGAGAGCAGAGAAGAGGAGAGCAGGGGTCGGCGGTGAAGCGCTCGCGCAGGGGTCAACGACGGGCAGACCTCCGACGGTGGGCAGATCCGCGGTGATGGGCGTCGGAGGAGGTCGCCACGCGGAGGTGAAGCGCTGAAGAAGAAGAGAGAGGAGTTTGGAGGCTCGTCGGCGTCGGGCAACCACACGGAGAGGGGAGAGAGAGAGAGGAGGAGGCGCGAAGAGAAGAAACGAAGAGAGAGAAAAAAAGAGAGAAAATGAGGAAATTCGAGGGTTTTCATCTTTTTATACCTCTTAGAATCGGTCTGTGCAAACTGCATCAGATCGAATTTCGAACCTCTTGTTCGACCGGCTCGGACCGTGTCAGATTTCACTTAAAATTCTTAGATTTGTGCCAGCCGTCAAATACGAATCCGACAACTGACGCAGTATGGGAGGAGAGTCCCCCCCATTTAAGTTGGGAGGACACCCATTATTCTCTAAATCTAAACTTTTTGCTTTCTTAGATCTTTTACATAAATTACTTGTCATCAAGACTTAGTTGGTTAAATTATATTCATCTATGAGTTAGATATTTTTTAATTACGTATTATATATTAAATTTATTAGATGACACGTGTCATCGTAATATTATGCCACTTGTTAAGCTCTCATGTTTTACCTCTCGTTTTATATATACTAGCGTGATGATTCGCTAGATGCGCGGATGACACATAATTAAACAAATATTTTGATTATAAAATAAGAGATATTATTCTGATATAAAATTTCTAGATTATCTAATCATTTTCTCGTCTTAAAAACTTATATGAGTAAACATATTATAATAAAATATTTTTTGAATTTTAAATATATTACATTCTCTTTTATTTTAATTATTTTCTACTTTATCTTTGTCCCCCTTTAAATTTATTATTTTGTTAACATTTATTACTTATTTTTTAAAATTTTATTCATGTTGATTTACATATGACAATATAGAAACATCATATGTGACTTTTCCTTTAAAACTATATATCTTTCTATCAATGGTGAATTGTGCTTAGTTAATAGATTATTTATATCTCATGTTATTTATTGCTTATTTATTTATTTTGCATTATTTAAATTATAAAATGTTTTTAAAATTTAACTTATTGACATTCTTATTAGATAGAGAGATATTACAAAGAAAGTTCAACATTATTTTGTAACAACATTGAAAAAGCCGCATTTAATAATATCGACAATTAATTGATTATATAAAAACTTCAAAATATGAGAGCTAATAGGAAACACTTTAATCGACTTAATTTATAAAAAAATAGTTTTTTAGTATATAATTTATTTTCTATGTAATTATAAATTTATTTATTTTAATATTTTTAACAATGTTTATTATTTTGTTTTTTTATTTTATCTAATTCATTTTCTATGTGACAATGTAAAGCTATCATATTTGACATGCTATACGTATGCCAAATATATAACATAAATAAATTAAAGTATTATATATCATAATAAAACCATTGTTAAAATTATTTAAATTTTTTATCTAAAATAACTAAAAGTGTATATTTTGTGTTGATACCATTTATTTTAATAATAAATACAAATAATAGTATTTAATATTATTATTTGAATATTGATGGCAAATTTTTAAGCTGATCGTATGTTAATTCCACGTAAATCCTCACCTTGCTTATACTTTTTTTTATAATATTTCACTTTTTAGAGTTTGATAATATTTACACGAAGAACTAAAAGAATATATGATATTTTATTATAAACTAATATTTATGTTGTCATTATATATATACATAATATGTTATCTAAAACTAATTTTAAAAATATTATTTTGTGTGTTACAAGTAGCATTTATCCCTCCCCTCTCTCATATATAATGTGGATTATTATTAATACTTAAATTTATCTTTTTTATTCATCATTTTGATTGCTATCAATAGAATAATATGAATATCTTTTATTCTTTATAATACAATATAGACATGAAATATGATTGTTATGTTTAGCTTCTATATAAGTTACCATTATAATTTATTTACAAGCTTTTTATTTTATTATGTGTCCATACTTCTGTCTTAAGTCTTGAAACTTATCGATGTTGATTGACTTAAATCTGAATAGATAGTTACCAAGTTTCTGAATCCTCATATTTTATAGCCTATCTTATCTATTTTCATATTATAAACTTCAAATGTGGGATCAAATTAAATAGTCGCATATGCTTTCATTTTCATTTTATCTCATTTCTTTTATATTTAGAAAGTTTTGAATGTGGGACTAAAAGCATATATGATAGTTAGATACAAAAAAATGCTTATTTTATTGTACGCGATCAATTCTCATCCATAATATTTTTTTAAAAAAATATTTATAATTTTATTTCATATGTGGCATCATAAGAGTTTTTCATTTGGGAAGTTCTAACTCAACACACGCTTCCTCACGCACGCACACATATGTATATATATATATATATATATATATATACATACATACATATATATATGCATAGTTATGTGTGCATATAAATATTTTATTTTCAATTATATAGGAAATACAAATTTGAAATTATATAGTGAACATAGATATTTATTCAATAGTAACAAATATTGATGTGATATATATGAATTGTGAATATAAATTATTTTATTGAATAATATTCAATGTAATGACATACTTTATAAATGTTCATTTAAAAAATAATTTTAATGATAGATAGCTTAATGAGATAATGATACTTAGCATATTTTATCTTTTCTTTTACATAGATATGCAAATATGGATATAAATGAATTATACATGTGTTAACTTCAATAATCAACAAAAAGTTGTTCACATTAAATGATGTGATACTCGTTGATATTATTAAGTGCGCCATAGTAATAATTTTATGAATATTAATTCATTATGATTATTATCATAATAACATAATTAAAACATTGATGGTTTATTAATAATAAATATAATAATTATTATAAGATCAAATATGCATGTTTTTTACTTAAGACATCTTTATATACGTACAATATTTTGTTAGCACATAGAGACATATCATCTTCACCTATCTTGTATATCGGAAAGGACGTCAAGTACACTACTATTTTGAAAGCGCCCTCTATTCCTAGCTACAAATGTTGAATTTAAAATATGAATAAACAAATATGTATATATATTTCATAACGAACTTATGAATATCATGATGATATTGTAATAAAATAAATTTTTATCACGCACATGTGTATATTCGTATGCCCACATGTACTATTTGCTTTAAAAGATGGAACCAAATATATCAATAAAAATTGAAGCCCTCTATTTGTACATCACATAGTGTACAATACACACAATATGTCTATACAATTTATAAAAATATTATTCTTGATAAAAAGCATGCACATATTCTTTTATATCGAAGAGAATGTAGAATGTGCTTTTGCAATATGCACCATTTCATATTCTACATCGCCATATTTATAGCTATAAATTTAGAGAATATAAAGAAATAATAATTAAATTAGCAATCACTCAATAATAAACTTTTATAGATATTATACTATATCTTATTTACATTTTAATAATGTTATTACATATATAAATAATGTGTATAATTTATTCATTCTTAAGTTTCATAAATAACATATTTAAAAAATAACTAACTTTGAGTATCCATAATTATATAACATATTTTTATTATAGGCGATTATGCATTTTATATCGGTTTATAACTAAATATCCAATAATAATAAAAGGATTATTTTGTTTGATATTCTAAAATAATTGATATGCATTAATCTTCAATATCCTAATAGAATAACAACCTGATAACACAAAAAAATTATATGCAAATAAAAAATATTACTATCAACAATATGTGATTAAAATATTATTAACACAAAAATATATCATTTATTTCATATGTTAGTTGTTATCATATTATTGGTTACATATATTTTATTCATTTTTAGTATATACATATGTATGTATGTATGTATGTATGTATGTATGTATGTATGTATATGTTAGATAGTATGCAACTAAATTTTGTATAATTAATATGCAACTTACAAATCAAGATCGCTAGACCTACAAGAAAATCACGATTTTCCAATGGGCAATTTCCGACAGTTCGGAATCCGTCACAATTTGCGACGGATTTTTCGACGGTTATGACCATCGAAAATGATTTATATTATTATTTAATTTTTCGACGATTAGTAACATTGATATTTCTGACGGATATCCATCCGTCGCAATTTCCGACGGTCACGACCGTCGGAAATGAAAAAATAAATTATGTAATTTGTTATATTATTATTTAATTTTTTCGATGGATTTTTCGACGGTTACGACCTTTAAAAATGAAAAAAATTAAATTATCTATTTTTGATATTATTATTTAACTGTCGGTAAATGTATAATAATATCTTATGAAGAGTATTTTATTAATATAACTAGCGAGGACCAAACCGTCGCAATTACCGATAGTTTTGACCGTCGGTAACAACTACCGACGGTTCAAACCGTCGGTAAAAAAATAAATATTATATATAACTAAATATATTTTTGACGATCACAACTGTCGGTAATTTTAAAAATAATTAATGTTTATGTTTTTGACGGCCGTAGCCGTCTATAATTAAAATTTCGTTATCCCACTTTTTTTTCTTTTCCCGCTTTCTCTCATCTTTTCCCTTTATATATTAAAATTTCCTCCTCCTCTCCTCTCTCTCTCCCTCCTCTCCTCTCTCTCCTTCTCCCTCTCCCGGTCTGTGAGCACCGGTCATCCCTCTCCCGCATCTGACGCCGATGACCCTCCCGCACCGGACGCCGCCGACCCTCCTGCGCCGGCGATCCTCTCCCGCATCGGCGACCCTCTCCCGCGCCGGCGTCTCTCTCTCTTTCTCTCTCCGGCCAAAGGCCGCTGGCGGCCGAATCTCGTCGCTGGCGGCCGGATCCGGCCGTGGGCGTTTGGATCCGGCCCCCAGCGGCCGGATCCGCCGCCTGGCGGCTGGATCGACCAGTTGGCGGCCGGATTTGGCCGCGACAGCTCTGGCCGCGGCCTGATCCGGTCGCTAATTTTTTTATATTTAAAAAAAATTTTGCGATGATTGCGACGACCGTCGAAAGTTTCGACAGTTGCGATCGTCGAAAAGTTGCGACGGTTCGAACCGCCGGCCTTTTTCGACTGTTGCAATCGTCGGAAACTTTCGACGGTTCGAACCGCCGACCTTTTCCGGCGATTGCAACTGTCAAAAATTTTCGACGGTTCGAACCACTGAGACGTTTCCGACGGTTCTGACCGTCGATATTTCCGACGAATTTTTTCGACCATCACAAATCGATTTGCGACGAGCATTTTTTCGATGGATCGATTCTGACTGAAAAATCATTGATAATTGCGTTACCGACGATTTTCGGGTTGATTACCGACGGTCCGAACCGTCGGTAATAAGCATTTTTCTAGTAGTGAGATTGTGATTATATGATTGAGATTCAATCTCTATTGAATTTAATGTTAAGTTATTAAATTAAATCCCAAGCATGTAATCATCATTCAACGATTCAGATTCATTGGATGCATATTGGTTGTAAAACTTTCGGTTGCATATTACTTAAACCCATATATATATATATATAACACAAGATTTATAATATCATAATAATATATTAAAAAATTTTATGATACTTATATTAATCATCAATAGATATTGTCATTAGATTATGAAATGCATGTCTTTGACTTGAACTTCGTATGATAACATAATATTTTTAATCTTTCCTTATATATAAAAATTAGAGCATCTAATATTTTTTATAAGTTGAAATAAAAAATATATAAGTATTTTTATCATGCATATACTTATATTTAATATTTGTGATCCTCATGTATTCTTTGGTGTCAAAGAGAACATCAAGTATGCAAATGCAAAATAAAACCCCTTATAACATTTAATATTTTTTATTACAAGAGATAAATTATATATAAGTATTTTTTTTCTTATAACATTTAATATTTTTATTAGATGAAGAAAAATTATATATAAATATTTTTTATTACACATAAACCTCTATTTGTGGATCCGCATGTATTGTTTGCTTTAAAAGAAGGCATTGATTATGCAAATGAAATTCTATTTATAATCACAAATATAAATTTTAAAAGTATAAATAAATAAAATTATACAAATTTTAATAACTAATTTTTTAGTATCACTGGTTATATAATTATAATATTATCACTTTATACATTCAATTTATGAAAACCCGACGCATGACACTTTCGACCTTTATATATATATTCTTTTTTATTGTTTTTGCTTGAAACCATGTATTATATAACAAAACTAGTGCCCATGCATTGACTCAAAACTTAATTATTATTAATCATAATATTATAATATTTAATTAATATTAAAATAACTTATTATTAATTAAACATGCTTAATGGATTAGTTTACTCTAAGGAAAAATAATTGACTTGAAAGATAAGACTACAAATTTATTGTTAATTAAATAATTGAGGTGATTTTTCGGTTTGTCAATTGTTTGACATGTATTTTGATAAAAAAATTATTCCATCCTTTTTTAAATTTGAAATATTTCATTAGTAATTAAATATAATTTAATTTCATCTTCTTTTTTATTTGAAATATTTTATAAATAACTCTTAGTTTTGTCTCATTTTATTTTATCTATATTCACTTTTAAAAAAAATACAATGTGATGAAAATGTAAAATAATTTTTAAGGATATTTTGATAATTTGCTCTTTAATTATTGTAGTCGTTATTAATATTACCAATACTTGCCAAATATTATAATATTATATTACCAATAATTTAAGTAGTGATAATTTATTTAAGTGATAATATAAATTATTAATTAATTAAATTGGTAATGCACAAAGTGCTCCTAAATTAATTTTGATAACAAGTTTCTATCATATTAGATTACACATGTTATAGAAGAATTTCACAAAAAAAAAAATATTCCTCAACTTTTGTAGTTTAGTGAAACTTAGCAGAGTCACTATATCTCTGCCCTTGCGTATATTGTCTCTTCTCTACTTTTATCGCTGTATATGCATATGTGCTCTTGTTATTATAATATGCGAATTTTGATAAATGATATATATAATATAAGGATTAATGTACAGAGGCGTTATGCTATGAAGAGATATTGAGTGCATCTGGATCATCCATTAATGATTCAGATAAATAACACTTAAATGATATTAAATAATAAGATTTAATCAATGATCCAGATGAGTTATGTCTTCTTAGAAATATATTATTTCACACTTATCGCAATTAACATAGTTTCTTGATTTTGCTTTTTATTTTTTTCCTTTAGTTGGATAATGTCCATATCCTGTCGTTTAATATTAGAATAAATGTTCCATTTTTTAGGCACATATTATTTCACATACATAAAAATGTATGAATTCTGTCATGCAAATATTATTTTTATTTTGAAAGATATCTTATGAACTTTATTGCTTAACATCTACTATATGGGACTAACTGTTATGTCTTTTTAGAAACGTATTATTTCACACATATCACAAGTATGAATTTGACATAGTTTAGCTCGATTTTGCAATCTTTTTTGCTTCAGTAGGACATTGTTCATATACTGTCGTTTAATGTGAGAACAAACGTTGCATCTTATTAGGCGCAAATTATTCTACATACATCAAAAGTATGAATATTGATTCTATTGTACTTATATGACTTTTGTATATATATTTTTTTAATTTTTGAAAGTTAGCTTTCCTAATTTTTAAGTTATTTCTTATGACTTATGACTGTTATTTGTAATTAGTCATTTTATAATAATTAAAAATTATCATATTTTTGTGAGTTATTTTCATAAACTAACTATAAATTATCACGATTTTCTACATCTAACCTTATACTATGATCTTATTTTTTTGAATTTATAAACTATCATGATTTTTCACATATAACCTTATACTATGGACTTATTTTTTTGAATTTGTAAATTATCAGATTTTTTAATTTAATAATTCCGTTAATTTCGTCAATTTTTCTGTTAATTTTATTTTTTTCTCATTTATGAAAGGTCAAAATGTCATCTCTTTTAAAATTTTAAATAAAAAATGCACCTTGCGATCGCCGTCGACGGCCCGAGGGGGGTCGATGCCCTCTTGCTTCCCATTGCTGGTGATGGCCGCAGCGGTTTGACGCCCCCGCTCTGCGTCGCTGATGACGCGGGGGGACCCCCCCTTTGGCTCCGTTGTCGGCTTCTTCGACTTGGACGCGGGGCTTCCCTTCGGGGCTGGCTGCAACGGCAACGACCCTCCTCGTTCGCTTATCACCAACGTGTCGGGGGTCGGATTAATACAACTTTAATCCTGCATTTGAATTAAAATGTGAAAAATATTAAAATAAAATAGTTTACACATGAAAATAATTGTTAAACATTTGAAAATTTTATTTTATGATTCAAAATATATATTAAGTAATATGTTTTATATTAAATAATATAAAAAAGTAAGAAAAGAAATAAAAGAAGTGTTGGTCGAATAACTCGATCCAACCCAATCTAACTCAACTCAACCTAACCCAATATTGAGTCGGATTGGATGCCCAAGCGCTTCGACCCTAACTGTCCCGTGAAGACTCCTAGAGACAACTATGATAAACACGAGATGCTCTTACTCGTCATTCAATAGCATTGCAATCTGAAAATGGGAAAGCTATAAAATATAAGTTTTGGCATTTTGTCTACAAGAAATTAGTCACGAAGAAATTGTCTTCTATATAAGATCCGGAGAAGGACGTTTATGACATCATTTAGAATCTTAAACTTGCTTCATATCGATCATTGCAATATTTCAAACCGACCATTGTCAACAACATCAACAGCAACACTAAAATTTATAGAATTTTGTAGAGCTACTTTGTAGAACTCTAACACAATGGCTCCTATCGAAAAAAAAAAGAACTCTTAACACAATGGCAAGATTTCCCACATATTATCACTTTTCTCTCTTTTTCTTGAAAAAAATAGTTTAACTTTCACTTAACAGAAGCAATTGAATAAATTATCATGTTATATAATTTTATAATATTATAATTTCAATGTTATTTTACCCTTTCGTTTTTTTTTGACTCCTTTTTTCCTGTTGCGAATTGCGATGAGTTTGTAGCGTAGATCGGATTCGAATCCGACCGCTTCTCTGTCTTCTTCCCAGAAACCTATTAATGCAAATATAAACAACGATACGATAACGAAATAAACAACCCACAAAAAAATTCCAGATCAATCGAGCAAGACGTCGTCTCGGGCATAACTCCACCTCCTCCTCCTCGTGTTATCCTAACCCTAATTCCAGAGATCTCCTCCGCCATGGATTTCTTCAAATCCGTCTTCACCGCCGATCCCGACAACGATCCGTCCTCGTCACCCTCCTCCCCTCATTCGCCGCACGATCCATCCGACATCGCCGCGGATGACGACGCCGATTCCTCCCCCGGCGAGGACGCCGCACCCGCCGGCGGCGGATGGAGCTTCGGGGGCCTCATCAAGACCTTGGCGACCCAGTCGGAGACGGTGATCCAGACCTACCGCCGGGACCTCGAGGAGTTCGGCTCCGGACTCAAGAAGGAGACGACCGCCATCCGCGAGGCCGCCGCCCGCGCCGTCCTCGACCTCCCGGGCTCCCTCGAGGTCGGCGCCTCGGTGGCCCAGGAGTCCCTCGAGTCCGTCGGCCAGGCCATCGACGACATCGGCGGATCCGTTTGGCGAGGCACCGCGGAGATTATCTCCCAGGGCAAGGAAGCCATCCTCGCCTTGGACTCCGACGCCCCCGCGGACCAGCATCGCTCCTCCGTCGACTCCGGCCCGTCCCCCGCGGCTGCTGCCAGGCGCTACAGCCGGTTCGAGGCGCAGGTGCTGGCGATCCAGTCTGATCCGAACACATTCTCGGAGGCGCCGGAGGATGTTGAGGATTTCGCCCGGTGGCAGTCGGAGTTCGATTTGGCCGAGAAGGAGGAGGAGATCGAGAGCTTATGCTACGAGAACAACACAGTCGATGGGTTCCTCGAGAAGATGGTACCTGCGGTTGTGGATTACGAGACATTTTGGTATCGGTACTATTATCGCGTTCACAAGCTTAAGCTGGCTGAAGACGCCAGGGCGAAGCTTGTAAAACGTGTGATAGCTGCCGAGGAGGATGAAGATCTGAGCTGGGAGGTTGACGACGATGAAGAGGCTCAAGAAGAAAGTAAGGAAGAGAAAAAAGACAAAAACTTTGGAGTGAAGACAGAAGAATCAAAACAAGAAGGTAACATTGCCGAGGAAATAAATGCAGCAAGCAAGGAACTTGTGGAGCCTGTGGTGGAGGAAAAAGAATCTGTTCAAATGACTCAAGTTAAGACTTCAGAAACTCCAACGTCAAAGATTGACGACGAAGTGGAGTCTACACAGAAGAAGGCAGAATCCCCTAAATCACCTTCTTCTGAGGAGTCGGCCTCCAAGTCAGATGATAACAACGTGCCAGAAGGGAAGACAGAGGCATCAGGGTCATGCAAAGACAGTGATTTTTCGGTCGTGTCTAGTCAGCCTTCTATGCAGGAGGAAGATGACCTTGGTTGGGATGAGATCGAAGATCTGGGCGACCATGACGACAAAAAGTTAAGTGTTTCAAGTGGGAGCCCGCTCAAGGTGGATCTCCGAAAGAGGTTGAGTACAGCTGACGAAGATGAGGACCTAAGTTGGGACATTGAAGACGATGATGAACCTGTAAAGACTTAATGTAATGGTATTGTTGTTATAAGATTCATCATATCACCTTCCGCCTTCACATTTATTATGCTCATAGATATTTGTTTGCGTAATAAAGATTGTTCTACCATGCTATGCATTTCAATGTGAATATTTATTCATAAATTTATTTATATATGTTATTCTGTTTCTAAGAAGTCAAATGTTGCAACCTTTGAGTCCATCTTGATGAAATCGAGGTGTCCTTGTAATTCCTTAAAGGCTTCATTTAGTGAAATATGACGAATCTGTATTTATGTTTGTTGGAGTATTTTGAATTTTATTAAGCAGACTGTATTCTTTGTTTTCTGTTTTGGGCTGCTCTCTTTTCTGATGACTTAATAATGAGCTAGGTCTCCAAGGGTTTACTCTAATAATGACATGCTCCTTTGAAATGTGTTGATCTTTGCAAGTCATATCCTTGCTATTATTTTTGTATGGCTGTTGGTAAACTGGCATATTTGTTATACATTACAAATTCATATGGCTCTCGTTTCAAAAAAATTCATATGGCTCACTCATGATAAAGAGGAATAAGATGACTAGATGAATCACAAAATTTTAATCAATGAACACCCATGAAGCATTCTTTTAAATAGCAGAAAACTAAGACAAGCTTCATAATCTCAATTATGCTTAAGTGAAGCTTAAATTTTCTAACACATCAGAGGTTTGATAGACCATATGACCATCGAGAAAAATCTAAATTTTTAATGTGTCCTTGGTACTTTGTAAGTTAGTCAATCATATTTGAAACATATTTGTTAATCTAGTATTTATATTATACTGTGATCATAATCATTTCTTTAATAAGACTGTCCAAATGGAAATTTTGTTTTGCTTTCTTTCTAGGGGAAAATTGTGCTGTTTTCACTTGCTGGCTTTCAAAAGTTGAAGTTTGTAGACCTTGTTTGTCATAACTGCATAGCTATTTTAAATGAATGTAATATACCGAAAGGTTTGGTTACTAATAGAGCGGAATTGCGTCGTATAATTCATGTAGCCGACTCCACCTAGTGGGATAAGGTTTTGTTGTTGTTGTATTAGTTTTACAAGTTATCAATTAAAAGAAAGGACGTTGTTTAGTACAATCAAATAATATGGAAAAGATCACTGATTCTTTAGTATCTTAGAAGTGATTTTGTGAGTCACAGCATCCATTTTAGTATAGAGCGATTGAAAGGAGAATGAACAATATGAAAATGTCAAATCAAATTTCTTTGCCTCTTCTATGAGGACTTGGATGGGCACTACTGATGTTCTGTTTCTGGATTAGCTTTTGCTAGCTACATATCTATGGTGAAGTCCCTTGCAAAATAAAGTTGGTCCTTATAGTGACGGTGTGAAAATTTTAGCTATGAAAGAAGAGAGAGAAAAGCTTGCATGTATAAATATATTCCCAACATATTTGGACCTCAGCACAGCAATAACCTTAAATAATGTTGCTATGAAAATTTATGATATCGAAGTATAGTTCAATATGATTGATTCACACATTTGGTTTTTTTTTTACTTAAATGGTAGAGTTGCAAATCATTGGTTCACACATGTAGGTGTATTCTCCATACATTTGCACAACGCTGCGCTTTGATCCCAACACACCATTTAAGATTGCTTATGTATGAACCCCCCAAGACTATTTTGTTTGTTTTATTTTCAATCACGATATGGATGAAGCTTTTGATGTAGGATTCATTTGATTGATTCAGTTGAATAGTCTGGAGTCATTGGGCCTTTCAGTTGGAGATTTATTGGAGGTTTGTCAATTTAGTGGTCTATTGGAGAGTTAAATGTTGAAGAACAAGCTTGTTGTGCCATAACTAAAGGGAGCCTCCTCACGACCCCGACCTAGTCATATGTTCATTATTAAGAGGAAGACTTGAATGAAAGTATTGCAAACTTCTTTTGAGAGAAAAAAGTACGGGAGATTTGAATCCATCGATGTTAAAAAAAATGCATTGCTTGTGATTAGGTCCTGGGGTGGAAGTGGATGTATTGTGCATCCTTTAATCTTGATTTACATATTCGCATAATAGATGTGCATATCCTATATTTAAAGCTTGTGTTTTTTTTTCCTCTCATATTCATGATTTCTTCGCTAGTTCAATCTGCTTGGCTAACTTTTTTGAGAAGGAAAATGATGATTACCAGTTTGATTGTCATCCATATATATATATATATCACTGAACGAAAAGATCATTTACAGGTAGAAAGCTCTCCTGAGGAGAGTGACAAAAAAGGAAGAGTAAAAACACTAGACAAAACCTAGTTTATATATCTGCTTTGATAATTGCAGCCTAGTTTTGGTCCATAGCAGCTCTAAATGGATTCACTTCTTGCTTCATACTTGAGTTTAAGAACTATAGAATTTGTATTATGTACACTGACGTTATACTATATAAAAAAAACCCTGCAACATAGTTTGATATATTTCTTTGACTTTCAAGTTCTTTTTCTTGTCATGTTTCGATGAGTAAATAGTTGAATACATTTGGGTTCCACGAACAAAATAAATTCTTAGGGCTTGTGCTTTACTGATTAGAAACCTTGTGGTTTTTTGGTGTTAAAATTGTGCGTGAGTGACCAATCTACCTGGGGATTCAATTGAGTTGTTTTATGATTTATGACATCTCGAAGGCTTGTCCAGGGGATCGTTGTTTGGTGTTCATTAGTCAGCATGAAAATTTTGGACATTTGGATAACTGAAACATGTTGTGGTCAGTTGAAGTTGGGGAAATATTTGATTTCAAAATTCCAATCTTGGTTCCTGCTTGATCACAATCAACATGTGATGGAAAGAAGGGAAAAATAGGGGACATGGTGTCCCTTAGAACATATAATAAGAAAGTAGGATTATACTATCACCTGAATTCAACTTTTGCTTCATTCTTTTGTATTTTTTTTCAAAAGAAAGTGCTATCTTTTAAGGGACGTTTCTCTAGAGGTAATCTTTGTGAATTACCAAATAATGCTGTATTAAATTATTTGGGTCCACCACATTACCTTGTTTACTTGTAATAGGTAATGGGTAATCTGCATTGTTCAGTCAATTCACATTGCCTATGAAGTGGCAATGCAGATTGCCTATGAGAGGGTAGACAATCCACATTATCACATGTGTTACAATATTTTAAAATTTACTTTTCGCATTTGTTTTTTACAATTTTATTTAAATAAATTCTAAATCATATTAAATAAATTATAAAATTAATCAAATAAATATTATAATTATTATGACTATATTATTATCATATTTTAAAAATATATTAGTTATTTTATAAACTTTAATTTTATGGATGAGAATATATATTTGTGATTTAATTTTATGAAATTAAAAATAATTTATATCCATAAATATAATTCTTTTGATTAGGGATATATTGATAAAAATTATATATTAACTCATAAATTTATATTTTCTTATAAATAACTAATATGGATTGCTAGATAGATTACTTATGCATACTAAACAAGGTAATGTACATTGTTGGCAATTTAACAAGTGATAATCTTTCTGAAAGACAATCTACATTGCTAGGTAATGTTGAATGACAATGCAGTAAACGCACCCTTAAATTCTTCTGTATTTTTTAGACGGCTTCCATTTCCTTCTATTTTGCTGTTTCCGTTTATCATTAATTATTTGTAATTTATTTTTTCCAAGCTCCTTTCTTTCCATTTTCTATTGAAAATAGAGATGATTATTATTTATGAGAAAAAAATGATTGTGCAAGTCAAAATCACGCATGTACTTTTCTTTTTAATAGTGAGCTCTCAATATCTGAAAAAGCAGTGTCGATGATTCAATCCTTGCGGCGCTGACGATTATGTGCACTGTATCGTATACCTGAATTCGAGATCTTGTTTTCGCACGATGCTAACGATTATGCGTACTGTATCGCGAACCTGAATTCGAAACTTAGCAGGAGTGGTTTACCGTTTCACCCTAACTCTTATTGATAATGCATGTACTTTGATCGACCTTCTTCGGTTGCATTTCCAATAAAAGATGAACATATTCTCTATTTTTTTTATAATGATCCAGGGGAGAAATAAATGAGAAATATTTTTTTTAAGGTGACTTTTTCGACTGCAGGGATATATTCCTCGAGTTTTATCTATCTTTTTCTGCATTGGACAATTTTGACTCATGAACTATGAATTGTAATTGAAAAACCATAACATGATAATACTGTTTTAGATTAGTTATTGGACTCTCTTTGTGAGTTCACCGCAATAATCTGAAAATTGAATCAAACTCTCATGAGTCATGAGTGAGTGCAGTGTCAATGCAAATCAAACTCGGCCAGTATGACTTTCAGAGGAATCTCAGTTTAAACCATGAAAAATTCAGGACACCCGATTCCATTTAAAATTTTTTTAACAGTAAAAAATAATATTTAATTGTATGCATTTATGAAAAAAATATTTTAAAAAATGCATGAAATTAATTACATCCATATCAATATAATAGTCATTAAGTGAAAGATACATCAATAATATAATTTAAATTAACTTAACAATTAATACAAAAAAGATTATGCATATAATTAGAAATCGGGAATTGGGCGTCTTAGTTTGACCGAGTTTAATTCCAAAATTGGGCGTCCTGATCCCAATCCTAAATTCTGAACTTGGAGCTTGGAAGCAGAGGGCATACCTTTTAGATTCCTGAACAGTTACTGATATTTTTTACTTGAAATTGAATTGAATTGTATATTTTGTTAGTCCTATTTTTGTTGGAAGATTATATCGAATTATATCTTGAAGTGTGATTGTACGCGGTAGGAGTGTTCACGAGTTGGGTTGGACCCAATTCGTGAACAAACCTGTTCCGACCCGACCAGGTCAAGGAGGATTGAGAGGTCGAATTCGACCCAGTTCGATCCGATTCGGATCGGGTCGTTGGTAACTCGACCGCTCAAATTTTTTAAATTTTTTTACTTTTTTATATTTTATTTAATATAAAAATATTATTTTAAAATCATAAAATGAGTTTTCTAATTGTTTAATATTAATTTTGCACTTAAAATATTTTATTTCAACTTTTTTAAAGTTTTTAAATCAAATATAAGCATAAATTTAAATATAAAAATAAAAAATTCGATCGAGTCAAGTTGGATGGGTCAGATCATTGGGTTCACGGGCAGTGGCAGAGTCACATGAGTGCCGATGGGTGCACCTAAACCATGCATCCCACATATTTTTGTTTGCAATTATTTTCAACTTTGATAGGACACTTTAGCTCTATAATCAAAATAAGAGACATAATATTTAAATTACTTTATTATTTAAATAAGAGACATAATCATTTATTATTTTATTCAATATTTAAATTAGTTTTGTAAAGCTTACTTTTTCAATCAAATATTTTAATTTCTCTACAAATAGTAATTCGGCTTGAGGTAAAAAAAAATTATCAAAAGTAATTTGAATATGGAATGTACGGATTTATCTTTACAGAAGTGTTTAATTCTATATCATCATAATCTAATAATTTATATGTTAGATATATACATTTAACATTATTATTTTTATTTAATATTCATACATATTTTTACATTGAAATAATTTTAGATTAATTAACAATAATGTGAAATAGTATCTTGAAAAGCAATTTTCATCCAAAAAATATATTTATAAATTCTTTTTTTAGTTTAATTAGCTCATTATTTAATTTTTACATTAAAATTACTATTTAATACTATTTTCTATATTATGGGGAGAATACATTTCTTGATCATGCATTTGAGTATATACTTTTTAATATCAATTCTTATTTAAATATTTATGAGTATTTCTAATTATACATATGTGTATATATAAATCTAAAATTAAAATAATTTTATTCTTGTTTATCCTAGAAAAATGATTTTTTTTAAAAAATAAATACTTTGTGACAAATGTTAAAAATGAAAAAAATACATATTGTATATTAATAAATATATTAAAAACTTTATTATTTGTGAACCCACTTCATAAGTTGGTTGGCTTCGCCACTGTTCACGAGTCATCCGGTGAACACCCCTAATACGCGAAGGAAGTAAAGTGCTTATGTGTCACGGGGCGTTTTTCGTGACACGAAGCGTGAAGCCTCGCGGCACCAATGCCGCTCAACTTATGGCTCTCGGCCGCTCAGCGTCGAAACCATGGAACACATACAGCCGTCCTGCACTACGTAATACTATGGAGTACTAAGTTATCCGCTCTTAGGGCATTTATCTTGTAAGGTCGTCCTTATGAATGACCAAGTAGATGACGTTATCCGTAGGGTATGTCTTTTGCATCTTCAATATGTAATAAGACTCTTATACCTATGGTACACTGTGAGGAGTTCACTAGTGCCTTTCGTAGTCCAATTATATGTTATGTTCCATCATATTTAATACAAGTAAGCTTTCCTTTAATTATAGTGTCATGGTCTTGAGCGTGGGGTGACAACCCACATCGGTGTCCCTTCGTGGCGTCTCGTGGTTGCTCGGCTGCCCCTTCGAACTTTAAGCGTCCAAGCGTCTGCATTAGTCCCGCAACGCGCTAATATCACGGTCCCATGACGAGTAGTCCAACATTTTAGTCATGTCCGTGATTGAATGCCTATAAGAGCGACTCTCGACGTAGTCGTCTCGAACATAAAACTTTCGCTGAAAACTTAAAACCGGCTTGGCTAGGTGCTATCCGCTTAGTCGCCGCACGTGGTCTAGTGTTCTAGATTGACCCTGTGACAAGTGGTATCAAAACAGTTCTTCCTGCTCGAATTACCCAACGACGATGACTCACTTGTGTCGTCGCAGCGTGCCGTGGTGTAGAAAAATGCTTTCGCTCAAAAATTCCATCATACCCAAGTGCACTGGTACCATGATCTTTGATCATGGATACCAACGAGGAATGCATGGCAAGCTTCCTCGCCGCACGTCCAGTTGTGCCCTGCAGCATGTTCCTCGTACACCCGTGTCGTGTCAAGAAACGTCCGTCATGCATCATGATGGCGGACTGATCGCCCCGCCTAGTCGAGACGGTCATACGTCGCTCACTTGAACCGATCAACCATCCCAGGTATACAGTTGGAAATCTTGAAGTGTCACGATACGTCAAGAGTGGCCATATGCTCCGCATGATGGTCTTGCGCTACCCATACCAAGGGGTCGCTTACACAAACATTGTGTAACTCGGAGGACTCGTGTCATTTTCGGGGACTGTCGGTCATGCACTATCATGAAGACGTGGCGCTGCTCGGTATCTCGTGACGTCGCATCGCATGCCCAGTCATGCAACGTGAAGTGCACAACCGCTTCACGGGAGAAGTTGGCTCAAGTTTAAGCATCAAGGTTCATGGTCCCTTTCGACTACGACTAAGGAGCATCAATCTACGAGCATCTTGTCATGCCGCAGCATCACCTGTCACGCCCTGATGACTTTCATGAATGGAGCAAAGCGTCGATTACTTGCAAACACTTACGAACGAGCTGTAAACCTTGCCTGCCTAATGTCATCCCGCAAGCAGCATGATGTCATCCATCAAGGGATGAAACGAATCTGCTACATGCTAACGCAAATTGACGCCTCAATTCAATGACCAATTTGGCAAATGGTCTGAGCATCGAGTCTCGGTCAACCTTGGCATACTGCTGTCAAGCGTTCCATCGCCAACCGAAGGAAGAAGTACCCTTTCCTCTCAGACAACGTCTCGAGCAATCGAAGCGGCCTCCAAGGATCGCAATCCGAAAGTTTCGAAGGACACACTGATGATGTCGTCCCTCGAATGGAGATGGAGGTGACATTGGGAGCTCATGCCATGACTTCACCAACCATCATCCGCTTTTCCAAGCGGAGCATCTTCACAAACATCCACATAGTTCGTTGAAGATTCGGAACGGCTATTTTTTCACAAAGGTCAGTCGCCCGGAGGACAAGTATGTCAAAGGCGTATGATCCCTGCCGACAAGCGCAATGACATTACTCCGTCCAAGCTGCGGACGGACGAGCATCTAAGGTGTATCCTCTTCGTGAACGAGCACAACGATCTCGCCCCGTCCATACCTCAAAGGTGTTGCATAAGCTTCAAAGGAGGTCCCATGATCGGAAGAAGGATATCTCAAGAACCCTACAAGATGTGGCAAACTCAGCATGTCGTTGTTATTGTGATGACATGAATGTAGAGAACTTGGATCCCATCGAGACGTAGGACAGAGAAAGAGGCAGCTTACCAATTATGCAAGGCCTGACAAGTTGGGACTGGAGGTCAAGATCGCTTTGTTTAACATCGGCTAGATGGACATGTTGAAGGAGGACGTGAAAGATATCGCCGAGCTCCGCCTACAGTGTTCCTAGGAGGATAAAGAGCCAGCGTTGGTGCTCTTCAAGCAGAAGGGTTGAAGCTTTGGACTAGGACAGAGTTAGTATGACAAGAGCGTCCAACCTCCGCTGCTATGGCGTTCATGCCAAGACAAGTGTCATACGACCAAAGCCCTTGAGCAAGGACATTGGTGGGGGAGAGAAGTGTCAGTCGCAAAGAGGAAGCTATTATGCCAAAGACAAAGACAGCTCATCGAAGTAGGAGGATCGAGTTGAACCACAGAAATGTGGGGAGATTCCCGTCGCTCACTATAGCGACTTAAAGTGAATAAGGTAGAAAGTGTCATATCCGAGAACCTTGCCCTACCTCAAACTGTCGAGATATCAGATGATCGTCAAGGGTAAGGTGGCTCTGCATTCGACACTTGACGGATGAAGAACTCTATGTTGTAGCCATCTGCAACATAGGAATAGTGAGTTGAACTACGGGAATGTAGGGAGACTTCCGTCGCTCACTATAGTGACTTGAAATGGATAAGACATTGATTGTTATATTAAAGAACCTTATCCCGCATCAAGACCGTCGAAACATCAGGTGATCACCAAAGAGGAGGTGGTCCTGCACTCTTCACTCGGCGAAGACATGGAAGACTCTACGTTGCAACCACTTGCAATATAGAGATGTGGAGTGAAGCCCACATAGAGACCTGAAACGTCCTAAAGCATCCGTGGGACTTGTCGCTCATCATATCAATTCAAAACACCCAAAGCAGACAAGTTGCAAATGTCGTCATCGAAGAGCTTGGGCTGTTTCAAGTCGTCGAAATTCCAGAACGATCATCGAGGGTGAGATGGATCCGTACTTTGCATTTGACGAAAGGGAGACCTTATGTTGTAGCCACCCACGACATAAAGGCATCGAGTCAAGTAATGCAGGTCGAATGACGAGACTCTTCATCGTGTTCTGCACGACCCTGAAGCAACTCTTTTCTGAGCTATTCCTAAAGGCATACAAGAGTTGTTTCACTCCAAAGAAGCCAAACCTCATATACTTACGGTACACTGGGAGGAGTTCACTAGTGCATTTCGAGGCCCAATTGTATGTAATGTTTCATTATATTTAATACAAGTAAATTTTTCTTTAATTCTAATGTCATGGCCTTAAGCGTGGGGTGGCAATCCACATCGATGTCCCTTCGTGGCGTCTCGTGGTTCCTCAGTTGTCCCTTCGGACTTTAAGTGCCCAAGCGCCTGCATTAGTGTCGCAACGCGCTAATGTTACGGTCCCATGATGAATAGTCCAACACTCTAGTCATGTCCGTGATTGAATGTCTATAAGCATGACCCTCAGCATAGTCGTCTCGAACATAAAAAAATTCGCTGAAAACTCAAAACAGGCTTGGTTAGGTGCCTATCCGTCTAATCGTCGTACGTGATCTAGTGTCTGAAAATGACACTTGACATATGCTCCCTTGAAAAATTCACACTTTCTAATTATGCCATTTGAAAATATTTTCAGCCGTCCGATATCTTAGCTTAATTAACAATGAAATTTTATGAATCTATTAGATATCATTGACGCTTGTGATTATTTATTTCTCTCGTCTAAAATCCCAGATACTTTTAAATAGATATGTCTATATGTTTTGAACTATAATTGGGGCAATGCGTTGGCCGGAAAAGATAACATGAACACGATGCAGTGATACATTTTTCTGACTCGTAGGTAAAATGACGTTAAATTCAAATTTCACTATGAGAATTATGTGTCCCATTTATTTTTAAGTTCATCTTTTTCTTGAATTAGGTCTTATAGCTCCTCGTATAATTGAAAAATCGTGTAGCCGATAAATAAATAATTCTATAAGTTGTTGAATAAGGGTGAAGGTAGTTCGACTCGGATCGAATTTTTTGTTCAAAAAAAAATCGTCAGCTATTTTTTGGATCGGTTTTTTAAATTAGAAAAAATCATTCTATGATCCTAAAATCATTTTAGAAAAGAAAATCTACCATGTTTTTTTTTTACTCCTATTTTTATATAATTATATTTTTAATATATATATTAAATTAAAGTTAACATAAAAATTATTTAATTTTGTATTATATGCAAAATCTACTACTAATATATAAAAGTTGCCGAATTAACGTTCGATAATGCGAAAGAACAAGATGAGATTTTATAAAAAAAATGTGATATATCTATAATAAAAAATTGGATAACTTAAAAATTAATTTTATAAATAAAAACGAGTTGCACGAACTCTTACGATTTTTTCGGGTGAAATTTTTAATTTATAAAAAACCACTTATTTTTTTAATCAATTTTTTCGAATAGGATAAATTTTTTAAGTTTGTCGGATTTTTCTTACACCCTTAATGTTGAAGACTAATTTATCATATATTTAACTAATCTGATTAAATTGTTTCGAATAGCGTGATCATACCAAATGAATTTTACAAACTTGGCACGTTGCTCATCGTAGAACTTATTAGCCGGGGCAGTTGGGTACACTCGACAGTACTTGCAGTGGCATCAGACAAACGGACGTGAATGTTTGTGACAAGACGGCAATTGTCCCTCAATTATGCTTCTTATTGGTCATTCCAACTTAATTTTGCTATGATAGAACACTCAACTAACTTTTTTATATTATTATTTTAGATATGTGATCCTTTTGATCCGTGATCAAGTTTTTTTCTTGTTATTAAAATGTTGTGTGCTAATATTTTATCTCCTTCTTTAAATCACCACAAACTAATAATAATAAATAAAACAAAAAAATGGGTCAACTTTTGGGTGCCGCCGACAATGAGAGGTCCCCGACGGTGGCGGCCCTTCCAGGTTGTCGTTTATTTTTTTATTTTTTACTTTTAAAAATATTTCCCCTTTCATTATACTTTTTTTTCACATTTAATACTAAGATACAAATTTATAAAATTTAACCTATGAACTTATATACTTAAAATTATTTCACTAAATTTCATTCAAAATTCCATCAATTTATTTTATATTATTTATGGAATATCAATTTTACTCCTGTTCTTTGATATTAAGAAAAAGCTATAAAAAATAAAATATTACCATGAGAATAATATTGCATAAAATATTCTTATTAAATTATGCTTTTACTCATATGGATTTTTTTTATCCTTAAATTGCTTTTATTTCAATAAAGTAAGGATAAAAATGATATTTCATAAAAATGAAAGTAATAAAATTTTGAACCTAAGTTAACAAAAGAATTTAATTGTTAAATTTGGACAAGTTGTTGACGTGCACCTCGACCGTGCTGCTTAGAATTTTTGTTTTGTTGTAGATTATCAGGTCGAGATCTGAGTCTCAGATTTTAGAATCTGATTAGGATCATATTCGTATTATAGGAACTTGGATTGCGACCCGACTTGATATATATATATATATATATATATATATATATATATATTAAAATTATTTAAAATATTATATTTATGTTTATATTGTTAAAGGCTTTTATATTTTAAACATGCATTATATTATAACTTAATTGATATTATCATATTTCTATCATATCATAAAGTATTTTATTATATTTTAAATTATTGTATTATGTTGAATGGAAACAATCGAGACCATCTCAATCGACCACAACTGGGACCGAAATCAAGACTAAAATTTGAAAATCTGACGTAAATAGGGTTGGGACTATGATGATGAATAAAAGAAAAATTGATGCAGGTGGCAAATCATTTTTATCAAAATGATCGCTTACATCTTTGAAATAATAAACAAAAGAGAATTGTCTCGTTAGAAAATAGTTTTTTGAAGGTTTTGTTTGCCGAGATTGAGGATGATGAGTTGTTATAAAAATTGTATTTCTATATGAATTTATGTGATGCATTGTGGTAATTCAATTTATTCTTTATTTGGATATAAAGAAAGGCTAAATTAGGCATTTATTGTGATTAATAACCATATTTTATTAATTTTTAATTTGATTGAGAATAAACAAAGGATATACTTTATTTTTTACGTTTCTGAACTTATTATTTTCGTGAATTTTATTTGAGATTGTGTGCTGGTACCAGAAACTAACCTTTATTGAAATTTCTAAAAATTGTATCTAAACATATTGGTAGACTTTCTAAATTCACCCATGCCAATTATATAATCGAACTCATTCCCACTAAACCCTCCATATGAGGTTCATTGTCTAATTATATTGCACGTACTATACTTATGTCCCCTCATTCCCACTAGACCTAGAGTTTGAACCTACATTTAAGGGTTGATAAAAAAAAAGAAAAAGAAAAAAAGGACGATCGAGATTATGGTAGTGTTTAGAAATAGAATCACGATTATTAAATTATCGATGAATAGTTGAATTGACATATTAGTTTGAGATGTGTTTGGAAATGAGAGTTGTTGTGATAAAAAAAATTGACGTGATAGGATGAATTTTGAATTAAAAATAATTATTATAATAATAAAATATACTTTTATTATTAATAAAAATAAAATTATAAAATAAAAATTTTTATGGAAAAGTTTTTGCTAAAAATATTTTATTTAAATAAAAAATGGTTTTAAAATACTTTTATTTAATGAAATATTATTTCTAATAAAATAATTGCTAATAAATAATATTATATTAGTTATTTATAAAATTTATTTTATATTTATTAAATAATTTATTTTATAGGAGAAATGTGTGAGAGAAAAAAAAATAAAAAAACAAAAAAATTGTCACGTCCAAAACAAAAAAAGAAAAGCTGATTCTCAATTACAATGCTCCGATTCCATAAAAAAAAGTGGAATCGGGGGCGTTGGAACTGGTTCCAATTTTCGATTTTAATGTTGGAATCAAGTTCGGAGTGAGTGTTTAATAGAACCAAATGAAACTAAAATTCGATTTTAGCCTGAATTCCGTTGTCAAATGATACTTGTGAAAGTGCTCTCTCTCACTCTCTCTCTCTCTAACTAAGATTCCCAAAGGGATAAAATTACCGCATAAAAGAAATAATAACATTTGGAACGAAGAAAATAAAAATAGTATCGATGCTAATTGTCGAGTACAAAATTCATTCCGGAAAGAAACAATTAGCAAAGAAAGAAAGGGGTTAGAATCCAATGTAGATTACGAATGAGATGCCAAGATGCCAAGGAATCTGATGTGCATATCAATAATAAGTTATTTGGTCATTATCAATGTGTCCTCTCGCCATTGTTCGTACCATGTAGCCGGAATGATACCGGATTTATTAGGCATCAGGAAGCAGTGCGATGTGCAGAACAGAATGTTCCACAACGGCATGGGATACCCCTCAGAGTTACCCCACTACAAAAGCAGACAGTTGTGGTGGGTATTCCCAAGGGTTACAACTTATAATACATTACATACCAGCACATTTAGCGACTTGAGTTCATCGAACATCAAATTAGAAAAATATATGATTAGATTAATTCCGAACTAAAGAAGAATAAAACTTACATTTGTGAACAATTAATTAATTCACTGGAACCAGGTGGTCAAGGTAAAAGAAACAAGTCATGTAATCGCAGCAATATGATTTCTAAATAAAGCAAAATTTTCAAGCTTTTTGTTTGATCTAATTTAACTTTTAACCACTTGGATGACAAGTAGTGTCTGCAACAACCCAGCAGGATCTGCCGCATGAAGTGAGACCTGAATCAATTAACAGTTCGGCCGCAGTTGAACGCTGGAAGCCTGAAACTGTTAAAAGTTCACGTCAACTTTTGTGTCTCCTCCTACATAACTTGCAATGAAAGGACAGCCGAAGAAGAATAATCTTGATGAACAAATCAACCCACACGGAAGCCAAAAGGAAGATAACTTAAGAACTACCCTGAGGAGAAAACAACACAATAATACAAAATTCTGTCCTTCCCGGAGGGAATTCGGAAATCCTATTCAGCTATTCCCTACCTACAAGTATAACAGCCATCCCTCCAAGGAGTTCCAACAAATAAAAAAGACTGCTGCAACAGCATGACTCCCCAAAACTTACATGATGTCACCACATATAGGGACCAAGGAAAGAGGAAAAAGACACCACTGAAAGATGCTTTTAGAGGGTCGTTTTCTTTGTAGTTTCCTTCTAGCCATGGTCCGAATTCATCCACATCACTCTAAAACTCCTAACATGATAAAGACGGCAAAGAGTTTTCTCATGATCTCGAAGGTACCTTTGGTAGCTGGCCACAAGAGTCATGATTGCAACAATCAGAGGAAGGTGAGACTTCTAAGCTTGCGCTTCTAAGACAGATGGCAATGAGGATAGCCGCCTCTTCTGGATGCGCGGGGGAAGATGTTTGGTGTACTTCTTGGGTCCAACTGTCCAGGGCAAGAACACTCCAGTTCCATTAGGTGGCATCTTCTTATTGGGGCTCATGACCATGGGTCGCGCCGGTGCCATCATGACCACAGGAGCACGAAGTGTCAATCCCCACGCATTTGGGATCATGCCATGAGGTCCATATGCAATAAGTCCAGTGTTCGGCATCTTTTGCATTGGAGTGGCAGGTTTCCACAGTGTCATCGCTTTGGTCGGAGAAGCCATAGGTGAATCTATCTGATTGCTTGAAGATCTGACCTTCACAAATGTGATGCTCACCCTCCTATTTGGTGATGCACATATTACATTCCTGGCCATGTCGGCACTATTACCACGCATGACTAGGAGTGAACTGCAACAAGTTTGTTACATCAGTGTCAATTTAGTGAACTGTCGCAGATAAGATAACTAGTTGTCCAATGTGGTGCTTAGTTGCTTACCCTTCTTTAATTTGAACTGTAAGAGAGCCCTTGTAGTTTCCATCGTGATCACTAACGAGGGCTCGTCCAAATGTCATTGTTGTATCTGAGAGGAGAAGAGTAGAAATAGGGTTCTCAAAGTGAGGAGGCTTGAAGTATGGCTGTGAGTGTTCATCCTGCCAAATGGGTCAAGAGTAAGAATAGCTTAGAGATGACAATTTACAACTAATGACGAAAACTTCTTGCTCTCTTTTCTTTGTATTTGAAATAGAAGGAAATACCTCATCAAAGAAGTTAATCACACAACTGTTGGGCTTCCTACTTTCTGGTATTAAGCGCCATTGAACCAAGTGATCAATGACCGTCTGCAATACAGGAGGAATTGGTTCGATATTACCTGAAAAAGATAATAATATACTTCATAAGCTGGAGAAAATCATCTTGCATCTGAATATAGCATATACTAATTCTCTAAAAGAAAAATATACAGCATTAATTAAAATTCAGAAAATATAAAGTGAATCTGTAATTTACTTGCTGCTTCCTCATTTGTCGATTGAAAGAGTGGGACTCCAAGCTGAATGATTTCTCGCTTGTTCCCTTTCATTTCCTTGTTGAAGAAAATAAATGTCTCACCTGAGCAAATAAAAAAGTTTGAATTATGTCAGAGCTAGGAATCAAATACATTTACAGACATAGTTTTACCAAGAAAATTAACAAACATATACTATAAACTCGTGTTGTACTAATCCAAAATTTTTTAGTAGTGAAACATTAAATTTTAATAACAGATTTCATCTCTAGCGAAAATGTGATCCAACTCTGTGCTTTTTGGTAAGTTCAGTTTAAAGCTCTCTACGACTCTTCATCATTCTAGTGAAGGATACCAGCAACATGTTTCGGTATGCAGATTGCTAATCACAAAAACTGCATTGAATTAAATAAAGAGACCTCCAAGAACCACATCATAACAAAATGTTATGTTGATGTACCGATAAATACCCTTTGAATTCAATTAAATTAAAACATGTTTAAATCATACCTGAGAGTTCCCCATTGTGTCCTGCAAGGCGGAGTTCATTTATGTATTCAGTAAGTCGATGAAGCTCCAAGTCTGTGAAGATGTTCTCATACATCTTAAGTCCTTTTACGACATTAACCTGGGCAGACATTAATTATAACAAACAGTGAGACTTCTTTGCATTGGAAAGCAGGGCAACTATTATTTCCTATGGCATCTATAACACATCAATTATGTAAAGATGGAACTCGCCATATGCCCCTTGACGGCTTCCTTGGCTACAAAACCTTTTACGATTTTGATGCGTTCCGGACGAGCCAAGCAATCTTCATGGTCAGCACATATCTTGATATTCTCCAATGAAGCTTGTTCCCCATGGAAGCCTGCAAATGCACAAGGTTAAAGTTATTTGGTTTACCTACTGAAGAACTTCTACTTGGAAAAACAAAGGAAACCCAAAAAGTTTAGCTGATCACTAAACATCATGCACGACACTTAACATTAAACACTCCAAGGAAACCCAGCAGACATCATAAGTTGTCGTATTAAACGACAAATTTTTACTCCAGCAACCGATGAACAATAATCAGGACTTCCCATTTTGAGGAGGTATTAAGAGGGCCATTAACGACTTCCAGTACACCTTTGGCCCTCATATCATGGTGTCGAAAGTTTAATTGGCTTTAATGTACCAAGTTAATCCTATTAAACCAAATTATCCACATATAACAACCTCATGTCAGTTTGAATAACCACAAAAATAGTACGGGTCATAGTATAGTTGTTGAACAATAGTGATAAAACAATACTACTAAAATTGAAAAAGCAATGTCGGTTGAAGTGGTAGGAGCTTGAATGTTAGTAAGAAAAGGTCGCTTGTTTGATACAATTATTAAAAAAAATCTTATTCTTTTAGAAAGAACATTCAATGAAGATGACAATGTAATCAATAACCAAATCTTTACGTCCGATTTGCCACTGCCAGTATTTCACAAATATTATGTCCAAATAGCCGTATTCTTTTCTCAAAAAGGAAAACTACAATTCTTGGAGTGCCATCCCAATCTTCCATGCATCTGGACTTAAATGTTGAGCTTTTCCTCCCCAAAATTAGCCTCCTAAAATTATGGGGTCTGGTTCCCTACTCTTTAAACTTCAACTTGAGTTTAGAGTTTAGACCTACAAATTACCCCCTCGAGTTATGTGCCTGTGTCAGCGCCACAATTTCCCCTCGTTTTTGTTATTTTAAAGGTGGAAACCATAACTAAAATAACATGACGACAGGTCCCACCGCCGAATCTTTTCACTCAGCGCCCCGCAGCCACGTGCGGGGCCTTCGTTGACCGGCAATCCGCCTCCGGTGCTCAAACCCAAACAGCCGATCACGGCCACGTGCGCCCCGCCCCAACCAACCAGTAAACGGCGCAGTGGCGAGGGGCTCGTGCCACTCGTCCGATGCCGATCGGACGTCGCCAAATCGAAAGCGCTGCCCTGAACGGATCTCCGGCACGAACCTCCAGGGAGGGAAAGGTTAATGGCGTCGCCGTTTCCACTTGACACGTGGCCGACGCGAAGTGTGCATGGACACGCTTGGCTTTATTAGTTCTATTTAGTTATTATTGTTACTACTTAAACTGCAATGATCCAAGTTTTCATTATTGGAAAGCGACAAAGACAAAAAAGAAAATACGGAGGAAAAAATAAAGAACATGAATAAAAAAATAAAACAAAACAAAACAAACTGAATGTATATATAATAAAGTTAATTTTAATTAGTAACACATACTTACTTCAATTTAACGAAACAAAAAAAAACTTTCGAGAAAGTGCTTGTGGAATATCTTCCACTCCAATTCAATCTCGGCCGCCAACTTTTGCTAGTTAAAAAAATAGTTTAATCGAAGAATATATATATCTCGTTTCCAAATACCCAATAATAAAACACATTAAAACGCAAATAACTTTTATTGGAAGTAACACAAACGGAAAATAACCTGGTGAAAGCCAAAATAGAAGATAATAATAAGGGGGAAATAACGAGCGCATTAATTTTGAGTGAGTGCGCTCACGGACGAGGTCCGGTGGTGGTGGTGCCTTTCACGAGGCCGCAAACTGCCTACGACAAAACGGGCGGCTGTTAGAGCGCGATCGATGTGCTAGAAGGGCCATCGGAGGAACCTGAGCCGTCCGATCTCGGCGGCCACGGAGACAAGTATTTTTTTGATGAGATCACCGCCGACGACATCACGGGTGTCGAATGAAGGTCATCGTATCGGGCGGTGACCGGATCCTCGTCGGTCGATGGAAGGAATCAAGTTGGAATCTGGGATACAATTTGGACTCGCGAACACCCAAAAAACGTTTACTTGGAAAATAAAATAACTCTCCATTTTGTAGTTTATGGAAATAAAAAAAACAACGTGGAACTTAAGGAAAAAAATTATAGAATTTGCCATTTTTTGAAAGGAAATGACAGGAGAAATATATTTACGAAATTACCCACCTCCGTTGGTCTCTCCGTCGTCGGTGCCCTTGTGATCTGAGGAATCGCCGGAGGATTCCTGCTCCACCACCTCCACGACGGTCGCCCCGTCCGCGTCAAGGTCCTCCGTGGTCTCCTCGACGGGAGACACCTCACTCTCGGCCGCTACTGGAGCCACCTCCTTGTCCTCCGCCGCTGGTGCCAACGTCTCCTTCTCCTCCTCCTCCTGCGCCGGCAAAAGCGTAGGCTCGGTTACGTATGCCTGCGGAGACTCAGCATTCTCCGCATCCACCTCCAGAGTTCCGGCTCCAACGACCTCAGCGGCCGCCGCCCGGGCGGCAGCGACGCGGTGGAGCTCCGCGGCGACGTCGGCGATGGAGTAGTACTTCTGCATGTGCAGCACGGGGATCCAGTTCATGCGTCGACGGTGGACGGCGGCGAACACGCCTTCGTACTCCTCCGCGCTCCCGATCTGCGACAGGTGCGCGCAGAGCGCGTCGATGACTGCGTTCGCCGCCGCGAACTCCCCCCTGAACCACGCCATCATGCAGTCTCGCGCCATCGCGTCCGGCATCACCACGGCCGCAGCCGGATTCCCCGCCGCCCCGGCCGCCACTACCGTCGTCATCACCACCACCGCCGCCGCCTCCAAGGCACCGCTCTACAACGATCAAAAGCAAGACCAAGCCTCCCACAACCCGCTCGACGAAATTTTCGAGTGGCAGGAGCTCACAGTGCAGAGTACCGGGGGAAGAAGACGAAGTAGAGATGGAGAGAACGAAGCAAGGCGTAACAAAAAACGATGCGCAACTCGACGAAGCCGTTCCCGCTTGGGGCTCTTCTATAAATACAGGGAGAAGCCGCTACGCCTATTGCCGTGACGTGGCGGGCGGGGAAGACCGGAAGCGGACCGCTACGAAATATCGGACGACACCGCTACGGCGGGTTATATGCTCACCGAGTCACCGTGGCGGTGACGGTACTGCGAGGGGGGGCTGTGGGAGAAAGGAGAATATACGGCTCCCGCTTCCCACGTGGTTCTCGGCCGAGGCGTCGATGGCTTCTCAGCCGTCCGTTCGCCGGGCCCGCACGAATATTGGCGGGGTCGCTTGATCGGTCGTAGGCCGTCCGATCTGGGGGGGACGGGACGGTCAACGGGGCGCTGCGACGGGGTTACGTGTCGGACGGTTGAGATCTCCCGAAAATATTATTGAAAGGTAGTTAGCGATCGCCCTTCTTCTCGTAGTCGTCCTTCTTAATTCTTATGTTATTTATTTGTTCAGTAATAATTAAATTAAATTATTATTGTTATTATTATTACAAATAAGAAAAGATCTAATCGGAGATACGAGTTTTTAAAACTATCTAAATGAATATATATTTTTAATATTCGTCCGCACATTAATTTGGTAATTTGTGTTTTTTAATCATATTATGGCGGAGCGTGGCGCAGTTGATTTCGCTGCGTCTTCCCCGTGGAAGATGGCGTGGTGTTGAGGTCAGCAAGCACGTCTCTCTCTCCCCTCTCTCTCACTTTCTCTCCCCTAATTATGCAATTCTTTATACTCCTCTTTACAGGTATGTAGACGTATTTGATTTTTGTTATGCTTGCCGTATTATTATTATTTTTTTGTCAAGTGTTTATGGGTGTTAATATTTATTATCTTTTGATTCAAATAGGAGAGGGAGAGAGAGAGTTATGGATTGATGGATGGATGAGCAAGTTGACTGGTGGGGTGGGTTAAGGGGCCCTTGCACTTCTGGAAGGGAAATGGAGGCAGCGGATTGGGTGGGAGTAGGCGGGGCAGAGGTAGCACATTGGGATGCACCACCACACAGGCGAGGAGAGAGAGAGAGAGAGGGAGGGAGAGGCAACAAAGCAGTGTCAGCATTTCAAGAATTCGTTTTTAGTTTCAGCCTCTGCATCATTGGAGTTCTCAAGATTCAAGAGTGCGAATGAATGAAGACAGAGAGAGAGAGAGAGAGAGAGAGAGAGAGAGAGAGAGAGGGGGTTCAGTTGTTGGAGTGAGGAAAAATAGGATCAGATGAGAGAAATCCTTGGACCAATTAACTGTGCATTTGCTCAGTTCGTAGTGTGGTGGTAGTGGGTACCTGCTGCTGCAAAATTCTTCTGCTTGCTGTGATTTGGGTTGTGGAATTTGATCAACCCATGCATGTTTAATTCATATCCAATTCTTTATTTTACCTTTCCTTTTCCATCCTTTTATGGATCTAAGAAAAAAAATAGTATTTATTATTACATATATTATTATTATTGCAAATTTAATGGGTCATTAATGTTCTAAGAGGCGTGTGCTGATCAATATAATTTTGATCTCACATGGTAGATTTTTTTTTGCAGTTCGATCGATATCATGTTGCACTTTGTTAATTATGTGGTCGCACTGCTTATTTTACTGCAATTTGCGTTAATAAAAAAAACTGGCGCTACAAAGATGCTAATTATATATTAACTGGGCAGGAAAATGTATTTAAAGTTGAAATTAGAAGCACAAACGCAACTTTGCTTACATTAATTTAATTATGACATATTAAACGCGATGCAAGGGGCAAAGAAAGATTCCAAAAAGAGAGAGATTAATGTAAGCCAATAAATAGCTAGCCACGTTGCAGATGAGCCACGTCGATGAGTTAGATATATTTGTCAGAAATATATATATATATATATATATATATATATATATATATATATAACTATTTATTTTGTTCATAATTGTTGAATTAGTATATACCTGGTCTTAATTCTGAATTCTCCTAAAAAATCAGTAGAGACCAATGACCCCTCAATTGCTCCAATGGCCTTGGTGGATCCTTTATATGCATTATTATTATTATATATGTGATTCCATTGGACTTTATATTCTTTTTGTTTATTTTTAAATTCTTTTGTCTGGTGGACTTGAGCACTTAATAAATGCGTGACCATGCTTCAATTGATCTTTTATATGATAATAATATTAATTGTTTTTTTTATCTTATATAATTTTTAAATTATCATTTCACTTGCTCTTGTTTTTCTTAGTTCTTCCTGTGATGAGAGGGTACATAGATGTAGTTAGGTCTACCTAATTTAAAAATATGCTCACATATATGTTCCAACTTACCAAATGTCCCTCTAATAATTTAATTTGCAGATAATATTACCTCATATATTTTGGTCAGCAAAAAAAAAAAAAATACTGCAAGCTACTGGGTCATAATTAAACAAATACAAGATTTAGGATATTGGGAATTAAGAACAAAAATTCAATTTACCAATTAATTTTGATTAAATGGCTGACAAAATTGGTTGTCATCATCAACAGTTAGTTCAACTCCTATTAATTCGATTTAGATAATGAGATATCATAATAGGTATATCTAATTGAATTAATCTGTAAAATCATTAATACAAGGGTTAACGTTGACAATAATTGATTAACATTAATAATCAATCCAGGTGTACCCATCTTTTAACATTTCCTTTAGTTGTGCTCTCACGGGAAATTATGCTTAATTTTCCATTTATTTAACATTTGATCAAGAGAAGATTAACCTCAAATTCATACACAAAAAAAACCCTAAAATTCCGAATGAATCAAATGTAATCAGAGACGAAGACAATATAATTAAAAAGTTGGGGGGCAGGTGAAGGCGTGATGGTACTGTCACATAACTCCACATATTTTTTGCCCATGTGTATATAAATTAACATTATGTTAAAAATATAAAATTTTCATAAGAAAAAGATGTTGTGATATGTACAAAGCTGTCCTCTCACAGGCAAAATACTCTAAATGGAAAACATGACAATTTAAGAAAGGACACATTTTGTTAAAACTAAATGATATATCCAACATTTTTTTCTACATATATAACTATTTTCCATTATTTTGGGTTTATCATTTTATGTTAGATGTTAAGCTTTATTTATAATAATAGTATAGTAGTATTTAATTGTAATTTTAATTTATTCTTCATTAGTTGGAAAGATTCACTATATATCATCATTCATGTGCGTTCATTTTTTCATAATTAGCTTGAGAACTTGGAGGGAAAAATATAATTAACTAACTAATTTGATTTACTAATAATCAAAAGAGTCAAAATCAATAATATATATATATATATATATATATATATATATACACAACTTTTCTATAAATTTCATATACAATTATATGATCCAACATTTTTTTGGTGGGGGGTATAAATTGTATAATTTTATTAACTGCAATGCATTACTGTAATGTATTAGATATCAACTTTTGTTTATATCTATATATGTACTAAAGTATTTTCCCCTTTATTAATGAATAATATCTTATAGTTGTACATTACATGATAGTCCAAAAAAGAAAATATTTGGATAAATTTGAATCTCTAAAGTTGGAGTATGTGGAAGTAGTTATAAGGTAAGCGATGCGTGTACGTAGCTAGCTAGCCATGCTAAAAAGATTCACAAGGGACCTTGAGCCACACTTCGAACACAAACGTAGACATGCCATCAAAGAGAGAGAGAGAGAGAGAGAGAGAGAGAGAGAGAGAGAGAGAGAGAGAGAGAGAGAGATGTCAACTTCATAATTCACGTACAAAGTTGGCTCTTTTTTTGCATCAAAGTGTTGCATGCATGTGAGATCGATATGTATCGTGAAGTTAGATATCAAAAAGCAAAGGGGAGAAAAAGGAAAGAGAAAAAAAGGGAGTATCACAAGGTACGTGTTAACCATCTCTCTTTTGTCATTTCTTTTTCGCATTAGTTGTTCTCAGGTCACAATAATTAGCAAAATGACAATATCTAATAAGTTAGATATTTGTTTATGACTTTAGATATTATACGAAACAATAATATAGAGATTTCAAAACTTTTAATGACTTTTGATATGATGTGGACCAATTGGTTCTTGGTATGCATTCAATATGCTTCACATGTAGTCTGGTGCACATTGATTAATCTGCATTATTAATATATATATTTATCATATCTTTACTTAAAAAAACATCTTTAATCGTGTAACTAATGTATCATTTCTTTTAAAAAATAACGTAGATTGGAACATATCTTTACTTAACTAATTAAGTTAATGATCGTGGACATTTTTATCTTTGTATTTTAATTGTGCCTTTGGATTATCTTATTATCGTACACTAATCAATCTCGTACAAGTACTTAATTACTAGTTAAACAACAAGTTTGATCATGATGCAAAGGTGTTCAAATGATTCTAGAATAATTTTTTAGGGTGATATAATCTTTATAAATTATAAGTTTCTAAGGCATGAGTAGTCAGTGTATGTTTGGCTTATGAAAGCATCCAATGATGGACCAACCCTTTTGGGTTTTCTTAGATTGTTGGACATCTATGCATGATCACAGAGTAGAAGGGGTCCTCACTCACCCTTGATCATTCATGCATCTAGTGGCCTCCACCCTCAGGGAGGCATGCCAATAGAGGAAAAAGACATCAACCACCTAACAGAAAAGAAAGGGGGGCTTGGAGGAAGATAGACTTGAATAATTAAGCCAAATTAAGAAATTGAAGAAAAGAGGAAAATTGAGTTGTTATGTGGATCCTACTTTGGAATGTGTTTTTGGTTTTTCGGGTGGTGTTCCACATGTGCTCTTGGATTTTGTACCCAAATATTGACATATATATATATATATATATATATATATATATATATATATATATATATATATATATGGGTATCCTCTCCCTCTCCTCTCATCTCCGGCCGTCGATCGTGGATCCGACAGTTGCGACAAGAAGGCACGATTCGAATCATTTTTGGATACATTTGCAAATTATTGAGTACTTTTATTGTATGATTTTAATCACTTGAATTCTTCATTTCTAACATATGTAATATATTCCAAAGTTAATTGATCGCATAGTAATGATTAATTTCTTCAGTCTTTTAAATTTACTGTGTTATATGAATTGTCATTTTCTCAAATTTTAATATTTATATATGTTAAATTTCAAATTAAGCATTACATTAGTAAATAAATATGAAATTGAAAAAAAAAAATTCCATTTTAAAGGATGGGTAAAATAAACATGAAAGATTTTTTATTTTCAGTTTTTATCTAGCTCCTTTTAGGAGCTTGTGAACAAATCCGATTTAACTCAATCAATCAGGTTGTGTCGCATTCTAATTTTTTTTTATAAAAAAACACGACTCTAGCCAAGTCAGGTCAGGTGGTCGAATTATCTAACTACCATTTTTTTAAAAAAAAAACTTTATATTTTTATTATAAAAATACATTTAATATTTTATTTTGAATACCAAAAATATTATTTAAAATATTTAATTATTTTTTGTATTTTTTAAACACTTTATTTTATATATTTTTAAATCTTAAATAATATAAACCCCTTTAAAATAAAAAACTACATCGTCGTGTTGGGTCAAATCATTCTCCAACTTGAAATCGACTTGGCCTAGGTCAGGTCATGATTGAGTCCGGTCAGGTTCGACCCGATGAGTTGGGTCGGATTGGATTCTCGGATTCATCGGTTCAGCTTGATCACACCTCTCCTTTAAAGTATTATGTGAAGCTACAATTTAGTTTTTCGGACTAAAGAGTTATTTAATTTCTTTAGCAATGGCAAAAAAGAACAATCACCAATAAGATAGAGTGCTGATTTATCTTATTTAATTATTTTTTATAAATATATGGATCTTAGGTTTTATATATAGTTTAAACAATGAAACAAAAATGATCCAACAAATTTTGGGAGCAAGGATAGACCCACGTATAGGGTGGGGGGGGGGGGGGGGGGGGGAGGGGGGAGGGGTCTTATAGAGTAAAAAATTATATTTGACCTCTCTTCATAAAATTTATAAGGTTATCTCCACAAATCTCTCCTAAACTCTTACGATTTTTCACCTCTAACCTTCAAATTACGAATTTATTTTTTTGAATTCCTAAACTATCGCAACTTTTACACTTTAGTCCTCCCTTTCACTTCTGTTACATACGTTACTTTTACTTTTTTTATTTATAAAAATACTAAATTACCCATCCCTCCAGAAAAATATGAAATAAAAAATAAAAAAATCATTAAAAGGATTAAAGTGGTAAACAAAAAAGTTGTCATTTATGAAAAAATTTAAATTACCATCCCCTCGATTTTTTCCATTTATTTTTTATTATTTGATTGTTATGGAGGAAGAGGTAATTTAGTCTTTTCATAAATAAGAAAAATCAAAGGTAACGAAAAACGTGACAGAAGTAGATGGAAGGATTAAAGTGAAAAAATCGTGATAGTTTAGGAATACAATAAAATAAATTCATAGTTTAAAATTAGATGTGAAAAATTATGATAGTTTATGAGAGATTTATGAAAATAATCAAATAACCCAAATTTATATGCCATTGTGAGTAATATCTCTCCTTAGTCTACTAGTAACCTTGCATCCCCCAATTTTTTGAGATTCCTATAATATATATACCATTTTCGTAGGAAAAATAGAAATATATATATGTCTATATACTTGCCCCGTTATGAATTCATCCCGGCTCCGATACTACCACGAAAGAAGGAGAAATAAAGAAGAAAATAACAAGTGGAGGCATAATCTTGCCACACTGCACAAAGTTAACCTATGTCGACAACATATATAACTTGCATGGATTAATGACTGTGGATCACGTAACGATTAAGTTTGATATACCACATTCTTTTGATCTTGACGCTTTTTTATGTGTAAGTTAATTAGCTACCTTAACAGAATTAAATATAAAAGATCATAAATCATGACCATATTGGTCGCTTACCAACATAAGCACGAACCTAAAATCTTATTATACATTGGAACATGGTTGTAAAGGAAAATTTAACTACTTGGGTGTATGTTTTAGGTTTTCAATATCCAATAATATACATCAATGATTTTTTTCTTATTTGTTTTCCAACTTTATGTTTTTATAACAAACTTATTCCCAACTTTAATTATTATTCAAAATTCATTCTTAGATGAAGGAAGGAGACAATCAACAATGCTCTACTAAAAAGAGAGTATTTGCAATGTGCCCCCTCACTGCCAACAAGTATTTGCAATGTTCGCAAACAAATTTATTACAAATAACATAATGGGTGAACAAAATGAGGAGAAAGTCTAAAATTTATTACAAAATAAAGTTAGAGATCAAAGCAAATATTAAGTTATGGGTGATATGTGAAAGTTACTTCCAACATTGTGCTTGCTCGAACTAACAAAATAGTTTCTTAGCTTGAAAATATATATTTTTTATTTCATACTAGAAAAGAAGGCCTTAATTACTGTTCAATAAGAAAGAATTCAAACATATAAAGGGGAAGAAAGGGGCACTACAAGGTTACATTATCATTTCTAGTTAGGATTCAATTGGAGATCGATTCATTTATTTTCTCAATGTCTTATATTAGCTTGAAAAAAAAACATAAATATTTTGCTTCCATCCAACAATAATATTATTTAAAAGTATCTTTGCGGCTAAATAAATATACACACGTTATCCATAAAAAAAATATTAATATATTATTATTATTATTAAAAACAAGTGTATGCTTCCAAGCGCCCGTGTGTGACTAGTAAAATTTTCATCATTCAAGACCTTTTTCATAAAGAAAAAATTCCACAAGTACCTACATTTTTTAGTATTGTCATATCACTAGTCATAACAACCAAGAAAGTTGAAGCTCTCTACAAGACAATAAAGAGGTAAAAGAAGATGGAAAAGTATGGTGACCTTTTTAGACTTGTATAGAATAAAAGGTAAAAAAAATGTAGTTTCCCCATTCTTTAATGTGTTAGGTGTAAATTGCGAAGTAATTAATTTTGGATAAAATTATATATATATATATATGTATGTATTAATTTCCATCTTTAGGATATGCACATGTGAGCTTATGATTTATCATTCCTTTTCAAGGCAGGGAAAATGATGGGGTATTAACTTTTTATTTCTCATGACATTACCAATATGTGGACATTTGATTTGTGGAAACAATTTGATGCACAATATTTAAGGGACCGAAAAGCATATTATATCCGACATATATGTTACATTAATTTTAGCCTTATTTTCTTTTATCTCGATTTTTGAGTGAGTTTCGACAATTGTAATTAATGTACATGTATTAATTATTATACTGCAAACGTATGCATACACTATAATAAATTTATACTCATAAATATATAAATCACTTGTTGAAAACTTTGGGACTCACTTAAATGTTCGTAATTATGAGAAAAAAAGGTCAATCTTCAAAGACAACCTAGTAACAACCGACAAAGCAAAATTACCTATCAAAATTCGTAGGAAAAGAACCGTAATAAGACTACAATTAAGAGCATTAATATTTCATTTCATTGTTTATAGCGGGTTAAATATATTTCGAGTCTATACGAATATATACACGATCTAAAGTGACTTTATTAAATTAATTGAACTCGATGATAAATCAATCTTTTAAAATTATGTGCACTTAGTGACGTCGCACGAGTTGAATAATAGATACTACTTTTTAGCGTCGTGCGTGTTAAACAATAAGCACCCCTTTTTAAATATCGGCTCATTATTAAAAAAATATATTCAATTAGACAAGGTTGGTGTATTAATTACGCATGTGACACGTAAAATTAATAATTATATAGACTTCTAGATGAATTCAAATCAAATTTCTCCACTCAAATGCACCTAATTTGCTCATATTTTTCTCGGTCACCCTTTCACAATTTCTTCTACAAGGCTTCCTTTTTTCCTTCGCCATGACCATAAATTCACACAAATCATTCAACAAATCGAACTCATTTTATACTGCATCTGGATGCGTGGAGTTAAATACGTCAAGATTTGTTTGGAACATTGAACCATAATTCATTGACATTAAAATCGTACACACAAAACACAAAATTAATCGTATATTTAACATGATTATTATTAAGATTCATGTGCAAAAACCCGATTCCTATTTCAACTTAATTAGCTGATTGGGTTTGGCCAATTTGACGAATCGACTTAGGTTGTTGGTTCATCTGAATGATTGAGACTTCGATGTTTCATAAATATTTAAGATCAGTCAATTTGTAATTAAAAAAATATTATTATACTCTTTATCCGAATTTTAGTTTAATTACATGTAATAATCATGAATACCGAGTTCTCACTTGGGAATAGAAAAAAAAAAGTCAGTAATTTAATCTTTTCATAAATGAGAAAAAAATAAAATTAATAGAAAATATAATAGAAATGAGCAGGAGGATTAAAGTGAAAAAATCATGATAGTTTAAGGATTAAAAAAAAGTTTTGAAGTTATATATAAAAAATCGTGATAATTTAAGGATGATTTATGAAAATAACTTTTAAAATTTAATAATATGCAATAATCTTGAATATGGAGTTCTCACGTGTGAATAGCAAAAAAAAAAAAAAGAAAAGAAAATCAAGATATAAAATATTATTATCGTACTAATCATATGATCTCTCTTTTTTATTTTATGAGATATGGTTCTAGAAGTCGTGGAAAGTGTAAAAAAAAATGCAACGCCCTTTTAACTATAAAAATTATTTATTGGGTGTCAATTAAGATTTAATTCACACCAGTCAGCCAACTCATCCAAAAAGTTAACATTAATCAATAATAATGATATAATTAATTAATCGATTAATTATGTCGATCCAATTCAATATTTCAATTGGTCTAATTTAATTTTCAAAATTTATTTTTATTTATATTTCTCATTTAGAAAACACATTTTGTTTGGGTCTGCCGGAGGAGGCAGCAGCCGGGGGGGTGGGACTGAGGGTGGGTTGGTACTTTGTTTGATGGGAAAACAACATGAAGACAAATACCTCATGTATTCTTTTCAATGGCTGCATTAGATGTCAAAGTTCTAATTTTTTGACTAGGAATGTGCTCTCGGAAAAAAGTTTTTCTGCACCATACAATTATAACATCCAACTTCAAACATGTCATTATTGATAACTGATCAGTATAATGAAAAATAAAATATTGATACATAAATAATCTCAATTAATTGTTATTGGGAATATAATATCGGTGATCGATGAATAATAAAAAAATATATTAAACTTCATCAAAATTAATTTTTATTATCATAAATATATTTTAATTAATATTTAAATAATTATATTAATCATATGAGAATGTGTAGAGTCGAATAAGATTATAAGAATCGCGTGACAAAAATTAAGATCATATTATAAGATCCTCAAGATCGATAAGAAATAGTAAATCATAAAATCATAAGATTTTAAAATCGAGATCGAGATCTTAACAACATGAAGACTAAAGAACGTGTAGCACATTATTAAACATATAATATGTGTGGGCGACTCAAGATTAAAAATTGGAAGGGACCAAGTTAAGAAAAATGAGTGCAAGAGGATTTGAACTCATAATCATTCATAATTTTAAAATATTACAACCAATATCCTAAATATTTAAGAGGATTAGATTAGTTTTTAATTCAAAAGTTAATATATCAATATATTATATATCCTTCAAAATTTTAAAACTCGGAGGAGCCGCTGTGTGCGTGTGGTTGCGCATGTATGCTCAAAAAGCACGACACATCACGTATAACAGATGCACGGACCTAAATTTGGAATTAGCAACTATATATATATGTATACTACCAAGTGAACGATGATTAGGATTGAACTCCTTTCTTCTTTTTGCTCTATTATATTATTTTTCTTTCTCTCCTAAAATGGAATGAAAAGAAGAGAAAGAATTAATGATCATATATTTTTTTATTATGATGATATACTTTGTTGGATTTCTTGATATGCGAATCCAACGTTGAGTAGCAAACAAAGAAAAGAAAAAAAAAGGGAAAATAAATCTGTCCGAGTCAAAGAAACATCCGAGGCAGAGAAAGAAATAATTCGAATTGGTTTGGAAAACAAATCCGAGATGAAGTCATTTCTTGATGCTATAAAAGTATCGGTGTGCAAACGTCTTGAGGATGCAGTGCGCAGTCGAACAGCGAGCCGTACAACCACCGAGAGGAGAGAGAAAAAAGAAGAGAGAAAAAAATTTAGGGTTCGATTCGGGAACGAGCTCTTATCCGTTCTCAATGAAATTTCAGGTATTACTTCTCAGCAATCTTCTCATCTATTCCTCATATTTCGGTGAGATCGTTCTGACTTCTATCCTCAGTTTTGAGAAACATTTATTTTGTGGCATCCAAGATTAATTTTTGATATTATTATTGTATTCCTCTGCGTACTTCAGAGAAGATATTTTGTAACATACTATTATTTCATAGCGAAATATTTTTTGCTTACTTCCGTGATTTTTTCTCTCATGTCGAGAAATTTTTCACGTTAATTCTTTGCGTTTTTTGTCTGAGTTAATTTCACTATATTATTGTCATCATCCCATTATTATTGTGCACATTAAAAAGGAAAAAGGAGATAATTCCGCAACTATCAGTTCAATCTTTTTTCCTAACAGTGGTATCAGAGTCTGGTCAGAAAGTGAACATTATAATGGAGGACAATAATGCTCCCAGTCGGATGCCTGTGCTTACAGGAACAAATTATTCTATCTGCAAGTCTCGGATGAAGGATTACTTAAATTGCAGAGACCTTTACAATACAATCGAAGGTGATGCTGCAAAACCCGATGACATATATGATAAAAAGTGGGGGAGGATTAAGACCAAAACAGTCGCACAAATCCGACAATGGGTCGACAACAAGGTGTTTCATCATATCGCAAATATCGATGAACCCGACGAAGTGTGAAAAAATTGCAAGAAATGTATGAACGCAAATCGTCACAGAATAAAGCGTTATTGATGAAGAAACTTGTTAACCTAAAGTACAAGGATAGTCACTCTGTTGCAGAACATCTTGACAGTTTTCAGGAATTGATTAACAAGTTGTCCTTGGTAAAGATCGCGTTTGAAGATAAGATCCAAGTACTACTACCGAGCTCATTACCTGATAGTTGGGAATCGTTCATTATCTCTCTAAACAACTTTGCTTCAGGTGGACAACTATCTTTAAAAACTATCAAAAGAAACGAGAAGGCAAGAACAGAATCTCGACAACAAATCAGAGACATTCATCGTGGAAGATCGTGGGAGAAACAAATAGAGAAACTCTCACAACCACGATAGATCAAGATCAAGAGGTAAGTCGAAGTTCAGGAAAGAAGTCACATGTTATCATTGTGGTAAGCTAGGACACTTCAAGAAGGAGTGCAGAAAATTAAAACGTGATCAATCACATGAAGGGTATGAAGATGGTGGTTACATCAGATGATGTATACTTTCTTACTCAAGAAGAGGAAGAAGATGGTGTCAATGTTGTGAGTCAAGATTCAGTTTGAATCTTAGACACTGCAGCTTCGTTTCATGTTACCCCTCGTAAAGATGTATTCTCAACATATAAAGATGGAGCATTTGGGTCAGTAAAGATGGGGAAGAAGTCGGAGTCCCAAATTGTTGGCGTTGGAGACATTCAGTTGAAGACCAACACATGATGCAAGATTGTGCTCAAAGATGTGAGGCATGCACTAGAGATCCGTCTAAACCTAATTTCAGTTGGAAAATTAGACGACGACGGCTATGAGAGCAACTTCAAAGAGGGAATATGGAAACTCAAGCGATGTTCACTCCTACTGACGAAAAGGAACAAAGATGGTACACTCTACAAGACTGAAGCACAACACTGCACTCAGGAGATAAATGTGACTGAAGAGATGTCATTATCTGAGTTATGGCACAAGCGGCTTGGTCACCTAGGTGAGAAAGGACTTCAGATATTAACTCAACGAAATTTACTACTAGGTATGAAAGATACTTCACTTGACGTATGTGTTCATTGCTTAGCTGATAAGCAGATTAGAGTTACATTTAATAGAACTTATTCATCTAGAAGTTCACACGTACTTGATTTGGTCATACTGATGTCTGCTATATGAGGAATAAAACTCTAGGTGATACTATTTATTTTGTTACATTTATTTATGACCATTCTAGAAGAGTTTGGGCTTTTCCTTTAGCACAAAAAAATCAGGTGTTGACAGAGTTCAAGAAGTTTCATGCCAAAATCGAAAGAGAAATTGACAAGAAGCTCAAGTGTATTCGGGCAGACAATGATGGCGAATACAGATGACCTTTTAAAGAATACTGCAATATCTATGGCATAAAGCTTGAGAAGATAATTCCCAAGACTCACCAGCAAAATGATGTTGTTGAGAGAATGAACAGAACAATAGAGGAACTTGTCAGATGTATGCTTCTACATGCCAAGCTATCGAAGGAATTTTGGGGTGAAGTAATGATAACTGCAATTGAATTGATCAACCACTCACCATCAGTACCTTTAGATGGTGACATACCTCTGAAAGTCTGGTCAGGAAAGAATGTTTCATATAAGTATCTCAGAGTGTTCGATTGCAAAGCCTTTGTTCACATCCCAATGATGAGTGGTGAAAACTTGATAACAAATCAAAAGAATATATGTTCCTCGGATATGGAGGTGAAGAATTTGGCTACAGATTTTGGGATCCTGTTAACAGGAAGGTTATCAGAAGTAGAGATGTCGTGTTCATGGAACACCAAACAATTGAAGATCTGTCAAAGGACAAAGAGCCAACTAGCTTCACTAATTATCTAGCTGAACCAAGTTCAGTTGACACACCGATAGAATATGACATTATTCCAGAAGCTGATCAGGATGATAGTAGCAGTGATAGCAGCTCATATAATTCAGATATACTTTCAGATAGTCAAGACAGTGATGATGAGCCACATGTCGAGCATGATGCACCAATGCAAGAGCCTTAGTTGAGAAGATCAAATAGACAAAGACAAGAGTCAAAGCGGTATTCTCCGACTGAGTACGTGTTATTAATTGAAGGGGGATAATCAGTATGTTATCGAGAAGTCTTGTCACATGAGCAGAAGGATGAGTGGATAAAAGCCATGCAGGACGAGATGCAATCTCTGCATGAGAACAACACTTACCAACTGGTGAAGCTTCTTAAAGGAAAGAGGGCACTCAAGAACAAGTGGGTGTTTCGACTGAAGAGTGAAGAGAATAATCCACACCCAAGATATAATGCAAGGCTAGTTGTCAAGGGGTTCAGTCAAAAGGAATTAATTTTGATGAGATATTCTCACCAGTGGTCAAAATGTCATCAATTCGAATGGTTCTTGGATTAGCTACTACCAAGAATCTGAAAATTCAACAGTTAGACGTCAAGACAGCTTTTCTCTATGGTGACTTGGAAGAAGAGATTTACATGGAACAGTCAGAGGGTTTCCAAGAGAAAAAAAAGAAAACATGGTGTGTAAATTGCAGAAAAGCTTATATGAACTCAAACAGACACCTCATCAGTGGTACAAGAAATTTGAGTCATTCATGATGCATCAAGGATACAATTAGACCAGATCAGATCATTATATCTTCGTAAAATACTTTTCACATGATGATTTTATTATACTGTTGTTATATGTTGATGACATGTTTATTGTAGGTTAGGATAAAAGTAAGATTGACAGATTAAAGCAGGAGCTGAGTCATTTTTCATGAAAGACCTAGGCGCAGCAAAGAATATCCTTAGCATGAGGATCACCCGTGACCGAGAGCAGCGCAAGCTATGGTTATCCCAAGAAACATACATCGATAAAGTCTTGAAGATGTTCAACATGAAGAAGCAAAGACAGTTACATCGTCACTTGCAGGTCACTTCAAATTGAGTTCTAGACAGTGTCCGAAGAGCAAAATCGAGAAGCAGAATATGAAGAACGTTCCATACGCATCTGCAGTTGGCAATCTGACATACGCAATGGTTTGCACAAGGCCAGACATAGCATATGCAGTTGGTGTGGTGAGTCGATTCCTATTAAATCCTGGTAGAGAGCATTGTGATGCAGTCAAGTGGATTCTCAGATATCTTCAAGGCACGTCTAAGATATGCTTATATTTCGAAAACGCTGAGCCAATGTTAGAAGAATTTACTGACTCTGACATGACAAGAGATATTGATAGTCGAAAGTCAACTTTCGGTTACTTGATGACATTTGCAGGAGCAGCACTCTCATGGCAATTCAAGTTACAGAAGTGTGTTGCACTATCAATGACTGAAGCAGAATATATCGCAGCTACTGAAGCAGGTAAGGAAATTCTATGGATGAGACAGTTTCTGAGGGACTTAAGTTTGATGCAGGAGAAGTACATTATCCATTGCGACAATCAGAGTGCTATACATCTGAGTAAGCAATCTAGTTTCCACTCTAAGTCCAAGCATATTAATGTCCGATATCATTGGATTCACGACGAAACGAAGATGAAGAAATTCCTTCTTCGAAAGATCCATACAGACAAGAATACATCAGATATGATGACGAAGCCTCTATCGAGAGAGAAGACCGAGTTCTGTAGGGAGCATGCAGACTTGGTGGATTCTTTCGCATAAACAAGAAGGGGGAGTTTATTGGATTTCTTGATATGCGAATCCAACATTGAGTAGCAAACGAAGAAAAGAAAAAAAAAGGGAAAATAAACCTGTCCGATTCAAAGAAACATCCGAGGCAGAGAAAGAAACAATTCGAATTGGTTTGGAAAACCAATATGAGACGAAGTCATTTTTTGCATGCTATAAAAGTATCCGCGTGCATATGTCTTGAGGATGCAACGTGCAGCCGAACAGCGAGCCGTACGGCCACCAAGAGGAGAGAGAAAAAAGAACAAAGAGAAGAAAACTTCGGGATTCGATTCTGGAACGAGTTCTTATCCGTTCTCAACGAAACTTCAGACATTACTTCTCAGCGACCCTGTCATCTATTCTTCATATTCCGATGAGATCGTTCTGACTTCTATTCTAAGTTTTGGGAGACATTTATTCTGTGACATTTAAGATTAATTCTTGAGACTATTATTGTATTCCTCTGTGTAGTTTAGAGAAGATATTTTGTAACATACTATTATTTCATAGTAGAAGATCTGCTGCTTGCTCCCGTGATTTTTTTCTCTCACGTCGAGAGGTTTTCCATGTTAATTTTCTACATCTTTGGTCTAATTTAATTTCGCTATATTATTATCATCGTCTCATTATTATTGTGCGCATTAAAAGAAAATAAAAGATAATTCCGTAACTATCAGTTCAACCTTTTTTCCCAATATATTTTTTTATTGTGATCATATATAATTACATATATGAAAAATATAATTGTCTGTAAAAAAAATATTACTAAACATTTATTCATTTTTCTTCTCTTTAATTGTTTCATCCAAACAAAGTAGATAATTTATTCTCAAATTTTCATTCCCGTCTATTTCCTTTCCTTCTCTTAAATAAAATTTGAATCAAACATGCCTCTCGTGGGTTATATCCAAAGGACTTTCTTATTATTGTCACTTTTAAACTCTTAATTCTTCTTCGTTAGACCATTTTACTCTTACTTTAAACAATGTTTTACATATCATCAAAGTAGTAATAATAAAAATCAAACGGCCAAATACTTAATGAATGACTATTAAGGACATAGAAGTCGCAAGAAGCACACCCTGTCTGGAATAATGCATGTAAAGAGATGTTCCTTCACTGGGTCAATTGATCCCCACAAATCGCCCCGGAGTCAAGAATGGTTCATTCCAAGTCATGCTCAATCTACGTTTATATTCGGTGATTGTTAATTTCTTTTAACCAATATATATATATATATATATATATATTCAGCTTGTCACGTCAAGTCGTACAATATTAATAATTATATGTATTAATTCATCATCGAATCTGACTAATTCGATGATGTTTTCAATAAAAATTATTTTACATTTACAACAAATCAATTTGAAAACTTTGCAAGGATGGATGAACTAATTACCACTTCATTCCATTGATTTTAACTCATTGTATTTTTCCATTTCCGAAGCTTTCTCACCATAATTTTTTCTTGATAAACATATCTTATATGAGTATTATTATTAATTTACACATTCAATTTTTTCCTTTTGTACATCTTTATATTAATATATATATATATTTTTTGCTGAATTTTAACTTTCCAAAATATTTGTTCTTTTCGAAAATATTTTAACTCGGCGCTTGTGCTCATCAGATATAGTTGTCCACAGAACATTCCTTGATTAAAAAAATGTTAAATATATAATAAAAAAATATGTGATTCAACATGTTGTAAAGAAAGCTATTTTCTGTGACATTGACATGGATTTATTTCGATTCAAAACAAATACAACTTCTCTAGCCAGCCTCATATAAAAAAGAAACAAAGAAAAATAATTCCTTTTTCTTAAATGTCAAAATCGATTGGACACGGCATCTAGCAGAAAGTTCCATATATTGGTCTTTGCTGATCCTCAAAATCCAAGATGTCAACAGCATGCCTCGACAATAAAAAGTTCTTCATTGATTATTGAAATCTGGCCCTATGATGTCTGCTACATTTTTTATGGTCATAAAATTTTCTAATAAACAAGAACAGCAGCAACAACAACAACAACAAAGATACTCAAATCAAGAGATAGAAGTTCTCAGTGTTATAATATTTGAAAAAGATCAAGAGACATAAAATTCTTATTACTTATTTCAGTGTTTTGTAGTTTTTTCCCCCTTTTAGATGGATAAATGCGACAGAAATGACCATTTTCCTTGAATCTGTGTTTCTCTGAATTAAATTTTCTTTTGGTAGTACAACAGAAAAAAAGAAGCTTTCATGGATTTCTCACATCAATGCACCTTTCACTTTATGGAGTATCCTCCATTTGTTTATTTCTGTCTTTGAGACTTTGAATTATAAAGGGTATTACAGTTATTCTGAACTTCCTTATTCTGATCTTATCCTCCCTTTGCTGTTCTGAAAAAAGATTAATATAAAAGTCACAGTAATATCTTTGGTCGGAGATTCTGATAGGACTTCTGCCAAGAAGGTGCTTATTGTACTGTTTCTAAAAGAGTTTGATGGCATCTTTAGGCATGGTAAAAAAAAAGGGACCTTTGATTCCCACAAACAAGAACAAGTGACCACTTTGAGAACATGGTGGGTCAGTCACGAGGATACAATTGGCATGAAGCATTTGATATATCATTTGAACAGAGAATCGGCATGCAGCTATTTTAATGTAAAATTGGTTGGAGGAAGGTGCCTTGAATCTCCGAAAGGGAAGGATTTTGGTTCCCAATTTCTCGCAATTTTAGTCGAAGTTCATCGACGACCCAAAAAAAAAAAATCTATCTCATTCTTTGGTGAATTGTGGTAGAAATTCAGTTCAGGAAGAAGCCATTCTCAGCATAAATGGAAGGAGTAAACAGAACTCTACTTCAAACTGCAAATGAATGAAAGCTTCCTCCTGAATCTAGGCATCTATATATTCTCTTATCATGTCTCCCCTTAACAGTGCTCCCCTTTTTAGTTCTTTACATGATCAGCTAAGTTTTATGATTCCTCTCTCTTGCACAATTATATCATGATTCATGACATTTATTTGAAAAAAAGGCTGGTCATTTCTGCCACATCATTCAAAACCAGATACAAAGAAAGATAATCTCACTTCTAGTATTGCCATTTGCTTACAATAAGTGTAAGACTGTTCAGCTCTTGTCTGCAGTGTTATAGTACAATGGCTAAGTGCACATGTCATTTGCTGACCTCTCTTTTCCTGAGTCAATTCAAATTGACTTGCAGAATAATTTCTATCTGGAAAATCATGCACTCGGCAGATTTTATCATCATAGCAAATGCATGAACCTGCCTAAGTGCTAAGGACCACTCTTTTTTGTTTAGAGGGGAAAAAAGGATAATTAAAAAGTAAGATTTGCAGCAACATTAGTATGGGACCAGAATCAAAAGCCAAAAGAGAAGTCGAGACATTCCCTTATAATGCAGATGAAAAAGTAGCTGCTCAGAGAACAGAAACAAAAACTTGAGCACAGAAGATCACAAATTGTGGCTCAATGGCTTCAGGACATGAATGAGTTCTAGTCCATTGAGCAAAAGTGTGCAGGGATTGGGGGATAAAAGAGGGCATGCATGATTCCCTCCCAGTGGTCCCTTGTTCCTTTTTGCAGCAACCAATCTACAGGGAAAGGCTGAAGGGGCAGCCTCCCCATGGGTGGTGGATATCAAAAGAGTCTCGAGCACCAAATCAAAAAGGCATGTGAAAGAATGGCTTCACTTGCTTATTCACTAGTCACTAGATATCGGCACAGTGCCTTTCACTATGCATGTCGTCCTTGCATCATTGCCTCCCCCTGTACTTTTTGACACAACACAAACCTACTTGCACATATTTCAGACGTCAAAGTTTTGGTGCATCGGTGTTCATGACATGAATTGAGTAATCACAAGTATGGCATGCGCTGATGATTTTATATACGAAACAAACACAGATCGTTGCAGCCATGTCATTTGTTTCTTACTTCAGCAAAGATTCTATCGCAGAAGGACCCACCAGCAGGTTTCATATCCAAATTAGTTTCAGTCCGGATTACGTACCTGCAAACGTGAGCTTACAGTTTTTTTTATATGCGTATGAATATGATTGCTCCATGCACATAAATAAGTCTGCATATTTATGCAACTTGACTTCATGCAAGTGTCACTGTATATAGGAAAATCACGTCTGGATGGTAACCTAATGAGAGATGACCTCGAAGCTGAAATCAAATGATTTGAGCGAAGTGTTGTTTTATTCTCTGGTCTGGGACCTGTGACTCAAGGCAAGATGACATCTCCATCATATTAAACTGATGTACTTCCATGGTTGATTTAAGTATTTAACACTGATATGTCGAAGTACTGCATACAAGTATGGCAATGATATAAAAAGGAACAAGGAATCACATACGCAGAGGTACTGTCTGATGAGCAAGGATAATTTAATTGTCAACTTGCAGGAAGGAGGGGTTCGGTGTCAGAACTCGTTACCTCATTGCTTAGGCAACTTAACATGCCTTCTTCCTTGCTCTGGTTGATGTGGTTTGTGTCTCTACCATTGTTTTGCCTTCTGGTTTCAATGGTTTAGTCCACTAGTAGCTGGAGCTACCGCTGGAGATGGCCATTATGTTCATTACTACATCTTTTTTTTTTCTAATTTCTTCATGCCCTGTGGCAGTTGACTAAGGCATGAGGTATGACAACTATATATTTTTTTATCTGTTCTTTATTTTTCCTTTGTGCCCAATTCAATTTTTTTATGCAAATAAAAACAATTAAATGGCTCCAAGTTGCTGTGCATATTTAATATGTACAAGGAGCAGTACAAGTGTCTAGATAGGGACTCCCAACAGAAACATATCTTCATGTCCTCCATGACTTGTAGAAATTAATGTTAAAGTAGAGAAAGCAACTAGAAGTTCAGATATTTTTTTCTACTGATCATTAAAGCTGTGATGCCTCTGAACTGCAATATACAATGAGGATATATTTTATTGTAGTAAGTTAGTAACTCAATGTGGTAAGCAAGGGACTTTTAGATATCTTTCCCATTAGAAAAAAAAAAACTCATAAGAGGCATCCTGAAAACAATGCAACCACTCAGATCATTTTGGCATAAGATTCTTTTTTTTCCTCCTTGTACTTTAGCCGTATTAGGCATTGCATGAGCACTAGTATTAAAGCTCCCCTTTCTTCCTTTATGCTTATAATTAAATGAGTTACTGTAACAACCATAAAGCACACCAGGCAGAGAGCCGAAAGCATAATTAACAATCCAATTGTGAAGCCCAATTGACCTCACAAACTCATATAACTTTGTATTCCATTCTCCTTTATTCAGAAGTAAATGTTTGCATTATTGCATGGTAGCTCTCAGACAGCTTATGGGAGGAAACTTCATGTCCACCAAAGATGGAGGCAATGCTGTAGGTGTATAGAGCTTTAGCTTAAACTTTGCAAAGGCATGGGAATCAGGTGCCCTTTTTTTTCTAGGACTTGATCATGAGAGGGGAGTCCCCTCAACAGTTACTTGCAACTTACTTGCTAGTGGCCTGCAACATGCAGAACAAGGTATCTTCCCTTTTGGACAACAAGCATGCATGGTGGGGGGAACAATAAAAATGCTTCCCATTTGATCAGGCCTAACAAGAGAGATGGATGTGCTTTAAATTAGATATCTGTCCCCAAAATCTAATCCATGTTGTATAGAAGTGTACTTTGAGAACAAAGTGTGAGTCAGGAATTCTATTTGTATGTAATCTTTTGAATATGATTCTTGTGTATGTAAACAATCTATGATAGGAATTTTATTTTTCGAAATATCCAGATTAGTCGGGGTCAATGCTTCTGAAAAATGGAACAATCAAAGAAAATAAATGATGGTAAGTGAAGATTCTAGAATAAGTGATAATGCTGAGAAAATCTAAATTAGACTAAAATAATCAAAGGCAGAGTGAAGAAACAGTTGTGATTAGATATTTGTTGTAGGGTGTTATCATTCTTTTTATTTTTTAGATAGTCAGTCTTCGAAAAACGATACCAATGATTGAGTGCACTATCGGTCCATCATCAAACTCATTTAATCCGATTAAATAGTTTCATCTCTTGTAATTGATAATGATAAGTGAGACTCTCAATATAAATATTTTATATTTATAAATATTCGAACATAATACATTCCTTAATCGAGGAAGAGCCCCGCCGCTTATCAATTTCGTGGTAAAATCAATTTATTTTCCGTACTCCAAGATGGGGCGGACACTAATTGGTCGTCCCAGAACGAGTAACAGCCTTACGCGGTGTTCTGGGCTACGCAGGTGAGCCCGAAAAAGAGCGTGTCTGCACGCACAGTCCAGGGCCGCGCCAAAATGCGCTCGCGAGGCTGACTGGGCCGATAATTGACTCGGCCCAGAACGCGGTTTTTCAAACCATTTTTTTTCCAAAATTCATAAACAAAATAGAAATAAAAACCAAATAAATAGTTATGTTTTCTGAAAAATATAAATATTTCCAGAAGACCAAAAGTATAAAATGAAAGATTTATTTCCTTATCAACCAAACCGAATGGACCCAGCGTTTCATTTTTATTCATTTTATAACTCATTAACTAATCCGACAACGGAACTTTATTAGCTCTTACGTTGGATAATGTTCTTCAATGATTCTGACATCGTTACAATATTATTATAATTTTCATTGAAAATTATTAGTTAAATATACAGAATCCGTCCTCCAGTAATTTTAAATATTATCTTACTAATATATGGTCTTTTAATAATTTATCCATCTTTTAAGTTTAGAAAATCAAACCAATATGATAATATCATCATTAAAATGTAAAAAAAAAAAAACCGGACACCAGCTTATGTTGATCTTGCAATAACAAATTAAAGGTAGGGCCTCCATACACTTATGGGCTGAAACGATAACTTTGAGGCCCGTAGGGCCATTAAACTGGGTCTCCCTTCAAGTAGGGCCAAATATGCCACGTCATCTCCAGATCATAATTTATCTTTTCTCCTCAAAGCACATGACCGACCGTTTTTTTTGGACACTTACTTCATGTATTTTTCTTTTTTCAACTCACTTTTGTACTTAATTTTATTTTCAAATGATAATTTTATAATTCTATATTCCAAAAAAATGTACCCCCTTGATTTGTTCTCCACGTCACATGTTGTATATAAACCTTCCGGACTTGCGATATAGTAGAGAAAACCCACTAATACTTCTTGAAAGCGTTGTAAACATTTCTATTTTCTCAACAAAAATTTAAAATGTAACATCACCTCGAAGTGGCCCTTCTAATCTGGACCGTCTGCCTTTTCCGTAATGTTCGCGCTTGCTTCTCGTTCTTTACTATGAAAAGACCAAGACTTTTTTTAAGAAAGGACAAAATATAATCAAAGTAATGTTTCTTACGTGCAGAAAAAAGTAAATACATTAATGTTTTACAATTTCTTCTCTCTTTTTCTTTAAAAAATCTCAGCAGTCAATGGACACGGGACGGCACGGTAAAAAGTTGAGGAAAATAAAATAATTCATGACAAGAATATTGCGAGTCACCAATTCATTCTCACAACATTTCTGATAACTTTTATCCAAATTTAAATACATTAACTTTTATCCATTTTTTTTGTTTATTTTAGCCTTTTATTAATTGCGTTGGTGGTAAGAGAAAAAGAAGGGGCGGGAGATTCCAAACCCAACAAACAATTATTATTTAAGAAATATTAGGTATCTATATTATTCATAGTTTAGTCAGAAACATCTTTTTTCATGGATACAATGGGTATTAGTCAGGGTTTTGGAGGAAAATAAAATTGTTAAGAATATAAATATGCAAGAACAAATATTGTTTAAAAGTAGAATATCTAACTCATCTATTTTCAGAAACTCCCACGATTTTTTTTGAAAAAAATAGTAATTTTCCACCCTTGATAATAAAGACGATAATTCTTCTTTTTTAATGTTCACCTACAGAAGAAATTTACTTTGTACTAAAGACATAATGTACAAAATTTGGATGTTAATATTTTAAGTAGAAAGCAGAGTAAATAGTCGTCCACTTTTGTCCTAGAATAAGTTTTTACTTTTTAATCCATCACCAATATATTTAATTTTTATTAGATTAAATTAATCCATCTAATTTTGACACGAGGAGACCGAAGGGTTGGTGAGCACGGAAAGCCAGGCGGCTGGGGTGTTGTTTGATCCCTATATAAATATGTCGTAAATTCACATTTCACAGCCTGTTCAGGACAGCGAGGAGTTGTTGTTGGACTGGCGACCTTTCTGCAGCCTCCGTTTCCTTCTTTTAGGTGAGTTGGTAGTGGTGTGTGTGGTGGTGGTGGTGGAGGGGGTTCTCTCTTTTTGTGCGCTTCTGTCGGCTAACCTCATCTTGTTGTATTTGTTGTTTGTAGATTGGTTCGTCGGAGGCTCTGCTGTGCAGCGGCGGCGGCGGCGGCGACGATGGGGAGCCAACCTAAGCTATCGAAGAGAGCGCTGGAAACCGACGCCCCCGTTATGGTTCAGGTTTGGCTGCGAAGTGTTTGCTTAATCATTTCTGGGCATTGGATTTGTGCATCAGGAATCTAATTTTTAATCCTTCCGAAAAAACGGAGTCATTTTTCTAATCTCTCAGAAGAGAGAGGAAGCAAAAAAAGGACTTTTTGTGGGTTGCACTTGCATGATTGATATTCAGGTTGTGCGCATGAAAGGTTTTCACGAGAATGAATGCATCATATTTTAGAATTTCGCCTGATGATGGGGGTTGAAGCTTATGAATCTTTTCTTTTCCTAAGTTCTTGTTTCATTTCTGGTGGTGATTCAGATACAACAGTTGATCAGGGGAGCCAAAGATCCAATCTCACTGTCACAGGTTTCCATCTTTCAGCTCTCTCGCTTACATTAATCTAATGACAGTGTCATAAATCAAAACACCATCGCGAATTATAATCAAATGAATCAAACTACTTATTAGCATCCATTCGAAAATTGTCAATTGCTTAGTGGTCACAGGGATCTCACCCTAGACTCGCGGATCAAGACGTCGGAGTATTATTGTTACCTGTGGGACTTATTTTTTGACAATACTTGTAGGACATTACTTTTTCATTTTAAATTCGTCTCTCCTTTCCTTATATCAGCCCCATGTACCTCCTTTTGTAACCCCCACCCACCCACCCAAAAATAAAAAAGAAAAAGAAACTTCTTAATGGTCTCAAGACTCACAACTTGCTATATGTGACCTTAGGAGTGATCCTTTTTCTCCTCAAGTTTGTTAAGCCACCTGGAATCATTATATGCTGATTTTAGAAGTGATCCCTAATTTAAATGAATCACATTTATTTGAGAAATCTTGGATGTGCTCCTCTCCGAGCTCAATGCGAATTGCTATTATTTATTTGGCAGCATCATGAAATGATCAATTACCTTTTGTGTCTTCATTCAGGATAAAAAAGCATGTTTCTTTTAGAGCAGAAAACCAATATATTAACTAATTAAATAAAATGAAAATTCAGCAAACAATTCTTGGAACTACTTTCTGCATAGGACGTACACTCACTAAATGTACACTCAATGCAGGGGGTAGTTTACTGGCAACCACCAGAACAGGCTTTGGAGAAAGTCAAAGAAGTTGTTTGGGATCCTTCAATTAGTCGTTATGGTGCTGATGAAGGTCTTCCTGAACTTAGGCAGGCACTGATTGAAAAGGTATTCCTTCATATCTACTTTCAATGAGATTGCTTGTCAAATCCAATGAATCTTGTGTGACTAATGATAGTTGTGGATATACTTTGCACCTCGCAGTGCCTAGTATACAAATAAAAAAATCAATATGTCAGCTTCCACTGAGTTTTAGTTCTTTTGCTGGTTTTTCCTCTATCAATATATCTTCGAGCTTCTATTATCATGGTAAAAAGCATAGAAGGTTTATGCTTTTCCATTCTTTACATAAAGAATAAAACCTGTCAAAGGCTTCTAGGTTATGACCATATATATTCCTTCTTAGCATTTACTGGATAGCTAACCATCAACTAAGCTCGTGGTATGATGTAATGTGATGCCCTTTCCTATGTCAATAGTTTACTGAAAATGAGAGCTTACAATGTCATGCTGTGCAAAAGTTAAATTGCTTGTTAGCTGTTTCAGTTAACGGATGATAAGTGACATTAGTTTATTGTATTGATAGGGTCCTTATATTTGTGTTCTCAGTCTCGTTGCACTTTGGTATGTCATGGTATGATATTTCTTGCATTGTGTCTGAGTTACTGTTATGCATGAATGGAGCAAAGTTCTTTGCAAAAATCATAAGACCGTGATCTTGTACCAATTATTGTTGATTCTTATTACAAATATTGTTCCTTTTCAAACCTAGAAACTCATAAATTAGTGTTTCTACACTTAGATGTCCTACAACTAAGTTAAGGAAATATCAAGCCATTCTCCTTTTTCTTCATATTCTGAAGCACTAGGAGTTCTCAGTTTATATTCTTTATCGGATCCAAGTGTTCATGGCTACAATTTTTCTTAATTATTCATGTTGCTAGGAAATAGCTTCATTACGAGACTTTGAGATTTTTGTTTAAATTTGAGATTCATGATCATTTCTGCAACTAAAATATCATTTTCGTTACCATTAACAAAATGTTCTTCAAGGACCAATCATATTTTTACCTTCACTTGATGATAAAAGAAGTTTCTATCATATTGTCAAGAAGAGGTTGAAAGGCCATTAAACATAATCTCCGAGCCTTGCCCAATTGATGTCATGCAAGATATTTTCACTTCTTTCCCAAGATTTTCTCTTCTTTTTTTTCTTTAAAGGTTTTCCCTGGGTTTTCTAAAAACATAAACTGACACTTCGGTTTTTCATTCAATGGACACATAAAGTTGATGTTAGTATTGAAACAGAGCCATAGAATAGTACTTTGCATCAGTTTTTCTGCTTCTAATGTGAGGGAATAATTTTGGTTTGATGCCATTTCTTACAGTTACGGAGGGAAAACAAACTAACCAAGTCTTCTGTTATGGTCACAGCTGGAGCAAACCAGGTTATTTATTTTGCATCATCGTAAATAAATGTTCTTTCTAAATGAGGTACTCTTTTAACAAAATCTATGAGGATGATGAGTACTTTTAATATTTTTGGTTTGATGTTGTTCCTTTGAACTTATTAGCTGAAAACTTCATGTATAAAGTTTCCACAGAAATGAACTCATGAGTTAACATGAAGAGATGTATCCTAAGGCAACTGCGTAGCATAATAGACCACGTTATTAAGCAATCTTGTCCCTAAATGTGGGAACATCATTCTATACCTGTTTTGCATTTCTCATTCCATGACATGCATCATATAGTGCTGTCCTTCTGTTTAACTAGAATTCTCCAAAAGCTTAACCTATACATTACCTTCAAGAATCTCAAAATTCTTTCTAATGATTCAACATCTTTGTTTTATTGCATAGCCTTTTGTATTCCTATTATTTGCATCCTGCATTTTCTATTTGTACCTCTGTGGATACTATATAGATTTAACAGACAGATAGGTCATAAGCCGTCCTTTTTGGTTTGTAAACTGTACCATGATATATGTTCAAAACTGCTTGCAAGCTAATTTGGGTTGGTGATTGGCAGGCCTTTGTAAATCTTGTGCTTACCTTATGTGACCCTGGAGATTCAGTTGTAATGTTTGCTCCGTACTACTTCAATTCATACATGTCCTTCCAGATGACAGGCATAACTGACATACTGGTTGGTCCTTCTGACCCCGAGACACTTCAACCAGACGTGGGTAAGGATCTCATTGTTTCTTATTGATACCGAGGGCTAAATAGGGTTGCATACTATCTGCAATGTTCTTCTGGCCCAGTCATAGCTCACCACACCATGAGGATTATGCATGGTTTTCATGAAAGTAGCATGCATGCAAGAAATTGCTGTGCATCTAGATCTATTCACTTCTGGACTTTATTGTAGTAGTGTATAATTCTTTTCCTAGTATGGCGTTGTTTTCATGTTATCCAAACAAGGATTTGACAAAAATAATCAGGTGTTTAGGCCATGCCAGGAAAGTTTTGATGGCTATAAGAAATTGATAGGTTATAAAGTCTAACTCTAAATTAGTTCATGGTGAATCCATTAAAAAATATTCTTCTGCCAATACATGAATTGCGGATAACTTTCCAAAATGTATCAATATCTCTAAACCCATGTTAACATGAACAAATATTGAGGCAACTGTGTACCACAGTACAACACCTTATTAACCAATTTTATAATTCCTCAAGTTCTTGGACTTCTGTCCACCATAATCTTATTAAGCTGCATGTTATTATGTAGCTTTCATAACCTTTTTGTCATTTGAGGTTTCTCATAGATTTGTAAAGAAATTTCATACACGTTAATCCTGATTATAGAATAAGTAAGCAATAAAATGATGAACTGGTGAATATTACCTCAATTCACTTTTTCCTGTTTTTAGACTGGTTAGAGAAAACTCTGTCACAAGAAGGCAGCAAACAAATCCCCAAGCTTGTTTCTGTTGTGAATCCTGGAAATCCGACAGGAGCATATATTCCTGAGTCTGTACTTCAGGTATACCATCTTCAGATTTGATATCATATATAGACATGCATAACTTTTTGTGTGACAAATATGTTTAAATATATCCCGAGGCATTTATGTCTAGAAATGCCAACTGTAGACGATACCTGAATATGTGCCTACAATGTTTTCATAATAATATCATCTTTGCGTTCAGAAAATTTCAGAACTCTGTAAAAATGTCGGTGCATGGCTTATCGTGGATAACACTTACGAGTAAGTGCCAAGCTTTTGAAATTCCATATTTCTAGTTTGGATCATCTTTTTATCCTTTCATTTGTTGCATGAACAAGTTATTATTTTTTCCATGTTTAAGAACTATAGCATAATTATTACTCAAGTTGTCATGGAACCTCGCGATTATGTCCGAGCACAGGTCACAGTGCATCTGCAGATAACAGTGTTAAGTAATTATGAGTTAATTAGTCATGCATATGTAATTCGTTTGAAAGAAAAGGGTACAGAGGGTAGAAGAGGAAGAGCAAAATAGTGCATGATGACAATTTGACAGTGCACTAGCTTTTTTATTGATTTGAATTCATCTATATGCATAACATACCAAATTACAAGAGGATGGCTAGCTATGATGGATGACTAGTTCTTTAGTTTGCTTTTCGGTATTCACCCCAGTGTCCAGAAGGCTGCTAGCTCCAGTTCAGTGTTTAAGGTTTCTATCTCCCCTGTAGTGTAGCACGCTTTCGGAATTTGATCATGTCTTACTGATGCTCAATTTGCTAGCAGTTGAACAAACTACAGAACTAAGGTGTATACCCTTCAAAAACTCTTAAGACACATTTATTAACGGATCATGTGGCGATTCACGTATCTTGTTCACTATATGACAGCTATCAGTGATAGTAACATGTTATTGTACTTCTTTATTTGCTTCAGAAATTACATATTATGTATTTATACACATATATACACACAAGATTTCAAAGTGATTCAATTGCAGGTATTTTATGTACGATGGACTAAAACATTTCTGTCTAGAAGACAACCACATTGTCAACGTCTTCTCCTTCTCCAAGGTCTATGGAATGATGGGATGGCGTGTAGGATACGTAAGTAAACAACGTTATATATTTATTTCATGCTTAAATTTAATTTATTTCATCCTTGAGTTTTATTTCCAAAATTTACATGTTTATTCACGAAAATGTTTTTGTACCATAAGAGGGCTTCAACCAATGTTTTAAAAATTGGATCGGAGATCGGATCGGCGTGCCGACTAAGTCGAGGTTCGACCGGTTTAATCGGGAGTCAACCGGTTGAACCGGATTTTTATATAATAATATTATTTATAATTATTTAAGAGTAATTTAATACATAAATTATTACAAAAATGATTAAACCAATTAACTAATAGATTTATTTTTATTATTACTAATATAATAGTATAAATTTGATTACTAATATATTATTACCGAATTTTATTTTCTTTTCATATATAACTCTCTTTTATTTTAGTAGTTTTTTTATTATTACCAATATAATAACCTAACTTCAATTTCAATCTTTACTAATATATTATTACCGAATTTTATTTTCTTTCCACGTATATCTCTTTTGATTTGATTTGATTAATATTTTGTTTCTATTTTGATTTATTTCCTCTAGTCAAGATCTTTCCTTTTATTTTTTATTTTAAAATTTTTCCTTTTTCTCTCCTTTCACTTTCACGTCCAAAACTTTCCAATTTTATAAAATTATTTAAATATTCATATCCCCTAATAAATACTTTCCATATTTTATTATTCTCTTAATAATATATTTCAATTTTTATTCATTCTCTCCAACTACCATCTTTCCTTTTATTTTCTTATTTTAAATACTTTCTTTTTTTTCTCCCTCAATGTTCATAACCTTCTAATTCCATCTAAAATAATTTGGTAACTTTAAACTTTAATATCCCTTAATAAATTATTTCCATATATTTTTTGAAAAAAATAAAAAAACCGGGTTCAACCGGATTCACCGGTTCAACCCGGTTTTTCCCGAGCCAACCCGATTCTTTAACATTTCCGATTTTACTATTGAATCCGGTTGAACCCGGTTTTTCCCGAGCCAACCCGATTCTTTAACATTTCCGATTTTACTATTGAACCGGACCGGTTTTCTTACCAGTTCGCGATCGAACTGGTTGAATCGGTCGGTCTGAACCGGTTTTTAAAACATTGGCTTCAACTATCAACTTGTTTTATTCGTACTTTTTTGTGGATAGTACCGCCAAACCACAATGTTGTGCTAGTCTGTGCATAAAGGAGGCAATCAAATTAAAATTGATTCCAGTAGCCAACATAAGTTGATGAGTACACTATTCATTTAATCAGGTATGAAGCCGAGTCTTTTCATTAAAATTGAAGGATTGAAACATCTTTTTCCCACCTTGGATGCTTTAGTTTCTTTTGTCTGTATATGTACATCTTCTCTACATATGCACACACGGCGAATAGCGTGCTAACCACCGGCAACACGCACGGTCGCTGGCAACCCCTGCCAGTGGCCCCACTTCCTGTCTCCAACAGTCCTTGCCGACGGAGCCTCCATCCCAACAACTGGCCATGCTGTTGCCACCTTTGGCTCCGGCCCCATGCACCCTAAGGCGCAGGGTGATGGTTGGATGGCACTTTCACATTGACCCTCTTTTCCCCGATGTCAACGATCGGATGACCGTCATCCAGCCTCAATCAACTGCTTCAAATGCCTGCGAGAAGGACACCTTGCTCGCGAGTGCATGTCACATGCGTTTTTCCATGACACGACGCGCAAAGCCTCGTGGCGCTAATGCCGATCAACTTAAGCTTTCGGCTGCTCACTGTCGTACAAGGAATACATACAGTCACCTCGCACTGCGTAATTTTGCAGAGTACCAAGTTATCTACCACTATGGAACAATCTTGTAAGGTCATTTGCATGAATGGCTAAGTTACTTGTAGAGAGTTAGTCTTTTACATTTTCACTTTTGTATTGAAATTTCCTTACCTACAAAAACGTTAGGGAAGAGTCCACTACTACTCCCTTCCTTGAGTGTAGGGTGGCTAACCACACTGGTGACCCTTCTCGGTGCCCCGTGATTTCCCGGATGACCCTTCAGATGTTAAGCGCTCAACCACCCGCATTGGTGCCTCAACTAACTAATGTCACGGTTCCATGATGACTCGTTGAACACTTTCGTATAAGAGTGACTTTTGGCAAGTTGTCTCGACTATAATACCTTCGCTGCATACTAAGATCAGATGCCCCTTCGCTTAGTCGCCGCACGTGGTATTGTGTTCGAGAATGACCCCGTGACATGCCCTGGTTCTTTACGCTGCTTCCGTTAATGGGGGAGGGCCATCGTTGTGTGCCTGCGGCCCCATCCACAGCCTCGCCCGCAGGTTCTAGGCCTGAGCACCGACTTGGACCGCACCGCACCGAAAAATTGGGTAAATAACCCAGCCCGGATTGGATCCGGTCCAGGACCGGGTCTGGTCAATGGAAAACCCGTCGGGTTCCGTGTCAGGTCCGGGTTTGCAGTGTAGATACCCAACCCAGACCCGGCTCGGGTTATTAATATATAAATCCGAGTCGACCGTGTCCGCGACCCGTTAACCCTTCTCTCTCCCATCTCTCTCTCGCCCTCTCCATCTCTCCCACTGCGGCGACTCTCACGGCTCCGACGTTCCTGACTTCGGCTGCCCTCCCCCTCTCCCTCTCTCTCTCTACTCCGGCCGACAAGTACCGAATCGGCTGCCAGAGCGGGATCGCGGCCGCCATTGGCTGCCAAGCACCGGATCAGCCACCAGGCGGGCAGATCCGATTGCCCGGCCGCCTGGTGGCCGGATCGGCGCCCGGAGGCCGGATCGGATGTCTGGCGGCCGGATCCGGCGCCTAGTGGCCGGATCGGATCGTGGCCGCCGGCATCGGATCGAAGGCCTCGGATTTGACATTGATCGGAAGGCCCTCGTGTCGGCGCACCTGTGGACGCAAATTCTCGGCCGCAAACCCGGTCAAATTCCCGGATTGTCGGTTTGACCCGGTCCCGGATCTGCCTGGTACCGGGTCGAAAAATTTTTGACCCGGCATAATTCGGGCCCGGGACCGGGTCCGGGTCCGCTTAGACCCGGACCTGGTCCCGGGTTTGCTCAGGCCTAGCAAGTTCTGGCAAGACAAGCCCTGGCTGCTCCTCCTGTGCCTATTGAAAACAAATGCAGACTGCCCATCAACATCCCGTGGTTGCCATAGTCGCAGTGGGCGACAGAGTTCTTCCATGGCCGCGTTGTCGGGAGACGTCTGGTCCTTGCCAGAACTGGCTAAAATGAGGACGACGATCATCACCAATGTTGGAGAACCCACCCCCTTCCACTTAACCCAGATCTCTCCCATGTTGTGGCTCCTCGTCCCTGGCTCCCTCCAACAGTTGACGGCTTTGCTGGCTGCCCCCTCCTATCTACCTCCTGATGCCAGCGTGAGGTGGTGGCCATGGCAAGAGAGCGATGGTACACGTGTTTGTCGATAGCCTCAGACCAATCAATCGAATATTGATTAATACGTAATCGATCGAACAATACTTGAAACCGATTCTTCTGTTTAGAAACAAAATGTTTCTGGAAATTCTTGCTCCAATTGGACCATTACTGATACGCACAAGATCATTTTATCAAGTAATGGATATGCTCCTACTACTATAAGTATTCCATTTTCGCTGATCAGATGTAGTGTTCACCTCAGGGTCTACCTCTTCACCTTCTGAGGCCAGAAGTGGTCGCAGCCGTCATCCACAACTTTGGCACCCCCATCTCCATTGCCTTCCCTACCGTTGGCTCGCCGGATTTGTCGATCGTGTTGGTGGAAGTGGAGATGTAAGTGGGTTTTCAGCCACCTTCCTCGACAATTCTGAGGGTGGGTGACTCCACCTTTCTTGTCGGCCTACAGTTCCAGTCTCCGGTGGCGGCGGCGTCATGGGCAACTGTTGTGCTGGTCATCCATTGGAATCCCTACACCAGGCAGCGTACCAACATGCCAGTGTGGACTGTCCAGGCGGGACACCTGTCTTCAACTGGCAGGGCAGAGCTCTCATATTTCAATCCCCCCACCTCAATCTCGATCATGCATCATATATCGTCCCACCCCCTCACCCACCCGAACCTACACCACACCCGGCCCGCACCCATCACCACAATGCCACCCTCACCTCAGCCCGGTTTGAAACCCATCTCCCGCCCGAACCCAACAAGCATCAGACTCGACCTCAACACCCCTCGCACGAACCCGACTCATCCTCCAACCACACCCAAACTGTGACCCGCACCTGAACCCCGCGGGGGGCTCGATCACGGCTCAGGCGTGCCCCTACTTCTCTCTCTACCCACCATCTGGCCCCCAACCTCACCGGTGCTTCCTCCTTCAATGCCGACTGCCCGCTGACAGTTCTGCGACAGACGGCCATCAACACACTTTCCATGCCCGTTGGTGCACCCGCCCAGCCACCATCCTCCCCCTCTCCTCACTCCCCCACTCCTTTGCCCCCTCCCACATCGCCGCCGCATCATCCCCTGCTCGAGACAACTTCGGTTGGGCATGTCGACTCTTGTCCCTTGAGTGTCATGGGATCATTTTTATCCGCGACCATGTGCCAATCTCCTAGACAAACTCTTTTGTTTGCGCTTTGCGGAAGCTTGCTTTGTGGCTTGTCAAATGCGTGCTTGTCCCGAGCGAACTCTTCAATGAAGGCATGTGTGAGCAAACGGGTGCATAAGCGGAACACTTGAATGGGACGCTCTTTTGTGTGGGTTGCCACATCACACTTGAGGTTCGATGCTAGGTTTACGAAAGCTTTGAATCTTTGTTGAAAATAGAATGCTTGATTACAAAGACTTCGTGGGAGTACTAACTGCTCCCCTAATATATCAACACAATGAAGGTATATTGGAGACGTGTGATGTGGAGGAAATGCTCCAGGGGTGCACTTTTTGAGTGTGCAATTACAAGATTATCATGACATGTCGAACTAAGCCTAACTTACAAAAGTGGGTTGAAGCTTAAAGGAAAAATACAAGTAAGATAACTTGGCGATCACGAGGCACGTTGCAAGGTGTCCGTGACATGTGCGCCTGTTCATGGTTCCTTCACTTGGATTTGGTGTGGATTTCTCTTTTTGGCGGTAGGAGCTGCTCAAGGACTCGTTATTGGCATCTTTTCCTCGGCTATGGGCCCTAGCGGCACATCTTAATGTGATGGTGGCCGAAACTTGGTCGGAAGTAGGTGGGTTGGGCAACGGCACATGGGTCCCCTTCTTCGGATCTCCACTCTCAGACCAATGCTTCTCTGAGTTCTTGTCACTTCTTCGGAGAGGCTCGTTCTATACGGACCCCTCTTGGTCGGATGGATGGTTATGGCTATCCGGGTTCTTCTCGGCTCGCAGCTTATATCTCCATTTCCTTCCTCCCACTTCGTCCTCGGATAGCTTTAGAGCAGATTGTAGACACATATGGCATTCTTGGGTGCCACTGAAGGTCATGATCTTTTGCTTAACTCATGCGTCACATTAGGATTCACCAGAGCTTACAAGGTGAGATGGGTCCCTCACATTGATACTTGTCCATTGTGTCATGAGGCGGAGGAGGTCGTTGACCATTTGTTCTTCGATTGCAAGTTTGCTCATGAGTTCTGGTCGCGAATGAGTACGATCATACGATGGGCACATTTCCTACAGCTCCGAACACTTTCAGGCAGTCACTCCACGATCTCGTTAGATAGAGAAAGAGCTGGAGAGTAGTGTTAGCATCCTTTTTGGTCAGTACCTTGGCTTTATGGCTCCAGCGCAGCCATATTGTTTTTTGTGGGAAGCGATCTTAGGTGAAGAGTATTGCATGCTTATTTTCTTCTTTCGGAGTGGGTTTTTGGATAGCTGATGTACATCTCTTTCGTTTTGCCATTCTCTTCTTGAGAACCTACACTTGTACATTTTGAACATCTTATAGTTATATATACATGGATGGTAGACACAAACTTTGTTAGCCATCCTTTTTCTCCTAAATAAACATACACACACACACACACATGAATATGCTTTCCTTGCAAACCTTTTACCCTTAGAAAAAAGTGCAAGAAATTCTCGTTCCATTGGAACTCTGGAATAATTTGTGAGAGTTGTAACTTAGAATTTGTTTTGTTTAAATGCTGTATAAACTTCTGTATCATTTTTTAGACTCCCTTCAAGCAAAAATTGAGGATCCTTTATGGGGTTGTACGTCAAAATCCCCAGATTGATAGCTGTAAGTTGTTTTGAAGTATTAGATTATCAGAAATTTTATTCAGTCAGTTAGGTGAGGTCGTATTTGGGTGACCATTAGGTGAAACCTAGAAGGTAGCAACAAGAAAACCTTTGAATCGTGTATTGTATGACATGACTAGTATATTTTTAGTTGCCAAAAATTATGGTCATCATGGATTTCTGTCAATATCACAAGACCCACTACGTGGTGATTTGATGGATCAAATAATTTGCTGGATTTTCTGGAACTACAAGATAATGATGCCCTGTGCTTATTTTTTACTACAAGTAGATAAGTTTTTTAGTTCATTATTCTCAGTATTATCGCAATTATATGTTTTTTCTTAGTTTACAGTATCCTCATTATCTGGCAATTGCAGATAGCATACCCGACTGAGGTTGAAGGTTTTGGAGCTCAGCTCCTAAAGGTCCAGGATAACATCCCTATCTGTGCATCCATAATTGGGCAGCATCTGGCTCTTTATTCCTTGGAACTTGGGCCTGAGTGGATTAGAGGGAGAGTGCAGGACCTTGTCAAGAACAGAGAAATGCTCAGGAAGGCTCTTTCTCCACTTGGAGAAGATTCCATTAAGGGTGGCGAAGGGGCGATCTACCTCTGGGCAAAGCTTCCGGAGAACTATTCTGATGATTTTGAGGTTGTCAGGTGGCTTGTAAACAGACATGGAGTAGTTTTGATTCCTGGGAGTGCCAGTGGTGCTCCTGGTTATGTCCGAATCTCCTTTGGAGGTTTGAAGGAGGCTGATTGCCAGGTTGCTGCTCAGAGGCTACAAAAAGGGCTGGAAGAGCTGGTTAAATATGGAATGGTAAATTGATTCCAAGCTTAGTTTCCTCTCAATCCATTTACAGATTCAATAGAGATGTTAATTTCAAGAACAAGTTCCCACAAGGCAAGAAATTGGACCGAGTCCAACATGGAACTGGCCACTAAAATTGGTGAAATCTTGTGATTTCTTCCTGGCTTCCTTATAGCTCAATGCCTTTGCTCAATGAAATAGTTACTTCTTGATCCTTCTTAAGTGATATAATTATGGGGTCAAGGCTATTGAGCTTTATTCCTCTTGTATTTATTTATGATTGAATATGAAATGTTACCAAGGATTTCTACACAGATTGACTTTGGCATACTACTGGAAATAAATTGCCCATGCTGGTTTCTCCGCAGGAATAAAATTAGTTACATATTACATAAACGAGGGTACGAGACCCCCTGATTTATCCACAAGTAGTAGCAAACTGAATCCTTATGTAAAGCTTGGGAAGATATTGAGTATTCCCTGTTAGGTTCCGGCCTTAATCAGCAGGTTGAAGAAAAGAACACTTCAAGTGTTGCTCTTCTTTTACCAGTTAGAAAGGAGAAAGAAAAAAATATATATATACATAAAGGGGATACATAATTCGGGATTTGAGTTTGGAAATCTTTTGGTTTACCACCTCATTCCCTGTTCTGTTCAGTGATTCTTTCAAGTAAGAAGAAATTAACAGTCGCAAGTTCGAATTTTTAAGTCGTTAATTTAGCTAAAATTTAATATTTCACTCCTAAACGCTAGTAAATCTAAATATCCATGAGTACTAATAATGCATCATTGAAGTACCAAGGCACCTCAAATCCAACCCTTCCCTTTCAAAGTGGGGCCTGTCCCTCAGCTTTCTGTATGGCCCATAAGAAGTTGGGATAACTTGGAACACCGAGTTAAATCAACGTTGTTTATTTATCCTTCTAAAGCTACAAGTTAAGTTGGCTGTCGTTCCATCTTATTCGGATTTTGGTCCCCGTGTTCCTCCCGTGCCCGAGCTTTGACTTTCCAATCCGCTGAAATAGTTCCTATTTTCAAAATGTTTGACCAATATTTTTACAATATCGATTCGAAATTAGGTCGAAAGTCGAAAATCTGGAACTAAAGGAGAACTAGATCTAACATAAAGAAAAATTACAGGGAAGACTGACATTATGGTACTCTTTTTGTACCATCATGCACATGAATATAATCATATTCGATTTGAAAGAAGAAAAAAAAACATATGAACGGCGCCGTTTGATTAGATAATAAATCATAAAATATCATTATATTTCGAGAATACAGCAAACGCGAGCTAAAATAGAATTTTTACAGTCGAACGTTGGATAACGTAAAATAGCCTTGAAAACGGTGAAATCATTATTTTTATACCGTGAAAGAGAATATCACAAATAATTGTATTCTAGTCATTTTAACTTTTTATTATTTATTTTATTTTTTATAATTTTATCATATATCATTATATTATTATTTTTATATTAGTAATATTAACCAATGTCAAGTATTTATAAAAAAATTTTTGATAATAAAATATTATATTTTAAATTATGATCTTCTCGAACCAAACACCAGTAAAAATAAGAATATATTTACTTTTTTAAAATATCATATTCCGTTAATTTATTCTTATTGAAAATAATTTTCAACTAAACGGCGTCGAAAAGAATAAGCTTGTTTAATAAATGAGTTATTTTCTTAAACATCCTCTAAACTATCATCATCTTTTGCATCTAATCATAAAGTATGAACTTACTTTACAATATTCTTAAATTTTACCACATATATTACTTTACAATATTCTTAAATTTTACCACATATATTACTTTAGTCCTTCCATCTAATTCTTTTAATTTTCTATTAGTTTTGCTTTTTTTCATTTATAAAAATGGCTAAAATGTCTTTTCATGAACTCTTCTCACGTTTGATATTAAAAAATAATATACAAAACTAAAAAATATAAAAACTTGCGTTGTAGGAAGGGCATTAATATATAATAATAAATTAGAAAAAAACTTTTATATTTTTACTTTTTTATTATTTTTAACATTAAAATAAAAAAGAGTTCATGAAAAGATATTTTAGTTTCTTTACAAATGGAAAAAAATAAAAATACCAAAAAAATTAACAGAATGAAACGAAAGAAGGAACTAAAGTGAAAATATAAAATTTGGAAATGTCGTGAAGTATTCATATTTGATGTTAAATGCAAAAAATCGTAATAGTTTATAGGATGTTTAAAAAATAACCCTTAATAAATCCAGTAACATCTGTAAAGATGCATTAACGCAGAAATTGTTGACTTTCTTCTCTCTATTTTAACCAAAAAAGAACAATTTCGTGAATAGTAAACCCGTGCTATTCATGTTGAAAATAAAACTTAAATCTCGACGTTTTAATAAATATAATATGTTTGTTAACTTTAAAGGTCGGTTTGGATGCAGATTATATTGGAAGAATAAAAAAAGATATTATGAAGAATATGTATCTTTCTTATCGGAGAAATTTTTTTTGTATCTATTCTTTTAGATTACGAAAGATTAAAAAAATGAAAAAAAGATGATATGATATTTTATATTCCATCATTTGAAAGGAATATGATAATCTTGATTTGAAGAATTTTTGTAGTGATTTCACGACTTCTTAGATGATTTTTTTGGTCTATTCTGCGAATGTTTGGTTATATCATTCTGTATTATATTCTTTTCCCAAAGTATAGCCAGACTACATTCTTATTAATAAAATTACATAGTTCAAAATACAATAGTAAAAAATATTTTAGTATGTATCTTAAGATAGATTTATATTATATATTAGTCATATAGACCGATATTGTAAGCAAATGAACTAAGTTTAATACAAACAACGTAAGTCTATCTAGATCAAGATAAAATGAATAAAAAATGCATCATTTTATTGATACAAACGTAAGTCATCGAATCTTAAATAAGTTATTTGTGATTGAAAAATATTATTAAAATATAAAAAATGGAAACCCTAAATTAAGATCTGGCTTTGCTAATTAAATAAATTTAAGGTTAGAATAGAATAATTTAAGCTCCAAACTAAACATAACCCAGATGCTGCAAAAATGCAAACCGGAAGACAATTCATGATAATATAGCATAGATTTGCTGCAAAATACCACAGCATGTCTACAATCACGAGACATTAATTTGATGCAATAAACATAAGAACTCTTTGCTTATTTTAACATAAAATAAGGCAACATTAAATTCCGATAATTAACTTCCCCCATAATCATTCAATAATTATTATGTCAAGTTGATCAACATACATACTACGGAATATGGTTCTATACAACTGGCCTTTCCGACATCAGATGTGAAACAAAGCAAATGAAGATATAATGGCAGCAAATATATGCGTAAGGTCATCTGACTTCATCCTAACCATCGGATTGCATTCCCCTTAGCATGCTCAAGAGTTGAAGGAACAGGTTGAGGATGTCAAGATACAGCACCACGGATGCCCATATGTACTCATCATAGGTATAGTGTTTAATTAAGCTTTCCGTGTCATACACAAGGAAAGCAGAGAAAACGAGAGCTCCGAAACCCCCAAAGACAGCAACCGAGGTTGGGCCAAAGGGGAAGAAGATCTGCAGAATCAGCCAGTCATCAGCATGGGTCAACAAAAGGGGAAAAAAAGGAGGCCAGTCATCTCCCATAACACAATTCCGAAGTACACTAAAATTAAAGAAGTTATCTTCCTAAAGAAATGTGAATGCATTTCTATATAGTCCACATTATTTCATGCTGATTAACGACATTTTTTCATTTATGCAAGAAATGGAGATAAACTAAATTTCGGAGAAGCATTTGCATGGCAACAAAAATTATTTAAAAGCTTAGTGCTTACAAGACGAGCAATATGAGGAACTGGAATGCTAGATCTTTGTTTCTTAGCAGATGCCTTTAGAACTAACACAAGCCCATTATCTTGTATAGTTAAACTTTATTCACATATCACTTTGTAATCTTTATGACCCATTCTATTATCTCTCCTACTCATCACAAAATCTAACTGAAACCTGAACCCTAGGGCTGAGCACGGTCCGGGTCGACCCGGACCGCACCGACCCGGAAAACCGGGTAAAAAACCGGGCCCGGACTAGACCCGGTCCGGGTCTAATAGGTGAAAAACCCGGCGGGTTTCGGGTAAGGACCGGGTCTCGAGCGCAAATACCCGACCCGGACCCGACCCAATTTGTTATTCATTATATAAACCCGCCGGCCATTCTTTTCTTTCATTTCACACGTGACTTTCTCTCTCCCATCTCTCGTCTCACGCCTCGCTCGACTCGACGGCTCGACACCCTCTCCCTCTCACGGCGGCGACAACTCCGACGAACGTCTCTCCTCCGGCAGCCCTCCCTCTCTCTCAGATCCGGCCGCCAGGCGGCCAGATCCAGCCGCCAGGCGCCAGATCTGACAGCTGGCGGCCAGATCCGGCCGCTGGCGGCCAGATCCGGCCGCCTGGCGGTCGATCCGTCTGCCTGGCGGTCGATCCGGCTGCCTGGCGGTCGATCCGGCCGCCTGGCAGTCGGATCGGCTGCTGGCGGTCAGATCCGGCCGCCTGGCAGCCGGATCTGGCCGCTGGCGGCCGATCCGGCCGCCTGGCAACCGGATCTGGCCGAACCGACCGCCTGGTGGTCGGATCGGCCGCCAGTGGCCAAATCGATCCGAGCGCCTGGCGGCCGGATTTGGCCACTAGCGGCCGATCCGGGCGCCGGGCATGATGAGCCGACTCATTCCCGGCCAAAACCCGGTGATTTTCCCGGATTGCCAGGTCCGACCTGGAACCGGATCCGGCCGGGTTCGGGTCCGGTACCGGGTCAAAAAAAATTTGACCCGGTATAATTCGGGTCGGGACTGGGTCCGCTAAAACCCGGACCCGGTCCCGGGTTTGCTCAGCCCTACTGAACCCTAAAGAAAAATCATTTATTATGCCTGACATTTGAGGCCTTACCTTACAAACAAAAACATTTTAGGCCCCAAATAGAGATCATTGGAATGTTAACATTAATTATACTAGGTCCAAATGGTTGAAATTATGGCCTATTATTGTTGCTATGGTTTGTCCAAATGATAGCATAGAAACAAACTTGTCCACAACATTGTTTCATCTGCCCCATAAATGGAAAACATAGTGTGAAGAGCAACATACAATGCAACATTTTGAACACCTATACAAATAAACTAGACACTAGATAATTACAGTCCAAGAAAGTGAAATCAATGAAGAATGAAATCCTTCGAAAAATACAATAAGAGAAAAAGAAGATTGCTGGTCCTCAAGGATAAATCAATGAAGAAAGAACTCCGTCGAAAAATACAATAAAGAAAGAAGAATATTCAGAGAGAAAAATGGTTTCCCTTTAGGGTGTCAAACAAACTAGACAGCACATAATTTCAGTCCAAGAAAGTGAACAAATGTATGGAAGATGGTATACAAATCAACAGTCAGATGGATCAGATACAACATCAACAAAGCCTTATCCCACTAGGTGGGGTCGGCTACATGGATCATACGACGTTAATCCATGTTCATAATCCATGTTCATAAGATTCGACAGGATTTTATGCTGATAGAGAAAAAAAAATATTGTTGTTCCTCAAAGATAAATCAATAAAGAAAGAAAAGTATTCAGCCTTTTAGAATGTCAAAATGTAAGAATAAAAAAATTGGCAAGGAATAGGACGAAAAATAGTGAATGTCATATTTAAATATTCTAAATAAAATAAAATGAATGTGTCAACCCTCGAGAAGCTTACACAAAATTGGCCAACATTAATTAGATCAAAATTCTATAAATAATGAAACTTAATTTAAAAATTAGAACTTTACTTTGTTCAAGTCATGATATATCATCAAAACATCTTTGTCAGTGTAAAACCTGGGTATCTAATAGGCTACTAGACCCTAACCAATCCACTTCAGGACAGGGAGAATGGAGACTTAAACGTCCCTCAACACTGGTGGCTCTGGAATTGATCCTGAGAACTCATTCCGAACCAATTGTTGGTATATCATACTTTGATTGCATCATCAAAATGTTTAAATCAAGAATCCCTATTACATCTAGATCTAATGATGAATTTATATGTGCAAAACCAAATAAAAGTTTAGACCATCATTTAACCCTTCCAAATATGCAGTACACAATTAGATGCTAAATACCACATGGAAATAAAAAAATACAGAACAAAGTTAACAAAGTAGAATGAGAAATTTTCCTAGTGAAGAAAATCATATAAGTGCTACAACGAGTCAAAATTAAAAAAAATAACATTCCAGAGACTTAAACAAAATAATATTACTTTGCAGCTGCTAAAATTCAAGAATTGTAATAAACTTGCTTTTCATTCAAGAAACAAATATTGTTCAAACTTTGCATACCTGAATAATACTTGTCAACAGAAGGACATTAATAGCAGCAAATAGGATGGGGCCCATAAAACTAAAGTCCTTGCCCTTCTTTGATGCCCAGAAAGTATACCCAGTCAATGAAACAACAACGCCTGATGTTATAACCAATGCCTCAAGCACAATCTTTCCTGCGAATATTTAACATCACTTGTTTGAGAATGTTCACTAAACAAAATATACATGAAATTACTCATTTAAAGCATTCACAAAGTATGAATGAGTTGGTGGCATTACCATCAGTATTTGCGCAGGCCATACCAACACTTAGGCTTAGAGCCACAGTGAACAACCCGAGAAACACAAGATTCAGGGGATGCTTCTGCTTGTAATGATATAATGGGCAGAGAACTGCAGTAGACATATAGATAAAAAGAATTATTCAGTACGAAGAAAATGCAGTAAAATTTGAGCTTATTAACAATGAAGCTCTGAAGAACAAGAAAGAATATTGTCTGAATAGATATTAACAATAACACAAACAACCAAGGACATTACACAAAGATGAAAACATCTAAATATAGAAAGTCAGACAGTCAATATTCTTAGACATTCATCAATTGAATGAACGATGGTCAGTGTGATTATCTACTTTCCTAGATATAAACTTAGGCTTAAGGATTCACTTCTGCCCAGGAAATATGTGAGATGCATAGGCGTAACTGACATGTCATAGAAAGACAGTTTTTGTGTCGATTGAAAAATGGAAAAATATGATATCCCAAATTCGTGAGTGTCAAAGGACCAAACAGAATCTGAATACATATACTGTTATCCAATTTGACGACAAAAAATGTACATTATTGATCTATCAAATGCAGATTTGGGACCCGAGAAAGTTATCTAATATCACCATAACTTGATAAGGAAATAAGTTTCCAATATGGTAAGGATAATACGACATTAATTTTGGCCAAGCGACAAAGATCCCGACAAAACCTAAATCATTGCGGAATTTATAACCGTGCCAAGACATCGACACCTTCCACTGCAACTTCGCGGAGACATCAGAACATGACGACTCGAATTAAAACACTCCATGCGTAATATTGAAAGAACTAATAGCAAACAAAACTTTTTTTTTTTGAGAAGGAACTAATAGCAAACAATAAAAGCCCTATCTATTATCTGAGGCCTCTTTCAGGATTGAATTTTCGAAAAGATTAAACAGCATCAAAATGCCCCAGAAAAGGAAAAAAATATCGGATCCGCGAGTAGTAGGCAACAAAGAGGAAGAGAGAAGACGAGATCGTACTGATGAAGGGAAGAAAGCAGAGGCCAAGGGTGAGGCCGGGTCTGGAGGCGAGGGCACCGTTGATGGGCTCATAGAGGACGATGACGGCGGACACGAGGGTGGTGAGTAAGATCTGCGCGGTGAGGATGCCGTAGACCTTGCGGATGAAGCCCCATCGGAGCTGGTTTTCGCCGAGGGAGATGCCCGGGTACAGCGTCCCGGACTCGATGTCCCCGCCGAAGGGGCCGGCCTTCTCCATGCGCTCGTACCCGAACATTTTCTCGCCTTGTCTCCGGCGATTTCAACGACGACGACGGGGGATGAGAAAATGGCGAAAGGGGAAGAGGAGGAGACGAGATTTGGTCCTCTCGTCGATTTCCAAATGACAAGACGAATAAAATTTTCGTGTGATATTTACTTTTCTCTTTGTTGCTATTTATCGGCACTTTTTATTTGGTAAGACCCGGGAGAGGATGGGGTCAAATGGGCCTCCGCCCACTCGATTACAGCCTGGTCCTCCAATTTCGCTCGTAAAAATTTCTCCTTTCCTAATTATTTATTGTTTAGATAAAGATATTTAGTACTAATGGATTATCTTTCCATGTGGTGTGAAGATTAATCATAACTATTAAATTTAAAATTTATAACTTTGATTGATAATTAAGATTCATACGTAGACGAAGTAATTCCTCATGTGGAAAGTCCAAATCATACTTTTTCTGATGAATGAAATCAGGTTTAGTTATTTTTTTGTATGTACTTTTTAAAATGGTAAAATATTATCAATTTTTTTTAAGATGCTTTGTAGATATATCGTATCGCATATTCTAATTTTGGAAAATGTACATTTAATTTACGTCCAAAATATTATTGGATTGCGTTATACATGGCCATTAATAAAAGGATTATACCGCGTCTTTGTGTCTTGTACCGTACGTTGTGCCAAATAATAAGTCAATTAATTTATTATAGAATTTAATTAATTTTTTATAATAAATCCATGGATCTACCTTACCCCTCTTATATATATAATGTTTTTTCGTAATAAATCATTAAGTTTTCTAAGTATGTGGTAAAAAAAATTAAAAAGTCAACGTACTTGCTTTCATTGTATATACACTTGGTCGCAAATTATTGATGGTATAATGGTTTATTCATATTCATAAAATTTATGTTATCTTATAAATAATTTGACTAAATTTAAGTTATCTTATAATAATTTGACTATGATTCATATTGTTTGGAAATTTGAGAAAATGTATTACCGAGTATGAACTTTATAATAATAAAGTTGGAGAATATTTAATGAAATTTATCCCTCTCATACATCACTTTATAATTTTATGATTTTATCACTGCAATTTGTTGTATACTTTTTATTTTTAAATATTTAGAATATAATTAATGATATCAAAAGAATGACTCAAAATATCAATATAATTAATTTATCTTTAAAATTTTACAAACTTCGCTTTACTAAATTTCATAAATAATACAATGTTTTTTTATATATTTTTAAATGTAAAATAATTATTTATTGCTAATGATTCTAAAATGTTTTAAAAATAAAAAAATATATGTGAAGTCACCTAATTAGAGGCACCAGAAATGTGTGCACGATAAATTTTTTATTAATATTATGTTAAGTTTATTCTTAATTATCATAATCTAAATCTACTATTATACTTTATTAGCAAAATTATGAAAGGCGTATACATTGGGATGATATAATATTTTATATCGACAATTATAATAATGATTAATGAAAAACCGTAAATAAAGAGGTCCATGACACCAAATTCAACACAATCAATTGAATTAAATTTCCTGTCTCGTCTTTTGATTCATTGACAATTTGTGTATACTCTTTCCTTTTAATTCAGGAAAATCATCATATGATATTATCATGCACGCCTGCAATTTCAGTTCTCAAAATAACATATTTTTATGTCACCGAAAAAAAAACACCATAAATACACTAAACTTTTTTTTTCTCCCCAGGAATTTCGGAACGAATAATGCATATTAGCATTAATTCCGACGAAAAATCAGGCTATTTTTCAAATGCCATTCTATTTAAGACAATCTTTTCCAAGGCTTTAAAATCGGATTATCTAAAACAAATCTTTTCCAAGGAGGCCAGCTAACTATAATTGGAAAAAAATACTTAAAATAACCTGTTCGATGAACCGGCCGGCTCATTGACTCATCAAATCAGCAAACTTGATTTGCATGGTTAGAGTGGAATTGTATCGGAATTTCTCAACTCATATTAGATTTATGGATTCTTATAACCAATTAGGGTCAGTGCAGTGGAAGCAGACTGCATCCCAAATGATTTGAAAGGTGCTAACAATTCTAGGATCAATCCTTTATAGAGTTATGGGTATACTTTTTTTGCTCTCGTCCTGAACATCAAATTAGTCAGGTGCTAATAACTCTGAACACCGATAGATTAGTCAAAAAAAATGGATTCTTATTAGAGAGGAGTGGATTACACCCAATGCTAAATTTAGATCGATTCAGAAGTATTTCGTTCAATCCAGGGATGGCTCAAGAGTCGGCCTCTCATTGATCTTCGGCCTACAAATTTATAACTATTAGTTTGCTCCTTAATAATAATAATAATAATAATAATAATAATAATAATAATAGGTTATTAATAAATTTAGGTTTGATTTTTTGAGCTGCAATATTACGTAATTAGTAAAATTGGATGATTTATTGAGTCCCAAACATGATCAAGGGAAATTATTTCATTTTTATTTTTAACTTGAAATAGTGGGATAGTAGAAATTCTGAATATTGAGAGCTCAAGTTGGTATAAAAAAATTAATGCAAAATTATTATTAATCAATTAATGATAAGTGCTCAATGTGCATGTTATCTTCATTGTCAAATTAATCTTATTATCATCTCTTTTTATTAATTATGTAATTAAACAATATATTTTAAAAAATAAATTTATTGTGACTATTTGATTAGTTTTTTTTACATCTCAAAAGAATATAAAAAATATAAATAAAGTAAAATTATTTTTTTGTTATATTATGATGTTTATTTAATTTGGTTTTAGGCCTCTGTTCGATGTTCAATTTAATGGGTTCATCACCCGGCCCGATCTGATGAACCTCTAGTAGGGACATGCAAAAATTTTGAGTTACTGGATATATAATAACCAAATAAATTATTGACTATTTATTTAGTATTCTTAATATTCACTTTATTTAAATTAAATTATAATCCAAATAGCACCTATGGGATTATTATAATCTAGACCAAGATTATTATGATAAAAGTAAGAGGAGTGTATGATTGAATATGATGAATGATCATATTCAATCATACAAATGATCACGAAGTTTTAGTTAAAGATCTTACGATTTACAAGTTACAAGTTGTTCAAATTTTGATAAAAAAAGATATAAGATATAAAAATATTCAAACCTCGATATTAACCTTGATTTTGCTATTCAATGAAAATATTTTATATAAGATATAAAGTATTGAAACCTCGATATTTCAATGAAAATATTAATTCAATCAAAATCTAAAAAGACTTATTTTATAAAAAAATAATGTACATCAACTTTATTTTCTTTCTGTGATTAAGGACACTCGACTGAGAAGAAGGCGCACCATATTACCTTTTTATTCTCGGTATATGATTTTTTTTTCGACGTCCATAGATGTCCGACCGTTAGCATTCGATTAATTCGATGTTCGAATAAAAATGATATAGATAAATCTTAATTAAGATAGTAACTTTAGAAATTAAACTTAAAACTACTAATACAAACGACTTCAAGACATAACTCGCTATCCAATTGCTTCAAGCATCCATATATATGATTGAATTGTCCTTATCACGTACCATTTAATGCACCCCCAACACACGTATATATATTATAATTAAGCACAACAACGTGATCATGCATGTATTAAATACTAATCACTTGGAGGTTGGCGCCCTTCCGATCCCAGTCCCACTCCTGATCTTATTCCTCGCCCTCGCAATGTAGTCCTCCGCCTTCTCATTGACGCTCCTCCGGGTCTTCTCCGCCCCCGGCGGCGGCGCCGGCTGCGGTATGGCCACCTCCGTCTTCTGCCGCGCGGGCGCCGCCGTCGTCTCGGGAGGCCTGCTGCCGCTTCCACGTGCGACTCCGGCGGGTGCAGTGGGGGTTGGGATGTTAGGGAGCTGCTGCGCTCTCTCCTTGGGCGCGGATGCTGGGGGCCGCGGCGGTGCCGGGACGATGTCGACTTTGGTCACCGCGACTGTCGCGGGTGGCTTTGGTTTGATTGCAGGCACCGGCGAAGAGAGGTTGGCGGGGTGATCTGGGAAGGAGGAGGGCGCGGAGCTGTTGGGAGCGACGGCGGCGGCTGCGTGGTCCGGCGCCTGCTGACGGAAGGTAAGGCGGCGGAGGGGACGGAGGGAGGGGTGCATGTGGAAGGCGTTGAAGAGCTTCTCGCACACGGTGGTCTCGTTCCTCTCCATCGTCATCGACGTTATTGTGTATTGGTGTGAGTGTCTGAGAGAGAGAGAGAGATGCTTGTTTGGATCGGAATGGAGATAGAAGATGGCTTTAATAGGAGTTGTACTTGTTTCATGTCATGAGCACTTGTTTGTAGATGAGTGAGTGAGATAGCGTCGGAATAAAGTGGTGAGTTTTGTATTGCCCTTTTGCTTTAGGGATCGTATTCTTTTTGTGTCTTTTGACAACCGAGCTCTGTCCATATTCCATGACGTAAAAGTTAAGAAAGGTAATTGGGGGTGGGGGGGGATGGTGGGGTGGGGGTGGGAATTTTACTCTATAATTATAGAGTATGGCAAAAAATCCCCCCAAAATATTTCATAACTCCGTCCCTGGGTGGAACAGATAAGAGCATCGATTAAGTAAAAATGTTTATTAGATCGGGTAACCCGACATTGGATCATCCGTTGTGCGACTCGATTAGTCCTTCTGAGTTCGGGTCCGGACCCATCCAGATTCTTAATGGGCTCGGGCCTATATTATAGACTGGACATTATTATTCATCCATTTACTCGATAACGATAGTTCGATATCCATTTAATAATTTATTAGTCGCTCGTTATTCCGTCCGTTAATTATTAATAAATTTAATTTATTAAAATAGTGATTTTTATTAATTTAATTAATTAATTATTACTAAAATATCAATAATTTATTAATTTACTTAATATGATACTAAATATGTAATTTTTCATTTTTCAACACAATGAATTTTCAAACTACTTCAATCATGGATGAAGCCTATAAGTCTCGAACTATGTAAATATTTTATCTCTCTTATTTATATTTGACAACATAATGAGAAAAAAATATAATAATAAACTAAGGAATAACATTGTAACGTCCCGAGATTTTTTTTTCTTTTGCCTACCCAGAAGGCTATCTCGACGACGTCACTCAATTCTATACCTTGACTTTGACCAGTCAACGAATTGACTTACATAAGCGAAAGACTAATTTATAACATTCTATTACAATATGCGGAAGCTATTATACCATATCTAATAACTTGTGGGTTAGGGCCCACGTCTATACAATAAGGGACCTTATACCCATGTGCATGTCACCCGTCAGAGGAGTCACCAATCGTCTCACCATCGCCATCACCATCACTTGTATGGATCCAAATACAGGGGCAAAGCCCAATGAGATAACTCAGCACGTAGGGTCACCCATAATATTTATATGAATCATGGTCAATATCAATATCAATACTATCAATAAATAATTATTCATAACAATATATAATTGATCAGAGGTCAATGAAGACTACAATTCAACAATAAATAATTCAATTAATAATTAACAATTGATCAATGTTCAATTGGCCAAAAGTCGATGAAGGCCACAATAACAATTATTAATTCAATTCTATTAATAATTTATCAATTCATCTATCAGGCACAAAGGCTATAATTTATTATCCATCAGCCATAAAGGCGCAATTTAATTTTTCCAACAACCATAAGTGTGAAATCGATAGTCTATCAACCACTAGGGCGAAATCAATTATCCATCAGCCACTAGGGTACAATTCAATTAACAATTCGATCATCAATTCAATTATCAATTTCATCTTTGGAGTTATGATCAATCCTTTCGGGCGCAATAAGAGAGCTCTCTATTATTAAGGCCACTTCAATCAATAAGTTTGGGTATGATGGGGGACGAAGGATCACACCAAAATAGTTAGCCCGAAGGTCCTATTAACCCGAAGGCGCAGTTAGCCCGAAGGCCCTATCAGCCCGAAGGCGCAATATTAGCCCGGAGGCCCTATCAACCCGAAGGTGCAATATTAGCCCGGAGGCCCTATCAGCCCAAAGTCGCAATATTAGCTCGAAAGCCATATCAGCCCGAAGGCACAGTTAACCCGAAGGCCCTATCAGCTCGAAGGCGCAATATTAGCTCGAAGGCCCTATCAGCCCGAAGGCGCAATATTAGCCCGAAAGCCCTATCAGCCCGTAGGTGCAATATTAGCCCGAAGGCCCTATCAGCCCGTAGGCGCAATTAGCCCGAAGGCCCAATCAGTCCCAGTGGTAAATAGTAAATATGGGCTCAATATATTTTCAACTTTTATCTCAATTACCTAAGATGTCTATCTTTAACAATTATCTTAGGTTAATCATGATCCAATTAGAAAATCACTATTAATTAATAATATTATCAGATAGGATGACAGTAAATTGGATACGATGACAATTTGATCAGGATCAATCAATAATGAGTTCAATGGATCAATATCACAATCAATATCATGATTGGGTGTAATGCCAACAATAATCAATATGATGACAATATGAACATAATAAAATCAGAGATGTTAATCAAATGATCGGCAATGATTAACGATCTTAACAATCCAATAAACTATAAATCAATTCATAAAAATATGTTTTCTATTTCAGAATCTAATCCGCGTTGATCATTACCCGGATCGTGCTAAATGGAATCCAAGCCGTGTCTGACAGAACTCTTATCGGATTCTGTCACCATCAAGAATTGTGTTTCCAACATAATTTTCGGAGGTCATATCTATGTCATTCAATATTCAATCGACGCAAAATAATATATAATTTATGTATAACGAAGAAGAGTTCTGGGGTCCATGTCGTGGAAAACCGATGCCATGGAGATCCTCCTACGTACCTTAAGTTGGATGGAAAAATCAATTAGGTTCCTGTTGTCTGTGGACTGCACGAACGGCAACGACAATTATTTACGATCCTTCTCCTTTCTATATATTTTTCCTATTCCAAAAATTTCATAAATAAATAAACTTTTAAAAAGAAAATCATAAATGAAAGAAAATATATTTTTCTTCCTTCTATGTGTTTCTCTCTCCTCATCATTGTGCACGATTTTCTCTCTCTGTAGATTCTTTCTTTTCTCTTTCTTTCTTTCTCTGTTTACAGATCTCTTTCCCCCTTTCTTTTCAATTCTTTTTTTAACCTTTCTCACTCTACTTCTCTCTATTTCATTATGCCCGTAAATCCTAAACTCTTCTTGTTTTTTTTCTCTTACTGTTTTCTCCTTTCTCTCTCTAATTCTCTCTCTCCTAACTTCTCGGCCGTAAACACTCTTTCCCTTTTTTTATTTTATTTCTTTCACTCTATTCCTCTCCTTCTACCCCTTTTCTCGGCCGTAAAACCTTCTTCTCCAACTTTTCTTTTTTTATTTCTTTATGGCCAATCCGTTTCTTTGCTTTTCTCTCAACTTATGCTACAGCCCACCAGGTTTCTCTCTCTACTGCAAGCTATCACGTCATTGTCATAGTTGACCTTTGACGAGACACATTATTTCGAATTCGAATGATTCGAAAACTGTGAGATAAACACGCATAGAAATTAAATCCATGGCGAGTGAAAAGAAGGATTCCCCCCTACGTACCTGTACGGATGCGCGGACGTTGTTCGACACCCCTTTTTTTTTTCTGTCGCCGAGATATCGATGCCGAGCGCACCAAAATAAAAATCTCAGAAAATAAGTTTTGACCAGCCCTCATATATCTATCTATAAGGTTTATAATTTTCCAATTACAATCTATCTATAATATCTAATCCTTCTCAAATTTTATCCTTTTTTTATCTTTATCTCTTTAACTAAGTCAGATTTATTCTAGCCTAAATAAATTTCGAAATTCATTAATTAATCTCATCACAAATCAAACTCCTCCCCAATTTTTATTTTTATTTTCGGAATTAATAAATACACAAATATTAATAACAATATTTTCCAAAAAAATAATAAAATATATATTTATTAAATCCTAAAAAATCAGGGTCGTTACAAACATATTATGATGTTTTTTACTATGTATTATAGGATAGATAATATGTAAAAAAATAGAAAACTTTAATAGACTAGCCCAACTTCTCTAATTGTCGGTCTCATTGTTAAGGTCATAACGGAGCAAATGTTAGACACTTATTGGACAACTGATGTCCATCCGATAAAATAACAAGTCAACTGAATCCATTCGATATCCGATCAGTGTCCGATTCATCTGTTCATATTTAAGTAAATGTCTTAAATTTAAGCGAACGTAGAAAAAAAATGTGGAAATTCACGTGAACTGTGTAACTTATTATAGTCAGACATATATGATTCGAATATGATATCAAAATGGTTAGATTCTAATATTGGATTAACACAGTGCGCATAACTCTTAACAAGAATTGAACGACGACACTAACCGCAAAAAATACGAAAGAAATAATTAAATAAAGGTTAACATAGTAGCACACTGCAGACCATTGCATTCTTTTTTCCAAGGCACACCGTTGCACCCCTCATCTCCGGCGTCCCCCGTCGAGGCACCAGCCAAAAACAATACTTGCTCTCCCCTCCCCATGTCCCCCCCAGTTGTTGGCACCTCTCCCCCGGAGGTTGCCTCTGACCCTGAGGATCCTTTTCCCCCTCTTCCACATAAATGTCCCCTACCTCCAGCCACCACTCATCAGGGCCTTCTTTCTCTCCCTTCCGCTAGCATTGCTCGCCTTGCAAAATCATGGCTCGCTGCTGCCCGTGGGACCCAACCTGCTGCCTCCTCTACTATCCCGCCCCGCCAGCTTCGAGAACTTCAGGCGGTCGCTTCCGTTGAAGTTACCATTCCTACTCTGATACTTCCCTCTTCTCTGACTATTGCAGAAGGTGTCTCATTGGCCGCTTCATCGACACTCTGGATGCGCTCCGGAAAGGAATTCGGCCACTTTAGGGGGCTGCTTTCCCTTCGGTCATCTCGCCCCTCGATAACTCTCTCTCTTTCTCTTTGCTTTGAGATTGACGATGCTCGTATGCAGGTCCTTACGGGAGGACCTTGGGAGTTCGGGGGCCATCTACTCCGTGTCGCCTCGCTCTCCCTATTTCTCCGCCTGGACTCAGCATCCTCCTTGGATCTCCCCATCTGGATCTAGTTTCCTGGCCTGCCTCTGGAGCTCCGCAATCCCACCTCCCTCAAGCATATTGCTGCGATTTTCGGATCCATCCTTTGTATTGATGAGAATGCTCTCAACTCTATGGATGCGCCGTGTGCTCGTGCCTGAGTTGAGGTAAATCTGGCCTCTCCTCTTCGGCAGGCCATCTGGATTTCTCTCCCGAATGGCGAGCGCTATCTTCAACAAGCTATGCACGAGAACCTCCCAACTTTCTGCTACCGCTGTGTTATCATCGGTCATCGTTTGGAAGCTTGTCCCAATGCCCTCGTGGAGGGGGAGTCCCGCACGTCTTCTCTGCTATTTGGGCCCTGGATGCATGTTGTGACTCGCCCGGCTCCTGGACACCAGCTGTCACAGCCGCCTCCTCCCAGGCCCCCATCCCCGGATCTCAATTGCCCTTCAGGCCAGTTGCATTCGTCGGGCGCTCGTCGTGGGGCTAGTAGCGTCAGCGGTACGGACCATCATACCTCTGGTGCTCGTCCAATGGCTAGTAGAGCCGTGGCGAGTGCTGATGTGGACTCTCGGAGTTGCCCGCCTAGCGTGCGTGCTGCTCACGTGGGCCTACTTGGCACTCCTACCCCGTCTGCGATCCAAGGGGTGCTATCCAACAGTACAACTCGCTTGCATCTAACGGCTCACCTTCGTGTGTTTCTTCTAATGTGATAGGTAAAAGCGCGCCATCTGGGATCGTTGATGCCTACCTGGCTCATCTGAGCCACCCATGTGTCACCTCTTTCCCCACTCACACTTTCTCCCAAACCCTCTCAACCTCACATTTTTTCTTCTTGCTCAGGTGCTCCTTTTCCTTCTTCTACTTCCTCTGCGGCTCCCTCCGCAGACCGCTGCCCCTCCTCTGCATGTCATTCAAATTGAGGGAGTGTCCCCGCGTGGAGTTCCCTCCAACCATGAGGCCTTAGTTTTATGTGCTACTGTAGATATTCAGGCTACCGCTGAGGTGATTGATGGCGACTCATCCTAGGAGGAGCCAAAGGATCATGATATGCTCCCGGCCCCGCGCCAAGAAATGAAAAAGTCCCGTCTACTCAAGCCCTTGGTCCATGCCCCCACGTTATCCCTCCATCTGCGACCTTCTCCAGCCCCAGCTCGGGGGAAAGGTAAGAAAAAACTACTTTGCAACTTGAGTACTCACCTGCTCCTTCTGCTTGCGTTGTGCAGGGCCCATCGGACACTTTATACTTAATGTCATGAAGATACTTGCCTGGAACTATCGGAGCGCTTTTCGATCGAAAGCTTGCGACCGGATCAAGAATCTTATTTCCACTCATTCTCTTGATTTTGTAATTTTATTAGAGAGTGATGTCGGTTCTATAAAGTCTAAACAGGTACATTATCAGCTCGGGCCTTCCTGGTCCGGTACTTTTTGCGCGGGCAATGGCGCTGCTAAAGGTATTATCTTCGCCTGGCATGGGCAGGATACACAGGTTACCCATTTGCTCTCCTCTGATTCTATCTTGCATGCTGTTGTTTCTTGTGAAAACTTTGATTTTCTTTTATCTTGTGTTTATGTTAGTCCTCTACCTTCGGATCGTAATGCTTTATGGCATATGTTAAATCTAATTAACTCTAATGATTTTCCCTGAGCCTTAATCGGTGATTTCAACTGCATTTTATCTTCCAATGACAAGCGTGGGGGTAATTCCTTTACCCCGAATCGCTCTTCTAGACTCCTTAACAATTTCATTAACAACCATGGCCTTATTGACCTCACTCTCTCGGGCAACCCTTTTACTTGGTCAAATAATCACTAGGTCAAGCGAGAATCTTATGCCATCTTGATTGAATGCTTGTCAGTCACCACTGGGTAAACGCTTTTTCGGGTCTTGACCTCTCTGCCCTTCCCCGTTGTGCGTCGGATCATGCCCCCCTTCTATTCCAATCTGATATTAAGCTTCCCCGACCCCGCTCCTTCAAATACAAGCACTTTTGGCTCCTTCATCCGGGAGCCAAAGAGATTGTCCAAAGGCATTGGTCCTCACCTTCCAATCAACACTCCATTCCCAAGGCCCTCCACCGTATCCGGGTTGACACTCTTCGCTGGAATTGGGAGGTCCTTGGTAGATTAGAAACTCGTGCCGCTGAGACTCTTGCCACCATCTCCCTTTTGGAGCACCTTGACTCTCTCTGAGGCCGATCTTGCCCGCCTGCGGGCCTCTTATCACCTTCATGTTGCTCTTCTACGACAAATTAGTCTCAAGTAGTGGAGCAAGGCTCGCACCTCCTGGCTCCACCATGGAAATAGCAATACTAAATTTTTTCACCTCCAGAATATGGTTAGGCACAAGCAGATTCGTTCGGTCCAATCGGATTCGGGCAACTTGCTCACGAATCCTACCCTCATCTCGCAGGGCTTCGTGGATCACTACCAAACCCTCTGGACTCCTCCGCGTGAGGGGGACATCCCCTCTAACCTTTGGCCTTCTTTCCCTTCTTGTGATCCCTCCTTTTAAGCTTATCACCTCTGATGAGATCATCTCGGCCGTCTGGAGCATGCCTTCAGGTCGCGCCCTGAGGCTCGATGGGTTCACCATAGACTTTTATCGCACTCACTGGGACATTGTGGGCCCACGTATCATTTTTTCCATTCAGAAAGCCTTCCTATATAATCAACTCCCCAACGACTGGGGTAAAACTTCTATCATTTTCATCCCCAATAACGTCCCCCACATCTATCAAAGACTACCGTTCCATCTCCTTGTGCAATGTCATGTACAAAGTATTTGCTAAAATTGTTGTCAACAGGCTTCGGCCAACTTTGAATACCCTTATCAATCCCATGCAAATTGCCTTCGTCCCTGGGCGCTGTATCCAAGATAACATTCTTATCATCCAGGAGCTCGTGCACTCTATCCTCCAGCCGAATTAAGCACATGCTTATAAAGACTGATATAGAGAAGGCGTTTGACCGCGTGTCCTGGAATGCTATTATCACAACTCTAACCCGTATGAACTACCCGCCACCCTTTATTAAGTGGATTGACATCTATATTCGTTCCCCCACCTTCTCCTGTCTGATTAATGGTTCTCCTTCTCCCTATTTTCAGTCATACAAGGGGTGACCCCTTGTCACCATATCAGTTTATCATCACTTCACAAGTATTCAGCTCACTTATCGAGCCTAATATCGCTTCTGGTCTTATTAAGGCCTTCACCCACAATAATTTTTCCATGAGTCACCTTCTCTTTGTAGATGACCTTCTCATCTGCATTAGAGCGACCCTTGCAAACTACCATCGCCTTATGAGCATTCTCCAAACTTACGAGGGCCTTACTAGTCAAAGACTTAACCCCCTCAAATCTGTTGTTTACTTTCCATCCAAGCTTAACCCTTGGCGTAGGCAATCTATCAATAATGCTATAGGAATCCACCATGGAACTTTCCCATTCACTTATCTTGGCGCCCCAATATCTTCTAAGTATATCCCTGCTCCACAGCAAGCTTTCCTTGCTAGAAAAATCTCTACTAGGCTTACTGGGTGGTGTCGTCGTCTGCTTAGCCAAGCTGGCTGTGCCACCCTGATCAAGTCTACCCATTCCTCCATCCCCACTTCTCCTCGGCACGACTTATTTATCCATGGGAGTCCTCTCCTCCCTGGAGAAGCTTGTCCTTCTTGTGGGACTCTAGCAATGGCCATCGCTCTGCACATCTTATTAACTGGCATACCGTCCAGTCTCCCCAATCTACGGCCGGCCTGGGTATTAAGAATCTCCATCTCATTAGGGCCCCTGCTCTTGGCTCGTAGAATTCTGACCTCCTTACTAATTCACCTTCGCTTTGGGCCAACTTCATGTATGCTAAATATGGTCCTTTAAGTCTCTGGACGTCTAGTACCTACCTTCGCCTGATCTAGTCCTGGAGGCTCATTCTTGATGTCATTCCCCACATCTGCCTTGGCTTCCTCAAATCTATCGGAACTAGCACCAGTACCTCGGTGCTCTTTGATATGTAGATATCCCCTATCCCCTCTGCAAATTGCCTACTTTCATTAATATGGACATTGACATTTCTATGCTCATGGTGTCTGATCTCATTATCAACCACACTTGGAACATTTACATTCCGCATATTGCCTGTGGTGACGCGTGGATTTGGACGACCAATGATCATGGAATTTCCAATGCTAGTGCGATCTATAAATTCGTGTACCGACAAGCTTTGCCGACCGTCTTGGCTGGACGACAACTTTGGTCTGTGATTTGGAAGATTCAGGTTCTCCCAAAAATTCACTTTTTCCTTTGGAAACTCCTCCACAATCGCCTCCCTACTAAAACTCTTATTTAGCAGTTCGCTCCTAATTTTGACCCACTTTGCTACCTCTGTGGTTTGGCAAATGAGACCACGTCCCACTTATTTTTCTCCTATCCTATTATGCTTCAATTATGGTCCATTTTTCAACTAAAGTTACAATTCACCTTTCAATTTTTTTCCTTGTGGGATTCTGGTTCTTGGATCAAGAGGGAGCCACTTTAGATCTGCCTTTTTGCAACTTCTTCTTTCTATTTTCTCTTATGTTTGTGGGGAATCTGGAACCTCCGATCAAGGCATGCAACTGTCAATATGGTCTGGGAAAGAGCCGTCGCCTGTGCTCACGAATTTATTACCTCCCCCCCCCCCCCCCCCCCCACGCCCCTAAGGCACCTCTCCCCCTCTCCCTCCACCCCTAGGATTCTCTTCGGATCCGGTGGGAGGCCTCCCCTCCGAATTGAGCTATCCTCAATTCGGATGGCTCTTTATGTAGAGCCAGCTTACATGGAGGCTATGGTTACCTTCTCCGAACGAACAAGGGTAGTTTTATTTTTGCAAGTCCCTTCACGTCGAAGCCTGGGCGCTTCTCCTTGCTATTCGTGCTTGTGGCTCCCGTCAGATCACCCTCGTCAAGATTTGCACATATTCGGAGTGCCTCGTTCACATCATCAGGAAGAAGCGCAACTATCCGTGGCAAATTTGAAATATTATTATCGACATGCGGAACCTTATTGGTTGTCTTTCACCGTCATTACTTGTATTTTGCTCACGAACCACAAACTCTGCAGCTGACTTTTTAGCTCATTTTGGCCGCCAAAATAACGAGCATTTTTGAATCGACGGACCTCCTCATGACCTGGACAGTATTTTACATCATGACTTTACGAGTCTTTTCATTACGTAATGAGAATATTTTCTTCTTAAAAAAAATAATTAGGCTAACGTCAGCTTTATTTTATTCACTGTTCATATTACCCAACAAATAAATTTGAGGGGATCCATGACGGGTGACGCACACATAATACCATGCATTATTTCCAACTTAATCTACCCGTACCCTACGTTTATATAAAATTATTATTTAACGTAGTGTTCAATCTATTTTGCTCGCCCATTCTGTTCAAATTCGAAATTTTACTAATATAATTTGAGATAAATGAGTATGCCTCAATGAATGGATGCTCTTGAATGTCAATAATACATTATTATCTTTTAAGTCGCTGCTCAGAAGTACACTTTTATATGTTGGTATGCCAAACTATTTTTCCGATCGAATCCTTTAAGCACAAATCATTTATTCTCATACGCTTATTTTCAAAGATTATTTGAGTTCGATCGGGATTTGTGACCATCAAATTAATCGAATGGTAGAAAATAAATACCATAACCTCGTTTACCTCGAATTATTAACGTTGTTTGGATCTAATAAACTTAGTTATTAGAAATCAAAGTTAGCAAGGGGAGAAAAATGGGAAAATAAGTAAAGTGGGAGTCCATCAGTGTAGCTTCAAACCGTGTTTGTGTTCTCGCCAATTGTAATTGATGTGACCAAACCCAATGGATAATTATATCTTGGAAGCTTCCAACAAAAAGGTGCCCCATTCACACTCTAATAATAATTAGGAATAAAAATGCGAAATAAGCTTAACAGTTCAGTCATTTTCTTAAAGGAATTAAATTATATCGGATATATACATGTTTCAGCATCTTTCTTCTGAAATTATATTGCTTCCTCATATATGATTTCATGAGCCACATTTAAGAAAACTGAATGGTGGATAATAGAGACAATCACGTAGTGGATGATAATATTAATAATATAGAGGTTCCGATAAGCTTAGCTTTGCTTTGCTAAAAGTCTGAAGGAGCACTTAGAATATGCTCCATCACGATTTCAAAAGGCGCAAATTCTCTTGCACCTGCAGGAAAAAAGGTGAGGCCAATTATAAAAAAAATCCATTCAATCGATTTTGAGCACCAAAGATTTTCATAATCAAGATTTCTTTTCTCCTTTTGCAAAAGGAGGTACATGAAGAAAGCAAAAAAAAAAAGCCAAATAGATACTCAAATTTGTCTGCTTAATATGGTAAGTTTGAATTCTTAATTAAAAATCGAATAATCTAGAATTCAATTTCAAGAGTTATCAATTTGATGAAAATTTATTTTTTTTTTCCATCAAATGAGTTATTATATGCTAATAATTCTGGACACTAATAAATTTAAATGAAAATAAGTAAATGTCATGGTAAAATTGAATTCAAAACCTTGGCAACTGTCATAACTCAAATAAGATGTCTTTCTCAAAATTCCTCGAGAAAAGAAAATGACTACTTCCTCTACTATAATATATTTTTTTACTTCAATTCAATACTTGATACCATTCACTTTAATGTTTTGCATGGGGTTTCGTAATTGTTTTTTTAATCCAATTATTCTTTGGCTCCTTATTTAGTTATAAAAGATGTTTTGAAAAATCACTTCGATATAAAAATAAGGGAGATCTAGGTTTCTGTAATCAAAGTTTTTGAGAAATTTTGAGGTGTACAGTAGGGTAAAAGGCTAATACAATTAAGGGAAAAAAAAGAAAGAAAACTAACATAAGAAGTGATCATTTCAAATGAAACAAAAAAAGGACGTTCAAGAGATGTAAATGATATTTTCCGTACTTTGGGAAGGAGTTCACAAAAGCTTGACAGTTGAGAAAGGAGATAACTGAAAATTCACCAAATTTTAGCATCTCGTTGCCAATTCACAGGCTAGAGAAGAGAACGTTCCCCACCTAATATACAAAAGAATCTGAACTTCATTTTACCTTGCTGAGATCTCTATTAAGAGTCAATGGCGAAATGTCTTTACAACTTGATCAATTTTTCTGCGGCATAGTGGACAGCTTGATAAGTGTGAAGAACATGCTATACAACAGCACATATGACCACACCTGAAAATTTAAGAATTGTACTAGCGCCAATTAGAGTCTTGGAGCAATTAATAAAAAACGTGCAGGTGACAAAACATCCATCTAGCTTAGAGAGGGATCATCTACTGAAAATTGAAGAAAAATGATCATCCAACAACTATAATGGAACACCACTTTACAAAAGATTCAAAACTTCAGAAAAAGCATGCCTTTTCAAAGACTGCTGGCAAGGGTAGTGTTCAACTCACAAACAACACACCTGGTACAATAACCCTGGGAGTGGGTGGAAGGTATTGACATTTTGAGAGACAAAACTTAAAAATATATAGCTGGTTGGTGAATACATTGATGTCCACTTCCTCCCTATTTGTGGACGTTCAAAGAAAAAACATCACTTTATAACTTCCCAAGTATAACTAGGAGTTTCATGAATATGATGAATGGTGATAGCAACCCCTTGAATACCTCTGACACTGTGTCAGCTGCATCCCATTTGTAACATTACAAAATAATGCCTGCTTGACCAACGTTTGCTATCTTCCCTACATGTGATAGCAAGCCTTGGTCCAGCAACATAATCCTTAAAATTTTGAATCACAATTTAATAAAATAGTGAATATTTTATTTGAAAATTGGGAGCATAGCAATGGTAACTATATGATACAGTTTGTTAATGTGCATTATTATTTTATCCACAATGTTAACATGTACCTAATTTTGAATAAACCTCATACTTAACAATCTGTCATCTTCGACTCCCTGTTTTCACTTTTTTTTCTCCTTGATCCCCAAGGTGCAATCAGGAAAGATGTATTGGATGGGTTATACCTGGAACAATCCACAACACTAGGAAATGTGGCATACACAGAATATTTGCTAGCATTTTATATATTTAACATTTATGGTAATGAAAAAGAGGTAAACTTTTTATATATTTAACATTTTATAATCAAAGTACACAACAATCAGCAGTCTAATTGGAAAGTATGGATGAGAAAACCATTGCTCTTCAGATCTACTTACGGAACAAAAACAGCATTATATTCCTTCTCAAGGCAGATTACGCATATGTCCAAAACAAGATGATCCTTCTTCACATCAGACAACTTTTCAGTTTCTTCATTGGACACTGAAGAAAAATCATTAATGACAGAATTTAACTTTAGCTGAAGTACATCAAACTATAAAGACTAGACGATCTACCTTCAGCTTCTCGCGCTTGTCTCGATGCAGCAGCAGCAAGAACCCTGATAGCAATACAACTTTTTAGATTGATGCCAAATGAAACCTCGCAAGAACTTTTGATTAAAGTACGAAATGCATCCTTCCTCAACGTAACTCTGATTAAAGATGCCCTAAAGAAATCTCAAATGCTTCAATTATATATGAAAATAACTCTTCTGTGACCAATCTTTTTGATAAAAATGGGAAGAACCATCTCATTTCTTGTTAAATTTAGTGCATAGCATTTTCCTAATATAGTAGCAAGAAATTGAAACGGGTATTTTCCTTACTGTGCTTGCTTGAGAAATGCTGCAATTAACTTCTAAGGTTAAAATATTGCATCAAATTATATAACCTTGGGGATGCACACGACACAATAGGAGTGGAATGATAGAAATACAGTTATGCAGTAGCAGCCCAAGAACTGTTCTAGCACCTAGATTCGAAGAAATTACTGCTCATTCCAGATTCTGCTATAAGAGAACAGGGTGCTTCATCATTTCAGTAAATTATAACATAACAACTCAAGTTCAAAATTTTACCTCCTCTGCAATTCCCTGCATCGCCTTCTCACCAAAATATATTGCAATGCACGTTTGGCAAGCAGAAAAACACCAAAGACCGTAAATCCCATGGAGGCATATTGGCATAAACTGTAAAAATATGTCTTAGGTCATTGTTCAAACATAGTAAGTATGACCAATGCACTAGCATATTCTTTGTAATATGAACCCACCTAGACCAAGTCCCAAGATTTCCTATTAACTGATCAATATTTTTTGGGGACACATAAAATGGTCCCTTGTGAGGTCGCTGAATCCGAATTTTCCCAACATCATCTTTGACTGCCTGCTCAGAAGCAGAACAAGTAACAGCTGTAAGTAGAAATAGAACCAAAGTTAAAAGTATTTCCATGTTGTGCAAGTATTTCTATATTAACAACTAGTACAAATTATTTGGACTTAACAATTAGGTACCAAAAGCATATCTAGTATATCCCAACAACACAAGTTTTTTACTTCTCTTTTCATAAAAGAACCCTCCATATAAAAACCATTCAATAGAATAATGTATGTTGAAGTAATTACCTCACCAACAACAGTCAAGGCAGTACCAGTAGGAAGAAGCCTTTCCGTTCGCTTAAAACCAAGCATCTAAAGAGAACAAATGCTCAAAACTTAAAGAACAAAAATGCCTCATGTTCTGTGAGCTAATCACTAAATGTGATAGTGCACAGACCTTGAGGCCTTGTAGATAATCTAATGTCCCACGAACTAGAGATCGCCCTGACTCCTCGAAAACTTCACTTGAAACAGTTAATGCTAAGCCAGTTGCACCTCGGGCTCCAACAACATGAACACGTGCACTTCCATCATCCTGGTGAAAAAAGAAAAGAACTTTTTGGGGAAATATATTTTTACTAAAAGTGAATAGAAAACAAAAAGGAAATCGTATCCGCACTACACCGGTTAATCTGCATATGACAAGAATCAAATAGTTAAGAAAGAAACTAACAGTTAAGAAAGAAACTATGTAAAGTATTCTTTTCTGAGGGCCCGAAGGATGCTTGTTGACGCTAATAATCATCTGGATTCACTTGGTGAAATAAATAAAAGGTATAAAATAACACTTTGAATTTGAATTTTGTCCCCAGTCCCAAAACAAAGCTCGGGCATGGCTTACAATCTAACCAATATTACACACATCCAAAGGAACACCACTGCATTAAATATAAATAGCATATGGTACAGCAACACTATTTCTCCCTTAACATCAAGATAACTGTCACCTAAGTAGGGCAACCTGGCCCATCATAAGTGTCGTCCTCATCAGTGCCACAAGATTCAATGGGACAAGGCATTCTCAGACACCAAAGGTTTCTGAATGATACATGATAATTTTTTGAGTGATGTTAGATAAATCATACAATGAGAACATAGAAACAGTGAGACATTATTAGGTTTCTTGATTTGACTTTTAAGAGAATGAGAAAGATATCTCGATTGAACCAGAAAAGCTCATATCAAACTAAATGATCACAACACCCTAGCATTAAGCATGCCAAAGAACAAACAAATTCAAAAAGAGATCATGATTATCCAAGAAATCAACTCTCACAAAGAAAAAATCTCATTGCATATGCCAGTCTAATGTCTAAACACGCATTGACATTATGCCCTATCTCAAAGAACTCATAACTGATCATCACATGAAACATCAAAGATCAATAAGTATGAAGAGAATTATGTCTCAATAAATAACATGGAAGAACAACTTTGATTGCTCAAAGTGAAAAGATAAATAACTGGAATTTACAGGAATAGAGATTCTTATTTGAGAAATTAATTCAATTGAGCAATGCAGATGAATTCTTATAAGAATAATTGACTACATACCAAGTACCATGGAACCTCTTTGCTCAAAGAAAGCACCAAAGCCGAATCTTGTATCCAGGATCCAGCATCATTCTGTTTCAAGAAATGTTGCTCTACCTAGAGAAATGTATCAATGATTTAGTGTATTCCTTCGTGAGTTTTCCAATGAGATACCATAATATATTATTCAAAATCATACATACTGTTTCCTCAACAATAACACCTCTTAGGCCACTTTGTTCACAGTTGATTGGCGCCTCTGATCCAACCCGTCCAGATACTGTAACAACAAGGGGAAGGACCTTGCAAGCTGTATCCAATAGAGCAGCTATACGACAATTTAAAAAAAAAGTGTAAGATGCAAAGAATCTCTAAGAAGCACAGTTATTAAAAGTACACGAAAACAAGGGAAAAGATCTTCCAAGCTGTACCCAAAATAACAACTACACATGAGAAGACAAAAACAGACATGATGCAAAGAAAAATTTCACCTACTACAATGGAAGTTATCTCAAGTGCACAAATAAATTCAACTTACAGATTCCTGCATTCAGATGATCAAAATAGAAGCTACTATTCCAAAAAAAAAACTAGCCCAAAAGAAAGTACTCATCAAGATGTTCCAGAAGTAATTACATCACATGATTCAAAACAACACTTTGCACAACCGGGCATGGTGATTACCAGAATGAAGCCTAAAGCATATGTCATTTCAAAACAGCAATGAAACATAGTCAGAATCAGCATGTCTGTGCAATAAACTTGATTGCCAGCAAATTATTATTATTATTATAATATGTGTGTGTGTGTACATATTGTGTATATACATGATTGAGTCCCTCCCAAACAAAAAATATATAGTGACAACATCAAGAGAAGGTTGAGACAGTACACTTAATGGCAAAGGGTTCAAACTTTTAAGAAATTTCAATTTAATATGCTTACTACTCTAACTAGAACCACTGATTATACAACTAATTGATATGAATCTTAAAACCCGGACACTAGAAAAAAACGAAAGCATGGTGGCTTTTGGCACAGCTAAGATCACAACCAAATACTTTCATCAAAAATCAGATCATAATCAAATACAACAACAACAACAACAACAAAGCCTTATCCCACTAGGTGGGGTCGGCTACATGGATCATACGACGCCATTCTGCTCTATTAGTAACCAAACCTTTCGGTATATTATTCACCAATAGATCTTGCACTATTAGTTCGCCAAGTGCTCGCCTTGGCCTCCCTCTTTTAATCGGACTCCAGATTATTTGATCTACTCTTCTTACTGGCGCATTTAATGATCTTCTCTGAACATGACCAAACCATCTCAAACGATTCTCTACCATTTTCTCACTAATAGGAGCCACTCCGACTCGTTCGCGTATGTGGTCATTCCTAATCTTATCTAATCTTGTATGACCACACATCCATCTCAACATACCCCCACTTTACGTTCATGTTGTCCCTTCATAACCCAACATTCACTACCATATAACACTGCTGCTGGTCTTATAGCAGTACGATAGAATTTTCCTTTAACTTTATTGGGTACTTTTCTATCACAAAGAACTCTAGTGGCTTTCCTCCACTTACACCAACCAGCTTGAATTCTATGATTAACATCGTCATCAATCTCACCATCTTGTCTTACAATTGATCCTAAATATTTAAACTGTCACTTGAGGAATTATATCCTCCCCTAGCCTAACTTTCAAATCGTCTCTAAGTTGTTTATTTGTGAAATTGCTATGCATATATTCCGTTTTATTCCTACTTAAACGAAAACCCTTTGACCCCAACGTATTTCTCCATATTTTCAATTTTGTATTAATCTCTTCTCTTGAATCCGCTAAAAGTACTATATCATCCGCAAATAGCATGCACTTAGGTACCTCCTCTGTGATACTCTCAGTTATAGCATCGATAACTAAGTTAAATAGATACGGGCTTAAAGTTGATCCTTGATGTAGGTCAATTCCTATAGGAAATTCATTTGTCTCACCTCCGAGTGTCCTAACCCTAGTCAATGCCCCATCGTACATATCTTGTATTACCTTAATGTAGGCAACACTCACCCTCTTCTTTTGCAAGGCTTTTCAAAGTACATCCCTTGGTACCCGATCATACGTCTTCTCTAAGTCAATGAAAGCCATATGTAAGTCTCTTCTCCTACTTCGATACTTCTCCATCATCCCCCTTAGTAAATAAATCGTCTCTGTAGTGGATCTTCCTGGCATGAACCCAAATTGTCTCTCAGAAATACTAGTCTCCATTCTCAATCTATGCTCAATCACTTTTTCCCATAATTTCATTGTGTGACTCATAAGTTTAATCCCTCTATAATTTGCACAATTCTGAATATCCCCTTTATTTTTGTAAATAGGAACTAATGTATTTAATCTCCAATCGTCAGGCATCTTTTTCGATCGTAAAATCTCATTAAATAGTTTACATAACCACAACACACCTTTTTCTCCTAAACATTCCCAAACTTCAATCGGTATACCATCCGGTCCAACAGCTTTACCATTCACCATTTTTTTAAGAGCTTCGCTAAAGACTCTAATTCATAATCAAATATCTAGTTGTAAAATTTCTGAGAGTTGGCAATACTCCTTTTTAGAGGGGCTTCTGTTAACTAGAACTGCCATCAGAATCATACGATTCATACCCATATAATATTCCAATTTCCAAGTTAGTTTTTGTCGCAACAGCATAACCAATTTTCTCGTTTGACATGAAACTTGGGAAACCTAACTACTGAAACCATTTGACCGTGTGGTGTGTGCAAACAGGTCTTAGTTGAGGAGGAATCAAAGAGTATCTAATCTTGCTCACTTTGGCCCTTCGCGACAGTAAATTTTATTTTTATCATAAATTAGGTGTTTCAGGAACAAAATCCTCTTTTCGAATGCATTTTTCCAAGGAACAACCTGCTAAAGATCCTAAACCAACTAGGAAAACTCCGATTACTCTGCTGCGGACAAAAACATATATCGTTGTTCACATGAGAATCAAACACCATTTCTGTAATGGCGCATTCTTAAGCAATATCAATTTGTCCTCTGCAAGCATGGCTCTTACGGTCTTACCTAAGTTCCATTTACTTCAAAGGTATAGCAGGATAAAGAAAAAAAAAGAGAGATAAACTGCAAAATTAAGCATTGGAGATTAAAACGGCAAGAAAATCACCTAAGTCCTTCAATTGGTTTACCCTTGTGACTGATCTGAGAACATCCGCGTCCCTGAACATTGTAAGAAAAAACGAGAGCATAAGCAGGTTAACATCACGAAGCAAGAGAGCTAAACCCTAAAAAAATTTTAAAAAAAAGGGCCGAACACAGAAAAAGGTAACAACCTACCTCCCGCTACTCCTTCCGAGGAGGTAGAAGACGGCTGCGCTCATGCAGCAGGACAAACCTCCCCAAGGAATCATCTCCCTTCCGAATCAACACCACAGCTGACCTAAGCGAGGGGACAAAATTTTGCTCCAGCGCCGGCGATCGAGCGAGGGAGCGAGAGAGAAGGGCTGTTATCGTGGATATGATTGTAAAGACGGCAGTAGCAACGGCGGCGTCAGGAATCGAATGGAGTGGACTCCAAGGTAAAGAAACATATCACCACCACCACCACATAGATACCACCGTGGAAAGGTAGTGAAGAAAGCACCGCAAACAAATAACTATAAGATTATAATATTAGAAAGATGAAGAAAAAAGCACCATTAAAAGGCATGAAATATCATATTGTTTTTTCGAACATGAGGAAAAAGGATAGACGTTATAATAGTTTAATACACAATAAATTTAAATTGTTATATTATTTTATAGTATCGATATATCTTTAGAAGTGAACTCCATCGTTGAGTTTGTTAAATAATTTTACACGGCAATTGAACCAACTTTATATCAAAGTTAGGGAGGAAAATAGCTTATAGAGAAATAGAGTTCAAAATCAAAAGATAAATATATGGACACTTTAGATAAGCTAGGAGTGAAAAATGATAGAGCGGTGTTTTAGAGATAAAAAAACCCAACATTTTCGAATGATTTGGTAAACTGAAGATTATTATCATTTTCTTTGAAGAACCTATTTTATTATTAATAATAATAATAAATGTTTTCTAAATGTATTTATTTAAATAATGAGTAGTGATCCATATTAAAATAGCTAAAAATAGCATATTATATATAGTTTTAATTAAGATATTAATCATTAATGAATGTAACGCCCCTTTAAGTGTAAGGTTATAACACGATCTAATTGAACGACGGCGAGCGCCCTCCTCCTCATTCCTTCTGCCTCACCTCAATGACCACCAGCATGCTCTCCTATTCTTTTCCTCCCTTGCGACTTCATCCGATGACAATTTCTTATGAGTGCCGCCCTCGACCTTTTCTTTTTTCTCGTTCTTTTCTCTCTTCTTTCTCCTATCATCGTCGTCCTCCATCCTCGATCCATGCCGTCCCTGTTAATCTAAATCCGTGCAAAGACAGCGCTCGTCTGTAACACTTCATTAGCTTTGTCAAAATGTCATTAGCTTTGAGCCTTCGGATATTATTTATAAATTTACGATTACTTCCATACTTTGTTCATATGAATTATATTTCACCATTTGATCATTTCACCTTGGGGCTTTACAATCATCTTCCTAAGAAACTCAACATTCTCGTTGAATGGCCAGTGTGTCACACCATTAAGCTTCTTAACTCGAATTTCAACGTGCGGCTCAGCCAAACCATGCTCGCTCGCCGATCAGCCCCATTCAGACGTGTTCCGAACATGATCTGAATGCACAATGAAATACCCACCCACTTGGAGAGAAGAGAGACTTCACAAGATAAAGAAAAATTAAAGAATATATTGAGCAATTTTAGATTGTCCAGATGCCTTACAAGTCTTTATTACATGTCATTTCGTAAGGCCAAGGAGAAATAACTCCTACTCTAACTATGGACCTAATTTTACTAGGCGTGCAAGTCTTTTTCTAAAAAAAAAAGCCTCTACCAATAGGAGTAGAAAATCTATCCCCTTAAAAGCTGAAGTAAATCTCGGCCAGGTTGACTCCTACCTGAGCTCGGACCCGCCGTGCACCCACTTGGTGCCCGCCGTGCGTCCGGGTGAAGCCAACCTCCTCCACACGTTCCTGAGGTTCTCCAACCTCTTATTCGGTCTAGACTTTAACTCCAAGTGCTCTTTGGTCCATGAAGGAAGCTCAGCCCTCAAAGAACCCGTCATGTCCTTCTTAACATAGGAGAACGGCCGACTCCTATTTCTACTAGAGTAGAAAACCTTCTGACCTTGCACCTTTCGTCCAAACATCTCTAGAAATCCACCTCCATGTCGACCTTTAAGATCTTGGAGTTGTCCCGACTCGAAGACTCCACCTTTCACTCGATCCGCATGACCGTCCAAGTCCTACTCACACTAGGACTTGTCCAAGGCATGGCCGCCACCTCGCATTCATCCTTCTAGCCCGCATGGTCCCTCTTCGGACTTGGATTTCTTGGCAGCTATTCTCAGTTTTTCGCATTCCGTTGTCTTAGTCAAACTTCTGCTTGGACTAGGAGTCCTACTCTTAGTAGGAGTAAGAGTGCGGCGTGCCTCCGCGCCCGTCGCACGCCCACCATGTCCCAAACATGCCACGAACTCCTTCTCGATCTCCTCACATTTTTGGACATCGCCACTCGTCCCCAAAACCTCTTGCTTTGGCTCCATGTCTCGGATCGCCACGTGCGTCCGGGTGCGCCTTGCGTCGCCCGCTGTTCTTGCGCGTCCAGTTTGCGGCCGCTTTGTCCCAGCTCCATCCTAGGACGTGGCAGAGGCGAGGAGTGACACGTGGGTCGGGTTCCCACATGATTTAAGTGAGCATGCGAGGATGATTTTGATATCTTTTGTAATACTCTTTTAGTTTCGTCAAGATATTATTCACTTTGGATATTCGGTCCGTACAAATTTAAAACGCGTATTGAAAGATAAAGAAGGCTGACGCTTTATAAGCTCACGATTATCTCCGTATTTTGTCGTGTGAGGTTACCTTTCACCCTTTAATCCTTTCACCTTAGCCTTTACAATCACTCCTAAGGGACTCAACGTCCTTATTGAGTGACTAGTGGGCCGAGTTCCCATATGGTTTAAATGAGCATGCAAGGATGACTTTGATATCTTTTGTAACACCCTTTTAGATACGTCAAATTATTATTTGCTTTGGATGTGTTTAACTATGGAACTTGAATTAGAACTCGAACTAGCCTATACGATGGGAACTTGCTGAAGTAATATATGATTTGAACTCTGTAAACTTCTTGCAGAAGGCAAGAACTTAACTTTTTTTTTTGTTTTTTCTTTCTCAGCGTCATGTAGTTTCAGCCATCACATTTGAACTTTTTTTTCTTTTTTTAGCTCCTTGACTTCTTCCTTTTTTAATTATTTTTTAATATAAGTACATATTATTTAATTATTTATTAATACATTATTAGCTATCTTATAAAATAAATTATTAAAATTTATTAATTAAAAATTACAAAATATTTAGTTCTTATAATTAAATAATATTTTATTAATTAAAATGTTAAATTTTTTATAAAAAACGTATTATATTTAGATCTTAAAAATTACGAAACTATAATATTAATAACATTTAAAAGATTTAATCAAAATAAAAAATAATATTAATAATATAAAATATTTATGTAAATTATAATATTAATAACATATTTTTATTTATTATAATTTTATACCTCATAAAATAATAAATTATATTTTTAATTCTTACTTTTTATTCAAACAACCACTCTATTAAATCAATTTTTTAAATTTTCATCATTATATTTTTTCATCCAAACACTAACTCAAACTTTTTATAATTAGTTCTAAAAAACTAATTTTTTCTCAAAATTCTCATACCAAACACACCCTTTGAACACGAATTTAAAATGCATCTCGAAGGATAACTAGAATGTCGGGCCTTATAATAAAGGGATTCAACAACCTTCGTTGAGTGATCCGCGGACCGAATTTTTATATGATTTAAGTAAACACGCGAGGACTTTAATATATTTTGTTATATCCTCTTAATTTTATCAAAATATTATTCACTTTGAACTTTTGAATCGTACGAATTTAAAATACGTCTTCATAAATAAAAAAGAATGTCGCTTATAAATTCATAATCAAGTTTCTATTTTGTCCACCTGAAATTATTTCATCCTTTAGTGCTTTCAACCTTACACCGTTGTTTTCGTACGCAAGGTTGGAAACCTTGTGGGCTATCCATTATTTTTTATATAAAAATGACAAAGTTACATGTACTTATGTAATAATAAGTCGGAAATTAGTAATGCCAAACATGAAATGGCTTGATCTATTATTTTTATCATCTGATCACAGTCGTTCTATCTACATCCGACGTATCTGATTTTCCGGACCCATTTCTTCCCCCATTCATCAACCCTCGTCTTTGTCCCCGGAGCTCAACCCCGCGGTCAAGCCTCTCGCGGCGCCTCCCCGTCCGCCGCCGAACGCTCAGCGCCATTTTTGCGCTGTCTCACTCCTCTCCTCGTGCCCTTCTCTTCTGCTTCATCACGCAAGTCGCTCGCCCTCCCGTGCCAGCAACAGTTCCCTTCGCCGCCGCCGCAGCTCCGCACGCCATCCCCATTCGCTGCCACCACCGCTCCCCGCGCAGCAGACCTCCGCGGTGCCGTAACATCTTTCCTCGCTTCTGTTGCTGCCACCTCCGTGCTTGATCTCAACTGCGTGCCTTGCTCGACTTCTTCACTTTGCATCAGGCTTCTATCAAAGAGCAAGAAATCAAGGGAAAATAGGCTTCGATGGCGAGACGAGAACTTTCAAGCACCCTCAAGAATTTGAAGGCGAGATATAATATCCTTCTCCGACGCCTTTATTCCGTATTATCCTCCTGCGGCTGACGATTTATTATTGTTATTGTTTCTTTGTGTGCTTTCAGTTCATGCAGAGGGCGTCTCTGAAAGAGGAGAGCTCCAAGAAACAACAGCAAGAAGAGCAAACGCTCAAGCCACCCGATGCCTCAATGTCTGGGGCGCCAGCGAGAAGATGGTTTGTTTTGATTTAAACGTCGAACGAATCTTTATTTTTGAGTGTAATGATGCAGATAGTTGTGGAGATAATTTTGAGTAGATTCTCAAAAGCTACACGCCGTCCACATGTTGCTCATGCTATGCATTGTTATAATTTTGATTCTTGGGCATCACTTATAGAATTTGCGACATTACATTGTTGCTCATGCTATGCATTGTTATAATTGTCAAAGGGATAACATGCTAATCTCATGGTTCCCATATTGGATAACATATATGATGCACACAATAATTGGATAAACGCAGGCTTGCCAATTCTTATAAACTGTCTCTTGCACAATCATCTTAAGATTTTGTCATATTAAGTGCAGATGAATGATTGAAATGTGTCATATTCATATTCTATGAAGATAGACACATACGAATCCACCAACTTCTTGTTGTGCCCACAGCAATCCCCTTCTTGTTTTTGCCCACTGCACTTTTAACTACCTTTCCCTATATATCATGAAATGGAATTAGGTTTTGCAATTCTTTTAAGTTCTCTGGAAACATTAGGTTTGCCCTACTAAGGAATGCACAGGTTGTTACCAAAATGTTACTGCCTTCATGAGTTGGTGTTTATTTGAATAGACTTCTCTTGTGGAGCTATGGATCCCTAATATGTTTATTAATTGCTAGGCCTAAGACTGAATTGACCTATTATGTTCATTAGAGCTCATTCCAAATTCTTGTTTTCTGGTTTGTACTTAGTTCTACTATTGAGTTCTTCATGTGTCTGTCCCTTTTTTGCTACAGTATAGTGATCATGGAAGGGGATCCACATCCAGGAGCCCTAAGAGGTCGAATGTCTTTCCAGAGTTTCAATCCTTCCATAGATGTGAGTGGTGACGATCAAGTTGCTTAAATTGAATTGCAAATTTGCTTGTGTTGCTGTTTCTGTTTACAACTACAGAAGTTTATCTTGTAGAAACTAAATGAGGAGGCTGCAAATAACTGTCAAAATAAATCCGAGTCAATAAGCCATGCCAGCAGCGGATTTTCTGAAAGGTGCATTACATGTTCTTCATATCGCTGCTGTTGTGTATTATTTCTGGTTGCTTCATATTTGAAGTTGACTTGTACATGCTGCTTGTTTATCTTATTACAGTTTAATGACATTTTGTTCTCTTCTAAAAAAAAGTTTAATGATGTTTTGTTGCAAAGAATTGTCAAGACCTGGTATCTGATGAACTTCTTGACCAATATGGCTGTAGGAAGCTAGTTAAAAAATGGCTTAGATTTATTCTTTTTAGGAAAAGAAATGGCTTAGAATTTGTGCTCTTCATATCTGAATATCTAAGTTTTTTTTCTCTTGTTTCCATGTGAAGCTTCGACTTAATTCACAGATAGTGCTATTATGTTTCTTAGATGTGTTCAATCTCTGCAGTTCTGTTTTAAGAAAAACCATGTTTTTAGGGGCAAATCAGCCTTACAGTTTATATGAATGTGATGCAGAGATGGATCATCTGGACTTGAATCCAAGGACACAAGTACAGAACTTTCAGAAAATGCTTCTGATTTAGACCTCAAAAGGAAGCAGCCAGAAGTAGGTACTCGTACAACAACTCCTCAGAAGTTACAGAAAGTTGCTAGAAGTGACGGTGGCCAAACATCTTCTCAGAACAATAGCAAAGGTTCTTTCAAGAAGCCAAAACATGGAAAGCTGAATTTTAATGTTCTTAGACCACCAAAAGCTAATAATAGCTAGTTTGGATGGCAGAATGGGACACTTTGTACTTTATTCTCTTATTTGATTTGTTCTAATAGAATTATCTTGTTATGTTTTGGTTAGAATTCCATCGTAAAGGAGAATCTTGATCTTCCCTGTGATTCATTTGTAACTTTGGTAACTGGGAAAAAGATGTTGTGGCGGTTGCCCTTTCTATGAAGTTATCATTTTGTGTGCTCAAGTCTCTGCTGTTACAGGATGTAGTTTGCTTTTAAAAGACTATGAATACAGCCAAAGTGATTTTAAACGAAGGATGAAATGTTCCATGAGTAGGTAAGTCCAGAATACAATTCCTGTGAAACTTCATCAGTTTTTTTCTCGTTCTGCGAACATGACGTATTTATTGGCTGGGACAATAATATTAGAGCTCCATGTAATGGTTTAGTTGTTCCCCATCAGTAAGATTTCACATTTCAACCATGACATCTCTTACCAATTGTTGGATAATGCTGCTGCATCAAAGATCAAACCATGTTTTCGAGCCTTTTCATACAAATTTGTACATTTCACTATTTTTTTTTTCAATACAAACGAATTGCCACTATAATCAGTAGTCATCCTTTTTCACAAAAACAACAAAAAGAACTTTGTGAAGATTTCACAGTTCATCGCTTCTCTGTCTGTTTAAAACGATAATTCATGTCATTTTTCGAGATAGGACTCTTTTCTGTGTAAGCGGCAATTTTTTTCTTTATAGCAACAATTTAGATTATCACTTCGTTATTAAGCACTATGCCATGTGTTTGTCGACATATCAGGAGCTGTGATGTTTATCGATGATGGTGTGAATTATGGTTAAACTAACCAAACACTTTCAATGTATCAAGCTTGACTAGATTTTCTTGTAAGTAAATGATACGTCACATACTTTATTGTATGATGGAGAGAAGGGAAGGGAAGAATTGTGATGCTGGGGGGTGGGGGGTTCGCATATCATGTCCATTCCATTCGAATCAATAGAGTTTTTTTGTTGAAAGGATTCGATTCAAGAGAGTTATATAGGTGTCATTCATCCATCTCCTCTTCTGTCATCGATGATTAGATTCGGATGTCGGCCTCATGTGCTCGCCGATTTTCAATAGGCCATTAATGATTTCTGCGATCACGCTCATTGTGCACCGAGATTTCGGTGTTTCGCTTCAATGATCACATTCTTATCATGCATGTGGTATACCGACATTTACATATTTAATCTTTCATATTTTCAGCTGATTGCAGACATATATTTTAAGACAAGAAGCTTCCGTTTTCAAGTTTAGTTCTTTGCTTTTGAGGGATGAAATTCACTTGTATCATAAATTGGTTCGAGTGGTTACAAACAAATTGCCTAAAACACTTTATTCCTGTGATTTTGAAAGCCCTAATAAGCAACCTTTAGTTTGAATATATTTTAATCATAGAAAATTACTTATTTTCTAAAGGAAAAAAGTATAATGTAATAATTCGCAATTCGTAGGTACTTAGTTATGTGCAACTGATAGCTTGGGTTTGCTACACACAATGCTTTCTCTATCATTATCACAGAAGTGCGAGAAAATTTTCGAACTTCAGAAGTTCTGAGATAAGAGCTCGTTCATATTCCAAGAATTACTTCTTTAACAAGGATTTCATATTCCAAGAAATATTTGTTATCACATGTAAACGCTAAAATGAATGTACAAATGTGAATCTTATAATCTGCACATTGAGATATTTATGCTTCTATGGTCCTCTTACGTATACTGAGTAGTAATCAAATATTCTTAAATAAATAATTGAATTGTATCTATTTCTCAATTTGGAAAAGGGGTCACGACTCACATATCTGCCACCTAAATGTTAGTCCGACTGTCTGCCACGTCGGATGTTAGGTTCGAATTGGGCCTTGGGCTACATTTCTTTATATCTTCTCCATTACACTCGCCGTCCCCGTCCGTTCGCGACTTGGCGGGCGGGAGCGACGGCGCTCGCAGAAAACAAAACAAAAGAAAAGAGGAGATCGATCGATAAACCCAACGACGATGGCGCGGAGAGACGAAGATGAAGAGAACGATGACGACACGGTCTGCTTGGGCGAATCATTCTTCGTCAATCGCGAGTGCGTAGTGCTCTTTTCTCGTCTCCGTTTTCCCTCTTTTCTTCGCCGTGTATGCGAAGCATGTAATTGGAGACCAAATGATAGCATCCTTAGTGTAGTTTTCTGTTCTTATTTATTTCTTCAATGTTTTTTTTCTATGCGTATTTGTTCATGTATTCTGTTCTTGCAGCTATGAGCTCACTACTTTCACGTTTGGGGAGCATTCCTTTGACCTCTACTGTCTACGTTCTGCCTCCAGTAAGTGGTGCCACAAGTGCTCCCGAAAAATCCAAGCAATTTTTTATTTAAATTCGACATTTAGGAAACTTGAATTGGCCGTGTGTTTTGTTTCCTTATTTTTTTTTTTTTCTTCTTCTTGACTTATGCATGTGGATGCTAATATGATACTCTTCTGCTGTCTTTAGCCTGTTCTTGTTTAGGGTTACAGAAATTTTGTGTGCTGAAACGATGCTATGATCTCAGATGTCATGGTGTTCGGGTCATTACCGACTTGAATTAAGTAACCAACTCATGAAGTCTCTATAGTATGGGGCTGTAACTCTAGTTTGTAGTCCTTTCCTTGTAACTATGGTTGTGACAAGCTGGTCCGCGGAAGAGAAATTTCACTATTGGAACATGTATATTTTTATTTTCACATATTAAATAGTATTTTTTTTTTTTTGATAGAGAAGGGAAGTGCTGATACTATGTTTTCTGTAATAATGGACAGCGGACTATGATCTTACTGGACAACTCGTATGGCCAGGTGCATTGTTGCTGAACGATTATCTTTCAAAGAATGCTGACATACTTGAAGGGCAGTCAGCAATTGAATTAGGTTCTGGAGTCGGTAAGAAAATTTTTATATCTTCTCTGTCCTTCCCTCTCTTATAGTACCAACTACCAAGGAGGTGCTTTTGTTGGTTTCAGGCATTACAGGTATTTTGTGCAGCCGATTCTGCCGCAACATTGTCTTGACTGATTACAATGAAGAAGTTCTTGAGGAAAGTTCCATAAACCATATCAAAAGAACTACACTATTTTATTCAGACAGCGAATGCTATCTGTCTCTGTATCATTATCATGCTCATAAAATAAGCTATTCGTATTACAAATCAGATTTCCTAATGTCCTCAAGAAAAAGTAAAGTATAGTGATAAGGATTGGGTATCATGAAAAATGATTAGACTTGGCTGCCTTATGCATCGTTAATAGATGCACTATCATGTCTCTTATGTTGGAATCTTTCTTATTGTATGTGTTTGATTTTAAGTATTTGTGTAACTTGTGTTCATTTCTGGTGTGTTCTAAGCTAACATACCCTGTTGGTCTGTATTCAGGTAATGAGAAAAAATATTGAACACCACTCAATTTCGAAAGATAAAATTTCTGCTGGTAAGCTAACTTTCGAATTCATACAACTTAATAGGTATGGTGTGCTGAAAAGGTTTGATATGCATTTGATGCTTGTGGCTTTGCAGGACTGACAATGCAGAAACTAGAGTGGGGAAATAGTGATCACATCACAGAGCTCCTCCAAAATCATCCTAAGGGATTTGATCTAGTTCTTGGGGCCGATATCTATATCCTTGGTTTTGAGCTTGATTTGCATTTATCTTCTTTCTCATCAATATGAAATTTAAGCCTTGACATTTTTATAAGCTTTCAACAGTCAAGTATCCCTCTTCTTTTTAATACTGTAGAGAAGCTTCTTGGAGCCAGTGGTGCTGGGTGCAGATTCATTCTAGCATATGTGTCACGAGCTAAGATGTATGTTATTCTCAGAAACATCTGCCAGACGTCAATTTATGTCTTTATCATCATTCATGTGATATCTTTGAAAATATCCTTATTTATAATCCTCATCAATTTGCATTTACTCCAAGTTGGATTCAGTCTTTGGAATTACAGTGGATAATTGAGGTTACTTTCATGAGTTTGAATTCTCTCTATGTAACTATAATGTTAAGCTAACTGTGCCTTAAATTGTAAATTCTGAATATTTCTTTAATCATCTGGTTAATATGAACAACTGAACTGGCCGAAGCTTCCGGCTCTGTACTATTATTAGGTTTAAACTTCACTTGAAAGAATCTTTCTTTTATGGTAAAAGAGTTGTCCAGTAATCACACATCTTTTTGATGTTTACATATCATTTGTTGTTGCCCTCAATGATCAGTATGGACTTGATGGTGATGAATGAAGCTATCCACCATGGAATGCAAATTTCTGAAGTACAAGGTACCAGGTCCAGTATTGCAAATCTTGAAGGTGTAATATTTGAGATCACCCTGAGTTGATATCCAGGTTTTCCATTCTTTCGGGTATTAGCTTTATCATGCAAAAGCCATACTATTGCCTCCCTCTCTCTCTCTACCCCCGCATGAGACTCATTTTATCTTGCTATATATTTTTGTTCGTAGAAAAAGTAATGATGTATCAGCAAAGTGATGAAACTTATGTCAAGTTTTTTTTTTGTTAGGATCTTGTCTTCGAATGTGTTCACTACTGAACATTAGTTATTTTCCCCAATAAAAAACATTAGTTATTTGACCATCAACTATTCGACCAACTTTACATGCCATATGGTACTTCTTATCTGCTTTCTCCATTATTCTTGTTCCATTCATGAATCCTGATTGGCGTTCAACTATTCTACTTCAAGCCATATTAAATTACGAATTTCTTTGGAACTCCTGCTGAACAATGACCTGTACCAAATTATCAATATGACAAAGACATAAGAAGTCTCAGGTACAATTAAGAGAAGACAATGAATCCTGATGCTAAGTTGAAATCAAAGCCGCATGGAACATGTACCACCATAGAGCAGACATTCAGACCAACATAGAGACAGCACTCAAAGAATATGATTCGATTATTTTCCCAACATTTGGTGAATGACCAACACATTTCATTTGGACAAAATTAAAGCCTATATTGGAATTGTGTGCCTCGTCTATGGAAGTTAAACTTTTATTCTCTTAATACATGTTGCTGGCTTTGAAGCTAACCACTACCACAAGACATCTGCATACACACTGTACTCTTCCTCGTTATGAACCAAATTTGATTAAGGTGCCATGACTGTTGAAGCACTTGTTAGTCCATTGTGGAGAGGATTGTGAGCTCGGCAGCAGATGCCAATCGCAGTACAACTCCAAACTGCATGGGGTTTAGAAGGGAAAGAGGGGAAACTACAGCAGCTTCTGCTACGGATGTGAGGATGCTGTTCAATGCTATGAAGAGATTGACCTGAGGCAGAGTATGTCCAGGACGAATTCAAATATGAGATCCTGCAGCACAAGGCAGTGGACGTGATGCAACTCCTTTTCTTCTCATAATTCAATACTCATTCGATCAGACACAAAACGAATTAATATCTTAGAAGAGATTGATAAAATTGCATCCGAGAGTACAAAGTTCAATTTTAGCGAAGTTTTATTTTTAAAAGGAAATATAAGATTGCATTAAGGAGAATGGAGCATAGAGTTCAAATACAAATTGTCGAGAATCCCTAGAGGTGGGATATCCTCCCAAAAATAATTGGTTTGCCGTCGAAAGATGCATGTTGGCTTCCATATTAACGTTACGATTAATATGTTTACACAAAATTTGATAAGTTAGCACATGTAGTTCAAATATCACTTATGCTACTCCTGATGCGCCCCAGACAGGGGGAAGCGGGGAAGCATGATTGATGACCACAACAACATTCACTAAATTCTCCAAAACGAGGCTTTCAATTTCAAGCCGACACAATGAAGAACTCTTTGGAGAATGGTTTAGACCTCAGTTTCCAAAGCAGAATTGACTCTCATTTAAGGCCCATGCACATCGAAAAGAAGAATTAGCCGATCTAACTTGCCTCCTTGAGGTGCTCACAAATGAGCCATCCGAGTTTAGTTTGAACCAACATTGGAGTGGTTCAAACATTGGGGAGGGAGCTTCCATGTAACCACATGGGGGTTAGATGGGAAAGGTCCCTCAACATTTTGGATTGAATTTAACTCATGATAAGAGGCCAAAAGTTGCCTAGTTAGAACAAAAATGAGCGTCGTTTCTCCATTTCCATATCTCCCATAAGGCTAAGGCAAAAATGGGTTGAAATTGAACATGAGAGGTAGAAGAACTAATTAAGTGACCTTCACGAATCCGCTCACTAGATGCCCAACTATTCATGAAACAAAATGAGAAGCCAATTTGATTTTGGAAAATATTCCAAACAGCCATAGTAATTGTAGAATAAAAAAAGAGGTGGGCATTGGTTTATGTGGCAATGCTACATAGGGCATAAGAAAAATCTATGCTTGAGTTGAACTTAGCTATCATATGATTTGTGGGGCCATGATGCTCCAAATTTTCTTCCAATCAGGACATCTAGCAATTCTAGGTGGCACAAGGCTTACTAATAAAGTTATACATGATTTTGCAGTGAGGATGCTAGAATAATCTGGGTTCACATCCAAGTATCCTCATAAGGAGAAGCATGTAGTCTAATAGAATTAATTATATCCACTAAATATGGGACAAAACATTCCATCAACAATTCCATGTTCCATTTCGAAAAGCAAATCATCAGCAAACATAAGTGAAGAAAGCGGGGAGTTCACATTAATATAAGTAGCCAGTAAACTAAGAGGAACATTAAACAGTCAGGGATCACAAAAGGCATGAATAGAAATATCATTTTCAATTTGTTTCCTAAGACCCATTTTGATATTATCAAGCACCTATAATAAGAGATTTCAGCATCTAGTAGATTTTTGTAAGCCACGTACAGAGATGAGGGATGCCATATTTTTTAGTTACAAGTTTAGTAGGCAGTTCCATAGATTGATTTAAGATAGAAATGATTCTTTTAGCAAGTAAGGCATGCTGTTTAAGTGACAGATCTCTCGTATCAAGACTACCCTCCTGCCTAGCTAATTGCACTATGTTCCAATTAGTAAGATGCAAGTCTTGCTTATCCCCTAAAGAAGACCAAAGGAAGGATAGAGACAATTTCTCAAGAGATGCAATGAGTCCAAAAGATATATGAATTGAACTTAGTGAGTAGTTTGGGATGGCAGAGAGGGTGATCTTAATCAGAATGTTCTGCCAGCTTGAGTGAAGGATTTCATTTTCCATCCGGCCAACCTATCATGTGCCTTGGTGGAGATGTGTTGTAGATAACATTTTGTAAGGGTTTTGTATGATATTGGTGCCCCAAGATAATTAAAAGGAAAGGAGCCACTAGAAACATGTAAGATGTCCTTATTTTTCCCTTTCTGATTGAACTTAGGAGTAAGGCACCAAGAGGGGGAGGGGATGAATTGGTGCTGAATAAAAAATATCAATTTTACGAAAATCATCGTGAAAGCTTAAAATCAGTCCATTAAACTTAGATTAATACAAGAGCAATCAAATCATATGCATGATAGAGTAGGAAGAAGAGGGAGAGAGAAAGACAAACATAGGATGCATAGTAATTTATTACGAGGTTCGACTACACCTTAACCTACATCTCCGTTCCAACTTCTCGATTTGGAAATCATAAAAAATTTCACTAACACCCTTCATTCGTTCCAAATGGGTAAAATCATTTGCAACTCTTGCCTTTTCTCCGCTTAAAGAGGTAGGCACACCTCTTTCGCTTGGAAAATTTCATCCGTCTTTTCTTCGCTCAAGAGGTAAGACACAACCTCATTTCATTCATAAACTAAACAATTATTACAATATCATAAGAACACTCCCAATTTTTCTTTTACAATTTGAAAACTCACACAATAGTAAGAGAAAAAAAAAATGAAAGATTTGTAACGTGAAGTTCAAATGAATTTCACAATGGTTCCTCCCATTTTTTCCTTGGAAGTCTTAGCCATTTCTTCACATTTGGGATTCCTTTCATAGCCTTCTTAATTCCATTTAATCGTTGGGACTTGTTTCCCATTTTTTTGGGTCGAAATATGATTGTTATAGTACATTCTGCGTGCTCACGGGTCGACCACTCCACATAGTTGTTGGAAAAATATGACTATTGGTTAGTTCTGTATTCTAATCGGTTGAATGATCGATCGACCGATGTTTCGATGGACATCGTCTCAACATTTTGTTGGCTTTACCAGTTGATTTCTACATTTTTTATATTGGCCAGTCGAATGATCGGTCGACTGGTGCTTCGATTGATATTGTCTCGACATCTTGATGCTTTACTAGTTGATTTTTGTATTTTTTATGCCGACCGATCGAATGACCGATTGATCGATTTACTTGACCAGTCGACTGGTTTACCAGCGACTAATCGACCACACCTGCACTCTTTTGAATATAACTTTCTGCACAATTATTCAAATGAGATGATTTTTTATTCTATGGAAAGCTAACATTATCTACAACTTTGATATAATCTCTTGATCCAAATCTCATGATAATATATTCAAATATTAAGTGCAAGTTTACCATATAAAAATATTAACTTCAAATTGAACTTTTCGAACTTCACTTGTTTAAATTTAACTTTTTTTGTGGTTGTCCAAATGAGCTGATTCTTGATCCTCTAGAAAGATAAGAGAATTATCTATAACTTTTATATTCACCTATTAATGTAAATATTCTGGGAACATAGATAAATGTTAATAAAAAATTTAATGTATGAAGCAATTCATTTTTATTTAGATTTTTTTTTGACATTTCAAATATAACTCTAAATCTTTCGTGATTTGTATCATAAAAAATATAATTATATAGAGTATAAAAACTTTGTTCCAACAAGGAGGAAGGTAGATAATAGATTTGTTAATATTATTTTTTTGGTTGGTAAGCCTCTTATAATGCTAAAAAAATTTCATTAGCATTTTAAAATTTGAGGAGGTAGCAGCAAGGCGGACTAGAAGATCATCATCATAAGATAGGTGACTGGCCAGAGTCCTGACTTTGAAAGCTTTAATAAATCCATTATGGACATGGGTATTGAGTAAGGAAGAGAACATCACAGATATTAGAATGAAAAGATAGGTTGATAGAGGGTTCCCCTGATCCAATATGACTTTTCAAATATGGAGAAAGGGATCCATTGATGTTGTAGGTGAATAGAGGGGATTGAACACAAGTCATGATCCAAGTAATGAACGTTGAGAGAAAATTTGCAAGGGTTAAACCATCTTAATTGCATTCCAAGACACCCGCTTTTTCTATATCAACTTTTAGGATAAATATTTTCTTCCTTTGTCATAGAGTGGGCCACCCCCTGAGCCAAAAATAAATTATTTTGGATAGATCTACCTTTAAGAGAGTGGTCAATTAATGTTTGGAGTGTAGGCGTTAATCTATTTGCAAGAATCTTTGTGATAGCTCTATAAATGATGTTGCATAAATATATGGATCTATAATCATTAACAATTTTGGGATTAGGTTTTCTTGGTATGAAGGTGAGAGCATTTTTTTCTGATCTAGGGGGCAGAAGGTTTGACTGAAAAATAGGAGAATTTTCTATGTGATGTCTGGTCTAATTATATCCCAATTATTTCTAAAAAAACATTTGTGAAAGGGCTTTTCCAATAGCTATCTTTGATCTCTTTTGAGGTAATTGGTGAAAGAAGTTGGGAGTCCCAAGACATGTCCAGGGAAGGCAAAGAGGCCACTCAACAGTGGAGGGTAAAGTAGACCCAGTATGAGCCCAAAGTTAGAGTAATGATTGACAAAACAATCCTGAATCTCTTTTTCATTTGTTAATATTGGTCCACTAGAATCTTTAATTTTGGTTATAGTGTTCCTCCTATGTTTAATAATTGTACTTAAATGAAAGAATTTGGTATTTTTATCTCCCTCTTTTATTCAATTGACTCTTGATTTTGATCACCAGTTGATATTGATCTGTCTTAGATATGCAGTATGTTGATTGTATTTTACTTTTAGGTTTAACATCTTTGAATAAGAGAGGTCAGTAGTTTCATCTTTAAGTTCTAAAGTAGTTATCTCCTGTTTAACCTTATGAACATTGTTTTCAAATTTAACTAAGTCCTCCTTGTTCCACTTTGTTGTAAGCTTTTTAATCTTATTTAAGGAATCAAGAATGGGCATATGACTCCCACGATTACTCCAAACCTCTTGCACAATGATCCTAAGCTCAGGGTAATCAAACCAGAAGGGTTCATATTTAAATGGTCTTGGCTTGTGAGGATTGGAGTTAGTGTAAAGAAGGATAGGAGCGTGATCAAAAGTCCTTCTAGGTAATGAACAGAACTTGAGATTAGGGTATTTGGTTAGCAAATGACTATTAACAAAGGCCCTATCTTATCTGCAAATAATTGTTGCGTATTGAGCTCTATTATTGCACCGTGTAAACTGGGATCCATGAAGAGGTATGTCCAAAAGACTTGAGTTTGAGTAAATTTTCTAAAGGTACGAATTGATTTTTTATATGTGAAGCTAGTGTCTCCCTTTTTATCTTCAGGAGAAAGAATACAATTCATGTCTCGTGTGATTAGTTAGGGGATGTCATCTAGGTTTAAATATTCTAGATAGTGCCATAAGCTATTTCTAACTATAGGAGCATTACTAGCATAAATAACAGTTAAAAAAAGGAGAAATAATCCAATGTAACAATCACATGCATATATTGGACAGAAGAGGAAAGCGTAGCATTACCCCTTTTCCAAGCAATAATTATAACCCCGAGGCATTAGAGCCCTCGTGATAAGAACCTATCCAACTATTACCTAATCTTTTAATTACATATTCCGAAAACTTATTGATAGTGTGTGTTTCCAATAGGATGATGATGTCCGGATTATATTGATGGATGAGATTCCGCAGCATATCATGGATCTTGCTCCTATAAGCCCCCCTACAGTTCCAGGCGAGGGCAATCATCTTATGTGATGATGTTTGAGGAAGAGAGCTCCTATCCTTGCGGTGCAAGGGGAGGCATATTTGTAGTAGTAGATGTGATGATAGTAACACCCTTACCTTTTTTCTTCTTCCCCAGTTTCGAGCGGAAGCTAGGTGGGATGGAGAAAAATGAGAGGCGACTTTGCAATTTCTCCTCAGTTTCGGGAGGCTCCATGCAAAGTTCCGCATCGACCTCCTTAGAAGAGTCGTCAGAGACCTTCGAGGCGACTGGAACATCTCCAAGACCTGAGTGACAATCTCACATGCGATGTTCCCTCACCGTGCCTCTGTCGAGGAGGAGAGAGCAGGAGAGGAAACATATATAAGATTAGATCTAGGGTTAGAAGAACTCCCTAGAAAGTTTTTTTTATTCCGATGGGTTAGGACCATGTGGTAGGAGCGAGCCACGGGAAGCAAGTATGTCACATGAGGAAGCCTACCCAGTGGAGAGTGTATGCTCACATGAAAAGCAAGTGAAAAAATAGCTGACGCCATGGATGGTTGGTGATGTTGGGAATTTGGATGACTAGGATTTATCGATTCTAGGGCATCTAGCTAAGAGCTCGTAAGCGATTCAGAGTCCTGAAATGACTGACAACTCATTTGATGTGAACGGTCCGGCTCGTGGGGATTCATGATAGGGCCGTCCCCGGAGGTGGCCATTGCCAAACGACGGCGCCACGAGGGAAAGGACCTCATCCACGTGCCATACAAGAGCATGTCATCTTTTGCGGCCGATAGAGTGCCCAAGGAGCTTTGCTTGGCTTGGCCGAGGTCCAACTGGTGTCCGATTTGACCACAATGAAAGCAAAAGAGAGGAAAATTCTCATATGTTATCATCTGAAGTCAGGAGTCGTCCGACAACTTGATCTAGGTGCCATGCTTAATCGGAGAGGCTAGATCCAACTTGACACAAACCCGAGCATAAAAGAGATTTTGAGTGGCTTGCTGAAGACTGCAATGATGCAGAGGATGGTGTCGGTGTTTCTGAGCTCGTATGACAGCCCTGGAAGCTGGATCCAGATGGGCGACGTAGAGATGCAATCATGGACGGAAGAAAACTTAAAGAGCAGGTAATGATTTCCAGCTCCAACATCTGCAAGGATGTTGACAAGGACTAGAGAGTTGACAGCTTAGATTGGAGGGTGCCAAGTAGGGATGGCACCCGCCGCTGTTCGGGGCAGGGGACACCACCCCCGCCCCGACCCCGACCCCGACGACCTGCCCCGCCCCCGCCCCCGCTCCAAATCCCCTGTCTGGGGGAAATTTTATCCCCCGCCCCGATCCCCGCGGGGCCCTGAATCTCCGCAGGGATTCGATTCTTCGAATTTTTTTAAAAAAATTACAAAAAATATCACAATTAAAAAAAAAGGTGCAAAGGTGAGTCACCTCTGCGCACAATCACCTCTGCGCACAATCACCTCTGCACACTACGTAAAGGCGAATCGTGCGCAGAGGCAATTTCGCCTCTGCGCACCCGGCGCAGAGGCGATTTCGCCGTCACCCCTCCATAGTGCGCAGAGGCGCCGTCGCCCTTTCGGCCGATTTCACCTCTGCGCAGGTGAATCGCCGCCACCCCTTTAGGCTAGGGGTGTTCACGGGTCAGGTTTGACCCGACCCGACCCCGGATCCGACCCGACCCACCCGATTTTGATCGGATCGGGTCGAGTCACCCCATTTTTTAAGGTCGGATCCGATTCGGATCGGGTCGGGTGGTCGGGTTACCCGACCACCATTTTTTCTTTTTTTTTTTAATTTTTTTCTTACTTTTATCTATTATTTAATATAAAATATATTATATAATATTTATTTAAAAAGCATAAAATAACTTATTCAACATTTAAACATTATTTTACACATTTAAAATATTTTATTTTAATATTTTTATACTTTTTAACACATAATATAAGCTTAAAACTAAAAAAATAAAAAAACCGGGTCTTCGGGTCGGGTCGGAAAATTTCGACCCGTACCCGACCCGACCCATGGGGTCAGGCCACGGATTCGACCCGAGCCAAACTGGTTTGGGTCGGGTCGGGTCGGGTCGTCGGGTTCGCGGGTCGACCCGACCCGTTGAACACCCCTACTTTTGGCCGATTTCGTCTACGCAGATGATTTCGGCCGTCGCCTCTTTCGCCGCCGCCGACGATGGCGGACCTCGATCGACTACGATGGCGGCTCTCGATGACCCACGATGACGCCGCCGCCACCGACCGGATCGAACGGATCAACGATGCCCTAGACGATGATGCCCTCGCCGATGACGACGTCCTCGCCGATGACAACGCCCTCGACAACGACGACGATGGCGACGCCGCCGTCGACGACATTCCACAATAATTCCGCCGCCAATGACGATGATCGGATCGATGACGATCTACGATGACGCCGCCGTCGCCGACGATGAGCAGATCGACGACGACCGGATCGATCCGTCGGGATCCCCGATGCCCTCGACGATGATGGCGGCCCTCGACGATGATGGCGGCCCTCGACATCGACGACGACCGACGATGGCGGCCCCATCGTCCCTTGACATATCGTCGGCCCCATCGTCCCTCAACATCGACGACGACCGATGACGGCGGCCCTCGACATCGACGATTGTGAGGTTGCTGTTTAGGAAGTTTAGGGTTTTATGTTATATATATGTACAAAATGAACGATTGGAATGAAATCTAATAAATATAATTATAATAATTATTAATTAAAAATATTATCGGGGATTCGAAAATTCGATGGGGCGGGGATAGTTCACCCCGCCCCGATCTCCGAAAAGGGGGGGGCAGGTTGGCCCCCATCCCCGCCCCTGCAGGGGGAAAAAATTCTCGAATGCGGGGCCCCGAACGGGGAATCCCCGCAAGGCCCCGCAGGGGGCGGGGAATATTGCGTCCCTAGTGCCAAGGGCCAGTTGATAAGCCGCCCCACCGATCACTTTGCGACATCGTCCTGAATGATATGGAGTTATTGTCTGGAGATGCGGGGTAAATTACACGAATGGTCACCCAACTTTGAGTCGATTTTCGACTGGTCCCCCAACTTCAATTTGTAATCAGAACGTCCCTCATCTTTTATTTTCTTACACGATTAGTCCTCTTGATCAGTGATAGTGGGTTTTCCGATTGCCTTGCATATGTGGCCGATATGTGAGTCGTTTCTCTCTCATCCACGCCATTTAACTCATCCACGTCATTTAACGCTCCAAACCAAGTAAATTACACGGATCGTCCCCCAACATTGAGTCGATTTCTAAACAATCTCCCAACTTTGATATTATTGCACGATTCAACCATTTGATCGGTAAGAAATAGTCTCCCGATTATCTTACGACATGGCATAATAAAATATAATAAAAAAATTTAACTAGCTGACATCACACAATAAAAATTATTATAAAAATTTAAGGACGCGGACGAGCTGACAGAAGATGGTGTCGGCCCCCCTCTCCAAGCTCGCCCTTTGACGAGTTGGCATAGGAGGCATCAACCCCTCTCTCCAAGCTCGCCCACTGGCGAGAGCTTCGCACAAGGGGCGCTAACGCCCCATCGTGAGTTCGTCGACGCTCCTATAATTTTTATAGTCTTTTAACTTTGAGTCATTTAGGGTCGTCGACGAGCTCGCGAGGGGGCGTTGGCGCCCCGTGTGCGAAGCTCGTCAGTGGACGAACTTGGAAAGGGGAGTCGGCGCCCCCTATGCCAACTCGTCAAAGGGCGAGCTTGGAGAGGGGGGCCGACACCTCCTTCTCTATCAGCTCGTCCGCGTCCTTAAAATTTTATAATATTTTTATTGTGTGATGTCAGCTAGTTAAAATTATTTATTATATTTTATTATGCCACGTCGCAAGATAATCGGGAGACTATTTCTTACCGGTCAAGTGAATGAATCGTGCAATAATATCAAAGTTGAGGGATTGTTTAGAAATCGACTAAAAGTTGGGGGACGATCCGTATAATTTATTTGATTTGGAGCGTTAAATGACGTTGATGAGAGAGAAATGACTCACGTGTCGGTCACGTATGCAAGACAATCGGAAAACCCACCATCACCGGTCAAGAGGCCTAATCGTGCAAAAAAATAAAAGATGATGGATGTTCTGATTACAAATTAAAGTTGAAGGATTAATTAAAAATCGACTCAAAGTTAAGAGATCATTCGTGTAATTTACCCGGAGAGGTGAGGGAGGGAGTTCTCGGATACACATAGGGTTATGGGGAAGGGTTCAGTGGGATTTGACAGGAGAGCAAAAGAGATTTTGGATCAGCTGGAGCGGTGAAGGAGGAGGAGGAGGGGGTGGGTTCTGAACCATGGTTACATGTTTTCATAATTTTAACGCAGTTGATGCGCGACCATAACTGCTACTCCTGTTATCGATGAAACAGGCATGGAGAAAAAAGATGAGATTGTGAATTTGTTGATTAACAACAATCATAATGCTAAGAATGTTGCAGTGCTTCATATGGTTGGTAGTATGGGAAGCATTGGAAAAACTAAATGGCGCAATTAATCTACATTGGCATAGGCATTGTGGCTATGAATTTGTATTTCTGATTGATCTACGATCGAATATATTCCCTGTTCATATTATTATCATTCAACAGTACGAAATTCACAGAAGGTGATATCAGATTAGAAATTCGTAGAAACTCTCTCTCGATTCGTTCTACATAAAGAAGTAAAAACAATAGTTGCGACTCTTCTTCTCTACAACCATGCTAACCTATCGGCTCACAGCATGCTTGTGATCGACATATGCTCCCTTCTTAGAAAAACTATCACATGAAGAAGAACTTGTTATCACGATATTCACGGGAATAACATTAAGATCAAACATCATGAAAACTCATCATCCGAAATCGAGTAATAACATCAAACTAAGTCTAAATCCATCAAATGATCCCTCAACCTTAAATGTTGATTAGTTAGACATAATGAACTTAAACTTCAAGCTAATAGAAAAGTTAACACGACGAGATAACGTGTGGAAACGAAGGCATAAACTAAAATGAATGTTCATCCTGCTCGTCGGAGTGACCGAAGATGATCTCCTCCTCATTGCCTCCGAGCTCTTTCCCTCATTTCCTATATGTTTTTCTTTCGTCCCACCCTCCTTCATCCTTCCAGCTTTTGCTCTTTAATACCCTCTTTCCTCTGATTTTTCTCTTTTTCGATCTTCACCACTTGTCTTCACTAATCCTTTTAGTCGTTTGATCTTCGACAGATGTCCACATGAGGATTTGTCATTTTGATTCCCTGTGATCTCGTCAGACGGTATATGCAGATGGCGCCACCTGTCTTGTGGTCCAGATAAATCTAATTAGGCTGTGTGCTTTCTCTTTTTGCCGCATCTACTTGTCTTGCCAATCATATGATGAGGACCGCCTGCACCTGTGTGACGAATAAGGGAATTACAAGCAGATATAAGGGAAATATATAAATATTGGCTGAAAAGTGATCGGATGGCTTGAAATGTTAGAAAAAGGGGTAAATGCATGTAGTCCAAATTGGTTTACATTCATTATCATTGAAAATATGGCGCTTTTTTCATGTTAAAATGGATATAAAATATAAGCCACCACATAAAAACTAAACTAATTATTTGATTAATAAAAAATCAGAAACCGTTCATACAGTAGAACTTTTGCAACTAAAACAAAAAAAAGGTAAAACTATAACTAATAATCTAATAAGTAAAACTAAAACTAAGCGATTTTTTATGGATTGATGATCCACCTAACGATTTCGCCCAATTGATGTATCGTGACAATTATCTTCCTAAGTTAATTTTATGCTTTTCCATTAAAAAAAGGAACGTATTTTTAGAAACAGGTCCATTTTTCTTAATCACGAATTTTATAAATAAGTTTTGGTGTATCTTAGCCTCAAATATATTAATCCTTTTATGGTGCGTGACAAATCTGTTTAATTGTGCAATGGTGTTCACCCATCATTATGATGTTGTTATATTGTGGTGCAATGTTTTTATAGCACTACGGTTTTCCCATAAAAAAACTGAAGAACTCGTGATATTTGAAAAGATAAAAAAAGTTAAAAGAAATAACTTCTATGATGATGCAGAGAAAGAACCCTTAAAAAAGGTAAGCAAGAAACTAAAAGAAATGCAAATGAATGCAAATGGAAGGAATAAATGAAAGCCGTGCGAAAGTTCAAGACGACAACAACAACAACAAAGTCTTATCCCACTAGGTGGGATCAGCTACATGAATCATACGACGCCATTTCGCTCTATTAGTAACTAAATCTTTCAGTATATTATTCTTTGCTGTAATGATTTGATGCTCTCTCACCTCTTCAAAGGTTGTGGGTTCGAATCCTAGCCCCCTCTTTTCGAATCCTAGCCCTGTCGAGAATTAATTTTAAATATCGGAGAATAAATGTCTCTCGAAAATAAGGATAAGAGTCAGAGCGATCTCATCAGAATATGAGAATTTTGGATGTCGCAGAATAAATGTCTCTCGAAAATAGGGATATGAGTCAGAACGTTTTCATCGGAATATGAGAAATTGATGAGAAGACTACTGAGAAATTGTCTAAACTATTCGTCGAGAACAGATGAGTAATCATTCTCGAATCAAACCCTGAAGTTTCTATCTCCTCTCTCTTTCTCTCTCTCCATGGACAAGCACGATTGTAGAAATATCATGTTTTTTTTCTCGTGCTGATGACTTCGTTCAAGTGTCCATCTCTTCAAGGGCTCTCATTCTTTTATAGTTTCAAAAACTGATGACTTCGTGTTTCATTCTCTGCCTCGGATCTATCTTCGTCTCGGACAGGTTCTATCTTTTTTTTTTGGGTACTCGTTGTCAGACTCGCATAGCAAGAAGTCCAATACTACTCTTCCTCATTCTTAACTAAATTAATTAATAGTGTTTTTAAAATCGAATCGGACATCCAATCGGTTCAATCGTGAATCGATCGTCGGTCCGGTTCGATTTAACATTAAAACACATTTTTGAAAAAAAAATTGGAATGAACCGATTTGACCCGGGCAACATAAGGCTGAACCGCAAAATCAGTTCAAATCAGCTTTTATATGGAAATACATTATAAAATAAGGAAAGTATAATAATGAAATAAATGTGGAAAGAATAGAAAGTATAATATATTAGGAAATAGAGTTATTATGAAGTGTGAATTAGAAAAAAAATAAAGCATCAGATTTGAAATTTGTAGGGAAAAAAATAAAGGTGAAAGAAAGAGTTGAAAGTATAAAAAATAGGAAAGTAACAATCATGAAGTTAAATTTGAAATTTATGAATAAAAAAGGAAAGATAATAAATACATAAAGAAAAAATATTTACATAATTCTAAAGAAAATATTTTAAAATAAAAAATTATTTTATTAAAATTACTATAAATAATATATGCTTAAAATATATGATTATTTAATATTTTATACTTTTATTTATACTCTATTTTTTAAGGAAATATAAATATTATTATTTTAATAATAATTCGGTCGAATTCGATTAAACCGATCAAATCATTGCTCGACCGGTTCGATGCCTGGTTCGATTTTAAAACATTGTTAATTAAGGTGCCATGGCTGTTGAAGCAATCGTTGGTCCCATCGTGGAGAGGCTTATGAGCTTGGCGGCAGATGCCATCGATGGGAAACACAGCTGAGAGCTTAGAGAAACTGAAGCGGCTCCTGCAACGAATTCAGTGAAAGGCTTTGCAGACAAAGACGAGAAGCAAACCGTGGAGACTGCTGTGAAGTCGGGGGCTCCATGCACTGAAGAAAGTGAGTGGCCTACGAGGCATTAACTAATTAAGATATTAATCCAAGTTTCTTCTCTAATTAATTAAGATGGCAAGTGTTAACCAACTAGAATGACATCTAAATTCACTACCCCCTCTTTCATGTGCATTTCCATAATAAACTTTCAAGAAATAAAATACAAAAGACTCATTTCATGGCTGATGTCCATGAAAAGAGGAAAAAAAATTACAACACGTTTGTGAAGATCTATTTCAGCAAGTTGAGAAACAATGAGGCATCACAGAATTTTGAGCATGTACCAAAAAAAAAGGCTCTGTCTCGGTTTCACAAATTAGCACAAACCGGCCAAACTCGCTTTTGAAAATTTAGAAATTAAACACATAAATCGTGAAGTTATTGGGTGCTTCGGCCACAAACAATGTATTTTGGTCTGATGGTCTACCAGAGATTACATGACTATTTCTCTTAAATATAATTTAATTATATTTCTCTTTAAGAAAAGGTTCTGGGAAAAATGACTATTCATATTGACGGTTCAAGTTATGAAGAAAATATGGAAAAATGACTATTCTCTTTCATTACGAAAAAAGATTTGGAAGGCCAAGATTGAAAATTGTGTGGCTTGTCCATGTTAGTTTAACCTTTTGAAGCCTTCGCCACCACATCACAAATATTTCGTACATTACATCTTTTTAATTAAACAACATCTTGATCTGCATTTAATTAAAAGATTACTTTTTTTTTTATTTGGTACCTTTGGCTTATGGCACCGTTATCAAAGAAGTCACTTTTTTTTTATTTAGGCGATTTTACAGGTGTTTCACACTTTTTGATATCGTGGTTGAAACTTGAAATGAATCCCACCAATAGTGGATTACCCGGCGAGCAAACAAAAAAGTCACATCCCCAAAGCACCATTCAACCTAATTAAAAATGAACCAGGATTAAAAGTTAAGCCAGTTAATTCAAAAATGTTTCAACAAAAAATATTATACTATATTAGAATATCTTAGCTTATAAAATTTGCGTGTCATACATCATATTATTACATGCTCGCCTTTGAAACAGATGTGTGCACTCAACGAATATTGCGTCGGTTGGTCTATGGCCGACATTGTAAAATAAATAATAGAAAGAAAGAAAGAAAAACAACACATTTATATATCATGCATCACTCTGCCTCAACAATTCACGCCTTAGCAAACGGATGCTTTTTATTTACATTTGCATCACAAGCGTTTTTAATGTTCCTAAACAATAAATCTTGATTTTACATTTATAAAATACGATCTGAATATATAATTAATCAAGTGTGCTCAACATGATATTTGTCAAACATTGTATTGGTTCACGTGGACCGGATGTAATGGAGGCCCGATCAATAGGGTTACGATGGAGATCGAATCATTTTTTTTTATAGTTAACCCTCGATATCTAGAAAGCAATGCCGACGATTCAACTTGCGTGAGGACACTATCACATGTCGGAAATCTGCCCATCTTGAAGCATAACTAATCCTAGTAACAAGCAAACATGCCGGACCAGCTCAGAGAGAGATGAGCACTCAACGAATATGATGCGATACGCTCGCAACATTTGGGGGTCGTTTGAAAATAGAATCGCGATTTCTTTTAAGTTCCTCGTGCATAGTTGAATTGACAGATTAGTTCGGGGTGTGTTTGGTTGGAGTGAAATTTGATGATGAGGAATAAGGTGGTGATGTGATGGAAAAAAGTAGATGTGATGTATGAATTTTGGGTGAATTTTGAATTAAAAATAATTATTATAATTATGAAGTATAATTTTATTATTAATTAAAATAAAATTGTAAAATAAAAAATTTTTATGGAAAAAAGTTTGTTAAAAATTATATTATTTAAATATAAAAAATCATTTTTTAAATTAATTATATTTAATGAAATATTAAAATTTTTTAATGAAAAATAGGTAATAAATAATATTATATTAAACACTTATTAAAATTATTTTACATCTATTAAATAATTTATTATAGTAAAAAATTGTGTGAAGAGAAAAGAAAAAAAAAGAAAAAAAACTTTGAAAAAAAACAAATGTCACGTGAACACCAAAATAATAATAAAAAAATAGGGCAACCTCCGGTTCCACCTAAGGAGTAGTGAAATTGGGATCACATGACTCCGATTCCATCAGCTTTGTTCCCGTTTTCGCTCGGTTCTCCAACCAAACGAGGCCTAGGAGTACGGACAACATCTTTAATTATGAAAAAGAAGAAGCCAAGAATATTAGAATTGCGTGTCATGTATATGTAAGTTAAACCTTTCTTTCTTTATAATTTATATAAGCTCTTAATATATGTTGCCTTTGAAAGCTGATTACTCTTCCTCGTTCCGAACCAAATTAATTGAGGTGCCACGGCTGCTGAGGCAATCGTTGGTCCCATCGTGGAGAGGCTTGTGAGCTTGGCGGGAGATGCCATTGATGGGCAACTCCGAGCTGCATGGGGCCTGAAAGATAACTTGGAGGAACTGAAGCGGCTCCTGCGGCGGATTCAGTCCATCCTTGCGGACGCAGAGGAGAAGCAGGTCGTGGACGAAGCTGTGAAGCCGTGGCTCAATGCACTGAAGAAAGTTGCCTACAAGGCAGAGGACGTCCTGGACGAACTCAACTACGAGACCCTGCGCCACAAGGCAGCGGAGGCGGCGTCCGATAATTGATGGAAAAATACGAGAACAGAAAGAGAAGATCGCAAAAAAGATTGCAAGAAAAATAGAGGAGACACACAAATTTATTCAGATTCACATTTGAGATTATGACTACGTCCTGCAAAGATGTTACATTATATCGTATTAGGTTTACAGCCGCCACACAGATTACATCTGAAAATAAGTTATAAATAGTCTCTTTCAAATGAGTTCAAAATTTGAATAAAACAAAGAAAAAATCTAATCCGAACCACACGGGCCGACTAAACAAAAGCTCAAAACTCGTCTAAGTTTCGGAGGCGCTGCCCCCAAACCATCGTCGGGGGCGAGGCCCCCCGAACCCCCTCTTCGTTCGTACGTTAATAACACTGTTAATTGAGTAATACTTAGATTCCCCTAAATTCACATGAACGAACTCGATGTGAGAAACAAGGGGCCTGAAGTATTCACCAACTCCACAGTAATAAGACCCGTGCAATGGCAAGGTACGCGACTTCTTTTCTTCTCGTAACCCGTTACTCATTCGACTGAAGATGGGGCGCAAAGTGAGCAATCTCCAAGAAGAGATTACTAAAATTGTAGACGAGAGTTCAAAGTTCAAATTTAAGGAACAACCCGAAACTCCTGCTCCTGTTATCGAAACGTGCTCCTTAGTTGAAGAATCACAAGTCGTGGGCAGGCGCGGAGAGAAAGATGAGATAGTGAAATTATTAATCAACAAGGTGAATCGCAATGCTGAGAATGTTGCAGTGCTTCCAATAGTTGGTATGGGAGGCCTTGGTAAGACTACTTTGGCTCAACTGATCTACAATGATGTCCGAGTGGTGGACTATTTCGAATTGCGGGCATGGGTTTGTGTTTCTAATCCTTGAGATGCCAAAAAGATCATTCAAGAAATTTTAAACTTAGTTGGAAAGAAGTGTGAGTCGACTAGCATGGAAGGGTTACATCTTGCCTTTAAGGAGGCGCTGACTCAAAAACGATTTCTTTTTGTGCTGGATGATGTTTGGGAAGAAGATCCCATCAAATGGAATGCTTTGAAGGACCTTTTGCGCTGTGGTGGCCAAGGAAGCACAGTTATCGTGACCACTCGCAACCAACGTGTATCAGATATAACTGGAACTCTCGAATGTTATCGTCCGCTCTGTTTGTCTGAGGATGAATCTTGAAATTTGTTTAGCAAAAGAGCATTCGCCCCCCGAGCTGAAAGGCCGCAAGAACTTGACCAGATTGGGAGAGAAATTGTTAAGAAGTGTGGAGGGTTGCCCCTTGCACTGAGGATGCTAGGGAGCTTATTGTACATGGAAAGAGACAAAACCCAGTGGTTGAAGATCAAGGAGAGTGACATTTGGAATATTGAAAGTGGTATATTGCCTTTACTACGGTTGAGCTATAAGCACCTGCCTTCGCACTCCAAGCGATGCTTCACCTTTTGTGCCATATTTCCAAAAGATCATGAGATGGAAAAAGAGAAGTTGATCAACTTGTGGATGGCTCATGGTTTTATTCCCTCTAATGATGGAAGATTAGAGGCCAAAGCGAATGAGATTTTTAACCAGCTAGTTCAAAGATCATTTCTTCAAGATCTAAAGGAAAAATTGGTATCTAAAAGATTCTTCTATGCCCACTTAAGAACAACTTGTAGGATGCATGATCTCGTTCATGATCTTGCACTATCTATTGCAGGGAATGATTTTGTTGCGGTGCCAGAAGAATCCTCCAAAGCTGAAGTGATAAAGAATGCATATCATTTGTCCTTTTCAAGTTGGGATGAGTTCAACATAAATCACACGTTGAAAGCTTATCCATACCTTCGTACAATATTGCTGCACAGGATTACAACGACTTCCACCACTTTGGCAGTTGAGTTCTCTTGAGGAGCTCTTCTTAGACGACATGAAAAATCTCAAGTATCTCATCTCTGACAACGCAGCAGCAGACGACACAACCGCGCACGCATTTCCCTCGCTAAAAAAATTGGAAATGGATGGCCTTAATATCTTGGAAAACTGGCGGGAGAACGAAAGTGGCCAACTGCAAGAAGCCATGCCAATTTGCTTTCCAGCACTTGTTGATTTGAAAGTATCCTCTTGTTGGGAGATGGCCAGCTCACTACCATTAGCCCCGTGCCTGAAATCGTTAGTGTTAGAAGATTGCAAGAAGATACCGCTGGGTTCAATCAACGCTTTGACCTCGTTGGTTTCGCTTCGTATTTGGAATTATGTTTCCGCTTATTCCTTTCTACCCCATGGAACACTGGCCTTGGGGCGCCTCCGATGCCTTGAAAGATTAGATATTCGTGGCCCTCACGAGATATCATTGACATGGGGGCACGAGGATGAGAAGGAAGAAGAAGGATCTGGCCACTCATCCTCCCTCAAAAAACTTGATCTCTACGATTGAGACTGGATATTCTCGTCGCCTAGGTCGTATGGTCTTTGGACAGGTATGGCCTCCCTCGAGACTCTGAGCACAAGTAGTTGCGATGCTCTGGTCGCTTTGCCTCGTCAGGTGCTTCGTGGCTTGAAATCCCTGAGAAAATTGGTTATTACGTGGTGTAAAAACATGACTGGGGAGTTGTCCGCCGGCACGGACGCCTGCCTTTTGCCGAAGCTGGAAGAGATGTGGTTCGACGTGTGCTCAACACTGAAGACGATGCCACCGATTGGGGGGGTCCATCCCTCAAAAAACTGAGGATTGAATACTGCCAGAACCTCGTGTCGCTGGCAGCATCAGAACAAGACCTGGGCCGACTCACGTCTCTTGAGACTCTACATATTACCAGGTGTACAAGACTGACATCTTTAGCATTGGACGGCCTGACTGCTCTCCGCAGCCTAAAACTCGAAGACTGCACCAATCTCACGTTGTTGTTGTTGCTGCCCAAAGAAGGAGCAGTGCTGCCCACCCTGGAAGAGTTGAAAGTTGTGGGTTGTTCGGTACTTGAGGAGAAATGCGCAAGAGGTGGCGAATATTGGAACCTCATCTCCAACATCCCCTATCTTTATATCAAACATTAATCTGTATGTAAGTTGCGGAAGATTAATCTGTAAATGTAACAGTGATATGTCCATCAAAGGGGGTAAGGCACAAATTATCCCTGATGTACAACAAGTATGCGGAACTAACTTTATTTGTCAAAATCTATTTCAACATGCAGTTGTGGGCATCATCGGATTTTGAGGAAATCATGCAAATTATGGTTTCCAACTGTTTTGAATTCGTTTTTTCAGTCAATTTTATCGTTTTCCTTTTTTTTTTTGTGTAATTGTTATTTGTTTCAATTTCTTTCTCTCTGACTCATAATTTTCGTTGTGCAATGAAGACTGAAGGATATTTCCCAATAATTCTTCATCAACAAAAAACTTACTAATCATTATTGTTAATGGTTATGGTTGGCATCATCAACTGATCTCACATCTTGTGCTTATTTGATAGAAGGATTTTACATGCAGGAGACCAATTAAGTTACCTGACCGCGATTTCATCTTCCTCGATCTTGATGGTACCAGCAGAATACAAATTGGAACCACCTGTATGGAAAAGTAGTATATTTATCTTGAAAACTAAAAAAGAATGGCATCCAAGGTAAATGACTTTATTCGAACAAAGGGCCAACATTGATATTGGCATTTTATATGCAATTTTCACAACATTGACCACTTTCTTTCGTATCTAATTTTTGGTCGAGAAAGAAGAGAACCTCTCCACCAACATATACATACCCTAATGAAACATAGCATTAGCCATTCAACCCTTCATCATTTTTTTTTTCTCTAAGAAAACCCTGGAACATTTCAAGATATACGTATTCCTTCTTTGCCTTATGTTATGATAATAGGCTGCTTTATCTCATATGGAGAACTTGTAGAAAGACATAATTGGCAATTAAACATGGTGTTGTATTTAACAACCTTTGATGCTAACGACCATACGTGATTTTTTTATGTTTGATAAAAGAATATTTTATTATTTTTATTTTAGAAAATATGATCATTAATATTATTATAATTAATAATTCTGAAAATAAAGGAAAATTGAGAAGTTTAATTGAGGATGAAATTTATTATGAAATTATTTAATTAAATTCAGAATTTATTTAAGTATTAAAATAAATCACAATTAGTGAAAATAGATTTACTTGAAAATTTAATTCGATTGGGATTGAAAGTTATAGATGTTATAAATGGAGTCAAAAGTTAGGGATTTAAAGGTCCTATAAATAATAGATTCTTAGAGTCGGCAACGTTTTCTTTCTCTCTTCTTCTCGGTGCATACCTGTCGATTAATTTGTTCGGTGTTCTCTTCCGGCGAAGTCAAGGGCGCTATTATTTTGGGCCCAACGAAATTTCAGTAGAAATAAATAATATGTAAAATATATGTATAGGAGAGAGAGGTTGACGACAGAGAGGTTTACTGTGTAGGAGAGAGAGAAGATAATATGTAAGGAAAAAGTGATAAGATGGTTAGCCCCCAAGAATAAATAAATAAATAAAAGAACTTTCTGTTATATAGGAAGAAGATGAGAGAGAGAAATGAATGGGATTTAGAGAGAGAAAACGTGAGGCCACTTATGGGACATTTTGCTCCCAAGGAAGAAAAAAAGGAACGAAAGAGAAAGCGATGTGGATAGAAAAAAAAAAAAAAGATAGATTTGACCGAAGTCAAGGAGAGATGAAATCAAAAGAAACAGAAAAATAACAAGTTTAACTTTAGCGGCGGCAGAGAATTTCCGATTTTACGTACTATTTTAATCTTATTTACGTTAGCTTAGCATGAACAAGTGTTTTTAATGTTCCTAAGCAATTAGTCTCGATATGTCCTTTATAAATACGATCGGAGCGGGTATAAAAATACTCAGACCTTAATATACATAATAAAAAATAAAGTATGATCAATATAATAATTAATTAATAATATAATAATTTATCAATGAAAGCCATATGTGAGACTAAGGTCAAATGATCAATATAAATTAATAATTATCAATTTCCTCGTCAATACATCAATCCCGATCGTGAAGAATTTCATCGCCGAGAAAAAATGCCAACAACACATTTTGTCTTTCTAATTCCATTGAGCCGTAATCATGTTCTCAATTCTTTTTTTTTCTTTTTTGCATGACATGTTTCTCCCTTTTTTTTCGAATTTCTCTCTCTACTTTATTTGACGCCAACCTCACGTAAAGGCCTTTTTTTTTCTTCTTTCTCCGAGCGCTAACGTCTGGACATCACTCTGCACTTCGTGCATTACATTTTTTTTTCTTCTCCCAATCATTCTCTCTCCTGATTTTGCACCTTGAGAAATCCTCTTATTTTTTTTCTTCTCTTTTTCTCCGCCTCATCCGCGTTCTCTTTTTTTTTTCTTTGAATTGGGCGCAAGGTATGTCTATTTTTTTCTATATACATACCTGGTGCCTTATTGTTCTCACCTTGTTATTGCGCGTTGCCCAATCAACCTTGTGCACACCCTAAAGATCTATTTATAAGATTTTTAAATTCTAAAATTTCTAATCCTAATCAAATTTAATCTTTTAATTATTTTCTTTTAACAAATTCTAATCTATTCTCATAATTAAATAATTTCGAATTAAATTAAGTAATCCTCAATTAAACTCATTTCCAATTTTCCTTTATTTTCAGAATTATTAGTTATACTAATATTAATGACCATATTTTCTAAAATAAAAATAATAAAATATTCTTTTATTAAACATCAAAAATCAAGGTCGTTACACCTATGATTTAAGATGACAACACGAGCCAGATTTAATGAGCTCCACTCTTCTTTAATTAGTTGCCTTCGGTTATATTTTTCTATGAATGAATACTTTGCTTATTTTAGTTACTTGTATTTTGATGTATCTCCCGTAAAGAACGTGGTTGGGTTCGTTGTTGCATGAACTTGGCAATTAATGTCTCTTTTTTCTTCCAATATAATCGCTGTCATAGCAGAGGAGTCTTTATATTGTCATAAGGCAGATATAAGGATTCATCGTTCAAACACGCTCTCGCTTTTGTTTGGGGGTGAGATTGCAATGCGGTGTGCTACATCTTTCCAAGGATAATATTTTACATGTGTGCTTGGTGGTTGCAGACACATCACTTATTTTCCAGCCAGTGATTCATGGTGACAATATAGTTATTTTGTACATCCCAAAATTTGAACAAGGGTAATAAAATAATTTATAAATTAAAAGTATAGTTAGAAAGGAAAAAAGAAAAAAAAAGAAAAATTTAATCCTATTGGAAGTGAAAATTATGATTAATTTGTGATTAGATATTTCAATTTTATTTGATATTCAAAAAAGGTTTAATGATTATATGACTTTCAGGATAAGATTGCGAGTTCTATGACTTAAAAAATATTTCAATTATTAAAATAATATTTATTATTATTTTAATTCAAAAATTAGGTGATAAAATATTATTATATTAATTAATTTTGAAAATTAAATAGATGAAGAAAATAAAAAGATAAAATAAAGATATAGTTTGATTAATATAAGTTGTTGATAAAAGATAGAGATATAGTTGGATTGAGAAAAGTTATAGAATGGATAAAAAGAAATTTGAATAGAGATGGATTTTGTTAAGCATAATTATGAAATAAATTAGTGAAGTTCGAATAATTAAATTTGAATATTTAAGAGACGATAATTAATGATGGATGTTTATGATTGATGGAGAAATAATTCAAAGCCTAATAAGAGTCAAAAATCTTATTTGAGAGTTAGAAATAGGGGCTAAAAAGTATTATTTGCAAGAAAAGCCCATTTTTCTCCTTCGTTTTTTTATAAATCAAGGCACTTGATAGCGCGAGCGATATACTATTTCGAAGCCCCGCCAAAGAATAATAAGATCCAAGTGGTAGACGAAGGTTTTTGCACGTCAATAGAGAGAAATCGTCGGTCAAAGTCGCGACGTCCGTGCACTCCATAGACAATAAGAACATAGTTAATTTTTTAACCATCTTAAGGTACGTAGAAGGATCCCATGTCATCGGTTTTTCACGACATGGACCCCAGAACTCTTCTCCATATACATGGATTATATATTGTTTGTATTGATTGAATATTGAATGGCATAAATATGATTGTAAAAAATTATGTCGAAAATACAATTATTGATGGTGACAGAGCTCGGCTCGGGTTACACGATCCGAGTTCCATTTAACATGACCTGGGTAATGATCGACATGGATCAAGTTTTGGAATAGTAAATATATTTTTATGAATTAATTTATAATTTATTAAATAGTTAAGATTGTTAATTATCATCTATTATTTGATTAACATCCCTGATTTTAATACAATCATAACTGATCATATTGCCATCATATTGATTATCATTGTTATTAGACCCAATCATGATATTAATTATGGTATCAATCCATTGACCTTAATATTGATTGATATTGATCAAATTGTCATCGTATCCGATTGATCGTCATCATATCTGATTATAACATTAATTAATATATCGATACAGTGATTTTTTTATTGGGTCATGTTTAGTCTAAAATAATTGTTAAAGATAGACATCTTAGATAATTCAGATAAAAGTTGAAAATTATTTGGCTCATGTCTACTTAATGCCACTGAGATTGATTGGGTCTTCGAGCTAATTGCGCCTGATAGGACTTTCGGGCTAATAATGCACCTTCGAATTGATAGGGCCTTCGGGCTAACTATACCTTCCGGCTGATAGGGCCTTCGGGCTAATTGCACCTTCGGGTTGATATAATTTTCGGGCTAATTGTGCCTTCGACTGATGGATAATTGAATTGAATCGGGCAGATAGCATAAAAAACTATGACTGTCTTAGGTGTGGTCCTTCCACTATAAGAAAATACATCATTAGCGAAAGAAAAATGGTCGTTAATAATCAAAATCCGGTCGTTATTGATGCCGCCGTTAAAAGTCAATAACGACGGCATAAAAGTGTCGGCCATTAAACGTCATCAACGACCGGAAAAAATCTGGTCGTTAAATCCATATAAGGACCATTTAGTTGATCGTTGAATACATTAATGGCGAGAAATATCTTTGTCGTAGATAATCTTCAATGGCTACTAATCTCGTCGTTAAAAGTCATCAATGACTAGAAAAAATTTGATCGTTAAATCGATATAACGACCATTTAGTCGATCGTCGAATACATTAATGACGAGAAATATCATTATCGCTAATAATCTTTAGCGGCTAGTAATCCCGTCGTTAAAAGCCATTTATGACCAGAAAAAGTCCAACCGTTAAATCCATATAAGGATCATTTAGTTGGTCGTTGAATACATTAATGATGAGAAATATCTTTGTCATTGATAATCTTCAGCGGCTACTAATCCCGTCGTTAAAAGTCATTCCTGACAAAAAAAAACTCGATCGTTAAATCCATATAAGGACCGTTTAGTTGATCGTCGAATACATTAATGTCGAAAAATATTTTTGCCGTTAATAATCTTTAGCGACTACTAATCTCATCGTTAAATGTCATCAATGACCAAAAAATGATCTACAACGCACTTTCTCAGCAATCATTTAATTTTAAACAAACTCAGAAACTATAATACAAAAGTTAAATTAATTTACGAGAATGGATTGTTCGTATAACTTCAAAAAAGAATAATTATCCATGCCAACAAATGTTCATAATAGTCAAGATCAATAACATTTAGCATTCAATTTTTTTAACCCATCAATCTTATTCATTCCCTAAAAAATGCTTACACTATCCTAAAAGCAAAATAACTTATTTGAGCTTTGAATTCCATCTCTTTATTTCCATATCTTCAAAATCTGTAAAGTTTACAAAATACATAAGAATTTTTAATAAATGTCCAATGACTATTGAATTAACAACAAAATGAAAAATAATAACTTATAAATAAATAAAACAATTTAAGAGAGAACATAAAACAAATCATTTAGTTTTCATTGTCTGATCCTGTGTTGCTGAACTTTACGCATTAGATTGTCCAAAGCAATGTTGCAGTACTTGTTCAAGCGATTTTTCAAAGACTCATTCTCCTCTCGAAAAGATTTGTTTTCTTGTTGAGTGGCCCGCAACTCATTTAGTAGTGCGCTTTTTGAATTTGTTCCTATCAAATCCTTTGCCTTTATTCCACCTCCAAAGCCAACGACATGGTTACGATTTTGAAATCCAAAACATCTCTCTACTACTTCTATATGTATGTGTCGGTTCCAATTGAACAAGTTCTTGAATTTCAGCCTACAAATGAACAAGAAGAAAATAAATGCAACTTTTTACCAAAAATTCAAATGAACATAAATGAATAATTAAATGTACATGTCTTTCAATTGCCACGGGATCAATGAGCCTATTATCCTTTTTTCGTGTTTCAAAAAAAATTGTTACTACATCTGGCGGATTACCATTTTTTCCTCCCTACATGTTTAAAAAGCAAACAATATCAAATAAAATATAAGCACATGTTGTTAATTAACTATTAGTAGTTCACCTGCTCATATACAATTTCTCGAATCGGCATACTCTTAAATCGATGAAGCATGCTCATCTTAGTTCTATTTCTAGCATTCCTCTCACTTGATTCCTAAATTAACAAATCAGAAAGAATGTCATTTAAATTTATAATAGTTCTATAAAAGAAAATATACATACTAAATGCATGCAAGCATTTGGAGTACCATATCTCAATATCTTGTTTCTCCAAGGTCAATTGAGCAATTCGTTAACAATCCAGCCTTATCTTGAGTTAGTGAATTCCATTCCCCTTGTTACTATGATTGCATAGAGATAATTGTTCTAGCTCATATCAATAGAGATCTATCAAGTTAATAGGGATAAAACGTGATTGGGCTATGATTCCACTCCAAAGGAGATAGTTGCATAGGAGATAGTTGTCCATATTATCCCCTTGTAACTATGGCTGCATCTCACAAGTTGGATAGGGATTCACGAGGGCAGCAACGACTTTCAACCGTTGTTGCCCAGTTAGCAATGGGTGTGGCAATGGATGTCAAGGAACAGGGCAGCAGTTCTCACGACAAACATGGTGAACAATGTCTCTGTTGGAAGCCGGTGGAGGCAAGTGGCAGCAGCAGCAGGTGGTCGAAGCTAACTACAGCAGTTAGCACAGGGCAGGTAGCAGCAGGGACTGCATGCTGACATACAGAATTTACAGCAACTTTGCTCAAGCACAGTGGCATTGGTACTATAGAAAGTTGCTGTAGTATGGTAGTGTAGGGGCAATGGAGAACCATACATGCAAAACTATCTTCCAAAAGAACCATACAAGAATATTTATAGGGTTCTGTATCCAAATAACTAGGAAACAAACCATAAGAAAAACAATCAACAAAAAATTTAATAGAATAAAACTCATGATGAACTCCTAATTAAATTATTGGTAGAATGCCCATAACTAAAGACAAATAACTCGTAGGCAAAGGACCCATGAAAGGTAGATAACTGCATGCAATTGCATTGAAGGACAAACTTACATGATGTTTTTTAGGTGGCCAAAACTATTCATACAGAGAAAAAGTCATATGCAAGACTAATATATTGAAAATAAGAAGAATCAAATGAATATATCACAAGAAGAGAAAAAGCTAAGGTTGCTGCCCTCGTGAGTTAGGCATATATTTCTTTTTGATTTGTTGAGATATTGAAAGTAGAGGAAAAGTTTGGGGTACCATATTTCAGCAAGTACATAATTTGGTACTTTGACATCAAGAAGGTGGTCCATGTATTGCAAATTGATATGAAAAAGAACATATCCATTCCACCCAGCAAGCTTAGCATGGAAGCAAGCAGATCAACATATATTGCATTCATGTTCGAAATCTTGTCTAATATTGTAATTAAGAATGATGGTATTAAAGAAATTAGTTCTTCATGCATCAATTAATCACACCAATCAAAGATGGGGGAAGCTGAGAAAGTATGTTTAACCATTCATGCTAACAAGGGCGAAAACAAATGCATCCTACAAGATCCTGTGCATCTAATGCGCCCAAGAAAAAAGGATGTAGAAAAAGCTGGTGACCAATAAAAGATGCTCAAAAGCTGGTGAGTACCATGATGTCCTCTTAAAGGTATATAATTCATGATGTATATCTTTACAATTAAGTGCAGAATCTGAGCCTGTAGCAAAGTATACTTTGTGCATACGCTATGCTGATGTGCATGAGCAAAGTTCAAAGTTCCTAAGGCTGCAGAGAAAATGCAGCGAAGTATAACCTATCTCAGCTCCTACAAAAGATATAGAGCTACCCTGCATGTGGCCCAAATAGGTCGATGTGAGTCTCTTGGGAACTTTACCCATGTCCATGATAAGTTAACAGTGTACGTGGAATAGGCATCTTGGTGTAGGAAATGTTTATCAACACCTATGGTACACAACCACTCAACATGACAGTGAGGCTTCAACTTTCACCCATGACAAACCAGTCCAATTATTGTATACACCCCTGGTTGAAGAATTTTCTGATACTATTGCCCCTTTCTAGCTGGCATGTAGCAGAAACCCACATAGCCGCATATCCATTGTATGCCTCACATACAACAACAACAACAACAAAGCCTTATCCCACTAGGTGGGGTCGGCTACATGGATCATACGACGCCATTCCGCTCTATTAGTAACCAAACCTTTCGGTATATTATTCACCAATAGATCTTGCTCTATTAGTTCGCCAAGTGTCCGCCTTGGCCTCACATGATAAGAAAATTATCTAAGACTCCTGTTCTCATGCATTTGACAAATCATTAGGACATGGGGCAGGTCAAGTTCAGGAAAAATAGATAAACATGCTCTCAAAGCTACATGACCTACGTCTTCATCCTTGGGCAAAATACTGCAATGGCCAACCAAAGGCCAAAAAAAGAAGAAAAAAAATTGTTGTGACAGCAACCACATGTGCATCATGTATCCCGCATCACCTCAGTCAAAAGTATTATACTCTGTGTGATTCAGACAAACAAAGGAATGAAGCAATTCATGTTATCGATGATAGGATAAGCATTAATGATAAATTACATTGTACAATGTAAAGATCAACAACTTAGTACGAAATTCATCAATTGTCTTGTAGCACCAATAGAATACAATGTAGAAGATGACATATCTCAAGGAACAGAAGGCTAAGTTAAGTTGGACAGTTTTGCCTTTTGCTGTTTGTTGTTAAGTTAATAAAAAATGTTCACTGTTTGTTGTTGCAGACACTTTTGCCAGATTCCTAATTTCTCTTTTCACAGATAGCATCAAAAGTTGGACAGATATGTATAAAATTCAGATTTTGCATACCTTCTGTTGTTTGATTAATGGAATTAGCTTCATCATCCAGGTTCTCATCCTCTTGCAAATTTTCATCATCTTGAAACATATTTTCATCTTGCAACAAATCATGATGAAGCGATGCTTGTTGTGCTTGTTGCCTTGAGAGGTTCCGATAATAGTATTGGAATTGAAGAATAATTAACATTATTTGTGGGTAGTTCCATTCATTCATATCCATGAAGATATAGAAATAATTATGGAGCCAAATTGCACCCAGTTGCTCTGTTGAAAGATCTTCCATGCATTCAACCAAGAATTCCATGTTTCCATCCATAAATGGAGCAGTAGATAATTTTAGACTATCATAATCACACTGTCAAACAAGTTTATACAATATCATTGGCACATACATGAAGAAAATTTCCAAAAAAATTATATGAGGGAAATTAAATTCTACATGATGGCAAGATATAAAACCTAGGCAAACAGGAGTATCTAATTCAAGCTCTGTCATGAAGGCACTAACAAGTGCAGAATTAGAAACTTTAATCTGTTAAATGCAGATAAATCAGAAAAAAAATATAATAGAAATATTGAAAAGAAAATTCTTGTCCAGGCTACTTAATGACATGAGATTATTGCAACATTCTTCATGGTAATAAAATGAAATGCCAAAATAAGGCAAACAAATGAGTATGATGTGAGAATGGATGCACATAAAGGAAAAGGTGCACTTCAAAAGAATCAACGTACAGGTATTTCTTCAAAGATACAAGATATCAACCCACGTCAATTTCTTCTCCCTCAACCTAAAGAAAAAAGAAAGCAAAGCAGTAAAAAATTCCTACAGCAAGCCAGAGTTTTTTTACAACAAAAAATTCTTTTTACTGAGCCCAAAACTGATGCATCTTACGCTAATACATTACATTCACAGATAATAACTAAACAATTATAAGCACCAAAAGAATGTTTAGAAGCTTAACTCCTTATTTTGTACTAATTTCGGGGAGACAAAAAATGAATGTTTAGAAGAAAAAAATTCTACAGCATTTTCGATTTCCACATAAGGAACTGCACCCCCTCACTGTCGAACTTAGGGCATGATGAAACTAAGTGCACATTCCTCCAGTTTCCTACTGAATAAACTTAATAACTATGTGCGACCCTTCATGTCTGCAGCTCTCCTTAGCCTATTTTTTTTAACAATTACACATAATCTGGTCCAAATGGGATGACTTGCGACACTAGATTGTTTTTGCTCCAAATGAGCCATGAAATTTCCCCATCCCCAAATGCGACACAATGCTGCTTATAGCCATGAAGTCTTTCATTTTTTTGGATACTAGAGGCTTCGGTTATGTTTTGTTCCTAGATGCAGCATGCCACAAAAAATTTTGCAAGATTAAACATAAAAAGATGCATGCAACATATTATTGGCAGCAGCACATCATGCATATAGAATTTGGCCCCATCAGCCACACAAATTAATTACTTAATTGATTACCTATTCCATGTTCGATCCAGGTGGGGATACGAACGCCGAGGTAGTCGAAGTGGAAGAAGAACGACTTGGGGCTCACGATGCTATTGGGGCTGGGGACGCCGATGGGGGTGGGGACGTCTAGTAGAAGCCGTTGTGATCATCCTAGGTGATGACCAAGAGGATCTCGTTCCACTGGGGGCTGGAGTGCAGCGCCTCGTACACTTCCTTGATGAACTTCTGGTCCTCGGAGACGTTGTGCGACGGGTGGTCGTCGTTGCCGGGGAGGAGCTTGAGGTCGTAGTAATGCTACTCATGAGGAGGAGAAGAGGAAATCTGCTAGAGGGGGAGAGGAAGAAACACCTGAATAATCAAGAGGGATTAAAGGTGGATTGGTACTCATGAAGGGAAGAAGAAGAAATGCCGAATTAATCAAGGGAGACCAAGGGTGGACTGCTGCTCATAAGGAAGAGAAGAAACGCTGAAATAAATAAGGGGGACAAAGGGTGGACTGCTGCTTGTGAAGAGGAGAAGAAATTCCCATGGCAAAGGGTGGACCACTGCTCATGAGGGGAAGAAGAAGAAACACCCAAATAATCAAGGGAAAGAGAGGTGGACTGCTGCTCGATCGTGAGGGGCAAAATGCTCATGAGGGGGAGAAGAAGAGATGCCCAAATAATCAGGGGAAAAATTGCTACTCGTGAGGGGAAGAAGAAGAGACTCCCCAATAATAAAGGGGAAACTACTACTCGTGCAGGGGACAAATCAAGGGAGAAGAAGCCCTACTCTTCTTAAAATTATTTAGGATTTTTTTTTATTTATGGCGGATATTGACCTTTCTTTTTTTATCCTAGTTGCGTTGGTGTATACATTATAATATTAGTATGAGATCTTTTAATTTGACGAGAATTTTTTTAATGCCCGCCAATAATTATTAATGGAAGAGTTTTATATCATTAACTCAAAATAAATTAACGACCATATCTTGGTCATAATTACTTATCATTAACGTCAATAAAAAATAATAGTCATTATATATTATTTTTAATGACGGGATCGCACCTTTTAGTGACGAGCGAATTTGCTCATCATCAATAATTCATCATATAATGATGATAATTTCTTTTTGTCGTTATTGAGTGTCAATAGCGACCATTTTTTTACGTCGTCATTAATAGTTGGTCGTTAATAACCATTTTTCTTGTAGTGTTCGTCTTCCATCATACTCGAACTTATTAATTAATATGAAGTGACATAGTACCCCCTAATAATGGAGAACTCTCGTATTATGCCCGAAAGAGTTAATTGTAACTCTATAATTGAATTGCACCCTAATGGTTCACAGACAATTGATTTTGCCCTAATGGTTGATAGACTATTAATTTCGTCTTTGTGGCTGATGGATAATCGAATTACGTCTTTATGGCTGATGAATAATAAACTGCGACATTTGTGCTTGATAGATGAATTGATAAATTATTAATATAATAGAATTGATAATTATTAATTGACATGAAGTGACATAGTGCCCTCTAATAATAGAGAACTCTCGTATTATGCCCAAAAGAGTTAATTGAAACTCTATAATTGAATTGCACCCTAATGACTCGCAGATAATTGATTTTGCCCTAATGGTTGATAGACTATTGATTTCGTCTTTGTGACTGATGAATAATCAAATTGCGCTTTTATGGCTAATGAATAATAAACTGCGACATTTGTACTTGATAGATGAATTGATAAATTATTAATATAACAGAATTGATAATTATTATTGTGGCCTTCATTGACCTTTGACTAACTAAAAATTGATCAATTGTTAATTATTAATTCTTTATTGAATTGTTAGTTGTCGAATTGTGGTCTTCATTGATCTTTGGTTAATTGATGATTGATTAAAGGTAATTGATATTAAATTTACAATCATTATTGAATAGAATTGAGATATTATTGATTATCGATAATCGAATCGAATTGAAATGTTAATCGAATTGCTCCCTAGTTGTGGATACATAATTGATTTCGCCTTGGCGGTTGATTGATAATTAAATTACTCCATAATAAATGATGGATAATTGAATCGATAAATTATTCATAGAATTAATAATTGATAAGTGTTGATTGTGCCTTTGCTGACTTATGGCCATTTGATAATTGATTTAAGATAACTGAATTGAATTGAATGAATATTGGTCATCAATTAATCATAGATATTTATTTTGGTTGATCAATTGATTATTGTTAATTGATATATAGTTGTCCTGATCAATCATAGATTATTTATATATAATTATTTATTGATAGAATTGGTGTTGATGTTTTGATCCATGGTTCATATTGATAATTGTTATGGGTGATGCTACGTACTGAGTTATCTCATTGGATTTTGTCATTGTACTTTGATCCGTATAGGTGATCGTGACGATGATGGTGACACAGTATGAGTGACACGCATATGGATATATGGTCCATATTGTATAGACATGAGCCATAGCCCACAGGTTATTTGATATTGTATAAATAACTTTCACATATTGTAAAGATTATTATAAATTAAGTCTGTTATTGTAAACCAACACGTTGACTGATCATAATTAAGTTATAGAATTGAGTGGCGTCGCTGAGATAGCCTTCGAGACATGTAAAGAAAAAACAATCTCGGATGTTAAACGTTACATATTTACTCACTGCTTAGTCAATTAATGTTTGAGATAATATGAATGCTATCTTTCTCTTCTTTTTTTTCTTTCAGAGCCAATTGATTCATCTGTTGTGTAAACTCCACCATGAATGTTATCTTAGCAACCTACAAACTACTTGTAACCACATGCAATCACCATGGCCTATATAAGCATGTACTTTAGACATAGCGTAGTCATCCTGGAAATATTCTCTAAAGAACTGAATGATACTCAAATCATCATCTTAATTTCAGTCCGCGAAACATTTCGCATTTGATTGGCACACGTATTTAGAAAGAAAAACCTTCAAAATGAGAACTACTAAGTGTGGAACCGGGACATTGTGAAAAACATATTTTGCACCTTGGCAATGCAATTAAAAGTGTGTCCAATTTTTAAGCTTAGCAAGTTACAACAGAAATGAGAGAACTAAATTCATCGTTAAGCAAAGGCACATGGAGGACCAACATAGAGGCAGCTGAGCACTTAGCGAATATGATACGATACTCTCACAACATTTGGGTGTATGGCCGACTGCCTTTTATTATTGTAAAAGTTGAAGCCAAGATTAGCTGTAACACCCCCAAAATTAAAAAAGGCCCTCCCTCCACGTAGGTAGTCGGGTTGAATCCGAGGATGCTGCACTATCTGCTAAACTCTTGATCATACTATGACTTTGATCATTCAACAAATAGCACATGTGGCAATGAATAAAATAATAATAAACTCAATAAGAACTCTAGAATGTCAAAAGATGCCACATCTAATGCAATCCATAGTGAGAAAGAAAATAACAATAATATCCAATAGGTCTGAACAAATGACCACATATCTAATTTCAAGAGAAAAGATCAAATTATACATAAAATGCGAAAGCAAATTATCAAACTAATGCAAACCAAAGGAAAAGACAACTATTTTCTTGTGAAGTCATGTGCAGCGATCCTCGAGCTCTGCGTTCTCTATTACTCCTTTCTAGCAAGATTCTCACCTGCAAAATCCCAAATGCAGGAGCATGAAATACTTGTTAATTAAAATGCTCAATACAATAGAACCATAAGCTATAAATTGATATTCAGATCATGCTTAAATCAATGACAAATAAGCAATGGATATAGCATCATACTTTACTATGTCTATACTTTGTTCTTTACCATGTTCACGCTCTGTTCTTTACTATGACAATACTTTGTCTTTACTATACTATGCTCTGTACTTTACACATGTCATTCTTTACTATACTTTATTTTACCATGTTTCTGTACTACATCTTTTACATTACTATGTAATCATTGAAGTTCGTTATCCTATGTGAACTTGACTTTATTAGGTTGGGATGCCAGAGGTGCCTCTATGAACTCTATGAAGTCAGGGATGCCCACTTTAGAGGAGGTGTAATGCTAATGCATACCCTCTTCGAAATACCGATGGGAGAAGATCTGTACTTCAGGAACGGTGGTCATTAAAAACCTATAGGTTCGCTGTCTCCTCAGCTTAGCTATCTGTCCTTCTGGCGCTATACTCTGTAATTAATATGATGCCATCTTTGGGGAAAGAGAAATGCCAATGCATAATCCTTTTCGGAATACAAGTGGGAGAGAACCTATACCCCAGGAGCAGAGATCGTTAAGCACCTGTAGGTTCACTGTCTCCTCAGCTCAGCTGCATGCCACTCCTCTGTACTATAATCATGTTTTTTACTTTGTACTTTGGGCGGCGCATAGCAATCCTTTGATTTCACATTTGCTTTACTTATCTTGTGTTATCATTCGTGTGATTTAGAATCATAGATCAGAGAAATGTAGAGTCAGATCCCTTTTCCTAAGGCAATAAAATTATGTCTTATTACTTTGTTATTTATGCCACGTTTCGATCCATTCTTCAGGGTGGAAGGGGCTCATTAGCCTCTTTACAATGTCGGACAGGACCTCAAGTGAGCCTGTCGAAAGCGAGGCCCAAATAGAAAAGTTCGGAACTAATTGAAAGGATGACTACATCTGCCCAACAGAACCTGAGGTGGGTCAATAGGGACCTGGGCTGAATCACTAACAGGATTTTGGGTCTGGCGATTCAGGCCGAGCCGGAATGCGACTCGGGCCGAGTCGCTGACTATGCATCAGCATGCCATCTCGGTCGAGCCCGAGCTCGACCCGAGTGCGACCGGTCGATACGACCCGGGCGAGTCGGGATCCGACTCGGTCGAGTCGCTGTATGGTTTTCGGGCAACGTCAAGATGACTCAGGCCGAGTCTGCTTAGACCTGGGCTGCATCCTGGTATGACCCGGGCCGAGTTTGTCGTGACTCCGGCCGAGTCGCTGGTGCGCAGACCCGCGCCCATGTTCTTCTTCATCTCCGGCTGACCTTCGATCGACGAATTACGATGGTCATAATATGAAAAAGATAGTGCATGATCTTTATATCGACGTGGCATCGTCTCATGCATCATATGATTAACGATTCATAGCCTAAAGGGATTTAATGTCTAGAGTACATTTTCCTATCACTTTCCATTTGCCGATGGTTCCTGCATCGATTTCTCCGGTCCTTGGTCATTCTTGGCCGACGAGGAAATGCGGCCGACATTCACAGAGTGTCAAGGAAAGCTGCTGAGCATCGGACGTCCATTGGGTTGCTCCTGTCATCCTCGTGCACGCGGCTCGCTAGAGTCGAAGAAGAAGAAGAAGAAGAAGAAGAAGAAGAAGAAGAACAGAGGAGGAGGGCGGTGGCTGTGGCGGCTGAATGAGGAGGTAGAAGGAGGGCACGAGGGTTCCTCCTCATGCCTTCTTATAGTTGTGGCTTAGGGATTCAAGGAGAGATTGGGGTCCGAATTGAAGGAAATCGAAGGAGAAAATTTCCTCCGATTTGGTGTTCGTGACCTTTTTTGTTTCTGATTTCAATTCTTTCCTTTGACTTTTATATTTCCATGTTTTGATTTTTGTTTCCTTTGTTGTTTCCATGTTTGCATTTTCCGAATGTTACAATATTATATGCTCGCCTTTGAAACGGATGTGCACTCAACGAATATTGCATCGATGTGCATGATCGACACCTTTAATTAGGAAGTAAAAATATTGGAATTGCGTGTTAGTTAAACCTTATGTATATGCTGCCTTCGAAATTAAGCTGATCACCAAGCCAATCACATTTGCATAGCCACTCTACTCTTGCTAGTTAAGAACCGAATTAGTTGAGGTGCCATCTGTAACATTTTTAAAAAAAGTTGTAATTAAATTTAAAAGAAAGGGCATTTTGGACCTTGTACATGAAAGGACAGCAGGAAAAAAAGCGGTGCGTGAAAAAAAATGTGGATCGTCTTCTCCACCCCCGTGCTACAGTAACCCGCGCGACACCTCCCGCCACCTCCACTTCCGACCGTCCGATCACTATTTTTCGCGTGTGAGGCATCTTTGGAAAGAGGAGGACGAGATGAATATTTTGACATATTGTACGAGATGATCAGTCCACTGTGCGCGATGCAGTGAGGGTAAAACACGAGTAAGATGAAAAATCCGTTGGCGATGATTTTGGCTCTGATTCGTACCGATCCTTCTCCTGGTGAGTTGTACATCACTCTTAGGTTGATTAGGATCATTTTGAGGGGTTTTAATCATGTCTTTATCCAAATCACATTGTAGGCTGAGATTTGGGACTTTCCGGCGAACCGACAGAGAACTTTAGTCAAGCTCATCTCGACATTCTGGTAGGTGCACACATGAGGCAAAAAGAAATCAGAAAGTTGTCCGAATAATAATTAGTCGCTAATCCTTTTTAGGTTCATAGATTTCGGATTCCGATCGTTCTCTAACGACCTTACTGGCGACTTATTTTCGTATCGTGGTTGGTAAGCGAATAAGAATGTGCATTTGATTAGATTTCAGTGATGTGAACAAATTTAAAGTAACTTATTTTATTATTATGGATGAATAAGGAGTCGACGGCTTTTTGACATTTTGGCGGGTGCGGCGGTGATTTTAAGAGCGGTGGCTAAGTTGTGGTATGAATGCTCGGAAAAAGAGAACATGATCAACATATGGATGGCTCATGGTTTTATTCCCTCTTATGATGGAAGATTAGAGGCCAAAGCGAATGAGATTTTTAACCAGCTAATTCAAAGATCATTTCTTCAAGATCTAAAGGAAGAACTAATATCTAAAATATTCTCCTATGCCCACTTAAGAACAACTTGTAGGATGCATGATCTCGTTCATGATCTTGCACTATCTATTGCAGGGAATGATTTTGTTGCGGTGCAAAAACAATCCTCCAAAGCTGAAGTGATAAAGAATGCATATCATTTGTCCTTTTCAAGTTGGGATGAGTTCAACATAAATCACACATCGAAAGCTTATCCATACCTTCGTAAAATATTACAGGGCGAGTTCATGACGGCGAAGAATATTAACTAATGTTATAAGACCCGACTCGGCCATCGTCCCGGATTGATCAACGGGTCAAGTCGGACCGGTTGGATCGGGTCAAACTGGATGGTCGGACCGGATAATATAAATTAATAAAAGAATAAAATACGTTAAAGAGATTGTTATAATCTTATTAATATATAATATCTTATTTAACAAAAATATAAAATATAGTATAATAAAGTAAAATAAAATAATTCAGATTAAATAATATAATACAATAACAATAACAACAACAAAGCCTTATCCCACTAGGTGGGGTCGGCTACATGGATCATACGATGCCATTCCGCTCTATTAGTAACCAAACCTTTCGGTATATTATTCACCAATAGATTTTGCTCTATTAGTTCGCCAAGTGTCCGCCTTGGTCTCCCTCTCCCTCTTTTAATCGGACTCCAGATTATTTGATCTACTCTTCTTACTGGCGCATCTAATGGTCTTCTCTGAACATGACCAAACCATCTCAAACGATTCTCTACCATTTTCTCACTAATAGGAGCCACTCCGACTCGTTCACGTATATGATCATTCCTAATCTTATCTAATCTTGTATGACCACACATTCATCTCAACATCCTCATTTCGGCTACCCTCACTTTACGTTCATGTTGTCCATTCATAGCCCAACATTCACTACCATATAACACTGTTTGCCTTATAGCAGTACGATAGAATTTTCCTTTAACTTTATTGGATATTTTTCTATCACAAAGAACTTCAATGACTTTCCTCCACTTACACCAACCAGCTTGAATTCTATGATTAACATCGTCATCAATCTCATCATCTTGTCTTACAATTGATCCTAAATATTTAAACTTTGTCACTTGAGGAATTATATCCTCCCCTAGCCTAACTTTCAAATCGTCTCTAAGTTATTTATTTGTGAAATTGCTATGCATATATTCTATTTTATTCCTACTTAAACGAAAACCCTTTGACTCCAACGTATTTCTCCATATTTCTAATTTTGTATTAATCTCTTCTCTTGAATCCGCTAAAAGTACTATATCATCCGCAAATAGCATGCACTTAGGTATCTCCTCTGTGATACTCTCGATTATAGCATCGATAACTAAGTTAAATAGATTAAATAATATAATAATGTAACATAAATTAAGTGATCAACATAAATAAAAAATTCTTGTGAGGTAATTATAAATAAAAAATAGTGAAAAATTATATATGTGACAAGAGGACATTAAAATATAAATTTCAAGAAATATATATATATATATAATATGTCTAACTGTTTTAATAATTTTATTTATGTTTCAATTTTTTTCATTTCAACAATTGACCCGACCGGGTCGGTTAAATCCATCGGGTCGGCCGGTTGAACCCGGGTTTTGATCGGATCAAAGCGGGTCAAACTCTTCCCTGGGTTTCAGCCGACCCGTGGGTCGTTTTAGGCCCCGGACATCGGTTGAACTGGTCCGACTGGCCGGGCGGGGCCGGGTCTGACAACATTGATATTAACATGAATGTTACAGGTTCGGCATCTTTAAGAGTGTTAGCATTAGAAGCTTATATTCTTAAACTTACATCTTCCATGAAATGTCTGCAGCACCTACGATATCTCACCATAAGAAAAAGGTTAAAAACCGTCCGTAATCGGCCCAAAACTGTCAAAAATTCGATTTTCGACGAAATCGATCCGTAAAAAAAATGGTCATCGCAAATCGATTTTCGACGGTTGAAAAAATTCATCGGAAGTATCGAAGGTCATGCAACCGCCTGAAATTTTCGACGCTCATAACCGTCGAAACTTTCGGCGGTCGCGATCGTCGAAACTTTCGACGGTCGTGCAACACTGAAACTTTCGGCGGTCAAAACCTTCGAAACTTTCGGCGATCACGCAATCCGTCGAAACTTTCAGCGGTCGCAAGCGTCGTAAAGAATTTTTAAAATATAGAAAAATTAGCCGACCGCCAGGCAGCCGATCCGGCGGCCCGCGGTAAGATCCGACCGCCAGATCACGCCGGCTGGCAGCAGATCAGGCCGCGGCCGGCCAGATCACACCGATTGGCGGCCGATCACGCCGCGGCCTGATCCGGCCGTGGCTAGATCGGGCCGCGGCCACATCCGGTCGTGCCCACGACCAGATCCGATGGCCGGCGGCCAGATCCGACGGCTGACGGCCAGATCCGCCAACTGGCGGCCAAATCCGACCGATCCAGGTGCTAGGCGGCCAATCTGGCTCCCGCAACCAACTTCTGGCTAGAGAGAGAGAGAGAGCGCGGAGAGAGGGAAAGAAGTAGATAATGAATTCAGGGAAAGAAGAAGGAATATATATATAGGGTAGAATTGGGAAAGCGGAAAAACGAAAAAAAAGCGACAGGAGTGTATTCTTTAATTACCGACGGTCATGACCGTCGAAAAATTAATAAATATTAATAATATATATTATTATGATATATATATGAATATAATATTTAATTATTTTTAAAGTTACCGACGGTCAAGATCATCGAATAATTATAATAATAAAATATTACTTACATATATATATATAATATTTATTTTTTTAATTTACTGACGGTCCAAATCGTCGGTACTAGTTATATTAATAAAAGACTCCTTATATTATATTATTTTTCACTTACTGACACTGTCGAAAATTACGACGGTTTGGAATGTCACTAATTATATTAATAAAAGGCTCCTTATATTATATTATTTTTTACCTACCGACAGTTGGAACCATCGCAAATTACGATGGTTTCAACTGTCGCCAAATATATTAATAAAATATTTCTTATATTATATGTTATTTACCGACGGTCTTGACCGTCGGACCGTCAGAACTTTTGACGTTTCTAATCGTCAAAAATAAAATAATAATATAATAAATTATATAATTTATTATTTTTATTTCTGACGGTTGTAATCGTCGAAAGTTTCGACGGATACCTATCCGTCGAAAAATCCGACCCAAATTGCGACGAATTTCCTTCCGTCGGAAATTGTCCATTGAAAAATCATAATTTTCTTGTAGTGTCTGCAACTATACACCAATCAACTATCGGAATTGCCTGAATCCATATGCACACTGTTCAACTTGCAGACGTTGGATCTTTCTTGGTGTAGGAAATTGCATCGACTACCTAAAAGGATTTAACGCATCATTAACCTCAGACATCTCTATTTGGATAGTAGTGAAAAACTGACGACAATGGCACCGTGCATGGGACGATTGACCCACCTGCAAACACTAACTCTATACGTCATGGGTGAAGAGTCTGGAAGGGGCATAGGAGAGCTACAAGGGCTGCAACTTTCATCTGGATTAAAGCTCAGAAATCTGAGATCTATGAAGGATGTCAAAGAGGCCAGAGAGGTAAATTTGCATTCCAAGGAAGTGCCTCTTTTATCACTAGATTGGACAGGCGAAGAAGGAGGAGGAATAAGTAATGTCGAGCAAGTGCTGGAAGAACTGAAGCCTCCGGGTTGCCTAAAGTTCTTGGAAATATTAGGCTACGAGGGATTAAATTTTCCTAAATGGATGGGAAACATGCTGCTGCTCCAACACTTGGTACAACTTCGTTTATATTGCCGCAGAAGATTACAACGACTTCCACCACCTTAGAAGGCATGAAAAATGTAACACCCGGGCTATACATCTCTCTCTCTCCTTATTTAAATGAGGAAAAAAAAGGAAAAGAAAAGGGGGACGAGATGACCTATTCTCCCTCCCCTCTCACCCTACTCCCCCATGACTCTCTCCCTCACGAGAGAGTGCAGTCCGGGAGTATAAGGGAGGGGGTAAGGTGGAATTCCTCCCCTTTTTTCCATCTGCCGCCATAGCCGCAAACTCCCGCTCCTTCTTCTTCTTCGTCTGATTCTTCTCCGACGAACTGCGGACGGACGAATGAGAGAACACGAGCCCACCCGGACGATCCAGACCTTCCTCGACACCTTCTAAGGACTAGGCATGCACCTCGTCGATTGCGAACGTCCGATGACCCTCCAAATTGACGATGACCGCTCCGGCAACCGAAAAATGAAAGAAACGAGATACCGTAGACGTAAAATCCCCTAGATGAAGAAATGTAGATCAAATGTCATAAATTTTTATTCCATTATGACCTAGAGGCATGTATAAATGTTTTTCGTATTATACATATGATGATCGGACGATCATAGGTCGGTCGAAAATGGAAAATTTGACTGGCGGCTCTGTTCGCGTGAAGAATCGGTCGACCGATTTCCTCATATCGGTCGACCGATCTTCGACATCTGAGGTCACGACTCAGGGCCGGTCGACCAATCCCAATTAATCGATCGACCGATCCGATGGAAGCCGCCGAGCCCAATCACATAAGATCGATTGACCGATTCCTAAAATGGTCGACCGATCTTGCAAGAACGACCGGCCGACCGATTCACGTCGAACGGTCGACCGGCCCCTTGGGTGGTCAACCAATTCAGCAATATCGGTCGACCGATCAATTAGGACAATCACGGTCGACCGATATCAGAGAGGAGGAATCGTGAATCTCAATGTGAAATGACCAAAATGCTCTTGAGTGACCAGTACACCTATAATCAATGCTAAATCTTCGACTGACTCACCGTAGGTCATGTCCAATATAGCAAAATAAGTAACGGACCCTTTGTCCGCCAGAAGGGGACCAGACCTTACCCCCTTCTCTGAACTATGATTTCGAACCCCACACTTATTAAAGAAGATAAGTAAAGTAAAGATAAATGAATGGGATAGCTATATGTTGTTCAAGGTACATATCAAGGTATTGTATAGTGGAGGGGCAGGTAGCTGCACTGAGGAGACAGTGTACCTACTGGTATCAACTACCACTGTTCCTGGACCATAGGACCTCTCCCACCTGTGCTCCGAATAAGGGTGATATATTAACGCACTCTTCCTCCACGATGGCATATATGAATTATATTGCTTTATGCCAGAGGGACAAGTAGCTCACCTGAGGACACAGTGAACCTACAGGTCCGCGACGACCATTGTTCCTGGGGTGCAAGTCCTCTCCCACCTGTATTTCGAAAAGATTATGCCTGAGCATACACCTTCCCTTTCATGAGCATCCTGACAACATATGGAATAGAGGCACATTTAGCTTTCCACTTAATCAAGTCGAGCTCGCATAGGATAACGAACATCAAGGAGCTTATAGTAATGTAAAAAACGTAGTACCACACAGAGTATAATGAAGTATAGTAATGAATAACATAGTATGATGATGAACAGAGTAAAATATAGTAAGGTATGATATTGTATAAGGTATTGTTAAAGTAAAGGATAAAGTACAAGACTGTATATGTATGGTCCGTAGCCTACAGAGATCAAGGTATTGGAACCAATGAATAAAGTAACTGATTATGGATTATCATTTATCAGTATAGATTTTATCAGATTATCATTTCATCATTTATGATTGTACTGTGCGTTAGCTCACGGGCATTCCATGCCCCTGCTTTGGAATTTTGCAGGTGAGAACCTTACTTAGGGAGGTTGTGAAAGATGCAGAGCTCGAGGATAACGATACATGACTTACAAGACACTACAGTTTTCCGCTCTATTATTTTTTTAATAGCTTCTTTCAATCTTGTATTCTAAAGATATCTGAATTTCCGTTTTTAATCCTGCTTATTTAAATATTTGTTTGAACTATTTGAATTATCTGCATTTCCCTTTTTCTTGAATTATTCTTTTAAATGTGACATCTTTTGATTCCAAAATGTGACATCTTCCTCAATCTCTTTTCATTCATTATTTTTCTATCAATTTATTACCACGTGTGTCATATATTGATCGGTCAAAGTCGAAATAGTAGTAGGTAGTGTAGCGCTTTCTTGATCAATCTAATTGTTAGTGTGGTAGGAGGATTAATTTTGAGAGCGTTAGAAAAAATCTCAAGTATCTCAACCGACAGCAGCACACGACACAACCGCGCACACATTTCCCTCACTAAAAAAATTGGAAATGTATTACCTTAAGAGCTTGGAAAACTGGCGAGAGAAAAACTACAAGAGCTTGGGGCGCCTCCGATGCCTTGAAAGATTAGAAATTCATAACAAGACCTGGGCCGACTCACATCTCTTGAGACTCTATATATTAGAAATTGTCCAAGACTGATATCTTTAGCATTGAACGGCCTCCCTGCTCTCCGCAGTTTGACACTTAAAAACTGCACCAATCTCACGTCGTTGTTGTTGCCGCCCGAAGAAGGAGGAGCGCTGCCCACCCTGGTATGGTTGGTCGTTGAGGGGTGTCCGCAACTTGAGAAGAAATGCGCAAGACGAGGCGAATATTGGACCCTTATCTTCCAATATATCCAACTGTTACATCATAGCTGCGCATGTCACGGGGCGTTTCCCGTGACACGAAGCGTGAAGCCTCGCGGCACCAGTGCCGCTCAACTTATAGCCTCGGCCGCTCAGCGCCGAAAACATGGAACACATGCAGCCGCCCCGCACTGCGTAATATTGCGGAGTACCAAGTTATCCGCCCTTAGGGCATTTATCTTGTAAGGCCATCCTTATGAATGGCCAAGTAGGTGACGTTCCCGTAGGGTACGTCTTTTGCATCTTCAATATGTAACAAGACTCCTATACCTACGGTACACTGGGAGGAGTTCACTAGTGCCTTCCGAGGCCCAATTGTATGTTATGTTTCATCATATTTAATACAAGTAAGTTTTTCTTTAATTCTAGTGTCATGGCCTTGAGCGTGGGGTGGCAACCCACATCGGTGTCCCTTCGTGGCGTCCCGTGGTCCCTTCGTCGCCCCTTCGGACTTTAAGCGCCCAAGCGCCAACATTAGTGCCGCAACGCGCTAATGCCACGGTATCGTGACGAGTAGTCCAACACTTTAGTCATGTTCGTGATTGAACGCCTATAAGAGCGACTCTCGGCAAAGTCGTCTCGACCATAAAACTTCCACTGCAAACTCAAAACAGGCTTGGCTAGGTGCTTATCCGCTTAGTCGCCGCACGTGGTCTAGTGTCCGAGAATGACCCCGTGACAAGTGGTATCAGAGCAGTTCTTCCTGCTCGGATTACCCAGCGACGATGACTCGCTTGTGTCGTCGCAACGTGTCCTGGCGTAGGAAATGTGCTTCCGCTCAAATACTCCATCACGCCCAGGCGCACTGGTACCATGGTCTTTGATCGTGGACGCCAATGAGGAAGGCATGGCAAGCCTCCTCGCCGCACGCCCAGTCGTGCCCCGCAGCATGTTCCTCATACACCCGTGTCGTGTCAAGAAACGTCCGTCATGCATCATGATGGCGGATTGATCGCCCCGCCTAACCGGGACGATCATGCGTCGCTCACTCGAGCAGATCAACCACCCCAGGTATACAGTCGGGAATCCTGAAGTATCGTGCTGCGTCAAAGAGTGGCCATATGCTCCGCATGATGGTCTTGCGCTGCTCATATCATGAGATCGCTTACACGAGCGTCGTGTAACTCGGAGGACCCGTGTCACATTCAGGGACTGTCAGTTATGCACTATCATGACGACCTGGCGCTGCTCGGTATTTCGTGACGTCGCATCGCATGCCCAGTCATGCAACGTGAAGTGCACAATCGCTTCACGGGAGAAGTTGGCTTAAAGACAAATATCAAGGTTCACGGTCCCTTTTCGGCCAAGGAATATCATCCTTTCGGCCAAGGAGTATCAATCACAAGCATCATGTCGTGCCGCAGTATCGCCTGCCACGCCACGATGACTTTCAGGAATGGAGCAAAGCGTTGATTACTTGCAAACACTCGCGGACGAGCTGTCAGCCTTGCCTGCCTCATCAAGTGTCGCCCTGCAAGCGGCGCGATGTCATCCATCGAGGAGTGGGACGAACCTGATACATGCCAACGCAAATCGACGTCTCAACTCAGCGACCAATTTGGCAAATGGTCTAAGCGTCGAGCATCGGCGAACCTTGGCATGCTGCTGTCAAGCGTTCTGCCGCCAACCGAAGGAAGGAGTGCCCTTTCCTCTCGGACATCGCCTCGAGTAATCGAAGCGGCCTCCAAGGATCGCAATGCGAAGGTTTCGAAGGACACATTGGCGATGTCGTCCCTTCGAATGGAGATGGAGGTAATGTTGGGAGCTCATGCCACGAGTTCACCAACCGCAGTCCGCTTATCTAAGCGGAGAGTCTTCACGGGCATCCCCATGGATCAGTGAAGGCCCGGAACGGCTACTCTTTCGCAAGGGTCAAGCCGTCCGGTGGACGAGTATGTCAAAGGTGTATGATCTAGGATGACAAGCACAGTGACATTACTTTGTCCAAGGTGCGGACGGATGAGCATCTAAGGTGCATCCTCTTCGTGAACGAGCACAACGATCTCGCCCCGTCCATACCCCAAAGGGATTGTCAAAGCTTGAAAGGAGGTCCCAGGATCGGAAGAAGGCATATCCCAAGAATCCTGCAAGATGCGGCAAACTCAAGATGACGTTGCCATCGCGACAATGTAGAATGTGACAAACATGCATCCCAGACATGGGACAGAAGAAGTGGCAGTTCATCAATTATGCAAGCCCTGACAAGTTGGGACTGGAGGTCAAGATCGCATTGTTCAGCATCGGCCAGATGGGCATGTTGAAGGAGGAAGTGAAAGGAATTACCGAGCTCCGCCTACAGTGTTCCCAGGAGGATGAAGACACAGTGTTGGTGCTCTTCAAGCAGAGGGGTCAGAAGCTTTGGACTAGGAAGGAGTTGGAACGACCGGATCGTCCAACCTCCGCTCACTAGTCGACGCTGCCAAGTCAATCAGGACAAGTGCCATACCACCAAAGCCCTTGGGAAAGGGCAATGGTGGGGGAGAGAATCTCAAGTCGCAAGGAGGAAGCTACTTATGCCAAAGATAAAGATTGCCCATCGAAGCAAGAGAAGCGAGTCGAACCACAGGCACATGTGGGAAAACTCTCATCGTCGCTCACTATAGCGACTGGGAGTAGACAAGGTGCGGAATGTTATATCAAAGAACCTTGCTCCACCTCAAACCGTCGAGTTATCTCTTGTCCACCAAGGGGAAGGTGGAGTTGTTCTCAAGGCTCGGCGGATGAAGGACTCAACGTTGCAGCCATCTGCAACTTGTGGACAACGAGTTGAACCACAAGGAAACGTGGGGAGACTCTCGTCGCCCACTATGGCGACTTGGATGGACAAGGCATGGATTGTCAGATCAAAGAACCTTGTCCCGCCTCAAGACCGCCGAAACATCAGGTGATCACCAAGGAGGAGGTGGTTCTGCGCTTTTCGTTCGGCAGAGGTATGGAAGACTCTACGTTGCAATCATTTGCAACATAGAGACATTGAGTCAAGCCACAAAGAGACCTGAAACGTCCCAGAGTATCCGTGGGAAGACTCTTGTCGCTCATCATAGCGACCACAGGCACCCGAAGCAGACAAGCTACAAGCATCGACATCGGAGAGCTTGTACTGTTTCAAGCCGTCGAAATTCAAGAATGATCATCGAGGGTGAGATGGTCCTGTACTTCGCATTCGACGGAAGGGAGACCTTATGCTGCGGCCATCCGCAACATGAAGGCATCGAGTCAAGTCATGCAGGTCGAATGGCGAGACTCTTCATCGTGTTCTACACGACCCTGAGACAACTCTTCTCCGAGCTATTCCTGAAGGCATACGAGAGTTGTTTCACCCCCAAAGAAGCCAAACCACACAAGTTGACACTGCGCAAGTCGAAGAGAAGTGAAGCCAATAGAGACTTGATGGACGAATAGTTGCTTGATGAAGTCAGACCGCACATGGCGGACTCCACTGGCGCTGCACAAGTGATGACCCCGGATTGGACGAAGGATCAGCGAGCGAAGCAGGCCTGAGGGAGGAGTCCTCAGCGAGACCCCAAGGAGCGGGCATTCCTGGCGTTGCGTGATGCTGGTGAAGTTGAAGTCAAGGCAAAGAAGACAGAATTGAACGAGACAAGCGAAGTCAAGACTCAAGACGAAGGCCCCGAGGAAGCCCGGACAACGGCGTCGAGGGCGTCGCCGACTTTGATGGGGGAGAATGTCACGGGGCGTTTCCCATGACACGAAGCGTGAAGCCTCGCGGCACCAGTGCCGCTCAACTTATAGCCCTCGGCCGCTCAGCGCCGAAAACATGGAACACATGCAGCCGCCCCGCACTGCGTAATATTGCGGAGTACCAAGTTATCCGCCCTTAGGGCATTTATCTTGTAAGGCCATCCTTATGAATGGCCAAGTAGGTGACGTTCCCGTAGGGTACGTCTTTTGCATCTTCAATATGTAACAAGACTCCTATACCTACGGTACACTGGGAGGAGTTCACTAGCGCCTTCCGAGGCCCAATTGTATGTTATGTTTCATCATATTTAATACAAGTAAGCTTTTCTTTAATTCTAGTGTCATGGCCTTGAGCGTGGGGTGACAACCCACATCGGTGTCCCTTCGTGGCGTCTCGTGGTCCCTTCGTCGCCCCTTCGGACTTTAAGCGCCCAAGCGCCAACATTAGTGCCGCAACGCGCTAATGCTACGGTATCGTGACGAGTAGTCCAACACTCTAGTCATGTCCGTGATTGAACGCCTATAAGAGCGACTCTCGGTAAAGTCGTCTCGACCATAAAACTTCCGCTGCAAACTCAAAACAGGCTTGGCTAGGTGCCTATCCGCTTAGTCGCCGCACGTGGTCTAGTGTCCGAGAATGACCCCGTGACACGCACCGGGGGAGGACAATGTACAACTATTTTGTACCAAGTAATTTCTATTCATCTAATTTAGACATACTTTTAAATTCAAGTTAATAATAGGATTCTTTTTATTTTTATTTCATTTTTTAACAATAATATGTACCAACTACTTTGAGAATATGTTTTTTTTCTTTTGTTTTGACGATTTCAAAATTGTTTTCCACTTATAATGTTGTGACAGAACTGAATCTGACCAATGAAGAGGCCGTTAAAATTAGTAGGAATATATTGATTCAAAAATTTTTTTCTCTAATTATAACAACAACAAAGCCTTATCCCATTAGGTGGGGTCGGCTACATGGATCATACGACGCCATTTCTTCGTTGATCCATGTTCATAAGATTCGACATGATTTTATGCTGGCTGTCGGGGCCTAACACAACCCTCCTCTTTTATTCGGGTTTGAGATCGGCTATAAAATATAGGCGGAGTAATGAAGACCGAAGGATATTTCCCAATTCTTCGTCTTGTAGTTGCAGTTGCTCCAAAAACTTACTGATCATTATTGTTAATGGTTATGGTTGGCATCAACTGATTTCACATCTTGTACTTATTTGATAGAAGGATTTTATATGCAGGAGACCAATTAAGTTATCTGACCGGTTTCATCTTCCTCGATCTTGATGGTACCAGCAGAATACAAATTGGAACCACCTGTATGGAAAAGTAGTATATTTATCTTGAAAACTAAAAAAGAATGGCATCCAAGGTAAATGACTTTATTCGAACAAAGGGCCAGCATTGATATTCAATTTCTGTCGTATCTAATTTTTAGTCGAGAAAGAAGAGAACCTTTCCACCAACATATACATATACCCTAATGAGTCATGGCATTAGCCATTCAACCCTTCATCATTTTTTTTTCTCAAGAAAACCCTTGAACATTTCAACATATACGTATTCCTTCTTTGCCTCCTGATACGACACTTGCCGCTTTATCTCATATGGAGAACTTGTAGAAAGACATAATTGGCAATTATTTAATTAAATTCAGAATTTATTTAAGTATTAGAATAAATCGCAATTAGTGAAAAGAGATTTCCTTAAAACTTTAATTCGGTTGGAATTGAAAGGTAGGAGTCAAAAGTTAGGGATTTAAAGGTCCTATAAATAATAGATTCTTAGAGTCGGCAAATAATTCATGACGAGATAATTCAATCTTTTTTGGGAGGGTCTGAATATCCTCAGCATTTTTTATTCAAATTCTGATTTTTAATTGAATGCATCTTTCCTTTTATAAAAAAAAAAGAAGAGAAGATAATTCAGAAGAAGCAATCGCTGGGGACTGAAGGAATACTTTCAGATAAATTTGAAACTGAATTATTAGGGCACACGGTGGTTGCATGCCAGCAAACAAATTGCCAAAAAGTCGGCGAACAAACAAAACAAGAGTCGCATCCAGAAAGCAGCATTTTACCTAATTAAGAATTAACCAGGAGTAAAATGTAAAAATGCTGATTAGTAAAATATTATAATTCAATTTGGAAAGTTTCACAGTCAATCAGAAGTAATAAGAAAGGATACTACAAAACATATTATTAAACTCACGACAATTACAACATATTAAACTAGAAAGCCATGTTAAAGATAGAGGTAACATTTAAACTTTAACCTAATCCAGAAATAAAAATAATTCAACATATAGAAACCCAACTAAACCAAATATATAAATTCAAAAATTTTAAAAAGGTTAATTTATTATATAGTGGAAATAACATTATTTATGAAAGTATACAAAATAGTTTCACCAAAAGAAAAATAAAGATGCAGTGGAAAATAAAGAATGCAAAAATTACATATGAGGCATTGTATCATTAAATTTACAAAACAAATTATATTTTTCAATTATTGATATTTTTGGTATTTGATTAAATCCTATGTTATTTGAATCGACAGAATGGATTCCATAAAATAACTATTGAATTCGACAAATCAAATAAATATTTCATTAGATTGATTAAATAATTAATCATGCTCATTGCTTACCCTCATCTAACACGAGAGAAGGTAATTTATCTACTGCATGTATAATATTTGCAGGAGTTATGAGATTCTCTTAACAAAGTAAACATTTGCTAACTTATCCGCAGAAAATATGATAAACAATATAACACAATTAAAATTTTATAATAATTAACATGAGTAGTTCAAGTAACAGTTTTCAATTTCCATGGGCGAGTAGAAAATCAATTTTAGTCCTGGTCTCAATTGCCATGCTCAATCATCCCCAGCACATGACATGAGCACTTGGGAAACAACCAGACTCCTTCCTTCCTGTTCTGACGAGTTGTCTTTGAAAGCTTCTCAACGCCATTGATTTTGTGACTATACGTCCATTAGTTCCACACGGCACCACATCACTTCTTCACACCCTCTCCACTCTTTCTCATTCAGAGGAGCCATGGCTGTTGACGCACTTGTTGGTCCCATCGTGGAGAAGCTTGTGAGCTTGGCAGCAGATGCCATTGCAGGACAACTCCGAGCTGCGTGGGGTCTGAAAGAGGAGTTGGAGAAACTGCATCGGCTTCTGCAACGGATTCAGTCCGTGCTTGCAGACGCAGAGGAGAAGCAGACTGTGGACGCAGATGTGAAGTCGTGGCTCAATGCACTGAAGAAAGTGGCCTACGAGGCCGATGACGTCCTGGATGAACTCAACTACGAGGCCCTGCGCCACAAGGCAGCGGAGGTGGCGCCCGAACACAAGACTCCGTGCAGCGGCAAGGTGCGTGACTTCTTTTCTTCTCATAACCCATCACTCATTCGATCGAAGATGGGACGGAAAGTGAACAATCTCCTAGAAAATATTGAAAAAATTGCGTTCAATTTTAGCAAAGTGGATGCACAGCCTGCAGCTGCTGCTCCTGTTAAGAAACAGGACGAAACATGGTCCTTTGTTAAAGAATCAGAAGTCGTGGGCAGGCTTCGAGAAAAAGATGAGATAGTGAAGATGCTAATTAACAACAATCCTGATGCTGGGAATGTCGCAGTGCTTCCGATAGTTGGTATGGGAGGCCTTGGTAAGACTACCTTGGCTCAATTGATCTACAATGACCCCCGAGTCGTGGCCCATTTCAAATCGCAGGCGTGGGTTTGTGTTTCTGATCATTGGGATGCCAAAAGGATCATTCAAGAAGTTTTAGACTTAACAAAATCGATTTCTGATTGTGTTGGATGATGTTTGGGAAGAAGATCAAAGTAAATGGAATTCTTTGAAAGACATTTTGGACTGTGGAGGCAGAGGAAGTGTGGTCATCGTGACCACTCGCAGCGACCGCGTGTCGGAGATAACTGGAACTCTCCAAAGTTGTCGTCCGCCCTATTTGTCGGAGGATGAATCATGGGATTTGTTTAGCAAAAGAGCATTCACCCCCGGAGCTGAAAGGCCGCAAGAACTTGTTGAGATCGGGAAGGCGATTGCTAACAAGTGTGGGGGGTTGCCCCTTGCTCTGAGGATGTTAGGGAGCTTATTGTACATGGAAAGAGACCAAAGCCAGTGGTTGAAGATCAAGGAGAGTGACATATGGAATATTGAAACTGGTATATTACCTGCACTACGGTTGAGCTATAAGCACCTACCTTTGCACTCCAAGCAATGTTTCACCTTCTGTGCCATATTTCCAAAAGATCATGAGATGAAAAAAGAGAAGTTGATCAATGGCTCATGGTTTTATTCCCCCTTATGGTGGAAGATTAGAGGTCAAGGGGAATGAGATTTTTAACCAGCTAGTTCAAAGATCATTTTTTCAAGATCTAAAGGAAGAACTGAGTTCTCATACATCCTCTTACTACTTAAGAACAACTTGTAGGATGCATGATCTCCTACACGATCTTGCATTATCTATTGCAGGGAATGATTTTGTTTCAGTGCAAGAAGAATCATCCAAAGCTACAAAGATGATACATGATATCATACATTATCTTGAAGAATCCTCCGAAGATGCAAAGATAATACATGATCTTGCATTATCTATTGGAGGGAATGATTTTGTTGCGGTGCCAGAAGAATCCTCCAAAGCTGCAGAGATGAAGAACGCATATCATTTGTCCTTTTCAAGTTCGGATGATTTGAACATAAAACACATGTTGAAAGCCTCTCCATACCTTCGTACAATATTAATGACGCTGGATTTTCGGGCTGTTGCGAAGAGCAATAACATGAAGGGTTCGACATCTTTAAGAGTGCTAACATTAATTGCTTAGACTCTTAGACTTCCGCCTTCCATGAAGTGTCTGCAGCACCTACGTTATCTGAAACTACTTAGTACACTATCAGAATTACCTGAATCCATATGCACATTGTTCAACTTGCAGACACTGGATCTTTCTTGGTGTGAGAAATTGCGTCGACTACCTAAAAGGATGTCATGCATGATTAACCTCAGACATCTCTATCTGGATGGTTGTCATGGACTAATGATAATGGCACCAAACATGGGTCCTGCAAACATTAACTCTATACGCTGTGGGTGAAGAATCTCCAATAGGCATAGGAGAGCTAAAAGGGCTCCATCTTTCGTCTCGATTAAAGCTGAGAAATCTGGGATCTGTGAAGGATGTCAAAGAGGCCAGAGAAGCGAATTTGCATTCCAAAGAAGTACCTCTTTTATCACTAGATTGGACAGGTGGACCATCACGAGGAGGAGGAATAAGTAATGTAGAAGTGCTGAAAGAACTGAAGCCTCCGGGTTGTGTAAAGTTGTTGGAAATATTGGGCTACGAGGGAATAAATTTTCCTAAATGGATGGGAGACAGCCAGCTGCTCCAACACTTGGTAAAGCTTCGTTTGCATCACTGCAGAGGATTGCAACGACTTCCACCACTTTGGCAGTTGAGTTCCCTTGAGAGGCTCTCCTTAAAACACATGAAAAATCTCAAGTATATCATCTGTAACAACCCACCAGCAGACGACACAACCGCGCAAGCATTTCCCTCACTAAAAAAGTTGAATATGGATGACCTTGAGAGCTTGGAAAAGTGGCGGGAGAACGAAAATGCCAAACTGCAAGAAGCCATGCCAATTTGCTTTCCAGCTCTTGTTGCTTTGAAAATAAGAAATTGTCCGGAGATGGCCAGCTCACTACCATTAGCCCCGCGCCTGAATCGCTTAGTATTAGAAGATTGCAAGTAGATACCCCGGGCTCAATCAACGCTTTGACCTCGTTGGTTTCGCTTGATATTAGGAATTATGAGGAGGAATTAATGGAGGATTCAGCACATCCTCATGAGCATGATTCCGCCGATTCCTTTCTGCCCCATGCAACACTGGCCTTGGGGCACCTCCGATGCCTTGAAAGATTATCCATTCATGGCCCTAGGGAGCTAGCGTTGGTTTGGGGACATGAGAACGAGAAGGAAGAAGAAGGATCTGGCCACTCATCATCCCTTAAAGAAATGAGGTTCTACAAATGCGAGTGGATATTCTCGTCTCCTAGATGTCATGGTCTTTGGACAAGTATGACCTCCCTTGAAAGACTGACCATTTCTAAGTGCCATGCTCTGGTCGCTTTGCCTTGCCAGGTGCTTCGGAGCTTGAAGTCCCTGAGACGATTGGTGTTTAAGAAGTGTGACAACATGACTGGTGAGTTATCCGCCGGAACGGACGCCTGCCTTTTGCCGCAGCTGGAATACATACGGTTACGGGATTTCTCAACACTGAAGACGGTGCCACCGATTGGGGGTCCATCCCTCAAAGAACTGGACATTGATGAGTGCCGGAACCTCGTGTCCCTGGCAGCAGCTTTACAAGACCTCGGCCACCTCAGGTCTCTTGAGACTCTAGATATTAGTGATTGTTCAAAACTGACATCTTTAGACTTGCCAACTGCACAAACCTCGCGTCGTTGCTGCCCGAAGGAGTAGCGCTGCGTACCCTGGAATACTTGAGCGTTGAGGGGTGTCCCCAACTTGAAAAGAAATGCGTAGAAGGTGGCGAATGTTCCAACGTCCCGGACTTACGTCTGGTTCCATTCCGTCTGACTGAACTCCGAAGAAAAATAATGATGAACCAAATTGTAATGCGGGCTAAAAGAATACTGATGATTGACGAAGATTAATGATTTTATATTCTTAATAGTTATACGAGTGACCGTTTTTTTTTTGTCACAAACGCCGGCGAGGTGGCGCTAGGCTTCACACAAACGGGCACGATTTAGATAGGCGAACTAGGGCGGTGCACAAAGAGAAAAATGGCCGCTCAGGAAGCCCTCATTTTATACTGTAACTTTTTTTATCGGTTTGAATATTACATATGGCAACATTTTTTAAGGAAAAAAAATAGAATTTGCTCTTTAAATAAAATGCTAAGCATTTTGTAGTACTTTGGCTGTAATAAGTGAATGGCAGTAGAAATTATTTACAACCTGCCAATCACAAATTATTTTTCATGCACGTTCTTGTACATAAATATTTGAAATTATGTATACCTTTAAGTTGAAGAATATAGCAGCCGTCTTAAAAGCCATATTTTTAAATTAATTTAATAAAATGTTGAATATCGTAAATTACTTTGAACGTTAGCAATCTATTCTATATATATGGGGGGGGGGGGGGGGGGGGGGGGGGGGGGAGTAGGGTAGGGTATTGGAGGGTAAGATAAATGAAGCTGTAATAAATACCTTTTAGGTTTTGTTTGATGTAAACCATGGATTCAGTATTAGAGATTGAATTCCATTAAGTACAGTCTGGAGGCGCTAGTCACAGATACGAGGTAATCTATGACTAATGAGATGTAAGTCATTCAAGACAATATGAACGAGGACCTCATGACCTTCCTAGATAAAATCATACGACGACCATGTATCCAACATCGTCATTAAGAAGTCACCATCCACGAGCAAAAAATTCAATGTGCCTACACAGAGACCCTGCAACGTTGAGAGGTCAACGAACAACATCAATAAAGTTCCTAAATTTCAATGGAACGTCCAACAATACATAGAGATCTTTGAACATGACTTCGTATCGTTCTATCCACAAGATATGGCTGATTTATGGTGGCGATGTAATTGCAACGTTGTCGACTGCAACATCGAGGAACCCATTGTGACATGGGAGGTGTTCAACAAGCAGTTCATCATCGGAGTAATGCAATAGTCCCTCTCACAGTCACATGGCAATTCTCCTAGAATTCCACCCTCTTCCACATCTCCCTAACATGGTTAACAAGAAGGAGAAACACTCATGCCCCATTAGGGTTCCTTCTCGCAAAGGTAGCAAAGTAGGGATGGCATCTCAACCGTCCAACCTTCATCAAATCATTGAGCAGGCTTGACATGAAGAAATGATCTCCAAAGCATCAGGTAGCTTTGGTTCAGGGCATAATTGTGCTCTCTTCAAAGAATAGGAGGTTATAGACACTATTCTATTACCTCTTCCACCCCCGGGGCCTAAGATGAATAGGAGGATTACTTTGAGGCAATTCTCACCAACCTGACAATCCTTCACTCCAAGAAGAAAAATTAAAAGTCTAAAGTGGGAAAGGTAAGGGATTCACATGCTACACTTTGCATTTCTGACCCCTCCTTCCCCTTGCATCCATCTACTAATATGACACCGAGCAACATCCCAACATTGACCACCCCCCCCCCCCCCCAAAATCAACTCAGATGGTCATAATGTACAAATGACAGCTAGGGGTCGCACGAACGCCTCCCCCTCTCCCCTCACTACAAAAAAAATAACGATTAGCGACGTCATATAGCGCCTCAAAAGTATGTGACGCTATAAAGACGCCACTAGCGCCTCCATTGCGCTTCTTTAGCGTCACTAGAATCAGACGCCACTTGTCTCTCAATAGCGTCTCATTAGCGTCTTCCTAACTACTCAGAGAGTTGACGTTAAGAGTAGCGCAATCGAGACGCTACGTAGACATTATTTCCCGCCAGGAATCGCAAATGCGCGGCAGTACCTAGCGCCGTTATGGCGTCGACAACGTTAGACGCGAAACTAGCGTCGCATATATGAAGACTCTAAAGCGACGCTACATGGCGTCTCAATCAAAAGAGACGCTAATAAGACGCTACAGTATATATTTAAACACTATATAATATATACTATATGTCAATCAATAAATTCATTAAATATTATATTAGTATTAATTACACGATTATCAACATATTATCAATAGCATAATATCAACATATAGATGTATTAGTTACACGATTATATATATATATATATGTGTGTGTGTGTGTGTATTTTTACATGATAAGAATGTTCCTAAATATATAATTTTTTTCCTATATTATCTATGTTATCTATACATATAATATATATAATATCTTTATTATGCATATATCTTAATTATACATCTTCTTAGCTAATCAGCGGGTTGACGTTAACTCTCTAGCGCATGCAATCGAGATGCTATTATTTCGCGTCACTATTCTTAATGCGCGGCAGCACATAGCGCCGTTTTGTCGTCGACTACTTTAGACGCGATACTAGCATCTCATGTCTGAAGAATGTGAAGCGACGCTATATGGCGTCTCAAACAAAGGAGAAGCTAATGAGACACTACTGTATATATTTAAACACTATATTATATATACTATATGTCAATCAATAAATTCATTAAATATTATATTAGCATTAAGTACACGATTATAAACATATTATCAATAGTATCAACATATATATGTATTAATTACATGATTATATATATATATATATTTACATGATAAGAGTGTTCCAAAATATATAATTTTTTACCTATATTATTTATGTTATGTATACATATAATATATATAATATCTTAATTATGCATATATTATTATTATATACTTAATCATGGGATTACGATGGTTGATTAAGTGAGTGATATTTTAACGTCACAGTAGACACATAATAGCGTTCACCTAGCGTTTAATGAGCGTCGAAGCTATTATCGACGCTATGATGACACTATGGACGTCTCTCTAGCATCGCACGTTCGAGATGCCATATTATTTTAGATGCTAGTTCGGCGCTACAGTGCCTAAATGAACCTAGCGACTCAATGACATCTGTATTGCGCCTCCTAAGCTGACTTTTTACCCCTCGCTCAATCGGGCACATATAGACATATAAATGCGCGTATATGCTGATACCTATATATAATAAGTGCATATATACATATTATTATAACCTAATCTGACACATATAAACAAATACACATATATATATATATATTCACTTCGAATACGTATACATATACATGTTATCTATATATATATGACTCGCACATGTATAGATATATACATACACATATATATTTATAATACATATGGACGAAACACATTGTTGTAACTTAATCTCTTACACGTAGACATATATATATATATATACGTATGCTTATATTACATATTTATATTTATGCACACACATTTGTGTTATATACACATATACATACATATTTATAATTTTGTATACATACATGATAGATTATCGGAAGAAAATAAAACAATTGGAATGGGGCATAATGCGATGAGACGTTACATTGATAAATAAAATTTCATACATACTAAAAAAATTTTAAAAAACTTTTAATGAGCATCTCAATGGCGTTGCGATGATGAGACGCTACACACTTGAGACGCCCCGACGACGGTATGGTGTCGCCACGTTGTCTTAGCGACACATTAGCTTCTCTATAGCGCCGCGATAGCCGAATTGTGACAGTGTCGGCGCCTACATGGCGTCTACCTAGCGTCGCGTTAATTTGCGACGCTAAAAAAATACTTAATTCCCTAACCCCTCTTCTTCGTTTTCACTTTTACTGTTTACTGTTTACAATCGCCCCGATGCCCGACGCACCTCGACGCCCGACCTCCGACGCGCCCCGACGCCCGACTTCCGACGCCCTCCACTGCCGCCTCCGGCCTTCGCCCGACGTCCGACGCCCGATGACCGCCCTCCACCGCCACCGCCGCCCTTCGCCTCCACCGCCATTCGCCTCCACCGCCCTCCGCATTCGACCGCCGCCCTTCGCCTCCTCCTCCTCCTCCTCCTCCTCCTGCCTCCCCGACGCTTGCCCTCCACCGCGGGTTGCCTCCGCCGCCGCGTCGCCCTCCTCCACCGCCGCCCTTGGCATCCACCGCCACCTCGTCGTCCGCCTCCACTGCCGCGTCGTCCGCCTCCCCGATGCCCGCCCTCCACCGCAGGTCGCCTCCGCCGCCGCGTCGTCCGCCTCCACCGTCGCGTCGTCCGCCTCCCCGACGCCCGCCCTCCATCGTCGCGTCGTCCGCCTCCCCGACGCCCGCCCTCCACCGCGGGTCGCCTCCGTCGCCGCGTCGTCCGCCTCCACCGTCGCCCTTGGCGTCCACGGTCGCCACGTCGTCCGCCTCCCCGACGCCCGCCCTCCACCGCGGGTTGCCTCCACCGCCGCCTCGTCCGCCCTCCGCCGCGCCCTCCCTCCACCGCCGCCGACGTACGCCGCCACTGCCGTCTCGGCCGCCCTCCGCCCTTCGTCGTCCTCCAGTTAAGAAGGTACTAGTCCGTCACCATGTAAATTAAGTTAATTATTAATGCATGAAGTTAAATTAAGTTAATTATTCATGTTAAATTAAGTATTACCTATTCATGTTATTATCATGTTAAATTTAAGTTAATTATCATCTCTTTGGATCAAGTTAGTATTACTTATTAAGTATAATATTAATTATAATCTCTTAGGAATTAAGTTAAGTATTACTTATTCATGTTATGAATTAAGTTAAGTAGTACTTAAGTTAATTATCATCTCTTTGGATGAAGTTAGTATTACTTATTAAGTATAATATTAAGTGTCATCTCTTAGGAATTAAGTTAAGTATTACTTAAGTTAAGTATTACTTATTCATGTTATGAATTAAGTTAAGTAGTACTTAAGTTAAGTATTAGTTAAGTTAAGTTAACTTATGTTAATTGTTAAGTTAACTTATGATTTTGGAAAGTACTTGAAACATGTGATTTTGGACTTAATTCGTAAGTTCAAAATCACACGTTTCAAGTACACGAATTTATTGACATATGGTTTAATGTTGTCCGTTACAGAAATGATAAAGTCAGATCTTAGTTGGATTCGTCATTGGAAGGATAAACATGGCGTCATAACTGAAGAATATAAGGATGGTGTTGATGAATTCATTAATGTGGCATATCAAAATGAAGGTGTTGCTTCTTCATATGGCGAAATCTTATGTCCATGCCGGAAGTGCAAATGTTATCAGTGGAAAGTAAGATATGATGTGCAGAATGATTTATATTACAACGGTTTCTTACTTACATACACCAATTGCTTCTTTCATGGCGAAGAAAGATGGGCTAAAGAAATAAGAAATGTAGATACCGTTGTGGGCGACTCGAGCAATTCATACAGGGACATGATACGAGATGCAATGTTAGGAGAAAATGTTGGCGAAACATTGATTGAAGAAGACCCGAATCCTTCGACTTCTAAGTTTATAATCTTCTCGAAGAGGCAGATGAACCTTTATGGGATGGATGCGTGAAGCAAACTACACTTTCTGCAGTGGCACAACTAATGAACTTAAAATCAGAATTTAATATGAGTGAAAGTTGTTTTGACCGGATGCTTGCCATTATTAAGAGTATGCTTCCAGTTTCCGAGAAATTTTTACAAGTGCAAACGGTTGATGAGAGATTTAGGGTTGGAATATCAGAAGATTGATGCATACTGCAATCATTGCATGTTGTACTACAAGGAAAACAACCACGACACACCCAAGTTCCAAGAAATGATGATGGTGGTGAAGGAGAAACGATGACGATTTTTCAGTCAGAATCGATCCGTCGGAAAAACGCTCGTCGCAAATCGATTTGCGACGGTCGAAGAAATCCGTCAGAAAAATCGACGGTCAGAACCGTCGGAAAAGTATTTTCCGACGGTTGCGACCGCCGGAAAGATCGACGATTCGAACCGTCTGAAAGTTTCTGACGGTTGCAACCGCCGAAAAATGCCGACGGTTCGAATCTCGAAAGTTTTCGACGGTTGCAACCGCCCGAAAAGGCCGGCGGTTCGAACCGTTGAAAGTTTTCGACAGTCGCAACTGTCAAAACTTTCGACGGTCATCGCAATCGTCGATCTTTCGGCAGTCGCAACCGTCGCAAAGAATTTTTTAAATATAAAAAAAATTAGCGGCCAGATCGGGCCGCGGCCAGCTCCGGCCGCAGCCAAATCCGGCCGCCGGGGGCCGGATCCAGCCGTCATCGGCCTCCGGCCGCAGAGAGAGAGACGCCGGTGCGGGAGAGGGTCGTCGGCATCCGGTGCGGGAGAGGGTCGCCGGCGTCCGGTGCGGGAGAGGGTCCGGTGCGGGCCAGGAGAGGGAGAGAGAGAGAGGAGAGGAGGGAGAGAGAGAGGAGGGAGGGAGGAATATAAGGGGAAAGAGAAAGCGGGAAAAGAAAAATGAAAAGGCGAGATAACAAAATTTTAATTACTGACGATTCCGACCGTTGAAAATGTAAATATTAATTATTTTTAAAGTTACCGACGGTTGTGACCGTCGAAAATATATTTAGTTATATATAATATTTAAAGCGGGATAATAAAATTTTAATTACCGACGGCTTCGGCCGTCGAAAACGTAAATATTAACTATTTTATAATTACCGACGATTGTGACAGTCGAAAATATATTTAGTTGTATATAATATTTATTTTTATTTTACCGATGGTTTGAATCGTCGATAATCGTTACCGACGGTCAAAACCGTCGGTAATTGCGACGGTTTGAGTCGTCGCTAGTTATATTAATAAAATACTCTTTATATAATATTATTATATATTTACCGATAGTTACGACATTCGGAAAGTGCGGGGATTTTGCGACGGATGGATATCCTTCGGAAATATTGACGTTCCTAATCGTCGAAAAATTAAATAATAATATAAAAAATACATAATTTAATTTTTCATTCCCGACGATCATAACCGTCAGAAAATTCGTCGAAAAAATTAAATAATAATATAATAAATTACATAATTTATTTTTTATTTTCGACGATCTTGACCATCAGAAAATCCATCGAAAAAATTCGTCGAAAAAATACATAATTCGTCGAAAATTGCGATGGATGGATATCCATCGGAAATATCGACGTTCCAAATCATCGGAAAATTAAATAATAATATAAATCATTTCCGACGGTCATAATCGTCAAAAAATTCGTCGGAAACGAAACCGTCGAAAAATCCGTCGCAGATTGCGATGGATTTCGAACCGTCAGAAATTATCCGTCGAAAAATCGTGATTTTCTTGTAGTGAAGTACCCATGTCGACTTCTTGGTGCAGGACGCAAAGTTATCTTGAATGACAGAGATCTCACTGCCGTTGAGAATTATATTCTTACAAATTGTAGCGAAGTGACACCGTATCTCGAGTAAGACAATTTGTTCTAATTTCTTATATAATTTAAAGCTAATTGTTGCTATATGATTGTATTAATTGAAAATTATCTTCAAGTGTTCCTTATGTTGTTCTTCATCCTCCGAATAGATCAGAATGTCATCTACGAAAACGATGACAAACCGGTCCAGGTATGGTCTGAACAACCGATTCATGAGATCCATGAATGTTGCAGGGGCGTTCATCAGTCCAAAAGGCATCACCATAAATTCATAGTGACCATACCTTGATCGGAAAGCCGTCTTCTGTATATCATCGTCGGCTACTCTAAGCTGATGGTACCCACTTCGTAAGTCAATCTTAGAAAATACCGCGGCCTTTGAAAGTTGATCGAAAAGGTCATCAATCCGTGGTAGAGGGTACTTGTTCTTGACTGTGTCCTTATTTAGCATCCGGTAGTCGATGCACAGTCTTAGATAGCCGTCCTTCTTCTTAACAAATAGCACTAGGGCTCCCCAGGGGGGATACACTCAGCCTGATAAACCCCTTGTCTAAAAGTTCCTGAATTTGCTTCTTCAGTTCATGCATCTCGGCCGGTGCCATCCTATATGGGGCCTTCGAAATCGGAGCAGTGACTGGAAGGAGATCGATCCGAAAATCAATCTCTCGTGGAGGTGGTAATCCAGAAATGTCGTCAGGAAAGACATCCGGAAATTCCCGAACTACGTCCAGTTATTGTAATTAGGTCCACAGGTTGTCCATCATCATCACATTTGCAAGAAAACCTCTGCATCCCTTCTGTATCATCCTATGTGCTTTCAAGGCAGATATGATAACCTTCTCATCCTTTCATGTGGTACCTCTAACAGTGGCCTTGCGTTCACCTTGAGTACCAATTATTACCTTCTTCTGTTTGCATAATATGACTACGTCATGGTAGGATAGTCAATCCATACCAAGAATGACATCGTAGTCTGTCATAGGGATGATTACCAGATCTGCAGAAAAATTCTTGCCTTGTATCTCCACTGGTACCTCAGGAAGATACTTAGTGGCGTAGAACATTCTCATAGGAGTAATTATCTCCATGGGATGACTTATATCATGTAGAGGTAACCTCAAAGCAGTAGCACAGTCTTTAGATATGAAAGAGTGCGACGCACCCGAGTCGAATAAAACTGTAGTGGAAAGACTGGCTATGGATAGTGTACCTCTAATGACTTCGGCGTCCGCCGGTACTACATCTTCCTCCAAGTGGAAGACTCGTCCACGCACCATGTTGTTTCCACACTGAGCTGGTGCGGGTTCATCCTTCTTAGTAGGACAATCACGAATGAAATGTCCTTGTTGACCATAGTGCAGGCATACCCCAGTCTTCATCCTACACTCCCCAATGTGAAACCTCCTACAGTGGGGACAGGCACCAGTACCATGTGTCTGCTGTTGGGGCTGCTGATGTTGGGGCTGATATTGGGGCTGTTGTGGGCGGTTAGCCTCACGAGGCTCATAGGGCCTTGACCGATTATCGCGATGTTGGTTCCTATGATCGTGTCCTCCTCGATTCCGACGACGATCGTTCCATCGAGGCTGATTCTGAGCAGGGGGTTGCATGGGAGCCTTTCCTTTCACATCCTTCAGTTCTTGTTGCTCCCTAGCATAATTCCTTTCCATGGTGGTTGCCAATTCCACTGCCAGGCTCACATTGGCACATTCGCCAACTAAGGTGCTGGCCCTGATGGTTGGGTTCAAGCCTTGGCAGAAATGGTATGCCTTCTGCCTATCACTCATCTTAAGAGTGTTATACCTCTCCATACGAATGAATTTGACATGATACTGAGCCACTGTCATCTGATCCTGGCTCAGTTGTAGAAATTCCCTCTGCTTCAGTGCACGCTGATATGGTGGGAAGTAGCGTGCTTCAAATGCTTCGCAGAAATGTTCCCAAGGAACGTCGTTCTGTCCATCATACTATGTATCAATCACAGTTCTCCACCAGTCCAAGGCATTCTCAGTTAATACGCTGGTGGCGAATAGAACCTTCTTTTCTTCACCACAATTCATCTGTTGCAGCTTCTTCTTAATTGTCCTTAGCCATCTCTCAGCCTTCTCAAACTCGCCCAAACCGTCGTATTCCGGAGGACGTAACCTCATGAATGCTTGAATAGTATCCTTAGAGGACACTGGTGGCGTAGGCTGCACAGAAGGAAGCTGCACCGATGGCGTCATCACGGGTACAGCCTGAACCGATGGTGTCGGCACTGGCGGAATCGTTGGTGCCCGTGACGGTGGAGGCTGCACCAGTGGGGACTGCACAGTCGGCTCTACAGCTCGAGCCTGACTCATCTGAACATCATTCTGGTCCGTCCCCTCTTGTAGTAGGTTTCTCATCCCGCCGCTGTTTCGAGGTCGCCTCCGACCCTAAGCTCTAGTAACCGATGCGCGGCGTGGAGGCATCTACATCATCATACATCATCATCTTAGAAAATATCATACATCTTAGGAGATAGGATAAATTTACTTGACTTTAGGTGGCGCGGTGACTGCTCGTAGCGCTTGCACATGGACTTGACATCATACATTAGGACATGAGAATGGCCTAACTTTAGGCTCTGATACCTAACTGTAACGCCCCCAAATCGCACCCCGCCACGTGGCAGAATACGTTTCGGAGACGCTACGGGTCATCCTTACGTGTACATCATGTTGACCGAAAATGAGACTTTGACTGGTCAACTCATCAACGATAAATGCGGAATAACTAAATCATCATTAAAAATAAAATAGAGTAACATCTTGAAACGCGGAAGATTAATAACTGACTTCATAGGAGTCCAAAGGAAAGCTAATACATCAAATGATAAAATGAAAGGAAACATCTATCCATCATCTAAGGACTCGATAACCATATGCAGCCACCTACGAGCTCGATCTGTCAACGTTGGCCACCATCATCATTGAGACCTTGGCCTCCATTTAAGAACATGCAGTGGAGAAACCTCCCTATGAGTTTTATAAATCAGGGATAAATTGACATCATCATCATCATACATATATTAGAATTAAACATGTGGAACATGAATTAAAAGATCATAAGCATGAGCATAATCTGGTCGGAACCCGAGCCGAGTAGGGAGAAATCCGGGCCGAGTAGATCGGTCATCCTCTTCGGTGAATCAAGGAAAGCCCGGGCCGGGTTCGGGTTACACCTGGGCCGGGTCGGATCATCTTCGAGTCGGAGAGGCCGTCTCACCCGACTATTTTTCGTACACTAAACTCGATCCGGGTCGTCTTCAATCCGGGCCGGGTTCGTCCGGTTGCAGAGCTCGGTGAGCGTCGGCAATGGCAATCCGGGCCGAGTTCCTCCGAACTCGGTCCGGCGAGGGACCTGCCCGGGCCGGGTTTGGGTGAACCCGGGCCAGGTTCTTCCTTCGCAAAAAAATTGCGCGGACGCGCAATCGCGTTCCGTTCATCATTTTTCCGGCGATGGCCGGCACCGTTAACATCATAGAACATTGCACGACAACCAGGAACAACATAGAACATGCTTCAAGTCTTCTATTACGAATCTACCCTAGTTCCATACCTTGAAGTTTCTGTCCGAGAAACTTTAGTGTTGTCTTCTCCTTCCTCTTCCTCTTCCTCTTCTTCCTCTTCCTCTGCCCGCTCCTCTCTGTTCGTGTGCGCGTCCGGCGTCGTCCGATGTGTCCCCTGTAAGGTGGCGGCCGTCAGGGACAAGAAGAACCGAAAAGGGCGCATGTAGAGGAGAATTAGGGCTAGTTTCGTGGGAAAACGAAAAGGAGATTTTGGTTTGATCTGGCCTCATATTTATAGGGAGAGGATCAGAGTTTAAATCATAATTTAATTTCTCCCTGATCAAATCAAATCCAACTCAGATTTTATCACCTCTTTATTCTCCCTTTTATCTTTATCTTTTATTTTTTTCTTTTCCTCTTTTCTGTTAAAAGTCCGGACGTTACATCATAAACCACTTAAAATAAAATTCGCCTCGAATTCAGTCAAAAGTCAGGACTTACCAAAAAGTGCGGGAAATTCCCTTCGCATCTCAGACTCGAGCTCCCAGGTTGCTTCGTCACCTCGGTGATGGCTCCAAGCCATCTTGACCAATGATACATCTTTGTTGTTGTGACGTTGAACCTTTGTCTCTAGAATCTGAATGAGTTGCTCCTCATAGGTCAGGTCATCTTTGATGTTGGGTTCTTCATATCTTATTACATTTGCATCATCATGTTTATACTTTCGGAGCATAGAAACGTGAAACACGTTATGAACTCGCCCATAAGATGGAGGTAATGCTAGTCTGCAAGCACCCTCTCCAACTAGCTCAAGTACCTCAAATGGATCAACATATCTTGGGCTAAGCTTTCCTCTTTTACTGAACCTCATCACTCCCTTGGTTGGATAAACCTTCAGGAGTACTTGATCACCTGTCTGAAAACTTTATTCACGTCATCCTCTGTCAGCATAGAACTTTTGTCGAGCTTGAGCTGCCTTCATCCGTTCTTGTATCAGCTCGACCCTTGCTAAATATTCATCTGTCTTCTTCAGTTCTTTTTCATCCAAAATCTTCCTCTCATCTACCTCATTCCAGCATGCAGGTGAACGACATGGTCTCCCATACAAGGCTGCAAAGGGAGCCATACGAATGCTGGAATGGTAGCTATTATTGTAAGCAAACTCTATGAGTGGTAGGTGATCATTCCAGTTACCCTTTCAGTCAAGGGCACAAGTTCTTAACATGTTTTCAACTATTTGGATGATCCTTTCAGTCTGACCGTCCGTTTGTGGATGGAATGCCGTACTATAATTCAACCTCGTTCCGAAGGAGTCTTGTAAGCCTCTTCAGAATCTGGCTGTAAACCTTGGTCCCGATCTGACACAATAAAGGTGGGAATCCCATGAAGTCTGATGATCTCTTGTACATATAGATCCATAAGGCTCTGCACTTATTGTTTTGATTTTATGGGTAGAAAGTGTGCAGACTTCGTTAACCGATCCACCACTACCCATATGGCGTCATGTCCCTTCTGAGTACGGGGTAGACATGTTATGAAATCCATAGAAATGTCCTCTCACTTCCACTGTGGAATGGCGAGAGATGTGATCTTTCCATAGAGCTTCTGATGTTCCACTTTCACTTGTTGGCAGACCAGACACTTGGAAACATATTCAGCAATCTCTCGCTTCATGTCATTCCACCAGAAGGTTCTTTGCACATCCTTGTACATCTTAGTTCTGCCCGGATGGATCGCAAACTCAGACTTATGACATTCATCCATCACTTTTCTTTTAAGAGCTTCATCACTTGGGACCCATAGACGATCTCTATATCGGATCCCACCGTCTGCTAAGAGTTTGAAATCTTCTTCTTCTTTCTGACATCTTCCTAACATCTTCGTATACTCAGGATCCTCAGCCTGAGCCTTAATGAGTCTATCCACTGGATACAGTTGTATCTGGTGCATCATCAGTACTGCTCCATTCCTTCCAGGTCTTGGCTTCCATAGGCTTAGCTCCTTCATCATCTTATACATACCCATCATCATGTGAGCTAGTGAGCTTTCCCACTTGCGGCTGAGTGCCTCTGCAACTGAGTTTGCCTTACCAGGATGGTAATTAATGGAGAACTCATAATCCTTCAAATATTCCATCCATCTTCGTTGTCGCATATTAAGGTCTCGCTGAGAGAAAACGTACTTGAGGCTCTTATGGTCGGTGAAAATCTCAAACTGTACTCCATATAGGTAGTGTCGCCAAATCTTCAACGCGAACACTACCGCTGCCAATTCCAAGTCATGAGTCGGGTAGTTCACCTCATGCTTCTTCAGCTGCCTAGAGGCATATGCGATCACTTTTCCATGTTGCATGAGCACGCATCCTAGTCTTGTGCCGCAAGCATCACTGTACACAACATACCTCTATGTACCTTTCGGAATGGTGAGTATAGGTGCAGTGGTCAGTCTGGCCTTCAGTTCTTGAAAATTGTATTCGCATTTCTGTGTCCATATGTACTTCACTCCTTTCTTCGTTAGGTTCGTCAAGGGAGATGCGATTTTTGAGAAATCATTGATGAACCTGCGGTAGTAACCTGCCAATCCGAGGAAGCTACGGATTTTAGTGGCATGTTTTGGCCTTGGCCAGTGGGATACCGCTTCTACTTTGGAAGGATCCACAGAAATGCCCTTCTTCGAGATTATGTGTCCAAGAAACATAATCCGGTCAAGTCAGAACTCACACTTGAATAGTTTTCCGTACAACTTGTGCTGCCTTAATTTTTCCAAAACTATCTTCAAGTGTTTCTTATGTTGTTCTTCATCCTCCGAATAGATCAGAATGTCATCTACGAAAATGATAACAAACTTGTCCAGGTATGGTCTGAACACCCGATTCATGAGATCCATGAATGCTGCAGGGACGTTCGTCAGTCCAAAAGGCATCACCATAAATTCATAGTGACCATACCTTGATCGGAAAGTCGTCTTTTGTATATCATCGTCGGCTACTCTAAGCTGATGGTACCCACTTCGTAAGTCAATCTTAGAAAATACCGTGGCCTTTGAAAGTTGATCGAAAAGGTCATCGATCCGCGGTAGAGGGTACTTGTTCTTGACTGTGGCCTTGTTTAGCATCCGGTAGTCGATGCACAGTCTTAGAGAGCCATCCTTCTTCTTAACAAATAGCACTGGGACTCCTTAGGGGGGATACACTCGGCCTGATAAACCCCTTGTCTAAAAGTTCCTGAATTTGCTTCTTCATTTCATGCATCTCGGCCGGTGTCATCCTATAGGGGGCCTTCGAAATCGGAGCAGTGCCTGGAAGGAGATCGATCCGAAAATCAATCTCTCGTGGAGGTGGTAATCCGGAAATGTCGTCAGGAAAGACATCCGAAAATTTCCGAACTACGTCCAGTTATTGTAATTGGGTCCACGAGTTGTCCATCGTCATCACATTTGCAAGAAAACATCTGCATCTCTTCTGTATCATCCTATGTGCTTTCAAGGTAGATATGATAACCTTCTCATCATTTCCTATGGTACCTCTAACAGTGGCCTTGCGTTCACCTTGAGTACCAATTATTACCTTCTTCTGTTTGCATAATATGACTACGTCATGGTAGGATAGTCAATCCATACCAAGAATGACATCGTAGTCTGTCATAGGGATGATTACCAGATCTGCAGAAAAATTCTTGCCTTGTATCTCCACTGGTACCTCAGGAAGATACTTAGTGGCGTAGAACATTCTCATAGGAGTAATTATCTCCATGGAATGACTTATATCATGTAGAGGTAACCTCAAAGCAGTAGCACAGTCTTTAGATATGAAAGAGTGCGACGCACCCGAGTCGAATAAAACTGTAGTGAAAAGACTGGTTATGGATAGTGTACCTTTAATGACTTCGGCGTCCGTCGGTACTGCATCTTCCTCCAAGTGGAAGACTCGTCCACGCACCATGTTGTTTCCACACTGAGCTGGTGCGGGTTCATCCTTCTTAGTAGGACAATCACGAATGAAATGTCCTTGTTGACCACAGTGCAGGCATACCCCAGCCTTCATCCTACACTTCCCAATGTGGAACCTCCTACAGTGGGGACAGGCACTAGTACCCTGTGCCTGCTGCTGGGGCTGATATTGGGGTTGTTGTAGGCGGTTAGCCTCACGAGGCTCATAGGGCCTTGCCCGGTTATCCCGATGTTGGTTCCTACGATCGGGTCCTCCTCGATTTCGACGATGATCGTTCCATCGAGGCTGATTCTAAGCAGGGGGTTGCATGGGAGACTTTCCTTTCACATCCTTCAGTTCTTGTTGCTCCCTAACATAATTCCTTTCCATGGTGGTTGCCAATTTCACTGCCAGGCTCACATTGGCACATTGGCCAGCTAAGGTGCTGGCCCTGATGGTTGGGTTCAAGCCTTGGCAGAAGTGGTCTGCCTTCTGCCTATCACTCATCTTGAGAGTGTTGTACCTCTCCATACGAATGAATTTGACATGATACTGAGCCACTGTCATCTGATCCTGACTCAGTTGTAGAAATTCTCTCTGCTTCAGTGCACACTGATATGGTGGGAAGTAGCGTGCTTCAAATGCTCCGCAGAAACGTTCCCAAGGAACGTCATTCTATCTGTCATACTGTGTATCAATCACAGTTCTCCACCAGTCCAAGGCATCCTCAGTTAATACGCTGGTGGCGAACAGAACCTTCTTTTCTTCACCACAATTCATCTGTTGTAGCTTCTTCTTTATTGTCCTTAGCCATCTCTCAGCCTTCTCAAACTCGCACAAACCGTCGTATTCCGGAGGGCGTAACTTCATGAATGCTTGAATAGTATCCTTAGAGGACACTGATGGTGTAGGCTGCAAAGAAGGAAGCTGCACCGATGGCGTCATCACGGGTACGGCCTGAACCGATGGTGTCGGCACTGGCAGAACCGTTGGTGCCCGTGATGGTGGGGGCTGCACCAGTGGGGACTGCACAGTCGGCTCTACAGCTCGAGCCTGACTCATCTGAACATCATTCTAGTCCGTCCCCTCTTGTAGTAGGTTTCCCATCCCGCCGCTGTTTCGAGGTCGCCTCCGACCCCAAACTCTAGTAACCGGTGCGCGGCGTGGAGGCATCTACATCATCATCTTAGAAAACATCATACATCTTAGGAGATAAAATAAACTTACTTGACTTTAGGTGGCGCGGTGACTGCTCGTGGCGCTTGCACATGGACTTGACATCATACATTAGGACATGAGAATGGCCTAACTTTAGGCTCTGATACATAACTGTAACGCCCCCAAATCGCACCCCGCCACGTGACAGAATACGTTTCGGAGACGCTACGGGTCATCCTTACGTGTACATCATGTTGACCGAAAATGAGACTTTGACTGATCAACTCATCAACGATAAATGCGGAATAACTAAATCATCATTAGAAATAAAATAGAGTAACATCTTGAAACGTGGAAGACTAATAACTGACTTCATAGGAGTCCAAAACAAAGCTAATACATCAAATGATAAAATGAAAGGAAACATCTATCCATCATCTAAGGACTCGATAACCATGTGCAGGCACCTACGAGCTCGATTTGTCAACGTTGGCCACCATCATCATTGAGACTTTGGCCTGCATTTAAGAACATGCAGGGGAGAAACCTCCCTATGAGTTTTACAACTTAGTATGGAAGTAAGATAAACATCATAGTAGGATCATGATACTAGGCATGAATCATAAAAAGTAACATCATAAGATAATATCATCATCAGATAAGGAAAATGAATCATGATCATAATAGGGAATGATAAGAGCATGTAAAGTGACATGTGAATAAAGATCATTAATAATCATCATAAGAAAAAAAAAACAAAAGCCAACATCATGAGAGAGATTCTTTATTCACATGTGTTCATCTTCTTCTTCATCTTAATTTTTCATCTTTGACTTATTTTGGGTATATTTCAACCCACGGGGAGGCCTGCCTCAATCCGTCCATCATCATCATAACTGACAGAGCCAGCCCATAACTGACAGAAGTCAGTCTATAACTGTCCGAGGATAGTCCATAACTGATCGTCACCAGTCCATCATAAAAAGAGCTCTCCATTTAACATTTTACGTATTTTATCTTGCATCTTTTAATTAAACAAAAAATATTTTGATAAGAATTTTTTAAATCAGGATAAAAGACATAATCATGGAGAGTAAATCAGGGATAAATCGACATCATCATCATCATACATAGATTAGAATTAATCATGTGAAACATGGATTAAAAGATCATAAGCATGAGCATAATCTGGTCGGAACCCGGGCCGAGTAGGGAGAAATCCGGGCCGAGTAGATCGGTCATCCTCTTCGGTGAATCAGGGAAAGCCCGGGCTGGGTTCGGGTTACACTCGGGCCGGGTCGGATCATCTTCGAGTCGGAGAGGCCGTCTCACCCGAGTATTTTTCGTACACTGAACTCGGTCCGGGTCGTCTTCAACACGGGCCGGGTTCGTCCGGTTGCAGAGCTCGGTGAGCGTCGACAATGGCGATCCGGACCGAGTTCCTCCGAATTCGGTCCGACGAGGGACCTGCCCGGGCCGGGTTTGGGTGAACCCGGGCCGGGTTCTTCCTTCGCAGAAAAACTGCGTAGATGCGCAGTCGCGTTCCATTCATCCTTTTTTCGGCGATGGCCGGCACCGTTAACATCATAGAACATTGCACGATAATCAGGAACAACCTAGAACATGCTTCAAGTCTAAAATCAAGATTCTATTACGAATCTACCCTAGTTCCATACCTTGAAGTTCTGTCCGAGAAACTTTACTGATATCTTCTCCTTCCTCTTCCTCTTCCTCTTCCTTTTCCTCTTCTTCCTCTTCCTCTGCCTGCTCCTCTCTGTACGTGTGCGCATCCGGCGTCGTCCGATGTGTCCCCTGTAAGGCGGCGGCCGTCAGGGACAAGAAGAACCGAAAAGGGCGCACGTAGAGGAGAATTAGGACTGGTTTCGTCGAACCATCTCCAGCCGTTGCCTTCACCGAAAATGAAAAAGAGGTTTTGGTTTGATCTGACCTCATATTTATAGGGAGAGGATCAGAGTTTAAATCATAATTTAACTTCTCCCTGATCAAATCAAATCCAACTCAGATTTTATCCCCTCTTTATTCTCCCTTTTATCTTTTTCTTTTATTTTTTCTTTTCCCCTTTTCTGTTAAAAATTCGGGCGTTACAGAAATCTTTCCGCTTGTTCTTAATTGTTATAAGTTCGTAACTTTTAATAAAATTTTTAGTTATTTTTTTAAGGTTATTAATGGCTCAGTCATAGAGAACAAAATACGAGATCCCGGTCATGGCCCGAAGAAACAAGTTCTTAGCTACTGCGGCATCATAGTCAATGGATATCGGTTCCATACAGAAGAATATAGCCGACAACGTTCAACTATTAATAGCGGCATATGTGTTCTATGAAGCATGTACGGGGATGACGACTTTAATTACTATGGTGTTATAGAAGACATCCTAGAATTATCTTATTTGGGAAAATCTAACAAAGTCGTTGTGTTAAAATATCGTTGGTTCGATCCAGAGAAAGGAGTTCGGATCGATCAAAAGTTTAAATTGGTGGATATTAACCCTCGATCGAGACTTCAGTCATACGACCCATTCGTATTTGCGGAACAAGCACAACAAGTGTACTACACTAAGTATCCATCGAAAAGAACCAAGGATGAATGGTGGGCATAATGCAAGGTGAGAAGTAGACTATTCTTAGCAGAAATAATGGTAGATGAGAATGAAACATCATCCGTACACAACGATGTGCCCATGATGATTATTATCAAGAAGATAGAGTGAATGAGACGATTGATGTGGCCGATGGAGTCGATGACGCTGAGCCAATGGAAGAGTTCAATTCAAATGACCTCTTGGATGTGAACTTCGATAATTTCAATGATGATGACTCGAACCAAGATTATAGCGACGATGATGAAGATGATGAAAATGAATCAGAATACGAAACAAGCGAATGAATCCCGTAGTTATTCTAATGACATAAGCATTTTACTTTTTTTAAAAGTTATATATGGTTACCGATAATAAGAGAAGTTTCTTTCTTTTTTTTCAGTCATGGTTACTAGGAGCCGAGCATCTGGGTCATCTCGCTCTTCCAAGCGTTCACTCCAGATGAGTCAGCCATCACAACCCCCATGTAATATTTTTATTGTGAGCTGCTTATTTATAGTTGATTATAATAGTTAAATTCTTTTTTTAATAATATCAGTTCCTCCGCTGCCGACGGGGCACGTAGCCGGATCGTCACACAGTAGGCGATCCATTAGTGGGTCTGCTGAGCGTATCACTCCAGGTACGTGACACATTGTAGGCAATAGACAGTAGGAGATAGAGTTTTTTAAATATTTTGCTTTTGTGACAGTTGCTCCACCGTCGACGGGAAACATAGTCGGTACGTCTCGATCGCACAACCACGATCGTCATGTCACACCAGATTATTTTTTGTATATTACTTAACTTTATCTATGAGCCAAATTTTATGTATTTTCTTGTGATGGCAATTGCTACCCCACCGCCACCGTCGAGAATACTAGACGCTTCACCATAATCTAGCGTTGGCGAGCGACATCTTACGCCAGATGATATATTTATTGTTATTGACATTTCTCAATTAATTATATTAATTATTTTTTAATAATGTCAGTTGCTACGTCGCCGATAGCACAAGCATCTGACTCGATTCATTCAGACGAGCGGACTGCTACTGATCATACGGTACACATCAATCGAGGTGAGAACATTACTGTGCATCTATAAATTATCACAATTTTAATTTGGTATGACACTAATAATTTATTATGTATTAGGGCTCGTAGCTGATGTCGGACCTTCACAGCCTACCCCAGCTATATCGGATGATGATTCATCTTCGAGTGATGAAGAGGGGTTACACGATAATGGGGTGGTCACTGTGAATAATATTGCTCGATCGTAAGTTAAATAAGTTGTACAAATTTTATTATAATTTTGGTTATCATTGAAAATTAATTCTTCTTTGTAATTGGCAGGACCACTTTCTTACCCGCTAGTACCGTGCGGGATGTCAGTGCTCTCGTTCTTTCCCACTTGCCGGAAGGGGCAGGATCCTAGAAAGATATCCCAATTCAAGTGCGAGATGACATCTTTCGAGCCTTTACGGTACGATCTTTTATTTGGGTTACATAATTCGATTTATATTTATTTTAAAATTACTAAGTTTTAACGTTCTATTTGTAGGAGGCAAATCAGTTTCATCCGGATCTTAGTTTAGGGACAATCCGGAGAGCTTTTGAGGAGGTCGCTGCGAAACACCTCCGAAATCGATTATACAAGTTTCGCAAGGTCGTCACGTCCGCCGGTCTCACTTTGGAGCAGGGCATACAAAGATGCTCAAGACATATTAGGCGCTCGATTTGGGAGTCCCTCTGTAGGAAGTAGTAAGTATGTATACTTTTACATTATTTTTATGAAAACTATAGTTTTTTTAAAGTGTAAGTATTTGATGTTCACAAAGGACGGATGAACGATGGCAAAGGAAGTCGAAAAAGGCAAGAGTTAATCGTCTTTCGAAGCCCGAGGCCCACATCCACACATCCCACATACATATAAATTCCATTAATCAAACTTTTGACTTATACTTATATTATCAAATTTGAAACTTTATTGTAGGAGGAGAAAGAAGGCGGTCCCGTAGATTTTCGTGTGGTCTATGAGGCCACGCATAAGAGCCGAAAGACAAACGACTTAGTCACGCCCATTGCTCGTAGGCTTCTGGTAAGTCTCATGATATGGTCATTTGGTTGTTGTCGTTAGTGCAATATTTTTGAAATACACAACGTTTAAATTTTTTAGGATGAGTATAATGCAAAAATGGCTGAAAAGTATGGAGATGATCCGAGTATTTAGCCACCAGGTAATGTTTCTTTGTTGATTTAGTCATGTTTTTAATTTACGTGATTCTTGATATATAATTTATATATTATATGATTTTATAATTTTTTTATTTCGTAGAGGACCCTACTGTTTAGGAAGAGGTGGTCGGCACGACACGAGGGGGATACTTGTGTGGCCTCAGCACAGCCGCTCAGATACCTAGGAGGATCGGAGGATATGCAGGAGGTGCATCTGCTCCGAGCTCATCCGCTGCACCTGATCTGACGCAGCTATCACAGTAGCTATCGCAGCAATTATCGGAGCAGATATCGCAATAGGTATCGCAGCAGGTGTCGCAACAGTTGTCACAGCAGGTGTCGCAGCAGTTGTCGCAGCAGTTGGGTCCTCTATTGCAGGCGATTCAGGGATTGATCCCGACGCAGAATCCATCCCCGCGAGGTCATGGACCGAGCACATCTGGGTCGAACATTCGGAATGATAACAATAACTCCCAAACCTATGATAGAAAATAAACTATGCATTTGTTACTTATAGACTTAAACATACATATAGTTTGTTAGTTCGGTTTAGTAGTTTTCATATTCTTATGTTATATATTATGTCTGTGATGGTTTTATATTGCCTGTGATAGTTTTATATTGCATGTGATGATTTTATATTGCCTGTGATGCTTTTATATTGCTTGTGATGAATATCAATGCATTTTGAGATGCGTTATAAATTGTATGGCGTGGGAAAGGAAAAAATGAGACTGGGTCGGGTAAAAAAATGTGCATGTAGCGACACCATAACGTCTCACTGGCGTCTAAACGCATGTCGACGCTAATTTAGATATATCACACTTAGCGCCATCTTAGCGTCTCATTGACGATAAATACATGATCATATTTGCGTCAATCTAGCGCCTTACTAGCGCCTAAGTTAGCCACACGTGAGCGCCATAAGAGCGTCTCACGTCTACCGCCCCTTGCGCATCGACTTAGCGACGCGATCCTGCTTCGCGCAATCCCAAACATCGCATCTTAATGCCGTCGATATAGCGTCAATATGTGGCGCTAGTTGCGTCTCAACATCTTTGACTCTAGTGCGACGCCACTAGCCATCGAGTTCCAACATCTCAATTTTGCGACGCCAGTTAGACGTGAAGGAGACGTTCTTCACAACAGAGACGTAATAGCGCCTCCCTAGCGTCTCTGACCGTGAGTCGCTAATTGTCAATTTTCTTATAGTGCCTCCGATGTCAAGGAGGAGAGGGGAAAGAGGCGTGCGCCCCCTCCCCATCTCCCTCGGTCGTTTGAGCATCAATGCTAGCTCACCAACGACCAAAGGGGAAGGAAAAGGGGGGCGCCCCTCTTTTTTAATTATTATATTATTATATTATTATTAAACAATATGCCATGTAAAGCGTCAGAGAGGAGAGGCGAAAGGGGTGCGCGCCCCCTCCCCATCTCCCTCGGCCGTTTGAGCATCAATGCTAGCTCACCAATGACCAAAGGGGAAGGGAAAGGAGGGTACCCCTCTTTTTTAATTATTATTTTGTATTTATTTTATTATTAAACAATATGTCATGTAAACAAAATGATCGACAAGCAAGGTTCGCCAAATGACAACTAGGGGTCGCGCGAACTCCTACCCCTCTCCCCTTCGACGTCAGAGAGGAGAGGGAAAAGGGGCGCGCGCCCCCTCTCCATCTCCGTCTGTCGTTTGCAATATTTTTAGAACCGGACCGGACTCATCACTGGATCGCGGTTGAATCGGTCAGACCGGGTTCGACCGAATTGAACCGGATTTTATTAAAATAATATTATTTATAATAATTATAAAGATATAGTATAAGTTATATGATATAGTATATGAATATTATACTAATGACTTATTAAAAATACTAAAAAATAATATAACATAATTTTTATTAATTAAAAGTTTTATAATGATAATATAAATAGATTATTAATAATTTAATATCTACTATTTAATGATGATAGATGTTATATTAATAAATTTTATCTTAAATTATTCTTATTTCTTTTTTTGTTTAACACTTTCCTTTTTATTTTCTTTATTTTATGCCTTTAATAAGTTTCTACTCTAATATTATTCAATTTCAAATATTTACCTTTTTTATTTTAATTCCTATTTAATTATATACATATGATATTCCCTCCTCTTTAATTTTTCTTATATTTCTTTTTTTTTCTCATTTAACTTTCCTATTTTTATCATTTTTTTTAATTTTTTTCAAAATCTACATTGAACCGAGTTGAACCGATTCAACCAGTCCGGTTCAACCGACCGGTTCAATCGGTTTTGCCCGGTTCAATGTCAAATCAGTTTTAGAAGCCTAACCGGACCAGATCACCGACCGATTCGTATTTGAACCGATTGAACCGACCGGTCCGGTCCGATCCGATTTTAATAACATTGGTCGTTTGAGCATCAATGCTAGCTCACCAACGAGGGAAGCGAAAGGGAAAGGGGGGCACCCCTCTTTTTTTAATTATTATATATTTATTTTATTATTAAACAATATGCCATGTAAACGAAATGATCGAGAAAGGACCTATATCCAATCTAAAGGATAATTACTGAAATAAACTAATAGTTGAAGGATAGTCTGATTAGAGTTGAAAAAACAGATAAAAGTAGAGGGCATTTAGTAAAACTTATCATGAGGTATCTGTTATGAATTTTCGTTTGGAAAGTCAAAATATCATGCATACCATGCTCTTAAAGTTGTTTCGCTCAATGCTCACAAATATTGTGGTAGTATCAGGAAAAAAGATCTTCGACCTTACATATTTTGATGGAAATGATCCGACCAATAATGAAAACCTTGACATTAGTATTGATAATAAAAATCATTACGAGTAAGATGGTGTTAACTTGTTACTTGACTGCCCTCTCAATCCATTTGTGTGTCTGTAATGTGCACTTCTTTAATAGACATTCAATAAATAAACTACTCATCCACATTGATCCATGGTTGATGTCCACAAAAGAGTAAAGCACAAATTTACAAATTATCGCTGATGTACAAGAAGCATGCGGAACCAACTCTATTTATCAAAACCTATTTCAACAAGTTGCGAAACAATCTGGGCATCATTGGATCTTGAGGATATACAAAAAGGCGGGTCCCCAAAGCACAAGTCACCCACAAACTGACCAAACTCTTATCAAGATCTTTCAGATGCGTCTAATGAAGAAAAACTTTTGAAGACTATATACTTTCTTCCCCAAACTTGAATGTAAGATTTCTGACCTCGTATAAAAGGCTACAAAATTGACATTGATATGGCAGCAGACCTTAATTTGACGCCATCATCGTCCCATTTTGTTTGTGGGGCAGTTGCACCCGCAATATATGCCTGTTACAAATATTATTAGGTTAATATACTTATGCATGACCTTTCCAATAGACAGTAATTGGATCTTTGTATCTATGATGAAACAGTCATAGACAAAATATATACCTTTCCGCTGTTTATTGCAGCCATTAGAGCAACATGCTGCGTATCAATGCCAAATTCATAGAAGTAATAAGTCCTGAAACATCAGCAACTACAGTTATTTTTATGTCTACAAAAGAAACTAAAATTTTCAATGGAAACATTTTATATAGGACAAATTCATTATGGAGTTTTTTTTTTTTTTTTTGAGAAGGAATTCATTATGGAGTTGCAGCACTACAGTCTTTATATTACTTTATCTTTCGAGTCATATGGTGATTTTTCCCATTGTCATTATGTTGTGTATAAATGCCAATTTCATAGAAGTAACAACTCCTGGAACATCAACAGCCGCATCTCGTTTAATGTACTCTTGGCGTTTTTCAACAATTTGACATTTGCTTTTGTCATACAATCACTCATTTAGGAGTCACAGCATGACATCGATTGCTTTTCTTGAGAAGAAATATGCCTTACTAATTCTTGATATATCATTTTCATTTGAATAGTTTTCTTGTTCCATGTATTTTCCTTGATGACCTTTCTTCTTTAGTTTCTTTCTCTCTTTCATTAAATGGTGAGAATAATTTTCATTCAGCAATGAAGTCTGAAACATTTCCCAATTCTCTGTTTCGTTATGGTTATGGTTGGCATCAACTGACTCACATCTTATTCTTATTTCATAGAAGGATTTTATATGAGACCAAGTTACCTTATGGTTTCATCTTCCTTGATTTTGATGGTACGAGCAGAATACAAATTTGAACCACCTGTAGAGTCAAATATCAGGCACATCTTGGACACCAGAGTATGGAAAAGTAGAATATCTGTCTTGAAAACTAAAAAAGAATGGCATTGAAGGTAAATGACTTTATTCAAACAAGGACCAACATTGACATTGACATTTTCTATGCAATTTTCACAAGATTGACCACTTTCTTTCGTATCTAATTTTTGGTCAAGAAAGAAGAGAACCTTCCGACCAACATATACGTACTCTAGTGAATCATGACATTAACCATTCAATCCTTCATCGTTTTTTCGGTAAGAGAATCCTTGAACATTTCAATACAAATCTTTACATTTTTTTTAAAGCCCAGCTTGAGAAATAATGAAAAAGTAGAATAAATGATAATTCTACAAACTTTGCTAAAGTGTAGTATAAATCTATGATCTTAAAACATTAAATTAAGCAATCCAAAATATTAAAACTGAGACAGATATGAGGATTTAAAATGGAAAATTTTCAAATACTTGGTTCTCAAATCATCCTAGAGTTATTTCCTGGAGTGGAAGAACTCAAATTATTCAAAATACCTCCTCAAAAAAATTTATTCAAAATATTGGTCATTTTCCCCAACTTGTGAAAACTTTGGGGACTGCATACGCAAACATTCTTCTGATATGATGTTTTGAAGAATGAGTATGTAATATTATATATACATATATAAAATATATTATTTACTTCCAATATATACATGATATGTATAAATTGGCTGGTCAATAGCCGTGTTCAAAGCATAAATTATTTCTATAATGCCATTACCAGGAACAAATATCTTTGCTGCCTCCTTAAGTGTTCCCAGATCTGTAATATCTTGTGCCTGCATGGATATTGAATATGGTTTATCACAATGTGCAAGTCAAAATTTTCTCCTAGATTGTTCTCGAATTCTGCTTATAGATTAGAAGTAAAAATACTCAAAATTGATCTTACTCAAGCTTTATGAACTTTCAACCAAACTATAGAGGTAAGGAAGAGGAAAGTATAAAATTCAACAGCAAATTAACTGCAGAACAAGAATTGTATGGTTGCTGTGAAGAATATTCATTGTGCAATATCACATGAAAAAACATTCTGTGGAAAATAACTTTAGTGAGGCTTTTTTCTTTTAGGGAGAGACATTATTTGTAATGTAATATGACTATATTGGGTAATAATACTTCTGCCATTGTTTGTATTCTATTGACCAACTTAGACATAAAGCATATGATACCTTATAAACTTTTTTTCCTCATAAATTTATGACAATGAATGTCATCAATTTAATATCTATTTTAGATTAATTATCAATTTAAGTTTGATAAATGTACGACTGGATATTTTAGATTAAAAATGTGTCACAATGAAATAACACATTAAACAACTTGTGTAGCAGACATTTCTGCTTAATAATAATAATAATAATATAGAAAAAATAAAGCTAAATTTAACTCTGGATAGAACAATCTGTGAACACAGTGATTATATAACGAGAAACCATTAAATGAAAAATTATTATTGTTTGAACAGAAAAAGCTTGCCAAAAGCATAGTTTATATCCCTATAGGTACATTAATTAGTAATAAATGTTTCCAAGAACATCACTGCTTCTGCATGCAAAAGATGGCAAAATACTACAAATTGTACAAACCTCTAGAAAAGTAATCTTGAGTTGATTTGATGGCCGAGTAACCACGCTTAGTACTTCTGATCTACATACATGTAGAAATGATATAATACATAAAAGGGAAACATCAAAATCAATATGGATGCAACCACAACCTAATAAACCATAAAGGATTGCAACACATCACCTTCTTTCTACAAAACAACATTGTCAATATATTTAAAATAAGATGACGGCTATATCAATAACAATTTATTTAGCGGAAAATACTGGACCTTGCAACAAAAGTCATTATTCTAATCTTCTTTTGCTTAGGGCCTCTTTGGGGACGTGGGAAAAGTAAAGAAATTTTGATAAACTGCAGTTTTCTTTCCTATGGCAGTAAAAATTACCAAATGGTGTCTGGATGCTGATTTTTTTCAATTCAAAACCATGGTTTTAAGCTCATTACGTTGTAAAAAAAAATAGGAGGTCTGAGCTACGTATTTTTTTCCTTTGGCCAGCTCCTTAGGTGGGATTAGACATAAAGCAAAGTTTTGCAATCAATTCATTATTTTTTTTATTTTTTTTCCTATCGTTACGTTGAGCAACCAAACACCTCTCATCTAATTTTTTTTAGATGTTTATAAACTATGGTATGGTACTTTTTGACAATTGACACAACAACAACAACAACAAAACCTTATCCCACTAGGTGGGGTCGGCTACATGGATCATACGACGCCATTCCGCTCTATTTGTTGATCCATGTTCATAAGATTCGACAGGCCCTTAGTCTATTCTCAGAAGTAAACTTTATGCTCATGAGATTCGCCATTGAAATGTGATAAATGTTATTGTCTCAAAAAGTAGTTTGACACAGTAAACAGCTCAAATTTTTCAAACCACATCCACACGCTGTGCTAAAAATTAAGAGAAACACTCTTTTTAAGGGTATTACAAAAGAATTGATAAGAATTATTTGGATGAGAACATCAACATAGAATTATATTTTCTGAGATACATTCCCATGTTGGTGAAGAAAAAGAAAGGAAGAAGGATGCATGCCACACTGTTAATAGCCCTAGTGAACATGCTACAAAAGGTTTCCTTAAATTACAGGATGAACCCATTCCACACGCTTTTTCATTTGTACTTTTCATGTAACCATGCTTCAAAGCCTACATTTTCAACTATATTGATACTTGATAGAATTAAAATGTAGACCTTATAATTCAAATAAACAATGTGACTTTCAAAAGGATTCTATTAATAGGTCTATTGACGTTGTGTTATAAGAAAACCTTGATTTCAGTCACACTGCAAATTCTTCATCTTGGTTTGCAGGTTCATGAAACATGTTGCATTAGATTTCCAAGGACGATTGACTATCAATCCGTTATCAAGTAAATCATAATTTATATGAATACTAATCCCAAGTGTGAAAAGGATACAGTAAGCTGCTATTACGTACCCATCGGGCGATGCAAAACGAGCTTGAAACGTCTTAGGCTTTGCCTTATCGCCATAGTACGAAAACCCCGCACTGAAATCCTTCAAGAACAAGAACAATTAGAATTCAAACCCTAACACTGAAAAGCGAAACTACACCTAAATGTCACAAAAAAATTGAAACTTTTTGCCATGAATCAGCGTACCTCCGGCTCCATGATGTCCTCGAAGAGAGGTGGGACGCGTATGGAGAAGCCGTCTCCGTAAAACTGAAACCAGGACCTGGTATTCGCGACCCCGGAGAGTACCGGATTCCGTGCGGGAGCCGACTCCGCCACGGGTTCCGGCAAGGCTCCGGCCAGAGATATCCCGGGCGCCGACGCCAGGGATAGGGCGAGGAGGGAGACGGCGGCCTCCCGCCGGCCGGTGCACAACGGTCTTGAGACGATAGGATTGGATTTAGGGTTCGGGAGATGGGGAGGTTTAGGAGAAGAAGACGAAGAGAGAAGGAGAAGGCGGACGGCCATGGTAGGAGTTGGGAGTTATCGAACTGGTGACCGTGACGGTCCTGGAGAAAAGAACACGTCGATAAGAAAAATAAATGACGTAACGGCGTTCGTACCGTTTTAATTTACTGTTATTTATAGCGTTACTAGGAGTGTTCTGCTTTCCGCTATTTCGCTAATAAAACGTATTCTAGGAAATGTCACGAATGCCCTTATGGAGCCCTCTCCCTTATCTGAATCAAAATCCAAGCCGCCCAATCAGAAATGAACCAGAAGAATCCAATGAATTAAAAAATGAGGGGAAAGGGAAAAGTGGAACCAAAATAAAGGAATATTGTGAGCAAATCATAAATTGCAATGCTATTGAATTCTGCTATTACTTTTCAATCTTTTCCTGCGGAATAATTGTGAACTTGTAATTTCTGGAAATAAAAATCAGATCTTGGAACGGTTTCCTTTTCTTGCAGAAACTTTCCAAAATTTTGATTCTGAGCTCTGAAAGTACTTTAATTTCTTAAATTTTAATTCACAAGCTTGTCTTCTGCACCAATGTCTTTCATTATCATACAGCATTATGAACCCTGTACCATGCATGACTCGAACAGATTCAACTTGGAACTTGGGAAAAATATGCGAACCACAAGTAATACTAATCATGTGTTTACATAATAATAAACTAAATCAATGAAGCGTGACATTAACAATGTAAATTAAGCAACTGATCAATGACACATGTTATTCGGAAAAACTAAAACTTCAGCTTGATAGCAAACGGCATCTTGTCCGAAAACGGCGGATCGGAGTACTTTCCGGTCAGTATTTGCGACGAAATATGAAGATTTGCAGCATCCGTGTAATGTATCCCGTCCCAATTAACATACTCAGAGGCGTCGTCGCAAGCACTTGCGGTAACTGAGCTCCCATTCACGATCTTTGTCTGACCGCAAGAGATCCTGCTATCATAGTTCAGAGGAGGGCCACCAAATCCACAGCAAGCAGCAGTTGATTTTTCGAATCCTGTGAAGGGGAAAATTCATGTATGTGTTCATTCAGACAAAGATAGGAACATTAAGTGAAGAAATAGGAAGCATAATCCTCTCTACTGCATCCTTTAAATCTGACTACATTGCAAAACATATACAACGCCAAAAAAAAAAGAAACTATAAGTAGTGCTGCTCACCATCTATGACATCAAAATATCATGATGCATCAATGTTGAAATCATAGTAGGTGACTGGAACTATGCAATGTACTCTTAATTTGCTAACTATGCTAATTTGACTCATCTTTGATTCAAATCTTTTGAGCAAATGGACTTTCAGTACTCATTAATTTGCTAACTGTGCCAATTGACTTTAAGCTGACTTATACTTGATTCATATCTTTTGAGCAAATTGATTTCCAATTCCTCCCTAAAAACTTATCTTTGAATCTATAAAGAATGAGCGGACAATAATAGTGCTAAATATGTGTTCTTACCGTATCGAGAGTAATTCGCAATGAGGTTGGACTTTATGGAGAATATGTCTACATAGGTCACATTTGCGTCCGCAAATGATCCCTGCAATTTTGTGCAAAGCGCGTGAAGTTGCAGATTGAAAAGTCTAGCAGCTCGGTTGTGAGAGGCAACGCATCCATTCTCATCTAGCTTTGATGGATCTTTTCCAAAGTATGCTATGTTTTCAGGTAAGCACCCAAGTGGACCAGTATTGTGAATCCAGAATCTCCGGGCTCCTTGGTCATATAGTTTCTGAAGTAAATAAAACAATGAAAAGGGAAAAGGTTACTTTCAAAAGCACCATCTCAGGGAACTAATTTGTCGGATATATCAGATACTGAGCTCATCAAATCGGAGTCATCCAAGTTGAAATAGACAGAATTTGCAGATCTTTAACTGATAACTTTGACAACTGAGTTTTCTAATAGACTGCAAATGATAGCTACTGCAGTAGACATGTTACTATATAATATTCTATAACTGATAAGGAAGATAAAATGCACTTTCTTTTCAAAAAGTGGTGTATTTTAAATGCACTTGCTCATATTTTGTCACAGGATATAGATGAGAACCTTGAGGTTTTTTTCAAATTCGAGCAGTATTGTAGGAATAGAAGCAATGACTTGGTCTTCAGTTTTCGAGTAAAATGCACCGGCAAGATCATTTTGTCCAATATCGAACATGTAAAGTCCCTGACCAAAGAAATCCGACTGAGGAATGTATTTCTTGAACTTGTTACCTGCGAGACATCAAAAGAAACATGTGAACACAAGACCTACTTAATTCATTGTAAAATTTTGGAAACCGAATTTGAAACAAATGCAAGTTATCAGCATATTGTTTTTTCATGTTATCTAATTAATATATTCATTTGCAACTGTGTTCTCTCTGCAATCTATGAACAGAGCTATTAAATTTAACATTTTTATAGGATAAAATCATGCAAGCCATGTCTGAGCACCTAAGAAAATTCATCATTATACGATGCTTAATTGTAGAACATAAATACTATGGTAAACTCGCCATGGATCTTATTGTATCAGGATAAAGCATACGTTTACTGTTTTGATAAAAAGAAGTTGTGATCAGATCAAATAATTTCAGTTATCAATTCTAATGAACTTTGCAGTCAACATAATGACCAAATTGTATTGCTGGAGATTTGTGGAAATAGTTATCTGTACCTCTGGCTAACAATTGAAGAACTCGACTTTTGAAACGAAGAAACTGTGCAACTTGAACCCCGAAAGAGAACGGGCTAATGGAAGTTGCTGTTGCCGGAAGGATGGTGGATGCTGCAACAGCAAAATTGCATCCTTTTTGGAAGCTTGGGGCGCCAATAGATTCTAAATATGAATTAAGAAATGGCATGTCCATAGAATCCACTGCAATAGCGCAAATACGCAATACATAGTCAGATGTATATTTAGACTGACACTGCCAACGAAGGGCATTATCTGTTCCCAGTGAAACTATAGTAAGATACAATAAGTAGCCAAACCCATTAGTTAAGATGACCGAGAAAACCACAAGTCATTCAATTGTCATGAAAAAGATGTATATAAAATTTATGCATGATGTTTAACAATCAAACTCAACCCGAAACATGTCTCATGCATCACAAAGAAACACAAAATTGAAGCCTGAATATACATGATTTGGCAAGTTCAACGGAAGACAGATGAAAAAGGAAACCATTTTCTTTTCACACTAAAAAAAAGAAGAATACAAGCATTGAACATAATGTACATTACACCCAGCAGCAATGATGGGGAAAATTACAGTTTGCCAGTTACTGGAATCCCAAGGAACCAATTGCCAGAAAGCATTACTCAAATGATGATGGCAAGCAAACAAAGAAGAGTCACATTCAGAAAGCACCACTCTACCTAATGAACAGACGCTGCCGCTGAACACCCACCACCACTCAAGTCCCACTACAACCCCCAGAGACCAACCAAAAACAGATGCTAATTGGAGAATGAAATAATGCAAATTAAGGAACAAACTAAACATTAAATGAACTCACTGAGGTAATCTACGATGAGCCGGCCGTCAGAGAACCTCCCCGACGGCTTGCCGAAGTAGGTCTGCCCATTGGGTGGCAGGAGCTGATCCTGGATGCCGGCGGCCATGAGGCCGCCGGTGTCGGAATTGGAGTCTCCAAAGTTGAAGATGGCCGGATAGCTGAAGTCCACGGCAGAGGCCAGAGGCAGAAGCACAAGTACCGGAAATACCAGAAGCAGGATGAACGAGTTGACGTCTGCGTGCAGAGACGAAGCCATTGGAGCACAGGCGACGTCCACCAGTCCTGTAAATGTGATCTTTGGAAGAAGGGACGTCCTACCTCCCACGTATTATATAGGCATGTCAGGAGATGTTGTTACTGAGATAAGAACTGGTCATTATAGAAGATTATATCTGAACAAAATCAGATTAGAACAAGTAACCATAAGATAATGGTTACATTGAGGGGTTTGGTTGGAAGACAACGTCTACACATCGAAGACGTGACACACCATAGATGCACAAAAAATTTACCTTCTTTGTAAGCTACTCCAGGTGGAGTGCACACTACTTTCTCTCTCTTGTGGCCAGCAGCGCCTGACCCCGCTGGAAATGCCGCGCTTGTAAGAAATACGTGTCAGACATGAAAGGAGTAAAGAACAAACCAGATAAGACAGGCAGGGGAGGAGAGAGAGAGATAGAAGGATGAGATCAAACGCAGGCGTGAACGGTAAACAGAAAAGCTCTGTTGCTCCCATGGCTGCAGTTGAGACAATTTATCTACTTGCAGAACTTATCACATCTTCTTCATTTCTTCCCACTGGTTTTTATCGCATGTAAGATATGACAATAACTTCCGAGACGAGACTTGGATAATACAAATTTGTTTTTAAAAATCGGATTACATTTAACTAAATAATATCTGTGAAGATATATTGTTTAATGTAATTATTTTTTAAGAGTAAATAAAATAATTCAAGACGAGTAAATTTAAATAAATTCAATTAAGATAAAAAAAATTTATTCTAATTTTATTCATAGACTATCTTGTCTAAATACAATTAATATTTTTTATTCCATGAACTTAAAATTAACGTTTCACTTTAATTATCTAAGTAAATGAGTTGGAAGATTTTTAAAAAAAACTTGCAAAGTTTTATTAGGCTCGTGTTAATTATTTTATCTCATAAATTAATAATAACTATAAACATATAAATTAAAGAGTAACGGGAGGGATCTGATAGAAATTAATACAAGACAAATGTAGGCTTGGAAGAAATTATTAATGGATGATAATTACATTAAGAAATCTACAAAAGAAATGAGTTTTGAAAGGAAGAATGTAATTAAGGTCAATTAAAGCATAAATAGGCAAGGTGAAGTGATAGGAAGAAAGAAGAATTTCTCCTTTCATAGTCATGTTAGGACATTAATTATTATGGTAAGTTGTTTTATTAGCTAATACTTTAGTGAATGTTTAAGATAATCAAATTATAACTACCTAATAAATATGGAACATTATGGGGTTAATTGACTCATAGAGGACGATGTAGATCCCACGCTGATTTCGATAAATAATTAAATTAGCAAATTAATTTGAAAGTGTTTAGACAGAACTAAATACAAGAAAGAAATAAAAAAAATCAATTTATAGTTAATGGACGTTTGGATGAAATATGATAATATATATACATATAAGAAATAAATCTAAATTGAATTAAAATTTATGATAAATGATTTAAAGAAATTATATTTTTTTAAAAAATAGATAAAATGTAAATATTATATAATATTTTCATAAAAAAATTAATTAGTGAGTTAACTGTTTGTTTTGATTAGTTTTATTTTAATTAACTCATCAAAATATGTTAATATTTATAAATAAGAGTTAGTTGAGCTAATTATATGAAAGTTAGGAGCTAATTAAAAGCTTTATATTATAATTATAATAATTATAAATAAAATTCAAATAAGCTAATCGGATAGAAAGATAAAATGAGAAAATGAAAGAGACAAGAGAGTTTAGAGTAAAGAAAATTGTCACCCAAGAAAAAAGCAAGGATTTCACATGTTTTGGAACTAGGGTCTCCTCGTGCAGGACTTTGAGCTAATTCCATGCGTAGCCAAAAAGGAATTTTCTGATAGTGTCATTTAGTACCTTTTTCCCTATCATTAATTCGTTATTATGTTAGAAATGTTCATTTGTTTGTTATATCGATAGCGTACAAGTTCATCTACGTCAATTAAGTTGACATATCTTCATCTCAAATTTAATTTTTTTATGAATGTAAAATTGACGTCACTTCCCATATATCGATGATTGGTTATCCAAAAAGTTGATATATCTTTGTACTGCTAGAATCAAGCATGGTCTACCGTTTTATTAAACATAACTAGTATAATGATTATGGGATGCACTAGGGTTATAAAATAATAAAGTTTAGAATAATAGTATTCAGAAGTTGATGAACTCAAAAAAAAGAAATATTACTCTAAGAATCGAACTAATATATATTTAAAAAACTTACACATATCATGATAATTATCACATCAATTTATTCACATGTTTCTCAACTTTTGAAAGATAGTATTTAATTTATTATTAAAAAAGAATAAGCTAATCTCCTATTAATATTTTGTAAAACACATAATAATAAATATAACTATTTCATTTGATTAAGAATCTCTTAGACTCTTACATATAAAGTTTCAATCTTATTTATCTACTCATATTTAAGTATATCCATAAATTATTATCTTAATTTCATTTGATTAAGCATCTCTTATATATAAAGTTTCATATCTTATTTATCTACTCGTGTTTAAATATATCTACAAATTATTATATTAATTTTATTATTTAAGTAAAGACGACTTCTCATGTTTCTATGTAGTACATCAAGCATCTTCTCTCTTATAAAGCTTTTATCATTTTTTATATGATAGATCTTAAACATAAGAGTAAATAAGTAATATTTTAAAATATTATTGTTACATATTATAAGAATAAAATATTGAAAACAAAGGACATTGTGTTTCTCATCCTTTAAATCATTAGATTCGAAATATAGATCTGATATAAACTATTAATATAAGTCATATGTTCGATTTTCATAATCATTACTTTTTATTAAAATTTATTCGTATCATTTTGTCCGAACATCTAATTAGTGCAAAGTAAATAACAATAGTACCAATAAAAATTTCGACCTGAAAAAAGAGTTGTACTTGAGACAACCACAACATGCCAAAAAGGACAGATACTCGACGAGATTCCAACCGTGATCACGATCCAAATTGTAATTTAATTAAGAAAAAAACAAAGTCATAGAAAATTATCACCTTGTCGAAATCTTGTGATAGATTGTGAAAAAGCCGAATGGATAAGAACTTTTGTGGTCCAACAAATTGGGGAAAATGACGAGGGTCTCTCGCTCATCGACCCACAAGGATCTGTTTGAGATCTGCACCTTTCATTTTTTTTTTCATCTAAATGGGTATTTTTTTTTCGTTTATTGAAATTAGTAACGAAAACTTTTAATACGATATTTTTGTAGTTATTCTCCCGTAGGATATTATTTACAAGTTCAAAATCGATTCATCATTATAATAAAATTATCTCGTATTGAGCCTTTGACAATGATAAATGAAATTTATTTATAATTTCAAAGTCGAACTCAAGATTTTACTTAAACAAATAGAGTCAATTATCGCTTCACGATTTTTTTTATATAATGGTCTTTCAATTTCTTTTTTCTACCTTTTTGGACTCACGTCTCCAACATTTCTGGACGATTGAATTTTCTCTTTCCACGTCGTTATGTTAAAACTGATAAAAATAACAAAATTAATTGAAAAAAAAGAATATGTGGACCCAAAAATTGGTTCACATATATAGATTCATCCTTGATTGATAAATCAATGATGATTCTTGATAAACATTATTTTGAGTGAATTTAAAATAGATTTAAGACCACCATTGATTTGTAAATTAAGGATAATTTATATATATGAATCCATCTTGGGTCCACACAATCCTCAATCCCAAACTAATTACCCGGGATAAACTTGAATTCTAATAACTACTAAAATTTATATTTACGTTACTTGAATTGTAAAAATAACTAGAATTCTAATAATTTTAGTTATCGTTCATATTACCAGTACTAATAATTTAAATAACGATAATGATTCAATTTATATAGTTATTCAAATGGTAATACATAAAACAGCTCCGAAATGAAAATTATGGCGTAGAAGTATATGAAATCATCTAACAAAAAGTAAGCAAAGTTGGCTCACATATAAGAAAATTGAACTAATAATTGAAATAATAATTAGTAACTCCAGATTTTGAAGACTAAAATTTAATAAATAAGAGAATCCGTAATTTTTAATTTAAATATTTATTCTTAAAAATGGAGACTTATTTTTAATGCATTTTATTTTATTAATAATTCTAAACATCATTATCTTCCCAAAAAAACATCATCAAAGTGGTATTGTAGCTTCATTGTTTTGGGGGCTTGTTATAGACAAGAGTCAGACAGAATTCAAGGAGCAAATGGCCCAAATGAAAGCAACATAGAACAAACACAACGTAGACAATATAAAATCATTGGAAAATAGAAATTTTATGCATTTATACGGATTATTCATAAATTACTTTCAAGTATTAAAATGTTCCTTCTTTTCAAAATTAGAACTTTTGTCATCATGTTAAAAGGTATTCATTTTTTCATCGCTCGAATCAAACTCTAATTAATCAAAGTTATATATTGCTTTAGAAAACAATTAATTATAGCTTTTTAGTTCAATTATTTTCTTCATAGGAGGTCTCAGATTAAATTTTAAGTTAAACTTAATAAAAAATTGGAGAAAATCCATTTTTAAAAATACTAATTTTCTAAATTTTATGTAGAAGTTTGGGATGATTTTATAGTTGTTATATTTTCATCTCAAGTAAAAAAGAATTGTTTGGTCTTAAATTTCTATATTTTAAAGTGTATGCTATATAGGGTAGAATGCCACTAATAATATCATGTTTGAATAATAAGTTATGAAATATGATCAGTTTGAGAATTGAAGTTTTGAATTTTGATCTTGGAACTTATCAGAATTTAACAATTAAGTCTCACCATTAAATTTCATCAAAAGGTATGTTAACTCATTTATTTTTTTATGAATTTAATGGAGTGTTCCCAATACCTATGTCACGACCTCAATTTAACTCGCGAGTTAAATTAGAGTTCATGACTCATTACGGACGATCAAATAAAATTATGAAGAAATACGGAAACGTGATGTAATTTACTCTTCATTTTACAACATAAGAGTAAAAATATATATTATTAAATAAATTACACAATATGTAATCATTTCAGAGCAAACTGATACTCCTTAAGTCGTACATTTTGTAAAATGAATTTATTTTCGTTACAACTTATTTTGACAAAAATAATAAACTCGATCAACTCTCTCGACATCCTAACAAAAGGACACGAGAATAACAACTCCTCTCAATACCTTTACATCGAAAGAGTTATCCCTGCTAAGATTATGAGCTCGCTCAATCCAAGAAGCTATACTGATATGAAGAATATTAAAAACATTTTTTGCTGCAAAAATAGCTCAGTAAGTTGATAACTCATAACCTATGTGTTACCAACTAATCAATTCGTAGTGACATAGAAAAGCATGCAACAATCATAATAGCGAAATAGGCATTTTCATATATTTGATAATTACGTATATAACATACTAATAAAAAATATCACACTCAACTTGCAGTCAATATCATATAAATCATATCAAACATATGTATACAAATGCAACACTTTCATATGAATGCACGGATCATCAAATGGCTAATGGTCGGTAGGTGAACTCTAGAGGTGGCTCCCATCGTGATCAGCGATGTAGCACTTAGCTTCATTCTACCTCATCCCTTTCGGGGAACAAATCATATAGAGATAGGTGGACTCTAGAGATGGCCCATATGGATTCTAGAGGTGACATCCATCGCGACTATTCACGATGTGGCACTTAGCTCTGCATGGCACTTGAATCCAGACTATCTCATTCCATTATTAGGGAACAAAATTTCTAGAGATGGCTCCCATCGTGATCAGCAATGTAGCACTTAGCTCCAACCATCATATTTGCATATGCAAGCAAATGCAGATGCATGATTCATCATATAACAATTTCATATCAAAGATCGAAAGATTAGCCATATCTTGTAACTCAAATATCAGAAGATGAATCATGTCGAACACCGATTCAAACGGAATATGATTGCATTTTATTAAATCAATCCTTAACATACCACATATGCTTTTCAATTGTACCATCACTCGATCAACCATTTCAAATGGAACAAGATTGCACTTCTCGTAATTCATTCATATCATATCACATATGCTTTTCAAATGTGCAATCATACAATCATTCATTTATACTTTTCATAGTTGCATTTCTTGAAATCAATTCATAACCTATCCAAAATATATTTAATTCATATAACAATCGATGTCACACCAAATTCAAAAAAGGTGAAAACATAAAGTAGGAGAAACCAACTTACCTATAAGAGCTACCAAAAGATTTTTCCTTTCCTTTTTCACTACTTTACTCTTCTACTCCTTTAATGATCTTCCTTCTCGAATTTCCTTCAACGTCCATGAAAGGAGTCGTGATCTGAAATTTTTTATGTGTTGTCTAGAGATAAGGATAAGACCATACAAATTTTTTCAGATTTTTATCACATGAATAGGTTGGTTGGAAAAATAGTCTAAGCATGAGATGGCAAGCTGGTAGCTTGCATGTCAATAGTTGAAATTCTTATCCAATTTAAATTTTAACATTTAAAATCATTAATTTCATCCCTAATTGATATTAAGTAGTATAATATAATCCATGTAATTTATTCACATATTTATATATTAATTTTTGTTACACACATATATATTTTCATATGTCACTTGGCGACATTTGATTGGTCAACTAGACTTAAATCCAATCTTAACAAATTACATGCATATTTAAACATAAGAAAATATTCTTTATCATAATATGATTATTAATCATACTTTAGTACTTTAATTAAATTTTATAAATTCTTATTATATCACTACGTGACATGACAACATATACTACACCACATATATTCAATTGATTATAACCATATAATATAGAATCCAATATGGATTAGATCATGGATATTACATTCTATCCTCCTTAAAAAAAATTCATTCTCGAAATTTGAAATATCGTATTAATCACTTAAATATAGATTTTGGTCATATATCCGTATCCGATTTGTCTTGTAGCTTTTTGAATATCATAATACTTCCCACTTCTATGAAGAGTTTACCATAAATCATAGCACTTAAGCTTTTTCATTCAATTCATTATCATATTGTTTTATATGTGACATTTGTTCTTATAGCTTTACATATTGAATCACATGTGATGGGTCATGATCATCTTTTCTTGATATGGATTCATAAAATGGACAATATACACTTTCACATCGTGTAGGACTAAATGGCAAACATCTATCCCGTGTCTTAATGTCTTTAAGAACATATTTTATTGTTATACTTTAGTATTCCATTTTCTGATAGTATTAGTTCACTACTTAATACTTTTGCTACCTTATTCACTTTTGTTGAGGGATATAAAATAAAGTTATTAGTCCTTTTGGAGGTTCATCCATTTTCTTTGTCTTGTATTCAACTTCTTACATGTGAATACATATTTTGGACTCCTAATATGCACCTAATTCAACCTTCCTTATGTGAATGGTGTCTCCAAATCTTGGGTTCTATATGATAGTGGAAAGCTTCAAATTATATATTGAGTATTTCATATCACAAGCCTTTACTTATCTTCATGTACATGCCACTACCAGACTATAAAAGAGAATTAATCCATCGAATAATCCCAAATGGACTTACGAAGTTTACAATATGCCCTTATTGTATTCAAAATTGATTTTTTATCACTTCTTACTATTAAGCAGGTAGTATCTAAAGATAATGTCAACTTTTATAAACATATGCACCTTGCATTTGGGCAACCAAGCCATCTCTTATCGGTAAAGAATATTCATCACTACTCAATTTAGCTATTTATGGACAATGCATAGACTATGAAATTCACCTCTGCACTTGAAAATCAAGATTGGAGTTAATAAATTCTTTATCAAAGAGTCATTGTACTTATCTTTTCATTTCTTTTAAATTTATGTTGCTCTGTCATTGAAGTAACTCTAAGGATATGACTGTCTCTATCATAATAAACCGCTCCTCTAAAAACACATCTAGGAACATCTTTATGATAAGGTAACAATTGCCAATAATCAGATAATCACTAGTTGTAGGCTATAACTTATTTTCTCTTTTAATAAAGGCGATGGTGTAAACATTTATAAGCTTATCGAGAACAATTATTTTTCGCCCTTACTAATTTGCAATGTTGAAATATGGGTTTGAGTTCGCGATTGAGGACCAAAGAGGCGTCCCCCTTAAATCGCTCTTTAGCTAGGCTCTCAACCAACACTCCATGATAGTAAAGTTTATGATTCCAATCAAGCTATCGAATGATGATAAGAGGCGGCCACACTCCAATACATCTTTCGATAAACTTTTAACTCGCTTTTTAAACTCTTAAGATTGGTTGATATAATAAAGTCAGCAATGAAAAATCATTAATCACCCATAGAAGAGTTACGACATTGATTCCATCAATTCTAAATGAGATGGAACAAGTAAGGACGAACTAAGAATCGATTGTAAATTGATGCTAAAAATTGGCAACTTTGGATTAATGAAGATTATTCAAGGATCATTGATGATTTCAAAATTTGTATTTATATATGGTGATTCAATCACTCGAGCAATGTGAGCTGTGACAAACAAAGATGAACTAAAAATTCATACTTGAAGATTGAATTGCAATCAATAGTGATCAATCAGGAATCATCAGTGATTTCGAAATCTATATTGATGAGTGAGGGATTAACAATGATTCTGATATCAACAATACTAATTCAAGAATTCAAAATATTTTGAAAATTATAAATAATGATTTACATCTACCAATGATAATTTACTGATCATCAATTGATTTGGATCCTACCAAGTAAGTATCACTTGTCAATATTAAAGAAATTTGATAGTTGGTTTTCAACACTTTATACATAATTTAGTCGTGTTATTTTTTGTCTTTCACACAAATGTTTACAATTCCTTAAAATATAGACACCACAGTGTCACAATAAAATTATTTCTCTTACTAATAGTTCCCACCAAATTCTCCTTAGCACATAACCTTATTTCTTTTCAAGTTCTCAAACCTTGAAATGACAATTCGTAATCATCCATACACACATCTAACAATGATAAATTCAAATCTGTATTATACAAGTATTTACATATATGTAAGATTTTTATAAGTGTCATACTAAAATTTAAGACACATTTTAAAAATTGATTTTTTTATATTATTCAGGACACCATAATTACACATTTAACCTTTCTTCCTATCTCCCAATCCATACATATGATTGGAATGTATTCTGACCTTATAGAATACAGACTCTAAAGTCTATATATGTGAAGGTCGTTCAAAATTTCATAAAATCAAAATGGCTTGGAAACGTGTCAAAACATAGGGTGCTCAAATTCATATTTCTTGTCTTTTCCTTTCTAATTTGAATATCAATGATATAAAATATATTTATTATTTGGTTGTCGTACATGTGAATATATTTCTTCGTTTTAAGTATAATAGTATATATGATGGGCCATAAGTGCCTCTTTTGTCTAAATGTATTAACCACGAAACACAATGTTTAATACCACTAGGGACTTTGCAACATATCATTTTAAGCTATAAACATCTCTTAACTTACATGTGTGTGATGATCTAAGAATATGGCGCCCTATATGGCAGGCCCCCTTCACAATGGTTGATTAATACATAGTCACATATAACTTATTTGATTCATGTGTTTTCAAGATGTATCCAAGAAGCATATCACACAAATTAGGGAGTTAAATGATAGCATTTGATTTTAATCACTCGTGTATCTCTAATGGCCACATGTATTGGGCATGATTTATCTTTCTCATGATCATCATGATCCATACTATATGGTTAGGCCAAAATGCACCTTAATTTTGACACCCTTTTTTTCTATAAGAATTTTGCATAATATGATTCCAGGCTTGCATGACTCTATGAACAAATTAGGGTGACATCAATAAATTAATTACAATTCAATCAAAGAATTGTTTGAAATTTTGATTTGATCCACTAATAACATTACCAAGAACTCATAATGATCATGTCATGTTCCAAGTGTACTCTTTGAAGTATACAACTTTCTTTTTAGTCAATGGTATTCAAATCTTAAGTCAAACATTGGAAATAGAGGAATATATCATAGTTAACCAAATAAATAACATATTTTCTGCAAAGTATCCCTTGTAGTTACTTGATTCAGATGTCTATAATCAAACTTGAGAACTCATCTGTATTATTGATGTATAAGATTGATGTTTATGATTATGGGTCAACTAAACTCTCATATGAAGACTCGAATACTTATTTTTGTGTCGATTGACAAGGACTATTAAACATATGAATAATTTCATAAAGAAGGTCAATAAAGAACTCTTCCTATAAGGGGTAGATCAAATCACTTCTATAAAATAGATTTACAACTACTTAAACATGATAACATTGTTTGATAATAAATATTTTCCTTTCTACCCCAAGTAATTCAAGAACCTATGTTTCTCTTAATGATTTCATGTTTAGATGACTGTTTAGAAGTAGTCATCTCATCTAGGATCGAAAACCTCCGAAATTGTGTTGTCTGTTCGAATCTGTTGTACGCCGACCGGTCGACCGATCTCTACTGGTATGTCCCAGTCCACTTATCTATAAAGATCGATCGAACGACTGATAGAGATCGGTTGATCGATCATTCCTTTCGAACCATATAGTTCAACTGACCGATCGATCGAGACCGGTTGAATGAACACAGACTCATCGGTCGACCGGTGCCAAGTAATCGGTCGACCGAACCTTAAGGCAGATTTCATTTTGCTTGCTAATTGATTTGGATTCTTTCCATGATTATGATCGGTTATTTCCTGCTGATTGAATTATTGTATGACTGAATTTTTGTTTACTGATCTGTCCAGTGATTCAATCCTCTTATAGAATGAAAGAATGATGAATTGATAAAGTGATTAATTAAAGAAAGATGAAAAGATAAAAGGGTGGGTGGCCATCTCATGCCAAGTGCTATAATGAATGGTCGCTCCCTTAGTCATAGCTTGATCACCCATTGACTGCACAAGACTGTATTATTTTGCTCGGCACAAAACTCAAAAAGTTAAAGGCACCTAAAGTCACTTAGGCTAAGAAAAAGGTTCAAGAATAAAGAGAATGCATGAATGATATGAGTATGATGGTAAATGAAGTAAGATTGTTAATTCAGAATGATAACTGCATCTTTTTCATAATTATAAGATTAATGCATTATCTCTATCCTCTGTTATCCATTGGTGTCTATAATCGAGTGATCTTAAGTTCTCTATCTGACTTTGAAAGTGATTACTTATTCTGATTAATTTTATTTATTAGTTATGTATTAAGTACTATATTGATTCTCCACTAGGTTGTATAGCTTACGGGATGACCTCTTCTCCTTTGTTGATTTCTACAGGGCCAGGTCAGTGATGGTGTTGAGAATGTGTGTCGCGACCAGTTCAAGCGATAACAAAGCACATAAATTGCAAAAGGGCCTAGTTATCATTTTCTTTATTTTCCGCATTTATGAACTTGGATGTAGTTCAAATATTATAGTCATCATGTAGATTTTGTACTATTTTAGACTTCCGCTACTATAATATTTCTATTTTTCCTCTTTATTTCTATTGCTGATATGTCATCGTTTTAATTGAAATTTGATCAATTTTTAATTAAAATTATTGTTTTTCGTAACGCCTTCAGATAGATCCTCGCCACGTGGCGTTGATCGATTTGGGGTCATTACAATAAGTTTTCTACATTATTCAGCAATATATATATATATTATCTAATGCAAAAAAGTATCACTCACTAAATTAATTATACATTACATTATTTATTATGTACAAGTAATAGGGGAGTAAGAAAAGAATTATCTTATTCGAAAAAAAAATTAAGGAACCAAATAAGATTATAGTGATCTTTTAATAAAGCGAAATTGTCCTGCTCAAATTAACACCTCATCCGAAAAAACCTTAGAAATTAAAATAAGTTATTTCTATTTATTAATTTTTATGTATATAATTAATTCATGAATATTTAATTTTTATTATAGTATAATAATTTTTATATAATATAACGTGTTCCCACCACATTATGGAACTATAATTTAATAATGTACCATATTGTAGATTTAGTTACAAAATTAAATACATTTCATATTAATTTTAAATTATTATATTTTTGAAAATATTATTTTATTAAATTATAAATCTGAAAAAAATCCAGTGATTTTTCTTTTTTATAAAAAAATTTAGTGTGGGTTTTTTTAGTTTAAAAACTGACTGGAAAAATAGTAAATGATGTTTTGAATATAAAACTAACTCGACCTCAACCGCTTATACCCCTGTAATATGTCTAACATTTTAAATAACCTCTATAGAAAATTCATATTTTTTTACTATAATATATTAATTTTTTTATATTATGACGATGACAACGATAACAATAAATTTTCTTTTAGTTGTTGTGAGAATTATACAAATTTTAGATTTTTTATATATTATTGGTGAAATATTGGAAAGGGGAAATGTATAAAACATATAAAAAATATATTGCCTCACAAACACCTCGGCTTAATTGCATATCAATCTGCATTGCTAATAAATTTATATTGTGTACAAATTAAAATAAAATACACAAAATAGTACGGTGGACTTGTGTAATTTTAACTTTAGATCACCATAATCTAAAATTTTCTATTGTTATTTTTTTTAATATTACATTTTTCATGAGTTACCTTTTTTAGGGCAAAATATATTTTAGAAATATCAATGTTTGCATTTATTTTAAAGTAAATAATTATTCGACCCAAATAAGGGCGTAAGAAAAATTTGTCCGCCGGAAAAATTTAACCAAACCAAAAAATTGACCCCAAAAAGTTATAAATTAGGACTCCAATTAAAAATTATGTTGATCATTTTGAAATAATTAAAACCACCTGAGTAAATTAGGGTTTCCAATGAAAAAATTGGAAGGTCTCGATCCGAATCAAATGTATTTTTAAAATAGTATTCAACTTTCAAATAATGTTTCCTAGTTTTACATTTTCTTTTACCCATATTAATTAGATTATATATATTGTTAACTTATCATAATGTAGTTAAACTTAAATATTATCAAGTTATTAATATATCTTAATAATTGTATAAAATTGACTATAAAATGGATAAAATTATGGTACTGTTCTCTGTCTTCTTCACCATCAAATTTTTCATCCAACTACAATAAATTATTTGAGAGGAAAAAAATAATTCAATCGTAAACTATTGGATGAAAATGATGGCATAAAAATAAGGAACAAAATGACATTGAGAGCATCATCATTAAATTCATTTTGAATTATAATTTGATAACATGTTAGTTTAATTTATTTACATACAAAATTAAACTTATTGTTAAATCATTTTTTTAAAAACATCTAATACAATGTCCAAATGTATTTAGTATCTATACCTTTTTTAAAAAATATATTATTTTAAGGTAGATCTTCGATTTGAAAAAATTGAGACCGATTCTAAGTCATTTTTTTTAAAAAAAAATTTAGAAAGATCTTTTACGTTTTAAAAAATCAACTAAAATTTAAAGGATAAAATTTTCATCCTAAAGACCGACCGAATCTCTTTCACCTTAACGTCCGAAAATTTTACTTTAAAATATAAATGCTTAGCTTTTATATTACAACAAAGGCAGATCATAAAAAAAAAGTCCATTTCACCTTAAGTTCGAATTCTTAATTTTTGTAGTCCGACTAATTTAGAATAAAAAAATATATGTCGATAAAATTTATTCCCCGACCAATTCAATGATTTCAAGAATCGTATCAAAATTAATAACATTTATCGATCATATGGGATTCAACTTCGCTATCCGTTGAACTAACTAATGTGGTTTAAATTCTTAAATTTTATAATAGAAATTGTGGACTCAACCATTCCACACACACACCAAAAAAAAAGGATTAGCAATCACACTTGTTCGGATTTCGAACTGCTTGAGATGGCCCGTGCTATGGTGCTAGTTTAGTCGCGTCGGATCCAAACTCAGAAATTAGATCATGGTATGAGTTCACTCGTGTTCGGTCCAAAAATCATGGGAGGTCATACGTATTGGATTCTCCACGGCGTTTTTTAACTCAATTCAGTTCAGCCTTATTTGAAAAAAAAAATTGCAAAACATTAGGATATGCTGGTCATAACCTATAAAATTAGGTTGTAAAAATCTTTTTTTCCCAAAAGGAAAAGAGAAAAAAATGCAGAATATATAAAATAAATGAAGAACAAGTGAACAAAGAATACAAATGGATGAGAACATGGTGTAGCGGCGTGCACCATCATTCGAAAATCGAGATATTACGAGTTTGGATTTCATCAACGAAATGTATGTATTTTTTTATTTTTAATATTTAATTTTAATCTTTATTTTTCTTAGCTTATATATCGAAAAATGAATACAAAAGGGTGGCGATGGAAGCTAATGAAGCTGATCAAGAAGGGTCAATTAAGGGGAACTAGTAACAAGGAAAATAAAATTTGAATTTATAAAGAAAATATGGGAAAATAATAATGTCAATCTTAAATTAAATAAACTTATGTATGATTATTTTAAATGGAAAATAATAAAGTTAAAAGGGTATAATGGGTGTCCCCCCCACCTAAAATGGGGGGATACTCCCCCCATATCAAGGCGCCCGTCCGATTCGAATCGGACGGGCGTCGTTGAAATGGAAATTTTTTATGATGAACTATTGGTTCACTATGAAAAAAATCGTCGGTTCATTCGAATGTGGTTCAACCCGTGAAGGCAAGTACAAAAGGACGGGGTAAAAAAATTTTTACCCATTTTACTCGTTCTCTCTCTCTCTCACCTCTCTTGCTCTCCAGATCTGCGGCCGTCGAGAAGTCCGCCGATGATGAGATCTCCGCGAGCGCGACTGCCGGCGAGATCTCCGCGTCCGACCATCCCAGATCTGTGCAAGTACGACCGCCGACGAGATCTCCGCATCCACGATCATGTCCGACCAAATCTGACGAACGCCGACCAGATCTAGTCCTCGGCGACCTCGTCCGTCTAGATCCGCACGGAGCCGACGAGATCTAAGCCTCGACGACCGCCGCCGCCGACATCTGCGACCTCCGAGAGCGTGTGGTTCCATATCCGTCCACGTCTGTGTCCGTCGTCGACGATATCTATGACCTTCGACCTCCTATCACTTCCGCCGTGGTGCTGTCGACCTCCCGCACCACCACAGCCACCGAGCTCGCCCACCTCGCCGCCACTACCGCCGTCGAGCCTGCCCACCCTCCGCTGTCAAGGTCGCGCACTGCCACCGCGACAACCTCCTGCGACCCCGCACCACCGCTGACCCCGCACGCCGAGCGCCGCTGCACGCCACCCCCCCTCACACCGCGAGAACGCCGAGTGCCGTTGCATGACGCATGTCGAGTTCGTGCACTGCCGCCGCACCGCCGAGTTCGACCGCACGCTGCCGCCAACCCCACACGTCGCGACCCCGTCGCATGTCGCCGCCGAGTTCGCGCACTGCCGCTGCACCTCTCTAATTAGTTGTTAATCGACACTGTAATTTGGTGTTAATCATTCTATAATTAGTTGTAATTTGCTAAGTGTGTAATTTGTTATATTGCTTAGGACTAAGCATGTAAATTGGCTAGAACTGCCAGTTTCGTTTGTGCTCTTTAATATTATGAAGCATGTAAACTGCGATGAAGCATGTAAAATTCTTGAAAACTTAGGCTATGCTAGCATAAAACCTCATGCACGATTAATTAATCTAATTAAAATCCTCGGTTATGATCTGTATTTCATATTATTTGAATCAAATTCGTTTGTACAGGACCAGAAATTCGTGATAATATATAAACAAGTATGGCATATATATTTGGAAGAAAGCAATCCATCCTTAAACATATTATCAAAGTTACGAAAATATGGTTCACTTGTCCAATCCGAATACGATAAAGATTAGACAAGTGATAGTAAATTTAAGTAATTATTCGATCATTTCGATTTTTTCATTGAGATTCATCGATATCTACTACTCTCTACTACTCTTAGCACAAGATTAATTGTTCGAACCATAATGATATAGATAAATTTGATCAAACTAATGATTATGAGACTTTTCGATCTCTCGACATTGTCATCTATCTTGTTTGATCATTTCAAATTCTATAGATGAATCAGAAAAATCTCAAACTTTTGCGACGCCATCACATCTCAACAATTACATATTCCAAATTCTCAATTACAGATTCCACATACATCAACAAGCTCATTGGAATTTGAGTGGGGGGGGGGGGGGGGGGGGAATCAACAAAATAAGCAAGAATGTGAATGCAGTGTGTGCGTGCGGGGTCGCATCATGGCGTGACGGAGGTCGGCGGGGTCACAACGTGAGTGGGTCGGTGGCGGAGCTCGAGGGTGGCGCTCGGCAGCATAGTTCGGAGGGGGTCAGCGGCGCTCGGCGTTCTCGAGGTCGGCGGCACTAATGTAGTGTGTGCGCGCGGGGTCACGTCGCAGCATGACGGAGGTCGGCGGAGTCGCAGCATAAGGCGGTCGGCGGCAGAGCTCGAAGGCGGCGCCCGCTCAGAGGTGGGCGCAGGCGCGGCGACAAGCATAGGATGGCGGGGGTCGCGGCGTGAGGGTCGGAGGTTGAGCTCGGAGGCATGCTCGAGGTTGGCGGCGCTCGTCGTGCTCGAGCTCAGCGAGGAGGTCACGGTGGGGGTGCTCGTCGGCGACGTGCTTAGAGGCGGGCAGATTTGCCAGGATGCGGTTGCGCGGGGGTCGCAGGCGATCGCAGATCTCTTGGCGGCGGGCAGACCTAGTCGGATGCGATCGTCAAGGCGTAGATCTCGTTGGCGGCGTGCAGATCTGGTCGGACGCGGTCGTCGAGGCGCAGATCTCGTTGACGATGGGCCGAACTGGACGGACGCGATCGCAGAGGCACAGATCTCATCGGCAGCGGGTCGAGTTCGCTGTACGGAGAGGAGGAAGGGGGAAAAATGCTTGCAGATCAATCGGCGGCGGGCCGATCTCCGGCGGCGTCTGTTGCACGAGAGTGAAAGAGGTGAGAGAGAGAGAGAATAAAAGTAAAAGGGGAGAAACTTTTTACACGACGCCTTTTGTACGATGGAATCAGACTGGATCGCCCACGTTTTTTTTCTGCTAAACCGCTGTCGACCGCCTAAAAAATCACATTTTCATCGGCGCCCATCCGATGCCGATCGGACGGGCGCCTTTAAATGGGTGGTGTATCCCCCCATTTAAGTTGGGGGGATACCCATTATATCCAAGTTAAAATTACCATGAAGAATGTATACATTACAAATATAAAAGAATTTAATCAATGTTTAATTACCTAGAAATAATGATTAATATGTTTTAATTCCATTTTTTACACTTTCATTTAGGGGGTGTAAGAAAAATATGAGCAGCCCGATAAATCTATCGATTAAAAAAAATTAAACGAAAAATTAGGAGTTCCGATTTAATATAATTTTTTAATATCCGTTCAACTTAGAAATCAACCTAAAATATCGTAGGAGCTCGTGAAGTGTGTTTTATTCATATAATTAATTCACAAATCATCAACTATTTATTATTGTTATAATATTTTTTATATTTCTATCACATTATGATATTTTAGTTTTAGTATTATACCCTATATTTAATTATAAAATTAAACATGTTTATGTTAAATTATAATATATTATATATATTTAAAATATTGTATTAAAATAGGATCTAAAAAACACTGGAAAACAATGATTAGTTAAGATTGATTTTCTTTTTTTTACTAAACAGCTTTAAACTATTCTTTAATTTAAAAAATAGGTCTAAAAATAATAGATATTTTTTTCGGACCTAAAAGAGACTTTACCCAAGTCACTTTTAACCCCCTATTTTCATTCACAATATATTTTCAAAAATAATAAAAAGTATTGTTGTAATAAAGAATTAGTTTATCGAACCCGATTGAAACGTTGAGCCAATCAGATTTTTTTAAAAATTATTCCACTAAGTTATCCGATTGCAAGTGAGGAAGGCCTTGAAGAGCTGGAAAAAGAAAACGAAAACTCTGAGAAAAAATTTATTTACGAAATACTTTTTGATATTCAATACAATAAATTGCATCTATTCCTAATTTTACATTGAGAGTTTTATACGAACGAAATAAAGTATGGAAGGATAAAATTATATAAATATTGTTTTAATAACATTTTTGCATTAATACCGAAGAAGGAGACAAAGTGATTAAGCTTTTAAAGCATCACATTTCTCATTTCAAATTAACTCCTCCTCTCTCTCTCTCTCTCTCTTTCTTCTCACTCTGCACAATATTTCTTTTTACCTTCCCTTAACTATTTTTCTTCACATAATTCTAATTCAGACTCAAGTCCTTTCAACTTTCATCCAACAATTCTGTTAACTATCATTTTTGCCCTCAGTTTTTATTAAAATATTATAAAAAATTATCAACATGGATAAAGTATTATTTAATAATCATATCATATATATTATTATTCTCATGAAAAATTTGTAATTTTTATAATTTATTATCATATTGCAATAGTAAAGTTAAAATTGATACTTCATAAATGATAACAAAAATTATTGGTGATGCTCCAACTTAAGTTGGGAGCACTATGCTACCTAACATCGCCGCGGCCGAATCGGAGATGAACAGTGGATCAACTAATCTATTGTTCATCGCAAATCCGACAGTAATGATGTTAGGTTGTAATATACATGATCTAATCCATATTGGATTCTATATTATATGGCTATAATCAATTGAATATATGTGATGTAGTATATGTTGTCATGTCACGTAGTGATATAATAAGAATTTATAAAATTTAATTAAAATACTAAAGTATGATTAATAATCATATTATGATAAAACATATTCTCTTATGGTTATCTATGCATGTGATTTAATAAGATTGGATTTAAGTCTAGTGGACCAATCAAATGTCGCCAAGTGGCATATGAAAATATATATGTGTGTAACAAAAATTAATATATAAATATGTGAATAAATTACAAGGATTATATTATACTAATTAATATCAATTAGGGATGAAATTAATGATTTTAAATGTTAAAATTTAAATTTGATAAGAATTTCAACTCTTAACATGCAAGCTGCCAACAAGCTAATAGTTTGTCACCTCATGTTTAGACTATTTTTTCAACCGACCTATTCAGGTGATAAAAATTTGAAAAAATTCGTATGGTCTTATCCTTATTTCTAGACAACACACAAAAAATTTCAGACCACGACTCCTTTCATTGACGTTGTAGGAAATTCGAGAAGGAAGATCATTAAAAGAGTAGAAGAGTAAAGTAGTGAAAAAAAAGAAAGGAAAAACCTTTTGGCAGCTCTTATAGGTAAGTTAGTTTCTCCTACTCTATGTTTTCACCTCTTTTGAATTTGTTGTGACATCAATTGTTATATGTATTAAATATATTTTGGATAGGCTATGAATTGATTTCAAGAAATGCAACTATGAAAAGTATAAATGAATGATTGTATGATTGCACATTTGAAAAGTATATGTGATATGATATGAATGGATTACGAGAAGTGCAATCTCGTTCCATTTGAAATGATTGATCGAGTGATGGTACAATTGAAAAGCATATGTAGTATGTTAAGGATTGATTTAATAAAATGCAATCCTATTCCGTTTGAATCGGTGTTTGATACGATTCATCTTCTGATATTTGAGTTACAAGATATGATTAATCCTTTTATCTTTGTATGAAATTGTTATATGATGAATCATGCATCTGCATATGCTTGCATCTGCAAATGTGATGATTGGAGCTAAGTGCTACATTGCTGATCACGATGGGAGCCACTTTTAAAGTCCAATCCATCATTCTGTTCCCCAATAATGAGATGAGATAGTTTGGAGCTAAGTGCCACATCGTGAGTAGTCGCGATGGGGTCACCTCTAGAATCCGTAGGGGCCACCTCTAGAGTCCACCTATCTCTATATGATTTGTTCCCCGAAAGGGATAAAGTAGAATGGAATTAAGTGCTATATCGCTGATCACGATGGGAGCCACCTCTAGAGTCCACGTACCGACCACTGGCCAGTTGATGATCCGTGCATTCATATGAGAGTGTTGCATTTGCATACATATGTTTGATATGATTTATATGATATTGACTGCAAGTTGAGTGTGATGTTTCTTATTAGTATGTTATATACGTAATTATTAAATATATGAAAATGCATATTTCGCTATTATGATTATTACATACTTTTCTATGTCACTACGAATTGATTAGTTGGTAACACATAGGCTATGAGTTATCAACTTACTGAGCTATTTTTTGTCATAATGTTATTTCTAATATTTTTCATATCAGTATAACTTCTTGGATTGAGCGAGCTCATAATCTTAGCAGGGATAACTCTTTCGATGTAAAGATATTGAGGGGAGTTGTTATTCTCGTGTCCTTTTGTTAGGATGTCGAGAGAGTTTATCAAGTTTATTATTTTTGTCAAAATAAATTATAACGAAAATAAATTCATTTTATAAAATATACGACTTAAGGAGTATTAGGTTGCTCTGAAATGATCACATATTGTGTAATTTATTTAATGATATATATTTTTACTCTTATGTTGTAAAATGAAGAGTAAATTACATCACATTTTCGTATTTCTTCATAATTTTATTTGATCGTCCGTAATGAGTCGCGAACTCTAGTTTAACTCGCGGGTTAAATTGGGTCATGACAGTTATGGTATCAGAGCAATAGGTTCTTCCCTTGGTCAAAGTTTGCATAGCTATGTCTAGGATGACATGGTCATGCTTATAGTGGGTTATCGGTGTTTAGCTTGGGTTGTGACAATTTAGAGATTTTAGTATGAGTTTATATAAGGGCTAATGTATGACGTTTTGAAATGTAATTGTGCTATTTTCTTTTGATTAAATTGTAACTCCATTCATCGCAACCCCTTTATATTGATTTGTATATGTGAATTTGGCGTACTATTTGAAAAAAAAAATAGAACTATCGTGTATTCACATATAGTATGCAAATAATACATAGTTAGAAATATGACAAGTACGTGATTATTTGTATGATTATTTGGTACTTGCGTGGATTTGACATGATTTTGTATGTGGATGAATTGTGTGGCATGTACATTTAAATTGACATAGGAAGATAGGTACCTTCTCATTTTCAAATCAATCATTGTTTTATAGGACGTAGGAAAGTAACTTCATGTTCTCCAATATATGATAGTATGCTGAATCAGAAATCAGAAATCAAATAACAGGGATAAAATCAATTAATTCATTTCCCCTAATCTTTCCATTCGGCCATGAACATATCATAGGATTTCTCACATAAAACATTTTGGCCTAATCCTATTCAGATTATGCAGTGGAATTTCGAGTTCACCCACCTTATTTGACATTTGATTTCTGTCCTTCGTTCCTCAATTTTCGAATGTCTCATCCTTCTTGCGGTTCCTATGCAATTTCTCCTCTCTCTGGCCGATCTCCCCTTGCAGATCGATCCAAATCGTGAGGTTATGGTAGAGAGGAAAGAAATCAACGCAAAAGGTTGCAAACTCAATGATAAGATCGTGACTGATCTTTACAAAATGGATGCAGCGAATGGAAGACCCCTTTTTTGAATCCTCCTGGCGCGCGTGTGGAGCAGTCACGATGGAGAGGAAGGAAGGGCTTTTGCTTTTCTGGTAATGGGCGAGTAAGAGGGGTGATTATTCCTTAATCATTTGATTTCATGCATTAATACGTACAATTTTCTGGATCCTCTGATTTCAAGGATTTGAACTAGCACCCTCATCTTATCTTTTATTTTGGCCGTTTCAAACTGACTTTATTTTTTTTTCGGGTGTTACATCATTACACCCTCAAAAGAAAATTCGTCATCAAATTTTGCACTAAGTAAAGGTCTTACCGAATAGGTGTAGAAACTCTTGACGCATCTCTGACTCCAGTTCTCAAGTGGCCTCGTTGCCGTGATGAAAATGCCATGCTACTTTGACCATAGGCTCTTTATTCTTCTGGAGCTGTGCTTTACGTTCCACAATATGTGTTGGGTACTCGGCGAAAGTTAAATCAACAACTAGATTTGGCTCTTCGATCTGTAAAACATTGGCAGCGTCATGCTTGTACTTCTTAAGCATGAATATGTAGAACACATTATGCACTCGCCCATATGAAGGTGGCAAGGCTAGCCTGCATACTGCTTCACCTACTAGCTCTAGTACCTCGAAGGGTCCCACGTACCGAGGGTTGAGTTTCCCTCATTTACTGAACCTCATAACTCCCTTCATGGGAGATACTTTTAGCAGAACTTGATCACTAGCCTAAAAAATTTGCTCATGTCTGCCCTTATCAGCATAGCTCTTTTGTCTGCCCTGAGGTGTCCTCATTTTCTGCTTGATCAGCTCCACTTTCTCGGCACATTCTACTACCTCTTTTACCTCTTCTTTGTTCATGATTTTTTCTTCTCTTACTTCATCCCAGTGAGTGGGTGAACGATAAGGTCTGCCATGCGGTACGGTGCCTAGGAGATAGGTGCAGTTCCAAGTAGAAGTTCAATCTTGAAGTCTATCTCACACCTCGATGGTAGTCTTGAAGTATCTTCAAGAAAGACATCTGAGGACTCACGCACCACATTTATCTATTGCAATGCGATGACTGGTACATCGGTCTTGACCACACTTGCTAGATATGCATAGCATCCTTTCTGGAGCAGCTTTTGGGCCTTCATTGCTGAGACAACAACAACAACAACAACAACAACAAAGCCTTATCCCACTAGGTGGGGTCGGCTAATCATCTTTTTATTTTCTGATGGAGTACCTCTGATAATTACCTTAGGCTTGTCCTGTGCACCTATAGTGATCTTCTTCTGCTTGTAGTGTAGGGTTGCATCATGATAAGAAAGTCAATCCATCCTTAGGATAACGTCATAGTCGATCATCGGGATGACAATGAGAACTGGAGAAAAATTCTTTTTTTTCCACGGTGAAAGGTACATTCGGAATGTACTTAGCCATGTGAATATCTCTCATGGGGGTGCTCACCCTCATGGCATGAGGCATTTGCTATAAAGATAAACCAAGAGCTTAAGCGCACGGCTCCGAAATAAACGAGTGTGTGGCCCCTGAATCAAACAATATAATAGCAGACACATCAGCAATAGGAAGGGTACATTTGATAACATCATTATCATTCTGGGCAGCGTTCACCTCCATGTTGTGCACCCTGCCCTGGACTACAGGGTTTGCGCCTTCGGCGCCGCGGTTATCACGGCATCCCCTAACGAACTGGGGGTAGTTACGGGCAAAATGTCTCTTGCACGAGCCATTTCTCTTGCGGCATTCACCATCGTGATATCGCCCGCAATGAGGACAGAGAGGCTTCTGCTGAGCTACTAATGCTTGTGGCTGAGGCTGACGAGGAGGAGGTGGTGGCAGCTGTCTCAGAGGCTATTACACCAGAACATGAGTTAATTGCTACACTTTAACACATTCTTAATTAACATTTGAAAATCTTTATACCTGGGGCTGTAATGGTGCTGGGCGCCGTTGGGGTTGAGCATAGCGCGGGGCCTCTCTTTGGTAGTAAGGCTTATGGCGACGATCGTCCCTCTTGAACAGTCGACGATCTTCGGTCCGAGGTCGCGGTTGCTCTGCTAGCTTGGCTGGAACTTTTGCTTTGCATTTAGCCTGGTCTTTCTCCATACGAATAGCCAGTCTCACTGCCTTTTTCAAAGTGTCGCAATCCCCAGAACATAATTTCAGTCTTCAAGTCCTGTTGTAGTCCGTTGATTAACTTATTTACTGTAATGCGCCCCACAAATGGCATCGGGCAGTATTATTCTAGCATGATAAATTGAATGTGATATTCTACCACCGTCATGGTTCCTTATTCAAGTTCCAAAAATTCTTCATGTTTGCTGACCCGGTCGTGCTTAGGGGTGTAACGATCAGCAAACGCCTTCTTAAATTCAGCTCAGGGTATTTCCTCTTCCTCCAGTCTTCTAAATCTAGTGGCTCTCGTGGTCTTCCATCATCCCATGGCAGTGACAGTAGTCATGTGAATAGCATACATAACCTTTCGCTCTTCGGCACACCTCATCAACTTAAATATGCGATCTAAGGTTTCTATCCATTGCTCTGCCTTGAAGAAATCCGCCTTGCCCTCGAACTGTGACGGGTGTAACTTCAGGAATGCCTGAATAGTATCTTCAGAAACCTCTTGTCGGGGTCCCCGCGTGCAACGTTTGGTCGCGGACTGGCTGCCTCCAGTTTGACTGCCCTCCAAGGGGTCAGTCTCATCAATGTACTCATCCTGTGTCTGCGCCCTCGCGCTGCGGCCTCGCCCTCGGCCACGGCTGGAAGTGCGGCCTCGTCCACGGCCCCGTCCCCGACCTTGCTGGGCTAAGGTATGTGACTCGGTAATTGGGCCCTCTGGGACCTCAGGCGCCTCAGGAGCAATATGGGCTGACCCGGCCTCCCGCTCCTGGATTTTCTCCGATCGTCTCAACATATTTATCCTTTAATAATGATAGAACAATACATTAAAAATCAATACCATATAATAGATATGAATTTGACTTACAGTCCTTTTTTGGTAGAGAGTGTGGCGACAGCTCAGCGATATCATATGAACCCCTTTTATACCATACTAAGACATCAAAAGAGTCCGAACAACGGCTCTGATACCATAAATGTAACGCCCCCAAATCGACCAACGCCACGTGGCATTGATCTATCTGAAGGCGCTACGAAAAACTATAACGTTGACTAAAAATTGATCAAATATCAATTAAAATGATGACATGTCAGCAATAGAGATAAAAAGGAAAAATAGAAATATCATTGTAACGAAAGTCTAAAATAGTACAAAATCTCCATGATAACTATAACATTTGAACTACATCCAAGTTCATAAATGCGGAAAATGAAGAAATGATAATTAGGCCATTTTGCAGTTCATGTGCTTTGTTATCGTTTGAGTTGGTCGCGGCACACGTTCTCAACACCATGACCTGGCCCTATAGAAATCAATCCTCCCGTAAGCTATATAGCTTAGTGGAGAATCAATATAGTACTTAGTGGATAACGAATAAATAGAATTAATTAGAATCAGTAATCACTTAAATCAAAGTCAGATAGAGAGCTTAAGATCACTCGATTATAGACATCAATGGATAACAGAGGACAAATTAATCTTATAATCATGAAAAGAATGCAATTATCATTCTGGATTAACAATCTTACTTTATTTACCATCATACTCATATCATTCATGCATTTTCTTTATTGTTGAACTATTTTTCTTAGCCTAAGTGACTTTAGGTGCCTTTAACTTTTTGGGTTTTATTTTGAACAAAATAATACAGTCTTGTGCAGCCAATGGGTGATCAAGTCATGGCTAAAGGAGCGACCCTTCATCGTAACACTTGGCATGGGCTGGCCACCCACCCTTTTACCTTTTCATATTTCTTTAATTAATCACTTTATCAATTCATTATTCTTTCATTCTATAAGAGGATTGGATTACTGGACAGATCAGTAACAATACAAAAATTCAGTCATACAATAATTCAATCAGTAAGGAATAACTGATCATAATCATGGAAAGAATCCAGATCAATTAGCAAGCAAAATGAAATCTGACTTAAGGTTCGGTCGACCGATTCCGGGTCGACCGTTTACTTGGCCCCGATCGACCGATATCTCTGGATCGGTTGACCGATGAGTCTGTGTCCGTTCAATCGGTCTCGATCGGTCGGTCGGCCGAACTATACGATTCGGAAGGAATGATCGGTCGACCGATCTCTATTGGTCGGTCGACCGATCTTTACAGAGAAGTGGATTGGGACATATCGGTCGATCGATATCTCTAAATCGATCGACCGGTCGATGTACAACAGATTCGAACAGACAACACAATTTCGAAGGTTTCGATCCTAGATGAGATGACTACTTCTAAACAGTCATCTAAACATAAAATCATTAAGAAAAACATCTACTTAACATCAATCAATCAGAAATCAAATAACAGGGATAAAATCAATCAATTCATTTTCTTTAATCTTTCCATTCGGCCATGAACATATCATAGGATTTCTCACGGAAAACATTCTGGCCTAATCCTATTTAGGTTATGCAGTGGGATTTTGAGTTCACCCACCTTATTTGACGTTTGATTTCTGTCCTTCGTTCCTCAGTTTTCGAATGTCTCGTCCTTCTTGCAGTTCCTATGCAATTTCTCCTCTACTTGGCTGATCTCCCCCTGCAGGTTGATCCAAATCGTGAGGTTGTGGTAGAGAGGAAAGAAATCAACGCAAAAGGTTGCAGACTCAATGATAAGATCGTGGCTGATCTTTACAAAATGGATGCAGCGGATGGAAAACCCCTTTTTTGAATCCTCCCGGCGCACATGTGGAGCAATCACGATGAAAAGGAAGGAAGGGTTTTTGCTTTTCTGGTAATGGGCGAATCAGAGGGGTGATTATTCCTTAATCATTTGATTTCATGCATTAATGCGTACGATTTTCTGGATCCCTTGATTTCAGGGATTTGAATTGGCACCCTCATCTTATCATTTATTTTGGCCGTTTCAAACTGACTTTTTTTCGGGTGTTATCGCAACTTTATTTTTTCACATATTTTTATGAAATTTTCAATAATAATATTATATTAAAAAAATGAAAAAATGACATATTGGCGACTGTGAATAAATTTTTTAATGCCTTGCGAACTCTTTGACCAACCATTTGATGTGTTTTTTTTCTGTGCAATGCAGGACATGAAACAGTTTTATAATTAAACTCGTGACTTTTTTTTTTGCACGTATGCAGTGCGTTACGCACACTACACCAAAAAGTGCTTACAAGTTACAAACTCCTTTTATAATAATGCTAAAATTAAAAGAAATTAATGAGAAATCTTGAAACTATAAAAACATAAGTAATTTACAAATTGATTAGTTTTTTTTTATCTTATTTTATTGATATTTATAACTTTCAATTGATCGGATCAAGTATGGAATCAGTGGGCTACAAATCATTCAACCTGAATCCGTTATTCGATCCGAAAGTAATCGGATCCCAAATTCGATTAGGCTTAAAAATAATCGACTCGATTCAAATTACCTTCGTTGAGACAAATATGTCGTTTGCAAAAATGAATAAAATTTGAAGAAAAATGCCTTTGCGTACCTGACGAAAATATCTGAATCCGAGTTTTTTTTAAATCCCATTTTTTAAATTATGTGTAGTTTGCAAGTTGTATTCGCACAGTACCCGTCGAAGAAATATCTTAATTAGTTTTTAGGTGCTCTCAGGAGCGTTACTTTAATCTAAAAGTTCATCATTATTTTTTTTCTCAGATCAATATAAAAAAAACAAAAGAATGTTAAAATAATTTAGAATAAAGAATTGGATAAATTTTTAAGACCATATTCTACTGTCATAACATTTTAAATTCAAATAATATAATAAAACTTATTACAAATATATTTAATATTACAAGAAAAATATAAAACTTAACACAACTTTGAAATGTGTCAAATAATTAAATCATACAGAATTGTTACATTAATAATAGAAAATAACGTTTTTCATAGAATAATACTATAAATAAGAAAGGGACCTGTTAAATTTTTTACGCCGCTGCCATTAAAGTAGAAGAAACGAGACCCTTTTTTTGTCAATTTTTTTATGGATTTAAAATTTATGTCAATCAACATTAATTTTATGTGATGTAAAAAAATTATTGGCACCATAGTAAAAAAAATTGAAAAATTTAAAATTATTAGAAGTGATGGACTCAGGATCGAACCCCGGCTCGGCGTCGGACTCGGACCACAAAGGCGCGCTCACTCCGATTTTGAGTTCTCCCGCACCCGCATTCGCACGTGTGTGAACTCATAACCTCCCCCCTCCCAGTTCGCTCGCCTTCTCTTCTCCCCCGCCCCGTCTTCCTCCTCCTCTCCCTTTCTCTCTTCTTCTCTCTCTCTCTCCTCCCCCCTTCCAACCCCAACCCTTCTCTTTCTCTCTCTCCCCCACCCAAATTCCACGTCCCCTATATATTATTTATCCCTCTCCCCGCAGCCCCAAAACCAAACCCTAATCCACCGTCCTCCTCCTCCACCGCTCCTTCTCTCCTTCCTTCGCCGGACGCATCGACTGCAGCAGTAGCCGCCGCCGCCGCATCTTCTTCCTCCTCTCTCGCAGGTGCGTCGTTGCTTCTTCTTCTCTAGGGTTCCGACGTTTCGGTATTTCCTCCGTCCTCTGTTCTTTTTACGCCTTGGAATTTGATTCGATTCTTTGGTTTTCCGGTGGGCTTAGGCGTTCTTTGCGTCGGAGATCGGAGCTTTCCATGGCGATCGTCAAGAACGGCGATTGCAGGGTTTCGTCTCTTCACGGCGCTGCCGCCGCGGGATTTGGCGCGTCTACTGGTGGAGGCCGCGGGAGCGTCTCCGCCGAGGAGGACGACGGCGGCGGCGACTCGTCCCCGTCGCCGTCGACCTCGGCTGCTTCTTCGGAGAAGACCAACGACGGAGGCGATGCCGTGGCCTCGGATATTGTGGACTCGGGGATGGAATCAGACGAATTCGATCTCTCGGAGCTCGGGGAGCCGGGGACTCTGCTGTGTCAGGTTGGAAATCAGACATGCAGCATACCGCTTGAACTCTACGATCTCCCGGACCTTGGAGGCGTACTGTCGTTGGACACCTGGAACGAGTGCTTGACGGAGGACGAGCGTTTTGCGCTTGCAGAGTATCTTCCAGACTTCGAAGAGCAGGAATCTTTTAGCCGCACCCTCAAGGAGCTGTTCACTGGGAAGAACTTCCACTTTGGCAGCCCCCTCGCAACGCTCTTCAGCCAGCTTAAGGGTGGGCTTTGTGACCCCAGGATTGTCCTCTATGGGCGGGGCTTGAACTTTCTTAAACGACGTGAACATTACCATTACCTGCGTAGGTACCAGAACTCCATGGTAGGGCGTCTGGTCCGGATAAAGGATGCATGGAAGAACTGTGCTGGGTATGGAATTGATGAAAGACTTCGGCTTTTGAATATTCTAAAAAGCCAGAAGCCTTTAGGTTATGGGAATGATGTCAGAAATGCAAAGTTTGCAACGGACTCAGAGAGTGCAGGTTCAGATGATAGGCTGTACTCACGTCGTAAGAAGATTAAGATAAATGATCGACAAGGTGCATCGATTGATGTCAGAACGTATGGAAGTGATGTGAGGTCTACTGAACTGGCAAGGTTTGGAAAAGAGAATCCAAAAGGGGTCCTGAAGATTGCAGCTCCCAAGTTGGCGCAGAAAGAATATGCTGGGATATCTGGACGTGCCTCGTCAAAGCATCATGTGGGCTTGAATACCAGGGCAGCAGTGCCATTAGGGGAGTTTCCTCAGCATGGTCTGGTTTCAGGATTGGGCAAAAGAGCCAGTCAAAGAGGTAGAAAACATGTTGGTGATGATGGTAATGACATTGACGGGAGTGGTTATGGGGTGCAATTGCAAAGAAGCATGCAGATGGGACCACTGGCTAGGACTGGCTTGCTCAAGGCAGGAAAAAAACAGGAGCTACTTGATAGGTATGATCAAAATATGTATGTTGGTGAAGACCCAGAAGGTTATTCTGATGATCAAGGGAAAAGGAGTACCGATCGGACGGTTACTATAGCTTCTTACAGTAATGAAAATTCTTCCAGCAAGAAGAAGACTAAAATTTCCAGGAGAGCGTCAATGCTGCCTGCTAGAGAACAGATTAACATATCTAATGGGACTCAACCTTTGTGGCAGAGTAAATTGCAGGAAGAAGTTGTCTCCTTAAACCATTTGGTTAAATTCAATGACCGCACCAACAAGAGCAAGAAACTGAAAGCAAGTAGTAAGCATAGATCTGGTTTGGGGATGAATTCGGAGCCATACAATAGCCGTCCAACCAATATTCAAGAGTCATATTTGCACATGGATTCTCGATTTAAGACACCACAAGGGAAGTCTAGAAATGCATCAGTTAGTTATGATGACATGAATTACTCAAGAGCTCCCACTATGATTGATCAGAGCCGGGAGACAGAATCTGATTCATCCCAACAAGTCGAAGAAGATGGAGAAATTACTCGTCCTGATAGGAAACTGAATCACCATAATGCTGATTTTGACGAGCATCAATATGGAGGTTTTAGACTGACTAATAAAGCTAAAAGAAGTACCAAGCTGGGAAAAGTTGACAGGAAAGGTTCAGACTTTCCTGATGGTGGCGAACTTGTTCATGTACCAGAGACAGAATTGGTCACTGTTAAAATGAAAAAGAAAGGTAAAGCAAATAAAAATGTTCATGCACCTGACCAATTCATAAAGAAGGGCCTGGTGACACAACCCAATGAAAAGTTACAACTGTCATCAGGGAAGACCAATGCTGAGAAAAAGCGTAAAGCAATGAGTGATCTGGATCATTCTCCTCAGCAGCCATTGTTTGCTAATGATTATGGCAGTGGCACATTGGATGGATACTTCGATAATGTTGATGGGGCATCTAAATCAGAAGACAACAAAGTTCAAGCCAAGAAATTAGGGGGCAGAATGGAGTTCTCTGATTCTCAAGCAATTGATAGCTCTCCTCAAGAAATGCTAAGTATGCCATTGTTAGGATGCAACTCGTTGACAAAAAAACCAAAATGGAAGCTTGAGGAAAAGTCTCCTGATGAATTAGATGAATCTATCCACATACTGCCAAGTTTAATGCATCAGATGGAGGAAGCTACTGTAACTAAGAAGAAGGGAAAAAGGAAATCGGATGCAGCAACTGAATCTGTGACAGTAGTAACCCCAGAAACAATTATTCCAGAACATGAAACTGAAGTGGAGCCTGAGGCAATGCCAGAGAAAAGACCTTTTGTTCTTATCACTCCCACTATTCATACTGGCTTTTCCTTTTCCATTGTACACCTTCTCACTGCTGTCAGAAAGGCTATGATTACTCTTACAACAGAAGATATCACTTTGAGTGGAAGCCAGCTTAAGAATGATGATAATGGGTCCAGACAGAGCATAAGAGAGAATCAAGTACATCAAGATACTGGTGGCGCAATGCTCTCTAGTTCTATTGAGAACATGGATATGAATACTTCAGAGCATGCAAAGCCAAGCGATTTGCCTTCTCTCACTGTTCAAGATATTGTTCTTCGAGTTAGATCGAACCCTGGGGATCCGTGCATTCTTGAAACCCAGGAACCACTTCATGATTTAATCCGTGGTGTGCTGAAGATTTTCTCATCTAAGACAGCACCATTAGGAGCAAAGGGTTGGAAACCATTGGTAGTATATGAGAAATCAAATAAGAGCTGGTTGTGGATGGGACCTGTTTCCTCTGATTCATCTGATGACAATGAAGTTGCTGAGGAAAATTCTCCAGAAGCATGGGGTATTCCACATAAAATGCTTGTTAAATTGGTTGATGCTTTTGCTAACTGGCTAAAAAGTGGTCAAGAGACCCTTCAGCAAATCGGATGTCTCCCTGCGCCTCCTGCTTGTCTGCTTTCAAGCTTGAATGAAAAGGAAAGATTTAAGGATCTAAGAGCCCAGAAGAGTCTTATTACTATCAGTCCAAGTTCTGATGAAGTGAGGACATACTTTCGTCGAGAGGAACTTTTAAGGTACTTAGTTCCTGATAGGGCCTTCTCCTACACAGCTGCAGATGGGAAAAAGTCAATTGTTGCTCCACTTAGGCGTGGCGGTGGAAAGCCAACATCCAAAGCTCGTGACCACTTCATGCTTAAACCTGATCGTCCACCACATGTTACTATTCTTTGTCTTGTTCGAGATGCTGCTGCTAGGTTGCCTGGTAGTATTGGTACGAGAGCAGATGTTTGTACTCTCATCAGAGATTCACAATATATTGTTGAAAATGTATCTGATGCACAAGTGAACCAAGTAGTCAGTGGAGCTTTGGATCGGCTACACTATGAGCGTGATCCTTGTGTGCAATTTGATAGTGATAGAAAACTGTGGGTGTACCTGCACAGAGATAGGGAAGAAGAAGATTTTGAAGATGATGGCACCTCATCCACAAAGAAATGGAAAAGGCCTAAGAAAGATCCTACAGATCAGTCTGATGGTGGCATAGCTAATGATGTTGGCTATAATGCAGCTGAAGATGACCCAACTATTGGTGGATCTGCTGCCGGTTTTGGTTATGATCAGGATCTCAATTTTGATGCATCATCCATCAGAGACGTGGAGAAAGGTGGACTTATCTATGATGATATGCGGCCAAATACAGAGAATATCAGCACTTTGATTGATTCAACAGCAGCTAACATGACTCGTGGCGGTTCAGCTAATTGGGATGTTCTTGGATTGAATCGGTTGCAGGAAAACAATATGATGTGCCAAGAGAATTCCACCAGCGAAAATTTTGATGACGAAGCATTTAGCCAGGACAGGACAGTTGGGCTCTTGAAGCCGAGGTTATTATGAAGGGTTGATGATCCTTGTTCCTGCCCTTGCATGTTAATATTGTAGGAGCAGTTGTTTGTGACAGATTACAATATATTTCTCAATTTTCAGCCAGCTTTCACCTGGATAAGTTAATTCTTTTTTTGGTATTCATGCTACTTTACATACATTCCTTGGCTATTCTTCTAATGTTTGTTCATGCACGGCTTTATGAGCACACGGAGTTGTACACTTTGTTGGCACCCGCCTTATGCTACTTGCTCTTTTCTGTGAAATTATAAAACAGTTGCTACGTCATTGGAATAAATCTGAGTCGGATATCCTCTCTTTTTTCGTGAAAGATTTTAAGATTAGATATTGCCAGTTTTATTTGTGTCAATACAACTTTGCCAGCATGTCTGCTGCAGGAAGACTTTCTGCCATGACGTTCACTTACTACCTGTTGTTTTATAATATGATTTTTACTTGCAGTGTGTTAGTGGACTGTGCAATTCTCTCACGTGTCTTGGTTTCCTTCTTGATTTTTAAGAGATGTTTAGTACATGGTGTGAAATATTTTCAGTACTGGATCGTCCAGAGTAATTTCTGGAACAAAATTTACTAGTGAACAGACTCAAGTTTATAACTGCAATAGTGACAGTCCACCTTTTCCTTTTTTTATTTTTTTTTTATCGTCTTTCTTTTCCATTTTCAGCTAGGTTGTTTAGTGAACGATAAAAAAGGCAATGATAATATCAAGATGTATCCTCTTTCCATTCCAGGTGATGCTGGAGTATTTCCAATTATATGCCATGATGAAACACCGTATTCATTGTGTTCAACCTGCAAGGTCAGGTGACAGTATCTGCTTTGTGAAACTATATCATCTTTTTGTTTTTCTTTGAATCAGTGTGCATGAAGGGAAGTAGAGCATCTTCAGTTTTCACAAGGGCTAGTCCAGAAATTGATGCAACTGCACCTGGTACTTTCCAAAATCTATGGATTGAAGCACGACTTTTGCCGAGAAAGGCATCAGTGGTAAGTATTACAATTGTGTTTAAGCCAGGTTGCTTGCTTTTGCGTACTGCTTCAGCAGAAATGACATTGGTTGAATTCTTTTTCTTCTATCCGATGAGTTGATGTCTACATTTTCATAATTGAATTGCTTTGGTAAGCTTATACTCATTTGAGTAACCTGATATGGAATGGCAACCTGATTTCAATGGATTCTCTCAAAGGATATGTTGTTCAAGAAAGAACAGAATCGAAGGTATGGGAATCGAAGCTCCCAGTTGAAACCCCTCTTGCCTTTTCAATTGTGACATTTTTTTTCTTCGCTCACACTCTCTCGCGCGCACACTTTTTAAATTTTCCTTTTTGTTATTAATTTATATAGAATTTCATTTCTTATTTTCTTGTCAACCAAATCATATAATTATAGTTTATTTGAATCCACTTCTAACTTATTATTACACGTATTAACTTAACTCTATCTTTCTCTCTTTCTCTTTCACTCAGGCATAATTTTTTTTCGTTTTCCTTTTTATGTTCTTAATTTCTTTGAATTTCAATATTTATTTTCTAGTTAATCAAATCACATAATTATAAATTCATTTTAATGAACTCCTAACTTATTATAATAAGTATTAACCTATTCAGTTAGTAAATCAAAATGTTAATCATCATACAAAAACATTAATCAGCCAACTAATTAATTAGCTATTGTATATTTTGTTTATTTCATATAATATATTTATTATAAATAAAATTATTTTGATATTTTTTTACGTGTGAATATGCAGAGGCACCTCCCATTCACGTAGAGAGATTATTTTCTTTCACTCAAGTAATTTAACGATTATGATTTATAATTAAATTAATCATATAATTCATACACGACTTATTTTGATAATAAAAAGTATCATATAAAATTTAATGAATCATTTTGATAAAATTAGTCAAATATATTAAACAGATTTGATCACAAATATAGGATAATCCTATAATTATGGTCATAATCAAGTTCATTATATAACTAATAAAATAAATTAATATAATTATTTTATTAAATTGATAAATAAAAACAGTGTTCTGCATCCTTTCCATATATTAGTTTTTTATATTTATTGCCTTATCATATTCTAAAAAAGTTTTTATTAATAGATTTAGATCTTATTCTGTCGGATTATGCTCAATTATAAAAATCTTAGTATGTAGAGATAATCATATATAATATATTTAAATATTTTATCTATTTTAAATAAGATTAATTTAATGTTACATATCATTATATGTCTTTTTAAAGAATATTTTATTATATTTTTAAAATATGGCTACGTATTCAAACGTATTTATCATAATTCTTTATTCAACTTCACATTTATAAATATTTATAATATATTTCACTAAAGCGAAAGACTATGTCCACTTACGACGTGACTATGGAAGCATAAGATGGTGAAGCGTAAATGGGGGGCTAATATTTATTTAACATATTGAGGTGTTAAATCCATGTAATCTAATATATTTGAATTATTTCAATACTTGATAAAGATAATGGTCCAGTTGACTGATAAAAAGATAAGATTTAGAAATTTAATTTTAAATAATAAGGTTTTTATAATTTGGATGAAAATGTTAATAGCAATAATAATGTTTATTAGGAAAGATATAAATTGAACATTATAGCATTGAAATTGAATTTAATCACTTAATTGTAAAAATATATGAGCTATTGAATTTTTTATGATTCATGTATTTATAAAATATTTATTTGTTGGAGCAAAATTTTAATGTCATATAAAATTATATTTTGATGATACAAATTTTAAAAGAATAAAATTAAATGCCGTAAAGTTAAAAAAAAAAATAACTTTATGCATTAGTTTTGATTAAATAATTAATTATGATTTTATTAAATTCTGAATGAATGATAAATATCAAAGTTGTAGATAATCATATTAGCTATCCATAGAATTCAAGATTATCTAATTTGGATAACTGTGCAAAAGGTTATGCTCAAAATAGTGTAGATCAGTCAACGATCGAAGCAAAGAAGTTCGGTCGAGACTATACCGATTGACCGATCAATAATGAGTTGTCCTGGTTGACGTCGAGATGATACGATCGGCGGTCCGATCGACCGACCAAGTGTAAAAGCTGAAGAAATCGTGTAACGGTCATACAAACCAGTCCATTAATGTGATCGACTAGTTCACGGCTCAAATGAACAATAACGGTCAATTTTGAAAAGAAATTTGTGGAATAATTTCTGAATGAATTTTCATCTTATAAAAGGAGTGCCAAAGCCAGAAGCAAAGGCACTCATCAAAACATTGAAGAAAAACTTCAAATTATCAGAAGAAGATCATTTCCTTAAAATTTTCATATTATTTTCTCTTATTTCTCTCTTCTTCTCATTGTAAAAGAGAAAAATATTTTATTTAGAAAAATACCGAGAAAGCTCTTACGTAAAAGATGTTTTATATCTAACTTCTTAAGCATGAGAAAAAATTAGCTTCATTAAAGGAGATGTGAGCCTTACCTCTTGAAGCGGAGAAAAGACAGTAATGTAAAGAGTTTTTCTTTTTTGTCCCGTTTGGCAAAGGAAGAGTTCTAGTGAAATCTCCGGCAGTCTTGAGGTCAAGAAGTTGGAGCGGTGACATAGGCCAAGGTGTAACTGAATCTCATCAACAACCATCCGTGCATTTTGTGTTTGAATTCTCTCTCCCTCTCATATTGTGTTTGATGTAATATGAGTCGTATTATTTTTAAAAGGTTTAAAGAATCAATTTTAAACTTCCGCGATGATTTTTGTGAAATCGTTATTTTTTTATTTTAAACAACAATTCACCCACTTTTAATATCCTTTGGGATCCTACATTATTTTCTTTTTTAAGTTATTATTTAGTTTTATTAAAATTTATGATTTAAAACGAAAAAAAGGCTAATATAGGAGATGAGTTAATGGATGAGATTATCAAGAACGATAAAAGAGAAATCTATTTGGTCAAACTAAATAAGTTATTAGATAAACTAAGAGGTCAATTATGTGTTGTATGTATGCAAACATGTCTGTATCATCAATCATATTTTGAGTATAGTTAAGTTGAAGTATTATAATAGATTCAAAGATTCAAATGTATGAAACATATATGCAAAACAAAAATATGCTGCATAGACATTTTATTCACAAAAAGATTGTGAACACTGTGCTTAATTTTTTATTTATGAGTTACTATCTCAAAGAATTAGAATGCGTGTGGGAGTGCTTTGACATCATTGTTTTGTGAGAAAGATCACTTTTTTCTTGATAGTAAATGTTTGATTAAAAAAAATTACACAATCAAGTGATCAACTTTTTGTACCGCTGCTCTTTTGTTAAAACACTTCAAAATGCAGCCTTATAAGTTAAAAGCTTTTTTCAATCTTCACCAAAGTTCGAGTTTTTTTATTAAGTAATAAATTAGTTTTACATTATAAAATAGCTAGCATCCATCCTTATGTTAGTTTAAAAAAAACTGTGTGATGGGGGATTTATAAGGGATTCCATATACTTTTAAATACATTGTTTTAAATTAACTAATCTTTCATATATAAGGGATTTATTCCTTGAAATTTTAGTTTATCATATTATTCATATTTACTACACGCAAATGTGTTATACATACATACATACATACATACATACATACATATATATATATATATATATATATTAAAATTTTCTAAATCCTCCAAAATTTCCTTCTTAGAATTCTCCAAATACCCTAATAAATAAAATACCCAAGTTAGTAACTATACCCCTAAAGGGCCGTTTGGTTGTGGAATAAATGATGGAATAAACGTATATTCTGAAGAATAGCGCCAAACGATTGTGAGAACAGATTTTTCTCCCGACAAGTTTTGCACGAAAATCAAGATGTATTTATCCGTGTCGGGGTCGTGTTTTGAGAATTCCAAATTCCATGAAACGGACAAAATTGCACCTATTCTCCTTTTCTCGTGGGGGCATGACAGTAATTTTATTGTTCACAATGTGTGCCCTATACGCAATTAGTCCTCGACCGATCCCTCTTTTTTCGGCCACTTCCCCCTTATCCGCCTTCGCGATGGTTATGCCCTAGACGACTGTGACCGATCCATCGTGAGGTGGCTTCGATCAATCTGGTGGCTTCGACATTTTGCTTTAGGTGAGTCCTCGATCAATCCTGCGCAAGGTGTCTCGTTCCGATTCTAGAGATTTTTTTCTGACGATCATTTTGGTTTTTTTTAATCTCATTTTTTCCCCTTCCGGCGATGGTCACCGGTGTCGCCTGTGTATGTCACGCTGTGTGTTCATCGACTTAGGCGTTTCATGTTCGATCGGCTGTGACATTGTTCCACGACACTCTTCTAAATTCCAAAATAGGTATCTCTCACCTTCCTTTCATCGTGATCCCTTCTCTTCAGTCTCCTTCTACATTTCGTGTCTTTTCATTGATCCATATTTTGACACTGCTTTCTTTTATACGCATCCTGCGCGGATCTTTGTGAAGCTCACTACATGTTGCCTGAGTAATCGGCGTCGACGAGAATCGTCTCATCTGCTTTTCGCAAGGTCTCTCTGCAAACATAGGTATAATTGCTTAAACCCCGCCGCCCCCACCCCTCTCCGATTCACCTCTTTCCCTTTCGTAGAGGATCTTATTTCACTCGAGGAGTTATTTGAAATGTCGAAGTTCTCTTGTAGGCACTGTGTCATCTTCTTCGGGAGAATCCGTAGGCACCTGTTGTAGCACGTCACGGTCGAGAGGTAAGAAAGATTTCCAACACCCATAATACATGCTTCTCGTGCGTCTTCTATTTGTGTTATGTGCATGCTATGATTACTGAAAAGTCCTCCATGTATAGAGCAAGTTGTTAGTGGAATCACCCTTACATGATTCCCGATAGGTAAATGAACAGTTATTTGCATTGCATATTTGAAAATATAATCACTCCTTGTAGTTACCAAATTGTCCTACGCACTCGGCATTTACGACGCTACGTAGAACTACTCGTCTATTTTCTAGCAATTCATATTCGCCCTGTTCCTATGTCATTTTCTCAGTTTAATAATCATATGTTATACACACTCATAGCCGCAATGTCCCAAGAAATCGGCTTTAGAAATAAAGAAGGCAGCCTTCGAAATAAGCGTCTCATGAATTAGAATGATGAGTTAGACCAAGTACTTGTTGGTGTCATGAAAATTGAATATCTAGATGGGAACTTCAACAGTGGTGCCTTCACATCGGACAATGGAAGCGCATATTGACAAGATTTAATGAGACCACGGGAAAGGGTTACAATATGCAGAATTTGAAAAATAGGCTTAAAGTTTTGCGAAAGTCGTACCTGTTATACATAGGTCTAATTAATCGAAGTGGCTGGGAATGCGATTCCGATAAGAAAATCCCTACCCCAGGTGAAGCTGCCCTATGGGAAGAGGTTATAGCGGTAAGCGTCTAGGCCAACCTCACTATCAATTATCCATCGGACCCTTCTTAATGTCTCATTAATGATCTTCTTTTCCTTCATGTAATAGGCCAATAAAGAGTACGGGAGAATTAAGGACAAGCCCTTTCCAGTGTACGATGACCTCGACTTCATTTACTCTAAGAACACCGCTACTGGAGCAGGGCCTTTGCCACGACTATGGATGGAATGCCATCAGACGACCATGACCAACCTGAGGGCGTTGACGCAGAAGAGGTTGACATACCCCTAGAGGGTATGAACTTCTGCCCTACTGCTACCAGCAATGACCCAAGTAGTGGTTTCACAAACGAAGCCACTTATGACAGTCCTTCATCGGATCCCTTCGCTGAAGTGAGCCCTACATCGGCTACAGGAAAGAGGGCTAGATTTAGCGGCCAACAAACTAGAAGTAGAAAGGGAAGGGCGGACAATAGTGAGGCAATGGAGATTATGAAGGAGACGACACAACAAGAAAAGAAGAGGCTCCTTCTGATGGATGAGATATTGCAGCACGAGTAGCAGGCAAACCCGTGCACTAGGACAGAATGTTGGTCCAAGCTACGCGAGAAAGTGACGAATTGCACTCTTGAGTTCAAAATGGCTATGATTGAAACATTCAAAGATGAAAACAACTGTTGAGCTTTCATGACCTGCGACGATGAAATGTTGGAGCCATGGCTGTTAGAATAGGTAGAAGAGTATAAGAGGAAGCATCCGCAAGCAGGATCGGGATCTGCCTTCTTTGGATGCACTACCTCCAGTTTCACAGTTGGATCCTCACAATCGATCCCATCAGCAGCCTTCATATTGACTTCATCGCGTCTTCCGACCACATATTTTGGTACGACTCTACCACATGTGCCTTTTGCATCATTCCCCGGGCCAACAGGCAATCTCTCAACGACTACATTTTCTATCCGCAGCACACTCGCTCCACCAGTACTCTCTTCTCAGTTTGCATCTACTTCAGCAACCGCTACTTGTATGGGTTTCATGTTTCGTTCTTCGCCCAGTAGGGCCTCCACTTCTGCAGGGGCTTCTTTTTCCTCATGAATCTTGTATCCTAATCATTTGTAGACACCTAGCACATGTCATGAAACTTTTGTCACCATATTTTGGCATCATGTTATGTAGCGTATGTTATTAATCATTTCTTCTCAGGTGATCAGCTTTTGGTCCATGTGGACAAAACATATGATAGTATTCTGTAATGACCATGACAGTAATCGTTTCTTTATTACTTACCTAATTATGTCGCATCTTGTCTTAACTACTGCCTTAATTTTCAATTCTCCGTTATTGTAGTATAATGCATGTGTGATTATTTTCCCTTTGCTCTTGTGCTTCCCTTGTGTGCTTCCCGTAGATGAGTAGAGGAATATTAATACAACTTTTGGTTGAGGAGGAAAAATTCTAAGAGGACCTGATGAACATTATAATGACATGTGGCACATCTGCGAGCACCAATTCAAAGTCTTCCGTGCAGAACTCATCCCTACTCAGGGCATGAGGTCATCGTGAACATCCTTAAGGGTCATCCCCAACGTTGTTATGACTTATTTAGATTGTCTTCCATGTGTTTCTGAAACCGGAGGAGTTACTAACATCGAGGAATCTAATACATAGTACACAACACACAACTGCGTGCGAGCAACTCGCTTTTTTCCTACATTGCCTTGGGCACAACATGACCAACATGAACCTAGCCGAGCAATTCCAACATTCAGGCGAAACGATATCAAGGCATTTCAATAATGTGCTTAGGACAATATGCAACCTTGCTAAAGAGTTCATTGTACTGCCCCCTGAAGTGAAGACGTGCATACGCGCATTCGCAATAGTGACAAATTCTTCCCCTATTTCGCGATAAGTACGCTACTGCAGTAGTGTTATTTGCCCTCAATCGATCTCATTCGTGGACTCTAAAGTGAAGTTTCTCAATGTATCTAAATTTTAGAATGCCCTTGGAGCTGTCGATGGAAGTCATGTACCTGCAATGATTCGGAAGACTGACCAGCCTCGTTATAGGAATCGTAAGGGATTCATATCTCAAAATGTGATGGCGGTGACTTCCTTTGATCACTCATTTCTTTATGTGTGCACTGGATGGGAGGGGTCGGCCGCGTATATGAGGGTCCTTCGTTGGTGTGTGGAAAATGCAGGATTTGTTGTACCTGAAGGTATTCACTATACACTAGTCATCTATGTAGTATGTTGATGCTTACTTATATATAGATTCAATGTGTAATAGGTAAATTCTATCTTGTGGATTTTGGATATGCGAATTCTGAAAAGTTCGTTGCACCATATCATGGGCTAAAGTACCACTTGTCGGAGTTTAATAATAGACAAAGAAGGTATGACAATCCTAAGGAGCTTTACAATCATAGGCATGCCCAACTAAGAAATTGTGTGGAGAAGACATTCGGTATTTTGAAGTCACGTTTCGGAATTCTTCGGACCACTATGCAATACCCTATTGCAACTCAAGAGAAGATTGTGTTAGCATGTTGTGTCGTGCATAATTTCATTAAGCGTTATCAAGGAACTCACGAATACTTCAGCTTCCCAAGACTCCAACCTGATAACAATATCAATGTCAATGGCACGGCTTCAAATGTCCAACTGGAAATCGTAGAAAGTCAAATGGGGGAAATGGTTCGAAATGGGATTGCTGTCCAGCTTCGGGCTGCTAATCAGAATCGTCGAGGTGAGAGCTGTGATATGAAGTCTAACAAACTTATATGTGAAGCAAAAATAACGCATTGTTATTGCGTAGGTAATCCAGAGGCATGGGATGATGGCATATGCTTCTTTCTTCATAGCGGACGCTTTGGTATGCAGTACTTCAGCTTCCCTATTAAATTCGCAAGCTCTTGCCTTTAACATTACATGCATTAAGTATGTGTTACAATTGCATTCACTGAGATTCATTACATAATGTGTGCATTCTGAATTCTTTTACATTGGACTGTGATTGTGTGGCATACTGACCTGAATACGTTTTTCTATTTTCAGTGTGGAATAATGGTGTATGCCACATGTTTGCTCACTATACATTAGATGACGCTGAACCCAAGAGCTCCCTCCGTGTGCCAACGAATAGAAGAATGTGAATTTTTTAATAACCATTGTTGTCATGTACTCTTACAATGTTGATTCGAAGTCCTTAGTGGACACCGGGCTCTTGTCATTTGTAACATTTCGCCATGTGTGTGTACTGAATTTGATTTCTTCATTGAAGTAAACATCGCTTGAGAAGTTCTTTCCATTTCATCTGTTTTCTACTATATTTTGAAGTTGAGGCCATCTACTTATCGTTCATTGTCCTACATTTATGTATACATACTTTTCTTTCCTACATTTGTTTTGTGAAGTTGCTTTAATTTATATTTAGAAGCTGCCCATTATTATTTTTTGGAATATGGTTCTATAACTCCTACCATTTGAATGCAGATTGTATGAATATCATATTCATCGTTTACTATTCGTATGATTCATTTTTATCGTTCTTTCCGAACGTTGCTCTCCAAATGTGATGGCTGTGATGACCTTATTAGACATCTCGTAGTCATGTTTTATTTTCATTGCATTGAGGCCTTCTTTTATTTCATTACATGTGGCCATGTGATTATAAAGGTGCGATGTGATTATAACTTGTTTCAAAATAGACGAAATGAAAATACGCTAACTTGTTACGATGGCATTCATATGTTTCGAAAAGAAGGAAAAAAACACTCCAACGATACTCAAATCGGCAGAAAAAAAACATACCAGCAATACACAAATGTTATTCTTCCAAGGGTTTCGACCAGCAGTTAACATGTATTTGTTCCAGTACACAAATGAATATGCATTTGTTCTCAATTTTGGATATGCATTTGGATGTAATAGGTCAATGAATTTTCTTCTTTAGACACACAGGAACTTTCGATAACTTTCTCCTTTGCAGAAACTGAGACAAATGCAAAATCGTCTTGTGCGTTATGAATATGCAATCCAACTACATATTACGAAATTACATAATTGTTGTGTACAACTCAAAATCGCACTGCATATGCATATCCATTACATTTGCGTGTGTCAACAATACACATTCGTCGACACATTCATCTAAACTGTAAGATGGATTTCGGACCCCGCCCAAAACGCACAGTGTGGGACAACCAAATTACAGTAGATGCAGATACAAAATGTGATGGTGAGGACCGCAGCGGAAACCACGAAGCTAACCTATGTCGTTCATGATGTACTGAAGTTCATAACGATGCAAGCAATAATGATTCCTAAGAAAAAAATAGATGACTCGATCTCGTCGGAGCCGCTTCACGGTTGCTTCCAATGTGTTGCACTTCTTCACTAGATCAGTTATTACGACGATCGTACGGGGTTCTACGAACGTATCAGCCCATTTGAAAAATCCGCAATCAGTAGAGGAATTGTCTCTCTGCGTACACAAATGTATGAATATAATAAGACAGAGAGACAATATTAAGAAGTGCTGGAAGGTTCAAGAAGCATGCTAGTAACCTGAAAATGTGGACAGCCCCAAAATCTTCTACCCAGGTTTGCTGAGGTCCACGCCGCCCTCAAGATGCACGCGTCTCCACAGTGACAGATAGGGTATCCATATGTAGATAGTTTTCTTCGTCGACAACTTCGACGAGGTCGAGCGCACCTGCACAGCGAGAGGAGGCCAGCCACACCTGCACAGCGGTATAGGCCGGCGACGACTTACAAGTAGTGGAAAAGGGGACATCGAGTGAATGTAAGTGAAAGGAACAGCACCGGAAGCGCATGTAATATAATGAGCATGCACCCGTTGTCGCCCCTGCCTAGATCGCCGGAATTTCATCAAGGGCCGCTAGGGTTTTTTCCGACCCTATCACTCGAAAGAGGATTTTTTATATGACAACGAATTCATACGAGGGATACTCTCATATTTCGGATGTCAGTAATTCCGGTGTCAAACAAACAATGACAAGGAATTGGATAACTATAAAAAGTGGGAATAGACGAGAGAATACCCATTCGCAAAGAATAAATGAGACTATTTCGCGAGGTTCCATTCCGCAACCAAACGACCCTTAAAAGTCAAGAACTTTTAAGGATGTGTGATATGTATCATATAAGGAAATAAGGGTTATGCGTAACAAAAATTGATTCATATATATATTGATCGAAGATTCAAATTTTTTTTATTTTTGTTAACTTATATCTTATTTAAAAATAGAAAATATTAAAATAAAATATTTTAAATGTGTAAAATAATATTTAAATACTTAACAAAGTATTTTTAAATTTTTAATAAAATATTACATAAAATTTTTTATATTAAATAATAAAAAAGTAAGGAAAAAATAATGATCAATCATAATCATCGGAACTGATTCTCGAAAGATGGAATCCAACCCTATAAAGATAATTAACTCGATTCGAATCGATCAAAATTGAATAGATCGAATCGGATCGAGTCAAATTTCAACGAAAATTACAATTCAACGCCTTTAAGATTGCTTATTTGTAGGTCGTCAAAGGATTAATCCAATGATGGTCATATAGACGGATAATTTTTGCGTGGGATACTTTTTCTCATTATATAATTCGCATCGTGTTTGCAACGTAGATTATAAACAAAAGCTGATGTATCTCGTACAGTCGTACTCCTTGGCATACACTGTCATTAAGTACACACTTATGAATCAATATTTCAACAAGGTGGTGGATAATTACTAAATATAACTTTTCGGATGAGAGAGTTTGCTCAACTCTTATTTGTTAAATTTTTTTGGACACAAAAATTAATTGCTACGTAAAAGGATGAGATAATTAAAAAATAATATCCTTAAAATAAAAAATTACGATAAGAAGATTCCAAATATCTTTTTCCCCCCATTAGTTTTCATAAAAAAGGTGGCAAAAGAGATAAATGGCGAAAGCGGAGTGCCCTCCGACGTGGCGTTTCTGATCGCTTTGTCGCCATCTGAGATTTTGCGTTAAAGCTGCAGGCAGCAGTTCACCATTTAAAATAATAATACCAGTTTCAACGCCAAACTGGGATACGCTGTTAGGGTCGTCAACAGGTTGTAGCCAATCGTTTGAGTCAGACACCTGCGGGACCCATTTCTAAGCCAATAGAATTTTAGAAAGAGCTGTTTGCTGTTGAATTGGTAACAGCGGCTTCTCTCGAGCTGGGGTTTTATTCGGATAGATCTTTGTTCTCGAGGCAGAGGCGTCATCGGTTTCAGCTACTGAGCAAACCGGAGAACAACTGTGTGCGTGTGCGTGCGTGTGCGTGAGAGAGAGAGAGAGATCACTGTCCATGGCTCCAGAAAAGGAGGAGGGGGAGAAGGTGGAGGTGATCCATTCCTGGTCGGCTCCCAGGTCACTCAGCACCAGCCTTATGTACTCCTTCGCTCAGGTATCCCTGCTCCGCATTTCCAATCCAGAGTTCCCTCGGTTGGTCGGCCGTGATTGTTCGGTCTGTGAGCTGCGATTTGTGTTTCTGTCGGGAATGAGAAGTCAGTCCTCTTCTCGTTGAAAGATTCATGGTTTCGGTTCCAATCCCTTTTTAGCAGATCATGTGGATGGGGATATTCTAGTTGTGGAAGGTTGTTGAGGCATTTGACTTGGTAAATCCCTTTTGATGGAGTTGGGTTTCTAAGGTCCCATTGTTGAGTAGTATGAAGAAGATGGTTAATGTGACAGTTGATGTATCATTTGTAACTGGAAAAAATGTGACAGATCAATGTGCTGCTTCTTGGTTATTTATTGCCTCTCTTGATTTTTTTATATTTTTGGTTACAGTCATCTTTAGTGTGTCATATAGACGGTAGTGGAATTCAAGTGATGCGATTGGGAAAATGTGGGATGTTTAGCTGGTGAAGTCAATTTTGTTTCTTGATTACTGCAATTTGTATGTTCAAATGGCTCATTTTGTTATTCTGCTATGTCTAGAGGGATGACATTGAGGTGCTCGACGAACCTCTGTACGCAAACTTCTTGAGGATTACTGGCGTGGACAGGCCCTATCGTGACGAGCTCCTTTCAAAAGTGGTATGCTTATCATGCTTGTGCTTGATTTGAATTCTTGTTTCTGCCTCTTATGATGGTTCTTCCACAGGATTCTGATTGTAACGTGATTGTAAATGAGGTGATTTTTGGGCCGGGGGAAAAGAAGTATAGATACTGTAAGGTACCCTTTCTCTGTCCTTAAGATAATTTTTATTTCTTTCGGATTATTATGCCATTTGATGTGATAAGATATTAGCCTTCATGTCCATGCTTGTTTCATCTAGCGCAGCAAGAACATTCCATCATGTCTCTAAGTTATAGTCAACTGTTAGAGTGTATATACCTTGCCCCCAAGATTATAAACATGAATTTCCATAGGCTCAATTTATCTCTATTTTCCTTGGTCATTTCCCAATTTTCATTTATTCCTTAACCACATGCCAATTTTGCTCTCTTTCCATTAGCCAGTCCCCAGAAATTGTGGACAATCAAACCTGTTTCCATGATAACTCGTTTTGATCTACCATGTTTAATGCATGTCTTTGATGAGTTCTCAAACAAAGTCGACCATGCCTACAATTATCATTGAGAATGCACTTTGATCTGACTTTGCTTAGTTCTTAAGAGGTAAATGGTTGAAGGAATACCACGTGTTGAATGCTTTTTTCTGACTATTAATGAGGTGAGAGCATATGTATACAGCCTCCCATGATTTTACAGAGAGGTTATTTCTGTGGCTCGAAACTATGACTTTAATATAATGAATGAGCAACTTAACTATTGCATCTTCTTGTGATATACGCGTTGAGATTATTTTATTATATAACACTATCTAACTTTGCCTTTTATATTTTGTAGCATATTTCAAAACAGCGCCTTCCGAACTTGTCAAATAATTTGATGAAGAATGGAAAACATTTTATACTGATACGCAGTCCCCTCAACATCTTGGTAAGGCACAATATCATTTATATTGTCTCAGCCATTCCATTTCCTGGATACAGCAGTTGTCTAAAATGCTATGCAAAGAAGTCGACAAGTAATGATCTTTTAATTCAAACATATTTCTCACTGTTCATTATTTTGTTTGTTAATTTTGTAATTACTGAGTGGAATGTTGAATAGAAGTTTTTGGATGTCACAGCTGTCCTTCAATAAAGTTGTACGACCATCCTTTTTAGAGCTAGGTCTTGGAGACCTTGCATCAATATATATCGAACTCTGTGAGCTTGGAAAATCTCCACCTATAATTGATGCTGATGATTTACTGAGGGATCCTGAGGTAACTAGTCACAATTTTTTCTTTCAAGAATGTGTTAATTTGCCATTTTTAATATTTATGAAATTATGAAAAGCCAGAATGATAGTGTCTCTGCTTTAATGGTCAATAAATCAGGTACTAAGTCATTGGTATGTATGAGTGAGATAGGAGTTTATGGTGGAAAAAATTTCCTTTCCAAGATGCCTAAAATGAAATTCCAGGAACTCATACCAATGACATTATCCTGGGTTGCTTTCAAAGCAGGTCCCTGCCATTGCATAATTTACACAGCATCATATTTCAAGTGTCATCCACATGCTGTTGGGAGGTTATGTTTAAATGACAAGTAAACCTTATATTTTGCTTGACATGGCAAGAATATTAATTTCTTGCGTCGAAAAAGGTTTGGTTACTAATAGAGCGGAATGGCGTCGTATGATCCATGTAGCCGACCCCACCTAGTGGGATAAGGCTTTGTTGTTGTTGTTGTTGTTGAAGTTTTATTATTCTCCTTAAACTTTCTTGTTCATTTTGTTCTCTTTACCTGTGGCACTAATTGTGCAAATGAGCCAGCTACTTGCTCTCGATTTGTCAAAAGACTCAATTTTTTTGAGAGAAGAAATCCTCTTTAACTAACCTATTGACCTTGACCTTAATCATGCTAATGTCCAAGCAAGTTTAGTTAAGTTTTTATACAAAATGGGTGAATACTCAAGACTCAGGAGATGTAATTACCTTTTCCCCCTTCAGAAAGAAAGATGGGTTAATCTTTTTATTTATTTGACTCAGCGGTCTCAAGCCTCATTGAACTTGTAATCTTTTGATATTTTTGAATCAATTGTACTTTTCAAATGTCTCTCAAAATAAATTTAATATTTTGTGGAAAATAAGGATTCTGTCTCTCTAATCAATAAAAGAAACCTTATGGTCTCTTATATAGTGGAGACGGAGGAAATACATAAAAGGAAAGTACATATTAGGAAAGTAGGAAAAAATCATATGCTGAAAATCAGTTCTCAACATTCCCCCTCAAGCTGGAGCATAAATATCTATCATGCTTAGCTTGGAAACACATTTATCAAACTTTCCCTTAGGAAGTGGCTTAGTGAGGACATCGGCCGTTTGATCACCCAAGGATACATATGATGTGACAATAATTTTTTTCTTAATCATGTCTCTGGTGTAGTGGCAATCAACTTCAACATGTTTCGTCCTTTCATGAAAAACAGGATTATTGGTTATGAACAAAGCTGCCTGATTATCATATTTTAATTGCATTGGGAGAGGCACCTCTACTAGAACACTAGAACATCAATCATGACCAATTTCACCCACACTATTTCAGTAATGACTTGAGCCATGGCCCTGTACTCAGACTCTGCACTGGATTTGGCAACCACTTCTTGTTTCTTAATTCTCCGAGTGACCAGATTAGTTCTCATAAAAATACAAAAACTAGTGGTAGACTTTCTATCATTTGGACATCGGCATAATCTGCATCAGCATAAACAGTGATGTCTAGGCTCTTCCCACTAAGATGCCTTTAAATATCTAAGTATCATCATCGCTGCATCCCAATGTACCTTCTTAGGCTTGTCCATAAATTGACTAATCCTGCTTGCAACAAGAGAAATGTCTGGACGTGGAACAGTGTCATATAAGAGTTTTCCAACAAAACTCCTATATTTCTTAGCATCAACATCTTTTGTATCATCATCATAAAGCCGAATGTTAGGATCCATTGGCACAGCAGCAGGGCGTGATCCCAACATTCACGTCTCTTTCAGCAAGTCAGTGACATTTCCTTTGGCATATAACCAAACCTCTACGATTTCTAGCAAACACTATTCCAAGAAAATAGCGAAGATCACCAAGATCCTTGGTAACAAAATGTTTTCCAATCAATGCTTTGGTATAAGAGATGCCTTGCAAGTCATCACCGGTGACAATAATGTCATCAACATATACGAGAAGCACGACTCTACCACGGGAGGTTTTTTTGCAAAAAGTGAATGATCAGCGGCGGAATGGATGAACTCTCCTTGTTCTACTTTCTCTGATAATTTTTGGAACCAAACTCTCGGGCTTTGCTTCAGGCCATAAATAGCCTTGTGCAGTTTGCAAACCTTGTAAAACTCCCCCTCAGCTGTGAAACCGGAAGGTTGTTTCATGTAAACCTCCTCCTGTAAATCACCATAAAGAAATGCATTCTTCACATCCAACTAAAAAAGTGGCCAGTCCTTGCTGACGTCGATAGAAAGAAGAATACGAACTGTGGCCAATCTAGCCACGGGAGAGGTGTCAAACACCATAAGTTTATGTATATCCTTGAGCCACTAAACGAGCCTTGTAGCACTCGGACCGATGTTTGATTATAAACACCCACCTGCAGCCCACCACTATAGCACCACTAGGAGGTGTTACAAGAGTCCAAGTGCCTCTAGACTGAAGAGCTGACATCTCTTGTATAGTTACCTTTCACCTATCATCATGAAGAGCCTCTTGGTAAGTTTGAGGTACATCCATAGCAGAAAGTCCGAAAATGAATTGTTGATAGGAAGGAGTGAGTCTCTCCATGGAGAGATGACTAGAGATACAAAATGTAGACTTGCAAAAATGCTTGCCCTTTCTCATAGCTATGGGAACATCTAAATCATTGACGGTTTCATCAGGAGCAATACCACTAGGAGCAAGAGTAGAGTCATCAATCTGACTATGTAAATTTGTCTCTTTAAGTTCATCACTTGTAGACACATCAACTGTAGTGCTATCAATAAGAACGTTGCGTTCATGATTTACCTCAGAGGTGACGAGTGATGGCATAGGCGCAGGAGCAGGGTTAGTACAAGAAACAATTTTAGGGTGATGACTATAGGTTTGCTGAAGGCACCTCCATGGTAGGAATATGAGGAGGTGATTGAAGATATATCTTAGTGTTTGTTTCAGAAGATGTGAGACGAGATTCAGATGAAGTAATGTAACCTACTAACTCGAAGAAAGTGACATCAACACTTAGCACTGACATAATATCTCCTATTGGAGGGATCATAGCACCTGTAGCCCTTTTGTGTACGAAAATACCCCACAAAGATACACTTAACAGCCCTAGGAGACAACTTATCTCGACCGGGGGTTAGGATATGAACAAAGACTGCGCACCCAAAAATTTTGGGAAAAACAAAAAAGAGGTCTTTAACAGGAAATAGGATAGAATAAGGGATCTGCTCTCCAAGGATTGATGAGGGCATTCGGTTAATAAGGTAACACACAGTAAGGACTGCGTCACCCTAATAGGCATGAGGAGCCTGACAGTGAAAAAGAAGAGTTCGGGCCACATCAAGAATATGACGGTGTTTCCTTTCTGCAACTCCATTTTGTTGAGAGATATATACGCATGATGTTTGGTGGATAATGTCAAGCTCAGCAAAGAAAGAAGACAAAAGATTAGTGCAAAATTCCAATGCATTATCACAACACACAATTTTGACATTGCCAAAAAACTGAGTTTTTATTTCACGAATAAAAGATTTGATCACATTGCCAACATCAGATTTATTTTTCAACAAAAATAGCCAAGATAGATGACTAAAATCATCGACAATAACAAAATAAAAACGGTGTCCTTGTAGATCAAGAACACGACTCAGACCCCAAACATCTAAGTGAAAAATCTCAAAGACTGCATTACTACTCCGACCTTGTCGACTTGGGAAGGAACTACGATGGTGTCTTCTAAGTTGACAAGCATCACATTGGAAATAAAACTGCAAAGGGATATGTGGAATGACTCTACGAAGTTTTTGAAGTGGCAAGTGACCAAAACGGAGATGCCATAAGAAGATGGTTTCGTCCATGAAAGGGATATGTGGAATGACTCAACATGTTTCATCCTTTCATGACTCTACGAAGACTGCATCACTAAATATGAAGCCTGACATAGTGAATCTTAACTTTAAACAAGAAAATATTCGATTCATTTGTTCTCTGACTAAGTTGTCTAGGTAAATCAAGAGGCCTGTACAACTCATCAGTTATCCCTTGTTTTATTAAAATGACACTAAGATGTGTAGGGTTTTGCTTGGATTTATCAGAGCATTGGATTCAAGTGACAGTACTACATTCTATTTGAAAACTGTAAAATAAAGTTGTGAGAAAAAATCTCTTTGAAAAACAATTGAATTTTTTTAATACTAAAGACCAAGGGAAGGCTCAGTTTTGTTCTTTGTTCCTTTCGGTCCAGGGTGTCCTGCGCGGTCTTTGTGAGGACTTGGAGATTCCTTTTCAAGAATCAATGCTCAGGTATGGTGAATACAAAATCTTTAAACCGTTTATGTATGATGTCTTCCATCCATTAAAATTATATAATATGGTGCTTCCTGCCAAGTATCAGGTGAAAGAAACATGCTATATTAATTATTTAGAAACAAGACATCTTAGTTTATACACTTTTATGAGAGAAGAATAAACAACAACAACAACAACAAAGCCTTATCCCACTAGGTGGGGTCGGCTACATGGATCATACGACGCTATTCGTTGATCCATGTTCATGCGATTCGACATGGTTTTACGCTGGCTGTCGGGGCCTAACACAACCCTCCTCCTTTATCCGGGCTTGGGGCCTTATGAGAGAAGAATATGTTATATTAATTATCTTGATCAGGTACCCAACCCTCTGTTGGTTAATTGCCAAACAAAAACTAATGGTCCACCTCTTGATAATAGCCTGGACTTCCACCCTTGAAGTCTTTGCTCGAGGCACTTGATGACGAGGGTCCACCTCATGGGCCAATGAGTCTATTTGAAATGGAAGGTCTAAGCATGGGATTGGGAGGGGTCCAATCCCAGTGGAGTGCATAACTCTGCAGTAAAACAAGTATGCTCGTCTTTAGACGTGCTTATACATGTTTAAAATAATAAAAAATTCTTTAAGATATTTTTTTACAGGAGAGAGAAAAATCACAAATAGTTTGTCATTCAGTTTGTATTATGACTTGGACGATGTGCAAGTGTGCAACAAGATAGCTAGTGGAGATGTGGATCCCAAATGAAACAAATTCACAATCCCATTCCCTATTTAGTAACCAGAAAAGGGCTATGTTGTACTAGGACATACTTCTTTTTTTTCCTTTTAAGGGAACTACACATTTCTTTTACCCTATATCAAGTATACACTTACAGAAATGTGTATGTTAAAGTTAGATTTTTTAGAAATAGTTGATGACCTCTTTAGTTAAAATCGACCAATTCAATCACTTCAGCCATATTTCTGGCATTTATTTCTGGATTTTGCTTATTTGGAAAACCATGTTAGAGAATAAAGGCCTCTGGTAACGTGATGACCTCTTGAAGCCTCTGTGGAGTACCCCTAGATGGTACATTGGCCCCTACTTAGTACCATACTCATACTTATTCCACATAGATAAAGTCAGATACCTCTCAGAAAACTTGAATAATTACACACGTAGAGAATAGTTTAATTTTATTCGTAATATCTGAGTGCTTATGTATAAAGGATTATGACAAGGCTCTCACTAACATGCAGTTTGAAATGCTAATGATTAGCAGACTGTAAATAATAACGAACAAAAGTTTTTGCTTATATTTTGCAGGCAGTAATGTGCTGAGACTTATATGTGATTCATGTCTCAGAAAGTTCTTAAAGAAGATGAGAAGCATCTTCGAGATTATTTGCAGTATTAAACTCATTTGGTGGCCATATGAATATGTAGTCATAACCTATTTTTTAGGTTGTTCTATCCTAGTTTTTTCATGTTTGCTAGTGGCCGCCAATGACCAAATTACATTGATCATATCAAAGTCAATGAGAATCTCCGCCTATGTCTTATAGCCGGTTCCAAGCCCGGATAAAGGAGGAGGGTTGTGTTAGGCCCCGACAGCCAGCGTAAAACCCTGTCGAATCTCATGAACATGGATCAACGAGTCGTATGATCCATGTAGCCGACCCCACCTAGTGGGATAAGGTTTTGTTGTTATTGTTGTATCCTAGTAATAGAGTATCCCTTGTTAGCGTAAAAGGAAATAACATACTTTCTGTAATGTAACATGCTTGGGCTTTCATCCCTTCTCTGATTTTATGATGGAATTCTTGCTTACACGGAGTAATCAGGTGGGAAGCTGGTGCAAAACCATATGATGGAATTTGGGCTCCTTGGTGGTACGGAAGTGTGCATAAGTCTACTGGTTTCCAGAGAACGAATCTGCAGTCTGCGGTAATAACTTCAGCACAATTACTTTTAGACATTTATCTAAAGAAAAACCAAAGAATTGTATTTAAATACAGTAATTTCCTCAATCTTAATTGATTTTACTAAATTTGACATGCAGCATTGTTCTGTAATGGTTCAGCAAAACTTTCTAGCTGACATGAAATAATTTTATAGTAATTTTATGACATCCGTTGACCTTTGCTCGTTATTTTTCTTCCATTGCAGCCATTTCCACTTGAACTTTATGATTTACTAGAACAAAGCCTGCCATTCTACAACATGCTCAGATCTCGCACTAGGAAACTGACCTCCTCGCTTCGACCTTCTCTCCCTCTACCTCGTCTTCCTGTGCCAGCTAATGAGAAACTGCTTGTTTGGGTTGGGGATGAAATCTTACCTCGTGCTAGCGCCAAGGTAAACAGACATATAGTGCTAAGTTACCTCTATTTTGCATCCAGTAAAACAAATAGCTTTATCTTCATCATACTTTTCTCAACTTGTTCTTCAAGGTCTCGGTACTTGATTCTGTGGTACAAGGTGGTGATGCAGTATGGGAGGGACTCCGTGTTTATAAAGGAAAAGTTTTCAAACTTGAAGAACATTTGGATAGGCAAGTGGTTGAGATCTCCTTGAAAAGTATTATTATGTTAGACTGCTTCGTATTTAATAAAATCTTTCTGCTATTTAGATTGTTTGACTCAGCCAAAGCTTTGGCGTTCAGCAATGTCCCAGACAGGGAAGAGGTGATATCTTATATTGCTTTGTCTTCTCATTTTGAAGCTTGTAAGATATAGCTTTATGTTTAGAGAACATTGTCATCTATTTAGGTATTAACTAGAATGCAATATATTGTGTTCCCTAGGTTTTATTTTTACGAGATAAATTATCATGTCTGACTCATGTTTATGGTTTCAAATTTCAGATAAAAGAAGCTGTTTTCAGAACACTTATTTCTAATGGAATGTTAGATAATGCTCACATTAGGCTCACATTAACTCGCGGCAAAAAGGTAATTGCTTTCAAGCCAATAATGTTTATCATCCTCTAAGTTTATAGGAAATAATTCGACATATCTCTTATGCACTTTTCTCAGGTGACTTCAGGCATGAGTCCAGCTTTTAACCTGTATGGGTGCACTTTGATTGGTACTTAAGTTACTCTCCCAACTGCCTTCTTACATGACATTGTCTTTCTAGTAATTTTTTATTTGTCCACAAAGAATACCACGGTTTTCTTGTGTCGTATCTTACAACGTATTTCTTTAGTGTAGAATATGCACTTTTATATACATCATAAAAAATGATATGTCAAGTAACAGAGAGTATATCTATTCTATGGGCACAGGGTTCTGTAAAATACAACTTAAAAAGCACACTCATTTTACCAACATTTTTTATTAGGCCCATTAATATCTTGTCTGATTAATTGTCTTTTTGTTAATACTTTAGTTTCCCTGTTGATGGAGCAATCTATCATTAGACTAATTTCATGCCAAAGTTTGTCCGAATAAATTATTGGTGTATCTAACATGCTTTTGCCAACTAACAGTTGCAGAATATAATTCATGAGGACATAGGCTAATAGAATCAAGTTAACCAACAATGTAGTAACAATAAAATAATTTTAATATAATGTGTAAGTATATGGCATGAGAAAGTAATTTGAGGACGAAATGGATATGCCAAACATAGTTGTATTAAATGGAAAATGATTGAAAATTCCAAAGAGAACCTACCCTTGTCCATGTCAAGAAGCAATGTGATCAAGATCTAAGAAATTAAGTCTGAAGCAAGTAATAAGGTTAACCAGCTTGTATCAGTCAAGTAAATGGTTAGACAAGTAAATGAATATCAAGTCATTATACATACAAGCTGCACATGATCATATTTTCAATTATGCTCTTATATGATATTCTTACAGTGGGAAAATTCTTGTTTTCTGGATGAATATACAAACAGATTTCACAAAACATCTACTATTGTCACTTCTGATGGATCTTGTCATTCTGGATCCTTTACATTTTTATCCATCAATGATATCCTATATTTCATCACCATAATGTACTTGATTAATGCAGTGCTTGCTGAGTGGAAGCCACCAGTCTATGATAATTCAGGTGGCATCAAATTAGTTACAGCAACTACTCGTCGAAATTCACCAAATGTAAGAATTTTTATGCTTCTTCACTTCATGGGTCTTGGAGAGCTCTACTGCAAACTATCTTGCCTATCATGACAAATATATGTTCCTGGACTGATATATAAGTGAAGACAGTTTGAAACATTTGCCATATGATGTACTTAATATGCTTGACATGGGGTGTTACACGACCGTAATATCGACAACAAAAATGTTTTTCTTTCTTTCCATTCTTACATCAGCAGAGTTTACATTCATTATTTTAGTATTTATTTGATGTGCGCCAGTGGCCTCAGTTTAGCTTATTCTGGAATGTATCCCTCTAAGAGTCACACTCATGTGTGTCAATTGATCCTTTTCGACTGATCTGTTTCCGTTCATCTTTCAGTGCATAGATTCCAAGATTCATCACAACAATCTTATTAACAATATATTGGCTAAGGTTGATCCTTTAATCACAAATTTCTCTATTCTTATAACACTTCATATGTTTGCTATTTTTGGCTGACTTGACTAGATCATTTAACTGCAGATAGAAGGGAATCTTGCCGACGCTGATGACGCCATAATGCTGGACCAAGATGGTTTCGTCTCTGAAACCAATGCAACAAACATTGTAAGGAATCATTGAATGATGATAGGCATATCTGGCCATATTGGCATCATAACTTCAAGCACATGATTTTGCAGTTTCTTGTAAAGAAAGGACAAGTATCCACACCACATGCTGATTACTGCCTTCCTGGCATAACTCGAGCAACTGTGAGTTCCCTCAAATTTGTTACATTAACTATTTTTTGAGATGTTATTACATTGAAATTTATCATGTAGTTCGTTTCACTAACAGAGTATCCACAAAGAACTCAAGGATAATGTAGATTAAATTTATTATTTCTAGGATTGCTTTTAAGAAATTCCTAAGTTACTTTTCTGAAAAATTTGGATAAGTTAACAGGACCTGCAAGTCAACAATTGGCCTAAATCAAGCCTTTTGTGGTATTAAAAGTCGGAATCTTCCTTTAAATGGTTTTTCTTTGTTCTCCACATCAGGTTATGGATCTTGTTGTAAAAGAAAATCTGATTCTACATGAGCGACGCATAAGTCTATCCGAGTTTCACACCGCTGACGAGGTACACAAATTTGACTTGAAGTCTTTATTACATGATGTATTTCACAGTTGCTTGCATCTGTTCCCATTAAGCCTGATATTGTGACTCACCATTTGTTTGATTGATTTACCTTTCAACACTTTATTCATTCACCATTTTGCAGTTGTTTCCCTGTTCCCTCTTGCATATCATCTTTCTTATGTCATGTTATATTTCATTTCGATGACAAAAAGTACACGTAGCTCAGTTCTTATGGCTTCCAATATCAAAGCTGTTCAAGGAGCTTGTTTTCTTCTCCATCCAGTGGAAAAGGTTAGAGAATGCTGATTAGAAATGGAAATTCTCCCTAAGTTTGAGTTTTGTCATTTGTAGGTGTGGACTACTGGAACAATGGGTGAGCTCACACCGGTGAGTCCTTTTGTCTAGCAATATCTTACTAAATTGCCCTTTTTCTCTCATCAGAATATCTTGCTTTTCCTTCTCAAAAAAAAAAAAAATCCCGCTTTTGTTATTTATTTCATGTGATATATTATCTCATGGCATGATGTATGTGAAAGTTGCGACAGTTTTATCTGTATTGTTTTTGGCAATAAAGATGCTTACAGTTAAGGATCCACAACAGGATGTAAACCTTATGATTCCTAAGAAGCTGGAAATTTAGCTTATAATATATCTGAAATTATATTAGTAGTCTCTGTTCTGCTTAGAAAATAAATCACAATGAAACCTTAACTACTTTCATGCACGTTGCATTTTTGTTTGGTAGATAAGATGGAAATCCGAAATCAATAACACCTTAAAGAAATAGAAAGATTAAGCTTTTATTCATGAAGTGCCACACAGGTACAACCAATTTGCGTTCAATAATTACCTCTCTTGTTTTAGTCTATTTAATTAGCCGTTGAACCTCTTTTCCTTTAAATTTTCTCTGCAGTTAATTTGGTTGGGTGATCATCCCTCACAAAAACAGCACTGTGCGTGCTGTTAGATATATCTAATATAGAAAGTTACCTTTCCTTTCACTCCAATAGATGGTAATATGAGAAAGTTTCATTTCAAGGAAAAGAGTCTTGACTTGGTTGGCTAGCGCAACATGTATTTCATGCAACATTTTTAGAATGTAGTTAATCGAAACATTTTGTTGTGAAAAAAAAAAAATCCTCTTGATTCCCTAAGCTTTATACAACATTTTGTTGGGGGCTCAAATTGGAAAATATTTTCCGTTGATTAATCTGGTTATTGAACCCAGAGAAAAATAGGGGAAGATACTGAACGAAGGACATATAAGTATTCTGATCTTTTGCAGGTCGTAATGATCGACGGCCGGACAATCGGGAATGGAGAAGTTGGTCCTGTTACCCGAAGAATTCAACATGCATACAAAGCCCTGACTTCAGAATCCGGGGTGCCAATTGCTGTGCCAGCAAAAGCTGCTTAGTTCATTCCTCCTATAATTTAGCAATATATAGCGTGCATGCTTTTGCTCTAGCAGCAGTTGTATCCAGTGAGCTCAGGGTGCAGCCCGTTGTGCCATTGCTAGTAGTAAATAAGATAACTAAGAGTTTCTGTAGAGTGCAAGAAAAATGAAGTTATCAGTAAACTTGAAGCTTGCTGTGAGTCTATGCTTTTATTATTTTTTTTTCGAGTTTATCTCTATAAGAAATGGGTGACCATCCCAAAATATATTATTTGTCATTCACAATTCACATGAAAGAGTGATAGTAATAATTTTAGAGGTGATAGTATTATGATATTATCATCTTAAGGGTGCGTTCACTGCATTGTCATTCAACATTACTTAGCAATGTAAATTATCTTTCAGAAAGATTATCACTTATTAAATTATCAGCGTATATTACCTTATTTAGTATGCATAAGTACTGGCAATCCATATTAGTTATTTATAAAAATAAATATAAATTTATGATTTAATATATGATTTTTACTAATATACCTCTAATTAAAAGAATTATATTTTATGGATATAAATTATTTTTAACCTCGTAAAATTAAATCACAAATATATATTCTCATTCATAAAATTAAAGTTTATAAAATAATTAATATATTTTAAAATATGATAATAATATAATCATAATAATTATAATATTTATTTGATTAATTTTATAATTTATTCAATATATTTTAGAATTTATTTAAATAAAATTATAAAGGACAAATGCGGAAAGTAAAATTTAAAAAATTATAATTCAGACGATAATGTAGATTGTTTATCCTCTCATAAGTAATCTGCATTGTGTATTGCTACTTCATAAGCAATATAAATTGCCTGGAGTAAATTACTCATTATATATCATAAGTGAACAAAGTAATATGATAGATTCAGATAATTTAATATAATATTATCTGATAATTCACAAAAATTACCTCAAAAAATGCCCCGAAACTAGCGGACCGGCGTATAAATCTCACTTGCAATCGTACAACGCATGCGCTGTCTTTTTGCTCTTAATTTAAGCCAACGAAAGGAGTGTCTCCACGCCAAAAGAAAAAAAAGACTTGACCGGCATATTGGAATGAAGATAACAAAATTATATCATGTTATTATTTTTACTTATTCAAATCTAATCTTCAAGGTAACATTATGTTCAATATAAAAATTATGTAAACTTACAATAAAAGTTACGAGATAGATATAAATAAAATCAAAATAACTTATTATATTAACTCATTAAATGTTTTTTCCAAAACACTATTTTTTAAATATATAATTAAACCATTAAAATCACTCTGATCGTTAATATTTAACAGTCGTCTGCTCACCTCAACCGGATAATTTTTTTTTAAAATTAAAGAACATAAATACAAATTTATTTCTTTTTTATTTATTTTCCAATTAGTTGAAGAGAGTCAATCATACGATCCCAAGTCAGACTCACCTCCAGTCGATATATATTAAAAGGGCGCTTTGAATGTACAGCGCATACAATATATGTATAACAAAATTTCACCTTTACAATGACCTAGTTCGAGACTAAAAAATGAGTTGTATACTCCTTTTAGAGATATTAAAATGCTATTTAAATTAAAAAATATTCAAAATGGATAATAAAATGATGATGACATAATAAAAATATAGATAATAAAATCTTTCTCCTCTCGTCCAGCTAGATCTAACCCGAGTATGTATAACATTGAAAGTATAGAGATGTTTCCAAAGCATTCGAGGTTACGCTTTGCCAAGAATACGATACCTTCAACAATGCATGGTTCGACTTGGTTTATCATAACAAGTCTTCTACCAGGAGTGCATTAACTGGAAGCACGGTCGATAGTACCAATAAAGGATGCCGAATCAATGAAAGGAGTAGCAAAAGTTAGGCTATGATCAGGGTTTCCCATCAATTGTAATTAGTGGATCTAACACCACAAATTAGTGCCACACAACTTGAACGAGCACCAAGAGAATTACACCTCCTTGAGGTTCGAGTAAAGGCAAGGAGTCTTTCCAGCTTGGGTTAGCATTTTTCCGTATTTGCTGTAGTCGGGCCTTGGAGAACTGCATACTTCTATATACATCAAACTTAACAATTGGGCAGCATTGAAAAACAGGAGACCTTGTCCCCTTCCTTCATCTTGAGAAACAGGCCACGAGATTTGATCATAAGGAGACTTTGAGAAAATAGTCATGATTATACCCAACCCTGGATTTGTTAAGAATGTAAAAGAATTGATTCGTTAGACAAGGAGCAGTTCTGACAGGATGGCAGCACCTACTAGACAAAGAAGGCAAATGATCGAGAGGAGATCCGAAATGCCAAGTGAATGTTCGGAGAAAAGGTAAATCTTGTGTGTATCGCTGTCACCACGGAAGCCTCTAGCAACCATTGCCTGTCGACCAAATTGCATGAAGTTTGTTATGCATTATAGAGAGATCCATGATTATGTATTTTGCGTGTTCACTTGGGTTTTGGAGAAAGCAATATGTGCTCAAATATAAAGAGGAAAATTTTGTTATCAAATGTCAATTAAGAAAACTTATACTGTGAAGCAAGAGAAAAACTCTTCTAAACACAGGTTAAGATTTGAAGGCTTAGATTCAAGGATTGAAGTAGGAACAACAACATTTTCCCCAAAAAAGTTGAGTTATGATGAAGGAGATGAACCCCAACTGTTTCATCTAGGAACAAAAGGCTCTGACGTATAAACCTAGACTAAGCTAGCATAAACTAAAAGCTTGCAAGCTAATAAATCTGAGAAAATATTCAATCATCCATAGCACTTCTTCTCAAATGAGGTGCTGTATGAGGTTATGAAGCCACAAAAATCCAAAAAGTCTAAAATCATACAAGTGCTATGCTTTATCATCATAGAAGATATCACGAAAACTCAAATCTAATTGTTCAGCGCCAAGACTCATGTTTCGGAGAAGCTTTCTAATTAAAATGATCTGTAAATCATAATGTGACCATATGAATCAAATGGATGTTCAAGAATAACTCATATGTTACATGTCTAATATCTGCAGCATCCAATATAAATAAATTATCTAAGTTCATCTAGGATTTCCACAATTTGTTTTTTGAGAAAGATCCACAAATTTTAAGATCATATACCCACGTGCCTTGCAAAGTTAGAGAACTTATGTCTCGCATAATATCATTACATTTGCATTATGATTGCCTCCAATTAATTTCCAGCATCAAGATCGAGAATATATATTTGTAAGATTTGTCAGCAGAAGCATATAATATTGAAAAACTAACCTTGGATATTTGCTCGGCATGGCTGAAGATATTTTTGAAGATGCGACGGACGTACATAAAAAAGACTGCACAAAATCCAAAAAGTAATAAAAAATGTGTTATTTGAGTGCAGTCAGGTTATTAAACTCAACCTGCGTCAGTTCAACAATAACAAAGAGAGCATGGTGGAGTACTCTGTTCTTAAATAGTCTAGCAAATGAGCACATCGTGAAATGAAAAGTAGGCTATGGAAGATTTATGTGGGTAGGAAGAAACATTTTCATTTATAGGCAAAAAATGTAGTAATGGTGCATGAAACTTGTCTTTTCATTCAAAAAAAAGAAACTCATCTTTCCCAAGTTTCTTGGCCGTTTCAATACGAGAAGATCTAGGTTTATTTTTCCGTATTCTCTAATTAATGTTTAATATATGTCACTATCTCATTATGGCCAAAGGTCAATATCAAGATACAAGTCATGAAATCAATGGATCATATCATGCATGTTTAGTGAAAATTACAAAACAATCACATATCTTTTCCAATTCATCTTGTCCTTCGCCCTAGAACAAGTGTGCAGACTGTTCACTGCTACCCCCCACAACCATCATTGATGTAGGAATATCATTCACAACCATCATTGATGTGAACAACACAAGGAAAACAGTCTTCTTCCTCGTAGTCATCCTTTTTTCTCCTCAAAAAAAGAAAAACAATCTTCCACCCTTTTCTTGTGGAAGACTAGAAATCCCTCCTAAAAAGTATTCCTTCCATTCATTTTTCCCATTATTGCCTTGTATTCTCTTCCTTTGTACGTCCATTAATAGTAAGCAATTAAAAATTCTAGACATTATGGAAAATAAAAAGGCACACTTATTTGTATAACTTGGTCGGAACTTCCAATCAAATTGCTACTTAACCAACATCCCTGTCAAGCATGATAAAAGACTCATTTTCACTTGGTTCCATTGGTACTACCTAAATGAGAATATTTCCATTACTAATTCAAACGTGCAATTTTTTGTTACAAAACAGAAGTATTTTAAATGGGTACAAAGTTGGCAAAAAGGAATATGCATATGTATTCATTGCAATTACTATCACAAATGTACCTCATCAAAGACAAGATTGATGAATCTGAGAGAAAGGAGTAGGGTAAGTACTATCTCAGAAGCTGGAACACCAATTCGAGCCAAAGGAATCATAAACCACCACAGTGCAGATGCCAGCTGCTCGGGCGTTGTTGTAGCTAAACACAGACTTGCACTTTGGAAGATCTTTCACGAAAAAAGACATGATGAATATAGATCAGTTTCACCAAGAGAAAAACAAAAACACTACAACTTGGTAATTTGTTAGTATAAATCTGACCAAGAATTCTGACCAAAATGTAAACAGAACAGTCATGTTCTGGCATGATAAGTCTAATGACGTTTGCAGGAGCAGTAAGAACAACACATGGAATTCTAAAAGTGAAGAATATTCAGAAAGGCTTTGGGTAACCCTGATTTGCCACAGAGCCAAGGGAATTTCACCCACAATGTCTTGCAGATACTGTTAAGTTTACAAAAGAAAGGTGTATAATCCAAGAGTCCAAGTTGAATAGTGTATGCTTGGAAGTTATGGCTAATACTGCACGAGGCTTTCAATGTTGCAAAATTATAGGATGAACGAAGATATCTCTATAATGACTATTTTGTGTTTCAACATTTTTTTTTAAAGAAAAATAGGACGTTGACACTGGGTCAATCATCCATTTATTAAAATTTTACTTATAGGTTACAAGAAGGAATGTACAGAGTTACAAGCACATATCATAATTTTAACTAGTCTTTAATATGACGCCGGGCTGTCTGCACCATATTCTCCACATACACCCTGTCTCCAATATTCTCCACATACACCCTGTCTCCACTGAACAATGTTTCGTTGCGTTGTTTCCATATGGCCCATAATACAGCTATAGATGTCACCCTTTTGTTGGATGATACATATGTATGTAGTTCATGATCTACATTACCAGCACCCCTGAATGATGCCCAGAATCTGTCTTCCGACGTTGAGTCCAATGTCATCACGCCCAAATCAGACTACACTCGTCTGGACCACACACACCCAAAGAAGAAATGTGCAGAATCTTCAATTTCGTTTGAGCAGAAGACACATGACGAATCCTCAGCAGGTGCCCAACACATTCGACGAGTCTTCATTAGCAACCACCATCTTTGGATTAGCCAAGCAAATATCCGAATTCGTACTGGGATTCTTAATCGCCAAATCAGCCTACAGTCCAGGACTACTGCATCATATGGTTGCTGGTCCGAACCCTCCAGCAATGTGTACACCCTTTTCACACTGAACTGTCCATAAGCACAAACCCATCAATCCATTTTTCCTGGAATCACTCTCAGCCCAGCTAGACGATCAAGAAGGCTCAACAGATCCGTAGTCCTTTGGTCAGATAGTGGAGATCTGAACAGAGGCATCCATGACCCCTCCCCAGTGCCATTCCTATCACCACACCAACATTGAGAAACCATTGTCCTTTGATCAACTGCTAACGCATATAGGCGAGGATACAGGCCTGATAAAGTACCCCGGTTTGTCCAGTTATCCTCCCAGAATCGAAAATCAGTACCATCACCCAGCTCTGCTAAGAAAAAAGTTTTGATCTTGAATAGTCTTGGTGAGACCCCTCCAAAATGACGAACAGCCGTGGACAAGATTAGCCCTTGATTCCCAGGAGAGGGTTCTACCATGGCAAGCAGTAATAACAGTCCACCATAAGTCCTTTTTGTCACCCATAATCCTGTGGACCCATTTGGACAACAAAGTGATTATGTCGTATCCCCAGGCCACCAGCACTCGTCAAACGACACACATTCTCCCATGCAACTAGAGCAACCTCTCTTCTGTGAGTTCCTGAATGCTTCCAGAAAAATTGTCTTTAGAGTTGGTCAATGCGTTTGACAACTTTTTCAGGCATCCAGAGCATTGGCAAAAAGTAGACGGGCATGGCAGAGAGTACAGATTTGACAAGAACTAACCACCTTCCTCTAGATAGTAACCTGGATTTCCACCCTTCAAGTCGTCGCTCAACTCTTTCGACCACTGGCATCCAATCTCTCATAGATAAGTTCTCAACAAAATACAAACAATGATTTCATTTAAGGAAAAAATCAATAGGTAAAAGGAACCCTTAAAATGAACTCAACTATTAGGGGAATAGAGTGTGTAGGAAAGCACATCACTGTGGAGGTGGGAGCAATAATGAAAAAAAAACACCATAAATTGACAGCTTTGACATAATAAGACATGCATTGCCACAGTAAACACCAATTTACATTACCTTTTATTACAAAAAATTATCAGGCAAAATATTTCATAAACTATCAGCAAAAGAAGCTTCAAAGTGAAAGAACCTTACGGTAAAGGATAAGCATGCAGATGTACTAGCCACAGAAAGGCCTTCCTTGTGAACTGTAGTGGGCCTAGCTTCATGATCATATAAGAATAATTTGATAAGGATGATGGTAAATTCGCTAATCCTGTTACTGAAGGAGGAGGCGTTCTTAACTGGGTAAGAGAGGGTACACCATCTGAACCAAATCCCAGCATAATAAATAAAAATCCAGAAATCAAGGCCACTCTACTCAATTGATCCTACAGGCAAAAATGTAAACTTGCTTTTCAGAAGGTCAATCTAATGATATATAAACATCTGGTTGCAAAGCCACTATAAAAGAAAACAAAAAAAAAAGAAAAGAAAGTACCACAATATAAGGAAACTGTGACATCTGCTTTTTGAGGTAATTCGTGAATGAAAATGAAGCAAATATGAGGACAAGTCTATTTAGGTTGCTCATCTAGAAATACGATTACTTCAAGTGCTGATAGAATGTCTTCTCTTAGTCTGTTTAAACATGAAAAGAATATTTCAGATCCCAATACTGTGATATGTATTTATAAATTACAAACATATATGAGATCACCTTTTTGTTGAAAAGATCGATGGATACATGAGATTACCTGGGATACTATAGATTACATCGTAATTCATAAGTATATATTATGGATACAAGTGTATGGGATCATAGACAAGTACTACTGTAAAAGTTTAGGAGAAACAATTAAAGTTGAGTACCCAGGTTGTCAAGCTTTAAATCAACAGAGTTCTAAGTACACTGCATTACGAGTCTCATCTGACTCTTAATAACAGTTTTTGCTTGAGCATAGTTTAACAGGATTAACATCCATGCCTCTTGAGCACCGACAAGTTACATGAACTGTTTCTTTTTTCAAAGGAGTTGCATGAACTTATTGATTGTAAATAGTGGTTGGTGTCATTTTGTGTGTCTTTATGAGCCAAATCACACTTGATAACATCAACGTGAAGTCCCATTCTCATTTCTCTGAAAATATTCAAGACATCTTTCTGAACTTTCTGTTTCAGTGTGTGCGCGCGCCAATCCAAACAAGAAAATGGCTGAAGTGGTATAAATTGACTTCAGTCCTATAACAAGAAGTAATAAGAGGTGTCCCTTACTGAAAGGGGGTTGGTTATAACTTAACAGTTCAATTCCCCCAAACTGGATCAGTCATGGCCTGTTAGCTTCTAGGTTTATGTTTTGATGCACAAAACAAAAGTGCCAACTCGTACAGCTATCAAAATTAATCGAGTTGTTGAATGTTGTACCACCTAGTGGGATAAGGCTTTGTTGTTGTTGAATGTTGTACCAACTACCAATAAAATGGGATGAGATCCTGCTCAAATAAAATCTTAATCCAAAAACTTGGTTTTAATTAATTATCTTATATTGAAATAAAGCACATGTATGATACAAAAAAGAAAACCATCCATAAAACAGTTTGCATTATCATGAGCATTCAAGGTTAAATTTCTGTCAATAGAGGACAAGAATCATGATCAAACTTACCTTCCAAATTTGTGTTGGTAGAACGCAAACAGACAATATACTTAGGTATAAGACCAAACCAAAACGCATGTAAATGTGTGATCTTGCAGGCAGGATAACAAGAGCAAGCAGCCATATCTGCAAATAGAGCATAATTTAGAGGACAAGTATCAATGCCTATAGCAAAAACTTCAACCGAAGATAACTAATGAGAGATGAAGAAGGTAAATCAATGTCATCAGAAAAATACTATTGAATGGTTATCACATCAACTCGGACCTGCATTATTAACCATCATTTATCAATGAGAAATCTTGGATTAAATGAGAAATCATCAGCCAACAGACGCATCAAGATTCAAAATACATGACATTCAGGACTACAGCGTGTACCGCTGATGTACCAGTATGGTACCAGACTTTTCTTTGAGAGTTATAAAATAAGTAGAAAATCAGAATACTATGCTTTGGTATTAACGTAGTTGACTTCAAAGTTCCAGTTCAGATATGTGCAAGCCAGTACGAGCTTGAATAGCTCGTACCATAGACACAGAAAATTAGGCCTTCATTGTGATTAATTGGCTACTTCTCCTATATGAACTGCATGAACTGACCATTTGGTTCAGCTTTTTAATACTTGAAATGTGTAAACTGACATGGATTAGGAAAGACTATGGAAAGACTTAATGCATCATTCCTATCAATCAGTTTTCCCATTGTCAAACTGCACAAAGAACAACCAGCCAAGACCATGTTAACTAGTTTTAAATCTTAGATAAATGATTTAAAGTAAGAAAAGAAGATCAGGAAATCAATAAGACAATAGAAGAGCAAAAGCAGAGAAGAGATGCATAGAAGGGTAATCAAATTACAGTTTCAATCAACTTTGTTTTAATAATTTCTACCACCACCTTGACCCTCCACAAAGTGTTTCAACAAATGTACCCTAAACAAGCAAACCAATGTTACAGAATATGATCATTTATTAAGTAAAATCTGCAAATGAGCATGTCATGATCATAAACATACAGACCCCAGTATCGCTTGTATAAACGGCACTGAAAACTTGGAAACAAAAATATTTACAGTGAAATCCTCCATAAGAGATAATTTCTAAAGATTTAAAACGCTCCAATATTGGCCCTAAGGATGCATTCCAATCAACAAAAGAAAGAGCACGAATTAATGGAAAAAGAAACTCTAACGGCATCAAAACTAGCACAAGGACACATATGTACGCACACCTAAATGTTTGTACAAATGACGCTGAGAAAGTACTGTAAGAGTTTGTTTGGTTGGAGAGTAATTAAGAATAAGGGACGGGAAAGAAAGAAAAAGAAAAAAGATGAGAAGAAGATGGAAGAGAATGAAGGAGAATTATTCTTGTTTGAATGATATGACTGAATGAAAATGAAGGTTGAATGATAACTGTATTTAGACGATTTTGTTTCTCATATTTGTTACTTATATCTTTCCCTCGTTCCCACTCCACTCCCATTTGAGGTTGAAAGAAATATTAAAACGTAATAGAGCAAACATGAGGCGACTTTATTATTCTTTCCGCATCCTAAAACAAACGTCAGTCACATAAAAGTTACGAAAGGAAGAGACTTTTTTTTTCTAAGGGTGGAAAGGAAGAGCGACAATTAACGATTACCAGTTTAATCCGGGGGTCGATGGAGTGGAGAAAGGTGCGGGGAGAATGGATGAACTGACATATGGGGCTGGACGTGGCGCCGGAGATGAGCCTCAGGACGTTCTCTGGATCGGCAACAAGGCCTCGCGGAAAAATCCGCGACGCCCACTTAGCGGCGGCCGACCCCCCTGCGCTCGCATCGTTGGGGTCAGCCGTCGAACAGTTCACGGACAAACTTCTCAAGCCCCCCCTCCTCCGCTCCATTCCGAGGCTCCAACTGGACGGTACGAGCACAACGGCGGCGGCTCTGTTACAAGGCATGATGAACGGCAATCTGTCATAACGGGTGTGGCTTGGGAAAAGCAGCGACCGCCGGAATTGGAGAGGATTCGGCGAGGATGTGAAGGCGAACGGGCACGGAGGAGGAAGGAGGAGCAGAGATGCCGCCATCGTCGCGTTTGCGCAGCAGCAGACGGCGGTTTGGAGGCCGTGGAAACAAAGGAAAAAAAAACAAAAAATATTTGGGAATTGAAATTTGCGATGCTGGTGAGATAATATTCTGTTTATTTCTATAGAATTATTAATCAGACATAATTAAATTAGTATTTCTAGTTATTATTTTGTTGCATTTATTTATTGCTACTATTTTCTTTATATAAGTTTTCACTGGTTAAACGGTATTTTCTTGTTCTTTTTCACTTTTTTATAATTGCAAGCGCTTTCCTTGTCCCTTTTTCCATGTTTGGGCAGAAGAAGAACGTATATTTATCGCTTTTTTCTTTTTTTCTTTTTCTCCGATGAATTAGTAGCCGTGGAGGGACGCACTATAGGAGTTTGGCTCATTTGTGCCTTTCCGTTACTAGATTATAATGTATAATGCTATCAAATTTCTTTTTTTCTTTGTGCAAATACAACAACAACAACAAAGCCTTATCCCACTAGGTGGGATCGGCTACATGGATCATACGACGCCATTCCGCTTTATTAGTAACCAAACCTTTCGGTATATTATTCACCAATAGATCTTGCTCTATTAGTTCGTCAAGTGTCCGCCTTGGCCTCCCTCTCCCTCTTTTAATCGGACTCCAGATTATTTGATCTACTCTTCTTACTGGCGCATCTAATGATCTTCTCTGAACATGACCAAACCATCTCAAACGATTCTCTACCATTTTCTCACTAATAGGAGTCACTCCGACTCGTTCACGTATATGGTCATTCCTAATCTTATCTAATCTTGTATGACCACATATCCATCTCAACATCCTCATTTCGACTACTCCCACTTTACGTTCATGTTGTCTCTTCATAGCCCAACATTCACTACCATATAACACTGCTAGCCTTATAGCAGTACGATAGAATTTTCCTTTAACTTTATTGGGTACTTTTCTATCACAAAGAACTCCAGTGGCTTTCCTCCACTTACACCAACCAGCTTGAATTCTATGATTAACATCGTCATCAATCTCACCATCTTGTCTTACAATTGATCCTAAATATTTAAACTTTGTCACTTGAGGAATTATATCCTCCCCTAACCTAACTTTCAAATCGTCTCTAAGTTGTTTATTTGTGAAATTGCTATGCATATATTCTGTTTTGACTCCAACGTATTTCTCCATATTTCCAATTTTGTATTAATCTCTTCTCTTGAATCCGCTAAAAGTACTATATCATCCGCAAATAGCATGCACTTAGGTACCTCCTCTGTGATACGCTCGGTTATAGCGTCGATAACTAAGTTAAATAGATACGGACTTAAAGCTGATCCTTGATGTAGGCCAATTCCTATAGGAAATTCATTTGTCTCACCTCCGGGTGTCCTAACCCTAGTCAATGCCCCATCGTACATATCTTGTATTACCTTATGTAGGCAACATTCACCCTCTTCTTTTACAAGGCTTTCCAAAGTACATCCCTTGGTACCCGATCATACGCCTTCTCTAAGTCAATGAAAGCCATATGTAAGTCTCTTCTCCTACTTCGATACTTCTCCATCATCCCCCTTAGTAAATAAATCGCCTCTGTAGTGGATCTTCCTGGCATGAACCCAAATTGTCTCTCAGAAATACTAGTCTCCATTCTCAATCTATGCTCAATCACTTTTTCCCATAATTTCATAGTGTGACTCATAAGTTTAATCCCTCCATAATTTGCACAATTCTGAATATCCCATTTATTTTTGTAAATAGGAACTAATGTACTTAATCTCCAATCATCAGGCATCTTTTTCGACCGTAAAATCTCATTAAATAGTTTACATAACCACAACACACCTTTTTCTCCTAAACATTTCCAAACTTCAATCGGTATACCATCCGGTCCAACGGCTTTACCATTCTCCATTTTCTTAAGAGCTTCGCTAACCTCCGAGACTCTAATTCTACGATAAAATGACCTATTAAGCTCACATTCGCTAACTGTCAAGTCCTCCAAATCACAACGCGAACCTTCACATCCATCATTAAATAGCTTATAGAAATACTCTTCCCATCTGTTCTTAATATCTCCTTCAGTAACTAAAACCTTGCCAACTTCATTTTTTATGCATCTTACTTGATCCAAATCTCTCGACTCCTCTTTGTTCCTTGCAATCTTGTAAATCCTTTGTTCACCCGCCTTTGTCCTTAACTCCTTATAAAACCCCTCGTATGCTTTAGCACGAGCATCACTAACTGCCTTCTTAGCCTCCCTTTTCGCCAAACGATATTTTTCCCAATTGTCAGAACTATTGTCCAAGTGTATCGCCTTGAAACAATTCTTCTTATTACGCACCTTTTCTTGGACCTCCTCATTCCACCACCAAGTCTCCTTATCTCGTGGTCCACAAAAAGAGGTAATTAAATTGAAATGCATGGAGAAACATATCCCATTTGGGCTCTAGAAGATCATCAAATAAACCAATTAATAACTATTACCTCATCATTAACAATTCTAACATTTAAAAAAATGGAACTTAAACACGTATGATATGTTTGTAAATTTGATGCATTAATGGAACAACATTGGAGGCCTCAACGGCCACTCGAAGATGGTCGTCCTACTTCTCGATCATCAACTTCTATCCTTCTTTATTGCGAAACCTCGCTTTGCCTTATCTTTGTTCGTAGGAGAGCTAGAATAATCATTTGTGGTTCAGTCATCATCGTCAAAGTCGATTGAATCTTCCGGAACGCCCATACGGAAAGATGGTTTCTTTTTTCTGGAAGCGGATCCACTTGAAACTGAAAGTTCTAAAGATTCCTTGCTAGATTTGACATCTAGACAGATTCGGTTGTGCTGTAATCATCATCATCATCCAAGTCAAGCAAATCTTCAGGGAGGCTGATACAGAAAGACGGTTTCTGTGCAGATTCGTTTGTACAGTAGTCATCATCATCCAATGCAAGCAAATCGTCAGGGAGGCTGATACAGAAAGATGGCTTCTGCTGTGCAGAAATGGATTCATTTGAAAGTGGGAGTGCTGAAGATTCCATGTTAGACTTGACATCAAGGATGAATTTAGCTGCATTCGTTTCCGGTGTCAGCTGAACTGGAGCATGCGCCTGATCGCTTGAACTTCTCAGGTCCTCATGCAAGGAATCACTTGCAAGCTCTATCTGCTGGTTACTATTACCATGAACACTGGGAAACTTGGATGAGTCTTTGTCCTCCATGCTTCCGAGTTCCCTTTCGTGTTGCATGTCCTCGTATGTCAACTTACATGGCGACTCCTCTTCTTCAGTAACTTTCAGTTCAGGCGATTTCTCTTTTGAAGGAGACTGCAGCTCACCATTGTCATTGTCAAGCTGCTCCAGTATTCTTCTTGCTGTTTCACTGGACTGTGGTGGAATAGGCACAATGCAAATAGAAGCAACCGCACTAGCGTTCATTGCACCATTCCGCTCCTGACTGCGAGAAGACGTTGAGGAAGACGAATGCGTTGAGGGAAGAATCATCATATTAGGCGTCAGCCGAAGCCTGCGAAGTGGGACCATGGAGCTTGTATGACAACCCCAAACCGGCCTCGCTCGTTTTCTTGTCTGTTTGGCATCTGGCTTTGGTGGCGAGGGCCGAACGGTTTTATCAACCGAGGAACTCCTATCCATGGCCGGAGCTCTCGGAGACGTCAGGCGAAGCCTGCGAAGTGGGACAATGGAGCTTGTATGATAATCCAAAGCCGACCTTGCTCGTTTTCTTTTCTGTTTAGCATCTGACTTTGGTGGCGAGGGCGAGGGCCGAAAGTAGTTATCAACCAAGGGACTCGAAGCCATGGTCGAAGACGGCAGGCGAATTCGCCTGCCAAGTTGGACAATGGAGCTTGTATGATGATCCAAAACCGACCTCGCTCGTGTTCTAGTCTGTTTAACATTTGACATTGGTGGCGAGGGCCGAACGTAGTTATCAACCGAGGAACTCCAAGCCATGGCCGGGGCTGTCGAAGGAATCGGAAGCTTCAAGCATGGCAATTGTGGCATTATGTAGGCTTTCTGAGTAAGTCTGGGAGTCGTGACAGATCTTGGCTTTAAAAGATTCGTCCTTCTTATCTCCTGGGAAAGCGTCGATGTGCTCGGCCCCACAGGTCTTGTACGTAGCAACTGATCAAACTGGAACCTGGTACTCGGCTTCTGCAGCTGTTCAAGGTCAAAAGTTGGTGATTTCGGATTCATGCCGCCGCTAACCGTCTTGCGGAAGACAAAGGAGAAGAGCCTGGAGGCGCCAGTGGAGGCGGAATCAACGACCTTCGCCAGCCACCTGCAACCCCTGGCGCCATCCCCCAGCAGGCGCGCCTCGGTTGTGTGAGCGAGGGCAGGGACGAGCAATGCCGGCGCCGGGCCACCGTAGGGTGTGGCCGGAGCTCGCCGGAAGGGACGTTTCTGACACTTACCGCAGGCTCCAGACTCGTGAGTCGTCGTTCTCTCCATGGAAGCAGCTTCCCTTTCAACACAAACGTTGGGTGGAATTTGAGAGGGCCTCTTGCTCAAGTTTTATAGTGGGCCTTCCTATCAGAATTCGGTTTACTGTTTCTAGTCGGAGTCGGGAGCGGCAGACTGTTTTGTCAAAAGAAGTGATTTTTTTTTTTTTCAAGAGCGGAAATGAAGAGCCGGAGGACGTTCTCCTGGCCGGCGACGAAGCCGCGGGAATCCGCGACGACCACTTCGCGGCGACCGCGGACGTCGAACGAACACCCTGCGGCCTATGCTGCTCCGACCTTGATAAATAAATACATAAGTAAATGATGGGAAAAAAAGGTAAATAAAATGTAAGATGGAATATATAAATTATGAAGCTGTAAAAATGAAGGTGAAATAAAAAAAAAGGAGAGGAAGCAAATCAACAACGAAGAATGAATTGATGAAAAGAGCGAAGACAAGGAAACTTGGAATATGAAACATCGCGACGTTAGTAAAAGGTAAAAAGAAAATGTGAAAAAAAAAAGATAAAACTGTAAGTGACTTTAAATAATTAAAAATGAAATGATTATTAATGTAGTTATAAGAACTGATAGCTTCAATATAAAAGTTAACAAAAATTTGTGATTAAGATATTTTCATTATTTTACAAGGTATTTATTGATATTTTATCTTTAAAATATTTTAAAATTTTGGTTCGACCCAATTGTCAAATCGTAGAATTATGAGTCCAAGTTTTAAATTTTGGCTATATCTTCTTGTTGGGTGATGATTCGGATTTATGAAATATCTCGGGTGCCAACGTTAATGGATTCAAAGTTAGAAAAATAAAACAATAATGATTTATTTTATTGATTAACTTGATGATTACAAGACTCAAATCCGATGTTACTAACATTCATCCAACGTTTGAGACTCAATTATACTACCAAATGATCCAATTACCATAACAAGCTATTCTTGAGTTATGAAACACACGAGTCGTTGTAACGTGGAAATAGGTTGGTCATCAAACATATAGTACTAGAAGTGTCAAATCCCCGATAATTAGTTTATATCTATTAATGTTTTTTCGTTTGAAGATCTTATGTTAAAAAAATCAAACTTTGAATTCAAATGGCTGATAAAAAAATGAAAGCAAACTAAACTAATTCACACTACAAGAAAATTGGAATTTTTCGATGGACCATTTCCGACGATCACATCGGATAGGAATCCGTCAGAATTTCTGAACGTTACGACCGTAAAAAATAAAAGAAATAAATTATCAAATCTATTATATTATTTTTAAATTTTCCGACGGTTCATAACGTCGAAATTTTCGACGGATGCCTATCTGTTGAAAATTTCGACGGACGGTCGCATCCGTCGGTAATAAAAGTAATTAAATATTATATAATATATAACTAATTTGTATTTTATTATTACAATTACCGACATTTTAGATCGTCGATAATTTCGATGATAAAAAACTTCGGTAATTGTAAAAGTAATTAAATATTATAATCATATATATCATAATATATAATATGATATATATTTTATTTATTTAATTATCAACGGTTTAGACCGTCAGTAGTTTCGACGATCTAAAACGTCGGTAATTGTAAAAATAATTAAATATTATAATCATATATATCATAATATATAATATGATATATATTTTAGTTATTTAATTACCGACCGTTCGGACTGTAAAAATAATTAAATGACGGTCGCATCCGTCGGTAATAAAAGTAATTAAATATTATATAATATATAACTAATTTGTATTTTATTATTACAATTACTGACATTTTAGACCGTCGATAATTTCGATGATAAAAAACTTCGGTAATTGTAAAAGTAATTAAATATTATAATCATATATATCATAATATATAATATGATATATATTTTATTTATTTAATTATCAACGGTTTAGACCGTCAGTAGTTTCGACGATCTAAAACGTCGGTAATTATAAAAATAATTAAATATTATAATCATATATATCATAATATATAATATGATATATATTTTATTTATTTAATTACCGATGGTTCGGACCGTCAGTGATCGGTAATTGTAAAAAAATTAAATATTATAATCATTTACATCATAATATATAATATAATATAATATATATTTTATTTATTTAATTACCGACGGTTCGGGCCGTCGATATTTTCGACGGTCTGAACCGTCAATAGTTCTAATTTCATTCCCGCCCAACCCCCCACCAATTTTTCTTATATTTCTCCCCTCTCTCCTTCCCTCACCTCTTCGCCCCCTCGAACTCTCTGCCCCTCCGGCTCTCTCCCCCTCAGGCAGCGGTTCCTCTCCGGCTTGTCTCGGACTTCCTCTTCGACTCTCTCCCCCTCCGCTGTCGGCAGTGGTTCTTCTCCAGCTCAGCTTCGGCTTCCTCTCCAGCTCCCTCCTCTCTGGCTCCCTCTTCCTTTCTCTCGATCTCCCACTTCGATCTGGCCGCCGACTTGGGCCGACCGATCTGACCGATGCGACCTGATCGGTCGCGACCTGATTGGCCGATCCGGTTGCAGTCGGCCAGATCGGTCATCAGGCGGTTTGATCGGCCGCAGCTGGCCAAATCGACTGTTAGGCGGCCGATCCGGCCGCAGCCGTCCAGATTGGCCGCTAGGCAGCCGCATCTGGCCGGCCTCGATCGGCCGCTAGGCAGCCTGATCTGGTTGCTAGAGAGTCGATCCGACCGTAGCCGACTGGATCACCCGTCAGGCGGTCGATCCGGCCGCAGTCGGCCAGATTGACTGCCAGGCAGCCTCATCTGGCCAGTCGCAACCTGATCCGCCTCCAGGCGGTCGGATGTGGTCGCCAGGCGGCCGATCCGACCGTAGCCGGCCTGATCAACTGCCAGGCGGCATGATCGGGCTTGATCCGCCATCGGCCGGATCTGGTCGTGGGTGCCCGGCGTCCGCCTGGCGGCGTGCATATTATTTTATATTTTAAAAATTCGTTGTGACGGTTGTGGCCGCCGGAATGTTTCGGTGATTGCGGCGGCCGAAACATTTCGACGGTTACAATCGTCGGAACTTTCGATGGTCGGTCGCAGCCGTCGGAACGTTTCGATGGTTCAACTGTTAAAACTTTCGATGGGTGTTTTTGAACCGTCGGAAATCGTTTGCGACGTCTTTCGATTTTCCGATGGACGAAACCGTCAGAAAACACAATTTTTCTTGTAGTGTCATGTATTGATGTTTCTATAAAGTCTATAGAGCAGAACATATATGAGATGCAATATTATCAATTATTACAATAATCAAGTTCTTATATAGATGTTTTTATACTTATATAATATGGGGTAAAATGAGTATGCTAATCACCTGCTTAGCACCGTTCGAAGCACAATAATGGGCGTCTGACCGTGATCCAACGGTGAATATTAGAGCATCCATCCAGATCGCGTCGCACGATCCATGATTATCTCATGAGATTTTCTCCAGTCTCCCTTCGCCTTTCGTTTTTTCTCTCCCACCCCTCTTTTTGTTTCTCCTTTCTCTCTCCCCTTCTCGTGTGCTCTCTCTCTCTCTTTCTCGTTGATTTGGCTCTCTTCTCCAACGATCAGCCGCAGATCTCTGTTCCCTGCCAATACTTCGATCCCCTCTTTTTGCTCCGATCTTTGTTCACCAGCTTTAGATCTATGACCATCGATTCCAGGCAATGACATATCTATCTATCTTATATTGTCATTTTTAGGGATGATCCTCCGTTACGGTAAATTTATGTCTTGTTATTTAGATATAAACTTTTGTAAGATTCTTCTGCGTGCAGATTTTACATAGAGACCTTTGTAACCTTTCAGAAAAAAGGTTTAAAATAGTTTTGTACTTACTCTATAAGTTGCTTGTGTGCTTCTTTAGACCAGGTTGAAATAACATACCTTTAAAGATTATGTGCTATTATCTAAAATAACACTTATTTTATTTTGTAACTTGTAGTTCTCCACAGGAATGAAATATCTTTATCTTAGTGAGAGTGATTATTCAAGAACTTGAAGCAACATCTGATGACATCTTCCATGTTTGTGATTTACGTGAATGTTTATGTGCCAAAAATGTCATTACAAATCAAAAAGGAATTAATGATGTAAATGAAGTGAGGTCATGCCTCTTATTATGGAAAATTTATTCAAGATAAAGCATTTCATTATAATGAAGTAATTATTTACATCCTTCATGTTTGGTAAACGCTTCTTATTTTGTGCAATGCTTTTGTAGTTGTGCAAATTACTGTAGTGATAAATCTTAAGTGATCAGAAATAGCTTACGGCCTTTAACTTATTCGTTGTTGTCATCATGCCATCTCCATGAAGGTCTTTTGTAGTGTAATTTGCAATCTTTTTTTTTAAAGGTCTGATTCTTCGGTGTTTTTTTTTTCTTGCTGGATGTGTAGTCCGTTAAATTTGGATCTCATATGAGATGATCATGACTACATTGGAATTTTTATTTACTTTATGTACAATCAATTTAAGAAAATATTGTGATGTAGTGCATTTTGACGCCTCGCTTATCCACTTGAAACTCCCAATCCCACATGGCTGATGCTGTGGAATATCCACTCGAAACACATAGCTGCTATGCAGCCAAGGTCATTTGCTTTCTCGGTGACCAATTCGATGTACTTGATATGCATCATCCTTGTAAAAGATTGATTTCAAATTTATCAGAACACAATGCATTCCACATACATGCAAGGATAAGCTTACCATGAAATCAAAACATAGTACAATGTATAAATAGATATTGAGATCCTAAACAATCATACAACACTCCACATACATCATTTCACATAAAATACTATTTTTTTTCATCACAAAACTTGAGATCCTAAAAAAATAGTCATATAAATATTTCATCGTCATTACTACAACTAACACAAGTAAAAAAACTTGAATATTTTCATAATGACGAAAGAGATCCATGTCTTGAATTTTTCATTGTATCAAATTCCTACTTCAAGTGTAGGATTTCTCCAACCTATTTATCTTGTGTAGTAATCCACTAACGGCATTCTTGTAGTGATCTTCAAGAAGTCCCATCCATCCAAAAAAATTTGATATGCTTCGATTAGCTTAAAAAATTAAAGGCAAAAAATGATTTGATGTTAGCATCATGTCATCAACAAAAAGGAGTGCTAAATGAATGAAGGCTTACGTCGTGTTTCTTGCAACCATCCTCCGACTAGCATGTTTTAACGTCCGCTTCTTTACAAGAGCATTGAAGCAAAAATAGGATTTTGAAGGCAAAGAACTACCCGTCAATTTTTTACTTCTAAGAAAAACTGCAAATTACAAAAATAAAATAGGTGTTGTTTCATATAATAGCACATAATCTTTAAAGGCATGTTATTTCAACCTGGTATAAAGAAGCAGACAAGCAACTTAAGTATAAAACCTTTTTAAACCTTTTTCTAGAGTGTTTATTACTATGTGAGAAGGTTACAAAGGTCTATGTAATGCCCCGAAATTTGACCTCGACACGTGGCGAGATATCTTTTTGGTCGCTATTTTCTTTAATCTTTCTTTGACTCTTTTATTGATCCAAATGATCAATAAGAGTGACACATAAGCGAAAGACTTAAATAATAAAATATTACATAATAATATGACGAAATGCGAAAGCTAAATAAATAAAAGGTACATCAATATCTCACATAGGGCATATAAAGGTCCATGCCATAATACAACACTATAAGTTCCATCCAAATGAAAATACAACTCGATATGTTGAAAGATAAAGACTCCATCTAGACCCTACGATAACCATGTGCACACGCCACCAAGCTGTAGTCGCCGCATACACATCAACTCGACACGCATCCATATCAAGTACACGTGGGGATCACACAGGGGAGCAAGCTCAACCGTTAGCATAAAGCTAAGTGTGAGTTCGTATAAATCATAGATTAATTCCATCAGAATAAACATGAGGTAAACATGAAAATCAAGTATAAGAGTGAATCACAATAGATGAGTCGATAAGAGGATCATAGTTCATACTTTTTCATTTTCTTTCTTTTTCACATTCAGTTTCATGTTCATTGTTCATATTCATATTCATAAGGACAAAGTCATTTCATTCATCTTTTGTCATTCATGTTCTTTCATCATATTCATATTTTAGAAGAGCTCTTCTTCTTTTAGGGAATATCATTGCAGGCACACAAGTGTGCATCTATCTAGACCATGGTGGACCAGTGGAGAATCAGTGCCATGGCGAGTGCCCCGTCGGGCAAGATGACCTCGCGCAAGATGAAAACATCTGTAGAGGAGAAACTCCCATCTACATAGAGCAAACGGTAACCCTTCATCATTCCTTATAAGCCATGGACCTATCTTTTGATCACTCGGATCAATCAAGGTCGTAGAGAGCAAGGGTGGTTCCGAATCATTTTTTTATATTCATATAAATAAGTCATTAATGATTAGGTGGACAGGACCTGTAAAATCATGAGGTTTGGTTATGGTCATACGTCCTCCGTCCACAAATCGGACGCCGAAAAGGTCAAGCGGGCGTCCATTTAAAAGTTCATCATGATTTTTTGAAAAGAGATCGGACGTCAATTTGTTCTAACACTACAAGAAAATTACCATTTTTCGACGGACAATTTTTTACGGATAAAAATCCGTCGCAATTTGCGATGGATTTTGCGACGGAAATATTTCCGACGAAATTTTTGACGGTTACAACCGTCGACCGTAATTTATTATATTATTATTTTATTTTTCGACGATTAAGAACGTCGATATTTCCGACGGACAATTTTTGACGGAATTTCTGATGGTTACAACTGTCGAAAATGAAAATAATAAATTATATAATTTGTTATATTATTATTTTATTTTTTGATAATTACAGACATCGATATTTTCGACAGATATCCATCCGTCATAATTTTCGACGGAATTTCTAACGGTTACAACCGTCGGAAATTAAAATAATAAATTATGTAATTTGTTATATTATTATTTTATTTTTTGACGATTAGGAATGTTGATATTTCCGACGATCGTAATAGTCAGTAAATATATAATAATATAATATGTGAAGTATTTTATTAATATAATTAGCGACAGTCCAAACAGTCACAATTTTCGACGATTCCGACCGTCGATAATAATTAGCGACAGTTCAAACCGTCGATAAAATAAAAAATAAATATTATATATAACTAAATATAGTATTTTATTTTTCTAATTAAATAATTTTTGACGGTCACAACCATCGGTAACTTTAAAAATAATTAATATTTACTTTTTCGATGGTCAGAGCCATCTGTAATTAAAATTTTATTATCCCACTTTTTTTCGGTTTTTCTGCTTTTTCATCTTTCCACACACACATATATACACTCAATCCCTTTATTTCTTTCCCCCTCTTCTCTCTCTCTCTCCCCCCCTCTCCTTGCCGGTGAGCCTCCCGACCGGACGTCAAACGTCGACCGCCGGCGATCCTCTCCCCTTCTCTCTCTCTCCTGTCCGGACTGCCAGGCGGCCGGGTCCAGCAGAAGAACTAATTTATAGGAAAGTCCACAAAAGAACATATAGCAATCTAATAGTTAAAGTTGGGATCATACAGATGATATTCATATGTCCACGGATTCGTTAAAAGATGCATGAAACTTTCTGAACTAATTTATGAAATCGATCCCGAAAACCCACCTCTTTTCGATGATTTTGATTCTTCTCGCAATGGATCGTCCTCAGCTTCTTTCTCGACGTTCTACTGCGTCGCTAGCAATTGGAAAATCTACAACACTTCCTCTTTTTGTTTCTGGCCGAGAACCAGGGAGCAGGAGAGGAAAAAAAAGGAATGGAAAATGTGAAGGAGAAGAAGAGATGGAGAAATGGGAGGAAAAGGTAACAAATAGCACTATTCTGGCCATTAATTCTCATAATTGTGGGAGATCGTAGGAGGGGTTTCCAATCGTGAAGATTAAAAAATTAATGGTGGAACGTTACGTGAGTTATTGCAGGGATTTGAATTTTTTTTTGAAAACATGGTACGTTACAGTCTCTATGTAAAATCTACACACAAAAGAAAAGAGCATAAAAATAACATAAAAGCTTATTACATGGATGCATGTATAATAAGAAAAATAGTATACATGGATTCTCCCTTGTTCATCCAAGCTGATTACTTTCATTTTGATGATACCTACATACGATATTCTATTTTAGGAAGATCAATTCAAACACTACCTTGAGCATCCAACATAAATTTGGTACCAAAGGCTTGACTGAAACACATATAGTATATACATTAAATGTGCAAGTGTAGAATTAATTGGTTGAAGGATGAAGACAAAATCATCAATTTTTTCCTTGGCACCATGATGGATAACAGAGAAAACATGATAAAGTGTACTAACGCGGAGAAAACATGATAAATATGAAAACGTAAAATTTATGCAAGCACAACATAAACATTTGAAGTTGCCAAATTTTCCATATTAAATGCATATCCATTCAACATGCACGGGGCCACATAATATGTGTTCATCGTCCATCACAAAAAAAATGTTTGCACAGAACGTGAATCATCCCTAAGAAGTTTGCACAAAACAACCTATTGTTCGCCGCTATCGTCGTTTTAGCCGCCAGAAGTCCCTTTCCTCCTTTTCTTGCCAGTCATAGGGTTCCCCTAGGAGGATCATCCCTAAAAATGACAGTCCCTTCCTAAAAACAACAAGGTGAGATCGAGAGAGAGGAGGGCGAAAGAGGGGGGTCGGGATCATCTCACCTGCGCACGATCGAGAGCCGCCAGTCCCTTGCGCACACTTTGCACAAACGCGGGAACCGCCTGTCACGGTCAAAATTAGGGATGGCAATATTCCCCGCCCCCCGCAGGGCCCCGCATTCGGGGATTTTTTCCCCGGCGGAGGCGGGGATGGGGGCCAACCTGCCCCCGCCCCCCCTTTCGGGGATCGGGACGGGTTGAACTCTCCCCGCCCCATCGGATCCCCGAATCTCCGACAATATTTTTAATTAATAATTTATTATAATTATATTTATTAAATTTCATCTCAACTGTTCATTTTTTTACATATATATAACATAAAACCCTAAACTAAAACCTCACAAATCACAATCGCCGTCGATGTCGAGCCGTGGAGGGCTACCGTCGATGTCGAGCCGTCGAGGGCTACCGTCGTCGGTCGTCGTCGATGTCGAGGGCCGCCATCATCAGTCGTCGTCGATGTCGAGGGACGGTGGGGCCGACGATATGTCGAGAGACGATGGGGCCGCCATCATCGTCAAGGGCATCGGAGATCCGGGCGGCGTCATCGGCGGCGGCGTCATCGTGGATCGTCGTCGATGTCGAGGGCCGCCATCGTCGGTCATCGTCGATGTCGAGGGCCTCCATCGTCGTCAAGGGCATCGGGGATCCGGGCGACGTCATCGTGGATCGTCGTCGATGTCGAGGGCCGCCATCGTCGGTCATCGTCGATGTCAAGAGCCGTCATCATTGTCAAGGGCATCGGGGATCCAGGGCAGCATCATCGGTGGTGGCGTCATCGTGGATCGGCGTCGAGGGCGGCGTCGGCGTCGTCGTCATCGAGGGTGTCTTCATCGGCAAGGACGTCATCATCGGCGAGGATGTCATCATCGGTGAGGGCATCGTTGATCCGTTTGATCCGATCGGCGGCGGTGGCGTCATCGTGGGTCATCGAGGGCCGCCATCGTCGTCGACTCGAGGGCCGCCATCGTCGTCGTCGGCTGCCATCGTCGTCGGCGGCTGATTCACCTGCGTAGAGAAAAATCGGCCGAAAGGGCGGCGGCGCCTCTGGGCATTATGGAGGGGCGGCGGCGAAATCGCCTCTGCGCCGGGTGCACAGAGGCGATTTCACCGGGTGCGCAGAGGCGAAATCGCCTCTGCGCACGATTCGCCTCTACGCACAGTGCGCAGAGGTGATCATGCGCAGAGGTGATCACCTCTGCGTACTGTGCGCAGAGGTGACACCTCTGCGCCTTTTTTAATTGTATTTTTTTTGTAATTTTTCAAATTTTTTTAATAAAAAAATTCGGAGAATCGGATCCCCGTGGGGATTCGGGGCTCCGCGGGGATCGGGGCGGGGTGGTGTCCCCCGCCCCGAACAGCGGCGGGTGCCATCCCTAGTCAAAATGTGAAGGAGGTCATTGATCGTCGGTTACCAAAAAAGAACTTCGCTCCTTTTCCCAAGATAATAGAATGTGTGTGCGACGTTTGTATGACAACTTTAGAAATTATGGATTCAAAAACAAAGAGTTCAAAGAAATACATTGGAACATTGCTAGGGCATCTTATCCTCCAAGACAACAATACTACTTAGATGAATTGAAAAAAATATCTATGGAGGCTAGAGAATGGGTAAGGGAAAGACCTTGTGTTAATTGAAGTTGAGCTTCATTTTCTTCGGATGCTAAATGTGATATATTGTTAAACAACTTATCCGAAGTGTTCAACAAGTATATATTGGATGTTAGAGATTAACTGGCGATGCTTGAAATAATTAGAACCAAACTAATGACAAGGATTTGGAAAAAAAAAAAAGGAAGAGATAAAGAAGAAGAATACTAGTTTTTTATGTCCCAAAATCTTTAAAAATTTTGAAAAAAAATAAAGAACGGTCAATGATGTGGGAGCCTATTTTCTGTGATGGCCCAAAAGTGCAGGTTCATATGTATGTACCTAATTCGTTGTTGATATGGTTTCAAGAATTTCTTATTGTAGAAGGTGGGAACTGACAGGTATTTCTCGTGTCCATGTCATTGCTTGCATTCGTGAGAACAACGAACAACAAGAATAATATATTGATAGATATTATTGGATCGAAACCTATATGAAAGTTTATGGCCATGTTATACAATCACTAAATGAGAAAGACCAATGGCCACTTGTAGTTGAACCAATACTTATCAACTGAGGAAAGGAGGAAAGAGGCAAATGACAAGACGCAAAGAGGCTGAAGAGCTTGAAAATAATGCTACCAGTGGAAGAACAAGGTTGTCAAAAGAAACTAAGAGTACAAATGAGATGCAGTGAATGTGGAATTGTAGGACATAACAAGAGATGCCATGTAATTATTACTTTTTGCAATCTTCATTGTTGCCCATATTTAGTGACACTAGTTTAATGTTGAATACCTTTCTTGCATTTGCAGAAAATATCAAGGACTGATCAAGTTACCCATGGTCAGTATATTTTTGTTGGCAAGATTTTTTTTCCATTGTATTTCTATTATGGAACTCCGCCTATGTTTTATAGCCGATCCCAAGCCCAGATAAAGGAGGAGGGTTGTGTTAGACCTCGACAGCCAGCGTAAAACTCTGTCGAATCTCATGAACATGGATCAACGAATATAGAATGGCGTCGTATGATTATGTAGCCGACCTCACCTAGTGGGATAAGGCTTTGTTGTTGTTGTTACATTTCTATTATGGTACGATATTTTTTCTCTAATGGAAATTGTGGATTCAACAGTTAAATATGAAGGTTCAATAGTGTATTGTATACAACACATATCAGCATGAACATATATGCATTACTTTGTATTGATCATAATTTTTTTATCATTACATTCTTGTTTAGGTACTTGATCAACTTCAACACTCCCATGTATTATGAGCATGATGATATTGGAGCTAATTTGGCATGACTCTCAAGAACTTATCCAACTACTACTTCAATTGCATTTTGTATGGATGACAACTTTCAACTTTGCTGGAGGGAACTGAAGCACCAACTTGGATAGATGTCTTAGACAAAAATGATATCTACCATTTTGTATGGATGACAATTGTCATTTTGTATGGATGATAGGGTATTAGTCCCTTTTGACAAAGACTTATCCTTTCATTTATCGGAATCATGATGATAAAAAATATTTCTTTTTTACTTGTGAAATTTCTTTCTTTGATATTTATCATCATGTATATCGTTATAATAAGCACATAATTGGTCAATTTTTTATGAAGTGGTAATAAAAATTGGTGTCATATCAAACGTAATCAGCAATGAAAATTGACAGCAGATATATTGAATGAGAGGCATGCCATATCAACAATATCCATGCCAACAACTTCACTCGTGCACAATACTATGATTCAATATCAATAATACTAATACTTTTTATGACTTAAATGTCATGTGTTACCTGGAAGAAGGGATTTAAAGTGAACAAGTATAATAATTGGGGGACTAATTTGTTACAAATCAAAGTTAAGGAACGTGATAAAGTTGGGGGACTTATGAAAATTAGTCCAAAGATGGTTTCTTTTTTCTCAAAGCGGATCTACTTGAAACTGGAAGTTCTAAAGATTCCCTGCTAGATTTGTCATCTAGACAGATTCTGTTGTACGGTAGTCGTCGTCATCATCCAAGTCAAGCAAATCGTCCGGGAGGCTGATACAGAATGATGGCTTCTGTGCAGATTCGGTTGTACTGCAGTCATCATCATCCAATGCAAGCAAATCGTCAGGGAGGCTGATACAGAAAGATGGCTTCTGTGCAGAAATGGATTCATTTGAAACTGCGGCTGCTGAAGATTCCATGTTAGCTTTGACATCTAGGATGAATTTAGCTGGATTCACTTCAGGTGTCAGCTGAACTGGAGCATGCGCCTGAGCACTTGAACTTCTCAGGTCCTCGTGGAAGGAATCATTTGCAAGCTCTATCTGCTGGTTACTATTACCATGAACACTGGGAAACTTGGATGAGTCTTTGTCCTCCATGCTTCCGAGTTCCCTTTCGTGTTGCATGTCCTCATATGTTAACTTACATGGCGACTCCTTTTCTTCAGTAACTTTCAGTTCAGGCGATTTCCCTTTTGAAGGAGACTGCAGTTCACCATTGTCATTGTCAAGCTGCTCAAGTATTCTTCTTGCTGTTTCACTGGACTGTGGTGGAATAGGCACAATGCAAACAGAAGCAACCGCACTAGTGTTCATTGCACCATTCCGCTCCTGACTGCGAGAAGACGTTGAGGGAGACGAATGCGTTGAGGGAAGCATCATCATATTAGACGTCAGCCGAAGCCTGCGAAGTGGGACCATGGAGCTTGTATGACAACCCCAAACCGGCCTCGGTCGTTTTCTTGTCTGTTTGGCATCTGGCTTTGGTGGCGAGGGCCGAACGGTTTTATCAACCGAGGAACTCCTATCCATGGCCGGAGCTGTCGAAGACGTCAGGCGAAGCCTGCGAAGTGGGACAATGGAGCTTGTATAATAATCCAAAGCCGACCTTGCTCGTTTTCTTCTCTGTTTAGCATCTGACTTTGGTGACGAGGGCCGAAAGTAGTTATCAACCAAGGGACTCGAAGCCATGGTCGAAGACGGCAGGCGAATTCGCCTGCCAAGTTGGACCATGGAGCTTGTATGATGATCCAAAACCGACCTCGCTCGTGTTCTAGTCTGTTTAACATTTGACATTGGTGGCGAGGGCCGAACGTAGTTATCAACAGAGGAACTCCAAGCCATGGCCGGGGCTGTCGAAGGAATCGGAAGCTTCAAGCATGGCAATTGTGGCATTATGTAGGCTTTCTGAGTAAGTCTGGGAGTCGTGACAGATCTTGGCTTTAAAAGATTCGTCCTTATCTCCTGGGAAAGCGTCGATGTGCTCGGCCCCACAGGTCTTGTACGTAGCAACTGATCAAACTGGAACCTGGTTCTCGGCTTCTGCAGCTGTTCAAGGTCAAAAGTTGGTGATTTCGGATTCATGCCGCCGGTAACGGTCTTGCGGAAGACAGAGAAGAAGAGAGTGTAGGCGCCAGTGGAGGCGGAATCAGCGATCTTCGCCAGCCACCTGCAACCCTTGGCGCCATCCCCCACCAGGCACGCCTCGGTGGTGTGAGCGAGCGCAGGGACGCGCAATGCCGGCGCCGGGCCACCGTAGGGTGTGGCCGGAGCTCGTCGGAAGGGGCGCTTCTGACACTTACCGCCGGCACCGGAATCGTGAGTAGTCGTCCTCTCCATGGAAGCAGCGACCCCTTCAACACCAACGTAGTGTGGAATTTGAGAGGGTCTCTTGCTCAAGTTTTATAGTGGCCGTTCCTATCAGAATTCGGTTTACTGCTTCTAGTCGGAGTCGGGAGCGGCAGGCCGTTTTGTCAAAAGAAGTGATTTTTTTTTTCAAGAGCGGAAACGAAGAGCCGGAGACAAAGCCGGAGGACGTTCTCCTGGCCGGCGACGAAGCCGCGGGAATCCGCGACGACCACTTCGCGGCGACCGCGGACGTCGAACGAACACCCTGCGGCCTGCGCTGTTCGGACCTTGATAAATAAATAAATACATAAGTAAATGATGGGAAAAAAGGTAAATAAAATATAAGATGGAATATATAAATTATGAAGCTGTAAAAATGAAGGTGAAAAAAAAAGAAGAGGAAGCAAATAAACAACGAGGAATAAATTTAGGAAAAGAGCGAAGACAAGGAAACTTGGAATATGAAACATCGCGACGTTAGTAAAAGGTAAAAAAGAAAATGTGAAAAAAAAACAAAGAATAGATAAAACTGTAAGTGACTTTAAATAATTAAAAACAAAATGATTATTAATGTAGTTATAAAAACTGATAGCTTCAATAGAAAAAGTTAACAGCAATTTGTGACTAAGATATTTTCATTATTTTACAAGGTATATTATATGGATTCAATTGTGCTATTCTTTTTAAGGATTTGGATTTGGCGTCATAAGACCTCTATTTATTATCATTGAATTTACGATGGATAATGAATCTATTAATTGAATACTTTTTCGATCAATCCTTAATTATAGGAGGATGCTTAATATTGATACCCCTTAAATGGGACCAACACAAATTCTTTCTATTGAAATAATAAAATTTAAACGGAGACATAAAAATTCTCAAATGAATTCATCTTGACCTTTATCTCTTTTACATAATTCTCCTTCACATCAATTGTAATATATAGTTGTTGAATGTTATATTGGGAATTCACAATGATGATGGCTTTCATCAAAATTGAATTCAATTTTGCAGAAACTAATATAATGTTTTATTTCAAAACAATGTTATCATTAAATTAATTTTAATATCTACATTAAAAATAGCGTGCTTCATAATAAATAAATAAATATATTAAATTCGAAAAACTTTTGAATAAATATCAATATTTATGTTGTTAATTAACTTGTACAAACATGTTAATTACAAGTAAAATACGTCCACAGAATCCCTAGATTCAATCCTAAACCAATCACACAACTTGAACTAATCCTACTCTATTTTCTAGGAGTCTTCACGGGTCGGGTTGATCCTCTTTGGGTTGGATTATTTTCTTTTTTTTAATTTTTTTCTTACATTTTTTCTATTATTTAATATAAAAATATAATATAATATTTATTTTAAAAGCATAAAATAATTTGTTAAATATTTATATAATATTTTACACATTTAAAATATTTTATTTTAATATTTTTTTATTTTTTAGTATAAAATATAGGCTGAAAAATAAAAAACTTTTAAAAAATAAAAAGATTGGATCTTTCTGGTCAGGTCGGAATTTTTCGACCCGTACCCGACTCGAATCGGGGTCGGATTGAGATCGGGTCGGGCCCGACCTAACCTGATCCAAACTGATTTGGGTCAGATCGGATCATCGGGTTCGTCGATCCGACCTGCTGAAACTCCTACCATTTTCAGATAACCAACTAAAACATCAGCTCGTATCTCAGCCCACCATAAAAGTACAAATGTTGAATGAATTTTGTCTCTATGAAAATTAAACCAGCTAACAATAATTCTAAAAAAAAATCTTACCTAAAAAAAGAACGAATCTTTAATTTTATAATTTTAAGCAAATTGAATGTTCACATGTGTCATGTGTATGACTAACCTTTTAATTGTTCAGAATATTTAAATTATGGGGACAGATAGAAAATGTGATTACTGAATTCACTTCTGTCAAGAAAACTTACACAACATGTAAGCATCAAGAAATGCATAATGTAACTCACAAATGTAAAACCGAGTCATTGATTTCATTAAAAGATCTAATCAAATTAAAGAATTTCGACAACTAAGGAACCTAAAAATCGCTTTTTAAAATTAAAGTTCAACAACTGAGATATATAAGAAAATATAAACAACATGACGATTGCAATTATTAAGTTCATCTCAAGCATTTCAAATGTAATATCATATTTTTTTAATCAGTCCCAATGTTTGAGAAGCTGTGCCGACGAGACGATTCAATACGTGTGATGTTAAAGAACGTACTGTCCACGAATTAAAAGTTGATTCATCATAATTCAACTAATCTGATTAAATCGCCTCTCATACCTAACAGTTGTAAAACTCTCAACAAATTTATTTTTACATTCATAAAGACTTACTTAAACGAAAAAGAGCAACTTATCCCTCACTCCGCTCAACTCGAACTCTCGAACTCGAGATATTTGGAATATAATGTGGTAAGAAAAATAGTAGAAGGCGGGTGGGAGCCTAAATCGAAAAATTTCCCTCCCCAGTGTTACTGTTTTTTTTATTTATATATTATTTGATTCCACGCTTTTATTTTCAACAAACTTCCTTTCCCCTGAATTAAACAAATTTCAGCTTCCATTTATTTCCTGTATTTCACTGCCTCTATATGTGATGTAAAAAATTTCCTATAAAAAATTTGTAGTTGGCAAGTGCGATTCTTTTTCTGAATAACCAAAAATTCTACAAGCTTTTTCATATATTTCTCCCACCTAAAATAAAATAAAACAAAACCAGATTTGTCACATTTTGATCATTTCCTGTAATGCATCAGATAATACTGCCATCAACAAAAAATGGAAACCAATAAAAAATTACAACCATAAAAAAAATTTAAAATATCCAAAATATATATATGTATATCTCTTCAAAAATTGGAAAATATTTTTGCGTAGATTAAAATTACGGACTTTTATGCGCCAAAGAAAACAAAAATCACGGCCTTTCTAACAGAAGCAAGCAAGAAGCCGCGGCTGCGTCGTCGTCCTGGTCGTCTTTGGGACAAAGGGGATAAATAAATATCAAGCCTTCTCTTCGCCGCTGCCCTCGCCGTCCACCCAAATCCCACGCCCTGAGCGCCTCGCGTCGCCCTGCCACCAGATCAGGTAATCTTCTCCCTCCGCCCCTCCTCCTCCGATCTGCTATCCGATCCGGTGCCGCCGGCCGTCTTCTCGTCGTCTTCCCTTTCTCCCTCTTCCGCGCCCTCTCCGTCTCCGGATCCGACGATCCGCCCCTTCGATATGGACGGATCGGAATTCGGGGTGAAGTAATCGCGCCGCGGATCGGTCCGGGAAAACGGAGAGATCGTTGCGATTTCGTGTTTTCCGTTTGTTTTATGATTTTCCTTTTGTTCTTCGGGAGAAAAAAGAAGGATCTTTTGTTGATCTGTGGTTTTAGATGGAAATATAATGATATGTTTCCTGTAGTACGCTTGTTTTCCCCCGCATGCTGACGTGCTGTTACTTGTGGTCGGGTTAAAGAATAATGGCAGGAGGATTCCGCGTTCTTCACCTTGTTCGACCCTTTTTGGCGTTCTTGCCTGAGGTGCAGAGCGCTGATCGGAAGGTCCCCTTCAGGGAGAAGGTCATCTACACTGTCATCGCGTTATTTATTTTCCTGGTCTGCAGCCAGCTGCCCCTCTATGGCATCCATTCGACCACCGGAGCGGATCCGTTTTACTGGATGCGGGTTATTCTCGCATCAAACCGAGGCACTGTCATGGAGTTGGGTATCACCCCAATTGTGACATCTGGACTAGTTATGCAACTGTTGGTTGGATCAAAGATCATTGAGGTCGACAACAGCGTCCGTGAGGATCGTGCACTTATGTAAGTGTTGCCTAGTACTGTTGGTTTCTATTGATACAATCTTTTGGATTTATTTTGCTTAGATTGAGTGGTAAGGTAACAAAAGTCATATCGTTCAAGTGAGATGAGAGGCTACTGTAGGCTGCATTAGAAGGGTGCAGAATTAGAATAGTAATCTACTAAGTGATAACTTGGTTGGCTCCAACTGGACCATTCTCATATTTTTGGACGTCCTGACCCTTTTTTTTTTCTTAATAGATGGGAAGTCAATTACATTTTATTTGTTCACATGTACTATAATATCTAAAGGTATTTATGTTTGTTAGGTTATGTTTTTTGGTAATAGTGATTTGCTAGGTTTTTTCATATCTAACGGTTAGAATTGAATCAAAGATATGCATGCTTGACAAAGGAAATGACATAAATTGGCCTTGCCCTATGTAGCTATCATTCTATGTTGCCTCTCTAAATTGTGACAACTATTCTCCTCACAAAGTGAATTATTACCTATTGATTCATGCTGTTGAGGGGCTGTTTATAACTTTATATCATTTTCTCTGTTTTCTACCTAATGGAAGTTCTGAGGAACAGTGCTGGAGCTTGCAAAACAGATCTCAGTTGTAAAATGGTCCTTAATTTTGGGTCATTTAGGATAACTAGGTTATATTGTGAACTAAGGATGATTTATTTCATAACTCTAGGTGCTTTTCTGAAGCATATGGTACTCTATGGTATGTAAAAATGGGCAGCTTGATAACATTTTCTTGTGATCTTTCAGGAATGGGGCACAAAAGTTGCTTGGTATTCTCATTGCTATTGGTGAAGCAGTTGCATATGTTCTTTCTGGGATGTATGGAAGTGTTGGCCAATTGGGAACTGGGAATGCTATTCTGATAATTCTTCAGCTTTTCTTTGCTGGTATTATTGTCATTTGTTTGGATGAGCTTCTCCAGAAAGGATATGGCCTCGGATCTGGTATCTCATTGTTCATAGCAACTAATATCTGGTAATATCTTGCCCTTAATCTCCGACATTGCATTGTTCCTAGTTGTATCCTCATTTTATCTCTGACCATGCAGTGAGAACATTATATGGAAGGCATTTAGCCCAACAACAATTAACAGTGGACGTGGTGCAGAATTTGAAGGTGCTGTTATTGCCTTGTTCCATCTTTTGATCACTCGAACAGATAAAGTTCGTGCTCTTCGTGAGGCGTTCTATCGTCAGAATCTTCCAAATGTGACAAACTTGCTTGCCACAGTATTAGTCTTTCTCATTGTCATCTATTTCCAAGGTTTTCGTGTTGTTTTGCCTGTGAGGTCAAAGAATGCCCGTGGGCAGCAGGGTTCTTATCCTATAAAGCTGTTTTACACTTCCAATATGCCCATCATTTTGCAATCAGCCCTCGTCTCCAATTTGTACTTCATCTCGCAGGTAACCATACATCTTATCTAATTGTATGCTGCTGTAGTCTTTTTTTTCTTTCGAAGATGTCATCCTAACTTTTGTATCTTCATCGTAGCTGTTGTACCGGAGATACAGTGGCAACTTCTTTGTAAATCTGCTTGGAAAGTGGAAGGAATCTGAGTATTCTGGTCAATCTATTCCTGTGGGTGGTATCGCTTACTATATTACGGCTCCATCAAGGTCATTTCACTTCTTTGATAACTTGTTTGACATTGTTTCTTACAATTGCAAAATGCCGAAAAAAGGAGCATAATGTTGATGTTTCGCTGTTTGGAATCTAGTATTATTTCATCTATTTATCGTTTTGTAAGTTTTCGTCATTTTTGTATTCATGTTTGGTAGTGCATCTTGCAGCCTGGCTGATATGGCAGCAAATCCATTCCATGCGCTCTTCTACATAGTGTTCATGCTCTCAGCTTGTGCACTTTTCTCAAAGACATGGATTGAGGTCTCAGGATCATCTGCTAGAGACGTTGCAAAGCAGCTTAAGGTATACCTTTTTGCTTTGATGCATTAACTTTAGTGTTTGATTTCTTGCTTGCAAGGATATGCTTAGAGGCATTGAGAACTCCTGTAGGAGTAATAATGTGTTCAGTGCTAGATTGGACTAATGTAGCTAATGTCCAAACTAAGGGAATGGCTTATTGGATGTTTGGTCATCGGTTATGTGGGTAAATTTAAGGAACACACTTAGCATCTGGTTTCTATTCTGAAAGATGCCCTGAATAGATTTTTGCATGATCTGCTTTACCATCTAACATGACTACTGTACATTTCATCACTGTATCATATAATATATATATATATACAGTATCGACATTCTTATATTTTTCTTTTCAAGTTCTTTTTCATGACATCAAATGCGTTTACAGGAACAACAAATGGTGATGCCTGGTCATCGGGAGTCAAATTTGCAGAAGGAATTGAATAGGTACATCCCTACTGCAGCAGCTTTTGGCGGCATGTGCATCGGTGCATTGACTGTTCTGGCAGATTTCATGGGTGCAATTGGATCTGGCACTGGGATCCTCCTTGCTGTAACCATCATATATCAATACTTTGAGACATTCGAGAAGGAAAGAGCCAGTGAGCTTGGTTTCTTTGGTCTTTAATCAGAAAGCTTTTGCTTTGTAGATGTTTGGGAAGACAAGGTCTTAAGAGCTTCGACACAATTTTATTTAGAACTAAGACAAGTGGTAGTTAAGAGTTTACTTTTGGAGTCCTCGGCATGAGCCTTGTTGCATATCTTCTGTCGATTAGCAGAGAAAGAATCATGCGTCCCATTCAAAATGGAAAATCAACAAAAGATTGGGAAAACCCCTAACTCTAGATTGTTATAAAATATAGGGCATAGTACTTCTACTTTTCTTTGTTTTGGCAACCCATGCACTGGCCGATTGTAATTTCTGCAATTTTCAGAGTTCTTAATGCCAGCTTGTTTCTTAATTCCCTAATTCTTTTATTTTTTTGAAATTTCTTTTATTTTCATCATAGTACATCATATTGTCTTAAAATTTTCTTTTTCTCCGTAAGATGCCGCACTAATGTTTCTTTGCTATACTTTGAGAGATGATATGCTTTGACGAATATGTGGCCACATGCTTCAGCGAAAGCAGTAACTTTTCTCTCATTTTTGCCCTGTTAAATCAAAGTAGCTTTGTTTTCCTTTCAGTGAATGTGTGCAGTTTCAGATAGGTGAAAATGTTCTGTTAATAAATATGATGAGAATGGGTATGAACTATGAAGATTATATTTACTAATTAATGCAGTCACTTATTTCTCTCTCAAGAAAATGAGATCTCTCTCACAGTAACTAATAACTTGAGCCAGTTGTTTCTAGTCTAAAAAGTAATACACATGAAGCAGGTTATTGTTTGAATTAAGTTGAGAGTTCATCAGGCTCGCAGTCCTCCAGCCATTACTCATCTCCTCCAAGGTTCCAACTCAAACACTCATCGAAAACTGAGAAATTATACTATGCATGGCACACTGATACACGCACCAAACGTCCCTCATGGCGAGAAATGTGAGGGCACCACCAAGTGACGAGAGAGGAGTCTGCTGCGGGGAGGACGTGTCACGGGGTCATTCTCGGACACTAGATCACGTGCGGCGACTAGGCGGATAGGCACCTAGCCAAGCCTGTTTTGAGTTTGCAGCGGAAGTTTTATGGTCGAGACGACTTTGCCGAGAGTCGCTCTTATAGGCATTCAAACACGGACATGACTAGAGTGTTGGACTACTCGTCACGAGACCGTGGCATTAGCGCGTTGCGGCACTAACGTAGGCGCTTGGGCGCTTATAGTCCGAAGGGGCGACGAAGGGACCACGGGACGCCACGAAGGGACACCGATGTGGGTTGCCACCCCACGCTCAAGGCCATGACACTAGAATTAAAGGAAAGCTTACTTGTATTAAATATGATGAAACATAACATACAATTGGGCCTCGGAAGGCACTAGTGAACTCCTCCCAGTGTACCGTAGGTATAGGAGTCTTGTTACATATTGAAGATGCAAAAGACGTACCCTACGGGAACGTCACCTACTTGGCCATTCATAAGGACGGCCTTACAAGATAAATGCCCTAAGGGCGGATAACTTGGTACTCCGCAATATTACGCAGTGCGGGGCGGCTGCATGTGTTCCATGTTTTCGGCGCTGAGCGGCCGAGGGCTATAAGTTGAGCGGCGTTGGTGCCGCGAGGCTTCACGCTTCGTGTCACGGGAAACGCCCCGTGACATTCTCCCCCACCAAAGTCGACGACGCCCCCGACGCCGTTGTCCGGACTTCCTCGGGGCCTTCGTCTTGAGTCTTGACTTCGCTTGTCTCGTTCAATTCTGCCTTCTTTGCCTTGACTTCGACTTCACCAGCATCACGCAACGCCAGGAATGCCCGCTCCTTGGGGTCTCGCTGAGGACTCCTCCCTCAGGCCTGCTTCGCTCGCTGATCCTTCGTCCAATCCGGGGTCATCACTTGTGCAGCGCCAGTGGAGTCCGCCATGTGCGGTCTGACTTCATCAAGCAACTATCCGTCCATCAAGTCTCTGTTGGCTTCACTTCTCTTCGACTTGCGCAGCGTCAACTTGTGTGGTTTGACTTCTTTGGGGGTGAAACAACTCTTGTATGCCTTCAGGAATAGCGCGGAGAAGAGTTGTCTCAGGGTCGTGTAGAACACGATGAAGAGTATCGCCATTCGACCTGCATGACTTGACTCGATGCCTTCATGTTGCGGATGGTCGCAGCATAAGGTCTTCCTTCCGTCGAATGCGAAGTACAAGACCATCTCACACTCGATGATCATTCTTGAATTTCGACGGCTTGAAACATCACAAGCTCTCCGATGTCGATGCTTGTAGCTTGTCTGCTTCGAGTGCCTGGGGTCGCTATGATGAGCGACGAGAGTCTTCCCACGGATACTTTGGGATGCTTCAGGTCTCTTTGTGGGCTTGACTCAACGTCTCTATGTTGCAAATGATTACAACATAGAGTCTTCCATACCTCTGCCGAACGAAAAGCGCAGGACCACCTCCTCCTTGGTGATCACCTGATGTTTCGGCAGTCTTGAGACGGGACAAGGTTCTTTGATCTGACAATCCATGCCTTGTCCATCCAAGTCGCCATAGTGGGCGACGAGAGTCTCCCCACATTTCCTTGTGGTTCAACTCGCTGTCCCCAAGTTGCAGATGGCTGCAATGTTGAGTCCTTCGTCCGCCGAGCCTTGAGAACATCTCCACCTTCCCCTTGGTGGACAATAGATATCTCGACGGTTTGAGGTGGAGCAAGGTTCTTTGGTATAACATTCCGCACCTTGTCCACTCCCAGTCGCTATAGTGAGCGACGATGAGGGTCTCCCCACATGTGCCTGTGGTTTGACTCTCTTCTCCTGCTTCGATGGGCGATCTTTATCTTCGGCATGAGTAGCTTCCTCCTTGCGACTTGAGCTTCTCTCCCCCACCATTGCCCTTGCCCAAGGTCTTTGGTGGTATGGCACTTGTCCTGATTGACTTGGCAGCGTCGACTAGTGAGCGGAGGTTGGACGATCCGGTCGTTCCAACTCCTTCCTAGTCCAAAGCTTCTAACCCCTCTGCTTGAAGAGCACCAACACTGGGTCTTCATCCTCCTGGGAACACTGTAGGCGGAGCTCGGTGATTCCTTTCACTTCCTCCTTCAACATGCCCATCTGGCCGATGCTGAACAATGCGATCTTGACCTCCAGTCCCAACTTGTCAAGGCCTGCATAATTGATGAACTGTCAATTCTTCCGTCCCATGTCTGGGATGTATGTTTGCCACATTCTACATTGTCGCGATGGCAACGCCATCTTGAGTTTGCCACATCTTGCAGGGTTCTTGGGATATGCCTTCTTCCGATCCTGGGACCTCCTTTGAAGCTTTGACAATCCCTTTGGGGTATGGACGGGGCGAGATCGTTGTGCTCGTTCACGAAGAGGATGCACCTTAGATGCTCGTCCGTCCGCGTCTTGGACAAAGTAATGTCACTGTGCTTGTCATCCTAGATCATACACATTTGACATACTCGTCCACCGGGCGGCTTGACCCTTGCGAAAGAGTAGCCGTTCCGGGCCTTCACTGATCCGGGCGGATGCTTGTGAAGACGCTCCGCTTAGATAAGCGGACTGCGGTTGGTGAACTCGTGGCATGAGCTCCCAACATTACCTCCATCTCCATTCAAAGGGACGACATCGCCAATGTGTCCTTCGAAACTTTCGCATTGCGATCTTTGGAGGCCGCTTCGATTACTCGAGGCGATGTCCGAAAGGAAAGGGCACTCCTTCCTTCGGTTGGCGGCAGAACACTTGACAGCAGCATGCCAAGGTTCGCCGATGTTCGACGCTCAGACCATTTGCCAAATTGGTCGCTGAGTTGAGGCGTCGATTTGCGTTGGCATGTATCAAGTTCGTCCCACTCCTTGATGGATGACATCGCGCCGCTTGCGGGGCGACACTTGACGAGGCATGCAAGGCTGACAGCTCGTCCACGAGTGTTTGCAAGTAATCAACGCTTTGCTCCATTCCTGAAAGTAATCGTGGCGTGGCAGGCGATACTGCGGCACGACAAGATGCTTGTGATTGATGCTCCTTGGCCGAAGGGATGATGTTCTTTGGCCGAAAAGGGACTATGAACCTTGATATTTGTCTTTAAGCCAACTTCTTCTGTGAAGCGGTTGTGCACTTCACGTTGCATGACTGGGCATGCGATGCGACGTCACGAAATACCGAGCAGCGCCAGATCGTCATGATAGTGCATGACCGACAGTCCCTGAATGTGACACGGGTCCTCCGAGTTACACGACACTCGTGTAAGCGATCTCTTGATATGAGCAGCGCAAGACCATCATGCAGAGCATATGGCCACTCTTTGACGCAGCGCGACACTTCAGGATTCCCGACTGTATACCTGGGGTGATTGATCTGCTCGAGTGAGCGACGCATGACCGTCCCGGTTAGGCGGGGCGATCAATCCGCCATCATGATGCATGACGGACGTTCCTTGACACGACACGGGTGTATGAGGAACATGCTGCGGGGCACGACTGGGCGTGCGGCGAGGAAGCTTGCCATGCATTCCTCGTTGGCGTCCATGATCAAAGACCATGGTACCAGTGCGCCTGGGCGTGATGGAGTATTTGAGCGGAAGCACATTTCCTACGCCAGGGCACGTTGCGACGACACAAGCGAGTCATCGTCGCTGGGTAATCCGAGCAGGAAGAACTGCTCTGATACCACTTGTCACGGGGTCATTCTCGGACACTAGACCACGTGCGGCGACTAGGCGGATAGGCACCTAGCCAAGCCTGTTTTGAGTTTGCAGCGGAAGTTTTATGGTCGAGACGACTTTGCCGAGAGTCGCTCTTATAGGCATTCAAACACGGACATGACTAGAGTGTTGGACTACTCGTCACGAGACCGTGGCATTAGCGCGTTGCGGCACTAACGTAGGCGCTTGGGCGCTTATAGTCCGAAGGGGCGACGAAGGGACCACGGGACGCCACGAAGGGACACCGATGTGGGTTGCCACCCCACGCTCAAGGCCATGACACTAGAATTAAAGGAAAGCTTACTTGTATTAAATATGATGAAACATAACATACAATTGGGCCTCGGAAGGCACTAGTGAACTCCTCCCAGTGTACCGTAGGTATAGGAGTCTTGTTACATATTGAAGATGCAAAAGACGTACCCTACGGGAACGTCACCTACTTGGCCATTCATAAGGACGGCCTTACAAGATAAATGCCCTAAGGGCGGATAACTTGGTACTCCGCAATATTACGCAGTGCGGGGCGGCTGCATGTGTTCCATGTTTTCGGCGCTGAGCGGCCGAGGGCTATAAGTTGAGCGGCGTTGGTGCCGCGAGGCTTCACGCTTCGTGTCACGGGAAACGCCCCGTGACAGACGCAGGCAGCATTTCCCTGGCATACATCCTGCAGACAGACGGGGGCGAAGATTGGATAATATACGTGGGGAGCAATCTCGCCGGCACCGGCGATTTTGTTGTGAGTAAATCAACTACCAATTAGCACCAACTACTCCTGATTCAGGTGTATGCACAGAACAATTTACGTGTCAATTTGACTGCTCACACAGCTAGAAGTCCTTTGTATATGAGAAAAAAAAATTGAGTATTCAACAAAATCTATGCTCTCCATGTTACGCATAATATGGATCCGGGTTTGTGCGCAATGCTCGCAAGATATGAAAAATGAAGTGGATTGGTCGATCATTTAAGTTATCATAGTCGGAGACTCGGAGAAAAGGCTGCCTTTATACCCGCACCGCATGTGGAGTGGGATCTCTCACTGATGCCACAGTTTGAGAACCCAGCCGGCAATGCCAATGGCGCTCATGAGGAGGACGCAAGAGAGTTAGGCGCTTTGAAATGCCACCGTGAGTGCACGGGAGATTAACTGGGTATATGTATGTATGTATGTATAGAATTAATAAGATTTTAATTGAGCTCTTAATCGAATCGATATATATATATATATCGATTCGATTAAGAGCTCAATTAATATATATATATATATACATATATATATTAGTATCAATGTATAAATATGTTAATAGCATGCAACATGCTAAGGCCAGGAATCAAAGGAACATGTATATATACAGCTTGACCGTCTGACCGAAAAATAAAATGCAATCCATTTTCCTTTTCCGTTGATGGATTGCTTCAGGTTCGTGTTGATAGAATACAATCTGATCTTGAGGAACTAGAGAAAGCTCTGATTGAACGTTGTAAGCAACATGCTGTCAACGTCAAGTCAACTACTTCAGTTGAGCTCCCATTTGGTATGTCTCATAATCTTCTTTTGTTCTGTTCTGTACCTTAAATCCAACTTAAATTCACACTTTGTTTGACCAGATTGGTAAGTCTCAAACTTTTTGTTATGTGTTATTTTCTCGTCTTTTGAGTTTTTTTTTTTAACTCCGCCTATGTTTTATAGCCGGTCCCAAGCCCAGATAAAGGAGGAGGGTTGTGTTAGGCCCCGACAGCCAGCGTAAAACTCTGTCGAATCTCATGAACATGGATCAACGAATATATTGTTACTAATAGAGCGCGTCGTATGATCCATGTAGCCGACCTCACCTAGTGGGATAAGACTTTGTTGTTGTTTTCCTTTTCCGTTCTAGGATCTTTTCTGTACCGTAAATTTTTCATAGATCGAATTAATCAATGTATTATGTGTTGCAAGTTGTCAGCCTTTTGACTGCAGGGAAAGGAACAGGCTCACAGGCAGTTCCTTCCTCCTTTTCTCGTTGTGTTCGCTTAATAGATCGTTATTCCAGAATTTGATTGATAAGTTGTTTAATTGTATTCCACTCCGAGCAGACCGATGTCCATTTGCTGCAACACATAAGTTTATTCCACACGTATTTATAACTAGGGGACAATGAGTATACAACCCAAAATATAACAAGTCTGCCCAGATTTGAGCTGTATATTGCGTTTACCCTATAATTATATGTAACATATTCTGGTTTCTGGGCTTATCTTCACAGGCAAATAGCTCACCAGTGGTTGAATCGAACCTCAAGTATGCGCAAGCATTGATGTAACACCATTGTTCTGCTTCCAGACCAGTGAGAAAAGCTTTGACGCTTAAGTAGTTTATAATTTGCAGATAAAGAAGACCAGGAAAAGTATAGCAGAAATGGAGAAGAAATTATTCCAACTAATTTAGCAGCAAATCAGAGGAGAAAGAGCAAGAGAATGTAGTATGGACATCAAAGGAAGGCGGTGTCCAATGAATGACAAATTATTCATAACACACTGATACTTTCAGGTCTTCTTCATAATTTTGAATCCTCATACTTGCAGCTGGATCTTCTGTGCAGCAAGAACTTCTGCTTCTAGAGTTGGCTCCCAGAGAAGTGTGGTTTCTGCTAGAAGAGAAGTGACCACATATGGATCCATGTTCGATGCTGGACGGCGATCTTCCAAATAACCTGATTTTGCAAGGATAAAGATGAACAAAAAAATAAGGACTGCCGCAAAATGGCTTCACTATGATGTCCACAATATGAACACTGGTCTTTCGGCTTCAGATGCATCAAATTATTGCTGTATAAAGTGAGAAATGCATCAAATTATTGCTGTATAAAGTGAGAAAAACACACCTTTGCCTTGCTTCTCAGTGTCACGTCCCACACGAATGGAACAACCACGATTTGCGACTCCCTGAAGGTAATATGCACTGAATTAGCACAGTGGCTAGCTATAGAGATAAGGTAATAGGCGAAGAAAGTCCAAATAACACTCTAAGCTCCAATGGAGTCATGATATTTGCATACCCAAGAGAAGGTGTTTATGTTAGCTGTCTCGTGTTTCCCAGTCAACCTGCGCTCATTTCCTTCTCCATATGCGCTGATGTGATCCTTGTGTCGAAGTGACAGGTTGAGTATAGCTTTCTTTATTACTTCAAAGCCGCCCTCTTCACGCATGCTCTTGGTGCTACATGATTGTGCATAGTTTTAATTTTATATAACTTGAATTGGGATAAATAAAATAAAAACTGGTTGTAATGAATATGAACCAGTAAGTTTAAATTGATCACAGTTTAGGTTCACATGCTTAAACAAGAACTGAGTAACATCATCCTCACTATTTGTATTAGATTATTATCATAGCAACAAGGCATCTTATTATTATCTGAAATGCTGCTTTGTAATCAATAATAGACGCACTTTAATGTTAACGAATTTGAGATTACATTTTCCACCATTTCTATTAATGTATGGATAAAGAACATTTTGTCCAATCATCCAGTAAAAGCCATGCAGTCGAATCTCATGAACATGGATCAACGAATGCGGAATGGCGTCGTATGATCCATGTAGCCGACCCCACCTAGTGGGATAAGGCTTTGTTGTTGTTGTATCCAGTAAAAGCCACTTTTCTTATTTTGACCTTGTATAATGCAAATTTTGGATGGCACATTTTCGTTCTAAAGTTAACAAACTTAAGCTCAATAAGTTTGAACCAGTAAGACATTCCACCATCTAAAATACTTTAGATGTTGAAATGAAAAAAAAAAAGAGAGCATACCTGTAATTTGTATGGCAACCTGCACCGTTCCAATCTCCCTAAATCACAGAAGATATGTCAAAATTCTAATGTCTTTATGTATCCAGCAAATATTGTTCATGATGATGAGTACCTCTATTGGTTTTGGATCAAGAGTGAGTACAACACCTGCTTGCTCTGTGATTCTCTGAACAAACATGGACAAGCAATAAAAAAATTATATAACCACATGTAAACCTACAGTAATTCTGCATCAAGTTCTCAAATTATGGCCTCATAACAGAAATTGCCTGTAGTTAGGCAATATGCTTAACAAAGATAACACCATGTGTAACAATTATGGGATGTTAAAACGGGAAAAAGATTCAGGAATTGCTGTGCAGTGTTCTGGCAAGGGTTTAATTAAGTGGCAAGTTTAAATCATCTGAACAGAACTAGAAAAAATAATTAATTAATAAAAATATAAATTTATTACGTGTAGTGGGGGAACGAAAATCCGAAGAGATTTGATTTTCCCTAAGATTTTTGTGACTAAAATCTGCAAAAAGCTACAAAATTTGCATATCAAGGTTGATGTTTCTTTTGTATCATTAACATTTCTGCTATGATATACAAAAATGGTATTTCTTAATAATAGGATTGGAAAGGCTCTAATTAGTGATGGTGACAATCATTTCTTAGATATTTCAAGCTTCATTGTATTAACTACAACAATAAGAAGTTAACTTCTCTTCTGCCTTCAAAATTATCATATAGATATATAGGCTATTAGTTATGGACGTATAATTCAATTGTGAGATTCTAACTCTTGGAAATCAGATCAATATAGTACCTCAAGAATGTATCTCGAACACCATATATGATCTCCTGCATCAATTCCTACGCTGGGTCCAACTTGATATTCCCACTGCACAAGATTTCAGAAATGCCAGAAAGTTAAAGTCAAACATCTTAAAAAATACCGGGAATATGGAAATTTATTGCAAATGCAAAAGTTGAAATTCCAGTGTTTAAATGAATATGCATAAGAAAAGAATCTCATAGGTGAGGCCGTTTGCATGCTTGAATTGGTGTGGATTAATCTACTTTCTGGCCTTCGAGACCAGAGAGATGAGACAGAAATGTATTATTCATAAGAAGCAAACCAAGTACATGCGAACGAAAAAAAATAGAACAAATCAAAGAATGTGCTCTAAAGTTGTAACATTGGTAAGATCCTTATTGACCTTAAGTCATCTGATGAAGAGTTAAAAAAATAATGTCTATGAATGCAGACAAGCAGAAAATGAAGAAAAGAGTACCTGGCCAGGCATAACTTCCCCATTAGTGCCACTTATGTTGATCCCAGCATATAAACACGCTTTATAATGTGCATCCGATATATCACGACCAAATGACTTGTCCGCGCCTACTCCACAGTAGTAAGGCCCCTGAAAATTTTCTGATTATTAGCCAGTGAGCATATCTTTATTTCTAGGAGTGTTATTAAGTAGAATTTTGCATCTAATATCAGATACCTTTTATGGTCTCTCACTCAATTGAAGTATCTCAAGTGGAACAATTTAGATACATCAAGATGCTTAACTATTTTATCATTACCGACATACATGATACTTGAATGCATAAGTTTCTGGTTCTAATATGAACATACTATCGAACCAAGATGATTACATCAAGATTAGGAGAAAGATATAGTGATAAAACATGAATCATGCAGTATATTGTTAGTTTTAATAAGCTACTTGTCAACTCTTGTCAATCTGTCCAATTTTTACAGTACAATTAACTATGAATTACATAAGTTCTTGATAGCTTAAGTAAAAGTAGGAATAAATGGGAGTTACCTGGGGACCTGGGTATGCTCCTACGGGCCAACCAAGAGGCCACTTAACATCTGTCTGGAGCAGGGTGTACTCTTGCTCTATTCCATACCTGTGAAGCATTTAAGAAAGCAAAACTCAAATAAGTTCAGTACCAATAACAACAAATACTTTTGCAGTTTTGCCATCGAAAATACTTTTGCAGTTTTGCCTACATAGTGAATGATTAAATGTAGAATTAGCAGACAAGAACACTCACCAGGGAACTTCAGCAATGACCTTTGGGTCACTGAATATCTGAGCAGCTCTGTGTCTTTTGTTTGTAGGGATGGGCTCTCCGCTTGGTGTATATGAGTCACAAATCACCTTCATGAGAATACAAATTGTTATTTAAGACAGAAAATACATGACCTTTTTCTACTTGTTTGATCAAACAAGTTGATATTGTTCACTGTGGCTTCCATTTTACACAAGAAAATGATATAGCTTTCAAGATGAACTAACCAGAATGTTGTTCCCTCCACGAAATGGATCCTTGAAAATAGCTTGAGGGCTATAGGCAAAAAAAATCCAATTTGTATCAAAATAATATCTAAAAAAAATAACATGGTTCAAACCATCACTAAAATCTCTCTATACACACACACATGCATACATACATGTATACATATATTACTTTAATAACTGCAGAATCATATATCTTACTAGAGGATGACTTCACTATCCTCTCCAGGAGCTTGTCCTGTGCTCGATCCATCATAATTCCACTTTGGTAGCTCTGATGGGTGTTCGACAGGCTTTGATATTGTCTGAGACGTGAGAAATTCGTAAGAAAATGTTACTAGAAGAGGTGCAAAATAAATATCAATATGTTTATACTTGCTTAATTTACTATACGACAAGGAAAAAAGTGTTGAAGTTTAGAAGAACCAAACAAACATACTCGTGATTTGCTTCGGAGATCAATACCAGATCCACCAATCCTAGTTTACAAAAAGAGATTTTTTGTTTAGTACGCTAAAATGGAACCAAGGATAATGGAAGGTTTAGAGCTATACAACTTTAGACTCTTGAAAATGTATAGCAGTAACTTCAATTTATCATACTTTCATATACACATACAAAGAGGAGTATACACTCAACATTCTGTAAAAATGTCAGAATAAATCTGATTGTGACTCTGTATATTTCGCCAAATAAAACCTTTCCTCTGAAAATGATTCCACATAATTTCGTGTTGAAATACAGGAATTATGTCTTGACTGTGGAAGAATTGTACCAGATATACTCCGCAATTATTTTGTCGGTGAACGGCTTGGTGTCCAGATTCAGAAGGTCCTCCAACCTTGTCACAGTACTGTTGTCAGACTTAACAGCTAGCACTTTGAAAGTAGAACTGCCCTTCTTGGTTTTTGGCTTCTGAGCAGCATTCAGCAGAAGAGAAGTCCACATCTTTGATGTCAGCATGGGTCTAGCCTGAATTGAATTGCTTGGAATTCCCATGTGACTTCTCATGGGGGATACCATCATCTGAGCCATCTTCTCCTGATGCTACTCCAATTCTGCAATTTGAATATACACTGTTTAAGTATTGTGAGATTAAAAAATGGTGACATTTATTGCACATATTTGTTGTACTTTTTTCATTTTTTTCAACATATTGAAAACTTTGCCCGTATTAATAGTTCACTTATTCTATCAATCAAGGTCAAAAAACTCAAATGATTGTACAAGTAGAGATGCTGCAGAAAAGTCATAAATGAAGAATCTTTTGCCCCAAATGCATCATCCTGCCATCAGCTCAGAAAAACAACTTTCAAATGATTTATGGTCAGACGCCTTCAACTTTCAGATTCATTTTCTCTCAGACTATTGTCTGCTACAGCAACAACAAAATCACTCTGAGATAGCATCCGCAACAGTCAGAACAAAACACTGACCTTGGCTCCAAAACACAGATCCTGCACAGTGCTATACCGAGTTGGGACCCACTACAAGCCTCTGACCTCACAGAATCAACAATTGCCGCAATCCTCAAGATTCACGAATGTGGGTTCCATAAGGGCAGACATGCACGGCATCATATTCATATACATGCAAATGTCTCAACAGAAAAGGGAACAGAAACGCGCGACATGAATGCATGCTAAGTAGAGAGTGAGCTGAAATCAGGCGCTTACCAGGGGGGAGCAGCACGAGTCAGAGAAGGAATGGATATGGAAGGGGGAGGAGGAGAAGAGGCACAGCGGTGGCCCTTTGTGCCCGGAGAGGAGTGGTGCGGACACGAGGAGGAGATCTAGCAAGTGTCACGAATGACGTGGAGGTGGATTATTATATAATGGTGTGCAGCGGTGGCCTTTGCTCAGAAGATAGAGTCGGATAGATTCTTGGGTGGTCGAGAGGTGCCCCTTTCCAGTGGGAGGCAAACACTGGCCATTGGACAATAAGATAAGGCCCCCTCTCTCTCCCCTCCATGTGATATAAGTTCACAAACTATGAAATTTAGCTACTGGTTGACCAATATATATATATATATATCTGATATAATGATATACTGTTATACTCTACACTCTTAACATAATAGGAGGTACTTAAGCATGCATATTTTTTGTTTATTAGAATATTATAATATGAATCAAAGTCACTCAATAGAACAAATTTTATAATATTATATATATATATATATATCATAAGTATACAGTATATGGTCCATGAGTATGCACTTTAATATTTCCGATATTATATAACCATGCTTTGATTCAAGAACTGATAACATGCACCAAAAGAGAATAAATATATACATATTAAAGTTAAATTTGATACATAATAATATCATAATATCAGTTTATCTATCTCTTAACTTTAAATTAATCAGATTCTAATATTTTTGGAGAGTTTCGTAGGAGTATTAAAAAAAGATTATCCTAGTCATGTATATTAACCATAGTACATAACTTTCGTATGTTATCATTGACATTGATTTTTGTAGAAAGAAAAAAGATCAATTCCAGGTGTCTGTTTTTGCCTTATACTTGTTCAGAGGGGAGGATGGATATGGATATAGTGGTGCAGGATACTTCCGGCTTTAGTTCTCTCTCAAGGACGAAGCATGGAGCAAAATGTCAGATAGGGACCAAATTTATGAACCACTTTGGCGTCCACATGTGATGTATAATGCTCACATCTGATCGATCCAGAATGAATGGCTTCCATTAATGACTTTAAATTAGTGATTTGAGTTCATTCAAGATTGAAGATGAGACATATGTGCTTGGCATTCCAAGCATTCTTGCATGCTTGTGGTGGCAGTTGGTTGACAGGTAATTCATCAACTGACGAACACATGATTGTGGTGTACAGATCCCAATTCGTAGTAACGTAATTATACATGAACTAATGATGATAAGTGTTTAAACAATGATATACACTACAAGAAAGATGAAAATTAGTAGTTTCCCGAAAATCGTCGAAAATGACGATTTTCGATGGATTTTTCGACGGAAATCATCCGTTGAAAAAATAGTCATCGCAAATCTATTTTCGATGATTGAAAAAAAAACGTCGAAAGTTTCGACGAAAGTCGACGATTGCAACCGTCGAAACTTTTGGCGGTTGCGAACCGTTGAAACTTTTCGACAGTCGCGGCGAAACTTTCAACGATCATCGCGACCACCGAAACTTTTGACGGTCAAAACTGTCGCAAAGAATTTTTATAATATAAAAAAATTAGCCGGCCGCTGACGACCGATCCGGCGGTCAGCGACCAGATTCGGTCGCCAGGCAACCAATCCGGCGGCTAGCGACCAGATTCGGCCGCCAGCCGACCACTCCGAATGCCAGCAGCTGGATCCGACTGCCAGGCGGCCCGCCGCTGCTCGACGGCTTGATCCGACCGCCAGCCGTTGGATCGGTTGGATCTGGCCGCGAGAGAAGGATGGGGAGAGAAAGAGAGGGGGAGAGAGCCGCCAACGGGAGAGGATCGTCCGGGAGAGAGAGGATCACCGGCAGGAGAGGTCGTCGTCCGGGAGGGATATGGTCACCGGCAAAATAGGAGAGGGAGAGAGAGGAGAGAGATAAAGAAATAAAAAGTGAAAGGAAGTGAATATATATAGCAGGAAAATGAATAATTAATAATAAAAGTAGCGGGAGAGTGATTTTTAATTACCGATGGCTATGATCGTCGGAAACTAAGTAAATATTAATAATATATTATTATGATATATATATGAAAATGATATTTAATTATTTTTAAAGTTACCGACGGTCGAGATCGTCGAAAATTATTTAATTATAATAATAAAATACTACATACATATATATAATATTTATTTTTTAGGTTACTGACAGTCAAGACTATAAAAATTTTTAACGGTCTGGACTGTCACTAATTAGATTAATAAAATATTTTTTATATTATATTATATTTTCATTTACCGACGGTTAGAACCGACGAAAATTGCGACGGTTTGAACTGTCGCTAATTATATTAATAAAATATTTCTTATATTATATTATTTTTTATTTTCCGATGTTTCGGACCGTCAAAAATTATGACGGTTGGATATCCGTCAAAACTTTCGACTTTCCTAATCGTCAAAAAATAAAATAATAATATAACAAATTACATAATTTATTATTTTTTATTTACCGATAGTCCGGATCATCGAAAATTATGACGGTTGCATTCGTCAAAAAAAAAATAAAAATATAAAAAATACATAATTTATTATTTTCATTTATTGACGGTTTGGACCATCGAAAATTGTGACGGTTGGATATCCGTCGGAACTTTCGACGTTCCTAATTGTCAAAAAGTAAAATAATAATATAATAAATTATATAATTGATTATTTTTCATTTACCGATGGTCCGGATTGTCGGAAATTGCGATGGTTGCATGTCCGTCGAAACTTTCGACGTTCCTAATCGTCGAAAAATAAAATAATAATATAAAAAATTACATAATTTATTATTTTCATTTTCGACGATTGTGACCATCGGAAATTCCGACGGATCACTATCTGTCGTAAAATTCATCGTAAATCGCGACGAATTTCTATCCGTAGAAAACTGCCCGTCGGAAAATTCTAATTTTCTTATAGTGATACACATGACATAAAAGTAGAAAGTTGAAGATAAGTATCAAATTACACTCTCAGAGGAAGAGAAGATTATATATGAACATTATGAAGTTTCCGCAAGTAATGTTATCTTTGTAAGATCCCTAAAAATATTCTCTTCCCATTCATGACTCTACTTTGTCTTCAGATTAATTATGACTATTCAATGGGCTTGAAGAGAATGTGTAGAAGAACAAAAGAAAATGAACGACACTTTTTAACAAACAATAAGTATTTAAATAATAAATGTGTCAGTACTAAACTATTATAATAATTCCTTAAACATAAAATATTATTTACACCGAGTTGAGTTGATCCGGTGAACTTATTCGACCCAACTCGAGCCACTGAACTCTAAGTGCGTGAGGGAAGGCTTTGGGTGATACTATGTTTTAATGCTCTCAATCACAACACACTTAGCAGAAATATGTGGAAGTAGAATAAGTTGTCGCCATTTCTTGTGATTTACAGCAAATAGTGGACAAAAACGTCATCTTTTAATCTCCTAGCATTTATTTCATGTGCAAGCTATGTCATCACAAGTATCATTCCCAAGGAGCCACCATCATTCTTACTTAAAAGGATCTAAAATGCATAGAAGATATGCAATTTAAAATAGAACACATCATATGATTAATCATATGAGACATCTATCGTCATAAAATCAATCATGTGATAATAGAAACTTTATGAAATAATAATTTTAATAATTAACATTCATCTTTAATTATCAATCATAATTATCAATTATTTATGCTCACTCATCTTTAGACATCTTCACTGTCAATCATTTATCTTTATTTCATCATTCTTTAACTTATTTTCTTTCATCTTCTTATCTAAAAAGAACTATTCATTTTTATTCAGAAAACATTATGCTACTTTTATGTAATTGATCAATGATAAATCAAGTTATATGAATGCTATCTGTTAGAAAAGGAGGCATTTTGTTGGTGAAATTTTTCATTTCATGGGGGTGGAAAGTCCCATATAATAATATGTGATGATCACATGTGTTTTGTATATACTAGATGATAATGTCAATGTATATACTACATGTTCCCCCTCTTCTTCATTATGAGACTTTCATTTATGTTAATCTTCGAATTTTATTTTATAGTATATTATATTTGGATCATATCATGTACATTAACTATCTTCATATCGCATCATATACCTCATGACATTGGATGTTATTATTCAGATACTAAATATATAGGAACAAATCAATTAGCAATCACGATTAAAAGATCACATATAAAAAATAAGATTAGAATAAATCAAAAGTATTATTATTGTCACTCCAAAAAATATTATTATCACTCTATTTTATTTCACAAGAATAAAAATATCTAGCATTTCAAATACTCATATGATGAGTGATAATAATATTTTTTGGAGTGACAATAATGACGCACTAAATCAAATAGAGAGATCAATTGGGTTTTGAATTCTAAAAGTCATCTTTATATAGGTCATGAATATAACTTCATGGGCTATGACGTCGACAGTATGGGCCGTGCTACAAAAATCAATTTTTTTCCCTTTGCGGGGCCATGGCAAAAGAAGTAGCAAAGCCCAAATATAGAATGAAGACAAAGCCCAAAACAAATTCACGTCATAATTAACGACGTCATGAGAAAAAAATTTCCTCTTTTTGGGTAAAATACGAAACAGTTTTTAATGTAAAATTATTATTTATATTTCAAAACCGTAACAGTGTTTAGTTCAGTTTTAATCCTAAAATCACAAATTGATATTGATTTATATTATTAACATTTTCAAAAATTAGGAAGCTTCTCCGATTGTATCTCTTAGGAAGGTTATGCCTATAATAAATCCACATTAAAAATCTATTTTATATTAAAAAATATCCATTTCCAGATTGGTTCATGAGTTTTATTTTGATTATTAATAATATATAATAAACCATTATATACAAAAAAAAGTTGGGGCCGAATGTATTTATTAAACTAAAAATCGACCTAAAATTATTTAAAAAAGAAAATATATTTTCCAATATTGTCGTCCTTTTGAGATCCTATTTTAGTACAATAATGTTTTTATTAAAAAAATATAATCGATTAACATTAATATAGACACATTTAATTTTATTACAAAATATAAAATGCAGTAATAAATCTTTAGAATTATCAAATTATAATTTCATAATATAATAAGAAAATTAAATTATATTAAAGTTTTAATGAGTGTGCTATCCACTTAAATGGATAGCATCCTGCTTCTTACATTCGTAACCGTCGAATGTAAGATCAATGATAAATTTAAAAAAGCACATTTCACTGTAGTAGACGCTCAAGTCAGCAATTTGTTCAACGTAGTGGTGACTTCGACAAGGAGTGCGAGACTTTGTTGAGGGCATAGCGACTCAGCGGTGGTGACTTCGTTCATGAGAGGGGAGGCGAAGCTTCTGCACGGGTGATGCGACTTCATGCATGGGGAGGTGAGGCGAGGCTAGGGCAGGTGCTTCATCAACGACGACAAGATGATTTTGTGGCGATGGCGAGAAGAGCATGGATCAGTGGCACAAATGAGTTGGTGATAAAGCATTTGATACATTGGGTTTTGCTTCTCTGCTTTTGCAGTTTACATGACACAGTTGTATATAGCATGCTATTACATTCTTAATTGTGTTGAGTGATTCTTATGTGCTCTAACATGCCCCCTCAAGCGAAGTCGTCCTGAGGTTTTAAGGCGTAGCTTGCTAATAAAGAATTGAAAAACGGTTGCCACTAATGGGTTTTGTCATCAAATCTGCAATATTGTCTTTGGAGGATATAAAGTGAACGTGTAAACATTTGTTGACAACTTCATCACGTACAAAGTGGTAATTCACTTTGATCTATTTCATACGAACATGGAAAATAGGGTTGGCAGATAGGTACGTTGCTCCATTATTATCGCACCATAGTAGTGGAGGCGAAGTTAGGTATTTGAGCTCGAATAGGAGAGAGCGCAGCCAAATAAGCTCTACAGCTGTGTCTGCTAGTGATTTATATTCTGATCCAGTCGATGAGCGAGAAACAATTCTTTACTTTCGGGTGGACCAAGAGATAAGATTTTTTCCAAAGAATATTATATAGCCTCCGATTGATTTGCAATCGCGTGCACAACCAGCCCAATCAGCATCTGAAAAAGCTTGCAAAGTTGGGGTCGACGAAGGTGAGATGTGAAGCCCAAGGTCAACAGAACATTTTAAGTAACAAAAAAATTGTTTAACAACTTGCTAGTGAACATCACATGGTAGGTGCATATACTGGCAAACAGTGTCTACAGCAAAGGCAATTTGCGATTTAGTAATCGTGACATATTGAAGGGCGCCGACAATGCTTCGTTATTGTTGCGGATTGTTATAAGCAAGAGATGCAGATTCATGGAGCTTCAGGGTCAATTACATTGGAGAGGCGGCAGGCTTGGCATTCAGTATGTGGGAGCACTTTAATATATCCATGATGTACTTCTTTTGAGAGAGAAGAAGACCTTGTTGTCGATAAAAGACTTCAATGCCAAGGAAGAAGTGGAGTTGGTGAGGTGATAGCAAACAAAGTCTTGAGATGTTGAATGACTTTTTGAATCATGCTTGAGTTGTTGCCTGTCAAAATGAGATCATCCACATATACCAAAACATACAATAAAATATTATTGTGATGGTAAACAAAAAGTGAAGCATCTACAATTGCTGAAGTAAAGGAAAAAAAACTCGAGGGCAGAATGTAACTTCTGAAACCAAGCGCGCGGAGACTGTTTTAATCCATAAATTGCTTTACATAAATGGCACACAGAATCAGGATAATTTGTGTCGACAAATCCCGGAGGTTAAGACATGTAAACAACTTCATGTAAATCTCCATGGAGGAAAGCATTTCTGATGTCTAACTACCGTAAGTGCCAATTTTGGGAGACGGCTAGGGAGAGAATGACACGTATGAAAGTTGGCTTCACAATTGGACTGTATGTATCAGAATAGTCGATACCCAATTGTTGGTGAAAACCTTTGGCGACGAGACGTGCTTTATGCCGGTCGAGTGAGATGTCTACATTGAGTTTGGTGTGGAAAACCCATTTACAACCTATGACATTCATCCATGGTTTGCAAGCAACAAGAGTCCAAGTGCCATTATGGATGTGAGCAGACATTTCATCTACCATTGCAGTAGTAAAACAAGTAGGTGGTGATTGAACAAGAGTTGTGTGAAAAATTTTAGAGCATTTAATGCCTTCGAGGATGCGATAATGGAACAGTTGTAGAAGTTGGAGTGGTGGAAGAGGTACGTGGTGTTTGGATGTGTGAATGAGGCCACGTGGTGGGTATTGAAAGCCATGAAATTGCTGGGGGTGGGCCGAGAATGGATGTGGAGGATTTTTGAATAATTTGAAAAGGAATTTTGGTTTCGATGAAGGTGACATCCCTGGCGTTATAAATGCATCCTATGGTAGGATCCAAACATCGATAGCCATGAAAGTTAGAAGGATAACCAAGAAAAATGCATTCAGTAGAGCGATAGTCAAATTTGTGCCGATTGTAAGGATGAAGCAATGGAAAGTCAGCACGTCCAAATGTTTTAAGAAAATGGTAGTCAGGTTTGGATTGATTTAATAATTCATAGGGGGATCGATTTTGTAGAATTAAGGTAGGCAAACGATTAATAAGATAGACAACAATTTCGCAAGCATAGTGCCAATATTTTTTTGTAGTGAAGGAATGAGATAACAAAGCTAAACAAGTTTCAACGACGTGACAAATTCTTCGCTCGGCTACACCATTTTGTTCAGGAGTGTGGGGATAGGAAAATCGAGTTGAATGCCACATTTAGCAAAGTGAGGCAAGAGGGGACGAAACTAGCTACCATAGTCTGTATGAATTTTTTTTTTAGAATTGAATTGACGTTCGACAGAAAGCTACAAACACAAAAATGTTTGAGTTACATCAGACTTTTTGCGAATAGGAAATAACCAACTAAATTTGGAAAAAATCATCAACAAAAAGCAAGAAATAAAGATGATCTTATGAGGACGACATAGGTGCAAGCCCCCAAACATCAACAAAGATAAGGTGGAGCAGCTCTTATTGTGAGTGTAGGTTGGTGGTAGAGATTGCCTAGTTGTTTTGCTTAGCTTGCATGGTGTACAAGTTGTGCGTGGCAGCTTGCAGCAAATGTTGTTATTGTGGAGGATTTGGCTGGTGATGCGAGGCGACAGATGTCCTAAACGAAGTTGCCATGGAGGTGGATGTTCTGTGAGATGAGTAAGCAGGTGGAGCGAAGCTTGTATAAGCCATGTTTAGCTGGGCCTTGGAGAAGGATGTGCTTTGTTTGCTTGTCCTTGACAAAAAATGAGAGGGATGAAATTCTACAAAACAATTATTGTGTTAAGTTAATTTCTGAATAGAAAGTAATGATTTTGTGAGAGAAGGAACTTGTAATATGTTGTTTAGAGACATAGGATGATGAGGGGTAGATAGAAGAGATGATCCAATATGAGAAATAGGAAGGCACGCACCATTACCAACTTGGAGAGACTCGAAACCTGTATATTGTCATAATTTTGGAGGGCTTGCAAATCTGGCATTGCGTAGTGTGTTGCTCCACTATCCGGAAACCATTTATTGTATTGGCTAAGTTCAAGTAACGTCTGGATTGTCATAGGTGGTTGTGTCACAATGTTGTATGCATGAGGGGCGGTAGTAGCATAGGGAGCATTGTATGTCGACGGTGCAAGAGGGTGATGAAAAGCACACTAGTAGGGACTGTGACCATGGTGTCCACATACACGACACGGGTCACTCCATCCTCATCCTCGGCTACCACATCCTCTGCTTCAAGGTCTGCGGCCACGAGATCGAGTAGAAGTGTTTGCTAGATAATCAAAAGAAGCAGTGGTAAGATTTGCAGCAGGTTCTTGAGAAATGAAAGAAGCTAGTGAATGGAGTCGAATCTCATGCCTCAAAAGTATGCTGTGTAAATTTGGGAAGAAACAGAGTCTGAATGAACAGATAGCGACGCCATGATGTCGTTGTAGTCTGATCCAAGATTGTTAAATATTATCGCATTAAATGCTGGAGTTGACATAGGATGTCCAACAACAACAAGCTCGAGAAACTTAGCTTGTCGAAGGTAGTCAACAACAAGGGTTGAGCCACATCGGAAAGTCTAGAGCTACATTGTGAGCTGCAAAATTCGTGTATGTGATGGAGAACCAAAAGCTTTGCATAGAGACTCCCAAACTGCATGCGAGGTGGAGAGGCCCACTGATGAGGAATGACTTTCTCAGATAAGGAATAGATAAGCCAACTTAGAAGAAACTGGTCATTTTGAAGCGATTCAGAATGTGCTGGATTCAAATCACCGGTTGATAAGGTTGCATATGGGCATGTGTTGCTATCATCGAAAAATCCTTGTAAGTTGAAGCTTTTGAGTAAAAGAAGGAATTGAGTTTTCCATAATAAATAATTAGTAGGAGTTAGCTTTAGGCTAAGGAGGTCTAAAGCGGTCGTAGACCTGATCGAGAGAAGGCATGATGTGAGGTAAGGGGATGACAGTTGTATTGGACGTGGCAGTAGATGGAGTGGTGAAAGGAGATGCCATGATGAGTAGGATAGTGAAGAAAAAAAAGTCAGTATGGACTATAAGCTCTAATACCATGATAAAGCATTTAATACACTAGGTTTTGCTTCTGCTTTTGCAGTTTACATGAGACAACTATATATAGCATGCTATTATATTCCATACGTGTGCAAGAAATAAGCATAAAAAAGTTATAAGTGCCGAGTAAGTTGGAACACGTTTTACCTGTGTTGAGCGATTCTTATGTGCTCTAACAGTTGGGTCAACGATGGGCGGCGAGGTGAGGCGAGTGCAACATCTTCAATCGAGGCTTCACCCAGGGGTGATATGATGTCAGGCGAGGCTTCGGCTAAGCCTGGTGCATCAACGTTGACAACAATGACAGTGGGTGACTTAAGGCGAGGGGAGGTGAGGCTTCGAATAAGGCAGGTGCATCGATGGCGATTAGCAGCAATGACAAGGAGACTATGGTTCAACGACTCAACGACAACGGTGGGCGACTTCAGGCGATGGCATCGAGAGGAGAGATTAGAAGATTTTACAAGTCACTTTGTTGAACCGGACTAGTGTTAAACCACGCTGAACCAGCCATATGCTAAGATTGAATCACATTTTTTTAATCTATCGTTGTTGTTAAATATCACGGCTAGGGAGCAGAATGCTATCACATGCCCAAATTTTGTATTAAAAATATTATATTAACGATGAATTGATGACTTGTTAATTAATTACATAAATAAAAAGTAGGGTTAATGAGCACTTATAATTTTTTTTTTCAAATGAAATCCTTTTTCATCCTAATTTAAACGCGTCATTCTATTTTTTAAAAAATATTCTACCGTCACCTGCGTTAAATTGAATTTATTGTTTCTAATGAATTTCATGATTTTTTCCGCAACATGAATAGCAAGCGGGCTTCGTACGGACGGGGCCTGGATCCGACGGCGTGCGTCCAAACTGAAACTTCCCAACTGTATTTTGTTTGTAACTGTGGAGATATTAATAAAGGTTCGAGTAATAAACGCATCCAAACATAAGATTATTAAAAATGTTTATTACAAAACAAAATTTAACTTAGATGGAAAATAGAAATGATCTCGGAAATTCCATTCTCTATAAATAATATAAAAGATATTAAAGAATGGTTTTCAACTACATTTACTAATTTTCTTATCTTTTATTGCATTATTTATTATTGAACAGCTGAACTAATTAATTATTTTCACGTGCAGAGAGATCATTCCGTTTCATCCTTCACGTTTACGTTTTCTACTTTTTCTTCACCTTTTCATGAGCCACTTTTTCGGTGCCCATTTCTCGAGCCCTTCGCGGATACATAATTTAACGATAAACAAGTTCTTAGATAAATTTTTATTATAATTTCGAAGATCGAATAATTATATCTGTTATTATTTTTTAAAAAATTAAAAAATGAAACATGACAAAAGGCGTTAAAAATAAAAAATTCTATCATATATAATTTACCGCCCCGAAAAGGAATATATCATATAATATATATTTTCTATTCCCCTCCATTTGGTTCTTTGCTCCAAACTTGTAACTTTTTTTAAAAGGAGAGAAAAAAAAATAAAAAGAAAGAAACAACAACGCGATACGAAAGCTCTCCCATTCTTTTCTCGCTGCTAGGAATCCGAAGACAAAAAGGGAACGCACACAAGAAAGAGGGATTTGGTGGCGAAGTCGGATCGAGATGGAGCAGCTCGTCAATTTCATCATTCGTCCTCCGAGGTCGATCTCGTGCTCTTAATTCGATCCAATTCCGTCTTCTTTGTTTTTTGTTTCCTTTTATTTGCCCCTTCTGATTCCTTGGTGAAGATTTTCTTTCCTTTTTTTTACTGTACTCTCTGAGAATCTTCGCGTCAATTCGTTCGGATTCCAAGTTTATTAGGGTTTCTTTATTTGATTTTGGTTCGTTATCTGTTATTTTGTCGTTAATTTGGTCTCGATTTATTCGAGGGTTGCTCTTTCTCACGTTTTCTGATTCAAATTTGGGCGGGGAAAGGAGGATTATATTTTGAATATTTCCTTTTTCTTCCAGCTGCTATGAATATTCATTGTGGTATAGAGGTGGATCGTGCAATTATTTAACCAGGGGAAGAATGATTCTTCTGGTTTTTTCTTCATCAAAATTGTTTCATGAACTGGGGAATATTGAGCATTTGCACTTGTCTGACCGTTTGTTAAGGGCTTTAACTTAGACCTTCAAAGAACAATCATTACATTTGCACGTTGCTACTTCCGAATTTTGTAATATTTTTGTAGTTCGAAGCACTGAGTTGCTGTGATAGTAAGAATTTCCTGAATGTGATATTAAGCTTATTTAGTTTTCCCTGACACTGCTTACTTGATGTTTGAGGTTCCGTTATTTATCTGCTTTTCCTTCCGTTCAAGTCTTAACTATGGAATATGGCTGCTGCCAATGGTAGATGTTATATTTCTGGTAGGAAAATACGTGGGCTTAATAATCCTGTACGTCTGGTGAGGAAGATCAACGTGATGACATCAGCAGATCCCACGGATTAAAAGTTCTAAAACAACAACTATAGATAAAGAACTCTCTATTCTTTATTTCTCGATGGATAAATAATTTCCTCTTCATAAAAGTTGTGTTGCAAGTCGCTATCAAGTGTATTTATAGCCTAACATTTTCCATTTCTCTGCTTTTGGCTTGAGTTTTGAGGACTATGTTTTTATTATACCCTATTTGGCAACCAGCACTTCGCCAAGAAATTTGGCAAAATGCTGGTTGCACAATAATTTCATGAGACATTGAAAGCTGGTCAGTGCAGCATTTGAGCAAAATGCTGCCGCCTTCCAAGGATGACGATAATATAGCTTGCTTGGATGATTAACTTAGAGAGAATGATGGTGCTTTTATTGCACTCCACAAACAAGAATGAATTGTTATCGTTGTGTTTAGGGACTGTATTTTTCTTCATAAAGTCGAAGTTGGTAGTAGCCGTAAGCTTGACAAATATGAAGGACTTATCATCATGATGTTGGATTAGAAAATGCTAAAATAGTTGTAGCAGGCCTCATGAAGTCACTTTATTTGAGTAATTTACAAGGTCTTATGAGCCTTATTCTTGACTTTCTTTTCTGAAATTTAGCGGTATGCCCAATTTAGGCTTTCTTCCTCACTCTTTACTTTCAAATATATGTCAACCTCTATGTTCACAGGGCTGATTACTGTCCAAATGATGATTTGCTGGGTCAGGAGTTCATGCTCCAGGGCAGATGGTTTCATAGGAGGGACTTGGAGGTAAGGATGCATTTCATTCTTCATTTAGTTATTTTGTACTACCTATGAAATTTTACCTAGTTTAACCTCTTACCAATGAAATAACTTTGATTTGCATTTCACATGGTTGTTCTGCCAATATAGCACAACTATATTATTTATCATGGGCTTTATACTTGATTATTACAAACCTAAGCATGTGAATTGTTAATTAATGCCTTGAATCCTACTTTAACTGAAAATCTGTTTAGACCCAAACTCTGAATTAAATTGTTAAGGAATTGATTTATTTCCTTATTACAAGTAGGTGTCCTATTTTTGGGATTAATATAGAGTCCCAGTTAGTCTGTAATTCCTATCATCTGTTAAAGGGAGTGCCTATATAAACTCCCTAGAGGTCCAAAGAGAAATCAATTTGAATTTGTAATCCTCTTATGTTTCTCCCATCTAATACAATTCTGCGTCGCATCAATTTGAAGACTCGAAGGGCAAAGAAAAGGAGTCCGACCTCGCAAGTTCGGTGGCACAGGAAGAGAAGGCGCACTCTATGATCCTATTGTGTCTGGCGGACGAGGTGATTATCGAAGTCGTGGATCAAGAGACGGCGGCCAGTCTGTGGTCAAAACTTGAGAGTCTCTACATGACCAAGTCTCTGACCAACAAGTTGTTGTTGAAGCAACGTCTGTTCGCCCTTCGCATGCAAGAAGGTACCCCTCTGAAAGATCATCTTGATTAGATGAATACTCTGTTGATGGAATTACGAAAATGTGAAGATGAAGATGAAGATGCTGCCCTACTTCTGTTGGTGTCTCTTCCTCTGTCGTACGAAAATTTCGTTCAGTCTGTTACCATCGGAACAGACATAATTACTCTGGAAGAAGTAAGATCGAGTCTACATACTCGTGAACTTCGTCATAGGGCGTCTGGCAAGACTGTGGAGATTTAGGCCGCAGGGTTGGTAACAACTGCAGAGAAGACAAACACTAAAAAGGGTAAGTCGAAGAAGAACGTCAATCCGAAGGTCATCTACAACTATGCAAAGAACCGGGTCACTGGAAGAAGGATTGCCCTAAGAAGAAGAAGAAAGACACGGTTGCTGCAGTAGCTCATCAAAATAGCGAATCTGATGATGATTTGGCTCTTATGGTATCTGATCAAGAGATGTTCGGAAGAGAATTGGATTCTCGACTCAGGATGTTCTTATCATATGACTCCGCACAGAAAGTGGTTCTCAACTTATCAGAATATTGATGACGGAAACGTCATCATGGGCAATGATGCAACTTGTAAAATAATTGGAATCGGCTCAATTCAGATTAGAATTCATGACAATCGGGTGAGGACATTGACAGAGGTCCGTCATGTTCTGCAACTGAAGATAAATCTGATATCATTAGGAGTTCTGGACTCCAAAGGATGCCGGGTGGATGCCGCAGAAGATGTTCTCACGGTCACCAAGGGCGATGTTGAAATCATGAGAGGATTCAGGCAAAAGTCCTTGTATATACTACAAGGCACAGTAATTTCTGGCGTGGCTGCAGTAGATAGTTCGTCCAAATCAAAATCAGAAGCATCCAAATTGTGGCACATGCAACTTGGACATATGAGTCAGAAATGGATGAACATCCTCAGCAAGCGCAATCTTCTGGATGATCAGAAGATATCTGAAATCGGATTCTGCAAGCACTGGATTTTTGGCAAGCAAAATCGACATCAATTCAGCAAAGCCGTGCACAAGACGAAGGCAACACTCGATTACATCCACGCTGACTGTTGGGGCCCCTCTTGTGTTCCATCTCTAGGATGATTACTCAAGGATGACATGGGTATTCATGATAAAGCACAAGAGTGAGGCATTCGAAGCTTTCAAATAATGGAAGACTCTGGTGGAGAATCAGACATTGAGAAAAGTGAAACGTCTTCGTACCGATAACAGCTTGGAGTTCTGTTCGTCTGAATTTGATTGATTCTGCAAGGATGAAGGCATTGCTAGACATCGCACCGTCAGAGATACACCACAGCAGAATGGTGTAGCAGAACGCATGAACAAAACTCTTCTGGAGAGGGCACGGTGCATGCTCTCTAATTCTAGTCTGAACAAGTCATTCTGGGCTGAGGTTGTTAACACAGCATGCTGTCTTGTCAATCGGAGTCCTGCAACCGCGATCGATCTGAAGACTCCCATTGAGGTATGGTTAGGAAACTCTGCTGATTATACTAATTTGAAAGTATTTGGCTGTCCAACATATTATCACGTCAACGAAGGAAAACTGGAACCAAGGGCCATTGAAGGAGTCTTTGTGGGAAATGGTGCAGGTGTAAAAGGCTTCAGAATTTGGTCTCCCTCGAAACACAAGGTTATTCACAACAAAAACATATCCTTTGATGAGATGTCTATGTTCAAGCAGAAATCAGATGTTGTTGACTCAGCAGAGGAGGGTGTCAACAAATAGGTGAAGTTTGAATTAACTCCAATTCAGAATGAGTCAGAAGAATCTTATCAGGTTGAACAACCAGAGTCTGAGGAGCAAACAGAAGAAGCAATGATAAGTCTAGCTGTAGGACGTGCTCACAGGCAAGTAGGTCCTCCTAAGCGTTATGGCTTTGAGGACATTGTTGCATATGCATTCCAAGTAGTTGAAGAGGTGAAATCGCCAGATCAAGCTACAAGGATGTTATCACATGTGCAGAATCAGAACTGGGACTGGCGGCGGCAGAAAGTGTTAGATATCTGATTGTAGGATTCAATTCAAGGTGGAGATTTGTTAATTAATGCCTTGAATCCTACTCTAACTGAAAATCTGTTTAGACCCAAACTCTGAATTAAATTGTTAAGGAATTGATTTATTTCCTTATTACAAGTAGGTGTCCTATTTTTGGGATTAATATAGAGTCCCAGTTAGTCTGTAATTCCTATCATCTGTTAAAGGGAGTGCCTATATAAACTCCCTAGAGGTCCAAAGAGAAATCGATCTGATCTTGTAATCCTCTTTTGTTTCTTCCATCTAATACAATTCTGCGTCGTCTTAAATTTTTCGGGTTTTTCTCGCGATGCATGATTTCTCTCGTGCAGAAATCCTAACATGAATTAATTTCATACATGACCATATTGCTTAAAGAACTTTGGTTTCCGATAAAAAGAGAGGTCATCTTTAATTAATACGTTTCTTCTAAAAGGTTAAGAAATACAGTAGTTCAGGTCAACTTATTGAGTATTTTGCATTTATATCTTTGTTTAGTCGCAAGTTGCATTTCTTACATTACCTCATGAACGTGGAGTCTGACAATAATGCATCAAACATCTAGACGGTACAATCATTTCGTTTTGACAATCTAACATGTTTTGATTTTGCGTTCTCCTTTTGATATCGTCATTTGCAAAATGCTGATAGTAGTTTGATTCAAGTTTCTTTTGAAAATTGTGTGGTGGGATCCTGGTTTTCCTATTGATGTAGAACAAGATCTTCTATGCATCATTTCTCCTTTTACACAGAGGAATTTGTGCTTTTAATTCTATGCCCTTATTCATTCTGCAAGTTTCTCTTGCTGTTTTGCAGGTTATAAATGGTCGAGGAAAGAAGCTTCAATGCAGTCACTATATGCCTCTAATTCTTCCTGAAGGAAAGACTTTACCTTGTGTCATATACTGTCATGGAAATAGGTACAATAACAACTTGGTTTTATCACTGGATGCATTTTGGTTCTCTGCGTCTTTATATGATATAGAGAGGAGAAAAATCTGGTTCTTCACTGGTTAAGCTAGCTAAATCAACCTAGTGTCCCCTTAAAACAGCTATATTGGAAAGAAATGTATGACTTCCTCGTTCTGTATGCTCTAAGGAGGACCCCCTCCTCCTTATAAGTATGCAAAAATCTCATTCTTCGATGGATAAGCTAGCCAAGTCAACCTAGATGCCCCCCTAAGAAAACCTATATCTGCATCCACTAGGAGGTCTGCTTCAAGCTCTTATAGTTGATAAGTCATACAGCTATGGCAGTGGCAAGTCATCCACTAGTGCAAAAGGTTGACAAGCTATGGCAGTGGCATATCCGCACCCTATTACAGTGGCATGTGATTACAAGCTCATATGGCAATCACTCATACCCCTCAGAGTCAAGACCTTTGCTTAGCTTGTGAGACGCAAAAAGATCCTCACCAGAGATTATAGGGCGAGATGGGCACCCGGCACCGGCCTGTGTGTAATGCGGTGCAGCGGAGGTGGATGTTACACATCTATCTTCGGATGCATGATGACTCAAGAGGTTTGGAGGCAGGCGCGACCTGTGGACGCCTCAGTTTCTGGGGCGAAGGAATTCTGGCAATCACTGGTCTCAGGGGTTGAAGGTCTATCTTTTCGGCGGGTACATGAGCCATCTGGAGCGTGATTATGTATTCTTTTGCAGTAGCGTCGAGAACATTGTTCACCATATATCTTTTCTTATTCGAGAGTGGGGGTTTGGTAGGCACCTTAAACAGTTTCTCTTTTTTGATGTTCTCGTTGTAGCACCAACACTTGTACAGTTTGATCATTAATAGTAATACATACATGGATGGGGTCACAACTCATCCTTTTTCCACTAAAGAAAAGGAATTTCTCTGCATAACATTTCTGACCTCCAAAATTTGTGTGGCTACTTGTAGCCAAATGGTCTAGGTGATCGCCAAAAATGTTGTCAGTTCCACCTCCATCCTTTAGGCTTGTGCACTTAGGGCATGTAAGAACTTCAAAAAGAGTATAGTGCGAAGAGGTCAAAGTCTGTGCACCACATTCTCACCTCTGTCACCACAGGGCACTCAAAAAGTAGATTTGTGATGCCGTCCTTTATCATTTCCACATCGCGCAGGATATGCTTGTGCTGGCACCTTGCCCTATAGATTCTAGTGAGGATCTTGCTTCTTTAGAAAATGCAAGGCAAATTTTGACTTTGATGAGCACACAGAATTTCCCAATGAACCAATGATCTGATCTGAGTAGGCTCATGGTTGTACCCTCTCAGAGGGAGGCAGAGATACAGCCTCCCTGCTGAAAACTGGCAAGAGAATCAGACCCACCCATTGGGCCTGGATGCATCGGACTACAAATTGTAAAAATATTTGTTAATTACTTATAAAAAAAATTGTTAATTAAAGACAGAGTATGAATATTGAACATATCAGCATGTCTGCTTAGTCTGATATTAGGATCTAATTAGTTCTCCATTATAAATATCTACGTTTGGTCTTCTTTCTAAAAAGGTCTTTCTGTGAATTTAAGTATTGATTTCCATGTTCATGTTATATCTTTTGTGCTTGCCCATTTCCAACATGTACTTGATCTAGTTTTTTTTGTGCTGCATTTCATTATGATATTTCTTGAACTTTTCAAACTGTAATATATAGTGTAGCCATAAAAAAACTTGATTCTCAAGATAATCTGGCGAGTTCTACAATGTTGTGACTGAAAATGGGTACAAAGATTATTTCATTTGACATGTTATTTGTTTGTTGCCAAAAGTAAGATACTGTTTGCTTTTTCTGTATACAGTTCATTTCAAGTTTTCAACGCAGAAAAGTATATGGAAATCTCATGTTAGTTGACATTGTTTATATCTCTTGTGTCAGTGGTTGCAGGGCTGATTCTAGTGAAGCTGCTGTCATTTTGCTTCCATCAAATATTACTGTATTCACACTTGACTTTTCAGGCTCTGGTTTGTCTGAAGGAGAACATGTCACCCTAGGATGGAATGAAGTAAGTTATCGCTCATAATAATGTAAAACCATAATGAAGAGGTCGACATGCCCATCTTGTATTAGAACTATTATTATTTTGTTCCCCTCAGGTTGATCTGCATGTTGACCGTGTAGAAAAATCTTGTATTACTACTAGTATGGCTCTGAGCTCACAAATACTTGCAGCACACCTTTTATCATGTTTTTAACTTCCATAGAGATGATCCATAAATATCGTGCCATATCAGCGAGCACCCATCATTCCTTGTTTCACATTTTAACCTTGATCACCTGCCTCAAAAATATCTTAGACAAAACAAAAAAATATTCGCTATGGCATACTGTTGAGCATTTTCAAGTTTTTTTTTTCTTTTGAACAGGTTTGTCAAGTTTCTGTCGGTCTTTATTCAGTTACATGAATGTAACTTCCATTTTCAGTATCTTTGTTGAGCTGACTTAAGGGTTGTTTTGTTGTACTTTTTTTAAAGTATTTAATTATATAGTATTCAATCTTCTAAAAAAAACTTTTCATCAGCTATTCTTAACTTTTCCCCTTTTCATTCCAGAACTATCTTTAAAATGACAACTCTATCCCAAACTTGTTACTGATAAGTAAGTTGGTAGTTACTTTATTGCTAAGGATATATTAGTACCTTCTCTGCAACAGAGAATCAATCAAACCTGATATGCATGAAAGTAAGTACACCTTGACTCGATCTTTAGGTGCATCAGTCTCAATTAGGGGTGACTAATTGAGTTGGAGATTGGGATGACCTCATTTTAATCCTTATCATGATCTAGTTTTTACTGGGATGACAGAAGTTAGTCCTAGTTTAAATCAGGATATAGAGCAGGGGGACCCGACCCGACCCGACCCGACCCGGCCCGGCCAGGCCGGGCCGGGTCGGGTTACCCGACCACCCTTTTTCTTTTTTTTTTTAAAATTTTCGTTTATTTTTTAATATAAAAAGTACTTATTATTTATTTTTAATACAAAATAAAGTATTTTTAAATACCAAAAATATTATTTTAAATATCTATATACTTTTCTACATTTAAAATAATTTATTTCATATTTTTTTAGATTTTAAATGATATAAAACTATACATTTAACTAAAAAATAATTAAAAAAAAGAAAAAAAAATCGGGTCATCGGGTTAGGTCAACTCGGGTTGGAATTTTCCAACCCGAACCCGCTTGGTCGGGTCGACCTGACCACCGACCACCGACCCGACCCGGGTCGGGTCGGGTCGGTTTTTCCAGGTTCCCCGGGTCGACCCGACCCGGTGAACACCCCTAGCTATAACTAAAAACTATATGATAAAAGTAATATTACCTTTTTTTAGAGGGAAAAAGTAATACTACTGGTGGGGATATGTATGCATACAGTGATATAGCATATAAATTTAAAATTATAGATATTCTTTAAAGTGGTCCGGATCATGACAAAGTCTGGGTTTCCAAAGGACCCAGTCCCTGCCTGTAATGTTTCCGGGCAGGGACAAAAAGCCTAAAATTCTGGGTCATCCCAGGCTGGATGCCCCTCCCAGTCCCTATGAAAACAGACTTATCAAATGTGTATTGCACAATGTCAGGTTTGTGGTCAAATCAAGGGGTGATTTGGCAGTAAGTATAACTGCAAGAGAGGAGATGGAAAAAAAAAGAGAAAGCTGAAACCTGCCAGTATGAAATGTTTACAATTGTATCAGTTGGAAAGTAAGTTGAAGAGTGTTTGTGTGTGTACACATATATAGATATGAACGGTAAACGGATGATTAAGATTGCCATATGTATGTATCAATAACTGAAAACATATACAACTGTGTAAAGATCTATGATCTTGCATTTAAACATTTAATGCATGAGTTAAATTAATAAAATTGATGGCTTTCTTCCCTCTAGTTTTTGTTTTTCACATCGGACATATTCTTTTTTGAGAGAATTTCATGTCGTACATGTTTTCACGCATAGTTAATACTTACATGGATGACAGTCCTCCATTTATTCTTTTCCTCTCAAATAAGCATTGATGTCTTTATAACACTAGAATGGTTATTTAGGCAATCAAAGGTTTCCTTTTCTCGTAATTGAAAGATGTATTCATGTTGTTATTTTTGCACTTTTTTAGTTCTTTAATATATCATTACTTCCAGAAAGATGATCTTAAAGCAGTGGTTGATTATCTACGGACTGACAAGAATGTGTCTTGCATTGGTTTGTGGGGGCGCTCAATGGGGGCTGTTACTAGGTACCCTCATCTTTTGCCATTATATAATGGAACATTATATATTCTCATTAACAACAAGTGATGTATGCATCTGCCATGATTTGGTTTTCTAGAGTGAGATCTGCCACTTTTTGTTATTATCACAGGAGGCACATTTAATCAAGTTGCATATTCGATATTATTTTTATGGTGCTCATCTCATTCTTAATTGGACCCCTTCCTCCCTACACACATCACTTTTTCCCCTCTCTCTCTCTCTCTCTCTACTCTCTAACCTTATTAGTTTGCACTCTTGTTTTGCTACTTTGATTAGCTTTTTTATCATAATTATTAGCTTGGCTGTATTATCATAATTATTATTCTTATTCCTCTAAAATAATTATTATTCTTATTGTGTTTGGGTCCATAGCTGGCTCAGATGGAGATGCATGCTACTTGTAGCCTTAGCTGTCACATGGTCCTTTTGGCTACAACAACAACAACAAAGCCTTATCCCACTAGGTGGGGTCGGCTACATGGATCATACGACGCCATTTATTCGTTGATCCATATTCATGAGATTCGATAGGGTTTTACGCTGTGCCTAACACAATCCTCCTCCTTTATCCGGGCTTGGGACCGGCTATAAAACATAGGCGGAGTTTTCTTTTTGGCTACAGCATAATCATAATTTCTTTGGAGATGAAAGATGTTATTTGAGAATATCATACACCACATAGCAGTTTTGTGTAGTGAGTAGGGACCAGGGTAGCATCTTTTTGGTGCCTACACATACTCGGTCTTTTGGCTGCTCTTTTTGGCTTTACTCTTGTACATCTCACAATTTGGTTTTAATTCAAAGTGGATGGCTACCGAAAATAGGTAACCATCCTTTCTGTTCTTAAAAAAAATCTTATTGTCTCTTTTATGATCTTAGTTCATGTTAACTATTGCTAGACCATGGAGAAATTTTGATTGCACTTGTTGCACGATAATTAAGAACTTCTAATAACTTTTTCTTGTTAATTTGTGTTGATTTAAATTATATTTCGTTCATACAGTCTGATGTATGGAGCTGAAGATCCATCCATTGCTGGAATAGTTCTTGACAGCCCATTCTCTAATTTGGTGGACCTGATGATGGAACTTGTTGATACCTACAAATATCCTGTCCCTAAATTTACTGTAAGTTTGCTTTATGAATAATAGTAATTTCATATTGGGTAAACATGATCATATTTTACCTTCTGATTATTTTAGGGTATGTTGTCTTTAGTATTAGTGTTTTTTTTATGACATTGGCTATTATTTATTTTTTTCTTTCTTAAAACAAACCTTATTCCTCAGAGGTATAGACCTGTTATTCAGTTTGGTAAATTTAGTACAGCAGCCACTCTCCCCAGCACCCTTCTCCCGTCCAGCAAGCCACCCCGACCCGTACTGGCAGGTCTGGGAATGGTGAAATTGACGACTGGACCACCCCCTTCTACCAGGCGAACCAGATAGCAAGAATGCACTATAACTAGACACTGTTGGTGCCACAAGCAACTGGTGTCACTTTATCAAAATCAGTAGGATCTAAGAAAAACTAAAAGGAAAAATTAGATGCAGGGGTTCTTGTGAATTCCACAACCTCAGGAGTACACAATTGTCCTTTATGAAGGTTTTAACTAGTAACTTGCAAGTTCTAGAAGTGAAGAGCTAGGGGATAGGCTGTCCTAGAGAAGAAGGCAAAGATTGTTGCTTTGCAAGCTCACTTGACAGGCTCCGATGTTCCTCAAAAGATCTCACACCCACTTGTTGGATGCATCATTGCGAGGCTGGGGATGTTTCATGGCTGAGGAGATTCTCCTACTCCTTCCACACTATTGGAGCAGATTTTGAAGTTTATGTAGACAACAAAGGTAGGGTGATTTTCTTGTGGAGAGAAATGCGCAGCTCTTCGGGGTGGAGAGCGATATCTTGCTGTGATCCCCTTCCAAGTTCTTCATTTTTTCCACTTGTACACACATTTTTATCGTTTGAGATGGTTTGGTCATGTTCAGAGAAGACTATTAGATGCGCCAGTAAGAAGAGTAGATCAAATAATCTGGAGTCCGATTAAAAGAGGGAGAGGGAGGCCAAGGCGGATACTTGGCGAACTAATAGAGCAAGATCTATTGGTGAATAATATACCGAAAGGTTTGGTTACTAATAGAGCGGAATGGCGTCGTATGATCCATGTAGCCGACCCCACCTAGTGGGATAAGGCTTTGTTGTTGTTGTTGTTGTACACACATTTTTATGTATTAATACCCTTTGGATGACTAGCAAAGTCTAGCCATCTGTTTACCCCTCATAAAAAATACAGGAGTTGAATACTCCTTTTCTATAATATAAAATTTTCAGTGTCATATTGTTTAAGTTCTCTTTTTTTTTCTTTTACTTCTAGCATGTCTATTTTGTTCAATGTTTTCTGTATGCTCCATGATTTTTTTACTTAAATCTTCTGTTCTTTTCCAGGTTCTTTAATTCTTTGCAATAGTATTATATACATTTAAAAATCATAAAATAAGCATAAAATGGGTTTTGCATTTCCATTTTATAATTTTTTTGAGGAGTAAAAGGATGACAAGCAGTTTGGTTGTCATCCAAATATATATTTCCATTTTATAATTGCACATATCAAACATGTTGTAGCTAGAAGTATACTTTTGAACAAATAAATCTTAGTTTCTTGTTTCCTGTAGGTAAAGCTTGCAATTCAGCACATGCGGAAGGTTATCAAGAAAAAAGCCAACTTTGACATTATGGATCTTGACGCTGTTCAGGTTTGCTCCCACTGGAAAATGCAAAAACTTTCATTGCGTCTATCTGAAAGAAAAATAATAACATAAAAGGAATTTAACGAGTTCAAGTTGTCTAGGTAAAGATTCACTCCTATGAGTTGTTTTTCTAATTGTTCTTCTATATCACAAAAAAGGGGTTGCCAAAAAAATGAAGTCCTACCTATTTTTTTCTTGAGGAAGACTTAGGCTTACAGGGACTTCTAGATGTCCATGATGGCTCCTAAACACATATTTTGAGAATTCTCTAAATCCATGGTTTAGCCCTCAACCAAGGGAATTTATAATTCCCAAGCAGTCCCAACAACAACAACAAAGCCTTATCCCACTAGGTGGGGTCGGCTACATGGATCATACGACGCCATTCCGCTCTATTCGTTGATCCATGTTCATAAGATTCGACAGAGTTTTACGCTGGCTGTCGGGGCCTAACACAACCCTCCTCCTTTATCCGGACTTGGGACCGGTTATAAAAACACAAGCGAAGTTCCCAAGCAGTCCCAAGCTTTAATAAAAATGTCTTACAAAATTGGCAGTAAGAGAAATTCTTTCAGAAATGTCACTTAGAATTTCAATGAAATTTAGTAGAAATGTCCCACAAAATAATATCATCGTATATGGTCATTCTTGCAAAGGATCTGTGTTACTAGCCAAGTTGTAGCACATTCTATTGCTTTATTCAGAACTTCTGATGTCCTCAACAAATCAATGCTATTGGATTATCATGTACATATTTTCATCAATCATTTGTTTGTATCCATCACATGATAGTAATATTGTCTGTATTCTATGATTGCTACGCTGCTATATCGCCATATGTTGTACAGTCAACTTATCTATGTTCTCTGTAGGTGGCAAAATCCTGTTTTGTTCCAGTTTTACTAGGGCATGCTATTGATGATGATTTTATACATCCACACCATTCAGATCGCATATACGAGTCCTATATGGTAGGTATCGTCCAATATCTCATGCTTCTTTGAGCTACCTGGCATTCAGTCTTGGAAATGATAGTATTGTTCTCATGTCTTTATTATACATCGATGACTTTGGTGCATCTTATCCATCCTTTTACCCCTAAGAAAACTGTTGGAAAGGACTATGTTAATGATGCTTTGAATCCTACCCCAACTGGAAAGTCCCCAAGGCACTCCACGGTAAAAGACGCCCTTGTACTACGGGCGCTGTCGGGGGCGGAGCCCCCCTGGGGGTGTGTATTTTGTTTGTGATTCAGAATTGTTTTAATTCCATATATTGTGATAGGTGTCTTAATTTTGGGGGATTAATGCAAAGTCGTAGTCATGTTAAAATTTCTATCATCTGTAAATGGACTACCTATGTAAATTCCCTAGGGGCAACATAAGATTAACCTGGTTGTATCCTCTTTTGTTTACGTCTAATAATATTTCTCTCATAGGGAATTTCTAATAGACTTTTTTTGACATCATGGAGAAGACAAATTTTAAATTATTTTCAATTTTACTTTTTTTTTTGAGGGGCAAAAGGATGACAAGCAGTTTGGTTGTCATCCATATATATATATATATATCACTATAAGAAAAAAGTCATGTACAAGTGGTTACTCTCCAGAGGAGAGTGACAAAAAAGGAGAGTACAGACGCTAGACAATACCCCACTCCCGAAGAAGACAAAACATGTGGTGTACAATGCGCTCTGCCCGACAACTCTATCCATAAAAAATGATCCGGTTGTGTTGGAGCCAAATGGCCCAAGCACCGGCCAAAAAGGTCGCTAGTGGAGTCCTCCAGCTCAATCTCCGTCTGCCAAGTCCCCTCATGGACTGCCAAAAATCTGTGTGGTAGGGAAACGTCGCCCACAATGCTCATCCGAGACCATACCTCCCGAGCCACCCGACATGTGAAGAACACACATGATATATCTGCATGGGGTGCCCACCGTGCCCTGTAAACCCGAGTGAGGGTCCGCTCGCGCCTGAGAAGCCAAGCAAAAATCTTGACTTTCAGCGGAATCCTGGATCGCTATATGAGTCTATCTGTAGGTGCAGGGAGGAAACTAAGGTATAAGCTGCGCGCTGAGAAAGAGCCTGAAATCCAAATCCAACCGTCCGCCCGCGCAGGATCCGGGTGAAAGGGAGCAATCCTCTGATGCAACGCCAGCAACTCCACATAGCGCTGGTCAGATAAAGGAGAGCTGAAAGTGGGGGTCCAGGACCCGGTGCCCGAGCTAGCACTCTCGGTTTAGCACTCAGCCACCGAAGCATCCGGCTGCGCCGCTAAGGCCCACAATTGGGGGAAAGAGTCGGCAAGTGTGCCCCCAGGAATCCAATCATGCTGCCAAAATGAGAATACCTCTCCGGAGCCAAGTAATGGGCTCAGAAACGGTCGGACACGGGGGAATATAGCGGCCACCCCTCTCCATAATGACGAAGCACCACGAGGTAGAATGGGCCTGGATGCCCAAGATAGATCTCGCCCGTAGCAGAAGAAGACCTTCCACAAGCACTCCTCGGGCCCCATAATGCGTCCCACCCACCGAGCGAGGAGCGCCCAGTTAGTGCGACGAAGATCCCGAATACCCAGACCACCCTATGAAGTAGGCCTGCAGATACTGGGCCATGCTACGAGATGAACACGGCGGGCCGGACTGCATCCCTGCCAAAAGAACCTGCCCCTCAAAGAGTCAATCCGAGATAAGACCTGGGCTGGCATATGAAGCACAGACATGAAATATATCGGCAGTGAAGATAGAACATATCTGAGTAGAATAAGACGTCCACCGCTAGAAAGGAGCCTGGAGCTCCATCCTTGTAGGCGATGCTCCATCCGCTCGATGACCGGAGTTCACCCCCGAGAACCAATATGCCGGTCTGAGAGGGGGAGGCCCAAATAGGTGATGGGTAGGCAGCCAACCGGAGTGCGCAGCTCGTACGAACAGCGCTGAGCCTCCTCTGTCGTCATGCCAAAAGGGATGAAAGTGGATTTGGCATGGTTGATCACGAGCCCCGACGTCGCACCAAAGATCTCCACCATAATGACCACACGTCTGGCCTCGAGCTCCGTCCCCTCCACGAAGAAAACAGTGTCGCCCGCGTACTGTAGTAACGGCACAAGACCATCGGCGAAGCCTCTGAAAAGGCTGGTCCGGCAAGCCTCAAGAGTGCATCTAGCGAGGCCGTCGACTGCTAGCGTGAATAACATGGGTGCGAGGGGGCACCCCTGCCGGACACCGCGCTGGGGCTGCACCCATCACCCCGCCGTGGATCCGTTGACCAGTACCGAGAAAGAAGCGGTGGTGACGCACCGCTTCATCCAAGCAATCCACATCGCTGGAAAACCACGAGCCTGAAAAGAGTGCCAAAGGAAGGACCAAGAAAGAGAGTCATAAGCCTTGGAAAAATCAACCTTCTAAAGGAAAGCACGGTTACTGCTCCGTCTCCAATGCGTGAGGATCTCGGCGGCTGTGGCATAGCTATCAGCGATGGAGCGACTGTGGATGAAAGCCGACTGGACCGGATGGATGAGATCGGGGAGTACCTCCCGGAGCCGATTGGCCAATACCCGTGCCACAAGGAGGTAGATGGCATTGGATAAGGCGATCGGTCGGAAGTCCTTCACTCTCTCAGCTGGCGTGCGCTTCGGAAGCATGAACAAGAGGAACCGATTGAGGCGATCAAAGCCCCGGTTCCTGCCTTCAAACTCCCTGATCACCGCCATCACGTCCTCCCGCACCACGGGTCAGAACTCCCTATAGAAGAAAATCGGGAAGCCGTCGGGGCCAGGGGACCCGTCGCCATTGAGGTCCCGAAGAGCGTCGGTGACCTCGTCCTCGGTGATGGGTGACGTGGCTGTCCGGGATTGGAAAGGGGAATGCGGTGGCAGTGGCAGGTGGCAATGGGGAGGAGATGGGGTTTGTGTTGTTGTTGACAACTGTTGGAGAGATGGGGGTTTGAATTGAAGTCCGGCCGTACGATTCCCCACTTGCTCCTGGGACGACGACGACTGGGCCAACATGCGGGAGCGCGCCGCCGTGCCGCCGGCGACGACGTCCGCCCACGAGCCCTCCGGGACGGCCCGCCGGAGATGAAGGAGATAGCAACTACCATCGATGCACAGGTTGATCGACGAAGGGGGGCGATATCCAGGCGGCAGTGCGACCTCCACCGAGACGGCGGAAAGATCCGGCGAGCCCATCGTCGGCAGGGAGAGCGACAGGTGGGTTCCAAGCTTCCGGGCGACAGCCAGCACGACCTCTGGGTGGAGGAGGTGGAGGGGGATACCCGTAATGTCGAAAGCAGTCTTCGATGGCGTTGGCGACGAGCCGTCGTCTTCTTTCCACGGACGCCACCGGATGGAGCAGTCCAGGGAGACAGGAGACGGCGAGGCCAGCAGAGCCTCCCGCTGTTGGGGCGAGCCGGGAACGAGAAGAAAGAGTGCCGGAGGAATATTACTCAGGTGAAATGGGGGTGATGCACCGACGGCCGCCACCACCGCCGATCGAATGGCCGACAGCTCCATGGCCCCGCCGGTGAGTTTGCCAACGAGGCATAATCGGAGGAAATCTCTCGCCTGCTGCTTCAGAGGCGACCAGGGGATGACGACGGATGGCGCTGCCGCTGACGCCTCCACCCCGCTGGCCGTCCCAGCCTCGCGCACGTTCGATGTCCGCCGGCGAGAGAGGGGGCAACTAGCTCGCCGGTGTCCGTCCTTCCCACACTCGAGACACCTGAGGGGAGACGTACAGGAACGCGCATAGTGACCCTCCCCAAGGCAGCGGAAGCAGTGGGTGGCCGGCCGGCGATTCGAGCGGGAACAGGAGATGGCCGTCCACCCATTACTAAGGTGCTGGAGACGAGGATGCATTGTGGTTGAGCTGGGCGGGGTTGGTTGGCGCCTCCGGCAGGGATTGCCGGAGGCGGTTGGTGGCGCCGCCGGTAGAGACTACCGGAGACGGGAGCGCACGAGGGAAGTCGAGCTGTATTATGTTGAATTGGGTTATATTGCAGCACAATATAGTCTATCTCGCTTTCAATTTAATTTTCAATTTTACTTTTGTTTCATAGTGGCTTCTGATCCTGTTTCGCTTAGCTTTTCAACGGTCATGCACTTAAAACCTTTGGAGATCTGACATACTTTGCATTTGACGTAGAGAAATAACAAAAGTAAATTATATGAGAAATAACAAACTTGACAATTGCATTTATAGAGGGAAAAGAAAAATCTTATTAATCATTTCCCTTTTTATCATTTCACTTGTTTTGCTCTTGTAAATCTATTGTTGGCAATTATCAAGCAATTGTTTCCTATCTTTTTTTCAAAGAAATATTCATTTCCCATTTGGGTTGATTTGTTATCTCAAAGATATAATCTGATTAACTCCCATGAATTTCTTTCCATCTTTTAAGCTTGAAGATGCCTTTACGCATGAGGTTATATAGACATGCTTGCGTACAGCCGTACACTGTTAATGAAGTTATAGCTTTGTTGTACTTGCCTATTCTCATAGAAACGCCAGGAAACTGCACAGGTGCTAATAAATGTTTCTACTCTGATAAACTGAAAATATTGCTGATTTTGATAATTTTCAGGGAGACAAGAACATAATCAAATTTGATGGTGATCACAACTCCCCTCGTCCGCAATTTTACTTTGATTCAATTACTATTTTCTTCCACAATGTATTAAATCCCCCAAAGGATGTTGCTGATGAATTGTACTTACATGGAAAGCATGATGCTTTTGTCCAGGTAAAGCAGGTTATAGATTGATTATTCGCAGGTTACTGAACTCTCGAGTCTGAACATAGTCTGGACATAGTTTGACACGTTTGATGATTTCATCTCTAGGATAATTGGGGGACCATACATGGATTACAGCACCAAAATCAGAATAATGATGTGCCACGTCAAGGTTAGTATCTTGCTGCATATGCCTATTATATGCAGGTTATATTGTGTTCTATCCTTTTTGCCGTAGTTCTCATCCTATGTTGTTTTACATGTAGTGCAGATCATGCAACTGTCAGCACAGAAGATACTATTGCTCAAGTGCGTTCCAGGAGACCTATGAGTAGAACAGATGTAAGAATTTTATCATTATTACCTTTCCAAAGAATTTATCATTATTTCTTCAACTCTCTGGCGGACCTTTTACGACAATACAAGGTATGACAGTTGATATCATCCTTTATCCGCTTAAAAGAAATATTGCCAAACATCTATCACAATGGGTCGCTTAGTAGTTACATTTCTACTGGAGAACAAGCAATGCGTGGAGGTCTAAGTAATGTTGGAAGACTTGGGCTTCGCCTTCTTGAAGACCTGACAGCACTTGCTGCAGGTGGATCTGTATGTGCTGAATGAGAAATCCTGGCATTTAATAGTCCCAAATATTTCCAATGTGCAATCGCTGCTAATTTACTACTATACATATTTTCATCATTAAGTATGCACTGAATATCCCACATATTTCTTTTTTAACATTTACAAATTAATCCAAGTTTTTTAGCATTTATGCATTGTGTAACAGTGATGTTCAATGAATAAATAAGTAAATATAGAAACTGCTCAAAAAGGTTGCCTAATATTATTTGCTAATGTATTGGTTTACTGTCCAACTCCGCCTATATTTTATAGCCGGTCCCAAGCCCGGATAAAGGAGGAGGGTTGTGTTAGGCCCCGACAGCCAGCATAAAATCCTGTCGAATCTTATGAACATGGATCAACGAATAGTCGTATGATCCATGTAGCCGACCCCACCTAGTGGGATAAGGCTTTGTTGTTGTTGTTGTATCTATCACAATGGGGTTAGAGTTCTTCCTTTTTTTTTAAACTACCTCGAAAGACTCAAACCACCCCTTTTTAACCATGAAAAAGGAATATCTTACTTTTGCTATTGACGTGAATAACACCGTCCCATTCTTTTTTCTCTATTTTAACCATATTACATTTTTTTTTCCTTTTTAACCACATGTTATTATATTTTTAGTATTATTTAATAAAATGAACAATATTTAATTATCTATAATAAATTGTTTTCAGTTGATTTTATAAATTGTGGTGATGTCTATAAATATAGTTTTTTAATTAATAAAATAATTTTAATTACTCACCTAAAAGATAATCACTAAGAGATCATAACTAGTGAAACACATAAATGTATTCTAATTATTATTAGTATGAAATAGTAACATGTGGACTAAACTTTTGGTCCGCACTGTCCGAACAAATGAACCACCTATATCTTTTATATGAATTCTATTTTTTTTGTCAATTCATATCAAAATACTATTACATAAGTAATATATATAGGTTTGTAGGAAGCTTAATAAGATAGTAGTATCTTTAATCTAAACCATTATAATTTTTTTAAACATTTTTATATAATATTTTATATAAAATTATTTTTTAATGTATAAATAAGATCTTATGATCCTTGATTCGATCTTATGATTTTTTATCTTATGGATCCCTTTCGATCTTGACTATCCGACAGTGACCTCACGTCAATATGCTTTATTAGTGTTGCCATGGAGGCAGTGTACAACCTATTGCCTCTACTTTGCATCACCACCATGTCACTCGACCTGATGATGGTCCAATGCCTCCAGAAATGCTTGGCACTCAAGTTCTCTGACACCATCAAGCAAGCATCCATGCATTGTCATCTCATCAGTTATTTTGTTTTTATTTCTTATCTTAGTTTGATTTGTTTGTTATTGTTGTTTCCTAGTTCTATTTGAGTTCTTACAAAAGGGAACATTGTTACTCTTTGATTGAATTTCTTACTCTTTTTGCATTGTGTAGACTTGTGATGTCATCTTGTGTATACACCAAAGAGCTCTGGTTAGGGGTGGATGACCCGACCTAGTTTGGGTCAGGTCGGACCGACCTGGTCCTAACTCAACCCGACCATGGGTCGGGTACTAGTTGGACTTTTCCAACCCGAGTTGACTTGATCTGATGACCCAATTTTTTATTTCTTTATATTTAAATAATTACAAATTATTTTATATTTTTCCAAGCCCTCAAAAGGGGTTGACCCTACCCGATCAAAATTGGCTAGGTTAGTGGTCGGATCGGGTCAAACCCAACCCATGAACACCCCTAGCTCTGGTAGATTCCCTATTATTTATTATTATCAATTGAACCAAATGGCTTGCAGGTCGATATCCTTGATATTACAAGATTTCTTATGAATCTAAGGATTGTATGTTTGCATCCTGTTCCTCCCCATCTCCAGTTTTGTTCATTCGCAACTCATCTTCTACCCTGCTGTATTGTCATTGTAGCAATATGTACAATCTTGCATATCTTATCTACATTTGCCAATACTTCCTAAATTGTAAAACATACAGTAGTTGATGTCATTAATATATTTGGCAAACAACCCTTCATCTCTGGACATCTGGATAACTTTACAGGTTCCACAGGATATTTCCATTCAACAGGAAAGTTCTAAATCTGAGGTATAATATTTTCTTCCTTTTCTCAATAAATATGTACTCCTTTGCTGAATCGGTAGCCATTTATGCATTGAATATTTTTTCAGTCAAGGTTGTCAAATTCAAGTGTCCATGTAAACTCCATCGACCTGCAAAACATAGACTCATTTCGTAAATTCATGGAGTTTATGCATGTGTTAAATTTAAGTACAAAATATTTAATGTACTATTAATATAAAAGAAATTCTTATTTCCTTTGTAAAAAAAAACAATATAATCATCACATGTAATTCCAAAAATAATAAAGAACAAAATTTGTATATTTTTTTAATTTAATACTAAAGAGCACAAAGTTTAGATATAAAATAAAATTTTAACATCTTGGAACCTTAATAACATAACATAAACTAGGTTTTGAACCTTTGGATGACTACCATCTTGATAGTCGTCCTTTCTCGTTTTAAAAAAAACATAAACTAGGTGCATGTATAATTGAACATGTATAGTATTCACACAGTTTTTTTCTAATGAGTCAATACATGAATAATCTATATGTCAGGATACATAGTTCATTTGTTGCATACAACATTTATAATTCTTCACTTCAAAGTTCAAATTAAATCTATACATGGCCCATCAAATATCTTCAAATAAAATATAATTTTGCGCAATACTAAATCATTGGAGCAAATCATATGAGATATTTCAGACTATCATAAACTCAAAAAATATTTGAGAAAATAAAACAAATTGTCCAACTCAAAAATAAAACACATCAACATTGAAGTTGTGAAAAAATTGATGACGACTAACTTGTTGATAGACTCAGAAAAAACACACCAAACATTGAAGAAGTTACCAAAAGTTGATTATGACTAACATTTGAGGGTCTGAGAGGAACCATGAAGTACAACTAAGGACAACTCATAACAAGGAGGTACTACGGAAGGCACTTTTATTCATGTCTGAGAAGAATTAAGAACAAGAAGAATGTAAGAGTTAAAATGGCTGAGCGAGGAGAAATTATCGATCGAAGAGGGTAAATTCATATTTTAGGTTCACTAACATGGGGTTATGGTGTTCCTGCTGATTCCACAGGTTAGTTCGGTCGAGTTTATCGATTCAGCGATTTTAATGTCTTAGTACTCGTATCCACCGAATTTACTCCATAATTCGATTTTACTACGAATCATTGCAGATGTCCATCATAGACTCTTAAACGCATACAAGTTTATGAGTTCACGAATTTAACCGTCTTGTTTTTTTCTTGTTAATGAACTTTCCATTTTGTTATTCAAATGCTTAAACTGTAGGACATCTGGATTCAATTGCTTAACCTATGTAAATTGACTTTTTAATTTCCTTCACAAGTACTTTGGATTCTTTGTACAAGAAGACATGCTGATTAAACAAAGAATTAGTAGCTGTTCCGTGAGGACCAAATTACCTGAAACAGTGAAACGGTAATGTAGTAGTTGTCTAGAGATTCCTAAAGGAGAAGTATTTATGATTGGCAGACGGCTGATAAGCAAATATAGTTAATTTTTTTTTTGGAGAACTGACAAAATAAATCAAGATTGTGTTAAAGGAAGATGGTAAGGCATACGATACACAGACAATACACACAAGCATCTTTCTTGTCATGTGCCTTCCACATGATACAATAGTTAAATGAATGATTACTTGGCCACCTATTCTAGAATCACCATGACAAATAATCAAATATCTTTCTTGGTTGTCAGATTGCGTCAGATGCTGAATAATTGGATCATGAAAATTCGTAACTTTATGTTTACTAGTTTTGTGAGTAATAATTTTGATGAATATTCATATAGATATCTTTAATATGAGTTTTATGAGAATATTAATATTATATGAATTAAATGTTTCTTTGTCGTCCACTTTATTATTGTTTCTGTGGTAGTGGGACTAAATGTACATTACTATGCATTAGCATACTAAGATGATCGCTTCTTGCCCAAACACAATTTTAAACTTATGCCTATATGATTTGGCGTGGTTTATTTGTTTTTCACAAGAACATTCAGACTTTATTTCTAGTCATGCATCACTAAAACTTTTCTTTTCTACTTGAATCCAACAGGAACATGGAACCAGTTCTGGTGCATCATATCATGACATGGTTCCTACAGGCCACTTGCCTAATTATCTTGCCCCATATGCAGAATATGATGAATGCCTGGACTTTTCGTTTGATAACTTTTCTGGTATACCATGCAGTATTGAAGATGAAAAAAGGGTATGACCTTTGGTTGCATATGATGTTTTCAAGTTTAGAAATTTATTGTACAATTTTTCGTTAGTTGTCTACCTATTGTATCTTTGATTTTATCCATGTTTAGGTCTTGCTTCTTGCACATTGTAGCATGAATAAGTATTTGCTCGATATACATCCTCCTGGATGGATATAAATCAAAGTAGCATATTTGAGTTATACGCAAACCTTTTGACGTCGAACAGAGGCATGAAATTAGAGTAGTTTCATCTTTTTGTCTAAAACCTTAAATGTTAGAACACTAGATTCGAACCCCGAAGTAGTCTCATTAAAGTTGAAACCTCTCAAGAGATTGTGTAAAGAAAATTTGATTCTGCAATGCTTCAAAACTAATACAAAGGGTCCTATTTATGGATCTTAAAAGGTCCCAAATAGAAAATTTAAATTGGATTACTAAATGACATCTAAATAAAACAACAACAACAAAGCCTTATCCCACTAGGTGGGGTCGGCTACATGGATCATACGACGCCATTCCGCTCTATTAGTAACCAAACCTTTCGGTATATTATTCACCAATAGATCTTGCTCTATTAGTTCGCCAAGTGTCCGCCTTGGCCTCCCTCTCCCTCTTTTAATCGGACTCCAGATTATTTGATCTACTCTTCTTACTGGCGCATCTAATGGTCTTCTCTGAACATGACCAAACCATCTCAAACGATTCTCTACCATTTTCTCACTAATAGGAGCCACTCCGACTCGTTCACGTATATGGTCATTTCTAATCTTATCTAATCTTGTATGACCACACATCCATCTCAACATCCTCATTTCGGCTACCCCCACTTTACGTTCATGTTGTCCCTTCATAGCCCAACATTCACTACCATATAACACTGCTAGCCTTATAGCAGTACGATAGAATTTTTCTTTAACTTTATTGGGTACTTTTCTATCACAAAGAACTCCAGTGGCTTTCCTCCACTTACACCAACCAGCTTGAATTCTATGATTAACATCGTCATCAATCTCACCATCTTGTCTTACAATTGATCCTAAATATTTAAACTTTGTCACTTGAGGAATTATATCCTCCCCTAACCTAACTTTCAAATCGTCTCTAAGTTGTTTATTTGTGAAATTGCTATGCATATATTCTGTTTTATTCCTACTTAAACGAAAACCCTTTGACTCCAACGTATTTCTCCATATTTCCAATTTTGTATTAATCTCTTCTCTTGAATTCGCTAAAAGTACTATATCATCCGCAAATAGCATGCACTTAGGTACCTCCTCTGTGATACTCTCGGTTATAGCATCGATAACTAAGTTAAATAGATACGGGCTTAAAGCTGATCCTTGATGTAGGCCAATTCCTATAGGAAATTCATTTGTCTCACCTCCGGGTGTCCTAACCCTAGTCAATGCCCCATCGTACATATCTTGTATTACCTTAATGTAGGCAACATTCACCCTCTTCTTTTGCAAGGCTTTCCAAAGTACATCCCTTGGTACCCGATCATACGCCTTCTCTAAGTCAATGAAAGCCATATGTAAGTCTCTTCTCCTACTTCGATACTTCTCCATCATCCCCCTTAGTAAATAAATCGCCTCTGTAGTGGATCTTCCTGGCATGAACCCAAATTGTCTCTCAGAAATATTAGTCTCCATTCTCAATCTATGCTCAATCACTTTTTCCCATAATTTCATAGTGTGACTCATAAGTTTAATCCCTCTATAATTTGCACAATTCTGAATATCCCCTTTATTTTTGTAAATAGGAACTAATGTACTTAATCTCCAATCATCAGGCATCTTTTTCGACCGTAAAATCTCATTAAATAGTTTACATAACCATAACACACCTTTTTCTCCTAAACATTTCCAAACTTCAATCGGTATACCATCCGGTCCAACGGCTTTACCATTCTCCATTTTCTTAAGAGCTTCGCTAACCTCCGAGACTCTAATTCTACGATAAAATGACCTATTAAGCTCACATTCGCTAACTGTCAAGTCCTCCAAATCACAACGCGAACCTTCACATCCATCATTAAATAGCTTATAGAAATACTCTTCCCATCTGTTCTTAATATCTCCTTCAGTAACTAAAACCTTGCCAACTTCATTTTTTATGCATCTTACTTGATTCAAATCTCTCGACTCCTCTTTGTTCCTTGCAATCTTGTAAATCCTTTGTTCACCCGCCTTTGTCCCTAACTCCTTATAAAACCCCTCGTATGCTTTAGCACGAGCATCACTAACTGCCTTCTTAGCCTCCCTTTTCGCCAAACGATACTTTTCCCAATTGTCAGAACTATTGTCCAAGTGTATCGCCTTGAAACAATTCTTCTTATTACGCACCTTTTCTTGGACCTCCTCATTCCACCACCAAGTCTCTTTATCTCGTGGTCCAAAACCTTTTGATTCTCCTAAAATGGCTTTAGCAACCATTTCAACCTTTTTTGCCACATTCTTCCACATGATACTAGCATCTCCTTCTAACTTCCACACACTTTCCTCTAATAACTTACTTCTAAAAGTCTCTCGCTTCTCCCCCTTTAACTGCCACCACTTGATCTTTCGATCAAAAACTGTTCGGGATTTTTGTTTTATACATTTTATTTGCATATCAAGAACTAACAATCTATGTTGTGTAGTCACTCCATGCCCAGGAATTACTTTGCAATTAGTGCAACGTCTTTTATCAGTATTTCTTATCAAGAAAAAATCGATTTGAGACCTATGAGTTCCACTTTTGTATGTGATTAAATGTTCCTCTCTCTTCCTAAAACAAGTGTTGATAATCTTAAGGTCGTATGCTAAAGAAAAATCAATAATAGTTTGTCCTTCCTCATTCAACTCCCCAAAACCAAAACCACCATGAACCCTTGCATGTGGTCCTGCCTCTTTACCAACATGTCCATTAAGGTCTCCCCCAATATAAACATTCTCGGTTGTTGGTATACTTTCAATCAAACCCTCCATATCTGCCCAAAACTTCTCCTTGAGATGTGATTCTGCTCCTACTTGGGGTGCATATGCACTAATAATGTTCATAGTCTCCTTTCCAACAATTACTTTCACGGATATGATTCGATCCTCAATCCTTTTAACTTCCACAACATTCTTCCTCCATTCTGCATCCGCGATAATACTAACACCATTCCTTCCATTTACCTTACCTGTGTACCAAAGTTTGGAACCATTTAACATAATCTCTTTACTTCCCTCTCCTACCCATCTAGTTTCTTGCAAGCATAAGATATTAATCTTACGCTGGTCCATTACTTGTGCCACCTCGAGGCGCTTCCCATTCAACGTCCCAATGTTCCAAGAACCTAATCTGATCTCATGAACTAGCTTCTTTAACCGCCTCCGTCCATTAGAGTGCGGTAGCCCTTGCTCATTTAACACTGCATTCAGGCGAGGATGCAACGGCTCTTGCTCTCTTATCACTGTACCCGAGCTGTACAGCGCGTTACTTACGGGTAACGACCTAGCATTAACACAATATATTCGTTGATCCATGTTCATAAGATTCGACATGATTTTATGTTGGCTGTCGGGGCCTAACACAACCCTCCTTTATCCGGGCTTGGGACCGGCTATAAAATATAGGCGGAGTTGACATCTAAATAAAAATAAATAAAAAATGTGCTCCATAGATACATATATAGAGCAGAAGGATGAGTATTCAATAACAAAATTTGCGTCAACAAATGTACTTCTTTCCATAAAAAATGTAGTCCTTTTGAAACAAAAACTTTTTTTGAAAGAAAAACTGGGTTACAGTTTCTCATGGAAAGTGATATATTATACAACAACAACAACAACAAAGCCTTATCCCACTAGGTGGGGTCGGCTACATGGATCATACGACGCCTATTCGTTAATCCATGGTCGTGCGATTCGACAGGGTTTTACGCTGGCTGTCGGGGCCTAACACAACCCTCCTCCTTTATCCGGGCTTGGGACCGGCTATAAAACATAGGCGGAGTTGGAAAGTGATATATTATAGGCTTCAATTATTTTGTAAGCAGTTACAACACTGGTTATAGAGTTTATACATGAAGGCAATCATATTTCTACCGTGTTTCTTGATGAAAGCTTCCTCTTGGTTCATATTGGTTTAATAGAACTCTTATTATTATGTCATCATGGTTTATCAGTTAAACTTATAAATTGGTTTTCTTTTAAATTTTTTTTTCCAAAAGTGGTGGTCACTGCCATGTCATAATTGAGTATTCCCGCCAAAAATCATCATCGCAAATCACTGGTATTTACCGAGTTTCTACTGATTTGATACAGATGATCATGGAAGCTATGATAGAATCTCTCAAGGATCTGGAGTTGAGGCAGCCTCAAGATGAGCCTAACATAGATGCCACAACTTCAAAGCCATTGGATACCAGAATGAATTCCTCCATAGAATCTAACGGCTTATCTTCTGGTGTGGAGACCTCCAAGTCATCAAGTCATGATGGTGATTCCAGGAGGGATTCAAAACTCTGTGATGAAGCATCACTGAGCAAAGAATCAGAGGGCAAAATTAATTCTGCCAATACTCGAGCAGAAGCCGTTAATGACAATAAAGCAGTCAAGAGCAGTAGCTCGATGCAGAACACGGATGTGGAAAGTGGCACACGAGCTACACTTGTAGTTCAAAAGAATCCAAGCGGCAACATTGCGGAAGGATTAGCTCATAGATGGAGTAACTTCTTCAAGAGCAACCGATAATATATCACATGAAGATCCTAACACAAAAGTTGACAGATTACTTTTCCCGTGTGTAGATAGATATCCGTTATCCATGGATTGAAATTACTTTCACATTTGTCCTTGACATTGTGGTTTTTGGTTGTAAAGAGAGAGATGGTGTACACCACTTCATCTAATCTCCAAGAGTATTGATTGTGTAGTCATGTTTGTGAATATTGATTCGGTCAATGCTACCACTCATATTCATAGAGAAGGACTGAGACTTGCTCAATTTTTCTTCTTTTATTTCCTCGGTGTAGAGTATATAGCTTAAAGGTACTACTTTGAATCAACCGACTTTAGGTAACATAATATGTTTCTTTACTACTTGCTCCAACTACTAAAAAAAGACAAATTCGTGAATGCTGAAGAACACAATGTTACACTAGAGCTAATATGAAGGAGAACCAAGTCTATGATTCATATCTAGCGAAAGGATTAGCGATATTCTTGTAGGCGGATGCTTATTCTTTTGTAGGGGGATTCTGTGATTAGGGAAGAATATTGTTTTTTTATTTATTTCGATTCTGACTTAGTCTAAGGGCCTGTTTGGCACCCAATGGAAATAAAACATAGATTTAGAATTCCATTAGGATTTCAAAAGTAAAAAAGTGGTTCCTTTGCATATTTTTTTTCGTTGGTTATTTTTCTTTCTTGGATGAATGAATCATTGAATTATCTCCATCAAAATAAAATATATGTAATATAATTAATGATTAATTAAAATAACCTAATGAATCTTAAATGTTTAAGATAACAAAGCTAATATTCAGTTGGTGAACATTCCTCTCTCTAGAACTCAGTCCTCTTTCATGGCCTGCATCCTCGCAGGCTGGTCAACAGGCACGTAGTGTCTGAGACGGCCACATGGCTGAGTCTGCTCCACCTTTGCACGTATCTTGTCAGGTCAGCTCCTCGGCATCCAGCTTCCATACCTTCTGGTCTACATTTAGGAAGCTCTCTGTCCTCCCCTTCAAGCTCCTTCAACCACGCCTATGTTGAGACCACCCTTTCTCTCCATCTGCAGCAGCAACTCTTCCATCATGTACTTGGCGCTTTTCATCACGTCCTCGTACATTGCCTTCGGCACGAGTTGGTTGCACGAAGCGACAGTTCCAAGAGACGAGGTTGCATCGCAACCTAGGGGAGTTGGCAAAGACAAGCCAGGGGACGATCTCGAAGAAGTTGCCGAACATGGAGGAGCAACCGGGGCCACCTGTTCTTGTCGTGGAAGAAGAGGCTGCAAATTTGCATCGGCCAAAGAGAAGTTTCACATATGCAGTGATCGCTCTGCAGTCGCCAAGCAGAAAGAGAAAAAACGGAGCTTCAACCTAAGTTTTCCATCCGCAGGAAAGGGCCATGTTCCTTCGGGAAATGGGCTAATGTTTTTTTCATCCAAACGCAGCAAACAACATTTTTCCAACATCAAAAACTAAAACGATGGAATGAACCTCATCCTGTGGAAAAAATGGTTTCCAAACAGGCCTTAAGTCTAGTTTTGGATATTGAGGACCGGGTGGGTACTAAAAAAATGTGATAGTTGGCGTTATTAACTTGGATGATAGTTGATAAAAGTTTCGAGAGAGAAATAAATTATTAATTTTATGTGATGTGTTGCACAAAAATGTTCCCGCTGATGATGATGATTATTTAACTATTATTTTGAGAGAAAATAATAATAATAATAATAATAATAATAATAATAATAATAATAATAATAATAATAATTGATCTAATAACTATTATTAATCTCCTTGATTAGTTAAATAATATATTTGACCTGATTATCCTATGTGTTAATTTATCTTTGGCATATATAATAAGATGCATGAGTCAAATTAATCAATACACCATTTATCTCTTATTTAATGACTACTGTAACATTATTCAACTTTAGTGAACATTAATACACTAAATATATGTTTTTTCTCTCCTAATACATTCAATATTATTCATTCTTTTCTTTTCGAATTCAACTTGTAATGCATCGAAAATTCGACTAAAGAGTGATACTATATATTGATATCATTATTCATTCTCCAGTTGAATTTGGGGTGATACTATATTTCTCTATTGATCAACATAAAAATCATAATACAATTGCAGGAAATCATAAAAAATAGATTGGTTTTTTAGAATAATTAAAACCACTCGATTAAATTAGGGCTCCTAACAAAAAAAACCAGAGGGGCCGACCCTAACTAAATATATATTTTATAAAATATTATAATTAAAATATTATCTCAATTTTTAAATAATATTTCAAAGTTTTACATATTTTTATCCATATTTATTAGATTAAGTATATTGTTGACTTATTATGTTATAGCTACATTTGAGTATCATCAAGTTATTAATCTATTTTAATAAATTTGTATAAAATTGACTATAATATTTTAAATTATAATGTGATAATATGATAGTTTAATTTCTTTATGAAGTTAGAGTTAAATACTAATTTTTTTAAACATAGTTTTTGATGTATTTAATGTCTATTAATTTTTTTTTAAAAAAAATTATTTTAAGTAGGTCCCCGACCCAAAAAAATCGAGACCGCCTAGGTTGGTTTTTTTTTCCAAAAACGATTTTAGGGTGGTCTTTTACGCTCTAAAAATCCACCCTAAATTTAAAGCTCCATTTTTTCGACGCAAAAATCACTCGACCCGAACCACTTTCACCCCTACACATAACATAATAATGTTATATTTATATCTTTTATAACATGAGCATAAACCTATCCACATTCATAGATATCATCATGAAATAATAGTATAACATCATAAATCATGAACTTTGAGCAGAAACATGGAGCACATAAGTTAATTTACTACTATGTGGACTCATGCCTATGCATCATTTTCATCATGCATCACATTACATCTTAATTATCATGTATTATATTGTGCATAAATGCATTTCTTTTTTATGTGCTTTCTTTTTTTCCTAGCTTGTTTTCTTTCTTCTCATAGATATGACCACCACTGACCTTTTTCAATGTTGCATGATAAGTCCATTCAAGCAAAAGTAAAAACTAATATAATTCTTGTGTGTGGCGTGAAGCTCCATATTTCTTTAGCACTAAAAGGATTTGCATGCAACTCTTTATAACTCTTTAGTTTATGTGCCCCATGGAATTCTTTAGTTCATGTGGCCCGAAACCCTTCATTTTCTTTTCTTTCTTATGCCCAGATATTCATTTAGTTCACACGTTGGATGGACACATAATAATGTACCACATAACCTTCCACCAAAGGGAACCTAAATTAACTATTGAAAATCGTAGCTCTCTAGACTATATTCCTATTGGCCAAGATAGCGATAATTGATTGATGTTTGCCTTAATTTTTGGTCATATTTAGATAATCATTTTTATCATTGATCTATCTTATATCTGAATGTTAATCGTTAAATTTTTCTTCAGGTATCTTAAGAGAGTACACCGCTATTGTGTATTGATATGTCAATCAAAATCGAGAAAAAAATTATGAGGTGAGACTAATGTTGTTAAACTCTCGAGTCAAAACTCTTAAATTTTTACGAGTTTAAAAATTTACGGGAGTAATTTGAATTAAATTGACATAAACTCTTAAATAGTATAGACTCTTAGATTTTACACAAATATTAATTGAAAAGTTTTCGTAGAATCTTATTAGAGTTTATAGGATTCTATACGAGATTATACAATTTGATATGGTTGCATACAATTATTTATTTTGTATAATAAAATAGAATATTAAATATTTTATTTGATTGATGTATTTATAATTGAGAGTGAAATTAGTACCGTGATTAGAAAGTTTAGTGCAATCATGTTGCTTATTTTTACTTTTTAGTGCAACCAGACTTAATAAACATATTTGTTGATAGTTTAGCATTTATTAGTTGTTTAGTTGTAAGTGATAGTAATTAGTTTGATTTCTTTCACATTTATTTCGTATTAATAAAATATATTAGTTGTTTGTGATTTATAAATCATAAATATGTATTGTAAGTGCATATTAATTACTTAAATAATTAAACATATGTGATGCATAAATTTTACGAATTCAATATTCGATTCTACGATATGAGTTTACGAGATAAAAAATGAGTTTAGAGCTCTCGAACTTGACAACATTGGGTGATACAACCTATTGCTCAAGTAGTTTTGTTATAATCGAGGGGAAAGAAAGCTATGATATATTCATCATATACTAAGAAAGTTAGAGTTAATTGATCACACACTTGATTGATTTAAGTGATCTTATGAATTTATCTTCAAGAGCATTAGATTGAAATAAAGAAAGTTGATAACAATTTTTAGCATATTTTACAAGACAAGTTACAACCCAAGACAACATGATATTAGATTCATACCAACTATATGTTTAATCTAGATTATGTAGAATGTATAATTTGATATCTAGGGATTGATATTTTGTTCATTGCCCAAATGATATAGCAATAGATTATTTGCCCTTGCAAGGATGGAGCGAAAATCCAACATAACGTGGACAAGTATAATATGTTCAAAGCCTTGTTGAAACATATGCCATGGAATATGAACATATTTCAATATTATTGTAAGACTTAAAGGTTATAAGATTCATAACTTTGTCCCGACTTCATACTTTGAGGTAATTCTATTTTGTTTGAATTGATCATAAAGTCATATATGAACTACATACATTTAAAATCCTACTTTGATCTTTAACTTTTTTTGTTCACATCACAAAATTTAATGATACAGCTGCATGGGACAACATGGTAGTAGGGTAACATTTTATCCATAACTTTATGAAATAAATGACATATCTATTCATCCATATATTATGTATAAGTTTTAGACAAGCACAACATATCCTACCACACGTATAATTGGGTACATAAAAATGACAGTAGCCTATCATGACTTTTTTATATGCCCCACCGGTTGAAGTGATTCTTAATCTTGTGGAAACTAGACTCCAATCTCCATCATTCTATATATCAATCATAATTTTAAAATTAGTATAACATGTTAAAACTCAATTAGAACATGGACCACAAAATTTCCTTCAGTCACAACATTACTTGTCATAGAAAATATTTGATTTATAAAGAAAGTCAATACAATTCATATTCTAATTCATAATTAACATATGAAGTTAGAAGAACTATTGATCCACATAACACATCTTAGGGTTTTGAAATCAAACCCATGTTCTTCCTTAGATCCTTTATGCTTCTCTAAGCTTTTCTCCTGCCAGTGCTCCTCCTCCTTGCTCTATTATTTAACTCCCTCTATAATAAGCTCTTGATGAACTCCAAATGTGAGGAACCAAAACTCATTTGGGAACTCTTGGGGCTACCTAGAAAGAGAAAAGGTATGAGAAAATAGGAAGAGAGGTGACTACTATGAGGTTCTATATTAGGGCTTTAGATTGAGTTTTAATGGATTTTTTTAGTTTATTAGGCTGCAACGCTCTATTGAATTTTGAGGTGTTACACAATTATTTTCCAAAATGATATAATATAATTAAATGCATATCATACTTGACAAAAAAATAAGGACAAGAGAAAAGAGAAAATAATAAGATAAGATAAAACAAGGAGATATAATCAACTCTCATTCACCAACTATGTTGGTGTTGTTTAGATAATTGTAAGTCTCACTTGTCCATGCGACGCATGTGACTTTATCGGATTAGTTGATCTTCATAATGGGTCAATTTTCAATTTGTGAATCATGCACATGATCATTAGCACCGTACGAGTTGGATCATCAACACAGTTTTCAAATATCCAAGGTCGACAAAGAAAAGATAAGAGTTGTGTCAGTGGTTACCCTTATTATTATAAAGCATGATCAATCGACATTATTTCTTAGACATGTTTCGAAATCCTAATTTAACATTATAAACTAATTTTAAAGCATATATGATATATGCAATATAGGAATATGTGGATCATTGATACATGGACTCTCATGTGTACATTTCTAATTAATTCATTTCTTCCCATTCTTTCCTAAAATGTGACTTCCCCATTTCACGGCGAGAGATACAATTGTGAGCCAAGGGAAAGCATTTTTGAATTTTAAGAATTATTTATAAGGGTTTAAATCGTTAAAATAGATGGAAAATTGAATTTGGATAAAGCTTGAATATTTTGTATAACACTCTTTAATATACATTCAAATTCTTTTTCAAATCAACACACACATATATATATCGAGAGAGAGGAAAATCTTTGAGGCCCACTCTTTATATATATATATATATATATATATATATATATATATATATATAAGACTGAGAGAGAGATGAAAATCTTTGAGGCCCCACTCTTATAATGCATAGATCTTGATTGACAGCTCCAAATTGTATCATCTAATTGCGAGTTGAATCGTCCATTAAAAAAATTAACTAGGCGTTTATTGCATTACCTTCTCACATTGTCTATTAAAAAGATTGCCACCAATTAAATTATCAATAATGAGCATTACCTTATTTACTATGTACAAGTAATCTTTTTAGCAATTTAAATGACATTATACAACTTTTACTAAAATACCTTTTATCATTAATATTAAGTTAAATATTATATGATCCAACTAAAAACTCAAATAAAATTAATAAATTAAATAAATATAATTATAAATATTTCATATCTTTTTTAAATGAAAATAATGGTAATATATATAATATTTAAAATAATATGCAATTCATGTCAATAACAATAATAAAATAAATTTTAAATAAATTAATATAATTAATTATGATGATAATAATATTATTTGTTGTTATGATGAATTTTTATATTTTTTTATGTTTTATTTGTTTAAGATTGAAAAGGGTATGAATGAAAAAAAAATAGATTATTATTTAGGTGATAATTCGGATGGACACTCTCATTATAGTCGATGTAAATTGTCACTTCATAGACAATCTGCATTGCTAGGCAATTCAGATTATCTGTAGATTAAAACAACAACAACAACAACAACAACAAAGCCTTATCCCACTAGGTGGGGTCGGCTACATGGATCATACGACTATTCGTTGATCCATGTTCATAAGATTCGACAGGATTTTATGCTGGCTGTCGGGGCCTAACACAACCCTCCTCCTTTATCCGGGCTTGGGACCGGCTATAAAATATAGGCGGAGTTGGACAGTAAATCAATACATTAGCAAATAATATTAGGCAACCTTTTTGAGCAGTTTCTATATTTACTTATTTATTCATTGAACATCACTGTTACACAATGCATAAATGCTAAAAAACTTGGATTAATTTGTAAATGTTAAAAAAGAAATATGTGGGATATTCAGTGCATACTTAATGATGAAAATATGTATAGTAGTAAATTAGCAGCGATTGCACATTGGAAATATTTGGGACTATTAAATGCCAGGATTTCTCATTCAGCACATACAGATCCACCTGCAGCAAGTGCTGTCAGGTCTTCAAGAAGGCGAAGCCCAAGTCTTCCAACATTACTTAGACCTCCACGCATTGCTTGTTCTCCAGTAGAAATGTAACTACTAAGCGACCCATTGTGATAGATGTTTGACAATATTTCTTTTAAGCGGATAAAGGATGATATCAACTGTCATACCTTGTATTGTCGTAAAAGGTCCGCCAGAGAGTTGAAGAAATAATGATAAATTCTTTGGAAAGGTAATAATGATAAAATTCTTACATCTGTTCTACTCATAGGTCTCCTGGAACGCACTTGAGCAATAGTATCTTCTGTGCTGACAGTTGCATGATCTTGACGTGGCACATGGAGAGGTCGACCCAATATATTATGAGTAATATAGAAATAGTTTTAAGAAAACGCCTCCTAAGTTCAATATTGTGAAGAGTCATCTGTCGCGCATCCTACTCGGACTCGGCGCCCATCTCCTTCTCCGTCGATCAATCTCCTACGTGGTAAGAAGCCCTTCTATGTCGCTGGCAGTCGTGCCGCAGACGTCCTTGAATATTGGCACCTTACCTCCATCTCTTTGAGCCCTTTGATGCGAAGCGCTACGTCAATTTGCTCAAAAAGTGCCTTAGGTCTGATGACCACGGAACCCACATGCTTGGTCAAGCTGTGGCTTCAAGTTTGACATCAACGTTTCCAATGCTAGGCGTGGGAGAGGGCGCACACATGGAGGCCTGAGGACGTCACTGGACTGAGGGCTGCGATGACATCATCCGCTTCCACAACTTTGTATTGCTGTCCTACGATTCCCCAAACACTAGACCCAAACGTGGACGTCAAGTTCCCCGCCCACCTACAGCCGCCGTTCGACGTGGCGCTCCACCTGCAACAACCGATCACGGCCCTACTGCACAGCCTATCGGCCTCCAAATATCGGATCATCATCGTTCATGACTCCGTCAGCTAGATATCCCAGCGCATCCGTCGGCCGGCGGCTTCTTGACCCATTATGGGTGGAACTTGTGCATGGAGAGGTCGAGCACGGGCATGTCGATCCTCTCATGGGTGATGCACTTAGGGCAGCCACACAACATGACGCTAGTGGCGAGGGACCTCGAGACGACCATGGAGGCACACGAGGAGATGCCTAGCATCATCCGAGATCGCAAGGAAGACTGGTAGGGACCTTTGTTGCAGGTGAATTTGGTTGGACCACTATCCACACGATTGAATATGTGGTTCATCTTGCATGCAAATGATGCGATCCGAAGCATCCCATCAAGATCTACGAATTATAACGATTGAGATTTAAAGATTTAAGGATGAGATCACCATAATTTTCCTCGTATATACGTCAAACTCATGAAACACATTTATCTATTTTACTTTGTTAACTAATGTTTGCATTACACATATCTTGATAAGAAAAAAAACCCGGAGAAGGTCTTCAGGGGACTTTCCAGCCAAAATACACCACATGTTTAAATCACCCACAAAAATACACTTTTTGTTTGCTAAATAATTAATTCACATCAACTCATATAGTTACCAAAAAAGTTCATCGTATTAAATTGGGCTGAGGCATAAGAAGGCCCATTATTCAGCATCTCTAAAACCCTAAAGCCCATCTTGCCTGTGCCATTAAAGTTAGCCATTTCCGCCTCTCGTCCTTTTTTTTTTCTTTCACGCGAAGGGTTTAAGTCTCTCTCGCTCTCTATTCCCCCTTCCATTTCATCTTCCATTTCCACACCGCTGCGTACAAAACTTCGCCGCCGCCTCCTCCTCCCCTTACAATGGCTGCGGCGGCCGTTCTCCGGAACTCTAACCATGCGAGGCGTCTCCTCCGCTTCTCCTCCCCTCTCTACCTCCACCCGTGCTGCAGCCGGGAGATCGCCGCCGCGGAGCTGTCGCCCTGCTCGATCCCAGCCAGGGACTCGTCAGCCGCCGGCCTCCTGTCTGCGAGGTCCATGGCGACCTTCACCCGCACGTAAGTTGTGCTTGCAACTGGCGTGCTATAATTATTTCGTAGGATTACTGGATTAGGATACTTGCTACTCTGATCATTGGTCCGGGATGACCTGTTAACAAACAACTTGATCACTTTCGTGATCCGTTCGATTTTGGCGCTCTTTTTAAGATCTTCTGGCTAGTTATCGTAAGAGTTCAAACTTTTGTTTAATTGAATGTGCAATGTTTACTTTTGTGAAGTTTCACTGCGAACTGGAGGAATTCTGCAATGTAGTAAAGATGGTTTTGAACATTAATACACTATTGACATTGCTGTTTCAGGAAGCCTCATGTAAATGTGGGTACGATAGGACATGTCGATCATGGAAAGACCACACTCACAGCAGCCATCACCAGGGTAAGGCTTTTATGAATCATGCACCTTTCTGATTATTTAGGATCTGCAATTTTGTAAATGGTTTAATATCTGCCGTGGTGAAGTAATACTTTGTAAAAGGGTTGAAATTCTGAATACTTGATTCCCTGTCTATAATAATCTGTTGTAGGTTTTGGCTGAGGAAGGTAAAGCTAAGGCTGTTGCTTTTGATGAAATTGACAAAGCACCGGAGGAGAAGGCTAGGGGAATTACCATTGCGACTGTATGTTTATATTTTGCATATTTACTGTTTACTTTATTGATGACGTGAAAGGTTGTTGTAACTCTTCTGTTATTCACAAAATAATTACAGGCCCATGTGGAATATGAAACTGCAAAGCGACATTATGCTCATGTTGATTGCCCAGGCCATGCAGACTATGTCAAAGTAAGTTTCGGGATAATGTCTAAATGGGCGAGATCCTGCAGTAATGAGTCACAACAATGATGTCTACTGGCTAATGTGACTATTTTTCTTTATTAGTGAACATATCTATATCTAGACTTAGTTAATATTTTTTGGGTGAAAACATATAATTTTAAAAATTAAAAAATTTCAAAGACTTCAAGAAACTTAGGATGCTAAAGTCTCATGTGATAATGATAAGTTACAGAAGTTGAAAAAAGGGTAATAGGAGGACTAGAAAATGCTAGTCATCCATCCTTTCTCCTGTGATAAACAAAAGGCTAACCATCTATGTGATAACATTCAGAATGATTTACATGTATGATCAAAAGATGAAGTTATAGAGATGGGTCTGGGTGGCAAAATATTATGTAATAAAATGTTGAAGATGAGGTATCTAAATGAAAATGTTATCAGAGCGTGTTGCAAAATTAAGAAAAAGCCAAGAATTTCAGGAGGTGGAGAAAGAGATAGTGAGTGAGAAGGACTTTTTCTTGAGAAGGAGGATGAATTGGACTCTGATTTAACAAAGAACAAGGTCAAGAGTAAGAGTAATGGCTAATGAGTTAGTGTGAAAGTTAGTTGCAATGATGTGACTAAGCATCTTTAAGGTAAGTGACAGATGCCAATATTTCAGAACAATTTACAGAGGAAAAAAAACAAGGTCAAGAGTCAGAAGAGTAGTGAGCTAGTGTGAAATTTAGTTCGTAGTTTCCAATTATGATGACAATAATGTGACTTTAGGCATCTATATGAGAAGAGGAAAGTGGCACCTGCAAACATTGCAGAAGGAAAAAATGAGCTAGTTATTTAGCTTGTCTTAAACGAAATGTAGTGAATTTCAAGGACACATCAATTGAAACTATGTCTAAGGCTTAGTGCTAGTATTTTTAATGACTGTAAGATACTCTGTTTGACGTTGAGAATAATGCATTCCTTTAGACACACAAGGTGAAGCGTTGTATATTCAAACTTGTAAAATAGTTAGATGATTCTTTTTCCACTCAGTGATATGAAGGGTATCTCAACCCCTTTTTGCTTATGGCACCTATCTAAAATCTTTTCGCATGAACATAGAACATGATTACTGGAGCTGCTCAAATGGATGGTGGTATTCTTGTTGTTTCAGCCCCAGACGGGCCAATGCCACAAACAAAGGAGCACATTTTGCTTGCTCGCCAGGTAATCCTTCATTCATATTCCTCTTCCCTATTTTGTAAATTACACTCTGAGTGATGGTAGTCATTTTAACAATATTATTTGTTCATGCATATAGGTGGGTGTGCCATCACTTGTATGCTTCCTGAATAAGGTTGATGCTGTTGATGATCCTGAGTTGTTAGAGCTTGTGGAGATGGAGCTCCGAGGCATGCTTTCGTACATTTGTGTTTCTTATGCAGTAGCTTTGTTTCTATTCATTATCTCATGTAGAGGTTTATTTGACATCATTTTCTTTCTTATTTGTAGAACTTCTTAGCTTTTACAAGTTCCCTGGAGATGAAATTCCTATCATTCGAGGATCAGCTCTGTCTGCCTTACAGGGAACAAATGAAGAAATTGGAAGGAAAGCTATTCTAAAGCTTATGGATGCTGTTGATGAATACATCCCAGACCCAGTACGCCAACTTGATAAGCCTTTCCTTATGCCAATTGAAGATGTGTTTTCAATACAGGTAATATGGATGTTTATTTCATTATGTAAATATTACCCCTTTTGTAAATGTTTCTTTGCGGTAACCTTTGTAATTTTGTTTCTTGTTTTTTCATGGTTAAAAGGATGTCACAGTTTTGTTATTTTTATTGAAGTTCATTCTCGTGGTTACAAATCGATTCTAATGATTTCCATTTTTTTAGGTCTGCTCTTCAAATTTGATGCACTGTTAGATAGAATTATTCAAATAATTGATTTATGAAATATAATGTCTCACTTTTTTTTGTTAGGTTCTCGCTGGTATATGAATTATCTGTTTCATCTTTACTGTTCCTAATAAAGCATTACGTAATATAGATATGACATAAAATTCTTCCATAAATATACACATAGAATAGAAGAAAAAAAACAATGCAGCATAAAATGGGAAGTAACAGGAAGATGGAATAAGAATGAGGATGATACCTGATGGACTTATTGCTCTTATGCATCATCCGTCTCTTCTCCTGCCATTTTTTTTCATTTAAGTGTTACCAATTGGCAGTATCTTTCCAAAGTTTTTTACTTTTCACAAAATTAACTGACAAATGTAAAACTTTCAAGTTGGTGCCCTAATATATTGTATTAGTGTAGCTTATATGTATCTAGATAGCTGTTTCTGCAGCTCTAATACATAAATCCACAAACAATTAGATTTCTCATATAGTTATGGGGGTTTCAAATTATAGGTTCAATTTCTTATTTCTGTCTCAACTGTTTAACTTCTCAGCTCATTAGTCTTATACATCTGAATATTTGGACCCACTATTTCAGTTCTTATCTATGAATTTTTTAAGAATAATGTTGTCAACATATTTTATATATCAAATTTTCATCACATACTGCATATGAATTTTACTAACTCCGCCTATGTTTTATAGCCGGTCCCAAGCCCGGATAAAGGAGGAGGGTTGTGTTAGGCCCCGACAGCTAGTGTAAAACCTTGTCGAATCTCATGAACATGGATCAACGAGAGCAAAATGTCGTCATATGATCCATGTAGCCGACCCTACCTTGTGGGATAAGGCTTTGTTCTTGTTGTTTGTTGTTGCAATGCGCTCTGCATCAATTAAGTTGAATAGCTTATGAAACCTAGCTTACGACCCCTTGCATGTACTGAAGTTACAAGTGATAGAAGTTTTCCATTAGATCCTTACGAAACCTAGGCATCATAGTCAATTTGGGAAACACTAATAATTTAGGGTCTGTAGTTGATGCAGTTCTTTCCTTAAGAAAAAAAATGACAAACCAAAATCCTTGGAATCTGATTTCCTTAGTCTAGAGGGCCTTCTAATATTTGTTTAAGCAATTTAAGCATTTAGTCCAGTCCCTGGAGCTGTCATAAGGATATCCACTTGTATTTATACTTTTAGTACAAAGTGGATGACTACTTAAGTTTGGTAGTCATCCTTTCACTTATATGATTACTACCTAAGTCTGATGTCAAACTTCATATTATCTTAGAGTTGTATGGTTGCTTGTTTTACTGATTTTATTACTTGTAGCATCGTGTAAACTGATCAAAAGGAGATAGAAAAATGTCTATTGGTAATAAATTTTAAGACACTTGTTTTCTTTCTATGCCAATGTTTTAGATAAAGTCTAGCTAATGCTGTTAATATCAGCGCACAACTTGAGAATTCTGATTGTTCAATTTCTTTGTTATTTAAAGGGGCGTGGTACTGTTGTCACTGGCCGTGTAGAACAAGGTACAATTAAGACTGGAGAAGATGTTGAGATTCTAGGGTTGACACAGGTAAGAAGACATCAGCACTTTATTTATTGCCTTCCTTTTTGAAGTCCATGAATTTCTTATAATTCAGCTGCCTTTCTTTTCTTCATCATTGCTGTTAACTATGTAATGAGTCAGTAAACTATGTAATCTGAAGGCCAGATACAATGATTGCTAATCTGTTGCTTTTGCGATGGAATGGGTGATGAGAACCAGAAAGTGTCAATTATACTACAATTGTTGCTCTTCCTAATTAATGAAGCAACGATATGGATAAAAAGTAATATACTATTATTTTTAAGGATAAATAAATATAATATGATGTTGATACAACAACAACAAAGCCTTATCCCACTAGGTGGGGTCGGCTACATGGATCATACGACGCCATTCAATATATTCGTTGATCCATGTTCATAATATGATGTTGATAGTTCTTTAAATTTATTACTCATTCTTGTTATGAAGAGTAATCACTAGTTGCTATAGATTAATTTTGCTGTTTGATTTATTGATCTTATATTTTGTAGAATTCATTTGTATTACTTTTGGCATATGTAATGCACCTTAAACAATCTTCTTTTAGCAATATTTTATGATTTTATCATAAGCATAATTATTATTACTTTACTTTGATTATCTAAGTTGTAGTCTTAGAAGACATCTTTTGTTCCCTAGAAAAAAACTTAGACATCTTTTGCGTTGATCTAGTATTTTGGCTAGTGAACCTTTAGTCACTATGATACCTATGCTGTTAACCATCACCCAAGAAGCCTATCTTCCATTTGTTATATAATAATCGATTATTCAAGTTGAGACATGATCACAACATTTTCTGCGGCTGTTACAACATCATGCTTCTAACTTGTCTCCTAAAAAAAAGTTCTTCATTTTAAACCGTTGGCATAAAAATGATAATTTTTTTCTAGTTGCTCCAGTATCAACTTAAAATTGGCAATTCAAGGCTTTAGGAAAAAAAATGTTACAAGTTTTCTAGAAATGATGCTGTAAAATTGGAGAGGTCTTCTAATATTTCAGTAAGTTGAGTAAAGTAGATATATGCTTCTCAGTTTCTTATGCTCAGTACATTTTCACATGTGCATTTGCAACTAATGTTTTACATTGGGTATCTTATTCCTGTGAAGTTCTTCAATTAGAGTCTTGTTTTTAAAATTATTTCTGTGAAGTTCTTCAATTAGATTCTTGTTTTTAAAATTGTTCTTCACTTTTTATTACAAAATCTTTCACCTGTATGACAGGGTGGGCCTTTGAAGTCTACGGTAACTGGTGTTGAGATGTTTAAGAAGATATTGGATCATGGACAAGTTAGTTGAATACTGTCACTTGCATACTGTGCTAGTTGATCTATTAGTACATTAGGTTACATCACAAATGCATCATTTTGTGTAGGCTGGTGACAATGTTGGTCTTCTACTCCGTGGTTTGAAGCGTACAGATGTTCAACGAGGGCAGGTATGTGTTCTGAATGCCCTGAAATTTGCTTGGACATCCGCCAAAGTTGCATTATGGTCATTATTTTACTATTGTTTCAGGTTTGAAAAACAAGTAGCCCATTTTCAATACATAACTGTCTACTTGCCATATTGCCATTGCCTTTCACGTTAAACTAAAGTTGTAAATCCCCAAAAGTTGTTTTATGCATTATTTCAATTGGAATTCTTTTCTTTAGTTTTACATGTATTTTGTTTTAGTTCCTCCATATATATTTGCTTAATGGGAATTGTTATAATTTAGTTCTAGTTATCATTATATTGATTCTTGTGATTATTGCATTCTAGGTTGTTTGCAAGCCTGGGACTGTAAAGACGTATAAGAAGTTTGAGGCTGAGATTTATGTCCTGACAAAAGATGAAGGTGGCCGTCATACTGCCTTCTTTTCCAATTATAGTCCTCAGTTCTACATGAGGACTGCAGATGTAACTGGAAAAGTCGAGCTCCCAGAAGATGTGAAAATGGTTATGCCTGGTGACAACGTTACAGCCAAATTTGAGTTGATTCAATCTGTTCCTCTTGAACCAGGTAATCCTTGTAGATTGAACAACTTGTACGGGGATCCCTTTAAGAAGTTAATACAAGTTTTTTAGTTGATACTTTCCAGTTAAAGGTACAAGAGATCTTCAGTTTTTTCTAGTGCAACACTTTCAAAAAAAATTTCTAGTGCAAATAACTATTTTTGGGCATATTTTTTGTGAAATCAGATTCTACTGGAACTAGTGTACTTTTTTTTCTGTCTCAACAAGGATGTCCTAACGATCCTTTTTCTTTTTGCCCATTAGGTCAAAGATTTGCTCTTCGTGAAGGAGGGAGGACAGTTGGAGCAGGAGTTGTATCTAAAGTGATCAGCTAAACTCTGCCACTCAAAAGTCACGTAGGTTGTGTTGCTCCCAACAGTAAAGAAGAGAGGTTTACAGAGCAAAATGCAGTTTCTTTAAACTCTTAACATTCCTGTCTAATTTGGTTTGCTTTCTCTTTGAAAGCGTTCTCTGTGATGCATTAAAATTTTGATTGGCATCGGATATCCGGAGGAACAGCATAGATTTCCAGTGCGCCGTAGGAAAAAATGTATCATGAATAATCCCGCCTGAAGTGTTGGAACAATATTAATATGTACATGCTTCTGGAAACAGCAAGCCATGAAGCTTTATTTTGAGTCCATGTCAATTGTTGTTTTGCTTCTGTCTTTCAGTTGCTACATTGTTTTTCCTTATCCGGTGATAAATATCTTCACACTACATTACATAAACATTATCGTACATTCACATTTCCTTGAAGTTTGAATTCATTATCTTTGGAGGCTTAAAGTATCAATGCACATCATCTTTTGTTTGTTTTCTTTTTCAATTGTTTGTGACATCAAAGTCCTCATAATATAAATCAATCTTGAGGAATTTTTAATCTTCCTGAGTGTGTAACTTTCGTAAATGTAATGATTAAGTCAATTTATGTAGAATGATAATCTAACATATTGAAAGCCATTAAATAAATTCACATGCAGTAAGAATAATAAAGGATGGCTTCGTTATATAAACATTTTATATCATCTTTTTCACGTTATATTTCTTAAATACCGACAAAAATAGTTTTTATTTCAATTTCTGCGTGCTTGTTACGCTCGTTTGTGTGATAAGAATGAATTTTTTTTATAGCATTATTAGCGATTTGACACAAGTAATTAGCGGATCGGCTAGGATAAATATAAAATGACATTAGAATACAACAACAAAGTCTTATCCCACTAGGTGGGGTCGGCTACATGGATCATACGACGTCATTCCGCTTTATTAGTAATCAAATCTTTCGATATATTATTCATCAATATATCTTGCTCTATTAGTGAATAATAGCCGGTCCCAAGCCCGGATAAAGGAGGAGGGTTGTGATAGGCCCCGATAGCCAGCATAAAATCACGTCGAATCTTATGAAAATGGATCAACGAATAAAATGACATTAGAATATATGATAAATTATTTAATTCAAACACTATCCACATTCTATTATAACAATTTAATAAAATAAAATTTTATAATAATTTGTTTGTCAATGAATTTGATATAGTATAAAATATTAATTATTAAATTAATTTTTTATTCATTGTTAACATATAAAAAAATTGTAATTAATTAAGCATGGATATAAAATAAGATATAGTTAAATGATGATAAAATAAATCTGAAAAAAAATAATAAGATGTGTTGAGAAAAAATAATGTATTTGAATAAGTGTAAAATTAAAAAAACTTATAAATTGTTAAATTTTTAATTGCTAAACATCAGTAGAAAAATAACAACAACAACAAAGCCTTATTCCACCAGTAAAAAAATATTTTAATAATTTCATACGAAATACTAAACGTTATTTATTTTAAAAAGTTAGCATTTGAATCACTAAACTTTATTTGAAATATTAATTTTGATGTTGCTAAAGGAGCCTACGACTTTTTATGCTTTTTTCATGACAAATAATGTGATAAAAAAATTCCTGAAAAGAAAAAGGCACATTCTCCCCTCTTCTATTATTTATACAAAAAACGACCATTTTTTTAACAATAATGTAGGAGCCAGAGAAAATATTTTAATAATATTTGCGACCTATAATTACTCGTATCTTATAGCAATAATAAGAAGATAATATCCATATTCTACATATATAATGTGCAATTGATTTGATCCCTGGATATCATAAAACCATCAATTTATGGTTCGAGTCAGAAGCGAACCCACTGCTTCTCCGGGTAGGGACTCAAAACATGGGGTTCGAACCATGACCAATGAAATAATAATTAACAAATAAATATAGATGAGTCGTATTTATGTGTAGCCAATAGCTATTAATTTTCTCACCCACCTCCCGACCCACACACGAAACCAAATCATCCGAACTCGATCTCGAGCCCTAATTTTTTCCCCAATTCCCATTCCCTCCCCCGCGAATCAAATCCGTCAATTCAGCCAAATCCTTCGATCTCTACCTCCGATCTCGCGATCGATCCCCTGCCAACTTCGCGTCATAGATCGTATCGCGCCCATCGAACCCTAGTCCGATCGATCCACCCAGTCCTCCCACTCCGATGGGCGCCGGCAACAGGGTCTGCAGGGGCGTCGGTTCCGCCCGGACGTCGACTTTCTCCGGTGGCTGTTCCTCCTCTGCTGGCGCGCCGCCTCCGCCTCAACCCAACGAGTCCGCTTCCACCTCCGTCACCGACACCGTGAACGGCTCCCACCACTTCAAGATCGACGGCTACTCCCTCCTCAAGGGCATGGGCGTCGGTAAGTACACCTCATCCGACATCTTCAGCGTCGGAGGTTACGACTGGGCCATCTACTTCTACCCCGACGGGAAGAGCGCGGAGGATGGTGCCGCTTACGTCTCCCTCTTCATCGCCCTCGCCAGCGAGGGCGCCGACGTCCGCGCGTTATTCGAGCTCACCCTCCTTGACCAGAGCGGCAACGGGCGGCACAAGGTGCATACGCATTTCGGGAGGGCGCTCGAGAGCGGTCCTTACACGCTCAAGTACCGTGGGAGCATGTGGTTAGTCTTCTGCAACGCGAGATCTGATAATATTTTCTTTTTTTTCGTTTCTTCGTCGTTATGCTTGTACATGTGTTTAATAGTGTTTTTGCGATGTTTTAATGTTCTTTTTTTATACGTATGTTGTTTTTCTTGAAGGTGTACATAGAAAGTTTGAACACCTATCTGTCGTGTTTTTTTTCTGACCTTTATGGAGGAAATTTTTTGTTTACTAATTACTATAGAAAAATGCAACTAAATGACATCTTAAGCACTGCCATGCACAAACAATGCCGTTGTCTGAAGCTTTTACCCCTAAAAAATTACAATTTTTTTGATGTTACGCTCAGGCATTAATTGAATGATAAACTGTACATTAATTGGTCCTGTGCAAGTCAAATTGAGTGAGGTGACTGATAAAAGTCGTGTAACGTTGCCTTGCATTATGGTTCTGCTTAATGAGGTAATCTGTGATTTTCATTTTATGGTTCTTGACATGTCAGAGGTTTCCCGTTCTACGCTTTGTCAAGATATTGCATTAGCTTCACCCAGTCAAAGTCTTTCAAATGGCAAACTTTGAATCGCCCCTTCTTTCTTAGATGGGATGCTGAGTCGTGTATATTCTGTTTGAGGTGTTACTGAATGCTTACATGAAAATGATCAAAGATCTTTTTTGGATTAACTTGGATAATTAAAACAAATTTTATGCACAGACTAATGTATGCATATTGAACAATACTAGGTATCTTGACAGATGCAATATTATGGCTGCAGTGCACTTCTTTCATATTGGAAATGATGTTTCAGCATATGCATACCTTGGGCAAAACTTTGGTATGGTGAATGCGATGGAAACATGTTGTGTTGGTGTTTTAGGCGGTCATTTGGTGTTCACAATGTAGAGTTTTTTTCCCTGCAAGGGCACAATATGTGAAGTTAGCAAAAATATCACTCTAGAAATTCGTGGCTGAGTTGTCTTCAAAGTAGATATTATGTTATGTGGAGAAGGATCTTTATTTTCCTTCTATGAAATGACAGATGCAATTTTAGAAAGGACAAATACCTTTATCTGCACAGGGAATGATCTTCCTAGAGAAGTTGCAAGTCAAATGGTTGGCAACTCCTCAAAAAAAAAAAGGTTGGCAACTTTTATTTAGAGCACAGAAGGCGTGATCATAGTTTTCAGTGCTTTTTTCTTATTTGGTATTGTACAATGGTCTAGTCTTCGAGTAAATGAAGAGCTTCCCCATGATATCTCTCATTTATATACCATAATTTGTTGATCTAATTATCATTGGGTCAAATGATCTAAGTGGAGTTTTTGATGGACAAGTATGAGTTAGATACTGTCGAAATCATGACTATGGTTCAAGAGAATATTTCTTTTCTGTGAGTGTTACTGTTACTAGGATTTTTTTACAATTGTTTTTGTATACTGCTAGTTTATGTAGCTATTCTTTACATTTTTGCTTCGATTTAATCAGTAGACACTTAATATATTTGATCCACGGAGAGTTGGTAGGACCTAGGATATGATGCTGTTTTGTGACGGCAGTCTTCTGACTTTCCTTCTCAATAACAGTTCTTGCTTGAGTTGTGCAGAAGACTGCAAAACATTCACAATCTCTTAAAATTTTGTTTCTTTTTGTTGTTCAGACACATGGTGAAACACTATCCTATAAGTGTTGACTTTGGTACGCATGATAACAATAGCTGGCAATTCCCTTTATGATTGTTTATTAAATTTTGTCATAATTATTAATTCTACAGTTTCTTAACTTCTTAATGATCATACTATGGTGTCCTATCATGCAGGGGTTACAAGCGGTTTTACAGAAGAACAGCTTTGGAGGCATCAGATTATCTAAAAGAGGACTGCCTCTTGGTTAATTGTAGTGTTGGCGTTGTTAGATCACACACTGAAGGTCCTAAAACCTACACCATAGCCATCCCGCCTTCTAACATAACTCAACATTTTGGCCAGCTTCTTGAGAGTGGAAATGGATTTGATGTGAATTTTGAAGTTGACGGGGAGCTCTTCTCTGCTCACAAGTTAGTGCTTGCAGCTAGATCACCTGTATTCAGGGCCCAACTTCTTGGCCCAATGAAGGACAGCAACATGCAGTGTATTAAGATCGAAGACATGGAAGCTCCAGTTTTTAAGGTTTTACTCTGCTGTTTTCTTAATTTGGCATATTAGTTTCTACTTTGTTCTATGTGTCTACTTTGTTTACTTGGTATCGTATAAGTGAAACCAGTGTTATAAAAAGTAATGAATAAGAAAACAAGGTGGTCTCCTGTCCTGCATTGCAATTGTCTTGTACAAAGTATTTCTCTTCTACCTTAGCGTTAATGTCTCTGATTCTTTGTCAAAGCATGTTTGAACTATGATAGGGGGTGGTTTCCTGATCCTACAGAGTTGGTAAATAGCTTTGCAACTTTCTTTCGTCTAACTTTACTTTGTTACACTTCTCAAAAAAAAAAAAAAAAACTTTACTTTGTTACATGTGGATGCATTACTTTGACATGATTATAAAAGGTGTTTGCAGTTAAATCATTCATGATCAACTTACTAGCTATTGTGGTTATACACGGTAGTTAACTTGTCCACAGCTTGTGGCCTTAGTAGTAGAACTCAACATGAGTGGTCTTTCAACTGCAATGTGAGGAGCCGAAATTCCCTTCTTTTTCACTCACCTAATATTCTGTAACAGTATTAAGATGACACTGATTTCAAGTGAAAAATTGTTCATGACACGTGAAAAACTCATTCATTGCTCTTGCGACCTTTTGACTAAAAAGTGACATAAAGAACCTTCCAGTTGCAATGGTAGGAGATGAATTTTTCCCTTCCAGTATTCTTTTTTGACATTAGCGAGTGCTGAGTATGTGTAAAAAGAAGTTGTTCATGACACATGATAGTGTTCCAGTAAAACTAATGCCTGAAAGAGATCAAAGTGTTAGCAGTGGCTTTTGCATCCATAAGTTGCTTTCATAAGTTCCCTCAATACTAATGAAGTATCAGTTTATGGTTGGAAGTTGAAATTTCCACTATAAGGAAAGTCTTAATGATATTGGTTATCTATGTAGCTTTTGGTGTCATATGCAACTGATTTTGATTATCAAGCATGTCTATTAAACGTCTCCAGCATTTGGGGTGGCAAGAAGTGTCGATTGTTGTTCCAATGTCCAGCTTTATGTAATGTGCCCGTCGATTATTTACAACAACAACAACAACAACAATAAAGCCTTATCCCACTAGGTGGGGTCGGCTACATGGATCATACGACGCCATTCCGCTCTATTAGATTCGTTGATCCATGTTCATAAGATTCGACAGGATTTTATGCTGGCTGTCGGGGCTTAACACAACCCTCCTCCTTTATCCGGGCTTGGGACCGGCTATAAAATATAGGCGGAGTTTGCCCGTCGATTATTTAACTATCAAAATTTGATTCATGTTTGAGATTGTTATTTCTGGAACTAACTGTGGTGATTGTTAAATTTGCAACTGTGCATCTCACAATTCTTAAGTTGTCGTCTGGTGTTCATGGGGAAGTGGCATAGTGAGTGATTCTTGTCATGGGGCCACTTGAGCGCTTGGCCTGTGTGATGTTGAAAAATGTTGTATGGCTTGCCTAGTGTTACTCCTGAGTTTCTACAGGTTAAACACACCGTATGTGGTTTGCTAAGGCCAGTCTTGAGGAAAATGCACATAAAAAACACACAAGAATTGCTTGGAAATTGGGAGACTTGCATCCAAAGTTTTTAAAACATTTCGTTGTTAGTTAGCAGTTTTTCTTTTATTCTATGATGTGTAGTTTTGGTTGACTTTTGTATATCTTTTCTTTTATGATATGATGGGGTTTTACATATAATAGATGCTAATTAAGGTAATACTTGAAATCTTCTATAAGCATTTTTTTTTCAGTTTAAAAAAGTATTCCATCAATCCACTTTTCTTCCTATAAGCAATGCTTATTTTTTTGAGAGATACAAGTATCTTTCATGTCAGGATGGTCATTATGCAGAAAGTGATGTTTCTACCTTTTAATCCTATCAATATGTCTGAAACTCTCTAATGCTTTGCATATTATTTTTTTCCAGGCTTTACTTCATTTTATGTACTGGGATAGCCTACCTGATACGGAAGAGCTTACTGATACTGGTGTTAATGCAAAGTCAGCTTCTACTTTGATGGCTCAGCATTTGCTTGCTGCTGCAGACCGGTATGCCATGGAGAGGCTTAAGCTACTTTGTGAAGTGAAGTTGTGCGAGGAGGTTGCAATAAACACTGTTGCTACCACTTTAGCTTTGGCTGAGCAGCATCAATGTTCTCAGCTTAAAGTTGTTTGTCTAAAATTTATTGCATTGCCTGAGAATATGAGAGGTAAAGTGCTTACTTTTTCATTGCACATTTTCCTTTCTGTTGCTTAACTTCATCTCACCACTCTTTTTCAGAAGAATATTAATCTTCATGTGAATCATTCTTATTTTCTGCTTATTTCCATCCTTTTTAATTGTGTTCTACTTATTTGTGCTGAATTCTTTGCTCTTGATCCTTGATGATATCAATATGTTTGCCTGAATAAGAATCCATCTACTCTTTCAGAAAAAAGTTTTAGGATCTTGATACACTGATAAGTATAAACTGAAACCACTTTTGGAAACCCCACTATCATATTTCATAGCTCATTTCTTTTTATTGTCGCTTAACTTTACCCCACCACTCTTTTTTTTGGAAAAAATGCCTTGAGTTCTTATTTTCTGCCTATCTTTTTTAATCGTGATGTATTTATTTGTGCTGATTCCTTCGGTCCTATTATCCTTTATGATATTAATATGTTCATCTGAATACTCTTTCAAAAAACTCTTTAGGGTCAAGTTGATCTTGATACACTCATAAGTTTATAAACTGAAATCATTTTTAAAACCCACCCTCCTATTTGAGGTCCTGTGATTTTCTGATAATATGGTTCTGGATTTTCAGTCATTTATTCTAACGTTATATGTGGTTCTGAATTTTGATCCATATATTGAATATCGTTGCAACTTCCTAGTAGAAGATCATGCCACGTTGCTGCTTGTATTGTTGAGACGTATACTACAATTAGAACCATCTTTAACCATGAAAGTGTGTAGTGTGTACCCCTAGCATCATAAAATCAGCACTGTTTCAATCACATCTAAGTTGCATTACAAAATTGCAAATCTTTCAATGACATTTGACTCGCATTACAAGATTGCAAACCTTTTGATAAGGCTCTTTCTTTGATTTTACTCTTCCTTTGCACAGCCGTGATGCAAACCGAAGGGTTCGAGTACTTGAAGATCAGCTGCCCTTCTATTCTGTCCGAACTCCTCAAGCATGTGGCAAGAATTAGTGAAAATGCACTTAAATGCTGTGCCTACGCAAATGACATCCTTGATGGCAGTGATGTAAACGGAAGGCGCGTCAAACGCCGAGTGTAGCATTTAATGATCTGAGTCATGGCATATCATTGCATCTTTCTGCTTCCTTGTAAAGTTTAACAGTTATCCAAAAATGATGATGTTTTCCTTTTGCTTGGTATTAAATTCTCGTCATCTCTGATTTTCTCTGATCTGCCAACCAAATTTAACATCATCCTAGTGCTCAAGGAGACATCTACGCAAAATAATTGCTCCGGGTGCAGCCAAAAAGTCGGGACTTTGTGGCATGTGAATTTTTGTAATCAAAATGCGAGCATGAGTTTTAATCAAGCGCTTTCGCGTGAGTAATGTCGTAATGTCTCAAGTGCCTGCAGCATATTTCGTTGGAAGTTTAGTCCGTGGTATGTAGAAAAAAAAATTAGTCAAAATCTTCAGAATCATTTGTATGATTATAACCCAAGACACCCTAAAACGCGTAGATATTTGGGATAACATTTAAGATATCTACCAGATTTTTAATGGAATTGGAGTGAGTTGAGACGAGCTTTTCCAGTTCGGCTGAACAATGAGCAAAATAATAGCTGAGATGACAACTTTGTCTTTCTTGCTCTTAGTTTAAAATTTTTAGAGTTAATAGAGATCATAACCTCGTTTGAAATATGTTCCACGTACCGTTTCGTACTTAAATAAGTGTTACAGGATTTTTACTACCACTAGTAAGGTATGGCCTGGACGGCTGGAAGCTGTTCGGGAATTCAATGACCAACACATCTCTTCAAAGACTAGAAAAATCGTGTGTTGCGTTTAAGAATGTGTTGGGGGTCATCAGTTCTGCCGCTACTGCATGCTCCATGAGGATTTATCAGCAAACAATGCTCTAACAATTTTGATAAGAAAATGTCCCAAAAGAAATCTCGAAATGTGTCCTTGATGATAAAATGTTATTTTTTCGAACTCAATTATTCATCAAGATCTACTAGGCTTCATATCTTCATAATCTGACAAGAAAATCTAGAACAAAAGTACTGAGGATATAACATTTTGCTAAAGCAATTTTCAGATATGGCTATTGCATGAAACTAATATGTGAAGTGAGACATCCAACTGGCAATCATCAATAAACTTCTATAGAAAATATTGTTTACTACATCAAAACATTCCATTTGCTGCAGTCATGGTCAAGATGTGAAGGCATGCTGCAGCAGCAAACCTTTTGCATTGCATGATTGCTTAAGAAAAACTCCCAAGATGTGAAGGCATGCATCAGCAGCAGCATTTGCAAAACCGCCAAGATGTGAAGGAAATGCCGAAGCAACGTTTACAGTACACTGCATAGCATGAAGTGATTTCTAAAGCACAAAGTCCCAAAAAGTGAAAGCCATGCAGCAGCAGCAGCATGTACTTTGAAAAAAATAGTTTCTACAGCTCCTGTAGAGATCTATGCCGGGTAGCTTTTGGGTGATTTCACTTTTGTCAAAATGATTTATTCTTTGGCATATTAAATATTTTTTCTCATTATAACGAGAAATTCATGGATCCAATGCAAATAAGTAAAAACTAGAATAAAAAACAAAGTAAAATTCGAACTCCTGATTTCTAGAACTCCGAGTTGAGAGCGGAGCACTTCTTTTCCTGAATACTAAACATTTAACTGCTTTTGCTCACAACATCTATGTATCAAAACTTATTTTATGTGCTTTGTTGAGAAAAGCATGCTCAACCTTCAGTCATCTAAAGTCTGGACATTTGTTGTCTTCTAAAATATATATGCCAAGCGAAGCCAACATCAAGCTACAAATAATGGACTAAGCCAAGTTAGGACAACAGTGATAAGGGGAGCTGCACAAGCGGCGCGGTTGTTGTCTTGGATTTAGCAGACGATCCATTTTTTTTACCTGAATTAACCATCGAATTCTCCAAACCATCAGGTGATCTATGGAGAAGAACCAAACTCTTCATAGGCGCTTGCACTACAACCATGAACCAGAACCAGTGCTTCTCATCCTTTCTTTTCTCTTGATCCAAAGTTCGATTCTTTCTTCTCTCCCGAATCCGCATCCTCCACCGATCCAAAAAACCGTAACTTAAAAGAGGATTCCAACGACCGCACAGCAGTCTGTATCTGAAAATTTTCAGACAGGAAATTTTTTTTAACATCATCGAACGAGCAATCAGCCAGCTGAAAGGCACATATTGTGCTTCCGAGAAATTTAACAGTGCATTGATTGATCGCCACTGCGATTTTCCAAACTACGACAAAGCTGCGCTGATTTGTTCATAAGAAATGCAGCAGGAAGAGGAGGAAGACGTACGCGATCCCGAGGGCCGTAATCCACGTCGGCGGCGAGGAGGAAGTAAGCGGCAGCGGCGGCGCCCACCATGGCGGTTCGCCGGATCCGCTTGTCCGTCCTCGCGCTCACCACCATCTCCGATCGAATGATCGCTCAATCGACCGCCTCCGTCCTTTTCACCGTGTAGACCTTCCCACGTTGCTCGACTCGAAGCTGCTGCGCGTCTTTTCTTGAGAAATCGCGGTGGGTTCTGGAGGCGACTCGTAGCTTGTCTCGGCCCTGGTCGTTGTTACACGCCACCTGGCCACGATATCAGATTTATTTTGCTTTATCTAACAAAATGGCTAATAAAAGCACACTGCTTCTTAAATTGTTGATGTAAATTATTTATCTTTAATTATAATTATTTACAACAAAAAAATATTAGATAATATAATATAATATACGACCATTTACTAAAATATTTTTTTATCAATAATGTTAACATTTGAAAAGTTTATATAATTCCATCGGAAATTCAAATAATAATCAAGTTTATATATATATATATATATATATATATATATATATATATATGAATTTAATGAGGGTCCTCCCCCCTTCCCCATCTGCGTCCGTCGGATGGGATCCGACGGGCGCAACTTTCAATTTTGGTTTTTTTAATCCGTTTTTTTTTTCGATTTTCCTTTTTTTTGTGGTTTTGTTCGCATCCCGATCTTTTTTTTTGTGCCCTAGTTTTGCCGACGTCCGCAACTGCCATCCGCAGGCCGACCGCAGCTATCGTTCGTCGCCGTCCGCAGCCGTCCATCGCCCTCCGCAGGGATCCATCGCAGGCCGTCCGTAGCTGTCCGCAGATCTATCCGCAGCTGTTCACAGGCCGACTGCAGCTGCCGTTCGTCGCAGTCCGTCCGCCGACCGCAGCTCGTCGCCGTCCGTCCGCCGTCCGCGCTCGGTGATTCACCGTCCGCGCGCCGTCCATCGCCTTCCGCAGGCCGTCCGCAGCCGGTGCTTCGCCGTCTACGCGCCCTCCGCGCCCGGTGAATCGTCGTCTGTCCGCCGTCCACGCCGCGCCCGGTGATTCGCCGTCCGTCCTCCGTTCGCGCCGCGCCCGGTGATTCGCCATCCGTCTGCCGTCCTTTCACCGTCCGTCGTCACCCGAGATCACCCGACTGTTGCCCGAGAGGTATTCTCCGTCTGGTTCTCCTTCTTCACTTCAATTCCGATTGGACGAGTAGAAAGCTAAACCTTCATTGTATCCTCTCGTAGACTTGCCCGAGGCATCATTCGTCGAATTTGTGGCTCTTCGTCCATTTGTGCTTGGCGTCGGGCGAGTTGGTGTATGGTCTGCCTTGATCCTCTCCTTAAAGATAATTTGAATTTTTCTTTGAGAATTTTGGACTGTTGAAGTTATCATATGCCACTCAGTTTTCATTTTGGTGAAATTAAGATTGGAGTAGACAATTGCATGCTAAATCTTAGTTCTCTTGTTATATGCTCTCACGTATTAATTATTCTTTAGTTCTCTTAGTTCTTAGTTCTCTTATGTGAATGCAATTGCATGTTAAATCTTAGTTTTCTTATGTGAATACAATTGCATGTTAAATGGTAGTTTTTTTATGTGTATACAATTGCATGTTTTTAGCTAAAAGGGCTTGGAGATGGAGGCACACTCTTATCGTGATATTACTATTTATGATAATGAGAATTCAAATAATGATGAAGTGCACATAGATTATGTGAAATCATACGAGACACTGAAACCGTATATTGGCATGACATTTGACACCGATGAGGAAGCGTACAAATATTATAACATGTATGCCAAATTAGTTGGTTTTTTTATTAGGAAACAAGCTTTGCACAAGTCCAAGAGTACGGAAAATATAATTAGCCGGTCTTTTGTTTGTTCCAAAGAAGGACATAAGAGAATGAAGGAAGGTGTTGAAAAAATTCCTACATAAAGAAGAGAAGTTAGAGATGATTATCAGGCCCACTTATATGTTGGTCTGGGAAAGGATGGAAATTGGGTGATTAGAAGATTTGTAGAAGAACATAGCCATTCTTTAGCTACTCCTTCAAAGATAAAATATTTGCGCTCACAAAAAGAATTCAGGGCAACCTCCAAGAAAGCTATAGTGAACCTACATGAGTTTGATATGGGATCATCAAGAATAGTTAGAGCTCTTAATATGTCCGGCGAACCTCTCATAACAGCGCAAGACTGTATTGACCATTTGAGAACGAGAAGAAAAGACAATTTCAGCAATGAATGCCTAAATATCATATCTGCTTTTCAAATTAAGATAACTGTTGATCCAAGCTTCTTTCATAGGTGGGAATTGGATGGAGATGGTACTGTTTTGAATTTTTTTTGGACTGACGGAAGGTCGAATGATGGTTATTTGACATTTGGCGATGTTGTTGTATTTGATACAACATACCGTACAAATAACTTAAAAATGTCATTTGCTCATTTTACCGGTATAAATCATCATACAAGATCGTGCTTATTTGGTTGTGCCTTACTTGCGGATGAGACAGAAGAGACATTTGTATGGTTATTTGAAAAGTGGTCTGAATGCATATTTGGAAAGCATCCAAAATGTATTATTACGGATCAAGATATTGCTATGGGGAATGCTATCCGTAAAGTATTTCCTAATACTAAATTTAAGGAATTTTTTGTACATGGCATATTGCTAGAAACGCAATGTCTCACCTACAAGATTTGTATGCAAAATCTCAATTTAAGGAAGATTATAATAGGTGGCTCTATGGTTCATCAAATGTAGATGAATTTGAAGATGGTTGGAGTTCTTTGAAACAAAAGTTTGACATTCCTGATGGACACTGGTTGGAGATCATGTACAATAAACGTGATCAATGGATAGCATTGTATTTCGAAGACATTTTTACTGCAAGTATGCGTACCACGCAACGAGCAGAAAGTATTAATGCTTTTTTTTATGGATATGTAAACGCGAATACCTCACTTTCAAATTTTGTACAATAGTATGATAGGGCTGTCCAAACTCATCGTGCACTTGAAGAGAAAGAAGATTATCGAACTATGAACTCCTCGCCGGCATACATTTCGAAGCACCCTTTAGAAATTCATGGTGGAAACATTTATACGCATGCTATTTTTTGTAAGTTCCAAGATGAATATGGTCAAGCGATTAATATGTCTGCTCACAAAATATACAAAGATGCTCACAAAGCTGTATACTCTGTTTATCCTGCGAATGGTATTGATGAAGGCAAGAATATGATGAAGTTTAGACATCTCGATGGAGTGTGTATAAGTTGTTCTTGCAAAAAGTTTGAATATGAATGGTTCTTATGTTCTCACATTTTGAATGTTCTTCACAAGAAAAGGGTTGGATCCATACCCCAGAGTTACGTACTTCATCGTTGGACGATAAATGCAAGACATTCAAATGCACATGCAATTTATGATAACTTATCTTCTAGTAGTGATTTCATAACCCCAATTCAAAAATTAGGCTGACAAAGTAACCTATAGAAGATAGAAGAGATGGGATTGAAATCTGCAACACACTTACAATTCGATGCTCCATTGATCAACGATGTTATAAAAAAGATGAGAGCATTTGATCTTGAAAATGTGATTGTGGGTTCAAATGATACAGATACAGGAGGAATGCATGCAAGTCAATGTGCTACCAAACTACTGTTGCATGCAATGCTTGATACCTAGATGCTAAGTGTATGCAAAATGCTGCACTTACCTGCGTCTGGTACACAACTTCTAATGAAAACCAATGTTATTTTTCTCACTACATGAGAGTCATCTTTCTTTGAGCTTATAGAAATGAGAATCTCTTCTGTATATTCTTGAACAATTACTAGACTAACTATTTCAGGTGGCTGTTACTTTCATTTCTAGTTGCAATCTTTACACTTGAAGTTGACAGTAGGAAAGATCATGAGTACCTATTAGAGTCACTCCAAATCAGATATTTCAAATTCAAAATGGAAAAGAAACTAGATCGTACCTGAAATATGTATTTTCTGCGCAACTTGTGCAGGCTATGGAAAAATGCCAGGATATGAACACATATTCACCGACTTTCTTCTTAGTTTGGTTCAAAGCAAGTTCAAAAGACGGCTCAGCAGTTGAGTATTGTGTTTTGACGACCCGTTGCTCTGGACAGTGTTAAAACACATCAGCTCAGGCCTGATGCCCAGGTTCCCTCTGTGCATAGGTGGCAGGTGATAACATAATCTGGAAGCCTAAGGTGCGCTGTGATTCTTAGCTTCGGCAAAGTACTGATGTAAAAATGCCTTTATGAAGGCTTCTACCAGACTACAACTGATGTAGAAATGCTGGTTCTGACTTCTGAGGGAACGGCTCCTTTTTCTTTTCTGTTTCCATGTTCATTAAACTAATCTATGTTTCTTTCTTCAAATAACTTTTTAAAATCTGCTCATGATCCTTCTCTTGGGTAAGATTGTGAAGCAAGGCGTTTCCAATTTTTTGTTTTGTTCAATGATGATGACTTAGTTAGATATTTCAGAGTATGTATGCATGTCAACGTGAAACTACTTCCGTTTATTTAGTTGAGACATTGGTGTACAAGTACAAATTTACCTGTGTCATGGATAAACGCAATTTTTTTTTTGAAAAGAGAAGATCTACATGGAGTAAGATGGAGTGTGAAGTGTCGTTTATGAGTTCTTATGGATGTAGATAATTTTTATTGAAAGTTTTATTTGTCAGATACGTGATGTTAGGCAATCAACGAAATATATTGTGTTCGGCATTTGTGGACAGTGCACATAATATTCTTAGCATCATCGCTTTAGTATCAGTTGAATCGTGGGTGCTTCGCTTCCAGGGGTGGCCACAAAAAAGCATAAATTACTTTGATTCGCTATCTTATCTACTGAAAAAGATGTGGACTTTTTTCTAACTTATTATTTGTCTTTCGAGATACTATTTTTGAATACATCTAAAAAAATCTGAGAATTAAATAACTGCAAAAATTACATACAAATGTAGTTATGAAAAGACCATGTTTGAACAAGATAGCTTTAAGTGATTGAAAATTTGACGATATATGGGAGACGCTTTAGAAGCCTGAGTTATAATCTAGATATGAACTAAGCTTCAAATCTTACGTGAGGCAGCACTTTGAATATAAAGGAGAGAAGGAAAGAGATCTAAGACTGCTTTCCTCTCTTTCCCTTCTCATTTCATTGTCAATTAAGTCTGCCCTCATTAACATTGGAGAATTGCATATTACAAGTTAGGCATATACAACCATCCATATTAGAGTAACATCCACTACATTACCAAGACATATATAGCTAGTAGCAATATAATTAAACAAACAAATTTACACATGACATTCGCTCCATTCCTATTAATCCTAACTTCATCGTCATTTAAATTTGTAGCCTCCATCCTATCAATCTTTCGTAACAAGCAATTAATAACTTGTGTATGTCTCGGTTCAAATGATGGATCTAACCATCTGAAGTACGTGCAAGCTCGATGTTGCTGCAAGATCAATCACAAAAGATAACATTAGATTAGGAAGACAACATTTGAACCGAAAGCAATCAACCAAGGAATTATCAAACTAACCCCGTAAAATGGACAACCGTAAAACTGATGACCGGGGTTCCGTTCAGTCCAAGATGTTTTTAATATTGCATCTTCTTAGCAATGACATTTAGGCCACGCCATTGCCCTAACCCTACCTGCACATATTGAATCACGTCATAACACTAAAATTTCATAGTAACAATGTCCTAAAGTAGCTCACCCAACAAATGGCGGAGTGCGGCGGGGCAGTGGCAGAGCGCGGCGGGGCGGGGGCGGAGGGCGGCAGGGCGGTGGCGGAGCGCGGCGGTGCGGGGGCGGAGCGCGGCGGGGCGGGGGCGGAGCCAGCGGGGCGGTGGCGGAGCGCGGCGGGGCGGTGGCGGAGCGCGGGGGTGGGGTGGCGGAGCGCGACGGTGCGGGGGCGGAGCACGGCGGGGCGGTGGTGGAGCGTGGCGGTGCGGGGGTGGAGCGCGGCGGGGCGGTGGCGGAGCGCGACGGTGCGGGTAGGGTAGCGCGGCGGGGTGGTGGCGGAGCGCGGCGGTGCGGGTAAGGTAGCGCGGCGGTGCGGGTAGGGTAGTGCGGCAGGGCGGTGGCGGAGCGTGGCGGGGTGGTGGCGGAGCGCCGCGGGGCGGTGGCGGAGCGGGGTTGGAGCGCGGCGGGGCGGGGTCGGAGCGCGACGGGGCGGTGACGAAGCGCGGCGGGGCGGGGTCGAAGCGCGGCGGTGCGGTGTCTGGCGACGAAGACGACGACGAAGCATATCTTCGCAGCTCGGATGGAGATCGGACGAGGACGAAGCAGATCTGACGAAGACGAAGCAGATCTAGCGAGGAAGGAGCAGATCTTCGCGGCTCGGATGGAGATCCGACGAGGAAGCAAATCTCGACGACGAAAGTAGTTCTGCGCAACGATGAAGCAAATCCTGATGACGAGGAACGACTGCAGACGGCCTACGCTGCGGACGATGATTCATTGGGCGCGGACGGCGGACGACGGACGACGATGGAACGACTGCGGACGTCGGCGAGGAATGGCGATGGAACGGCCCCGGACGTCGGCGAGGAATGGCAATGGAACGGCGCGGACGACTGCTTGCGGAGAACTAGGGCACAGGAATGGAGGAAAAGATCAGGACGCGAACAAAACCACACAAAAAAAGAAAACCGAAAAAAAGAAAATGGATTAAAAAACAAAATTGAAAGCCGCGCCTGTCGGATCCCCATCCGACGGGCGCGGATGGGGGGAGGGAGGTCCTCCCCTCCTCCATTAAATCCTATATATATATATATATATATATGTATGTATGTATGTATATATATTGTGCTATGTTATTTTAAAGGGTAATACCGTCACATATTCATTATTATCATTAAATTAACATTATAAATCGGCATTCTAATAATACTATCCATTAAAAATTGTAGTACAATCTATGGTTATCAGGATCCCGATCCGAATAGTCCTGATCTACTCAGCGATCCTGTACAAATTTATTTATTCGAATAAGAAAATAAAAGTAAACATAAAAGTCTTTGAAAAAATTAGATTTAATTATTTTATTTATATATATTGTATATGTTAGTCTCACTTTCATGAATTTTAATACTTCTAATAATTTAATGTTATGTTATGAATTTTAATACTTTTAAAATTATTTTTTATATTGTATAGTTCATTAGCACCAAATATTATATATTATTATTTTAGTGTTTTTTAAGAATATATTATATTGTTTTTCAAATGATATAAAAAATATCTATTAGACTTGAAAATATGAATAAAGTATTAATGATCAATGTTTACTTAACTTATATATGGAGAAGCAAATGGCAAGCTTGATGCCAATTCTCTTTGCTTGCAAAATTGTGAGGAGCTGTTATTTCAACTTAGTGAGATGAAACGATACAGACGCACTGTTGGATCCCTTGCTGGGTCTTGTTTGAAAGCCACAATTCCTCTTCTTTCTTCGCACAAGGAATTGGCTTGTTTGGTGGCTCTGGATATCATCGAGGTATTGTGAGAAATTCCTCTCGAAACACTTGTTATATTGAGGATAATCTGCTTTACATGGCATTGTGTTGTCCATAACCAAGTTATGCCTCCTAGTCTGATGATCTCTTCTGTTCTTTTCCCAGTTTAATTTACTCTTTTTTATTTTAGTAAAGACTTAAACTCCGCCTATGTTTTATAGCCGGTCCCAAGCCCGGATAAAGGAGGAGGGTTGTGTTAGACCCTGACAGCCAGCGTAAAACCCTGTCGAATCGCATGAACATGGATCAACGAAGCGTCGTATGATCCATGTAGCCGACCCCACCTAGTGGGATAAGGCCTTGTTGTTGTTGTTGTTGTTGTTTACTTAACTTATATATAAACATAATATTTATGATAAACATACTACTATCTTATTTTATATTAAAAATAATTTTTTTTCATGGGGTAGGATCCTCGATCCGATCCTACGATCCTCGATCCTCGAAGCCCTGATGATCCTACATCGGAAAGCGATATGACAACCTTGGTTCAATCATTAAACGTCATCTAAATAGTTAATATATTTGATGATATTATGCTTTTAATATATGCAATATTGGAATAATTATTACAACATAATATATTTGTGTAAATAACAATGATGCAATATAAATAACATTTAATAATATTTAATGATGATAATGATATAATTTTTTAAACCTCATGTTATTTTCTATAATATTTTTATATCTTGTTTGTGCATATTGAAAGGGGTATATATACATATACATATACATATACATATATATATATATCTAAAGTAAAGAATAAAATTGTGTGGTAATTTGGATTCTTATATTTCCCGCGTTGCTCGTTCTTTATTGTTAAGCAAATTTATCAAAGTTTATTTTATTTTCTTCTTTACACGGGAATCATAAGACATAAAATCAAATATAGACCACTATTCATTTATAATGCAAATAAAGATTCCATAGTAAAATAGTTCTTTTTTTTTAATAACATTCGATCATATCAATAATAAATATTTTAATTTCTGTCAAAAGGTTGTCAAAATTTAGTCAGAGAATTTTATTTTGGTTTAAATCTTTTTTAAATTTATTGTACTTTTACTTGCTATGGATTGTTTACATTTAAAATGAAAATATGACATAAGATACAAAAACGAGCTCTATTTTAAGAAAAAAAAGACATGACCCTATTTTTAAACGTTCAACGTTGGAATAAGATAGCCTGAAAAACATCAAAATTACCTGGGAAAATTTTTCAAAACATAGTGATTGAGCCCCAACTCCTCTGATAAAACTTGATTAATAATAAAATAAATGTAAGCTCTAATGTAAAAGATTAATCTCCATTAAAAGAATACGTTTCTTTCTTCCAAGTCAAAATGAAGTTAAAATATTATAAGATGACATAAAAATGCCATAAAGTACAAGTGTAATTAAGTTTCTACAAACAAGCAGGCATAATGATCAAGCCTCAACTACTCTGATAGTAGAATTTAACTCTATTTATTCTATTTTATAATTTGTGATATATTGGGAGTTCTTGAGGGAGGCCTTTGCACGCATGGCGTACGAGATACGTAGCCACCAACAGTGCCGCAATAACTCCGGCTACGAAGAACGTCCAAGAGCTTTGGGTTATGGCGGCCAAAGATTTCCAGAATAAGAATCCGAGCTTCTCGGGGCTTGCAGAGTTGAGCTTCGGGAGTGCTGGTGCAAGTCCCTCGTCGACCTCCGGCGTCAGCTCGCTGGAGGCGCTTGGAGCAGGGCAGAAGACGACCTTGTAGGAGGGCGTGGCCCTGGCTGGACAGGCGGGAGGGGAGATGGGCCTGTCCTGGGCGTAGCTCGACGCCTGCGGGCACGCCTTCTTGAAGAAGTTGCTGTACTGAGTCGTCGGGCACATTTGGGGGTTCTCGTACTTCCCCAGGCAGCAATCAAGGTCCGTCCCGAACGTCTGGCACGCGCTCCGGCAGCCCACCGTCGCTGGGGCATTGAGTGCGTCTGGCAACGTCGCTCGAAGGTCCGTTGGGCACTGCTCGTTGATGTCTGCGGTGCACTCGAGGGACGCGCAGTCGCTGTCCCTCCCGTCGAGGCCTTGGGGCACCACCTTGACGGGCAAGTTGTAGCCGTCGGCGAGGCTGATGGAGTAGTAGTCCGTGGCGTTCGGGGCCGAGCTGCCGAGGCTGAACAGGACGTGCGAGGCCGGGATGTTGGGGTCGTAGGCGCCGTTGCATACCTTCTCGTCCAAGACGTCGCCGGAGGAAGATTTAGCTTTGAAAGAGCAGACGGTGGTGGCCAGGATGCGGCCCTTCCAGAGATAGGGCGCGGCGACGCGGAAGGACGCGCCGGGGGCGAGGGTGAGACCGGCGTTCTCAATTGCTACGGAGTGGCGGTCGGAGAAGACGCCCGGCCATATCGAGTAGGGGCAGTTGTTCTCCACGGTGATGGTGGTGGTCGCCAACGTCGCCCCCGCGAAGCATGAGAGAAGAAGGAAGCAGGCGAGGAGGACACGGGCGGCAAGAAGAGAGGAAGGTGAAGGCTGTGAGCGCTGCATTGTTGTTCGTTGTCGTGGAAGCATGCAGTCGGAATTCGGATGTGGTGGATGGATGGGAAGGGCGGGGCTTTGGTTGGAGGCGAATGTGGTGCTTATTTATAGGGCTATTTGTTGAGTGCGACAACGATCAGGAGTGGTTATCTTACCTCTTTTCTCTCTTGTCCTATTCTTTTTCGCATCAGATTAAGTTTATTTATTTATTTACAAATTATAATGGATCGCTTATAACTATTACATCATCTCACTTAAATAAAATAGAAAAAAAAATACAAATTACAATGGCAACTAAAATTTAGAGAAAATATTTTCAAAAAAGAAATATGTTTTTATACATGAATATATTGGAAAAATTATTTTTTTACCTAATATAAATAATATGTTTCCCCATCGGAAAAATAAAAATAATCTGATGAATTATTACTTTCCACGAGGAGTGCGAACCCACCATTGCAAAGTTAAAATAATCTGTTAATTTTCTTTTCAAATTGAATTTGGTATGGGCTATTTGCCATTGCAGAATCTTGCGACTATAGAAATTTGTTGTGTATTTATGACTTATGTTATGATGTATGTTAGTTGATTCATATCTATTTTATTATTTTATATTAATGCAATATCATCTGTTTGATTGTCCAATTTAGTTGATATGATCATTCCGGCCTAACCTACCAGCCAATTGGGGTCGATGGCTGGGAGAACAAATCTATTGGTGAGCTTTCTATATTTGATTTTGTAAATAATAACAAAGTCTATAACATTTTCAGCAAGCTCGTGAAAATTCGTAAAAAATTTAATTTAAGAGCTCTCGTCGGTAACAAAATTTTGACGAATATTAAAATTCATCGTTATTCTCGAAGGAGTCATCCTGTCGGAAGCTTCAACAAGGAAAAGTCCGACGGAGATTCCAATGGAACTTTTCCGATCCGGCCTTCGAGCAGCCACATCCGACGAAAGGTGGCCACATCCGACATGGGCGATCGAATCCGGCTGCAAGCGGCCACATCTGAGAGAAGGCGGCCACATCGGCCGTGGGCGGCCGGATCCGGGGAGAGGGAGACAGAGAGGGAGGCTAGAGCCGGAGGAGGTCACTAGAGCCGAAGGAGGTCACCAGAGTCGTGAGAGTGAAAGAGGGAGACTGAGCGATAGAGAGAGGAGAGACAAAGACCGTAGGCGGGGGAGGAGAGAGAGAGATGGAAATAAATAGAGAGGGGAGAGGGAGAGTTATAGTGAGAGAGATAAAATTAGGGGGGAAGGAATTAGAATTGTTTATGGATGTATCCTTCAGTATGTATTATCGACGGATGAAAATTTGTCAATACTATCGAAGACTTAACTCATTGGTGGTGGTAATAATAATAATAATAATAATAATAATAATAATAATAATAATAATAATAATAATAATAATAATAATAATAATAATAATATTCTATTTTATAGTAATAATTACCAACGATTCTACATAGATGGAAATCCATTGGTACTATCGAAGGCCAACCTGTGGGTAATAATAATAATAATAATATTAATCTTTTATTTTTTATATATACAATATTATAATAATAGTTACCAACGATCTTACTCTTTGATAGTTACCAAAGATTAATGGAGATTCGTCGGTACTATAGAAGGCTCAATCTGTCAGTAATAATAATGTTAAAATATTAATCTTATGTATATATTGTAATAATTATCGACGGTTCTATCCTTCAGTAGTATAGACGGATGGTGATCCGTCGATATTACTTAGTACCGAAGGCCCAACTTGTCGGTAATAATAATAAAAAATATAAATATTTTGTTTTAGTTATGATGGTTCTACTATTCCGTAATAATAATAATAATAAAATACTAATCTTATGTTTTATATTATATTATATCATATATATTGTAATAATAGTTACCGAATATTAGATCCGTCGATAATAATAATATTAAAATATTAATCATATTCTAATATTGTATTTCATTATTTTTTATAATAATAAATAATTATATATAAATGCATCCTTAATTAATGTGCACTAAAATTTTCTTATAAATCACAATATTACTCTTAAAATATATAAAAGGGCATATTATAAAAGACATAATATGTTTTTATACATAATTTTATCCGTATTTGTTTTTTATTTTTAATAAATATTTATTGTAATAAGATAGTAAAGATTAAATTGATATTTCACAATTAATAAAAAATAACTTAATAGAATTTTCAATAAAATTAATTGAAAATAATTTAATTATTACTCGGGAATAAGTTCAAGAAATAAAATTTATAAATTTATAATTAGGTAAGGAAATTTATAACTAATTTTATAATGTCAATGTATATATAATACTAATTTTAATCAATAGATGTATATACTAAAACTATTATATACACTACTAGAAAATTGCCATTTTTCGACGGACAATTTTCGACGGATAGAAATCCATCGCAATTTGCGACGGATTTTTTGACGGTTACAATAGTCAGAAATAAAAATAATAAATTATATAATTTATTATATTATTATTTTATTTTTCGACGATTAGGAACGTCGAAATTTTTCACGGATATCCATTCATTGCAATTTTCGATAGATTTTCCGACGGTTACGACCGTCAGAAATGAAAAAATAAATTATGTAATTTGTTATATTATTATTTTATTTTTTGACGATTAGGCACGTCGATATTTCCGACGGATATCTATTCGTCGCAATTTTCGACAGATTCGGAAATAAAAAAATAAATTATATAATTTTTATATTATTATTTAATTTTTTGACGATTAGGAACGTCGATATTTTTGACAGATATCCATCCGTCGTAAAATCCGTCGCAATTTTCGACGGTCGTAATCATCGGTAAATGTATAATAATATAATATGAGGAGTATTTTATTAATATAATTAGCGACAGTTCAATCCGTCGTAATTTCCGACGGTTTCGACCGTCGGTAATAATTAGCGACTGTTCAAACCATCGGTAAAATAAAAAATAAATATTATATATAACTAAATATAGTATTTTATTTTTATAATTAAATAATTTTTGACGATCACAACCGTCAGTAACTTTCAAAATAATTAATATTTACTTTTCCGACGGCCAGAGCCGTCGGTAATTAAAATTTTATTATCCCGCTTTTTTTCCGCTTTCTCATCTTTTCACCTATATATATATATATATATATATATATATACATATACATATATATATACCCCTTTTTTTCCTCCTCTCCTCTCTCTCTCTCTCCCCCTCTCCCTCTCCCACCGCCGCGTCTCTCTCTCTTTCCAGCCAGGACCGCCTAGCGGCCGGATCCAGCCGCGGGCGGCGGTGGCGGCTGGATCTCGGCCGTTGGCCTTCCGATTGCCCGCTGGCGGCCGACTAATTTTTTTATATTATAAAAATTCTTTGCGACGGTTTTGACCGTCGAAACTTCGTCGGTCGCCCGACGACTGCCGAAATTTTTGGCGATAGCAACCGCCGATATTTGCGGCTGTCGACAAAACCGTTGAAAACTTCGGCGGACCGGCGATTTCGTCGACCGCCGAATTTTCGACGGTTTCGTCGACCGCCACAAGCAAATATCGGCAGTCGTGATCGTCAAAAATCTGTCGAAATTTTCGACGGGTCTTTTCCAACCGTCGAAAATTGATTTGCGACGACCATTCTTTCCCAACCGTCTGTAATTCCCCTATTTCTTGTAGTGATATCTTAATATTATCCTAAGGCACATATATCTTAATGTTAATCTTCATCAAGACTTATCCTAATATTTTTCTTTAAGATGTTTAAATTGTGTTGAAGACTTATCCTAATCTTATGTAATTAATTGATATAGAATTTGAAGAGCCACATAGTTGTGGATTTATGTTCTTACTTTTCATAATGTTTTAAATTAGTGTATAGTCTTTAAAACATATAATGAAAAAACAATGATACGAATAATGGATGTTTGATTTATATAGAATGCAAGAAGTGCGATAAAAAAAGAAATATGATTAGAAAAAGAATAAGTCAATTATTAGAATAAGAATACTTATCATTCACAATTTTTAGAAAAAATATTTTTTATGAATAAGATTATAATTTAATAAAAATTTGTAATTGTACTTTTTACAATTTTTTGTGGAATTCAAGATGTAATCCAAAATTTAGTTATATCTTGGATAAAATTAGTTATATCTTGGATAAGAAGTTAACATATTTTAATTTTATTAAAATTTATCTATTTTATATTCTAAATTTATTTATAATCTATAATCTATATGTATAAATATATTAAAAGGAAAACGAATAAAAATAAAAAGTATTAAAGACAATTATGAGAAAATTAAAAATAAAGATAACTTATTTATTATATTATTTTATTAATGCATCAAGAAAATAATATAAGAAAATGTAGAAAGAGAAATATGTATTATATTATATTATATTAAACATTAATATATATTATATTGTGATTATATATATTTTGTGCTATCTATCTTTAAAAGATAAGATATTCACTTATCATTATTAAATTCATGATGAGCGATGAATAATTCATTATAAATCTTACGACCGTCTAATAATGTTACACATTTTAAAAAGTGGCACAATAATTAAACTCTATCTAAATATTTAGTATATTTGATGATATATATTTCTAATATATGCAATATTTAGAATAATTATTACAACCTAACAATGATGCAATATAGAAACTATTTAATAATGTCACTACAAGAAATTATAGGGGAATTACAGACGGTTTCATTTCCCCTAAAACTGTTGAAAATGGTGTTTCCGACGGTTTTTTCGACGGAATCGAAAACGTCTGAAAAATTCTCGTCGCAAATCATTTTCGACGGAATTGAAAGAACCACATTTTCGACGGTCACGACCGTCAATATTTGCGACGGTCTACAAAACCGTCGATAATTCGGCCGCCGATATTTGCGACGGTTTCGTTGATTGCCGAAAACTCACAATCGTCGAAGTTTTCGACGGCTTCGTCGACCGCTGCAAATATCGGCGGTTGCTATCGTCGAAAATTTCGGCGGTCGTCCGGTGACCGCCGAAGTTTCGACGGTCAAAACCGTCACAAAGAATTTTTATAATATAAAAAAGTTAGTCGGCCGGCGGCCAATGCCAGAATCTCGACCGCCAGCCGGCCGAGGTCGGATCCGGCCGCGGGCGGCCGGATCTGAATGCCCGCAGCCGGATCCGGCCGCTGGGGGCCGGATCTGAATGCCCGCAGCCGGATCCGGCCGCTGGGGTCCGGATCTGGCCGCCAGGGGGCCGGATCCGAACGCCCGCGGCCGGATCCGGCCGTCTGGCGGCCGGGACGGAGAGAGAGGGAGACACCGACGCGGGAGAGGGTCGCCAGTGCGCGAGAGGGTCGATGACGTCCGGTGCTCACGGGCCGAGAGAGGGAGAGGGAGGGAGAGAGAGAGAGAGGAGAGGAGGGAGAGAAGAGATGGGGTTATATATATAGGAAAGATGAGAAAGCGGGAAAACGAAAAAAAGTGAGATAACGAAATTTTAATTACCGATTGTTCTGACCGTCGGAAAAATAAATATTAATTATTTCTAAAGTTACCGACGGTTGTGATCATCGAAAATCATTTAATTTATATTTAGTTATATATAATATTTATTTTTTATTTTACCGATAGTTTGAACAATCGTTAATTATTACCGACAGTTGGAACCGTCGGAAATTGCGACGGTTTGGACTATCGCAAATTATATTAATAAAACAATTCTCATATTATATTATTATACATTTACGGATGGTTACGACCGTCGGAAATTGCGACGGATTGGTATCCGTCGGAAATATGACGTTCCTAATCGTCGAAAAATAAAATAATAATATAACAAATTACATAATTTAGTATTTTCATTTCCGACGGTCACGACCGTCGGAAAATCCGTCGAAAATTACGACGGATGGATATCCGTCGAAAATTACGACGGATGGATATCCGTCGAAAATATCGACGTTCCTAATTGTCAAAAAATAAAATAATAATATAAAAAATTACATAATTTATTTTTTTCATTTACGACGATTCGGACCGTCGGAAATATTTCCGTCGCAAAATCCATCGTAAATTACGACGAATTTCGATCCGTCGGAAATTGTCCGTCGGAAAATGACGATTTTCTTGTAGTGTGTATAATTGCTACTTAATGATGATAATGATAATAATTATTTTCTTGTCTCATTTAAATTTTTATATTTTTATCTTGTTTGTGCATATTGAAATGGGTAGATATATAAAAAAGAAAAGAATAAAATTGTGTGATAATCTGGATTCTTATACTTCCCACGTTGCTCGTTGTTTATTGTTAACCAAAATTATTTTGTGCAGGGCAGAAGACGACCTTGTAGGAGGGCGTGGCCCTGGCTGGGCAGGCGGGAGGGGAGATGGGCTTATCCTGGGCGTAGCTCGACGCCTGCGGGCACGCCTTCTTGAAGAAGTTGCTGTACTGAGTCGTCGGGCACATTTGGGGGTTTTCGTACTTTCCCAGGCAGCAATCAAGGTCCGTTCCGAACGTCTGGCACGCGCTCCGGCAGCCCACCGTCGCTGGGGCATTGAGGGCGTCTGGCAACGTCGCTCGAAGGTCCGTTGGGCACTGCTCGTTGATGTCTGCGGTGCACTCGAAGGACGCGCAGTCGCTGTCCCTCCCGTCGAGGCCTTGGGGCACCACCTTGACGGGCAAGTTGTAGCCGTCGGCGAGGCTGATGGAGTAGTAGTCCGTGGCGTTCGGGGCCGAGCTGCCGAGGCTGAATAGGACGTGCGAGGCCGGGATGTTGGGGTCATAGGCGCCATTGCATGCCTTCTCGTCCAGGAGGTTGCCGGAGGAAGATTTAGGTTTGAAAGAGCAGATGGTGGTGGCCAAGATGCGGTCCTTCCAGAGATAGGGCGCGGCGACGGGGAAGGACGCGCCGGGGGCGAGGGTGAGGCCGGCATTCTCAACTGCTACGGAGTGGCGGTCGGAGAAGACGCCCGGCCATATCGAGTAGGGGCAGTTGTTCTCCACGGTGATGGTGGTGGTCGCCAACGTGGCCCCTGCGAAGCATGAGAGAAGAAGGAAGCAGGCGAGGAGGACACGGGCAGAAGAAGGCGAAGACTGTGCAGAGGGCTGCATTGTGGTTGTTGTTATTGTTGAACAGGTTTGAGTGTGCAGTCGGATGTGGTCGGTGCTCATTTATAGCCTTTGGACGACCAGTGCGATCAGGAGAATGATTAGGTAAATTCGATGTGGTACGTATTTGTTATCTTCTTTCCTATTCGTTTTCGCATCAGGGTTTAAGTTTATATATTTATTTATTTTGAAATTTACAAAATTATAGCTTGCTTATGACTAATGCGTAATCTCACTTAAATAAATTATCCAAATACAAATTACAACGGCTACAAAAATTTAAGGAAAGTATTTTCAAGAAAGAAATGTCTTTTTATACATGCATATATGGCAAAGGTTGTTTTTTCTTTTACCTAATAGAAATAATATGTTTCCCCAATCGAAAATAAAAATAACCTGATTGATTATTACGACTCAAATCAAATTAGTAAGTGAAATTTTTTGCTGTGTCAGAGAGAATTTGCCAACAAGAATAAGTTGAAAGCTACATTGATAGACTGAAAAATAGTCTACCTAATCATATGCATATTACAATAATGTTACAGTAATAAATTTTGACTTAAAAATATAATAATGCTTAGCCATGATCATAAATTCATAAAGAAACTTTACAATGCAATAGTACCTAAATTCGGTTGGTACAATTGATTAATAAAGGACAGTCCCATGATCAACATGAGCTATTAGTATGCAGTTAGACTTTTGACATGGAGGGGGAGTGTCCATAGGAGATATGGTCATCTTCTGATAATTTGTCCTTGAACTTTTTGGTCATCTTCTCAATTCATAACTCTACCTTCTGACTCTCCTACTTGACTCATCCATTGTCATAGAGATGAACACCCTTCAACGATGATGAGGAGCCGACGATATCGATAGAGGTACATTGAGTCCTTATGCCTTATTTTTGTTCTTTCGGTCCTCTCATTATTTTCTCAATCCTTACTCGACATCGATTCAAAGAGAGGAAACCACGAAGGTATGCTTTGCATTAATAATTTAAATAAATTGTTATATTAAACTTATACTTTTTTGTGTATTCACAAAGGGCCTCAACACCAATATTTATCCCACTATAAACTAGTAATTTTAGTAAAATGTTTAAAATTATATCTGACAGTTTTCCTATGAAATTGTATTTGACCATTACAACAAATCTTATGTCATGACTTACGGCTATAAAGATTTGTTATGTCATTATGGTTTTTGCTATATAGTGTCAATTTCTCAAATCATCAACTTAATCATGGGCGCCATTCTCTTGAATGTCAAATTAGTTAAATGCTACTAGTCTTGGACACTTTTGGAACCTATCGTGATTCGTGGCCCAAAAAAAAAATTCTAAAAGATGTTTTTTTATCAATATGCATGCTACAGCTACCCATTTGATTGTTATGCAAAATGATTAAAGTTTTTTTTCTTTATTGAGGAATTGTCATACAAAAGTCTACAACACTACTCATTTATTCATTGAAATGCAAATAGAGAGTGTTAAAAAAATATTATATTTTTGCAAGATTGAGGATACTAATAAATTGATATTTTAATTTCTATAAAAATAGTAATAATGTTAAAATTTTTTTGTTTGGGTTGCGACAACCCGGTATATAGAAAGCGGAGTCAATGATCCAATCGTGTGATGCTGATAATTATGCGCACTATTCACTACATCGCATACCTAACATTGACAGATGAAATTTCAATAATTTTTTTTTACATTCACTAAGAATCAAACTCGAGATCCTATTTAAGCAAGAAGTACGCTTAACACTCCACCGTAACTCTTATCGATAACAATCTTAAACTTTAGTTATAGAATCTTAGAAACTAAATGCTCGTTTATTTTGTTTAAATAGTCGTTCAATATATTGTACTCTTACTTTTGATGGATTATTTATATTTAGGCATTGTTTGACATGTAAAAAATTAGATTATTTAATAGCGTGTAGCGTTTTGTTAGAATAAATCAAAACATTATTTTAAGTGTTTGATAAATATTTTTTTCACTACTTTATAGAAGTTTAAACACAAAACGTTTAAGCTATTCATACTATATTATAGAATATAAAAGTAAGGATTTCATATTTCATTTCTATTATATCCTCATTTTTAAAATAAAAAATATTTAGTTATTAAACATCATATATTATTTTTTAATATATCATATATTTAATTTTACTTACAACCCAAATTTTAATATATCGCATATTTAAATAAGAGTTAGTTTTAAATAATCAATATTTTTGTCTTAAAATATTATTATTCAGAATAAAATATAATAAAATAATTATTATGAATAGGATGTATAAAAATAATTAAAAAATATATTTTATGTCTATTTTTGCATTTTATACAAAACACTAATTTAACCACTATGTTTATCAAAGAATTTTTATTAAATTTATAAATAAATCACTATATACTAATATTTAGCTGCTATACTTTAATGAAATTGTTATCTTCTAGTTTAATCATCATTCTCTAATCAAATTACTAATTTTACCAAACATGACTTTTAGAATAAAAATGGGAAAAGATATATAGTTTAGAAGACGACTCGAGCCCATTTTTCGAAAGCTAAAGTTGAAATAAGATACCATAAAAAAACATTACATGGGATTATGGGAAAGTTAAAACGTGATGGAGCCAGAACTAACAAAACATTCTCTTATAATCTTGTGTACGTTGGAACCTCGAAAACAATTGTAAGTTCTAATATAAAAAAGGCAATCTTATTTATTGCAAGGCCATGCTTTCTTTTCCAAGCTGGAATCTATTACAATGAAATTGAAAAGATGTCATACGGATCAAGCCTACTCTGATAATAGAATTTAAATCTGTTTATTTTTTACAATTTGTGATATATTGGGAGTTCTTGAGGGAGGCCTTTGCACGCCTCACGTATGAGATATGCAGCCACCAACACTACTGCAGAAATAACTCCGGCTACGAACAACGTCCACGAGCTTTGGTTTACGGCGGCCAAGGGTTTCCAGAATAAGAAGCCGAGCTTCTCGGGGCTTGCAGAGTTGAGCTCCGGGAGTGCTGGCGCAAGTCCCCCGTCGACCTCCGTCGTCAGCTCGCTGGAGGCGCTTGGAGCAGGGCAGAAGACGACCTTGTAGGAGGGCGTGGCCCTGGCTGGGCAGGCGGGAGGGGAGATGGGCTTGTCCTGGGCGTAGCTCGACGCCTGCGGGCACGCCTTCTTGAAGAAGTTGCTGTACTGAGTCGTCGGGCACATTTGGGGGTTTTCGTACTTCCCCAGGCAGCAATCAAGGTCCGTCCCGAACGTCTGGCACGCGCTCCGGCAGCCCACAGTCGCTGGGGCATTGAGGGCGTCTGGCAACGTCGCTCGAAGGTCCGCGGGGCACTGCTCGTTGATGTCCGCGGTGCACTCGAGGGACGCGCAGTCGCTGTCCCTCCCGACGAGGCCTTGGGGCACCACCTTGACGGGTAAGTTGTAGCCGTCGGCGAGGCTGATGGAGTAGTAGTCCGTGGCGTTCGGGGCCGAGCTGCCGAGGCTGAACAGGACGTGCGAGGCCGGGATGTTGGGGTCGTAGGCGCCGTTGCATGCCTTCTCGTCCAAGACGTCGCCTGAGGAAGATTTAGCTTTGAAAGAGCAGACGGTGGTGGCCAGGATGCGGCCCTTCCAGAGATAGGGCGCGGCGACGGGGAAGGACGCGCCGGAGGCGAGGGTGAGGCCGGTGTTCTCGACTGCTACGGAGTGGCGGTCGGAGAAGACGCCCGGCCATATTGAGTAGGGGCACTTGTTCTCCACGGTGATGACGGTGTTCGCCAACGTGGCCCCTGCGAAGCACGAGAGAAGAAGGAAGCAGGCGAGGAGGAGACGGGCGGCAAGAAGAGAAGACTGCATTGTCGTCGTTGTTAGGGATGTGGTCGAAGCCCGAAGGAGGCCAAGTGCTTATTTATAGCCTATTGGCGGACGACTACGAGAATGATTAGGCAAAGATAAATTGTCCGATTCTTTTTCGCATTAGGGGTTAAGTTTATTTATTTATTTATTATTTTGAATTTACAAAATTGCGAGGACGAGTGATTAGGCAAAGAGATTCTTTTTCGCATTAGGGTTTAAGTTTATATATTTATTATTTTGAGTTTACAAAATTACAATAGCTTGCTTATGACAAGTGCATAATCTCACTTAAATAAATTATCCAAATACAAATTACAACGGCTACTAAAATTTAAGGAAAATATTTTTAAGAAAGAAATATCTTTTTGTACATGCATATATGGTAAAGGCTGTTTTTCTTTTACCTAATAGAAATAATATATCTGTTCAAGGAGACATCTACATGAAGTTGGAGAAAAGTTTAGAAAAGATGAGCAGTCAAGTTATCTAGAGAAGCAAAGATTGGGACGTTCATTGAGTACAAAACCACAAACAATAAGTTTTAAAGAAAAAGATAATTAATCAGCTCAAAACATAACACACATAAATGTCGCCAAAAAAACTTTTTGCATAGGATTTTCACACAACATTTAAGCATTTGATGTTTGATTCAGATAAAAATAATGACACTCATGACAAGCTTCAGGTACAAACATTCTTTGCCACATATGAGTTCTTATTAATAGACATTGACTTCCCACCAAGTCCTCTGAAATAAAAGTTCTTTACTTCACATACTTGGCAAACCACGCGAGCATTATCCCATGAGCTTCTTCAGCGTTCTTGGCCTGTTCTTCATCATTCTCGTCATATCTGCATGTCCATCCATGTTCAGTGCCAGGGAAGATCTTCACGTAGCTATCCACCTGCACAAAATATCACCCTGAGACTGAAACATTACGTCTTATAAATGGTAAGGATAAAGAAATGTCTCTTGATAACGTTTTTACAGACTGTGGAAATGACAGGATAATGAAAGTTGAATAAATGTCTTCGGAAAAAGCTACTCGCCTCAGGTTTGAGTGATAAAATCTCCTCATAATGCTTCACTAATGCCGGCGGAGTAAACTGTCTATTTCAGCTCCAAGTATTGTTATGGGTTGTATTATATCTGAAAAGGAATCAAGTGTGTACTTGGAAGATTAATATGTTACAAATTTTGCAAATGTGTAGATTAAAATCACAGAATGAGCTGAAGAACAACATCAAGTTGGAAGTGTGAAAGGCAAATGAATATGCATACCTTTGATATCATCGACAGTTACGAAGTTTGGATGCATCAAAACTGCAGCTTTTATGTAATCGGTTTTTGCCAATAATGCAACTCCCTTCCCTGACTTAGAAGATCAAAATGTTTGTGACAATTTTTTTATTAGCGGTGACTACAAAAAACTATATCTTGAAATTTCACAAATCAAGTAGGTGACGTACCACCCCAGCAGAACCCAACAGCACCTACAGCAGATATGCCCTTGTTTTTTAGAGCTTCAATTATACATTTTGCATCATCATACGGTTTGTCCTGTATAATTCAACAGTGGCAAAAAGAATATCAGACACCTTAATGAAAGAACAAAAACACACAACCAAAAAATTGCCCTCATGGGATGTTATATAATATTAGCAAACAAACCAAATTGTTTATTTAACAATTAGGGAAAAAACTCTTCATGTTCTATAATATTTGTTAGACAGAAAAGAAGGTCATGGAGAAGCTTTAAAATAATCTACACATTCTACTTCTAGAAGTTGAAGGTTCACAGTTCTTTCTCAAAATTCCTTATCTTTTATGAATGATCGGTTTGCATTTGCTTCTGGGCATGCACATTGATCATTAAGGAAGCTACAGACTGGGAATAGGTTAGATAAAATGCTCATTATGGTGAACATTAGACTGAGCTATAGATAATGTAGTCATAAGTAGTAACAAAAAACTTTCAAAGTATATTCTATTAACATAATAGTGAAATTAATATAAACAAGGCTTTAGAGTGGTTGGCTTGGTTCTATCATTATCTTGATAAGTGAAGAAGAAATGAGGCCTTCCAAGCAAAGTAAAATAAGGATCAACTTGTACCGTTTGCTTGGTGGGTTACAAATATAAAAATACACAGTTGATTAAAAATTTTGTTATGTTTTCTACACGAGAGAGAAAAAAAGATGACCACATATCAACATTTGCAGATATGAAAGAAAATGGTACTTCCATTTAAGTGAAAAATAAAGAGAAACCATCAAAGGAAGAAAATGGGTAAATTGCGCCAAAATCATTAACCTTTGCATTCTTATATAAACCTCACGAGAACTTTTATATAAACTAATAAAATTACAAACTCCACTACAAGAAAAATGATTTTTTCCGACGGTTTCGTCCGTCGGAGAATCGAACGAAACAGTCGGAAATGAGGGTTTTCGACGGGTTTGCCGACGAAACTGATCCGTCAAAAAAATGGTCATCGCAAAATAATTTTTGACGGTTGAAAAAGACTCGTCGGAAGTTTCGATAACCATCCAAAAAATTTGGCGGCTGCAACCATCGAAACTTTCGGCAATCGCAACCATCGAAACTTTCGGCGGTCGTCGCAACCGTTGAAACTTTCGGCAATCGTCGCAACCGTCGAAAATTTTGACGGTCGCATATGTCGAAAAGATCCGGCAATCGCAACCGTTGAAACTTTTCGACGGCCGCAATAGTCGTAAAGAATTTTTAAAATATAAAAAAAATTAGCCCGGTGCCAGGCAGATCCGACCACCCGCGGCAAGATCTGTCCTTCTGGCGCCGATCACGCCGTCGCCAACCAGATCAGACCGCCTGGCGACCGGATCAGGCCGCCTGACAGCCGATCACGCTGCGGCTTGCTAGATTAGAGTGGCTGGGGCGGATCAGCCGGCAAGTGGCCACGGTCGGATCGGAGTAAGGGAGAGTGAGAGATTGGAGAGGAAGGAGCCGGAGACGATGTCTTGAGGGAGTCGAGCCGTCACGCCGTTGCCGGAGGGGGAGGGGCTGGATGAGAGAGGGAGAGAGCCGGAGGGGGAGAGAGGGAGAGGAAGTGCGAATGAGAAATGGAGTGAAAGTGAAGGAAGGAGAGAGATGTTAAATATAAGAAGAATTGGTGGGATGTGGGCGGGAATGAAATTAGAACTACTGATGGCTTAGACTGTCGAAAGTACCGATGGTCCTAACCGTCGATAATTAAATAAATAAAATATTTCTCATATTATATATGATATTTAGGATTATAATATTTAATTATTTTTATAATTACTGACAATCGGGAACGTCGAAAGTTCCGACGGTCCGAACCGTCAGTAAATGTAATCATAAAAAAATGATTAAATTATATATTAGACGATATTATATATTATATAATATTTAATTATTTGTAATTATAGGCAATCATGGCCATCGGAAGTATCGACAGTCTTAACCGTCGGTAATTAATTATATATGATAATACATATGGTTACAATATTTAATTATTTTTTAAATTACCGACGATCCGGACCGTCGAAACTTTCTACGTTCCGGACCGTCGGTAATTAGAATAATAAAATACCCCTTACATTACATATTAGATGACATTATATATTATATAATATTTAATTATTTTTAAAGTTACGACGAACTATCGCAAATTGCGACGGATTTTACGATGGTTCCCTACCTGTCGGAACTTTCGACGTTCCTAATCGTCGAAAAATAAAATAATAATATAATTAATTTCATAATTTATTATTTTTTATTTTTGAGGATTGTAACCGTCAAAAATTCTGCCAGATTACGATCCATCGTAATTTGCGACGGTTCTCTTTCCGTCGAAAACTGTCCGTCGAAAAATTCTAATTTTCTTGTAGTGCTCGAAAAATTCAAGTTTAACCTGGAATTCCAAGTAAAGATCTAGAGTAATTCAATTTATGACAACAGTGAGATCACTTATATGTAGATATTTGCGAAGCGGCTCAAATATTTAATAAGAACAAGACACTAAATTGATCTCAAATAAATTGCAGACAAGTTTGAGGATGCCTTGTCATTTCATATCGTGCTAGCTCCAATTCCTTTGGTTAAGATCTTTTTGAAGAAATTCTCAATAAATAATATTTGGCCATTATCAAATACAATTAAAGCTTGCAGAAAGTAAAGGGACAAAATTTGTATAAGATTGTGTATTATGTTTAACCGTTACATAAATGCATAATGACATGTTGAAAATCTAAGTGCTCAAATTATGTAGGAAATGTTCATGATGAAAGCAGAAACAATTCCCAGTTTAAAGAAAGAGCTTACTGGTGGATGCTCCAGATCCCATTCCGCTAAGGTTCGATCTCCACTCGAGGAATATGGATCACCATAAAGAAAATCAGGAACCACTGCAAAGAATTCAGAGGCCGCCGTCTGATCTGCTAATTTCCTTCAGAAAGGTTTTCCATGTTTTTTTTTTCAGAAGTAATTGTAATAGCAAATTGATACATTTACACGATTACTATCTGAAATGATATAAAAAGAATTACTAAGTTGAGACAATGTCTTAGATTAATTGCTTTATCATCTAAGAATAAGACTAAAGAATCAAATTTAGTTTGAGAATCAGAATCCCAAATTGAAAAGTTTGGCAGCTAGTAATTCTGGATCTTTGGAGTACAATCTGATCAAACTATATCCTTTCGCTCCTGAATGAATACCAAAGTTAGTTAAGTTTCAATAGATTTGATACCAATGGATCTAATCAAAACAGAGGCTTAAGAGGTTATCAACCAAACACTTTTGTTTTATTCAAATATACATCAACAACTTGGAAAAAAAATTTAAATTTATCAGATCAATCCTCTTTAATTAGCTAAAACTTGAGTGAAAGTGATATGATATCCAAATACACACATATGTGTGATATGAGAACACAAATTTACTTTGGATCTGAAAAACTTTGAAGATAGATTTTGAATATGTTTTATTCAAATATGCACATCATCTACCAGTGGGGACACATTATCGATACAGTGGATGAGCCATTTATGTTTGCACAGAAATGTAGTAACTCTACTGTTGAAATGATCCATCCATATAACCAGCAAGTCGGTTGACAAAATCAAGTTACGAGTGAATGTTCAGCCCAAATAATGTGTCGTATGGTGATTGGATTGTAATGACCAAGCCACCAGTAATACTGGAAATGAGAGATATCATTTTGATAAACACACAATAATCAAGGTGATAAATCCTACAATGATTCAGTGAGATTTATGATTAACTTTGAAATTTGTGATGACAATGAAATTAGTGCCCCTTCGCTAGGATGATCGTTTGATAATTAAGCACAATAAGTGGCAAGAAAATTCAAGAGGAAAGAAAATGTGCAATCTGGCCTTCCTTTAAGATTCGTAATTAACTCTTTTAGAAATTTTAAGAGGCAAGAAAATTGGTGTGATTTCTATGATGTTTATGTTAAAAGTATTTGAGATAACATATGCATACCTTAACTTTGGTGCTTCATACCCTGAAAAACAGAAAACATTGTAAGATAAAGTTCCATGTATATTTGCTTATTTAGGTTCCAATGCCTAGGGAAAAATGTGTATATAGACAAATTTTAAAGAAGAAAATTCACTGATAAAGTTTGTACCATGAAAGGACTTAATAATTACATACATGATATAGAATGATATTTAGTGTTGTGAATCTCATATTTTCTCACAGAATTGTTCTTGACTTCACATGTGCGAGGATAGTGATGAGAACCCGGATCATCTCTTTTTTGATTGCACTGAGGCAAGGGCTGTATGGAGGGAGGCAGGATGTCACTGGTTGAACAAAACTTCAACACATAATTTTTGGAGAACATTTCGATTTGGAGGTTATCAACGAGATATCATCATCTATACATCGAAGCAACAACGAACAATCCCAATTGCATTCTTGTGGTCCATATGGTCTCAACGCAATGGAGTCACATTTAGAGGCGAACGAATTTACACTGAAAACGTAGTGGCATTTGCTAAGCATATGGTGCATAGTTGGATGGTGTAATATAACATGCTTTGTGTAATGATATGATCCGATGCAACCATCCTTTCCCTTCTCAAAAAAAAAAATATCTCATTTCTGTTCATACTAGTTATGCACGTTGGTCTTAATTGACCTCATGACACGAATACATAACGATGAACCTAGAACAATTGTGAATCAAGAAAGAAAATGTGTTTTCTTTCATATTAATATGAAAATGAAAATTGTTTATTGATATTATGATTTATGAAAATACATTATGTCATATCATATAATTGTAAGTTATTTTTATGAACTTGACCTTATATAGTCTTCATCTAAATTCATGCAAGTATGGAGAAATGATCGCAGGTCGTATGCTCATCACGGAAGGTTGCATATGGAGTCATGTCTTTGAGCACCTTGTTATTTAAAGTAAAATATGTTATGAAGTTGTCAGCCTATGACTTGGTTGCTAGTGTTTTGCTTGTGTTCTCTATGTTGAAAAATATTTTTGAATTACGATGCACCCTCGTGAACAGTGTTGTAAAATCTCACCCAATTTGATCCAATTTGATCGGTCGGACTTGTCAAATCGATGTTCGGATATTAAAATAGCACGCAAATTTCCTAAAATCTGGCCGTAGAATTGACTTATTTTGATATGGTCAAATTTGGATTCAACCCCGATCCGATCGAGTCAAATTTTAAAATGTAAAAAGAATTAAAATATAAAATATATTAAAACTTTTAAAATGTATTGTTCGTATATATCTTTATTCGAAATTTATTTTTCAATGTCTTCCTTGATCATATATATATATATTCATCAATATTTTTATTTATTTATAATTATCTCACATTTTTTATTTATTTATAATTATCTCACATTTTTTATTTAGCAAATATTTAATTGATGATATAATTTATTATTATATTATTTACTTTTAAATATTTATTTTACTTTATTATATTATATTTTGTATTTTTTCTAAATAAAATGTTACATATTAATAATATTATAATAATATCTTTAATTTATTTATTTCTCTATTAATTTATATTATATGGGGAAAAATTATACCAAATGTTACTCAACTTTAAGGTTTACTTCCATGTTCTCCAACTTCACGTTGTAATCTTTTTTTTAATTTATTTCATTCGATGCCCTCTTTATCTGAGATTGGCGTTCTCTTGATTCAATTTCATTCGGTCTAATGAGTCCCACCCGTTGAACAATCCGAGTCGGTCGGATCTACAACATTGCGCGTGAGTTCTATGTTTATTGGATCTTTTGGGGTGTATTTATCTTATGTTATCTTCATGTTTACTTGCAATTGGGCTTGAATGTTATTATGCTTCTGCTCCTATGCTTTTATATGCTCTATTGTAAGATGACGTTACTAACGCGATGCGTGCGCTCTGAAATCCACTTGATTTTGGGGGCGTAACACAGCATTTTGATTCACAGTGACGTTGAACAGGAGCAGAATGAGATGCCATGCACGGAGCAGATGAAACTGCAGCGTTCGATCCGCAGGAATGGAAACAGCGAGCAAGAAATGGAAGGTGCAAGGTGGTGGTCGGTATTTAATTACCAAAGATATCGGAGATGAAGACGACGGCGGCCTTGGATCCGGTGGTGTAGGCCTTGAGGCCGCCGAGGTCGTCCACGACGCAGCCGAGGCCGCTGGAGGCGCTCAGCGCTGGCGGGTTCGAGCAGCACTGGGCGCGCTCTGCCATGAATGCTACTTAGCCGTCGCCGCCGCCGCCGCCGCCGCTTCCCTCTGCACAACGTCGTGGGCAGATCGATGCGAGGAACAGAGGCCAAGTTCCAAACGCAGGGCCACTTAAATAAGTGAAAAGAAACAGACGTTGTGACCGTGGAGATTGCGGGAAATCTTTAAAAAGATGCGTCTCCAAAATCTTTAATTACCCGTGGAGTTTATTTTTTATTTACATTTTTGTCTTTATATAATTAATTGATATGTTATTAATTCTTTTAAATTTTTTATATTATATTATATTATATATGTATATATAAATGTAGGAAAAAATATCTGAAAAAGGTCCACTAGAGTATAGTTTTAATTTTTAAAAATAATTTTTAAAACATTTTTTAATTTTAAAAATTGATTCGAAAAATAATGATTATTTTTTTCCGACAAATAATACAATCACCGAAACTACTTTCACCCTGGTCATCTTCCATGATTTTATCTTTTGAAATAGATTATTTAGCCAAAGGAGCATAAGTGAAAATCCATTGAAAAATGGAAAAAAAAAAGGAAAACGGTGCTCGACAGACGTCATAAATGGAGGCAATAATTCTTTTTCTTTGTTTTCGTTCTTTGGACCATCTATTTTACTATGCTAAATTAAAGTGGTTTTAAATCCTCACCTACTTCGCCGTCTGAATTGGGTATTCGTGAGATGTCCGTTATTACGACGTTCACATAGCTTCATTAAAATAAAATAAATAAATAAGTTACCACCAGATAGAAAACAAGCTAATTATGTAACGTGCTAATTTTTCGGGAAATTAAGTAAATATTATCTGTTATTTTTTCGGGAATTATGATATAATAATAACATTTAATTGATCCAAAAAATAGAGTTTTTCTGTTGAAGAAAATTATGATAGATAAAGTGAAATATTGAGTAAACATGGAATCAGTATAAGGAATTAAGTTAAATCAGAAAGGGCTCTTATAAAAGTTTTAATTAAATAAAAAATATAGGAATAAATTAAGAATCAACTTAGAGTCTCAATTGAGATCACACTTCACAAGAATCTGTAAATAAATACTCTAGAAAATGTTGTCTTTTTTTTTACACACCCAAGAGTATTTATTTCGGTACATGAATGAAAGCTCTATCTTCCCCTTTCTTGTACATGATAAATCAATGCACAATAATCGCCAAGGAAAGTGGCCCATATGCAATCAAACGGCACAGCCGAAAGGTAATCGAGGAAAGTTCACACTTCGTGCAAAGATCAAACAGCCATCCATAATTGATTTATGAATCCAACTTAGAGGATCCATATGTTAAATGATTTGTGAATCAAATATTGTATCATCACTAGTGACTATAAAAATTTACGATTATTTTTTCAAACTTCCCATAAGTTACGACGATTTTTCGCATCTAATATTGAGTTATGAATTTACCCGACATCCCTAAATTTTACCACTATTTTCATTTGATTGATTGATTTATTTTTTATCAATTTTTTATTTATGAAAAGATAAAAATGTCTTCCTACGAATCGTTCTCTTTTGATTTTTAAATAAAATGATATAAAATATTTTGACAAGTCGGCAATATCACAATTTCTCTTTTTTTTACTATTTTTTGTTTTTATATTATATTATTATTTTTAAATGTCAAAACAAAGAATAGTTTGTGGAAGAACATGTTAGTCTTTTCATAAATAGAAAAAATAAAAAAAATTAATAGAATCAGACGAAGGACTGAAGTGAAAATCGTAATAAACTTTATGACCTGTCATAAGGTAAGTTCTTAATTCAGAATTATACGTTAATTTATATACATTGATTTTATACTCTTTCATTATGATCTGCTCTAATCGTCCTGCTTAACCAGCTGATAGGGCTACCCATCTAACCTATCAAATAAGAGTCTATGTTGGGGTCCGGTCTCGCAATACACATTTGAAGTAACTCAGATAGTCAATTTACTATGTTTGGTTTTTAAAGTAATGACAAAGCATGAAAGCTTTCTTTCGACTAGCCTTTCAAAAGACAAACAATGTTAATTTCTTTAGTCATAGAATCTTGGAAACTAGGACTTGTTTATTTAACTCTTAAATATTTTTTAATTTATTGTATTTTAACTTTTTATGGATTGTTTGCATTTAGAATGAAAATGGGAAAATATATATAGTTTATGTTTAATGATAGAAGACGAGTCCTATTTTAACAACAAAAAAAGACATGTCACATTTTTCAAAAACGCATTGAAATAAGACGACATGATCATTTTTCAAAAAACATGATCTTATGGGAAAGTTTCTCAAAACATGATTGAGCCAGAATACATCGAAACACGAAAACAGTTGCAAATTCTAATGTAAGAAACCATGCTTTACTTTTCAAGCTGGAATATATTACAATGGAATTAGAATATTATAAGACGACATAAAATGTCATCAAGTACACGTAATTGAGTTTCTACAAACAGACATAAGGATCAATTAAGCCTCAACTGCTTTAATAGAATTTAACCCTATGTTTATAATTTGTGATATAATGGGAGTTCTTGAGGGAGGCCTTTGCACGCATGGCGTACGAGATATGTAGCCACCAACACTGCCGCAATAACTCCGGCTACGAACAGCGTCCAAGAGCTTTGGATTACGGCGGGCAAGGATTTCCAGACGAAGAAGCCCAACTTCTTGGGGCTTGCAAAGTGGAGCTCCGGGATTGTTGGTGCAAGTCCCTCGTCGTCCTCCGGCGTCAGCTCGCTGGAGGCGCTTGGAGCAGGGCAGAAGACGACCTTGTAGGCGGGCGTGGCCGCGGTGGAGCAGGCGGGAGGGGAGATGGGCTTGTCCTGGGCGTAGCTCGACGCCTGAGGGCACGCCTTCTTGAAGAAGTTGCTGTACTGAGTCGTCGGGCACATTTGGGGGTTTTCGTACTTCCCCAGGCAGCAATCAAGGTCCGTCCCGAACGTTTGGCACGCGCTCCGGCAGCCCACAGTCGCCGGGACATTGAGGGCGTCTGGCAACGTCGCTCGGAGATCCGCCGGACACTGCTGGTTGATGTCCGCGGTGCACTCGAGGGACGCGCAGTCGCTGTCCCTCCCGTCGAGGCCTTGGGGCACCACCTTGACGGGCAAGTTGTAGCCGTCGGCGAGGCTGATGGAGTAGTAGTCCGTGGCGTTCGGGGCCGAGCTGCCGAGGCTGAACAGGACGTGCGAGGCCGGGATGTTGGGGTCATAGGCGCCGTTGCATGCCTTCTCGTCCAAGACGTCGCCGGAGGAAGATTTAGATTTGAAAGAGCAGACGGTGGTGGCCAGGATGAGGCCCTTCCAGAGATAGGGCGCGGCGACGGGAAAGGAAGCGCCGGGGGCGAGGGTTAGGCCGGTGTTCTCAACTGCTGCGGAGTGGCGGTCGGAGAAGACGCCCGGCCATATCGAGTAGGGGCAGTTGTTCTCCACGGTGATGGTGGTGTTCGCCAACGTGGCCCCTGCGAAGCATGAGAGAAGAAGGAAGCGGGCGAGGAGGACACGGGCAGCAAGAAGAGAAGAAGGCGAAGACTGTGAGCGCTGCATTGTTGTCGTCGTCGTCGTTTGTTGCAAAAAAAGGTGTGAGTCGGATGAGGTCGATGGAGGATGGAGGAGGGGCTTTGGTTGGAGGCCAATTTGGTGCTTATTTGTAGCTTATTTCTTTACGTTCGACGACGAGTGCGAGAACGATTAGGAGAAAGGAAATCGGACTCCAACTCCTGCTCTGGTTCGTATTTGTTATTTATCTGCCTTCTTTTGTCCTATTCTTTTCCGCATCAGGCAGGTTATGCTTATTTCTCTATTTTGAACTCTACAAAATTAGTAATGTCACTTAAATAAATTATAAAATACAAAATTACAACGGCAACCAAGATTTAAGGAAAATCATTTCAAGAAAGAAATATGTTTTTTTATACATGTATAAATGTTGTATATATGGTAAATATTAGATTTTTTTACCTAATAAAAATAATAAGTTCCCCCAGCCGAAAATAAAAATAATTTGATTATTTATTACGATTCAAATCAAATTAGTAAGATGAAAATTTTGCCGTGTCAGATAAAGTTTGCCACCAAAATTAAGTTAAAAGCTACATTGATAGACGGAAAAATCAAATAATCTATATACCTGATCATATGCATATTATTATAACAATGCTATATAAAAAAGACTAATTAACCTGGAATTTAATATATAACAATATTTGCAAGTAACGAAAGATAATTCTTAACTGATAAAAATTAAGAGAGAGAAAATCATGGAAGTAGAGAAAAGTCGTTGAAAGCTCTGATGCTATTGAATTAATGATACACGATTCCTCCACACTTAAGCAGATGTCGATTTTTTATGAATGCAAAAAAAATTTGTTGGAAATCTCATCTACCAATTTCAAGATGATGGCTAGGAGAACAAAATCTTAGTGAGTTTCCTATATTTGGTTTCTACAATAATAACAAAGTATGGAATGTTTGTGTCATCCAAATTTGATTTGCATAATCAATTATCAAGAGTGTATCCCATGTCAAACATGAGTTATCAGTCTCGAGTTAGATTTTGACATGAAGGAGGAGATGATGGTTTCAGCATCTTCAAATAATTTGCTCTTCACCATATGTCTCTTTGAATAATTCATAATTCGTAACTGGCTTCAACTTCAGAAACTTTTCTATGGAAGGAGGACTAGAGTGCCCAATATTTTTCTCCATTGCACGAGCCCATTGATTTATGCTCTCAATTAGATTTTGTATTTTTCTCTAGTATTTTTCTCAATTTTTCTATGGCTTCAACTCTCTGCTTGACTCACATGATGTAACGCCCCTGAAATTTAGTTCCAATATAGTTGCCGAATCTCGGCGGCGCTATTTTAAACTTGACCAGATTTATAAAACTTGCAGCGGAAACATAATATGATAAAACTTAAGACAATAACATCATAAACAACGGAAGATTTTAACATGCAAATATAATCCCAAGATAACATATTGGCCCATGAGCCTAATAGGCTCTACCGTATACCCAAGGGTACTTACATCATAATGAGTTCAAGTAAAATATAGTCACTCCATAAGGCTCATAAATCATACATAACAGACTCTTACATGAGTTCTTCAAATGACATAACATAAGTGACATAACTTGGGCCGTAGTCCGACTCGTCCATGTGCAATGTCTTCGTCAAGAGGCCCCCACCGTCGAACCTATGCCTCATCCATACATGCATGGGAATTTCTCCCGTTAGATTATGTTAAGACGCATGCATGTTATGACCTTATAACATAATCTCTACATGTCATAACATATGCATTTCATATCATATGCATGCTACGAGCTACTTGTGCATACTACATGACGTGTGAACATATCATCATGGTAAGATAACATGTAGCATCATAATCTTTAAGTCACACATATCATAACCTATCATTATGTCAATGCATATCATGTCTTATCTTACTTTACTTTATCATCTTTTATCATGTCATAATATAATGTGACAAGTGGACATTTACATGGCATTCTCATAGATGCATACTTCATCATACTTCTTTAACATCTTTACTTTATATCCCAAGTCATTCATCATTTCATCTTTCATATTTATTTAGATACTTTCTTATCTTGTCGATTGAGAATGATGGTGACTCATAAATCATAACCCTCACCTGTAGGTGAGATCATAATCATCTCCCGTAAGAGAAGTCATTACTCTCATTCGTCAATGAGGTCTTCCCCCACCCGTCAATAGAGTCTTACATATAGGGTATCGATTGGTCCCGGGTCATAAAAATGTCACACATTCATCAATCCATCTTTTAATCATGTTCATCAATACATACAATCATCTAATACATGTTGCATATTTTAACCCTATTTAAGGTCATAGAAACTTCAAATCATGTTAAGTGTGGACATTCAAACATAATCAATCATCCTCCAAAAACGGATGACCGTTTTGATAACGGTCGACCTCTGGTCCTATATCGGGCGACCGGTCAGATTATCGGTTGACCGTTTTGGTCCTTTTGAACGACCGAAATTGTGTTCAGGTTCGTCCGCTAATCATAGAATGTGATGACTCTATGAAACGGACGACCGCTGGTATAACGGTCGACCGTTATGGGTCTTTTCGGACGACCGAAACTGGTTTCATCATTCGCTAATCACAGAATGTGATGTCTACTTAAATCGGACGGCCGCTGGGATATCGGTCGACCGCTACTTGGCTTTTCGGACGATCGAAATCAGGTGCTCGGACGTCTGCTAATCATAGAATGTGTCGAACGTTTCGATAACACATATCGGACGACCGTTATTAAATCGATCGACCATTGACTTACTATCGGACGACCGAAATAGGGTGTTTGGTCGTCCGCTAATCACAGAGTGTTAGACTCTTTTCAAAACGGATGACCGTTATAAAATCGGTCGACCGCTAGACAGAGTGCGACACTACAAATGCCTCCAGAACGATCAACCGATAATATATCGATCGCCCGTTCTGGGCCGACAGAACTCGATTTCTACATCTTTTTCTTACAAATCATGCATACATTGACATATTGAATACATACTTGATTCCAAACATCATATAAGTTGATTCCAAACATCATATAAGACATTTCTTAACATTCTTAGAATTCTAATCATGAACCACAAAGAGTTTTCACATAAAGACTTCCAACATGCTAATCACACTTATAAGTGTACATGAGCCTTACATAACTTCATAATAAATTAACATAAGAGCAATAAACATTCTAATAGTAACCATGATGAGCAATTGAGCATTTAACTATGAATCACATGGCATTCTAAGCATGATTAGTAAAAGAATAATAATCTAGAATAACATGAAGCATTAAAAATAAAGGGTTTGTTGAGGCGTGTAGAATTGATAGCAAACGTTAGTAAGTGCACTAGTCGCTCAAGTAATAGAGTGAATGAGTAGAGTTATCGTTCCCACAAGGACGGTTAATAACATAGATTTTATTTTAACCTTGTTAATTGGAAATTAAGAAAATAGTTGATTTTATATATGAATAAAAGGAAAATAACAAAAATAAAAGAAATGATCACCTAGAGAAATAATGATTTGATGATTAGAGTACCTAATTATCACCATTAAAATGTAATGAATTTTCTTAACTCAAGATTAATTGAATCAATAACAAAGTGAATTCCCAAAATTAGTTAACCAATATTTCATGCTTTAACTACTATCTTAAGAAATAATTAGAATAAATCAATCCTTTTGGTTTTTAATTTACTTAATTAAATCATAAGATGCATTCAATCGGAATTAATATTAAGGGTTTTCTCAAGTCACCTTAATAACTATACGAATTAGGTCTCTTTCGATTTTCTTAATTGTGGCATGCAATAAATAAGATCAATCCTAGAAACTATTATGAAAATAATCACTTCTTCTTAGATAGCAATCAAATTATAAATCATGGAACCAAAGGAAAGCATTAAACATGAAATTGCAATGCTATTAAAAATTCAAATCAAACTAATATCAAGAAAGGTTCCAATACATAAATAGGGTTCAACTAGGATGACCCTAATAAAGGAATTAATCTGAGAATAATAACATCAAATCTAATAAAAAAGATGAGGAAAAGAAAACGAAGAACTCTAGCAGCTACTGTGCACGTGCTCTCGCGAGTTTTCAGCAGAGCTTCGCTATTATTCTCGATCTTCTCCTCTTTGTAGGCTTCAAATATATGCTCCAGGGATGCTTTTCCAAGTCCTCTTCTACCTTCTTTTATATGTTTTCTCGTCCCCCAAGAAAAGAAACCGAAAGTATATCTAAAAAGTGGATAAAAATCGCTTTAAAATGGCCTAACAGACCGTCGTCATGGCCGTGAAAGGCCTTGGCACGACCGTGACAGAAGATTGAAAAGACTGAAAAATACTTAGCCAAATTTATGCTGGAATTTGTCTGTCACGTCCATGACAGAAGCTGTCACGGCCGTGACAGTAACTTAGCTTGATTTTTCTATACTGAATTTTTCTGTCACGGTCATGATCAGAACTGTCACGGCCATGACAGCCTTCTGAGCTGCTTTAGACCTTTTCTTCGACGTTTTTCAAATTTAGGTAGAAATCAAATCTAAATGAAATTATATGAAAATAAATCAAAACTCTTTTTTTGTATACATAAAAATATTCTAAAGTATTAATCAAATGACTTAAACAAATGTATGATTTTTCGTGCATCATTTATTCTTTAATCCCTAATCCACACATTAAAACATCATTAAGGATGATTAGGATAAATGAATTCTCTCAAACATACTTTGATTAGCTAATTTAAACTCTAATCTTTTTTTTAGCTTGGACAACATTTTCTCCCTCTTGTTACTATTCCCGAATTGCTACAGTGATTAGAGAGAGATGACCAGGAAGACTGTTATGGACTAAAGGGTAAGAGGAAGACTCACTGTCCCTTGGCAATGGGGACTACTTGAGTGTGCTGGCCGAGAGAGCAAAGATGGGGAGAGTGAGTGAGTGGGCACTGTAGTTCACTGTAGCTCAAATGGGGAGCTTAGAATGCTGGCCGACACCATTAGGTGGGGAGAGAGAGTAGAGGTTGCTTTTAGGGTGGATTACTTAGGTGGGCTGTGGGCTTTATGCGGCCAACTTGTTTTCTTTTTTTCTTTTTTTTTGCTTTAACCGGATGTTACACATGAAGACTCTACAGCACTTTGCGTAAAATTTCGGAGATATAGAGTAGCACTAACAGGTCATAAGAATACAAGGACATGCAAGCTTGGCTATGTGAACTGAGTCCATCCATATGTTGCAGAATATTAGAGGCAATGCATATTCTATCCATATGTTGCTTTTGCTGCAAATATGATATATGGGGCCGTTATTTCCGTCTGAAATCATCCTAAAATCCACTGAATTTATACAGGAACTGTTTGAATAAACTATTGCTTGGTTTCACAGTCCTGGAACTTGAACTAGCTTTTGACTGTTCTAGAATGCCTACTGCCTTATCTATTTCACAAGGAAGAAAAAAAGGACTGTTCGAACCTTGGCATAAATTCTTCATGACGAATAACACACCTAAATAATTCCTCCCCATGAGTCCATGATCTATGGATGCATAGCATCAGGAATCAGGGGAAACAATTATAACTCATAAATTGATAATAAAAATTGGATGGCATTCCTCATTTTTCGTGCAACAGCATTATTCTCATCGTTTTGTAAAGTTGCTTCCGGTTAAATGTCAAAATTGCTAACTATTCGAGGGCGGGAAGCAATCAATGCAGTCTTCAGACTTCAAGTCTCAAGCTGCGGAGATCAGTGAGGCTTCCAATACTTAAAGATGTCATTCTGGACAATTTTTACAAGGCACAGGATATGGGATGACATTGACAACCATAACTATAATAAAGATTTCAAGTTTGGAGAAGAGAGTGTATAAATTTCGAAAGGTTTCTGAGCATTAGAAGTATTATATCAGTAGAAGCATTATAAAGGTATTGATAAACTTGAGTTTTGGTCCGTCTGTGTTAATTTTTTGAATCGGCCCCCAATCACTTCTGTATATATATACTCCAAATTCTTGGATGCCTTATATTGTTTCTCGACTTGCTGAAGTAGATTTTGACAAATGTGTCATCAGGGATGATCGTAAATTTGTTTTGTTTTTACTCCTTTAGGGACATCAGCCATGAAATGAGTCTGTTGCATTTTATTTTATTGGAAGTTTATTAACGAAATGCTCATGAAATAGGGGTAGTGGATTGAGATGTCATTTTAGGTAATGCCATTATGGTTAATTAGAGAAAAAAAATCGATCGTCAAGATTTTCTTGTTTGGTCGGATTCATATTCATTTCTGCCACAACATTGAAGGAAAACTTTTAATTCGATAAAAGGCTGTCTTTGAGGCTTCACAGAAAAATGTCTAAATTTAAAACCAATGTTATCAAACACAGACCGGTCGGTTCAACTGCGAACCAGCCGATCCGGTCCGATTGCACATAGAAATCGATTTTAATATTGAATCAGGAAAATCCTATTGAATTGGCTGAATTAGTTCAGCAAAGTTCAATTCAAATTTTAAAAAATGAAAAATGATAAAACATAGGAAAATGAAAAAAAGGAAAAAAAGAAAGTAATATAAGGAAGGTTAAAGAGGAGAGAAAATTATATATATATAATTAGATAGGAATTGAAATAAAAAAGAAAAGTATTTAAAATTGAATAGCATTTAAATGAAAAACAAGGGTATAAATGAAGGAAATAAAGAGAAAAGTGTTAAAGGAAAAAAGAAATAAAAATAATTTAATATAAAATTTATTAGGACAAAAGGAATATACTGCTCAATTATAAACTGCAATCTACAGCTCAAAATCTGAGCCGTCCAAAACTTTGATCAAAATAGAAACAAGAGAGTTAGGAATCCTCTCTCATGTCGATGGTGTTCCAAAGTCATTCCAAGCCTGCCAAGCCTGTCTCAGTACCACTATCGTCATGGAGTCTAGGATCAAGAACACCAAGCCTGCGCTCAACATCACAATGTCTATGGGTTGATCAGGTGTGCATGCGCGAGGAATAAAAACTGTCATAAACCAAAAAAAAATGTTGTCAGGCAAAGCAAAAATGGTTTCGACGATTGCACTTAAACCAGATTCGGCATTCACTCTATCCCCATCGCAGCACTGCACATCGGTCCATTATCATGAGAAAACCGTGATGAGAAAGATAATATGAAATAAGAGCGGAACTACAATTAGTTCGATTCGAGAAGTATGCAGGTTCACCTAAACAGAAGGAGAATTGGCTCCCATAAATTTTTTTTACAACGGTTGATAACATAGCTTCTAAGCCCCACTGAAGATGTCCACAAGAAAGAGGAGCAAGAAGGATGTACACTAACAGGGCACAATGGGTTCACAACGAGTTTTGATTTCTGAAGCCATTGATTAAATTTTCCCTCTTGATCAATGGAATTTTAATCTGAAAAAACACAAGGAGCACCCAAAGGTTGGGGGTCAACAAACATAGTTTGAAGGGCAGGTTTGAAAAAAAAAAACATAGTCAATTTACTATGTTCGATTTTTAAAGTAGGATCTGAACCGCTCTATTGCCCTAGACGACTTGGACCAGCTAAGTCACGATCCAACGACTATGGTACCATCTGATTCCCTTGCGGGTTTTCAGGCTTCACATCCAATGCTTGTACAATCTTCTGGCGATGCCAACGAGGCATGGCCTCATGTGACCTCCCCTCGTGTCTGCAGCCTCCCACGTGGGCGAAAGTCTCCAGACACTATGTATAAAGGTAAATCTCCTCTCCCCGTGGTTAGGGTTCCTCTTTGTGTTCTTGCAGTTCCCCCTTTTCCCTCTCTGGAAAATCCATCGACGAACCGTTACGAGGAGGTTGTCTCACAAGTTCTCCTCTGCTTCCAATCTTTGGCCAGGCCTGCTGTTGACTCCCTCTCGAAGGTCTTCCGAGGAGGACATCAAGAACATTGTTATAAAGGCTCCTCCAGAACCAAGGTGATCGAGAAAGTTGATTGTCAGATTCTCCCCTCCTCCCGACCTCTCCTCTCGGGGCAGAGGAAGCATAAGCAAAAGGGAAGCGTTGTGATGCCAGCTCCCAATCTCACACCTCTTTGTCTATCACTATGCAGGATGACGCTCCTGCTCCTGCGGATCTCACTCCCCAACCTATTTCATGATCTCGGCCATAGCATGGAATTGCCGCGGGGCACTGCGAAGCAAGATGCGTTGTGATGCCAGGCCTGCTGTTGACTCCCTCTCGAAGGTCTTCCGAGGAGGACATCAAGAACATTGTTATAAAGGCTCCTCCAGAACCAAGGTGATCGAGAAAGTTGATTGTCAGATTCTCCCCTCCTCCCGACCTCTCCTCTCGGGGCAGAGGAAGCATAAGCAAAAGGGAAGCGTTGTGATGCCAGCTCCCAATCTCACACCTCTTTGTCTATCACTATGCAGGATGACGCTCCTGCTCCTGCGGATCTCACTCCCCAACCTATTTCATGATCTCGGCCATAGCATGGAATTGCCGCGGGGCACTGCGAAGCAAGATGCGCGACCGCCTCCGAAATATATTATCTACTCATAAACCAAACATTATCATCCTTTTTGAGACATATTGTAGGATCCCAAAGGGCACCAAAAGGGTGGGGGGAGTGAATTGGTGTTTAATCGAAAATGTCGATTTCACGAAATTCGTCACGGAAGCACAAAACTGATTCTTAAAACATTTGCAATTCAGATTATTAACACAATATTAGAGTGAGAGAGTGAGAGAAATCAAATACAAATAGACGCAGTGGTTGTTGATGAGGTTCGGCCACACCTTGGCCTACGTCCCCGCTTCGATTTCTCGACCTCGAGACCGCCGGAGGTTCCACTAGCATTTTCTTTGTTCCAAATGAGACAAGAAGAAAGCTCTTTACATAACTATCTTTTTCTCCGCTTCGATAGACAAGGCAACCTCTCCTCTTAGGAAGCTAATTTATTTCTCTCGCTCAAGAGGTAAAATTTAGACCCTCTTTTACACAGAAGCTCTCTCTATTTTTCTGAACAAAATATTTCTCTCTCTTTACAATGCTAGGCTCACAAGAGTGGAAGAGAGAAAGAAGAGCACAACTAAAATGATAATTTTAAGGAAAAGATATTCTTTTGATTTCTTGAAGTATTGCTTCAATGTTTGAATTGATGCTTTTGCTTCTGGCCTTAGCACTCATTTTATAGGTTCTAGTATGTGAAAATTTTATCCAGAATTAATTTCACATTTTTCTCCTCAAAATATATTATTGATCGGTCGACCGGACTATATGATCGTTGCCCTGATTTCTCCAGTTACTGCAGCTGGTTGGTCAACCGGACTGTCGACCGATGTCTCGACCGATACAGTCTCGTAATTTTGATTTATAGCTGTTGAGTTGATCGGTCGACCAGTGCTTCGACCGGACTGTCGACCGGTATAGTCTCGACGTGAATTTTGCAGCTCATGCATTGGTCGATCGACCGATAAGTCCGATCGATCGATCGGACTGTCTCGATCGGCCTTCATAGCTTCGATCAGCAGGTTGACCGCATTACACTATTTTGAGCATAACTTTCTGCACACTTATCCAAATTAAATGATCTTGGAGTCTATAGAAAGCTAACAGAATTCACCACAGTTCAATATTCATCCAAGACTAATAACATTAGTTGCCAATTATTTAATCAAAGTGTAGTGTATAAAATTATTTCTTTTTCTTTAATTTTTTTTTCAGCATTTTATCCTTCGAGGTTTCTATCATCAAAATATAATTTGATATGTCATTAAAACTTTGACCCAATAATCTCTCCCTTTTTATGAAGACAAATCGAGAAATATGAAAATATATAATTTACGAAAAAGTTGTAAAATTCTTGTAAAAATAATTTTACTCTCTCTAACACATAACTTTCCTTACAATGGTAGATATTCACATGAATATTAATGGTAAGGTACTCTTCATGTAAAGTAATATTCAAATCATATTTCTCCTATACTTCTCCCCTTTTTGTTTCATCAAAAAGAATAATTTGTATATGAAGCATATAAGAAGCCATATGTAGCTCCCCTTAATCAATTTTTTTTAAAATTTATTCTTTCCCCTTTTGTTATATAATAGACACGTGGAGTATTGCAACATAAAGATTTGAAAATATAACTCCCCATAAATTTTTGACTATTTTATAATGGTAAAATGAAGACAATTTGATGAAATCCAAAAATATATTTATGAATCAAAATATGACATAAAACTTTGATATAACAATGATATCCATGATATGTCAAAATAAAGTTTTGAAGTTTTAACATGCACCCCTTATGACCATTTTTTTTGTTCCTTTTTTTTCATTCAAAGAAATAGTCATTTTGAAATTTTTGAATTGAATTAAAAGAATATGTCTAATCACTTAAGAAATATAAGAATGCAATCAATGATACTTTTATCATAACCTTTGTGCATTCACATTTTTAATTCCATTTGTCCTTTGTATGTGAGGCACACCTGCAAAAATGATTATAACTTTTGGTACCCAAATTTCATTGGGTCCTATTTTGTTAGATGTTGTTCCTTTCGGAACTCAAATCATGCCATTTGGTGAAGATTTTCTTGCTTTGCATTTATACGCAAAATGGTCATTAAATCGACATGTAAAACATGTAATATGTGATTTTCTATATGTATGATTAGTTTTCCAATAAGAGTTTTCATGTCTAAAGTGTTTTCTAAGATTATTTTTTGTTACATGAGAAATAGCTATATTTTTTAAAGAGGCACTTTCCTTCTTTTCTTTTTCTAAAGAGCATGCTAATTTTACAATTTCACATGCATGTGTAATCTCCAAAGTTTCAATTTCATTTTTGAGATTTTCATTTTCCATTTTTAATTTTTCAAATTCATTTTTCATAATGTGAAGATCATTCATCAAGGTTTCATTAGGAATTAAACATGCATCTCTTTTCTTTTTCAAAATACCAAAATCATCTTTTATAATATGAAAGTCATTCATCAATTTTTTATTCTTCTTTTTAAGAATAAGATATTTTTCAATTAAGAAAGAGAGTTCCATATGCACGTCAAAATTGATATTATCATCTTCATTATTATTATTATCATTATTAGCACCAGAGCAATAAGAAGAGTTGGATGATATCTCATCATTATGTGCCATTAAGCATAGATATGCATTCTCACTGGACGAATTTGATGATTCATTTGATTCATCTTCACTTGACTCTTCATGCATTTTCTTCTTTCTTCTATGAGATGTATCTTCTTTGTGATTTTTGTATGATATTCGAGTAGACTTCACATTTTTTTCTTTCTTTTTTCACCAATTTGAAATACTTATCGAGTTTTCTTGTGTAGAGAGCGAGTCTCTTTTCGTCTACTTCTTCTTCACTCGAGTCATCTTTACTTTTGCTTGCTTTCAAAATCAATGTTTTCTTTTTAGGAGCATTTGATTTTTCTTATTGAATTCCGATCTCATAAGTTAAAAGTGAATCAATAAGACCATCAAAATCCAATTTGTTCAGATCCTTTTTTCGATCATCGTCCTTTTTGTATGCCAATGGGAGGAGAGAGATTTGAGAATCTTTTTCACTTTTTGAAGATTAGTTCTTGGCTCACCCAAAGAGGCTAAGCCATTTACAATATCATTAAATCGAGCAACTGTATCATTTATAGACTCATTTTCATACATCTTGAAGAAATCATATTGATGATTCAAAATATTTAAGTAGATTCTTTGACTTTATCCGTTCCTTCATAAGTGGTAATAAGTTTCTTCCAAATTTTGGTTGCACTTTCACAACTAGAAATCCGATTAAAATCGATTGAATCCAAAGCACAATAAAAAAATATTCTTTGCTTTCCAATCCAATTTTGAAAAAAACTTTGTCTTTCATCATGTTCATAAGGTAATTTTTCATGTAAGTAATAGCTTTTTTCGATAATATCTCACATGTTTGTATCAGTAGAACATATGTAGGCTTGAATCTGAATTTTTTAATATGCAAAATTTGATGCATTTAAAAGGGGAGGACGACTAATTGAATGTCATTCGGCAAAAACAAATGCACGATGCCATGGCTCTTAAGATTGTTAAATATTAAAAAAAATGATTGAACCTTAAAAATGATTAGATCTAAAATGATTATATCTAGAAACGAGAAAATTCAGAAGTTCAAAACAAGAGCAACTTGCTCTCATACCAATTGTAGGATCCCAAAGGGCACCAAGAGGGGGGAGGGTGAATTGGTGTTTAACGAAAAATGTCGATTTCACGAAACTCGTCGCGGAAGCATAAAACCGATTCTTAAAATATTTGCAATTCAGATTATTAACACAATATTATAGGGAGAGAGAATGAGATAAATCAAACACAAATAGACGCGGTGGTTGTTGATGAGGCTCGGCCACACCTTGGCCTACGTCCTCGCTCCGACTTCTCGACCTCGAGATCATCGGAGATTCCACTAGCACTTCTTTTGTTCCAAATGGGGCAAGGAAGAAAGCTCTTTACACAACCACCATTTCTCCGCTTCGAAAGGCAATGTAACATCTCATTCTAGGAAGCTAATATATTTCTCTCGCTCAAGATGTAAGATTTAGAACCTCTTTTATACAAGAGCTCTCTCTATTTTTCTGAACAAAATATTTTTCTTTCTTTACAATGCTAGGCTCACAAGAGTGGAAGAGAGAAAGATCTTCTTTTGATTTTTTGAAATATTGCTTTAATGCTTGGATTGATGCTTTTGCTTCTGGCCTTGACACTCCTTTTATAGGCTTTGGTATGTGAAAAATTCGTACAGAATTAATTTAACATTTTTCTCCTCAAAATATAACTGTTATTGTTCATTTGAATAATGGACCGGTCGACTGCATTTATTGATCAGTCGACCGGACTATATGACCGTTGCACTGATTTCTCCAGTTACCGCAGCTAGTTGGTCGACCGGTGTCTCGACCGGTACAGTCTCATAGTTTTGATTTGTAGCTGTTGAGTTGATCGGTCGACCGGTGCTTCGATCGGACTATCGACCGATATAGTCTCGACGTGGATTTGGCAGCTCATGCATTGGTCGGTCGACTGTATCTCCGATCGATCGACCGGAATGTTTTGAGTGGCAGATTGACCGTCCTACACTATTTTGAGCATAACTTTCTACACACTTATCCAAATTAGATAATCTTATAGTTTATGGAAAGCTAACAGAATTCTCTACAATCTGATGTTCAATATTCATCCAAAACTAATAAGATTAGTGTCAATTATTTAATCAAAATATAGTGCATAAAATTATATCTTTTTCTTTAAACTTTTTTCAGCATTTTATTCTTCGAGATTTGTATCATCAAAATATAATTTGATATGTCATTAAAACTTTGACCCAACACATACGACAGGTAAAAACTCTCAGATGTTATCAACCGATTAGGTTCTTCCTAGACAAGTTGCTCTCATGACAGCATTGGCACCTATGGTGGCATTATTGTTGCCTGGAAGCGAAATGATGCAAAAGTTTTCTTAGTTAACTCTGCCTCACAATATTTAAACCTAGTTGTTACGATAAATGATTTTTCCTTTTTGTTAACTGTAATTTATGCTAGTACTTCGCCTATGATTAGATATTCTTTGTGGAATGAATTGGAAGGTTTTAATTTTGATGATATTCCGTGGTTTATTATGGGTAATTTAAATACTGTCTCCTCCCATCAGGACAAAAAGGGAGGGGCCCCTTTCAATTTTACAAAGTTTGTCAGATTTTTTATCACTTCACGCATGCACAGGGACTCTTTTATATACCCCTATCTGGTTCCCAATTCACGTGGTGTAATAATAGATCTGCTAATGCTAGAATTCACTATCGTCTGGATAGGGCCCTTATTAATCATCATTGGTTGATCACTTTTCCAAATCTTAAGTTACATACCCTCACACGAGGTACATCTGACCACTCACCTATTTTGCTCTCAACAAACAATTCATCATATAAGCCTAGATCTTTCAGATATGAGCACTTCTAGTTTAGTACATGGAACCAGAGTGATTGTTGAAAATGTTTGGGCTTCTAGATCTCTTTTTGATCCAATCCAAGCCTCTTTGAACAAAATCAAGCGTTTAACTTCTAGATGGAACAATTTTGACCTGGGTAGATTAGAGAATAGAGCTCACTCTGTTAAGTAGGAAATCTCCCTATTAGAACTAATAGATGAAAGGCACGACCTCTCTGACCGGGAGCTAATGAACCTAAGAGCTAAATATAATCAGCTTCTTGCCTATCTTAGACAGATTGGTCTTAAGTGGTGCTCTAAGTTTAGGATCAGCTGGATTAAGGATGGTGACAAAATCACTCATTTTTTTCATCTAAGTACCATCATTAAACACAAGAGGAACCAAATCACTTCTATTCTTGACGACAATAACAACGTGATCACAAATGAAAATCAGATTCATGATGCCTTCATAAATCACTATGTCAACCTCTGGGCTCCTTAGAGTCACCCCCTTCCTCCATCACTGTCTGGCCTCAGTTACCATCATTAGATCACTCTTGGGATTATACTTTGACCACTCCAATATCACCAGAGGAGATTAGAAACACCTTTTTCCACATGGCCCTGGGTAAAGCTCCAGGGTCTGATGGTTTCACCTCTGAATTTTTATGCACTTACTGGCACACAATCGGTCAGGCGGTGTCCACAAAAATTCAAAAGTTCTTCACAAATCACCTACCCCTTGGTGCTGAAAGTACTGCCATCTCCTTTATCCCTAAAAAGCAAAATCCCAAATCTATCAAAGACTTCAAACACATCTCTTTATGTAATATTACATACAAAGTTATAGCAAAAATCTTGGCAAATAGACTAAAGCAAACCCTCCCGGTCTTAATTGACAAGTCTCAAGCTGCCTTTGTAGCTAATAAATCTATCCAAGACAATCTTCTCCTTGCCCAGGAAATTGCTCACTCCATTTCTAGGGGCAGAAGAAAACTCTTTCTCCTCAAAGCTGACATGAAGAAAGCTTTTGATCATGTCTCCCGGCATGCTGTGGAAATGGTCATCACCCTGATGAACTTTCCCCCTACCTTCATAACCTGGATCATGACTTATATCTCTCCCAAGTTTACTTGCTACATAAATGGTACCTTCTCCACTTATTTTAGTAGCCATAAGGGTCTTAGGCAAGGAGATCCACTGTCACATTATCTCTTTATTTTAGTGTCCCAAGTTTTCTCCTCTCTAATGTCTCAACAAATGTCTTAAAAAATTTGTACCTTTTAAATTTGGCTCTACCTCTCTTAGTCATCTGTTATATGCTGACGACCTTTTGGTATGTATTGATGCCTCTTTCATAAATTGCAAAAATCTCTTAAAAACTTTTGAAAGATATCATCATCTTACAAACCAAAAGATCAACATATATAAATCTATCCTATATCTACCTCCAAAATTTAATGCTAGTAGGAAAGCCAAGATTAGACAGATCTTTGATATCTCTTATGGTTCATACCCCTTTACCTATTTGGGGGCTCCTATATCCTACAAGAAACTTACAAGAGCATCCCTATCTCATATTGCTCTCAAACTGTAGGATAGATTGACTGGTTGGAAAATGAAAATCCTAAATCATGTGGGTAAAACAATCCTTATCAATTCTAGTCTAAATTTTATTCCTAACTATACCCTTGGATCAATTCATGTATCTTCTGGACTCATCTCTTCCTTTGAAAAACTTTCCCGTGGCTTCCTGTGGTCTTCCTCAAATGACAAAAAAGGTGTACACCTAATAAATTGGAACACTATTCAACTCCCCAAAAGGCATGGCGGGCTTGGTATTAGAAAATTAAAGTTTGTGCAATATGCCCTGGTGAGTAAAAGGTTGTTATCTGTTCTTAACCTTTCTGATTCCTTACCTTCAGCCTTTCTAACACATAAGTACGATGTCCTTCATCCATGGTTCATTAACCTAACTATTCACCCCAAACCTATATGGTCTTAGAAACTTTTACTTAAGGCACTTGATGCTATCAAGCTTAGCCTCATAAAGCAAATTGGAAATGGCATTAATACTCATGCTTATAATGACTCATGGCTGTTTAATATTCTATTATGCTTTATGCCTACTTTTGTAAATGTTTTCTCTCCGGTTTCTTCATTGAATGTGGTTGATCTTATGCACGGCCTATCTTGGAATTCAGAACTGATAACTCATTGATTTTCTTCTTGTTTGGCTACTACTCCCTATGATGATAAATGGATATGGGCTCCGGACGCTACTGGCCGTCCCACGGTTAAATCTATCTATAACTATATTAGCATGCCTCTGGAACCACCAATGAGTGCTGGATGGTCTGGTTGGAGTGTAATTTGGAGAGTTAAGATCCCCCCTAAAGTTCAGTTTTTTTTATAAAAAAACTTGCTCATAATCACTTTCCTACAAATCTCATGCTTTCCAGGTTAAATCCGACTATTACCCCTCTGTGTGCCCTATGCCGTTCTAATGTTGAATCTTGCGTTCATCTATTTTTTGAATGCCCTTTTGCATGTCATCTTTGTCATCTTTTTAAATATTATACAAACTGCTTATTTTCCTATTTTGGATCCTGGTCTAATGGGGATTGGATTCACGAGGGTTTTTCCAATCCTAATTCAGATTTCTATATTAGTTTTCACAGACTTTTTGCGTTTATTTTATGGGGGATCTGGCGTTGTCGTAATGACTCTCATTTTAACTCCACTATGACAATCGCCTCTTTGGCGTGGTCCCGGATTATGGCGCTACCATGAGTTTGAGCCCATCTTATTTGAGGGAAATTCCCCAGCACCTAGCCTTCTTGGGTGTTGGGAGCCCCCACCTCCTCTCTGTTTCTCCCTAAGAATAGATGGCTCCTTCACGGGATGCATGGAGGTCGGGGGGTAGGTTACGCTATTCGGTATGCTAACACAACTTTTCTATGTGCAGGTGCTTTACACAAAATTTTTTATTCTGCTATGAAAGCAGAGTGCTGGGCGATGTTAGAGTTGGTGAATACTTCAGGGCCCCTTGTTTCTCACACCGGATTAGATTTTTTCTCTGTTTGTTTGGGTTTTAAACCCTGTTTGGAGAGACTATTAATAGCCTAATTTCTGATGTAATTTGGTGTGGCGGCTGTAAACCTAAACATATAGTGGAACCTCCTTGCAGGACGTAGCCCTCATCTCAAGGGTGAACCTGGGTAAATTTCGTGTGTCTCCTCTATTTTTCTGCAATCTCTCTGCGATCTTCTCTCCTTGTTCTCGGATTTTCCCATCAGGCGATACTTCAAGGGATCATTCGTTGTGAGCACATGGGCATCCAAAATCTCATTCTTGAAACTGACAGTCAGATGGTGGTAAATCTCATCAAGGAGTACTCTTCTCAATAGTGGCATCTCGACAACCTCATGAGCATCATCAGACAAACTATTCACTCTTTTACTTATTTCAAATGTTATCACATTTCTCGAACTGCAAATGTAGACGCTGAATGTTTGGCCCTTCTGGGTCGCAAATCACAAGCTGATCATTTTTGGATGGATTTTCTCCCTCCGGAAATCCTCATCCTTTTGTATGAGGACACTTTACGCGTTGCTTAATATATAGTCATCTTTCATTTAAAAAAAATGACAAAGCATGGAAGCTTTCTTTCAACTAGTCTTGGTTGACATAGCAGATTAACGATATTGCATCATAAGATAATCATATGGATTAAGGACATAACTTTCTTCCAATTTACTATGTTAGTAACATCAAGTTAGATTTTTAAAATAATCATATGGATCGTGGTGCACCATTCCCTTGGGTTAGAATGCCAAATGAATTAGATTCTAGTCTTTATACTCGTGGAACCTATGTCGCGACCAGAAAAAAAAAAGATGTTTCTATCAGTATGCATGCTACAGTTGCTTGTTCCGTTGTTAAGAAAATGATAAAAAGTTTTTTCTTTCTTTATTCGGGAATTTTTAGACAAAAAGTCTACAAAACTACTCATTTATTCATTGAAATGCAAATAGAGAGTATTAGAAAAATTTGTTATTTTTTTTCGCCACATTCGAACATATTAATAAATTAATATTTTAATTTCTGTCAAAAGACTAACGATGCTAAATTCTTTAGTCGTAGAATCTTAGAAACTTGGACTTGTTTATTTCATTTTTAAATATTTTTAATTTAATTGTATTTTAACTTTTGATGGATTGTTTGCATTTAGAATGAAAATGGGAAAATACGTATAGTTTATGTTTAATGATAGAAGACGAGTCCTATTTTAACAACAAAAGAAGACATGTGACATTTTTCAAAAGCGCATTGCAATAAGATAACATAAAAAACATCAAGTACATGATCTTATGGGAAAGTTTATCAAAACATGATTGAGCCAGAATACATTGATGAAACTTCGAAAACAATTTCAAGTTCTAATGTAAGAAACCATGCTTTACTTTTCAAGCTGGAATATATTACAATGAAATTAAAATATTATAAGATGACATGAAATGTCATCAAGTACACATGTAATTGAGTTTCTACAAACAGGCATAAGGAACAAGCCTCAACTGCTTTAATAGAATTTGACCCTATTTTTTATAATTTGTGGTATAGTGGGAGTTCTTGAGGGAGGCCTTTGCACGCATGGCGTACGAGATATGTAGCCACCAACACTGCCGCAATAACTCCGGCTACGAACAGCGTCCAAGTGCTTTGGATTACGGCGGGCAAGGATTTCCAGAAGAAGAAGCCCAACTTCTTGGGGCTTGCAAAGTGGAGCTCCGGGATTGTTGGTGCAAGTCCCTCGTCGTCCTCCGGCCTCAGCTCGCTGGAGGCGCTTGGAGCAGGGCAGAAGACGACCTTGTAGGCGGGCGTGGCCGCGGCGGAGCAGGCGGGAGGGGAGATGGGCTTGTCCTGGGCGTAGCTCGACGCCTGCGGGCACGCCTTCTTGAAGAAGTTGCTGTACTGAGTCGTCGGGCACATTTGGGGGTTTTCGTACTTCCCCAGGCAGCAATCAAGATCCGTCCCGAACGTCTGGCACGCGCTCCGGCAGCCCACAATCGCCGGGGCATTGAGGGCGTCTGGCAACGTCGCTCGGAGGTCCGCCGGACACTGCTGGTTGATGTCCGCGGTGCACTCGAGGGACGCGCAGTCGCTGTCCCTCCCGTCGAGGCCTTGGGGCACCACCTTGACGGGCAAGTTGTAGCCGTCGGCGAGGCTGATGGAGTAGTAGTCCGTGGCGTTCGCGGCCGAGCTGCCGAGGCTGAACAGGACGTGCGAGGCCGGGATGTTGGGGTCATAGGCGCCGTTGCATGCCTTCTCGTCCAAGACGTCGCCGGAGGAAGATTTAGATTTGAAAGAGCAGACGGTGGTGGCCAGGATGCGGCCCTTCCAGAGATAGGGCGCTGCGATGGGGAAGGAAGCGCCGGGGGCGAGGGTTAGGCCGGTGTTCTCAACTGCTACGGAGTGGCGGTCGGAGAAGACGCCCGGCCATATCGAGTAGGGGCAGTTGTTCTCCACGGTGATGGTGGTGTTCGCCAACGTCGCCCCTGCGAAGCATGAGAGAAGAAGGAAGCAGGCGAGGAGGACACGGGCGGCAAGAAGAGAAGAAGACGAAGACTGTGAGCGCTGCATTGTTGTCGTCGTCGTTTGTTGCAAAAAAAGGTGTGAGTCGGATGAGGTCGATGGAGGATGGAGGAGGGGCTTTGGTTGGAGGCCAATTTGGTGCTTATTTATAGCTTATTTCTTTGCGTTCGACGACGAGTGCGAGAACGATTAGGAGAAAGGAAACTGGATAAATTGGAGTCCAACTCCTGCTCTGGTTCGTATTTGTTATTTATCTGCCTTCTTTTGTTCTATTATTTTTCGCATCAGGGCTTATTTCTCTATTTTGAACTCTACAAAATTAGTAGCTTGCTTATAACTACTGCATAATATCACTTAAATAAATTATAAAATACAAAATTACAACGGCATCCAAGATTTAAGGAAAATCCTTTCAAGAAAGAAATATGTTTTTTTTAGGGTTATTTCTTCTGATCACCCCTAAACTATAGTGAATTATCACATCTAACCTCAAACTACAAACTTGATTTTTTGGATATCTAAACTATCGTGATTTTTTTTAATTTGATCCTTCCGTCCAATTCCGTCGACTTTTCCATTATTTTTTATTTTTTACATTTATGAAAAGTCCATTATACCCTTATGTTAGTACACTTTTACAAATATAAAAATAATTTAAAAAAAAGAAAAAATAAAAGTGCCCCCCTCCCCCTTCGTGACGACAAAGGGAAAGAAAAATGGGGGGCGACGACCCCCCCCCCCCTCCTCTTTCCCGGCGCTGGAGAGAGAGAGAGAGGAGGGGGGGGGTGGGGTGGTGTCGCCGCCCCTCTGCGTCGTCGTAGAGGAGGTACACCCTCCAAGTCCAAGAAGAAGAGGAAGACGATGGAGGTGGGCCGGCACGTGGACGCGGAGTAGGTGGCAATTCGATGCGATGCGGCTCACTTGTTGGGACCGCAACAACGCCATCGTGCTGAAAGGGGAGCACCTGAAGTATTTGTACGTCCATAGCTTCGTGAACGGAGGCGACCAGGTCGAACTGTGGGGCTTCAGAGATGCGGGCGGCCGATGGCACCTGGCGCTGCACATATCTTCCTCTTCTTCTTGTTAATTGTTGAAGCCTCCACAATGTGCTGCAATATTTTGCATGCATTTGTTTTCCCGGTGCCAGAAAAGAGAGGATGGGAGGGGTCGCCGCCCCCTTCTGTGTCGTCGTCGACGACAACGCAGAGGGGGGGGGGGGGGGGGGGGTGGGGGTGACCCCCCCATCCCTCTTTCTTTCCCGGCGCCGGAGAGAGGGGGGAGGGGGGTCGCCGCCCCCTGCGTCAGTCGACGACGACGCAGAGGGGGGGCGGCGACCCCCCTCTCTCCGACGTCGGGAAAGAGAGGGTGGGGGGGGGGTCCTCCCCCCTTTCTGTTTCCCTTCGTCCTCGTCGACGAAGGGGGGGCTCTTTTTTATTTATTTTTATATTTTTTATGTAAAAGTAACGCAGGGGTATAATAGATTTTTCACAAATACGAAAAAAATAACGGAGAAGTCGACGGAAGGACCAAACTGGAAAAATCGTAATAATTTAGGTACCCAAAAAATGAAGTTCGTAGTTTGAGGTTAGATGTGGTAATTCACGATAGTTTAGGGGTGGTCAGAGGAAATAACTCTTATTTTATACATGCGTAAATGTTGTATATATGGTAAATATTAATTTTTTTACCTAAAAGAAATAATAAGTTCCCCCAACCGAAAAAAAATAATTTGATTAATTATTACTATTCAAATCAAATTAATAAGACAAAAATTTTGCCGTGTCAAATAAAGTTTGACAACAAAATTAAGTTAAAAGCTACATTGATAGACCGAAAAATCAAATAATCTATTTACCTGATCATATGCATGTATAACAATGCTATATTAAAAAAACTAATTAACTTGGAATTTAATATATAATAATATTTGCAAGTAACGAAAGATAATTCTTAAATGATAAAAATTGCCTTCGAGGACGTGCTAGTGAGAAGGAACATAAAATTAAGAGAGAAAAAATCATCAAAAGTCATGGAAGTAGAGAAAAGTCGTTGAAAGCTCTGATGCTATTGAATTAAAAACAACTTCACGCTATCAACAAAAGTTGAAACAGAATGATAAACGATTCCTCCACGCTTAAGCAGATATCGAGTTCGATTTTATATGAATGCAAAAAAAAAATTATTGAGAGTTTCATCTATCAATTTCAAGTCGATGGCTAGGAGAACAAAATCTTAATGAGTTTCCTATATTTTGCATTTAAAATAATAACAAAGTATGGAATATTCATGTCATCCAAATTTGATTTGCATAATCAATTAGTAAGACTGTATCCTATGACAATCATGAGTTATCAGTCCCGAGTTAGATTTTGACATGAAGGGGGAAGATGATGGTTTCAGCATCTTCAAATAATTTGATCTTCATCATAACCCTTAATGTTTCGCTCAGTCAATGAACAAATATTGTGAGAAAATTCACCATATGTCTCTTTGAATAATTCATAATTCGGAACCAGCTTCAACTTCATAAACTTTTCTATGGAAGGGCGACTAGAGTGCCCAGTATTCTTCTTCATTGCATGAGCCCATTGATTTATGCTCTCAATTAGATCCCGTTGTACCCTTGAAGCATTCTTCAAAGCAAGTTGCACACGTTCATCCTTTTCAAAAATATATTTAACCACCAATTAGTTGCTCATTTATAGACAAATAAGAAACATAAATATTATATACTTTTTATCTTATATGGTTGTACAACTTTTTATATATATCACTCTAATATCATTTGTAACGATCCAAAAATTCACTACAAATGACGTTTAGTTTTTTAGGTGGATTTTTGGATTAGTACACGCGAGTATTTATTACGTATGCTAGAAGGAACATAAAAGGAGAAAAAAATTTGTTGAAAGTCGAGGAAGGAGAGAAAGAAACATCAAAAGTTGTTAAAGAACATATAGTAATGAATTAGAAACAACCCGAGGTTATTTGGGAGCTCTCAGATTGATTATGGTGCATTGAGTTCAATTTATAGTGCTTTTTCCATCACATAGTTTGATCCCGCTTCATCCACAACATTTCCTCATCATCCGACTAACTACATCAGAATTGTCCTAAATGAAATTATCTTCTCCAGGAGCACTTCTTACAACTCCAAGGATGAACGCGAAGGCCACCATATAACATAACAGTGTTCTCAATAAAAAAAAAATCATATGCAAAAGAAAGATGCTCGGACAAATATCTTGGGGCTCAAATGGATCAATGAACGCTCAAAACTAAGATACATGATTGACTTGGTTTTCTGAGATTATACTTTGACTTCTGTTTGTTTGCGAAATTTTTTGAGATTATTTTGCATATGTTTCCCTATGATGACATGAAGATCTAGACCCCGGACTCTGCTGGGTCCCTATAACTAAATTTATTTATAACTTTATTAGTAGCCCTCGTTGTACAGGTAGCATGATATTGTTGGAATACTTTGTAGTGTATCAAGGCTCCTCCAAAAATTTTGAGCTTTCTTTGAAAACTCTCTCATCATAGAATTCTCACTTGTGCCATGTTGGCCAGATTCAATCGTTCTGTTAATCCATCTTGCACCTTTTGGAACTCTAACATAGAATCTATTCGACACTTATTTTTTGAATGCTCTTTTACTTACCAAATATGGAATCTTTTCCAACTTAGAACTTGTTTCTCTTTTGCTCATCTCCCTTAGATTTTGGAAGGGGATAGTCTTGACCCTCCCATGTGTTCTAAACTCTTAACTCTGATCTTTCCCGTGTAATATTTGGAGAGCTAGAGATGATGCCCACTTTCGCTCTAACCATACAACCACGACTACTATGCGGAAATGTATGTTGACTAACTACTATGAGTTACATTCCAACTACAACTCTAAGGGAACTCCTCTATCGAACCAAATGTGGTGTCGATGGAAGACTCCAAGCTGCCAAAATTACAAGTTGAATTTTGATGGCTCCTTTGTGAGTCAGAGCAGCTTCGAGGTGCAGGCTATATTCTTAGGTTCGCTAGAATGTTTTAATTAGTTGAGGTTCTATATCTAGGTCCTCCTTTGCCCCGGAAGCATTTCAATGTCAATGGATCTTCTTCATCCAGGAAGAATCGGACTCTCAAATTCTAGTCCAAATAACCAATAAAAAATGTCCAATTTATTGGAGGAACATATCCATCTTGAAAGATATCTAGAGCACAATTTCTACTTTTGTCTTCTTTTCTTGTATGCACATTAGTAAGAGCGCAAATTCTGCAACTCATTTTTTTGCCGGACATGCCCGGCGATTACAAAGTGATAACTTTTAGAAAAAGCGCCCTACTTTCGACCTTGTTCACATTTTGTATGAGGACTTTTTTCCTTTAACATAATATAATTAGCTTCCTTAAAAAAAATATAGCTTGCACGCATGAGCCTGTCAAATTCATTCAAATTTTTCGTTAGTTCACAAGCCGAGAGTTTCTAAAACGCAAAAAGGTTTCTATTTAAATGTTCAAGGATTGTCTTGTCCGTAAAGGAAAAAAAAGACATGAAGGATTGAATAAAGAATTTCAATTTTTTTGGTTCTCGGCTTCATCAAACCAGAAATGGAAAAGAACAGTGTCAATCTTGTGAACGTAGTAGATAAAATTATCAATACCAATGCTGCCCCATATTTGAATGAAGTTGTTTGTCCTTAATTAATGCCAATCTTTCAAGCTTTTAATCAATATAAACATTCTACGTTTCCATAATTAATTTTTGAAATGGGGATTCGCGACCCAATCTTTTCTGTATATACTCAAAATCCTTTGATGCATTTTGATAAATGGTGTGATCAGTGATAATTTGTATTATTTTTTTAAGGGCGTTCACGGGTCGGATAACCTGATCCGACTCCGGATCCGATCCGATCCGTCCGATTTTGATGGGTCGGATCAGGTCGGGTCGCCCCACTTTTGAAGGCCGGATCCAGATTGAATCGACCCGACCATCATTTTTTTAATTTATTTTCTTATTTTATCTATTATTTAATATAAAAAATTATATAATATTTATTTAAAAAGTATAAAATAACTTATTCAATATTTAAATATTATTTCACACATTTAAAATATTTTATTTTAATATTTTTTATACATATTATAAGCTGAAAATAAAAAAAGATAAAAAAATGGGTCTTCGGGTCGGGTCGACCACGGATCCGACCCGACCAAAATTGATTTGGATCGGGTCGTATCGTCAGGTTCTCGAGTCGACTCGACCGCTGAACACTCCTAATTTTTTTTCGCTCTTTTATGGACACCAGCCATGAAATGAGTCTTTCGTAAATCATATCAATGCATAATGCATTTTGGTTCAAAAAAAGTCTAAGGAAACGGACATGAAAGAGGGGGTAGTGGATTGAGATGTCATTCTGGTTAATGCTATATTATTAGAGAAAAGAAAATGGATCAATATCTGCCTACTAATTAATCTCAAGTTTTTTCTTGATTGGTCGGATTCATTTCTGCTACAATACAGAAGGGCAAGACAACTATGAAAATTGAAATCGACAAAAAAAATAGGGGTATATATTGCCAAATTAGTTGGTCGACGCATTTGTGTAAAGAAGGAAAGAACCCCTATTATTAACTTTGACGGAAAATATGTCTAAATTCAAAAGTTATACGAAAAATGACGGATTAGTCTTCAATGCTACATTTCGAAATAAATACAGATTAATTAATCCACATGTACGATAGAAAGATCGGGTATGTCGGAGACGAGGGCCCAATATTCGCCTTCTCTTTCGCACTTCTTTTCAAGTTGCGGACACCCGAAAACTGTCAACGATTGCAGGGTTGGCAGCACTACTCGTGCGGGCGACAACGTAGCGAGATTAGTGCAGCTGCTAACATCCAAAATGCGGAGAGCAGGGAAGCTGTCCGATGCTAACGATATCAGTTTTGGACATTTATAAATACGTAGAGTCTCAAGGGATCTGAGGTGGCCGAGGTATTGTTCAGCATCAGCTGCTGCCATGGGCACAAGGTTTCGGTGATCCTCAATCGACAGGCTTTCGAGGGATGGAGAAAGGCATAAGGCAGTCATGTTGTCACACACCGAAATAGACAAACTTCTCAGGGACTTCAAGCCCTGAAGCACCTGAGAAGGCAGAGCGACCAAAGCATGGCAGTCTGATATGCTGAGAGCCTCGAGGGAGGTCATACCTGTCCAAAACCCATAACATCGAGGGGACGAGAATATCCAATCACATTCGTAGAGGATCAGGTGTTTAAGGGATGACTGACCAAATCCTCCTCCTTCCTTGGCATCCTCGTGACCCCACACCAACGATATCTCGCCAGGGCCACCAATGTCTAATTCTTCAAGGCATTGGAGGTGCCTCAAGGCCAAAGTTTCATGGGGTAGAAAGGAATCAACGGGATCATGCACATGTGCTGAAGCGTCGACTGATTCCATCTCAAAATTCCGAATATAAAGTAAAACCAATGAGGTCAAAGCGTTTATTGAACACAGCGGTATCTCCTTGCTATCTATTAACACTAACGATTTCAGGCACGGGGATAATGGTAGTGAGCTGGCCATCTCTGGACATTTGATTATTTTCAAATCAACAAGAGCTGGAAAGCAATTTGCCATGGCTTCGTGCAGTGGGGCATCTTTGTACTCCCACCAGTCCTTCAAGCTCCCAAGATCGTTTAGTTCCAATTTCTTCAGCGAGGGAAATGCTTGCACAGTTGTGTCGTCTGCTGCTGCGTTGTCAGAGATGATATACTTGAGATTTTTCATGCCTCTTAAGGAGAGCTCCTCAAGAGAACTCAATTGCCAAAGTGGTGGAAGTTGATGCAATTTTCTGCAGAAAATCAAACGAAGTTTTACCAAGTGTTGGAGCAGCAGCTTGTCTCCCATCCATTTAGGAAAATATAATCCATCGTAGCCAAATATTTTCAGGAACTTTACACAGCCCGGAGGCTTCAGTTCTTCCAGCACTTGCTCTACATTACTTATTCCAACTCCTCCTTCTGGTGATGGTTCATCTGTAAAATATAGTGATAAATGAGGTACTTCTTTGGAATGTAAATTCACCTCTCTGGCCTCTTTGACATCCTTCACGGATCCCAGATTCCTCAGCGTTAATCGGGATGAAAGTTGCAGCCCTTTTAGCTCTCCTATGCCCCTTCCAGATTCTTCACCCGCGATATACTGAGTTAGTATTTGAAGGTTGGTCATTCGTCCCATGCTTGGAGCCATTATCATTAGTTCATCACAATAATCGAGATAGAGATGTCTGAGGTTAACCATGCATGACATCCTTTTAGGTAGTCGATGCAATTTCCTACACCGAGAAAGATCCAACGTCTGCATGTTGAACAGTGTGCATATGGATTCAGGCAATTCCGATAGTTGATCGGAGGATAGTCGCAGATATCGTAGGTGCTGCAGATACTTCATGGAAGACGGAGGTCTAAGGGTCTCAGCATTTAATGTTAACACTCTTAAAGATGTCGAACGCTTAACATTCATGTTGATGTTCGCTCCGGAAAGGTTCAATATTGTACGAAGGTATGGATAAGCTCTCAACGTGTGATTTATGTTGAATTCATTCCAAATTGAAAAGGACAAATGATATGCATCCTTTATCACTGCTGCTTTGGAGTATTCTTCTTGCACCGCAACAAAATCATTCCCTGCAATAGATAGTGCAAGATCATGAACGAGATCATGCATCCTACAAGTTGTTCTTATGCGGTAAAAGAATATCATTTCTTCTTCCTTTAACTCTTGAAGAAATGACCTTTGAACTAGTTGATTAAAAATCTCATTCCCCTTGACCTCTAATCTTCCACCATCTGAGGGAATAAAACCATGAGCCATCCACAAGTCGATCAACATCTCTTTTTCTATCTCATGATCTTTTGGAAATAAGGCACAAAAGGTGAAGCATCTTTTGGAGTGCCAAGGCAAGTGCTTATAGCTCAACCGCAGTGCAGGTAATATATCAGTTTTGATATTCCATATATCACTCTCCTTGACCTTCGACCACTGGCCTTTGTCTCTTTCCATGTACAATAAGCTTCCCAGCATCCTCAGTGCGAGGGGCAACCCCCCACACTTGTTAGCAATTGCCTTCCCGATCTCCACAAGTTCTTCCGGCTTTTCAGCTCCGGGGGCAAATGCTCTTTTGCTAAACAGATCCCATGATTCATCCTCCGACAAATATGGCGGGTGACAGCTTTGGAGAGTTCCTGTTATCTCCGACACGCGGTCGCTGCGAGTGGTCACAATGACCGCACTTCCTCTGGCTCCGCAGTCTAAAATATCTTTCAAAGTATTCCATTTAATTGGATCTTCTTCCCAAACATCATCCAACGCAATCAGAAATCGTTTTCGAGTGAGTGCCTCCTGAAGGGCGAGATTTAGCTCTTCCATGCTGGGCGACTCAAACTTTTCCATTGTTGCTAACTTCAGAATTTCTTGAATGATCCTTTTGGTCTCCCAGTGATCAGAAATACAAACCCACACCCGCAATTGGAAATAGGCCAAGACCAGTGGGTCTTTGTAGATCAATTGAGCCAAGGTAGTCTTACCAAGGCCTCCCATACCAACTATCGGAAGCACTGCGACATTCCCGGCATCAGGATTGTTGTTAATTAGCATCTTCACTATCTCATCTTTTTCTCGAACCCTGCCCACGACTTCTGATTCCTTAACGAAGGAGCAGGTTTCATCAGTAACAGGAGCAGCAGTTCCATGTTGGGCATCAACTTGGATAAAATTGAACGTCGTACCCTCGGCTGCAATTTTTTCGATCTCTCCTAGGAGATCGTTCACTTTGCGTCCCACCTTCAGTCGAATGTGTAATGGGTTATGAGAAGAAAAGAAGTCGCGTACCTTGCCGCTGCAAGGAGTCTTCCGGCCGGCCACCTCCGCCGCCTTGTGGCGTAGGGTCTCGTAGTTGAGTTCATCCAGGACGTCCTCGGCCTCGTAGGTCAACTTCTTCAGTGCATCGAGCCACGACTTCACAGCTGCGTCCGCGGTTTGCTTCTCCTCTGCGTCTGCAAGCATGGACTGAATCCGTAGCAGAAGGCGCTGCATTTTCTCCAAGTTCTCCTCTAAACCCCATGCAGCTCGGAGTCGTCCTGCAATGGCATCTGCTGCCAAGCTCACAACCCTCTCCACGATGGGACCAACGAGCGCTTCAACGGCCATGGCACTTCTGGACGAGGAAGAGAAGAGTGGGTGATGAGGAAGTGATGTGGTGCCGTGGTGGAACTCATGGACATATACAGACGACGACGCAGAAGGAATCGTATTCCATAAATTATTTAATCAATTCGACCGATTCCATTTCTTAATGAATCGAAATTGTGTTGTCTGGATTAAATAAATCGTAAACAGATTTATTTTATACCTGTCCATTTGGTTCATCGAATTTTCTATCGGAAAACAAACAAATTTTGTAGATCGATTTAGTCAATTAATTGATTCGCGTGCTTGTGATTAATTAATCGAAGCTCGCGTCTAGTTTGTTCTCTGCCATGTTCAATACGGCGTCGGTTTCAAATTAGAGCACCAGGATTTATTTTCTTTTTTAAATTGTCGTAATATATGAGCGTATATATATACATCTACATATAATAATAATAATAATAATAATAATAATAATAATAATAATAATAATAATAAAGAAATTGATCTTAGAATTTAGAAAGTAATGAGCAATTTGTCTTCGCAATATTTGAAATATACTCCCATTTAATTAATTTATATCCTTAAATGTTAAAATATTTTTAAGATTAACGCCAGTTGTATGCAACAAAAAAAAAAAAGACCGCTAGCGTTGGACTTCGATCTACATTGCAATAATGTAATTTATTTGTCACAATGTGCAAATGGACAACGTCCACGCGAAACAAGAAAAAGAAGTATTAAGAAAGACTCCAACGCGTCCGAGTGGTATTTTTTATGGCATATTTCGTGTCGTTGGATTATAATATAATAACATGGGAATATATTCGAGCCCTGCACGATTATAAATGATATTTTACTTACAATTTTTTATCTATGTAAAGATTCTCATATTGTTAAATTATTTTTTCAAGGATAAACAATTTTATTGGTGCACTTAACTCTAGTGATATGTCAAGATCTGGCATGTGTCTTCCTTTATTTATGTTTTTGTGGAGTTCAAACGGTTCAACTTGATCAGCTCAAACAACATTTTGTATACAAAAGATTTGCTAATCCATCATTTGCTCCCAGATGCTTTGCTCTCTGGCGGATGAATTTCAGCAACTATTACAAACTTTATCCTCTTTTTCAATACAGTCATCAAATTTTAGTTTTTAATGAGACTATTTTGATAAATTTTAACTTATTTTTACCAGAGAGTTTTTTTAAAAGTGATAAGTCATTTTTCGATTGTCCAGGTTATATGAATATCATGTCTTTCTTTCTCTCACCCCACGTGTTCCTCCTTTTAGACGTGGTAAAAGACAATCTTTTTCGATCAGACTTACTCGATCGAACTTGTCATACTGATGTTCGGGCACTAAAATAGTCTGTGGATCGTTCAAAATTCGATCATGGAGTTGACCCGATCAAACTCAATCAAAATTTGGGTTTAACCAACTAACCTGACGAGGTTTGGCCGACCCTATCGGATCAAGTTGTAAAATGCAAAAAAATAAAATGCACAAAAATTATTAAATTTTTTTAGAATATCATTTATATATATATATATATATATATTTAAAATTTATGTTTCAAGATTCTTCTTTATTACATATATGAAATTTCATTGATATCTTACTTCTTTATAATTACTCACAAGATTTTTTATTTAGAAAATATTCAATTGATAGTTTAAGTTATGCTTACTTTATTATATTATTTAATCTGAATTATTTTATTATATTACATTATATTTTTGCTAAATAATATATTGCATATTAATAATATTACAATAGTCACTTTAACTTATTTTATTTTTTATTAATTTATATTTTAGGTCTGATCATTCAGTTCGATTCGGTCCAATCAGTCCAACTTGACACGTTAAATAGTCCGGATCGATGGTCGGATCGAGTCTTACAACATTATTTTTAACCTAGGGTCATCTTATATCAAGCAAATTTCACCCCTTTCCCCATTCGCGCTCATTGTTTTCGCCTTTCCCCTTATGGGCTCCCTAGCCGTCGTTGTCGTCGAATTGGTGCCGTCCTACTAAAAGTCATTTCACTTATTGGAGCTCTTCTAGCAGTCATGAGTCAGAACGGCGAGTGGAGAAAAGCTTTGAATCACAAGTTTGGGGGAAGCCAAGCATACCAGCGAACTTCCGTGTATAATCAATTTTCACTCTTTTACCTCCACCTACTTTTTGGTATGTCAATTTTGTCACATTTATTGATTTGGTGCTATTCCTATCCTAAACCCTAATGTCAGGGTGTGAAAAATCTTAATATTAAAATATCAACTTTATGTGGTTCTTACGTGACAAGATGACATGCTATTTATGTTTTGTTACTATTATCTTAACTTATTAGTGTACCTTCATCTCTTTTTGTAATTCAGTTGCAATACTTTGGTACGAAAATGACAAGATCTAATCATGATGGAGGGAAAGCATAATGGTTTTATTGTGTACCTTCATTTCCTTATTTCTCATTTTAGTACATTGATTGTTAATTACCACAATCTTAATTGCTTTTCTTGACTTATTTTTCAGTCCTGATATGTTTAATTTGCACATTCATTATAATGAGGATAAAGGAGAATATTGATATAATGGTGAGGTCAAGATATACGTGGATTATAACTTTGATTTTGTGTCCCTAGTTGAGATTAATAATATGGCTAAAACTATTAGCAGGACTTGTGTCTTATCATTGGATAGAGTCGGTGAAGGATTGGACCTCATTATTAAAAAAATTATATATGAGCTTTGCAACAGCTTAGGCTAGGCATATTGATTTATATGTGAGGCATCTATGGAGAATGGATTTAGAAGAGATGTTTAGGACACTTCCTACACTCAGAAATATTGTGATTGAAGAAATAAAGGAAGAACCTGAACCAAAAAGTAATGTTCCACTTATGCATGGATGAATGATCCAAATATTAAATGTCATCCTACATATATAGAACAAAGACATTGCAGATGTTACTAATGTTGAGATAATTTCATCAAATATCCTTTAACTTTGGACAATTTTCTAACGTTTTCTCAAATTTCACTTTGTAACAAGATTGTACTACATCTTTTAACTTGTTTCACCAATTATTCTTTTGAACTTTAATCAATGATTTCTCAGTCGCGCTGTTGACGTGGCAATCACTTGACTATTTTCTCTCTCCTTCCTGTAAACAATCATCCTACGTTGTATTATTTAAGAAATAAAATAATATTAAAAAATAAAAAATGAGGCAATGCTCGTCGATGCGGTCTTTGTCGTAGAGGGAGGAAGGGGGTCTTTTCTCTGCTCTGGCGACCCCCCCCCCCCCTTCCTACGCTCGCGTATCTAAGGAAAGCGAGGTTGCAGAGCCCCCCCCCCTCTCTTTCTTACGCTTGCCTGCGACCTCTCGTTCGGAGGTCACAAAGGTGGGAGGGGGTCACCTCTCCCTTCGATGCATGAAAATTCAACATATATATTACATTTAATCTTATTTCGATTCATATTTTTATCGCATGCATAATTTTATGAGTTTATTTATATATTTAATATGGATTTTATTACTTGCTCATTGGAATTATATAATAATATTTGAGGATTAGAAACCTTAATAAGTCTAGTTTCTAATTTATCCAGAATAATAATATTTAAACTCGTGATTAAAAAGTTACAAATTATTCATTAACAGACACTCAGTCTGAAAATTTGAGGTAACACCTTATTAAGCTTTGGAAGATTGAATAGTTTCAAGTGTGAAGTAGCGTATCAATATAAATACCTAAAATTACACATTAGTATTAAAAGGAATTATATGAATTTTAATGTGAATAAGGGTTCATGCATCATGAGCATGCATTGCATATTATTATTATTATTAATTGAAAAGTAAAATAACATTATTGCTTGTAGGAAACTATCAAGTTACAAGTGAAATGAGAAAAATCTAGTAGACCTCTTTTGAAAGGACAAAGTATATGGTGAGTGAGTAAATTTACAACATAGCAAAATGTTATATGTTAATTCTTTTATTTATGATATTATCTCAAGCAAAGATGATGATGATGATTATGATTATTATTATTATTATTATTATTATTATTATTATTATTATTATTATTATTATTATTATTATTATTATTATTATTATTATTATTATTATTATTAATGAAACATATCTTAAGCTATGAAAAGTATTTATAATATATTTCAAGGATTTCATACGAGATGGAATAACCTCTTACATAAAAATTTTTTTAGGGAACAATGTTTGTAAATTTAAAATAAGTATATTAATATGAAATTATGATGTGCATTTTGATATTGTTAAACTTTATGTGTTCATTAGTTATACTAATTGAAAATGATCTTTAGAATCGCATTTGATATACATAAAACCTTTAGGGGTATATCGGGTGTCTTTGCCCTTTGGGAGCTACTATGCATGCAAGTATTGATTCATATTTTGCACTGCGTGTCCGAGAGTCATGATTATGAAACTCTACTTAACTTAACTGTATGACATACATTATAGAGGGATACGTCTTAACTCATGATATGCTCTATATATCCGAGACTCATGATTGTGAAGCTCTATTTAACTGTATGACACACAATCATAGAGGAATATGTATTGCCCCATAATAAGCATAGTGTATCCGAGAATCATGATTGTGAAGCTCTGCTTAACTGTATGACACACAATCATAGAGAGATATGTATTGACTCATGATATGCTCTGTGTATCCAAGACTCATGATTATAAAACTCTATTTAACTGTATGATACATGATTATGAAGGGGCACATTGAACCATGATGAGTATGTGCAATAACATATGTGTGGAGTTTAACTGTGAATATGATGATATCTTGAATCACTTTTATTTATGTAAAAGTTCATATGATTTGACAACTTATATTATATGTGTTATGCTTTAGATGTTTTCTCATATAAAAAAAATGTGATTATTAAAATGTTATATGTACTCGTATTCATCATCTATGTTGTACTTTATTCCACTCACTGAGTAAACGATTATTGCTCACAATACTCTTGTTGAATTTTTCAAATAATTCTAAGTTCTCGAGTTAGTTGACTCGAAGATTGTCTTTGATGCATATAAAAGAGGTCGAGTCGTTGGAGTACTTTTATTTTTCCTTTACTTTTGTTTAGTTGTACTAAAGTTTATTAAAATCTTTTTGTAAGATTATATAAAACTTAATCATATAAAGTGTTAAATGTGAAATGAGTTGTGAAACAATAGTGATAATATGTGAATGTTATGTCTTATAATATTTTATTAAATTTTGATGAGTATATATGCATCCATTTTATGTATCGACAAGTTATATAAGATAATTAAAGGAGAAAATTTTATCAATTTTATTTTTAAAATTAATTGTTATATAATATTAAATGAAATAATAATTATGATTAAAATTTAATTACGTAGTTAAGTGTGACAATTAACCTTAAAGGTATAAGCCCCTCAATCGTCGTGAAAGGATCCGATGATATTTATGACGTTCTAAGTCCTCATAGCTTATTTTTCTTCTTTTGGTCTCCATTCTTTTTCTCAATCATTACTCAACATCAATTCAATGAGGGAAAACCACGAAAGTACTTTTTATGTTAATCATCCAAAAAAATTTTTGGTATATTATACACTTTTGTGAATTCAAATAGGACCTCAACATGAATTATCATGCTATAAATTAATAATTTTACTAAAATATTCAAATTTAAGCTAGTTTTTTTTAGTGAAATTCGATCGTATATATTCGATTTGTGCCATCAACCATTACAACAAATCTTGTGCCGTGACTTGGGACTGTACAAATTTATTATGTCATTATGCTATTACGTACGTTGATTTTTTACTTTTTGTTATTATCTGCTCTAATCGTCTTATTTAACTGTTCGATCAATCTCACCTGACCCACCGACAAAGATGAGTCGATATTTGGGTGGAATCTTACAATATGCATTTGAATTAAGTTTCATATTTCATTTACTATATTTGGTTTTTAAAATAATAATTAACGAAGCATGAAATTAAGCTTTCTTACAACTAAATTTGGTTGCCAGTTGCCACAACTTATTAACGAAGAGAAGTGATCTTGGTGCACCATTCCCCTTGTTAAGCAAAATGATCAAAGTTTTTATTCTTCATTCAGTAGATTACAAAACTCTACAGAACTACTCGTTTATTTAATGAAATTCAAATAGAGAGCACTAAAAAAGTAGTTAATTGTCTTTTGCAACATTCGACCATATTAATATATTGATATTTTAATTTCTGTCAAAAAAGATTAACATTGTTAAACTTTAGTCATCGAGTCTTAGAAACTAAGGCTTGTTTATTTTGTTTTAAATATTTTTCATTTCTTGCATTTTTTTTACTTTTGATCCATTATTTGCATTTAGAATTCAAATGGAAAGGAAATATAGTCTATGTTTTAATATAGAAGACGAGCCCTATCTTAACAACAAAAAAACACATGACCCCATTTTTCAAAAGCCATTGAAATAAGATGACCTCAAAGAAAGTTTCCGTGTACATTGGAAACTTCGAGAACATTTGTAAGTTCTAATATAAAAGAAACAAATATCTATTAAAAGACCATGCTTTTTTTCAAGCTGGAATCTATTACAATGAAATTAGAATATTACAAGATGGCACAAAAAATGTCATAAGTACACACGAAAGTTTCTAATCAAGCCTCTAACTACTCTAATTAACCCTATTTTCTTATAATTTGTGATATATTGGGAGTTCTTGAGGGAGGCCTTTGCACGCCTGACGCATGAGATATGTAGCCACCAACAGTGCCGCAATAACTCCGGCTGCCAACAACGTCCAAGTGCTTTGGATTATGGCGGCCAAGGGTTTCCAGAACAAGAAACCGATCTTGTTGGGGCTTGCAGAGTGGAGCTCCGGGAGTGCTGGTGCAAGTCCCTCGTCGTCCGCCGGCGTCAGCTCGCTGGAGGCGCTCGGAGAAGGGCAGACCTTGTAGGAGGGCGTGGCCCTGGCTGGGCAGGCGGGAGGGGAGATGGGCTTGTCCTGGGCGTAGCTCGACGCCTGCGGGCACGCCTTCTTGAAGAAGTTGCTGTACTGAGTCGTCGGGCACATTTGGGGGTTCTCGTACTTCCCAAGGCAGCAATCAAGATCCGTCCCGAATGTCTGGCACGCGCTGCGGCAGCCCACCGTCACTGGGGCATTGAGGGCGTCTGGCAACGTCGCTCGGAGGTCCGCCGGGCCCTGCCCGTTGATGTCCACGGTGCACTCGAGGGACGCGCAATCGCTGTCCCTCCCATCGAGGCCTTTGGGGCACCACCTTGACGGGCAAGTTGTAGCCGTCGGCGAGGCTGATGGAGTAGTAGTCTGTGGCGTTCGCGGCCGAGCTGCCGAGGCTGAACAGGACGTGCGACGCCGGGATGTTGGGGTCATAGGCGCCATTGCATGCCTTCTCGTCCAGGAGGTTGCCGGAGGAAGATTTAGGTTTGAAAGAGCAGACGGTGGTTGCCAAGATGCGCTCCTTCCAGAGATAGGGCGCGGCAACGGGGAAGGACGTGCTGGGGGCGAGGGTGAGGCCGGCGTTCTCAACTTCTACAGAGTGGCGGTCGGAGAAGACGCCCGGCCATATCGAGTAGGGGTAGTTGTTCTCCATGGTGATGGTGGTGGTCGCCAACGTGGCCCCTGCGAAGCATGAGAGAAGAAGGAAGCAGGCGAGGAGGACACGTGCGGCAAGAAGAGAAGAAGGCGAAGACTGTGAACACTGCATTGTTGCTGTTGTTGTTGTAGAAGAACTCAGATGTGGTCTATGGAGGAGGGGCTTTGGAGGCCGTTGCGAATAGAACACCGATGATTGATGAATAATCAAAACAACGAAAAAAAGAGAAGATGAACACAGAGATTTAACGTGGTAAAACTCTATTGATCAATGTGAACAAGAGAGAAACATCCACGGGCAAAGGAGACCGCCGTCAGAAATTTTTACTATGAGCCAAAAGAGAATGTACATCATATAAAATCCTAACCCTCATATATAAATATCCATACCGCGGGGAGCTTCGCCTCTCGCACCCCCCACGAGAATCAGTGGCGGTACCAAGCCCTCCGCTTCCGCCACAGATTCTCATTTTTCCTCATTTTCTTTTTTTTCTTTCATAATTTTAAGTACAAAATACATAATTCAAGACACATCAACATATGCCAATGTGATGCTTATTTATAGCCTAACGTTGCAAGGACAAGACGAGAACGAACAGGAGGAAGGAACGATGATAAAATGGACTCCAACTTGTACTCTGTTTCGTATTTGTGTATTTGTCATCTAGCTGTAGTTGTCCTACTCTTTTTCGCATCAGGTTAAGCTTATTTCTTTATTTTACAATTTACGAAATTATAATAGCTTGCTTATAATTACTCCATAATGTCACTTAAATAAATTAAAAATACAAAATAACAACCGCAACTAAGATTTAATGAAAAAAACAATTTCAAGAAAGAAATATCTTTTTATGCATGTATATATGGTAAACATTAGTTTTTTTTTACCTAATAGAAATAATATGTTTCCCCAGTCAAGAATACAAAAAATTTGATTAATTATTGCGATTCAAATGAAATTATTAAGATGAAATTTTTGCCGTGTCAGACAAAGTTTGCCAACAAAATTAAGACTGAAAAATGATCTACCTAATCATATATATATATATATATATATATATATATATGCATATTACAGCAATGCTATATAAAAACTAATTAACCTGGAATTTAATATATAAAAATGTTTGCAAGTAACAAAAGATAATTCTTAAATGATAAAATTTGTCCATGGTGAAGATTGCGAGTAGGGAGCAGGAGTGAGAAAATTTGGGTATAGCGTATAGGGAAAAAAAGAGAAAATTAAGAGCGGAAAAATCATCAAAAGTGATGGAAGGAGAGAAAATTTGTCAGTATTGGATTAAAAACATTTTCAAGCAGAGAGAAAATTTCTCAACGATATTTTGAGGCTCAAAATAGATCAAATTATTCGTGTCAAAATTCAAGATGGACGATCAATCGAAGTTGAGATGGAGTAAATAGTAACTCATCATTGCTTAAGTAAAGACTTCAAATTTAAATATTTGTAAATACAAAAAATTTTACTAAAAATATTTCATCTATCGTAGCCAAGACATGGTGCCTAAGACGACACCATAAATCGAGACTCCAACCCACTTCAACTCTCAAGTCTTGGCTGGGTGGCAATAAAAAAGAAAAATCTCAAGATCAACCATCCAATCCGACCAAATTGAGTGATCAGGTACGGTCAACTCTCAAGTCTTGACTCATCCCTTGCCTTAGACTCAGAGATCCCTATGACAATGACAAAGAGCCGACAGTCATCGGTGCTTCCTTTCTCTCTCGTTCTTTCCTTCATCCTTTCTTAGCATTTACTCAACCACAAAATTATTGTTTCTATTGTTAATCATCAGGAAGAAAATCTAACTTATTCATCTAATACATTTTCAAGAATTCAAAAAGGTACTAAGATGAATTATCATTCTCGAATAATGAATTTTGCAAAAGGCCGAAACAATTGTTAATTTTGCAAATTATTGTGACTCTAAAAGTTTGTTATGTATTTATGACTTGTGTTATGTTATTATGTATGTTGATTTTATATTAATGTATTATTATCCATCTTGATTGTCCAATTTAATCGGTTTGACCACTCCGACCTAACTCACTAAGTCATTTCGGACCGATGGCTAGGAGAACAAAATTCGTTAGTGAGTTTCGTATATTTAGTTTTGATTAAAATAACAAAGTATGGAATATTCATGTCATTCAAATTTTATTGGCATATAATTAGTTAATAAGGTTTTATCCCATGACAAAATTATCAACGTTTTTTTTTCTTCATTCAGTAATTGTCAGACAAAAGTCCATATAACTGCTCATTTATTCACTGAAATTCAGATAGGGAGTATTAAAAAATAGTTAATTGTTTTTGCAACATTTGAGCATATTAAGAAATTGATATTTTAATTTCTGCCAAAAAGACTAACAATGTTAATTAAACTTTAGTCTTTTTAACATTCGAGTCTTAATTAGAAACCAAGGCTTCTTTATTTCGTTTTAAATACTTTTAACTTATTGCATTTCTACTTTTAACCGATTATTTGCGTTTAGAATGAAGGTGGAAAAGATATATAGTCTATGTTTTAATATAGAAGATGAGTCCTATTTTAAGAACAAAAAAACACATGACCCCACTTTTCAAAAGCTAACATTGAAATAAGATAACCTCAAAAACATCAAGTACATGGGATTATGGGAAGGTTTCTCAAATCATGATTGAGCCAGAACTAACAGAACTTTCTTTCATAAGCTCGTGTACATTGGAAACTTCTAAAAAAGTAATCTCTATTACAATGAAATTAAAATATTACAAGATGGCATAAAAAATGTCATCAAGTACACAAGAAAGTTTCCAATCAAGCATCAGCCCATTTTATAATTTGTGATATATTGGGAGTTCTTGAGGGAGGCCTTTGCACGCCTCACGTATGAGATATGTAGCCACCAACACTGCCGCAATAACTCCGGCTGCCAACAACATCCAAGTGCTTTGGATTACGGCGGCCAAGGATTTCCAGAACAAGAAGCCGAGCTTCTTGGGGCTTGCAAAGTGGAGCTCCGGGAGTGCTGGTGCAAGTCCCTCGTCGTCCTCCGGCGTCAGCTCGCTGGAGGCGCTTGGAGCAGGGCAGAAGACGACCTTGTAGGAGGGTGTGGCCCTGGCTGGGCAGGCGGGAGGGGAGATGGGCTTGTCCTGGGCGTAGCTCGACGCCTGCGGGCACGCCTTCTTGAAGAACTTGCTGTATTGAGTCGTCGGGCAAATTCGGGGGTTTTCGTACTTCCCCAGGCAGCAATCGAGGTCCGTCCCGAACGTTTGGCACGCGCTCCGGCAGCCCACAGTCGCTGGGGCATTGAGGGCATCTGGCAACGTCGCTCGGAGGTCCGCGGGGCACTGCTCGTTGATGTCCGCGGTGCACTCGAGGGACGCGCAGTCGCTGTCCCTCCCGTCGAGGCCTTGGGGCACCACCTTGACGGGCAAGTTGTAGCCGTCGGCGAGGCTGATGGAGTAGTAATCCGTGGCGTTCGGGACCGAGCTGCCGAGGCTGAACAGGACGTGCGAGGCTGGGATGTTGGGGTCGTAGGCGCCGTTGCATGCCTTCTCGTCCAAGACGTCGCCGGAGGAAGATTTAGGTTTGAAAGAGCAGACGGTGGTGGCCAGTATGCGGCCCTCCCAGAGATAGGGCGCGGCGACGTGGAAGGACGCGCCGGGGGCGAGGGTGACGCCGGTGTTCTCAACTGCTACGGAGTGGCGGTCGGAGAAGACGCCCGGCCATATCGAATAGGGGCAGTTGTTCTCCACGGTGATGGTGGTGTTCGCCAACGTCGCCCCTGCGAAGCATGAGAGAAGAAGGAAGCAGGCGAGGAGGAGACGGGCGGCAAGAACAGACGAAGACTGTGTAGAGCGCTGCATTGTGGTTGTTGTTATTGTGGAGAGGTTTGAGCAAGGAGTCGGATGTGGCGGACGTAGTGCTTATTTATAGCCGCCGTTCGACACGACAAGTGCGAGAACGATTGGGATTGGACTCCACAATTCTTTCTCCCTTGTCCTATTATTTTTCTCATAGGTTAATTAAGTAGATTTATTTATTTATTTATTTGCGTCGAAATTTACCAAATTATAACGGCTTGCTTATAACTGCTGTGCTGCATAACTCTCACTTAAATAAATTATAGAAACACACAGTACAACGCAAAAGTTAAAAAAACATATTTTCAAGAAATAAATGTTTTTTTACACGTGCATATATGGAAAAGATTTTTTTACCCAATAGAAATAATATTACGACATTTTTTCTTAAATTGCTTTGATTAATTAGAATAATCTGATTAATTATTACGATTTAAATCAATTTTGTAAGAGGGCATTTTTTTGTCAGATAAATTTTGCCGACAGAAATAAGGATTAATTTCTACAATAACCATTAATGTTCATAACCTTCTATCTTGTCCTATTCTTTTCGCATTAGGTTAAGTTTATAACTTATAAGGCTTTGAAAGATAAAAAAAAATAGAAAAAGAAAAAATAAGTGTTTCATTTGACAATGTGTTTGTTCGAAAATAAATTTTAATTTATTCTAGGTGACCTATCTTGGAGTCGTTAATTTAGTCAAGATTTATCATTTTCATTCCAACATTAAATTAATGAAGTGCTAATAATTTTTAACATAATAAAAGTCTTACGAAAAGTGTTAAAGAAAAATATTTTGCGCATTCTGTTGACAGCCGCCCTTTAGAAATCGAAACCTAACATACATTTTGGTACACAAACTAAAGTTGAAGTCTAGAAAAGATGAGCGGTCAAGTTATCTAGAGAAGCAAAGATTAGGACGTTCATTGAGTACAAAACCACCAAACAATTAAGTATTAAAGAAAAAGATAATTAATCAGCTCAAAACATAACACACATAAATGTCGCCAAAAAAGTCTTTGCATAGGATTTTCACAAATTCACACAACATTTAAGCATTTGATGTTTGATTGAGAGACAATAATGACACTCATGTCAAGCTTCAGGTACAAACATTCTTTGCCACATGAGTTAATTATTAATAGACATGACTTCCCACCAAGTCCTCTGGAATAAAAGTTCTTTACTTCACATACTTGGCAAACCACTCCAGCATTATCCCATAAGCTTCTTCAGCGTTCTTGACCTGTTCTTCATCATTGTCATCATATCTGCATGTCCATCCATGTTCCACGCCGGGGAAGACCTTCACGTAGCTATCCACCTGCACAAAATATCATCCTGAGGCTGAAACATCACGTCTTATAAGAAATGTCTATGGATAACGTTTCTACAGATTGAGAACATGACAGAGAATGTAAATTGAATGAATACTTCATAAAAGCTAATCACCTCAGGTTTGACTGATAAAATCTCCTCAAATTGATTCACTAATGCAGGCGGAGTAATCTTGTCTATTTCAGCTCCAAGTACTGTGATGGGTTGTATTGCACCTGAAAAAAAATCAAGTAGGTACTTGGAAGATTAATATGTTACAAATTTTGCAAATATGTAGATTAAAATCACAGAATGAGCTGAAGACAACATCAAGTTTGAAGTATGTCAGCCAACTGAATATGCATACCTTTGATATCATCAACAGTCACAAAGGATGGGTGCATCAAAACTGCAGCTTTAATGTAATCAGTTTTTGCCAATAAAGCGACTCCCTTGGCTTAGAAGATCAAAATGTTTGTGACAATTTTTTATTAGTAGTGACTACAAAAACTAAATCTTGAAATTCACAAAACAAGTAACATACCACCCCAGCAAAACCCAACAGCACCTACTGCAGATATGCCCTTGTTTCTAAGAGCATCAATTATACGTTTTGCATCTGCACACGATTTCTCCTGTATAATTCAACAGTGGCAGAAAGAATATCGGACACCTTGATGAAAGAGCAAAAATACACGACCAAAAGGTTACTGTCATGGGATGTTGACAAGCAAAGCAAATTGTTTATTTAATAATTAGGGGGGAAACTTTTCATATTATATAAGATTTGACAAACTTAAAAGAAGGTTATGGGGAAGCTTGAAAGTGAAACAGACTGGCTTGCGCTTCAGGATTAACTACAATAGTGAATGAATATAGAAGTTAGGAACATAAAAAGAAATTTTTACACTCGACTTCTAGAAGTTGAAGGTTCACAGTTCTTTCTCAAAAGTCCGTATCTTTTATCAATTATAAGTTTGTGTTCACTTTTGGGCATGCACATTGATCATTAAGGAAGCTACTGACTGGGAATAGGTGAGGCCAAATGCTCAGTGCGCAAACTTTGGACCAAGATGTAGATTATCAAAGGTATATTATACTAATGTAGTGGTAAGTAGTAACAAAAAAATTTCAAAGTATATAATTAACATAATAGTGAAATTAATATAAACAAGGCCTTAGAATGGTTGTCTTGGTTCTACCATCGCCTTAATAAATGAAGAACAAATGAAGCCTTCCAAGCGAAATAAAATAAGGATCAGCCTGTACCGTTTGCTTGGTGGGTTTCAAATACAAAAATAAACAGTTGATTAAAATTTTGTTTTGTTTTCTACATGAGAGAAAAAAAGATGACCACATATCAACATTTGCAGATATGAAAGAAACTGATACTGCTATTTCAGTGAAAATAAAGAGAAACCATCAAAGGGAAGAAAATGGGTAAATTGCACCAAAATAATTGACCTTTGGATTCTTCTGCACACCTAACCATAACTTTTATATAAACTATTAAACTACTGCATGTCCTTGACCACTGTTATCTTTCAAGTTTAACATGGAACTCCAAGTAAGGATCAAGAGTAATTCTAACTTGGAAGTTATGACAAAATCTAGGACAACAATGAGATCACTTATATGTAGCAGATATTTGAGAAGTGGCTCAAATAGTCAATAAGAACATTTAAATAGGCACCAAATTGGTCTAAAATAAATTGCAGACAAGTTTGAGTGTGCTTGCCATTTCATAGCAAGCTCTACCCAGTTCCTTTGGGTAAATCTTTTTGAAGACATTCTCAATAAATATTATTTGGCCATTATATATATTCGTTGATCCATGTTCATAAGATTCGACATGATTTTATGTTGGCTGTCGGGGCCTAACACAACCCTCCTCCTTTATCCGGGCTTGGGACCGGCTATAAAATATAGGCGGAGTTACCGGCTATAAAATATAGGCGGAGTTACCGGCTATAAAATATTTAATTATTTGGCCATTATTAAATATAATTAAAGCTTGCAGAAAGTAAAGGGAAAAATTTTGTATAAGGTTGTGTATTGTGTTTAACCGTTACATAAATGTATAATGATATGTTGAAAATCTAAGTGCTCAAATTATGACGGAAATGTTCATGATGAAAGCAAAAACAATTCCCGGTTTAGAGAAAGAGCTTACCGCTGTATGCGCCTGAATCCATTCTCCTATGGTTCGCTCTCCATTGATGGAAAATGGATCACCATAAAGAAAATCAGGAACCACCGCAAAGAATCCAGAGTCTGCCGTCTTATCCGCTAATTTCCTTCAGAAAAGGTCTTCCACATTTATTTTCAGAAACAAGTAATTGTAATAGCAAATTGATAGAATTACACTATTACCATCTCAAATGGTATAAAAAGAATTACTAAGTTGAGATGATGGAGAGATTTATGTTGTCTTAGATTAATTGCATTATCATCTAAACTAAAGACTAAAGAATCAAATTTGGTTTGAGAATTAGAATCCCAAATTGAAAAGTTTGGGGTTTAATAGGATTTCTGGAGTGCAATCTGATCAAAGGCTATCCTTCTTTTTTTTCTTTTCTTGAGGATCAAAGTGTATCATTTCTCTCCTGATTGAAGGCCTGAGTTAGTCAAGTTCCAATACACTTGATACCAATAGATCTAATCAAAAGAAAGGTTAAAGAGGTTATCAACGAAACCCTTTTGTTTTATTCAAATAGCCATCAACACAATTCTAGAGTTTAATAACTTGGGAAAAAACATTTAAATTTATTAGGCCAAAACTTTTCAATCAGGTAAAACTTGAATGAAAATGATATGATATCCAAATATAGACACACACACATATATGTTGTGTGATATAAGAAAACTTTTTTACAAAACTTTGAAGATAGATTTTGAATAAGGCAAGCAATTGATATATGCACATCATGTACCAGTGGGGATACATTATCAATGTGGTGCATGAGCCGTTTACGTGTGTGCAGAAGCGCAGTAACTCTACTGGTGAAATGATCCATCCATATAACCAGCAAGTCAGTTGACAAAATCAAGTTAGGAGTGAATGTTCAGTCCAAATAATGTGTCGTATGGTGATTGGATAATTGACCAAGCCACCAATAATGCTGGAAATGACGGATAATCATTTTGACAACACACAATAATCAAGGTGATAAATCCTACAATGATTCAATGAGACTTATGATTAACTTTGAAATTTGTGATGACAATGAAATTAGTGCCCATTGGCTAGGATGATAATGTCGTTCGATATTGAAAACAATAAGCAGCAAGAAAATTCAAGAGGAAAGAAAATGTGTAATCAGCCCTTCCTTTTAAGATTCGTAATTAACTCTTTTCGAAATTTTAAGAGGCAAGAAAATTGGTGTGATTTCTAGGATGTTTATGCTAAAAGTATTTGAAGTACTATATACATACCTTAACTTTGGTGCTTCATACCCTGAAAAACAGAAAACATTGTAAGAGAAAGTTTCATGTATATTTGCTCATTTAGGTTTCAATGCCTATGGAAAAATGTGTATATATACAAAATTTAAAGGAGAAATGATAAAGTTGGTAGTGTTGTGAATCTCATATTTTCTCAAAGAAATGTTCTTGACTTCACATAAATAGCATTACTAACTATCTCGTTTCTGCACTGACCTCGTGACACAAATACTAGTACATGCATGTAACACTAACAATGAACCTAGAACATTTTTTTTTTGAGATCCTGAATACTGGAAAGAAAATGTGTTTTTAAGTGTGTCATTGTCTATTACAATGAACCTAGACACAAATGCCTTGTCACACTTGTTTGAAAAACAAATAGTTTATTTACTTTTTTTCGGTGATTGAAGGCAAAAACCTCATTACAAGAAACTAAAGTTAAAACTTTAGAAAAGTTGGGTATATGAATCCCAATAATATCACCGAACAGCAATCTTTCCATGGCCGCCGGTGGATAAGTAAACTCCCTTGGTGATGGTCTCGCGTCGTAAGGCAGTTTTTCCACGCATATTCCCCACCCGCCTTCAGCTCCACAAAAGTGCTCCCACGAGCTCTAGAAAATCTTAGAACATGCATTCGATCCATGAACTATAGTGACCCGGAGCGTTGTATCACTTTGAATGTGAGTACGCACTGAATCTTCCTATCAAGATATGTGCGCTGGCGGCACATCCTGGCATGACAACGGCGGAGATGTGGTCCAAGGCTGGTGACATCGGCTTGTGGATCCCTCTTTTCAGATCAGCCCTCACGGACCAACACATCACTGAGCTTTTGGAGCCCCACCGGAGGATGGCCCCTACCGTCCCACCCACTCTAGGCCTGACAGATGGGAGTGGCTATCGGAGTCTTGGTCAGCACACAGCTTATATGTCAGGTTCCTTCAAGACATGGCATCAGAGGACTTCCGGATAGATCGTAGGCTCATCTGGCGATCCCAGGTACCGCTGAAAGTCATGGCTTATGCAGTGGGGCCGGCTCATCACCAAGACATACAAAGCGCGTTGGGCACCCCACGCGGACACGTCCTGTGTTTTGACGTCGATCATCTATTTTTTGCATGTCCGACATCGCGAGGCATTTGGCAGCGGATGACCGTTAGGGGTCTACTCACTTCAGATTCTCAGACCCTATGATAGTCTTTCCAAGTATTGACACAACATAGACAGAGATAGAGAGCGCGCGTCTTTTTTGGCTGGTTCCTGGGCCTTATGGCTCCAGCATAAACGGGGTGATTTTTCGTGGGGACCGTTATCAGTCAAACATATTGTACACCACATCTTTTTTCTTCTTCGGGATTGGGGTTTTGGGGTTTTGAATAGTTAATATACTTTTCCTTTTGTTGTTGCTCTCACTTCAAGAGTTCACACTTGTATATCATTTTCATCCCATACTTATATATATATATATATCTGCATGACAACCACATAACCTGGCGGTCATCCTTTTTTCCCTCAAAAAAAAAAAGATATGTTTCTTGTATCTTCTGAGTTCTGAGGCTAACATACCGCACTAATCAAGAACTTGTCCTTTATTCATGTAACTGAAACCATAAACTTGTACCTTGAACTTAGTCCTAATTTTGGCTTTGATCTTCACTTAGCTAAATTTGAACCTGATTTGTTCTCTGTGTTGCTGCACTTCATTACATGCATCTGACATCATTAGTTTTTTGCATTTAATAATGTCCTCAACATTTACTACACTATGTTGCTACCCACACTATTTATATTTCCTTGTTAATGCCAAGGTACAGGTTGAGTTGTTCATCAACTCATAGTCGTTTATTCATAAGTGAACCTACGATACTTTTGAATTGACCTTATGCAATTAATGGAGTTCAACCTGACAGGGAGAGCTTCATTCCGCATTGAGTAGTGTTAGTTTGGTTTCACGTGCATTTAACTTACTTTACTTTGATTTACAATAAGTGAATTTTATTCAAGATCACCGATGAAACTATAGCTTACTGCACCAATAGATAGCTAGAACTTTGAGATCTTGCTATCATATAATGGTCTAATTCCACTATAGGTTAAACTCAAGGTGTGACAACTCTTCTACTAAACTTGCTGCATATCTCTTTGTCTTCGACAACATAGGTTGTTTTTCCATTCAATAGCAGATACGTCAACCTATCAAGTGGACAAGTTCAATAGCAGAGATGTCAAATAGACTACAGATCTCTACACATATTCAAATGTAACTTATAGGCTGAAGGTGTGATCTAGCCTAGTTACCAGCAAACATGAATCCAGCTACGCAATGGCTATTTTTTTTTCTTATTTCGAAACAGCATTGATGTGGGCTTTTCAACTTGGGTGCTTCTTGAGCAAATGCATCAGTCTAGGACATGGTTATAGTTCCAACAAGAGGGAGGTTAGTTTCTAACACCTCTAAGTACTAAACATTGGTTTCACAACTTCCACTCCCCTGCAACTTCATGATGTCTCTAAGCAAAGCACGTTTTAATATGACATAAAATGGCTTTGCTACTTATCTACTACTGTAGAGATCTCTGCAGTTGTCCTTGCTCGTTAATGCAAGGAGGGAACGGATTGCAGACCACTTATATTTTCAAGAAAAAGAAATGGTTTTATTACCCATGAATCAAACTGCAATGCCCCAAATGAGCAACTTTTTTTCACCAACAAGATATGTAGGAACAAAGACTTGCAAGTGTTGATACATATATGTGCTATTTACCTTACTTGAGAACCAATTTTAGCTTCATTTTCGGTTGGAATGTGGTATTTTGCATCATTTATTGGAAGATGAATTTATCTAGAAATGAACAGATCGAAGGATGATTATACTGACAATCAGGCTTGCACAGCACTTTTTTGGCACATAAATAGTTCAACTGCTAGCCTAGAAGTCAAATAAGTTCATTCTTCAAATTTTATTATGCACATCAATATGTGCACACACAAACATCGATTCTAAGCCCATAGCTGTACAGATCATAAAAATTTCCCATTTTGCAAAGATTAGAAAGTGCCAAAACTTTTTGCATCTGCAAAAATAATGAAACTGTATGTTAGTCATAAGAAACCACATATGAAACAGCCCCCAACTTTTGGAAGGGGCATTTTCATCCCTACTAAAAAAAAGTGCCTACAAGCCCCAAGTATAAAAAACCTAAAGCTCTTTTTCCTCTCCCATTCTTCCCTAACCAGCCACGTCTTTGCCCTAGGGGAGGAGTATTAGGAGAAACCCCTCAAATATTAGGGATCAAGGTATATAATTGGTGAAGCCATTCCTCTGTTCTTATTTATTGGATGAATGCATGAGATTGGAAGTCATGGTATTGCTATACGATTGAATCAAAATTAGGTTAGAAAACTCATGGAATGTTAATGGTGATTTCTGGGTTCTTATGTTCATCAATGAATGCTATTCGAAGAACCCCAATTTTGTTGTGACTTGAAATCTCGTAGGTTCAAACTATAAAACCCAAGTTATGAAACTCTAGAATTGTGCTACATGAAACTTAAGTAGATTAGAATAAAGGAGGAGATGTATGAGATGAAATGCATGGATAAACAGAGGAAAGCAGGGAAGAAATTGAACAGTTCAGGGGTAAATTGACCATTTAATGAGTTGTGACTTGAAGTGTGTTACGAGAGCGTAACCAGTTCTGTTGGGAGCAACCAGTATGTTACAGGACCATTTCACAGGTCATGACACCAAATCACGAGCCGTGAGACTCAACCGCGAAATGAATTATTTTGTAGGCTCACAACTATCTTATTACCAGTCTATTTCATGAATTGTGACAAATATGACAAATGAAACCAGTAATGCAAACTCACTGACTATCCCTGGAGATTTCAGACATGAGTCGCCAAATAAAAAATGGTGAACTCCCATGTGACCATAGGGCTAAGAGCCATGAATATCCAGTGAGAAAATTGGAACGCTACTGCCAGAGTCGTGAAAATTGGGTTACGAGGCATGACCTAAAACCTTGAACTCATTGACAGGGTCTGAAAATGTCAAGTCATGGCTGTAACAAATTGTATGAGCCGTGAAATCCACTATTGTTCCAAATTGAACTTTTATTACTATCTTGTACTATAATAAATTGTTTATGACATTCATTATTACAAATTAAGATGCAAACTTAGGAATTGCTTCTTATATGTTCATTTTTATACTACATATACCATGCCATGTATTATTTTATTAATGATGTCATGATATAATTATTTTATAACATGATTGATTGACACACCTAGATGTGAATTACGTGCTAAGTTGTATGGTTAAAAGTAATATTGTATTGAATGACGCATTGAATTCAAGTTTGGTTACTCAATGAATGAATTTATTGTTATGGATTCCAGATTGAGGTAATTGAGGCACACCTTCGGCTGTCTAATTGGCTGCAAGTTGACTCGACTTGGATAGCCAAATAACATTGATAGCGAACCAAGTACTTAATGGATGGAATGAATTCACCAAAGATTGATTGAAAATCTAACAAGATAATGGACATGCATCTTGTACATATGAAAATTATTATTGTGATTATCATTACAAGCTGCAATGAGTGTTCTAAGCCAGTAATCTCATGGATAATGGAGATATGTAATAAGAAAATGCAATGAAAACAAATTGCGATTGATATGAAAATTGTTCATTGACATATGCCTTAAGTGTCGGAACAAAGTTTAAATGCCGTATAAAATTATATTTTGATGATACAAATCTCGAAAAAATGCTGAAAAAGTTTAAAGAAAAAGTAACAATTTTATGCACTAAACTTTGATTGAATAATTGACTATGATCTTATTAGATTTTGGATGAATGATGGATATCAAAGTTGTAGAGAATCATGTTAGTTGTCCATAAAATCTAAGATTATCTGATTTGGATAACTGTGCAAAAAGTATGCTCAAAAGAGTGCAGGTCGGTCAACTTGCCAGTCAATACAATGCAGGCCAGTCGAAACAACACCAGTCAATACATGAGCTGCCCAGATTCACATCGAGACTACACCGGTCGATAGACCGATCGATGCACTGGTCGATCGATCAACTCAACGGGCGGAAATCAAAATGTCGAGACTATGTCGGTCAACTAACCGATCGATAGTCCGGTCGACTGACCGGCTGAGAATTAAGCAAATCAACGCAACGGTCATATAGACCGGTCGACCGGTCCATAAGTGCGGTCGACCGGTCACCGGCTGGAATGAATAGTAACGGCTAGTTTTGAATGAGAAAATTGTGGAACAAATTCTGAACGAATTTTTCACGTGCTGAAGCCTATAAAAGGAGTGTCAAAGCTAGAAGCAAAGGCATCCATTCAAGCATTGAAGAAAAACTTCAAGTTATCAAAAGAAGACTTTTTTCTTGAAGTTATCATTTTAAGTTTTTTTTATTTCTCTCTTCTCTTCTTGTAAGCATTCTATTGTAAAAGAAAGAAATAATTTTTAGAAGGATTGTAAGAGCTCCTGCATGAAAGAGGTTTCAAATCTTACCTCTTGATCGAGAGAAAAGATTAACTTCTTAGGAGGAGAGGCTTGCTTTGCCTCTCAAAGCGGAGAAAAATGGGTAAATTACACGAATGGTCCCCCAACTTTGAGTCGATTTCCAATTGGTCTCCCAACTTCAATTTGTAACCAGAACGTCCCTTATCTTTTATTTTCTTGCACGATTAGTCCTCTTGACTGATGATAGTGAATTTCTCAGTTGCCTTGCATACGTGGCCGACACGTGAACCGTTTCTCTCTCATTCACGTCATTTAACGCTCCAAACCAGGTAAATTACACGGATCGTCCCCCAACTTTGAGTCGATTTCTAAACAGTCCCCCAACTTTGATATTATTACACGATTCATCCACTTGACCGGTAAGAAATAGTCTCACGATTATTTTGCGACGTGACATAATAAAATATAATAAAAAATTTTAACTAGCTAACATCACACAATAAAAAATATTATAAAAATTTAAAGACGCAAACGAACAGGCAGAGGGGGAGTGTCGGCCCCCCTCTCCAAGCTCGCCCTTTGGCGAGTTGGCATAGGGGGCGCCGACCCTCCCCCCTCTCCAAGCTTACCCACTGGCGAGCTAGGCACAAAGAGCGCTAACGCCCCCTCGCGAGTTCGTCGGCGCTCCTATCATTTTTATTTTTTATAGTCTCTTAACTTTGAGTCTTTTAGGGTCGCCGACGAGCTCGCGAGGGGGCGTTGGCGCCCCTTGTGCGAGTGGACGAGCTTGGAGAAGGGGGTCGGCGCCCCCTATGCCAACTCACCAAAGGGAGTGCTTGGAGAGGAGGGCCGACACCCCCCCTCTGCCAGCTCATCTGCGTCCTTAAATTTTTATAATATTTTTTATTGTGATATCAGCTAGTTAAAATTTTTTATTATATTTTATTATGTCACGTCGCAAGATAATCTAAAGATTGTTTATTATCGGTCAAGTGGATGAATCATGCAATAATATCAAAGTTGAGAAACTCTTTAGAAATCGACTCAAAGTTAGGGGACGATCCGTGTAATTTACTTTGTTTGGAGAGTTAAATGACGTGGATGAGAAAGAAACAGCTCACGTGTCGGCCACGTATACAAGGCAACCGGAAAATCCACTATCACCTGTCAAGAGGACTAATCGTGCAAGAAAATAAAAGATGAGGGACGTTCTGATTACAAATTGAACTTGAGGGACCAATTGAAAATCGACTCAAAGTCGGGGGACCATTCGTGTAATTTACCCGAGAAAAGGTGATTGTGTAAAGGGCTTTTTCCTTGTCCCATTTGGAACAAAGGAAGTGTTTTAGTGGAATTTTTATCTCCGACGGTCTCGAGGTCGAGAAATCGGAGCGGGGACGTAGGCCAAGGTGTGGCCAAACCTCGTCTGCAATCACCCGTGCACTTTGTGTTTGCATTCTCTCTCCCTCCCTCTCATATCGTGTTTGATGTGATCTGAAATGCATTGATTTGAAAGATTTAACGAAACGATTTTCATGAAATCGACATTTTCGATTTAAACATCAATAAACGCCCCACCCCCCCCCCCCCCCCCCCCCTCTTTTGGTGCTCTTTGGGATCCTAGGTTAAGTTATTTTTATGAACTTGGATTTATATAGGTTTCCATTCATCCGGATTCCTTCAAGTACGAAGAAATGGTCTCGGGCCATATGCTCATGACGGAAGTTGCACATGGAGTCAATCCTTGTCTTTGGGCACCTTGTTACTTAAAGTCAAATGTTATGGAGTTGTCAGCCTATGGACTTGTTTCCTAGTGTTATGTTTGCGTTCTCTATGTTAAAAAATATTTATGAATCACGATGCGCCCTCGTGAGCTTTATGTTTATTGGATCTTCCGCGGTGTTATTTATCTTATGTTAGATCTTTATGTTTACTTGCAGTTGAGTTTTAATGGTATATGTTTGTGCTCCTATGCTTTTATATGGTCTATCGTAAGATGACGTTACTAACTCTGGAACTCCACTTGATTTTGCGGGCGTGACATTACTTGATTCAATCGTTGAACAAGGAGCAGAACGAAATGCTACTCATGAAGCAGATGAAACTGCGGCGTTCGATCCGCGGGAATGGAAACATCGAGCAAGAAATGGAAGGTGCAAGGCGGTGGTCAGCATTTGATTACCGAAGACATCGGAGATGAAGACGACGGCGGCCTTGGAGTCGGGGGATCCGGCGGTGTAGGCCTTGAGGCCGCCGAGGTCGTCCACGACGCAGCCGAGGCCGCTGGAGGCGCTCAGCGCCGGCGGGTTCGAGCAGCACTGTGCGCCTGCCATGAATGCTACTAAGCCGCCGCCGCCGTTTCTTCTTCCCCCCTCCCTCTGCGCAACGTCGTGGGCGGATCGATGCCAGGAACAGAGTCCAAGTTCCAACGCAGGGCCATTTAAAAAAAAACATGTGATGTAATAATATTATTTGTTTGTGGGGGCCGTAGAGATTGCGTGAAATCTTCAAAGATACGCTCCAAATGTACGAAATAAAATAAATATATAATAATAATCGAGTTAAATTGAGTAGTTAATATTTCTAGTTCAACTCAGGGCATTAATAATTCAAATCGGGTGCATTAGAAAAATAGATTTGAATATATAATATGAAGAACTTGCCTCTCCTGCTTGATTTCTTTTAAGTAACTTTAAATTTTAATATTAACTACCATTTCGTCATCTTCTAGAATATTTTCTCTGACATCGTTAAGTTATCATTATTATTATATATTTATTTTTTTCTTCCTTATTAAGTTATTTTTTGCATTTTAAATAATAATATAATATACATTACGGAAAATACAAAATAAACTAAGTCGTGCGAGTAGCTCCTCCGTGGAATTGTGAACTTCATTTTTTAACTTTTTATTTTCGATCTATTATTTTTCAAAGATAACAAATAATTTCACAAAGAATGATATAAAGAAATAAAATCATATATTATTATTAGTAATCATGTTTAGTAGAACTTTGAAAAAAAATATATGATTTTCAAACCGTTTGTCCAATATCCAATAGTACAATATCTCTTTGACACCCGTCCAATAAATATTAAGTCGTTCGATAATTGGATTGTTAATCTATTAATAATATTAAGTATTTAAATATAATTAGTCTATTACTTATGCGATGTAAATCAATAACATAAACTAGTAAGCTTATATAATAAAATATGCCATTTTTTCATTATTAATTTTGATTTGCTATATTATCAATGAGAAGACCGGAAAAAAAACCAACTTTGCCCTTGTCATTAATTGATGCTGTCGGTCAGCGGCCTCTCTACGCAGAACAACTTTAAAATAATTCAACATGCTAATCAAGAATGATCGGCAGATAACGAAATTATGTTCTTAAAATTTTAGATTTCACAGAGTTATTATTTTGATCAAAGCTCATACATATAATTTTCTAATATTGAATTAGTCAAGTGTTAATAATTCAATGTGTTATGACAATTCAAAAAGCCAAAAAAAAAGCTAGAAAAGGATCTTGTCGAGAGTGATTGATTCTTTTTCTTTTCCTTTTAGCATTTTTTGATATATGATGATAACTATTTCTAAAAAGTTTCATCAGTTAAATTTTAATGTTAACTCTTTATCTCTTCTGCTTTTAAAAAAAAATCACTTAATCCTGAATAACTAGTAACATTAATTTTACTATTGATTTATAATTTTCTTGTTTGTTCAATTCTATTTTACCCCTTAAGTAATAAAAATACAAGATATTTTGGAAAATATGAAATAAAGTGATCGTGCGAGTGGAGTCCTTTATCCTCTCCAGTCCAAATTCCGACTTTTGTTTTAATATTTTTTCTATTTTTTTAGTGCTAAAGTGTGAAAAGTAATTTCAGAAATAAAAAAAGTGCAAAAGTGCACGAAAGATATTATGACAGCACTCGAAATCTTCCAAAAATAGTACATTCTTAATTTTGTTTGATATGTAGCACAATTATTTTTTCTCATGCCCGGTTTAGACGGTCAAAAATGGTCCCGGGTCAAAAGATTACAACAACAATAAAACCTTATCCCACTAGGTGGAATCGGCTACATGGATCATACGACGCAATTTGAGCTTTCGATATTCGATATTAGTAACATTTAATTAGTTTAGAATCGCAAAAAATAGCAAAAATGATATTCTCTTTTTTAAGTGATGATTTTAAATTTTGAATTTATAAATTATAATTCACTAAGGCACAACTCTATTAATCAATTGTGTCACGTAAATTTGGTCGAGATTAACTCACTTTGATACTGAACTCAATAAGTTTGAATGAACAGAACGAAATAAGGCAGCTAAGTAATCAAAAAATCCTTTCTGATATTTATAAGTTTAAAAAATGATATAGCAACGAATAATAATTAATTAAGAACGCATAAATGAAAGTTGTTTCATTATTCTATTTAAAAAAATAAATAAAAGATACCGAAATAGTGGTACTCGTATGATGTCACTTTCATGCTTTGGACTATATGATTTATTTTATTATACTAATAAAGTGATTCCAAATTCTGTCCTGCTGGTCTGTCTCATTTCCATTACTTTCTTATATTATTTGGTTGAAGAATATTTTTTTAGAAAATAAATATTCTTCAAAAAGTATAAAAAAATTTATATTAAAGAGAATAAAATTTTAAAATATAATATTTTAACTATTTATTATAAATATTTTATATACAATATTATAATAATGAAAAATTATTAATATAAAGTATAAGAACGATTCAAAAAGTTAAAAATAGAAGAATATAATTATTCTTCTTATTTTGAAGAATATAATTATTCTTCCACGGTGAATAAAAACGATGATTTCATCATTTTTAAGGTAGTTTTTCGATTTTCGATGTTTGACTATTATTATTAGCATTAGACTTGCCATGTGAAAAACATGTTAATTGCTATTATTATTTTGTATATAAAAAATCTTTTAATATTGTACCCCTCATATATTTACTATCGAATGAACTGTAGCGGTCGTCACCCTGTTACCGAATAAATTATAAAGATGAAAAATTAGAGACCTACAACAACAACAACAAACCCTTATCACACAAGGTGGGGTCGGCTACATGGATCATACGACGCGTTGATTTATGTTCATAAGATTCGACAGAATTTTATGCTGGCTATCGGGGCCTAACACAATTTTGACAGAATTTTATGGATCATACAATTCTTTTAATACTACTTTCTTAATTTCCACACATACATAATACATTTTTTTTTGTTCACCCGGCATATATGACCAACCAAGCACGGTTGAGGCATCACCAATATTAAATCTGCAAGCCCGCCTATGAAATCTTTACGCCTTCAGCCACTAAGAACTGGATTAGTCATGCACTATTGTCTTTAACACCGAAACGATAAACCACGCACGGCAACCTTCAGAAATATGTTCATGAAGTAGCCAACCTGCAAAATAAAATTCAACACATGTAAATGTATTAACAGAGATATGACTTCAGCTAAACTTCTCTCTATGTTTTCCTGCTGTACAGTTTGGGCAAACTAAAAACCAGATATATCGACTCATTCTCATATTCATATTTTTTTTTTGAGAGGGGAAAGGATGACTCCCATTGTGGTTGTCATCCAGGTATGCATATAACTATAAAAGCAACTATCATGTACAAAAATGAGCTCTCAAGAAGAGAGCTCCAACACGGACGGGGTGTACAATAGCTAACCGAAACCCCACTCCCGGAGAAGAAAGGAATCATGAAATACAATAATATCAATGAGAATATGCTCCGCACAAGGCACCGGCTAAAAAAGATGTCAACAAAACTCACCATGTCAGCCGCTGCCCAGCTCGAGCGCAGAGTGCATGCCAAAATGTCACAGCCTCATAAGGGGGGGGGGGGGGGGGGGGGGGGGGGGGGGGTGATCAGCGACTCCCATGTACCCATCCTCGACCAAAAATTTTGAGATATCCTGCAGTTGAAGAAAAGGTGATCAGTATCCTCCGCTGAGTCGCCGCACAAGGGGCAAGAAATATCTGCGTGCGGTGCCCATCTCGATCTATATACCCTAGTGAGGAGCCTGTCTCGCCGCATGAGCCAAGCAAAGATCTTGACTTTCAACGACATCCGAAGTCGCCATATCAATCAGAGGATGACGATGCGGGAAGAAAGCGGAGATAAAGACTACGAGCTGAGAAGGACTCCGACACCCAAGTCCACCCATCAGACCTGGAGGGGTCCTGGTGGACTGGGGCCACCTGCTGCAATAGCGCCAAGAGCTCCAAGAAACGCTGATCCGAGAGTGCAAAGCAAAAAATGGGAGTCCAAGAAGACCAAGTCTCTACAACAGTCGCGCCCGGATGTGTGGCTAAAGCATATAGTCGAGGGAAAGCCACCGATAAGGGCTCTCCGGAAATCCAATCATGCCGCTAGAAAGAGAAAACATGTCCGGAGCCAAGGGAGGGGACCATAAAAGGACGCGCCCGAGGGAGAATAGATGACACACCCCTCCAGAAATGAGAAGCCCCCCTAGGAAGAACAGGTCTAGACTCCCATGATAGGTCATGTCCATAGCAAGTAAAGAAAATTGTCCTCCAAAAGCTGTCAGCCGGCCCCATGATCCGTCCCACCCACCGGGTTAGGAGAGCCCAGTTGGTGATGCGGAGGTCACGAACACCAAGGCCCCCACGAGTCATGGGCCTGCAAACGATGTCTCATGCAACCAAGTGGACACCTCGGTGATCAAAGTCGCACCCCTGCCAAAGGAATCTACTCCTCAATGAATCAATCCGTCTCTGTACCTGACCAGGCATCAAGAGAACCAACATGTAGTAGATGGGTAAGGCCGAGAGAATAGATCGGAGAAGAATCAGCCAGCCGCCGCGTGATAATAATCTGGAGGTCCACCCATGGAGTCTGTGCTCAAGTCGCTAAATAACCGGAGTCCATCCTCGGGAACCTATGCGCCGGTCGGAAAGTGGAAGACAAATAGGTGAGCGGTAGGGTACTAATCAGAGTATGAAGCTCTACCTCACAAAGTTTAGCCACTGTCGGGACCATGCCAAAAGGGATGAATGAAGACTTAGCATGGTTGATCTGGAGATCCGATGCAGCACCAAAAAGCTCCACTAATATAGCCACTCGTTTAGCCTCCTGGACTGAGCCCTCAATGAAGAAGACAGTGTCATCTGCATACTGCAAGATGGGAACGAGGCTGTCGGCAAAACCTGTGAGTAGCCTAGCCCCACAAGAAACTAGGGTGCATCTGGCTAAGGCATCAACAGCTAGCACGAAAAGCATAGGGGCGAGTGTGCAGCCTTGTCGAACCCCCCTCTGGGTTGTACCTAGCCACTAGCCAGAGCCCCATTGACCAGGACAGAGAATGAAGCAGTAGTGATGCAGCGCTTCATCCATGTGATCCAAGTCGTTGGAAATCCCCTAACCTATAGCGAATGCCAAGGAAATGACCACGAACCAATGTCATAAACCTTAGAGAAATCTACCTTCCATAGGAAGGCGGGGGCGTCGGTCCTCCTCCAATGTGCTATGATATCAGTAGCAATGGAATAACTGTCGATGATACCACGGCCTGAATGAACGTTGACTGTGCTAGGTGAATGAGGTCAGAAAGTACCTCCCTAAGCCGAATACCCTAGCCACCAGAAGGTAGGTGGCATTAGATATGACTATCGGCCTGTAATCCTCAACACACTCCGTCGGCGTGTACTTGGGCAGCATGAAGAGCAGGAATTGATTTAGGCACTCAAAGCCCCGATTCCCGCCAACGAACTCCTGGATGACATCCATCACATCCCTATGAAGGGTAGACCAGAACTCTTTGTAGAAAAAGAGCGGTAAGCCGTCTGGGCCTAGCGATGCATCAGCGTTGAGGTCCCCGAGCGCCTGAGTCACCTCATCCTCCGTGATGGCCTGTGATAGAAAAGAAGATCGGTAAGAGTGGGGATGTCCCCAGGGGACCACCTCCAGGAGCTCGGAGGTTGCCGCCTATAGAACTCCCGATAATAAGAAGCAATGGATGTCCCGATGGACTGCTGGCCGATAATCTGCTACCCTTGAATCTCCAGTTGATCAATCATGTTCGCCCTCCGACGAGAGCTAGCATATAGGTGGAAAAAATGAGTATTGGCATCGCCCTCCCGAAGCCAAGACTATCGAGAGCGTTGCCTCCATTGAATTTTCACCAACTTGTCCTCAAGCTGAATAGTCTGTTGAGCCCGCCTGCGCTCTGCTAGCTCCGCCTGCGTGAGGTGGCGATCGTCCTCCAATCGGTCCATCTGTGTAATAATCCCCAGTGCCTCTGTCCGGCGCCTCTCCCTATCCTCTCAAATCTGCCTCCGAAAGGTCCGAAGGAAGGACCACAAGCTGTCCAACCTAGTGATAAACATCCTGGTGGCAGAGTCAGCTATCGGAACACTCTGCCAATGGTCGATAACTACCTATCGGAAGCCGTCCTCCAAGAGCCAGGAACGCTCAAATCTGAAAAGAGAACGCTGGGATGGACCATCGTTGGATCGTCAAAGAAGAGGGGTGTGGTCCGAGAATGGCCTGTCTAGTGCCTGAACATCTGCCAACTGGTGAGCCTCGGGTAGCTCGAGCGATCCCAAAAATCTGTCAAGTCTCGACCTCACGGTGGGTGTAGCTGTGCTCCGCCATGTAAATCTGCGGTTGGTGGCCGGGAAATCCACCAACTCCTGGAGTATCAATAAAGTCCTTGAATTCCTTTGTAGCGGAGTCCCTTTCCTGACGGGTAGTAGGCCGGTCCTCCATGTCAAGCGTGATAAAATCACCCTCTAACAGCCATCGAGCATCCGAAAGGCGTGTGCGAACAGCCCAGAGCTCATCCCACATGGCGGCACGAAGAGATGATGAACATGGGCCGTAAACACAAGACAACAGATATGAGCAACCATTCCCTCTCTGGCGCAGGTGTGTAGACATCGAAAACCGATCTACCCAAGAGTCAACCAAAGTAAACTGGTTTGCCCACCGGCCTATGATACATCCACCTGACTGGCCGATAGCGTTGAGAGAGAGAAACTTGAAAATGTGAGGGCCACCAATCTGTCTCCAAATCACCGGGGTGCAGTCAGATAACTTGGTCTCCTGAAGGAGCACCACATCCGCCCCCATTCCTTGATATAGCGGCAAAGGGTGTGGCGCCTCCCCACGGCGCCAAGGCCATGGACGTTCCAGGTGAGGACCTTCATAAAGATACCGTGGCACCCCCCCCTCTTGCGGGAACTCCCGTCTCCAGTTACCCTTCTTCTTGGCACAAGGCGATGTAATGGTCTTCTGAGCCTCCATGTGGCCTCCGCATGCGCTCTAGGCCGCCTGCCCAGGTAGCGGAAACCTATTGTAGCTGCCATCTGCCTCACATCATCTTCTGGTTGGTCAATATGGGAGCATTGGTCGCCGGTCAGCACTGTCGCACCAAGTGCATTCAGCGAGAGGGGGGAGGCAGGCAACTGAGCATCGCTATCCGGCTGTGTGGGCATAGCAGTATCCCCAGACAGAAGGCGCCAGCGCTGATAGTATTGCACTTTGTTGGCCCCATCCGGGCTGTGTAGGCTGTTGTCAGAGGGAGCTTGACAATCATGACTGCCCGAGATGGATAGAATGGGGGGGTTGAGCTTTTGGAGAGTTGCTGGCGGGGGGTGGGGGAGGGGGGGAGGGGGGAAGGGGGGAAGGGGAGGCTGGTAGGTGGCTGGGAATGGGAGTCGCATGCGAGGCCTGGGTGGAAGCGGATGGTATCAGCGTGCGGCCGAGGAGTGACGCCACCGACGATAATAGAGGAGGGGGGAGACTGACGGCGACTGGCTGATAGTGGAAGATGAGTGTTGATGAGGGACCAAAGGGAGTAAGGAAGGGAAGGGGGAGGAGATCATCAGCTGGTTGATGGCTGGATGTTGATGTTGGCTGACGTCGGGTGGAGCAGCCGGTGGAGATGAGAGAGGTGGGGGAGGCGGAGGGGTTCTTGCCGCTAGATGGAGGGTAGGAGACGATGTCGGCGAACGTGGAGGCGACACGATATCAAGCTGGTAACTACGAGCCTGCTTGACAGTGTTGCCAACGGCTTGTCGGGGTGGAGGAGGATATGCATTGGTCGGGACCGGAGATGATGGGGGATGAGAGCATGTCAGGTCGTGCCCTGGTCTGAGAGTTGGTGCTGGACTCAGGTTTGGCTTGGGTGCATCTCAGTTGGGCAGTTTGGTCAGATAGAAGTTGGGTATTGGTTTGATTTTGATGTTGTGGAGTGAAGGTTGGTTGGGCTACGATCGAGTGCAGGATTAGCTGGGTCATTGGGGCCAGGTTCAGTGGGTTGTGGTTGGGGGGAGGTGGCAGGTTTGGCTGGATTAGAGGTGTATGGTGGGAGGGATTTTGAATAGTGGTACGGGCGTCCAAGGTACGGCTCTGCTACGGACGTCTGACGCTCTATTGTTGGACAGGCTGACGCGCCTGCGAAGCTCTGGTGGCTGACGACTACGGAGACATGGCAGGCTAACCCATGATGACATCTGCCCACGATGAGGTGCTGCCGGTGCGGCTGAGCCGGAGGAGGAAACTTCCGGTGCCTGCGTGCCACCTCTAGGACCACCTCTGGCCTGAGAAGATGAAGGGGCAGGCCAAGGATGTCGACAGAGCATCGAATCGACGGTAGCGCTGCGGTTGCCCCATCCTCGGGTTTCCATTGTCGCCACCTGATATGAGTGCCTGGAGCCATGGATGAAGGAGTCGCCTGGAGGAGGTCCCTCTGATGTGGGGAGCCATGGATGAGCAGTCAAAGCATAGGGCTGATGCGACTAAGGTGGAACGGTGGAGAAGCTCCCACTCCGGCGATGATGAAAGAACGGAGGATGGCCTGATCTGGAGGAGGGCTGTTGACCTCACCAACGAGGCATTGCTGAAGGAAATCGACGACCACGGGATGGTGACTGAGGGAACTAGGGTGGTGGATGTCGTGATCGGCACTCTTGCGGACTGTTCAGACGCCGGATCAACATGGGGCGCTTGCCGGCGAGACTGAGGGCAGTCCAGTCTCCTATGGCCTTCGCCCTTGCAGTGGAAGCAACTGAGTGGGCCAAAGCAGAGGCTGGCGAAGTGGCCTGTCTCTAGGCATCGGAAGCATTGTGTGGAGTGGCGTCGGAGTTGCTGACGGCGATCGTCGGGTGGTCGCGTGATGGTCGCCCAACCGTCAGCTGCAAGGTGCACCTTCCGACATCTTTGTACGGGGTGTAACTGTGGTGGCGCCGCTGGCAGGGGCTGCCAGAAGCAGAACATGGCGCCGCCGACAGGGACTGCCGGAGACGGAGGTGGCACCGACGACAGGGGGTGCCGAGGGCGGAGGTGGCGCCGCCGGCAGGGGCTGCCGGAGGCGATGGGAGTCGAGACCTAGTCTATCTCCTCTTGTCGACAGAACAAAAGGCCGAATGTTCTAATCAACCAAACCAATTACCTTTCGAGTTTCAAACAAGAATACCCAAGAAATGCATTACTTCAAGTCTTCAACGACATGCATTCAACATATGTATGTTGAAGAGACCTTAACTAGTCACCTAGGATGTCACCAACAGGAAAAAAAATGGTCAACAGCTTGAGACACAATTAGATCACATCCATGAAGTTCACGTAAGGATTGGCTTACCCCAAGTTTAGTCGACAAAGCCTGCTCGAATGAAAGGTGGCCCATCTCACCATCAAGTGTGCACCACTTGGACAGTTAACTTCTGATAAGATGTTCAGAAATTCGTTTATGATACAACAGAAAGTGACAACAAAAGTTATGTATAAGGATGCAAAGAACTCAAGATGCTGTCAGATGTTCAGAAATTTATTTATGATACAACAGAAGTTAAGTATAAGGATGCAAAAATAAAATAGTAATATAAAAAATTACATAATTTATTTTTTTATTTTCGACAGTTGTAACCGTCGGAAATTGCGATGGATGGATATTCGTCGAAATATTGACGTTCATAATCGTCAAAAAATAAAATAATATTATAACAAATAAAATATTTTATTATTTTCATTTTTGATGGTCGTAACTATCGAAAAATTCGTCGAAAATTACGACGGATGGATATCCGTCGGAAAATATCGACGTTCCTAATCGTCAAAAAATAAAATAATAATATAAAAATTACATAATTTATTTTTTCATTTTCGACGTCGAAAAATCCGTCGGAAATATCAACAGATGGATATCCGTTAGAAATATCAACGTTTCTAATCGTCGAAAAATAAAATAATAATATAATAAATTACATAATTTATTATTTTTATTTCCGACGGTTGTAACCGTCGGAAACTCCGACGGAAACATTTTTGTCGAAATTACGACGGATTTCTATCCGTCGAAAATTGTACGTCGGAAAATGACAATTTTCTTGTAATGTCCGTCGAAACCGTCCGTTAGAAATCACAAATTTTTTGTAGTGAGGGGGGTGTCGCCCCCTCCCCCTCCCCCTCCTCTGTGCGTGCATATAGGAGAGGGGGAGGACCCTCTCCTCCCCGACGTCGGACTAGAGAGGGGGAGGGGCACCGCGCCCTCTCGTCTCTAGCACCACGCTCTCTTCTTTCCGGCACTAGAGAGGATGGGGTACCGAAGGGAGAGGGGGTGTGCCGCCTTCTTTTAATATTTTGATTTTATTTAATATTTTATATAATTTTTATTTTAAAATAATGTGTTATTAGAGAAATGAACGAAAAATTGATTATTTTTAATCAAAGGGCATTCAATAAAATAAGTTAAAAAATGGAGAACAATCAAATTATAAAATAAAATTAAAGGATAACGATGGGAAATCATCAAAATTTGATGATATTTAATGAAATTTATTCCTTATTTCATCGGCTATTTTTTTATCTACTATAGCCCATTTTTTTATTGTGCATCTGTATCATATTAATTTCTCCCTCTTCCATGCACGTAGAGTCTAATATGGCCTGCTATAATATTAAAAAATAATATAAAAGTTTTTAAAAAAATGAGGAGGGCTCTTCTCCTCCCGTGTCAAAGAAGAGATGGGGAGCCCCCCATCACACGTAGAAGGGGGGAGGTGGGCAACATAACTGATTAAGTTTGGTGCATCATAAGAATAATGGGCGTTAGGCCGTTAGTAACAATTTTTAAAATAATCATATGGATCGTGGTGCACCATTCCCCTTTAGATGCTAGCCTTTGCATACTCGTTAATATCTATCAAAAGACTAACAATGTTAATTTCTTTGGTCATGGAATCTTAGAAACTAGGACTTGTTTATTTAATTCTTAAATATTTTTTAATTTATTGTATTTTAACTTTTGATGGATTGTTTGCATTTAGAATGAAAATGGGAAAAAATATGTAGTTTATATGTTTAATGATAGAAGACGAGTCCTATTTTAACAACAAAAAAGACATGTCACATTTTTCAAAAGCGCATTGAAATAAGATAACATAAAAAACATGATCTTATGGGGAAGTTTCTCAAAACATGATTGAGCCAGAATACATTGAAACTTCGAAAACAATTGCAATTTCTAATGTAAGAAACCATGCTTTACTTTTCAAGCTGGAATATATTACAATGAAATTAAAATATAATAAGATGACATAAAATGTCATCAAGTACACATGTAATTGAGTTTCTACAAACAGGCATAAGGAACAAGCCTCAACTGCTTTAATAGAATTTAACCATATTTTTTATAATTTGTGGTATAGTGGGAGTTCTTGAGGGAGGCCTTTGCACGCATGGCGTACGAGATATGTAGCCACCAACACTGCCGCAATAACTCCGGCTACGAAGAGCGTCCAAGAGCTTTGGATTACGGCGGGCAAGGATTTCCAGAAGAAGAAGCCCAACTTCTTGGGGCTTGCAAAGTGGAGCTCCGGGATTGTTGGTGCAAGTCCCTCGTCGTCCTCCGGCGTCAGCTCGCTGGAGGCGCTTGGAGCAGGGCAGAAGACGACCTTGTAGGCGGGCGTGGCCGCGGCGGAGCAGGCGGGAGGGGAGATGGGCTTGTCCTGGGCGTAGCTCGACGCCTGTGGGCACGCCTTCTTGAAGAAGTTGCTGTACTGAGTCATCGGGCACATTTGGGGGTTTTCGTACTTCCCCAGGCAGCAATCAAGGTCCGTCCCGAACGTCTGGCACGCGCTCCGGCAGCCCACAGTCGCCGGGGCATTGAGGGCGTCTGGCAACGTCGCTCGGAGGTCCGCCGGACACTGCTGGTTGATGTCCGCGGTGCACTCGAGGGACGCGCAGTCGCTGTCCCTCCCGTCGAGGCCTTGGGGCACCACCTTGACGGGCAAGTTGTAGCCGTCGGCGAGGCTGATGGAGTAGTAGTCCGTGGCGTTCGGGGCCGAGCTGCCGAGGCTGAACAGGACGTGCGAGGCCGGGATGTTGGGGTCATAGGCGCCGTTGCATGCCTTCTCGTCCAAGACGTCGCCGGAGGAAGATTTCGATTTGAAAGAGCAGACGGTGGTGGCCAGGATGCGGCCCTTCCAGAGATAGGGCGCGGCGACGGGGAAGGAAGCGCCGGGGGCGAGGGTTAGGCCGGTGTTCTCAACTGCTACGGAGTGGCGGTCGGAGAAGACGCCCGGCCATATCGAGTAGGGGCAGTTGTTCTCCACGGTGATGGTGGTGTTCGCCAACGTGGCCCCTGCGAAGCATGAGAGAAGAAGGAAGCAGGCGAGGAGGACACGGGCGGCAAGAAGAGAAGAAGGCGAAGACTGTGAGCGCTGCATTGTTGTCGTCGTCGTCGTTGTTGCAGAAAAAGGTGTGAGTCGGATGAGGTCGATGGAGGATGGAGGAGGGGCTTTGGTTGGAGGCCAATTTGGTGCTTATTTATAGCTTATTTCTTTGCGTTCGACGACGAGTGCGAGAACGATTAGGAGAAAGGAAACTGGATAAATTGGACTCCAACTCGGTTCGCATTTGTTATTTATCTGCCTTCTTTTGTTCTATTCTTTTTCGCATCAGGCAGGTTATGCTTATTTCTCTATTTTGAACTCTACAAAATTAGTAGCTTGCTTATAACTAATGTCACTTAAATAAATTATAAAATACAAAATTACAACGACAACCAAGATTTAAGGAAAATGAGTCTGTTGCATTTTATTTTATTGGAAGTTTATTAACGAAATGCACATGAAATAGGGGTAGTGGATTGAGATGTCATTTTAGGTAATGCCATTATGGTTAATTAGAGAAAAAAATTCGAACAATATCTACCTACTAGTGTCAATATTTTCTTGTTTGGTCGGAGTCATATTCATTTCTGCCACAACATTGAAGGAAACCTTTAGTTGTCCTACTCTTTTTCGCATCAGGTTAAGCTTATTTCTTTATTTTACAATTTACGAAATTATAATAGCTTGCTTATAATTACTCCATAATGCCACTTAAATAAATTAAAATACAAAATAACAACCGCAACCAAGATTTAATGAAAAAAATAATTTCAAGAAAGAAATATCTTTTTATGCATGTATATATGGTAAACATTAGTTTTTTTACCTAATAGAAATATGTTTACCCAGCCAAGAATACAAATAATTTGATTAATTATTGCGATTCAAATGAAATTATTAAGCTGAAATTTTTTGCCGTGTCAGATAAAGTTTGCCAACGAAATTAAGACTGAAAAATGCTCTACCTAATCATATATATCTATATATATATGCATATTACAGCAATGCAATATAAAAACTAATTAACCTGGAATTTAATATATAAAAATGTTTGCAAGTAACAAAAAATAATTCTTAAATGATAAAATTTGTCCCTGGTGAAGATTGCGAGTAGGGAGCAAGAGTGAGAAGGGAAAAAAAACGAAGAGAAAATTAAGAGCGGAAAAATCATCAAAAGTGATGGAAGGAGAGAAAAATTGTCAATATTGGATTAAAAACATTTTCAAGCAGGAGAGAAAAATTCTCAACGATATCTTGGGGCTCAAAATGGATTAAATTATCCGTGTCAAAACTCAAGATGGACCATCCAGTCCTACCAATTTGAGTGATCGGGTAGATTAAGACTAAATCACTTTTCAAGAACAAGTTCAAAATCTTAACGGTCAACTCTCAAGTCTTAACGTTATTAATGATTTGACAAGTGGATAACGATTTAATTAACCGACATCACATTAACTAGTGAATAGCGGATAGCTGATGATGATTAACGCTTAGAGATTGTAATAAATAAGTGTTTGATAAACTTAATGATAGAATTAACTGGTGAATATAAAATGACATAATTATACATATGACAAATTATTTAATTTAAGCAATATACAAATTATATTATAATACAAATAAATTAAATTTTTATATCTTAATTAAATAAAATAAAATTTCATAATTGTTTTTTTAAATATATAGAAATTTATATTGAGAATAATTTTTATACAGTACACCCATAATATAAAAGTATTAATTGTCAAAATATTTTTTATTCATTGTTAACATATAAATAATTTGCAATTAATTAAGCATGAATATAACAAGAAATATAGTTAAATGATTATAAAATAAAAAATAAGGAAATAATAAGATAAGTTAGAAAGAAATATGTATTTGAATAGGGATAAAATTAGAAAATTTTATAAAATGCTAATATCTAAATGCTAAAAGCTAGTTGAAGTAGATTTTCAATATTTTCATATGAAACGTTAAACGTTATTTATTTTTGTTATTTATCAAATAAAATAATTAACATTTAAACTGTTAAACATTATTTGAAACACTAATTTTTATATTACCAAATAGAGTTTTATAGACAACGACAAAGAGCCGACAACATGAGAGAGGTAGAGTCATCGGTACTTCCTTTCTCTCTCATTCTTTCCTCCATCCGTTCTTAGCATTTACTCAACTAGGGCCACCCATAAAATTATTGTTTCTATTGTTAATCATCAGGAAGAAAATCTAACTTATTCATCTAATACATTTTCAAGAATTCAAAAAGGTACTAAGATGAATTGTCATTCTCCTATAATAATAAATTTTGCAAAAGGCCGAAACAATTGTTAATTTTCTTATGAAATTGAATTTGGTTTGGGCTATTAACCATTGCAAATTATTGTGACCGTAAAAGTTTGTTATGTATTTATGACTTGTGTTGTGTTATTGTGAATGTTGATTTTATAACTATTTTATATCAATGTATTATTATCCATCTTGATTGTCCAATTTAATCGGTTTGACCATCCCGACCTAATCCACTAGTCATTTCGGACCGATGGCTAGGAGAACAAAATTCGTTAGTGAGTTTCATATATTTAGTTTTGATTAAAATAACAAAGTGGAATATTCATGTCATTCAAATTTTATTGGCAGATAATTAATTAATAAGGTTTTATCCCATGGCAAGGACGAGCTATCAATCCTGAGTTAGATTAATGGAGGCAGAGATGATGGTTTCAGACAGTCTTCCTGTGTGAGAAAATTTACCATATGTCTCTTTGAATAATTCATCATGGAACTTCTTAGGTCACTATATCTAATACAACCTTATATCTAATGCAACCTTAAAGTCCTACTTTGTCCCCATCATAAGTTGGAGGGCTCATCTTCAAAAACTTTTCTATGGAAGGGTGAGTAAAGTGCCCAATATTCTTCTCCATTGCACGAGTCCATTGATTCATGCTCTTAATTAGATCCCTTAGTACCCTTGAAGCGTTCCTCAAGATGAGTTTTCTCCTTTCATCCTTTTCAAAATAATAATTAACCATCCATTAGTTACCCATTTACAAACATATAGGAAACATAATATTACATACTCTTCATTCTTTTTTATGAGTGCACATGAATTTAGACTTCTTATATATATCATACTTAGACTAGATCCTAAATTTGCTCTAATGATAATTGTAACATTCAAAAATCCACCATAAACGGCACTTAGTTTTTAGGTGGATTTTTGGGTTGGTACACACAAGTATTTCTTAAAAGGAGAGAAAAAAAATTGTTGTGAATAGGGAGTAGGGTGTACAATGTACTGGCAAGAAGGAAAATAAAGAGAGAGAGAAAAAAAAAATGTTTGAAAGTCGTCGAAGGAGAGAATAAAAAAACATAAAAAAGATGTTGAAAGAACATATAGTAATGAATTCAAAACAACCTGAGGTGATTTGGGGGCTCCCAACATTTGATTGATTCTACTACATTCTGTTCAATTTGTAGTGCTTTCCATCACATAGTTTGCTCCCACTTCATCCACCTCATTTCCCCAACATCGACTAATCACTTCATCAGAATTGCCCTACATTCTCGAGGAGCACTTCTTACGACTTCAAGGATGTCTGCAAAAGTCACCCCTACATGCATGCTACAACATAATAGTGTTTTCATTAAAAAAAACATGCGTAAAAGACAAATGCCCGGACAAATATCTTGGGGCTCAAATGGATCATGGATCAGTCAAAACTCATATACATGATGGACTTTTTTATTAATCAAAACTTTGGTTGGTCTATCCAATTCGATTATTTCGAGTGATCTGAACAGGTTTGGACTAAAATAGATTAAAGATAAAATAAAATAAAATTCCTAGCTCTCAAGTCCTTATTCTCCTATTTGACCCATCCATTTGTCATAAACATGAAGGCCTTACAATGATGATGAGGACGATATCAATAGACGTTCACTAAGTCATCATACCTTACTTTTCTTCCTTAACTCTCATACTTTATTTACGATATTTGGTTTTTAAAATGAAGCAAGAAAGCTTTCTTACACCTAAACTTGTTTGCCACAACTTATTAACGATATGGAAGTAGTAGCATCATATTTGATTTCTGAAGTGATCGTGATTGTCCCATTCTCCTTCCGAGTCGTTACATTCTTAAGCAAAATTATCAATGTTTTTTTTTTCCTTCATTCAGTAATTGTCAGATAAAAGTCCATATAACTGCTCATTTATTCACTGAAATTCAGATAGGGAGTATTAAAAAATAGTTAATTGTTTTTTGCAAAATTTGAACAGATTAACAAATTGATATTTTAATTTCTGTCAAAAAGACTAACAATGTTAGTTAAACTTTAGTCTTTTTAACATTCGAGTCTTAATTAGAAACCAAGGCTTCTTTATTTCGTTTTAAATACTTTTAACTTATTGCATTTCTACTTTTAACCGATTATTTGCGTTTAGAATGAAGGTGGAAAAGATATGTAGTCTATGTTTTAATATAGAAGATGAGTCCTATTTTAAGAACAAAAAAACACATGACCCAACTTTTCAAAAGCTAACATTGAAATAAGATAACCTCAAAAACATCAAGTACATGGGATTATGGGAAGGTTTCTCAAATCATGATTGAGCCAGAACTAACAGAACTTTCTTTCATAAGCTCGTGTACATTGGAAACTTCTAAAAAAGTAATCTCTATTACAATGAAATTAAAATATTACAAGATGGCATAAAAAATGTCATCAAGTACACAAGAAAGTTTCCAATCAAGCATCAGCCCATTTTATAATTTGTGATATATTGGGAGTTCTTGAGGGAGGCCTTTGCACGCCTGACGTATGAGATATGTAGCCACCAACACTGCCGCAATAACTCCGGCTGCCAACAACATCCAAGTGCTTTGGATTACGGCGGCCAAGGATTTCCAGAACAAGAAGCCGAGCTTCTTGGGGCTTGCAAAGTGGAGCTCCGGGAGTGCTGGTGCAATTCCCTCGTCGTCCTCCGGCGTCAGCTCGCTGGAGGCGCTTGGAGCAGGGCAGAAGACGACCTTGTAGGAGGGTGTGGCCCTGGCTGGGCAGGCGGGAGGGGAGATGGGCTTGTCCTGGGCGTAGCTCGACGCCTGCGGGCACGCCTTCTTGAAGAACTTGCTGTATTGAGTCGTCGGGCAAATTCGGGGGTTTTCGTACTTCCCCAGGCAGCAATCGAGGTCCGTCCCGAACGTTTGGCACGCGCTCCGGCAGCCCACAGTCGCTGGGGCATTGAGGGCGTCTGGCAGCGTCGCTCGGAGGTCCGCGGGGCACTGCTCGTTGATGTCCGCGGTGCACTCGAGGGACGCGCAGTCGCTGTCCCTCCCGTCGAGGCCTTGGGGCACCACCTTGACGGGCAAGTTGTAGCCGTCGGCGAGGCTGATGGAGTAGTAATCCGTGGCGTTCGGGACCGAGCTGCCGAGGCTGAACAGGACGTGCGAGGCCGGGATGTTGGGGTCGTAGGCGCCGTTGCATGCCTTCTCGTCCAAGACGTCGCCGGAGGAAGATTTAGGTTTGAAAGAGCAGACGGTGGTGGCCAGTATGCGGCCCTCCCAGAGATAGGGCGCGGCGACGTGGAAGGACGCGCCGGGGGCGAGGGTGACGCCGGTGTTCTCAACTGCTACGGAGTGGCGGTCGGAGAAGACGCCCGGCCATATCGAGTAGGGGCAGTTGTTCTCCACGGTGATGGTGGTGTTCGCCAACGTCGCCCCTGCGAAGCATGAGAGAAGAAGGAAGCAGGCGAGGAGGAGACGGGCGGCAAGAACAGACGAAGACTGTGTAGAGCGCTGCATTGTGGTTGTTGTTATTGTGGAGAGGTTTGAGCAAGGAGTCGGATGTGGCGGACGTAGTGCTTAGCTTATTTATAGCCGCCGTTCGACACGACAAGTGCGAGAACGATTGGGATTGGACTCCACAATTCTTTCTCCCTTGTCCTATTATTTTTCTCATAGGTTAATTAAGTAGATTTATTTATTTATTTGCATCAAAATTTACAAAATTATAACGGCTTGCTTATAACTGTTGTGCTGCATAACTCTCACTTAAATAATTATAGAAACACAAATTACAAGGATAGATGATACGAACGATTTCTCAACTTTCAGTCGATTTTCAATTGGTTCTCTAACTTTAATTTATAATTAGAACGTCCTCCATCTTATAAATAATTATATGAAAATATTGTTTCTATTGTTAATCATCAAGAAGAAAATCTAACTTATTCATGTAATACATTTTCAAGAATTCAAAAAGGGTCTTAAGATGAATTGTCATTCTACTAAAATAATAAATTTTGTAAAATGTCGAAAGATTTGTTAATTTTCTTATGAAATCGAATTTGGTTTGGACTATCTACTATTGCAAAATATTGTGACTATAGAAGTTAGTTGTGTATTTATGACTTGTGTTATGTTATTATGTATGTGGATTTTATATCTATCTTATTATTTTACATCAAAAAGTCTTACGAAAAATGTTAAAGAAAAATATTTTGCATATTCTGTTGACAGTCGCCCTTTAGAAATCGAAACCTGACATATATTTTGGTACACAGACTGAAGTTGAAGTCTAGAAAAGATTATCAGTCAAGTTCTCTAGAGAAGCAAAGATTGAGAAATTCATGAGTACAAAACTCCCAAACAATTAAGTTTTAAACAAAAAGATAATCAGCTCAAAACATTAACACACATAAAAGTTGTCAAACAAGTTTTTGCATAGAATTTTCACAAATTCACACAACATTTAAGCATTTGATGTTTGATTCAGAGAAAATAATGACACTCATGTCAAGCTTCAGGTACAAACATGCTTTGTCACATATGAGTTAATTATTAATAGACATGACTTCCCACCAAGTCCTCTGGAATAAAAGTTCTTTACTTCACATACTTGGCAAACCACTCCAGCATTATCCCATGAGCTTCTTCAGCGTTCTTGACCTGTTCTTCATCATCGTCATCATATCTGCATGTCCATCCATGTTCCACACCGGGGAAGACCTTCACGTAGCTATCCAACTGCACAAAATATCATCCTGAGGCTGAAACATCACGTCTTATAAGAAATGTCTATGGATAACGTTTCTACATATTGAGAACATGACAGAGAATGTAAATTGAATGAATATCTTCATAAAAGCTAATCACCTCAGATTTGACTGATAAAATCTCCTCAAATTGATTCACTAATGCAGGCGGAGTAGTCTTGTCTATTTCAGCTCCAAGTACTGCGATGGGTTGTATTGCACAACAACAACAACAACAAAGTCTTATCCCACTAGGTGGGGTCGGCTACATGGATCATACGACTTGTTGATCCATGTTCATGAAATTCGACAGAGTTTTTCGCTGACTGTCGGGGCCTAACACAATCCTCCTCCTTTATCCGGGCTTGGGACCGGCTATAAAACATAGGCGGAGCTGAAGACAAGTACGTACTTGGAAGATTAATATGTTACAAATTTTGCAAATATGTAGATTAAAATCACATAATGAGCTGAAGACAACATCAAGTTGGAAGTATGTCAGCCAACTGAATATGCATACCTTTGATATCATCAACAGTCAAAAAGGATGGGTGCATCAAAACTGCAGCTTTAATGTAATCAGTTTTTGCCAGTAACGCGACTCCCTTGCCTTAGAAGATCAAAATGTTTGTGACAATTTTTTATTAGTAGTGACTACAAAAACTAAATCTTGAAATTCACAAAACAATTAAGTGACATACCACCCCAGCAAAACCCAACAGCACCTACAGCAGATATGCCCTTGTTTCTAAGAGCATCAATTATACGTTTTGCATCTGCACACGATTTGTCCTGTATAATTCAACAGTGGCAGAAAGAATATCAGACACCTTGATACTACTACTACTACAACAACAACAACAAAGCCTTATCCCACTAGGTGGGATCGGCTACATGGATCATACGACGTCATTTCGCTCTATTAGTAATCAAACCTTTCGGTATATTATTCACCAATAGATCTTCCTATTCAAACCAATATATTATTCAAACCTTGATGAAAGAGCAAAAATACACAACCAAAAGGTTACTGTCATGGGATGTTGACAAGCAAAGCAAATTGTTTATTTAATAATTAGGGGGAAAACTTTTCATATTTTATAAGATTTGACAAACTTAAAAGATGGTTACGGGGAAGCTTGAAGGTAAAACAGACTGGCTTGCGCTTCAGGATTAACTACAATAGTGAATGAATATACAAGTTAGGAACATAAAAAGAAATTTTTACACACTACTTCTAGAAGTTGAAGGTTCACAGTTCTTTCTCAAAACTCCTTATCTTTTATCAATTATAAGTTTGCGTTCACTTTTGGGCATGCACATTGACCATTAACTACTGACTGGGAATATGTGAGGCCAAATGCTCAGTACGGCAAACTTTGGACCAAGATGTAGATTATCAAAGGTATATTATACTAATGTAGTCATAAGTAGTAACAAAAAAATTTCAAAGTATATTCTATTAACATAATAGTGAAATTAATATAAACAAGGCTTTAGAATGGTTGTCTTGGTTCTACCATCGCCTTAATAAATGAAGAACAAATGAAGCCTTCCAAACGAAGTAAAATAAGGATCAGCCTGTACCGTTTGATTGGTGGGTTTCAAATACAAAAATAAACAGTTGATTAAAATTTTGTTTTGTTTTCTACATGAGAGAGAAAAAAAGATGACCACGTATCAACATTTGCAGATATGAAAGAAACTGATACTTCTATTTCAGTGAAAATAAAGAGAAACTATCAAGGGAAGAAAATGGGTAAATTGCACCAAAATAATTAACCTTTGGATTCTTCTGCAAACCTAACCATAACTTATATAAACTAATAAAATTGCTAACTTTAACTTTACTTCATGTCCGTGACCACTGTTATCTTTCAAGTTTAACATGGAACTCCAAGTAAGGAACAAGAGTAATTCTAACTTGGAACAACAACAACAAAGCCTTATCCCACTAGGTGGGGTCGGCTACATGGATCATACGCCGCCAAATATATTCGTTGATCCATGTTCATAAGATTCGACAGGATTTTATGCTGGCTGTCGGGGCCTAACACAACCATCCTCCTTTATCCGGGCTTGGGACCGGCTATAAAATATAGGCGGAGTTTAATTCTAACTTGGAAGTTATGAAAAAATCTAGGACAACAATGAGATCACTTATATGTAGCAAATATTTGAGAAGTGGCACCCAATTGATCTAAAATAAATTGAAGACAAGTTTGAGTATGCTTGCATTTCATAGCATGCTAGCCCCAGTTCCTTTGTGTAAATATTTTTGAAGACATTCTCAATAAATACTATTTGGCCGTTATTAAATATAATTAAAGCTTGCAGAAAGTAAAGGGAAAAATTTAGTATAAGGTTGTGTATTGTGTTTAACCGTTACATAAATGTATAATGATATGTTGAAAATCTAAGTGCTCAAATTATGATGGAAATGTTCATGATGAAAGCAAAAACAATTCCCAGTTTAGAGAAAGAGCTTACCGCTGTATGCGCCTGAAGCCATTCCCCTATGGTTCGCTCTCCATTGAAGGAAAATGGATCACCATAAATCAAATCAGGAACCACCGCAAAGAATCCAGAGTCCGCCGTCTTATCCGCTAATTTCCTTCAGAAATGGTCTTCCACGTTTATTTTCAGAAACAAGTAATTGTAATAGCAAATTGATAGAGTTACACTATTACCATCTCAAATGGTATAAAAAGAATTACTAAATTGAGACGATGGAGAGATTTATGTTGTCTTAGATTAATTGTTTTATCATCTAAACTAAAGACTAAAGAATCAAATTTGGTTTGAGAATTAGAATCCCAAGTTGAAAAGTTTGGGGTTTAATAGGATTTCTGGAGTGCAATCTGATCAAAGTTATCCTTCTTTTTTTTCTTTTCTTGAGGATCAAAGTGTATCATTTCTTTCCTGATTGAAGGCCTGAGTTAGTCAAGTTAGTCAAGTTCCAATACACTTGATACCAATAGATCTAATCAAAAGAAAGGTTAAAGAGGTTATCAACGAAACCCTTTTTGTTTTATTCAAATAGCCATCAACACAATTCTAGAGTTTAATAACTTGGGAAAAACATTTAAAATTATTAGGCCAAAACTTTTCAATCAGCTAAAACTTGAGTGAAAATGATATGATATCCAATTATATACACACACACATATATGTTGTGTGATATAAGAAGACATTTTTTTGCAAAACTTTGAAGATAGATTTTGAATAAAGCAAGCAATTGATATATGCACATCATGTACCAGTGGGGACACACTATCAATATAGTGCATGAGCCGTTTACGTGTGTGCAGAAGTGCAGTAACTCTACTGGTGAAATGATCCATCCATATAACCAGCAAAACAGTTGACAAAATCAAGTTAGGAGTGAATGTTCAGTCCAATTAATGTGTTGTATGGTGATTGAATTGTTGACCAAGCCACCAATAATGCTGGAAATGACAGATAATCATTTTGATAACACACAATAATCAAGGTGATAAATCCTACAATGATTCAATGAGACTTATGATTAACTTTGAAATTTATGATGACAATGAAAATAGTGCCCCTTGGCTAGGATGATAATGTCGTTCGATATTGAACACAATAAGCAGCAAGAAAATTCAAGAGGAAAGAAAATGTGTAATCAGCCCTTCCTTTTAAGATTCGTAATTAACTCTTTTCGAAATTTTAAGAGGCAAGAAAATTGGTGTGATTTCTAGGATGTTTATGATAAAAGTATTTGAAGTACTATATACATACCTTAATTTTGGTGCTTCATACCCTGAAAAAAAGAAAACATTGTAAGAGAAAGTTTCATGTATATTTGCTCTTTTAGGTTTCAATGCTATGGAAAAGTGTGTGTATATACAAAATTTAAAGGAGAAATGATAAAGTTGGTAGTGTTGTGAATCTCATATTTTCTCAAAGAAATGTTCTTGACTTCACATAAATAACATTACTAACTATCTCGTTTCTGCACTGACCTCATGACACAAATACTAGTACATGCATGTAACACTACAACAATGAACCTAGAACATTTTTTTTTAGATCCTGAATACTGGAAAGAAAATGTGTTTTTAAGTGTGTCATTGTCTATAACAATGAACCTAGACACAAATGCCTTGTCACGCTTGTTTGAAAAACAAATAGTTTATCTACTTTTTTTTCGGTGATTGAAGGCAAAAGCCTCATTACAAGAAATTAAAGTTAAGAAAAGTTGGGTATATGAGTCCCAATAACATCACCGAACAGCAATCTTCCCATGGCCGCCAGTGGATAAGTGAGCTCCCTTGGTGATGGTCTCACGTCGTAAGGCAGTTTTCCAACCAGTCCGCGCATATTCCCCACCCCACCCGCCTTCAGCTCCACAAAAGTGCTCCCACTGAAACTCTAGAAAATCTTAGAACATGCATTCGATCCATGAACTATAGTGACCCGGAGCATTGTATCACTTTGAATGTGAGTAAGCACTGAATCTTCCTATCAAGATATGTGCACTGGTGGCACATCCTGGCACGACCGTGGCGGAGACGTGGTCCGAGGCTGAGTGATGTCGACTCTGACTCCTGGATCCCTCTTTTCAGATCAGCTCTCACGGGCCATGAGAGTGGCTATCGGAGTCTTGGTCAGCACACAGCTTATACATCAGGTTCCTTCAAGACATGCATTAGAGGACTTCTGGAAAGATTGTAGGCTCATCTAGCCATCCCGGGTACCGCTGAAAGTCATGGCTTATGCGGCGGGGCCGGCTCCTCACCAGGACATACACGGCGCGTTGGGCACCCCGCGGGCGCGGACACGTCCTGCATGGCGAGGTGGAGGAGGACGTCGATAATCTATTTTTTGCGTGTCCGACAGCGCGAGGCATTTGGCAGCGGATGACCATTTTGGGTCTATTCCCCTGATATTCTCAAACCCAATGACAGTCTTTCTGAGTATTGACACAACAGAGATAGAGATAGAGAGAGCGTCTTTTTTGGCTGGTTCCTGGGCCTTATGGCTCTAGCATAACGGGGTGATTTTTTGTTGTACACCACATCTCTTTTCTTCTTCGGGAATGGGGTTTTGGATAGCTAATATACTTTTCCTTTTGTTGCTGCTCTCACTTCGAGAGTTCACACTTGTATATCATTTTCATCCCATACTTATATATACATCTGGATGACAACCACATAACTTGGCGGTCATCCTTTTTTCCCTCAAGAAAAAAGATATGTTTCTTGTATCTTCTGAGTTCTGAGGCTAACATACTGCACTAATCAAGAACTTGTCCTTTATTCATGTAACTGAAACCATAAACTTGTACCGTGAACTTAGTCCTAATTTTGACTTTGATCTTCACTTAGCTAAATTTGAACCTGATTTGGTCTCTGTGTTGCTGCACTTCATTACATGCATCTGACATCATTAGTTTTTTACATTTAATAATGTCCTCAACATTTACTACACTATGTTTTTTTAGAAGATAAAGGATGTGAGCAAGGTGCTCACATCCATTTTACTACACTATGTTGCTACCCACACTATTTATATTTCCTTGTTAATGCCAAGGTACAGGTTGAGTTGTTCATCAACTCATGGTTGTTTATTCATAAGTGAACCTACAATACTTTTGAATTGACCTTATGCAATTAATGGAGTTCAACCTGACAGGGAGAGCTTCATTCCGCATTGAGTAGTGTTAGTTTGGTTCCACGTGCATTTAACTTACTTTACTTTGATTTACAATAAGTGAATTTTATTCAAGATCACCGATGAAACTATAGCTTACTGCACCAATAGATAGCTAGAACTTTGAGATCTTGCTATCATATAATGTTCTAATTCCATTATAGGATAAACTCAAGGCGTGACAACTCTTCTGCTAAACTTGTTGCATATCTCTTTGCCTTCAACAACATAGGTTGTTTTTCCATTCAATAGCAGATACGTCAACCTATCAAGTGAACAAGTTCAATAGCAGAGATGTCAAATAGACTACAGATCTCTACACATATTCAAATGTAACTTATAGGCTGAAGGTGTGATCTAGCCTAGTTACCAGCAAACATGAATCCAGCTACGCAATGGCTATTTTTTTTTTCTTATTTCGAAACAGCATTGATGTGGGCTTTTCAACTTGGGTGCTTCTTGAGCAAATGCATCAGTCTAGGACATGGTTATAGTTCCAACATGAGGGAGGTTAGTTTCTAACACCTCTAAGTACTAAACATTGGTTTCACAACTTCCACTCCCCTGCAACTTCATGATGTCTCTAAGCAAAGCACGTTTTAATATGACATAAAATGGCTTTGCTACTTATCTAGTACTGTAGAGATCTCTGCAGTTGTCCTTGCTCGTTAATGCAAGGAGGGAACGGATTGCAGACCACTTATATTTTCAAGAAAAAGAAATGGTTTTATTACCCATGAATCAAACTGCAATGCCCCAAATGAGCAACTTTTTTTCACCAACAAGATATGTAGGAACAAAGACTTGCAAGTGTTGATACATATATGTGCTATTTACCTTACTTGAGAACCAATTTTAGCTTCATTTTCGGTTGGAATGTGGTATTTTGCATCATTTATTGGAAGATGAATTTATCTAGAAATGAACAGATCGAAGGATGATTATACTGACAATCAGGCTTGCACAGCACTTTTTTGGCACATAAATAGTTCAACTGCTAGCCTAGAAGTCAAATAAGTTCATTCTTCAAATTTGATTATACACATCAATATGTGCACACACAAACATCGATTCTAAGCCCATAGCTGTACAGATCATAAACATTTCCCCTTTTGCAGACATTAGAAAGTGCCAAGACTTTTTGCATCTGCAAGAATAATGAAACTGTATGATGGTCATAAGAAACCACATGAAACATCCCCCAACTTTTGGAAGGGGCATTTTCATCCCTATTAAAAAAAAAGTGCCTACAAGCCCCAAGTATGAAAAACCTAAAGCTCTTTTCCCTCTTCCATTCTTCCCTAACCAGCCACCTCTTTGCCCTAAGACCCCTTGTTGCTGTCCTAGGGGAGGAGTATTAGGAGAAACCCCTCAAATATTAGGGATCAAGGTATATAATTGGGTGAAGCCATTCTTCTGTTCTTATTTATTGGATGAATGCATGAGATTGGAAGTCATGGTATTGCTATATGATTGAATCAAAATTAGGTTAGAAAACTCATGGAATGTTAATGGTGATTTCTGGGTTCTTATGTTCATCAATGAATGCTATTCGAAGAACCCCAATTTTGTTGTGACTTGAAATCTCGTAGGTTCAAACTATGAAACCCTAGTTATGAAACTCTAAAATTGTGCTACATGAAACCTAAGTAGATTAGAATAAAGGAGGAGATGTATGAGATGAAATGCATGGATAAACAGAGGAAATCAGGGAAGATATCGAACAGTTCAGAGGTAAATTGACTATTTAATGAGTTGTGACTTCAAGTGTGTTACGGGAGCATAACCAGTTCTGTTGGGAGCATAACCAGTATGTTACGGAACCATTTCATGGGTCATGACACCAAATCACGAGCCGTGAAAGTCAACCGCGACATGAATTATTTTGTAGGCTCACAACTATCTTATTACCAGTCTCCTTCACGAATTGTAACAACTATGACAAATGAAATCAGTAATGCAAACTCACTGACTATCCCTGGAGGTTACGAGACGTGAGTCGCCAAATGAGAAATGGTGAACTCCCATGTGACCATAGGGCTAAGAGCCATGAATATCCGGTGAGAAAATTGGAAGGCTACTGCCAGAGTCGTGAAAATTGGATTACGAGGCATGACTTACAACCTTGAACTCATTGACAGGGTCTGAAAATGTCAAGTCACGGCTGTAACAAAATTGTATGAGCCGTGAATTCCACTATTGTTCCCAATTGAACTTTTATTACTATCTTGTGCTATAATAAATTGTTTATGACAGTCATTATTATAAATTAAGGTGCAAACTTAGGAATTGTTTCTTATATGTTCATTTTTACACTACATACACCATGCCATGTATTATTTTATTAATGATGTCATGATATAATTATTTTATAACATGATTGATTGACACACCTAAATGTGAATTAGGTGCTAAGTTGTATGGTTAAAAGTAATGTTGTATTGAATGACGCATTGAATTCAAGTTTGGTTACTCAGTGAATGAATTTATTGTTATGGATTCCAGATTGAGGTAATTGAGGCACACCTTCGGGTGTCCAATTGGCTGCAAGTCGACCTGACTTGGATAGCCAAATAACGTTGATAGTGAACCAAGTACTTAATGGATGGAATGAATTCACCAAAGATTGATTGAAAATCTAACAAGATAATGGACATGTATCTTGTACATATGAAAATTATTATTCTGATTATAATTACAAGCTGCAATGAGTGTTCTAAACCAGTAATCTCATGGATAATGGAGATATGCAATGTTATCAAAATCAGACCGGACCGGCCAGTTCAACCAGTTCAATTGCGAACCGTTCAAAAATTCGGTTCGGTTTGATGTTAAAACTATTTTTAATATTGAACCAGAAAAAATTAGTTGAACTGGCCGGTTGAACCGGGTTGGTTGAACCGGTTCAATCCGGTTTAATGCAGATTTTGAAGAATAAATTTTAAAAAATGAGAAAAAAAGGAAAGTTAAAAAGGGAATAAAGAAAGAAATATAATAAAGGTAAGAAAAGGAGGGAATATGATATGTTTAAAATTAAATAGAAATTGAAATAAAAAAAGATAAGTATTTAAAATTGAATAACATTAAAATGGAAAATGATAAAGAGCATAAATAAAGAAAATAAAAAGGAAAGTGTTAAAGAAAAAGAGAAATAACAATAATTTAAGATGAAATTTATTAATATAGCATCTATCATCAATATATAATAGATATTAAATTAATAATGATCTATTTATATTTATATGTTAATCATTATTAAAAAATAAATAAAAAAATATGTTATATTAATTTTTATCATTATTAATAGGTTATTAGTACAATATTCATATACTATATCATATATTATATTATATCTTTATAACTATTATAAATAATATTATTTTAATAAAATTCGGTCCAATTCGATCGAATCCGATCGGACCGGTCCAATCGCGATCCAGTAAGGAGCCCGATCCGATCGCCGGTCTAGTTCTGAAAATATTGGAGATATGTAATAAGAAAATGCAATGAAAACGAATTGTGATTGTTATGAAAATTGTTTATTGACATATGCCTTAAGATACTTGTAAGTTATTTTTATGAACTTAGCTTTATATAGGTCTGCCTTCACCCGGATTCATGCAAGTATGGAGAAATGATCTCGGGCCATATGCTCATGACGGAAGTTGCACATGGAGTCGATCCTTGTTTTTGGTCACCTTGTTACTTCAAGTCAAATATGTTATGGAGTTGTCAGTCTATGGACTTGTTTCTTAGTGTTATGTTTGCTTTCTCTATGTTGAAAAATATTTATGAATCACGATGCACCCTCGAGAGCTTTATGCTTATTGGATCTTCCGCGGTGTTATTTATCTTATGTTAGATCTGCATGTTTACTTGCAATTGGGCTTTAATGGTATATGTTTCTGCTCCTATGCTTTTATATGGTCTATCGTAAGATGACGTTACTAACTCTGGAACCCCACTTGATTTTGCAGGCGTGACATTACTTGAGTCAATCGTTGAACAAGGGGCAGAACGAAATGCTACTCACGAAGCAAATGAAACTGCGGCGTTCGATCCGCGGGAATGGAAACAGAGAGCAAGAAATGGAAGGTGCAAGGCGGCGGTCAGCATTTGATTACCGAAGGCATCGGAGATGAAGACGACGGCAGCCTTGGAGTCGGGGGATCCGGCGGTGTAGGCCTTGAGGCCGCCGAGGTCGTCCACGACGCAGCCGAGGCCGCTGGAGGCGCTCAGCGCCGGCGGGTTCGAGCAGCACTGTGCACCTGCCATGAATTCTACTAAGCCGCCGCCGCCGCCGCCGCCGCCCTCTGCGCAACGTCGTGGGCGGATCGATGCCAGGAACAGAGTCCAAGTTCCAACGCAGGGCCATTTAAAAAAAACATGTGATGTAATAATATTATTTGTTTGTGGGGGCCGTAGAGATTGCGTGAAATCTTCAAAGATACGCTCCAAATGTACGAAATAAAATAAATATATAATAATAATCGAGTTAAATTGAGTAGTTAATATTTCTAGTTCAACTCAGGGCATTAATAATTCAAATCGGGTGCATTAGAAAAATAGATTTGAATATATAATATGAAGAACTTGCCTCTCCTGCTTGATTTCTTTTAAGTAACTTTAAATTTTAATATTAACTACCATTTCGTCATCTTCTAGAATATTTACTCTGACATCGTTAAGTTATCATTATTATTATTATGATATATGTAATATTTTTTCTTGTTTATTAAGTGCTTTTGCATTTTTTTAACTAATAATATAAACAGTAACGGAGCGAACCGTTAAACGCGAAGGGGCCAATATATCTATATACATTATATTTTAATTTTTTTCTTATACTATTTCTATATAAATGTATATAAGATTAAAAAATTTTGGGAGGCCAAGGCCCTTCAAAATTCTCTGACTTCGTTCCTAAATATAAAATACATTACGAAAAATACAAAATAAATTGAGTCGTGCGAGTAGCTCCTCCGTGGAATTGTGACCTTCATTTTTTAACTTTTTATTTCGATCTATTATTTTTCAAGGATAACAAATAATTTTACAAATAATGAGTAAAAGAAATAAATCATATATTATTGGGATATGTTATATCCTCCTAACTATCTCAGAATGTCATGAAGTGTAAATTTATCAACTTTTTGGGACAGATTATAAATGTGAGTATTAGAGGATTTTTAAGCTAAACTTTCAGAAAGATATAATATTTTTTCTATATATTATTATTAGTGAGCATGTTTGGTAGGACTTTGAAAAATATATATATGATTTTCAAACCGCTTGTCCAATATCCAATAGTACAATATCTCTTTGACACCCGTCCAATAAATATTAAATCATTCGATAATTGAATTGTTAATCTATTAATAATATTAAGTATTTAAATATAATTAGTTTATTACTTATGCGATGTACATCAATAACATAAACTAGTAAGCTTATGTAATAATATATTTAATAATAAAATATGTCATTTGTTCATTATTAATTTTGATTTGCTATATTATCAATGAGAAGACTAAAAATGAACAAAAACCGGAAAAAAAGACAATAAAAACAACAGATAGATCCAATTGCCATTCCTAATCTTCCTTTGCCCTTGCCATCAGTTGATGCCATCGGTCAGGCGGCCTCTCTACGCAGAACAACTTTAAAATAATTCAACATGCTAATCAAGAATGATTGGCGGATAGCGGAATTATGTTCTTAAAATTTTAGATTCGACAGAGTTATTATTTTGATCAAACTTTATACATATAATTTTCTTCCGAATATTGAATTAGTCAAAGTGTTGATAATTCAACGTGCTAGGACAATTCAAAAAGCTAGAAAAGGATCTTGTCGAGAGTGATTGATTCTTTTTCTTTTCCTTTTAGCATTTTTTTATATATGATGATAACTATTTCTAAAAAGTTTCATCAGTTAAATTTTAATGTTAACTCTTATCTCTTCTGCTTTTAAAAAAAAATCACTTAATCCTGAATAACTAGTACCATTAATTTTACTATTGATTTATAAATTTCTTGTTTGTTCAATTCTATTTTACCCCTTAAGTAATAAAAAGATATTTTGGAAAATATAAAATAAAGTGATCGTGCGAGTGGAGTCCTTTATCCTCTCCAGTCCAAATTCGACTTTTGTTTTAATATTTTTTTCTATTTTTTAGTGCTAAAGTGTGAAAAGTAATTTCAGAAGTAAAAAAGTAAAAAATAAAAAAGTGCAAAAGTGGACGAAAGCTTTTTTTTTTTTAAATGATGACTTGAACATGTGTGATGATAGTATTTTGATTTTTTTTTAACAGATTCCATGGGTGAAAGCTCTTTTAATCGCTTTCTTCAAAGCATCAAAAGATTTCTATTATTTTTACTTTTTTTGCCAAAATTTGTGAGACTCCCAAAAGGCAGCTAAGTAATCAAAAAGATTTTTCTAATATTTATAAGTTTAAAAAACGATATAGCAATGAGTAATAATTAATTAAGAACGCATAAATGAAAGTTGTTTCATTATTCTATTTTAAAAAAATAAAAGATTCCGAAATAGTGGTAATTGTAAGATTCCTAATATGCACCCAACACCTTATTGCTCCTAGTTTAGGATTAGATTTAAAAAATCATAATAGTTTAAAAGTGATCAAAGAAAATAACTCAAAAGATAAAGCGACCATGGGCAGCCTTCAGAAATGTGTTCATGAAGTAGCTAAACCTGCAAAAGAAAATGAGAATATTTCCAATCATATGCAAACAAGAATACCCAAGAAATGCAACCTCACAGACATGGATTTGGCACATGTATGTTGAAGAAACCTTAACTAGTCAACTGGGATGTCACCAACAGGAAAAAAAAGGGTCAACAGCTTGAGACAACAGCTAGATCACATTCATGAAGTTCATGTAAGGATTGGCTTACCACCCCAAGTTTAGTAGACAAATCCTGCTTGAATGACATCTTGCCACCAAGATTTATTTATGATACAACAGACTACAGAGAGTGCAAAGAACTCAAGATGCTATCAGATGTTCTGAAATTTATTTATGATCCAACAGAAAAGTGGCACCAAAAAGTTATGCATTACGGATGCGAAGGACTAAACTTGATGTTTAAAATTATATTTGGGATCAAGCCATTGTGGTCAAGTTTGAAACACCCAAAGCTTGGAATGAAAGCATAATTATATCTGCCAACCAAATTTAACATCATCCTAGTGTTCAAGGAGGCATCTACACAACATAATTGCTCCGGGTGCAGCTAAAAAGTTAAACTGCCATTGTATTTTGTTGGTTGAAAGATAAACGCTTTCTAAAAAAGAAACAAGAATAGTGTCATTGTTAAGTTATCAAAATTATTGGTTGAAAATGTAACCGAAAAACAAATTTATTGGTTGGAAACAATTTTGATTTATTCTAGGTGAGCTAAAACTTATGAAAAGTGAGGTTAAAGAAAAATATTTAGAAATCCACACCTAACATACATAAACTTGAAGAAAAGTTAAGAAAAGATAAGCAGTTAAGTTATCTAGAGAAATGAGAGACACGGAGTGAGAAATTCATGAGTACAAACCCCAAACAATTAAGTTTTTAGAAAAGATAATCAGCTCAAGCATAGCATACATAAATGTCGCTAAACAAGTTTTTGCATATAATTTCCACAAAGTCACAACATTTAAGCATTCCATGCTTTATCTAGAAAAGAAAAAAAAATGCATGATAAGCTTCAGGTACAAGCATTCTTTGCCACATAGAGTTATTATCAACAGATATGACTTCCCATCAAGTCCATCTGGAATACAATTTCTTTACTTCAGTTGCTTGGCAAACCACTCCAGCATTATCCCATGAGCTTCTTCAGCATTCTTGTCCTGTTCTTCATCATTGTCATCATATCAGCATGTCCATCCATGTTCGACGTCAGGGAAAATATTCACGTAGCTATCCACCTGCACAAAAAATATCACGGTGAGGTTGAAACATTACATCTTATAAATGGTATGAATAAAGGAAAGTCACGATGGATCACAATTATCTTTTAATATGCATAGAGACTAACACTAAATGATTTTTTCTCTTTCTTTATAGAAAAGTCACGATGGATCACAATACACACTTTGTAAAAATAAATATTAACAATTAATAGCAACAATTCTAATTTTATTAAATTGAGACTAAGGTCAGATTAGGTTCTTGGAACATTGGGACGTTGAATGGGAAGCGCCTCGAGGTGGCACAAGTAATGGACCAGCGTAAGATTAGTATCTTATGCTTGCAAGAAACTAGATGGGTAGGAGAGGGAAGTAAAGAGATTAGGTTAAATGGTTCCAAACTTTGGTACACAGGTAAGGTAAATGGAAGGAATGGTGTTGGTATTATCGCGGATGCAGAATGGAGGAAGAATGTTGTGGAAGTTAAAAGGATTGAGGATCGAATCATATCCGTGAAAGTAATTGTTGGAAAGGAGACTATGAACATTATTAGTGCATATGCACCCCAAGTAGGAGCAGAATCACATCTCAAGGAGAAGTTTTGGACAGATATGGAGGGTTTGATTGAAAGTATACCAACAACCGAGAAAGTTTATATTGGGGGAGACCTTAATGGACATGTTGGTAAAGAGGCAGGACCACATGCAAGGGTTCATGGTGGTTTTGGTTTTGGGGAGTTGAATGAGGAAGGACAAACTATTATTGATTTTTCTTTAGTATACGACCTTAAGATTATCAACACTTGTTTTAGGAAGAGAGAGGAACATTTAATCACATACAAAAGTGGAACTCATAGGTCTCAAATCGATTTTTTCTTGATAAGAAATACTGATAAAAGACGTTGCACTAATTGCAAAGTAATTCCTGGGCATGGAGTGACTACACAACATAGATTGTTAGTTCTTGATATGCAAATAAAATGTATAAAACCAAAATCCCGAACAGTTTTTGATCGAAAGATCAAGTGGTGGCAGTTAAAGGGGGAGAAGCGAGAGACTTTTAGAAGTAAGTTATTAGAGGAAAGTGTGTGGGAGTTAGAAGGAGATGCTAGTATCATGTGGAAGAATGTGACAAAAAAGGTTGAAATGGTTGCTAAAGCCATTTTAGGAGAATCAAAAGGTTTTGGACCACGAGATAAGGAGACTTGGTGGTGGAATGAGGAGGTCCAAGAAAAGGTGCGTAATAAGAAGAATTGTTTCAAGGCGATACACTTGGACAATAGTTCTGACAATTGGGAAAAGTATCGTTTGGCGAAAAGGGAGGCTAAGAAGGCAGTTAGTGATGCTCGTGCTAAAGCATACGAGGGGTTTTATAAGGAGTTAGGGACAAAGGCGGGTGAACAAAGGATTTACAAGATTGCAAGGAACAAAGAGAAGGAGTCGAGAGATTTGGATCAAGTAAGATGCATAAAAAATGAAGTTGGCAAGGTTTTAGTTACTGAAGGAGATATTAAGAACAGATGGGAAGAGTATTTCTATAAGCTATTTAATGATGGATGTGAAGGTTCGCGTTGTGATTTGGAGGACTTGACAGTTAGCGAATGTGAGCTTAATAGGTCATTTTATCGTAGAATTAGAGTCTCGGAGGTTAGCGAAGCTCTTAAGAAAATGAAGAATGGTAAAGCCGTTGGACCGGATGGTATACCGATTGAAGTTTGGAAATGTTTAGGAGAAAAATGTGTGTTGTGGTTATGTAAACTATTTAATGAGATTTTACGGTCGAAAAAGATGCCTGATGATTGGAGATTAAGTACATTAGTTCCTATTTACAAAAATAAAGGGGATATTCAGAATTGTGCAAATTATAGAGGGATTAAACTTATGAGTCACACTATGAAATTATGGGAAAAAGTGATTGAGCATAGATTGAGAATGGAGACTAGTATTTCTGAGAGACAATTTGGGTTCATGCCAGGAAGATCCACTACAGAGGCGATTTATTTACTAAGGGGGATGATGGAGAAGTATCGAAGTAGGAGAAGAGACTTACATATGGCTTTCATTGACTTAGAGAAGGCGTATGATCGGGTACCAAGGGATGTACTTTGGAAAGCCTTGCAAAAGAAGAGGGTGAATGTTGCCTACATTATGGTAATACAAGATATGTACGATGGGGCATTGACTAGGGTTAGGACACCCGGAGGTGAGACAAATGAATTTCCTATAGGAATTGGCCTACATCAAGGATCAGCTTTAAGCCCGTATCTATTTAACTTAGTTATCGATGCTATAACCGAGAGTATCACAGAGGAGGTACCTAAGTGCATGCTATTTGCGGATGATATAGTACTTTTAGCGGATTCAAGAGAAGAGATTAATACAAAATTGGAAATATGGAGAAATACGTTGGAGTCAAAGGGTTTTCGTTTAAGTAGGAATAAAACAGAATATATGCATAGCAATTTCACAAATAAACAACTTAGAGACGATTTGAAAGTTAGGTTAGGGGAGGATATAATTCCTCAAGTGACAAAGTTTAAATATTTAGGATCAATTGTAAGACAAGATGGTGAGATTGATGACGACGTTAATCATAGAATTCAAGCTGGTTGGTGTAAGTGGAGGAAAGCCACTGGAGTTCTTTGTGATAGAAAAGTACCCAATAAAGTTAAAGGAAAATTCTATCGTACTGCTATAAGGCCAGCAGTGTTATATGGTAGTGAATGTTGGGCTATGAAGGGACAACATGAATGTAAAGTGGGGGTAGCCGAAATGAGGATGTTGAGATGGATGTGTGGTCATACAAGATTAGATAAGATTAGGAATGACCATATACGTGAACGAGTCGGAGTGGCTCCTATTAGTGAGAAAATGGTAGAGAATCGTTTGAAATGGTTTGGTCATGTTCAGAGAAGACCATTAGATGCGCCAGTAAGAAGAGTAGATCAAATAATCTGGAGTCCGATTAAAAGAGGGAGAGGGAGGCCAAGGCGGACACTTGGCGAACTAATAGAGCAAGATCTATTGGTGAATAATATACCGAAAGGTTTGGTTACTAATAGAGCGGAATGGCGTTGTATGATCCATGTAGCCGACCCCACCTAGTGGGATAAGGCTTTGTTGTTGTTGTTGTTGTATATCAAACCTTATTACAAGGGCAATTCATGAGACTACTTCAAGGATGAATAAAATAAAATTGTGTGGGATGAGAAAGTCCTAATGCTAAGTACAATTCTTAATACTATTTTCTTAATTTCCGCACATACATGATACATCTTTTTTTTCCGTTCACCTGGCATATTTGACCAACCAATTCAGCACGGTTGAGGCATCACCAATATTACATCTGCGAGGCCCGCCTATGAAATCTTTACGCCTTCAGCCACTAAGAACTGGATTAGTCATGCACTATTCTCTTTAACACCAAAATGATAAACCCTGCATGGGCAACCTTCAGAAATATGTTCATGAAGTAACCAGCCTGCAAAATAAAATTCAATACATGTAAATGTGTTAACAGAGATATGACTTCAGTTAGGGACTGTTTGGCTAAGCTTATAAGCTACTTATAAGTTGATTTAAAAAAAATCTCAATGTTTGATAACTTAAAAATTCGACTGATAAGGAGATATCAAATCTACTTATACAACAACAACAACAAAGCCTTATCCCACTAGGTGGGGTCGGCTACATGGATCATACGACGCCATATTCGTTGATCCATGTTCATAAGATTCGACAGGATTTTATGCTGGCTGTCGGGGCCTAACACAACCCTCCTCCTTTATCCGGGCTTGGGACCGGCTATAAAATATATCAAATCTACTTATAAGTCAAAAAAAAGCATGGGGAGGGGTGTTTATTTTCTTTCTAAAAAATAAGTCAATTAGTTGTCTCATAACTAAGTAGTTGTTCCTCTCAAAAAACTAAGTAGTTGTTATTAATATAAGTAGTTTTATCCAAACGTGTAACTGCTTATTTTTAAAAATAAGTTACATCCAATAAAATACTTATCAGCACTTCAACTTATCAGTTATTCTATATCGGCTAAGCCAAACAGGCCCTTAAACTTGTCTCTATGTTTTCCTTCTCTACAGTTTGGGCAAACTAAAAACCAGATATGTCAACTCATTCTCATATTCATATTGTTGATTTCGCTTTCAAACAAGAATACCCAAGAAATGCATTACTTCAACAACATGCATTCAACATATGTATGTTGAAGAGACCTTAACTAGTCACCTAGGATGTCAGCAACAGGACAAAAAAATGGTCAACAGCTTGAGACACAATTAGATCACATCCATGAAGTTCACGTAAGAATTGGCTTACCCCAAGTTTAGTCGACAAAGCCTCCTCGAATGAAAGGTGGTCCATCTCGCCATCAAGTGCGCACCACTTGTGGACAGTTAACTTCTGATAAGATGTTCAGAAACTCATTTAAGATACAACAGAAAGTGACAATAAAAGTTATGTATAACAGTGTAAGGATGCAAAGAACTCAAGATGCTCTCAGATGTTCAGAAATTTATTTATGATACAACAGAAAGTGACAACAGAAGTTAAGTATAAGGATGCAAAGAACTCAAGATGCCATGTCTTAAGGCTGCAAATACCCAAAAGCTTGCATCTTGAGAAAAAAAAAGTGGAAAGTACTGCAACCAAATGTGACTAACATAAAATTGATATTTAAAATTATATTTGAGATCCACTCATTCAGGTCAAGTTTAGCAACATGAACCTGGATGCTCAATTTTCCCTACTGTCACAATGCAAGAGTGTACTCGAGGTCTGAGCATCACTGCATAGCATTCCAATATACAAGTCAAGCACCTACATAGTTTTCGGAAAAGCACTGGCAAAATATATTACAATATAATAGCAAAATGTATATGCTCTTTGTTATTGTGAATGAATAGAAAACAATGTCGTTCATGCTAAGACCACGTAAAGATGTATAATTTAATAGCAAAAGCCATGTTAAGACGTGAAACAATTAATCCTTTGGCAACTTGTAACCGTACTAAAAGGTAAATATGGAGTCCAAGTTGTGTCAGAAAATCAAGACAAGTAGAAAATAACTGTGACTTGGTTTATCATTAGTATCATCAGCTCCATTCTCCCAGCTCATGCTGACATATGATGAAGCATGCCATCCCATATATTGATGACAAGATTAATGTGCGTAGCGTTGATGCTGACCAAGTCATTTTGGCTTGATTGCAATTACCAGAAATCCTTGCATGAGCATATTCCATCCTGAAAATGATGAAAACGACTAGAATCTCTAACAATTATCATACGGTTCATGATCCTGGACACCAGTTTTGTAACAGTGTGGCAATCGCTGCAGACACGGAGGTTCTTTATTATTTGGATAGGCATGCCTGGTTCTGTACTTAGAAGAGCAAAAGATATGGCTAGTCTCTCACTGTGACCAGAAAGGAAAGATTCTTTCTCTTCTTCCTCCACGTCGTGCAACACTGACCTCATGTCTGGAACATAACCTATCTCCTCCATCTTTTCTTGCAGATCATTCCATAATTTGCACATATTTTCATATTGTGGATGAGACCGGTCACCAACTTTAAATGCATGGATGTTATTCCTAATATGAACCCAACTGCAACCAGGAGTTTTGTTCAGCCCTGTGATTTTCATTGCTATTCGCATCCGTCGAGCATCTGCCGCCCTCCCGACCTGAGTATATATGTTTGACAAAGAAACATAATGTGCAGCATTCTGGGGTTCCAATTTAACTAAATTTTGTAATGCTATTTCCCCCAATTTCACATTACAATGCATTCTACAAGCACCCAAGAGAGCTCCCCATACGCCGGCATCAGGAGCCATTGACATCTCTTGAATCAAATTCCATGCTTCATGTAATTGGCCTGCACGGCCAAGCAAATCTACCAGGCAAGCGTAATGCTCTACATGCGGCGCTAGGTGATATTGAGTTGTCATGGTCTCAAATAATTCTTTTCCTTCATCAATTAATCCAGCATGCCTGCAAGCAGACAAGATGCCTAGGAAAGACACTGAATCTGGCTCCATCTGGTCATCTTTCATCTGCAAAAATAATGAAATGGCATTTTTCCCAAGTCCATGTATGGCATATCCAGAAATCATCACATTCCAAGATACTATATCTTTAAAATCCATTTGGTTGAAGAAAGCCCTAGCATTGTCAAGTCTTCCACATTTTGCATACATATCGATTAAACAATTTCCAATTGATACATGAGACAGGAAACCAATATTGATGACAAAGCAATGAAGAGCTGAACCTTCTCTGAAAGCAGCCAGAAATGAGGCTGCTGGAATTATGCTAACAAGTGTAACTAAGTTAGGTTTCAGACCATTAGATCTCATCTTCTGGAAAGTGGATAAGGCTTCATTGGCGTATCCATTGTGCATGTACCCTGTAATCACTGTATTCCATGTTATTACATCACAATGTGATTTTGACTGCCGGAACAAAGTCTCAGCAGACGAAACATCTGCACACTTTGCGTACATATCGATGGTTGCATTTTTCACATGAAGATCTGACTCAAACCCATTCTTGACAATGAGACCATGAAAACCAGCCCCTATTTCCAGAGCATTCAAGCAGGTACAAGCTGGGAGAGCACCTACCATCGTGCTTGGATCCGGGGAGAGTCCTTCCAGACGTAATTGACGAAATATTTCCAAAGCCTTCCAACCCTCACCGATCTGTGCATACCCATTAATCAAGGAGTTCCAAGCTATGACATCCTTACCTTCTAAGTTGTTGAACAAAGCATGAGCCAAATCAAAGGATCCACCATGAGCATACATAGCTATCAGTGCAGTACACACTGAAACATCCTGGCCAAAATTGGACTTCAAGGCATAGCAATGGATGGCCTTCCCAATGTTCAGGTCTGGCAAGTCAGCACAGACTGGAAGTAGGCCCACAATAGTCACTCTATTTGGTACCAGACCAGCGATTTGCATCTCCTGGAAAAGGCAGAATGCCTCATCAGCATGACCCACTTGGACAAAAGCTGATATCATTGCAGACCACGCAACAACATCCCTCTCATTCATCCCATAAAACAATGATTTTGCCTTCTCCAGGTCTCCGCATCTGGCATACATTGTAAGAAGCATTGTCTTGACCATCTTATCTAAATACATTCCATTCCGAACAGCATAATCGTGTATGGAAGTCCCCCTTGCTAAATCTCCTATTTCTGCTGCAGCTGAGAGGGCACTTACCACAGCCACCTGAGTCAATGCTAATTGCTCCCTTCTTAATTCATCAAAAAGTTCCAAAGCCTCATAAAAGAAACCATTTTGAACATAGCCAGAGATCATAGTTCCCCAACTAACATCATCTTTCATACTGAGCATTCCATCAAAGATTTTCCTTGCAACATCGGCTCTCCCACATTTGCAGCAGGCATCCATCAAACCATTGTAAACAGAAGGCAAACAAATCATTCTCCTGATCATAAATCCATGAATGGCCCTGCACAATAAAAAAGCAGAAAGTTCGCATATGGCCGGAAACAGGTTAAGCAAAGTGACCGAATTGGGAACTTCACCACCCAATTGCATCCTTGTGACGAGTGCCAGAGCCTCGCATGGACGTCCCGCCTGCGCCATACCTGATATCATGGAATTCCACGAGACGACATCTGGTTCAGACATAGAGTCAAACAGCTCCCGAGCAGAGTGAGTCATGCCCAATCTCGAGTACATATCCACTAGACCCGTCTCGATGAACACATCCTCCATGAATCCTCTCCTGACGACCTCTCCGTGCAGTGCAGCACCGCCGGAGAAGCAGCGAGCGGCGGCCCAGGCCTTCGAGAGGAAGGTGAAGGTGTACTTGTCGGGCTTCACGCCGTTCAGGAGCATGCGGCGATAGAATCCGACGGCTTCCTCGGGCTCACCGGCATTGGCGTAGCATCTGATGATCGAGTTCCAGAGGATGGGAGACGGGGCGACGGCGGAGTCGAAGACGGCGAGGGCAGAGTCGGGGCGGCCGAGGGAAGCGTAGCGGTTGAGGAGCAAAGCGCGGGTGGAGTGGACGTCGTCCGAGAAGGCGCCGAGGACAACGAAGCGAGCGTGAACGCGGAGCAGAGAGCGGAGGTCGTTGCAGGGACGGAGGAGGAGGTGGAGATGAGAGGCGGCGCGCGTGACCGCGGCCATGCGAGTGGAAGGAAGAAGCCGCGTCGCAGACTCGGAACGATGAGATGATGGCGGCAGAGTACTACGACGGTGCGAAGCTTCGACGTGGGAACGCCTGCCGCCATGGCCGCATGGAAAGGAAGAAATCGAACACGAAGAGGAGGGAAAGGCACAAATTTGCGTATAAGACACAACGCAGAACAGCGGATACGATTTTTTTTTTCTCAAAACAAAGGAACACACAAAAACTATTTGGGAGACATTTAGAAGGGGAGAAGAAAACAAAAAGGTAAATTAAGAATGTTAAAAATTTTAATACATGATAAAAAATTTAATGAGATCCACTTTAATATACTAAATTAAAAATATTCTTCATCGTATTCAAAGTTAAGTTGCTAACACAAAAAAACAATAAAAAAAATTTACTTTGCTAACAAAATAAAATAATTCATACGAATTTAGGTTTATACTCTCATTATTGTAATTGAATACTACAAAACACAGTTTTAAAAAAAATATACGGTATGCTCTTAAATTAAAAATAATGTGCCAGCAAGCAAAATAAGTATGATACGGTTCGAATGGTTTTTTAAAAAATAAAGCATCACCGTCTATTTTTTCGGATGATTTTCTTATTTAGATTTTTTAATCCTAAATCTTTAAAATTTTATATTTGTGATAAAATATTGATAATATTGAAAGATAATCTATCAATGATAATAAATTAACATTAACTACATATTGTATATTCTAATCATTACTATTTATGACATACAAACTTTCCATATATGTAATCACAGAAATGTTTTTTTAACATTTGATTGGTTTTATACGTATTCGAACTATTCAAAATATAATAATACATATTTTCTATAATTTTTAACTACTTTAAGTATTCATCAGGTACTCGGATGATTTTTTTTTAATTTAAAAACCACATATTTTTCAACTTCTTAAAAAACTTAATATTTTTAATTCTATATTAAAAATTTTCAATCCGAGTTTATCAACGTGATGACCCAAATTTTTTATTTTTATTTAATTATTTTTATTTAATTTAAGCCTTTAATATCATTTAAAATTAAAATATATGAAAATAAAGTATTTCAACATAAAAATAAATAAACATTAAAATATATTATTGTATATTAAAAATATAAAAAATAATGATCGAATAATTACTTAATAAAATAGGATTAACATCCTATTTAAGTAATAATAGGATTAAATAGTTAAATTTAAATATAAAATTTTATTTATAAATTATTAAAAATAAAATTGAAACAGATATGACATTATTAAAAAAGATTTAATGAAGTATACTATTGCAATGGAGTTCAAGACTCCATTTCGACTTTTCTCAAATAATTTTATTTATCACGAGTAATTTACTTAAATTTAAATATAGTTATTAATATTATAACTTTATTTCACCACCCGCACATCGTGCGGGAGATAAATTAGTTTAATTAATAATAGGATTAACACCCTATTTAAGTAACGCACTTTCCTTTTGACCTTTTTGATATCCAACGCATGTAGCTTGAAAAATATGCAAAATTACTTATAGAAGGAAAATGATTTTATTTATATGCTAATCAAACATCCAGCTATCCAAGTTAAATTTAAGTGTACTCTAATTATTCTTCAAAAAAGATAATTATTTGAGGCTACATGCAATAAAAGCGGTTGGATGCTTTGGCTGGTAGAAGTTAGATTTATGCATCCATTTAACTTAGAAAAAAAAAGAAGGAAAGATGACATAAGAATCTATTTTGCATCTTGATGTATTAGTTCCATTTTCTATTGTACATCTTGATATATTAGTTACATTTTCATACTTCTATTTCTACTTTACCCATCAATTTAATAATCGTTTACTTTTTTTCTCAACTTTGCGAGCACTTTCTCTTAATTTAAATTATCTAGCATCATTGATTTTATGTATACAATTAGATTTTACCCTTATTATCTATTTGACTTTTAAAATTTGTAAAAGAAATAAAAAAACTAGTGGGCCATGAAAATAAGATCATGTGAGGGATGAGCCCCATTTGATTTCTTATATTTTTCAAAAGGATAGAATGTTTGTCATACACCTACTATGCGTATGACAATCATACGCATGTTTATTATGCGTCCGATCTAATCGGACGCTGCGTTCATGCGCGTTTGAACCGGCCACTATTCATGAATAGTGGCCGGTTTAGGCCTTGTTTTTTAGGCCTTGTTTTAGTTTTTTTTATATGAGACGCAGCCTTCTCACCGCGGCTTTCCTCTTTTTTCCGTCCAGGCGACCGTGATCCCTTTTCCCCCTTCCGCGAGTGAGCGGCTCCCGATCCGGCGAAGATTCAACCGAAGACGGCAGGGGTTTCGATGAGTTCTCTTCCTCGGTCGCAGGGTTTCTTCTCCGAATGATCTTGCCCTAATACGTCCCGTTTCTTCCCCATTGAAGGCTGGCGATCCACTTCCGACGAAGGCGAAGGTTGATGATCCTGATTCAGCGAAGTCATAAGATCGCCTCAACCCCCGCTGGCAAGTTATCTTCTTTGTTCGTCGGCATAAGGTTTCTTTCCCCTCGCGTTTCATTTGCCCTAAGTTGCTCTTGCCCTAATATGTTTTTTTTACCTGAATGTTGCTCTTGTCCTATGATAATTTTTTTACCGTCCTAATATGTTTTTTTTACCTAAATATTGCTCTTTCCCTAAGATGTTCTTGCTCATTTGCCCTAAGTCGCTTTTCATTTGTCCTAAGTTGCTCTTGCTCATCTGCCCTAACATTTATTTCATATGACTTTGATTAGTGGCCGCGTGATTCTTGGCCCCCTGCCTTGCTCATGTTATAAGGAACCATAGATAATGTCGATCACGAACACCAAATTTTAGATAATTCAAATTTTTTATCTGCCATATATTTTTGTCGTAGTTATCATAAGCCATTTGAAGTTCATGCAATATGACGTTGCCTAAGTGCCACTGCAAACAAGAAGTCGTGGTAAGGACATCTTGGACCGAACGAAACCCAGGACGAAGGTTCTACGGATGTCGGTTCTATGAGGTGTTATTAAATTTTCTTTCGTATTGTCTTTTAAATTATTTTTTATCATAACAACAATTGTTCATATCTTGTAGCAAATCAGAGCGTGTCAATATTTCAAATGGTTGGATCCAAGTTTTGAAGATCGACCTACACACGTGATAAATGGATTATTACGAAGACTCAACAGGATGCAAGCTGCAAATGAGTTATTTGGAGATGAAATTATAGTTAATAGGAATGGAATGAAGTTCGTTTGTAAAATATTTATCGCAGTGTTTGTTCTATTGGTACTGATGGTTATGTTTATATAACATGAACCAATGTCTAGTTTGTGCTATATGTAATATCATGTTATCTTGTTGAAACAATCTTCTTATGTATAACTAATTTTCCTTCTTTATGGTATGATAATCCTTTTTCGGGATTCTTCTTTATTGATGTGAAGGATTCTTTTCCGAGATCCTTCTTTATCCCTGTGAAATACGTGTTCCTGGACGAATCATTAATCTCTTTTTTTGTATCTTTCTTTGAAATCTAATATTGTCTTATGTGTTAATATGATTTGTTCTGAACATAGAGTTGTCGCTGTCTCTGAGCATCTTTATGTGTCAGTAGTTCTTATCGGTGTGGTGCTACCTGAACATGCATAGTAGTCACTAGATGAGGAATCACTAGATGAACATGCATAGTGTCTTTCCGCACTAAAAAAGCAACTCCAAAAGCTAATCGAATCTTGTGTTATCGAACAACTCCAAAAGCAAACATTTTTATGTAAAAAAACCCTATGAACAATTGAGTCGTATACTCGAAGTACACATATATATTCACTTCCTTTTTTACGGCAACTCATCTTCTTTTTCACATAAGAAAAATCTTGCCTATAGATTGTTCTAGAAGTTGACCATAACTAAGTAGGTTAGATGATTTAACCTTTTTACTGCTTTAGTCTATTAAATACCACTACTTATACTTTCCACCTTCCACCACGCTTCAAAAGCATGCATGAAGAAAAAAAAGAAAAGTTTGAAATCATCAGAATTTTGAAAGATATATACGAGGAGCATAAACGATCCACGCACACACATTCATGTAGCAAACATTTTTGCTATAACAAAAAGCATGATAAAAATTACAATAACTCTATATACTCTATATAAGAGACAAGACATTAGTTGTGGAATGCTCCTCATCTTGTGAACAGAATATACACCAAAACATTGACAGCAATAAAATACAATACATCCACAACAAGTTAACATTGACAGAAAAAATACCATTCTGTCATTGAGAAGAAGCAAGTTCTAATCACATACTACATATAACGTCCACATCACAAACTACATATAACATCCACATCACAAACTACATATAACAACTTTCTTTCGGATCATTCCAACACACCAAATGATGCCTATATCAGCAAATCTCCTCAACATAAGGGCAACGATCAAATGATGCCTATATCAGCACTACACCACATGTGACTCGGAAATAATCCTAACAATCTTTGAAGCAACTTAACAAAATAGATAAAAAGACAATCTACAGGAGCCTTCTTCATGCTTTCTTCAGTAAAAAGACAATCTGCAGTAGCCTTCAATAATATCTGCAAAAGGATAAAAAGTGTAAAAGACATAATTAACAGGATATAGACCATGGATAAAAGACATAAATGTGGGAAACAAAAAATATATAGACCGTGGCTCGTAAATTCAGCCTTCTTGTTGTGTGGCCTGCGATTGATTATCCTGTTACAAATGAGAAGAAATATGGATGTATGTAAGACCATGAGAAACAATTATAACAAATATATGTGATATTATACATGTCATACCTTCATCATCGGACATTTTCTCTTATTGTGTCATTTCTTTCCACACTGTCCACAACTTCCTTTTTTGTGAATCACTTCGTGACATAGCAATTTTAACGCTGGATTTAATTCTTCCCACGTTTTTGGGTCTACCCTTTGCTTTTACACGAGCCGGGTCACATATAATAAATTGTGATTCATGTAAATTGACAATTGTTGGTTGTCTGACAGACACATCATTCGTGCTTGACTGACCCACATCCATAGATTGATTATCCATGTCGAAGGCATTAAATTTTTTTATAACCTCATCTATAATGGGAACACCAAATTCTAAATGCCTAGCTGAAGTCAGTCCCATTTGCTCTAATTTTCATACATTACTTTGTCATGCTAATTTTTAAAAAGGAGTTATAAAATCTTTACAATGACATTCATTTTCGTACACTGTACGTGCCTTTTTATATCTTGCATTCATTGTCCATCTACGAAGTACGTATTCCTTTGGTAGAGTTCCAATTCCTTTTTTTATTCAGAATACATAAAATGTGGCAACAAAATATTCCTTCCTGTTCAATTTTTTTGCAAGAACACTTTGTAGAGATTCTATCATGTTGACTATATTTGACAATATTTTTGCCTTCATCCACACTCTCTATTGAATATACTGAGTAAATGAACTTCTCAACATCTTTGAAAATTTTGCGTCTGTACATCTTGAAAGCCTGTGAATATTGGTTTTGGAATTTGCAAAGAATATTGTGCGTGTAAATGCTGCATGCATCAACTTCTAATTGATTTTTCACTACATAAGCAGGTATAGAATTCATTGTGTGAAAGTCTTCTCTTTCTTCCAATCCACGATGAGTCTTGATTGCCAAATCATATTGGTGTACAAAATTTGATAATGATGTGTTTGCATTGGCATATCCATCGAAGAATGCATTGATACTTTCTGCTCGTTGGGTAGTGCCCATACCCGCAGTAAAAAGGTCTTTAAAATATAATGGAACACATTGTCCTCGTTTGTTGTACATATTTTCCAACCAGTGCCCATCTGGGATATCAAAATTTTCCTTCAAAGAATGCTACCCTTCTTCAAATTCATCTGCACTAGAAGAGTCATGAAGCCATTTACTATAATCTTCTTTAAATGTACCGAGTGCATATAAATCTTGCAAATGAATCATTGCACTTTTTTTAATATGCCAAGCGTAAAAAATATGCTTGGTGTGTGGAAAAACTTTACGGATTGCATTGCCCATCGTAATGTCCTGATCAGTAATTATACAAGCAGGATGTTTTCCACTCATGCACTCATATCATTTTTCGAACAACCAAATGAATGTTTCTTCTGTCTCATATGCAAGTAAAGCACAGTTAAACAAACATGATCTCCTATGATGATTGATCCCAGTAAATAAAGCAAACGGCATTCGTAAATTATTTGTTCGATATGTTGTATAAAAAACAACAACATCGTCAAAATTTAGATAACTATCTCTTGACCTACCATCAGTCCAAAAGAAATTCATAATTGTGCCCTCTGAATCAAACTCCCATCTATGAAAGAAACATGGATTCACACTCATCTTATTCTAAAAACATGAAATGACATTTAGGCATTCGGTACCAAGATTGCTTTTTCTTTTTCTTCTCAGATGGTCTATATAGTTTTGAGGTGTTAATAGTGGCTCACCAGACATTTATATGCTTCTTCATCACTATCAAATGTCATACCGACATATGGCTTTGGTAGATCAACAAATTTTATTGAATTTGAACTTTGAATGTTTTCGACATTCAACTCCTCAATCTGATCGTCCATATTAATTTCAACAATTTCTTCAATATAATTAGCACTACTTGAAAATGCATCGGACTCATCTTCAAATGCTTCCATATGCATAAAAGAAAATCTGAAAAATCCCTAAACCCAACACAGCAAGATTAAAATGCAAAAAAAGATAGCAGTTTTAAAAAATATAAGGTTAACAAATGAATAATTTAATGTATATAGCTTATAGTTGAAATGAGCAAGAGAAAATTAGGGCAAATGAAAAGCGACTTAAGGCAAATGAGCAAGAGCATTTTAGGGCAAGAGCAACATACAGATAACAAAAAAAACATATTAGGGCGGTAAAAAAACATATTAGGGCAAGAGCAACAAAGAAGAGAACTTGACAGCGGGGGTTGTGGCGGTCGTATGACTTCGCCGAATCAGGAACCCTTGTCGTCTTCGGTCGAATCTTCGTCGGATCGAGAGCCGCTCACTCGCGGAAGGGGGAAAAGGGATCGCGATCGCCTGGGGACCGCCAGCCTTCAATGGGGAAGAAACGGGACGTATTAGGGCAAGATCATTCGGAGAAGAAACCCACTACGACCGAGGAAGAGTAGGGCTGAGCAAACCCGGGTTCGGGTCCAGGTCTAAGCGGACCCGGTCCCGACCCGGATTATACCGGGTAAAAAAATTTTCGACCCGGTACCGGATCCGAACCCGACCGGATCCGGTTCCGGGTCGGACCCGAAAATCCGGGAATGTTACCGGGTTTGCCACCGGGAATCATCGAAAAACGTGAAATAATGGATGCTGGCCAGATTCGCAGCTCAACTGGGGGCCGATCCGGGGCGGGATCGGCGGCCAGGCGCCAGATCCGACCGCCAGGCGGCGGGATCGACGGCCAGGCGCCAGATCCGACCGCCAGGCGGCCGAATCGGGGGCCAGGCGCCAGATCCGACGCCTGGCGGCCGGATCCGACCGCCAGGCGCCAGATTCGGCGCTTGGCGGCCGATCCGGCCCTGGCGACCGAGAAGAGAGAGAGAGGGGGGAGTCGGAGAGGGAGGTCGGAGTCACTACGCTGCCGCCATCGCCGTGCGGCCCGTGTGAGAGAGAGGGAGAGGGCGAGAGACGGGGAGAGGGGCTGAGGGCGAGAGACGGAGAGAGGGTGGGAGAGAGAAAGGGAGAGGGGAAAATGAGAAAAAAAAAGGTGAAATGGGATTATATAGTGAACAAATAAGCCGGGTCGGGTTCGGGTCGGGTAATGAGATGGCAAACCCGGTCCTGACCCGAACCCGCCGGGTTTTTTAAGATATGGACCCGATTCCGGCCCGGATCTAATCCGGGCCGGGTTATTTACCCGATTTTCTGGGTCGGGCCGGTCCGGGTCGACCGGATCGGCCCGACCCGTGCTCAGCCCTAAGGAAGAGAACTCCCGAAACCCCTACCGTCTTCGGTCGAATCTTCGCCGGATCGGGAGCCGCTCACTCGCGGAAGGGGGAAAAGGGATCGTGGTCGCCTGGATAGAAAAAAGAGGAAAGCCGCGCGTGAGAAGGTTGTGTCTCGTATAAAAAAAAACTAAAACAAGACCTAAACCGATCACTATTCATGAATAGTGGCCGGTTCAAACGCGCATGAACGCGACACACAGAAGACATGCATATGATTGTCATACGCATAATAGGTGTATGACAAACATTTTATCCTTTTCAAAATTATATACTAGTTTGAAGAAGGGTAGAAAGGTATTTGAAAAGTTTAAGGGAGACAAGTGGAAGTTAAAAAAATAATAATTAAAAATTTAGAAAATAGAATGAACTATTATATCGAATATGTATGAATAATTTTTGTACATTATTCTCCAACTAAAGGCAGGTTGATCTCCCAAATATTGATTTGTAATATTTTCACACACGCTGCTCTTCAAATAAAAATAAAATATAAGATGTCCCGGCTTTTAAAATTAAAAAAACATTACTTTAGGAATGTATCAAGATTCCTACTTATATAATCCCACTCTTATCAGCCCCATTTTATGGGTTTATTATTTTGCATACATAAAATTTTAGATTCGAGCCATGGGAGAAAGAAAAAACTACTTATTATCGACTAACTCTGCGTATACATTTTTTTCTTTCATCTCGGAATAAACTTTTTTCCATTTTTTATATTCACTATAGTATGTAATAAAATACTATTAACAGGTGTGCGTAAAAACATAATTTCATTTTTTTCTTAATTTGTGAAATTCAATAGTGAATATATCTTTTCACATTTGTCCTTTTTATTTTACATTTTTACTTTTGATTATTTTATTACTTTTAAAATTGTATATGTAGAGCACGTAGAACGGATGTAAAACACTAATCTTATTTATTAAATTATATTATTATATATTAATTTAAGGTATGTGTTGAATATTAAAGATGACTAAAATCAAGATGAATAATGTCATGTTAACAAATATGACTAATTCAACATTTGTAATTTATTTAGTCTTAGATAATATTTTTTATTATCAAATTATCCTAATAAATACATATTATTTCATCTAAGAAGTATATAATTAATTTAATAAAAAAATATAATTATTAAGTTAATTAAATCATAAAAAATAAGCATTCTACATGAAGGTGCAGTATGAGATGCTCTACATATTCTAAGGACTAATTACTTTTGAAACCCTGAAAGTAAGAGAAGACAATGTTAATGTAGTACAATTTGGTCTTTATTGTTTATTAGTTAGTTGAAAGACACAAATTATTCCTTACAATTACTGATAAGAAACCTGATTCGAGAGATTATCGTCGGCCACCGGCGATCAAGCATTCAGCAGGCGATCAAGCAACCAGCAAACCAGAAGAAGAGAAACACAGATTGGGAGGGAAAACCATATTTCGTATTCAAAAGATACCTCATACAGTTTCTCTCTTTGAGTTTTTAATACTTCGTACAAAAAATTTGATAAACGAAAAAGATGATATAGACTTTGTATATCGTCTAACTAACGATATCCAGACAGCCATTATAAAAACAACTAACAACACGCGGACAGGCAACATGGCGATATATACAGAATATATACAAGCATAAAAAGATAGTTGAATCGATCAGAAACGTGATAGCAGACATGACAAACAACACTCCTCCTCAAGTTGGGGATTGAAACAAGTCGAACAACCCCAACTTGCCCACAAGATAATCATGCTGATGTCGCCCTAGTGCTTTGGTTAGAAGATCCACTAATTGATCCTTGGAAGCAATATGACAAATGCTGATTAACCGCTGCAAAGACTTGTCACGAATAAAATGATAATCGATCTCAATGTGCTTCGTACACTCGTGAAAACACAGGATTATCAACCATTTGAATTGCTGCTTGACTGTCAATAAAGAGTAGAAAAGGATGTGTTAAAGGAAGCTGGAGTTCAGTAAACAGGCAATCCAACCAAATAAGTTCTACGACTGTTAAGGCCGGACTTCGATACTCGGATTCAGCAGAAGAACGAGAAACAACCGCTTGTTTCTTAGATTTCCAAGAAACCAGAGATCCTCCAACTTTAATGCAATATCAGAAATAGAATGACGAGTTAAAATACATGATGCCCAATCTGCATCACTGAAAGCAGTAACAGAGGAGTTCTTCTTAGCTGAAAATAAAAGGCCTCGACCTAGTGAAGATTTGAGATATTTGATAAGTCGTAAGGCAGCCTGATAATGTGAATTTTTGGGAGAATGCATAAATTAGCTCAGGTGTCCAACTGCAAAGGCAATATTCGGCCTTGTATGTGTAAGATAAATCAACCTGTCAATGAGTTTTTGAAAAATTTCAGGAGACTCTAAAAGACTATCCATGGTAGTTTTATCAAAATGCTGATCATAATCAACAGTGGTCAACTTGAGATTTTGTTCAAAAGGAGTGAAGAAAGGTTTAGTTGCTGTGAGACCCAAATGGGCAAGTAAGTTGAGAGTATATTTTCTCTAATTTAAAATGATCCCTGAAGATGATCGAAGAACTTCCATGCCCAAGAAAAACTTAAGTTCACCTAAGTCTTTCATCTTGAGATGTAACAGCAAATCCTTCTTGATTGAATTAATAAGTCCATGCTATTACCAGCAACTAATATATCATCCACATATATCAGTAATGCAACAAATTCATCACCTTGAATTTTAGTAAAAAGAGTATAATCATTCTGACTTTGGACAAAACTAGCATTAATGAGGATTTCAGCGAGTTTAATATTCCACATAGACCCTCAAGTATAGTCATGTAGACTTCTTCAAGGAGAACCCCATTCAAAAAGGCATTGTTCACATCCCAGTGAAATAGGAGCCAATTTAATTGTGCTGCAACTATAAGAATAGCCCTAATAGTGACTGATTTTGCTATTGGAGAGAAAGTCTCCTTGAAATCCACTCCTTCCTTTTGATTATATCTTTTGGCAACAAGTCTTGCTTTAAATCTTTCTATTTTTCCTGTGGAGGTAACCTAGACCTTATAAACCCACTTGCATCCAACTGGTTTCTTTCCAGGAGGCAATTCAACTATTTTCCAAGTGCCATTAACTTGCAAGGCATGTAATTCATCTTCCATAGCTGCAATCCACCTAGGATCTTGAATTGCTTGTTTATATGAAACTGGTCCTTCAAACTTTGAAATTGTTGTTAGAAAAGCTTGATAATGGACAGTACAAACATGATAAGATACCATAGACTATAAGGGATATTCACAGAGGTTACCTTAGCAGAAGTAACAACATAGTCTTGTAGCCAACTTGGTCTTTTGATCACCCTTTGTGGCCTTTGAAGAGGAAGAGGAGGAGCTGAATAAGTATTTAAGTTCTCTGTTAAGTCTTCAGTATTAGATTCAAGAATTGGTGAAGAAGTGTCAGGATGACTTATCTCTGATTGTAACTGATTATCTAGAACAACATTGTTATTATTGACAGGACTTACTGTCTGTAAATTCAGAAAACTAGGATCTGACATATCCAAGATCACTTGTTGATTCATATATGTAGGAACTGATATAGATATGAAATCCTTTAATAAATTGTCAGATTTATAAGAAAATATGTGCTCAATAAACTTCACATCTCGAGAAACAAAAACTTTTTCTGAACAAAGATCTAGAAGTCTATAACCTTTATGAACCATAGGATAACCCAGCAGGACACAAGGCTTAGCTCTTTTATCAAACTTGTGTATGATAACTTTGTTAGTGACATAACAAAGATATCCTACAACTTTCAGACGGGTAATGTCTGAGGTTTTTTTAAAAAACACTCATAAGGAGATAGATTATTCAAGTCCTTTAAAGGGAGTCTATTAATAACATGGACAACAGTCTTAATTAATTCCCCCCATAATTTTATAAAAAAATTAGACTGAAAAAGCATTACTCTTGCCACTTCTAAGATGTGCCTATGTTTCCTCTCTACAACACCATTTTGTTGTGGGGTGTAAATGCAAGAGCTTTGGTGCCAAATACCCTTATCTTCAAAGAAAGATTTGCACCTATTGTTGTGATATTCTGAACCATTATATGTTCTTATCGCTTTAAATTTTTTGTTATATCGATTCTGCACCGAAATAAGAAAGCTGCACAAAACAGTAAAGCATTCTGATTTATATTTTAATAAATACACCCAAGTCAGCCTTGTATTATCATCAACAAGGGTCATGAAATAGTTGTAGCCATCATGTGTGGGGAGTTTAAAAGGACCCCAAGTATCTACATGGATCAAATATAAGATTGCACTAGATTTATTCACAACTGAATGAAAAGGAAGTTGTATTTGTCTACCCAATGGACAAACAGTACAATGAGATATGTCTTTGGCAATTTTACAATTCTGAAATTCAGGAATTAACATCCTATCATGTGGTAAATGTCCCAATCGATGATGCCAAATCTCTATATCAGATTGCTTTGACCACTACTCCTCCACCTTCTCGCATTTCACCAATCTGGTTCTCCTTGCCATTCAGACAATCCTGAATAAAAACAAAATGTGCAGTAAATGAAACAACACAATGTAAATCTTATGTTAATTGTGCAATAGATATCAAATTGAATTTGAAATCTAGCACAACAAGAACTCCATCAAGCCTCATGTCAGAACTTAAGCAGAGTGGTCCTGTATAAGTGGTTGTAGAGGTTGATCCATTAGGCAATGAAACAATATTCTTGGAATGTAAAGATTTAATATCAATTAGCCAATTTTTATGAGATGTCATATGGCTTGAAGCACCAGAATCAATGATCCATTGCTCAGAAGTTATATTTGAAGGTATACCTACCATATTAGCATAGTGATCCATTGAAGTGTTATCCTGATTTCCATGCAGCAAGGTGAAAATATATTTATGCTGCTCCTCAATGAAAGGAGAATTCATCTGACTGCCAAGGTTATCATTCTTGATCATATCTACATCTGAATGCTGTAGTGCAGCAAAATTTGCAACATTTTGTTCCTTATTTTTGAACTTTTGTGAATAACAAATTATTTTATAACATTGAGCCTACTTATGTCAAGGTTTCTTGTAGTGATCACAAATGATTTGATAATCCTTTTTCTGTTTGTATTGAGCCTTGCTACCAGATAATGCCATCTGAACATTTCCTGTATGAATTATTTTTTCCTGTCTTTGCTCCTCTTCAATTAATAAGGAATAAGCCTGATTAATGGAAGGCAAAGGAATCATAATAAGGATTTGTGTTCGAACATGATTAAAACATTCATTTGTGCCCATTAAAAATCTATACAACTTCCTTTGTTCCATAAAATCACTGTATTCTTTCCGATTACCAGTGGTAAGAATCTCTAGTGTCATAAGAGCTAACTCTTTTCATAGACACTTCAATTGGGAAAAATATTCAGAAATAGAAAGTTGTCCCTGTCGAAGATCATACAAGTTGTTTTCAACAGAATACACTTGCATTGAATTGATTTTCTAAAACCTTTCTTTTAGATCCGACCAAACCACATGAGCACTTTGTGAATATGAAATTATATTAATCAAACTCTTTGCACATGACATACGAATCCAGGAAATGACCAAGGCATTGCATCTCTTCCAATGGAATTGGAAATGTGCATCCACTTTATCAATTGTAAAGGAATCATCGACAAACACATGTTTATTTTTTGCTAAAAGGGCATTAAACATGGATCACTCCATTCTGCATAATTCTCTGATCCTAATAACTGATCTAGTATTAAAACTAGTCCAGGAGTATCAAATGGACTCAAGAGAAGTGGATTCATAACATTCAACACTAGAGAATTCATTCGGAAGGATTTATACTAGAAGAACTCGAATCAGACATTATGATCTCAGGAAAGCAGAAAAAATAGAAAACCCACTCAAGTCTTAGATCTAATCTTTCGCTAAAGAACAGGATATGGCAGCTTAACCTAATCACATCTGGAGAAGAACTCATATCGAGAAAGACTTATTCATATCCGAACGATCAGGAAGAAGAATCAGATCTGTAGAAACTTAGCTTGACTTTGATACCATGATAAGAAACCTGATTCGAGAGATTATCAGCCGGCGATCAAGCATTCAGCAGGCGATCAAGCAACCAACGAACCAGAAGAAGAGAAACACAGATTGGGAGGGAAAACCATATTTCGTATTCAAAAGATACCTCATACAGTTTCTCACTTTGAGTTTTTATACTCAGTACAAAAAACGTGATAAACGAAAAAAGATGATACAGACTTTGTATATCGTCTAACTAACGATATCCGGACAGCTATTATAAAAACAACTAGCGACACGCGGACAGACAGCAGGGCGATATATACAGAATATATACAAGCATAAAAAGATAGCTGAATCGATTAGAAATGCGATAGACAGACAACAATTACAACATAACAAATACTACTCTCATCAAATGTATAAAAGTTATTCCACATCTCAATCTTGTGTTCTAATTGATGATTAAGTCATTACAAATTTAAGCCCAATGATGAATTGTTATTTGTCCATCTAACCAGTAATCTTGGTGCATATAATAAAAAACACCAGCTCCCCTGTTCTTGGAAGATCAGAAATCTTTTGTCAAATGTATCACCTCTGATTGATTCATCCAGTCTAATTTCGGGAAGCTAATAGGGCAGCAGTCTACTTATAGCCAATTAAAGCAGATTCGACGATGTTTTAAGATGGATGATCCACTTTGGAACCTCTGATATATTTTGTACAATGATTGCCTCTAACTCTCTTTAAAAAAAATCACTGTTTCACATTTCACTGTTGTCCATCATTCATATAGCTTTACAGGTGATTATATTGAATGAGATAAACCTTGTTTTTTTGCCTCTGGACTAGGAAAGAGAGCTGACTAACAGTGAGGGAGCATGCATGCTGTACAGGACCAGCTCATCAGCACAGGAGAAGAGAATAGGACAGGGCTGCCTTCTCCTGTAGGGCACCCGGAAGTGGTGGTGGAGCCTGCAGACAAGTGAGTTGTGTAGATTGGGACATGATCTATTTGGAATCAATTTGTTATCAAATGCGTCCAAATTGAAGCGAGAATAGTTTGTTCTATCTTCAGCAAGGACCACCTCACTCACCTTTCCTGCTTGCTTGCACCTCTCGGCATTGCTTCATATTTCTATGTGAAGATCCAATCTTATCATTTACATCTGATATACAGTATATGTATAAGTATACATGCTACCACTTCCAAAATGCTCAGAGCATACCGTTTCTTTTTTCCTTTCATTTGTATTGTCACGTGTCAGATTATCAGGATATGGACACAGATGAGCTTCGTCATTGCAGACAAATTCATGTCATGTGAGCTTTTTGTGTATTTTTCTGGACAGTTTCTGAGAATTCTGAAAGATGAAAGCCTCCATTTCAGTTACCATCTTTTCCTTGTCTATAAAATAATTGCAAGTGCTCTGACACTTCAGGAAAGAAGAAGGATACAAGAAATTCAAAGTAATTGCAATAGGGCATTGGATTGTACTACATATGGTGCATTCAAATCTTAACTTATTTGCATCTACATGGCATCTGAAACTGTACAGATTTATGAGTTTTGGACTCATTTTTGAGCTATTTCAGAGCCCTACAAGTCACATCTTATCACCATACAATGATATGCATCTACTGTTACCTATAACTGTCTACAGACTTCTTGCACAAATAGCTTGATAAGACCAGATGTATTTATATTCCACTAGTTGGTGAGCATCCTGATTATTTCATCACCAGGTGAACTATTCCGTTTCTGATTATAGAGTAATGAAGAATAAGAAAAAAAAGTTTGAACAGAGACCTTTTTCTATGAAAGCAGACATAAAAAGACTAACAGGTATGACTAGTTTAATCCAGGTGATAAGATATACTATCATCACAACAAGAAAGTTTCGGCAGATTTTAAGTGCGTTATGAAGTGAACTTCCAAGTGGGCAAGATTTATTTGCACCTGAAAATAAATATATAAAGGAAGAGTGCACAAATGCAATGATTAGTGGACTGTATGGCCTTTTGATAAGTGATCATATCACGAATGCGTGGTCGTTTAGCATACAACAAAATGATTGAGAAATTTACAACAGCCGATCGCATGGCATTTAATGTGTGAATAACAAAGGACAAATTTGTGCATTGTCTGAACAGCTGATCACAGATTTTGCCTTGCTGAAGTCCAACTAGCAAGGGATTGTGTACTTTTTCATCTCCATGCCAGCTCTTGCACTTGGACTTGCATGATTATCCAAATCATCTGACAATGATAGATAGAGAGTGCCTCAAGAGAGTGGATTAGTCATGCTGGATGCTCTTCTGGATCAAGACATAGGTATGCAAACATGATGATGGACCCTGGAGGGAGTTATGGGGCTTGGTGCAAATTGGTTTTTCACCAGGGGGATGAGGGACTGCACAATGTCTGTCATTAGTGGCCTGTACTCGGCCTCTGATTGCACACAAACAGCAGCAATAGCTGCAACCTGTCTCGCATGGAAATGATATGAAACATAAATGTAAGGAGGAAAAACTGTTCAACAGCTATATATAAATGCCAGAAGGATCTTAGTCGTGGATCCGAAGGCTTGTTTTAACTATTTTACTGCACTGACCTGAATCAGATCTTTCTTTGAGTATTGTCCTTGAAGTGCTGGATCTACCATTTCCACTACTTTCTCTCGGTTCGTGAGTCGAGGGAGAGCCTGTTCACATCATGAGTAAAAAATTGTAATTTCTGTTACAGGAAATAAAAAGGATTTGAAGAACATGTTTCAATTTAAGTCACAAGGAGTATTTTGCTTGATAATGTAGCTATAAGTAATCTGTCGGCAGCTAAATGTAGATTTGAATATTAGTTTGGAGAAGAATCTGTATTTTGTATTCATATTTAAAATTTCAGCTGTAAATTCAGAATTGTCAAAAGTGAAGTTCCCAAAGTAGATTCTGCTGGTAGTTTGATTATGAAGGTTGAGTCAGCTACCTGATTTCATCGGTATCTAAGGTGCATGCATATTGGTCGTATTCGAAAAGCATGTGGCATAATTTCACTTTCAAGCAAAGGTTAAAGCATTAAGATACATATGATGACAACTACAGATACCTACCCATGAGACTAGAATCTGCTCTCGCTGGGGCCTTGTCATATCGACAGGTGCTCGACCTGTGAGAAGTTGGAGAAGAACCACTCCATAACTATAAACGTCTGATTTAGTCGTCAGGTTTCCGGTTGAAGCATACCTGCATTATTGTCCCACTGTGTCTGTTAAGACTGTCAGCATAAAAGGTAGATGCACAATTATTTGCAGGAAACTCACTCCGGTGCAACGTAACCACTTGTACCCAGAACACGAGTCTGAACTTGGCCATTGAGCTTATCAGAACCAATCTTCGCCATCCCGAAATCAGAGACCTTGGCTCTGTAATTGTGGTCGAGCAAGATGTTGCTGCATTTGAAGTCCCTGTGAATAACTGCTGGCACTACGTGCTCATGCAGGAACTCAAGGCCCCTGGCGCAATCCAAAGCAATCCTGAGCCGCCTCCCCCAATCAAGGGGCTTGCTGTCCTGGCTCTTCGAGGTCGGGTGGAGGTGGTGTTGCAGACTGCCATTGGGCATGTACTCAAACACAAGGAGCCGATGGTGCTGGTCAGCACAGTAGCCAAGTAGGCCAACCAAGTACACAGAGTGCAATCTGCTAAGAAGGTCAACCTGCATAGTCCGAACAAAAAAAAATTATCCACTAAGAACAGTCTTCACAAATCACATCAAGGATCAAGCATGGAATTGAATGCCACATGCATTGCTAGAAGACCATGGAGGGAAGGTATGGCCACAGTTGATGTGTCGGGGAGGACAGGACCCAGTGCCATAATTCATCTGGAACTCAACAGGTGTGTCCTAATTGAATAAGATGTGATGCGAAACGAGTGATCGGGTACATGGAGTTTAAATGAAATGATCCTTTCGAGCACTTCTTTGATTTTTCAGACGAAAAGAAGGGAAAAATCACAAGCTATTGCAAGCAAAGAAGATTCCCATATATTTATTAAGATAAAGAAGGCTCAATTGGTCGTAGTTGGAGTAGATGAGCTTCCATTAAAGCTCAGACAGCAGAGGGGAGGGGATAAGCAACACCAAGTTGTCTTCGATTGTAAAATTTTCAACTTTGAACAGATGTAACGAATTCTGTCCTAAATGTGTTCTCCTGCTGGACCTCCACATACATCATAAATGATGAATCATGGATAAACAACTCTAAGCTGCCAGCTTAAGTAACTACGTGGACTAGGAAGACAGATCGAAGCTACATAGAGAGAGAGAGAGAGATAGAGAGAGAGAGAGAGAGATGAACTGCGTGCTCAATATAGATTTTTTTTTTGTCTCGGATGCAACACTTTAAGAACAACACTTGAGAATAGTCTGACAAGTTTAGTCCCGCAAAAACCGGACGGCTCAGATTCCAAAGGTCAGGATGCGAATTTTAAGGAAAGAATTGGAAAAAATACACTGAACGAAGTTGTAAGGGAGTTGAGAGTTAAATTGACCTCCAATCTGAAGTCCCTTTCACCTTGCTTCCCTTCCCTGTGCAGCAGCTTGATGGCTGCAACAGTTCCATCACTCAGAGTTCCCATAAAGACGACCCCGAAGCCTCCATGGCCGATGACATTTTTCTCGCTGAACCCATCTGTGGCCACTTCGAGCTCCTTGTAGGTGAACACCTGCCCCCTCCTGTTCCTAGCTTGCAGAGAACACCCCAACTTGCCACCGTAAATGCAACTTCTAACATCTGCTCTCCAACGACAAGGAACAATAAATCAATTAGAATCAGTAATCCCAAGGGATCAAAACCAGGACCATGACATGCTGCTGCTGCTGCTGCTGCTGATGATGATGATGATGATGATATACGGCATACCTGGGCTGTATCCTATCATGAGATTGGGAGTACCAGCGAAGCTCCTTTGATCGAGACTGTTGTTCCTGAAGCTGCCATCGAAGGTCTTGATCATGACATGCTTGGGCTTCCTGGACCTGGCTCTGCGCATCATCAGTAGAAGGCAGAGGGCAGCAACGGCTGCTACGAGAACCAGAGACACAGGCACGACAATGAGAACAATGGTGCTGGTGCTCAAGCCAATGAGCCCTCGGTGGCCGTTGTCCGCGGCGCCATGGTGGTCCTGCTGATGCGCTAATGGCAATGGTGGCGGTGGAGGAGGAGCAGAAGAAGGATAGATTGGATACACGTCCATGGTGAGCTCACTGTATTCACGAGCAGAGGAAGAGGGGGGAGAGAGAAAGAGAGAGGATGAGAAGAGGTGGACGTGTTGCAGGCTTTAGCGAGGGGCTCGGGGGCATGGCACGAGTGAGATGGAGGGAGGCTATATGAGGGCGTTGGAGGTGCTTCGTGAGCGGAAGGGTCAACTGCACTACAAAGGTCACATATGAATCCAAGCCTCCGTCACATGCGCTGCGCCCACCCTTTTCTGTGCAGCTCCCCAATACTTTTGTTCCGCCCACTCAATTCTCGTGATCTCTCCTTGTTACTTACTTCGAAGAAGTAAACTGAACGATCCAATTCCTTGTCTCTTCTCTCTCTCCCCCTCCCTCCCTCTCCCTCCCCCTCCCTCCAACTGTTTCCATTAATGTGAAAAATGCCTTGGCTTCAGGCTGCTGCTGCAGTAATAAATGAGCACAGCCCTCTGATCACGCCAAGGATGATGCAATTTTGCTTCTGATTCACTGCTGCTGAGTTTTTAAAGAACTCGACAGGTTCCCATTTCTTTCTTCTGATGGAATTTGGAAGGGCGCATATAAGCATCAGTTGAATCAACAGAATTAACTGACTGCATTATTTCTGTTGATGTGTGCACAAATGTCAGGCTTCACTATCCTAATCCTCTCTCTCTCTTTAGTAAGCTTTATTGAGAATCTAGTGTTAACCTGTTATCCAAAAATCTATGAAAGAAAAGAGCCAAAAAAAAAAGCTTTGAAATGAGAAACCAAACAAAAATCTGCACCCTCTACAGCATGATATTGCCAGCATTATCTTTGTTTCAATTTTATTTTCCTATGAAAAGTGGGAAGGAAAAGGACATGAAAGACCACACTCAATCTGAGTGCTCAGCAGACATCAGGCCAAAAAGCTCTTTGACACCAATTATGCACTGCTTGCTTGCCTCATCTAACAGCACGGAGACTGCAACAGCACAGAGGCAAACAACTCACATATATTACCTCCAAAACCAGCTTTCTACCGTGTTAGCATAACTAACACTTTGATGCCTTTTAAGTTTTATCAGATGGGACAGTGCAAGTTCTTGCCATTTATTTTTTTCACACCATGGATGATAACTATGACAAATGTAACGACCCTCACTCTTTACTATATACATATATAATTTGTACAGTAATGAAATTACTGTTTTCCGTTTTTTTTAGACAATTATTTTTTTCAGCAGAAATATCCATTTTTATCTTTGTTTGTTCCGAAGAAGTGGCCACATTTCTTCATTTGCTAGTTAAACAAACTTCAAGCAATGAAATATATCAATTCCGTGCACATATAATTTATAAAGTTTGAAAAACAAGTGATTGTATACTTTGATAAGTGTCAAAGACTATGCCTTATGTCAGTGGGAAAAAGGAGATTAGGCTTCAGTTTGTCAGAAAATAAATTTATGAAAGATATTTTCTAGCTTTTTCCTTTTTACTTGTTCTTTGCACCTTCTATTTAATTTTATTGATGTTGAAAACTACATACTAATTTTTTCCATACATGTGACAGTGAAGATGTGGGGGATCCTCAGCGGGAATTTCTACTCCCATCACCAAAATTAATATAAAATAATTTTAACTTCTATAATAGTTGAATAACTTATTTTTAAATTTGTTGTCTGTGCATGATTCTTAATGAAATATCTTTTATCATTATTAATTAATATGAATATTAACTGTTGTGTAAAAAATGACCGAAGGCGGAGACCGATAGGGGTAAATGTCAGAAAATTTATTTTCACCTCTTCGACAGGAGAAAATACTTTTTCAGTAAATGTACGTAACTTTTTTGCCAACCCAAAAAAACACTTTTTGTTAATCAAATTTTTTTACTGACAAGTACAAAAATATCAAGTTTCCTAACTTTTTTAAAACAAATAATCCAAACCCAACAAAAAGCAATTGGTTTTTTTCCCAACAAAATTGAGATGGTTGGTCCCATATGATATTTTTTTTCACTAAGAAAGGAAACGGAGATGGTGTGTCTAAGTTGAAGGGATGACAAAAATAATAATAATAATAATAATAGGAAACAACCAGTCAAACTAATCAGAAAATTTAATATGCACAGAAGAGAAAGTATAAGACAGCAAGGATGATGGCGAGGTAAAAAACACTAAATAGTAAATACATGCCACCGGCTAGAAAACAAGGTACAATTGACAGATGTTAAGGCTGTAAAGATTAAGATTGCTGTCCCAACATGAAACTTCAATTTTATTATTCATCATCGTCATCGTTACTGGACATGTCAACAGTTTGGAGGAAAAGAAGATAAGATATGTGCAATGAGGCGACCACCTCATCCTCGTAAAAGAGCTTATTTTCTTTTGGTTGTGACCAAGTTTTGGAATGTTGTCATATCTCTTTACAATGTCTCTAATTACTTGGAGTTATAGCGAATTTTCCATGGTAATCAACAGAAATTAAGATTGCCGCTGAGGGGGCATATGAAGCCAGCCGCATCATCGAACTCCTCCAAGTGCCAAGTTCATGCTCCTACAGAAAATGCATCCAATCAGAATATGTATATAGTAAGGTGCTCATCTAACTATCGTAAGATGCATGGATGCCACCAAGGAAATAGTGGACAGGAGCTTTAAGCAGACACTGAATTGCCAGTTCAGCAAACAGATACGAGTGCTGAGTGGAGTTTCTGAGGAGAAATAATGGTCACAATGCGCTGAACTCAGAGAATTTACCGATAAAAGTGTTGTTATGAATGATCAAGAAATTACTTAGAACTACTATACTGCTTTGACTGAATAATGTGATCACATTAATTTCTTTTCCTGTTTGAAGAAAACTTCAGACAACCAAACAAATGTGCAATAAGTACTTGTTCATGATCAGACCCCATCGTTGCATTGTTGAACTAAGAAAATAACAATTGCATCCCTGCCACCAACATCCCTCATTCCTTGGTTCTTGTTCCAAATTGACCCTTCACATTTTATTGATCATTTTAACACAATTCTTCTTTGCTTCGTTTTGCTTTGCCTTTGAACATCATTTTTTTTTGTTTTAGTCGCTCTCTCATTTTTCTACCAACACAGTCATCCCCACAGTATGAAGAGAACTGCTATTACCACAAATAACAGATAAAAAGGCGTAAAAAACAAAGAGAAAAAGCAAGACCACATAATCAAATACAAAATTAAAAATGGGAAATTTTCCAAAACAATAATATCTTTTTAGGGTTTACAAAACAATAATATATGAAGGATGCTTCCATGCCTGTACATGTGACATTTTCTTGGGCTTTATGGAGCTTGGCAAATATTTTGAAAGATGAGGTCATAAAGGTTATTACTTATTACATACCAAAGAAGGAAAAGAGGTATTATTTGTACAATATCCTTTGAATCAAATGCTATCCTTTTTTTCAGAAACCAAAATGCTTAATTATATGATCGAAATACATGTTTGATGTTTCAGACAACAAGCTATTGCAAGATCAACTGAACAAATTACAAAAATAGATTGAGGATAAAATTTTTAACATGAATATCTATAAACATAAATCACGCAGCAGGAAATGTTTGGTTTGTTGAGGGGTAACAGATGTAGAAGAAATTATATAACAAAGTCTATTTCATCAATGTTAAGAAGCTTAGTAATGTATGGATATAGAGAATAGCCTTTCAACAGGTAGTAAGTAGATGAATCAGGCCTGACACAGAAAAATGTATTTTAGTTCCGTTACAGCACTGCTAAATGCACACTAGATGTAAAAAGAGGTCTTAGAAACCTCTTTGAATTGCTAAAAGTAGCATTGGTAAGAAAAATTCAATTATCAAACACCAGATTATAGCTACCAATGAACTTTATTGACATATAACATTTTGACTTTAAGACAAATAATTATTGACATTCCAACTACACTCCAAAATTATATTCGTGATTGCATCTGCATGATGCTTAGCCAATAAAGAGTAGACAAAGAGAAGTTACACCACAGTCCAGGCGTAAGACTGAATATACCTCAAATGAAAACAAAAGTATAGCTTTCAATAGTTGAGAACCCAAAACTATTCTGATGATAATAAATACGGTTATTTCCTTTAACACCTCCTGAACTATAGATTTTTTATTTAATTCTAAGCTATAAACTTAAAAATTTTAGCATTCAAACTTATCTTAATTTGACACTTAGGGCCTTCCTTTAAATTTAATTGTGAAATATCATTTTTACCCTTACTTTCATATTACAATAAAAAGATTTTAAAGATAAAAAATAATTAATACAGTTAAAAGTATCATTTAATAATCATAACTTTATGCAATACCGTGTTCATGTTAATATTTATTTTTTTATCATTTTTTCATATTAAAAAGTAATGGGAAAATGACACCTCATTGTTATTGAAAATAGAACTTAATAAAATTTGGATTAAATTTAATGAAAGGCTGTAAGTGTCAAATTTGGACAAGTTTGGGGACTAAAATTTACAAAATTATAGTTTAGGATTAGATGAGGAAAAAAGATATAGTTCAGGGGGTATTAAAGGAAATAACCCTAATAAATAATGGTAAAGATAATGTATTTTTGTAGCAGTAGTAACGTTCTAATATCCTGAGATTAAGATTTTTTAGAAAGCTTATTAAAGGAATAACAAAGCCAGCAAATCTACAAATAAATCTATGTGTAAGTAATCAAGACTTGGAGGATATAATAAGTAACTTCAATATGGTCTTATGAGTGACACCCAGAACCTTGATAAAGTGGCCCAATCAACACTAAATTCGGACGCCCTTCACTAGTGCTGTGAGGCCAAGAAAATTTTGTGGCATTACAAAAATCACCGCTTTCAGCGAAGTACGGCCATTTTCAGCAAAAGAAATTGCAGCAACACCTTCAAACATCTAAAAAAACTTGTACTGGTACCCTCTCTAAATTTCTAAACCCAACACAATCCCACGCTGTAATTCACATCCAATGCTAAGCCATTTCAGGTAATACAATCTCCTTTAGTTAACTAGAGTTTTGAATTTAAATTTGATTGAGTTAAAAAGCAATGATAAACTCAAGATCAACAAGATTTGGAAATTTATTATGATGGTCGGGCAGCTAATAAAGGAAAAGAGAGTTATCATGAGGATAGGTATATCTTTATGTAACCAAGCAAGCAAACAGTAAGGATGTTGATGAACATGCATTATTTTCGTGTTGCGTGTTACAAGAAAATGGACTAAGGATTCATATTCGAACAATTCATCTTACTTCATTCATCAAGGACTCCAAATAAGATAAGGGAAAAGGCACAGAGTATTACAAAGCCACAAGCATCAAGACAACATACCAAGATCAGCTCTCCATAACAAAGTGGTGTAAAGCCAAAGTACCAAGGCAAGATATCAAACATCAAGCGTTGAACAGAAGTCATTTTTTTAGGGGTTAAAGGATGAATGCCTTTTCCATTCATCCGAGTTGAATAGAAATTGATATGAGACTTGATCAAACTAAGCTCAAGGCCTTAACTGAGTCAAAATTGATTTGGTTTAGATGATATGAGTTGACTAGAGAATCTTGTATTCAATTTGAGTGACACCATTCACTAGGTTCGAGTTGATCCAAGTGTGCAAGCATTACATTCATTGTTATTTTTTTTTAAAGTAAGAGAGGAATCCAATGTTCTTGCTTGAGTTAGAGCATTTGAATTGAGACACAGAAAGATCGTGTGCGACCCTGATTGTTAAGAATGATATCTTCAAAGTGGGAATCAACAGACTGATGGAAAGTCTAGATCTAGATTAGGATAACCACATTTGAAGGCCAGAACGATGACACTAGAAAGCAGTGTGAACAAGACATCAAAGATTCTGTGAAGTAGTAGATTCATGAAGTTCTATTGCTAATATCTATAAACACACTGTTTATGACCACGATGAAATTTATTATTGCTAATAGCCGACCCCACCTAGTGGGATAAGGCTTTGTTGTTGTTGTTGTATAAGGAGTGGAAGCACTTATGCAAACTAAAATCATCTTGATATCGCTGGAATTGTGCTCTCTTTAACCCAGACCAACTGAGGACAAAATGCATGTCCGCCAAGGAGGCTAGCATCCAGCAAGCAAGTAATTTAAAACTTGTCTGACTATCGAAGAAAAAAATTACTACATAATGTAAAACATATTCTTTACAACTACAGGATAAGAAATCGAATGGCAGCAACTTTTTTACTTTTTGTTTTTACATAAGAAAACATCCTAAAACTACCACTACTTCACATTCTTCTGATTTTTTACGAAGATCACTACTCCATATTCTGGGAAAGAATCTATGAATTGAAGAACCTTCCCAAGAGAAATATCCATAATTTTTTCATGATTTGTCAGTCAAAATTTGCAAAATAATTCCATCTCGACACACCAGGTTCATAAAGATCAAGGTAAAATTATAACGAAAAAGAAAGCTGAATGGACTACAAAGAACAATTTTGTCCATTTCATGCCATCTGCTCAAACAACATCGAGCCAGAAAGCAGTTTATCGAGATCTTACGGGAACCTGAGAAAGTATCAAATAAATTGTGATTCGAGTAGATACAGAAAAGGAGAAGCTCACTTTTTGTGCCTGCGACCGCGTTTAGGGCCCCACGCCTCGAGCTTGGCAAGGGGGCATCCGCACCGGGCGCGGAAGAGCAGCACGGCGCGGCCGTTGGGCGGGGCCATCTTCCTGAGCTCCGCGCGCAGACACTCGTAGTCAGGATTGTTCCCCTGCTGGCCGCCCTTCCACGGAAGATCGTCGATCTCCCTCCACATGGCCGCCTGCGCCGGATCGGGGGGCGACCGGATGCAGTCCTCGGTCTGCAACTGGACGTCGAACTCGAGGGCCTTCTTGAGGCCGCGGCAGCGGGGGTTGCCGCAACGCCTGGCACGGCGGGAGGGGCGGCGGCAGGTGAGGTCGACGAATCCGGCGAGGAGGGACGCGACGGCGAAGACGAGGAAGAACCCGGCGGCGATGTAGGGGAGCGGCGCGTCGGGGAAGGATACGGGCGGCGGGAAGGATGGGAGGTAGGGTAGGATGAGGAGGGAGAGGGAGCGTGCAGAGGAGGCGATGAGGAAGGCCGATGAGGAGAGGGCGAGGAGGAGAAGGAGGAGGTCGAGGGTCGGAGCGGAGGGCGAGTTCTTGCAGGATGTGCAGAGAGCGATGCTGGGGAACAGAGCTGCGAGTTGCTGCTGATGCTGGTGGTGGTGGTGGTGGTGGTGGTGATGGTGATGGTGGTGGCTGTTGCTGTAGTAATAGGAGGACGCGGCGGCGGCGGAGGCAGGGGAGGAGCGTAGCAGCTTGTTACTGCTAGACCTCGTCGGAGACGAGGACGACGACGAAGGCATCGTGGTGGTGGCGGCGGCGGCGGCGATGGTGGCGGTGGTGGAGGAAGGGAATTGGACGGAGCGATTAGTGGAGCATAACGCTTCAGGAGGAAGGGAGAAGAATTGGGTGGGTGTGGGTGGAAGACTAGTGTGGATAAATGGGCCTCGATATGTAATGGGCCCAATGGCCTGCAAGTCAAAATGTGCTGAAGCTGAAATTTAAAAATATTACCTAATATAAATAATAAATGTGTCGAAATATAACCATTTTGCAAATCCATTAAATACTTACCAAGTACAAAATACTTCCGTTAATAAATTTCACTCTCTCTCTCACACACACATGCTGGAACAATACCAAAAGAAAGGAAATATATTATTACAAAAATGAGGATGTAAAATTCATTGCAACACAATATACAAAATAGGTAAGTATAATAATTAACGAATTTAATAGTAGTGGGGGGACAATATGTTTCTTCTTTTTTTTAGTCATTGATGAGGAGATTAATTATATATCTAGGGTCTATAGGTTAATTAGGGTGCAGAACGCATACAATACTTATTTCGTATCATTTATAATCAATTATAATTAAAGTTATTATATAACTTATAAGAAATGAATGAAAATATAGTCATCAACCAATCCGATAATTCTAGATAGAAATATATAAGAGTAAACTATTGAAATAATCGAGTATTTAAAGTAGTTGATAGTAATCATCCAATGATCATGATCTCATTATAAGGGATATTTTTCTACAAGTAATTATCATAGAAGTGACGGGACGTGTCGATTCATATTGTCATTTTATCTCCTTTTCATTTATACACTTTCTAATCTTAAAAAAATAATATAAAAATATATATAACAACAATAAAAAATAAAAAAATTATTACCATTATTATTATAATAATTAATAATATTAATTATTTAAATTATTATTTACACAAATTATTATTAATCATTATTTTGAATATTATATATATTTATTACAAATGTTTTTATTTAAAAATATTTATTAATTTATTATATTTATTTAATTTATTAATCTTAGAATTTTTTTCCAAATTTTTAGCACGATTAAATAAACTTTAACTTTACATAATAGACAGTATTTTAGTAAAAATGTTTATTACCTAGTAATATTTTATTGTAAGTAAATAATGTCATTTAGATTGTTAGAAAAATGGGATCCAAGATTGTGTGGACTCAAGATAGATTTATATATGTGGATTATCATCGATTTACAAATTTGATATTAAATTTTTTTAAATTCACTCTAAAAATATTTATAAAAAGGCATTGATTTATCAATTAAATATGAGTCAATATGTGTGGATCTATTTTGAATTCGCATATTTCTTTTTTTTTTCGAAAGATTATTTATATGCAGTAAACAAGTGCACGTTATAAATAATTTAATAAATGACATAATATAGATTATTGAGTAATGTCAAAAGATTATAGTATTTAATTCTCGTTGTGTCCAAATTTAAAGGTGACTGATCTATGAAAGATTATGCATTATTATATGAAAATATTTTAGGGGCTAATTTAGTTTAAAATTAAGCTTATTTGATTATATTTTATATTTAAAATTTGATTTCTATTTAGGTTTTATTTTTTTTATTTTTTTTCAAGATAAGAGATAACGTATGAGACCAAAAAGGAGTTTAATCCAATCAGAGATAAAAACTCGGGCTGGTGAGGGCAAGTTTGAAAATCAAGAAAGTACATTTATCATGTTTGCATATCTTTATTTTTCAACATTTTCTCGGAGTAAAAAATTATAAGCTAATATTGGGAAAAAATCGTTCGGAGTTTTATGTAAAATAAAAGATATTAATTAACATGTAGGGCACCAGATTCTACACTTTGACGTATATCATTTAATTAATTTAATAATTACAATTTATTATTAAATTAATGATGTACTTATGAGATGAATAATATATATTTATTGAGACAATTTTATAATAAATAAGTATTATTTAAACTTAAATAAATTATAATCATTGAATTAATCATATTAATTGTATAGCTCGATCATTATAATCAATTTTACTATTTGATACATGCTTTAAATTAATATATATCATTTATTAATTTAATAAATAAAATTAGAATTTTACACAAATGCTCTATATATATCTTTTCCCCAAAATAAAATTAACTTCAATTAAAATATTTTACAACCACTACGTTCACCATTTATCAGTACAAAAAAAAAACGATCTTTTATCCTACCAAAAAAAGGCATCTGTCTTTTTTTCCTTTCGACACCCTTCTTTCCGCGCGCGTCGCGCCCGAGCGGTCGGTCGACGGCGCCGGTGCTATTCTCCGGCGAGTCCGCGGAATACAAAGAGACTCCCCTCCCAACACTTCTTTCTTGTTCGCCTCTTTTCCTGTCTTTCGACGTGGTGCTGGGGCCAGGCGCAAACGGCGTTGGGGCCTGGCAAGGCAGCGCTGTGCTGCGTCTGGGTGCACGAGCGCTGGTGGTGAGACCGTGAGCGAGCGGCAGCTGCACGAAGCATCCGGCTCGGGGTGCTGCTGCGGGTTAACTGTTCGGGCTTTCCTTCCAAGTTTTTCCCACGGTGCGTTCAGTTTTAGTCCCATTTCATCACTGATAATTGCCAAATAGATTCAGGATTCTGGTGATGCATTCTCAATATTCTCTAATTACTTGAACTCGTTATGAACTTCTACTCGATTCATAGAGAACTATACGTAGGAAGTACATGTATGGAATACATGTTTGGCAAAATGTATGAATGAAAAATCAAGATACGGCCTTCCTCTCCTCTTGCCTGTGATGCAGGAGAAAGCTTTATGTTTACTGTTTAGTACTTTGTCATCTGTGAAAGGTGGGTGCCAACTGCCAATAGAGATTTGTGGCTCTCTAAAATATGCACGAAAAGAAAACGCATACACTTCAGATATCCAAATATTCTGCATTTTCTTACTAAAAACATGACTAATTATCCTTAATTCCGTGTTATTATATGTTTTGTCAATTTCTTGTTAGTTGCTAGGTTAAGATCACTTATGTTTAATTATATTATTTGTTGATTGCATTAATGTTTCATCTGGACTAATAATATCAGTGTTATAGCCTTGAATAGTCGTCCTTTCCTTAAAAAATTATGTTAATGTTTCTTCTAGTTTTTTCAGAAATAATTTTATAGTGTTGTACTGTTGTGCCACTAGTGAAGAAAAGATATTTTACCTTCACCAGTGTAATTACCTGAAATGGCGACCTTATCAACTCATGTGCCCTTCAAAGTAATTGGAACTTCATCCTTCTTGATGCTGTTGCCACCAGCCACTTTAGTATGCCGTCCATTCTATCCTAGCTTCAATCAAGTAGTTCGACCTGCATTCAAAGTTGTCACAGGTTCTCTTCCCTCAATGTTATTTCTCAAGTTAGCAATTCGGACATTCACTTTGGCTCGGTTTCCGTTTTTCCATAGTATTGGCCTATCTCAATGCTTAATTTCATTCCATGCAGCTGCACAGAAGAACATGGAGGAGTTCGTGATAAAAGATGAGGATGATGAACACGCAGGACTTCCCAAAGAGTTCTATGACGAGGTGGTGCTGTTCTCATAGTATCAGGCCTCATACTCTCTCTACTTTTGTCTGTTTCTGAAAATAATCTTTAACACATGGTAATTGTACTTCAGTTTGTCCATTTATTTCTTTATTTCCATTTTTTTTGGAATGGATGATTGTTTATATGCCAGTTTCTTTTTTTAGAGCAATTATATACCAGATTCTTCAGATGCATCATTTCTGAGTAAGTTGGAAGTTCACATTAGTGAACTCCAGTCTTGCATTTCTCCTTTAGAATAAGTGACATGTTAGGATACAAATTGCATTGAAGTTCCTGAAAATTTTCATTAATTTTGTTAACTTCTTCAATCCATTTTTCTCAAAGGAAAAAACCTCCAATTCATGGTGGAATCAATCTGTTCTAGTTTTATTGTTCATGTGAAAGATGTCTTATTGTCACCACGTGATTAAGTGAATTAGCATTTAGTTGATTTGGGATGTTTCTGTGTCTCACTATTTGGATTGTTGGCATCGATATGGTGAATATGTGGTTTCAGGAACGGCAAGCTCGCCAAAGAGAAAAAACTAAAGAGTGGCATGCGTACCGTAAAAAGGAAGAAGAAGAAGAGAATAGGAAAATCAATGAGTATCGTGAAATAGGTATGCGCTTGAAGGAATATCCTGAGGAAGATGTTCGCAAAGCAAGAAAGTTAGTGTCAAGTTTTATAAGAGCTGCTGAGGAAGTTGAAGAGGTGACTTCAAGAAGTCAAAAATTAAATCTTTGGCCTATGGTTTATTGTTTCTCTACCCAAAAATTAGATAATCTTACCAACTTAATTAACTTTCCAGTATGGGTTTCTGAAATTCTTCCCAAATTTTGTCTTATAATCTTACCTTTTCATTTTGTACACTTCTTCCAGATGATCATTTTCTTTTTATATCAAACTCAACTTGCAGAGCATTGAAAAGGCAGCTGAGAAAGGGGAATTAAATGAACTTGTTTTGATGATCATTTGGAATCGTCTTGATCTGGCTCGTCGAGATGTGAGTACATTTCAACTTATGCCTCTTTATCTTCTAATTTCTCATTTTCTTAACAGTTTTGCCATTGATTGTTGTAGTTATCAGTCTACTCATCTTCTTACTCTTTTGTGTAAACATGTTTCTTTTTTTTTCCATTGCCATTATGGCTTTTTCAGCCCTTTGTCAAATAAAATGGTGGTCTACCTGATTCTCTATATATTTGAGTTTTCCTTTATTTGATAATAAGTAGTCAGTTTGAATGAAGTTATGATTCATCCATTCTTGTTTGCAGCTTCAGTTTCATCGAAATGCAGAAATATCACTGATGATGTATTTCATTTATGCATTTGTACATGATGCTAGCTTTGCAGTAGTTTCTTAGGTTATAGGAAAAGACTGGACGGGGATTGTGTATTGTTGTTGTTCCATATTGTTGTCTTAGACCTTGGACAGACTTTTCAAAGATTTGTGACATCTTATCATGGAATTCAGAGATCATTCCTTATATGTATGTCATGTGATGATGTCTCGTACTGATATTTTAAACTTGGGATAAATTCTTCAGAGGCTTATGTCAAGCTTTTACCCCACAAAAAAACATCGAGCTTTTAGAAACCCTACCCTAATATTTGGGTTGGTTTTTAATTTGTTTCCCCTAAAAACATGTGTTTCAATCAGATCTAGACTTCCGTCGCCCCCTTGATGTATGTATGGAGAATTCATAGCTTATGATATTTCTTTTTCACGATGCTTTCGTACTTTAAAAATTTTGGATTCACTTTGATGAATGAATCAAACTACTTAAAGTTGTAATACAGCATGAAATACAGATGAACCTACTTTTGTTATCATTCAAAACTAGATATGGTAAGTTCCTTAAACTGTTGGGTCTCCTATGTTCTCATTTTCTAGAGAACTAGCCTAGTATCTCATGTAAGTTTCAAATTACATTAGTGAAAAACATTTTCACAAAATGTAAACTAAAATATGAACTGTTTATAACAACTAATATCCTTCACATCAAATCAAAATTACTTTTTTTTTAATTTCAACTTCTGTCAGAGGATAGGACTTGGCTCTGATTCCACTTGGGCTGTTGTTGCTTTTCTACTGGTTTTCCAAATCAATCCGACATGTTTCTGGAAAACCAACTGTATGTTCTGGCAAAAATTTGCGTAGATTTTTCCAGTGAGAAGATTTGGAGTAGATGCATCATGCATAATTAAACAGCTCTGTTTCTTTTTCTCATCAAATGCTTTCGAAAGTACTGTTGTTTAATAGCAGTCAATGATTCAAATCAACCATAACTCCTCCCTTGAAAAGGATCCCTTTTAAGCCTTTCCACCGGTTGCTGAATGTGACAGCATGCTTATTTGCATAATTGGCCCATCTTGGAATTTTAGTATTCGTGTGTTTTCCAACTTCTTTCTCTTTTTTTTTTTCAGGGTGAATTGGATGACATTCCCATTGTGGTAGTCATCTTGATATATTAAAGAGCTTGATTTAGCGTCAATGATATTAAGTATTGTTGAATTTGATGTACTAACCAGTTTTCCTAAAAGCTTAAGCTCTCTATATTCTTAACACTCCTCCTCACGTGTGGGTTGCTGACAACTTTAGTCTAACCCAGTCTACCACATGGGAAACAAACGAAGGAAAATATTTTTTTTAAATAGAAGCTTAACGAGGTTTGAACTCATGACCTTTATCTCTAATACCATGTTGAATTTGATGTGTTGATCAATTTTCCTAAAAGCTTAAACTGTCAGGAAAAGCAACATCATTTGTTTTATATTCTTAACAAGTATTATATTACTATTTTTTCCCTTCAAAAATACAAGATGCCTCTATATAACTTTCTGTTTGATGCTTTATCATTATTATACTATCTGCGAAGAAATCATTTGCCTTTTTATACAGGATGAAAAAGATGTGATTAGAAGTCTAGATCTCTTGTATAGAAGGGTAGAGGTATGAGCCATTCTTATGTTTCCAGCTAAGCATTTACCCATGCTATTATTTTTCTAGTGCATTAAAAGTTCCGCTTACTTTATATGCTGGTTGCTTCTCTCCAAATGTGAAATCCTAGACTGAGATATTGAAGAGAGAATCTACACCTTCCATGAGACTGCTTAATGACATGTTGAACCTCCATGATGGATTTGATGATGAAGATTGGTTGAAGAAATGCAGAAAGAGCATGATTGATACCTTTCCTAGAGAAGATCCTTTTACCATGCTTCTTCCTTCTGGTTTTGACTTGGAAAATGTAAGTCCGAAAAGCTCTTTTCTTATAAATATGTTTTATTTATATGCGCTCTCACTGAATATTGGGTCAAACTTCCATGAAACTTTAAGACATTGCATTTTAGTTCTCTCATATGGTTAGTTTCGTTTTTTTTTTCCTTTTATGGATGTCTAATTCAAATCGCTAACATGTGTGCCAGTGTGCATTAATACATTTCAGGTCATTACGATTAATTGGAGTTAAATTAGAAACATACTTGAGCAGAAACATAAGGTCATAAAACAGACTTGTCAAAGTATATTACATAAGTACTTGTTTGCTTTTGAGACAGGGAAAGATGTCTACAATATGTGGTAGTCATTCAGAAATGTACAAATGTATGCAAGAGAACTATGGGAAACACAGTCTTCCCAGAACAAATAGCAAAAAATGTACAGTGTGTGTGTGAGATTAAGAAATGTATAAGTAGTTGTTTCATTACTTGGAAGTGGCTTGGAGCTTATTGTTGGTGACTTCTATAACCAGAGGTATCATATTTATGATGTGACACTTCATCTTTTGAAACTGACACATTTTGTACTCCACCAATTTGTTGCACTGATTTTAGTAGTTACTAGAATTAAAAGAATAAATTCCTTTCTACCCTTCAAGTTTAAGGGTGCATACAGAACTCTCCAATTAGAGAATACCCATTAAATTTCTGGCTATTATAAAGTCCAAAACTAGTAACTATGGCCATTTTTTTGCCCCTGGTGTCCAAAACTCGGGAGGGTAAAAGAACTTATAACCAATTTAATATAATCAGCCATAATATCAGCTTTCTTTCTGAACTTGTTATTCTTTTTGTTAATGGCTCTCAATATATCTGGAACAGTTGAATGTTGTTTTAATAGACATGTATGTCACATGCATTTCGTTTAAGGATTAGTAGCTGGCAACTATTTGGGTATCATATCATCATGATTTTTTTTTTTGGAGAAATACATAGAATTTCCCTTCTCAAAAGAAAAAGTTACAACTTGTTGACAAGCTACATTTTTGGAGATGTGAAACGGTGGCACGAGATCCCCATAGCAAGCTATAAGTCAGCTTTTAAACGTCATCTCTACACTTATAATGCTACCATTTACATCATGTTGACTTTCCTGAATCTAGTTATGCTCCTTTAACTTGAAACTTGCATTTCATGTTTCACTTTCCATGATCCATCCCTTGATATTTACTTCTGATCAGCATAACGGCCGAATAGGCTTGCTGCCTGAGGATGATGATGTGATACTAAGAGCTGATTTCATCAGAGAGGTTGATCAGTTACTGCAAGAAGTTCGGGCAGAACAAGGTACTGTCCAACCTCCAGAAGGACTTGATCCAGAATCAGTTGCAACCAGATTGAAGTTTCAGGAGAAGCAGCGGACAATCCGCCAAGTAGAATCTTTGCTAGAATTGGCAATGTCATTGAAACATTGGTGAATCTGCTCTCTGAAATCCAAGCTGTTCTTTTCATCTCAGTATGAAATCAGGCTTGATACTTTGTTTTGAAAGAGAAATCAGGCTTGATACTTCTAAAAGAAGAGCATTTCAGAACAGATTTTCTAGTTGGTGTCAATTCCTTCATGGACGAAACACAATTTGGTCAGCCGACCCAACTGTCTGGAAGCTGTAAAATTTAGGAGATTTTGTGCTTCACGAGCTTGTTCTTGTAAATTAATCTTGCAAAGAAAAGGTTTGAGTTCCCACCACCCTTGCAGGCCGAATAGACCATCTTATCTGATAAATTGCCCCTGTCATTGTAGGAAATTATAATGATATTAATTTATGTTACTTTTCCACTTTTAGTATCTATGATCTATCAGTGTAATTAATTCCATTTCGATGAGTGGATTTGCGTTTTGGACTTGAACATGTGTAATGTTCTGCATTGGATCAAAAGATGTAAATCTGTTTACCTTGGCTAGAGCTCTGAATTAGGTAAAAAGGAAAGCATACAATGTAGAACTAGAACAAAAAAGTAACATAATAGAATGAAGGAACTCGATCATTTATACATCATGTCTCCATAAATTTTTTATGTAAAATGATTTACTTTTTGGCGAAGATGATGAAATGGACTCTTTGAAAGTGAGTTATGTCTCAGTATTTAATCTTTGGATCGAAGTAGCTACGATCATGAGCTTTTGTTTCAGTTGCCACTGGTGAGATAAAGATTTGATCATCCATCTACTCTGACTTTGAGTTGTTCTGGGTTGCAAACAATTTCTTTTTGCGTGCAAAACAAATATCAAATTTGAGACCTTTTTGTTAATGGGGAACTGCATAAGCGGATATGAAATTGTGCGCTACTTCACCCAACGTTCATTGGTAATCACTCGAACTCGTGAACACCAAAAGTTTGCAGTTCTGCACCAAATACAATGGTGACAAATGTCCAACCATTTTAGAAATGGTCCTAACGCACCCACACGACCTTGCTTCTATATATAACAATGACCTTGCACAAAGGGGTGGACGCTACTTACGTCAAGTTAGACTTTCACTTAAATAGGTCAAGTCTATTATAAAATAAAAGTATTTAAGTTTGACCTGTAGCCTTTAACAAATTATGAATATAAACTTAGCCTGACTTGTTTGATTAATTTTTAATGTCTGACCTAACTTATTAGTCTGTTAAGTCAAACATATATTTTTTATGATCGATTACATTAAATATAATAAATCTAATTTATTAAAGAAATAATAAATATGAACTAAATAAAAGAAACATCACTAATATATTTTTTTCTAAACATATAATAAAAATAATAATATTAAACTCGAAATTGAAGATTTAAAATATGAAAGATTAAAAATTATATATAAAATATATAATATATTATAAATCTTGACCTGATAAGTTACAAGACTAGATCAATTATTAAGAGGCTAAACCTCTTTAAGAAAATAGACAATATTTCAGCCTGAATTATTTTAATAATAGGCCGAGCTAAGCTATGTCAAAAATAGACCGAGCCACGAGTTGCTTACGAACGACTCGACTTATTTGCAACCCTTTGTGCAGCGTAAAGCTTACCATATACTTTAGACATCACGGGAAACAAAAGCACAAGGACAAGCCACAATTGGAGTCTTGTTTTGCCATAATGTCACTGTTCAAGTACTATGTAGTTAAGAAACTATACACTTTCTGAATGCGAAGTACATGCTAATGGAAGTGGAACACAAGATTATAAGAACGGTGGAAGCTAAAACCTTGAGCTGATAATAAAAGAAAATGCTACGGAGAAGGAAGGATAAACACCGTATTATTTATTTGTTTTCTACATATCATACGTGGACAACTACGACATCAGTTATGCATTCTTAACAACTAGTACTGGCAAAGAAGACAGACACTACACAAATAAATTGCAAGAGAAGCTCGCTAGCTCCAGTTTTAGTTAGTTATCCTTTGTGATTCGAATAGGGCACAACTGTGGGGCTTTACTTCATAAGATGATAATCCAACAGCTTTGTCAACATTTGGATCAGATGCATTTGAGAAGAATCCCGGATACGAAAGGGAAGTATCCACCAGACGAAGCCACACTGTCCCTTCCGGTTGTTCTGGCAAAATAGTTGTCTCTAGGCATTCGCTCGCATTGAAACACATATATAAGTCACCATTATGTGACTCCAACATTCCAGTTACAGATGCCTTCAAAGTCAGAGCAAGAAACTTGCATGCTGGTTCGTCCCATTGCGGTTCAGACTGGTCACTGCCAGACCAAATAATATTCTCCAATTTCAGAAAGGATTTGTTCTGGAAGATGTCATTTCTTCGCACTCTAAGCGAACTAAGAAATGAAATAAATTGAGCAGTTTGTCGGCCAAAGCCTGTTCCAACGGTAGACCAGTCCATAGGTTGTCTGTCCATGAGTTTTTGTGACCCACTTGTTGAGTAACCACACTCATCTCCCATAGTGAGAACAGGAATGCCAAGTGAGACAAATAATATAAACAAGAAATTCCTTATCTGTCTAAGTCGTGTTTCAAGGACAACTTTATTGTTAGTCGGACCTTCTTCACCGCAGTTCCAGCTCAATTCTGATGTCAGCTTGCTGCTACTAAAGCTTACCAAATCAACAAGTGAAAGTCCAAAGTTTCTAGTAACATAATTAAAAGAGAAGGCAGGTCCCCTTGAGAGAAATAGATCCGCACTGCCACAAAGTCGTGTAGCCAGATCACTCAGAAACCCTTCGCCCCTCAAATAGTTCCTCACATCTCTGTAAAATCTCGTGTTCATTTCGGCCCACCTTTTCCAATGAGGAAATTGAACTTCCACAAAAGACGTGTCAAGCGGGGAAAAACAGTCTGCAATGATCTTCCTCTTAGAGAGCACTGGATCAAATGCAATGGCTTCAACTAAAGGAGCACGTGATAGTTGTTCTCCATAAGGTCCTTGAGCCAGAAAAGAAGAATTCATGAAACAAAATCCATCAATATGAAACTCAACAGCCCAATGTCGAAGGCTGTCCAAAATCAATTGCTGGACAACAGGGCTATAGCATTTTAGCAATCCTTCATTTGCATTAACAATGTAATAGGAAGAATTATCAATTCCTCGGAATGAAATCATTTGAGGCGCTGAATCTCCTCCCTCACTGGTATGAGTAAACACAACCTCTAACAGCACCTCAATGCCATGGGCATGCAAAGTCTTGATCATCTCCTTCAGAGAATAAATACATGAAGGGGCATCATGTTTATTTCCGTATGAGTTCATTGGAGAAAAGAAATTGTAGGGGAAATAAGGGCCTTTTTGCTCATCAAAAGGAAATATCGGCTCGAATAGAACTGCATTAACACCAAGAGATTTTAGATGCTGAACTTTCTGCATGACACCAGAAAAGGTTCCTGCAACATCTTCAGGCATACCACTTGATTTATGCTCTGTGAATCGACGAACATTTAATCTATAAACAATCAGCTTCTCCATTGGCAACTGGAGAAGGACATCATCACCCCAGTCAAAACTATGAGGTTCATTCTCCAAGGAACCAAGACACTTTGACAAAGATACTTTCTCACCTTCATCAGGAACATAATCTCCCAGAAGTTTTGCATATGGATCCAGTAACACATGGCGCATGTGAAATCTGCCTCCAGTTTCCCACGAAAGTGGCCCACGGCACCGGTACCCATAGCTAACATAATTACCAGTGTTCTCAATTGAGACATGCCATATATTACCTGTTCGATTAACATAAGGGTCCAGCTCAATCTCCAAAGATGGATCAACTGTGTCGGTATCATACAAGCAAAGAACCACACCCTCAGCATTCTTGGAAAACAGAGAGAAATTTACTGTTCCATCATTAGAACTGGAAACACCTAAAGGCATTGGATGTCCTGCTCCCAGACCAACAGGCACACAAAATCGCGTCTTCCTGTTAGTTCTAATCCCTGCTGTTACATCATCAACAGCACTGGAAGAAGGGTGCAACAAAAATGATAGATAAGAAGGAGCTTGGTCGCCATCAAGCTCCAATGATGCTGTATGCTTTCCCTCAGGGTCGCGAATTAGCGGCACCCTCATGGAACCAGTTCCATTTTCTGCATTTGAGGGGCCAAACAACCTGGATGAATCTGATCGGTACATGCCATAACTCAGAACCAATTCATCCTCCGAGCCAGAAGACACCTCGATGCGCACAGAATACTTCGTTCCTTTTGCTCCCACCAACACCTTCACACAGTGACCATTCTCCGACCAAAGCATATAAGCGAACATCTTCTCTGCTTCACGAGATTTGTCATAATCCAGTCCTTGCTGCTGCAGCTGCTGAATCGCTTTCCCAACCGAACGCCGAGAAGCTGCGCAGAAAACAAAGTCGTGCAACGTTTTACGGCTATTCCTCGCATGCTGCCCGTATTCCATACCGAGCGCACATCTTCTCCGTGGCGCCCAGAGCACCAACTGATTTTTCCTAGAAATGATGTTGCGCCGATTTCCATCATGTGCGAATGCAGCATGGCATGAAGGCATCAACCGAGCACTAGTCGCCATAATTAGAACGACTCCAATTCTATTATTCTGTCTCGCGGTGGTGTATGATGCAAGATTACTCTTCTGCAACTTCTGTACGTTAGAGCAACAAAGCGAATGAGGCATCCAAATTCGAAACCGAGAAGACTGTGTTATCGTCATGTATGCAAAAGAAAGAGATCAGAAGAAGCCGAGAGGGTTACATTGGGCGATCTCGAGCGGAGGGATCCAAGATAGAAAGGCGGAGAACGAGGAAGAAGCCTCTGGAGACGGGCATGCGAGACGCCGGACGGGCCACGACGGATGAGAGGAGTGAAAAGCCCGGAAACGCAGGTGGAGCTGACGAGTGACGACGCCGGCGACGTGAACGATGAGATGCCTGTGAGAGAAGAGATAGGAAAAGGGATTTGATGTAGTGTACCGAGCTCCACTCGTTGATCTCGAAGCGCCTCCTCCGTTGGTTTCGTTCGAGTTTTGTTTTGTCTACTTGCCTTTTTAGCTTTTTCCGTGCGCGCCACCGGCGTGGAGCATGTGAAGGTGCCATTCCAAGGGTTGGTGGGGACTTTGAACCGGGCACACAAAATTTAAAATGGTTTAGATTAAATTATTGACTAGTGACTAATAATTCAAATTTTAATTTTATATTTATTTATTAAATTAAAATAATATTATCATATTTTTTATTACTATTTTGTCAAATGTTCGAGAGTTTAAGTAAGGGCAATGAAATAAAAATGTGTATGTTATGGCAGTACATAAACTGATGAAAAATATTCATATCTTATAATTATTGAAGTTCTGATCGTATATTGCAATTTTTCCGGAAAAAATATCATAGTTTTTGTGTTGCCACAGTAATATTCATTTTCCTACTAATTTAAATTACTCTAGTTATGCATTAACTATTTGTTGCACGCACGCATGTGCCAGAAGAAACACAATGTTACCTTTTAAAATATTTTCTTATATAGTTTCTTCTTAATTATGGATGAATAATTGAATTGATAAATTAGTTTGAAGTTTGTTTGAACGAAGTGAAACCTTATGACAGTGAATCAATGAATTATGTGATATAAAAAAATATATGTGATTGATTTTTTTTTACAAAATTTGAATTAAAAATAGTTATTATAAATATAAAGTATAATTTTATTATTAATAAAACAAATTTAAAAATTACATTTTTTATGGAAAAATATTTGTTAAAAATTATTTTTATTTAAATATAAAAAATATTTTAAAAATAATTATATTTAATTACATATTAAAATTTTAAATAAATAATAATTAATAAATAATATTATATTAATCCTTTATTATAAATATTTTATATTTATTATACAATTTATTTTATAAGATAAATGTGTGAGAGAAAAGAAAAAAATAAAAAAACGAAATAAAAAAATGTTAGTCATGAAAAAAGAAAGTAGTTCCGTCGTAATGTTCTAAAATGATGGAACCGGAGCACCTGAGAGCATGTCACGTGATGACATAGTTCCAAATTTTAGTTCTCATACGAGAACTAAATTCTAGGGTAATGTTTGGCGGAATCAGGCGGAATAAAAATACAATTTCAGATCGATTCCGTCACCAAACGCACCCATAGGCTGCACTTGCATATGTAACCCAAGTTTCTTTCAAATTTTCGGTGAATAATTGAAATGGTATATTACTTCGAGGTGACTTTAGTTGGAGTGAAAAGTAATGATGAAGAACTCTAAGGGTCGTTTGACGCATTACTCTATTTAATTAATTGATAATTCAGATTACTATTTAGATATATTATCACTATTTAAATTATCTATAATATTACATTAGTATTTGATGAGTACTAGTAATATAAATAATAGTCAAAACAGATAGTGAAAAAATTATCAAAACACTCCTAAAAATTATTTCATATTTTAATAACATATTATTATAAATAAACAAAGGAAAAAATAGAAAACTGAATATATATATATATATATATAAGATGAGACAAAATTAAGAGTTATTTGCAAAAGATTATAAATAATAAAGAAGATGAAGCTTAATGATATTTATTTATTAATAAAGTATTTAAAATAAAATAAATAATTGAATGGATATTTTCATCAAAATACATTTCTACCAATTGGTAATTTGGAAAGTCACTTTCCTTGCCTGCTATCTAAATTACTAGTGAAGTGGTAACAAAGAGTATTATAACAATTAAGTTACCGATAATGAATCACGGCCAAATGAAGTAACGTGGTGGGCCCTCAAAATTTTAAATAAAATAACCGATAATCTATCCGAATGTGATGAATTAATTTTTTTGTATTTCGAATTAAAAATAGTTATTGTAAATATAAAGTATAAAATAAAATTAAAAATTAATTTTCTATTAAAAATATATTATTTAAATAATAAAAAAATTTCAAAATTAATTATACTAACAAATATTAACTTTTTATACAAATAATAAGTAATATATAATATTTTATATATAATAAATAAATTATTTTATATAATAAAGAAAAGAAAAGAGAAAAATGAAAAAAAAAGAAGTTGCCAAATCAAAATAAAAAAAATGTGGAACAACCCTAGACAAGAGAGGTGGGTCACGTAACCCTAGTTCCATCTCATTAATGGTGGCTTGGTTTCACTTCGACAACCAGTTCACCATGTTGCGTCTAGCGGAATTAGCTAGAACCGAGTTTCAACCTAATTCCATTGTAAAGGCGATAATAGGCTACGTTTGAAAATGGAATAGTAATTCCTTTTAAGTATTCGATAAATATTTGAATTGATATATTATTTCGATGTGTGTTTTGATGAAGTAAAATAGAATGAAGAAAGAATTAGGGAGTTGATGTGATAGAAAAAAATATATGTAATGAAATAATTTTTAATGAGTTTTGAATTAAAAATGATTATTGTAAATATAAAGTATAGTTTTATTATGAATAAAAATTAAATTGGAATTAAAAAAAATTATGGAAATTTTTTTGCTAAAAATATAGTATTCAAATATAAAACATTATTTTAAAATAATTATATTTAACAAACATTATTTTTAATAAAATAATAAGTAATGGTTAATATTATATTAATCCTTTTATTATAAATATTTTTATATAATAAATAAATTATTTTATATGGGAAAGATAAGAAAAGAGAAAAATGAAAAAAGAAAAAAAAAGTTGTCAAATAAAAAAATGGAACAACCTCATATTTCACATGGCCTGGTTCTACCTCGGGAACCGAACTAGTTGAGCATAGTTCATATATGGGGTCATAATGATCAAACATGGGGAAAATGAGGAAAGAGCTTTCTTATGAAAAAAATTCTTTCAAATAAATAAATAGAGAGACCTATCGAATTCGAACAATTAGGGAAAATATTTGTAGCATTTTAGTTTTAGATATTGTGAGCTAAAATTAGCAGTTCAATTAAACGATAACGATTGATGTTTCGATTAGAAAATAATAATTCGATTAAAATAACTATTATATATTAGCAAATAGTGAATTTATTCGTACATTTTATAAAAATAATGGTTGAACTAATAAACATTCATAAAATGATAAAAATAAACATAAAATATAATATATGCTCCCATATTCATAATACAGATAAAATAGTTTTTAAAATATCTATTTTAATAGAAAATTATTGATTATTTTAAAAATAAAATTTTACTCAAATCGTAGGTAAAGTTAAAAATGTGAATCATTAAAATAATATATAAATATATGATATTTAAAATTAAATAATTTTTTTATTAGAAAGAAGGTATTTCCATAAATCACTCTAAATGTAATGACAAAAATTGATGAGAAAAAATAAGTTGATAAATTAATTATACTTTTTTATTTTCCTCATTTTTTTAATTAAAAAATTAATTGGGTCGTAGAGGAGAGCCTCTCCTCTCTATTCGACGAGAAGAGAGGGAGGGGGCGACCCCTCAGCCGCGTGCAAAGAATGAGTTAAAAAATAGCGCTACGAAAATAGTGAAAGTTAGAAGGATATTTGATGTAATTTATCCGATATCTTTATTCGAGTTGATACGTAAACTTATTGTGTCAATTGAATTATGTGACTACATTGTAAAAATTATTTTCCAACCAACCTGTTAAATTAAGTTAGACTACTTAATTATTTTAGGGAAGATAATATTTGAGAAAAGCTTAGGAATAAGAGTACAAGTATTTCGTATGAGATTCTTTTGCGTAAAAAAATGGCTTATGAAATATAAAAAATGTCATCTTTTTTAAGGAAAAGGTGAAATGATCTTAGTTTTTTAAACTTGAGATCCTAATTTAAAATAAATTGTAAGAAAAAATATAAATATTAAAATATTCTTATTAAATGTTTACAAAAAAATTTAAATTCAAACTTGTTTCAAACCTATTAAAGCAACTTATTATCCCATGTCCTCAATTAATTTCTTATTCAATTGCACCAGCAATAAATTAAGATACTATAATTCAATAAAGTTTATGCATGTTGAGTTACACAAACGAATGTGTAAAAAGAAGAGTACGTTGGAAATAGTAAATCGAGCATAAATGAATAATCAAAATAATGAAGAAGATAAATAAGATAGATGTAAATATTTATTGTGATAAAAATTTCTTAATTAGTATGAACAAAAGAGTTCATCGTTAAGAAAAGTTTCATGCTCAGCAAAAAATAATACATACTAATCAATGCTAACAAACCGAATATTTCATTGTCATGGTACGTTTTTTTTAGAATAAAAATTATGTGGGACACAATCTGATCCATATATGTTATCTATCATTGAATTGTTTATAAATAGACATTATTAAGATTTTTTAAAAATATATTCATTTATGAACCGTTTCATCATGATTATTTTTTGTCTCACATAATCCGTATTCTTTTTTTTTTCTTTTATAATCCTAAGTACAAGATACGATAGTTCTATGGCGCATCAAAGTTGTAAACACTAAAAAGTGAAAATACTATTTTAATTAGCGTGAAATGAATATACAACTCAGTTTTTACGTTGCAATTTACGGCACACGAAGTATGTCAATTGACTTATTGTAAAAGTAAACTTTTATTTTATAATCAATCGATGAACTTATTATAATATGGATTATAGGCTTGTTGTCCATTTTTCATATAATTATTATTTTTTTATAAAGATGCATTTTATTTTCGATTTTAAGGCTTAGGATTATACATAATAATCCAACTTTAATTGGAGCTCAAAATTTTAAATTTTTGGATTGAATATATTTTTTCACTCGGCTCCTACTTAAACTCGCAGAGCTATCGATAGGATAACAATTTCAAAACTTAACAGCTCAACTAAAGAATAACGATTTAATTAGATAATAATAATTAATTATTAGCAGATAACGAATAATAATTTATTTATAAAATTATATTTAATGAATATAACGATTAAATTGATATATTGTATAAAATAACAAAAACAGACATAAGTACGATGGTTCCTATACACATTATATTCATAATAATAAATTTATAATATTTTATTTTGGATGATATTTTATTACAAAAATACTGATTAATTCAAAATAAAGAATTATTTAGATTGTAAGTAAAATAAAAAATATGATATATTTAAAATAAAAGATACTATATTATGTTTAATAATTAAATAATTTTTATTTTTAAAAAATAAAATAAAAATAAAATATGAAATCTCACTAATCAAAATTTTATTATTGCATGTGTGAAAGAATACCTTTATCTTCAAACAAGATTATTAACCCTGATATTTTTTTAAAAAAAAACATAACTAACTTTATGTTTCTAAAATAAGGAGCTCGAGCTCCAAGATATTCAATACCTGGTCGGCTTAGGTGGCTAGAATCTATTAAACTAATCATAACACACCACCTTCGCTCCAAAAATATCTAACTAGGATTCGAAAAAATCTAAACACACTTGGCAATGAGATGATGAACAAGACACACACAACACACAAAAGCATCAAAAATTTATCTATGCATTGTTGGTTAAATTACACCAAATGCCCTCCAACTTTCACTTTTGCTCAGTCTTGCCCTCCAATTTTACTTTGTAACAGATATGTCCTCCATTTTTTAATTCATTTCACCGGGTAAATTATACCTAATACCATCTAACTTTGACGTTTGCTCAGCGATGCCCTCCAACTTCACTTTGTAACACGAATGCCCTTCATCTTTTAACTTGTTACACCTGATGTCCTCTTTACTTATAATCGACGATTTCCCGGTCACAGCGCTGATGTCGCATTTATGCCTCTCCACGTTCGCATTATTAAAAAATCAAAAAATAAATAAAAAATTCCACGTGGAATAAGCGAGGGGGGTCTCCCGGTCGATGCCCTCTATATCTGAGATAGGCAGTTTCCCGATCGTCGAGCTGACGTGGCACACACATGACGCTGACAGGACATTTTTTCTTATCTACGCGCTGATGTGGCAATATTAAAAAAAATAAAAATATTAATTAAAAAATAAAAAAATTTACCACGCGTGAGGGGGGAGTTCTCACCCCTCCAACCTCGCCGACGTCTCGCGCGAGTTGCCGACAAGGAGGCAGCGACGGGAGAAGGGGGGCCTCGACCCCCCTTCGCGACCTCGCCAGTCGCCGGCGAGGTCGCAGAGAGGGGCGAGGACCCCCTTCGTCTCGCGTGCCGACGACGAGAGAAGGGGGCCCTCGACCCCCCTTCTTCTCGCGCGTCGACGGGCGAGAGGGGGGGGCCTTGCCCCCCTTCACGCCGGCGACGGGAGAAGAGGAGTCATCGACGAGGTCGCAGAAGAGAGTCGAGGCCCCTCTTCTCTCGCCATGGGTCTCACCTCCCTCTGCGACCTCGTCGGTCGCCAACGAGGTCGCAGAAGGGGGCGAGGCCCCCCTTCTTGTGCGCCGATGGCGGGAGAAGGGGGATCGAGATTCCCCTTCTTCTCGCGCGCCGACGGCGAGAGAAGGGAAGGCCTTGACCCCCCTCGCCGACGAGGTCGCAGAGGGGGGTCAAGGCCCCCCCCCCTTCTCTCACCCGCCGACGCGCGAGAAGAAGCGGGCCTCGACTTCCCTCCGCGACCGGCAAGGTCGTAGAGGGGGGTCGAGGCCCCCCTTCTCCCGTCGTTGCCTTCTCGTCGACGTCTCGCGCGAGATGTCGACGAGGTTGGAGGGGTGGGAATTCCATTTCACGCGTGATAATTTTTTTTATTTTTTAATTAATATTTTTATTTTTTTAATATTATCATGTCAGCGCGTAGAGAAGAAAAAATGTTCTGTCAGCGTCACGTGTGTGCCACGTCAGCTCGACGATCGAAAAATCACCTATCTCAGGTAAAGAGGGCATCAGGGGAAATGAATTAAAAGATGAAGAACATCTCTGTTACAAAATAAAATTGGAGAATAAAACTGAGCAAAAGTGAAAGTTGGAGGGTATTTGGTGTAATTTACCCCTGCATTGTTCCTCCTTTTAGCATGGAAATCCGCGTCTAATTTTGCCTGCCCATGCCACGAATCCAAAAGGACACGCATTATTTATTTATTTTTAGACAAAATTAGTTATTATAAAAATAAAATTTTAATCTTAAAAAGGTCCTAGCACCTATTTTGTTTTAACAATTTCGTCCCGACTCTTACAGATCAATACGCGTACGGTGGCGGAGAGGGACACGTCGATGCAACATCTGAGAAGGACACGTGGGTTCTGACCAATGGCACCGCAACACGTGCGCGCCCCTGAGATATTTCTTCCCGGTACTTCCGCTGCTCCTTGTCGCCACCGTGCAATGGCCTCGTCCTCCCCCCACGTGTCCAGCTGCCCAACTCGGGATCCCCGCGTCGTCCGCGTCGCGTCCTGCGTCAGCCGCCGCGTCCTACTCCGCGACCTCTGTCGGCCTCCGGGGGGCGCGGTGGGTGGCGCGCCCTCGTCGAAGCTTCTCTTCTTCTGCTCCCGAGCCCGGAACACCTCGCCGGCCGGTCACTTCATCGCCCGCCGGCGATACGTACCGCGCCCCGAGATAATTTTTCCGGCGGTTCCGGCTGCTCGTTGCTAGCTTTTACCGTGCAATGGCCTCCTCGTGGCGCCACGTGTCCAGGGAGCCGCGTCGGGGCACGCGGGATCAAACAAAAACCCGCTACGCCGAGGCGACTCATGGGCCAACGGCGCCTCGACACGCGTCTGGCAGAGAGCGGGGTCGTCGCAGCTTTTCGTGTATCGACTCGCGACACGTGTCCGCCTTACCGTTCCGTGACGCCGGACAAAGGAATAAGGTGGGGGGTGGGGCATGGGCAAGGGGCAGGCAGGGCAGCTTTTCGTTTCTGCCCGCCCCGTCGTTTCCGTTCCGTTGGTTGCTGCCTTCTTCGCTTGTCGTTTTCTGCGGCCTTTAGGAGAAGGCCGGTTCGAGTCGAACTCCAGTCGAACCAGCCGCGGTCGGCCTTAATTAGGGGGAAAAGGTCGTCGATAGTAACAGGACAATGCGATAAGACATTTATTATGGGGACAATTAATTTAATTTTGGGGTGCTTGTTTTGTAGGTGGTGGACTTCCATATGTTGCATGTCATAATGCAGGTGGGATTGCGGAAATGGAAATTTGTTTCATCGTGATGGAAATTATATATATAAATATATATTATATGGCTTTTGTTATTTTGTGAAAAATGAGCCAGATAGATATTTTTAAGAAAGTGGACATAATAATTTGTACTTTACTGTTGGGTTTGGTTAGGAAAAAAAATTCTTGAAATACATAAAGTATATTTTCATGTATAGATCAGGCTAAAAAGGGCAATTTCTTCATCCACATTTTTTTTCCCTAGTTGGTAAAGACTAAAGACCAAAACCAGGGAGAAAAAAAAATCTCATTCTTCATTGAAAAAACAATTGCAATTTGTAGAAGACAAAAGTATGAGATATCTAAAAGATGCAATCGAATAAAACCAAAGCTACCGGCTAATTATGATGTTAAATCATGGGAAAGAGACATCGTATTTCAAAAGGATCATTATCAAGAGAAGTTTTCTCTCTTAAGTAGTCTTTGAATTAATCCAGTCAAAGACTACATACACATAAAATTCTTATGTCAATCCTGATGTCCCCTACTAATTTTGTTCGATAACTAAATCATTTTTTCATGAAATAATGAATATTATGACATTTTACTCGCGCTCAATTGTAACAATAAAAGAAATTATCGATCCAATTTGGTCCGGTTCGACCTGAGTTCCCACTTTGACCCAAAAGATTTAAAAAAACATAAATGGGAAATGGACAAAAAAGTTAAACCCAAAATTTTGGTGATGCATAAATAGATGTTAACCGCCTTCTTATTCGACCCCAAAAATATCCCCATCCTTTTTTTAAAACGCTCCTATTATTATTATTATTACTTATTACTACCACTTTGCTACTGCTACAAGACATTTCTACTACTGTGCTCTTTCTTCTCTCTCTTCTCTCCTTCTCCCCCGAGAGCACGAGCAGAAGGCGAAAAAGCACGAAATGTAAGCAAAAGCCAGCGGCCTACCAGCCAACATTTGCGCCCACGCCGCACGCGACGCTTTTAAACCCCGTACCCCTCCCCACCGCCGATCGACGCGAAAACAAGCGCACACAGAGGCATATTCGCATACAGGACGAGCGCGTCGACCTTAATCAGCCATCATTGCCGAATTAGGAGATGAACGAGAGATACAGGAAGCATCCCAACACCGGCCTCGGCGTCGGCGGCCGGGCCTCCTCGTCCTCCACCCCGTCAACTCCCTCCGGCGGTCCTTCATCGTGCAACCTCCTGATCGGCAGCGGCGCCGTCGGCCCCGTCGGCGGAGGCAGGGGATTCGCCCCCGGGGCCGTCGCCGAAGACGTGACCACGGGGATCCAGGACGAGACCGTGCTGCTCCTGGTGTTCCAGCGGCTCAACTGGGACCCGCGCGTCGTCTGCGTGGCGGCATGCGTCAGCCGCCGCCTCCGCGCCGTCGCGCGCCGCGTCCTCTTCCGCGAGCTCTGCATCTCCCGCGCCCCGCGCATGGTCTCGGCGCTGACCGCCGGGGGCGCGGCGCCCGGCGGTCGGCTCGGCGGCGGGTGGCACGCCCTCGCCAAGCTTCTTTTCTTCTGCTCCGGGTGCCCCGGTCCGTCGCGCTTCTTTCCCCTGGATCCCGCCCGCCGGCCCCCGACCCCGGGGCACTTCGCCGGCGTATCCCGCTTCTCCAAGACCTCCGGTCGATCCTTCCTCGCCCGCCGGTGCTGGGGCGACCTGCTCTACGTCAGCGACCCCTGCGAGCATCCGGCGCCCGGAGGCAGCGGCGGCGGCGGGGGAGACGACGACCTAGGCGCGTACCGCGGGGTGTTCCGGGCCTTCATGCGGTCGAAGACGCGCGCCTGGCTCATCGGGAAGCAGGCCGAGCTGGAGACCAGGGTCCGATGCCCCTACTGCGGCGCCAGGGTGTGGAGCATGACCGCCGCGGGCCTCGTGCCCAGGAGCGCCTCGAGGCGGCTCGGCACGCACGAGGGCAGCCTGGAGTACTTCGTCTGCGTCAACGGCCACCTGCACGGCTACTGCTGGCTGGCGCACTTGTCCACCGACGAGGAGGGCGACGAAGAGGACCTCGACTACGACGACGACGACGAAGAAGAAGCGGGGGACGGCGCGGACGATGAGGACGACGGGCAGATTGCATGCTGATTGTTCGATTGATTGCCGATGAGTGCCTTTTTCTCACTACTCTCTGTCCCTCTCCCCGTTCCGTTGTCCTGTCAAATGCCGTGCATGACTACGAGTTAGCCCCTTTTTTGGTGTACCATTGTACTCCTCAAACACTCGATTGGGCACCGTGTGAGTTTTGTACGCCTGTTGTTTAACTCGATTCTGAAGCTTGTGGTAGTCTGTTCATCTCTTGTTTTTTTTTTTTCTGTTATGTTCATTGACCACCTTGTGGTCTTCTTCATGGCAGTAGCTGCTCCTTTGCGGTACTGATTGGATAGCAATTTGAGCTTTTGGAATGAGATGATATGTATGCATTTTTCCATGGTGAAGTGTGTGCTGCATTTTGTTGCATGTATGCGAAGTTTTCAGATGTGTGGTGACTGGATCGGATTGGATTGGTTCTGCAGTTTTTTTAGTACAGCAACTGTCTTTTCATGTAGGGGGGAGCTTACTGACAAAAGGAGCGAGACCGAATTTAGAGCTTAGATTTTGTGTATCCCTTTTAAATTTTCCGTGTGCCCTTAAATCTTTTTTTTAATTATCTAGTAATAATTAGATTCGATGATAAAGTTCAGTACCTTGTTGACTCTCTCCCAACTATTTTCACTATGTCAATATGATATGCCTTTTTTTTTGTACATATATATCATATTGTCATGCAACCACAAATTGAATAAAATACTTCCTTTACATCTTTACTAAATGTTATTTCGTTCTAGTGATTTCACTTCGCCAATATTAAATCTTATTTAATTTGTTAAATATATTTTTGTTATTAGATCAGTGCCTCGCATCGCATGAGAGAATGAGGTACGGCATAATTAGCTTAGAAAGAGGAAACATAATTTTATATATTTAGCATTGTCCCACGGAACACCTCCTCTCAAGCTTCTTGAGTAGATTTATGACTATTCTAACGTTCTAATAAATATAACAAAGTTGAGCTATGATCAAATTGGATGTCCTGATCAAATTTAAGATTTACAGCGAAATCTCATTGATCAACTGCTATTAACAATTGAGTGTCGAAATTCGAACTACTAAAGCGATAGCGAGTATGAATGATTTTTTTCGATAGCACCACTAGTGTCCAAGACTACTAGTCCCGACTAATTCGGTGTCGAAATTTGAACAGCAAAGATAATTTTTCTAATCAACCCGAGGATTCTAAGAAATAATTCTGGATTATTAGCTTGTTGACCACTTCGGACGCAATCAGTGACAATTTTGATGTCGAATGCTTTTGGCAATGGCAGCACAATATCTATGATAGATAACAACTGAAAAAAAAACGTTAGAGATATCTTGGAATGTGCCAATACCATTATAAGTTTCAACATTACAAGATTGTGGGGTAGGAGGCCTCTTCTTGAGGAGATTCATTATTGACACCCTAAACTTCACTCATAAATAGAACGATAAACTCTTATTAATTAATAATTATTATTGCTAGTAGGAACGACTATTATCATATACTATCATACCGTTTCCATCCGAACATCAGTGCTGCACACCACACCGGAATAGTAATACAATTTCATTAAACAATCATTATTAGCAACTGAATAACGAGTATTAGAACTAAGAAGCAGTACCAAGAACTGAGAATGATTTTGGCAATGGGAGGTAACAACTACAAAGTTATTGGATTATTACTATCTCTTGAGATTCCTTAGTTGAAATCCTTTAATTTCTTTAAATTCTTTTGCTCCGTAAGGATGACACATTACCATTAAGGCTTAAGCAACTCGAAATCAATTTTAATCTAAAAAAAACAGAGACATTATCTATTTTATGTGTAAGTAAATTCCGGAGGCAGGGCGTCCAGCATTCCGAGGAGGCCGTCGTGGCCATGACACGTGTTGTGGGGTCATCTCGATGTTCCACTGGCAATCCATTAATTGCCTGATGTTTCCCTGATGGGTGTCCAACAGCTCGGAGTGGCCTCTTCGGTGCCTTTTGTTTTTTTGGCATGTAGTCTCAAGAGCTAATGAATTTATTTAATTATTTTCAGAAGAATAAATACCATTTGAGGTAGGGGAACATAAATAATTAAATCTCTTACTACTTTTAGTGGCGAACTCTTTTTTTATTCGGTAGCAAGTTGAACAAAGAGCGACTAGGCAACTTTTTTGTTTATAAAAAAAAATGCTCTCATAAAGCCGTTTTTTTCTCTTAAATCTATCGTTGTTAATTTTTTTTTTATCAATTTTTATTATTTTAATTTATGAAATGATCAAATTGTGAGCTCCCTCTTTCATTATTGACCTACATGTGCACCATGGTAATTGGATCATTTCATAAATTAAAATAAAAAAAAATAATGGAAAAGTTAACAAAGGGCATAAGTGAAAAAAGTAGCATAATTTAAGGGAGATTTGTAAAAAAATATGAAAGTCGTGATTAAATGTAAAAAAAATTCATAATTCTCGAGGAAAAACCTAAAAAATAAAATAAAAAATGTAATCTTGGATGAAGTTGGTTTCTTGAGGTCGGCTTTTGATTTGGGCTTCTGAAAAAGTTGGCCGGTTGATGAGAAGATGAGAGGGGGGTGGAGGTGGTTCGGTTGGGGGTTCACGAGACAAGTGCTCGTGACCGCCCTTCGTTGTTGTGTGTTAAAGTCATCAAGCTAGTCAGAGAAAGAAAAAGTAGTTTTTTTTTTTTATTTTTTTTAGTTTGCCTTTCAAAAGCGTTAGATTCTTTTTCTCAACCCTGGTAATATTCTATAAATCCGTATACCTAAACAATATGGCATGTTTTTTTCCTTTGAAGATAATCGCTAGTCTTATAAAATTTTAATTTATCAATATATAAAATTTTCAATCTGAATAATATGGCGTTGAAACTGTTGATACTATTTGTTTGTTTTACACCTTCAAGCTACATTAGATAATGAAGGTACAGAGCCGAAACATCATGTGCCACTCTTTCGATATCACATGTTATTTGCATGCATTGTCACTTGTGTGAAACACTGTAACGAATATGACACACGTGTGTTTAAGCACAAGACAAATTTTCGGAATCATTACGGCGACCTCAGCTATCTTGTTTTATCAGAGAAATACATATTTAATGCTGATGAAATGATGCTGTGAATGGAGATGAAAATAAGCAAAGGACGTGAAATTAAAATTATTTTAATTATAACGACTATAATTTAATCATTGATAAGATATTTTATTAGATAATTAAATCTCAACCGTTATAATTAAAACAATTAAGTTCATACACTTAATGATCAGTCATTGTGTATGAACTCCATATTTCTCATATATATTAAAATGTCCACCTTACCTACACTACACATACAAGTTGAGAGGATTGGAACACGGAGAAAAAAGAACTGCAAAAAATACATGACAAAGCAGAGTACTTCATTCCCAAATTATACGTTTCTTACAACTTCCGGATGCATCAATGCCGCAACACCAAGTCCATGAATGAAGGACTTAAGCCTGTCATTAGGGGAAAAAACAACTTACGGATCTGGTCTAAGTTAATGCTATACATCATCTCAGTAGCATATACGGTGCCCTTGCAATTTGCTGTAAGGACATTTATAAAATAAAGAATGTGTTTAGCTTTTTGCTCGCCGGGACGAAACCTAACCGATGCAATCTAACAGTAACCATAAAAATTGATACATGAGATGGCCGACTATAATACAGCTCTGCCCATCATGACCGTCCTACCCACCACCGTCTGCATACGCAGAATAACAGTAAAATACATATATACAAGGAAACGTTTCTTTGAGTTGTCCTGCTTCTCGTAATCTTGGCTGAAACCATCTTTGCAGGATCCCTTCAATTGTCATTGAAAATTATGTGCTGTCCATGGCGCGCACGAAGTTGAGCCATCAAAAGGGTAAAACACCTATAAAAACATTGATCAGAATAAGGAAATCTGAAATGTTTGCTAGTTTGGAACATACAAAAAAAAAATCCAACTTCTAGGCTTACCTTTAGCGAGATGGGGAACCCACGTCAAGATGTTTAAGACCTAAAGACATTAATGTTAGTCAAATACATAACCACAACAATAAATCATTCTTTAAAGTGAGACAGGACATGTGGATTTGAAAGCATACCACACAAAGCTGACAATTTCTTCACCTCGGTCTCCAGTAGAATGGAGCTGCAAAGTAGATACAAAATACGTTTGCAATTAAGTCAACAGCGCATAAAAATGAAAACTTGTTAATAAGCTCAATACATTGTACTGAGATCATGCAAATGGTGTTTATACTTGTACAGACGGATTGTCACATGTCCACATGGAAGAAAGCTTGCTAATATGCTTAATATGTTGTATTGATAATAGCATGCCATAACTATTGTTGCAGACACAAATATGTTTCCACATAAGTTGCTATTTGCTAATATGCTCAAAACATTGTAGTGAAATACCATACACAAGATGCACTTATTGCAGGCAAGCGGCCACCTATTGCACAAATATGAACTCACCTCCTGGCATCCCCGAAGTAGGACTCCCCATTGATGGTCTTGTATTTGAAGAAGAGTAACTGGACATTCTTGGAGGAGCAGTCCATCCATTGCATGGAATTTGTGGAGGTTCTGCAGGGCGGCCATAGTGGTAACGATTACCAGGTGACATATCCATATTATCCCGATGTGAATGACCTGCAAAACCAGAGAAACTTCAGGAATGAAAAAATTTCAACCCTTCAACTGTCATGTAATTCCTACTCAGCTCGCTCTACAAAAATGAAGTTATGAACAAACTAAGTGAAGCACTCGAGGGAACTTACCTCTCTCAATCATATCATGATGGTATGTTCCACTCGGACCTCTATTGCCATAGCAGTTTCCCCTATAGTTATCACGTGGATATTGAAACCTCTCAGGAAATGAAGAACAGCTCCTCCAAGATTGGGGTCTTTGTTGTGGTTCCACTTGAACATAAGAAAACTGATTTGAAATTGGAGCCGGTGGAGGGGGTGGTGGTTGTATATGATAATGTTTATTGCTCATTGAGGTGTTGGGCAAAGGTGGACAGTTACTCCGAGGATGGACAGGTAAATGAGAAGCAGGAAAGTTGCGGTATGTAGGACCAATGGAAGGAACAGGTGCTGGAACCTGATTAGACCGACCACTATATCCAGCAGCATAATAGGGCGCAGTTTCAGAGGACATAAAATTACCATTTGCGATACCAGGACGCTGCGCAATTGAATTTGATTGCTGAATCTGGACATGCTTTGCATAAAACAAAAGAGAATTCAATATGCTATAAAGACACTGCACTAACAAAACAGACAAATCTATAAAGGACACTCACATTGTTTGTACTAGAAAATTGCAGTTCAGAAATATCAGCAATGGCATGCTTTCCAGGTAACTGCTGTAAAACAACAACTCCATCTGTACTTGGGCAGACAGAAGTGGGAGGTGGAGATGAAGGCAAAGGTGGAGGAGAAGGTGGTCTGTCCTCTGGCAAGGGCGGGGCTTCAACCTCATGTGGCGGAGACACGTCTTCCATTTCAAGTTCGCCATCAATGTCTTCCAAAACATGCCGATGTTTTTCAGAAGTTTGAGTCGTCACATTCTCGTGATCAGCATCAATATGCCTTTCTGGGCTCACTTCTTCAATATATCTTTCTGGAGTAACAGCTTCAAAACTTTTCTCATCCGAAGCATTTCCTTCCTCATCTTCAAGTACGTTAGTAGGGAAAAGACATGGGAGTTGAAAACTGGTGTTGCTGATTTCAAGCAGGAGACAAAGGCAATCAATATAAATGCCACACTTCAACTACTGGAAACTAATATAAGAAGAAATTCAAAATCCAATCCTATCTTCACAAAAGATAGTAACATTTCATTAGCACCAATCTCTCTGAGAGGTTTTGCAAAGAGTGCACTTCCTCAAAACCAAAAGATCATACAGATTGTTTTTCCTTTTTTTAAAACTCATGGCCCAAGAGCATATTTTGAGGATTCAGCACAATCCAATGGTAACCAAAAAAACAGAAAAATAAGCATTTTGACATGTAGTAATATGATATTGTATTTGGTGGTAGCGAGATCACATTTTCTGGTATTCCAATTATTACCTTAATTAGGCAAATATCTTAGACAACCTTTTTTTTAAGTGAAAAGAATGATTATCAAAGCTAGGTAGACATCCGCTTTGTATTAAGAGCTACAAATGAGACAATGTACAAGTGTGTAAATATCTTAGAGAAAACTTATCACTATATCTGATCTTTGATAGTGAAAAAAGATGACATGTCCCTGTATTTTGTCACAAAAATTACATAAAACCTGACAAAAGCTTTATTATCCAAAATGTTAACTAAAATTCGTAGAAATGTAGCCAAACATAGAAATGTATTCTAAGTACAAGGAAGCCACTACAATACATCAGCTAGAGATCATGTGTTGTTCTATGAATGGCGGATGATGCAGTAATTAGATTTATATATTCTCTTTAACCCCTCAAATATTTACATTCTTTTTAGTGGTATAAGTCATCAACATAGATGATAAATCACCAGTTTCCAAGTTTGTTAGACTTTTATTGTTGAATGCAATTATTTTTCCTTATTGTTTTTTTAGAAGTGATGAAAAAAGTTAAAACTGAGACATTACGGAGGGGAATCATTCCCAATAACACCATTAATCCCTAGCTCATATTATTATTTTCCTATTTTCCTTTTTGTTAGCCTTTAGATTATAACTAGGTTAAATTTTGTGAGTGTTTACATTGATTGGTAGGAACTAAAGCCCTCAAACTTTGGCCACACAACTAAGATTCGTCCTGATTTCTTAACCATCACTCCTGCCCATTTAATCTTAATTGGGCATGTGAGATCAATCTCTATTGCTCATCATAACCTCTTTTAAAGGGCTCCTCATCGCGTATCACGCACTTGGCGCTCCTGTTCATCACTACTACCAACGTCCAACTCTTGCTCATTACACCAATTTAAAAGAGCTCTTTGCCACAAGTGTCAGTGCTTCATTTTTTTTAGGCGAACATCACCACCTTGTTGATAGCACCTTTCAGGTGGGTTCTCTAAACAAAGGATCTTTCAGGATGGGTTGTATACAGATACACATCTATGGATGACGAGCTTCACCTAGGCATCCATTTTATCCCTCAAAAATACCTTTCAGAATGGTTACTTGAACATTTAATTTCACATGAAATGTCAAATAGAATTTCCATGAAAGACCATCTCATGAAAATTGAAGCACGATAAGTAAAAGTAACCTGTCAACGTAGCTAATACACATCATTCATTAATTGTTATGCAATATTCATCACTGCAATCAAACATTAGCCTTACTTGTTGAGAATAAGATATTTTCCCGTGCATCATTTCATTTGTTTCGTTGTGTACCACAATCTATCAAACTGATTCTTTCAAGTCAAAGTTTCCCTCCATCTTTCTTTAGAACTAGTGTGAGAAAATAATTGCCATTGGAACTATAGAGTGCCTTCCCAATTTTTATTTGATAATGTATTTCTGGCCCAACAATTAGCACCATTTTATTCAACAATTGATTAAGTTAACAGCAAGAAAGGGAGGGAAGGAGCAAGGGCTTAGTATCTTTATACCTCAAACAACGACAAAGAAAACATTTAGCTAGCGTCTTGATTTCACTCTAATAGCTAGTTTTCCTTCAGTGCCACTACCCTAATACAGTGGCTCACCATTATTCAGAGTCTTATGTTGAGTTTTTTTTTCTTACTTTTCTTAAGGAATCCAGGTACCATAATACCACAACCAGTAATGGACCCACAAACAACAACAACAACAACAACAAAACCTTATCCCACTAGGTGGGGTCGGCTACATGGATCATACGACGCCATTCCACTCATTCGTTGATCAATGTTCATAAGATTCGACAGGATTTTATGCTGGCTGTCGGGGCCTAACACAACCCTCCTCCTTTATCCGGGCTTGGGACCGGCTATAAAATATAGGCGGAGTTTAATGGACCCACAAACACTCCCCAATATTTAGCCTCCTGCTTTTTTTTGAGAACCCAAGGTACCATAATGCTGCCATCAATGATGGGCTGACAAACCTTCCCCAATATCGCAGATGTTCCAGGTTTGTCTTTATTTTTCTTCATGTGTTATTGACATGTCATAATCAAAGGCTTTTTTATTCTTTTTTATTGCATGCATTCAAGATAGAATGAGTAATAAAATAGGAATCTTTTATTTAATTACGAAGGAAATTTGTTGTCACCATTAACATTTCCAAAACATAAGATAAATTAATAATAGCACAGCATTTTAAGGATAATAGAACAAGTTAGATGAGCACTGGAAACCATACTGAACTATTAATAGAACTCAAAGCGCGGAGGTAAAATATAGAAGAAAAGCAAAACAAATACCTCCCATACTCATCTACAAGCATGCCTTCCATCTCCCTAACAGGATCATTAAGAGCTCTTTCAGTTCTTGATGGCCGACGTGAACCACCAACCATGGATAACTCAGTTACAGAATCTAGTTCTCGAATGTGAAAACGAACAATAGACTCTGGTAGTGTTTTTCTCTCAAGCCATAGCCTCAGTACCTTCTCGGAAAGACAAATGGCAGCGTTATGATGTAAATTTAGAACTAAAAAAAACTGCACAAGCATTCTTACCTTGAGGCATTGCCTACGGTTCTCCCATGCAGCATTCCCACGAGGTGCCGCAGAAGACAACAAACGTGGAAGCATTGACTGGACGAGTGAGGGGTAAACATCTCCAACACCTACAGTTTAGAAACACATGTCTGCATGTTAACATTAAATATGGATTGAATCAGAAGGAAATTCAAGTAACACTTAAAATCCTAGTACCTTTCGTATTACGAGAGCACTGGGTGATTGAATCCACCAGGAAGAATAGATCTACCCTTTTGTGCAAACTTGGTTCTTTCTCCAACGTTTGAATAAGAATGTCAATCACCTAATGAACATTGGAGATTTATTATAACAAGAAATAGTTTTAATACGAAGACTATACAACAGGAAAGTTATTATCCTCTAGTTGGCCACAAATAATTCGTGTTTTCATTTTTGAGAAGAAATAATGCATGTTACCAACAAGGCCTTGGCCTATAAGGTGCCATTAGAAGTCAAAGAATCAAATCATCTGCTGGAATAATAAAGTATCCATCTTCCACCCGCTTTTATATGACTGTTGTTTCTTGCTTCTTTCTGTGTGTGTGTGTGTTGCTGAACATGGGGATACAATGACAACTGACAACCCAAAAGAATGAAGGAAATGCCACATAACACGCTTTGAAAATACCAGTTGAAACCCAATTTTGTTAGTACTTGTATCAAAGACAAGGATATAGCCAAATGGCCAATTGTGACAGCGTGACGTTTGATTTAGTGAATTGTGCTGCATGAATCATGATTACATGAAAACAAGCCAAAGGCATGGAATACATGAAGTGAGCGTTTCTATTTTTAGGAGGCAAAATGATGGCTACTGAATTGTGGTGCCATCACTGTATATATTACTATGGAAAATAAACTGTACAAGTGTATTCTCTTAGAGAAGAGCATGAAAACATCAAAAGAAGAGGTGTTAATCAGCTAGCAAAAACCCACTCCTGGATTAGAAAAGAAACATGATGAACAATGTTCTCAACATGGCATCTCTCAACACAAAAAATAACTAGGTTATGCTGTAGCAAAATGACCCAAGTGACCGACAAAAATGTGAGTGCTTTTTTTTGAGAGAAAATGTGAGTGTTTCTTGTTTAGCAGAAAATGTTTGATATAGTCAGTCAACAACAACAACAACAACAACAACAAAGCCTTATCCCACTAGGTGGGGTCGGCTACATGGATCATACGACGCCATTCCGCTCTATTAGTAACCAAACCTTTCGGTATATTATTCACCAATAGATCTTGCTCTATTAGTTCGCCAAGTGTCCGCCTTGGCCTCCCTCTCCCTCTTTTAATCGGACTCCAGATTATTTGATCTACTCTTCTTACTGGCGCATCTAATGGTCTTCTCTGAACATGACCAAACCATCTCAAACGATTCTCTACCATTTTCTCACTAATAGGAGCCACTCCGACTCGTTCACGTATATGGTCATTCCTAATCTTATCTAATCTTGTATGACCACACATCCATCTCAACATCCTCATTTCGGCTACCCCCACTTTACATTCATGTTGTCCCTTCATAGCCCAACATTCACTACCATATAACACTGCTGGCCTTATAGCAGTACGATAGAATTTTCCTTTAACTTTATTGGGTACTTTTCTATCACAAAGAACTCCAGTGGCTTTCCTCCACTTACACCAACCAGCTTGAATTCTATGATTAACATCGTCATCAATCTCACCATCTTGTCTTATAATTGATCCTAAATATTTAAACTTTGTCACTTGAGGGATTATATCCTCCCCTAACCTAACTTTCAAATCGTCTCTAAGTTGTTTATTTGTGAAATTGCTATGCATATATTCTGTTTTATTCCTACTTAAACGAAAACCCTTTGACTCCAACGTATTTCTCCATATTTCCAATTTTGTATTAATCTCTTCTCTTGAATCCGCTAAAAGTACTATATCATCCGCAAATAGCATGCACTTAGGTACCTCCTCTGTGATACTCTCGGTTATAGCATCGATAACTAAGTTAAATAGATACGGGCTTAAAGCTGATCCTTGATGTAGGCCAATTCCTATAGGAAATTCATTTGTCTCACCTCCGGGTGTCCTAACCCTAGTCAATGCCACATCGTACATATCTTGTATTACCTTAATGTAGGCAACATTCACTCTCTTCTTTTGCAAGGCTTTCCAAAGTACATCCCTTGGTACCCGATCATACGCCTTCTCTAAGTCAATGAAAGCCATATGCAAGTCTCTTCTCCTACTTCGATACTTCTCCATCATCCCCCTTAGTCTATGTTTATGTATGTTGTCGTTGTTGTAACTAATTCCTCATGTTATAAACACATTGATGGTTCTAATTTTATTTTCAATCACAGAGAAATGTGTTTATCACTGTGTAATTGGAGTTTTTTTTTAAACAAGAGCAAAAGGTTAGCAAGATGGTAGTCAGAGCTACATATGGTCTATGGTGAGTGTTTTTTTAAAATGGTGTAATTGGAGTTTGGTCTACTCCATATGGTCTATGGAGATCTGTTCTCTCGAAAGTACACGTTGTTAGTTGCAACTGTGTAATATTCTGACTATGTTACTACCAATAACGTATATCTCAATTTTCTTTTTATGATCTGTTTTAGCCTCTATTGTTTTGGTATCAAAGCTACAAATATTCTAACATCTATCAGTTTAGTCCATTTAATCCACTGTCAACAATCTGAAAGTATAAAGAAGGTGCATTCATCCAGAAGAAATCAATGACAGTTTACTTCATAAGAAGAAAAAGTTGAAAGTTTATGGTGGGCCCAAAAATCTTCCCAGGCATCTCCACAACAAGAGGGAGTTTCTATAGTTTGGAAACGTCGATATTAAAAATGCAGAAAAGCATTTCAATTCCTTATTTCTTTTTTTTAGACGGACAAGGAAATTTTTAGAGGTATTGATACGATAATATTTTATTTAATAAGATAATGGACTAATTAGAAAAACAGTAAGCATTTATAATTTAAATGTTACATTAGTCTATGTTTATTTATGTACTGTTGTAACTAACTCTTCATGCTATAACTACATTGATTTTTTTGAGGGGAGCTATAACTGCATTGATGAGTGCTAGTTTTATTTTCAGTCATGGACAAGTGTGTTTATCACTAAGTAATTGGAACCTTGCCCGGTGGGTGGGTCGGATTATGGGCCCTGATGACAGTTTATGGAGGGAGGTCTTTTTCGCTTGCTACGGCCGTGATCTCTCATGGGATTCTAGGCCCACCGTTCCCCGAGGTGCATCTTCCTTCTGGCGGCTCTATTCCCGCGCGTGCGACCTTTCATGATCCCCTCGCTTGGTTCCTGAGAGGCTTTCTCCTTTTGGCAGCATGACTGGCTCCCAGGGGGCTCCCTTGCAGATTCATTTCCTCGGCTGCTGGCGCTTGCGGCGCACCCAGATACTTCTGTGGCTGAGTGCTGGTCTGAGATGGGCGACCCGGGGACTGGCTCCTGGACCCCCCTGTTTAGGTCTCCCCTCTCATATCAGCGTTTCGCCGACCTGCTTGCACTCCACCAGCGGATCGCCCCCTTTCGCCCGGACCCGGGTCGGTCGGATGGTTGGGTTTGGTTATCTGACTCCTCGACGCGCAGTCTCTATCTTCACTTTCTTCCGGCCACCACTGACTCAGCGGACCTCAGGGCTGATTGCAGACTCATTTGACGCTCTCGTTCACTGCTGAAAGTCAAGATTTTTGCTTGGCTTCTGCGGCGTGAGCGGATTCTCTCCAGAGTTTACAGGGCACGATGGGCACCATAGGCGGATACTTCTTGTGTGATGTGTGGGGAGGCTGAGGAGGATGTTACGCATCTTTTCTTCGGCTGCCGGGTGTCTCGAGAGGTGTGGTCTCGGACGACCATTATGGATGGCGCTTCCCTCACGGCCGCTGACTTCTGGCAGGACATGAGGAGGCTCGGTAGACAGAGACTTGATTGGAGACGACCAGTGGCGATGTTTTTAGCTGGTGCCTGGGCCACTGGCTCCAGCGCAACCGTGTCATCTTTTGTGGGGAGAGATTTCAGGTGGATAATATTGTACATCATATGTTTTGTCTTCTTCGGGAGTGGGGTTTTGGATAGCACCTCCCGTCGTTTTCTGTTGCTCTCCTCTGGAGAGTATCTTTTGTACATGATGATCCATTTTTGATGATATATATATATACGTGGATGACTCCGCCTATATTTTATAGCCGGTCCCAAGCCCGGATAAAGGAGGAGGGTTGTGTTAGGCCTCGACAGCCAGCATAAAATCCTGTCGAATCTTATGAACATGGATCAACGAATATGGCGTCGTATGATCCATGTAGCCGACCCCACCTAGTGGGATAAGGCTTTGTTGTTTATGCTGTTGTATATATACGTGGATGACAACCTAAGTGGTGGTCATCCTTTCCCTTCTCAAAAAAAAAAATTTGGAGTTTGGTTCACTCCATATGGATTATGGATATTTATCCTTTCGAATGGACAAGTTATTAGTTATAATTGCATTTAAAATTCATGCATTTTTACTACTAACAGCGTTCATCTTGATTTCTTTTTATAGTCAATTTCAACCTCTATCAAACAGCAGGCTGAATTTTGCAACAATTTATTCCAAAACAACATGAATCTATACATATATTCAAGGTTGCCAATAATGCAGAGTCTGCTGCTCACATCGCCCATCATGCCTACTTATGGGCTATGGCACACTTCTAAGCCATATGGCTATAGTATATGATGAAAAACATATGGCTATAGTGCAATTGGTCATTAGAGTAGAGTGTTGTTACACTGAAAATAGTGTACCCTGATTATCGAGTACAAGGAGCATTTTTAACTTACTGACACCATACACCTATTTTATCTGTGACTACACTTTGCACATTTCAATACATGGGAAAGTTTCTTTCAGGAACATGAAAGACCATCGACTCTTCTACCTATGAGAAAGTTCTTTGTGCAGAAGGAACTAAAAGACAAAGGAACAAAAGCTAGAAGTTAAAACCTACGTTACACGGGTATGTCAGGAAGGGGGAGGTACCCGTGCCCGATACTCATCAGGTAAGGATACATGTACAATATGCATGGGTATGTGTGGTACAAACATGAAAGACCATCGACTCTTCTACCTATGAGAAAGTTCTTTGTGCAGAAGGAACTAAAAGACAAAGGAACAAAAGCTAAAAGTTAAAACCTACGTTACACGGGTATGCCAGGAAGGGGGAGGTACCCGTGCCCGGTACTCATCAGGTAAGGATACATGTACAATATGCATGGGTATGTGTGGTACAAAGGTATGCACTGGAAAGATGGTATGAGCGGCGTTTGCCGAAGCACTAAAGAAATAAACATTTTCCCAAGCTGATTCATTTAACTGAACAGAACGCAGTCCGCGGCGCATTTGGAAATAACAGCACAGAGTGGAACCAGAAACAACAACAAAGCCTTATCCCACTAGGTGGGGTCGGCTACATGGATCATACGACGCCATTCCGCTCTATTAGTAACCAAACCTTTCGGTATATTATTCACCAATAGATCTTGCTCTATTAGTTCGCCAAGTGTCCGCCTTGGCCTCCCTCTCCCTCTTTTAATCGGACTCCAGATTATTTGATCTACTCTTCTTACTGGCGCATCTAATGGTCTTCTCTGAACATGACCAAACCATCTCAAACGATTCTCTACCATTTTCTCACTAATAGGAGCCACTCCGACTCGTTCACGTATATGGTCATTCCTAATCTTATCTAATCTTGTATGACCACACATCCATCTCAACATCCTCATTTCGGCTACCCCCACTTTACGTTCATGTTGTCCCTTCATAGCCCAACATTCACTACCATATAACACTGCTGGCCTTATAGCAGTACGATAGAATTTTCCTTTAACTTTATTGGGTACTTTTCTATCACAAAGAACTCCAGTGGCTTTCCTCCACTTACACCAACCAGCTTGAATTCTATGATTAAAGAGTGGAACCAGAAAAAAAGAAAGAAAAAGAAAAAAACTGAAGGAGAAGAAAAAAAAAATCCAAGGATTGTGTCCGTCTCTTCGCCTCTTTGGTTTGTTCTCCAATCATCCACCTCTCTTCTTGGACAACGCCAGGATTCTTCCTAGTGTGATACCAGGGCATTGGAGTTGGAGGCTTGGAGCAGCAGCAACCAAGAAAGGAAAAAAACCAAAAAATGAGCGAAAGGAAAGAGGTTGCATTTGGCAGTGTGAACAGTCAATGGTGTATATAACTTGAAGTTTTTACTGATATCCAGATACATTACAAATTAAAATTCTAATATAATTAACTAAATGAGCGGGTATCATTGACTTTTTTTTTTCTAAACTGAAAGTGTCAGTTTATTAATTATTTAAGAACAAAAATGATGAAATGCTTTTCTAAAATAAATTACTTATGAAGTTTTAGACCTCTTATATTATATATGTATTTATTTATTTATTTTTATTTAATATATATTGCCGAACCTGTACCTGGTATTTTAATAAATTGACATATCCCCTGCCCGTATCTAAGCAACATAGGTTAAAACAGATAATGTGAAGCAAAGAAACATAAGAACTTGAACATAGCATACATATATATCTAGAGAAACAACAAAAAGGAGGAAAAATGTCTAACCTCTCCAGCAATGCCATTCTTAGCACAGTCAATTGCCAAACGTGTTGCTCGACCAATACTCTCCTTTGTTCTTGATAATGTAGAGAGGAAAGTTTCAAAAGATTTTAATGTTGGATTGACTTCCACATCACCACTTGATCTTCTAAATCTTTTAAGTTGATCATGTGGACTTTTTCGTGAGTTCGGGAGAGTATGAACCTTCTCATCTATTTCAGGCACAGAGTCGATACGATGGCTGGAAGGAGAACTTCTTCCAGAAGAATCTTCCATATGAGCCAGAGCTGGACTTACTGTTGAGTCTGAATCTATCTTATTATCTGAATAATTATCGGGAAAGGAAGTAGAGCGTGTAAAAAATCTCTTTGCTTGAGCAGCAGCAATCAATTCTTTCAAAGGTGTTGAGTCAGAAGATTTATGCATTCCATTCGGGGTGAGCACTGGTTTGATTTCCTTTGTTGTCCCCTGTCTGAACAGACAAGAAAATGCAACAAATCACTAGCAGGAAGAACACAATAAGTAGAAGGGCCCAAACCTAGAGTAAAAAATCATATCGTGAAAATTGACTAAAAATATTTTCCAGACTATTTTAAATTGAGAGGGATTATTGGAACTTTCACTTAGTTTACTTTAGGTCATAGATGATACTAGTCTACTCACCCTTTTTCGCCTCAAGAAACAAGATAACTGGGATTAGTGGTCTATTACTATTATGAATTGTTATGAGGTCAACAATGAGCAACAGGACAATGATTACAGTTAGCATTTACTGATCCCAACTTCACAACGACAAAGTTCCTAATATTTAAAATCTTAAAAAAGATTCCTAGCATTCTCATTTCAGCAGTTAGCTAATCCTAAAAGGGATCATGCCAATGCACCAGCACCAGTTCAACAAAAAATTCTGAAGAATTTTGGTCCAGGTAGACAGTCAAACCTTGGCTAAAGCTTAGTTGAGGTAAGTTTTTATAAAAGTATATCGATTCTTTTTAAAACACCAATTTCCAGATCACATAGATTACATCATGTGATTGATTGAGGGACCCCAGAAGAGAGAGAGGCGTGCAAAGAAAAGGATTAGATAAAAAAATCAGTATCCATAAAATTCCTAACTTCTAAATCGACATTTCTCATCAGATTTTGTTATTCTTTCTCTTGAGGGACTAAATCCTGTTCTTACAGCAAGCGGAAGTACACCATTCCAAGCTACATATGGCAGGTAATATGCAACTGACCAACAATGACAGCATTTTTATATAACTATTCTTCTTGCTGCTATTATTTTCAAGTTCACACATTTGCACTTTTTTCTTCATGAGATTTCTATATAGTTACCCCTCAATGAAATAGACATGCACCAAATCTTATGCAAATGTTGTTCACGATCATACTTTTCCTTGAAGGGCTGTTGATAATCATATTACAACTTCTCGAATTCCCAAACCTCTTTATAATTATGCTGCAGTCTATTCAGCTTTCTTTCCTTCGTATCAAACTAATCAGTTAACATTTATGAAAACGGGATGAAATCACCACATGAGTTGATCATTTCCATAGCTTTTTAATATGTACACTTATGATACTTTAAAATACAATAATACACGAGTCCAAACATAAATGTAAAAAGAAAAACTTTAACTTGTAATCTAACCAAAATAATGGATTTTAATGGAGGCTCATGCCATATATGAAGAAAGCATTTGACGGTTTGATTATAATTTGAAGAACTCGAGTGAAAATGAAAGAAAACTTACAGGTCATGACAGTAACCATCTTCATCAATCTGAATCTGAAGACCAGAAGTCTTCGGAATCTCAGAAATCTTACTTGTTGCAGATGCCACATCTTTACCTGATGCAAATTCAAAAACTGCATCAGAAGGAATAGAATGGTCAGAATCCTTGATATTCTTCTCTCCATTAATACTTTCCACCGGAAAGGTAGAAGATTCTTTATCTTTAGGCATCTCATTGATATTTTCTTTTTCCAAAGTCAAAAGTAATTGATCAGTGATGCTCTTGGAGGAAGTAGCATTAACACCTTTATCAGATAATTCAGAAGAAGATAATTCTTTATCTTCAAATTTGATGTGAGTACTAACGATAGCTGCCATACTACTACATTTTGCAGCATCTTGCAGGATCTTACTGTCATCCGTGTCATTCACACAAGACAAATTTCTGCTCGGAGCCATAACAGGTTTGACTTCTAAAGGAGAGGAAGCAGGTGCACCAAGAGTTCCTGGAGATGGTTCAGAAGTCCACTCGAGTCTGTTACTTTCAAAAGTCTTTTTAGTAGGCAAACTTGAGGGGATCGTGACAACATCTGCAGGAAGATTGAAAGAACTTTGCCTAGGGGATTCCATGCAGTCATCAGTCTCTGTAGCCATTGTGGTTTTAGCACAGTCATCTTCAGCAGCATTAGCTGACATAGCTTCCAAAGCACGATGTAAACGTTTTGATGGAGGCAAAGCTGCTTCAACATCCAATTCAAAACCCTTAAAATCATATGTTTTAGTTTTCCAGGGCATAATATCTCCTCCTGAAATTGGAGGGAAACAATTTGTTGACGGTGAATCGAAGTCTTTCTTAACTGCTGCTAATGTTTCAGTGAGAGGACAATTATTTCCAACACAAGGAGAGGCAAACCTTTTATTGCAGTTATCTATCATTTCTTCCTTTTCTGTTTTCGTACTTGGTGTAAACAAACTAGTTTGTACCTCCTCATCTACTGACTTGCCCATTCTGATCCTAGCTCTTTTGACCAAAGGAAGATGTTCATCCCCATCAGCCTTCTGAGACTTACTGTCTGTTTCACTTTGACCATTTGGCATTGTTAAATGGTTATCAATATGTTCATCGAGTGAATCTTGCTCCATATCCTTCTTAGCACTCCCAGTAGCACTATTCACACGTTTTCTGTTAGGCTTCCTCTTTTTCTTGAAAACTATCGTCTTTCTAGGAAGTTCAAGATTACCATTCGACCTAGATTTATTATTCAAGTATCCATTTACAGAGGCTTCAACTCCCAGACTGGTTTGCAGTATTTCCCTCTCATCTGTACAATTGGCCTCATAATCTTTTGCCGCTGACACAACTCTGGCATCATTACTTGTGTCCACTGCAAGATTATCACCATTGACTGGTACCACCAAATTAGCCAAACCAGAAACATGCATTGTGCTCATGTTGTAACTTTTATCAACAAGTTCATCATGGCTTGAATCAGAATTTGATTCATTAGCATTTAGAAGAGAACTATTTAACAAAGTTGGGTGTCCAGTTTTTGGTTGATCAGCATTTGATGTTACTACCTTTTTCTGAGGAAAGGAGCTTTGTTGCACGGATTCCCTTAATCTTTTCCTCCGTGAACTAGTGTTAGAAACTAAAGGGGTTTTCCTAAGTTGATCTAGGATTGGAACTTTTTCAGTTAGCTCACTAAAGGATGATTTCTTATGCCGAGAATCATCATTCATTGACATTCTAGACACTTCATCTGAATTCACCACATCATTATTTTCCGTCAAGGTTTCTTCAACTTCGTACTTACTGCTTGCGGTAATTGGAGAACTCAATTCGGTACTTCTTGAAGAGTTATTTTTAATACACACACCCTCCTCCAGAACACCTGGATCAATTCCTTGATCCTTCGAATTAGATTCGCCAACATTGTTACTCTTCAGACTCTCAAAAACATCAATAATCTCATCAAGTGCACGGACAAAATCAGCTCCTTTACCCTGGCGCTTGAGCAAGAGAGATTTCTTTTTCTCCTCGGTGAAGGCTTCAATATCAGTATAGTTGCAGAAGGCACTGGAAAACACAATTCCATATGAGGTTTTAATGGATAAGTCAGATGATTAAAAAAATTGAGAACATCTAATCATCAAAAAGCTATGGGAATGAGAAAACCTTTTTAAAATTCCATTAGGAGGAAAAAGTAAATGGGAAGACCACACAAGTAATGGAAGCAGTATGTTCATGAATTTCAAGCTAAGCACCCAAGTATCATAGCAAATTGAATAATACAAAAGCAACAAACCGGAACATATTGTATATTATCAAAAGAAAATAATGCATGACCATAGAAGCATATGAAATATCAAACCAAAAATATATACATGCATAAGAATAATTTAATTATCAGAACCACAAAATTTATATTGCAAATATATCATTATTTTTCAGTTGCATGCACTTCAAAACAAAACAATTTAACTTTTAGAAATTAATGACTAACAAAGTTATTGAATTTTGAATCAAATATTGCCCTTCACAAGCCTTCTTTAGCTCAAGAAGGTGCTGGTCTCTAGTAACCAATGGGGAAGTTAATAAGGGTTTACGAGGAAACAAACCAGATAGTAAATAGAAGTAAATTCTGAAAATTTATTATCTGCTATATATATTAAAATTTTATGGAAGAATCAAGTGAGAACACAAATCCCGCATGGTTGCACAAGAAAGATGCTAGAGCATCATTTTTGTTTGAAACGATGCTAGTACATAATTATAGACTAGATACAAATAACAGAAGATAAGAAAGTGATTTATAATTGACTTGATACATCATTATTCCTTTTTTTAGAAGAACAGTATTCCCTTCTAGAGATATATTCGTTTATGCATAATTATATAATATCAGAAACACCATCAGAAAATAACCTTTTACGTTTATTAATATTTCTTTACTTCAATCTTTAAGTTTATTTATAAATTCTATACTTTTATTATTGTTTTCCAAATAAAAAGACTACCAAAGAATTCATTCAGCTTTCTTATAATTTAAGCAAATGCATGAGTACACAACAAACGTTGTACCAGCGCTGAAAAGAAGCAATGACCATGGCAACGGCAACACTATAAGCCTACCCTAGTGCAACAAGAACCACATGACTGACCTACGAAACCTATCTATTTCATATGAGTTCATAGTAGAGTTGTAGCAGCAATCACAAGCAATAATTATCATGGCAATAAGATATATCTTTTTAAAGAAGTAATTATATTTATGTACATGCACGTCTAATCCTAAGAACAATAGATAATATGCAAGAGAATATGCATTATTGAGCAAAAATTTCTTCTCTATCAGCAGTTAATATTCATTCTGCTACCTTCATGTTACAAAGTTCATTAAAGATTCCAATTGAGATTATATTTTCCACTTTTTTCCCTATAGGTGATGGAACAGTTACTTGTGAATGGGCCTCTCAGCACATTCAAGGGTTTCCAGAAGTTTAGAGAAGATGATAAAGGACATAGACCCTGCCAACAGTTAGCTCTAATTATTGTGTATCCTGTGGACCAAATGGAGTGAAAGGAGCAGCATGAATTTTTAGGGGAAAGGTGTTATGTGGAGAACAATGTATACCACACACTAGGTCTACTTCGTTCTTAGGTGGCGCATTCCAATATAGGGTTTTTTTTTAGGAGATTCAATATAGAGTTTTAATAAACAGCCTACTACGAAGATTTCAGCAGCTGTGCGATTCATGTGGATGAGGAGAAAAACAGCCTGATTCCTTTTTTCGGAAGCCTGATTCATTTATATATGCATAGATATATCATATATATGTATATATGGTGCCTAATTTAAACATGGTGGTATACATAATATAGTATAATATAATATAATATATCCGTATGGCCCAATCATGTCACTTTATGCCATTAATCATTTTGCTCTAAGAATAGACGTATGATAACTATTACCAATCAAAGTGTCATTCATTTGTACAATAATGCATATTCATGGCTAAATCATGTGTGTTCTCACTCAGCATTGTTTTCCAATCTTTGGTTTTCATATGATATTGATAAGTTTTATATTGTTTTAGAAAGAAGTCATACTTGTACTACAAATCCATACACTTTTTATTCACACAAGAAAATACATGTACTCATGTAGATTATATGTTTACTACCTTGAAATTAACAACCTCAAATTAAAGTATTCCACTCGAGAAAAGAAAAGGGGAATCAATATAGAATCATTCACTTCTATATTTGTGAAAAAGGATTCAAGATTCTGCTTATCTACAATGTGACACCTCATTTCAACCAATTTGAAAGTAACCCATCAGTGAGTTTTTAATAGAACATCCTGAAAATAACTGTAGTGAAACATTCAACAATATCCTCTTTTTTCTTTTCTTGAAACGAGAGAGGCTGACTAGCAAGATGGTAATCGTCCAGTGATTCTATTGAAATAATAAAAGGTTACAGCATGCTTTAAAGCAAAGGAAAAATAAAGGTTTAAAGATCAATCAGCACGAAATAATATCCTATTAAATTTGCCAAATGAAGTTCTCAAAAAACACTAATGACGTTGAGTCCATCAAACAAATGATTAAAAAAACTTCAAAAATATTGGAGACAGCTGACATAAGCTATACATGATAAATAAAAACATACATTCCTGTCACAAAATAAAAATTAAGAAACGCATGCATGTGGAGACTAAGCATTTCTCAGTTCTCTACAAATCCTCCTGAAATTTATAAAATGTTTCAATGCAAAAGTTGCAACAAGCAGAATTCCTTCTAAGAGAACTAACCAAAAAAGAAAGACTACACAAAGCCAGGGGTACACCTCAGAGATACACAGTAACAACACTCGATGTTGAAGCCGCAAGTCTAGTTATCCTTTTAAAGAGGGAAAGGATTACTGTTTGATGCCAACAGGCCAATCACCCTATTGAAATACTCATGCTATGAAGTTGTTCCAATTTTTAATCAAGGGAACAAACAATTAAATAAAACCAAGCCTACTACTTATTCATTTTTATATGAAATCCGTTAGCTATTCCTAATAAACCTAAATGACTTGTTTTTTAGGGCACACCTATGTCTATGATAGGCTTAAAGAATAACCAGAGTATAAAGAACTACAGAAGTACATTTTTATCATATTGTTAATGTTTTTTGAGAGAAGAAAGGATGGCTACATTGAGTTGTCATCCATTTGTGTTGAAATATGAAATTGTAAAGTGTACAAGTATGAGAAGGAATCCCAAAAAACAAATGTAGACGTGGATGCCAAAAGGCTAAAAACTCATGATCCCATTCCCTAATGAAAAAGGTTGTTTGTGCTTTTAAGATAGTATGCTTAGGTCAGGATTTTCCACAAAACGACCAACAGTAAGCTCAAAGTTGTGGTCCTTTGACTCCCGCATGAAGCTCATGGTGTCCATGTGAATAAAATTAGCAAAGAAAGGAAGTCACAAGGGAGAACAATGACAATATTTTGCTGGATTAAACATCACGAGAGAGATATAATCTCATCAAATCTGATTACCTAGAAGACTACAAAATTCAATAAATCTAATACTATGTCAGTGTTTCAGCATTAAGTATCAAACAAAACAGTTCCTTACAAAAGGTAACATAACCGTAATTATAGTCTGAGATTTACAAAATCATAGTGCTCATTTTAAAAAAAATAATGTTGAGTATACAGAATAAACTTTAGTATTACAGAAATAATGAATTAGTTGACTTTGGATGATATGATATCAAGGAAAGCACTGTTTATTCTATGAGTTCCTAAAAGATCAAACATGATATATCTTAGCATGCTTGTTTTCTTTACCTTTCTTTCCTATGGAAGGAATAAGAAATGAAAAAGTAAAGGTAAATTACCTGATCAAACAGCTGTACCAATTTGATCTTTTAGGTTAGCTGTATAGAGAAACAAATTAAAAATAACTCATGACCCCTAAAAATCTACAGATGACGTTTTTGACATAAATAATAAAACCTTCCGATGAAGCATTTCATACAAATCGAACAAAACTAGTTTTAATATTTCAAAGTATAAGACAATCAGGTCATACAAAAGAAACATTTAGAGAACCTATATATGCTAACTTATGAAAATTGCATTCAGAATTAAAAAAATTTAAAACAAAGAACTCATTCTCAAAATTACTCACATCTGTTTTGTTCCATAAAAATAGACAAGTAACTTCTTTCGGACAGATGAGAAGCCCCACTTTTCAGGTTCACTTATCTGCAAGCAGAAAGACCACAGTTAATACTGTTAAAATAAAATTACACAATGAAAGATGAGCAGTTTTTCACCTCAGCTTATGCTTGAGAATCAAAATGTGAAGGTTAAAGAAAAATTTTTTTGAGGAGAAAGGTTAAAGAAAATTGGAATCAGAAGAAAACAGAAGTCTTCTGTTTTAAAAAAATTGAACACTATTTCTCAATAATCACAGACACTAGCGGCAGTAACATAAGAGAAAATGAAATAGAAAAGACGAGAAGAAAATGAAAGATAGTGACTGCAAGAGGCATTAGAAAATAAAGGTGGAGAACTGGACAAACCAGCAATACTGGTCATCACGTTTAAACAAAGAAAAAGGAAACTCTTTAGGCCTCAATCTGAAAACAATATTCGCCGTGTTATGAGATAATGAAGACAGAACATAAATAAGCAAGAGCAAACAAAAATATTGTGCAGAAAATATGAGAATTATCTCCATATATAACTAAGGAAGATCAGCATCATAAAGTTATATGAAAATAGTTTCGTCCAAATTCCACCAATTCTTTATTTCAAATGAATCAAACTTATCGTCTTGCTTTCTATCATCCAATAAATTGTGAGATTGTAATTGTATGCAAAAACACTAAGATAATAGAAGATGCACGTGAAACAATAAAAGAGATTTTTTCATCTTATAATTAGGGAAACCTAATTGACGCAACAGGACCCAAGGCTCATAAAACCAGGGCAAGGCAATCTTGGCCTGTTCATTTGTTCACAATTGTTGGCATCAAGTTGGAATTAACTGAAACTTCTATGATCGCATTCATTATCATGACACTTTAACCAGAACAAGGATGTCAGAGTAATGCACCCAAACCACATATCATACGTTTCCTACAATATCACCTATCGTTGATTTCAAAGGAATCTAAAAATCCACGCCAAAAGAAACAACCCCAAGTTTTCACTTAGATCTCATATTCTTCTTGTATGTAAGGATTTCGACTGATAAGAGTAAAGAAGGTGACTGTGTAAGCATTTATGCCAGCTTGAAGTCTCCTGAAATTACATAGCCAAAAGACCACATAAATATTATAGTTCGCTTCCACCAACCAAATAAACACGGTTAGTTTCTCATTTTCATAGCCAAAGCAATCCATCAAGGGATTATTCAACAGATAAGGACTTTCCCTACATCTTCAAACATGACGTTTAAGATTATACAAAATCTAAGTTAATCTCCCATGAGAATGTCTTTCCTCCTTAGAATAAACCCTAAATTAGGGTAATTTATCCATCCTCGAAAGAAAGGATCCTTCCAAAACCGACAAACAAATGGGAAAAAGGATGAAGGGAAGATATAACAGAGGAAAGAAGGTTTTTTTCTTAAAATCCTTTAGATTTACAAAATAAAACTATTCAAGGAAAGAAAAGAACAACTTTTGCTACCAATATGCAAGAGATGGTGCCCCAACCCTAAAAACTAACACAGGAAATTTCTCGATTCTGCCAGAAAGAAGCGGGAAAAATGAATAAAATAGAAGAAGTGGGAAGGGAAGCACAGAGCAAGTACCATGGCCGGCCATGCAGGGAAGCCCTTCATCTTGGCGAGGACGAGATCCCCAACCTTCCACTGCTGCTGCGCCGCGGCGGCGGCGGCGGCCCTACTAGATCCCTTCCGTCGCCCGGGCGCCATCGCAAAGAAGAAGCAAGCACGCGGTCCGAGTCCCCCCGCCCTCACCCGATCTCAAGTCGGAGGGGGACGCCGCTATCTCATGCGACTGGTAGAACTGCCAAGCCGATCGCTTGTCCCTTCCCCCCTCTTTTCTTCTCCGCGGCGGAGAGCAGGAAGAGAGCTATCGATCGAACACCAGATTCCGGAGAAGATGGTGGTGGCGGCGGCGAAGGCGGCGGAGAGGGGCGCAGGCATTGAACCGGCGAGGACGGGGCGAGGAGGAGAGAGAGAGATGAGGAGACGGTTTAGGTGAGCAATATCAAGCAAGCACACAAATCCCCCCTTCTCTTTCCTATTTTTCCTTTTTTTGTTTTTTTTTTTTTCTTTTGATAGATATGGGAAGGCGTTGATGACGTGGGCGACGAGATATCGGAGAGTAGTTATTGGGCTCATAACAGGCCTCGAGCTACTCGGCCTGGAGTGAAGGCCCGGAAATAATTATGTGAACACTAATTTGGGGAATTAATATTTCATATGATATCAATATGGATCTCGTATTAATATTTTAGATTTTATCTATGATTGTATACTACCTAATCTTAACAGTAGCAATAATAATAGTATAATTAAGGAAACAAATATTTCAGCATAGCATGATGTCGAAATCAAATCTATATCTATATTTATATATTTCTAGAGAGAAATAAAAACTAACTCCACAAAATAAAATTATATGAGACACCAAAAAAAAGAAGGGTAACAACACTTTTGTTCTGTTAGGACGATAATTTTGGAGTTACTTCCATAAGGTATTAGGATAATGACTTCAAAATTATTGGTGCTTTAATTTTATTATTTTTATTACGAAATAATAAATTACGAAAAAAATGAAATTTTGTGTTATATCATATTAAAAAAAGCGTTTCCAAAATAGTTATGTGTGCCTATTTATCAATATTTTGTGAAACTTAATCATATATATCATATCTTAAATTTATATATAATTAATTATGAAATAACTAACTGATTTAAGATAATTTTTCCCAGTGATATTTTCATGGAAGTCACGCATACAATATAGTTTATATTATTATTATTATTATTATTATTATTATTATTATTATTATTATTATTATTATTATTATTATTATTATTATGTAATTAAGTACAATCATAATGAATATATGATTGAGATTAAATCTAACAAATTAATATTAAATTTAATAAAATTTGAATTTTAAATTCTTAATTATATAATCATTACTTAATGATACTGATCTATTAGTTACATATGACTTAACATATTATTATTATTATTACTATTATTATTACATTTTAGGATGTGTCAATAACTTTCAAAAGAAATTAATTATTTAATTTAAAATAAAGAACAATTGTGTTTCCATATAGAAGGTGCATGTGCATCCACGAGTCACTCTATTAAGATCTTATAGCAGTATTATACTGAATTAATTAATTCATTTTATTCAGTTTCCTATTGTTTCGCAACGGATAAACACATCATCCATTGCCATCAACTCCGGAAAAAAATAATTAAAAGATTATGCGAGTGAATGATTGGATCGTGTCAATAGTTACAGCCAACAGTTTGCGTAATCTGTCATTCAAATATGATTTTGGTAGTAGCAAAAAAATAATAAAAAAAAGACAATTTCATATCCTTAAAAAGAAAATCAAATTGTAAATAATAAGTGAAATCAACAATTGAACTGACATAACAAATTTTAAGTTCTAAAGATAAGTGATTGACATTAAAATTGGAGAAAAAATATATGTACGTGGAAAATAAATGATTAAGCATTTTAATTTTTAAGTTAATTTTATGATTTATTTCTCCTTTGTTGTTCACTTTTAGATAATTCAAATAAATTATCGATTTATTTTAAAATGCACCATATTATTTCATTTAGATATAATTAATTATAGATGAATTTTATTCCTTTTTGTTATCACTTTATTGATAATCCAAATGTCGTACCAGCGACTTTAAGGTGAAGTGATAATCAATTTCTCTTCATTTAAATAAGATTTCGAATTGAAATTCTTGTATGACACTCTCGGATAAATGACGTGGGATGATTTTATCGAATTAGTTAAATTCAATGATGGTTCGACTTTAGTTTATGAATTACGTGTATAATCATTAATGCCTGTGTAAGTTGGATCGTCAACACTATTTTTTGAATACTGAGAATTGTGTGGATTATCAATTATCGTAAAAATAGATAAACAATTTAAATGCAAATCAAATAACCCTTGGAGTAGACCAATATTAAACTGTTTGTTTCATTGAAAATTTTCAGAGAAATTATTATGAGTTTTTTAAAATAAAAGATGCGATTTCCCATGAGGCACTTTCCCCATAATATAACTTTATACCAATTCTATAGAATCTTTTCTAGACAAAATTTATTTAAATTTGTGCAAAGTTGTGATGCCATTAGAGACGTGCATTTAAGAAGTTTATTTATTGTGGTAATTTATTTAGATTATCCTTTATTTTCTTTGGGATTTAAAAGATCTAACATATTATCATATTTTGTTGTAACAAATTAACTTCTCTAGTACTTGATATAGCATTCCTAAGTTGTGTATATCCATGCTACTAATTTGATGAGATGTATTTTGATTAAAAAAAAAAGTTGAGACATATTTAAGAAGTTGAGCAAAACGGTGACATATATTTAAGTTGAGCTATTGTTATAATTTATTAGAATTTCGATTATGTTATTTGAAATTTATAAGATCTAACATATTATCCTATTTGATTGTAACTTTTCTAGTAATCTGATATATGTGTATATACACATTATCAATTTAGTGGGATACACGTTGATTAAAAAAAAGGAAATAAATGTTGAGATGTACTTAAAGAAGTTGACCAAAGCGTGATGCAATCGGAGACATATTTAGACTAACCGGGTCAAGTCAATCGGACCGATTGAGATCAATCATATTGAATCATTTTTTATTAAAATAATAATATTGAACTCTAAATATCACAAGTAACAGTATAACATATAAATAATAATATTTTTTTAATAATGATAACTTAATATGAAAACATAATTTATTATGTTTCAAAAAATTAATGCTTATTCACAAAAATATTAAAATATATTATCATATTTTATAACATTTACATACTATTAATGATGCAATATTAAATTATTTTACTACAATACACTTTTAAATTTCTCTTAGTTTAGTTTCTTTCCTTCTCACCAACTTTCTTTTTCTTATTTCCATTTATTTTCTTATTAATTCCCATTCCTAAAAATATCTTAAAATTCATTTTTTGCCTATTGTGTTATACGTCAACGCTTTCCTTTCATTTTTACAATAGTTTTCACCTTAATTTATTTACTTCCTTTCTTCTCTCCTTTTTTATTCCAGTAATCATATTTTGAAAAATACTTTATCAGTAATTCCTATATAAAATATTAAAACTAACGATATAACCATTAATGCATTTTAATTAAATTGTTTCTTTCTAATTTATCTATGATTTTTGTATTTATTTTTATACCTAAAATCATAATTGATTTTTCATATTTTTTTATTATTGAACTTATTTTTTTTTCCAATATATTGTCATTTTTTCTATGTTTTCGTTTTTTTCATTCATTTTATATCTTTTATTGATACTCTTTATATTTTTTATTTCCTTTCCCTATTCTCTTAATTTGATTGCTTCCTTTTTTCTCTATCAAATCTCGTATAATTTTGATTCAATCCTTCTCCATTTTTCTGGCTTCCTTTCTAATGATAATAGTTTCCAAACTTTATTCTAATAAATTATATTTTCAAAAGTTTCATTCCATTTTTTATATAAAAATACAAAAACCAAGTTGAACCCAAATGTTAAACTTGATTTTCCTAGTTTATCTCGGTCCATACTGATTTTTTTAACAAAACTAATTTTATACACCCATTCGAACCAGACCAATTAGACTAGCATCTGATTTTGATGCAGGAGATCAGTAGTTGATGCTGATATTTCTTTGGATGGCCATGTAACTAGTTAATTCAATATTTTTTTATTGCAAATAGGAGTTAGTTAGTTAAGCATTATCTAGTTGGTCTTCTGTTAGTTATTAAAATTCTTTAATAACTCTTATGTGATCTATAGAGGACATGCTTTTGCTTCGTTTCTACTAATGTTATTCTTATGAAAAGAGGAAATTTGTTCGTTTCATACTCTCCAGGGCTCCGGACTATAATCCACATCATGGCTGAGAATCCTACCATGGTTCAATTCACAAAACTTCGAGCATATGTCGAGGATATTAGGTGCTTTGTCCGACTACCGTTTAGTAACTAGTAATACGAGAAGGAGTTGATCATCAAAGGAGAGGACAATAGGGCTTTGTGCCTCCTCCTAAATAGTGTTATTGTTCATGGCCCATGTTACCAACATGCCGATACTAGATTTAAAATCAAGATGGACCTTCCTACTTTTTACATATTGAAGAATTTTTAAATTGACTTGTAGATGTCAAGAGATTTTTTTAATATATGAAAATTCTAGAGCACAAACAGGTGAAACTAATCCCATATCACCTAAAAGGAGCTTCTTCTACATGGTGGGAGTGATTACAATCGAGGAGACGTCATCAAGAGCGGCTAGCTATACAATCTTGGGTGAGAACGAAACAACTTCTCCGAGAACCTCTTGATTATGAGCAAGTTCTATACCAGCAATGGCGAGATTGTCCACAAGGAAGCTGCATCGTACAGGTCTACACACAGAGTTCTACTACCTCTCATCGCGGATCGACTTGACTAATTCTGAGAACCAGCAGATTGCGAGATTCCTATGGGGATTGCGTACAACAATACGTGACCGGGTGGAGATGCAATCATCATAGACACTCTCATACAATATTTCATTAGCTAATAAAACAAGAATGCAAGTACAGAGGAGCACGAGAACCACCTTCCACCCATCATAAATCCAACAAATTTGCACTAATATATAAAGTTGTCGTAAAGTCTAACTTTGTTGAATTGAAAGAACACGCCTCAAAAGTTCAATCCACTATTGTCACCAGTAATGCTAAACCAACTCTATCACAAGCTGCCCATAAGAGTGCAAATACTTATGCATGACTTCTGCCACTATTATGTTGTCGATGTCGTCAACCAGAACATTGATCGAATGAATGACCCCGGCCAACTTTTGCTTATGTTCAACATAAAGAAGATGATGCTACTGACAATGGAGATGACCTGGCCAATAAACAACTAGAGGAAGAAGTTGTTGGTTATGCTGATACATAGGGAGAACATGTCTCCTATATCGTGCAAAGGTTGCTGCTGACCCCAAAAAGGAGGATCACGGTCAACGCCATAAAATCTTCAAGGCTTTAGGAAATGTTAATGGAAAACTCATCAACATCATAATTAATAGTGGTAGCTCTGATAATATCATTTCAAAAATTCTAAACGATCGGTTGCAGTTACATGTGGAGCGGCATCCATTGCCATATCACTTGGGTGAATTAAATCAGGCACTGTATCTACATGTCGAGTGCCATTCTCTATTGGACATCGATACAAGGATGAGGTCCTATGCAACATCCTTAGTGTGGACACATGTCATCTCATTCTCGATCGACCCTAGAAATATGACATCCAAGTAACACATATCGGCAAGGAGAATGTGTACTTATTTGGTCGTAACGAGCTTGATGCCATTGGATGAGAATAGAACTAGTGAAGGCAAACAAAAAAAGCACTTGTTTTAGACAATTAAATAACAAGAATTTTCTAAGTCATTATGACAAATTGATGAATGTTTTCCACTTGTGGTCCACAACTGTGAAATCCAGCACCAAGCAGTCCTCAATACAAATTTTCAAATAATGTTAAAGATATTTGTTGATGTACAACTACCAGAACTCCTTGCCATCTTACCTCTTGAACGAGCAATACCACACCGAATAGACATCCTACCAGGATCCAATTTACCTAATCTTTTGCATTATCGCATGAGCCCAAAGAAACACCATATATTGCAAGACCGAGTGGACGACCTACTGAAGAAATGATTCATTAGGAAGAGCCTTTAGCCCATGTGTCGTGCAGACACTATTAGTACCGAAAAAAGATGGATCCTAGTGCATGTGCATTGACAGTAGAGCCATTAATAAGATAACAGTAAAGTATCATTTTTCTATCCCTCGCTTGGAAGACATGCTGGATGTACTTCATGGTGCTAAAAAAATTTCCAAGTTGGATATTCGTAGCGGGTATCATCAGATTCGCATAACCATCGGTGACGAATGGAAGACAACATTTAAAACAAAAGAGAGCATATATGAATGCTTCGTCATGATGTTTGGATTGCAAACACGCCAAGTACTTTCATGTGGCTGATGACTCGTGTGTTGAAATCATTCATAGGGAAATTTGTCATCGTTTATTTCAATGATATTCTCATTTACAATAAGACAAAAGATGAACACTTGGATAATTTACGACACGCGCTCGAGACCTTGTTCAACCACAGGTTATACCTTAATCCCAATAAATATGTATTTCTTACTCATAGGATATCCCTTCACCCTCCCTGTCTTGCATTTACGCATTTACGATGTCTAATTTTAGTTCCACATCTTTTGTGGTGGGTGCTCTCTTTATAAGCACGCTCATTCATCTATATCTCGACGTGCATGTTAACTTCATTCACCCCTTTCCTCTATTCTACCTTGTCACATTGTCCTTGTATCCATCGAGTGAGGGCTTCATGATCTTGGTTATGCAGAGTGACTCACATAAAAGTACGTATAGAGAATGCTATGTGTAAGGAGGCGTAAGCCGTTAAGACATAGGTCTATCATTTACTCTAGCGTGTTATTATTGTACACAGGAAAATATGTCGAATGAAATTTTAAAATTTATAATATGTCTACACTATCGAAATACAATATGCAAGCGTACGATGCATCATTGTAGCATTTTATGATCGATCCACCGGGAATGGTGTCTGCAAAATCTTCAAAAGCTTGTTCGGCACAAACTCAATGATGAGAAGAAATGCTAAAAATGAGGATAAAAAGATAACGCTATAAAGTAAAAGAAACTAAATGTTTTTGTTGTTTTCAAAAAGTAAAAGTAACACGAAGACGACGATTAAGTCTGAAAAGTGCGGGACAATCAATTAGAAACATGTGTTGAGGACTCATGGGAGGCGCTTGTGTTGTAAGACTTAAGTTTCGTTCAATATGAGTAAAAACATTTGAATGCCCTTCACGTGTGTATATGGTGAGCCTAATGGGGAAAACACTCGACTCAATCATAACACTCGTGTTTGCGAAAAACTTGTGTTGCACACATGAAGGGGTTTATAAGACTGATGCAATCGTCACTCTCATGTACAATACTCTGATTTATAAATCGAGCTTTCTTTTTATGGATATGAGTTAGGATCTCGTGACCACTAAGTATCCGGGCATTCAAGAAAAATACACTGAAGGCGAAACAGTTACGATCGGCTTGCACTCGCCTTAGTAAAATACGGACAACCCTCCCGGGTAGAATGCCAGGAACTAAGGTGTCGTTGAGTCTATTTAGATAATTTGAAGGGGGAGAAGGATCGATTCGAAAATATAATTCAGGATTGCCGAGAGTTCTTCGGATATAACTCATTTGTCATCCGCCCTACTCGGGTCGCCTGCAGCAAAAGAGAATTAAAAATGTTCCCTCTCATACAGAAACTCTCATAATCATAGAATAATCGAACGTAGCAATGATAAGAAAAAAATCACACACGCACGCTTTGAACCTGTCTAAGATAATCCGAGTTCCCAGATCAATACGATCATTTATTGTCAGAACCTCAGAATACCTATAGCAAGTCTCGAGTTGGAAGATGCTCAACGTCTAAATCTTACAACAGAAAATCACTATTTCTAACGCGACACAAATCAAAACTACGAACCACTATTGCCAGTGCTCGATTTAGTGGTGTTCAGCGGGTCCGGTCGGCCCACGAACTCGATGACCCGATCCGAACTCGACCTGGCCATGGGTCGAATCGGGTACGAGTTGGATTTTTTCAACCCGAGGTGACTTGACCCGACTCGGATGACCCGATTTTTTAGTTTTTAAATTTTTTATTTAAACTCAAGCTTATATTTAATTTAATTTTTAAAAATAAAACAAAATATTTTAAGTACATAAATAACATTAAATAATTTAAAATTTTTTATGATATCAAATAAATATAAAACAATATTTTAAATATTAAATAAATATAAAAATAGTAAGATTTTTTAAAAAAAATGGGTGGTCGAGTAATCCGACCACAAAACCCGACCCGAACCGGGGCGAATTTGGCGCCCCAACGGTCGAGTGAGGTTGAGTTTGTTCACGGGTCGAGTCCAACCCGACCCGTGAATGCTCCTACCTCGATTTCTCTACGCATGATCGCATAGAGCCTGACATATTCTTACGATCAAAGGTGCAAAGTGATAGGAACTCCCCCTAAATCTAAGCCGTGAGGCAAAATAAAGAAACCTAGCAGGGAATCATCTCATCGATGCTCGATTTCCCTACGTACGATCGTATGGAGCCTAACTTGTCCTTAGGATCGAGGTGCAATATGAAGACAATTCAAAAACTCAAATTCAACTGTAAATCTAGAAGGTCAAGAAGTATGCAATAAAATAAGGATCAAAATAGATATCACTCATAATGAAGGTAAAGCTTGTCATTCAGTTTGAAATGCGAAAACAATAGGATAAAGTGCGAACGAAATAACATAAGTCCAGAAGCATAAGAGACCTCCCGCCTCAGTAGGGCCGATTAGTTACAATCCATATGAGATGAGCAGATATCTCACAGAATAAAATCAGACATTATTTCTCTCTAAGTTTCTTCCCAACTCTCGATTCTCTCTTTTAATGATGGAAATTCCTCCAGAATCTACCTCCTCCCGTTCTCTGGCAAGCCTCGTCCTTATGTATTCCTCTACTTTTTGTCATGTTCCACTTCTGCCATTGTTGCAGTTCCTGTCATCATTCTAGCTTTTGCCTCCTCCTATTGCATTGGTCCTCGTCTAGGAAACTTCTTTCCTTCAGTGTGTGTGGGGAGTTGGTTGATCCCCATGTCCAGGGCTCTGCTATTTGTCCGAAGGCCTTTTATCGCAGCCATGAAGCAGATCTCCTCCCATGAGTGCATAGACTAGTGCGTGGTGTCCAGCGATTCCACCCCGTCCATTGAGCTCGTCAGCTTCCTGCAATGACACTTATCTTTTCAAGTTTTCTCGGCAACAAAAGTGAATAAGAATGATACATAAGTAAGTTTAATGCGGAGAAAGTTGAAACATATTGAATTGGCACTATGCATGTATTTGCAAAAAAGGAATAATCATGTCATGAGTGCTAAATGCATGCGAAATAGTAATATAAATGTATACCTTAATTTGAAACATCACAAAGCATCTTGAACAACGACAACATTGTCGACCCACTCCATCTTTAATCCGACCGATCCAAGTTGATGCTACTTCATCGACCATGTCCTTAGGCATTGCAAGAAGTAGCAAAAATTGGTGGTCAGTGTCCTTGACCAATAGGAACTTTCTTCTTTCCTCCATCGAGTCCCATGAGGAGTCGATCAGGGTTCCTAATTACTGGATTGGCAAATTTTCCAGCCTCACATCTGTTCATGTTCGGGCCATCCACAACCTAGTTTAGCAACACACAGGAGACGATGGCTCATGCATTGACTACCATAATTTAGTAGTAGCAATGGTAACATTACTCTTTGAATTATTCTTTCCAAAATTTGAAAATTTATTGTTTAAAAGATAGATGTATAAAACTGTGAGTATTATATATGTGTAAATATTTGGTTACTATTGTTTTGTTAATAAAACTGATCAAACACGGTAGTCCCAAAGAGGAACAATGAATGTTTGATTCAAAATTGTAATCTTATATTGCATCTTTGAATTCATGACAAAACACATCATTTAATAGACTTATACAAGTTTTTTTTATTTATTTATGAGATAATCATATTTCTTCATTAAGGTATTTCTTATACGCTTTCTGGAGCTAATATGTTCTTAATGTGAACTATTTTTCTACTAAATGGTTCATAAAATTATGACAAAAGAGCATCTCCTTAGCGGTCGTGCTAAGGAGGCTGCTGAGTACCATCATGCACCATCGGATCTCATCCGTCGATGCGCATTTTTTTAAACATTTTTTTGTCTCCATCATCCGTAGTGGCTTGGATGGTCGAGATCGAACAACAGTTGCGCAGCGGAAGGGGCGGTGAAAGCGGAGCGGAGGCGACGATTGCACAACGGAGGTAGCGGTGACTTTGGAGGCGTCGAGGAGGGTGAGGGCGAAGTGGAGGAGGAGGCGCAGCGGACGATCGATCTCGGCGACGATAGCGTTGGAGGCATCGAGAAGGGTGAGGGCGAAGAGGAGGAGGTGGTGGCGCAGTAAAGGCGGCGACGACATTGGAGACGTCGAGGAAGGCGAGGGCAAAATGAAGGAGGCGGCCGTGCAACGGCGATGACTTTGAAGGATTTGAGGAGGGCGAAGCTGAGGTGGCGTGCACGATGAGGACCGTTTCGACCTCTGACGAGCCTAGGTTGGAGAGCACCGCGGCAATTTCGAAGATGGTGAGGGCGAGGACATGGCGGCTGGCGAGTAGATGGTCGGGGAGGAAGAATCAGAGGCGTAAGAGGAGGAGAGAGTGGACGCGATCGATAGACACAAAAGAGAAAAAATGACCGTCAAATGCCATCCAACGGCTTAAATGAGTTCCACAGGTTGTTTGCGGCTCTTTTCTCTATAATTATATTTATAGTTGAATACAATATATGTAATGTAATATTCAAACGTTTCGACGATGTGTTTCCAAACGTCGAAATGAAGTCATTGTTACATTGTAAATGAGAGTGAATTACTTGCATTATTTTATAGCTACTGACATAAATGTACTTATCATATAATATGGCATCAATGCACGTTGTAAAAAAAATATTTTCTATGAGATACGTGGAGATATAAATTCAAAAAGAGTTTATACATGCCAAGTCATTATTTGATAAGTATTTAATAATATATCATGATTTAAATTTGATTATATCACTATGGCATCAGCCATATAAAAATATTTTAATCTTTAAAATTAAGATTCATCATAAAATTTTAAACCGATTGATTAATTCTTTGATATTTATGATTAAATACTTTATTGAATTACACACACATTTTTCTCATCTATTATTTCACACAAAAAATAACATCATTCAACATAATGTTTTTTTTTTATCTTATGATGTTGACTCCTCATATTTTTCATATCCACTTTTGTCTTCTTTTATGTTGTTAATATATAATAATAAAAAGTATGCGCTGAAAATATAAAATAAAAATTGAAGGGTATATCAATAATATTATTCTTGAATATTTTAAGGAATCATATTACTAGCACGTGCTACGAGCAATCTAAATAGAGATAATATATTTTAACAGTCATCCAAAGTATTTAACATTAATCCAAAGTACCGACATATCTAAATAGTGATAAAATGTCAAGCTGTATCCTTGATTTGTTGTCTCCTTGATGTTGCCCAATTTTTTTCCTTAAATGTCTTCATCAATCTTGTCTAACTTTTTATTAACTTAAATAGTTAATATATAATATTATGATTATCCTTACTATAATAGAGTAAAATGATAAATCAATAATCCTTACCCACTCAAAGGTGCATAAACTTCTAGGGTGTTCACCGGTTATGATGGAGGCGAATAACTCAATTCAACTCGATCTAAGTTTAGATTAGACCTGAATCGACCATGATTCAAAGGGTGGACATATTGTGTATAGATTGAAAAATTTCAACCTGAATTGATCGGACCTGAACCAATGATCCAAATATATATTTCTTATTTTTATTCAAATTTAAGCTTATATTTAACTTTAAATATTTTTTAAAAGGCAAAATAAATTATTTTAAGTATGGAAGTAATATTTTGATATTTAAGAAACTTAATTTATGCTTTAAAATATGTAAAAAGGAAAAAATATTAGGAATATTTTTTTATTAAATAAATATAAAGTAGTGGCAAAAAAATTAAAAAGAAAAAAATTGATGATCCAATAACTAGATCATACAATGCGATTCGATTCAACCAAATTTAGCCCTCAAAGCGACTTTGAGAATCGAGCTACTAGTGTCCAACAATATTATAACACACTCCCGATAACAACTTCGTAGGTTTAGTGAATTTTAATTTTAGTTCACCGTTGAGCATGTAAATTAATACATAGATGCATAATTCATGGACCTAACTATTGGTATCTCTTTAAGACAAAGTGATGAAATCTAAATAGAATTAATAAATTGTGTAAGATTTTTTTTAATAATGGTGCTTTTAATTTGGATGATATCATCATTTCTTTTATAAATGCGACCTTTACCATAAAATAAATAAAAGAGAATTATTTTCGGACATTACACATAGCAGCCATGGTTATTGTGTTAATTGGGCTTCAAAATGTCCAAGGTTCAAAAACGTAGTTGTCAATAATTTATTTGAGTAAAGAGGTCTTTGCCAAGCAGCATACAGAACGGATTAATCTCCACCGTTTATATTCGTTCAACGATTTTTTGTGTCTTATTTTTTTTTCCTTTTTTCGCGTGAAGGACGAGGACGAAGCGGAGAAGGAGGCGGTGGCGGTGCTACATATGGTCGATCTCAATGGCGTTGAAGCGTTGAGGAGGGTGACGATGATAACGTTGGAGGCGTCGAGAAGGACGAGGGCAAATCGGAGGAGGCAGCGGCCAACAGACGGTCGACGCAATAGATGATCGACCTTGGCGGTGACGACATTGGATGTGTCGAGGAGGGTAAGAGCGGAGTGAAAGAGGAGGCGGCGGTGCAATAGATCGACCTTGATGATGATGACGTTAGAGACATCGAAGAGGGTTAGGGCAAAATGGAAGGGGAGGCGGCGGTGCGATCAACCTCGACGGCGACCGCGTTGGAGATGTCGAGGAGGACGATGCCGAAGTTGGGTGCGTGACGAGGGCCGCCCGGTTGGAGGCTGATGAGCCAGGGTCGGAGAGCACCGTGACGGTGTCAAAGATGGTGAGGGCGAGGACGTAGCGGCCGACAACCGATGAGTAGGCGACGGGAAAAGGGGGTGGATAGACAAAAAAGGGTCATGGGATACCATCTGACGGTCTACATGCGCTCGGCAGACTTTTTAGCGTTAAGCAACACATCTTTATTCTTTCTTTATATTCTTTAAAATAAAATAATTATAATGTAAAAGAATTGCCAATTCAATGATTTAACTCGTTTAATTTAGCCTAATGAACTAGTCAATTTTTAGTGTTAAGCAACACATCTTTATTCTTCCTTTATATTATTTAAAATAAAATTAATTATAATGTAAAAGAATTGCCAATTCAATGATTGAACTCGTTTAATTTAGCCTAATGAACTAGTCAATGTTTAGTTGACCCATGGACATCATGATCATCGCCCATGGAAATCATGATCAATGGTATTCGAGTTTTACAATATTTGTCCCAATGTTGCGACCTACAATACTTTTGCCTTCGTGCGAAAACAAAAAATGTTCAATTTTCGAAAATGACCTTGGAAATAAGAAATAGGTTGAATATTTCCTGCTTCATATATATGACGTTTTTTTAATGTTAACGTCAAATGTTGATACGTTAATTTTTAAGCTACGATGACGTTTTTTTAATATTACATCTTAATCATAATTTCTTTTTATCAATGATACTTCACGTGAATGAATAAAAAATAACATATCTTATGATTATATGCCACAAATGTTTAACGAAAGTATTATGCATACAATTTGGTGGTGCTTGTTTTAAGATTTCTTACTTAAAATATAAAGTTAATTAAAACGATGAATTTATGGTTTATTAAATTATTTTTATGAGTGTTCAGATGGAATGTAAAATAAAGAGAATATAAATTGAAAAAGATATTTGATAAGGCAGAAAAAATAGGTAAACAAAATAAAAAATGAGTAGAATTATTCACGTTTTCAACAGAAATTATTAAACTAAGCTTTAGCACACCATTAAAAATATTGACCAGGTTAATTATTTTATTAAAAAAATCAAACCTGTTTAAAGTTCACTTTTATTCACTTGAATACAGTATTTATTCCCCTCTAACTCACCTTCCCTCCACATATTCTAAAAAAAAAGGATAAACAAAATTAAAAGATGTTTTTAAATTGTTGTTTATTTTGGGTTTCCGACGTCATTATCAGATTAGCCGGGGCCGTCGGTCACCGAACTCGATGCAACGGATGCAGTCGAGCCGGGTCGCACGCCAAATGGGCCTTCGTACTTCTCGGCCCGTCAGCATCAGTCGCTTTGCCCCGTCTCGTCGGTCGAATACTCGAATTCAAAAAACCTTTATACCCTTCGTCCCCATTCGTCTGACGCGCATGCGGGTCCCACCTCTTTCTACCAACGGTCCGCCTTTTTATCTTTTTATTTATGCTTTTCCCAATCTCCCCCTTCTTTATTTCTTTACCCAAAATATTCCCCCTCTCTCTCTCTCCTCTCTTTCTCTCTCTCTCGCACTCTCTGGCGGCAACCTGACACACACCACACTGCACCACCACTCCATCCACGCCTTTCTTCACCGCTTGCTTCATCGCCCCTCGGAGCTCGCGCTTGCCGTTCCGGACCCCTCCCGCCGGTAATGTGCTGAGGGAACCCCTCTCCGGCGGCCCGATCCGATCGCCTCCGGCGAGACCTGCGAGGCCTGAGTTTTTTTTTCTTTGTGTTCGAGATGGGTTGCGCGCAGTCGAGGGTGGACAATGAGGAGGCAGTGACGCGGTGTAAGGAGCGGCGGCAGTGGATGAAGCGGGCCGTGGAAGCCCGCAATGCCTTCGCCTCTGAGCACTCCGCGTACGCCGTGTCCATCAAGAACACTGGCGCCGCGCTCTCCGAGTTCGGCCAAGGCGAGGCGCACGAGCTCCCACCGCCGTCCGGCACCGCATTCTCATCTTCCACCGGTCCCGCCGGGGGACAACCCTCTTCAATCGGCCCCTCCGGCGTCCAACCACCATCCATGGACACGCTCCCTCCACCGCCGCCGCCCCTGCCGGAGTTCTCCCCCTTGCCGATCCAACGGTCTATCAGCATGCCCGACCTCCCCAAGAAGTTCATCCCCCCCAGGAACCTCCAGGACGACTCCATCCGGGAGGAGGACGAGGACGGCGACGATGAGGCGACGGAGGAGGCCGAAGAGGCAGCGGAAGAACTTCGCCATCGCCGCCGCAACCGTCGCCCCCAGCCCGCCGCGGATTCCCCTTCCCCGTCCCCGTCTCCCGCACCTGTCCCCGTCACGCCGCCTCCCCCCATGCCGGAATCCAACGGTTTGCACACCTGGGACTACTTCTTTGTCGTCGATGAGAACATGGCCGGGCCCTCCCTCAGCCAGGGCGACGAGATCCGTCCCGAATCAGAGCAAGGTTCCGAGGCGCGATACGACCGATCAGCCCCGCCGCCACCGCCGCCGCCGCCGCCGCCTCCTGCTGCGATGGAAGCCGAAGAGGAGCCTGCCACGCCCCAAAAGGTGGTGATGGAGACCCCGCCTCCGAAGCCATCGAGGAAGCAGAAGAACGCGAGTGCTGTGCATCACCAGCATGCCGCGTCGGAGTCCGCTATGGATCAGAAGACAGGGAAGTTGGTGCCCGCCGCCCCGAGAAAGATCAATCTTCTGCAGGTGCTCGCGGATCTCGACGACCATTTCCTTAAAGCCTCGGAGAGCACTCACGAGGTTTCCAAGATGCTCGAGGCTACCCGGATGCATTACCACTCCAATTTCGCTGATAACAGAGGTACCATTATTTTGTGAAAGTGATGGGTAACTTGCTCCTATTATTCTAATTTAGACGACTTTCATGTGTCACATATTTGTTGCCTTTACATCACAGTCCTAAAACCATCAGATCTTTATTTTATTGTTTTGTTTTACTGTTCAAACAACAACAAAGCCTTATCCCACTAGGTGGGGTCGGCTACATGGATCATACGACGCCATTCCGCTCATTCGTTGATCCATGTTCACGAGATTCGACAGGATTTTACGCTGGCTGTCGGGGCCTAACACAACCCTCCTCCTTTATCCGGGCTTGGGACCGGCTATAAAACATAGGCGGAGTTTGTTTTACTGTTCAAACGTTAGATTTAATCTTTTTACATGTCCTGAAACATTAATTAGAGCTAATTTAGCTTCAACCCTACTCACTTCATCAATCTCCAAAATAATCATTGTGAGCATTCCTGAGCTAGAATTGAACATTAATAGCCTTCAATGGAAATTTAGCCATTAGCGGAGTTAAGAAAGTGATATTTCACGACAATTGTTGTTTAGAAGAGAACATACTTCATGCCTTATGCCTAAGTTCTGAACTTCTGATAAAAACCATTCAATTGCATGCGACTCAAATGGATTGATGTAAAGCATTTCCCTAAAAACAAAAATATTTGTTGGAGAATGAGCGAGCAAATAATAAGTTGTCATTTTTCTGGAGGTTAACTTACGGTTACTTTTTCCATTAAATATGTAAGTACACTACATTTGTGTATGCCACATACTAATGTTTTGGAGAGAATGTGAGCCTCCAATGTTTTAGATGAATTTCATGATTTCTTTCCTTATTATTGTTATAATATATTTTGATATGAATGCAAAATGATAGGAACAATTGAATCTTAACAAGTTGTTAGCTAACGTGGTCTGAGAAGTAAATATAATATAAATTAAGGAAATAGAAAATCTAGTTCAAATTGTTAACTTACGGTTACTTTTTCCATTAAATATGTAAGTACACTACATGTTTGGTTTATGCTACATACTAATGTTTTGGAGAGAATGTTAGCCCCCAATGTTTTAGATGAATTTCATGAGTTCTTTCCTTATTATTGTTATAATATCTTTTGATATGAATGCAAAATGATAGGAACAATTGAATCTTAACAAGTTGTTCGCTAACGTGGTCTGAGAAGTAAATATAATAGAAATTAAGGAAATAGAAAATCTAGTTCAATTCGTCTAAGTCAGAAATGCATCAGATTTGAGGAGGCCTTAACCAATGCCTAATTAGCACTTATTTCCTTTGGGATATGGGGTTCGTGTCTATTCTGTCTAGTACCTTTTTGCTTTTGATATGCATGAATTTCGAGATACGAAGTTCTTCCTTGAGGTAATATAAATGGAATTTTAATCTCTAATTAGACACTCTAAAAAACTATCTAATAAGAAGTCAATTGATATTCCATATTTTGCCTGTAAGTTATATTCTCTGAAAAAGGATGGCCCTTCAATCCCAAAAAGATTCTTTAATACTTTTATGCTGTTATCACAGCCAACTGTACCTTATTTGCAGGACATATAGACCATTCTGCAAGGGTCATGCGTGTCATCACATGGAATAGGTCATTCAAAGGTATTCCCAATGCAGATAAAGATGATTTTGATGATGATGAATGGGAAACTCATGCCACGGTGTTGGATAAGATGCTAGCATGGGAGAAAAAGTTATATGATGAAGTAAAGGTTAGTTTGGCATTCTCATATAGTTAATGTTTCTTTTTTTTTTTGAGGAGATAGTTAATGTTTCTTTGATAATGACATATGAAATTGCACTTCACAATAGTAGTCTAAGTTTGATATTTTTTAGCGTTTTAAACACTTACATCTTTCTTTCATGTTTTTTCTTCAATTTTTTGTCTTTTGTATAAATGAGCTTTTGCATTTTTTGGCCTGATATTTATATTATCATGTAACTTGTTGATGAATTCTTTGATCAATTCATTTTCACATAGAGAGCCCTTCTTTTTATGGAAATATGCATTCAAATAAAGTTTACAGTAGATAGGAAAAAGTTCTTAACGTTGAAAAAAAATAAACATGTCAATTCACTTTCTTTGTACATGTTGGTTAGACATGCCACCAACCACCTTTATTTTAAGGAGGAGCCTTATTTAATTTGAATTTGCATGCTTATGACATATCGATATTGATGAAGCTGATCAGTGGAACTATTATGTTTTGGGCAACAAACTTAGAATTAGATAATCCTACAATAAGGCACCAGTCTGTTTTTTATGTCGTTGCTTGTGAGGTGTTCCTTGTTTCTTTTTCCCTTATTATTGCAAACTTTCATAAAATGTTCTTGGTGTTCAGGCACTTTTTCTACATCAAAGTGTTTATTTCCTTTCAGTGTCCCTCTTCTCCACTCCACCTAACCAGCCACTAATTTCTTACCTATATTTGGTGGCCATCTGTAATGCAACACCTGCTGGGTTTTGTTCATGCTCTCTTCCCCACCATATTCCATTCACAATATTTATTTTTTGAAGAAAAAAACTACAGTATTTCATCCTATTTACATGCATGCCATGGATTGTTCCAGATTCAATCTCCTTCATATTGTGCTTTTTCCTTATGACATCATTTCTTTTCTATAGAGGACTGTCTAGCCTCTATTTTCATCCAAATAAATAATTTATATATTTCCTGTATATACTGTGTGCCAAATAATTAATGACAAAGGTTTCCTGATTCTTTTAGATTTTTGTTTTCCACAAATTTAGTTCTTTATTCACATGCAAACTTTTTAATCTCTTTTTTGAGAAGTTGAAAGGATGATCCGATTGTTTTTCCAGCTGTCCATTTATATAGTGGCAAATGGAACTGTGGATTGTTGGAACCTAGACAAAAAACATTAATGGCAATAGGACCATATGCAATTTTTCTTGAAACATAGAGCGGTTTGACATGTTTTAAAGAACTTTAATGTCTCAAAGTTTGAGCTTTCTTCTCATGGAGGATTTGAAAATGAGCAAGGAACTTGCCCTTCGTGAATTCTTTATAATGGTTGTTAAGTTTCATCATGGAAGTTGCAACTCCTTGTGGAAAATAGCCTCCCATATATTAGAATCTGGCACTTGGTCATTATTTTCTTGACTAATTGTTTCTTCAATAGCCAAGATCTTTATAGGATCTATTGAAGTTGAATAACACCATGATAATCAGAATTCTCCATGCGCGAGCATCCTATTAAGTGGGTTATCTTGTGGCACTTTGCCATTAATTCCAAGCTCCACATAAGGTTAAGATTTTTAAGAAGTTGACAATCAATGCACTTCATGCAAAGTAAATGCATAATTTTTGGTTGTCCTCTCTCTCTCTCTCTAATGAAGAAGGTTGTCATCCTCAGGTGTCAAGTTTTCATTGTTTGCGAAGCAATAAAATTCTGTTTAGTGTTTCTTTGTTGTGATATTGGTTTTGTTGTAAGGTAAAATTCACATGAAAGTTTTGGCTCAAATTCGAATTGAGTAGTTGCTGTACGCCCTAACCTAGAAACTAAGTTATCCACTTATTAAATTATCAACTTATGAAAGAAATTATCTAAAGAAAAATCTTATTCATCAAACTTAGTTCGAAAACAAATAGTTTAGAGATTTAATACAATTTTGAATGCTCAATATGTTCTAAATAACAAATCCAGCTAAAAGCCTGAAACAAATCAAGGACCAAAGACTACGGATTGAACGCACATAAGCCTGGTCATCCTACATATGTAGCACATACTTCTATTGTAATACTTTTTGGCGTAAGTTAAAACTTTAATTTTCCATTCATGTAGTGCTTGCAAGTAAGGGGATAACCATGGATCTTTTGATGGCACTATCAAAAGTATTGCAGTTAAATTATCATTTTTTTTGTTATGGCTATGGTGGCTATGGATATATGTATGTGGGGATCATTTGTGAAATGACTGAGATCTTCCTGACATGATACCAAATTGAGCTATCAGTGCTCTTTCCCTATATTAAACATCTAGGGTAGTCAATCATTTTTATCTCCCACTTGACATAGAGTAACCTTAAGTGATGAATCGGTCACTTCTACTTTTTTTTATTTGCTTGAAGAATATGATGCTAATTTTTCTTGGGATCTTGCTAATTTTCTAATCCTCATTATACTATTAGAAGCTTATGCTAAATGCAAGTGATGGCCTTTCTAATTTATTTCCTGATCCTATTATTTCTAAAAGTAAGCTCATATGCCTCTTGGATTGTATTTGATACATCGACCTCAACTTATTTTATGAATGACAGGCAGGTGAGCTTATGAAAATTGAATATCAAAGGAAGGTTGCTTTATTGAATAAACAAAAGAAACGCGGTGCTAGTACTGAAGCATTAGAAAGGACTAAAGCAGCCGTAAGTCATTTACACACAAGATATATAGTCGATATGCAATCAATGGATTCAACAGTGTCAGAGATACAAAGACTGCGGGATAAACAGCTATACCCTAGACTAGTGGATCTTGTTGATGGGTAAGTATGAGTTGAGGAAATCTTATTGGTTTTGTTTCCATAGTAAATAGTTAAATCGATGGAACCATTGAATTTTGTTTGTTTTTTCCCTTTCTCTCCATCTTACAATTATTTTCTAAATCTTCCATCCTTATAATCCGAAGTGATTTCTCAAGACGTATCCCTTATTCTTATTGCAATGGACATAATAATTCTTTATGTAAGATGTCATGCTATAGTACATGTAAGGTGTTGTGCTATAGTACAATTCATGTTCTCAACTACCAGTAAGTTTCTTCCTATTGGTTCATGTGCCTCTGGCTTGGTAAGACAAGGAACACAGTTTGTTGAGGATTGAGATGCTGAATACAACACACTAAATTAGAATTGAGATGCTGAACATGCCAGTCTATTTTCTCTTGGCTTCCATAATCAGGAGTGGGATTCATGTCGGGTCATTGTGGTGTGCACAATTGCACACAGGAGCTTGCTTGGCCATTCGATGATTAATGTGTACTAAATCATTAGGATCCTATGTCACCAGAAAAGAGTAAAAAACTGGTATAAGTTTTTGCATCTGCGTTCTGCAGTTTGCCTAGTGGCCCTGTCAATTGCACTGCCTTAATGATGACGAACCCTGTTTTTTCCTTTTTTTCATCTATTTTTTAGGAGACTTTTTTTCAGACGCACCATCTTTAGAAGCTATTTAGTGTCATGAAGTATTTGCTTATGCAATTTGTCATACCATGCATAAATATGCAGTTGATCTGATTCTTTCTTGCAAGACATTCTTATTGACCATGTTTCCATTCATTTGTCAGGATGGCCAAGATGTGGCAGGCAATGTGTTTCCATCATGAAAGCCAATTAAGGCTCGTGCTAGAGCTCAAAGCCCTCGACATCTCAAATGCTCCTAAAGACACAAGTGAACATCATTACAAACGAACTCTGCAGCTGGCTGATATCGTTAAGGGGTGGCATGACCATTTTGAGAAGCTTGTCAATTATCAGAAAGAATATGTCCACAATCTTAATAGTTGGTTGAGATTAAATCTTGTTCCCATTGAAAGCAGCTTGAAAGAAAAAGTCTCATCGCCACCGCGGCCTGCCCACGCCCCTATTCAGACCCTTCTGCTGGCATGGAATGAGCATCTCGGGAGACTTCCGGATGAGATCGCCAAGAATGCTATTCTTAGCTTTCTAGCTGTCATAAACACAATTGTAGCTCTCCAACAGGATGAGCTGAAGCAGAAGGACAAATGCACAGAGCTCTCTAAGGAATACCTGAGGAAGAACCATGCGTTCGAGGAGTGGTTCCAGAAGTATTCTCACAGGAAGGCAGGATTGACGGAAGAGGCTGAGGCTGCTGAGGGTGCCGAGGGCGGGGAAGGAGCAACATCAAATCAAAATGATCCTGTGTCCGAAAAGAAATTCATAGTCGACACTCTTAAGAACAGGCTTGACGAGGAGTTGGAAAACCACAGGCAACTGTGCAAGCAGGTGAGGGAGAAATCACTTACCAGTCTCAAGACTCACCTTCCGGAGCTTTTCCGTGCCATCTTGGACTTCGCTCAGGCCTGCTCGGACATGTACACCAAGTTGAATTTGGTCTCCAATGCCGAATCTGCTGATTAAACGTCCTAGAAATCTTTGCATTATATAGAGGTATGATGTAGTGAGCACTTCGTCCTCTATCCCTTCCTTCTTCTGTTGTTGCAGCTCTTATCTTTTACATGCGGTATTTTGAATGTATAATGCTAATATCTGTTGGGCTAAATTTTATTCTGATTTCCTGCTAGGCTTGTCTGCATTTGCAATTTCTTCTTTGTAGAGAAAAAATGGCAAGTCTGATCAACCTGATGATGGTCATCAACAATGTTCAGTAAATCGTATGGTTCATGTATCAAGGCCACCAACAAGGGTTGCCTGATAAATATAGTAAAATATAAGTTTAAAATGGAAATACTTAATTTGGTGCACGAACTCTTGGTTTTCGAAAAAAAAAAATTCGTATCCGAATCAATGTAATGAGGTGGCCTACACGTTAGTACATTTTTAATACCAAGAATGTTGAGCTTTTATTTGTGAATGAATTTTGGACCTTGTGCGAGTCCAATTATTTCCCTATTTTAACGCAAGGAAAAAAAACAAGTCGATTATTAAACCCAACAAAAAGAATCAGAAGCTAACAATCGTGTCTTAATTAAACACAAAATTAAGAAAAGAAAACATGTAATAGGGGAGTAAGAAAAAATAAATCAAGGAAACGAATTGATATAGAATACGAAAAACAAATATTTTTATGGGTAAAAATATCAAAGTTCAATAATAAATGAGTCATCAATCAATGACCATTTTAAAGAGAATTTTTGCTTTGGCTTTTCTTCTTAAATGATTATTTCGTCACTCTGAAAAGAAAGATTTTCTCCCTTGTGTCCATAATATTAAGAGTCAAATAATAAATGAGATTTTTTTCAAACGATGATTACTCCAGGAAGCAAAATTTTATTGTAACATTACCAAGAGCCAAATAATAAATGAAAAAATTTAATCTCTAAATGATAATTATTTTACTAGAAAAAGAAGACATTACAATTTTCCTTCTCTCACATCCTTTTCTTCTTTTTTTTATAATTTTCTTTTGGCGTTACTTCATCCAAATGACAAATCGACAATCTTAATATAGTATTACTATTCTAGATAATCATTTCCTAAGTAATCAGTATCACTAAACAATATATAATAATTACTTTAAAATTAAAACAAATAAAATAATGCGAGCTGGATAAATTTAAATTTGATAAAACAAAAGAACGTTGTGAATCTCGTGATGGAGGAACCCCCCTGGCCAGGGGAGCTGGCGCTTGGGGACGCCTCTCGTTGGTGCGCCGGATGATTAAAATCCCCGTGTTCTTTGTATACCTGGCGCGAGGGACGACAACGTAACTAACCAACCCATCAAACCAATCCGCACATCTCTGGCGTCTCTCCATTTCCGGTGGCCCCGCCATGCCGCGCTGTTAGCTTAACTATTCCCCCCCCCCCCCCCACGTCGCCTCCAGGAAGAGAACCGAGATCGAACAGGCGGTGGACGCGAAGAAAGGAGCAGGCGCCAACGAGCGGACGGCGCACGATGGGATCTTGCGAATCCGTTCCCGTCGAGACTTCCATCCACCAATTCACCGTCAAGGCAAGGCAACGTCGATTTCGCCGTCCGCGCACCTTTCACCTTTCTTCAATCCAATTCTTGCAGAGAGTTCGCTCCTGCGCGTCTCTCTCTCTCTCTTTTGTGTGTGTGTGCGAGCGCGCGTGTGGTCAATGCTTTGATCTATCTCATATTTGGTTTTGGAAACGCTGATTTTTTATCAGGACGGCAGCGGGAAGGATGTTAATCTAGGGATGTATAAGGGGAAGGTCCTTCTTGTCGTCAATGTCGCTTCCAAGTGGTACGAAATTGTATATGTTTTTATTTTTGTTTCGTAACTTTGGCGATTGAGTTATAATGTTTCATCTGATGGTATAACGAAAATTTTCTTCCTGTTCCAGTGGATTTACGGAAAGCAATTACACCCAGTTGACGGAACTCTACAGCAAGTATAAGGGCAAAGGTTAGAAATTAGGGCGTGTCCATTGTTTGGTTTGATCTGGACGCTGAGAAGATCTCGCTTAAATAATCTTTCGGAGTTGTTTCTTTTGTTACTTTTTTAACTTGATATCGTTTTCGGCATCAGATTTCGAGATTCTAGCATTCCCATGCAATCAGTTCTTGAAACAAGAGCCAGGTAACAACAAAGAGATAAAGGATTTTGCATGTACGAGATTCAAGGCCGAGTATCCAATATTTCAGAAGGTAACCAAACTGCGATTTCAAGGACAATTCTAACACCCAAAATGGTTACTTTCTTCGGTGCTCTTCTTATGTTCACATCTTTTTCAATATGAAAAGCTAGATGCCTCAGATTGTTGTTGCTCTTGGTCCACCCGGATCTACCTCTACTGATCCTGGAGGAAGGTCCAGAGGCTTTTTAGTCGAGCAGCCAAAGTCCTGGCTGCAGAGTCGGAGGCTGCGATATCGTGTCTCTGCGATGTCGAAAGTCATCCTCAGGAAGTCATGAGCGCTCAAAGTGGAAAAGCAATCTTAGTGTCTAGCCGTCATTGGACCACATCAGGGTTGTGTGGTCCGACAATTGGCACGTCAAAGTCTGGACGTTGGCTAGAAGATACACCATTGCGAGCTATCTACAGTTTGTTGCTTAGAAGTTGAGCAATGACTGTGACTCAATTAAATTTCTGAACTTGTCCCCTTCGCTCCCACACCGGCCCATGTGGGGTTCATCCATGTCAAGAGTCACGTTGAAGTCCCCACAAAGTAACCATTGGGACTCAAAGGAATGAGCACTGGTCCAACAAATCTCCTCCCATAGGGTGCCTCTAAGGGATGTCGAACAAGGGCCATAAACACAAGATATGAGGTAAGGCTGTCCATCCACCCGTCTTTGAAGGTGTGCTGATAATGAAAAACTGGCTATCCACAAGTCCTCTAAGGTGTAGAGGTTGGCACGCCACCGATGATACCCCAGAGCAGCCAACTGCCCCAAAACTCAGGTACTCCGATATGCGAGAGCCCCCTATCTGTCCCCATGTTAGAGCAGTGCAGTTTGGGAGCTTTGTCTCCTGCAGGATAACCACATCGACGTCCGACGTATGTAGATAGTGGCCAAATGTACGGTGTCTTCGTGCATTGCTGAGGCTGCAGACATTCTGTGTTAAGACCTTCATAAGGACACCATGCTGTGCTTCAATTCTGTGTTGACCCTGAGGCTGTTTTCCTTCCCAAGTTGACACGGAAGCAGCCACTCTAGAGGCCGGTGGAGGGTCAATATCATGTTAGCATCTGGAAGAACCCGGAATCGGCCGTGGGTGGACGTAAAGCCAGCCCACTCAGCCACCATGTTAACTCCATCATCCGCGCGTCCCGGGAGAGAGTAGGTTGCCCTAGCCGGGGATTGAACTTGGCGAGGATGTGGGCCGGCCGCCCATCTCCGCTGGCAGCTGAGGTGCTGGTGATCAGTGACTGGGGGTTCTGAGTGTTGGATGACTTGGATCAAGGGTTAGTCATGTGCTAATGCATTTAAATGTTCGTCTCTAATTATCCTACATCAGTCCTGATAAGGTTGACAAGGATATCTACCACTAAATGTTTGGAGGCAGTATGGGAGGCTGCACCTGTCCTTAGATGAAATAAGGTAAAAATAGATAATTGGCTACTTTATCATATCATGACAAGAACCACCTGTGTACACTATCCTTAGGTTAATCATTATGAACTATATCCCTTAGCATACCAAGGGTCACTCTTTTCTTTTTTCAGTGATAAAGGGCCAAAAAGAGTAAGGTACACCGTACACCCCTTTCTATATTTTTGAGGAATATGGATGCCTATCAAGTTTAGTCCCCACAACTGGGCAATATTTAAAGCATGTGACGCGATGTTTTCAGTATAGCAATGCTCTCTCCTGAAAATGCATGCATTTCTTTGGGACCAAATCAACCACGGGGCAGCTAGAGCTAACCCCCATTAATGCTCCAAGCCATACATTCTTGTGGTCTGCTGCCTCCCCTTTCTATATTTTGTAGAATGAAAACTAAGTACCTTATCTTCTTTTTTAAAAACTACATATCATATTTTTTTAAGCTATAATACTTTGCTTCTATTTGTTTTTCTGTAATTTTTTTTCGAAACAAGAAAGGACGAGCAGCAAGATGGTAGTCATCCAAAAGTTTCATTGATACTATTTGGGATTACAAAAAAGTTTGGTAAAAGGGCAACAGATTTTAGGCCATGAAACCAAAATCTAATCATATTTTATATGTAAATACCTGCATAACATAAGCAAAGTTATCGTGAATACTTTGGGCATAACAGATGATGGATTGTAGGGTGTTTTCTTTTTATGGTTTACATGCATAAACGGCTTAAATAAAAGGTTGATGATATGATGCCATGCTTGGAAAACATTAACTGCAATACATAACTACTACTTTTAATTTGGTCTTTTAATGTAGCATTTGTACTCCTTCAATAACCTAAAAGAGTCGAAGTAGAAAACAATCCATTCAAAATGAGGGATAACTTGTATATAGTAATATTTCAAGTTTGAGTTAAACCTACAAGTACTTGGTCCAAACCCAACACAAACACATGACCTTGAAGTTCCTGAAATGTACAAATGTGTATGAAAGTCAAAAAACACAAATATGATTCGCCAATGAGTGCATATACCCACCAAAAGATGTTATCCAACCTCCCACTCCTTAATAAGAAGAAAAGATGTGATGTACAATGTTCTTTATCTAACGTTTCTATCCCCAAAGACAGTAGAGATGTTGAAACAAGAGGGGCTCTGGAGCCTAAGACACAGTCAGCGTGTTTCTGTCCCTAGGTATCCTGCACAGTTGAAGCATGTGACAATCTCCAAAGACATCATCCGCAGAGAGGTCCACATCTATGCATTTCTACTACATCCACACCTGTACGACCAGAAGCCATGCAAAAAACTAGAGGGTGATGCCATCCTCCGTCAACCTGCATATTATGCAAGATGTATCTATGTTGGATGATTTACTTGAATTTGTGAACCTTACTAAAGATCCTGCCTCACCTTAAAAGTCAACAAACTATGAGGTATGCACGGGATCTCTAGGTGAGCCGATAGTCTGTCCAGAGCATCCTTGAGAGGTGTCCTCTGGGAGTAGGCGGTGAAATATTCCCCATGCTTCTCCTAAAAAAAGACTTTTTTGAGGAGAAAAATGATAGAAAAAAAAACTCCACACTCAATTGTAACCTTGCCACTGATTTTTTTTGCTTCTTATGGTAGATCATTGCATAGCGGTTGTTTCTGGGAGTAGTGTTCTCCGGGCCTCAGAATTCTGTACTCAGACTCAAGGCACTTAAACCCTAATAGATAATACATAACTCTTAATTAAAAAAAATATTCTCCACGCTGAAAACTTGCTGAATAGCCAAGCCCGCCCATCTGTCCTAGACTCATCTGGTCGGTGTTGTGAGGTCGTGCAAATAGCTCCGGTACCATGTTCTGATATGAAAGGTCAGTTCAGAAACAGGGAGAGTCAAGGTTCCACTCCTGGCCAAAAATCTGAGGCTCATGTCATCAGATCTACCAAGAATGATGTCATTCTGCAAAAGGAACATTGGCTAGAGCACTGTCCGGTAACCACTGTGACTCTAGACGGAGAAATAGAGATTTGATACCTGAGAGATTGGAACCAACCCCAATGTATTTTGATAATGGTCGATTCTAATGATATGTATGTGCTTCCTAATCCAAAGTTGTTTCAAGTCCAAAGCTGTTTCTCTCTCAAAAGGAAAAAAAAAATCCAAAACCATTTGGCAAGATTGCCTGGGAATTTGGATGTCAAAATATACCAGTTCCTTATAAAGCTCAATGTTCTGGACGTGTGTTTTTCTTAGCCAGATGCTGGTGAAATCTTACTAATTCCCATGACATTCTTCCTATTATACATATAGGTTTAACCCTTAGTAAATTCCAACTGAAGTAACTATTCAGACAAGTCCACATATGAAATAAGGATCCAGTTAATTGGCTTTTTTAACCCAGCACATTTCAGTACTGTATCTTTGTATACAACTAGTCTCTTAAATGTGATTTGTTTTCTTTTGGCTTTAAATTCATAATCATTTTCCTGACACGCACTGCAGGTTAAAGTCAATGGTCCAGAGACTGCACCAGTTTACAATTTTCTTAAATCAAGCAAACCTGGTTTCCTGGGACCCAGAATTAAGTGGAACTTCACCAAGTTCCTAGTGAATAAGGAAGGTAAAGTCATTGGTAGATACGCGCCAACAACAACTCCATTATGCATTGAGGTATATGCTTTATTTTTTCTGTTCTGATTTTTTCATACTGCAATGGTACCAATTTCAAATTTATCATCTCCGATTTTTTTTCTTGGCTTTCTCAGAAAGACATCCGAAAAGCACTTGGAGAAACATAATGTCACTAGATTACATAATGACACGCGATACCTTTGGTCTTGGTGTACTACTTACTTGAAGATGCCTTAATATGTGTGCCTTCTGCTGGACTCTTGTTCTATCCATGTTCTTTATTACCACGTTACTCTTTTACGTGAGGGTGTGTGTGTGTGTTTGCGCCTTTTCTTCTTCTAATCGTTGTTGTATATAATGTAATAGGCCTCGGCCTCCTTTATACTACCGGAAAAAAAAATTATGTACATCCCGGGTTGTAATTGTGGCACTCATCAGTTGATCAATTTTGTTTTATTTGGTGAAACATTGATCCTGGCATCTATTCGAGCTGACATTACACTAGACACCTTTCTATACTTCGTTCTACTCATTGAATAAGGTTTATTGTTCCGTTCCCGTCCACGTCGAATTAATCATCTGTTGACAGTTTTACATATCTCGATGGGTCTGGATCTAAAAAAAGTTAAAGGACAAAAATATAAATAAGGGAAAGGAAAGTAAGATGGATTGAATACGTGAACCCAATCTGTTGATTTCATACATACTTGTAAACACACTACAATTCTAAAGTGAGAATATTCAGTTCAACGTCTGCCCATTCAAAGGGCCTATTAGCCTTTTAGATACTATAACATAATTAATTAATCATTCGAACTTTGAACATTTTTGGAAGGGGTGGGTAACAAGGGTAGAATATGAGTATCATTTTCAGTTTTATGTTCAAAATTAGTTTGTATGGCATCATCTTCCGGCCCATGTTCCTTTCCTCAAAGTATACTACAAATAAATTAATCTTGCACGAATCTTGAAACGAGCGATACAACAGCTGATAATTTTACAAGTGTTAGATTATAGCATAATTGTGGAGTTGGGAAAATAAATCGAATGAAAAGTAAATATGCATAAAATGATTAAGATCTTCATAATTGTTGGTTCAAGCCATGAAATTAGGAATGAAAAAAAAAACGCGTAGAATTACTAGATAAAAACTCAATTTCTCATTTCTCCTTCCTCTTCTCGCATTCTTGTCTTCCCTTTCTTTCTACGCTCTTTATTTTCTCCCAACAACACCCCGAAGTGTGCCAAATTAATCCCACAACTCCAACACTTATTGCTACCGCACAACATTAGATCGAGGACTTCAATATATTTGTTATATATATGAGAGTAAATTACTTTACTACGTTCATCGCCAGTTGGTTCAACCATATAATGGAGTTATAATTCCAGAGTGTGGGACAAGAGACTACTTATATGAGTTTAGAGTTCTGAAATCTTTCTCTCGGAGTTGTAAAAGGCTGATATACATATTTAGAATTTTGCATCAATTCCGGAGTCTATAATTGCAATCAACTTCCACTTGGGCTTAAGAAATAAACATGATTCACACTTCAAATTGAACAACGACCTTCGAAGCATACATTGGAAATTATGAAGCCTAAAGAAGGCCCAAGTAAGAAAAAAAAGGCAAATTAACAAAAAAAAAAGAGGCATATAACTATTATCGTTTGATATTAAACTCGAAATCTCTCAATCCAGAAACGGAGGGGTGCGCCCAAAGGATAATTAGTTAAATAGGTATTGTTACTACACAAAATTTCAAGGAATTTCTTGAAGCATGGACCTCCATCAACATAAAAAATACTTTGCTCATTTTTTTAGGCTTATTCATCATGGAGATTTAGCATACATCAACGTTGGAGTGCAACAGATTGAGACCCATTTCTTTTAAACAGGACATGTTCACATCATACCTACTTTCGATGTCCCTTTCACATGCCAATTACCTTTGCATGAAGTGAGGTTGAGAAATGACATGCGTTTATTAGCTAGTAGCTGCCCTTTTGAGAAACTTATCCAACCCAATGTCTTTTCCTTCCTATAAAATTTGATGTTTTTTTATAGGAGATCAAATATATGTTATAGCTCCTTTTCATGTTAATCAACACAATGTCAATAAATCAACATAATATTAAAAAAAATTCTCTTCTTCTAAAAGTAGCTAGCTCTTTTGGAATTAATTCTATATTATGAACATTGAACTTAATTATATTTCCCCTATTCGCATGCCATCAAAGGTAATAATGGCATGTATCCTGGCTACCTATCTAATCCAAGCATGCATTATCCTAAAACTCGTGGCTTTGTGGGTGGACAGCAAGGCCAAGAGACCACTAATTGTCCCCTAGCCATGTCCACCAAAACATTTGCAATTAATTGCCTAGAAAACACGCAAAAATTGTACAGATTAAGAAGCATAAATGCATCATAATTGACTCGGTACTTGGAGATGACTTGAAAAGACCCTGCAACAGCGACAAGTCCAATTTTGTTTTTATGAGTCGCCAATCAGATAAACGGGCATGCGGTTCGTCCAATTAAGCTGCTTGTCGCCTGTTGTTGCCTCGGGTTCAATCGAAGGGACAAGGCCACGAGCCACCTCAAGTGGCGCACACATGGCTCCTGACCCACTTCGATTCACACCAACATGCATCATCACTATCATCCCTCGGCTGTGCTTGATTAATTTCTTAGTTTTAAAAGTTTAACATGTATCGTAGTTTTTTTTAGAACTCAAAATTTACATTTGATTAATTTGATATTCGGAACTAAAAAAGTGAAGACATTATTTTTTGTCAACGCGATTCCAAAAATCGACTTCGAGTTATTAATCCGTCAGGGGGATGTGCTTGATTAATTTCTTAGTTTTAAAAGTTTAACATGTACCGTAAATTTTTTAGAACTCAACTGAGTATTCAAAATTAGTAGCATTTGACTAATTTGATATTCGAAATTTAAAAAGGTAAAGACATTATTTTTTATCAACACGAGGACTCTAAAAATCCATTCTGAACTATTAATCCGTCCACCACTTGGGACGCAGGCGCATTTGGTTGATTACGGTAGTTAATTTCTGAGTGTCTGATCACGTGACTATTCCTGTATATATGTAGAAGAACGATTTTGCACTTAGTTAAAAATTAAGATTCTGGCGTAAACTCATGCGATTTCACGTAATTAACATATGCCGACAATATACGACACCATTTTATATAATTTATATATAGTGTTTAAGTTATATATATATATATATATATAAAAGATTTCATATGGACCATGATCTAAAATGGACCATTTAGATAAGGACGTTGCACATGTTACACACATTATATTTATACAATCCGATAATTTAACTAAAAAAAATAAGCGTTGAATTTTGATATTCTCGAACTTAAATCTGTGAAAGGAAAAATAAAGCAAACGTAATTAAAAATTTAGGACGATAATTAATATCTATTTATGAGGATTAGAGTTTATTGTTATATGCATTTTTGTTATGTTTATAGTGATTTTTTTTTCGACCACTAAACATCTCAAATAAAACTTTGAACGACTCAACATCTTATCCCTTATTCTTAGCAATCATTTGATCTGCCGTCGAACAATGCGGTAAGATACAGAGGACTAGTTATCAAGTAGTAGATTTAACATGTTCATTACAATTATTTATGGGTGGAAGGAAAGCACGCTGTGAAAACTGTTTCATTTCAGATAACACACGGCTGCACTTTCTCGTGCAAATGCATTGATGAGTACTATTTTAATTACAATAATCTTTTCATTTTTTAGTATCAACCAGTAATCAAAGAAGAGACCTTGTGTCCTCTACATTTTCATTCATCAAATTAAAAATATATAAATCAGATTAAGAATCCTTAAATGAAAATAAATTAAACGTCATTTTAAACTTTTTATTCCGATGATGGAAAAAAAAATAAAGTACATTATCTCTCTCCTTTCTGTCGTCCGACAAGGTATCGAGCCGTGATCGACACGTGGACCATCGTACGACTCCGACCAAGTTGCGTTCATTTCGGGCGGGCGTTCATGGGCACGTGAACATGGTGTGCAAGACTTCACGCAATGGGACCCCCCTCATGCGTCTAATTAAAACGTGCCCCGGCTAATTAACTTTTAGCTAATGAAAAAGCTTCTCCATCCCACTTCAAAACTACGTACGATTCGCCTGGAATCTTCCCCTGTGTTACGATTTTTGCACGAGAGAAATTACGCATCGCGAGAAAACTCGAGAAATTTAAGGCGACGCAGAATTATATTAGATGGAAGAAACAGAAGAGGATTACAAGATCAGATTGATCCAGGATTATCCAGGATGGTCTTACAAGCCTTGATTACAAGTCCTTTTATAGGGTCTTGGAGAAACAACTCCTACTCTAACTTAAGGACCTAATCCTACTAGACATGTAAGTCCCTTCTCTAGAAAAACCTCATTGGACTAGGAGTAGAAATCTGACTTTCTGAAGACCCTTAAAGATCTCGACCAACTTGAATTCCTTTCTAGAATCAAATTGGGTCAGGCGCCCACCTGGCGCCCGCCACGCCCTGGCTGTCCAGTCCGAGTCCCACTCGGACTGGGACTCCTCCAGGTGTCCCTGCTGTCTTCAAGTCTTCCTCCACGTCCAGACTCCATATCCAAGTGCTCTTCGGTCCAGAAGGGAGCTCGGCCCTCCAAGAATCCGCCATATCCTTCTCGACATCGGAAACCGGCCGACTCCTATTCCTACTAGAAGTAGGAATCCTTCCGACCTTGCACTTCTCGTCCAAGCATCTCTCGAAGTCTCTCTATTACTTCTTTGGATCCAAACAGATTTCCAATTAAAGTAGGATTCAAGGCATTATTTAACAAATCTCCACCTTGAATTGAATCCTACAATCAGATATCTAACACTCTCTGCCGCCGCCAATCCATGTTCTGATTTTTCACAGCCTTGTCAGACGCCCTATGACGAAGTTCACGAGTATGTAGACTCGATCTTACTTCTTCCAGAGTAATTATGTCTCTTCCGATGATAACAGATTATACGAAATTTTCGTACGACAGAGGAAGAGACACCAACAGAAATAGGGCAGCATCTTCATCCTCAATCTTCACATCTATATTTCGTCCAGTAAATTTCTCGACGTTGACGTTGTGCGATGCCATCTCTACGCCTGACGGAGGATCGATGATGAAGCCTCGCTCTGATACCAGTTTGTTACGATTTCTGCACGAGAGAAATTACGCATCGCGAGAAAACCCGAGAAATTTAAGGCGACGCAGAATTATATTAGATGGAAGAAACAGAAGAGGATTACAAGATCAGATTGATCCAGGATTATCCAGGATGGTCTTACAAGCCTTGATTACAAGTCCTTTTATAGGGTCTTGGAGAAATAACTCCTACTCTAACTTAAGGACCTAATCCTACTAGCCATGTAAGTCCCTTCTCTAGAAAAACCTCCTTGGACTAGGAGTAGAAATCTGACTTTCTGAAGACCCTTAAAGATCTCGACCAACTTGAATTCCTTCCTAGAATCAAATTGGGTCAGGCGCCCACCTGGCGCCCGCCACGCCCTGGCTGTCCAGTCCGAGTCCCACTCGGACTGGGACTCCTCCAGGTGTCCCTGCTGTCTTCAAGTCTTCCTCCACGTCCAGACTCCATATCCAAGTGCTCTTCGGTCCAGAAGGGAGCTCGGCCCTCCAAGAATCCGCCATATCCTTCTCGACATCGAAAACCGGCCGACTCCTATTCCTACTAGAAGTAGGAATCCTTCCGACCTTGCACTTCTCGTCCAAGCATCTCTCGAAGTCTCTCTATTACTTCTTTGGATCCAAACAGATTTCCAGTTAAAGTAGGATTCAAGGCATTATTTAACACCCTGCAATGCCATCAATCACAACCAGCCAAAGACCCAGTGAACAAAAATATCCCTTTCCCTCTCTCTCTCTCTCTCCAAACATTCATATATATAGCGTACTTATGTGCAACCTAATTAAGCTTATTAACATTAAGGATGAACAATATTATAAATATAGCGGCCAGAGGGAGGAAAAGCACGTGGCTGAGCTAAGGTGCTGCAGGGAGGGGGGATCGAAGCCATGCAGAGCATCAAAGATAAGCTGAAGAAGTGGAGGATGATGGCGAGGCAGCAAAAGGGCAAGCTCTACATCATGAGGGCCTGCATCACCATGCTCGTCTGCGGTTACAAGGACGGCTAGTCAGGGGTTCAATATATCACAAGGTCATGGTTATGCGTGCATGCCAATTATAATTCATTGGTATGCATTGTTCATATCATAGTTCGGGGTTACTTGCTTAACCAAATTCATTCCAAGATCTCTCGTCACCTTAATTTTGTCTGCCTAGCTACCTTCCCCCATTCTCAAACCATGTATGTATAGATGGAAGCAATTCTACGTCACTCAGAGAAAAGAGCCAGTGTATATATGTAAACTAGGTGTATCTGTAGTTTCGCTGTAGGACATGAGGGGTGGAGTCTGAGCATTAACTAGTCAGTTTTCATGCATATATATACTCTGTCAGAATCTATATAGAACTTGAAGAGAATTTATATGGAACTTTGTTATATACCATGAGATTATACTTTATTATTCGACTAGTTATTAATATCGGCTTGTCAGCATCACAATTTTAGTTGCAGTTAATCATCTACCAAACATCCCAAAGAGATGCATGTCTATACAAAGGCATAGTATATCTGAAGAAATGCATCATACAGGTTCGACCAAAGTAAAGTAATGCATATTATAACAAGATCTGAATTGAATACGTCGGCATTAGCGCAACTTCCATTAGCGCAACAGGTCAATGATTACTTACATGCTTGGATAGATTGTGGCACAACAAACATGATTTAGTTAATAAAAGATAAGCAGCTTCTGCATGCAATAATAACAAGACTAATAAACATTAGAAAATGTATATTTCTACTGATAACTAACTTTTATTTCTGTCTGCCCTTTTTACAAATAATAAAGGATACTCACAAGCATGAATCCATATTGCCGCATTCATGGTAAGTTATCTGTTGTTACCAAGGAGAGGTTCAACGATATTCACTTGTTTTGGAGTTTTTGACTCTGAATCAGTAGATTTCTTTAGGATTGCATTAGATTGCTGTCCCTGTCGATTTTGAGCCTAATAAAAGAGAAAAGAAAATGTAAACGCTTTCCTCGAAATTCACGATGATGAATGACAAAGCAACTGAACTAACCTTGTTTTATGAATATAAGGCCTAACTTCCAAAAGGAATACAGTTGAAAGCAAGCATGACTAAATAAGGTGGCGAGTTATCTTTAAGATCACTAACAATTGTATGAGTGTCATTTTTTTCAAGGAATGTTTGAGTGAGGTTTAAGTTGAATAGAAAGCAACAATTCAGATGAAGGAACTGACCGCTGCCTTTTGTCCTGTTAGCCTCCTTAAAGATGGAGCCCGTGCAACAGAAGAAGCGGCGGCGGCGGCAGCAACACGTATCCTGGAAGAATCGTTCTATTATGATAGTCACAAGGTTTATGTCATCAAATAAATGAATGCAAAACCCAGGATAGAACAAGACTTGTTAACTTTACATAAGAAAAATAAAGAAAGAATAGTTAATTGAAAGGCAGTGCAGAAGGTTTCATATAGATATAGATGAGGAACACTAGCATTAACATGACAGACGAGAACTTGAGAAATCTCTTAAAGATGTTTTAAAGTATATGGACGAAATCTTGAAAGATATATATATATATATATATATATATATATATATATATATTAAGTTGATACAAGAATGAGAACAGAGACAAGTGTCATCTAGGTCACAGCACATTGCTTTTAAAAATATTGGAATGCGTCTGACCTAAGGCCTTAGTGCTTTTGTGCCCAATCAAGTTTATTTTGATTTTTTTTATAATGTGAAATGTTAGCTACTAAATTACTAATGCTTCCCCAAGATCTACACTTGGACCATATTAGAGTGAAATGACCATAGTCAAAATTGGATAAACTTGAATGACTTCTTTTCAGCTTTCAATGACAATGCAAGAGCAAGTTGAACTGAGTGATGATCTTGAAGATCACCAAATTGGAGATCAAGGAGTTGAAAATTCAAGGAAGGTCTCCAAGTTTAAAGTAAACAGTCTATATAACTAATTGTGAAGCACCCTGACTCTGTCCCTTAAGGTTTCCTTGGACCAGTCTTTAGAAAACTTGTAAAGATCCAGAACCATGACTTTAATATGTTTTGTTTTTTGACATGTTTTGTTCAGTGGCTAGCTTACACTTAGGAAAAAGATTGAGCATGAAAAATGGCCTATGCTGAGATCAAGCATCTGAATCAGGAATAATGACAACTAAATAGATCCAGTTGAACTAGGGCACTGCAGAGCAGCTAGTAGTAATATTTGAGATGTCAGAAAATAGTCATTCTGGCATATTATGGTTTGTTCACAATCAGGACAATTTCCAGTGCAGCCATCCAGTCGAAGTAAACTATGCAGTAGTGCAACCAAAATTGATTTCTTTTTTCTCAGAAATTAGTCATTCTGACATGACTTGTTCAGAACTGATTGAAACTATAGTGATAAGATTCAACTGGTCAAGTTTCTTTTTTTTTTTTTTTGAGGGTAAATTCCACTGGTCAAGTTGGATTGCCACTACTGCAAACTCAACTAATTTCTGGTACAAACAAAAAGTTAAACTCCAACTTTCCCACAAACTTACAATGGCCAAAATCAAAAGAGCTGTTAAACATTTAATACCTTGAAAATGACATAATTAATGGTCATAAAGTATGATGTTTTTTCCAATGGTAAAAAAATGACTATATGGGAATTAGCCATCCATGTATATATACAAATTTACAAGATCAACTCAAAAGTAGATCATAATCTATACCTTTTATGGACGTCAACATATTCATCTGTCTCGTCCACTATTTCCTCCTGCACATGAAAGAAAGTCAACATGATTATGTCATGTTTCTTTGAATACCAATTTTTCGGGCAAATACACAAAATGCTAGCACATTTAATAATCTTTTACGTCACAAAACCTTCATGGAATTTTAATTTCACCATGCCCAAAATTTAGTGAAAAACATGTTTTTTGCTTTAGTGTTTCATCTCGAATTGTTAGAATTGTAGCTGCTACGCAAGGATATATGCCTATATTAAGGTTATAGTTACAGTAACTAAAGTAACATTTGCATTTAATTTGTACCTGAAGCAGTTCCTCAAAGACATCCTCAAGGGTGATAATACCAATTACCTCCCCATCTTCCACATCCTCAGATATACGAGTTACCATGTTCGCTGCTACATCAGTCTGCCGGGGAGAAGTTGTGTTACTCCCGTTAATCTGTTTAGCTTGCCACTTGTCAATATCGACAACAACGCTTTCGGATTTCTCCTCTAGCTTAGTCAATAATGGAGTTGTCAGTTTTGACTCTGCACTAGAATCCATATTTTCCACAGATTTTTCACTCTCAGAAAGTGGTGTATTCTTAATTTTTCCTCTCGTTTTCACAACTGCGGCCATGTGGCTACTTCCTTTTTGAAATTCATTCAATATATCATAGAGAGGCATATCGGCAGGAACCCTGATAAAATTGCATGTTGAGGACATGTTCATCAAACAAAAAGTTCAAAATGTAAAATGATTGGAAACCTTGGAATTCTTCTGATTGAAACAGCACTAACAGGCGTTTCAGTCTCAGCACGGACAGTAAGAAGACTTTTGACCTGAACCAACAAACACTATTCAAATCAGAAAACAAATGAGGTGAAAAACCCAGCACATCTTTTGTGGCAAAAACCAGTAATATCAGGATGCATAAGAAAATCAACACCTACCAGGAGTAGACCAATAATGTTCTTTGGACTTCCAGAATAAACAGGCACACGACTGTGCCCTCGAGCAAGAATCTTTCCAATAGCTTCCCTGAGAAGAAGAATGTAATTCAAATGCAATTCATCGCATGCTTCTATAACTTCTGGACTACAAGAAAGATTCTATCTTCTGTCAGGAAACAGAAAGATATATCTCAAGGAAATTCTTAAATAGCATACAAAAGTAAACTTGGCATATGTAAACATGATCTTTATTCTTTGAAGGAGCACTAGAAAATGGTTTTGAAAACACAAAAGAAAGAAGATGATCGAGGAAAATTGGAAAAAGGAAGTTCATCTTTTCCAAATTTTAACTTTTGCTTTCCCATCAGCAAAAATTGTTTTCAAGTTCACTAATTTATTTTGGTTATTAATCAACAGACAATGAGGTTCATTTTTTGTCAAAATAACTGCAGCCTTAACCAAAGTGGAACCATATGGAAGCAATAGGGCTCTATAGTTTGGTCTCATATCATTCGTAAATCGTAACCCTACCCATGAACCATCTTGCATACTTACTGTTATAAAGCTACAAGCACAAAACTTTAATTTTGAATTAGATCTATGTAAGACCAAAATAGTATCCAAACCACCTTTCAATGGGGGGAGGGGGGAGGAGGGGTTGGGGGACAGATTCCACAGAAAATACCTAGGAACTGACAAGTTCGACATGTCCTAATTGAACAAGTGCAAATTTCCATTAAGTATTGTTTTAATATTCAAATAGAATATCAGGTTCCTTATCATTCATGAATATATATATATATATATATATATATATATATATATATACCTAATCTAGATTTTTCTTTCACAAAAAAAGTGTGCCAACTTTTCATGAAATCCCTTCGGCTTCCCAAATACTGATTAAAACGAGAAAATAAATAACTGATAACAATAACTTGGTCCCCAGCATGCTAAGGTTGATGGTGGATTGTAACATCATAGCAGAAATATCTCTGTTAAATTACAAAATAAAAAAATGAGAAAACAACTAACTAGTGCCGATCATGGAATCTCTACCATCTTGCTAGTCGTCCTCGTTTAAAAAAAAAACTTATACCGATAATTTTGTCCTATAGCATGCAAAGGTCAATGATGGATTGTAAGATTAGATACAAAAGAAAAGAAAGCAACAAAAAGATCTGTAATAAATTACAAAGTAGCAAATTGTGAATGTATCGATGCCTTGCCTTTCAGAACGTTTTAAATATTTAGCAAGACTACAGGAGATTAGAAAGGATCAACCCTCACCAATCCAACTTTGAATTGACATCTAATGAGAATGTTGATTCAATTGGTGTCATTGCTTCCTCAGCTGTCTGCAGATGAAACCATACTTCAAGAATTTCTTCGTTTGCACAACTTAACATTTAAAAAGACTAACCCTTAAAAAGAACATTTCAAAAGAAGAGAAACTTCTGGCAACTGAAATTAAGAAACTAGGAGACACATCATGGCACGAAAACTAAATCCAAAAGAAGGAATTTATAAGCATAAAGCAACTGTTAAAGAGTTAGATATATCTACTAGAATTTTATGATTTTTTCTCGAGAGGGAGAATTTTATGATTTTAGTTTAGACTTTTATTCATAGGACATTAGAATGTCGTCCTGCTAGATATATCATGCAATTAACCCATTTTTCGAACATGAAACATCCACTTCACTTATAATTGAAAAGTTATGATATCAAAATTTATATACTCTAATTACACTCTACAGCCTCAGCAGTGTCCATCTTTGAACCAAAGACAATGATATCTAAAGTTAAACTGGTAATAGTTTCACATGCCATCATGACTAGATCATCAGAAATATTGTCAGAAATTTGACTATGCAAGACCTCCTGCAGTAAAGCCACACGTTTTGTACAACCTACAGCATCTATGAAGAAAGCAATACTGCAGCCATCCTCAGCGTAGAAAAAAAATTTTGCATTCAGCCTTTCCCCCCTTCAAAAAAGAAGCTATATTGACAGCATATTGGCTTTGACTCAGCGGAATCATTAACAAGCTGCACAATTATTTTTTTAAGGAAAAGGATGACTAGTAAGGTTGGCTGGTCATCCACAAAGTACTCGAATATACATACACGCTTAAAACTCACAAAAAAAAAGCATTCTAGCAAATAAGATATTTCATCCTATAGAGAGCTTGCTTCAAGATTGACTTTGCTCATTCTTTTCATTAGTTTTTTTTTCCTTTTGATGATCTTCTGTTTCAATTGTTTTGTCAACATATTATGATTAAGTGCTTCTTAAACTTCTGAGGAAGTTTAGACTCACATCAGTCACACAGTTGCCCAGTTATTTACTGTCAGCGGTACAGAACCACAAACATAATCATTGCATTCACAAACCAAGGATTCGAAAATGTTACTTACAATGGATGAAGGAATTTGATTTGGTGTTCCTCATTGTCATATATAGTGTGTGTTTCCATCACGATAATTTCATTCAAAATTGTAAACATTTACTTTGCACAAGCTTCTTATTATATTGAAAAAAAGTGAAAACTGAACAAAAACCAGGGTACACTGTTCACCATATTGTATATTCATATTTTTGTCTTACTGAATCTCAACATAAAAATTCCCATTTTTCACTTGAAGAAAGTTACTGGCTAAGAAAGAGACTGAGATCAAGTACATCTGTACTCATACTATGTAGCATAATAACACATAACACGTACCTTTTCTGTCAAATCAAGTGCTCCGCTTATGATTGTCGTCTCATCATGAGTGAGCTCCCCACCTTTCCCAGCCTAAATAATTCAACAAGCATATGCATAAGAAGATGCCAGGTAGACATGGCCAAATTCCATAGTTCCCGATGAAAAGAAATTAATATTCTGAGTTTTGAAAATTTTGCTGGCTAAGAAAACTTACATCCTTGCCATGAATAGAAACAAGAGCTTTTAACTGAGCACGTCTAAAAAGTGCAGATTCATTGTGACCAAGAGCACAGTCTAGAATCTGGATAACAAACAGAAGCAAATAACAATCAGAAATAAATGGCTTTCATGAATAAAACATTATACATTCTGCTACAATCACATATTTCGTTGAAAAGCATGTAATGCATGCCACCAGTATAAAGTTCAGCATGAAGACTTGAATAGTAAAAGTTATTAGATGACTTTGGACACATGAAGTGCAATCATGTATTGCATTTGGATGAATTTTTTGGACAATTTTTTGTAGCATTAATATGAGATGTTACTGCAGGTGTCTTTGCAGATCATGTGGTTGTGAGCTCTGCATCTCTTCATGGTCGTGGATACAAATGATTTCTGTGCCAAAATAAGTTGACATTATTTTTTAATTTTAACATGATCTGATTCCTGGAACACAAGTTTCGCATGTTCATAGCACTAAAGAAATCACTTCACCATGTAATATTCAAGTGTTTTATTTTGTTTTAAAAAATACATTCATTATCTGACTACACTTTTCAGTTTTTTAGGAATTCATATAGCTGCATGTATTCTTGTCATATACTTGCAACGGAGAATAGATGACACAAGAGGTGCCCCTAAAGAATAATCAGTCTAACAATGGAGATAATTATTTTTCTTTTCAATGTGAAACCTTTAGAAATTGAGTCTCTTCATTTCTCTTCGAACCAATCATCCTCGGCAATTGTAGAAAAAAAAATTAAGCTTCTTAATCTACCACATGTCAATCAGTTGGTAACACCATTGGTTCAACATGAGCATGTTTCCATCCATTATTTCCTCGCCCATTAAGATCTACAATATAGTGAAACTGAACCATTGTGGCAAAGTGAATTTCAAAAAATTTAGTCTGAGCAAGCTAGTGATGTTGTTTGCTTTAGTAACTTCAACTTCAAATCTAGGAAGAAAAAGGGAAGGTGAAAGAATAAGGTAATTTTTTTATGGGAATAGAGTACAGTGTACATATGAAAAGGATGAAAAAGAGGGCGGATACATCCCAATATCTTCTAACACGCTGCATGTTTCTGCTCTATATATAATGAGTTTTCTTTTCATTAGTTGGTAATATATTTACTTTAGGTTACAAGAGCTCAATATTTTTGGCACAGAAAAACTCACATTTGAAACCCTTTATGTGTCCCTCTTGTAGAATTTTGACATCCATGTTCAAATTGTCAACCTAACTCCGCCTATGTTTTATAGCCGGTCCCAAGCCCGGATAAAGGAGGAGGGTTGTGTTAGGCTCCGACAGCCAGCGTAAAACCTTGTCGAATCGCATGAACATGGATCAACGAATGGCGTCGTATGATCCATGTAGCCGACCCCACCTAGTGGGATAAGGCTTTGTTGTTGTTGTTTGTTTGTTGTTCAAATTGTCAACCTCTCAATCAAATGAACACTACAGCATGATTCAATGTTCACCTACTAAGGGTAACTTATATCCAGCAAAAACGATCGCATCTAAGGTCATTTGTGGCGTCATTACGACCCTGTATCTGGTAAGAGCCTACTCTAGAGTCATGAGACCAAATAATCCTTTTGGATCATTAGCACATCATCAAGTTGATTCAGTCTTAACTCAGATTCAGATAATACCTTCACCATGAACAATGGTGCTACCAACCTACTGCGAAGATGGTTTTTATAAGGAAGCACTCTATGGACAATTACTCCATGTAGGAATCTCTGAAAGTAACAAAAGATAGGCATCTACTGACCTTAAAGCCATCCATGATTAACAATAGAGCCACAAGTTATCTTGGAGGAAAGATCACAAAAAGATAAGCAAAAACCCTGTAGGTGGCTTTCGTTATAGATAAATTACTGAAGGTCTAACAAAAACTAAATGATTCATGTTTGTTCAACATTCTTGTCATTGATTAAGACAACATGTATTACTCTGGAAAAAGTATTCATTCTTATCAGCATCATCATATGACAGTGCAAATGAAACAACAAAATCTATCAAAGCTCTTGACGAGAAAATATTAAAGATCTTTGCATTTGATGAAAAAATGGCATATCAGAGAACATTAATAAAGGTTAAGGGCACATGTGACACAAATTTGCCATTCTCACTAAAAGTTATAACACGGTGCATCAAACTAAATTACCTTGCCAATAGGATAAGCTATTGGGTAACATATTATCATCAAAATGCGGACAAGCCAAACAAAATTAGCACCAACAGCTAATCCATATCTCGTGCATATAGCTTGAGGAATAACCTGGACTAACATAGGATAATAGGGTTATTTTCTGATAGTCTTGAGGGAATTAGTTCTTAACGACAAAAACAAATTTTAAACAGTCCAGTAAGAAATACCTCCCCAAAGGCCAGTACGAATGTAACAGACAAAATAACAGCAAGAACTGGATGAAACATCTTATCCAGATAAATTGGAAGAGCCTGCATTAAACACCAATCTGAGCCTTAACCATATGCCAGAGCAATTTCCATTAAAGGAAGCAAAAGAAGAGAATACGTTTTTCCAAAATGTTAACTGTGAGTACTGTTTATTAATCGCAAAAATTTACAGGATCACACTTTTAAGTTGTTAAATTTCACTTGAAACGTACAACCCAACAAGTGTACTTCACAGAGAAATATATTCACAACAATAATTTCACATTTTTCCTATGTTCTGGATATGGCATTTTATTCAATGGTTCCCAGATGCAGATTTGAGGCATTACTAAAGGCTAAGTAAAAATTACCAAGCAGTATGTATCATTTTTAATCTCCAAAACATGGGAAAATGTATCTTGACAGTACAATAAGTTTAAGCTTTATTTCTGTCCTTACACAAATCAGTGGCTCACTATTTTTTAATAACAATGAACTCTGACTAATATAATCACAGATATTACACCTCAGTATCATTCCATGCAATCTCAAATTCAAGATACCGATCCAACTTCCAAGTACCAAATGATATAGTACAGTGGAATTTTGCATAATTTCCTATACTAATATGAGTTGCGTAATGCCAGACTGTGTTGACCAACATTTTTTCCTTTTTTAGGGGGATGTGTTGACCAACATAGTCCCAAACTTAGTTTTTCCTTTTTCTATTGATGTTGAGGCCTGCATAAATGTTGGCCAAGATAGAATGACAGATATTGAGCTGACCACCAAATGGGCCTAAGATTACTTCAAAGCTTGCAGCTATCTATTGTCCCTATTACCTTGTCAAAAAAAAAAAAAAACTATTATCCCCGTTAAAAAATTTCATGACACAACAAACGAACAAAGAAAATAAGATCCTAAAACAGCAAAAGATGCATTGGAATCTTTAGCAAATGGATACAGTATTCTTCAGCATGAAAGGGAAAAGACACCTAGTTGAGGCACAAACTAAATATTTCAGTCATAATATAATAATTTGGTGAAAAAGGTACTCATTAGAACCTTACACTTACTGAGGTTAACAAAATATTGACATATGCATATTATTCTTTTCAATGTAGAGTCAATAGGTTTATATACATTGTCGGTAAAGTACCTCCATTGCAGCAGCATTACACAGAAGCAAAGTCACAAGAAGTTGGTGTTGCTTTTGGACAACAGGAAGAATAGCAGCTGCAGAGTAACCAAAGAAGGTAATATTAAATAAGTAATAAACTACACAAAGAAAGTCAATTTCAGAGTATATCATGTTGAATCGATCACATATGCATATAGACATCACTAAACAGTACCTTACTTTGGAAGGCCTTAGTCATATGGATGTAAGTGCAAATACCAAATACTTATCAAGCATGCACTCGTACATTTACACAGGCGATTGGAGGGGAACCCAGTAAGTAACCCAAGAAAAATAGATAGATGCACTCCACATATTTTTCCCAAAGATTAAACAACAAGCTTAATCATCCAGTTCATATTGGATTGCCAATCAACTGCAGTTTTGAATGCATACACTTTGATAGAACCTAATAGGGTTCAGGTATTACTAGTATCTTAAAGTTGAATTTTTTGAAAACGAAAAAGAAATTGGTTTTGCACAGTCTTTTTCCCGTAATCAAATCTAAGTTCAACTTGCAACCATTGTTTGTTTAAGCATCCAATGCAATGAAGGTACAAAAATAAGACAAATATGCTAAGTGTATTATGAAAGTTCTGCAAAATAATGCAGCATGTACATCATGGGTAGATAAGCAGGAGCTATGCTAGATTTGTTACATCCTATATCAAAAAACAATCCAGTGAATGAGATATTCTTATTCATCATTTATCCTTCATTGGCAAAATATTTGGAAAGGGAATGCAAGTCAAAACAGGTCAATTTTTAAACCCTTAATTTGAATATAATTGAATTGTCTTTCTTTTACATTAACTGTGATAAGAACTATTGAAAAAAATAGAAGAATTTTTTCAATCATATAGCGTAGGCATTACCATATGATATTCTAGCATCATCCGGTTAATTATATGGCATGATAAATTATCTTGTTTAAATGAAGGCAATTGGAAAATTTCAGTTCCATTTCATCATCATCAAAGCTACCCTCTTGTTTAACCAGGATATGTTGAAAAGAAATACATGAGAAACAGACACCAATTAAAGCCTTGGAATAAAGTTTTCAACAAAATTATCATGCCTCAAAGTTATGATGATTAGTCTAAATATTTTTTTTCTCTTGGAAGGGGCAATTGCTCTAAAGTTACTTGCACCTCATGTGCTAACTAAGTAAACACAATATAGCTATTCTTTTAGTGCGTTATCCTCTAGACAAAAAGCATTCGAATAATAAATGCACAAATCACGACATGATGAATTCTCAAACATAATATAAAGTCATTCTTTTTGGTACATTTTTTTCTGCAGCGAGGGTAAACTTTCCATGATATTTTTTTTATGTTGTGAGGGTGACTTTTCCACTATTATTCTGTGGTCATTATTCGTACCGAGGTTTTCAAATCAGCCTTCCCTTTGATTGGAACTAATCTAATTAAAGAAAAAAATTAAAATCAGTTTTGCCTTAATGTGATTAACTTCTGCCTGTCCTCAGAAGCTGAAATCAATTTATGAACAAAAGTATGCATATTCTACATGGTTCTGGAAGATTCAAGTTCACTGTAGCTAATCAAAAGAAAATATGAATCACCAAAAAAGAAGAAGAAGAAGAAGAACAACAACAACAAAGCCTTATCCCACTAGGTGGGGTCGGCTACATGGATCATACGACGCCATTCCGCTCTATTAGTAACCAAACCTTTCGGTATATTATTCACCAATAGATCTTGCTCTATTAGTTCGCCAAGTGTCCGCCTTGGCCTCCCTCTCCCTCTTTTAATCGGACTCCAGATTATTTGATCTACTCTTCTTACTGGCGCATCTAATGGTCTTCTCTGAACATGACCAAACCATCTCAAACGATTCTCTACCATTTTCTCACTAATAGGAGTCACTCCGACTCGTTCACGTATATGGTCATTCCTAATCTTATCTAATCTTGTATGACCACACATCCATCTCAACATCCTCATTTCGGCTACCCCCACTTTACGTTCATGTTGTCCCTTCATAGCCCAACATTCACTACCATATAACACTGCTGGCCTTATAGCAGTACGATAGAATTTTCCTTTAACTTTATTGGGTATTTTTCTATCACAAAGAATTCCAGTGGCTTTCCTCCACTTACACCAACCAGCTTGAATTCTATGATTAACATCGTCATCAATCTCACCATCTTGTCTTACAATTGATCCTAAATATTTAAACTTTGTCACTTGAGGAATTATATCCTCCCCTAACCTAACTTTCAAATCGTCTCTAAGTAGTTTATTTGTGAAATTGCTATGCATATATTCTGTTTTATTCCTACTTAAACGAAAACCCTTTGACTCCAACGTATTTCTCCATATTTCCAATTTTGTATTAATCTCTTCTCTTGAATCCGCTAAAAGTACTATATCATCCGCAAATAGCATGCACTTAGGTACCTCCTCTGTGATACTCTCGGTTATAGCATCGATAACTAAGTTAAATAGATACGGACTTAAAGCTGATCCTTGATGTAGGCCAATTCCTATAGGAAATTCATTTGTCTCACCTCCGGGTGTCCTAACCCTAGTCAATTCCCCATCGTACATATCTTGTATTACCTTAATGTAGGCAACACTCACCCTCTTCTTTTGCAAGGCTTTCCAAAGTACATCCCTTGGTACCCGATCATACGCCTTCTCTAAGTCAATGAAAGCCATATGTAAGTCTCTTCTCCTACTTCGATACTTCTCCATCATCCCCCTTAGTAAATAAATCGCCTCTGTAGTGGATCTTCCTGGCATGAACCCAAATTGTCTCTCAGAAATACTAGTCTCCATTCTCAATCTATGCTCAATCACTTTTTCCCATAATTTCATTGTGTGACTCATAAGTTTAATCCCTCTATAATTTGCACAATTCTGAATATCCCCTTTATTTTTGTAAATAGGAACTAATGTACTTAATCTCCAATCATCAGGCATCTTTTTCGATCGTAAAATCTCATTAAATAGTTTACATAACCACAACACACCTTTTTCTCCTAAACATTTCCAAACTTCAATCGGTATACCATCCGGTCCAACGGCTTTACCATTCTCCATTTTCTTAAGAGCTTCGCTAACCTCCGAGACTCTAATTCTACGATAAAATGACCTATTAAGCTCACATTCACTAACTGTCAAGTCCTCCAAATCACAACGGGAACATTCACATCCATCATTAAATAGCTTATAGAAATACTCTTCCCATCTGTTCTTAATATCTCCTTCAGTAACTAAAACCTTACCAACTTCATTTTTTATGCATCTTACTTGATCCAAATCTCTCGACTCCTTCTCTTTATTCCTTGCAATCTTGTAAATCCTTTGTTCACCAGCCTTTGTCCCTAACTCCTTATAAAACCCCTCATATGCTTTAGCACGAGCATCACTAACTGCCTTCTTAGCCTCCCTTTTCGCCAAACGATACTTTTCCCAATTGTCAGAACTATTGTCCAAGTGTATCGCCTTGAAACAATTCTTCTTATTACGCACCTTTTCTTGGACCTCCTCATTCCACCACCAAGTCTCCTTATCTCGTGGTCCAAAACCTTTTGATTCTCCTAAAATGGCTTTAGCAACCATTTCAACCTTTTTTGCCACATTCTTCCACATGATACTAGCATCTCCTTCTAACTCCCACACACTTTCCTCTAATAACTTACTTCTAAAAGTCTCTCGTTTCTCCCCCTTTAACTGCCACCACTTGATCTTTCGATCAAAAACTGTTCGGGATTTTGGTTTTATACATTTCATTTGCATATCAAGAACTAACAATCTATGTTGTGTAGTCACCCCATGCCCAGGAATTACTTTGCAATTAGTACAACGTCTTTTATCAGTATTTCTTGTCAAGAAAAAATCGATTTGAGACCTATGAGTTCCACTTTTGTATGTGATTAAATGTTCATCTCTCTTCCTAAAACAAGTGTTGATAATCTTAAGGTCGTATGCTAAAGAAAAATCAATAATAGTTTGTCCTTCCTCATTCAACTCCCCAAAACCAAAACCACCATGAACCCTTGCATGTGGTCCTGCCTCTTTACCAACATGTCCATTAAGGTCTCCCCCAATATAAACTTTCTCGGTTGTTGGTATACTTTCAATCAAACTCTCCATATCTGCCCAAAACTTCTCCTTGAGATGTGATTATGCTCCTACTTGGGGTGCATATGCACTAATAATGTTCATAGTCTCCTTTCCAACAATTACTTTCACGGATATGATTCGATCCTCAATCCTTTTAACTTCCACAACATTCTTCCTCCATTCTGCATCCGCGATAATACCAACACCATTCCTTCCATTTACCTTACCTGTGTACCAAAGTTTGGAACCATTTAACCTAATCTCTTTACTTCCCTCTCCTACCCATCTAGTTTCTTGCAAGCATAAGATACTAATCTTACGCTGGTCCATTACTTGTGCCACCTCGAGGCGCTTCCCATTCAACGTCCCAATGTTCCAAGAACCTAATCTGACCTTAGTCTCATGAACTAGCTTCTTTAACCGCCTCCGTCCATTAGAGTACGGTAGCCCTTGCTCATTTAACACTGCATTCAGGCGAGGATGCAGCGGCTCTTGCTCTCTTATCACTGTACCCGAGCTGTACAGCGCGTTACTTACGGGTAACGACCTAGCATTAACACAATATATTCGTTGATCCATGTTCATAAGATTCGACATGATTTTATGCTAGCTGTCGGGGCCTAACACAACCCTCCTCCTTTATCCGGGCTTGGGACCGGCTATAAAATATAGGCGGAGTTCACCAAAAAAGAAGAAAAGAAAACTAAAATAAGAGAGAAAATCATGAATACTTAATAGTTTGTCACCAAATGTTACAAATTTGTACGTGTTGTACCAATCCATTAAACCTAGCATCTGTGATAAATAACAATTAATCAACCAAAAATGATGACCTGCACATGTGGCAACGACTTGTAACAATGTGAATTTATTCTGAAAGCTGAAGATAATTGCGAGAGTCAAGAATGCCAATCACAAAGGGTATATGACATCTGAGTTGAAATATGGTCTTCTTACAGCAACATAGTTACCAAATTGCATTGTCAGGAGACTCAGGACAACATTGTTGATACAGAATTCCTCTCAAAAAAAAAAGAATTTCCATCGAAATCGCAAGATACGTGAAAGCAACCTGGTGGATCCCACCTAGAATGGATGACGCCACTTATTTCACATGGCAGCATCCAATCAATTTGACTATAAGTTATAGTTACTTGTCTCGTCACCGACTTACATGAACATTTACATCAAAACACAAAGAACTGTTAAACTCATAAAGTTCCTGCTGAACCCCTTCAAGTTTTATTCAAGTTAAGAAGAAAAAATTGTATTTAGTTTTAGTGCTTTAGTTGTGTACATGATGCTGAAATATCAATTATATTTTTTAGACATCCAAGACTAAAACATAATGAAGAACACACCAAAGTTCCGTTTCAAAAAAAAAAAAGAACACACTAAAGTTCATTGTCTTTTCTTAGGGATCAAAGTTCATTGTCATATAACTACAAAAAGCTTACTTTCGGTAAACATATAAATAGCAGTATAATCAACAGACTAGGACAATTGGCACACTCCTTGGAAGGTTTAACCCACTATACAAAAAAAATCCATCATTATCTCCCACAGTTGGATCATGTGTAACCCTGAAGCAGTTAGCAAATTTGACAGTTGCTACATATTGTCTTTTTTTTTCTCAAAAAGTTGGAAGTTCAACCATCACCGGCATCAAAGAGCCATTAGTTGTCCAAGCACCTTCTTTTACCAATGAGTTCATAAAATGCAATCTCACCCACATGGAAGTACTCGTATACAAAAATAAGAAATGGTACGGTAAAAATAAAAATTCTTATGTTTTAATATTCGAGTTCTGGACCATGTTAACAAAATTTACGAGCAATCAGATTTAACAAGGGTTAATGAATACAGTAGACAAAATAGCATTTTAACAGGAAGATAAGCTTGCGATACCCAGGAACCAATCGATTCGATGACACAAACCAACAAAATCGCCGTCACGTCTCAAGATATGATGCAAATATCGACCAATATTCTCAAAAGAGAGAGATCAGAAACGTCCTCGATCCTAACTTCTCAACGATATAACCGAGGCTGTCATTCCCAAACCCCAAAACTCATCACCAATCATGCACACATATGTACGACCACACAGAGCTAAGGCCAATTATTAAGCTTGAGATCACATAAGAGCAACAGAACAGATTTACCGCAAGAGCGGAAGCACAAGAAAAGACCAGCGGCGCACCTGCCTGCTTCTTCTCCTGCTCCGTGCCGCTGCGCTGCAGGATCTCGAGCTCGACGAGGCCCAGCGACATGAGCCCCAGCGTGAGACCCGACATGATCCCGGCGAACAGCACCAGGAAACACGATATCCCCGCGTACGTGTACCACCAGAACGTCCCGAACGTTATGTCCTCCGCCGCTCGCATCATCGCCGCCGCCTCCCCTCCTCCCGTCGCGGCCGCCGCGGCCGTCAGCATCCTGGCCACCGCCATCACGTTCACCGCGTGCATCCTTCTCCGACGCCGGCCGGCGATCCCTTGGCTTCCCTCTTCTCGTCGGAACTCACAAGATTTTGGCCCGGAAGAAGACGATGAGATCCTCTGGGTGGGGGGGGAGGAGAAGGGGGCGATTTATATGAGGGGACGCGTTCGAACGAGGACAATGAGCAGGGAAGTGGTAGAAGGCGACAATAAAGGACGCGGTACTCCGTACCTGCGGATCGAGTTTAAGGTTCGTAACGAATGGCGATGGCGGGTCCGACGAGGCGGGGGAGAGCAAAACTTTGAGGACGGGATCGGAAGGGGGAGTTGCTCCGCGGGGATATGATACCATTTGAAGAGGTAGGTTTGAGAGGGTTCTCTTATACGGTGGTCAAGGATATATTAATTTCAAATTTTAAAGTTAAAAATTGTCTTTGTTTTTTTTTCTTATTAGGCGTGCTTGATTCGTTTAGACAGTGTAAAAGGCTCGTATTATGAATATAATAATAATTTAAATTTATAAGATAAGGTTTCTTTTTCATGTTTTTATAAGAGAAAAAAAACCTTTCTAATTAATGATTATTGATTATGACCTAACACGTTCTTAAGGATTATTAAGGTCGATCGGGCTTGCATTGCATAAATCGATAATTAGGTGCGAAACATTTTTATGGTCATTATTATTACCCTCACACTTATTATCTCGCAGTATATATATATATATATATATATATTATAGCGAATTGATAACAGAAAATGTGATCACTAATTAATTTACTCGATTAGTTAAAATTATTATCAACTAAATTAATAATTCATTGTTAAATCAAATGATGTGAAACGTAGCCTTCTGATGTATAAAGTAATGCTATAGTTTCCATGTTTTCTCTCGATTAAAAGTAGGAAGTAGTCTCCCTTTTAAATCATAGAACTGTTATTTTAAATCCAAATCAGATTATTTATCATGAAAAAAAATGAAATATTTTAAGAAATCTTGGGAGAGTACTGCCAATATTGTTATTTCTTCTTTCCATGGCACAAATTACGATATTTTTTTTGTCGTCTACCTGCAAATCTTTGGAGACGACGTCCAGCGTGACGGAGAATTGCTGCTCGGTCTGAGTCAACCGGCGTCGGAGCTTTGCGAGTAGGCTGTCCGTCTCCTTCCCGGCGTCCAGGAACCACCGGAGGCAAGTGTCATTGTTGGTCACGGCGGCCGTCACCTCCGGCAGGGTGTCGTCGCCGACGGACGGACACGCGGGTCATGCAGGTTCCCTCGCCCTTCGCCCATGGATGGCCGTCGCCAGGTAGTCGGCGGCGAGAGCTCCGTTCAGCTCGACGCAGTCATCGGGGAACGCGAGGCCCATCTCGTTCGGCTGGGCATTCGTCCGCGCGCGCGCGCCAAGCTCCGCACGATGGAGTGCCGTGCAGCGGCCTTCGTAGGCGCCAGCCGGAGTTTCCGCCACGCACGGGGCCCCTTAGTTCACCCTCTCAGTGGGGGCGGCGACTGCGAGCATGACGACGTGCGTCGTCGCCATGAACGGGATCATGAGCAAGACGACGCGTCAAGGCCGTCCAAGAGGGTACTAAAGCCCCTTCGCCTTGAGGCCCCTCATTAATTTGTGGCCCCAATTATTTTTACTAGTTACTGCATTAATTTTTTTTAATGAGCATGACATATTATAACAGATAAGATTAAAGAATAAATGTAAGGATTAGAGGCCATTTTAATTTACTAGTGGCGAGACGTGTCAAATGCTTTTAACTTTCAATTAATGTTATTTATTTATTAATGCTAGTCAATTTATGACACTCCTTCTCATGTCTATATTAACTTTATTATCTTATGCGTCTAAATTGCAATTAATTTGTAACAATAAAATTAAATTTTCTTTCTTCTTCAAATGTACTATTCTTCTCAAAATTTTATTCACTTTTTTTTTCTTTCAATAATTGACAAGACATGAGCTATGTTTTCACATAAAAAAAGTGTTACATATATATAGGAAATATTTTTTTCATTGCTTGATTCAAGAAATTAATTGAATATAAAAATTGAATTAGAATATATTATAATATTATTTTATCAATAATAGGCTCGCGGCAGCTGGCAAAGCAGTACTCTAAAGACAAGTTTTTTTTTTCATTTAGCTTTGTACTTTTGGGGGTGATTTTCTTTTTAAATTCAAAGAATTTCGCCATTTTTCTTCAACGTTTTTTTTTCGAAGTACTATACTAATTTATATTTTCATATATCTATTTTATTCTAGATTTGATTATATCACTAGTTATGGCTTCTTTTTTTTACAAAGTGCACTTAAATCTTTATTTGTTGGGTTACGACTTATGTATCCATATAAGCATTCAAAATATGAACACCAACACTTATTAGTATAACTTTTTAGTTTTTTTAACAATAAAAGTATAACTTTTAGTTATTTAAGTCGCTGATAGATTTTTCGATGAAATTTAAATTTTAAAAAATCATCTAACCTTTTTTTTTCTCGAATCTTTACATAATTTGACGATCTAACGAGAGGCAAGACCAGATCTGATTTCAACTTTTGGACACGTGAATACGTGAATGACCACGAGTTTCACATGTTATTTATACAAGACTTCTTGTTGGATCAATAGACCTATGCGATGCTTATTTATATATTTGGACAGATATCTATTAGTAGTACAAAAACGTGTTTGACTTGCTAGGCTATATGTATTATATTAAACATCACACAAGAAGTAATAATATTTTTTTAAGAACTAATAATATTACAGAGAACACTAAAATATTTGAGATTTTTAAAAAAGAAAGAAGGAGCAGCGTCATGACCCAAAGCGAAAGAAGAAGAGAGAAAATGCAGGGGCAGCCATGAGATCGTCAAAGGGTGATAATACAGGAAGAGAAAAAAAAACCTAGAGCTCATATTGTACTTCAACCTTAATTAATTGGGCTCCGCTTTAAATTTATAGATAATGTGCTTAATAATGTTACGTGAGTTGAATCATCGTCGTTTCTCAAATACCAGAATCGATTATAAAAAAAGACTGACAAACTAAATTCGGTTGACTTAATTGATAACAAGTTGAGTTCGAAACGTACACACGACGAATGCTAGTAACTTTGGATTCAGATCTTGGAGTCAACACTTCAATTGAAAAATAAATTATTATCATTTTTTCTTTCTGACTTCGAATTAATTGAACATAGCCTCAAACACCTGAGACCTTCCGTAAACTCCGAATTAGTTGAACATATCATCAAACACATATGATCTTCCGAATACAATACACAAAAATAGTTATGTTCGGTGATATTCTTCTTAAGGACAATTTCACACATGCTTATTGGTGAACTATTAATATTTTGTGTTTAAGATTGTGTAACTGAAAGTATAAGACAAAGGAGAAAGTGAAAAAAATATGTAGCTGAGTTCAAGTGTGTGAGCTGCTACTATTGTTTCCCATTTTCAGAAAATTGTTTATGAGTTCTTCATCTTGTTTATGAGTTGTCGCTGCTGGTTGGAAAACAAATGAAGAGAGTGGTGCCAACTGTTGTGTATTCTTGATGAAGAAGAAAAAGAGAAAGGAAGACTTTATGTTTCTTTCAAATTCTTAGCATCTTATCTCCAAAGATTTGATTCGGGGTTCCTTTGATGACGTTCTTTCGCTTTTGTATTTTCATCTTGGTACATTGGTGTATAATGAAAAATTACATTGTATAAAATCTTTTAGTGGAAGAACATTATTTATATAGTAGAAATTTAGGTTGATCTCGTGTTGGGCCTTTGGAGTTAATCTAAGAAGGTAAACCTATTTAAATTAATTAAACTTAATTAACTTGTGAGTTTTTTTCTCTCTCTTGAATCGTGTGACCACAGGTGAAGAAGTGAATTTTTCTTGACTTCAAGAAAAAAGAAAATAAAAAATATTTTTCTTGCTTGGTGTCGAAGAAAAAGGTGTTTTTCTTTAGTTAACGAATAAAGGAAAAAAAGAGAGAAGAAGGTTGAAAAAGAAGACAATTTTTTTTCTTGAAGAGTAAAGAATCAAGAACATAATCAGATTGGGAGGATCTATGAGGTTTTACTGATATTACAATTATAAATAATTATAATAATCACGTGATATTATTTCTACTATTATTTCAGTATTTTTCATAGAATAATTATTTATCCTAGTGAATTATTATTCGGGGTTTGGACAAAATCCGAAAGATGTTGTACTCTATCCTTGAATTAGTGATATTGCTCTGTGATTGTCCTGTGATTTTTTTCCTTCTCATTAGAAGATTTTTTCACATAAATTTGATGTCTCTTTTGTATATTATTATTTTTTTGTGCATCGTGCTCGACTTATATTATTTAATTCACACGTAAAAAGAGAAATTAAATTCCCAACATCTCGAACCCATAATTTTTTTATCCTCTCAAGTTTGAAAGATTTTTTCACATTAAAAGTATTGTTGCATCTCTGTTGATTGTTATATGTTGGACTTATGCCCCTAATGAGCCTTTTGACATGTCAAAGCCCATGCAGCTTTCGCAACTGCATACTCACACACACATATATATGAATGCATGGTGTTAGTGTGTGAGTGCAAGTGTGATGTTCGATGGACCCCATTGGACGTCTACTACAGTCCTACTCAGGGCCGTAAGGCTGTTCAAGTCCTCTTGGAATTCTGAGAATTCTGATGACATTCAAAAGTATATGGATTGTGAACATGTGGCTTCTTTTCGTACATGATTGAAGTTCCGACTACGAGTTTGAAATAACGTAGAAAAGTCACTGGCGATTCATTCTTCCGCTGTGAAGTATTCCAATAATACTTACTCTCTTATTATTTGAACCAATTCCTCCATTATATTTAGTTACAATTTCAATTTCGTACCAATTATGAACTTTCGTATGTATAGAGCAAATGTTTACATCTAAACTTTGTTCAGTTTTCTACTAAATCCAAAGTTTACGCTTAGGTGCTAATGATCTATTTGAAACAAAGGAATGTGTATGCTTATGGATAAATTTCGATAAATGCTCTTCAATTATAACTCTTTCTCAATTCTATTATCCTCTAACTGTTGGTTCATTTCACCAAGTGACTTTTTTTGCATGTCATAGCCTATTTTTTGGTCACCTCGCCTACGTGGACACCACGCGTTATAATTTTTCTCCTTTATGTGTGCTTGGCATACTCTCTTTCTAACATTAATAAATAATATAATAAATAATAAAAATTAACAAAAAAGGGGGATTGTCGACGTTTTACAATGATCCCAGACCGCCAGATCTTCCTTCTCTATGTTCCCAAGATGTTCGACCACCGCCATTTCCATGATTCCATTTTTTGATCGAAGGCTTATTCTTGGTGAAGAAAGGGGCCCAAGAACCCACCCCTCAATCCTCCTCCCCTGCATCCAGCTCCGACTCCATGAACCAACGACCTCAGTCACTCCCCTCTTACGCCAAGGCAAAGGATAACACCACTTTCTTCACTATCTCGAACGCGATGTCACCACCATCACAAGCAGTCTTTGCGACAGCTACAAAAATGATAAGTGCAGCAGCAACTGCCATAGCAACTTGAGCAAGATTGACGACGGCAACAATTGGTGGGCTGAACAAGCCACACAAAGAAAATAACTCACATTAGGAGGCCATCATGTTTGACAAATGCTACGACAGGACTATCGAGATGAGCCACTTCGGGTTCGCCCGAGCGCCGATGTCATCCCCCATCATCGGACTGCAAGATCATGCACTCATGCGAACTCAGAAACACTAGTAAGCATACTAATCGTTCAAGTAATAAAAACGATGAGTAAAAATATCATTCTCATGAAGACGGGTAATAATTACTTACTTCTCCTAGTTATTAAATGAGAAAATATAACAAATTTATTATTTATAAAAATAATGGCTAATGAAGGATATATAAGATGAATACATAAATGATCACTAGAGTTAAAAGTATAGAACCGATTATTAGGATTTTTCTTGATGTATACCACTATCATATATGAGTCCTTAAACATGAGATGATAAATTAATAAAGTGAAATTCTCAAGGTAATTCAATATTACGAACTTTAAATTATTTTTTATAATAATAAAAGAAATTGATCCTTTCAATTTTTAATCTGATTTATCAAATCTCAAAATGCATTAAACTATAATAGAAAATTAAGAGTTTTTTCAAGTCACCTTAATGACAATACAATTGAGTCTCGTGTGATTTTCCCAATTATGGCATGCAAGAAAAAATTTCAAGAAATTTCGATGAATATAAAAACTTCTTTTCAAATAACGAGTAGATTAAAAAGCAAATCTCAAGCATAAACTCTAAAAAATGTTCAAACATGTTATTAACTCGTAAAACTAAAGGAATAAAGATCCTATATAGAGTAAGGTTCAATCAAGATAATCCTAAAAAGAAACTACTCCATGAAACTAGAGTGCATCATTAATTTAATAATTGTTTCAACAAAATGAGAAAGAAACAAGAACTATTACTCCTAATTCAACCGTCCTTTCTCAAGTTTTCAGCAAAACTCTGTTGTAGTGCCTCTGAATCTTCTTCACTAAGCTTTCAACCTTTGTTTTTTGCCCTATAGAGATGATGTTCCAAGTGCCTTGGCTCTCTCTCTCTCTCTCTATAGTTTTTTCCCTTTATCATTGCACAACCACTCAAGATTGTATCCACAACATGGTAAGATTTCAGCCTAACTACCTACATACTGTCGTCATGGCCATGAACTTCAATGGAACGGCCGTGTTAGTTTATCTTCCCGCATCTTCATGTGCTCGTGAACGTGCCTCGCACATGGGCATATGATCGGTAATCAAGGTCGTGGTCGAGACCTTGAAACTGTTTCCTCTCGCTCATAAGTGTGATGATGAGAATAATGATCATGAGTGAGACCTTGAAATTTCCTTCATGCCTTCCTCTCTCTCATGAGCGTGAGGACTGTAATAACAGTCAATTGTTCAACTCAGTCCTTCAGCTATTCATCACAGTTGCGATTGTTGCTATTGCGGTCACGACTGCCCATCCTCGTGCCCTACACGTTTTTAAGCAAAAAATCATTCTATTTTCCATCCCTGCCATAAATTTAACCAAACTTAGGTAGAAATCATTAATAAAAATAAATCAATTTCCTCCTTTCTTAAACACAAAAGGCATCCTATAATGCAAATTAAATAACCTAAATTAATGCATGATTTTTCATGCATCACGCTCGATTCACAAGACTACGACAAAGAAGACGACGACGAGCTATCCAGATCCCTCAAGTGCACTCGCCCAAGTCCTAAGCTCACATATAACTGCATCGATAGATCAGCCTCATGTCGCAGAGGGTGATGGTGGATTGATCGTCCATCGAGCACCTTCAACTCACTGTCGAAACTTTCGAGTGCATGCAGGTCGTGAACCATGGAGTTCCGTACCATATGGCTGGCGCCATGACCAAATCTGTCTTTTAAGTCTCATAGGAGAAGGCGGCGGCAAGGTCACCTGAAAAGGGGATGGGCTTTCGAATCAGGAGATGGCGATGGGAGAGGGAATGTTGTTGAATGCCATGTCGTGGAGCATGCCGAGGCAATTGTGGACATCCCCCCCCCCCCATCATGTTGTGAAGCTTGGCCTCCACATATGTGGTGTCATAGACTCGCGTGAAGAAATTGAGAAGAGGTTCACATAATTGACAAGGTTGCGCACCCCACTTTCTCTTCCTTTGATGCCGACAAGGCTAACGACGAGAAAGGGGGGCGCTGCCCCCTCCCTCTTTTATTAATAATTTTAATATTAATTTATTAATTTATATTTAATATAAAGATGTTAGAAAGAGAGTATTTTGTCAATTAGACAACTGACACATGGAGGAGAGAAAAATGTGACGGATGATGTCCACATAAGTGGGGTGATCGGGAAACAAGTTATCACAAGTAAAAATGACACTTGGTGAAGTAAATCAATAGTTCGAGAGTAATATGATTACAAAGTAAAATTGGAGGATAGAGTTAGAAAAAAAATAAAGTTGAAAGGCATTTATCTAAATTAGTTGTACGCTTAGACTATGATCATCTTGTGATATAGCAATGTGTGAGCCTAAATTATAGTCAGTTTGCATTAAAGAAAAGTTTACGTATAGACTACACCGTCTTCCACATTTGCGCCCAAGAAGTTATGTTGCATCGAAAAGAATTTTACTTCATTTTTATTTTTGAACTAAACACATTAATATTTCATGAGATTGAGTCACAAAAACATCAATGGAAATTCAAATAATAATGAAAATGCTAATGAAGTTGATGACTGCAAAGAAGATTGTTAATTTGAAATTTTTCTGAGATTGGTATCAGATGTATATTAACGGCAAGGTTCTTTTGATGTTGATAAGAAAAATGCTTCAAATGGAATAATTTTTTATGTCAAGCTAAAATCTATTTGAACTCTAGTCCGTGTATATAAGGTGTTGTGTACAATGATTGGTGTAACTTTTGGAGTTGTTATGAAAAAACTCTATAACACTCGCCTATTAAGATGTTCGATTTAAGCTTTTGATTAGATGAATTTTGACAAATAAGTAGAATATTGAATAACTACATATAAGCCTATATCTGTATTTTGTCTCCATGGAACTATCCGTTAAGCTACTTTTCATCTTAAAAGCTTTGGTCTTTGAAATAAGAATATATACACGGTGCAATGGTACATCCTTCACGTAATAATTAAATTAAAATATGACTTTTGTGCAGTTTTTGGAGCCACTTTGAGGACAACAATGTGATGCAGTGGTACATCCTTCAACGTTGAAGATAAACTATCATCACTTTATATTTTTTTATTTACCTAAACCCTTTTATCTTCCTTGTGAATTCTGAATAGAGAAAAAAACCTTTTGTAATCGTGTCGAAAATATTTCCAAAATTTCGGGTCGGATCCGAATCGACCAGACCGTGCTCACCCTTAGAGCCGAGATCTCAATGCCACGAATTGAAAAGAGAGAGAGTGTGTGAGTGAGAACAAGACTTAGAGTTACTAGTAACTTTTCATTCTTTTGAAAAGGATCCTTCCGCCTAAGGCTTTTCATTCTTATATTTCCGTGTTATCTGATTTCTTTTTATATTATATATATACTATTATCTTTATAAATTATCACAAGTTCAACATTAGTTGGTACAATGTGTTCTTCATTTGATACTCTTCAATTTCAAGGTACAACTCAAGACTTAAATTAGTATCTAATTAACCAAGTTACATATCCATAAGAAATTTCAACGAATCCGCCATTAGGAATAGTAATATAGATATCAATTTCTCTTATAATTTGTGAAAAATATGATGTTTTTTTCATTTCAAATATTAGCATTCATTTGTTGTTGGTGGAAGAGGAGCACATATAGAGACATAACTTGCTCCTCTCCCACCAACAACCTTGTCATACGTTGGGCAATCGATACAAAACTCGGCAAAAAATTCTCGCATTCTTGTGGCGTCAAGAGCATGAGGACGTAGAGGACGCCATGCATGCACGCCTTCGTACCTTAGCAGGTCACTTCTCCCTTAAATAGCATCAATGGTGCCTCTGCATATGAACACACACGACTACAGAGAACCACCACCAAGATGGCAGCTGCAATAGCACCTCTGCCACTGATGGCGCTCGCAAGCCTCCTCCTCCTCGTCCCTCTGCTGCTCTCTGGCACAACGCTCGCGCAGACCAGTCCCATGTGTCTCGCCCAGCTGGCGCTCGCCAACGAAGCCTGCGCCATACTGCCAGTGATGCAAGCGAACACGAGCTCGAGCGGGGGCGTGACGGCGACGCCGTTCGCGGACGAAGACGGCGACGGCGTACTCGGGCATGGCCACGGCCATGGGCACAGGCACGGGCACGGGCGACGGCGCCACGGGCACCGGCGACACGGGCACGTGGAGCCTCTCGCGCACAAGAACTGCTGCCGGTGGCTGGAGGCGATGGACAAGGCGTGCGTCTGCGACACCCTGCTCCGCCTGCCGCTTTCCTTCGTCAAGCCCAAGCACGCGTACTCCATATCAGTTGGAAGCAGCTGCAAGGTCACGTTCAAATGCGGCGGTGTCTGAAGCCTTATAAACTTATCAGACAGGAGAATGGTGGTCTATGCGTATATGGTCTGATTTCATATATGCGCATGTAGTTATAGCTATATATGATTCCCAAGAATACGGGAATATAATATAACGATAATTAATTAATTAATAATCCACCCTGATCTGTCGAGACTAAATAATATATATGTTTATTGCCTTTTTTTCTGAATTCGCGTCTTGTTCTAAGTTATTTTAAATCTTGATTAAGTTCACGGAGAACACAACCATATATATACATATGTATGTATGTTATGATGTATAATATAATATGTATACATACATAAGCTCACATCACGTGTAGATGAAAAAAAATATCATTCAATTGGAACAAAATATGATTGCTGCATGCTGAGCATGCATGACAAAATTAGACATATTGTCCACACTCCACAGAAACATAAAAGATGATTAATTTTCTAATTTCAAAGAATAAAAAGTTATGTCTTTCCGCCGAAAAGAATCCACCTAAAAGAGTTTAATTTGCAACTTCGTCATTAAACTGGGCGGCACCGCTCTTCCATCAGCTCCGATCCGACTCTGCGTCTAAGAAGCCCCTAACAATCTCGGAGGCCGGCGCCCCGACCACCTGCTCCCACGTCAACTCCACGTCCTGGCCCTTCGCCCGCTTCAGGAAGTACTCGGTGCAGTCCACGCGCTTCACGTCCCACCCCAACTTCGTCGCGAAACGAAAAATCTTCTGCAGCTGCGAGTAGGTCAGCTTGCAGGTGTTGGCCTTGATCTCGTCGATCGCGGCCGCGAGCAGGGCCGCCTTTGCCTCCTCATCCACGGCCGGCGAGATCTCCGCCCGGAAGTAGCTGTCCATCTCCGGCACGCCGATCGACCTGCGTATCCCGACGGCGTAGTCCGCCTCGGGGTGGAACATGCCCCGGGCCTCCTCTACCAGCCCTTGCTCCACCATCTTGTCCACCCGGAGGGCCACGAAGTCGTGCAGCACCACCAGGTTGACATCCACCCACAGGAAGCAGCAGTCGTAGCGGGCGCGGAACGCGCCCCCGTTCCCCTCGACCAGCTCCTCCACGAACGAGTTGGAGCCGCCCGCGACGACGGGGAGGCGGCCGCGGGCGATGATGGACTCCACGGCGAGCGTGGCCGCGGCGACGAAGTCAGCGGCGGTGTAGTCCGCGTCCGGGTGCACGCCGCCGAGGAGGTGGTGCGGGACGTCGCCGGCCTCCTCCTCGGTGACCTTGTTGGTGATCACGTCGAGGCCGTCGTAGACCTGCATCTTGTCGGAGTTGACGACCTCGCCATTGAACTGGTTGGCGAGGGCGATGGAGAGCTTGGACTTGCCGCTGCCGGTCGCGCCCAGGATGAACAGCACCTTGTCCTTGCGGGGAGGAAGCTGGGTGCAGGTGACGGAAGCCATTGGCTAAGCGTTAGTGGCCTTTGGTGACGTTTCTCCTGAACAGAAGTTACAAAACACAAAATTAATAATATATTTAAAAAAAAGCATGCTTCGATGGCCAACAACTCCCGTGTTTTAAAAAGTTTCGCTAAACAATTAACAATTGGAAAGAAAGAAAAAATTAATATCTTTTTTAATGGAAATTTTATTTAACGTCGTTGCCTTAATTTTTTACCATAAATTTGTTTGTAGTTGAGTATGCATGAAATTCGTATCCATTTCTTCAGTCCCATTAAATTCATGGAAACACTGAAACATGTTTATAAGGTAAAAAAAAATTCTACACAATATATGCTAGACACCATTCCTTTTTTATCCCACATAATTAATTGACACGCTTTAGATTCGAATTTTAACATGACTAGAAAAAAATGCAAATAAGCTGTTTATAATATGGGAGCATGAGCGTGGCACACCTCTTCATTTGTAGATCACATGGACTCTTATTCAAATCTCAGTAAAAATTATGTCTTATTTATTTTTAAGTTTATTTCTTCTATTGCTGGTGTAACCAAAACAAAAAAAAAGTCGTGTTTATAATCTAACTCAAGAGCTAACATGTAGATCCACAGAACCGATATATAGCATGAGAATACATTTTTGTTAAGGATAGACGAAAATGCATTTTTCTTAAGAAAAAAAAAACTCAAACTCATTTTTTTTTATGGTTCCAAGGTTGTCACATATATATAGGTCAAGAAATTTCCGTGACCACTTGATTGGAATGTACATTGAGAAATTTGGAAAATATTATAAAAGTTTGAAATGATTTCAGATGCAAAAAAACACAGAAAAAGGATCACATGCAACAGCAGTAACGCAGACTTTGAATATATGCATCTAAAAACAGCTTCTAAGGTGATGGAAAGCAGAGCATGCAGACCTTGAACCAGAAAGCTGCTCTGTGAATTTAGGAGCGGCAGAAAAGAACACAAGAAGAAGAATATGTTCCTCTGCTGGTTTGGTTGGTGTAAGCAAATTCTGGAATTCTGGGATTTGGCACTGGTATTTATAGACCATGGTAATTAATTATATGATAGCAATTAATTCGTAATTATCTGGACATTGATTCTTTAATTGCTCCTGTTTACAGCTATAGCACCTTCTTTTTTGGCTTGTTGATGAGTTTATCTTTTTCCTCATAATAATTTCTGATAACAAGTTACTTAATATGCAACTAAAACTAAATGCTTCGAACTTTCCAGACGTTTCATATATATACATGTAGGATGCCCTTAATATACATATATGGATGGTTACATAGAAGAAATTTCAATATTAACATGACAACCTGGAGACTAGTGGAACTTTGGTAGGAGTGAAATTAAAAATTTTAGCGAAAAAGCCCTTTTTTTTCAAAATTGAAAATATTTTTTTGTGTAACCTACAAAACATAGTGTAATTTTCAAACGTACTGCCAAATTATGTAATTTAACTTTTTTTTTACTTTAATTACTCTAATTTGCATAATGAAATTCTTAAATTTAATCTTAGCAAAAGCAAATTATTCAATATCCAACTACTACACTATTAAGTATCCAGTAGAGCTAGCGGTTATATTCATATGCAAGTCAAACGATAAAAGAGTGATCAATTTTCTCATCACCACTATTTTTCTGAACAGATATATACAGGAAAAAAATATTTTATGACTATAAAATTGTTCACTGCAGAATGCATAAATAAATTATAAATATTCTTATTTCCATTTGTATAAGTTGGATGGCCAGGGTAATTAATGGTAACTGACGAATCGACGATATCAAGTAGTAATTACCAAAGGAAATAAAGAAAACACAAATTTTAATTTAAGTGCCCCTCTCTACAGCTGTAATACGGTAATACCTTTTTTGCCTTGTGGCCGAGTTTATCTTCTTCTTTATTGCCAATTCAAATGTCTTCGCCTTTTTTTCTTTATGAGAAGAACAATGTTTATGGACACAATAACAACTAGCAATACATGTACCAAATAACTAAACAACCTTGTGCAGTGTTAAAGAAAAAGAACTTACATTTCTCTCTCCTTCCTAGCACCATGGAGAATATTATTAAAAAAAATTCTCTACTTGCTACATAAAAAACTAGAATGCATGCTTTTGATAAAAAAATCGAGCAGCTCTAGTGAGATTTGTAATATGAATACCACTCTCAATGAGTTTTAAATTAAGTTTTTAGGTTAAAAGATATTATTATTACTTCATTCCATTTTAAATTTTAAGATATAAAACAAATTAATTATAAAATTCTATGAAGAATATATTTTAAGAAAGATAAAGAAGATAAAATTCTAGTATTTTAATTATATTTGAGATTATTTAAATGAATATAAATTGAATCATATTATCATTAGGAGACTCTCAACCTCCTAAAATAGGACTTCAAGGGCATCTTCTCTTCCATCCTCAAGTTTGTTTTTCTCCTCTCCTCAGTAGTGTGCACTAGTGCAAATAACGTTCAGTTGATCTCGATTATTTCTTGAATACATGAACGCCTCGATTATTTCTTGGATACACGAACGTCGAAGTTGGTGCGGAAGTCAAGAAAATTTACTCAAATTTTTGCCCAAAATTTGAGGTTCAAGGTAGTTTTACTATAAAGGTTAGCAACATTTTTTAATAGTTTAATCACATAAAGGGAGTGTAATTGTAGAATATTTTCTATCAAATTTTGCATTTTTTTTTTAAACTGACTAGTTTTCATTGTATAAAAGATATGAAAAATTAGAATAAACTTAAAGTCTAGCTTCTCTAAAATAAAAAATTCATATCAATTATAATTATAGATCAAAAGTTATTAACAAAATATCGGCATACTATCATGTTGTCATGGACAACTTCACAATGGAATTATAAAATATTTTAAAAATAATATTGATGTGCTAGCTTAGCCGACCCCACTTAGTGGGATAATGCTTTGTTGTTGTTGTATTGATGTGCTAGCTGATAACACATTCATAATTTAAAATTTTCTATAAGACTTTTTTGGCTTCCTATCCCAAATAGAATCTTTGAAAAATGACCTTTAGATAGAAATTTTATCTACAAAGATTCAAAAGAGAATATGAGTAATGCTATCATGGAATTTTGTAGGAATAATTAATGATGAATTAAAATATGAAAAACTTATAAGTAAGACCTTGATTGTTTATTTAAAAATGAAATATGAATATATCCAATAGGAAAGAAGTTTGGTTTATATGTTTACTTGATTATTAGTGGCATTTTACTTGATGATGTGATTTCTATAATTCTATTGAAATATATAAATAAGTTAAATAGATAAAAGAAAAAAAAATACCATTAGCACTAATCTTATTTATGATTAATTGTCATTTGTTATTTGTTCACTCATTGAAAAATATTGAATCAAATAATACTACTTGGTTAGAAAGAAAAAACTTCTTGGTCCATAAAATTTATTTGTGAAAATACTCCATAAAGAAGTAAATTATACTTTCATCTAATAAAAAATATAAATTATATTTATTGAAGTTCATTTAAAAAAGTAAAGTTCATTTGTTAAATTTATGCATGTGATAGAAAAAATGCTCAAGTTTTTAAAAAGTTTAATTACATTTGATAAACCTATTACAATTTATTTATTTCATAATTTGTCACTTGTCATCTGATAATATTTTAATTTATAAAGCAAGTTTATTTCTATTATGAAATATCATTCATGTGTATTATTTTAAGTGTCATTGATAGTGAAAATTATTATTTTTTGTATTTGAACCTCACAATTAATTTATCATATAAAACTAGGATGGACGTATGCAATGGTGAAGTTCGTGATGATGCTAATTTGCACATGAACCAAGCTATCAAAATTTATAATAGTATTTTGATGTAATGATTATTTGAAAGTTAGGTACTCTTCGAATGATTAATGGGAAAAAGAAAAATAAAAAGTTGTTTCACTTTGGTACTCTATTTAAGAAATAGTTATTTATTATCAATATGTTTGGTCAAAGTTCGAGAGAAGCATTTGTAAGTAAAGTTGGTATAAAAAGATTTCAATGGTCACATGACTATAGAATAAATTTTGAGAGCATTATAATAGGGGTAGATTACAATGAATTTGAAGGAAATTTTAAACACACAAGAAGAAGACGGATGACAAAGCTAATGAAAAAGAAGGTGCAATAAGGAGAAAGAATTCGTAAATTTAGTTTAGATCATCCATGAATTGCTTTTAGAATGTTTAGACCATTTTCATCCCCATTAAATTGCATGTTGAATGAACTATCGAATAAGAAATAACTTATTGCTTATGAGTCGATATTAGAGATAGAATACATATGACAATGTTATCAATCTATGCAAATGATTGAGCATTGACAATGCTTCATTGTGTTTCTCCAAGTTTTAATTTTAAAATCTAGATGTCTCAATCCCTTGCTTTTGAATTGTGTGTTATCATATATTGTTATTAATAAAATGAAGAACTATGATGAAATTGGTACAATGGTTCAAGCATATGAACTCTTGGTAATTATGCCCAATAGTACAGACGGGAAACTCGATGTTAAAGTTGCTCCCTTTGTGTAATTCATGCTATGATGAATATGCTAATAAAATAAAATGTACTAAATAATGTATTAATTAAATTCAAATTTAAATAGATGATAAATAGTGTATCAACTATATGGAACCAATATTTCAAAATAATGTTTGGGATGTTCATTATCATCCGTAGCACTCCCCACAATCGTAGTAGCTATGAACAAGATAAGACAAACTATAGTCATATTGCATCACATTGAATCGTAGAACTAAAGTTTAGATCGTAAATTGAACCATATTGACAATGCTCGGGCACACAAATTGCAACTACAATGATGTTGATAAAAAATACATCCTTTGGTCGTTTGCTTATGATTAGATCGTAGTGTCTTCACATCATATTATACCGGCCTAAGTTCAATCATAGTGTGGAAAAGTAGTTTATTATTTGATTAGTATTTAATTATCAATTGATTTTATCATCATTTATGGGAAAATTCCAAATTTTTATGTACTATGATCACCTAGGTACGCAACGCATGAACAATCGTAATTATTATTTTTGAAATATAAAATAGTTGTGTTGTACTTTAAAGTTGGGTATAATGTATATCCTCTCCCCCTAAGGGGGAGGATGGTTCTCCCCCCATCCGCAACCGTCCGATGCATGCAGTTCAGCTAGAAGTAGTGCATGGTTCGAGCGTTCCCAGTCGGTTCAAGGGCGTGGTTCAACGGTGAAAAAACTGAATAGAGAGTGGGAAGACGGCGATCGCGACAGTGCGGCGATTGATCCGGTGGTCCATTTCATCATGCCTTTGCGTCTCTTCGTGCTAGGGCGACGACCTTGCAGGCGGTGATGAACTCACGGTGGAGACGAAGATTGTGACCCCGGGGCATGAAATGAACTAGTGCACGATACCCTTGAGCTCCATGATGAAGCCAGAGTTCATGGATAGGTCACGCTCTTCAATGGCCACGCGGAAGTCATGGAGGATGGAACAGACGTTCTGGCGGTCGGAGGGGAAGGAGGGAGAGGGGATTGAAGTGCGCAAAGGGTGGCGGAGGCGACGTTGTGGGGGAATCAAGTGGTCGATGACATAAATCGGCAGATGCATCTGGCATCTCCAATCAGTCCAATCGGCTTCTACTCACCCCCTTCTTCTACTACGACCTCATCGTTGGGTTTCAGAGTGCCTCGTCGCCTTGAGTTCCCTTTCCCGGCCTCCACTCTGGTGCAAATGGTCGTTGAGATTACGGAGGCCTCCGCCGCCCCTCTCGAGCAGGATCGTGACAACAAACATGACAACGACAAGATCCATGCGAAGGGGTCTCGACCGGCTCGGGATCGAATCGAAGAAGCATAGATGCGAAGAGGCCTCGCCCCTCCCGACGCGGGATCGCGGCGCGGCGATGACAGGAGGACGCTAGGCATGGTGGGGGCAGAGGATGCTAGGCACAACAAAGAGACCCCAAACTGGCTCAGCACGAAAAGACTCCGAACCAATGCTCTATCCTTACCGAACCGCGTGCATCATCGATGCCCGTCGGATGCGCGGAGGGGCGGAGGATCATCCTCCCCCAGGATATACATTAAACCCATTGTTCATATTTGATATGTCTACTATTTCTTATATCATGAATGGTGCATATATTATGACATGTAGAAAAAAAAATATAACTCATAGCATGCAAAACTCATTATATGATAACAATTTTGTACATGCCATGCCATATAAATATTATATCTTAGGCCGTAATATACTAATTTGGAAGGTTCTCCTCTGCATATTGTATTCATGCAATTGAGAAGAATTATATTTTGAGAGTAGCATTACCATGATCAAAGATCACACAACGTTATGAATCACAGGCTTATGCGTGTCACTAATCTCATGTTATTTAGAGTTTTTTATGTTCGGTTAAGGAACCTTTATATGAATTTAGCACATAAGTCTTTAAGTTGCAAATATTGATGCAAGCTTTATTTGTGGTGCTGGGTGTAAGGATCACCTTGATGGCTGCTTAGAGGTTATGTTCCCACGAGCCATTATGATGTCATTTTGAATTATTTTTTCTTAAATATTTCCTTGCGATACGTCAAAGATTAATTATTATATTCTATTATATTTCATTACATTTTTATATGACTCTTATGTTTACGTTCAAAGTAAAGAAGTCAATGTCAAGATAAAAAAAAAAATCAAAGCATTATATAGGATTCTATTTTCAATTGCGCTTAAGTTCGGAGTCACCATATGATACAATTTTTTTGACAATCTGTTCAAAATTTACGTCATTTTTTCGTCTCGTCATTCTTCTTAACTAGTCACTTACCATTTATTAATCTTTATTATCATAATTTATATAACAACACTAAGCCATTTCCAAAAAGAAATAGCTTGAAGCCTTGAATGAACTCTTCAGTGGGGACGGACCTATATATTTTAAGGGGGCCTTGGCCCTCCTTGAGTTTTTAAAATTTTATTAATTACATATATAAATATAGAAAAATTTAAGTTAAAATTGATTTTGGTCCCTCCTTAAATAATGTTTCGAATGATATTTTTCATGGTTCGCTAGAGTGATGGCCCCTCTTTTTTGCGGCTGGTCCATCCCTGCTCTTTAGTCCCATGCCTAGAAGACCTCCCAAGTTAGAGGATTCTTCTCGCGCCTCTCCATTATTCAATAACTGCACTATCAGCAATGATCGATCATTTCCTTCATCCTCTCCTCACCATTTTAATTTCCACCCCTTGACAAAAAAATTTCGGGTCATTTCCTTCCTCCTCTCCTCACCATTTTAATTTCCACCCCTTAACAAAAAAATTTCCTCCCCATTTTTCTCTGTATCCTTTCTTTGCTTTTTTAAAAAAATACCACTCGAGACAATTGATACCATAAAGATTGCTATCACAATCCACATGCTTATCCGATTTTATCACCGAATCAAAATCAGACTTGTGATTGTTTTTCGATCGAATTGATTGAACCGACTCATAATAGTCACGGAGTACGAAAAATGACCAATCCTTTGAAGAAAGGAAAAAAAAAAGTTAGATGGATTATAAAAGGACCCGGTATGTCCATTTTTCTCTTGTTCAAATAATTAAGGAATTAATTTTTGATAAATAAAGAATTAAGTGTAAAAAAAAGAAAATAATAAAATTCCGGATTAAAATACTAGATTAATGATGTTAAAATTGGGAAGCAAGTTAGTAGTCTCAAGTTCTATAGTCCTTAAATACTCTATTTATTTCATCCAAGAAGTATATAATCAATTTAATGATAAATTATAATTATTAAATTAATTAGATGATAAAAAATAAACTCTCTATACAAAAGTCTAGACCGGGTGCTTTAAGTATACATTAATCTCTTTCTAAAATTGCAAAACATAACTTAGCGCCCAAGACTTTGTAACTATAGGGAATGCGGTGACGTGTGTATGCATCATATTTTGAAATTTTGGTGGTTATTACGTGCAGAAGCTCTCAGTTCCAAACCAAGTCGGGTCCGGTAGTCGAGTGACCCATCTCGCGGGTCAGGGCTCTACGAGCCCTGACCTCGATCCATTTCTTTCGCTATCAGTCTCAAATCGAGTCCCGTCTCGATGGAGTTGGGGTCCACCACAACCCCTCAAACCGCGGCATTGGCGGACACGCAAGTCGCCGGCTCCCCGCAAGCGCTCGTTAAAATAAAGCGAACCAGCGTCGGTGGAGAAAGCAAAGCAAACCAACGAAAACCAAACCGCGCGCCGGCAAACGTGGAGGACGCCGTCCGCGCGTGGAATGTTCGGTGGCAGGCAGCAGCGGCATTTCATCAACCATCTCCCATGCGTCCGATTCCTTTCCACCAAAGTAGCAGCGCCGGAAAAGTAGGGGGGAGATCGAATAGAGAGGGAGGGAGCACCGCGAGCAGATCTCCGGTTCCTAGACTCGGCTTTTCGCTCCGTGAACTGTGCTATCTTTATTTTTGGTGAAGAGACGCGAGGGGAGGCGGTGGAAACAGCTCATCTAAAGCTGGCAAGCGTGGAGATCGGAGGGGGGCTGAGGGCGCGGAAGGCGGGGAGCGCAGCGGTGGAAGGGGCAGACGCGGAGGAGTGCAGGCCCTGGCGCCGCAGGCTCTCGTCGGCAATGGCAGTCTCCTGGTCTTCCGTTCTCAGGCTCTCCCTCCTCCTCCTCCTCATCGCCGCCATCCTCACGGCCTTTCTCACCCTTCCCTTGGAAAAGGTAAGAAGATCTGTTTGTGTAGCACACACGCAACGTTGCTTTCTAGATCTGTTGGTTCTTATCGATACGTTTTGGTGTGTTTGTGTTAAGATTCTTCTACAGGAGCGAATATAAATGCTATAGTCTCCTATTTATTGAACAATGGATGATTCCTCCTATTCCTCCTTTTGGAACACATCTTAGAATTTTTCTAGGTTTACTAGTTTTTCTGTTCAACTCAATTGCTTGCGTACCGTAAGTTAGATTTACAATCATGGCGGAAATTGATGATCGGCAATGCTAATTTATCGATATCATGCAGCTTTGGTTAGATGGTGCTCAATGATTACTTAATAAAGTTGCCAGCATCGTCAAAATGTTAACTCCCTTTGATTGTTAACTGAATAAAATTTGCCTGCAGATTTTGAAGGATTTCTTGGTATGGATAAAGCAAAGCGTTGGTCCATGGGGTCCTCTTGTATTGTAAGTGTGAATTTGTGTTCGATTCATAAATTAAGACGTGTTAATTGAATAGTTTTGTCAGACCATTAGATCATACATCTACCTTTTTAAGGATAATGATTAATCTGCTAAAAGAAACTATGAATTAAATTAATCGCATGCATTGTATCTGCATGTTTGTGGTTTACTCTGAGCATCAGAATAGGATGGAAGGTTTGCACCTCTCATTTACTAGGGGGAAGAAAATCATTCCGCATTTTCTTCTTGGTGATTCTCATCTAGATTGAGATGATAAAGGGGATACACAGGACATTGGGTTCGTTTGTTGCAGGACATTGCAGGACAATTGTTGATAAATCATGCAAATTAAACAGTGCAATTTATCTCTGCGTCATTATTCTTCAAATCACCTAGGAAATTATCTTGATTGCTAATAGGTCTGAACTAGTTTATTTCACATAAACATGGATGCCTTTTGATGAAATAGTCATCATTTTCTCTATCCAGAAAAAAAAAAAACATTAGCTAGTCTGTGATAGTTGACAAGTGAAAACTAATTCTCATTTTCAACTCACTGAGAACCATCAGTTTGGAGTATAGTTGGGTTCTTTTGTTGTCTTTATAAATAATGCATCTCATAGTTAGCTCTTAGAACTTGTTTGTCATTTGGGATTGAAATAATTCATGCATATTTCTAACAGAAGATCCTTTGATTTTATCTTTATAACCAGGGCTCTTGCATATATTCCTCTAACAGTGCTAGCTGTTCCAGCATCAATACTTACGGTAATTGCAAACTATGCTTTCTCCGTGTTTAACTATTATGTTGCAAGCGATATATCTCCATTCCTTTTATATGTCTTAAGCATATTTATCATTACATTTCTCATAGAATCATGGATTGATTGACATGGACATGCAGGAGAATTTGCAACATAGTGCCCCCATAGTTCTTGAGAATCCCCATCGTGTAAAGTTCTAACCGTTACCCTGTAGTCAGGGTCTTTGATCATCACTTTAATCATTGGTTCCAATATGTAGGAGAGAAAATTTGGCCCATCTTTGTTCTGCAGTAAGGATTTTTTGTAAGCTTTAAGAACCTTTGAATAGAAACCCACATGATATCCTATAAACATGGGCTTTATATCATCACTTCCTATATGTAAGAGAGAAAATTTTGGCTCTTTCATCTTCCGTCTCCAGTGAGGATTTTTTGTAAGCTTTAAGAACCTTTGAAATAGTTACACTACACACATATCAGCTTGTGCAGAGTTTGTTCCACACTTATGTTTCCCAACGGTTTTTTCAGGGTAGAGATGGACAATTGTCATAAACACAAGAAGCAAAAAATACACACAAAAGAAAAGAAAGAAAGGATCATCTATTTTATAGTAATAGTCTAATAGATATGCATCTCAATTTTTACTATATATGAAAAAAAAATTCTAAAGCAGGTGAGATAAATGTTGACATGACTTCAACTGCCAATTTTTACTTAACAAATTTGTTATCGATCTTAACAATTTAATTGTTTGCCAATTTTCTTTGTCTGTGCAACCACTTACTTTATTCTTCCATCTAGCAAGTCGTGAGTGATAAAGTTACGACACATTTGAAACAAAATGAATAGCTATTAACTATATTATTTGAATTCAGGTGCATTTTGAAACAATGGGTTGAGCTGTTGTCTAAAATTTCATACTTGTGTATGTACTGATTTAATGCGTCCAAATAAGTTTTAACATCGAGGCATCCTATCTCACACAGCATACTTTCTGAAGCGATGAAGCAATGTTGAACATTTTTCCCTTCCCAAATGATGTGTTCAATTCAAGGACATACAGTCAGATGATGTTTGCCATTAATCCTAAACCTTTGATTCAAGTCTTTCAACTTCATTATCTTTCCATTCAACTCTAATTATCTTCTTCGGAACTAAGTTGATCTTATCATCCAGAAGAATTAATATTTGTCTATTATTTGTTCTGAATATTTCTAGTATGGTTTTGTGTTGTTTCCTGGATGCTTCCAGTTCCTATATTTACAATAAATTTTCTGGAACTTTTGCCATATTATCAACCTAATGCTAACCTGAATAAGTATTTATCTATCAAGTACTTGTCTCATAGGCAGTTTATATTTAAACAGCTACTTGAAATAATTTTTTCATCTTTCTTGAACCCCATCAGTTATGATTTTGGTTCCCTGAATTATTACTCCCCAGCAATGAAGATAGATAAAATGTTTGGAGGGTACGTTAGTGTTATCAAAATGTTGGGATTTAATTCGTTCATTACCAATAATCCAACTTCATGCATCTGGGCTACATGGTATTGATCTTCTCTAAAGAAAGACATAAGTTAAAAATACTCATATATTCTCTCAAAAAGAGAAAGCAAATCATATTCATTGCATATACAGATCTTATTACACAGGCTCTTTCTGTATATCTTAGCAACTTGACATCTTGTTTTGGTGGTCATCCACTATGGTGGTGCAAGTGAATTTTTTTATTGACTTGTTTATTTGTTAGGTGCTATTTGAAGAGCTTTCATTTTGTTTTTTCAGTTTTATTGTTATGGCTGTTAACCGTTTGGGGCTCTAATATACTTATGATGATTGAATTCTTGTCTCACAGATGTTTAAGTTCATTAAAAAATGATTATATTTTATTTCATCTCATGAGTAATCATTCTAAAACAACAAGAATATATTCTCAAAAAAAAAACAAGAATATGAATAAATGTGTTACTTTCTTCTAGTTTCGGCTTGGCATTAAATATATGTTTCCATTTCCCAGCTCGGTGGTGGATATCTTTTTGGCTTACCTATAGGCTTCATTGCTGATTCTATTGGAGCAACGATTGGTGCAACAGCAGCATTTCTTCTTGGTAGAACGGTAAGAAAGTGGATTTTTTAACTTTACAACCAAGTACCAATCAATGAGTCAAATAATATATTTAGATTCATTGTGTATGCAATAATATATACGTGAACGAGTCGGAGTGGCTCCTATTAGTGAGAAAATGGTAGAGAATCGTTTGAGATGGTTTGGTCATGTTCAGAGAAGACCATTAGATGCGCCAGTAAGAAGAGTAGATCAAAAAATCTGGAGTCCGATTAAAAGAGGGAGAGGGAGGCCAAGGCGGACACTTGACGAACTAATAGAGCAAGATCTATTGGTGAATAATATACCGAAAGGTTTGATTACTAATAGAGCGGAATTGCGTCGTATGATCCACGTAGCCGACCCCACCTAGTGGGATAAGGCTTTGTTGTTGTTGTTGTTGTGTATGCAATGATGAGTTCTGATATACTCCTTACATTTGCATCTTTAGACTTTATCATCAACCAGCAGCTGGATCTTTTTTTCTGGTTTTTTTTCATCATTTGTCATTAAAACCCTTCCAATCTGAATTAGATGTTTGTTCATTATGATCACCTGATGTTTCCTCTCTTGTCCTAGCTCTCTTTTCCAAAGCTGTCCAGTTCAGGAGGTTATTTTAGTTGAAGTCCCTTAAACTTATAGAGATTAGGTACTAGGTAAGGTATTTACAAACTAATTAATAGATTATTTAGATAAGAGGAATTTCTTTTAAGTCCCAATAACATAAATAATAGTAATTTTCATTATCTTCATGTTTTTGTATTATGTTTTCAATTCTTTAAAGCAATATGATAAAAAAATAGATATTAGAAAAAATAGAAAGGAAGGAACAAGAAGCGAGAAAACAAAAGAAATAGAGAAGCAAAAAAGGTCAGAGTTTACCCCATTGCCATTAGAGCTCTGACCGAGTTTACTACTTAGCTAGTACACATATACCAATTTCAATTACTGTATTGCTTCAACTCGTGAATGCAAATGATTTTCGTGTCGCCTATAATTTTATAATGAGATTACATCTTTTTTGATTAATTTCAGTTTCATGCAGGTAAACCTATTGACATAACAACTTTTTTTCTAGTCAGACATGATGACTTATGCATCAATGATATCTTATATTTTTGTATTTAAAAAATTCAGTCAATACAATCTGCAGATTGGGAGGGCTTATGTTATCTCCAAGTTGAAGGATTATCCCAAGTTTCAAGCTGTGGCAATTGCAATTCAGAGATCTGGTTTTAAGGTTTAAAAATTTTCTTTTTTGGTAATTCTGCATAAATTTACCTTAGAACTACATCTGCAAATATGAAGTCTTGCTATCTCCTCGGAAAAGATTTAACAGGATGACCACAATATTTGCATAGTCATCCTTTTCCACCAACAAAAAGTAACAATATCTAACAAAAATAGAATGGAAAATAACATTTGTTATGCTTTGATTTCAGGCGCTATTTCCTGGGTATAGACAAGTTACTCAACATGTTAATACGACCTATAGAAACTGTCGATCCTTGAAATTTTATTTTTGTTCAAGAGCTACTAAATTGCAAGGCTGATTAGGATTCACTCTAAGCCATTCGTATTTCCAATTGTTTGATGAGTTCTTACTATGCACTAGATACAAGTTTATGACTTAGTCTAGTGAACATTTTGATGAGTTTTCTTCTTTTTCTCTTGAAATTGATTATGTACTGTCTAGGGGGATGGAACGTATCTATAGAAACAAAAGAATGTTGTTTTAGTGGTCAATATACCTGACAATTTTGCATGGGCTAATATTGTAACAATTAAGATCTCGAAACTAACAGATTCTTATCATTATGCATTACATGCAAGAAGTTGAGAAAATTAGGTGCAACATATTTCTTGTATATGGTATATTATTCACTTTTCCTTTTGTCTTCCTGCAGATTGTTTTTCTGTTGAGGCTTGTGCCGTTACTTCCATTTAACATGCTAAACTATCTCCTCTCCGTTACCCCTGTTGGCCTTGGAGAATATATGTTAGCATCCTGGCTTGGCATGATGGTATGTTTTTTAGGATATTTTTGCTTTTATGTAATGACATTTCATTTGTTTCAGGTCAGGGTACAAGTTTAAGCTAATTTCTTCTAATTTGTTATGCTTTCCACTATGAATAAATAATTCTTGCTTTAATATGATTATTTTTTTGAGCTAAAGCCATGTTTTAGAGGGTATCATTAATTTCTACTGCTCAATCTTGGTAGATTCAAGGTTTTCTGGCATCCAATCTGAAGAAACCAAGACATTTGTTTTGTGATCCCTTTGGACAATGTTTCAACTAGATACTTATCTATCTGCATGTCAGCCTATCACCTTATAGTTTATTCACAGTTTGGATAATTTTTTCATAGTTTGATGAACTCCCTATTGACAAAACTAGTTTGATAAACTAGCATGCCTGCCGCTTTTTCTCATTTTTTCCCTTGAGGAAGGGAAAGATGAGTATCAAGGTGCACAGTCATCCAATTTTATTCACATATTGCTGCTTGTACACTTCCATGTGCATGGATCGCCATTAAACTATATCACCAAAGAACAATGACAATTCCCTATATATCAACATTTTATTTAATTTAGGTTAAAATGATGATTTATGAAGTTAGTCATCATGCTATATTAATAAGGGAATGTGCACGAGGAACCCAAATTGTGCATAACTCCTAAAAGGTAGGAAATTGTTTCACTCCATCGTAACCAATGCATATCGCCTCCGTCCCTAACCAATGCAACAAATCATGTGTTATGTATTAAACCTATATCAAGAAGTTTCTACTCCTTATCTGACTGATCTTTTGTCAATTTCTATAAGACAACAATTAGTTCATGTGCAATTCCTAGTTCTGAATGCTGGGCATTGAAGAAATAATGCCTAGTTCCGAATGTTGGGCATTGGAGACAATACACTTTAATAATCAGCGCAATGAGGCAAGAATGTTAAGATGAATGTGGAAGAGAGAATAAGAAACAAATACATTTGGAATCTTGTACTCGAGTGAGTTGGCCTATTGTTGAAAATTTTAGAGGAAATAATTAAGATGGTTTTGTTGTTCTTAAACACCCTTTGTACCACCCTTAAGATAGTTGATAGTCCCTTTTTATCTGGAGAGAAACACAGAACACTGCCTTTTCCTGTTAGCCCCTGTTCATTGTTGTAAATTGTAATTAATAGATTGAGGAGAGGCATGCCAGCCCCCCTCTTCCCTTTGTGGTGATTGTTGTAGTCTAGGGAAGCTTGCGCTCTATTTTTTGCCCTCATTTTTTTTCTAGGTAACTTCTTTCTCCAGTGTAGTTGAGGATGGATCTTCCCTCTAGAAGAAAATTGGCACCCTGTACAGATGTTGATCATTTCTTTTTCCTGTTTTATTTTTCTTTTTTTACTTGAAAGTTAAACACCACATATGGAAAATGGAACAAATTTGGTAGCTGGTTGACTCCAAAACAACCTAGAACTTCTAAGGAGTCAGCGAGAAAATTGCGAATTTGCTTTGCTGCTAAAAAAAGCTCAATGTAGAACTCCTAAGCTTGCAGTTAAGAGGAAAACTTCTTCCTTGGAAACTCTTGCCAAGAGTTCATTGCTGTTAAAAGGAACTATATTTTTTTCTTTTGCCTATAGTTGGTCCAACAGAAATAAATTAAATTGAATTGCAGATTAGCTTTCCATAAGCTGGGGCAAACAAAATGGAACATGCATAATAGTCCAGCATTCGAACATATTGATTGCTTTTAATCCTGATATCTTTGTTTTCATAAGAAGTATCATTGTCTTTGAAAAATTAGTTGTTAGAAAAAAAACATTATATGTTAGCTGGATATGCTATTTCCACATAATTCAGCGTGTATAGGAGCATTTCAAGAGATTCTAGAATGCAAACGTTGTTCTAATATTTGGTTGGATTCTCTAACTACAACAACAACAACAAAGCCTTATCCCACTAGGTGGGGTCGGCTACATGGATCATACGACGCCATTCCGCTCTATTAGTAACCAAACCTTTCGGTATATTATTCACCAATAGATCTTGCTCTATTAGTTCGCCAAGTGTCCGCCTTGGCCTCCCTCTCCCTCTTTTAATCGGACTCCAGATTATTTGATCTACTCTTCTTACTGGCGCATCTAATGGTCTTCTCTGAACATGACCAAACCATCTCAAACGATTCTCTACCATTTTCTCACTAATAGGAGCCACTCCGACTCGTTCACGTATATGGTCATTCCTAATCTTATCTAATCTTGTATGACCACACATCCATCTCAACATCCTCATTTCGGCTACTCTCACTTTACGTTCATGTTGCCCCTTCATAGCCCAACATTCACTACCATATAACACTGCTGGTCTTATAGCAGTACGATAGAATTTTCCTTTAATTTTATTGGGTACTTTTCTATCACAAAGAACTCCAGTGACTTTCCTCCACTTACACCAACCAGCTTGAAGACAGTTCTAATAATACATACAAATTGAAGACCATCCTTTTTTCCCTATAAAGAAACTAGTCGACAGTTCTTGAGTTATATGCTTAGTTTCCATCTCTTCTTTTTGGATGCAAAGGTTATCTTTGTCCTTTTTACTTACTTTCCTAAGGATGCATGATTTATCGATTGAATATAAGGTGCAAATATACAGCAAAAGGGAAGTAAGTTACCGTGATATCCATCGGCAATTCACTTTTATTTTGTCAATATTTTCAAAGTGCTGGGAAGTCTTGGAAATGTTTGTTTAAAAAAAGAAGTCTTGGAAATGTGAAATTAAACTGGAATTCTAGCTTTCAATAAGGTAGGTTCTAATGCTTTGACTTTTGTCAACAGCCAATTACTTTTGCACTAGTCTATGTTGGCACAACTCTGAAGGATCTAGCTGATGTAACACATGGATGGAGTGAGATTTCAACTACTCGTTGGGTATGGATTATCTTCATACTTTATACCTGTATAACCTTGTATTTGCTTTGTTTGTGGTCATGAATTACTACTTAGTGATTTCTTAGTGCTGAATCTGCTGACTGTGGCCAGGCCCTAAAACCACTCTCTAATGAGTGGCATGCCACAGTTCGTTTGTGCTTGACATATTCATGGCAACCTCATCATACATTTTATCTATAAGCCAATAGATTATTATAATTACGTGCAACGTTTCTAGCTGTGATGGTTCTGTTGCAAGTTTTCATATTTCTTACCTTTGATGTTGTATAAGTTCTATATATTTTATGGTTCTATTGCCTCCAGAATATCATTAAGATGCAGCTAGCCAAGTTTAATAGTTGTTCAGCTGTGTTAAAAACATGTGTGGAAAATGTGAAATTGAAGGTTTTTTTTTGAGGAGATGTGAAAATGAAGGTTAAACTATACAATGTAGTGTCTGAAAATGCAGCTAGTTTCCTTTTTTTTTTTTTGAGGAGAAAAAGGATGACCCCCAGAGTTGTGGTTGTCATCCACCTTTTTTTTTTTTGGGAGAGGAGTATGAAAGAAATGCAGCTAGCCTTCCCTGATGACAATACAATTACTGTTCACAAATCCTCTCGACATCTCCTATATTAAAGAAATGAATTATGTAAAATATTTTACCGCATAGCACTAGGTTCTCTAAAAACAATATGATTACATTGGTTTCACAAGGATATCTAGAGGTCCACCCAACAGACTTCCCTAATGAATTATGAAATTAATGTATTATTCATGAAGAAGGTTACAATATCCAAGATATACCTAATCATATCTGTGTGTGCAACCAGCATATGCATCTATAGTAGTCTGTATGTGCAACCAGCTTATTTACTATCTATAGTAGTCTGACTGGGGTAGGAACAAGTTTATTTTATTTCCAAGATGTACCTATCTGTATGTGCAACCAGCTTATTTGCATCTGTTGTTATATAACATTGGTTCAAATGGCTGCAGGTAATAATCATATCTGGATTTGCAATATCTGGTAAGAAACTCCTTGCTACAGAATTGATTTGCATGTACAGTCTTATTAACTCCAAACAGAATAAGAAAATGAAAACAGTTTTTCATTAGAAAGGATAAGGGGAGGCTAACCGAATTTAGTAAAAAAGAATATCTGCAAAGCGTGTTAGCTTGAAATATTATTTTCAAGTGTGTAGGTAGTTTGAACTAAAACGAAAGTCTGTTGTTCATTTCTATAATATTTAGATATTTTTCATTAATGGTGGTAAAGTTACAAGTTTAAGTGACTCCATCCATAGTAGTTAAGAATCTTGTAAGAACTTTATCCCTGAAATTCTCGGTTGCTTGCAATAGATATTAAACATGCTATCTCATTATGCATAGAAGACTAAACATGCTATCTCATTATGCATAGAAAAGAGGATAAAGGATTTACCGCCTGATTAATATCTAGTAATGACACAGCAAGATTTTCAAATATATGTAGGAGCAGGAAAAAGTTAATTAAACGGGAGGATTCTTGAAAACTACTCCATTTTCATCGTCTTTATATTGTGGTTGTCAATTGGTGTTTCTTGTTTCCTTGCAGCTGTCCTTATGGTATGTGTCACAAAAGTAGCAAAGGCATCTCTAGACAAGGCATTGGCGGAGAACACAGAGGTGGAAAACCTGTTAGTCACACCCTCTCTGCCAGTGGTATCTTCTCCCACCTCATCCGCCCCGGATCTTCAGCAACCCCTGATAATCAAGATTGACTCTCCATCCGACGATCATCAACAGTGATATTCTTTTTACAAACTTTCCAGTGTAAATTCTTTTTTTCCCTATCAATCTCTGCAGCATCATCCTATAATCATTTTATGTTGGTTTTATAAAGGAACCACCACTGGTTTCGAAGCAGCTACGTTTATTAAAACAATGTAGGTCTTTCCTCCTCAACACAATATTGTTCGTATACACAAAGCTACTAGCTCTAATCACTCAGTTTCTTTCTTTTGTCATTAGAATATTATGTATTTTTTTTGCTAAGATAAAACTTAAAAGGTTCAAAACACTATTACGTTTTTCAGTTAAGTTCTGTAGTAGTTTTAATATTGTTCGTCTTGAAAATTTGTGGATGCATGGTGCATGATGCATGTCGATTTATCATATTGGTGACACCTCGAACTAATCTCGTACGAACTTATTACTTTGTTTCCTCCGCACTGTGCACCCGAAAATGCGGTTACAAGTGCGATAGAATTATTATTTCGTTGAACACATTACCAGCTAGCAATGCTTCTTAAGGCCCCTCTTCGTGTTAGCAACGTTCCTGATTTTGCAAACTGGGATTCGAGTCCATTAGCATCATCCCAGCAACTGAAGGAAAATAAACTTCCGGATAGTTTTTGGAAATGTTTAACAAGCAGGTACGCCCTCTCCCTTTCTCTCTTCACTCACCCGAGCAGGCCTTCTCTCCCTCTCCTCTCTCCTTTGCCCTTTTCTCCCTCTCCCTTCGCACACCCTAGCATTTTTTTCCTTTCTCTCTCCGCGCACGTGAGCGGCTTCTCGTTTCTTTTATTCATTGCTCTCCGCAGCGGCGACGGCATCAGCATGTTGCCGCCGTGGAGCTTGTGGACGGGGCATATTTAGGTTTTTTTAATGTTGTAAATTTATAACAATTTTTATAGTGCTGCTATTGTTAATATTTGTTTAATAAAATGAGATCACCAACTACTGTTATTATTCTAAATTTATTGTTGTCTTAATTTTTTATGAATTGATCACGAATTTTTTTTATGAATTGATGTGCTAATTTTTAATTCCGCCTATGTTTTATAGTCGGTCCCAAGTCCGGATAAAGGAGGAGGGTTGTGTTAGGCTTCGACAGTCAACGTAAAACTCTGTCGAATCTCATGAACATGACGTCGTATGATTCATGTAGCCGACCCCACTTAGTGGGATAAGGCTTTGTTGTTGTTGTTATAATTTCGAAATACTATTACCCACAATGTGTGCGCGATTTAGTGATTGTGAGATTAATCAAGCTTATTAACTCATACCTACATTTCATCATATTGCATCTTAATATAGCAGATCCAGTATTTTGTTAGTGCAATGTGATGTATGTATTCTAAACTCAATCAAATCATCTTTGCATGATAATTTACTCGGATCGCCGACAGTCCTGTTGTGGAATCATTAAACATTCCGTTTAACTTCAATTTCGAAAAAAAATGATAAAAAGAGGAAAATCTTTGAAATATAAGAATGAAAAGAAAGGAAAACAGTAAAAGAAATGAGGGGAAAATATGAAAGAATAATTTTTTAAAAGGGAATAAAGACGGAAATTGATAAAGGTAATTAAGATAATTTAAAGAAAGAACTTATAGAAATGAGAAATGAAAGCGATCAAGAAAAAATTGTGTGATAAATTAGATAGAACAATTTTAGGAAGGTCATCAGGTCTAGTTGAATCCAAATGGATGCTTGAATCCAATCTCATTCAAGTTGGACTTTACCACTTTTTTTTTCTATTCTTTACATTATTGATATAAATGTTGTATTTAATATTCATTAAAAAGTATTTTTAGAATAATATTTACTTATTTTATTTTCAGTTTTAATATTTATTCTAAATTTAATTAAAATAGTTATAAATTAAATAAAAATTTAAATTTTATAAATACAAAAATGGATTGATCTGGTTGGAATTTTTCAACATGTATCTCAAACCGATCGTGATTTGAATTATGGTCGGGTCGTCCTGTTAGGATGTATCGGGTGGTCGACTTAACACATTACAAAAAATAATAAATAGTAAAAGGGAAGAGGACAAATATAAAGGAAATAAGAATGTGTCGAGTACAATAAAGAATGAAAGGTAATAAAAAATAGGCATATATAGAGATAATAAAAAATGGAAAAATGAATAATAAAGTATATGAAAAGTCAATAACAAGATAAAAAATGGTAATGAAAGACGGAGAAAGATTAATTGGATAGAGGATTAAATGTAAATATCTTTGAAAGTATAATGATCAATTGTGTTAATGTTGGGTTATTTCTTAAGTTTATTCCATTTTTACGGCATCATTGATCCATAATTAATATTATTTAAATGAAACAATAATTGATTCCCATTGAATCCCATCTAACCCGTCCACTTGACACATTGGTTTGACCTCCGATCATCCCTTCTAATAACATTGATGAATCGGACCAATTAACTATCAAATCTTGAGATATCAATCTAACCAATGATATCAACTAAGAAAAAGAAAATGCCATAATTAAGGGGGAAAAAAATAGACGAGAGAGTGGCCATAGTGACCACCCCCCTCATGTCCACCCTTGTCATGTGATCACGTGGGAAGGCAAGGCAACCCCTTCCCCCATCCACCCTTCTTCCTCTTATAATGGACAAAAAAGAAAGAACTATACTCCCCATTTTGTAAGTGTATGATTGTGCATTATTATGATATTAATGTACATCAATAATGCATAATTTTTATCTTACACATTGCTCCTCCCTAAAAGGTACCTTAAAAAAAAAAGATTCTACCTTTTTTGGTTCCTAAAACTAGGCGTGGATATGAACAAGAATGAGTGGATAAGGACTGGGATGAATCAAATCAATTTATTTGAACAGCCATCTTATGGGACTATGGGAGACATGATCCTTCCCTAAAGTTTATTATTAACTCATTTTTCTTAAGCTCACTCAACCGAATTAAAAAATCATTTGACTTAACTGATAAATTGAAATGTTGATAAATATTTTATAAAAAATAAGTAAAAAAATAGCTTACAGCTTTTTATCATAAAAAATGATAAATAGAATTTAGAAATAAGTTTTTTTAATTTCTTTTCAAGGATTAATTTTGTGGCCTTCCGATATTGAAGCCACTACCCGACTGATGAATCGACTATTTTAAAGTGAAAGCAGTGCAGAGTGCAGACACAAATGTTGAACGGACCGGAACCGGTTAAACCGACCGCTGGACCGGATTAAGAACACGGTCCGCACACGCCCGAAAAAAATGGCGGAATCCGTACAGAATTCCCTCCCCAATCCCCCGCTCTTTTATATTATTGTCATTGACGTCAATATAAATATATATTATTAATTATTATATTATTATTAATAATCCGAAACCGGACCCCCATTTTTCTCTCTCTCTCTCTCTCCCTCCCTCTTCACCTCTCTCTCTCACACTGTCCAGAAGCTTTCGTCTACCTCTCTCCTTGTCGTCCGATGGAGGCGGAGCGGCGGTCGGCGTCGGCGGCGCAGCGGCGGAAAGGACAGAAGAGGAAGCTGGAGGAGTCCTCGTCGGTGGGGGTGCTGGCCGCGAGGGAGACGGACGGCGGGGATGAAGAGAAGGAGGAAGAGGAGGAGGAGGCTGAAGGCGGGGCCGCCGGGGGAGGACAGGAGATTCGCGTTCGCCTCTCTCGACCGACGATCGCCGCCGAGGTGAAGGCCCAGGTGGAGGCCCTCGAGCGCTGCTTCTCGTGGCGCCCCGCCGATCGGGCCGCGGCCAAGCGCGCCACCCACGTCCTCGCCGAGCTCGCTAAGAACGGTGCGTCGATCCGCGAGTCCTTTCTTCTTTTCGTCGCCCTTATTTCCTGCGGGTGTTTCGTGAGCGGGACCTGGGTGGGATCTTTTAGGGCATTTTTACTAGATCTGGGAGTTGAACTTTCTTCCTTTTTAGAGAACATGGTGAATGTGATCGTGCAAGGAGGAGCGGTGCCGGTGCTGGTGAAGCACCTGCAGGAGCCTCCGCCGTTGCCAGTGGTTGATGCTATTGGCTCCGGAGTGGAGCGACCGTACGAGCATGAGGTGGAAAAAGGGAGCGCATTTGCTCTTGGACTTCTTGCGGTGAAGGTATTTTGCAAATCTTGGCATATGGTTTTGTTTTGACATTTCCTTTTTTTTCCTTTTTCGTTGAAACTGTTTCTCGCCGTCTCTGATATTTCCATACTATTATCCTTCACATGTGATATTTTGGTTAGTGTTAAATGGTCTTCTTTCTGCAAAGCGATGAAGGACATAAAATGCTGTGTGTTTCCACTACCTGGTTTTGTTGTTTTGATCAAGGTATTTAGGATATTGAAGATTATGGTGATAGATGTTTTGATATCTTCTGAAGAGCATTTGAACTCGCCACTTTAAATTATTATGCCCTTTTAACTATCTACTTGATATTCTCAAGCGATCAAGTGCGACAAAAGTTTTATTTTAGCTAGTATTCACTATGTAAAAAAACTTGCATTTGTCTAGTTGTTCTATGGTCTTATTCATTATGGAGATGACAATTAACGTGTGAACTCTTATTCACATGTTTTGCTCCAAACTTTGTCTTTCATAACGATCATGGAGGCTTGTGCTTATTGAAATGGAACCAACTAAAACTTCCATCCTTTTACCTCTAAAATAAAACCAACACTGAAGCTGACGTAACATGCATTTTGTGGAGTTTACCAACATAAGCTGTCAAAAAGTGATGAGGATGCTTCTTCAAAATTTTTTAAGGGGACATTCTTGAAGCGGATTTCTCAAGAAAGTAGAAGAGACAAAATTCGTAAATTACAATGATTTTCATGCAAAATATAATAAGTTGTCTTCTGTGACAACAGGTTTAAACTTGAAACTTCACATTATTATTTTTTAACCTGGTTGAAAACATGCTTTTATTTTTTTCTTAGAAGATGAAAGGTAATTGTTATATTTCTTTATGAACGAAAGAAACAAAAAATGAACATGCCGTCATTTTCGTCATAAAAATGAAATCTGTGGCATCTAGGAAACGTTGATAAGACATACAACCACAGATATCTGTGCAACTATATTTAATTTGTGATGCATCAGGGTTTCTATTTGCAACTGCATTCAAGTAGGAAATTCATGTCTTCCGTACAAGGTGTCCTTGATGTATGTCTGTGATTTTATGGTCTATATAGTTCCTTCTCAAAAAAATGATCTATATAGTTGCTCAACCAATGTGGGAAAACTAATGTATGATGCTGTCATTTATGATTGTCCCTCCATTTTAAGAATTGGCATTTTCCACAATCGAAAATCGCAATGTTCTATAATATTTCTAGATCTCTCCTAAAAAAAGATCTATAATATTTCTAGATCTCCCCTAAAAAAATGTTCTATAATATTTCAGATCTGAGATATTAATCAAGTGACATGGCACCTTGGCACAGACACTTGCCAAATTTTATGTGAGCTACTATAGTATTAACTCAATATGCTACAAGGAGAAGCATAAATTTCATTGTATATTACTCTTGATTATAGTGTAATAAAGTTTGGCTGTTCATTGACTGAGACTGTCTGCGCTCACACGAGGCACTGTGTGTGCACTACACAGTGACACAGCTGCATGCCTACCTTTTTTACTTTTTTAGATCTATTGCCCTTTAAAAGTTCTTTTAATATTTCTGTTACTGATTATATTCCTTTGCTCTTTGTTTTAACAGCCTGAACATCAGCAACTCATAGTTGATGCTGGTGCCTTGCCTTTGCTCGTCAATCTCTTAAAAAGGCACAAACAAAATGCTTATTCTCGGGCAGTTAACAGCGTCATTAGGAGAGCAGCTGATGCATTAACTAACCTTGCTCATGAGAATAGCAACATCAAGACTTTTGTCAGGTTTTGTAATGAACCATCAGTAATTTTATTGAGTTTCTCTCCCATTCATCTTCACTTTGATGGGTTTTATATATTATAGGATTGAAGGTGGGATTCCACCATTAGTCGAATTGCTGGAATCTACAGACTTGAAGGTTCAGAGAGCAGCTGCTGGTGCATTGAGGACATTGGCCTTTAAAAACGATGAAAACAAGAACCAGGTCCTGGATTATCTGATGCAATTTTTTTATATGCTTTTGGGGAATGTTTAATCTTTGACATTGGTAAAGTATCTCCGCAGATTGTTGAATGTAATGCTCTTCCAACACTTATTCTTATGCTTCGATCAGAAGATGCGGCCATCCATTATGAGGCGGTAAGGTTCTATAGTACATTCAGGTGCATGATTTCATATGTTATTGTGATTTAGGGGAAATAAGGTTTGGCGTTCCCTCATAAAAATAAGACTTGATAAAATTCTATAAGCTAAATTTGCATAGTTTGTCAATGCTTTTTTTTTTTGAAATAATTTGTCAATGTAAGTTAATATCTGATGTAATATAGGTGTATAATTTAGCTCATATATACTCATTGAACAAAAAGTTCTAGAAATAATTGTTGTGTGTGTGTGTGGGTGGGGGTTGGTGATCCACCACACCACTTCTTGGTATGATGTAAAAGAAGTGTTAATAATGTAAAAAAATCCAATTATCATTTTTCTCATCCAAACTTGGACATGCCAGGCACAAGCCTTGCGTGACAGAAGCATGAACGATGTACCATTTATATGAAACATATGTTGGATGGGCCATTCTAACTCAAATATATGTGCCATGAGTGAATGACTCCAGTATTGGTCTATCCTCACCTATTATGAAGATATGTTTGACTTTTCTTGTGCTGTGTTTATGTAACCGAATCTATCTAGTACTTGCTCCTAAGAAAAATCTATTATATAATCGAGCTAAAGGAACCATAATTAAATAGTTGCAATCGATGTGGAATACATTTGGACTTTTTGTTTAAGAGTGCTGATAAATCATTAATCAAGAGGCATGCTTTGTTTCATGTAGCAATTTAACACATTGTATTATGTAATCCATTTTTTTATGATTTTGAATAAATCCTTGATTGTTTCATCGTACAAACCAAACATTTTGAAGATGCTTTGGGATTCAACTTAGAATATTGATGCAAGGGGGTTGCAGTAGATAGATGTATGCAGGACTAAGATGAGGACGGACAAGCAATAATGGAATCCATCTAGAATACTGAAATCACCAATGATGACGAAATGCGAATCATTTACTTCAAGTTGATAAGATAAATAATTTCTTTGTGTTCCACCAGAGTCACTTTCAAGCCACCGAAGACGTTATGAATTCATACGATAGAAGAACCTGAAGTTTGTTTGAGAAAAAAATATCAGTCTTATTTTATTCATATCAAGTGAACTTTTATTTGGAGTTTTATAAATAGAGTTTAACTCTAACTAAGAGACATGAAGTAATAAACAAATCATCCTAAGAAAAAATAAAGATAACTGATTATCTTAATTATTTAAAAACTTAAACCAACATAATTTTGTGTTACATTAGACTTTTCTTAAAAAGAATTCGTCCTTGAATTTGGATGGTATGAGTTGTGGTGTGACTTGGTTGAGGCACAGCACTTGGTGGTTTGACGGATGTGAATCAGAAGGGACTTGTATATCTTTTTTGAGAGCCAAAATCAAAGATTGCTACAGGTTTGATCAATCTACTGTCATACCACTTGACACGACAGGGTTGCGGAAAAATTGCTGTAGGCAGGTTGGCTATGACGATGAAGCGAGAAACGATATTGAAATCTGTGGAGAATCTTTGAATCCATCAATGATGTTGATTTCTAAGCTACATCAAGTTGATGAAAAACATAATTGTGTCGGAATTCACCTCTAGAATTTACGAGTTCTTCGAAGTCCATTGAAGGCGTTGTGAATCCATCCAGTGAAGAATACAATTTGGAAAAAAAGCAAATCATACAACATGTGCAGAAACATTATTCTATCTCAGAGAACTGTTATATAGAGTTTTAGAATTAGAGTGTGTAACCAAATAAAAGACCTAAAAATAAGCAAATCATCCTAAGATAAAAAAGGAAAATAATTAACTACTAAGACTTAAAACTAAGAGGACTCAAAAAGTCCTCATACAACATGCACAGAGATATTCTCTGTATTTTCTATGAAATGAACTATGTATCTGCTTCCAAACTTTCGGATTGTATGTTTTAAAGTGACATAATTTTTCATCAAATTCTTTTTATGTCCAGAGTACGATATCTTTGTGTATCTTTTCAGGTGGGCGTGATAGGAAACCTGGTCCATTCATCCCCTAATATCAAAAAAGAAGTTCTGCTCGCTGGGGCATTACAACCTGTTATTGGCTTGTTAAGGTATTTGCTTTATTGTAATAATATATCGTATCTTGGTATGTTTCTTGTTTTGCGATGAAAATTATTTGGTGGATTATCTTTATAACTGGTGCTCCTTGCAAGTTTCCACATATTTCATTCCAGATTTTCACTTCTTTAGCCCTCTAAAAACTCAGTACTACTGGAACAATTTTCATGTATTTTATGTTATCTTTTTTATTTAATGTGTTTCAGATGGAAAGTACCAATATACATGGATGATTAGCCAAATCATTGTCATCCTTCCCTTCCTCAAAAAACAAAACTGAAAAGGGAAAATTCGAGTTACCAACTTCAAATTTTATATTTTCTGTCTTTTGCAGTCCGTGATACCAGTTATTATTCTGAGTTTTTTTGTATGTCGACTTGCACCTTTGGGAAACTGTTCTATGTTTCACTCTTTCTCTTTTCTGGATCATGATTGACATGCTATTTATATGTTCTATGATTATTTTACCTTGTTATATAACTCATGGTATCATAGAATCCAACAATTTCTCAAAAAAATAGTATCCAACATTTATTGTTCTGATCTTAATATATCTTTTCTTGTCACTTTCAGAAAAAAAATTCTTGTCTTTTTCTTTTTTAGAAAAGAAATCTTGTTTTGTTCCTTTGTGAAGCTGTTCTATGTTACGTTCTTTGTCTTCTGGGAATTTTGATTGAAATGTGACTTGTTACTTATGTATAATTCATGGGAATATATTATCCAACATCTTTTGTGCTTTAAAGAATTTTGTCATAGTGGCTTCGCCATATATTCTCTTCGAGTAGAGACATGTTAGTTTTCTTAGTAAGCAAGGTACAACTTATAGGTGTAGCAAATCTTTTGCGCATAAGGCAAGTTGACCTTCATGTTTTTTATTTTACTGTTGGTAGCTAATTGTTAGTTTTGTTCGTTAAAAGAGTTCCACAATGAACTAAGTTTTCTCTAAAATTGGGTATTATCTTTCAACCTAACTTGGTTAGCTGCAGTTCATGCTGCACAGAAAGCCAAAGAGAGGCAGCTTTGTTACTAGGGCAGTTTGCTTCAGCTGATTCAGATTGTAAGGTGTGCATCCTTAGATGTTGGTTCTTATTTGTCTACTTCAAAGATAGAAATTCCTATCATATGTGTTATTTTTTAAATTTTTATGGTAATCTTGGCAATTCCACTGTCCTGCAGGTACATATTGTTCAGAGGGGTGCAATTCAACCTCTAATTGAGATGCTTCAGTCTTCAGATATACAACTTAAGGAGATGTCTGCTTTTGCTCTGGGAAGGCTTGCTCAGGTTATTAATTATTTTGTTGATCCTGCAACTTTTGTGTGCTAGAAAATTTTGTGCCTTCTACAGAAAGGCTTTCTGTCTATTTTACTTTTATGATCTAATTCTTTCATGCTAATATTCTCTTCCTCCATTGAATACTCTTTTCCTAGTTAACCAGGATAACCAGGAATGATATAGTCTCCCTCTGGATATGCATTACCTAGGCCAGTTTTTTCCTTTTCATTGTTTGATTTTGCAAGGAGGAAAATATTTGTCTTAATATTTTTCAAAAAAGTGTTCTTACAAATTCTTTCAAGAAATTGTTATTTTATCTCCTTATTCATATACAACAGTGCATAAATCTGTTCTAAAGTACTTTTATTTTAAGCCCTTCTTTTGGCATTTAAACTAAAATTAAGAAATTGACATCATAATCAAATGCGAAATTGGATACTATTTCTTCTGATGCAAGAATCTGGCTTAGGCATAAGTTCCAGTGTGATAATATGACACTTTCTCTTTCCATTCAAACTCTAGGTACTCCCATACAATCTGATGATTCTTTTAAGATGTCCACAGACTTCTTTTGAAGCAAGGAAGGGTCCACCGGCATTATTTTTTGAAATGACCATAGGCATTATTGGTTCCCCCGTGGCCATCTATGGTTGAGTAAAAGAACTAACTGTAGCATTTACCTAGGAGAGATTGAATAAAAAAGAGATGGGACCAGGCTCAACTCCATATCCTTGGTAGCTAATAAGTCATAGTAATATCAGCCTTTTAGCATTTACATTCTTTTTTGAGAGTGAAGCATGAGAGCCAAATGCCCCCCATCCATGTTGATTTATACATTTTTATGCTCATTCATTTTTTATCTCTCTTTATCACTTGTCTCAAGCTAAATTTTCTTGGCTTGCACTGTATCTTCACAAAAACTTTGCATCATTTTACCTCTATAAAGCTACAAGCATCTCATCTAACATTTTCATTTGAAGGCGTGGTGTCACATTTACTGCCCCGTGGAATTATTCAAAGCCAGTCCTTTTTGCTAGTAGTTCACAGAAGTGACTTGGCTAAAGAAATATTATAACTCTATGACCAGTTTCGTTTTAAAAAAATCAATGCTTTGGTTTTTGTCATGTACACTAATCTTTTTCAACTCTAGGATTCAAATAACCAAGCTGGCATTGCTTATAACGGTGGTATTGTGCCTCTGCTGAAGCTTCTCGACTCGAAGAATGGCTCCTTGCAGCATAATGCAGCCTTTGCTCTTTATGGCATTGCAGATAACGAGGTAAATCTACATACCTTGGATTATTCTCTCAAGGTCTGTTTTTGCCAAGGATTATCTTTTTACTTTTTCATATATTTTGACATTTTGTAGGACAATATCTCAGACTTTATAAAGGTGGGGGGTGTCCAGAAGTTACAAGATGGTGAATTCATTGTCCAGGCATGTTGAAAATGATTAATTACCACAATGATGCTAACCTTTTTCAAGCAAGAAAATTATATATATACACACGCACATATGTACACATATTTCAAAGCCTATCATTATCTAAAATTTCAACTACAGGCCACCAAGGATTGTGTAGCTAAAACACTAAAAAGAATAGAAGAGAAAATTCATGGACGAGTGAGTTTCGTGAACACTAGTTATTTGATTGCATTTTTTTCTCATGTCTCTTTCAGTTTAATGTCTTCATGATAACTTTGCCTTTTGTTGTTGCAGGTATTGAAGCATCTGCTTTATCTGATGAGGATAGGAGAAAAAACTGTTCAACGACGTGTTGCATTGGCTCTTGCCCACTTATGTTCTCCTGAGAACCAAAAACTAATTTTTATTGACAATAATGGTACACCTGATGTGCATAGCATTCTATTGTTCCTATGGTGATTTTTCTATTTGATTGTTCTGTCCAAGAATCATTTTATATTTATAAAAAATATGCAAATGTAGGACTTGACCTGCTTCTTGAGTTAATGGGATCTACAAACATAAAACATCAGCAAGATGGTTCAGTTGCACTATACAAGTTGGCTAACAATGCTAACATACTGTCTTCTGTGGATTCTGCCCCTCCATCGCCGACACCACAGGTTTGTTGGAACTACATAATGTTGTGCTCATCAAACACTGAGCAGTCATTTCTTTCCTGCTGAAGCATATTTGTGTACATGGCCCACTCTTGAGTTCATTATGGGCTAGATAGTTGGAGGAGACCCACTATGCCAGGTTTTGCCTCCTAGAGACAACAATTTGAATGTCACATTGGACATAGATGACTAAAACATAACACATGGAGAGACTCTAGGGCAAATGAGTTTTAAGATTTCATCAAGTCGCTTTCGTTGGTGGACTTTTCTGCAATGAACTGTAAATTCACATGGAGTACATCATTATCTGTTCGTTTGAGGCTCGATAGATTCCTTGCTTTATTGGAGTTAGTAGTTGTTCATCAATAAGCTAATGCCTTGGAGCGACTCTTCTTGGTTTACACAACTCTCATGTGTCTGTCCAGCCATTGTGTTGGTTTCATATTTGATAGCTCCGCAAAATAGTTTCAAACAGCTAGTAGCTAAAAGTGGCCAAGTACCATCCTTCACAACAAAGATGAGTAACTCAGACTTGTGCTCTTCATGTCGTCATCACCAGCTCCATAGGCATATGGGGAATGCCAAGGGGTTTGCGGCATTGGCATCCACATCATATTTGGACCAAGCAAATGACTCTGATGGCCTCAACTTATATGAGATCGTATAAAGGAGGCACCATTAAATAGTGATTCAAATAGTGGATTGTATATTCCTGAACAACCACTAAGGGCAAATATGAGGACGAAGAGCGCTGACAGTTTTGCCAGGGCTGTGGGTACGCCCATTCATGGTTCCCTCATTCGGCACCGGGGAAGACTTCTCATTCTGGCGGTATGATTTGTCCCCTGGGGGCTTGTTTGCGGCAGCATTCTCGGGACTATGGGCCTTGGCAGTGCACCTTGGCGCGATGGTGCAGAAACTTGGTCTGACGGCGGTCGTTCAAGCTTTGGCTCGTGTGTCACCCCCAACTTAGGCGGGACGTCGGGTCGCGCGGCGGGCCATGGCCGGGCACGCCCCGGATGTGCCCGGGGCACGGAGGCTCCCGGGGCGGCATGGAAAGTCCCTGCCCACTTTGGCATAATGCACGCTTTGGCATTATGTCCATTTAGGCAGCGGACGTGCGCGACGAGCGCGGAGGCGAGTCGCACTCCTACTCCTACTTGGAGTTGGAGTCCTACTCTTACTTGGAGTCAAAGTCGAACCAACCTTGGGACGAGGCGAGGAGGCATCGTGGGACAAAGACCCTGACCAAAGTGGCATAATGCATGCCCTGGCATTATGCCCACTTTGGCAGCGGACAGTGGACACAGCGGGTGCGGACATGGCCGGGCGCGGCGCGGACGCGACAGGGGCGCAGCAGGGCATGGCTGCTGCGACGGCTGGAACCCTAATGGGTTAGGCCCATCTTCTGAAGCTCTGGACGTCCCCTAGGGGGATGGCAACCTCAGGTGCATGCGGCTCTCTCCAAAGAAGGAAAGGTGGCCAATGGAAAGTAAGGTGCATGTGCACTTACTTTCCATTGCAACCAAAGAAGGGTTCGCGAAGGAAACTTGGCCAGAAGGAAAGGAAAGGCTCCTCTCCTAATTAGGAGGGCTGAGAGATGGAAAGCAAGGGTGGCCGGCCCTAGCTTTCCAAAGAGCCGAGTTCTGCCCTCTTCCATATGGCCGATCAAAGGGCTATCGACGGAGGCGATCGTCCTGGGTGTTCAACTTGGCAAGTAGGCTAGGAATTATAGGAATGTAATTAGGACACCCAAAGGGGTTTTTTGCAATCAAGGGTCGTGTAGGACTCCTTGATATTAGGAACTTTATATGTGGCAAGTAAAGCTTGCATAGGGGCCGACCCCTATATAAGGAGGTCTTGGCCAACTTGTGTAATCATCGATAGGCGCAGCAATCGAGCAATCTCTTGTAATAAGAGTTCCGTGCTTTTCCCCTCAACCGAGTGCTTCTTTCTCTTGTGCATCTTTGGGAGTCTTTCGTTGTGCGTCCGAGATCAGGGGCAAACATCCGAGAGGCTGCTGGAGTTTTGGCGAAGCAAGGTTCCAGGCCGGCACATCCTTAGCCTTCGTGGACAGCGGGGTTAAGGGCATGACACGTGGGTCTCCTTGAGCTCATCTCTCTCAAATCAGCGTAGCACGGAGCTCTTAACACTTCATCAGAGAATCACTCCTCGGCTTTCGCCCAAACCACTCTAGGTTGGATGGGTAGGTATGGCTATCAGAGTTCTTTTCAATGCACAACCGCTACATCCATTTTCTTCCCACCATTACAATGTTGGAGGAGTTTAGGATGATCTGTAGACTTATTTGGCGATCTTGAGTGCCCGTCGATAGTCAACATCTTTGTTTGACTCATTCAGCATGACTGGCTACTCATTAGGAGGTATAGGGTGAGATGAGCGTCTCACATTGACATATCTTGCGTTCTTTGTGGCGAGATAGAGGAGGACATCGCCTACCTATTCTTCGAGTGTACGGTATCCCGAGACATCTAGCAGCAGATGAAACATTGTGGGTTTCTTCTCATTTGCCTCGGAGACTTTGACAATCACTTCAAGGTCTGGCTCGACAAAGACATAGTTGAACAGCATCGTTGGCGACCTTTTTGGCCGCTAAGCAATTGGGTGATCTTTTGTGGGGATCGATGTCATGTTGAACAACATTTGGCTCCAGCACAATTGGATGATCTTTTGTGGGGATCGATGTTAGGTTGAGTGTATTGTACAATCTCCTTTTTTCTTTGGGAGTGAGGTTTCCGGTTAGCTGATGTAGATCTCTTTTTTTGTCGCTCTCTCCTCGAGAACTCACACTTGTACATGACCTACCTAGGATCGAACACAAGATGTTGGAGTGAACCAGGCACACGGCAGCAGGTGACTAGGGTATGTGTTTCCTAGATGAGAGCGAGGGAGGTGGGATCATAACAGGTAGAAAGCAGGAGAGACAAAGGGAGAGCATACTAGGCACTAGGCCAGCTGTTGCAACAAGGCAGCAGCATTGGCAGCAACCGAGTTGTGTATTTTCACATTGATGTGACCTTTGCTTCACACCTCCTTGACTTTGGGGATGTTTTCTTGTCTTGTCTACATGACTGAATGTAGGGGGCTCGCTTGCATATGCCTTGTCTTCTGGTGGATCTGTGATGATGGGATCTTGGACTCTTTTTTCTTGTTTAAAAAAAATGTTAGGAAATAACTTTAGATATGTATAGTTAGGAAATAACTAAACCATGATATGATTGATGTTTGTAGGGGCCCATACATCATGTATTTAATCAAATGATAACAGAGAAGTATAAATGCCAACAGGGGAATGTAGTCTCGTTTGTCTCGCCAAATTGAAATCTACGAAGTTCCAAACAACTCGTTATATCCCAATGACGAATCATGTAACAATCATCTGAAGCATCAAATGGTTATTTTAAAACAATTATTTGTCCTTTTTATACCTTGAGGCCAGCAGGCACATAACTTTTGCTGGCCCAAACATGGAATGACATGCTAGATCCTGGAACATTTCGATGTTAAATGTTGAAGAAATATATGGATATCATACATCAGGATTTCTACTCCTGTGGCTATTTCCCTTTGCAATTTTGTTGTATTCATAAGACAAATGCTAGTGATTGTGTGTCTTTTTTGTGGGGCCTAACAACTATAATCTTTGCTAGGTATATCTTGGAGAGCAATATGTCAACTGTTCCACATTATCAGATGTTACATTCCTAGTTGAAGGTTGTATATACGTTCTTGTTCTAACATTTTTTGTTTGAAATTTCTTGTAGACTTTAAGTACATCTTTCCTGTCTTGTTTCAGGAAAGCGCTTTTATGCCCATAGAATTGCTTTGCTTGCATCTTCAGATGCATTTCGTGCAATGTTTGATGGTGGATACAGGGTGAGGAAATTTGTTCTTAAAATTCAGTGAGTCACTGAGTTGCCATTCTCTGCTATAGCTCGAGAAAATTATATCATGTTCTTGCTGGCATGACATTCCACTTTAAGCACTGATTTTCTATGCTTATGTTTGATGATCAAAAGTGCATGGAATATGTTCATAGTATTCGGAAAAATGTGTTCATAGTACATGTGGCTAGTGAAACTTAAGCATGCCCTTCTCAAATTTTTTTTAAACCCTTCTCAAAAAAAAAAAAAACTTAGACATGCCCTTGTCCGTGGAAAGGAAGGTAAGTTAAGCTTGTGATCACTAGGACTAGAGCTTTGTTGTTCCAGTAACTAGCCTGTAGTTGTCTTGGTGTGCTCCAAGTCCCAGACAAGAGAACTAAAGTGAATTTACCAAAGAAAGCAAATGATTACAAATTCTCAGAAAATTCTCTATTGACCTTTACCACATCACGAGTACATCTTTGTTACATTTTTTAGGGATGTAACAAAAACACATTACTATTCTTTGTAGTAAACAGAGTATCTTTGATGTTTTGATGCTCTCTCATCTCCTTGGGCTGAAAAAAAAGTTCCATTCCTGAGTTGGGTTTGAAAATATCCTTTTACTGTTTTGGATTCCAATTTTTAAAATGTAAAGGACAAATCTATTTCATGTAGATATGTTTGTTGGTTGTGAATATACATGCTTTCTCGGTTAAATAATTTCTTTGGCAACTTGGGGCACTGAATTTAAGTTTCGTCCCTCCTGACAACTTAGTCTGCCTGGAACGGCTGTATCTTGACATCACACTTCCCCCTCCTATCTTTTTGGTTCTCCACATGTACGTTTTTTCCCTTTTCCACATTTACATGTACATTGATGGCTAGCATCCTAGCAACCTCTTGCCGAACTTTTATCCTTTAAAAAACATGGATGGCATCTAAACCCCTGACATTAATAAATGTACATCAGGCATCGGCATTTTGTTTTTTTAGTCCAGGATTTCCTGATTCCTGTTTGGTTTGTGTTCCAATTTGTTATATAGGAGAAGGATGCTAGAGATATTGAGATACCTAACTTGAGGTGGGAAGTTTTTGAGTTGATGATGAGGTAAATAATTTCATTAGCTCTTCTGATGGATGTCACTTCTTCCAAGGCATAATAATTTCGTCTTCTTGCTTGTAGATTCATATACACTGGTTCTGTGGAGGTAACCACTGATGTAGCTCAAGATCTCCTTAGAGCTGCTGATCAATACCTTTTAGAAGGTCTCAAACGCCTATGTGAATGCCTTATAGCACAGGTTGATAGAAATGTTTGACATTGATTTGTTACATTTAGCTTTGTATCTTATTAACGTTTGCACTTAATTCTCATTCAGGATGTTAATCTGGACAACGTCTCCAGCATGTATGAACTGTCAGAAGCATTCCATGCAATGTCCTTACGGCACAGTTGCATCTTGTTCATTTTGGAGCAATTTGAAAAAATAAGTGCCAGGCCTGGGTATTCCCCTCATTCTTTTTTACCTTATAAGCACACATGTATATAAGTACTCTGTCCATCTTCAGAACGTTTTTGTTGCCTCTACCTCTTAAGATATTTATGTAAATTCTGCTTGTTCAATCTGCTTAACTACATGAGTGGGCTCTTGCAGGTATCGACATCTGATCCAGCGGATAATACCTGAGATCCGCAATTATTTTCTAAAAGTTCTGAGGACAAATCAGAGTAGTTCGATATCGTGAGTGACTGTTCTTTGCTGACACCGCTGACGGTTTGTTGATGATTGTACAGTTGGGGGACTTCTGCGCATAAAAAAAGAATTATTGTCCATTTACAGCTCCCCCTCCCCCCCTTTTTCCACTGATGCTGCTGATATTGTAAGGAAGAACATCTTTTAGATCCTGAAAACAGCTAGGCATATTCCTGAGTTTGGAGAACCTTTCAGGAGCTGAACTAATTTCAGTCTCTTCTTTCTTTGTGCCACAAGAAGATGAAGTTTTTTGATTTATGGGGAAAATGTCACTAAAATGTATTGAAGTGATTTCCATGTAATCTTTGTTTGTGCCACAAGAAGATCGTCAATTTACGAAGTCTCGAGGACCTCCCATTTATGGGAAAATTTGTCATTATAATATGTGCCAGTGAAATCTCATTAAAAAATGTATATCGTTAAAAAAATCGAAAGGTGATCCAACTCAGGCTCGACTAAAACCTGATTCGTGGATTCATTATTGTTGAACTTTTGGATTTGAAAAGTTTAAGAATAAAAATAAGTTTAAATAAATAAAATGGTGAAATTAAATTGGATTTAGGTACATCATGGATCTTCATATGTTGGAAACAAAAAACGGGATTAGCCACCAAAGCTCATAGTAAGCATGAAAATGACTACAACGAAAATTTAACATAAATATTCAGAAAGTAGCAACAGAAACTGATGTAAAACTTACAAAGAAGCTTTAGATGATGACCTCCTTGGTGTCTGTTTCCTGTCCAGTTTCCATAGCCTCATCCCCAAATGGAGCTCTTGTATTTGATTTCTCCGGTTTCTTTGGAAGCTTTGACATATGTCCATGTCCATGACACAGAGGAAACATTCTCAAAATATTCCATAAGAGCAGACTGAGCAGTATGTGAGCAGCTGGCTGCCAGTATTCTATCACATTTTCAAATTTTTATCTTTTTTTTTCTGTGAGATGCTCTAGTGTGATATGCAGGATTTACGGGTGTAAAAACCATTGTTCCAGTATTTGTTCAACCTTTTTTGACTAAACACAGACAAAAATCATATATATATATATATATATATATGTTCATTTATTTATTTAATATACCTCTAAAACATATGGGGTACTGGACGGATGCCAAGCGTTCAATTGTTTGTCAATGATGCAAATAAATAATACATTTAATTGACAAAATTTAATCTTTCATGGTCAGAATAGTTGATAAATGAACAAACGGTTAGGAAAATCTTGGCAACCTTCCAAAATAAGGATACTTTGAAGGTACATCAAATTCAAACCTATATTAATATATGCATGAACCGGATAAGATACTTTCCTGAGATAGTGAAAATAGAAAAAAGATGCACAAATGATGGGAGTTGTCTTAAAAGATAGGAAGGTGTTTATTCACGTACAACTCACGGTAAAAAAACCTATAAATAATTAAGGGTGCATTTTTTTACAAGTAATATTTCTAGATTACTGATAATCTGAAGTTAAATTATTTAGGTCCATTATATTATCTTATTTATTTTATTTTAATTTGCAGGTAATTTAGATTGCCTACTAATGCAGATCGTGACAATCCATATTGAGTAGGAGGAATGCATCCATTCAGATTGCATATAAATGACAATATATATTTATTTTTTTTTCATTTTCGTCCTTTCCAATTTTAGACAAATAAAACATAAAAGTCATATAAAAATTTATTTAACAACAACAAATAATATTATCACCATCATAATTAATAATATTAATTTATTAAAAAATTATTTTATTATTGTTATTCATATGAATTGCATATTATTATTTAGTTATTATCTTAAATATTATGTACATTACCATTATTTTCATTTAAAAAGATGAAATACTTATTTAATTATTAATTTTATTTGAGTTTTTATTTGGATTATATAATATTTAATTTAATATTAGTGATAAAAGGTATTGTAGTAAAAGTTGTATAGTGTCATTTAAATTATTAAAAAAATTATTTGTACATAGGAAATAGGATAATTCACATTACTGATAATTTAATAAGTGAAAATATTTCTAATAGATAATGCAGATTGTTATGTAATATGAAATGATAATGCAATAAACGCCTCATAAAGGTTGATCAAATGAATTTTGAATACTACTACTTGCTTCTAATTTATAATAGTAATACTAATTTGTAGATGAGTTAATTAGATAAATTTTTATTATATGTAGAGGGATCTCCATATTGTGGATAACCCATAGTAAGAATTTCATAGATAATTAGTTAAAAAATAGAGCTAAAAGTCACATAGAAGAAGAACGTGTAGGCGAGACGTCCCACTGTTAAGTTCATAGTTATCCACTCACATTCGTTGGAATCCGGCCAAGTCTTAGATGGGTGAAAGAAGGGTGACTTGGATTTTGAGGACCCACAGTAGTTAGTTGTGTTTGGACGATGGAATCAAAATTTCAATTAATTTTAGAAACTTCGTTATTTGAGTTATATGTTCTTCATTTGTATTTGGATGGTAGTTCTAATGAAGGAAAACTTTGGCCTTGGACTGCGCGAAATAGACGTGAGATTCAAGGTTCGTTAAGCTCGCGCAACAGAACGTTGCAAGTTCTTGCGTTTCGGTGAGGCTGAAATCAATGTTGACCGAACTAATATTCCGGCGCGCCCCATGTCATTTTGGATGAGCGTTTCGGTGAGGCTGAAATCAAACGCAAATTGGGGAGCATGGCGGGGTTTTGTCTGTAGGTTGGCGAGCTTGGATCGGTGAGGCTGAAACCAAATCTTCTTAGGATAATTTTAAAATTATTTATATTATCTTAGCTTTATTTTAGTAAGATAGCTTATCTATGTTGTGTGATTGGTCGCCTATGTAATCATATTTGTACACCAAATTTAAAAGTTCAAACATAGACACCATAGATTAAAAAAAGAAAAAAAAATCGAAAGTTGTGCATAATCAAGTTTGGTGTTACTCCCCATGTGAAAGAAAATATCAAGGGTGCAGTGTGTATTATCTGCCATTAGTCATTATTTGTATGAAAGTACACACAATATTCCATTAAAAGTGATTAAAAGCTCCACATTTATTGATAAGATTGTAGAAGTTAAATATACTCATTTTCATGTCGTTATCGAATTGATAATTGACATTGACAACAGTTAATACTTGATAATGAAAATTATTAATTATTAATTGATAAGACTTTATTGATAATGAATAATTAAAATTGATTAATAAATTGATAATTTATTTAGATCACATGATAACTGATCACTAATTCTTTTTCAATCAAGCATATGCTTATATACTACCTTGTAGGCTTGTACTTTATATCTATGATATTATAGAAGGTGATGGTAATGCTTGTGATGGCTCCACGGATGACCAACGGTTGCGTATGAGCATTGGTTAACGTTTTTTCAAGACTTTAGTATTCTATGTTTTTTAATTTGTAAAGTCATCGTTATTTTATTTTGATGTCTAAATTATGATATTTTATTTTAGACTTTCACTTACATGTATATAATATCGACTGATCAAAATAAAATAAATTATAACATTAAATAGCGACGTCTTTGGAGCGACATTCTAACGACGTGTTTAGGACGTCCATTTCACTGTCGTTTCTTAATATCATATCTTAGGCATGTCATATCTTTTGCTCTAGAGGGGGTGCAAATTGATATTATGGTCGTACTATCAAGATAAAAAGAAATGATGAACGATTTAGGTGACTTCAAAATATTTCTATCAACTAGGCACAAGATGTGGGATAAGTTGATGACAACTATAACTATAGCACTGATTGTTAAAGTTTTTTTTCTTTCAATCCGATTACTCAATTAATTTAAAATTCAGACGGGAGATGAGAGTATCATAAATAAACTCTGATTAAAATGATGATTAGGAAAGTTGAACACTGTGGCTATTAAAATTTTTGACCTTGCAACCCAAGACAAAGTGTTAGTGAAATCCCGAGGACTTTTTGTCATTCAGGATTTATGAAAAATTATGATGACTCTCATTGAATGAAAATTTCACTTGCAGTAGACTACTCTGTCTGCATCGTTAACCTCCCCTCAAGAAATTATGGTTCCATTATGACCATAACGAGCACATGAATTATCAGATAGTATCAACAATTAGGAAAATCTCTTAGTAATAGCGGTAACGCCATCTGTTTCCGGAAATGCACATCAAAGCAGAGGAAATGTATCGAGATGTCATTCCAGCTACTTAACGCCATCTCAATGTTAATTACGGAGAAATTTTGGATGAATATCTTCCTACTAATGTTAAGGTTTTCATGATTGGTCAAATTTATTTCAGCCACAATGTATAAGTACAAAACAACTTTGGAATCGTCGGAAAAATAAAAAATAAAAAACCAACATTCTATTCTCAATGTTAATTCGTACAATATTTGTAAAAAAAACAGCAAAAAGAAAAAAAAAACTATTGTAAAAAAAAAGAACTCTATCATTGATTTAAGAAATATGTGGATTCAAAATAAATTTACACATGTGAATCCACCACCGTTGATTTATAAATGATTCTTGATAAATATTTTTTAAAATGAGTTTATCATAAATTTATTATTATCTATATATATGGATGTTCACACAATCTTTAATTCCATAAAATATATCTAAATTCAAAATTATTTATATAGGCAAGAAGAATTGAGAGATCCACCTGATCGTCGCTTTGCTCAGCTCCGATTATAAGATTGGGTATGTGGGAGATGAGGGTCCAATATTCGCCTCCCATTGCGCATTTGTCCTCGAGTTCCGGACACCCCTGAATTGTCAACCATTCCAGGGTGGGCAGCGGCTCAATTGTCAACCGTTCCAGGGTGGGCAGCGACAGCGACGTGAGATGAGTGCAGTCGGCAAGCGTCAAACTGCGGAGAGCAGTGAGGCCGTCCAACGCTAATGATTTCAGTCTCGGACATTTAGAAATAGATATGTCCTCAAGAGAAGTGAGGCGGCCGAGGCCTTGTTCCGGTGATGCCAGGGACACAAGGCCTGGGCTCGCCGTGATGACCAGCTCCTTGAGGGATGGACAAAAAATAGGGGGCATTCTTTCCAGCGCTAAGCAGTGGGCGAACTCCAGCACCACGAGCCGCGGCAAAAAGCAGGCGTCGGCGGATAACTCGCCAGTCATTTCATCGCACTCCGCAATCTTCAAATGTCTCAGGGACTTCAAGCCCTGAAGCACCTGCCATGGCAGGACTACCAGAGCATAGCACCTATATATGTTCAGAGTCTCGAGGGAGGTCACACTGGTCCAAAACCCATAACACCGAGGGGGCGAGAATATCCAGTTTTCGCACTGGGAGATCGTCATGTCTTTGAGGGATGACTGACGAGAGGTTTCCCCTTGGTGCTGCTCGTGCCCAAGTCCACTGTTCCATGGGGTGGGATGGATTCAATAGGATCACCACCTACATGTTGTTCCTCCTCCCACAATCCTCGATGCTTAGGGAAACCAAAGAGGTCAAAGCCCTGACTGAACCCAGATGCATCTTCTTAATAGAGCGTACATCTAACGTTTCGAGGCAGGGGGCCGACGGTATCGCGCACGTGAACTCCTTACAACTCCTCAAGAGGAATCAGTTGCCAAAGTGACGGAAGTCGATGTAATCCTGTGCAATGTTCCAAACGAAGTACGCTCAAGTGTTGGAGTAGCATCCTGTCTGCCATCCACGCAGGAAACCTTAATCCTTCATAGCCCCATATTTCCAAGAACTCTAGACAGCTCGGAGGCTTCAGTTCTTCCAGCACTTGCTCATCATTACCTCCTCGTGGTCCACTTGTCCAATCGAGTGTTAAAAGATGTAGATCTTTGGAATGCAAATTCACCTCTCCGGCTTCTTCGCCATCCTTCACATATCCTAGATTTCTGAGCTTTAATCGGGATGAAAGGTGCAGCCCATTTAGCTCTCCTATGCCCCTTCCAGGTTCTCCACCCACAAGTCATTGCTCCCATGCCCGGCGCCATTTCCAACAGGTTGCCACAGCCATCCAGATAGAGATATCTGAGGCTAATCATGCCTGACATCCTCTTAGGTAGTCGGCACAATTTCTCACACCCAGAAAGATATAAAATCTGCAAGTTGAGCAGTGTGCATACAGATTTAGGTAGTTCTGATAATTCTTGAATGCATAGTCGCAGGTATTATAGGCAGTGTTATCAGGATCGGATCGGACTGGTCAGTTCGATCGTCGATCGGTTGATAACACGGGTCAATTTGAAGGTCCAAACCGGTAAAAAACTGGATCAAATCGGGAAAAGCCGGATTGAAACGCGATTCGATCGATCCGGAGGTATGCATGAGAGAGAGATGAGTGAGTGAGAAATTTTCGAGAGATGTGTGAGAGATATTGGGAATGAAATAAATGTGTGAGAAAGAGTGATAAAGAGACGTTGGGAGAGAAAGAGGCATGAGAGAGAGTGTGTGTTTGGAAGGAGAGAGAGATGAGAGATGTTGGAAATGAGAGAGAGTTGGGAAGAAGGAAAAGAGCAAGAGATCAAGTTGGGATTCTTGAAAATGTGAGATATCTTTTCAATAATCAAACCAACACAAAAGTATCAGATAGACATTTTTTTTATAAAATATCTTATCTTACTAAGAAAGCTATTAAAATTATAATATTTTATCTTATGATTTAAACTTGTTTGATTTAAAATATTATGATTTAATTTTATTATAATCTTTTACTTTTGCTACATAAATAATGTAATATTTTATATATATATTTGTTACATAAATAATTTAATGTATTATATTAAATTATGATATTTTATTATTAATCGATCCGATAGATCGGTCCGACCGATCCGATAGATCGGTCCGACCGATCCGACTGGTTCAACCGATTCGACTGGTTCAACCGATCCGATCGGTCCGACCTGAAACGAAAACTTTTCCGGTTCGTTGTCCGGTCCGATCTTAACAACATTGATCATAGGTGCTATAGATACTTCATGGAAGACGATAGTATTAGACTGAGCTTTTAATGTCAGCACTCTAAGAAGTGTCAAACTTGAAACGTTCATATTAATGTCGTGAACCATTTTTTTAAGAAAAGAGATTTTCATTTAAGGAGGACCGTGTAGGTCATAATACAAAAAAAAGGATGAGGCCCGGCGGTGTGGCACCCTCCTAGAAATTGTCGCCATTTGAGCGATCAAAAAATGCCAAGTAATTTGCCACCTGGTTAGTACATCTTGGGCAGTAAGTAATCATGTAAGGGGACGTAGACAAAAAAATAGTCCGGATGTCCAACATGAGTCCCTAAATACGCCATGGGCATCTCGCCTTTCCAATAATAATGTCAACCAGGTTCTTGGAGTCGGAGCAAATTTTGATTCTATGAATTCCATGCCTTAGCATGCCTCGAGACCCATCATAACACTCCAAGCCTCTATTTGAAGAGGTGACGATCCCATTCTTCCAGCTGCACTTGCAAAAATGAAAGAGCCAACATCAGATCGCAGAAGATATCCAGTACCCCCCTCCCATGGCCTCGACAAAGGAGCCATCCGTATTGAGAGTTACCCAATAAAGTTGGGGGGGGGGGTCCCATCTGATCCGCAGGGGGTTTTAGGGACAAATTACCTCAGCGGCAGTGTATTTATGAAAACCAGCCAGTGCCCACTCCCATACGACCTCGACGGTTGCATGCCAGGAACTAAAATGGGCATCCTTCCTTGATTTCCAAATCCCCCAAAGACAAAAAGTAAAAATAGATAGGATATGCTGTTTAGACCGTTGATCCATGACTGATCCCTCGTGGACCCAGGATCCCGAGGCTCGGGAGGTAATATATTGGAATGAGTAATTAAGCTTGGACTAGAAAATATTCCAGATCTGGATTGCAAAGGTATAGTGAAAGAACATATGTATATTTGTTTCCAGAGCCTGTCCACACAGGGAGCAAGAAGGATCAATGGTATTATTGAATTTGAACACACTATCAAGTGTGGGGAGCTTGTGATGCATGAGTTTCCAGAGGAACTGCTGTGCACCATTTTCGAAGGCTCCAAGTTGAATAGTAATGTGCGGAGGTCATTCCCTACCATTCTTAGTGCAAGATCATGCACGAGATCATTGTTACAATTCGTCCTTCAATCAATGTTGACTTCGCGGATCGATATCCTGAGAAGGTAGAAGGACACAATGAGCTTTTTGGGAAGAATCCAAAGTTTTCTTCACCATCCTTGTTATCCGGAGTAGACACCATGGTCAAGAGGCTTGCTTTCTTGTCGCACTTCCTCGCGTAATGCGGCCCTCCATAGACATATAATCTGACCATCTTTTTGGCGTCACTCTTTGATGTCATCGCCTTCATGTCCCGCTTATCGTTCTTCTTGCCACGTGATCGGGCTTCATCCTTCTTCGACTTGCCCTTATTCTTAGTCTGCGCTCTAGGATCTCGATTTGCTGAAAACTCCACCAAAGCTTCTGCTGCGGCCGATGCGTCCTTCATGGTTATTATTTTATGATGTCTCAGGTCCTGAACAACCCACAGTTTCAAACCCCGAAGGAAAAAGAACAACCACGTCGAGTCATCCATGATCCGGGCATCTCCAGTATAAGTGGCTAGAACTTTTCAATATATTCCTTGATGGACCCATTTGTTTGAGAGAGGTCAGCTTGTTCATAGACACTTCTTGCGCGCTATCAAGGTAGAACTGCTTTTTCAGTTCTGCCTTGAAGTCGGCCCAAGACTCTACCTCTGCCTCATCGACTTCTTCCATCCGACTCCACCACAAGAGCGCACCATCCGCTAGACAGCGCACGACCATGCCGATTTGGTCTCGCTCGACCACAATCTTCTTGAATCCTTTTTCAAGATACCAAAGAAAATCATCAATAGCTGTCGCCTCGCACGCTCGTATTTCTTTAGCTCGTGCCCTAAGAACTTGGGAATCAAGATCTTCGTCCACAACCCTCCTACATTGAAGAAGAGGCCTTTGAGCAGCAACATGTCTGCCTCCAAGGCCTTGAGCTTCGTCTCCATAGCTACTTCCAGGGACGTCACTCGATCGACCAGGGTTTGATGCGTGGTTGCCCCTTGCTCCAAGAGAAGGTCATGTTCGCCCGCCACGGCTTTCAGGCAATTGACGTATGCAAAATACAACATATAATTATCCATACATTTAATCACATTTCGATTCATTTTCATATAACATACATCATTTTATGACCTTATTTACTTTAATTTATAAAAATATAAATCTACCCAAATTCTATGTTTTGTTGAAAAAAGGAAGAAAATTGAATTATGAAGCCACAAAAAAAATCGCGCTCAAATTAGAGTTAAAACGGAGTTAGAAAGTGAAAATTAATATCAAGAATGAAACGAATATAACGTGTCATGAGAGGACTGTAATGGGCCGTTAAATCCTCATTTTCGCCTAAAAAGCTTGCTTGAGTTACGAGTCCTGACCAGGATATTATATGGCGTTAAAATCATACTTTTACTCAGATTTGGACACTGTTACAGGCCATGAAATCACTGTTACAGGTCGTGAGAAGCCATATTTAGGCTGTTATGAAGTTGTTGTGGGGCATTACGAAGGCTGATTTCGAGATTTCTTAAACTTTTCTTAGAAATTTCAATTGCAATTCAATTTTAAATCGTACCATAAGTCCCAAGGAACATTAGAAAACATATTTATATAGATTTGAAGAAATTTTGGATGATTTCAAAGTCCAATCAAAGTCTATTCCAAATTTTTATTGTTTTGACATAAAAAGACTCAATCAAATCAAAATTTAATCAAAACCCTTGAGACATCTAAAGGCTATAAATAGATGCCGTATGAGATAGAAAAATTTGTGCTCGAGACTTTGGAAATTGTGCTTACTGCAAAAGAAATAGATTCAAGTTGAAGAAGATTATTGGAGAAGGAGAAGCAACTCAATGTTTGAGATCAATCCAGTGATCATCGGAGGCTATGAATTCTGTCTTCTAATAATTGTTTGGATGCTCTTTATTCAAATTTCATTATTTTTACATTTTATGTAATAGAGATTATTAATTTCTTGAGAAAACTACATGAACTCGATTGTTCGATTTGAATTAATATAGTTATTTCAGTTTATTTTGATTATGATTGTTGTGCTTAATGCTTTTTACTGAGATTATTATATTATGAGATAAGACTATTAACTAGAATTGTGGTGATTAGTTTTAGGATTTAATAATTTTCAGTAAATCGTTATTTAACTTCATAGTTGAAGCAATAATAACACAAATCTTGTAACATATCGTTTGTGCTTGATTTTATGTGGTCTATAGTTTTTACCCAGTGATGATAAATATTAGTTTAGGACTTACAACTTAATGCATCTTAATATCTTTTGTAATTGAAGGTTAACTCAGTGTTTGTGATATTAAGTTTTGTGAAAGTTAATATAGTTTGATTTACTCAGCGTAGAGATCATTAATTTGGGTAATCCTAATCCGTATCAAGAACTAAATCTATTCGTCATTGTTATAATTCAATCTTCATAGTTGGTCATGTTAATTAATCATTATATTTGATCATCCATAATCCTTAGGCTCAACACCAATTATTTTATTTTATTTTATTTATTTTTCTACACATTTATTTTCTATCTTTGTCTCACAACATCATTTTCTTCTCTTAGTAGATTATTAAGATAGATTAGATTTAACTAGTTACTCGTGAGTTCGACACTCTATACTTTTTATTTATTACTTAATGCGACTAATGCACTTGCTAATGAATTTATTTTGCTACAATTTTTTACGCATTAGCAATGAACCAAGTCGTTTGTCTCCTGCAAACTCTAGCCAAGTATCTCCACATTCTTGTCAGTGTGGTCGCCAGGATCTCTAGACTTTGCTCGCGTAGTTTTCTTCTTCGCGTCCTCGGCCTCGACAAATGGCCCTTGCTCGACACGCCTTCTCCTTCTCCAAACATTCGAAACTCAAGCTCTGATACCACATTGTCACACTATAAAGCTCTTGCACATGAAACACTAGGCGTGTGGCTCGGCCAAATCCTCCTCGATCGCCGATCAACTTCAGGACGTGTCCTGGACACGGTCGAAACCCCACGAGTAGAGAAGAGAGAGAGGCTCTGAGTTGAGAGGAAAACTAAAGATATTATTAAGCAAAAGTCAGATGGGTTATAAGCCCTCAATTATATGTCCTTTTATAGTGTCAAAAAAGAACACCTCCTCTAACTACGCACCTAATCCTACTCGGCCTGCAAGGCCTAACTCTAGAAAAACCTCCTTCTAGTAGAAGAAGAACTCGACCCCTTGAGGATCCTATTCGCCCTAGGAGTGGACGTGCCCCGCCATGGCCGCCCGGACTGCGCCCTGCCTAGTCCGAGTATGTCTTGGACTTCTGCCAGCTATCATCTTCTCGGCTCTTCTCTCTCGGCCATGTCATTTCCAAGTGCTCCTCGTCTTAGGTAGAAGTCCTGACCATCTTGAGCTCCACTTCCAACTCCTATGCGCATTAGGAGTAGTCCGGCTCGGTTCCTATTGGATTAGGACTTCAACTATCCTGCACGATCTTGATCCTTCTACTCACACTAGGAGTCCAATTCTTCCAGCAAACCTCCAGCCTACTCATCAGGACCTGCTGCTTGTTTGCCTAGCGCTCAGTCCAGGTTGAAGTTGGACTATGCCCGTCACGCACCGGCCTACTCGCGTGTGCGCACGGGGTGGCCACGCCCATGTTGGGCGCGCCCCTTCGGGTCATGGGTGACACAGAAACTTTGGTTCTAGTCAAGACATTTTGTTCCCGAGAGTTCGCAAGGAAGAATTCGATGCTCACGCGATAAAATTTTTGTCAAAGCAACAAAAAAAATTCTCGTCGATGTAGAACTTCGCCAAACACTCGACGGGTACCTATGCGTCAAATTTTATTAATTCCTAGAACTAAAATTCTGGTGTTCTAGTATAGCCAAACACAACCTTCATATCCAACATTTTTTCTCAACTTGCTGAAATAGATTTTGACAAAATTTGCCCTTAGGGATAATTTGTAGGGGACTTATTGTATAACAAAAGTTCATCTTTATCTAATTTGTAAGTTTATTTTTTTTTACTCTTTTTATGGACGTCAACAACCAAATGAGTCTTTTATAACTTTATTTATTGAATGGTCATGAAGGAAACGGACAAGAAAGAGAGGAAGTGGATTGAGATGCCATTCCAGTTAATTAACGTCAACTTAATTTATGAGGTAAAATCTTTGGATCAACATCTTCTAACATCTTCAAAATCTTTGGTCAGATTCGATTTCGCCACAATATAGACAATTTTGAAGTTGTCAAAATAAGAAGAAAAAAACTATATATTCTCAATTGGTACACACACGTGTATATGTACATATATAATATATAATATTAACTTGAATAGAAAACATGTCACTCAAACTACCTAGTCTCAGCAGATTTGATTTCACAGTTGGGGATGTTGGAGATAAGGTTCCAATATTCGTGCCCCCTTGTGCACTTCTTTTCAAGTTGCGGACAACTCATAACTGTCAACTCCTGGAGCGTGGGCAGCACTGCTCGTGCGGGCAACACCGACGCGAGAGCGACGCAGTATTCAAGTCTTAAATTGCGGAGAGCAGTGAGGCCGTCCAGTACTAGTGATGCCAGACTTGGACAATCAGCGACAATTATATGCTCAAGAGACGTGAGGCGGCTGAGGTCTTGTTCTGATGCTGCCAGGGACACCAACTTCCGGCACTCAACAATGCTCAGTTTCTTGAGAGATGGACCCCAAATCGGCGGTATAGCTTCCAATGCCAAGTGGCGGAACCGCATCTCTTCAAGCCGCGGCAGAAGGTAGGCATTCATGGCGCGGGCACCCGATAACTGGCCAGTCATGTTGTGGCACTCCTCAATCTCCAGTCGTCTCAGGGACTTCAAGCCCTGAAGCACCTGACAAGGCAGAGCGATCAGGGTATGGCACCCGTATAAGCGCAGGCTCTCGAGGGAGGTCATACTCGTCCAAAATCCAAAACATCCAGGGGACGAGAATATCCAGTCTTCGCATTCGGAGATCGTCAAGTCTTTCAGGGATGAGTGACCAGAGCTTTCCTCTTCGTGCTGCTGATCATGCCCCCAGTTTACTGATTCGTGGGATAGGAAGGAACCAACAGGATCACCGGCTTGTTCTTCAGCTTCCTCCCCACAATCCGTCAATGTAAGCGAAACCAAAGAGGTTAAAGCGCTGAGCGAGCCCACATGTATCTTCTTAATAGAACGTACACGAAACGATTCGAGGCAGGGGGCCGACGGTATTGTGCACGTCAACTTCCTACAAGAAAATATTCCAAGTCTAACAAGAGATGAGAACCAATTCGCTGGAAGTGGGGCATTTTCGTTCTCCCACCACCCCTCCAAGCTCCCAAGATATTCGAGCTCCAATATCTTCAGCGAGCGAAATGCTTGCACAGTTGGGTGGCCTACTGCGGTGTTGTCAGAGATGATATACTTGAGATTATTCATGCGATATAAAGAGAGTTCATCAAGAGAACTCAATTGCCAAAGTGGCGGGAGACGATGCAATCGTGTGCAGTGATGCAAACGAAGTTTTACCAACTGTTGGAGGAGCAGCCTGTCTGCCATCCATGTAGGAAACGTTAATCCTTCGTAGCCAATTATTTCCAAGACCTTTAGACAGCTTGGAGGCTTCAATTCCTCTAGCACTTGCTCCACAGTGTTCATTTCTTCTTCTCCTCCTGTTCTCCAGCAGAGTGATAAGAAATTTAGATCTTTGGAATGTAAATTCACCTCTCTGGCCTCTTTAGCATCCTTCGTAGATCCCAGATTTCTGAGGACTAATCGGGATGAAAGGTGCAGCGTTTTTAGCTCTCCTATGCCCCTTCCAGGTTCTTCACCCACGACGTAAAGAGTTAGGGTTTGCAAGTTGGTCATTCGTCCCATGCCCGGCGCCATTTCCTCCAGGTTATAGCAGTTATCCAGATAGAGATGTCTGAGGCCAATCATGCATGGCATCCTCTTAGGTAGCCCATGCAATTCCCAACACCCAAAAAGATCCAGCGTCTGCAGGTTGAGCAGTGTGCATATGGATTCCGGTAATTCTGATAATCCACTCTTGCGTAGTCCCAGATATCTTAGGTGCTGTAGATGCTTCATGGAAGACGGTAGTGTAAGGCTACGAGCATTTAGTGTCACCAGTCTTAAAAAGGTCGAACTTGAAACATTCATGTTGATGTTGTTTACGATTTTCCAAGGCTCCAACGTGAACAATATTGTGCGGAGGTATGGGGAGGCTTTCAACATGTATTCTATGTCGAATTCACGCAAAATTGAAATGGACAAATGATATGCATCCTTTATCACTGCAACTTTGGAGGATTCTTCTTGCAACGCAACACAAACATTCCCTACAATCGAGAGTGCAAGATCATGTATGAGATCATGCATCCTACAAGTTGTTCTTTGAACTCTGTAAGAAACAATTTCTTCCTTCAAATCTTGAAGAAATGACCTCTGAACTAGCTGGCTAAAAATCTCATTCCCTTTGTCCTCTAAACTTCCGCCATCAGAGGGAATAAAACCATGAGCCATCCACATGTTGATCAACATCTCTTTTTCCATTTCATAATCTTTTGGAAATATGGCACAAAAGGTGAAGCATCGCTTGGAGTGCGGCGGTAGGTGCTTGTAGCTTAGACGTAGAGCAGGTAATATACCAGTTTCAGTGTTCCATACTTTACTGTCCTTGATCTTCAACCACTGACTTTTGTCTCTTTTCATGTACAATAGGCTCCCTAGCATCCTAATTGCAAGGGGCAAACCCCGACACATGCTAGCAATTGCCTTCCCGATTTCGACAAGTTCTTCCGGCTTTTCAGCTCCGGGGGCGAATGCTCTTTTGCTAAACAGATCCCATGATTCATCCTTTGACAAATACTGCGGATGGCAGTTTTGAAGAGTTCCCACTATCTCAGACACACGATCGCTACGAGTGGTCACAATAACCGTCCTTCCTTTGCCGCCACAGTTCAAAAGGCCTTTCAGAGATTCCCATTTGCTCCTATCTTCTTCCCAAACATCATCCAACACTAAAAAATAGTTTTTTTGTCAGTGCCTCCTTAAGGGCAATATGTAGCCCTTCCATGCTAGGCGACTCACACTTTTTTCCAGCTAAGTTTAAGATTTCTTGAATGATCTTTTTGGCGTCCCAATTATCAGAAACACAAACCCATGCCCGCAATTCAAAATAGGCCACGACTCGCGGGTCATGGTAAATTAACTGAGCCAAGGTAGTCTTACCAAGGCCTCCCATACCAACTATAGGAAGCACTGCAACATTCTCAGCATTTTGATCGGCCTTGTTGATTAATAATTTCACTATGTTATCTATTTCTCCACGCCTGACCACAACTTCTGATTCTTTGACAAAGGAGCATGTTTCAACAATGACAGGAACAGCAGTTTCATGATGGGAGCGTTCAACGTTGGTAAAATTGAACTTTGTACTCTCCTCTGCAATTTTATTGATCTCATCTAGGAGATCGTTTAATTTGCCCCCCATCTTCAGTCGAACGAGTAATGGGTTGTGAGAAGAAAAGAAGTCGCGTACCTTGCCGCTGCACGGAGTCTTGTTATCGGGCGCCACTTCTGCTGCCTTGTGGCGCAGGGTCTCGTAGTTGAGTTCATCCAGGACGTCCTCGGCCTCGTAGGCCACTTTCTTCAGTGCATTAAGCCACGATTTCACAGCTTCGTCCACCGCCTGCTTCTCCTCTGCGTCTGCAAGCATGGACTGAATCCGAAGCAGGAGCCGCTTCAGTTTCTCCAAGTTACTTTTCAAGCCCCATGCAGCTCGGAGTTGCCCATCGACGGCATCTGCGACCAAGCTGGCAACATTTTGCAGGATGGAACCAACAATTGCTTCAACAGCCATGGCACCTTAATTAATTTGGTTCAGAACGAGGAAGAGTGGAGTGGGTATGCAAATGTGACGAGGTAGGTGATCAGCTTACAATGGCAACATATATATACTCAAGCCGCCTTTGGTTGCGGGTTAATTGATGAATTAACTAAATATTCCGCGGGTTATAATCAAACGCATCGTTTAATTCAAAAAAATACAAAGGGCAAAGTTGTCATTTTAAAAAAAATTGATCTTGTGAATAATGAAAAAAATAAGAGTTAACGTAGTCTTTATATTAGGTAGAATAGAAGTAATCCGACGCAGACTTCAAAAATTAATTGATCCACTAAATTATGTCTTAACCCATGCAAACATAACCTCCAACCAAACGAGACCTAAATGTTTAACTGACATGCAATTCCAATGTTCTTGCAATGAGGATTCGGACAAAATAGATGAAACGAAAGATATTCGAGTGAATGAAAAGAAAAAAATAAAGCATGAATTTCACTTTCACTTTGAAGACACGTGTTATAAGGATCGTCTAATTTACGAAGATTCTTCTATTTGCCTTTTCTATTGATTCCTACAGGTTGGATTAAAAAAAATTCTTGAATGAGAACTCCAGAAATGAGTTGAAAAGGAAATCTTTATTGGTTCTACCTCCGCTTTTTTACGAAGAGAATGAATCTTTTTGTCGAAGGATCAGAAAAAAATCGGTCCGGATCTACTGCGAAAATGCTTTGAAAGATCCAAAATTAAAAATAATAGTATTTGCTAGCAATAACTTAATGGAGGCAGTCAATCAATATCAACTTTTTTCCTGATTAAAAATGTCGGCCATGCACCAAATGTTATGAGAGTATCGTACCATATTCCTCGAGTGCTCAGCTGCTTCGAATGCAGCACAATATTAAGAGCATAAATGTTTAATCAACGGATATTAAGAGCATAAAGGTTTAACTTACATAGACGCGCACCAAAAGCTGTGTGACTCACCATATTATAAAGATAAAAAAATTCACCCAACAGTTATTCTGTTCGTCATTCATCATATTTAATATTTAATAGTAAAAGATTTTAGTAATAAAAAATTCATAATCAATAAAACCTCGTAATAATCATGTAATATATTATTCTCAGCTAACAATTTAAATAAAATACATCATTAGGTAATTAGCATCAATTTTTGTATCATGACCATAACATTTATTTTTTTTATCACATAGGGAGGTCAATCGTAACATCCGCAACGCCTTTTTCATAAACTTAGCCACCCTCCTTTATTATTAATCACATGCACGAATCCACCGTTTCTCAGTTAGAATATGCATAAATTATATATGCTATGAAGATTTATCACATGAGATGCATTTGTCATCGTGTAATCATAAATATAATAACATATATGACATGAATTCTATCATAAATTTTACATGACATAATATTATACTTATCATTATTGACATAAAATACATATAAAATATCCATAACTTGGCATACTTTTTTAACATTAAAATATCATCATTCAAAAACAACATAAGAAAATAGCATTCACTTCATGAACATGCATCTTGCAATTTCATTTCTTCTTTCTTTCATTTTCTTGAGGAGTTACTTTGTCACTCTATTACTATTACTTAGTTACATATCATTCTTATTCTTCATTCATTAACATTTTTTTAGAATTGCTTAATAGCCGTTTGAACATTAATCTTCTATCTTTCTTTCTTTTCATTATTATATGATGCATTTGAAGTTTGTTATAACTTAACTTTTATTAACTTTATCATATGATATTTTTTGTTTTCCATCTTTACTGAAAGTATAGGACAACATTCTTAAATTGGCTAGATAGGCCATTGGTCACTATGCCTTAGGAAATCTGAAATACCTTTTGGTGATAGCATTATTTTTAAAAAAGTATTGATCACCATAAAAAGAAAAGGAATTTAGTTACCATTTTTAATTTTAATGAGTGACAATACATTTCCTTCAATCCTAATGTTTTATATAGGTTATCAATATATCAAACGTTTATCGAGTACAATCCTATCTTTTGGCCTAAATTACGACTGAGCATGACAATTTGATATTTAGATGATCATCAATACATTAATCATGATTTTATAAATAACATAACATATAAAGTGCGCAAAATATCATAAATTATTATATACTAGCACATCAATACATTTAGAATGAATATAAACATTTAAAACAGTTCAGAATATTAACATAATTAACCATAGTGAAAGTTGACATAAATAATGTAATATATCATTTTTCCAATTAGATAATCATTACACATCATCAATAAAAAAATTAATAACTCAACAATCGATCTTTATTTTGACTCATTCTAATTTTTTTGTAAATTAGACTTTCTTAGAAAACAGATATAGATTTATATATTTTATCTTCTTGACATTTGTTACCAAATATTCATACAAATTACAAATTTAGATTATTCAAATCGTTTTCTTCAATCACAGTCCTCATTATGTGCCATTTGGAGGAGAGAGATCTGAAATTTTTTTTCACTTTTTGAGGGTTAGTTCTTGGCTCGTCCAAGTAGGCTAAACCATTCACAATCACTACAAAAAAATTGAAATTTTTCGACGGACAGCTACCGATGGAAAGAAATCCATCGCAATTTGTGACGGATAGGTATCTGCCGGAAATAAAAATAATAAATTATGAAATCTATTATATTATTATTTTATTTTTTGACAGTTAGGAAGGTCAAAAGTTTCAATGGATATTTCGACGGATACATATCCATCGAAACTTTTGACAGTCATAACCGTCGGTAATTAGCGACAGTTCAGACCGTAGAAATTTTTGACGATATGGACCATCGGTAACCTAAAAAAATTAAATATTATATAATGTAAGTAGTATTTTATTATTATAATTATCGATAGTTCAGGCCGTCAGAAGTTTCAATGATCTGAACCGTCTGTAACTTTAAAAATAATTATATAATATATAATATAAGTAGTATTTTATTATTATAATTATCGATAGTTCACACGATCGAAACTTTCGACGGTTTAAACTATCGGTAATTTTAAAAACAACTAAACATTATATAATAATATAATATAAGTAGTATTTTATTATTACAATTATCGACAGTTCAGTTTCGACGGTCTAGACCGTCGATAATTTTAAAAATAACTATATATTATATAATAATATAATATAAATAGTATTTTATTATTATAATTATCGACAGTTCAGACCGTCAGAACTTTCAACGATCTAGACCGTCGATAATTTAAAAAATAACTAAATATTATATAATAATATAATATAAGTAGTATTTTATTATTATAATTATTGACAATTTTGACGGTCTATACCGTCGGTAATTTTAAAAATAACTAAATATTATATAATAATATAATATAAGTAGTATTTTATTATTACAATTATCGATAGTTAAAACTGTCGATAGTTTTGACAGTTTGGATCATCGGTAATTAAAAAATAATTAAATATTATAATTATATATATCATAATACATATATTTGTTATTAATATTTTTGAAATTTCTGACGGTCATGGTCGTCGGTAATTAAAAAGTAACTCTCCCACTGCTTCTTTTTTCGTTTTCCCGTTTTTCCTTCTTTCTACCCCTATATATATATCACCTTCTCCCTCTCTCTTCTACTTTCCCTCTCTCCTCTCTCTCTCCCTCTCCTATTTTGCCGGCACGATGACCTCTCGGACGATGATCCTCTCCCTCCCTCCTCTCTCTCTTTAGCTCGAGGGCTAGATCAGCCACCTGGTCGGATCTGACTGCGGGGGGCCAGATCGGCCACTTCATGGTTGGATCTGTTGCCTGACAATCGGATCTTGCCGCCTGGCGGCCGGATTTGACCGCGAGGGTGAGGGGGGGGGGGGTGGGGGGGGGGGGGGGGGGTGCTAGATCGGCCACCTGACGATTGGATCTTGCCGCCTGGTGGCCGGATCTTGTCATGATGGTCGGGCCGAATCGGCCGTCAGGCAACCGGATTTGGCCACTGGCCGTCGGTTCAAGCTGCGGGCGGCACCAGGTGGCTGATTCGTTTGCCCGCTGCACAGACGTCCGGCCGGATCGGCAGTCTGGCAACGTCTAAATTTTTTTATATTATAAAAATTTGTTGAGATGGTTACGGCTGCCAAACGTTTCGACGGTGGCGACCGCTAGACCGCTTCGACGATTGCAACCGTCAAAACTTTTCGACGATTGCGGCCATCAGAATTTTTCGATAGTTACAACCGTCGAAGTTTTGCGCCGGTCACAACCGTCAAAACTTTCGACAAATTTTTTTCGAACCGTCGGAAATTATTTTGTGATGCCCTATTTTTTGACAGAATCTTTCCATCAGTAGACCTGTCAAAAACGGTCGTTCCCGATGATTTCTCTCGATTTTCTGATGGACGAAATCGTAAAAAAAAAACCATTTTTCTTGTAGTGAATATCCTTAAACCGAACAATCATATCATTAATGAATTCATTTTCTAACATTTTAAAAGAATCATATTGATGATTTAAAATATTTAGTCTAGGTTCTTTAATTTTATCCGTTTCTTCATAAGTGGTGATGAGTTTCTTACAAATCTCAGTTGCACTTTCATAACTAAAAATTCAATTAAATTCCATTGAATCCAAAGCACAATAAAAATAGTTTTGGCAACCAAGTTTTGAAAAAAAAAACATTTGTCTTCCAGTATATTCTGAAGGTAATTTTTCATGTAAATAATAACATTTTTCAACGATGTTTCATATGTTTATATCAATAGAACATATGTATGCTTGAATCCTAGTTTTCCAAAAAATAAAATTTAATGCATTAAAAAGCGGATGACAACTAATTGATTGTCCCTCGAAAAAATTAAATACATTTCATGCCATAACTCTAAAGACTTTTAAATCTTAAAAATAAGAGCAACCTTGCTCTGATACCAATTGTAAGATCCCAAGGCACCAAGAGTGAGAGTGAATTGGTGTTAAAATCGAAAATATCGATTTTATGAAAATCATTGCGGAAGTTTAAAATCGATTCCTCAATATTCAAATCGATGCAATAACAATTAAACTATATGCATAATGAGGTAGGAAGAAGAGGGAGAGAGAAAGCAAATACAAAGAACATGATGGTTGTTGACGAGGTTCGGCCAAACCTTGGCTTACGTCTCCGCTCCGACTTCTCGACCTCGAGACCATCAGAGATTCCACTAATCACCCTTCCTTCTTTTAAATGGGGCAAGGATGAACCTTTACACTAACTCACATTTTCTCCGCTTCAAGAGGCAAAGCACATCTCTCCTTCTAGGAAGCTTATCTTTTCTCTAGCTCAAGAGGTAAGATATAAAATCTTTTCTACACAGGAGCTCACACTCAGTTTTCTAATAAAAGATTTCTCTCTTTTACAACATGAAACTCACAAGAAAAGAAAAGAGAAGGAAGAGAAGATTTTGCTCTAACTTCAAAAAAATAAATTTTCTTTGATACTTGATGTTTCCCTTGAGTTCTTGATGAATTGTAGACCTCTTGATATTCTTTTACAGAATTCTTAACTCTATTTAGTTGTTGAAACTTGTTTCTTGGGGTCAAAATATGATCGTTTTAGTGCATTTTGCATGTTGACTGGTCGACCGCTTTGCTCCACCGATCGATCGGTATATTTTCTTTTATTGAAAATATGGTCGTTGGTAAATTCTGCACAGTTCGGTCGACCAACCGATCGACAGGTACCTCAACTGGTATAATCTTGACATTCTGTTTGTTGGAACTGGGTATTTTTGCACTGACCGGTCAACCGATGTGCCTGACCGGTCAACCGGTATTCCAGCCCGCAGGTCGATGTCCCTGCACTATTTTAAACATGAAGATCACTATTTTAAGCATAACTTTTTATATAGTTATCCAAATGAGTTGATTTTTTATTTTATGAAAAGCTAACAAAATTTTCTACAACTTTTTTATTCATTATTCATCCAAAATCTAATGAGATCATAGTCAAATATTGATTCAAAATTTAGTATACATAATTGTTCATTTCAAATAAAACATTTTAGATCTTTACTTTTTTATACATAACTTTTCATACAAGTATCATAATGAGATGATTTTTTATTCTATGAAAAACTAACAGAATTCTTTACAACTTTAATATTCACATCTTAATATAAATCTCATGAGAACATAGATAATTATTAATCGAAAGTTCAATGCACGAAATAACTCATTTCTATTTAAACCTTTTCAACGTATAATTCTATTTTTTCGAGGTTTGTATCATCAAAATATAATTATATGAGACTTTAAAACTTTGCTCCAACACGATCCGATTAGGTCATGCCCAAATAATGGCAGATCAATCTAAGTGCTTTTAATTTTTATTTATGTATTAATTTTATATTTATGTTTATTTTATTATTATAAGTTGTTAATGATGACCGTAGTTGCAATTTTGATAAGTTGAATGATCATGTCTGAAAATTTTAGAAAATTGAATGACCATGTGTGTAAAATTAAGTTTAGGTAAATGAGAGAGAAAAATATTAACGTAGTATTTTTTAAAAAGATGACATGGAGGAGAGAGAAAATGTTGACGTGATACCACATAAGCATCCATGCCAGCTCCACGCTAGTGATTCATCGGTTGAGTGGCAATAACCGAGTGTGATGATCGTTGATGAAATATTTCTAAAGTTGAATGACCATGGTGTTAAAAAGTGAAGTTGGATGAGCATATTGAGAATGTATTCTTTTTATTTTACTTATAAGTATGGTATCTCCTTATCAGCTATATTATTACCGAGCGTTGAGATTTTTTCAAACAAACTTATAAGTTGCTTATGAGTTTAGCTAAACGAAACCTTAGTCAAACATTTGAATGTTTGGCTTAGTCAAACAAAAGACTTATTACAAATTTTGAAATTTTTTTTAGAAAAAATAACTTGGGCCAATTTTATCCTTAGAATATATATATATATATATATATCTTTTCTTCACATATTTTTTCTAACATAATATTAAGGGCGTTTTGATTATTCAACCAAAATAATAATTTACAGGTTTTTTCTTATTATCGAACACATAAATATTTATTTTTAAAATTAGGTTCAACTATTAAACTACTTATCAGTATTTCATCTCATCAACTAATTTGTATTAACTTAGCCACGGCCTATAGCCTGTGTTAAACCTATCAGTTAAAATTTTGTTTCAATATTTGATAATAAAAAAATATAAATTATTATTTTAGTCAAATGATAAAAAAAAGTTATTAAAGTCATAATGGAGAAAAGATGTGAAGAAAAGTTATATATATTTTAAGGACAAAATAATATATTATTAATCAAATTTATCAATTTGTTCACAAAATAAGTTTGAGTCCTTTAATTTTTTTCTATCTTACAAGTAGGTAAGATAAAGAACTTATCAACTCTATTTTTCAAGTATCAAATAGGGAAGAAGTTTTAAACTTATAAGCCATTTTTGACTAATTTATATGCTTGGCCAAACACCCCTGTGTAGAAGCAAAAATTTACATTTCAACATAATCCAAAAATCAAAATCAACCTTAGTTGGAAAACAGGACATAATCAAACAAACAATCAGGAACTCCACAAAAATTGAGAAGGTAAATTTTTTATAAAGTAAAAATATTATGATTTATAAAAGTGTATAAAACTAAATGTCCACGAGTCGAATTTGATCCGACCCGACTGATTCAATTTTGATCGAGTCAAGTCAGCCCCTTTTGAGGACTTGGACCCAATCCAGCACGATCTGATTGGAGTCATATTGGATCGGGTCGAGTCAGATTATTTAATCATCATTTTTTTATTTTTTTACATTTCTATTATTTAATATTTACTTAAAGTGTAAAATAATTTGTTAAGTATTTAAATATTATTTTCCACATGTGAATTATTTATTTTATCTTCTCATTTTATATAATATATAAACTTCAAATTAAATAAAAAAATTGGCCGATCGTCGGTTCGAACTCGAGTTGAAAATTTTCGATACATACTAACTATCGATTCGACCCAAACTAGTTCAGATTAAAGTGACCGAATCATGGAGCACAGGCACATGACGGACCGGGACAGAGACCTTTAATTAGGGATATGATTACGATGATGAATCTCACAACTTTTGGTTTATGGCAGACAACTTTAATTAGGAAGAAGTCAAAAAGCCAAGATTAAAATTGTATGCCCTGTCCATGTTGATGTAAGTTGTTTAAACCTTTATGCCTTCAATAATGCTAGTCTTTGAGCGCTGACGTCATCACATCACAAATATTTCATATAACATTACATTTAAAATTAAACAGTATATTTGTTTTTATTTCATTAAAGGATTTTTTAATCTGGTGCTTTTGTGTATAGCACTGTTATCATAGTATTTTGCACTTAAAAACTATTAAAAATTCCTTCCTCAACTGTTGTCCACATGTGAACGCACACTAGTCCACGCGTGAGTGAAAATATTAATAATATAAAATAATTAATTTTACATTTTATAACAGTTAAGAATATAAAATAATTGATTTTACACTTTGTGAGGGCTTATTTTTTCACAAAAAAAAAGATTTGTCAAAACAAGAGAAGTAAAAAATTACGCTTCAGCATAATAAAAAAATAGAAATAAACCTGTAGTTGGAAAATAATACACAAGCAAACCAACAATCACAAACTCAACAAATTTTGAGAAGGTAATTTTTTTATATAGTAAAAATAATATTGTTTATAAGCAAGCTTATATTTCTTGATTTCAATAGGACTCATTATTTCTAGAAAACTATTTCACTCAATATTTTTAAAATTGAATCGACTCACGATCGAACCAGACTTCTTTCTAGGTCATGGTTGAACCGGTTTAATCGAGTTCAACAATATTGGACTGAAATTTATTAAAACAATATTATGTATATTAATTTTGAATATATATATCACAACTAATAATAATAATAATAATAATAATAATAATAATAATAATAATAATAATAATAATAATAATAATAATAATAATAATAATAATAATAATAATAATAATAATAATAATAATAATAATAATAATAATAATAATAATAATAATAATAATAATAATAATAATAATAATAATAATAATAATTGTTATTTATTATATTCTATAAATTTAAGCTATCCTAAATTATCATAGTTGGTACATTATTATATTTTTTTATTATTTCTATAATATTTGTGATGCTATACTAATTTATTTAAATCTAATCCACTTTTAATATTGTTGGTTTGTATTTATTTTCATTTATTCGTTCTTTTTTATTTTCATTTTGTGTTGCTCCTTTTTTCAAATTTAGAGTTTTTTTGATTACTTATTATATTTAAAAAAATGAACGCATATTCAAACATTATTATTATAATATAGTTCTAGTGATAAGATATCAATATATTTTATCCCAAATTATTATTAATTTTTATTATGTTAGTTTATTTATTTGTTTTCTTCATTCTTTATTTCTTCTTCGCTGAATTCTTCATTTTCCTTTAATTTCAAATTCTTCTCCCCTAATAATCTCCTTTAATCATTAATTTTCTTGGATTATCATTTTCTCTTCCTATTAATTATCTTTTTATATTTATTTTTCCCTTCCTAATTTTGTTCAATTATTATTTTCTCTCTTATTAATTATTTTTCTATAATTAATTTTCCCTTCCTAATTTTGTTTCTAACATCTGAACATGCCTTTCCTTTTTTATATATCTTTTTAAAAAAAAATTACTTCCATTTTTTAAACTTCTTTCCATTTTAAATTTGTTTCTAACATCTGAACATGCCGGTTCACCAGTTCTTTCAATTTGATCGAATTTTGGCTGTTTCAATGACTAAAATGATTTTGATGTCAAACTAGACTAAACCAAGCGTCAGTTCACGATTGAACCGGTTGAACGGACTAGTCCGGTCCCATTTTAATAATATTATTTCACCTATAGAAAGCAAAGATGTGTTGGAAACAAGTGGGGAAGATGGAACAAAATCAAACTTCGAGGCACAACGTATCGCTATCGTTAGAGAATTATTTACCTCCACGCAAAGTTTGCTATTGGATTATGGCAACAACACTCGCAGGATACAACGAAGTCTTAGAGTCCGTCGACTAACAATATCGAAGAACTCACAATCTCTTACTCAATGAATGTGCAAAGCAAGGAAATAAGTGAATGCTTTCAACTCAAGAGAGGACTAGTATTTATAGGTGATGAAACGACACAACTCTTCATGTAAGGACACAACTCTTTATGTATAAACATGTCCCTTGCCATGGGTTACAATCTTTCATTCAAAATTGCACCTTTACAAGCTTAAGTCTTTTCATTCAAATATGTATTATTGCATTCAAACAATACACTCTTTAATTAGGCACATCTCTAAGTATGAACACATAGTTCGATGCATTGGAGAAAAAAATGCAAAACCTAGACAAATGTTATCAATATTGGCATTGAATTCACATTTTTGTGAAAATATGTGAATAAGTTCCACCACGGACAAGAATGGTCAACCTTACATTAAAAAAGAAAAACCAAAACAAAAAGCTACTCCTTTGTATTATCACAGGGAGAATGGAACATCTATGTTTCACATGGCAAGCAGTGCTTTTATGGTTTGCCCAAAAATGCGATCACAATAGAGTAAATTATGACAAATACCTTTCAACTTTAGGCTCATTCCCAACGTTATTCTCAAACTTTAAGATTGTCTTCCATCTTTTCACTTGTTTCACCGACTATCCTTTTCACCTGCGATAAGCCATTTCCTAGTTGCTCTGTCGACGTGGCGCCAACACGATAATTTTCTCTCTTCTTCACATCGGTAATCATCATACGTGATATTTCTCTCTCCTCCACGTAGACAATCATCCTAAATGGCATTTCTCTCTTCCCCACGTGCCTAATACATGTTAAAATAATAATAAAGGTTTAAAAAATAAAATAAAAAGGGGGGTTGCCCCTCCTCTTCTCTCGTCGGCCGATGAAGGTTGCGCATCCAGCCCCTTCGCCTTCTCATCCAAAAAATTGAAGATCAAAACACAGGTGTGAAGGTCGTGCATCCCCTTTGCCTTCTTATCCAAAGTCGGGACGTTGATGGTAACCATGGCCTCTCCTACTTCTTGTTCTCACTGTCTCCTTCCTTCCTTGGGACTTCAAATCCAAAGTTAAGACCTCTGTGCTACTTCTTCTTCTTTTTCCTGTTCACATCGTCTTCTACTCTACCGTCAGCCACAGCCAACGTCAGTGGAGTAGAAGCTAGCAAGAAAGTAGCGTGTACTCTTCGTCTTCTCGTCCAAAAGTAGGAGCATCATGGTACCTTCGCAGATCCTCGCCACTCTCAACCTTGCTTGCCGTAGATCACGTTGCCCCCCTCACCGCCCCTTCCCCCCTTTGTTCTCCATCGTCGGAGAGGAGAGGGGGAAGGGGCGGCACCCCCTCTGTGCGCTCGAGGAGGGTGCCCCGCCCCCTTCCCTCTCTCTTCTTCGACGTCGAAGAGGAAAGTGGTGGGGGAACCACCCCATCTTCTTCTTCCTCCGGTCGTCAATGCTCAGGAGACCCCACTCTCTTGACGACGAGGACACCGGTGATCAGAGTGAGAGGGGTGGATGTTTCTTTTAATTTTTTATTATTGTATTCCTATTTTAATCATATCTTATTATTTTATATTTATTTTACTTTTTTAATAGTTTTCTGACATGGAGGATGGTTTGCGTGGCGGTGCCACGTCAGATGATTGCCTATATGATAAAGAGAGAATGCCACCACGTCAGCTAGGCAACCAAAGAACGGATGATTAGTGATGAAAAGGGCATTCCATGAAATGAGTTAAAAGGTTGAGGACTGATGCATGTAAAATGATAGCAAACGCTAGCAAGTGCACTAGTCACTCAAATAATAAAGTGAATGAGTAGAGTTATTATTTCTACGAGGACAATTAATAACTTAAATTCTATTTTAACCTTGTTAACTGAGACATTAAGAAAAAAATTATTTTCAGGAGTGAATAAAATAAAATAATGAAATAAAGAAAATGATCACTGGATAAATAAGGATTTTTATGATTACGGCACCATTAATCGCCACTAAAATACAATGGATCTTCTCAACTTAGAATTAGTTGAATAAAAAATAAAGTTAAATTTCCAAAATTAGTTAATCAATGTTTCAGACTTTAACTACTATCTTAAGAATAATTATAATAAATTAATTCTTTTAGTTTTAACTTATCTAATAAATCAAAAGATGCAATCAGAATTAAGATTAGGACTTTCTCAACCCATCATAATAATTACATAACTTATGTCTCTTTCGAATTTTCTAATTGTGGCATACAATTAATAAGATCAATCCTAGAAATTATTATGAAAACAATTACTTCTTCTCAGATAGCAATCAAATCATAAATCATGGAATCAAATAAAAGCATTAAAATAAAATTGCAATGCTATTAAAGATTCAAACTAAACTAATATTAAGAAAGACTTCAAAACACAAATAAGGTCCAATTAAGATGACCCTAATGAAAGAATAAATCTATTAAAGAATAATATCAAATCTAATATAAAATAGTAGAAAAATAAAATGAAGAACTCTTGCAGCCGCTGTGCTCGTGCTCTCTCGAGTTTTCGGCAAAGGTTCGCTATCATTCTTGCTCTTCTCCTCGCTATTATTCTCGCTCTTCTCCTCTTTTTAGGGATGCCTTTTTAGGTCCTCTTTTGTCTCTTTTTATAGATTTTCTCGTCCCCAAAAAGAAGAAACAAAAAATTTATTTGAAAACTGGATAAAATTTGCTCTCAAACCACCTAACTGTTCACCGTCACGGCCGTGACATGCATCATTACGGTCGTGACCAAGACGATGTTCAGCTTCAACATGATCACGATCGTGAAACTTACAAGGCACGACTGTAACGATTTGAAATCTGCATAGCAATTAATGAAAATCAATACAAAATTTAATCAGAATTTGAAACGAATTTGAAAATAAAAGGAAAAGGAAACGTTGAAAGAGGCAACAACCGACAGGGGAGGGATTCCCTCCCCTGATCGCACCCCACGATCGGCCGACCGATCCTATAAAGAGGGCGAAGGGGAGCGCCCTGTGACCCCTTCGACACCCTAGCTGACCGCCGCCCCTCTGCATTCTTCTCCTTCCTCTGATCCGGCGACCGACGCACATCGAGCGAATGGGCGGAGCAGAGGCAGCACACGGAACAACGATTCGACGAACCTTCGACGCGCGGTGACTCTTCCTTGACGTGCGCAAGGACCGGGCAAACTCTTCTCCGCCGACCCAAAGGCGATCGACGACGATCGGACGAAGAACAGGACTCCGACGAACTCGAATCGAACAAACAGAGGTACCTTAGATTTAAATCCCCTAGACAAAGAATATAAATCTATTGTTGCATATATGGTTATCATAGTGATCATGAATGTCACAGGTGTATTTTTCATATTACGATATGTTCGATCCAACGGCCGGAAGGTCGCCGGAGATGAGAGGGATGACCGGCGTGATTCTGCGCGTCTGTCACCCGGCCCGAGTTGACAACAACTCGGCCTGGGTCTGACTTAGTCACGGTCCGGGTCCAGATAGACCCGCCGTCTCATTGACGAATCGATGAGGTCACCAGTTCAAAACCCGACCCGAGTCCATGGAGACCCGGACCGAGCATCCTCATTGACAATGTCACGAAAGTACGGTCGGAAACCCTATTGGAGATGGAGAAGATGATCAACATGGATCTGCGTGTCCAGAACCCGGCCCGAGTCAGATGTTAACTCGGCCCGAACTTTACTGAGTCGAAACAGATGCAAATCCGACTCGATATTGACCTGCGCAGTATCGACGACCCAGCCCGAGTCAGACCCTAACTCAGACCGGGTCATGTGTATTTATTCCCCGACACAGACTCGTCCGGGGTCCCCATCCACCCGGCCCGAGTTCCGTCGGTCAGAAATGCAGACTTTTCCGTTAAATCAAATCCTTCGAAAGTTAGGTTTCCTTTTTCACTAGAATCATGTAAAATCTTATCTAAGACTTTAAAGATCACAATGATCTTTATCTTGTCCTAAGGAAGATTCAACTCCTTAGAGAAAAGGAATCTCTTCCTTTACTGATTCTAAACTTTATCAAAGATAATTAAAGAAAAGCAAAGTAAAGATAAAGATGTGGGATTACTATGTGCCGTCCCAGTGTATAGAATAAAGATCAGAGTAAAGTACAGAGAGGGGCAGGTAGTTAGCTGAGGAGACAACGAACCTACTGGTCTTCGATGACCACTGTTCCTGAGAGTTTAGGTCTTCTCCGACCTGTATCTCGAATGAAGGGTGATGCGATGGTCACACTCCTTCCCCTCAGAGTTTATAGTATTAAGCCAGAGGGAAAGGTACTAACTGAGAAAATAGTGAACCTACAAGTTTCTTCACTGACCACTGTTCCTGGGGTGTAGGTTCTCTTCCACCTACATTTCGAATTGGGTGGGGTATTAACACCCACCCCTCTTCCCTTTTTGGACTAACTGGCTTCAGAGATTCAGAGAGGCACCTCTAGCATCCTAATCTAATAAAGTCAAGCTCGCATAGGACAACCAACTATAAGGATATCATAGTAATGTAAAAGACGTAGTGCAACTCACAATAAAGCCAATGCAAAACAAAGTATTGTAAAGTAACGTATGAAACATGGTATTGTAAAGACAATGCAAAGTATTATAAGATAAAGTATAGTTAAAGCAAAGAATAAAGCACAGATATGGATAATGTTAGAGTATAATGTATGACTAATTATAGTCACTGCATAACAGTCAAAGTCTACAATTGTTTATCTTTGTTATAGTGTTTCAATGTTATTTACTGAATTTTATTTCATCGTCTATGTTCTATTGTACTGAGCATCTTTGCTCATGGGTATTCGATTTCCCTGCATTGAGATTTTGCAGGTGAGAATGTTAACTGATGAGATGTTGGAGGGTGCAGAGCTTGCAGGAGGCTGCACATGACTATTCTATCATCAAGCTTACTTCAATAAAATTTAGTGCTATGATTTTCATGTTATCCATAGACATCATGCTATTCCGCTTATTTGACTTTCTTCCGCCTATCGAACTTCATGAGATCTATGAACTTTTGACATCTTGTTATCACATGTATGGGTGAACTACCTCTTGATATTCTGACTGTTGAACTTCCGCATTAAAGTTCTTTATTATATTTGTTGAATGGTCATGGTCAATAGAGTAGTAGGTAATGTAGCGCTCCCGGGGTCAACCTGACTACCTACGTGACATGAGAGGCGATTTTGGAGGCGTTACAACGATCATGACCGAGACAAGGTAGCTTTACGTGCTCGACCGTGAAGGTGTATGGAATTACTGTGGCTAGTGGCACGGTCATGACCCTTTATGGCATGGCCGCGACATAGGTCATTTGGCTAACGGTAAGGGAACGGTCATGACAGTAATTTTGTGCAGATTTCTATTTGGTTTGGATCATTTTCTTGTAAATTTAATTTCCTACAACAAAACTATCTAAACTTAGGTAGAAATTAAATATTAATGAAATTTCATAAAAAATAATTCAATTCTCTCCTTTCTTAACCATAAATACTCTAAATATGTAAATTAAATGGTCTAAACCAATACATAATTTTTCGTACATCAAGGACAATCTTGTTATATAATAAAGTTAGAGGATAACGTTAGAAAACGTCAAAGTTGAAAAGTATTTGATGAAAATTTTTCGATCAGAATATATAATCGTGTGTGCTGAATATGATTGTCATGTCTAAGTTGAACATTTATATATGTTCTTAATAATATGTTGCGTTTGAAACAGCTAAGAACTCAACGAATATGATAGGTACTCTCACAACAATTGGTGTATGGCCGACACCTTTAATTTGGAAAAAGCTGAAGCCAAGTCTCTCTAAGTTAAAACCTTTATATATGCTCTTAATGTATGTTGCCTCTAAGAGCTGATCACCTACCACATCATATTAATTCACACACCCATTCTACATTATATGAACATGTGTGATCAATGTGGTTAGATTTGAAGTGCTAAATGTGACTGTACTGAAGGGCCAATCAGAGGGCCACAATAGAACTATTGGGCACTGGCACATGGAAGACCAACATAGAAGACGGCAAAGCACTTCACGGATAAGAGGCTTGAGGAAGAAGGATGAGATCATCTATGACAAGGACAATTTGGAGGAGGAGGATGAGAGATTATTAGATAAAAAAGAATTTTACATTTGGGGCCGTTTGAATGCTTTATAATTGTTCTAGAACATAATTTCATTAACGAGCAGTGTCCTCATTCGTTAATTCCTGGAGCGTGATGTTCTCCAGAGAACAGGAATACACAGAAAATCTTATTTCTGTAATCATTACGGTGGAGCCACGTTGTTATAAAAATTATTGTGTGGCTAGAAACGTGAGAATAACCTTCTTGTTCTCAATCTATTTTGATATCAAACGAGCTCTTATAGTCTCAGAGGCAATGGCAAAGATAGAAATATTTTGAGTGGATGCAAAATCAAGAGCGGACACACACATAGTTTGAGAGCTTCTCATCCCTGACTTTTAAACACTACAAAAAAAATTATCACTTTTCGATGGACAATTTCCGACAGATAGAAATTCGTCGCAGCTTGCGACAGATTTTGCGACGAAAATGTTTGCAACGGATTTTCCGATGATTACGACCGTCGAAAATAAAAATAATAAATTATATAATTTGTTATATTATTATTTAATTTTTCGATAATAGGAATATCGATATTTCTGACGGATATCCATCCGTCACAATTTTCGACGGATTTTTTGATGGTTACAACCGTCGAAATGAAAAATTAAATTATGTAATTTATTATATTATTATTTAATTTTTTTACAATTAGGAATGTCGATATTTTTCGACGGATATCCATCCGTCGTAATTTCCGACCGATTTTCCAACGGTTACAACCGTCGGAAATGAAAAAAAATTAAATTATGTAATTTATTATATTATTATTTAATTTTTTAACGATTAGAAACGTCGATATTTCCGATGGATACCCATCCATCGCAATTTCCGCCAGGACTTTTCGGACCGTTAGAACCGTCGACCGAAATTTTTCGGACGATTAGAACCGTCGATATTTTTGACAAATTTTTTTCAACCGTCGCAAATCGATTTGCGACGACCATTTTTCCGACGGATCGATTCCATCCGAAAAACCGTCGAAAAACATATTACCGACGGTTTTTGGACCGATTAAGATGGTTTTGACCGTTTGTAATTAGCATTTTTCTTGTAGTGTAAATTATCAATAATATATAGTAATATATTAGTCTTAAAATTAAAATTTAATTTAATTCTTTTAAATATTTGTATTATTATGGCATTAAAACATAAGCAGCATTTTGTAATATTGTTATAACATTATAAAGTTAGAAAAAGTCATTTTTTTTCTTGCACCAATATTTTTTTAACATGCCCTCCCAATATTGGTAAAAAAATACATTGATTAAAGGTAATATGTAAATAAACAAAAGTTAAAAATATAAAAAGCAAATTTAAATGCTAAAAAGAGAAAAAATGAGTTTATTGTGTAAAAATATAAGGCAAAAGTATTATATACAATTTTATAGAATTAGGATGACCAGTCATAAAAATAAGTAAAAAATATTGGAGCAAAAAATACTGACCACCTAAAAAAAATTGATAAGGAAAGTTGTGGACATGGATATTCGAACACTTGCAACTGTGATAAAAATATAATACTGTCAACCAGTAGATCTAGCACTAGCCACTAGTAATATAAATATATTGAAGGAGATCTAACTTTTCCTTCCTCTTTCATGATGTTTTGATACGTTTGGTTTGAGAATTCTAGGAAGGTAGTGTTCCTATGTTATAATGCATTACACTCTATTCAAATTCTTGACTATTATTGTAATAAATGCTTGAATTTAATCATTGTAAAATTATAAATAATATGTGGTTGGAAATGTCATAAAGTCTAATTTGCAAGAACTTGAATTCATCTGGTTTTGACTTTAGAGATGTATAAATGTAATTACGATCCCAAAATTAAACTACTATCATGCTATCTTAGGTAGGAGCAAGATAAAATTATACAATCTATCATAATTTAAAAAGATAAACAGGTTTAAAATTTATGATTCAGTTATTAGTTTTTGCACTCTTTCTATAGCACTTGGAATAATCTAAAAATGACATGTATAGAAGAAGTTATTAATTTAAATGCATGCTGTCAAAATACTTCACGAAAGACATCGGAATCCATAAAGAAGAAGAAACAAATGCTCCCAAAAAGAAGACATTAGCATTGAAAGCAAACAAAATGGAAGAAGACTCAAGTGAAGAGGAAGTGGGCGAAAAGAGACTCGCACGTTACACAAGAAAACTAGATAAGTATCTCAAGTTTGTGAAAAAAAAGAAGAATGAAAAGTCAACCAAAAAATCATACAAACATCACAAAGAAAAGACATGTCATAAAGGAAAAAAGAAACAACAAGAAGAGTCAAGTGAAATAAATGACTCATCAAGCTCTTCTAGTGAGGAAGCATACCTATACTTAATGGTACACAACGATGAAATAATTTCTAACTCTTCAAATTTAAATAATGACTCATCAAGCTTTTTTGAAGAAGACACTTTCGATGTGAATAAAGAACTTTATTCTCTTATAAAAAAATATTTTTCACTTAAGGAGAAAAATAAAAAATTACTACATGAGTTTGAGAAATTAAAAGAAGAAAATGATAAATATTTTGTGAAAAATGAAATTGATTATTTGAAAATTACACATGCATGTGAGATTATAAAACTAGCGTGTTATTTAGAAAAAAGTGAAGAAGAAAAATGCCTCTTTGAAAAATATACAAAATACAGCTATGTCTCATTTAACAAAAAATAATCTTAGAAAATACTTTGGACATGAAAACTTTTATTGGAAATCTAATCATTCATATGATAGAAAATCACATATTACATATTTTACATGTGGATTTTATAGTAATTACGCATACTAATGCAAAGTAGCCATATGTGTTTCAAAAGGAACCTCGACTAATAAAATTGGATCCAAAGAAGCTTGGGTACCAAAATTTAAATGATTGTTTTTTAGATGTGCCTCACATGTAAAGAAAATGACAAGTGGATTTGAAAATGTAAAGGCACGAAGGTCAAGGTAAAAGTATAATTTACAAATAAAATTTGAAACATTCTCCATGAGCATGCACCTACATAGTTGTAGAATTATCTTATTATCATCACTCTTAAACTTTTAAATATTAAAATTTTCATGTTATGAAAATAAAGTTTTGATTTCTCGTTAAAAATTTTAAAATTACTATTTTTTTGAAAGAAAAAGGAAACAAATAAAGGACTAAAAGAAAAAAAAGAAAAAGAAAATTGGTTATAATGATAGGAGGAGTTTGTTAAAAAAATTGAAATATTATTTCATCCATTCACTTTGAATATGATTTTATTTTTCTTATTGTCAAAATTCGTGATTATTTTGTAAAACTAAATTTTAATATATCATTATTGTATCAAAGTTTTATGCAATATTTTAATTTTTAATATAATTTTTTTGAGACGTGCTTTTCATAACCATCAATTTGATTTCACTTTTGCCATTATAAAATAGCCATAAATTTAAAGGGAGTTATTTTTCCTATCGCATATTTTATATATGAAACAACTCCTTATGATATAATACTTTAGGTATTTCTTATATGACAAAAGGGGAGAATAAAATTTTTCAAAGATGACATGATTAAGTGAGAGTTACATATTATTTCTTATGTGTTTCTTGTGCAAATTATTTTTTGATGAAATAAAAGGAGGAAAAATATAAGAGGAATATGATATGAATATAACTTTATATATAAAGTGCCTTACAATTAGTACTTATGTGCATATCCATTATTGTAAGGAAAACTTATTTTTAAGGGGAGTAAAGTTAATTTCTGTTTTTTCGAAATTTATATATTTTTCATATTTTTCAATTTATCTTCATAAAAAAGAAGGAGATTGTTGGAGCAAAGTTTTAAAACTCTATAAAATTATATTTTTATAATACAAACCTCGAAAGGATAGAATTATATGCTAAAAATGTTTAAATAGAAATGTGTTGTTTCAAGAATTAAACTTTTGATTAATAATTGTTTATGTTCCCATGAGATTTACGTTAAGTGACAAAGTTGTAGAGAATTCTGTCAGCTTTTCGTAGAATAAAAAATAATCTCATTTGAATACTGGTATGAAAAGTTATGTATAAAAGAGTAAAGGTATAAAATGTTTTATTTAAAATGAACAATTTTATATACTGAACTTTGAATTAATATTTGTCTATGATCTCATTAGATTTTGGATGAACGATTAATATAAAAGTTGTAGAGAATTTTGTTGGCTTTCCATAGAATAAAAAAATTATCTCATTTGGATAACTATATAAAAAATTATGCTTAAAATAGTGCAGAACGATCGACTTGCCGGCTGGAATACAAGTCAATTGGTCAGGCACACTGATCGATCGGTCAGTGCAGAAAATGCTTAGTTTCAACAAAAACGGTCATATTTTGACCTCAAAATTAGGAAACAAATCCAACTGCTAAATGGAATTAAGAAGTCCATAAAAGAAGACCAATAAGGTTCAGAATTCATCAAGCACTCAAGGAAAACATCAAGCATCAAAAGAAAATTATTTTCTTGAAGTTAGAGCAAAATCTTCTCTTCTTTCTCTCTTCTTTTTTTTGTGAGTAAGAGAGAAATATTTTATTAGAAAACTGAGTGTGAGCTCTGTGTAGAAGATATTCTATATTTTACCTCTTGAGTTAGAGAAAAAATAAGCTTCCTAAAAGGAGATGTGTGCTTTACCTCTCGAAGTGAATAAAAGGTGGTTTGGTGGAACGAAAGAAGGTGATTAGTGGAATCTCCGATGGTCTCGAGGTCGAGAAGTCGGAGCAGAAAAGATTTGGCCGAACTTCGTCAACAACCATCGTGTTCGTTGTGTTTACTTTCACTCTCCCTTTTCTTTCTACCTTATTATGCATATGGTTTAATTGTTATTGCATTGATTTGAATATTTAGGAATCGATTTTCAACTTCTGTAACGATTTTCATAAAATCGATATTTTCGATTTTAACATCAATTCACTCCCCTCTTGGTGCCTTAGGATTCTACAGATCAGACCGCCAAATTTTTTGTGTGTATAAATATAATATTATAATAATTAATAATATTAAATTTTGTGAATACAAAATTAAAAAAATAAAATACATGATACTTTTTCCCCTAAAATTTGGTCTAATAAAAAAATAAAAATATAGTATATGATATTATGATTGTTAGATATATAATAAAATTACTTATATATATAAAATAATTATAATGTATGATTAAAAATTTAATATATATAAAAATAAAAATATCATACAATTTGACTCAACACCTCGCTAGATATGCTAGGCACAACCTAGTACCCCATGTTGAATGACCCATTATGATTTGACTCAACTCTCAAGAAATTTATTTTATTTATTATAATAATTTTATTTATTTATTAGCCCAAAATTTAGGACAAAATGTAATATGTTTATTTATTTTTCTAATTTTTATTTAAATAATTTGATAATACTAATTATTATAATATTATACTTAATTTTTTTATCATCCCGACTCGACCTGAACTATTGATTTCTTTCACGAAATATTCTTTCAACTAGTAATACCCAATTTTTTGATCATGCTGACTCGTCAGAAAAGAAAGGGAGCAACACTTGGTTGGGAGAATAATATTGGATAATGTGCTATTCTAATCTTTATTCCCAAAACAAAAGCATATTCAAGTGACAAAATAATATTGGATAGGTGCTATTCTAATCTTTATTCTAATCTTCATCCTTGTCCGGGGTTGTTTGAATAAAGAATATTTTCTAGGGAATATTAATTTTTATTCTCAAAGATTACAATATTCCAAGGACAAATTTTGTATTCCAGCTGATTTGGGGATTTTTTTTGACTTCAATCTCCAGACAACAACGAGACATGATTAAACATCCATCTTTAATTGTGTATTAAATTTTTTTATTAATCTTATTCCATGAGCTGTTAGACTGGTTTACGATGAATTATAAGATATTCTCTTAGCTATTCCCATCCCAACAACTGAAAGGGGCCGTTTGGTTGACGAATATATAGTTATTTCGTGGATATAGTCAAACAGGGTGGAGAATAAGGATAAGTCGGTGAAATTTTGTTTTTGTCGATACCACTTTGAAAATTGTAAAATCACTATGTTATTCCACAAAATGCAATATTCCATAAAAAAAATATATTCTGCCAAAATGAAAGAATAAGTTTATTCTTAACGTTTTCACCTTTTAATAATTTCTTTTATTTTTTATAATATAACCATATATCACTATATTATTATTGTAATAATAAATGTTAAGTATTTATATTAAAATATTACATATTCAAAATTTATTCCTTTAAATCAAACAGATGAAAGAATAAGAATATAAGAAAATTATCAAATTCTTTTAAATAAATTTCTTTATTCCTTACGAGTTATTCTTTGTCCAAACACCCCCAAAGTATTACGAATTCAGGGTTGGCCATGGAATTGGACGACAGCCAAGTCTACTGACATGGGTATCACCATTTTCCGATGGGCAATTTCCGACGGATTTTGCGACGGAAATATTTCCGATGTATCAAAAATGAAAAAAATAAATTATGTAATTTGTTATATTATTATTTTATTTTTCGACGATTAGGAACGTCGATATTTTCGACGGATATCCATCCGTCGCAATTTCTGACGGATTTTTCGACGGTCACAACTGTCAGAAATGAAAATAATAAATTATGTAATTTGTTATATTATTATTTTATTTTTTGACGATTAGGAATGTTGATATTTCCGACGAAAATCCATCTGCCGCAATTTTCGACGAATTTTCCGACGGTTACGACTGTCGAAAATGAAAATAATAAATTATATAATTTGTTATATTATTATTTTATTTTTTGACGATTAGGAATGTCGATATTTCCGACGGATATCCATCTGTCACAATTTCCGACGGATTTTTCGACGGTCAGAACCGTCAGAAATGAAAAAAAATAAATTATGTAATTTGTTATATTATTATTTTATTTTTCGACGATTAGGAACGTCGATATTTCTGATGAATATCTATCCGTCGTAATTTCCGACGATCATAACCATCGGTAAATGTATAATAATATAATATGAGGAGTATTTTATTAATATAATTACCGACAGTTCAAACCGTCAGTAAAAAATATTATATATAACTAAATGTAGTATTTTATTATTATAATTAAATAATTTTTGACGGTCACAATCGTCGATAATTTTAAAAATAATTAATATTTACTTTTCCGACAGTCGGAACTATCCGTAATTAAAATTTCATTATCCTGCTTTTTCTTTCCGTTTTCCTGCTTTCCCTATATATTATAATATATATATATATATACTCTCTCCCTCTATTTCTTTATATCTTTCCCCTTCTCCTCTCTCTCTCCCTCTCCCTCTCCTTCCAGCGAGCCTCCCGACCGGACGTCGACCGCCAACGACCCATCCCGTCGGCGTCCCTCTCCCCTTCTCTCTCTCTCTCTCCGACCTGGACCACCAGGCGGCCGGCCAGATCGGTCATCTGACGGCCAGATTGGCCGCCTGGCGGCCGGATCGGGCCGCTGGCCGTCGGATCCGGCCGCCTAGCCGTCGGGATGGCCGGATCAGCCACCTAGCCGCCGGATCCGGCCGCGGCCGGATCGGCCGCTTGGCCATCGGATCCGGTTGCGGGTGGCCGGATTTGACTGCTGCCGATCGGATCTGGCAGCCAGCGGCCGGATTTGGCCGTGGGCAGCCGGATCCGGCTGCTAAATTTTTTTATTTTAAAAAATTCTTTGCGACGGTTGCGACCGCTGAAAGATCGATGGTTGCAATGACCGCCGATGTGACCGCCGAAAGTTTCAACGGGTTGCGACGACCATCAAAAGTTTCGGCGGTTTTGACCGTCAAAACTTTCGATGGTTGGAATCGCTGGACTTTTCGAGCGGTTACAACCATCGAAAGTTTTCGACGGTTGAAACCGCCGGGACTTTTCGTATGGTTCTAACCGTCGGCCGGGTCTTTTCGGACGATTAGAACACCGACGAATTTTTTGCAATCATCGCAAATCGATTTGCGACGACCGTTTTGATTCCGTCAGAAAACCGTCGATAATACCATTATCGACGATTTTTGAGCCGATTGCAGACGGTAATCAGCGTTTTTCTTATAGTATATGACTTGTCTTTACCAATCAGCACCCCTATCGGTGTAAGTTTCTTGGAGTAAACTAATAGGCGTGGCAAAAAATCAACTGCCCAATTAATCAAGTTGTGCACTTGTGCGTAACACAAATCAATATATTATGCATTCATAATATAAGAAGGGACACACCATATGTGGAACCTTTCAATGATGATCTCACTTTTTTCTTGAATTTCCAATAGAAAAATCACAGGTAATAACTGTCACGCCCCGAGACCCACGTGACTTTCACGTGCTCAGAGTCGTCCCAGAGGCGCTACTCAATTTTCTATAAAACATTTTTGCGGAATATAAACAATAATTGCGGAAGACTTTTTCAATAATAACAACTAATAATCCATTATATTCAAAATAATTAAAATATTAATAAGTTCACAATTCTAATAAATGCGGAAATAATAAAAACTAGACAACTCAATCTAGAACATGTGCAACATCTGTCTATCACTGAGCATAGCCACTTGCAGGATCATCCTCTATCGAAGTACTCTCACCTGCACGGATCCAGGTACAGGGAAATATCCATGAGTATAAAAAAATACTCAGTACGTAGGGTCTAAAAGACAATCAATATGCTCAATCGAAAATAAGATAAAATCAATAATGAGTCGATTGAGCAGTCAATACAATAATCAATTAATAATTTATCAATATGAACAATATATCAGGCTATGGTCAACAGACCAATGTAAAACAATAACAATTGTTTCAATTAATAATTATCAATTGCATGATTAATAAATCAATATTCAATTAACAATTTCCAATTCAATAATCAATGGTCATTGGCCAATAACGATTCAATTCAATAGGGCAATAGTAATTGCCAACTCCATGCCAATATATCCAAATGACCATGATTTAATTCTATTTACTGCAATTCCAATTTTAATTCAATTCAATTCGATTCGATTTTCAATGTTCGGAGTTATCCAATTCAATGAGGAGCGCTCAGTCAATTAAGGGACATCATGCCACTTTCATGCAGGCCAGTGGGGGATCAGTGCCACGGCAAGCCCAATACGATTCAATGGGTTCGTGTATGATGGGGGACGAGTGACCATACACAGGACATCCATAGTTTTTACACTATCTGCCCCATTCAATTCAATTGGTCCCGGCTTAGTGGCAATCAGTGAACATGGGCCCAGTAGCTTTCGGCTTTTATCTTGTTTACCTAAAATGTCTATCTTTAAATAAATGATCAATGAGATAAATTCTGAACTCCAAACTAAGAAGGTCAACAATACAATCAAAATCAAAGTTCATCATAGTATAAACAAATCAATCACCAACAATATCATTAATACATCAAATTAATTAATAACAACAATAATAATCAGTAATTAAAATTCACTCAAAAATAAATAATAACACTCGGTGGTACTCTCTGTTCATTTTGGCCGTAACATCATTTTTCTTTCTCTCTCCATCTTCTCTGATTTTTACGGCCGTAAATTCTCTCTCCAAATTTTTACCCCCTATTTCATTACTGCCATAAACTTTTACCCCCTTTCCGTTACGGCCATCAACTTTTACTCCCTTTCTATTACGACCATCAAATTTTACACCCTATTCTATTACGGCCATCAACTTTTACCCCCTTTCTGTTACGGCCATCAACTTTTACACCCTATTCTATTACCCCTTTCTGTTACGGCCATCAACTTTTACACCCTATTCTATTACCCCCTTTCTGTTATGGCCATCAACTTTTACACCCTATTCTATTACCCCCTTTCTGTTACGGCCACCAACTTTTACACCCTATTCTATTACCCCCTTTCTATTACGGCCATCAACTTTTACACCCTATTCTATTACGGCCATCAACTTTTACACCCTATTCTATTACCCCCTTTCTGTTACGGCCATCAACTTTTACACCCTATTCTATTATGGCCATCAAATTTTTACACCCTTTCCGTTACGGCCATCAAATTTTTACACCCTATTCTATTACGGCCATCAAATTTTTACACCCTTTTTATGTTACGGCCATCCCGTTACGGCCTATCCCGTTACGGCCGTAAAACTCTACTCTTTGGTCGTAACAATCTATCTCTCCTTTCTCTTTCTTCTTTTCTCTCTCTCCCAACTTCTCGGCCGTAAAACCTCGTCTCCATTTTTTTTCTTTTAATTCCTTTACGGCCAATCCATCTCCCCTTTCTCTCTCCAAATTCTCAGATTTTTACAACCGTAAAAATCATCTGTTACGGTCGACATCTATTACGGCCGACATCTATTACGGCCGACATCTATTACGGCCGACATCTTCTCTCTCTATCTTTTCTATTTCATTACGGCCGAAAACCTAACTCTTCGGCCGTAACATTATATTTTTTTTTCTTTTACGGGCGTAAACGCTCATTCTCTATTTACCCGTAAAACTCTTCCCTCGTTTCGGCCGAGAGCATCACGTGTCGACAAATAATTACGACCAGAAAATTACGGCCGTGACAAAACTAATTTAAAACTAAATTGCATCGTAAAACATCATGACACAATAACAACCAATCAGAATCCCCTCTACGTACCTCGTAGCCGTTCGACGTTGAATCATGCGCCTTTGCCGTCGGACACCAAGAACCCATAGAAAAGAAAACTCTTTTGACGATCGACTCTAAGGATTTATTTATAGGGCTCTTAAATCTTTATCTCCAATTCATCTATAACTTACAATCCTAATCAAATTTAATCTTTTAATTAATCCCTTTTAACAATTTTGATTTGTTTTAATAATTAAATAATTCCAAATTTAAATAAATATCCCATAATACACTTTTATCCTTAATTAAACTCCTCCCCTATTTTCCTTTATTTTCGAAATTATTTATTATAATAATATTAATGGTCATTTTTCTCAAAATAAATAATAAAATATTATTTTTTTAACTCTCAAAAATTGGGGTCGTTACAATAACATTTTAATGCAAACCCAATTGAGTGATATATAATTTATCAGAAATAGCTACAAAAGTAAAGATAAATGAGTACCCATGTCAACAAAGAAACATGCTTATGACATTAAATCAAAACCTATTATCAAAATGTACTTTTATTAATATAGAATAATGATACAACACTTGTTGCACACTACTACACCAACACTAGTAGCACTCACTCACTTACATGCATGTACATGCACGTATGAACTCAAACTCACATCCCAGACAATTACAACACTCACCACAGCTACTTCATCTGAACTCCTTGGTGCACACCGACAATATTGAAGATTCCATTTGCTGAAGCTGATGAATTTTTCTCATTATTTTTACATAATATTACTTTAATCAAGGATGAAGTTGCCTAGAAAATTCTAACGAACACTACAAGAAAAATAAAGTTTTCCGACGGACTCATCCGTCATTCTAATTGTTGACAAAATACTTACTTTGGTGTATTCATAATGCTTATCCGTCGGAAATTGGAAATTCATAATTTTCATGTAGTGTTAAATTCTGACAGAGACCACTATAATTCAAACGTGAAAGAAAGCCAGGTCTAGTACCTTCTAACTATAAATCAAATGCTTCTTAATGAAGGGGATAAGTAAATAGCGCTATGCTAAGCATGCCTGTTATATCTTCGTAAAAGTGGGTATAATAGATGTGAGAGATAATTCGCAGATCAACATTCCTCCTTACAATGAACTTAAAAAAAAATCTGATTACCCATATTTTTAATATTTTATATAGAAGGATTATGATTGATAATCATAATAATGCAACTTGCTCAAAATGTTATATTTATTTTGTTATGTCTAATTCACTGTTTTTTAGAAAAAGAGAAATGTTCAATTCTATTTTCTAATTATCATGAAAATGGAATTAGTGTTTAACCCCATGCTGTAAAATCCTGCCTGGCCCGGCTGGTCGGATCAATGTCCGATCATGAAAATGACCCGTAGGTCACTTCAAATCTATAAGGTTGATCCGCTTTGACCCAATTAAAATCAGGTTCAACCGACCAACTCGGTAGGTTTGAGTGATCTGGTCGCGAGGTCAAGATAATTATGAAAATTTTATTATCTTTTAGATAATAATTATTTAATTGACAATTATTTTATTATGTTATTTGGCTTATTATATCATTTTATTTTACTTTATTATGTTTTGATTTATTTATTATGCATCTTACAAAGATATTAAGATTGTGAAAGAAATTTATTTAACATATTTTGTTTTTTTCATTAATTTATATTATTCATTCCGATCAATTGATTTGATCTGATATGATTCGATCTAATCCGATCGGTTTAACCTGACCAGGTATTGGTTTAACCTTCTAGTCTTACGTATGAGGTCAGGAAAAGAATGGCGAGTGAACTTGAAACCAGGGCCCAAATATGCGTGGCAACTGAACTCGCAAGCTTGAGCAGTCCATCAGCAGCAATTAGTAGGTTGCTTGTTTTCATATCCCTGATCAAAGAATTCATTGTGTTAGAAATCAGATGATTAGAGTTGGCAATAAAAGAATTCAATTGGAAATTTTCTTTTCACTATTCATTGTGCTACCTATTCGAAATTCTGCTCCTGTGGCTATTTGCAAGTTTTGTTGTATTCATAAAACACAAATGTTTTTGTTCTAGTGATTGACACATCATTTTAGTGGGATCTTACATGTATGATCTTTGCTTGGTGTATCTCGGGGAGCAGTATGCGAATTGCTCCACATTATCAGATGTTGCATTCCTAGTTGAAGCTCTGTATGTACTTTCTAGTTCTAACGTTTTTATTTTGTTGAAGATTTCTTGTAGAGTTCAAGCACAGTTATCCTGTTTTGTTTCAGGCGAGCGCTTTTAGGCACACAGAAGCGCTATTGCTTGCTTCTTAAGATGCATTTTGCGATGAGAATTGTTCTTTAGCTATGTCTTGCATTATCCTTGTGATATGTTAATTGTGAGGGCAGTCCAATTACGATTGGAACAATTCAGTGAGTCACTGCGTTGCCACTCTCTGTTGTAGCTAGAGAAAACTGTATCTCGTTCTTTTTTCTTTTTTTTTTAATGCAGGCATGACATTTCACTTTTTAAGATTACTTTTCTATTGCTTATGCTTGATGATCTAGGATGCATGGAATATGTTCAGAATATTCAGAAAGAAAAGTATAAATTGTACACGCGGCTAGTAAAACGTTGCCCATGAGCAGGAAGCCAATTTAATCTTGTGATCCTAAGGACTGCAGTTTATTTTAATCAAATGATAATTTTTTTAATATTATAATAGATGGAATATATGAAGAGAATTATGTATATTATAAGGGAAAACTAGTATATTATAAGGATCCCAACTTATTTTTTTTTACTTATAAATAAATAAGATAAGTGCTTATCAATTTTTTTCAATTATCAAATAGGAAGAAATCTTTAAAATTATTTATAAAATGACTTATAAACTTAGCAAAATAGTCCCAAACTTTATTTTCTTTCAACAATCAGTGTAAAGCGGTCTTGGTGCTCTAGGTCCCTGACAATAACAAAAAAGGTGAATTTATCAAAGAAAACAATCAGGGACGAAACTAAGTACCGTTGGAGAAAAGAGAGAGGCAGGGCTCCCCTCTTTAAAAAAATTACAACTATTGACATTTAGTGCATCACACTTATATTTTTTTTGTACCGGCCTGGATATGTAAGAGATTTTCGATGTTCAAAATTATTAACACTTGAGTAATCTCAAGCTGAAAAGATAAAGCAACGAAGGTTAATTTTTTGACCAAGGAGCGACATCAAAATTCGAACCTGGATACTAGCACCCAGTGAACGCTTGGAACTCAATCCTGCCAGCCTCGCTTGGTTGCATCACACTTACATTTTGTTGCAGTTTTTAGAGAGCGAGATCATTCCACGTGTCTGTGCTACCCCGGATGATGGCCATGTGGCAGACCATCACGCTTCGGGTACGATTGTAGCACTGGGATACACGCCCAGTGCTCCTGTACCCCCATCCATCTCATCAAAGGGCCCGGATTGGAGTGTTTCGGTCGAAGCGCGTGGATATTTGCCACGTGCTCCTGAAATCTCATCCAACCCCTCAAATTAACTCTCTGCTCCCCATACTCCCTCGGACACTACCCTATCTGCGGCGCGGGCACTCTTTCTTTAGATCCCGCTGCTTTCCCTCCTCTTCCTTCTTCTGCAGGTTCCTCTCCGCATAATCGGGGTGGACGCGGCCTGAAGATCCATTCTTCTCATGAGGATATGGTTGCGCATGTGAAGAACGTCTTTTGTCACCCGACCAGCTCGGAGGGCCAGATCACTTCATATGAGGACGAGCTGGAGGAGGTCGACGCGGATCTCATCCCAAACATCATCCCGGAGCCCAAGAGAAATCGCAAGGCAACGAACTGCTTCTCCTCTCTGCCACCTCAACTTGGAATGCTTTCAAAGTTTGGGAGGCGCAAATCGAGTAAGCGGAGTAATTTAAGTTCATCAAATTCTAACTCTTTCCATGCATTACAAAACCGAGCGGAGGAGGGCTCGGGACTGCCACTCATCTAAATAGTAAAGATTCTCACTTGGAACTGCCGAGGCGCCGACAGAGGTAAGATCCGTGATTCTTTATATAACTTTAATCAAACTCATCATCCAGACTTTATCGTACTCCTAGAAACACACACCTCTCAGTTTGATTCAGATAAAGTTATTAGAAAATTAGGTAGATCTTGGACAGGTATCATCCAGTCGGGTACGGGTGCCTCAGGTAGCATCATCATTGCCTGGAAATGGGACTCTGCTCAGGTAACTCCCATATCTTAACAATCCCAATTTTTGCATGCAGTTGTTACATTTAAGGATTTTTCTTTTTTGTTAACTACTATCTATGCCAGTACCATTCCAAATCTTATCTCTGGACTTCTTTTTCGAACGCATGTCTAGATAACATACCCTGGCTAGTCACAGGGATATGAATTGCATTCTAAATCCTGAGGATAAGAAAGGGGGTGCTCCTTTTAGACTAACCAAATCAATCAGATTTTTCAGACATTTTGTTGAATCAAATGGCTTTTTGGATCTACCTCCCACAAATAACCGTTACCTGGTGCAACAAACGGAAGAATCTTGCTAGGGTCCTATGTAGATTAGATTGATGTTTTGTAAATAATCACTGGTTGCTAAAGTATCCAAATATCAATCTATCCACCCTGATTAGAGGCCCCTCTGATCATTCTCCTATCTTAATCAACTCAAACTCTAAAAAGCACACTTAGACCGTTCAAATATGAATATTTCTGGTTTGAATATCAAGAACCTAGAGACATTTTGTTGAATCAAATGGCTTTTTGGATCTACCTCCCACAAATAACCGTTACCTGGTGCAACAAACAGAAGTGTTAAGTTGTGGAGTAAGTCTAGAATTAACTGATTAAGAAATGGGGACAAGAACACCAAGTTTTTTCATCTATCCACAATCATGAGACAAAAACATAACAACATTTCCTCAGTCCAAACTAGTGATGGTACCACTACTACTGATATTAATGAAATTAAGTCTTCTTTTTTTATCACATTTTAGAACCTTATGGGCACATGAACCTCTGACTTCTTCTGATTGGCCGTTTCTTCCTATTATTCAAGATCAGTGGAAAGCAAAGCCTTATTGCTCCTGTCACTCTCGAGGAGATAAAAATGTCTTTCTGGTCTATGGTCCATGGCAAGGCCCCAGGGCATGATGGTTTTATCTGTGAGTTCTTCAAAAACTATTGGCCTATCGTTGGCTTATAGTGACCAAAGAAATACAACATTTCTTTCTTACTGGTATCCTTCTCTTTGGATCCTCAGATATAGCCTTGACCTTCATCTCCAAAAAACCTCATCCTATGTTGGTAATTGATTATAGACCAATATCACTTTGTAATGTTGTTTATCGTGCCATTGCAAAAATCCTGGCAAATAGACTAAAACTAGTACTCCCTGATGTAATTGAAAAAACACAGTATGCTTTTGTGGCTAATAGGAATATTCATGATAATATATTTTTAGCTCAAGAGATAGCTCACTCCATGACTAAAGGCCGCAAAAAATATCTTATCCTCAAAGCGGATATGAAAAAAGCGTTCGATAGGATATCTTGGGAAGCTGTTATCAATGTTCTTACCATTATAGATTTCCCAGACAAATTTATCAATTGGATTAAATGTTGCATCCATTTCCCCTCCTTCTCTTGCTATATAACTGGATCCATGTCTCAACCTTTCCTCAGCTCTAAAGGCTTTCGCCAAGGTGATCCCCTCTCTCCCTATCTTTTCATTTTAGTATCACAAATCTTCACCCCTTTAATCAACAAGGAAGTGAATGCTAATAGAATCAAGCCTTTCAAACTAAAAAAATTCTCTATTAGTCATCTTTTCTTTGTTGATGATCTCTTGATACATATGGAAGCTACGGCCAGTAACCGTAAAAGATTGCTAAATATTTTTGCCAATTACAAAGCCTTGACAAACCAGCAAATCAACATTGCAAAATTTGCATTTTACCTTCCTCCAAAATTTAATAGTAGAAGAAAGGCAATTCTCAAAGGAATCTTAAACATCAAAGAGGGCTCCTATCCTTTCAACTATTTCGGTCCCTATATCTTATAGATCCTGAATTCTATAAACTTGACTCACATCCAGTAAATTGGCTGGATGGAAAATGAAATCTCTCACGCATACTGTAAAACAACACTCATCAATACAACCATGCATACCTCCCCCAATTACTCTTTAAGCTCAATCTACATCACTGCTGGTTTCATTGATTCTATTGAAAAGATGTCAAGGGGTTTTCTCTGGAGAAAAAAAAGCCTTCATTTAATTAATTGGAATACTGTCCAACTTCCAAAATCTGTGGGTGGTTTAGGAACAAAACAACTTCACCATATCAGATCTGCTCTTTTGGCTCGTAAGATCTTAAACATACTAAATAAAAAATCAAACCCTTATGTCTCCCTAATACGAAATAAATGTGATTTTCCCCATCCTTGGTCCATAACTCATTCTTCTTATTACAAAGTGGCTCCTTGCTAGAAGTTAATTCTGCATTGCTTGGATGACATTAAGCTTGGCCTCCGCAAGCTCATTGGGAATGGTCGTACTACAAACATCTTAATTGATTCTTGAATTTTCAATACTCCCTTATGTTTAATGCCTACTTTTATTAACATGGATTATCTTGATTTCTCCTATAAGGTTGATAATCTAATTTTAAATTCTGCATGGGATCTTTCAAAGCTTGCTACTCATTTTGGCCCTGCTTTATTGGAAAACATTTCTGAGATAAATTTTGCCTATTCTACCCTATGATGATATGTGGATCTGGTCGTCGGATCCATCCGGAATTCCGACGGTCAAATCGGTTTATAACTTTATTAGCATGCCTCCTCCCACTAATCAGTCTGCAGGATGGTCTAGATGGAAAGAGCTGTGGAAGATTCGGGCTCCTCCTAATATTCTTCATTTCCTCTGAAACTGGTTCATCATCGTCTACCCACTACTGTTATGCTGGCACAGTTCAATAATGCCATAAACCCTGGTTGTTCACTCTGTAATCACCCTTTAGAAAATGTCTATCACTTGTTTTTTGAATGCTCTTTTGCGACCCAAATTTGGAATCTTTGTCAGCTTAGAACTCATTTCATTTTTTTAATCATTTCTCTTCCTAGCCAGAGGGGGATTGGATCAAGGAAGGCTCTGCCTTGGACACCCTTTCCCGTTCAAAAGTTTTAACACTTATTGCTCTCTGATTTTGGAACATTTGGGAAGCCCGCAATGATTCCCATTTTCGCTCTGTTCAGACAACCGCAACTCTTACCTTGGATAGGATTTTGGCGAGCTTATATGAGTTGCACCCGATCCACAACCCTGAGCGTACCTCCCCATCCATCCCTAGTCGTGTGCGATGGGAGCCTACGACCTGATGTTACAAGCTTAACACCGATGGCTCTTTCGTGAGCCAGGACTCTTTGGGGGTGTAGGCTTTCTTTTTAGGTCTGCTAATGCTACTTTTATTTTTGCAGGTACCATTACCAGGCGCTTCTTCTCTGCTTTAGAAGCTGAAGCCAGAGGCTTTTTGGAAGGATTACGCTAATAGAAACTTCACCAACATCCAGATTGATTCAGAGCTTCTGGCTGCCATGATAAACAAAATGAGGACGACTCACTGAAAAATTCGCACTATTGTTTCGGATATTTGGACTATCACCCAAACTTTTGCTTATTTTTCTTGTAAACACCTTAGTCGCAATGCCAATGGTGCGGCTCATTTTTTGGCCAGTGTTGCCTGGCGATCGCATGACGATCTCTTTTGGGAAGCTGATCCCCCCGGGACTCTTTCATATTTTGTACAAGGATGCAAACTCTTTAACTACTTAATATATCTTCATCATTTAAAAAAAATGTACATTATTTGCCATTTTCCACATTTACACGTACGCGGATGGTTAGCAGCTTAGAAAATATCCTCTAGCGGTACATTTACACTAAAAAAATGTCCATGTTAATTCCATCGAGGCCTCGAATCAATTGTTTCATGTATATTGAAATTCCAATATGCCTTGGTTACTCGAAAGTTTTCTCCGGAATTAAGAGAGCATAAAAAAGACCTTGATATCGATGTTTGTGCTAATTTGTGAATTCGAGACCCAACCTTCCTATATATAGTTAATTGCTTGTTTCTCAATTTTGTTGAAATAGATTTTGACAATTTTGTAATTTATTCATCAGGAATAATTTTTAGTTTTATGTAGGAAATGCACATCAAAGAGAGGAAGTGGATTGAGCTAATTTACGCCATCTTAATATAATTAGGAAAAAAATTCGGATATATATCTTAATTAATTAAGAAATGCACATCTTATCTGATGTCAAGGTTTTCCACAACTCTGAAATCGTAAAGGAGAAAAGTGTTATTTGCATCACGTCTATATTATCATGATTTTTTGTATTTAATTTTAAACTATGATCTTATTTCTTTATATTTCTAAATTATCATAATTTTTTACTTTAATTCTTTATTTAGTTCCTTTTTCTTATTTATAAAAAAACTAAATTATCCATATCCAGAAAAAATAAAATAAAAAATAAAAAATAAAGAAATCACTAGAAGAATTACAGTGGTAAAAAATGATCTTTTATGAAAAAACTAAATTATCCTTCCCTACTTTTTTCTTTTTTCTTTTTATATTTATTATTTGATGTGTTATGGAAGAAAGAATAATTTAGTCTTTTCATAAATAAAAAAAATCAAAAGTAATGGAAAATGTAATAGAAATAGACAGAAGGATGAAAGTGAAAAAATCGTAATAATTTAAGGATAAAAAAATTCGTAGTTTGAAATTTAGATACAAAAAATTAAAATAGTTTATGAAATATTTATGAAAATAATCTAAAAATAATGAAATCCAATCATTAACTTCAAGAGAAAATATCTCTAAATTCAAAATTATTTATATATGAATGAAAATCTGAGATATCCATATGCTCTTCCGCCTTTGCATCTTTGATCTCAGGTTCGGGGATGTTGGAGACGAGGTTCCAATATTGGCCTCCTCCTGTGCATTCCTTTTCGAGTCGCGGACACCCCACAACTCTCAGCTCTTCCAGGTTGGGCAGCACTGCTTCGGGTAAATTACACGAATGGTCCCTCAACTTTGAGTCGATTTTCAATTGGACCTCCAACTTTAATTTATAACCAGAAGGTCCATCATCTTTTATTTCCTTGCACGATTAGTCCTCTTGACCGATGATAGTGGATTTTTCGGTTATTTTGCATACGTGGCCGACACGTGAGCCGTTTCTCTCTCATCCACGTCATTTAAGTCATCCACGTCATTTAACGCTCCAAACCAGGTAAATTACACGGATCGTCCTTCAACTTTGAGTCGATTTCTAAACAGTCCTCCAACTTCGATATTATTGCACGATTCATCCACTTGATCGATAAGAAATAGTCTCCTGATTATCTTGCGACGTGGCATAATAAAATATAATAAAAAATTTTAACTAGCTGACATTACATAATAAAAAATATTATAAAAATTTAAGGACGCGAACGAGCTGGCAGAGGCTGGGTATCGGCCCTCCTCTCCAAGCTCGCCCTTTGGCGAATTGGCACAGGGGGCGCCGACCCCCCTCTCCAAGCTCACCCCCTGGTTAGCTTCGCACAAGGGGCGCCAACGCCCCCTCGCGAGTTCGTCGGCGACCCTGAACGATTCAAAGTTGAGAGACTATAAAAAGTAAAAATGATAAGAGCGCCGACAAACTCACGAGGGGGCGTTAGCGCCCATTGTGCGAAGCTCGTCAGTGGGCGAGCTTGGAGAGGGGGGTTGGCGCCCCCTATGCCAACTCGCCAAAGGGCGAGCTTGGAGGGGGGGGGGGGGGGGGGGGGCGACAACCCCCTCTGCCAGCTCATCCGCGTCCTTAAATTTTTATAATATTTTTTATTATGTGATGTTAGCTAGTTAAAATTTTTTATTATATTTTATTATGCATCACAAGATTATCGAAAGACATTTCTTACCGGTCAAGTGGATGAATCATGCAATAATATCAAAGTTGGGGGTCTATTTAGAAATGGATTCAAAGTTGGAGGATGAGCCGTGTAATTTACCTGGTTTGGAGCGTTAAATGACGTGGATGATTTAAATGACGTGGATGAGAGAGAAATGGCTCACGTGTCGGCCACGTATGAAAGACAATCGGGAAATCCACTATCATCAGTCAAGAGGACTAATCGTGCAAGAAAATAAAAGATGAGTGACGTTCTGGTTATAAATTGAAGTTGGTGGACCAATTGAAAATCGACTCAAAGTAGGATACCAAAAATGACGTGAGATCAGTGCAGTGGGCAAGTGTCAAACTGCGGAGAGCAGTGAGGACGCCCAATGTGAGAGATGTCAGACTTGGACAATAATAAATGGACAGCGCCTCAAGAGAGGTGAGGCGGCCGAGCTCCTGTTCATCTGCTGCAAGGGACGCAAATTTTGGGCAGTCATCGATGCTCAATTTTGTGAGGGATGGACCCCCAATCGGCGGCACTGTCTCCAGTTTCAAGCAGTTGATGAACCGCTGCACTTCGAGCTGCGGCAGAAGGCAGCCGTATGTGGTGCCGGATAACTTGCCGGTCATGTTGTGACACCCCTCGATCTCCAATCGTGCCAGGGACTTCAAGCCCTCGAGCACCTGACAAGGCAGAGCGGGCAGGTCATCGCAATCAGATATGCTCAGACTTTCGAGGGAGGTCATCCTTGTCCAAAATCCATAACATGTAGGCGACGAGAATGTCTAGTCGCATACGGAGAGCGTCAGGTCTTTAATAAGGGATGAGCGGCCAGAGCATTCATCTCCCCCCTGCTCATGCAGGACACTGTTTCAATTCTAAGAGAAACCAAAGAGGTTAAAGTGCTGATCGAACCCAGATGTATCTTCTTAATAGAACGTATATCTAGGGTGTGTTTGGATGAGAACAAAGGAATGTTCTGCCAAACACACCCGGCTACTGAGGTGGGGCCCGCGCACATTTTTTTCTGGTCAACGAGAAATGTTCCCGAACCGAAGTTCTTGCTCGCGGCAAGAACTTCGGATTGTTCGCGATGGCCAGCGAACAATCTCGAATCCCACGCCAATCATTGGGAAAAGGCCGACGACATACCCATTTCGCAACCTCCGCCTGCGCAAGTCTCGGACATTTCGCTTATCACTCTTGACCGGCAGTTGCAATAGGTCGTGCCTCCGATTGCTTCAAGGCCGACTTGCGACCCCGGACGACACGGCGAAATGGCGAAGATCGTGGTCGCAGGTTAGTCCTCTCACTACCGATTCGAACAAGATCGTGATTTCGTTTTCCGTCAAGAAAATTTCTCCTGTTCGTCTTCTGAAATTTCTACCGCCGGTCATTGTGTTGGCCGCGAACTCTGTCGTCGGACAGTTTTATTGCCCCTCCCTAGTGTCCTTGGTGTAGGTCGACATAGGTATTTCTCAGATATGAGATTTGGCTCATCGGCGGCCGCTGTTGTTCATCTTCACGAAAACGTCTGACGGTCGGCTACCTAGGATTTTCCGGATCGTGTGGATAACGCCTGATTTTCGAACGAAGCTCACCGATCCTTGATTTCGCATTTTAGGGTTTCCGGATCGCGGTCGGAACCACCATTTTTTGGGGGCGTAGACCATGATTTTGACAAATTTTGTGACCTAAGTTCCACAAATTTGTAAAAATTTCTGCAATGTTCGTACACATTACATATAATATAATGTTGCCTTGTTTGCCGGCATAGTCGGAAATACCGGCACACTTTTGTTGGTACCATTGAACGAAGTATAGCAGTATATTCAGAGCCCATTATAGTAGCTAGATGTGAGTAGTCAGGACTATTTGCGCGAGTTTCCCTCTCCTTTCGCGGATCCATTTGATCGCGGATCCATCAGGTCTAGCTTTGTCAACACCCCAAGTGCGCTATTACCTGAAAAATTCAAAATGAAATCACACTAAAGTGATTTGTACAACTAGGAGATAGCATAATGTCATGATCATGTGGCACATTCCATTATTTCCACCAGACATAGCCCTGCCTTCGTGTAAAGCATCACTATAGCCGAAGATGATCATGCTGGAACAAACCTGCATATGCATCAACTTCTCTAGCGTAACTTTATTTTGTCACAATTAATTGAAAGAGTTATAAGCGGGATGCAAATTTATATCTTTGGTTTTTATTCTTTCATATGCTTGAATTAAGTTAGTACATGTAGGTTAAAAACACATGTCGGTGCTCATAATTTGAGGATGTGTTGTGTGCAAGTAAAGTACTGTGTTTCAATGAATCAAAGGCAATGACCTCTTTCCGAATGCACATCGTGAAAATGTGCTCTATGGCACACTTATATATTGAATTATGAAATTATGTATATATGTTACATCTATGCTTGTTCTGAGTCATTATCGTTGTGATTAATTAGTTACGCTTTTATGATCTGTGTCATTCTTATTGCTTACTTCAGATTGCAAGTGTCATGGGTAGAAGAGCCTAGATGAGTTATACAATGGCAAATGGACGTTGTTGTATGCATGCTATATTAATGTATGTCTTCTAATGTCTCACATTTGGGCAGGTCAGACGAGAGAAATTAGGGAACCCGCGGTGCCCTTCCACGACGAGATCCCTGCCAGCAACCTCCGCCGAGGTAATTCCGTAACGCGAAAGTGCACTTACCTACAATGCCTTTGTCTTATCTATTGTCTTCTGCTTTTCGCCATATTCTAGAAAATTGATAATGTACATCTACCAATTTTTTGCAATGTGTGGACTATGTTCTCGGATACCAAATGCGAAATATTCCATAGAATCATGCCGATGCCATTTTAATAGAAGACTTTAACCACATCAAGGACTGCATGGTCTTTATAACTAAATTCAACCTTCACAAGGTCTGCAGGTTCTCATTAATAGATCACGAGTAGAATCACAATTCACCCCAGTAGGTTGACACATTTAGTCCCGGCACTTTCACATCATACTGAGTCTAGCAAAGTGTTGTCTGTCGACCTTGATTTTTTCCAATAGACTATACGACCTTAATAAGAAAATATTATCTTGTGAGTAGTTTGCTATTGTCGGTCTTTTACAGTTCTTTTTCATTGCGCTTCCCTAGACTGCAATGAGTTTCACAAAAGGAAAAGAGAAGATGGTGGCCTCTTCGGATAAGGCAAGATCTAGCCACTAGTCATGCAGATGGATTCCTACTTCGTAGGAATGATGTTGCAGGAAAATGTTGACGGTTTCTTCAGGAGCAACACCTTCGCACCGAAAGCGTGGAAAAGAATGTGCAACAGGTTCAACGAACACTTTCGCGAGAGGATGACAGTTGAGCACATGAAAAATCACCTAAAGGTGATGAAAATGAACTTCGAGTTGTGTAGAACTCTAGCCAACAAGAGTGAATGGGGATGGGATCCGGAAAATGTATGCCCAAGCCACCGGAAGAGGGAATGTAGGATGAGGTCATTGCGGTGAGTACTAATTCAGTTGACAATTGCGCACTCTCCTTTGATCTAGAGACGTTCTGACACTGTTTGTTTTGGTATGATAGGGGAACAAAGACTACGCGATGGTGAAAAACAAATGATTTCCGCATTATGATGATTTCGTCTTCCTATTCGCAAAGAACACAGTCACAGGGAAGGGGGCCTGTACTACCGGGAAGCTAGTAGACCTAGAAGAGGAACAAGACAACTTCGACGACAACATTATCGATATGACCGTAGCCGAAACTGAAGGACCACAAGAGAATGATCCAAACCCGTGGGAACCAGCTTCACACGGAATGACATCTTCTGGAAAGAGAACTACATCCGGATCCACTCCAGTATCATCGAAGAAGAAGAAGAAAAAACCTGCGAAGGAAGTTAATTGTGTGGCACAAGAGTACGCCATGAAGAAGTTACATCTGATGGAAGAAATGCTTGCAAGAAAGAATAAAAAAGTTGGGGCTAAAGATGCTTGTTGGGCGAGGTTGGAGACTAGGATGCCCAACCTTCCTCCACATGTGAAGCTCGCTGTCGCGGATGCATTGAAGGGCAAAAATGAGTTATGGACTTTCATGCAATGTGATGACCGCATGCTTGAAGCTTGGATAGCGAGAAAAGTTTCCGAGTACTACAATCTACCACCTCCTCCGCCGTCGACATTTGGGGCAGCACCTTTTGCGAGTGCCATCACTTATGCACCGCCCCCGCCAATCCATGTAGCAGACGCGCGTGCACCTTTCTCCGGAGCAAGTGTCATGGGAAACCCTTTTCCAACTTTCCCAAGCGTGCCATCTCCGCTCAACGTCTCCAACCCTTACTTCAGTCCCAGCAAACTTGTGACGCCTGCGAATCCCCCAAACGCGGTACCCTCTCGGTCGTTTCACACCTGCAAGATCCAGGGGGCCGGGGCTAACTCGAGCGACATGGAGTAGTATCTTTTGTTTATTGTTGTATTATGATGTCGTTAGACGTCTGTACTATTGTTTGCACGAGTCGTGCAACTTAGTGTGTCCGAGTACTATTATGAGGTCGTTAGTGGTCTGTACTCTAATTTCGAAGTATGACTATTGTCACGTGTTTACGAATTTGGTATGCTATGTATTAGTTTGTGACATTATCGATTCGACTGCCTTAAAATGTTTATTTTGTGTGCTTTAATTTGCTCTGCTTTGTCGTTCTTCTATTCTTTTTTCAATCTGCCCTGCTTTGTCGTTCTTCTATTCTATTTCTTCACTTTCCACATTATGCCGTGCTAGATGAAACTATTCGAGATGTGGGATTTATTGGTTGAGGATGATTTGTTCGAGGATGACACTTTTTCCTCGCTAGGTTACTCTAGCTCTTCTGCGACCTTGAGTAGCATTCCTAGGATGCTGTGTAGGACACGACCATTCACAGGGGATCAGGCAGTTAACGAGATGCTGAATGGACACCCGAAAAGAGGCTACCATCATTTCGGGTTGAAGAACACAACCTTTTTGATGTTTGAGGAACTGTTGGTCTCGTGAGGGCTCCTTGCGTCGACAAAATATGTTAGCGCGAGGGAACAACTGGCCATTTTCTTATTTGCTGTTCGTCGTGACGAGACAAATAGAGACACGCAGGAGGAGTTTCAGTACTCCGGTGAAACGATATCACGTCACTTCCGCAATGTCCTAAAGGCAATAAGTTCACTATCTGAGGAGTTCATTGTGTTGCCTGGTGAAGATGTCTGCGTCCATCCACGAGTGCGGGACTCCCGCAGATTTTATCCATACTTTACGGTAATTTGCTTTTCATTCTTTGCAGTTTGTTGCCATTTTTGGATAAACCATTTACTTCACTTTTTCCTACGTGTGTTGTAGAATGCGCTTGGTGCTATCGACGGGACACACATACCCGTTCACGTGCAAAAGTCAAATGCAGTACCGTATCGGAATCGTAAGGGATTCCTTTCACAGAACGTGATGGCAGCAGCAGCCTTCGATCACACTTTTCTCTTTGTATACGCTGGTTGGGAGGGCTCCGCCGGCGATATGAAGATTTTGCGTTGGTGCTTGGAGATGAATGAATTTCGTGTACCTGATGGTATGATTCTGTAGACCTCAGTCCCAGAATTCCTCTTTCCATTATACTATTCGGTTGTCCTAACTCTATTTCACATGTCCGACATAGGAAAGTACTATCTTGTAGATTCCGGCTACGCAAACTCTGATAAGTTCATAGCACCGTATCGGGGTGGGAGGTACCATATGGGGACCTTTACAGAGAGCACCCCAGCAGGTCGGTATCGCGATGCGAATGATATTTTCAATCATAGACATGCGCAACTGCGAAACTGTGTGGAGAAGTCATTCGAAATTTTGAAAAAAAAGTTTAGGTTGCTTCGTAGCCCCTGCCACTATCCTCTAAAGCTACAGAAGTATATCTTCATTGCTTGTTGCGTCATTCACAATTTTGTAAGGTGTCATGCCGGGGATGACAAATACTTCAACATGACAATTTTGCCGGAACCAATAGCGGTACGTGCGGGTGACCTTTTGCCTTCTATGCCTGCCTCTACATCTGAGAAAACTAGAGGGGACATGTTGTGGGATGGGATTGCCTCGAGGATTTGGGCTGATCATCGGAGGCGTAGAGGTGAGAATTTTGTTTTCTTTGTTGTATTACTTTTATATATATTGATCCATGTCTGTTCTTCATAATCAAGCTACTTAACTGTGGACATATTATTATAGTGGACCTGCTAGACTTGATCTCATCGTGTACTTTCTTTTTGAAGTTGTGTTTGCTCAGCTTAAATTTCTTCTCTCATGTAATATCTCACTATTCTGCCGTGTAGTTGGACACTCTATTAGCGTGTACTTTGTGTCTGAGGTCTTGTGGTTTCGTTCACTGTATTACTTAGTTTGCTGTGATGTTGTAATGGCAGGACCTGAAGAATACGAGAGTTAGCATGTCTTCACGAAAATTTTACGTTGTCTACGAAGGTCGCAATACCGGCATATTTGACACGTGGGCAGATTGTCAAGCACAAGTGTTGGGATATCGTGGTTGCGCATATAAAAAATTCGATAACTATGATGCCGCCTATTCTTCATTGCGGAGTTACTTTAGTATGCGCTCTTCTGTACCAGTTACTGATTTATCTATGAACTCTCCAGCTTCGCACAGGGTTATTGGAGCCAAGGACAGACCCTCGTCCGTGAACTGCATATGCAAGCGTAGAGTGAATACTTTGGTGTTATCACTTACTGTTGCATTCGCATATGCACTTGGTTTCTACATTGGGAAATGTTGTAGGCGTGATTGAGTGACTTCAGTTCTTCTTGCTGTGGTAATTTTCTTTTGCATGTGTTGTGCAAGTGTGGCATCTTCGTACTACTTATGGATTGTGTTAGATCCCTTAACTTCCTAAGAATATTGGCTGCTATCATTTTGTATTCGGGAACCAGGATTATCCGAACTTATGTTATTGTTACCTGTAATGTTATTCGAACTTCAATAGTGGGACGATATGTTGCCTGCATTTAGTCTTCTCAATTATCACTGGTTGTGCTTAAAATGTGGCTGCAATTATCACTGGTTGTTATCACCGGTTGTGCTTGTTGAATGTATAAGTGTTACATTTCAGTCAAATGGATGCTTCTCTTTGTTACTGACTTGCTGATCGTTTTTTGGCGCAAGTAACTTATATATTACAAGCCCTCTTATTTCAGTTGTACCATTGTCTTGTTTGACAATTTTTGTTGGGGCCTAGCAGGATGATGTATACAACTGTCTTGTTGTAAGCTGCGATGTGCTACAGGCTCTCTTGTTCTCGCATTTTTTTGATGCTCGCTTGGTAAATATGGTTGTGTTAATGATTTCCGATTTGCTTAGTAGATAATTGCAGAGGGTAGTATGTTTATGTTTGTCTTCCGTAAGCTTGGATCGCGATTTACTGTTGTCTTCTTTGTTGACATGAATTTGCTCAAGCATGTCATGCGTGGAAAAAATTCCTGTTTGTTTTCATCCTTGACGTTAGTGTTCGATATCGTTATACGAAACTGTGCAGTCGTTTTTTGTTTTGGCGCCAGGAGATGGAACTTTGCCAAACAGGCAGGAGAACAAAAATGAACTTTGCTGTCACATTTCGTCGAATAGTTCACGTCGGATGTGGGATATGTCCAAACGGATTTATAGAACTTCTGTGTCAAATCATAAAGTTCTTAGAACTAAAGTTCACAACCCATATGACATCCAAACACAGCCATAGTGATTTGAGGCAGGGGTGCACGCGGGCTTCCGACAAGAAAATATTTCCAATCTAACAAGAGAGGGAAACCAATTTGCTGGCAGTGGGGCATTTTTGTTCTGCCACCAGCCCTCCAAGCTACCAAGATGTTTTAGTTCCAATTGCTTTAGCGAGGGAAATGCTTGCACTGCCGCTTCTGCTGCTGCTTCTGCATCATCGTCAGAGATGATATACTTGAGATCATCCATGCCTCGTAAATAGAGCTCCTCAAGAGAACTCAACTGCCAAAGTGGCGGGAGTCGATGTAATCCTACGGATCCGTTCAATTCCAAACGAAGTAGGATCAAGTGTTGGAGCATCAGCTTGTCTGCCATCCACGTAGGAAATTTTGATCCTTCATAGCCAATTATTTCCAAGACCTTTAGACAGCCCGGAGGCTTCAGTTCCTCCAGCACTTGCTCTGCAGTAGTATGTTGCGAATAGAACATCGAGGATCGATGAATAATCAAAACAATGAAAAAAAGAAAAGATGAACACAGAGATTTAACGTGGTAAAACTCTCTTGATCAATGTGAACATGAGAGAAACATTCACGGACAAAGGAGGCTGCCGTCAGAAATTTTCACTATGAGCCAAAAGAGAATATACATCATATAAAACCCTAACCCTCATATATAAATTTTCACTTCGCCCCCGCACCCCCCACGAGAATCAGTGGCGGGCTACGGGCTTGGACCTAAGCCCTCCGCTTCCGCCATAGATTCTCATTTTTCCTTTTTTTCATTTTTTTTCTTTCATAATTTTGGGTACATGGTACATAATTCAAGGCACGTCAACAAATCTCCACCTTGATTTTAATTTCACAAAACTCTCAAAAAATAAAATACTCAACATGTTCTCCTTTGCCGAATGGTCCACGAGGGCCTAGCTTGATCTTTGCGTAACGCCCGCCAAGTCTGAACAATAGTCGAACTTGGCAACATGTAAGCTCTTTGTCATCATATCTGCTGGATTGTCATGTGTGCTAATCTTCTGAACTTGAACATCTTGCTTTTCCACAATATCTCGAACAAAATGATATCTCACATCTATATGTTATGTTCTTTCATGATGCATTTGATCTTTTGTAAGATGTATTGCACTCTAACTATCACAATATATGACAGTAGCTTCCTTTTTCATAGTGAGCTCTCCAACTAATCCTCTCAACCAGATAGCTTCTTTCACAGCTTCAGTGATGGCCATGTATTCAGCTTCAGTAGTAGATAATGCTATTGTATCCTGCAAAATAGCTTTCCAACTCACAACACAATCAGTAATAGTAAAGACATAATCAGTTAGGGACATTCTTCTATCAAGATCTTCTGCAAAATCTAAATCAACATAGCCAACCAGTCCAGCTGAATTTCTACTAAATTTCAAGCATACATCAGAAGTACCTCTTAAATATCTCAGTATCCACTTAACAGCTTTCCAGTGCTTCTTTCCTGTATTAGACATATATCTACTAACAACACTGACAGCATGAGATATATCTAGACGAGTGCAAACTTTTGCATACATAATGCTACCAACTGCACTACAGTAAGAAACTTTTGACATATACCTTTTGTCTTCATCAGATTGAGATGAACATGAGCTGAGAGTTTAAAGTGTGCTGCAATCGGTGTACTGACAGCCTTAGCATTCTGTATTCCAAAACGCTCCAAAACTTTTTCAATATATTTCTGCTGAGACAGAAATAATCTTCCTGAACTTCTATCTCTAGAAATTTCCATTCTCAAAATCTTCTTTGCTGCTCCAAGATCCTTCATCTCAAATTCAGAACTTAACTTATTTTTCAAAATATTAATTTCAGATATATCTTTCGCTGCAATTAACATATCATCAACATAAAACAACAAATAGATGAATGAACCATCGGCAAGTTGATTCAAATAAACACAACTATCATATTTGCTTCTAGCAAAACCAATATTCAACATGAATGAATCAAACCTTTTATACCACTGTCGAGGGGATTGTTTAAGTCCATACAAGGACTTCTTCAGATGGCAAACTTGATCTTCTCTACCTTCAACATGAAAACCCTCTGGCTGCTTCATATATATATCTTCTTCTAGATCGCCATGTAAGAATGCAGTCTTAACATCTAGTTGCTCAAGTTCAAGATTCTGCAAAACAACAATAGCAAGCAAAGTACGAATAGAAGTATGTTTCACAATTGGAGAGAACACATCATGAAAATCAACACCCTTCACTTGACTGTATCCTTTTACCACCAATCTTGCTTTGTACTTTGTCTCTTCATTATTGATTCCTTCTTTCTTCTAGAACACTCATTTGCAGCCAACAATCTTCTTATTCACAGGTTGTTTTACAAGATCCCAAGTGCCATCTTCTGTAGAGATTCTATCTCCTCCTGCATTGCCATTAACCACTTATTACAATCAGGACTTCGAATAGCTTCAAAATAGGAGGAATGATCATATAACTCAATATCTTCAGCAACACTTAATGCATAAGCGACTAGTTCTTCAAATCCGAGCCTTTGAGGTGCATTTATTTCTCTCCTCGGTCTATCACGAGCTAACATGTATTGCTGCTGAACTTGAGGTGATGTATGAACTTCAGGAGCATCAGGAGTATCATTCTTTTCATCAGAAGAATTTGACAATTCTAACTCCACCTTCTCCAAAGTTTTCTGCTTTTCTGTATCACCAATAATAGACAAATCTTTTCTCGAGTGAAGCATCACAAATTCATCAAAAGTAACATCTCTACTGATAATAAATTTCTTGATTTCAGGACACTATAATCTATAACCTTTAACACCAGATTTATAACCAAGAAATATGTACTTCCTAGCTCTAGGTTCAAGCTTTTCATCATTAACATGTGCATATGCAGGATAACCGAAAACTCTTAAATGTGAGTAATTAGGAGAATTACCTGACCACACTTCTTCAGAAATTTTTAAATCTAAGGATCGGTGAGGTGACCGATTCACTAAGTGATATGTCAGGTTAACAGCCTCTGCCCAAAACTCCTTGCCAAGTCCTGCATTTGACAGCATACATCGTTCTCTTTCTAGTAGAGTTCTGTTCATTCTTTCTGCGACTCCATTCTGCTGTGGAGTTCTCACAACTGTATGATGCCTTGCAACACCTTCTTTGTCACAGAATTCATTGAACTTAGAATTACAGAATTCTAGTTTATTATCAATCCTCAGTCTCTTCACAACTTTTCCAGATTGCTTCTCTAGCAAAGTCTTTCATGACTTGAATGTTTCGAATACATCATCTTTATGCTTTAGAAAATAGACCCAAACTTTTCTAGAAAAATCATCAATAAATGTCAGCAAATACCTATTTCCTCCTTTCGAAGGAACCTGAGAAGGACCCCATAAATCTGAATGGATGTAATCAAGGGTTCCCTTCGTCTTATGAAAGGCTGAACCGAAACTAATTCTCTTATGCTTTCCGAAGATACAATGCTCACACAGCTCTAACTTTCCAACTTTTGCACCAGGAAGAAGACTTCTGTTACTAAGAACTTGCATGCCCTTCTCACTCATATGGCCCAAACGCATGTGCCATAACTTTGTACAATTTTCCTCTGAGGTAGATGAGACTGCTGCTGAACCTATCACTGTCGAACCTTGGAGAACATACAAACTACCGATTTTGAGGCCTTTCATCAACACAAGAGCACCACGGAAAATTTTCATTCTATTAGACTCAATAACAACTTTGCAACCATTTGAGTTTAAGACACCGAGAGAGATAAGATTCTTCTTCAGATCAGGAACATGTCTGACTTCTGATAATGTCCTAATAATCCCATCATGCATCTTAATCTGGATGGACCCAATACCAACAGTCTTACAAGCAACATTGTTGCCCATAAGGACGACTCCACCTTCAACAGATTTGTACGTGGAGAACCAATCTCAATTGAAACACATATGGTATGAGCATCCAGAATCGAGAATTCATTCACTTGATGATCTGGATTTGTTTGATGCCGTTACCAACAGAACATCTTCATTATCATTTTCTGCTACACCGTCATCTGCAACTTCAGCCTTCTGATTTTCCTTCTCGTTGCCATCGTTAATCTTTTTATTCTTATTCTGTAATTTGTAACACTCTGCTTTGATATGACCCTTCTTCTTGCAATAATTGCAGACTTTATCTCTGTTCTTCGACTTTGATCTATCTTGATTTTGATTTTTCGTCTGATGTCTGCCTCTTGCGATCAGACCTGAGGCTTGATAATCAGATTTGCTGCTTGATCCCAATTCATTATCCAACTTTTCTTTGCTCAGCAGTCTGCCCTTAACATCTTCAAACGTGAGTTTATCTCTATCGTAGATCATCGTCTCCTTAAAGGTTTTATATGAAGATGGCAGAGAACAAAGAAATAATAGGGCCTGATATTCATCATCAACCTTTGCATTTACATTCTTCAAGTAATTGATTAGGGCAATGAACTCATTGATATGTGATTTGATCGACGTACCTTCGGCCATACGAAAGGTGTACAGCCGCTGCTTCAACACAAGTCGATTCGCTAGGGTTTTCGTCAGATACAGAGTTTCCAACTTCGTCCAAAGACCGCCGTCGTCTTCTCTGCGAGAACTTCCTGAAGAACATCGTTCGTCAGGCACAACTGAATCGCAGACATAGCCTTCTCGTCGAGATCCTCCCAGGCGGACGCCTCCATGGCGTCAGGCTTTTGACCCGACAGCGTCTTCTTCAAACCATTCTGAACCAGGATGGCATGCATCCGAACCTGTCACAAACTAAAATTTGTCTTCCCGTCGAACTTCTCGATGTCGAACTTCGTTGTAGTCATCTTCGTGGAAAGAAACTCAGCTCTGATACTAATTTGTTGCGAATAGAACACCGAGAATCGATGAATAATCAAAACAACGAAGGAAAAAGAAGATGAACACAGAGATTTAACGTGGTAAAACTCTCTTGATCAATGTGAACAAGAGAGAAACATCCACGGACAAAGAAGACCGCCGTCAGAAATTTTCACTATGAGCCAAAAGAAAATATACATCATATAAAACCCTAACCCTCATATATAAATTTTCACTTCGCCCTCCGCACCCCTCACGAGAATCAGTGGCGGGCTACGAGCTTGGGCCTAACGGTTCAAGCCCTCCGCTTCCGCCACAAATTCTCATTTTTTCTCATTTTTTATTTTTTTCTTTCATAATTTTGAGTACTGAATACATAATTCAAGGCACATCAACATAGTATTTATTTCTCCTCCTCTTCTTTCCCTTCTTGTTGTCCAATCGAGTGTTAAGAGATTTAGATCTTCCCAATGAGAATTCACCCCTCTGGCTTCTTCGGCGTCCTTCACAGATTCCAGATTTCTGAGCTTTAATCGGGATGAAAGGTGCAGCCCTTTAAGCTCTCCTATGCCCCTTCCAGATTCTTCACCCACAACGTACAGAGTTAGGGCTTGCAAGTTGGTCATTACTCGCATATACGGTGCCATTTCCTGCAAGCTATCGCATTCATCAAGATAAAGATGTCTAAGGCTAATCATGCCACACATCCTCTTAGGTAGTCGGCGCAAAGTGCAACACCCAGAAAGATTCAAAGTCTGCAAGTTGAGCAATGTGCATATGGATTCAGGTAATTCCGATAATTCTTGAATGCATAGTTGCAGATATGGTAAGTGCTGCAGACGCTTCATGGAAGACGGTAGGTTAAGACTTCGAGCTTTTAGTGTCAACACTCTTAAAAAAGTTGAACTTGAAACGTTCATGTTAATGTTGTTCATCATTTCCGAAGGCTTCAAATTGAACAGTATTGTGCGGAGGTACGGGGAGGCTTTCAACATTTGTTTTTTGTCGAATTCATGCAAAATTGAAGAGGACAAATGATATGCATCCTTAATCACTGCAACTGCAGAGGATTCCTCTTGCATTGCAGCATAGTCATTCCCTGCGACAGATAGTGCAAGATCATGTAGGAGACCATGAATCCTACAAGTTGTTACTGAGGGGCTTTGTTCCTTAACATCTTGAAGAAATGACCTTTGAGCTAGCTGGTTAAAAATCTCAACCCTTTCATCTCCAATCTTCCACCATCAGAAGGAATAAAACCATGAGCCATCCACATGTTGATCAACATCTCTTTCTCCATCTCATAATCTTTTGGAAATAAGGCACAAAAGGTGAAGCATAGCTTGGAGTGTGGAGGTAGGTGCTTATAGCTCAGTTTTAGTGCAGGTAATATACCAGTTTCAATATTCCATATGTCATCCTCCTTGATCTTCAACCATTTCCTTTTGTCAAGTTGCATGTACAATAAGCTTCCCAGCGTCCTTAGTGCAAGGGGCCAACCCCCACACTTTTTAACAATTGCCTTCCCAATCTCGACAAGTTCTTGCGGCCTTTCAGCTCCGGGGGCGAATGCTCTTTTGCCAAACAAATCCCACGATTCATCATCCGACAAATACGACAGATGGTAGCTTTGGAGAGTTCCTGTTACATCCGCCACGCGATCACTACGTGTGGTTACGATTAATGCACTTCCTTTGCCGCCGCAGTTAATAAGGCTTTTCAAAGTATCCCATTTTATGGGATCTTCTTCCCAAACATCATCCAACACAATCAGAAATCGTTTTTGGGTCAGTGCCTCTCGAAGAGCGAGATGTAGCACTTCCATGCTACGCGATTCAAACTCTTTCTTTGTTGCAAGCCTTAAAATCTGTTGAATGATCTTTCTGTGATCCCAAGGATCAGAAACACAAACCCATGCCCGCAATTCGAAATAGTCCACGACTCGGGGGTCATTGTAGATCAGTTTAGCCAAGGTAGTCTTACCAATGCCTCCCAAACCAACTATCGGAAGCACTGCAACATTCCCAGCATTGTGACTGTCTTTCTTGATTAATAATTCCACTATCTCATTTTTCTCTTCGCGCCTGTCCACAACTTCAATAACAGGAGCAGCAGTTTCGGGTTGTGCATCAACTTTGCTAAAATTGAACGTTGTACTCTCGGCTGCAATTTTAGTAATCGTTTCTAGGAGATTGCTTAGTTTGCGCCCCATCTTGAGCCGAAAGAGCACGGGATTATGAGAAGAAAATAAGTCGCGTACCTTGCGGCTGCCTGGAATCTTGTTACCGGGTGCCACCTCCTCTACCTTGTGGCGCAGGGTCTCGTAATTGAGTTCATCCAGGACGTCCTCCGCCTCGTAGGCAACTTTCTTCAGTGCGTTCAACCTCGCAGCTGCGTCGACGGTCTGCTTCTCCTCTGCGTCTGCAAGCACGGAATGAATCCCTTGCAGAATCCTCCGCAGTTTCACCAAGTTCTCTTTCAAGCCCCATGCAGCACGGGGTTGCCCATCAATGGCATCTGCTGCCAAGCTCAGAAGCCTCTCCACGATGGGACCAACAATTGCCTCAGGAGCCATTGCACCTTAGTTAATTTGGTTCGGATGGAGGAAGAGCAGAGTGGGTATGCAAATGTGATTGTGGTAGATGATCCGCTTTCAAAGGCAACATATATTAAGGGCACACGTAAAGGTTTAGCCTACATAGTGACATGGACATGACACAAAATTTTAATATTCTTGGTGTAACGCCTTTAAATCGCACCCCACCACCTGACAAAATACGCTTCGAAGATTGGTCAACTCGACATTGATAAAAGCGAAAGACTAAATCATCATTAAGAATGAAAGAGAGTAATATCATATTATGCGAAAGACTGATAAATCACTTGAGTCCAAAGGGAAACTAGTACATCAAACTAAAGGACTCAAGATACCCATGTACTGCCATCTACGAGCTCGATCTGGCACCGTTGACCACCTTCATCATTAATATTTGGTCATGCATTTAAGAACATGCAGGGGAGAAACCTCCCTATGAGTTTTACAACTCAGTATGGAAGTAAGATAAAAATAATCATAAGATCATGATACTAGATAAGAATCATAAAGACATCATCATCATATAAAAGAAAAATAGACATCATCATAATATAAGTAAAGGATTCTTGTAACATGTCATATGGATAGAAGATCACTAAGATCATAAGAAATCAATAGATCAAAATGTTATCTTCTTGGGATCATAGGATTAAAAGGTCAAGATAGATCATAATAAGTCATCATAGAATGACAAGAGTCGATCATCATGATTATGAGAGATAATTGTATGAAGATAGAAAATCATGCATTGTATCATCTTCTTTATATCATATTAATAATATATCAAGAGATCATGGAAAGATCATTATATATGTGACAAGAGTCACTAATCATCTTAAAGAGATTTCATTATTAATATGCTTCATCTTTTTCATCATCTTATTATTCATCTTTGACTTATAGTGGGATATATTTCAACCCACGGGAAAGCTTGCCTCAACCCGTTCATCATCATCATCATAACTGGCAAAGCCAGCCTATAACTGATCATAGTTAGCCCATAACTGACCGAAGTCAGCCCATAATTGGTCATCACCGATCCATCATAAAAAGAGCTCTTTATTTAATATTTTTTATCTTTTATCTTGCAGTTTTTAATTTATCTTTATTAGGACATAATGATCATGATCAAGATTTGGTCATCATAAGAAAGAATCAATGAATCATAATGATCAAAGGTCCTACATCATCATTATATAAGACATAATCAGAGCTATAAGATAGGATCATGGAGAGAAACCAGATGTGCATAAACATCTTAATCATCATCATAAATAGATCAGCTTGATGGATATGAATCGGTGTCATCATCGATATGATTGGATCTAATTTTAAGTCATCATAATAAGAATTATAAGATCATATAGTCATATTGGACATCATCATTAGTAAAGGTATAAATAATATAATCATCATTATGACTTAGATCAGGATTAAGTACATGAATCAGAGGCCTAAACATCATAGAATCATCATAATTGGTATCGGAACCCGGGCCGAATCAGGTAGAACTCGGGCCTCGAGTTTATCGGACATCGTTCTCGAAAAAATAAGATTAAACCCGGGCCGGGCTCGGGTCACACCCGGGCCGGGTCAAGTCATCGTCAAGTCGGGACAGCCATCGCGTCCGACTTCTTCATCGTGGTTGGAACTCCGACCGAGTCATCATCAATCCGGGTCGGATTCGTCCTGTTGCAGAGTTCCGAGAGTACAACAATGATGGATCCGAGCCGAGTTCCTCCGAAATCGGTCCGGCGGAGGACCTGTCCGGGCCGAGTTCTTCTTACGCAGAATCTGCGCGGACGCGCAGTGCGTGTTCCGATCATCTTTTTCGGTGATGGCCGGCATCAAACATCATCATACGACATCATACTATAACTAGGGATTAACTAGAACATGCTTCAAGTCTAAAATCATAATTCTAAAAAGAATCTATCCTAGTTCCATACCTTTTGTGAAGTTTCCGTTGAAACTCCACGTTCCTCTTCTTCTTCTTCCTCCTCTTTCTTCGGACGCTCTCCTATGTCGAGACACGTTGTCTCGAGGTTCACGTCTCTCGGCTGCCCTCATATTGGCGGCAAAAACCTGACGCACGAGAGAGGGAGAGAGACGTACGAAATTTGAGAGAACATTAGGGCCGGCTTATAGGGAGAAAAAGGGGTTGCTTGATTTAATTTGACCTCATATTTATAAGAGGATATTTAGAGTTTTGGTCGGAAACAAACTCCTTCTAAAATCTGATTTATTTTAAACTTAATTCCTTCTTATCTTTTTCTCTCTCTTCATTTTCTTCTCTTTCCGTATTCAGTTTTATCTTTTCCTTTTTTTTTTCCAACTAGGCCGGACGTTACACTTGGCTTCAACTTTTTTCCCAAGTAAAGAAAGGTGTCGGCCACACTCCAAATGTTGTGAGAGTGTACGTATATATCAAAGGCAACGTTCTTATACTAAAGTTTTAATTTGCTAAGACATGCCTATCGCATTGAGGCTTGAGCACACATGATTATATATTCTGGTCGCATTCATAAATGACATTAATCGAGATGGTTTAGGAACATAAAAGCATTTTGCCATGCAAAGGTAAACAAGAAGCCTCTGTTAGATGATGTTCGATTCTCCCTCTGATAATACCGGTCCCATGATAAAGAAGTAGCTTTTCCTTTCTTCTTCTTTTCTTTTTCTTTTCTCAGTGTAAGGCTGACCAATCTTGTTCCAAAATTTCTACTTAGGAAGAGCAAAATTTTGTTAGGTTCCTAGTCCAACTAGGATCCTAATTAGATCACTTCGAGGGGATCAAGCCTCCAATAGATCACTTCGAGGGGGTCAAGCCTCCAAGATAGTTGCTCCAAACAAATATCAAAAGAAGATTGTATTCTCATATATGATTAAAAAGAGTTCCAAGAGGGTCCTATTTATAGGGTAACCCAAACAAGTCCTAGTAGAACTAGAAATAAAATAAAAAGAGTGCTACTCAAACTAGGAAGTAAATAATTAAAGTGTTAATCAAACTAGGCCATCAAACTAGGAAGTAAATACCTAATTCTAATTAAAGAAAATAAACTAATTCTACTATTACTAGGTATAGGATCCTATCATTCCCGCCTCCTTTAAATTAGCCTTGTCCTCAAGGCTGAGCAGCAACAAACTCAGGAAACCCTCCTTGCAGAGATTGATAATGTTCCCAAGTAGCATCTTCAATTGGCGAATTCTCCCATTTAATCAACCACTCAGTAACTGCATGATTCTTTTGTTGAATAAAACGATGCTTCAAAACCATTTCAGGTATTGCACGAACATTGCCTTCTGAATCCAATTCAGGAAGATGATGTAGCGCAGAAATATTATTCCCAAGCTTCTTCTTAAGACAAGAAACATGGAACACTGGATGAATACGAGATGTTGAAGGTAGATCAAGATGATAAGCTACTGGCCCAATTCGCTCCAAAACTTTATAAGGCTCATAAAATCGAGGTGCTAATTTTATTGAACTCTGAACAATAACAGAAAGTTGTTTATATGGCTGCAGACGTAAATAAACTAAGTCTCCAATTTGAAATTCCCTCTCAGTTCGCTTTTTGTCAGCTTGTTGTTTCATTCGAGATTGAGCACTAGTAAGATTATCTTTTAATAGCCTTAGTACTTGGTCTCGATCACGTAATTCAATATCCACAGCATTAACAGTAGTAGCGCCTGTTGAATATTGGGCAATAGCAGGAGGAGGATACCCATACATAGCTTCAAAAGGAGTAAGTTTTGTTGAAGAGTGAAAAGTTGTGTTGTACCACCACTCTGCCCAAGGAAGCCACTTCACCCAATTTTTAGGCTTATCACTTGAGAAACAACGAAGATAAAATTCCAAACATCTATTGACAACTTCAATTTGTCCGTCCGTTTGAGAATGATAAGCGGTGCTCATTGTCAATTGAGTTTGTTGTAAACGACAAAGTTCCTTCCAAAATTGGCTAGTGAAGACTTTGTCTCTATCACTTACGATTGATCGTGGCACCCCATGCAACTTGACAACATTTTCAACAAAAACATTAACAACAATAATTGTCGTATATGGATGAGACATGACACAAAAGTGAGCATACTTAGTAAGGCGATCCACTACCACAAATATTGTAGTTTTTCCATGCGAAGAGGGTAAACCCTCAATGAAATCCATAGATATATCTACCCATGCTTCAATAGAAATTGGGAGTGGCTGCAATAAACCTGGACTTGCAATTGTTTCCCCTTTATGACGCTGGAAAACATCACATTCAACAACAAATTTCCTGACATCATTTTTCATGCATGTCCAAAAGAATTCTCGAGAATTACGCTTATATGTGCGAAGTACATCAGGATGCCCAGCCATTGGGGAACCATGAAATTCCTTTAGTAATGTTAACTTATGAGCTGAGTTTAACACTAAAACCATTCTACCTTTATATAGAAGATTTCTAGAGTGCCAAGAATACGGTGAAACTGAAAGAGGTTCATCTTGTAACCTTTGAATTAAGGTCTTGATAGCAGCATCCTCTTGCCATTCTTGATTAATAGAATCCAAAAGGGCAGTGGACAAAATAGATATAGCAGATAAGGTTCCATGCTCAGGAAGACGAGAGAGAGCATCAGCCACAAAATTTTCAGTTCCTCTTTTATAAGTAATCTCATAATCATATCCCAATAATTTAGAGACCCACTTTTGTTGTAGCATAGAAGTGATTCTTTGCTCTAATATATGTTTTAAACTATTATGATCTGTACGAATCTGAAATCGATGACCAATTAAGTAAGGTCTCCATTTAGTGACAGCATGAATAATGGCAAGCATCTCTTTATCATACACAGACCAACTGAGATGTGTTTTTATCAGAGCCTTGCTAATATTTGCAATTGGTCGTCCTTCTTGCATCAACACAGCACCAATCCCGACTCCTGAAGCATCAGATTCAATGACGAATAATTTATCAAAATTTGGCAAAGTTAAGACTGGGGTTGTGGACATAGCAAGCTTAAGTTGATCAAAAGCCCTTTTTGCATCATCATTCCACTTGAAGGAATCTTTCTTCAGCAAAGATGTCAGTGGTGCACTTATCTTACCATAATCCTTCACAAACTTGTGATAGTATCCTGTTAAGCCCAAGAACCCTCTAAGTGCTTTAACTGTATGAGGAACGGGCCACTCAAGCATTACTTGAATTTTAGATTGATCCACTGAAATGCCCTCATAAGAGACAATATGGCCAATGTACTCTACTTGTGGTTGACCAAAACTGCATTTAGATTTCTTAACAAATAGTTTATGCACCCGAAGTATAGTAAAAAATATCTTCAAATGTGATAGGTGCTCCCGAATTTGATGATACCCAGAACGCAGGTCAAGCTTAGTGTATAATTTTGCACCTCCAAGTTCATCAAGCAACTCATCGTCCACTGGAATAGGGTATTTGTCCTTAATAGTGACTCTATTGAGAGCTCTATAATCCACACACATACGTCATAAACCATCTTTCTTTTTTTCCAATAACACCGGAGAAGAATAAGGACTAACACTAGGATGAATTATTCCTGCTTCAAGCATTTCTTGAACTATTTTTTCAATTTCAGCCTTTTGAAAATGAGGATAACGATATGGCCGAACATTAGTCGGAGAAGAGCCTGATAAGAGGGGCATTCGATGATCATGTGATCGTTGAGGTGGCAGTCCTTCTGGTTCTGCAAATATATCTGAAAATTCTGAAAGCAAGGGCTCAAGTCCATTATCAACAGTTGACGGTAAATGTGTTACTCCCATAAGTTGGAGTTGAATAATATAACCCCTTTTTTCCTTCCGAAGTATTTTTTCCATGCGATGATTTGATATAGAATTGACTTTGCAACGTTTTCCTTTTAATATCACATTTTGGCCTTCCAATTCAAATTTCATTATTAATTTTGAGAAGTCCCAAGTGATTTCTCCCAATGTACGTAACCACTCAATACCGAGCACAACTTCCTCAAGGCTATACAGAAACATGTGAGAGAACTTTTCTTTTCGATGCTTGATCAGACGAAGTCTCTTGATAACTTGAATAAAATAGAGATTCTTCTTCAGAGAGTAGCTTTGACTATGCATCGGTAGCATTGGAACAAGCTTGCATTCGTTGAAGAAAGAGAATTTGAAATTGATCAAATTCTTTTCGCATGAATAAAATTGACCTTGAGCCTTCTGAGTACCGCAATCTTCAAATTTTCTTGAGGCTGAGTTAACCGTCATGAATAAGTCCTTATTAATATATGATTCTTCAATGTATTTTGCACTAGATTCTTCAGAAGTTGTTTGCTCCTTTGACGGTAGAATTATAGATGTCTCATCTTTAAAAGATGTCTCAACAGATGAATCTGAAGCTTGAACTTCGACTGAATTATTTTCAATATCCTTCGCTTCTTGTTGAGATAAAGTTTTCGTAAAAATTTCTGAAGAAATTGAAGTGTTGGACTCTTCAGCTCTGATACCAACTAGGATCCTAATTAGATCACTTCGAGGGGATCAAGCCTCCAATAGACCACTTCGAGGGGGTCAAGCCTCCAAGATAGTTGCTCCAAGCAAATATCAAAAGAAGATTGTATTCTCATATATGATTAAAAAGAGTTTCAAGAGGGTCCTATTTATAGGGTAACCCAAACAAGTCATAGTAGAACTAGAAATAAAATAAAAAGAGTGCTACTCAAACTAGGAAGTAAATAATTAAAGTGCTAATCAAACTAGGCCATCAAACTAGGAAGTAAATACCTAATTCTAATTAAAGAAAATAAACTAATTCTACTATTACTAGATATAGGATCCTATCAAATTTCATATGTTTTTACAAATCTTACTCTAGGTCAATTTAGTCTTCCAATTTTCTCTCTGTGTTCAAACTATTCCCAGACTTTTATAATTTTTTTTCTCTCGGTCAATGTCTCAAAATTTCTTCTGTCTACTTCGGTGATGTCTATGAAAATAATATAATTTGCAACCTAGTGCCGTAGAGAAGGATTTACATAGGAAAAGTTACATAGAAAATCATACATATTAAGCAATAATAGCAACAGTCAATGTTCGCAATGCAAAAAAAAAGGGGCAGAAAATCATATTATTTGACATTTGGAGATAAAATGCAACGGAGATTTGCGTAAAATTCTGAAGATACCAAGTATTAACAGGTTATAAAGATACAAGGACAATGAAGTTTGGCTCTGTGAACGGCTCCGATCTATATGTTAGATAGTCTGATATTAGAATTGGTAATGATACAGGTGCTGATTCGGCAATTCTCACTTGTGGTACTAAAATTCAGGATCTATTTCGTCTTCAGATGTTACTTTTCAGCGCTGCAAGGAAAAGATATCACTGCAATTATTGCTCGTCTGAGCACTTAGAATTGGACGTGGGCCAACACCCCAATCTATTGACATTGGTATTACTGTCACTGCAATAAGAAAATCTCACATTGGAACAGTAAAAGCCTTGGTAAACTTAACCTATAGATCCAACAATTGGAAGAGAGGGATAATTCTCGTAGGCCCACGGATGTAGGCATTGCTAAACTGAGGTCCCTCTATAATTATCATGTCACCTTACTTCGGTAAATTTTCATAGGAATTGATGTGAAAAGAATTTGTTGAATTAAACTTATACGGTTACATTGAGGATGGCGTAAGATCCCAAAGGGCAAAAAAGGGAGAGGGAAGGGATGAATTGATGTTTAATCAAAGATATTAATTTCACGAAATTCGTCACGAAAACACAAAATCGATTCTTAAAACATTTGCAATTCGGATTATTAACACAATATTAGAGGGAGAGAGAGTGAGAGAAATCAAACACAAATAGATGCGGTGGTTGTTGACGAGGTTTAGTCACACCTTGGCCTACGTTCCTGCTCCGACTTCTCAACCTCGAGACCGTCGGAGATTCCACTAATCCCTTTCTTTGTTCCAAATGAAGCAAGGAAGAAAGCCTTTTACACAATCATATTTTTCTCCGCTTCGAGAGGCAAGGCAACCTCTCCTCCTAAGAAGCTAATCTATATTTCTCGCTCAAAAAGTAAGATTTAGAATCTCTTTTACATAAGAGCTCTATCTATTTTTCTGAATAAGAATGTTTCTCTCTTTTACAATTCTATACTCATAAGAGTGAAAGAGAGAAAGAAGAACAAACTAAAAATGAAAACTTCTAGAAGAACGTCTTCTTTTGATAACTTGAAGTTTTTCTTCAAGGTTTGGACGAGTGCACTTCCTTCTGCCTTCGACACTCCTTTTATAGGCTTCTGTAAGTGAGAAAGTCGTCAAAAAATTATTCCATAATTTTCTCCTTCAAATTTGACCGTTACTGTTCATTTGACTCGGAGGCCGATCGACCGCACGTATGGATCGATCGACCAATACACTTTCTTTTATGAAAAATGTGATCGTTGGCAAATTCTGCACTGTCCGGTCGACCTGTGTCTTGGACCGGTCGATCGGTATCTCGACCGGTAGAGTCTCGACATTCTACTGGTTGAAATTGGGCATTTTCTGCACTGACCGGTCGACCTGTGTTCTGTACCAGTCGACCGATATTCTGGACCGGTCGACCTATGTTCCTGACCGGTCGACCTATTTTTCAGTCGACAGCTCGACCGCCCTGCATTATATTAAGCATAATTTGTTGCACAGTTATCCAAATGAGATGATTTTTTATTCTATGCTAACAGAATTCTCTACAACTTTGATATTTATGACTAATTCAAAATCTAATAAGATAATAGTTAATTATTTAATCAAAGTATAATGTATAAAGTTATTTCTTTTTCTTTAAACTTTTTCAACATTTTAACTTCAATCTTTTGAGGTTTGTATCATCAATATATAATTTTATATATCTCTAAAACTTAGATCTAACAATCTCCTCCTTTTTTATGAAGACAAACCGAGAAATATAAAAAATGTATAAGTTGCAAAAAAATTATAAAATAAGTTGTAAAATCAATTTTACTCCTCCTAACACTCAACTTTCCTTACAATGATAGATATTCACATAAGTATAAATTGTAAGGAACTCTTCATATAATGTGATATTCAGATCATATTTCTTCTATATTTCTTCCCCTTTTGTTTCATAAAAAAGAATAATTTGTGTATGAAACATATAGGAAATCATATGTAACTCCCCCTTATTCATGACATCTTTGAAAAAAATTATTTTCCCCTTTTTTCATATTAGAAATATGTAAAATATTGCATCATAAAGAGTTAGTATGTAAGAAATAACTCCTCCTAAATTTATGATTATTTTATAATCGCAAAATGGAAATAATTTGATGAAGGCCAAAACTATTTATATATATATTAATAATCAAAATATGACATAAAACTTTGATACAACAATGATATCCATAATATGTCAAAATAAAGTTTAGTATGCTCCCCATATCACTATTACCAATTTTAGATGTTCTTTTTTTTCAAAGAAATAATAATTTTGAATTTTTGAGTGAAATCAAAGATAGCTGATACTTTTATCATAACCTTTGTGCCTTCACATTTTCAATTCCTCCTTTGCTTTACATGTGAAGCACATATAAAAAATAATCATTTAAACTTTAGTACCCAAACTTCTTTGAGTCTAATTTTGTTAATCAAAATTCCTTTTGGAACTCATATCATCCTATGTTTTGAAGATTTTCTTACTTTGCATGGATAATCATAATGGTTATAAAATCCACATGCAAAACGTGTAATATGTGATTTTTTATTGTAGAAATGATTAGACTTCCTATAGGAGTTTTCATGTTCAAAGTATTTTGTAAAATTATCTTTCTTTACATAAGAACTAGTTTTATCATTATTTTGTGAATTTTTGAAAAGATCATTTTCCTTTTTTATTTTTTCTAAAGAACATGTTAGTTTTACAATTTCACGTGCATGTGTAATTTCCAGAGTTTCAATTTCATTTTTAGGTTTTCATTCTCCATAAAAACATATATTCTTTTCTTCTTTTAAAATTTCAATCTCATGTCGTAATTTCTTATTTTCCTCTTTAAGTGAGTACTATCTTTTTATAAGGGAGGAAAGTTCTTTATTTACATCTAAAGAAAAATTTTCTTCGGAAGAGCTCGATGAGTCATTATTTGAAGGATTAGAATTTACTTCATCGTCGTGTGCCATTAAGCATAAGTATGCTTCATTATTGGAAGAGCTTGACGAGTCATTTGTTTTAATTGACTCTTCATACTTTTTCTTTTTACCTTTTCAAGATATCTCTTCTTTGTGAATTTTGTATGATTTTCGGGTAGGCTTCTCATTTGTTTCTTTCATCTTCACCAACTTGAGATACTTATCTAATTTTCTTGTGTAGCGGACGAGTCTTTTTTCGTCCACTTCTTCTTCACTTGAGTCTTCTTCATTTGCATTTGCCTTTAATGTCAATGTTTTCTTCTTGGGAGTTTTTTCTTCTTGATCTTCTTTGATTGAGATCTCATATGTTAAAAGTGAACCAATAAGATAATCAAAATCTAATTTGTTCTGATCTTTTTCTTCAATCACGATCTTCTTTGTATGTCATTTGAAGGAGAGAGACCTGAGAATCTTTTTCACTTTTTGGAATTAATTCTAAGCTCGCCCAAAGAGGTTAAGCCATTCACAATATCATTAAATTGAGCAACCACATCATTTATGAATTCATTTTCATACATCTTGAAAGAATCATATTGATGTTTCAAAATATTTAATCTAGATTATTTGATTTTATCCGTTCCTTCATAAGTAGTAATAAGTTTCTTTCAAATTTCGGTTGCACTTTCACAATTAGAAATTTGATTGAAATCCATTGAATCTAAAGCACAATAAAAAATATTCTTTACTTTCCAATCCGTTGAAATCTGTTGAATCAAAAAACATTTGCAATTCAGATTATTAACACAATATTAGAGGGAGAGAGAGTGAGAGAAATCAAACACAAATAGACGCGGTAGTTATTGACGAGATTTGGCCACACCTTGACCTACGTCCCCGCTCGGATTTCTCGACCTCGAGACCGCCGGAGATTCTACTAATCCCTTCCTTTGTTCCAAATGGGACAAGAAAGAAAGCACTTTATACAATCACCTTTTTCTCCGCTTCGAGAGACAAGGCAGCCTCTTCTCCTAAGAAGCTAATCTATTTCTCTCGCTCAAGAGGTAAGATTTAGAACATCTTTTACACAAGAGCTCTATCTATTTTTCTGAATAACAATGTTTCTCTCTTTTACAATTCTATGCTCACAAGAGTGAAAGAGAGAAAGAAGAGCAAAGTAAAAATGAAAACTTCAAGAAGAATGTCTTCTTTTGATAACTTGAAGTTTTTCTTCAAGGTTTGGATGAGTGCACTTCCTTCTGACTTTGACATTTCTTTTATAGACTTCTGCAAATGAGAAAGTCATTAAAAAATTATTCCATATTTTTTTTCCTTCAAATTTGATCGTTACTATTCATTTGACTCAGAGACTGGTCGACCACACATATGGGCCGGTCGATCGGTACACTTTCTTTTATGAAAAATGTGACCGTTGGCGAATTCTGCACTGTCCGGTCGACCTATGTCTTGGACCAGTCGATCGGTACCTCGACCGATACAGTCTCGACATTCTACTGATTAAAATTGGGCATTTTCTGCACTGACCAGTCGACCTGTGTTCTGGACCGGTCGACCGATATTCTGGACCAGTCGACCTATGTTCCTGACCGATCGACTAGTTTTCCAGCCGGCAGCTCGACTGTCATGCACTATTTTAAGCATAATGTGTTGCACAATTATCCAAATGAGATGATTTTTTATTTTATGGAAAGCTAATAGAATTCTCTACAACTTTGATATTTATGACCAATCCAAAATCTAATAGGATCATAGTTAATTATTTAATCAATGTGTAGTGCATAAAGTTATCCTTTTTTTAAAACTTTTTCAGCATTTTAACTTTAATCTTTCGAGATTTGTATCATCAAAATATAATTTTATATATCTCTAAAACTTAGATCCAACAAATGGATGGTAATAGTTGAGACTAAATTGAGAATAAATGGAGAACGATATAAGTTTTATAATCGCACCATATATATGGAGAACGATATAAGTTTTATAATCGCACCACATAAATGGAGAACGATATAAGTTTTATAATCGTGCAATTTATTTAATCTGTCTTAAGTGAATTGATTGATCATATCTACATCTTTGATTATCACTTAGAGTACGCTGAGTTGGAGTTTTTCGAAAGATTGATTTGAGCGAGACGCCCTCTAGTCATCGATCGAAAACTTGAACCTAACAATAGATTACATCATATACGATGCGTTGATTAAAAGTTTATCGGGAGAGTGATTGGAGTGGGATGCCATCCAATCCTCAATCATAAGCTTCATTGATGGGTAGATCATATTTTCAGTGTAGTGTTAAAATAAAATTTTAATAATATTGTTATATCGGGAGATTCATCGGTCTTAATTTTTGTCAACAAAATCAATAGAAAATAGGAAACTGTGGTTGTGCTAGAATGACTCTTTAAAACGAATTTTGGTGGAAATAAAAGATAAGCCTCATATTTGGAGTTTTTGTGTTGTTATAAATTTAAGGATGTCGGTGCTATAGATGTTAATTGATTGAATTTCGAGGATGTTAAAACTTGTGGAGGTCAAATTCAACATGTCGAAATCTGGTTTGTACTTGTCGAAGTTGAGCCCATTTTCGTTCGACTTTGATCAATTGTGATATATAAAATTTGAAAAAAAATTATTATCCTAAATTTTACGATGATTTGATCAAAATTTATGGGATAAAATTTTAGCCTCAATTTGAATTCAATTTAAATCTTACTTTTAAAGGGAAGGATTATGCTAAAAATTTAAATACAAGCATAATAATAATAAGTAATTTAAAAAAAATTTATTGATTCCTTTATATGATGATTAGGAGAGTAAGGCAAATGATGTATACATCTAAAAAAAATCTCATCTCGAGGGAAAAATTATTTTTATGAATGTTATAATTGTAACGATTTGAAAAAGGAATTCAAAATTTTCTAAGGGGCATTGTGGTCTTTTGGAAAAAATGAAAAAAAGAAAACAGCCACCGTGGACAAAAAGGAGGAGAGAGAAGATCACCTTTTTCTCCTTCCTTCATTTCTCCCTCATTGCTATAGTGCCCACGCGAGACCCTAGCCGCCCCAACTTTCAGCCATTCGCTCATCGCCATCCGACATTCATTTTTTGTGTGTGAGGTACCATCGGAAAGAGTGCGATGAGACAAGCATTTTGACATGGGTTAGGCAAAGATAAGATGACTACGGACGATGTAGTGAGTGTTGAACGTGGGGGGGGGGGGAGTTCGTCGACGACCGATTTTGGCTCCGATTCACACCGATCTTCCTCCCGGTGAGTTGTGCAAAATTTTCAACCGATTAGGTTCACTTTGAGAGGTTTTGAACGTGTTCTACTCCTAATCTTGTAGATGATCGAGATTGGGATTCCCGACAACCTTTTTCGGCGACTTTTTCAGCGACGTTTTCGGCGAGCCGATAGGGGGCTCCGACCAACCTCACCACGATGTTATGGCAAGTGCTCACATCTAGGAGAAATTCATTAGGTTGCTATCCGTATGAAAATTAATCACATATTACTTGTAAGTTCGTTGATTTCGGTTTCCGACCATCCTTCGACGTTTGCGATGATTCATCCTCATATTTTGTTGGTAAGGGAAAGGGAAATATGCATATTATATTTAATTGCAGTTATGAACTGATTTTTAATAATAATATTTATTATTGATGAAAATGGGATAGGCGATTGTGTTTGACGTTTCGACGTGTGCGACTTTGGTTTCGAGAGCATGATTTCATTGTTGTGGTAAGGATGATTGGTGGCCGAAATTATTTATAAGATTTAATTTTATAATTGATAAGAATTGACTATAGAGTCTAATTCGAATTATTATGTGCTTAATTGGATATGATAGGTGATTGTTGGTTGAGATTTGAGTAGGGTGCTATTAGTTGGTGATTTCTTATCCCCTATTGGTCAACATTCTAAAAATCTATAGTGATGATCAATTTATAAAAATTAGTTTATATGATGGTTATAATACATTAATTATGAACTTAGGTAATAGAATTACAAATTCCAATTCTAAGCACCAAGATGTCATTAAAGGACTATTAAGGAGAGATTAATGAACTAAAAGATAAACGATACCTAGAAGTGATAAATTTTCTAAATGATAAGTTTATATTTCTAAATAAGGTTTAGATGAATGAAATAGATAATTCTCTCCTTTGAGCGATTTCGGACGGGGCGTAGTTGACTTGAGGAATCGAAGTAAGGGAACTTACCTCAAATGATATTAATTACTTAACCCTTTGAAATGGTGACATTGTCCCATCCAATGTGGGACGGATTTTCGAGATAATGTTTTTCATGCATAATCATATTTATTTGTGTGCTTCATATGTCTGTCATCATATGAACCGTGAAGTTTTATTATGGATTTTGGAAGTCTATCAATTTTGATAAAAAATTTCTTTTGTTCACCTAAATAAAAGATTTGGTTTGAAATGAAATATTTTACTATGATGACTTCAAGCTGTAAACTTTTACTTTGAATTCGCATTCATGCATCATATGCATTACATAAAAAAAACTCATATAAGACAGAGTATTTTCATTTCGGAGCATTGGCCAACTCCAAGTAGACCGATTAGTATTCGATATGTTCTGTGTCAATGGGATACAAAGAGCAAGTTCAACACCCTGTATCAATATAGTGATATGAGGGATAAAATTAGAACAATCATTCTGTATCAACGAATACGGGGATGAAAAAAAAAGATAATAAGCCCTGTGTCAATGGGATACGAAAGGCAATTCAGCATCCCGTGTCAATGGGATACGATGGACAAAATTAAAATGACCACCATGTGTCAATAGGATACGAGAGATGAGATTGACTTCTCCATTGAGGAGATTGGATATCCATATTTGATAATGATTTTTCAACTTATATTATATATATGATTTCACCATGCATGTGCACACATGACATTCATTTTGTATGATCATTATGTGAATGAGCTCATTTTTTTAAGAAGGGAGGATTTTAAATATTTATTAAAAATAAAGATGTTGATTTCTACAATGATTTTAATATTTGAGGTAGTTGTTTTAACTCGCTTAATTCATGCTCATTCCTTTTTCTTTTAATGTTTACGGAAAAGAAAAAACATATACTGCATGTTTGATTGGAAATGAATATAAATTCAAAAAAAGGGATAGTATGTGAAATTTTGCGAGGAGCGTATCTGGCTCAATGTTCTTCTTTTGATACTTATTATTTTTTTAAACTGACTATTATGATTTTATTTATCTTGACACCGCATGATTTTGAATTGTGACCTATAATTTATTGTGAATATAAATTGATTGATGTGACTGCTCAATTGTTTATGGATGAGATGATATAGGAGAGCCTATCATGAAGTTGAATAAAGACCGAAGACCCTTAATGGATTTTACAAGCATTCGATTTATTTTTAATCGTGTAATAATTTTGTGACGAAACTCATATGTTAATATAATTCGATATTTTTGAGCTTGAATCTCATATTATTTGATAATTATAAATTATCAGTGATGTATATTAAAATTTTATATATTTATCTGTGAAGTGAAGGATATGAATTAATATTGTATTGGACGCAAGATCGAATTTATACATATGTCATGTTAGAATTTTTTTTAAAATTTTCAAAATTAGATTATTTCAAACTTTAAATTTTTGTTGAATATTTGAATTTGAATTTAAATGATTATTTTTTCCACTTCACCCATTGTGATGTAAAAAAAAATTGCTGAGCGTCGTAGAGATCGCTTTGGAGTACGAAAAGCAGCAAAGATGATTCCTACCTGATCGACAACACAAAAAATCTCATTACCCTGCAAACCATCTATCTTAAGTATTCACACATAAGCATCGTGACACAGACTATGATCACAAACATAATAAGGCAGCTTGCTTAAAATGTCTTATTTACACTGTTATGTACAATTCTTTCTAGGAGTGTAAGAAAAATCCGATCAACCCGAAAAATTCATCCGACTCGAAAAAACCGAACCAAAAAAACTAAAAATTAGGGGTCCGAATATTAATTAGGGTGATTTTTAATAAATTAAAATTCACCCGCTAAAATTAGAGCCCACTCGAAAAAATTGTAGGGGCCCGTGGAGCCCGATTTTTATTTATGATTTTTTATTTATATAATTAATACATGTGTTAATAATTCTTTTATTATAGATATAATATTTTTTGTAGAAAATTTCATACTTTTCTATGACATTATCAAACTCTAATTTAATAACTTAAAATTAATATAAAATTAAATATTTTTATATTAATTTTAAGTTATTAAATATATTTTTAAAATATAATTATATAAAAGTAGGGTTTCGAAAAAATCACCCGAAAAAATTGATCCGCTAAAATGTGGTTTTTATTTTTTCAAAATGGTTTTAGGGTGATCTTTCTAATTTTAAAAATCAACCCAAAAAATAACGATTAATTTTTTTAGACCGAAAATTCGAACCAACCCGAATTACTTTCACCACTAATTCTTTCAACCTTTTTTTAGTGAGAAATGTAGAGTTCTATTTACTGCTTTAACCTTTTGTCCGGGTTCAGGAAAAGTCCTGGTGAGTGATCTCGCATTCAGGGCATTATAGGTTGTTTGATTTGCATACTCCCTGAGCAATGAATTCATTGTGCTAGAGTCAGATGAAGAATAGCACCAATTGGATTTTCTTTTACTTTCATTTTACTATTCACGACATTTACCCTATTTTTCGTATGAATAAAAAAAATGTAACACAACAATATAATAGAAAAAAAATTGTTTCTTTTATATAGTTGTGTTATATAATATGCCTTCTTACAAGTCTATATAAACACAGAAAGTATCATTCTTACAACCTCATGAGCGCCCTTTCGCATCTGGAGCATCCAAAAACGAATCCACTGCTGGCATGTTCAAGTGAACGAGATTATATTAATTAAGTATCATGCTTTTCTAAGAGGGTTCATTTAATTAGGAAGGAATTTATTTTAAATTCTTAATTTTGATTTATTAGTGTTCTTAGTTTTATTAATTTACTTTTATTATTATGAGAGGGTTATGACATTTCTTTCTTATTTAAGTTGATCATTCTTAAGTTTAATAATAAAATATAATGTCAAAATATTAGTTCCTCGAACTTTCACATCGAGATAATCGGTGTAGTCCAACTTTCGTATCTATAATTTATTCTTATTTAAGGTTTATTAGGATTCTTACTTCATAATTTGATTTTGGATTTTTTTAGCAATTTAATATTAACTTACGAGTGAGTTTTAAATTTTCAACATTTCAGTTTGATTAGGATTCTTTACATAATTTCTACTTAGTTTAATGTTGCCACTCCAATTAATAATAATAAAAAATATATCAACTTCTCATTTTTTTCACGTATCTCCTTAACTTTTCTTAGTCAAGTTTGATTACAATTCTGCTTCTTAATTCTTAAATTATATTAACTGCTAAAGTTTTAACCTTTTTTTATTTTGGGTGACCTAGAAAATATAATTTTTTTTATATTTTGACAGTCGTAGCAGAATTTTGCAAACGACTAAACTATTAAACCCAAAATTTAAGCAGTAAATCGGATTAAAAATTGTATGACAAAAAAAAAGAGATATCTCATACAGTTTCGTGGTTTCTCACTTTAAAGTACGACAAAAAAAATTGTATGACAAAAAAAGAAATTTCTCCTTTCTCCAGTTATTTTGATTATAATCATTATTAAATAAAAAAATGTGGGATGAATTCATGGGGAGGCATGACGAAACATTCAGAGAAAGAAAGAAAGAAAAAAAGATGAAAGGAATATGTATATGTAACGCCCCCAAATCGAACCCCCGCCACGTGGCGAAGACCAATCTGGAGACGCTACGTCATGCTATAACTTGACCATAATATTGCCCATATCTCAGTCAAGAACTGAGACACGTCAGCGGAAAGATAATAAAGTCAAAGAAGATAACATAATTATGCGGAAGTCTAAAAGTGACTATATCATTGCTAAGAAATAAAATAAGTTCTACATCATGAATCTAAAATACGGAAGGTAAATGAAAACTAATAAGCATTCTAAAAGTCCTATGGTTCATGTGCTGTCCTATCGCCAGAGCCCCGTCACCACACGCCTACTCCACCACGTCACTGACCTGGTCCTGTGGAAATCAGACACAGGGGAGGAGGTCCTCTCGTAAGCTTTACAGCCTAGTGGGGAACCACATGATATACAATGCATGACATGAATATAATAATCAACGATAATTAATCAGGCTTAACTTGAGCATGAAAGATAACATATCAGTATCATGGATCATAATAAGGATAAGATCAGCGATATCATGAATCATGAGGATCAATAGTACATATTAAACTTGGAATCATGACATACTTGACTTGACTTGAACTTGAACTTGAATTTGAACATGCTTGTCGATCTTGGTTATTAATTAACAATCAGGGTGACTTTGAGGTGCCTTTAATTCTTGGGGTATGCCCAGCAAACGATACGGCCTTGTGCGGGTCAATGGGTGATCAAACCATGACCAAGGGAGCGACCCTTATCTTGATGCACTTGGCTTGGACTGGCAACCCATCATTAATCTTTCATCTGAACTTATTAATCACTTTTATTATCTTTTCATTCTTTGTATCATGTGATGAAGGAGATATGATCGGCATGAGGTAAATCAAGACAAAGAGTTCATGTTGGAATTATAAGGAAATTAATAATATTCATATAAAAATAAAGAGAGATTAATAGATGAATTTTGCTGGATTTTATGCCCAAAGAATCTCCTCCACCTTATGGCCGTAAAACCCTAATTCTTTGGATTTTACGCCCGAGGAATTCTTTCATTTTATGGCTGTAAAAAAAAAATTAACCCTTATTACGTTACGGCCGTAAAAACCCTACTCTCCATTCTATTTCGGCCGTAATAATTCAACCCTTATTTCGTTACGGCCATCATCTGTTACTCCCATCCGTTACGGCCTATCCCGTTACGGCCGTAAAACTCTACTCTTCGGCCGTAACAATCTATCTCCCCTTTTCTCTCTCTCTTCGTTTCTCTCTCTCCCAACTTCTCGGATTTTTACGACCGTAAAAATCATCTGTTACGGTTGACATCTATTACGGCCGCCATCTTTTACGGCCGACATCTTCCCTCTCTCTATCTTTTCTATTTTATTACGGCCGAAAACCTAACTCTTCGGCCGTAACAATCTATTTCCCCTTTCTCTCTCTTCTTTTCTCTCTCTCCCAACTTCTCGGCCGTAAAACCTCGTCTCCATTTTTTTTTAACTCCTTTACGGCCAATCCATCACTTCTTTCTCTCTCCATCTTTTTCTCGACCGTAAGACAATTACGGCCAACAAATTTACGGCCGTAATACTTCTATTTTAAAATTGGGTCGTGTTATAAAACCGAAAACGGAATCCCCTCTAAATCTTACATCCTAACAATCAATAATACAGAAATATAACAAACAGAAATAACTATGCATGCTACAATCAACCAATCAAAGAATTCAAGAAATCAAACAATTAAAAACAATAACTTGAATCATATTCATATTCTTTTCATAACGATTCGGGCATGAATTGAAATAATTCAGAGGTCATGCAAGGTGATTTCGATTCACCCACCTGGACGCGATGGATCCTACCCTTGATTCGTTAAAAAAAATCCGTTCGAATCCGCCCTTGTTCCCTCTCGGTTCTCTTGCTGTCCCTCCTCTCGAATTCTGTCCTTGCGCAGAAATCTCCCTACTTCGGATCGCGTAGGAGGGGAACGAAGGAAAACCGGGAAGGATTCGTGAGATTGCTGGAACCAGAAATTTAATGGCCAATTGATTTTTATCTCCCTCAATTCTCTCGTGAATACCTCTCATATACATACATATATATATATATATATATATATCTGATAAGGTTTTTATTTTAATCTAATCTTCTTCTCAAAATTAAATTTGAAGAGATTAGATTTAATTTTTCTTTCCTTTCAAACTTTGAGTGGGATTTGATTTTTAATTTCCCATGTGCTTTGCTCGGCCACCCATCACAATTTGTTTTCTTTTCTCTTTTTTTTTTTATCTTTTTGTTGGTTGTTACATTCTTACCCCCTTAAAAGAAAATTCGTCCTCGAATTTTGCACTAAGTAGAGGGCTTACTGAAAAGATGAGAGAACTTGGCGCATTTCCGACTCGAGTTCCCATGTCGCATCATCGCCATGAGGGTAACGCCAAGCTACTCTGACCATGGTTACGTTCTTGTTCCTCAGACGTTGCACCTTGTGCTTCACTATGTGCGTTAGATACTCAGTGAAGATAAGTCTACGAATTCTTAACGTCATGCATCATCATCTCATAGAATTTCTGATGCTCTACTTTTTTTTTCCACATTAACATGCTGGGTACTTGGGACTTATTTTCGTATCTCCATGTTTCATGTCATTACTATTTGTTCATCCATATACATCCGTGTCCTTCCCGAATGGATCGCAACACAGGCTTATGGTTACATCCTTATACTTCTTTGTACTTTTCAAATGGATCGTGACCCAGACTTATAATATTCATCTAATACTTCTTATAAGACTTATTCCTAAATGGACCGCAACCCATGCTTATGTTATTCACATATTATTGCTCTCTTTAGGACTTTATCATTTGGTTTCCACATGCTTTGTTCCTCCAATATTTCATACGCAGTCTCATGAAGCTTAGCGAGCATCACTTGTGTCTGAGTGTATGTGTAACTGAGTTCATTTTTACCAAAATGGTACTTCATGGAGAACTCAGAATCTTTCAAACTTCATGTTACCTTCATTGTCACATATTAGCATACTACTAAAAGAAAGCATACTTAAGACTCTTTTGATCGATAAACACTTCAATCTTTTCTACATAAACGTAGGCATAGTTTGAACACAATGTTCATGAGAACCTAAAGGTTTGAGGGGTGTTCTTAATGGCACCGCTCAACTTATAGTGATCATTCATTTAAAATTATCTTCATTACATCTCCATCAGCAACTCGAAACTGTTGGTACTCACACCATATATCGATCTTGAATACACTTAGCCTTAATTAGGTCATCTTTGCATGATAATAACCACTTATGTCTTGATGGTTATTTTAATTAATAACTTGTTAATAAATCTTCATATTTATGGAGTCATCATTCTTCTTTACAAAAGACGTGGAACATCTAAAAATGAGGCCATCAGTTTCATAACCCATTGTCTTGAAGTTATTAAATTTGTCTTTTCAATTCATATGTCATGGGGCATTGGAGATCAAGGTCATACTTGAAAGGAGGTCGATATGACACTCAATTTCTAACGATAACCTTTTAGACGATTTGGATACCAGTAACTATCTTCTTCTTCTTGCATAATACTTATACATCTTAGGAGGAAGAATCAAATAGAAATCTCATCACAATCCTCCTAAGAAGTTTCTAATCGATGTGAAGAAAAGATCTTATCTTCAATCGTCATTAGTATCTCTAGGATGGACTTAATGGTATGAAGTTATTTCCATAGGGTCATCGTCCTTATCGAGTGACCTATGTCATGTAACAATCAATATGATCACTAAGAACATTGTCTGTCATCGTAGATAATGGCATCATCATATGATTCGATAAAATTGGTGATGGAATCATGTCAATCATCATCTTTATAAGGTCACTTTAGATCAATAATTTTCACGATGACCTATGTTTGATGTGACCCTACTCTAAACATCATCATAATCATTTAGATTTTGAGTGGAAGACATAACTTATTTGACTATATTGATCTGATTTTTGCAATGTCATATCATATAATTTCATAGGACGCTAGTGATTATATATTACCACAGCAAGTTCTTTTCTTGAATATCTTAAAGCACTTTGAATTAAAGTTAAGGTCGAATGATATCTACGCTGAGGGGTCGCTACATAGTATGTTCTAATCCATAATTAACAGAACAATTTATGTGCACTACATAACATAAATCCTTAGTAAAACATCATGAATGTAGGTAGACACATGGAATGAATTCAAACAATAAGTCAGGAAAATAAAACAATCAACAGAACATAAGACAAGCAATCATTCTTCTTCTTCGTGCATCATTTCATGGTCCTTTGCATTAACGATATCTTGTAGTACATGGGAGAGGGTCGGGATAACTTTAAAGTTGGAAAGGAGAACTAATCCATTTATAAGACTTATGATCAAATCATAAGTGGTCCACTTGATCAAGACAAAATCTTGAACATTTTTCATCATACTGACGTAGAGGCATCTTAGAGAACATTCTATATATCGTCTTATATCTTGCATCTTAGAGGACATTTTGTGTATCATCCGATGGCTTGCTTAACCCATTATTTAAACATATACATGATTTATTTTTCCTCTTGAACCATCAACTATGATTATATGATTAAATACTCTATACGTTTTGACATTATTATGAAAACTATAATTATATCAATAATCAAGATAAATCAATTAAACTTGTATAATCATCCCTCTCGGGTGTATAACTTGCTTTTTCAGAAATCTTGTAGGGGACTTATAAAATTCCTCATACTTTACCTTAACCCCCCATACTTTCTAAAGATTTCCTCACTTGATGTTTTGATCTTTTAATACTTAAAGGCTGGAGGCTCATATTCTCCTCAAGCATATCTCAATTAAGAGACCTTAAATCTTTTTAAAATTTCTCACATTCATTTTTAACCCTTTCATGTCTTACTTGTTCTTATATAATTCTTGTATTAATCATATTAGTCTATTTTGAAAATATATATACATTGCGATGATAGAGAATTCATTATTTAATAATGGCTATTTAAAAAAATATACTTCATATTAATAAAATTTCAAATATACTATATACTAAACTAAGTTAATTAAATCCATATACTTATTTATTTATCCTTATATATTTATAAGTATATTATGTTATATGTACATATGTGTGTGAGTATGTTAGGTCTAAATGTTCGGTTAACTTAAATAATCACTTACTTATTGAAAATTTCTCCTAATATTTATTCAAGCTAATGTGACTTCTAAATCCTTTAAGCTTCTATATTTGTCCATCCATACCTTATACATGATTCTTGGACAGCTTACTAATTCTTTAAACTCTTGTGTACGGATATTACATAACTTGAACATAATTAATAATTTTATTCTTATTTTTCCACATAAGGTAGTCCAACTAAGAATTTCATATAACTAGTTTAGATTTGCTTAGGGCCATTATCCACATAATACAGGGATCATATGAAGTCTAAGGCGCAAGAAGCATTATGGGTCCATACTTATCAACATAAACATATAAGATAATTTATTGAACCCTTATATTGGTAGACCAATGGAACCACATAAGTCATCACCATAAATCATAACTTATGCATGTTTGGTTTCACCTCTACTATTTGAAATCATCTCACACCTACGTGTTGTGTGAGTCGAATCCTTTAATTATTCTTATAATTCCTTCATTTCTTTCTTAAATCTACATCTCTTTGCAACTGATACGCTTATTCATTTTCCTCTTCATACTGCTGCAGTCAGCAGAAAAAGTCCGTGAATAGAGCAATCATGAAAGAGATGAAAAACGTGGATTATAAGAAACATAATCGTTTCTTATATTTTATTCTTTAAATATCTGTAAGACCTTTTTTTCACGTAGGTATATTTATCCACATGCATGTTGTTTATTCTTTTCCAATTTGTTCGTAACCTTTATGATCCTTTTTGTTTAATCACTAATAACATTTAAGTTGATTCCTACCATACAGAGTGACCTTCCTAGGAATCAACCACTCATGTGAAATACATATCAATACATCAATAAAGAATAACTTAATGCAAGAAAATCTTACTTACACTTTACGGTGGAGGGTGTGGCGACTGCATGGCGATAGCACATGAAACCCTTACCATACTATACTATTCCATACACTAGGACGTCAAGAGAGTCCTAACTTTAGGCTCTGATACCATAAATGTAACGCCCCCAAATCGAACCCCCGCCACGTGGCGAAGACCAATCTGGAGACGCTACGTCATGCTATAACTTGACCATAATATTGATCATATCTCAGTCAAGAACTGAGACACGTCAGCGAAAAGATAATAAAGTCAAAGAAGATAACATAATTATGCGGAAGTCTAAAAGTGGCTATATCATTGCTAAGAAATAAAATAAGTTCTACATCATGAATCTAAAATACGGAAGGTAAATGAAAACTAATAAGCATTCTAAAAGTCCTATGGTTCATGTGCTGTCCTATCGCCAGAGCCCCGTCACCACACGCCTACTCCACCACGTCACTGACCTGGTCCTGTGGAAATCAGACACAGGGGAGGAGGTCCTCTCGTAAGCTTTACAGCCTAGTGGGGAACCACATGATATACAATGCATGACATGAATATAATAATCAACGATAATTAATCAGGCTTAACTTGAGCATGAAAGATAACATATCAGTATCATGGATCATAATAAGGATAAGATCAGCGATATCATGAATCATGAGGATCAATAGTACATATTAAACTTGGAATCATGACATACTTGACTTGACTTGAACTTGAACTTGAATTTGAACATGCTTGTCGATCTTGGTTATTAATTAACAATCAGGGTGACTTTGAGGTGCCTTTAATTCTTGGGGTATGCCCAGCAAACGATACGGCCTTGTGCGGGTCAATGGGTGATCAAACCATGACCAAGGGAGCGACCCTTATCTTGATGCACTTGGCTTGGACTGGCAACCCATCATTAATCTTTCATCTGAACTTATTAATCACTTTTATTATCTTTTCATTCTTTGTATCATGTGATGAAGGAGATATGATCGGCATGAGGTAAATCAAGACAAAGAGTTCATGTTGGAATTATAAGGAAATTAATAATATTCATATAAAAATAAAGAGAGATTAATAGATGAATTTTGCTGGATTTTATGCCCAAAGAATCTCCTCCACCTTATGGCCGTAAAACCCTAATTCTTTGGATTTTACGCCCGAGGAATTCTTTCATTTTATGGCTGTAAAAAAAATTAACCCTTATTACGTTACGGCCGTAAAAACCCTACTCTCCATTCTATTTCGGCCGTAATAATTCAACCCTTATTTCGTTACGGCCATCATCTGTTACTCCCATCCGTTACGGCCTATCCTGTTACGGCCGTAAAACTCTACTCTTCGGCCGTAACAATCTATCTCCCCTTTTCTCTCTCTCTTCGTTTCTCTCTCTCCCAACTTCTCGGATTTTTACGACCGTAAAAATCATCTGTTACGGTTGACATCTATTACGGCCGCCATCTTTTACGGCCGACATCTTCCCTCTCTCTATCTTTTCTATTTTATTACGGCCGAAAACCTAACTCTTCGGCCGTAACAATCTATTTCCCCTTTCTCTCTCTTCTTTTCTCTCTCTCCCAACTTCTCGGCCGTAAAACCTCGTCTCCATTTTTTTTTTAACTCCTTTACGGCCAATCCATCACTTCTTTCTCTCTCCATCTTTTTCTCGACCGTAAGACAATTACGGCCAACAAATTTACGGCCGTAATACTTCTATTTTAAAATTGGGTCGTGTTATAAAACCGAAAACGGAATCCCCTCTAAATCTTACATCCTAACAATCAATAATACAGAAATATAACAAACAGAAATAACTATGCATGCTACAATCAACCAATCAAAGAATTCAAGAAATCAAACAATTAAAAACAATAACTGAATCATATTCATATTCTTTTCATAACGATTCGGGCATGAATTGAAATAATTCAGAGGTCATGCAAGGTGATTTCGATTCACCCACCTGGACGCGATGGATCCTACCCTTGATTCGTTAAAAAAAATCCGTTCGAATCCGCCCTTGTTCCCTCTCGGTTCTCTTGCTGTCCCTCCTCTCGAATTCTGTCCTTGCGCAGAAATCTCCCTACTTCGGATCGCGTAGGAGGGGAACGAAGGAAAACCGGGAAGGATTCGTGAGATTGCTGGAACCAGAAATTTAATGGCCAATTGATTTTTATCTCCCTCAATTCTCTCGTAAATACCTCTCATATACATACATATATATATATATATATATATATCTGATAAGGTTTTTATTTTAATCTAATCTTCTTCTCAAAATTAAATTTGAAGAGATTAGATTTAATTTTTCTTTCCTTTCAAACTTTGAGTGGGATTTGATTTTTAATTTCCCATGTGCTTTGCTCGGCCACCCATCACAATTTGTTTTCTTTTCTCTTTTTTTTTTATCTTTTTGTTGGTTGTTACAGTATATCTTTTAAAAATTAAAAAAATATTGCACGGAGGAAAATAATCATACCTGCCTTTTTCGTCCTCCGAATCCGATATAAGTAATCATTATAGGAAATAGATGTGAGATAATTACTTATATTAGCATCTTAAATTATGTGATAAGTAATCACGAGGATGTTTAATGTCGAATCCGATATTTTAAAAATGAGTTAAATATCTAATTCATAAAAAAAATCATGTTAATTCCATCAAAACCTCGAATCAATTATTGCATCTATATCGAAATTCCAGTATGCCTTAGTTACTCGAAAGTTTTCTCCGAAATAAGAAGCATAAGAAAGACGACCTTGATATCGATGTCTGTGCTAATTTGTGAATTCCGGACACAACCTTCTGTATATACCCAAAATCCATCGGTGCCGAATGTTGTTTGTTTCTCAATTTTGTTGAAATATATTTTTACAAATTTGTAATTTATTCATCAGGAATCATTTGTAATTTCCTTTTTAATATTTTATGGACATCAACCATGCAACGAATTCTTTTTGTATTGTATTTCACTGAAAGTTTATGAAGGAAATGCGCATCAAAGAGAGGAAGTGGATTGAGCAAATTTACGCCATCTTAATTAATTAGAAAAAAAAATCGGATCTATATCTTAATTGAATAGGAAATGCACATCTGAACTAATGTTAAGGTTTTCCACAACTTTCAAATCAACAAGAAGAAAAATAGAATCCGATTATCAACTTGAAGAGAAATTATCTCTAAATTCATTTCCAGCACAATACAGAAGAAGGCAAAAGTAAAATGAAATCCAATCATTAACTTCAAGAGAAAATATCTCTAAATTCGAAATTATTTATATATGAACGAAAATCTGAGATATCCATCTGCTCTTCCGCCTTTTCATCTTTGATCTCACGTTGGGGGATGTTGGAGACGAGGTTCCAATATTGGCCACCTCCTGCGCATTCCTTTTCGAGTCGCGGACACCCCACAACTCTCAGCTCTTCCAGGTTGGGCAGCACTGCTTCGGGTACCAAGAACGACGTGAGATCAGCGCAGTGGGCAAGTGTCAAATTGCGGAGAGCAGTGAGGCCGCCCATTGCGAGAGATGTCAGACTTGGACAATAATAAATGGACAGCGCCGCAAGAGAGGTGAGCCGGTCGAGCTCCTGTTCATCTGCTGCAAGGGACGCAAATTTTGGGCAGTCATCGATGCTCAACTTTGTGAGAGATGGACCCCCAATCGGCGGCACTGTCTCCAGTTTTAAGCAGTTGATGAACCGCAGCACTTGAAGCTGCGGCAGAAGGCAGCCGTCTGTGGTGCCGGATAACTTGCCGGTTATGTTGTGACACCCCTCGATCTCCAATCGTGCCAGGGACTTCAAGCCCTCGAGCACTTGACAAGGCAGAGCGGCCAGGTCATCGCAATCAGATATGCTCAGACTTTCGAGGGAGGTCATCCTTGTCCAAAATCCATAACATGTAGGCGACGAGAATGTCCAGTCGCATACGGAGAGCGTCAGGTCTTTAATAAGGGATGAGCGGCCAGAGCATTCATCTCCCTCCTGCTCATGCCTGGAGGCCACTGTTTCAATTCTAAGAGAAACCAAAGAGGTTAAAGTGCTGATCGAACCCAGATGTATCTTCTTAATAGAACGTACATCTAGCGATTTCAGGCAGGGGGCCGACGGCATTGTGCACGTGAGCTCCCTACAAGAAAATATTTCCAATCTAACAAGAGAGGGAAACCAACTTGCTGGCAGTGGGGCATTTTTGTTCTGCCACCAGCCTTCCAAGCTCCCGAGATGTTTTAGTTCCAATTGCTTTAACGAGGGGAATGCTTGCACTGCTGCTGCTGCTGCTGCATCGTCGTCAGAGACGATATACTTGAGATCATCCATGCCTCTTAAGTAGAGCTCCTCAAGAGAACTCAACTGCCAAAGTGGCGGGAGTCGATGTAATCCTACGGATCTGTTCAATTCCAAACGAAGTAGGATCAAGTGTTGGGGCATCAGCCTGTCTGCCATCCACGTAGGAAATTTTGATCCTTCATAGCCAATTATTTCCAAGGCCTTTAGACGGCCCGGAGGCTTCAGTTCCTCCAGCACTTGCTCTGCAGTAGTATTTATTTCTCCTCCTCTTCTTTCCCTTCTTGTTGTCCAATCGAGTGTTAAGAGATTTAGATCTTCCCAATGCGAATTCACCCTTCTGGCTTCTTCGGAGTCCTTCACAGATTCAAGATTTCTGAGCTTTAATCGGGATGAAAGGTGCAGCCCTTTAAGCTCTCCTATGCCCCTTCCAGATTCTTCACCCACGACGTACAGAGTTAGGGTTTGCAAGTTGGTCATTACTCGCATATCCGGTGCCATTTCCTCCAAGCTATCACATTCATCAAGATAAAGATGTCTGAGGCTAATCATGCCACACATCCTCTTAGGTAGTCGGCGCAAAGTGCAACACCCAGAAAGATTCAAAGTCTGCAAGTTGAGCAGTGTGCATATGGATTCAGGTAATTCCGATAATTCTTGAATGCATAGTTGCAGATATCGTAGGTGCTGCAGACGCTTCATGGAAGACGGTAGTTTAAGACTTTGAGCTTTTAGTGTCAACACTCTTAGAAAAGTTGAACTTGAAACGTTCATGTTAATGTTGTTCATCATTTCCGAAGGCTTCAAGTTGAACAGTATTGTGCGGAGGTACGGGGAGGCTTTCAACATTTGTTTTATGTTGAATTCATGCGAAATTGAGGAGGACAAATGATATACATCCTTCATCACTGCATTTGCATAGTATTCCTCTTGCATTGGAGCATAATCATTCCCTGCGATAGATAGTGCAAGATCATGTAGGAGACCATCCATCCTACAAGTTGTTACAGGGCTTTCTTCCTTAACATCTTGAAGAAATGACCTTTGAACTAGCTGATTAAAAATCTCCTCCCCTTTGATCTCCAACATTCCACCATCAGAGGGAATAAAACCATGAGCCATCCACAGGTTGATCAACGTCTCTTTGTCCATCTCATAATCTTTCGGAAATAAGGCACAAAAGGTGAAGCACCGCTTGGAATGCGAAGGTAGGTGCTTGTAGCTCAGCCGCAGTGCAGGTAATATACTAGTTTCAATATTCCATAAGTCGCTATTCTTGATCTTCAACCACTGATTTTTCTCTCTTTCGTTGTACAATAAGCGCCCCAAGATCTTTAGTGCAAGGGGCAAACCGCTGCACTTTTTGGCTATGGCTTTTGCGATCTCGACAAGTTCTTCCGGCTTTTCATCTCCGGGGGCAAATGCTCTTTTGCAAAACAAATCCCATGAGTCATCCTCCGACAAATGGGGTGGATGATACCTTGGGAGAGTTCCTGTTATCTCCGCCACGCGGCCACTACGAGTGGTCACGATAACTACACTTCCTTTGCCGCCGCAGTCAATAAGGCTTTTCAAAGTATACCATTTGCTGGGTTCTTCTTCCCAAACATCATCCAACACAATCAGAAATCGTTTTTGGGTCAGTGCCTCTCGAAGAGCAAGATGTAGCATTTCCATGCTACGCGATTCAAACTTTTTCTCCGTTGCAACCTGTAAAATCTGATAAATGATGTTTCTTTGATCCCAAGTATCAGAAACACAAACCCATGCCCGCAATTCGAAATAGGCTCTGACTCGGGGGTCCATGTAGATCGATTGAGCCAAGGTAGTCTTACCAAGACCTCCCATACCAACTATTGGAAGCACTGCAACATTCTCAGAATTGTGATTGACATTGTTAATTAATAATTTCACTAACTCATCTTTTTCTCCAAGCCTGCCCACGATTTGTGATTCTTCAAAAAGGGAGGTAGTTTCTTCGATAATAGGAGCAGCAGTTTCATCGTATTTAAAATTGAACTTTGTACTCTCGTCTGCAATTTTCTCAATGTCTTCTAGGAGATTGCTCACTTTGCGCCCCATCTTCAGCCGAATGAATAATGGGTTATGAGAAGAAAAGAAGTCGCGTACCTTGCCGCTGCATAGTGTCTTCTTACCCGGCGCCACCTCCGCTGCCTTGTGGCGCAGGGTCTCGTAGTTGAGTTCATCGAGGACGTCCTCGGCCTCGTAGGCCACCTTCTTCAGTGCATTGAGAAACATCCTCACAGCAGCGTCCACTGTCTGCTTCTCCTCTGCGTCTGCAAGCACGGACTGAATCTCTTGCAGAAGCCTCTGCAGTTTCCGCAACTCCCCTTCTAAACCCCATGCAGCTCGGAGTTGTCCTTCTATTATATCTGCTGCCAAGCTCACGAGTCTCTCCGCGATGGAACCAACGAGTTCTTCGACAGCCATGCCACCTCTGAACGTGGAAGAGCGGAGTGGGTATGAAGAAGTGATCTGGTGCCATGTTGGAATTAGTGGATGTATATACAGACACAGAATGAATCGCGTTGATAAGCTTTCAAAGACAACTCATGAGAACAGTAAGCTGTCGGGCTGTTTGACAAGTTGTCATGGCAATTGAAACCAGGATTCAGTTTTGATCGACTACTCGCCATGTTAGCTGCTCATTAATATTGCAAAATTTTACTTCTTGTGCTATTTCTCATATTTGCTGCAAATCACGTAGCCAATGTTTAAATGTTACTTTGGGAAGACAATCTCATAGCTCCTGCAAATATTATACTTGAACTCCTCTACTTTTTATTGCAATAAATTACCTTCTCTTGTTTTGAATTGCAATAAATATCTCATATTTAATGCTTGTGCTAGATGTGGGTAAGCAATGGGCCTAATCAATTATCATGCAGAACCTATTTGATCGATTAAGATAGTTAATCATAAAATTTGGTCACTTTGCCAAAATTATCAATAATTGAAAATTAGTTTGTTTTGTAAATTTAATGTCACGATGCGTCTTATGTAATTTAATGTTTTATAATAACATTTCTTATTCTTTCTAGCTTAACCTTTTACCGCTGGTTAATTCTTGATTAGGTAAGTGCTCCTCTTTTGCTCGTTTTGTGGGATTTGTTTGCTGCCTTGTCAGTTGCCATCATGTGTCATTTTTGGTGATCGATGTTGGTCCGTGACTGTTGTAATTTATTTATGGCTCCTAGTAAATGGTTTGAGATGAATGGTGAAGGCCACCATTTTTCATGAAAAAGGGATTTGTCATTATCTGACATTGATTCTCTAATGTTCCGAAATTTGATTCTTTCACGTGGCGAAATTTTCTTTCGGTCGTTACTTTCTTTAATCTTTATTTGACTCTTTTGTTAATCCAAATGGTCAATAAGAGCATCACGTAAATGGACGACTTAACAAATAAAATATTATAATAATTAAACATCTGAAATGCAGAAGTAATACGAAAATGGTACATCAATTGCGACATAAAAGATACAATTCGATAGATCCCATCCAATAAAAGTACAACTCAATATAATGGAAGGTAAAGACTTTATTTAGACCTTATGAAAATCATATGCGCACGCCACTCGAATTGTAGTCGTCGTACACACATGAACTCAGCATGTGTTCACATCATGTATCTGTGGGATCACACAGGGGAGCAAGTTCATCCGTCAACATAAAACTAAGTGCGAGTTCGTATAGATCATAAATTAATTTCATTAGAATAAGCATGATGTGAACATAGAAATCAAGTATAAGAGTGAATCATAATAGGTGAATCGATAAAAGAAATCATAGTTCATGTCTTTTCATTTTCTTTTTTTTTTCATATTCGTGTTGATATTCATTATTCATATTTATTGGTCATATTCATGTTCATGAGGACAAAGTCATTCCATTCATCTTTTAGTCATTCATGTTCTTTTATCTTGTTCATAAATTGAAAGAGCTCTTCATTTTTAAAAAATACCACTGCAAACACACATGTACCATCATGAGAGAGCCAGCGGGGATCAATACCACGACAAGTATTCCATGGGGGAGGATAACCTCGCACTAGCCGATAACATCCGTAAAAGTGAAGATGATCTCAGTAACATCTCTCGGTGGAGATGACCTCGCACTAGGTGACAACATCCGTTGGATGAGGATGACCTCGCACTAAACAGTAACATCTCTCGGTGGAGATGACCTCGCGCTAGGTGACAACATCCGTGGGGTGAGAAACGGTAACATCTCTTGGTGGAGATGACCGCGCAATAGGTGACAACATCCGTGGGGTGAGAATAACCTCGCACTAGACGCTAATATCTCTTAGTGGAGATGACCTCGCACTAGACGATAACATTCATTAGTGGAGATAATCTCGCACTAGGCGGTAACATCCGTAGGGAAGTGCCTCACACAAGGCTGGCACAACTTTCCATCTACATATGACAAATGGTAATTCTCCATCATATCTTATAATTCATGAGTCTGTCTTTCAATCACGTATATCGATTAAGGTTGTATAGAGTATAGCTCCGGACCATCTTTAGGTTCATTTTATTCAATATCAATCAGGTGGACAAAAGCTAAACAAATCAGAGAGGTTTGATTAAAGTCGTACTCTTTTTGTTCATATATCGAACGTCCGAAAGTTGAGCGATCGTCCGATTGAAATTCATTCAGCGGTCATCCGAAAGGAGAACAGACGTTCGTTTATCAATATTCTTCGATTTGATAACATCATCATAATACATGAAATTTCATTATAGTTACAAATGTGGTCATACGGAATAAATCAGAGGCATAAATATACACAAATTATCACTTAAATAAGATCTGATATAAGTACATAAATCAAGGGTCATTAAACATCAAAATTGTCATATTTCTCTCGGAACTCGAGTCGAGTAGGTATCACTCGGGCCAGATTCGGATCATCTCAGAGAGGTCGGGGCAATCGTTTCTTCCGATCATCTTCTCCAATTTAAATTCGAGCTAGATTATCATCAACTCGGGCCGAGTTGAAGTAGTTGTAGAGCGTCAAGCTCTCGGCAATGGTTGGCTCGGGCCGAGTTCGGTGGAACTCAGTCCGGACTGGTCATAATCCGGACCGAGTTTTGGGCTGAGTTCTGTCATGGAGAAACAATTATGGATTCGTCTCTCTGGCTGAGATTTCCACTATAAAGACATGTAACAATGCACCACGAAACTATCTAAGTTATGAACTAATAAATCTAACCAATCATCACGAAAAAAATCCTTCTTAATACATAGAGCATTCGGTAATAATGTTTTCAACATCAGCATATATATGACAGTAGGCATGATATCATTCGTTTAAGGCATGGAATCAATGTAGAATTAGTGTTGAAACTTCATGAACATCATATAGTGTGGTCTACTCTTTCTAACAGAGGTTCTATGTTTCATTTATATCCTAAAATATGTTTGATTTGTCTAGAAATTTAATCTATGAAATAGATCCCAAACAACACACCTTTTTGCCGATCGTCGGTTTGTTGCTTTGTCGGAGTGAGTCCTCAGCCTCCTCATTGTCGTCTTCCTGCGTCGTCCACATCGGAAGATCTCGCTAGAGTTGCTCTGTCGCCCTCTGTCTGAGACCAACCGCAAACACCCAAATCAGATGAGAGGGAAAACTAGAAAAATGGAAGAGGAGGAAGGAGAAGGAGACTTTAAGGAGGTTGATCTGCCCTTTGGTCTCCATCTCAGTGAGTGGAAGCCAGTGCAATGAAGAGGGAAGAGGAAGGGGCCAGATCCCTTTTACAGAAACTTCGGATAAACTCCCTTCGTCCTTTTTTTTTTTTTTTTGAAAAACCCTGGTGCATTACAGATTCCTTTTACAGAAACTCCGGAAAATTGCACATGTGGGAACAGGAAGGCCTGAAAGCTTACACACTTTTTGTATGTAGATGTTTTACTCTCGGTCGTTCTTGCTCATCAAGTTGGATTGGAAGTAAGATCATTATCACTTTTTTTACAAAGGAGAGCACATGTTTCAATGAGCGCTTTTCCTTTATCACTTTAATTTGAATTTTGAGATATTTTGCTCATTGCGCCGCATCTTATAGATATCTTTGAAATTTCTAATATTCTAGGTTCAACATTCAACAATAGTTTTTATTGTTCATTGAAAGTTATCACTTGCGCTATTAAGTCATATTTGGTACGAGAATAATTCATAAGAATAAAGCATTATTCTTTTTTTTTATTGTCACACATTAATTTTACATATACATGCACCACGTTAATAATTGTTGAACAAATAAAAAGTAGAAGATAATTTATACTTGTCCCACCCCTAGAACAATACGGTTCTAATCAAAGGAATAAAATGAGAATAAATACATACTATTCTAGAATTTCTTAATCTTGTAAGTCAATGAAATAAAATGAGAATAAATGCATATTATTCTAGTACTTATTAACCTTGTATCAAATATGACCTTAATATATAATTTTATATGGATCCATTTGCTCTATAGGCTGTTTGCATTGAGACAATTAAATAGGTAGGAATATCTTATGCATTTTTGCTACGTAGATTACATTATATTTTTTATGTTGGATTCTCCCACGAGTGATACAGGCTGCGTGATAAAGTAATACTTTCTTGTTTCTTTCTTTTTTCTCTAAGCAATCTTGTTCTAAAAACAGGAATAATATATATATTCCTGCCTTATATATATATTTTTTCATTCTGCAATTTCTTCTAAGTAGGTGATGTGCATCAAAATATTATATATTTCAACTTAGCACATAGTCCAATGTTTGAAATCCTACTTTGGGACCAAGTTCGATTAATTCCTGCAAAAATTATATTTGAATTCTACCTTTTGTTGCAAAAGGCTCGTGATAGTGCTAGGTGTGGGTAAGCAATGAGCATTGTTAATTATTTTATAGAATATATTCTATCGATTCAAATAATTTAATCGTAAAATTTGGTCAGTTACCAAATTTATCAATAATTGAAGATTAATTTGTTTTGTAAATTTAATGTTAAAATATGTCATACGTAATTTTTGCATTCTTTATACTTTTTTCACTGCTTTATTTTTTTCCAATGAAACTATTTTGTATGCTTTTATAAGTAATGCAAAAATTTTACTATATTATAAATTTACTTAAAATTTGTTCTATATATATATATATATTTTTTCCAGTTATATGTTGTTTTTTTTCTTAATTTTAAGATTAGGTTAAAGTTTAAATTTTACTTTTGTCTTTAACATGGTTTTCTAGCTTAATACGTTTCAAATTTTCAATTGTTATGAGTTTAATCATGTTTTGTAATATCCTTTCTTATTCTTTCTAATAGATGGGGTGAATTCTCCAAATCGAATCAAAATTTTTACTAACCGGATTGACATTTCTTACTGCTGGTTAATTCTTGATTACGTAAAGTGCTGCTTTTATCAATTGGGTGATGAGGTGTGCAAGATCCCCTATTTCTCGTGTGAGATAAATGACACCTCCTCTCTTTACGTTAACACTATGTTTCGAGGTTGATGAAGTCTCATGAAGGGAAAGAGAGGAAAAAAAAAAGGAAAGGGAACTTTTTAAGTTGAAATAAAATAGCATAAATGAAGGGAAAAAACCTTCTTTTAAAATTTTCTTCAAATAAGAAAGAAAAATCCCTTCCTCTTCCTCTCTCATCTTAATTTTCTTTTAAAATTTTCTTCAAATAACCTTGATACTCTTATCAAGGATATCAAGGTTATCAAACAAGGGAATCCTTTGTCTCTGTAATTTTTCATCTTAACTACTTAGGTACTCTCTACTATTACGAATCAAGTTGTTATTGATGGGAGAACAGGAAGAGAAAATCGCGAAGAGATTGTAGAAAAAATAGAGGAGACACACGAATTTACCCAAGTTCACCCTTGAGATTAGGGCTACGTCCTGCAAAAAGGTTCTACTATATTGTTTAGGTTTACAGTCGTCACACACATTACATCAGAAATTAGGCTATTAATAGCCTCTCCAAACCGGGTTTAAAATTCAAACAACCAGAGAAAAAACCTAATCCGAACCACACGGGCCGGCTAAACAAAAGCTCAAAATCCGTCTAGATTTCGGGGGCGGGGTACGGGCCCCCTGAACCCCCCTTTCGTTCATACGCCGACAGCACTGCTAATTGGGTAATATTCAAATTTCCCTAAGTTCAAGTGGACGAATCTGATGTGAGAAACAAAGTGTCCTGAAGTATTCACCAACTCTAACAGTTATCTCTAGTTATTTGTGTCCATGTGCTTTGGGTTTCTTCTCTATATCTCATCTATTATATGTTGGTGGCTAACGTTAAATCTATAAGGAGATTAAGAGAATTATGAAAGTTTACTATATCCTTACAAATCAAGACATAAATCCTATGAAATTTGAAGTTTACTTCCCTACCAAGTTATGTAAGAAAGGAAAATTGTAATTACACGTCTGGGTATCAAGTTGGGGACTTTCTCTTTTTAGTATCCGGAACTTTGGTGTCATGTAAATACATTCTAATAACTCAGCACCGGATCTTAGTCAATAAGGTAACTTTCAAAATTGCTAACTGAAAACTGTAGACCTTAAACACTTCCGACAGGATTAACACTATTCCAAACTATTTCCTCGGGGCTTACTATATCTCGGGGAAATTTCGGATTCATTTTGGAGAAAATTTCAAGAGGGTTCTTACGCGCAAGGGGTATGGTAAAAGAGGTCTGCACCATCTTTGCGAGGATGTACTGGTCATAACTGTTCTAATTTCTAAGCAAGTCCTCAAGATTTTAAATGAAGAAGAGATTCCATGAGTTAAGATAGGCTTAAATAAATATGGTAAGTTGCATCTGTGGAAGCCTTCTAATCTTGGCAAGACCACAACATGGTCATGGAAAATGGTTTTATCCGTCCAACAAGAGATTAGCACAACCTAAGGAAGCATATATGTAATGGACTCTCAACAAATGTGAGTATATATCCCTGGATTTTTTTTTTTGTTTCTTTTTAATTTATGCTACTTTTGTTAATGCGCATGTTCCTCTGAATACTATGAATGTTGCTGATCTGATAGTTAACCTCACACTTTTGTACAACTACTTTGGAGATGCTCTCATTTCTGTCCTTACATTTATTTATTTTTCCCATCATGAGTGAATGATACCTTGGTCGGGCTACTGCTCGTTCAGTCTATTAGCTGCATCCCTTGCCCAATACAAGATCCTAGAAGGCCAAACTGGAAGGCAATTTGGTTGATGTGTATATCATCTAAGATCCAAATATTTCTTTGGAAATTGCAACATAAAAATTACTGACTAAAGATTACCTTAGCTTTGATGATCGTATTTAATCCTTTGTGCTCCTTTTGTGGTATTGAGCTGGAAACAAACACTCGTATCTTCTTCAAATGTCCAACTGCTTGGGAGTTATGGTCCTAGTTCCAATCTCGATTGCCTTTTTCTTTCCATTATCAAGCCACTTAAGAGAACGGTGATTGAATCATGAGGGCATCTCTCTCTCTCTCACGCGCGCACACACAGAGGACTCTAACACTGGGTTTCAATCCTTATTTGCTTTCTCTTTGTGAAAATTGTTTTCTTCTACTTTGGCAACGGTTCTTATTGTTTGGGCAAGGATTCCTGCAGATTATAATGAATATGTTGATAGCCACATTCTTGCGACAAACCACCCCCAAGATCAGTCCGATAAGAGCCCCTTTTCTCCTTAATTCGGATGATTCTTTCAAGCGAGCTAGCTAGGGAAGTGGGAGCGGGGGACAGAACGAATGATCCCTCAATTTTGAGTCGATTTTCAATTGTTCCTTCAATTTTAATTTATAATCAGAACGTCTCTCATCTTTTATTTTTTTGCACGATTAGTCCTCTTGACAGGTGATAGTGAATTTTTCGGTTGCCTTACATACGTGGCCGACACGTCAGTCATTTCACTCCAAACCAGATAAATTACATGGATCGTCCCCCAACTTTGAATCGATTTCTAAATAGTCCTCCAACTTTGATATTATTATATGATTCATCCATTTGACCGGTAAGAAATAGTCTTTCGCTTATCTTGCGATGTGACATAATAAAATATAATAAAAAAATTTAACTAGCTGACATCACACAATAAAAAATATTATAAAAATTTAAAGACGCAGACGAGCTGACAGAGGGAGAGTGTCGGCCTCTTCTCTAAGCTCGTCCTTTGGTGACTTAGCATAGGGAGCGCCAATGCCCCCTCGCGAGCTCGTCGGAGATATTAAATAATTCAAAGTTGAGAGACTATAAAAAATAAAAATGATAGGAGCGCCGACGAACTCACGAGGGGGAGTTAGCGCCCCTTGTACGAAGCTCGCCAGTGAACGAGCTTGGAGAGGGGGGCTGATGCACGAAAAATTATGCATTAGTTTAAATCATTTGACTAGGATTTTAGAATATTTTTATATTTAGAAAAGAAGAGTTTTGATTTATTGTCATATAATTTCATTAAGATTTGATTTCTACTTAAATATAGAAATTATTTATGGTAGGATATGAGAAAATGTCGAAGAAAAGACGTAAAATAGTTCAGAAGACTATTACGGTTGTGAAAGTTATTATCATGGCCGTGACAGAAGATTCTGCAGGCAAAAATTTGACTAAGGCATTGTCACGGCCGTGACAGCTTCTGTCATGGCCGTGACAATGAGTTTTTCAGCAGAAATTTGGCTAAGTATTTTTTCAGCCTTTTCAGCCTTTTGTCACGGCCGTGCCGGAGCTTTTCACGACCGTGACGACGGTCTGTTAGGCCATTTTAAAATCATTTTTATTTACTTTTTGGATATATTTTCGATTTCTTTCTTTGGGGGATGAGAAAACCTATAAAAGGAGGCAGAAGAGAGCTTAGAAAAGCATCACTGAAGCCTAGTTTTGAAACCTAGAAAGTGGAGAAGATCGAGAATAATAGCGAAGCTCTATCGAAAACTCGGGAGAGGACGTGCTTAGCCTATGCCAGAGTTTTTCGTTTTCTTTTTTCAATCATTTACATTAGATTTGATGTTGTTATTCTCATATTTATTTCTCCATTAGGGTAATCCTAGTTGAACCATATTTATGTATTGGAGTCTTTCTTAATATTAGTTTGATTTGAATCTTTAATAGCATTGCAATTTCATGTTTAATGCTTTCCTTTGATTCCATAATTTATGATTTGATTGCTATCTGAGAAGAAGTGATTATTTTCATAATAGTTTTTAGAATTGATCTTATTTATCGCATGCCACAATTAGGAAAATCGAAAGAGACCTAATTTGTGTAGTTATTAATGTGACTTGAGAAAACCCTTAATATTAATTCCAGTTTAATGCATCTTATGATTTAATTAAGTAAATTAAAAATCAAAAGGATTGATTTATTCTAATTATTCATAAGATAGTAGTTAAAGCCTGAAACATTTGTTAACTAAATTTGGGAATTCACTTTATTATTGATTCAACTAATTCTAAGTTGAGAAGATTCATTACATTTCAGTGGTGATAATTAGGTGTCTTAATCATCAAATCATTATTTTTTCAGGTGATCATTTCCTTTATTTTTATTATTTTCTTTTTATTCACATCTAAAATCAACTATTTTCTTAATTTTTCAATTAATAAGGTTAAAATAAAATCTAAGTTATTAACCGTCCTCGTGGGAATGATAACTCTACTCATTCACTTTATTATTTGAGCGACTAGTGCACTTGCTAACGTTTGCTATCAATTCTACACGCATAAAAAACTTGATGCATGTAGAATTAATAGCAAGTGCATTAGTCGCTCAAGTAATAAAATGTATGAGTAGAGTTATCATTCCCACGTGGACGGTTAATAATTTAGATTTTATTTTAACCTTGTTAATTGAGAAATTAAGAAAATTGTTGATTTTAGATGTGAATAAAAAGGAAATAATAAAAATAAAGAAAATGATCACTTGGAGAAATAATGATTTGATAATTAAGACACCTAATTATCACCACTAAAATATAATAAATTTTCTCAACTTAGAATTAGTTGAATCAATAATAAAGTGAATTCCGAAATTTAGTTAACCAATGTTTCAGGCTTTAACTACTATCTTATAAATAATTAGAATAAATCAATCCTTTCGGTTTTTAATTTACTTAATTAAATCATAAGATGCATTAAATTAGAATTAATATTAAGGGCTTTCTCAAGGCACCTTAATAACTACATAAATTAGAAATCGATTTAAAGTTGGGAGACGATCCGTGTAATTTACTTAGTTTAGAGCGTTAAATGATGTGAATGACTTAAATGACGTGGATGAGAGAGAAACAATTGATGTGTCAGCCACGTATGCAAGGCAATCGAGAAACCCACAATCACCGGTCAAGAGGACTAATCGTGTAAAAAAATAAAAGATGATGGACGTTATGATTATAAATTGAAGTTGGAGGACTAATTGAAAATCAACTCAAAGTTGAGGGACTATTCGTATAATTTACCCATAGGATATATTACAAAACTAATATAAGGTTATGTCGATGTGCAGATACTTTAACCTACAGGATTACATGGGATGTGGAGGCAGAAGCATGGGGAGTTTTACAAGGGATCAAGACATAGGTGTGTAAAGGCTACAACAACTCCACAACTTTTGTACAAATCATCAACAAGAAAGTTAGCCCATGACAGTTATGGAACATTGTAATGTACATTCATTTCCTAACGAATCTTTTGGCATCTTTTTCATGTAATCACTGTCTTAGATAAGCTAATTAGGGAGCCGATGCATTGAAAAATTTTGGTTGGAAATCTTTAGCCGACGTTTTTTTGGAAGGGTAGTCTCCCTCCCGAATTCCATGAAATATTGTATCGAACTCTCTTGGACTTTTGATCAATAGATCAATATTTTCAGAACCGGACCGACGATCGATCCAAACGGATACGACCGGATTGAACCAAATTTTATTAAAATAATATTATTTATAATAATTATAAAGATATAATATAAGTTATATGATATAGTTTAATATTGTACTAGTAACCTATTAATAATATTAAAAATTAATATAACATAGTTTTAATTTGTTAAAAGTTTTAATAATAATAAATAATAATGATTAACATTTAAATATAAATAGATTATTATTAATTTAATATCTATTATTTAATTATTATAGATGCTATATTAATAAAGTTTATCTTAAATTATTTTTTTTCTTTTTTCTTTAACGCTTTCCTTTTTATTTCCTTTATTTATGCCATTTCATAATTTCTATTTTAAAGTTAGGCAATTTCAAATACTTACTTTTTTTTATTTTCATTCCTATTTAATTTTATACATGTCATATTTCTTTCTTCTTTATCTTTTTTATATTCTTTTTTTTAACTTTCTTATTTTTATCATTTTTAATTTTTTTTTCTAATTTTGTACTTTAACCAGACCGAATATCCGCCCGATTCACGGTTGAACCGATCGATCCGGTCCGGTTTTTAAAACATTGCAATAGATAGCATATCTCCTTAAGTGCTACTTTCTAGACGTGATGCCTTTTTTCCGACACCATAATATAGTTGAATAAAATTTTAAATTCACTATTATTGACTAATCTTTATCACTTCGAGTCGTCAGATGAGACTCCAAACGAAAAAAATTATATATGATAAGTCTCAAATTCGAGGCGGTGCCACTTAATCCCAACCAGTGACAAGTGAAACTCCATATGAAAAAGTTTACATAAGATAAACGAGACCGTGCCACTCGATCCCAACGAGTGATGGGTGGCTTCTTTTGTTTGGTTGCTGGATTTGTTTACTACTTTACTGGCTTCCCATTTTTGCTAATCTAAATGTTTGTCCACTTTCTTTCTTTAGGCTTGTTTTGGGACGAGTCAACTATCGATATTCAATCTTTTCTTTGCAAGGTGACTCCAACGTCAATATTAATTTATGCATTTAGACAATGTCATGATGATATTTAGCAAAAAAATATTGGAATATTCTTATCTAAATTTTACCATTATTTTTTTAACTAAATTATATCTACAGGGGGCATTCTTGCGATTTACATTATTTTCGGTCGCAATGTTAAGATATAAATATGATGAGTTTACCAAGTAGCATAATATAATGACGAGCATTCAAGTTTTTCAAATAAATTATCAGTAGGTTATATATTTCATGGTTCAAATTATGAGGCTCTCATTTGAAAAAATATATATACTTTTTTTCTTTTTTTGGCATTCAAAGTAACGATTGGGTGATGGTGCATGAAAATACATTACAAATATAATTAATGTTTTTTTTCCTAAACATCTAAGCTTCAAAAGTAATAATTGCTTAAATAATTTAATAAAGTTGATTCTCTTCGCCTCCCTCTTCTTTGGGTCAATAAAAGGGGTCCTCAATATTGTAATTTTAATAGTTTTTTTTTAAATTTTCCATTAACTATTCTTTTATTATACCTAGGACAATCAAATTGTACTCATGAATTTTGTTTTTAAACCCAATTGTATAAGATCCCTCTGTCAGTGACCCGCCCATATAGAAAAAAAACTGTAACATTCTAAAGAAATAAAAAAAAAAGAAAGGAAAAACAAAACCAGAAGGCCCAGCTGCACTTAAGTCCTCAGCCCAACACCATGTTATAACCTAAAAGCTACAAGCTTTTTCTATCTACCCCAGCCGAAAACAACTCGCTTAAGCCCCTATGCTACAGTAAGCTCTCCTACCATCTCTCTCCGAGAGTATTCGGCCAACACCTCCCCAACCTTTCTTAGCTAGAGTAATACTCCTCTCAATCCCCACTCAACTACAGTGACAACTTCTCACATCACACACTCTCTTTGTAGTTCTTAGCAGCAACACCGAGGAGAGAGAAAGAGATGAGACAACTAGGAAAGGAAGAAAGTAATTAGGTGATTAAACTTAGCTATTAAGGTGTATTTGAGAAGATTCAAATCTCTCTAAAACCCCCTAATAATGTTTCAATGTATGGATTAGGGTATGAAGAACAAACTCTTTGTTCTTAAGCTTAAGGGTTAAGGAATGTGCATTAGAGATTTATGTTTATTAAGTATTATGCTATTGCTAACCATGAGTAGAATATAATATGCTTCATGTTTATCAAGCCTAATGTTCTATTGCTGATCATATTTAGATATAGAATGTTTATTGATTCTTATGTTAGCTCAAACAGGAATTAGTCCAATGTTCATGTACATTTATGATTGGGATTAGCATGTTTGACGTCCTCATGTGAATACACTATTTACTTCATTGTTAGAATGCTAAGAATATTTCATATGATGTTTGGAAAATCATTATGTACCCAACATGTCAAGATATGCATGATTGAGGAGGAATGTAAAAATCGTGTCTGTCGTTCTAGAACGAGCGACCGATACATTATTGGTCGACCATTCTGGAGACAAATCGTTCTCGCACTCTGTCCAACTGTCGACCGATACACCAACGGTCGTCCGATTTGAAAGGGTCGTTGCATTATGTGATTAAGATCGACCAAATGCCCAGTTTCGATCGTCTGAAGACCTGACAACGATCGATCGATATATTAGCGATCGTATGTGTTAGAGTAGTCATTGCTCACTATGTTTAGCAATCGATCCAACACATAGTTTCGATCGTTTGAAGATCTGATAACGGTCGATCAATATATTAGTGGTCATTCGATTTAGAGAGCCGTTGCTTTCTGTGATTAGCGGTCGATCAAACGCTCAATTTCGATCGTCCGAAGCCCTGACAACGGTCGATCGATATATTAGCGATCGTCCGATTTAGAGAGTCGTTGCTCTCTGTGTTTCGATCGACCCGACGCCTAGTTTCGATTGTCCGAAAGAATCATAACGGTCGACCGAAAATCCTACCGATCGCCCGATACTAGTCCAGCAGTCGACCGCTCAAAAAATGATCGTCCATTCTGGGCTGTTGATTGGTTATGATTGCATGTCCACACTTAGTATGATTTGAAGTACGTATGACCTTAAATATGATTAAAACATGCAACATGTATTGAATGACTGTATGTATTGATGAATGCAATTAAAAGATGGATTGACGTGAAGGTGTCTTGTTATAATCGAGGAGGGGAAATGAGTTTCGCCCCTAAATGGTGTCATTTCTTGGGGAAACGAGTTCCACCATTGAGTGTGGCATTTCCATAAGTTAAGACGAGTTGCACCCTTGAGCGTGACGTTTCTATTGGGCCTATGCGGAACTAGGAGGCGAGTTTCACTCTTAAGTGTGGCGTCTCTATCGCCTATCCGCAAACCCAATCTTGGCCTAGCTAGCCATTTTCCATGAATTCAACATGGTCTTCCCAGTCAATAAGGTAAGAAAGTATCTAGGTAAAGATGAAAGACGTAAAGATGAATGCTGAATGATTTAGGACATAAAGTTAAAGATGATAAAGAAGTATGAAGAAGTATACACCATGAGGTTGCAATATGACTGTCCACTTGTCACATCATATCATGACATGAACAAAGATGATAAAATAAAGTAAGACAAGATCATGATATGTATTAGCATATTGATAAGTATGATGATAAGTTATGATATGCTTGACCTAAAAATTATGATGTTATATATTTATCTTATCTTGCCATGATGTTATGTTCGCATGTTATATAGTATGTATAAGTAGCTCATTGCATACATATGATTTATGTTTCATGATGATGATATGCATATGCCATGACATCTAGAGATCATGTTATAAGATCATAGCATGCATGAGTCTCAACATACTCTAACGAGAGAAATCTCCTGCACCCCATGGATCCGTGCAAGTATAGATGATGCTTAGGTTCGGCGGTGAGGGCCTCATGACGAAGACATTGCACATGGATGGGTCGGGCTACGGCCCAAGTTATTTCACTATTATTATGTCATTATGATGAACTCTTGTAAAAGTGATTTATGTATGGCTTATAGGCCTTATGGAGTCATGTACTTTCGTATGAACTCATTTATTTATGATGAGCTCTTTATTGGGTATACGTTAGAGCCTATTAATCCCTTGGGCTAGTTTATTATCTTGGGTTTGTTTTATCTATTTATGAAGTTTTTCGCTATTTACAAAATTGATGTTTTATGTCTATGATTATGTTTTTCGCTGCAAAATTTTTATGAAATTAGGTCATGTGAAGTGGCACCGCCTAGGGTTCGGCAACTAAATTGGGGCCGAATTTTGAGGATGTTACAGTTGGTATCAAAGCTATAGTTTGGCTTATGTGTGTTAGGTCTTACGATGTGAAAGCCATTAGTTGACTAAAATATCTATGTAAAATGTCTAAGTGTAAGGTCCATGTGCAATCGACATGAGGTGCCATCGAACCTAAAGGTATATGTTCTTTCATGTTTAACCCATGCTAATGATGTTACCATGCTATTTAATTGTGAATGTAGAAGCCTCCAAGACGTGCAATTATTGATGAGGAGTATGAGAGGAATGCATTCCTTAATGGTTTAATCCGGGCGGCACAAAATGCCCAAAGAAATAACGAACCAGATTATTCTGTTAAGAGGTTCCTAAGTCTCCAACCTCCAAAGTTTGACGGAGTAGGAGATCCCGAGTTAGCTGAATCGTGGATTGAAGAAGTAGGGGACATCTTCAAGACATGGGATGCCCCGGAGACCGCAAGGTGATGTATGCCACACATCGCCTTTGTGGCTAAGCTAAAGCATGGTGGAAGACACTCTTGAAGACCATTTTCGAGAATAAGAAAGATGTGGAGTGGGAGAGCTACGTGGAAGTATTCGAGACTCGCTTCTTTCCGGGCCATATGAAGGAAAAGAAGAGGGACGAATTTCTCAACCTCGTCCAAGGCAGCATGACAGTGGATGTGAACACATTTCTAAGGCTGGAGAAGTATGGGGAGCTCAACGAAAATGAGCTTCGAAGGACAAAGAGGTTCATCAATGGTTTGAATCCGGATTCCAACCTTGGGTGAGGAGTGGTCGTTGTACCACCATGAAGAATGTGGTAAAACTTGCCACTGAACATGAAAAGAAGTATCAAGAAAGAAAAATTACCAAGAGAAAGGCCATCAAGAAGGCCCAAGAAAGTAGTTCAAGAAAGGCACCACACTGTTCTCCAAAGAAGATAGAACCAACTAAACCCACATGCCCGCATTGTGAAAGAACTCACTTTGGTGAATGTCGCATGAAGGCCGGAACATGCCTACATTGTGGCAAGGAGGGACACTATATAAGGGAATGTCCGGAGAAGCGTGAAGAAAATCGCAACAAAGGAAAAATGATGGCAAACCCACCAAGAGCTCCGGCAAGAGTGTTTGTCATGAAAGTGGATGAAGTCACTCAAGAAAACGATGTGATCCAAAGTAATATTCTAGTTGCTGGACACTATTCAAATGTTCTCTTCGATTCGGGTGCAACACATTCATTTATCTCACATGCATTTGCTATTATGCTAGAAGTAATACCTCTATTTACTAATTGTCAATTAGAGGTAGTGACTCACATCGAAATGGTAGCCACTAGGAGATATGTCTTCAATGTACCTATAGAAATAGATAGAAAGAATTTTTCATATGATCTCATATTACTTTCTATGATAGATTATGATGTAATTTTAGAAATGGACTGGTTATCCTATAATGATGCTCACATGTATTGCAAGAAAAAGAAAATTTTCATAAGTGGCCATCATGGAAAACTCACAATGATTAGGAAATTCTCTCCAAGGAAGCTAAAGTGCTAATTTCAGCAACTAAGTCTAGCAAAATAATCAAGAAAGAAGCAAGATGATTTTTTGCAAGTGTTATCAAGACGGATTCACAATCCAAGGCACTTGAATCCTTGGATGTGGTAAAAGAATACCCTGATGTCTTTCCAGAAGACATTGTAGAATTATTACTAAGAAGGGAAGTTGAGTTCAATATTCACTACAAGAAAAGCGACCATTAACGAAGGGATATGTGGTCGTTAATAACTTTTTTCAAGTCGTTATATATCATTAATGACTAAAAATACCTGTTCGTCACCGGTCGCTAAAGGCTCCGCCATTAAAACCTAATGCCGACCGAGCGAAAGAAATGGTCGTCAAAACTAATAACGACCATAATCTATCCGGTCACTAAATATAGTTTTGGAGACCAAGTTTTTGGTCCCTAATGTTATGTTTTACAACCGTCACAATGCAGGTCGTTAATACTTATAGCGACATCCCGTCATTGAAGGTTTTTAACGACCAATATAAATGTTGTCATGAAAAATGATAACAAGGACCAAAATGCTGGTCATTAAAAATATTGTAATAAGCAAGCATAAAATGAATGAGGACGAAAATACCGGTCGTTAAAGGTAAGAATAACATTGACCACACTAAACGTGATTGAAGCAATGGTGTAAAAATTGAAATTTAATATGATTTAAAATTACATCTAAAAATAAATAAATTGAGAACTAAAAGAAGCACAAATTTCCATGTCTCACTTGCAACCATTTGACATTTATCTTTCTGTCACTTGTAAACATTCAACTTTTAACATTGATCCAACATTTAACTTTTCACAAAAAAAAACACATACATAGATGTTTCAGATTTATATCCAACTTTCTCACCTCATTGTTTCCCAAAAAAAAATCAACAAGTTAGACTTCTTTGTCTTCAAAACGCCATGATTAAGTCCCTAGCTCCATGCCGTATCTTCAAGTCCTAAAATTATTAATATAAGTTATGTAAACAAATGTAAGACAATATATAGAAAATGTTAAATATATGATGGGAGTCTCACTTACAAAAAGAAACATATATCCACCATGCCCACATATCCAAGTTAAAGCGTTCAACAAAAGTTTCCTATCAAACAACAGAAAAGGTTGTCAATTGAATGAAAGTTGAAAAATATGAAAAATAACATCACACTAGCAATTAACATTTGTTGTGATTTAAATATTATCATAGATAACTTCATACTTTAGTTTTCTTCATTCAACGGCGATGTTGGTGAAGACCCAACATTAGATTTGAAGTTGATTCCAATGGCTACAAAAGTATATGGACAATGCAGAGGCATAGTTAATTTATAAATATTTACAAAAGTATATCACCTGTTGATAAATAACCTCTCTAATAAGCTTGCTTCCAGTTTGGTGAGGCATAGTTAACATAGCTCTATTTTTTGAATTTCTTTTGCTTGCTTCCTATAAAATATAAAATTAGCACAACAAATCATATTATAATAAACATATAGATTAATAAAATGTACAGAATAATATGAAAGTAAACCTTGTAATTTTTGGAATTATAGTATTCTTTAACCAACCACTCACAATCTCTCTATTGTATTCCATCGGGTACATTTCTTAAAGCCTCTGGAATTGTCTTATTTTTTACATATTTCCTATGTAGACTCCCTCTCCATTTATTCCATAGTTCCTTCATATACTTCAAAATATTCTCTTTGTGGATATCCATCTCATCACTCTCAAATTTGTCCTACAAAATAAAATCATATAATTAAATGCTATGATGCATAAGCTTAAATGAAGATTTAAGAATAATTTTAAAAATGAGATATTTAATACCACAATAGCAGCCCACATATGTTCTTTTTCTAGGTCTCCAATTTCTTTCATTCATGCACTCACAATGGACAAATGTTTTGATCACGAATGATTTTTCCTAAGTGTATCGAGAATGACATATGATTTTCCCCAACAGCTCTATTGTTATAAAATGTTAATTTCAATTTTTTCCCATTTTGAAGGCTTGCTACATCTTTGCATCTATTCTTGCCTCGCACTTTTCTCTTCTTGACAATTGAATCTGTTTCCAGGAGAGTATTGATATTAATAACATTTAATGGCATATAAATATTAACATGAGAAAGGACTACATGTATTATTGAACCCACTAAACTCACTTGTATCAATTCTTTGATTGTCCTGCATAACTTCAGTAGTTTGTGGCAATGGGGTAACTTCATCCTGCAATGGTTCATCATGTGGTACTAGATCATCATTTTATAATGGATCATCTTGTTGTAATTGGTCATCTTCTTGCATTGGATCATCATCCAACAATGGATCAGTTCTTGCCCTTGTAATATTCAATGAAGATGATTCGGATACTCCTAAAATCCTTGAAATTATTAATCCTCGGCTTCTTCCCCTTCCCAAAGCTCCTGGTGCAATGAATGCTTACTTGGTTGCCTTTCCATACTTTAAAAGAGTCATAATGTACTTGTAAAATAAAATCGCAAACAAGTCAATAACATTAGATAAGAATTTGTAATACCATTATAAATTAGTTTATAAAAAATTACCTCAACAAACTTTTTGTGTACAATTTTAAAAATTTTCTGCATCATCCAAATATTGGACAATGTCAAAAGTATCACGAGGTTGCACCTTTTGAACGATATGCCATCATTTATTTGAAAGACCAGTAACATAGAAGACTTGTGATGTTTGATTGGCTAGTATGAAAGGCTCATTTGTTTTTAACAATCGATCCCTATTAACACTTACAATGTCATATTCATCTATCTTGACTCCTTTATCTTTATCAAATACATCAAACTAATTGCAATGAAACATAACTACTCTTTTGTTCATGAGAAATTGTAATTGGATGATATTTTTCTCAATATGCATCACATCCAAGTTATGTCATAACAAGAGAGTTTTCCAATATGGAAGGTTAAAAAAATACTTTTCTTATTCCAGTTATCCTTTCTATCATCATGTGATATTTTAATCCTTTTCTTTGAATCCTTTTTTAGTTGTAGCCCATCAAGATCCTGTACTTGATTAAGTATATCAACACCAGAAAGAATTTTTGGTGCCATCCTTCGTTCTTTTGTGCCATCAAATGATCCTTTGTCATTCCTCCACCTATGATTAGCTGGGAGAAAATGTCGATGGCCCATATAACATTGCTTCCTTCCATTAGCTAACCTAATGAAGAAAGTGTCCTTGTTGCAACATGGGCATGCCAACTTCCCTTTAGTACTTCATCTTGACAAATTTTCATAAGTTGGAAAATTATTAATTGTCCATAACAAAGCTGCATGTAATAAAAAATTTTGTCTAGCTGATGCATCAAAGGTCTCAACACCAAATTCCCATAATTCATTTAATTCATCTATCAAAGGCTGAAGATAAGCATCAATTGCATCGCCTGGACCATGTGGACCTGGTATGAGCATTGACATAATGAAGTTTTCCTATTTCATACACATCCATGGCGGCAAATTATAAAGAATAAGTACCACAGGCCAAATGCTATATGGAGTTTTTGCATTTCCAAATGGTTGAAAATCTTCACTAGCAAGTCCAAGTCTAACATTACGAGGCTCCATAGCAAATGTTGTATGAAGTTCATCAAATGATTTCCATGTTACAGAATCCGAAGGATGTCTCATTATTCCATCATTATCATGATGCCATCTCATTAAAGAAGAAGTCTTTATAGACAAAAATAATCTTTGAAGTCTACTTTAAAGGGAAGTAACGTAAAATCTTTAATGGTATTTTTCTACCATTCTGATATTTTGTTTCCCCACTATTTTTATTCATCTTCCATCTATCTGCACCACAAACTTGCAAGTGTTAAGCAACTTATAATCTTTCCAATATAGCATGGAATCATTTACACATGGATCAATTTTATTATAGGAAATACCAAGATCTCTAATTATCTTTCTTACCCCATAATATGAATCTGGTAAGCTTGAACCATCAGGCAACAACTCTTCTTTGAGAAGTTTTAGTAACATTGTAAATGACTCATTACTCCAGCCACCAATACTTTTAATATGAAGCAATTTAACCAAGGTCGAAAATCTTGAACATTTTGAACCCTCGTATAATGGTTCTTCAAAATCTCTTAGGAGTTTGTAAAATTTTTTTGCTTCAACATTTGGTTCCACGTTAGGTAAATCGTCGGATTCGATATTTGTAGTATGTGTATTAAAATCAGGATAAAGATATCTAATAATTTCTTGCAGTTCATCCTCCTTATCTTCATCTTCTGATTCAATGTTATCTTGAATTTCGATTTCAGAATCTGTCTCGCCCAACACTTCTCCATGGTGGTACCAAAAAGTATAATTTTGAACAATTCCATGCACTTTCAAGTGTGATTCAACTATCTCACGAGTTCTTGAATATGAATTGCAACATTTGATGCATGGACATCGTATTTCTTGTGTCTCTCCTCTTCTTGTGAAAGCATAATCCAAAAATTTTTGGATTCCTATTGTATAAGCTTCATTGAGCCTATAATTAACTAGTTGCATCCATTGCTTATTATGTGCCATAACCTTAGAGTATATACATAAAAAATAGTTTAAATAAAGTATAAATGTATTAAAAATATTGCAAAAAGAAAATAGTGCAAATGAATACATATATAAAACCTTAAAGTGTAAACATGGAACAACATAGGGTTTTAGGAGATGAAGTATAGGCATACATGTTTCTTCTCATCAAGAGTAAACCATACATACATGTTAACTTGTTTATTTGTAAAATTTGGGAACTAAGGGATATGAGGTATAGGAATCAAACCGGGTGACAAAGTTTTTCAGGTGCAGTGCATTGGAAGTAGCATTTATCATTTATATGATGCTAAGAAAATCTTTCAGACTTTAAACTTTTAAAATGCTAAGAAAATGTTAATCCTATGTATCGTGATTCAAGTTTTGAAATTTGGAGAGATATGAGATAATTTGATCTTACGGTGTTCTCCATGTTCATCCTATGAATATGCTCTAGTTCTAGAGTATGCAATGACATGCGGACACACTCACAACAACTCCAAACAAAAAAGAAATCACATTTTAATTTAATCACGTCCCCTATTAAAATGCCATGGTAGGTCTCATATTCCTGAACCTTTGACTTCCTCATTTATTTCTTATTTTCTTATTTTTCTCAAATTTATCGGTGAACTTTGATGCATATGATGAGGCCTTTTAGTATGATCTTATTTGGTGCCTACTTTGCTAAAGCGGGTAGTTCAAATATTTGTTGCATGCTCTTTCTACCCAATAGTGTAAAGTCTATCTTATCATATCAGAAAACGTGTTGTAAAAAAAGTCTCCAAATAAGCCAAATTCTAGAGTTAACAAAGAGTAACCTTACCATATTAGAAAAAATATTTCTCCTACAGACTAACTATTCTTTGAGTATAATCAAAGGGAAAACTATTTGGAGAGCTAACAAGAAGAAGTTCAACAGTTCTAGCATGACATAAATTTGTGCAGAGTTATCTCTTCCATATCTTAGAATAATAATATGCATTGATAAGAAGATATGTAGTAGCTAAAGCCATGTGAAAGGTGGCCAACATTGCCAAAAAATTGCATATATATTATATAAGAAAATTTTGCAACGTAGTTGGAGAAGAAGAGAAAAGAACAACAAAAGGTAAGAAATTTGGAAGACAAGAAAAAATAGATTTTATTTTCCAGTTTAAGGTCATCCAGAATTTTAGGGATGCCTTTATACTATTTTGACTTAAGGAAAATACCAAGGGGTGAATGTTATAGTGAAGAGGTGGAAAACACGTTTAGTGCTTGTCCGTCTGGAGGCTCCTAATTAGTTAATGCACAATGAATGGTTATAAAAAGTAGAGCTTTTAAATGGCTTAGTAATCTGTTTTTTTTTTTGTTTTTCTTTCTTGTTGGTTTTGCTCCATTTACCTCATGGTGTGTTGTTGGAGTTCCAACAGAAAAGTCTGACAGAAAACAAAAAGGAAGACACCCATGCACTTTGAAATGTTGGATTCATGGCAAGTTGGCACGTAATATATTAAATGGACTATGTGAACATGTGGATTTGAGGCAAGTTGGCACCTGGTATGTATGAAAAAAAAGGAAAAAGAACAGGGTGTGCACTGGTTTCATTCCATAAAAAAAGCTATTTAACATGTTAATCTAGTTGAGCAAATGGAGCCGACCCAAGATAAGATTTTAAAAATTAAATAAGCTAAGATTTCAGGAATTTTTATTGCAAATTCAGTCCAACAACAAAAAGAAAAGAACAAAAAAACAAAATAGAATCGCACAAGCTAACAACTACAATGATAACATCTAGTTGAAGCAGAATAATAGACAGAAGATGATGAGCAAACCTGAGCCGATGAATGACTTGGAGTCCAAGCAAAATTTCTTCCGCAACAAGAAGTGGGATTTTCCAAATCTTTCAAGAAGACAAAATGAAATGATTTAGAAAGGAAAAGATCTCAGAAATTGGAAGAAAAGATGATGGTAATAACTATAAATTCCATTGAACACATCTACATAACAGGATTAAAACTAAAATTTTCCATTATACTTCAAATTCTTAAACCTTCTTACTCTGGTGGGGTAGCAAGCGTACACCATTGTGAGAAAAAAGATCAAAATATGTGCCTGGTGGGAAGCAATCCTTAAGCTTTGTCGTGTCCAAAGGCCATCATGATCAAGAAGAGATGAAGTGGCCGCACAATTTTTTTGAGAGCCACAACTTACTTTTTTCTCTAGGGCTTATCTTTTCCTATTCCATGAGACGACTAGCATGCATTTTTCTCTATCATGGAGGAATTTTTTTTATTTATCCCGCCAATACTGTTAACGATAAGATTTTGGTCCTTATATATATTCTCTTCCATGTCCAATCTCATTTGGACGTTATATTAAACCTTTAACGATCAGAAGGATCACATTTAATGATCAGTTGAATTTTGGTCCTTAATTCAGATGATCAGAATAATTTCTAGCCATAAAAATACATCTTTAACGATGAGATTTTCGACCGATCATTAGTCGTGGTTAAAAGCCTTGTTTGTTGTAGTGATTGAACTACTTTCGGATACCACATCCATTTCGAAGTCACCTTACCGAATGGTCCCGACGGAGATGCATGAATTGAAGATCCAATTGCAAGAGCTTTTGAATAAGGGGTTCATTAGGTCAAACGTCTCACCATGGGACGCACCGGTACTTTTGTCAAGAAGAATGATGACTCTTTAAGGTTATGCATCGATTATCAAATGCTCAACAAGGTGACGGTGAAAAATAAGTACCCCTTACTAAGGATTGATGATCTTTTCGATCAATTATCATCGGTATCGATTTTCTCCAAGATCGACCTAAAGAGTGGTTACCATCAATTAAGGGTAGCCGAGCAAGATGTTCCTAAAATGACATTTCGTTCAAAGTATGGATAGTATGAGTTTTTTGTTATGCTTTTTGGACTAACGAATGCGCCTGCAGCATTTATGAATTTGATTAATAGGATCTTTCGTTCATACTTGGACAAATTTGTGATCGTGTTCGTGGATGACATCCTCATCTACTCATCAACTCCGGAAAAGTATAGATAATATCTCCGTATTATGTTGGAAACCTTAAGAAGGAACAAGTTGTACGTCAAGTTTTCTAAATGTGAATTTTGGCTTGAAAATGTGATGTTTCTTGGACATATTGTGTCAAGACACGTAGTGTCCATGGATCCAGCTAAAGTTGAAGTAGTGACTAATTGGAATAGGCCCAAGAATGTGATCGAGATTAGAAGTTTCTTGGGACTTGCCGGATATTATAGAAGATTTATCCAAGATTTCTTCAAAATTGCCGCACCTATGATAAAGTTGATGAAAAAAGGCGAGAAGTTTATATGATCACAAGCGTGTGAAGCAAGCTTTCAAGAACTCAAGAGGAGACTTACAACGACACCAATCCTAGTCATTCTCTCGGGAAGTTGAGACTATGTCATCTATAGTGATGCTTGTGGTATCGAATTAGGATGTGTACTTATGCAACATGGCAAAGTGGTTGCGTATGCTTCATGACAATTGAAGAAGCATGAAGTCAACTATCCAACTTATGATGTAGAGTTAGCAGCGATTGTTTTTGCATTGAAGATATGGCGTCACCACTTGTGTGGTGAAAATTTTAAAATGTACACGGATCACAAAAGCTTAAAGTATGTGTTCTCCCAAAATGAGTTGAATATGAAATAAAGAAGATGGCTTGAGTTCCTCAAGGACTATGAGTTCACTATATTGTACCACCCCGGAAAGGCTAATGTAGTTGTCGATGTACTAAATCGCAAATGGGAAGGATCAGATATTTGAGTGTGCACAAGTGAAATTTTATAAAAAGCATAGTGCAATGGGCCTCAAGCATTTGTGTCTGAAGGATCATATGTATGGCTCGTCATGTGATCGAATCAAGCTTAGTGAGAAAAATTGTTGAAGCTCAAAGAAGGAACTTGAAATATGCTAGAATGATCAATGTATATAAAAGGGAAATGAATCACTTCAAGCACGATGAAGATGGAGTAATTAGGTACAAAAATCGTTTATGCATTCCAAAGGACAAAGTGCTAAGAGAGATTTTGGATGAGTATCACAAGTCCGAGTTCTCAATTCATTCCGGAAGTATCAAAATGTTTAAGAACTTGCAAAGAAATTTTTTGTGGGAAGGCATGAAAAAGAAAATGGCCAAGTATGTAGCTAAGTGCATAATCTACCAATAAGTTAAGATTGAACACCGAAGGCCTTGTGGCAAGTTACAACCCTTACCTATTCCGAAATAAAAATGGCAAAGTATCTCTATGAACTTTGTGGTAGGATTATCTCGAACCTGGAAAGGGCATCATGCAATTTGGGTTGTAGTTGATCATTTGACAAAGTCGGCTCACTTTATTCTTATGAAAGTGAGTCAATCCATGGAAAGCATGATAGAGTTATATGTGAATGAGATTATCCGTTTGCACGGAATTCCAGCTTCTATTGTTTCGGATAGAGATTCGAAGTCCACTTCAAAATTTGGAAAGGTCTCCAAAATGCTTTTGGAACAAGCTAAATTTTAGCACGACATTTCATCCTCAAACCGACAGCCAAAGTGAAATAACAATCCAAACTCTTGAGGATATGCTTAGAGCTTATGCTTTAAATTGATATGGGAATTGGAATGACCATCTTCCTTTGATGGAATTTACCTATAATAAAAGTTATCACTCAAGTATCAAGATGGCTCCATTTGAAGCTTTGTATGGAAGGCCTTGCCATTTTTCGACATGTTAGAGTGAAACCGGAGAAGAAAGATATCTTGGACCAGATTTGATCTACATATATGTCGACAAGGTGGAACTCAGTAAGCAAATGATGTTAGTGGCACAAAATAAGTAAAAGAGCTATACGGATCTAAAGAGGAGAGAACAACTTTATGAGGTGGGTGACCATGTCATGCTCAAAGTTTCACCAACTAAAGGTGTAATGAGGTTCAGCAAGAAAGGAAAGTTGACACCAATGTGTATTGGACCTTTTGAAATACTAAAGAAAGTAGGTGAAGCGGCTTACAAGTTAGCATTACTACCTTCATATGCAAGACTCCATAATGCCTTTCTTGTATTAATGCTCCGAAAGTATGTTCATGATGAAGCAAATATAATACGAATTGAAGAACCGACTATCAAAGAGGATTTCACATATGTGGAGCAACCTATTGAAATTATAGATTATCAAGTGAAGCATCTCAAGAACAAGACCATACGAATGGTCAAAGTAGCATGGAAACACCACCGTGGGCAAGAAGCAATATGGGAACTTGAAGAGAAAATGTGAGAGAAGTTTTCGAAACTTTTTGGTAAGCAATTTAAGATTTATTAAAATTCGAGAACGAATTTTTATTTAAAGAGAATATGTTGTAGCATTCTAAAGAAATTAAAAACAAAAAGAAAGGAAAAACAAAACTAGAAGGCCCAGCGCACCTAAGCCCACAGCCCAACATCATGTTATAACCTAAAAGCTAAAAGCTTTTTCTATGTATCCCAGCCGGAAAAAACTCCCTTAACCCCCCCCCCCACCAATGCTACAGTAAGTTCTCCTACCATCTCTCCAACAGTATTCGGCCAACACCTCTCCAGCCCCTCTTAGCTACAGTAAGTACTCCTCTCAATCCCCACTCAATTACAGTGACAACTTCTCACATCACTCTCTCTCTAGTTTTTAGTAGCGACATCCAGGGGAGAGAAAGAGCTGAGACAACTAGGAAAGGAAGGAAGTAATTAGGTGATTAAGCTTAGCTACTAAGGTATGTTTGAGAGGATCCAAATCTTCTTAAAATCTCCTAATAATGTTTGAATATATGAATTAAGGTATGAAGAATAGACCATTTGTTCTTAAGCTTAAAGGTTAGGAAATGTGCATTAAAGATTCATGTTCATTAAGTATTATGCTATTGCTAACCATGAGTAGAATGTGATATGCTTCATATTTATCAAGCCTACTGTTCTATTACTAATCATGTTTAGATATAAAATATTTATTGCTTCTTATGTTAGCTCAAACATGAATTAGTCCTATGCTCATATACATTAATGATTGGGATTAGCATGTTTCATATCCTCATGTGAATACACTATTTACTTCATTATTAGAACACTAAGAATGTTTCATGTGATGTTTGGAAAACTATTATGTACCCAACATGTCAAGATATGCATGATTGAGAAGGAGGAATGTAAAAATCGTGTGTCTGTCATTCCAGAACGGGCGACTGATACATTATCAGTCGACCGTTCTGAAGACATCATTCTCGCACTCTGTCCAACGGTCGACGGATACACCAACGGTTGTCCGATTTGCAAGGGTCGTTGCATTCTGTGATTAATGGTCGACCAAACACCCAGTTTCGATCGTTCGAAGACCTGACAACAGTCGATCGATATATTAGCGATCGTCCGTTTAGAGTAGTCATTGCTCACTATGTTTAGCGATCGACCAAATGCATAGTTTCGATCGTCCGAAGGCCTGATAATGATCGACTGATATATTAACGGTCGTCCAATTTAGAGAGTCGTTGCTTTCTGTGATTAGCGATCGTTCAAACACTCAGCTTTAGTCATCCGAGGTCCTAATAACGGTCGACTGATATATTAGTGGTCGTCTGATTTAGAGAGCTGTTGCTCTCTGTGTTTAGCGGTCGACCCGACGCCTAATTTTGGTCATCCGAAAGGATCATAACGGTGAGTGTGGCATTTCCCGAGAAAATGAGTTCCACCCTTGAGTGTGGCATTTTCATAAGTTGAGGCGAGTTCCACCCTTGAGTGTGACGTCTTTATTGGGCTTACGCGGAACCAAAAGATGAGTTCCACCCTTGAGTGTGGCGTCTTTATTATCTACCCACGAATCCAATCTTAGCCTAGCTAGTCATTTCCCGCGAATTCAACATGGTCTTCCTAATCAACAAGCTAAGAAAGTATTTAAGTAAAAATGAAAGACGAAAAGACGAATGATGAATAACTTGGGACATAAAGTTAAAGATGATAAAAAAATATACACTTATGAGACTGCAATATGAATGTCCACTTATCACATCATATCATGACATGAATAAATAAAGTAAAGTAAGACAAGATCATGATATGCATTAGCATAATGATAAGTATGATGACCAGTTATGATATGTTTGAGTTAAAGATTATAATGTTACATGTTTATCTTATCTTGCTACGATGATGCGTTCGCATGCCATATAGTATGCATAAATAGCTCATAACATGCATATGATTTATGTTCCATGATGATGATATGCATATGTCATGACATGCAGAGATTATGTTATAAAATCATAGTATGCATGGGTCTCAACATACTCTAACGGGAGAAATTTCCTGCACCCCATGGATCGGTATGGATGAGGATTAGGTTCGACGGTGAAGGTCTCATGATGAAGACATTGCACATGGATAGATCGGGCTACGGCCTAAGTTATTTCACTGATATTATATCATTATGATGAACTGTTGTAAAAATGATTTATGTATGACTTATGGACCTTATGGATTCATGTACTTTTGTATGAACTCATTTATGTATGATAAGCTTTTTATTGGGTATACGTTAGAGCCTATTAGACCCATGCGCTAGTTTATTATCTTGGATTTGTTTTATTTATCTATGAAGTTTTTCGTTGTTTACGAAATTGATGTTTTATGTCTATGATTACATTTTTCGCTGTAAAATTTTTATGAAATTAGGTCATGTCAAGTGACGCCGCCTAGAATTTGATAACTAAATTGAGGTCGAATTTTGGGAACATTATAAAAATAGTCCTGAGGGACCAATACATTCGTATATAAACTATTATACTAATTTTGTTTTTCTTATTTTTTTCGTAAAAAGATGGTTCGCACAAATAAAAAGGAGACGAGTTCTAAAATTTGTAATCAAGGGTGGAAACAAGTCCATTCAAAATTTAAAAGTTAGATTCAAGAACATAATGGATCGATTCGATTGATTACTTCACACATATAGTCATATAAGAACTAGAAATAAAATTAACGCTTTCACTTTTTTTCCTTTCCGTGCAAGGCTGACCGCTCTTGTTCCAAATCTTTACTTAAAAAGAACAAATTTCATCTCTAGTTTTCAAATTTTCACTCTAAATCAAATTAGGTTTTCTAATTTCACTTTGTATTCGAATTATTCTTGATATTTTTGTATAATTTTTCTTTCTGCAATCACTTTGACCGCCTATTTTTAATGTCTCAATTTATTTTGTCTTAGTAGATGTCTATCAAAATAATGAAATATCACATATTGCAACTTATCACCTGTTTGGCAATTGAAAAATTAGTCATGATTCCGTCAAATGATATGACATTTGACGAAATCGAAGAGAAAAATTGGTTTCAAAAAAAATGATCACATGACTGCTTTTTCTTGTCTTGTGGTGGAACCAGTGCCCTGTAACCGCCATTTTTTTACTTCACGTGTTGCCTTTTTTTCAATTTCCTTTATTTTTTTTCTTTTTTTTATTTTCTTTTTCGCACACATGTATCTTATAAAATAATTTATTTATTAAATATAAATTATTTATTATAACATATTAATATAATATTATTTCTTATTATTTCATTAAAATTTTACTACATATAATTATTAAAAATGAGATTTTTTAATTTAAATAAATTATTTTAAAGAAAATTTTTAAAATTTTACTTTTATTTTTATTTACTAATAATATTATATTTTATATTTACAATATCAATTATTATTTCAAAACCTACTAAAAAAATTATCTCATCACATCTATTTTTTCTATCATATCAACTATCTTATTTCTCATCATCAAATTTCACTCAATCCAAACACAATTAATATTACGAAAATTTATAGAACTCAAATTTTCGTCGCCAAACGACCCATGTAAGTTAACCATTTCAAAAAGAACCCTGACAAGGTTGCACAGGGAAAGTTACATGGAAAACTTGAAATAGCAATCAATAATAGTAGTACTTCGATACCCGATATCAAATACACTGGAAATTTCATCCACAGTTAAAATTTTGGAGATCCATATCTTGTGAGATCCATATCAAATACCCGTTTTTTTACGTCTGAAATCATCCCCAAATCCACTGGATTTATGCAAAAACGAGTGGATTAGTAAGTACTACCGCTTGGTTTCACAGTTGCTGAACCAGCTTTTGATTTGTTTTATCCATCTCCATTTCACAAGAACTAAAAAATGAGTGGAATGTTCTCATATATTCAAACCTTGACTTAAATGCCTCCTGACTGGATAACACACCTGAATGATTCCTCATATTGCTGATATTGGATTTATACAGGTGCTGTTCTCACTTGTGGTACTCAAATTCAGGATCTAAATCAAGTTTCCTCTTCAGATGATTTTTCAGCACTGCAAGAAAATAGATACCTTAAGCAAATTTTTATGTCGTTCATTGAGAAGACATGTGCTTTTGGTAATTAGAAGTATATTGTTTATTATCATTATTAAAAATCAAAATTTAAGCAATAGATTCTATTAGAAAACTAAATAAACTAATATTGCAGATAATAAGGGTTGACAGGTTTTCGAGCAAAACTAAAAAATTGTATGACAACAGAAAAATCAGACGTCTCATAGTACACTTCCACTTATTTTGATCAATAATCATTATTGAACACAAAATAATGTGGGATGAAAGTCATGGGGAGGCATCGAAAAACATTAAAGATTAGCATAGAAAGAAAAAAAATAAAAATAAAACGTGTATCATAATATTATTATAATTGTAGAATATTGGTACTGAGAACCAGAAATAATTAATATAAAAATTAAAAATAAAATTACAATCAATATTAAACCAAACATGGACAAAAAATAAACAAAATAATTTTGCGGATAATAATACAGTTTTTGGTCAGTTTGTGCTAATTTGTGAATTGGGGACGCAATTTTTTTTCTCATATATACTCAAAATATTTGTCATCAGGGATCATTTGTAAATTATATATGTTTTTTTACTGTTTTACGGGCAGCAGCAACGAAACGAATGTTTCATATTTTATTTTATTGAAAGTTTATTAAGGAAATGCACAGAAAAAAAAGCGATAGTAGATTAACTAATGCCATCTTAATTATTTAGAGGAAAAAATTTGAATCAAGATCTACCTACTAATGTTCCACAATATAGAAGGGCAAGACAACCTTGTAATCGAAGAAAAAAGGTTAACTGTTTGTGTTAAAAAAGAAAGAAGTCAAGAACCCTATTATTAACTTGACAGAAAATATGTCTAAATTTAATATTTATGAAAAAAAAGGGAAGAATTGAGGAGAAAAATGGCAGGTTAATTACCCTTCAATATTACACTTATTAGAAGCTGATGTTCCTGTCCTCAGCTGATTTAAATCGATGTTTTCAAGTCGCGGACACCCCGAAACATCCAACTCTTGGACGGCAGGTAGCGCTACTCCTTGGGGTAACAACGACGTGAGAGCACCGCATAGTACAAGAGTCAAACTGCGGAGAGCAGTGAGCCCGCCCAATGCAAGAGATGTCAGTCTTGGACAGTACGCAACAACCAACTCTTGGAGGGTGGGCAGCGCTACTCCTTCGAGCAACGAGGTGAGATCATGGCAGGAGTATATGACCAAACGACGGAGGGCAGTGAGGCCATCCAATGCAAATGTTTTCAGTCTTGGACACGATAAAAGCTGCAACACTTCGAGGTTCGGCAGGCTATCTGGCTGTGCCATCCACGTAGGTTCTAATTTTGATCCGTCGTAACGATATATTTGCAACAACTTTAGACAGGCCGGAGGCTTCAGTTCCTCCAGCACTTGCTCTGCAGAATTTATTTCTCCTGGTGCTCTCCCGTCTTCACCACTCCAGCGGAGTGATAACTGATTTAGATCTTTGGAATGCAACACCTCTCTGGCCTCTTTGGCATCATCCATATATCCCAGATTTCTGAGCTCTAATCGAGACGAAAGGTGCAGCCCTTTTAGCTCTCCTATGCCACTTCCTGCAGATTCCTTACCCACGACGTACCGAGTTAGGGCCTGCAAGTTGGTCATTCGTCCCATACATGGCGCCATTCCCTTCAGACTATAGCAGTCATCCAGATAGAGATGTCTGAGGCTGATCATGCATGACATCCTCTTAGGTAGGCGGCGCAATTTCTTACACTCAGAAAGATCCAACTTCTGCAAGTGGAGCAGTGTGCATATGGATTCAGGTAATTCCCGTAGTTCATCACTCCATAGTTGCAGATAGCGAAGATGCTGTAGAGGCTTCATGGAATACGGTAGTCTAAGACTATGAACTTCTGGCATCAACAACACTCTTAAAGAGGTCGAACCTGAAACGTTCATGTTAATGTTTTCTATCTTCAAGTACTCGAAGGTGGATGCCCACAGTACTGTGCGGAGGCATGGGGAGGCTTTCAACATGTTCTCTATGTCCAATTCAACCACATCAGAAAAGGATAAATGATATGCATCCTTTATCACTGCAACTTCGGTGGATTTCTCTTGCACCGCAACACAAACATTCCCCATGATAGATAGTGCAAGATCATGTATGAGATCATGCATCCTACAAGTCGTCCTTGTGACATCACAAAATCCTTTTACTATCTTCTCTTCCTTAACATCTTGAAAAAATGACCTTTGAACTAGCTGGTTGAAAATCTCATTCCCTTTGATCTCCAATCCTCTACCATGAGAGGGAATAAGACCGTGAGCCATCCACATGTCGATCAACATCTCTTTGTCCATCTCATAATCTTTTGGAAATATGGCACAAAAGGTGAAGCATCGCTTGGAGTGCCAAGGTAGGTGCTTATAGCTCAGTCCTAGTATAGTTAATATATCAGTTTCAGTGTTCCATATATCACTAATCTGCTTGATCTCCAACCACTGTTTTTTGTCTCTTTTCGTGTACAATAAGCTTCCCATGATCTTTAGTGCAAGGGGCAAACCCTTACACTTGTTAGCTATGTCTTTCCCAATCTTGACAAGCTCTTCCGTCTCTTCAGCTGGGGGAGCAAATGCTCTTTTGCTAAACAATTTCCACGATTCATCGCACGACAAACACGGTGGACTATAGCTTCTGAGAGTTCCAGTTATCTGAGACACGACTTGGCTACGAGTGGTCACGATAACTACGCTTCCTTTGCCACCGCAATTCATAAGGCCTTTCACAATATCCCATTTGATGGGATCTTCTTCCCAAACATCATCCAACACAATCAGGAATCTTTTTTGTGTCAGTGCCTCCTTTAGGGCAACACGTAGCCTTTCCATGCTAGCCGACTCGAACTTTTCCTTTGTTGTTAAGTCCAAAACTTCTTGAATGATCTTTTTGGCATCCCAATGATCAGAAATACAAACCCATGCCTGCGATTTGAAATGGGCCACGACTCGGGGGTCATTGTAGATCAACTGAGCCAAGGTAGTCTTACCAAGGCCTCCCATACCAACTATAGGAAGCACTGCAACATTCCCAGCATTGTGACTGTCCTCGTTGATTAATAATTCCACTATCTCATCTTTCTCTCTGCTCCTGCCCACGACTTCTGATTCTTGAACAAAGGAGCACGTTTCATTGTTAATAGGAGCAGCAGTGTCGGGTTGTGCAACATTAGCCTTGATAAAACTGAACTTTGCACTCTCGGCTGCAATTTCATTGATCTCTTCTAGGAGATTGCTCACTTTACGCCCCATCTTGAGTCGAAGGAGTAATGGGTTATGAGAAGAAAAGAAGTCGCGTACCTTGCCGCTGCACGGAGTCTTATTATCGATCGCGAGCGCCACCTTTGCTGCCTTGTGGCGCAGGGTCTCGTAGTTGAGTTCATCCAGGATGTCCTCTGCCTCGTAGGCCACTTTCTTCAGGTCATCGAGCCACGACTTCACAGCTGACTTCACGGTCTGCTTCTCCTCTGCGTCTGCAAGCACGGATTGAATCTCTAGCAGAAGCCCCTTCAGTTTCTTCAAGTTAACTTCCAAGCCCCGTGCAGCTCGGAGTTGCCCGTCAATGGCATCTGTCATCAAGCTCACAAGCTTCTCCACAATTACTTTGTTGGAGTTGGTGAATACTTCAGGGCCCCTTGTTTCTCACACCGGATTCGTCCACGTAAGTTTAGGAAAATTTGAGTATTACCCAATTAACAATATTGCTGGCGTACGAACGAAAGGGGAGATTCGGGGGCCCCGCCCCCCGACGGCGCCGGTGAGCGGGCGGGGGTTCGAGGGCAGCGCCCCCGAAATCTAGATGGGTTTTGGGCTTTTGTTTAGCCGGCCCGTGTGGTTCGGATTAGGTTTTTTCTCTGTTTGTTTGGATTTTTAAATCCGGTTTGGAGAGGCTATTAATAGCCTAATTTTCTGGTGTAATCTGTGTGGCGGCTGTAAACCTAAACGATATGGTGGAACCTCTTTGCAGGACGTAGCCCTCATCTCAAGGGTGAACCTGGGTAAATTCGTGTGTCTCCTCTATTTTTCTGTAATCTCTCTGTGATCTTCTCTTCTTGTTCTCGGATTTTTCCATCAATTGATATCAGAGCACAGGTTGTTCGAGGAATTAGGATTTATTCGAGATGTCAGGAGGATCGCGGATTGAGATAGAAAAATTTGATGGAACGCGATTTGATCTCTGGAAGATGAAGATGGAGGATCTTCTCTGTGATCGAGATCTTTGGACGACAATCGAGAATGAGAGACCAGACATGGAGGCGACGAAGGTCGCGGACGAGACCTCCTCCAGTCAGGCAGATCCAAAGGCGATCGAAGAGTGGGATCGGATTGATAGAAAGGCGAAGGGTTTGATTCGCTGTGTCTCGCGGATTCAATTCTTACGAATGTGATGGGCGAACCTACTGCCAGAGATCTGTGGAGGAAGTTGGAATCCCTATATCAAAGTAAGTCGTTGGTTAACAAGTTATTTCTGAGGAAGAAATTGTACAATCTTCGGATGCAGGAGGGTGACTCATTTTCTACTCATCTTTATAACTTTAACACGGTGATCAATCAACTTGTATCAATCGGTGTTAAGTTTCAAGATGATGATAAGGCAATAACATTGCTCTGTTCGCTGCCGGATTCATGGGACAATCTGATTGTTGTGATTGGTGGCGGGGATAAAGATCTTTCGTATGAAAGTGTATGTGATGCCTTGTTATCAGAGAAAATACGGAGAAAGGGATCAGCAAGTTCTGATAAAGAGGCGCTGGCGGCCAGAGGAAGGCAACCAGAAAGGAATCAAAATCAAAGAGGGAGATCCAAATCTCGTGGGCGTTCGAAGAGTAAAGATAAGAAGGTGCAATGCTGAAGATGTCAAGAGTGGGGCCATCTGAAGCGAGATTGCAAAAACAAGCCGGTTCATAAGAAAGAAGCTGAGTCAACCTCGGACAAAAAGGAGGCTGAGGTAGGGGATATGTATCTGGCTTCTGCATGTACGGCACAGTCAGATAAAGATGTCTGGCTTATCGACACTGGTGCTTCGTACCACATGACGTCTCATAAACACTGGTTCTGTGAATATGAAGAGTATAATTGTGGGGATGTCATGCTCGGAGATGACACTGCGGTTCAGATTGTTGGACGTGGCAGGGTGAAATTGAGGATGAATGACGGCACGGTGAAGACTCTACCAGATGTGATGCATATATCACTTATGAGCAGGAGTTTATTATCTGTTAGTACAATGGCTGACTCGGGTGTTATATTCAGTTGCGACAAGAATTCGTGCAAGATGATCAGAGGGTCGATTGTAATTGCACGAGGGGTTCGCTATGGCACGTTGTACAAGTTGCTCGGAGAGACAATATCTGTGGGCTGCGGATTTATTTCTGAAGAGGTCAAAGAAGATGAAGACAACAAATCTATGTTGTGGCATCGAAGATTAGGTCATATCAGTGAAAAAGAACTCTCCACTATAGCATCAAGTCAGATGATAGAAAGAGTTCCGGATTGTTCTGTGGTCTTCGGGTTCTGTGAACATTGCCTCCATGGAAAACAGAACCGAGTCAGTTTTCAACACACAGGTTCAAGAGCAACGAAGATTCTCGAACTGATTCATAGTGATGTCTTTGGACCAACTCCGACTCCATCTATTGGAGGGTCCAGGTACTATGTTTCCTTTATATATGATTTTTCGAGATACAGTTGGATTTATTTTATCAAGAATAAATCAGATGTATTCGATAAGTTTCGAGAATTTAAAGTTTTGGTGAAAAATCAATTGAGCTGCAAGATCAAGGTCCTTTGTACAGATAATGGAGGTGAATTTTGTTCATATAAGTTTGAGCAGTTCTGCGTGGACAATGGTATTGCTAGGCAGAAGACAACTCCATATACACCTGAGCAGAATTGAGTAGCTGAAAGGTTAAATAGGTCACTCATAGAGAAGGCCAGATGTATGCTGAGTTGGGCTGAATTGGGGCAAGAATTCTGGGCAGAAGTTGTAGCCACAGCAAACTACCTGAAGAACCGCTCACCGACCTCATCAGTGAAGGATCAGACACCTTATGAGGCAATGTTTGGGAAGAAGCCAAATTTGTCTCATGTTCGGGTGTTCGGATGTGACGCATATGTTCATATACCCAAGGAAAAGCGGGGTAAGCTTGACAGTAAATCTGAAAAGAATATATTTGTCGGATACAAGGAAGGGATCAAGGGCTACAAACTGTGGAATCCAAAGTCAAGGACTATTGTTTACAGCAGGGATGTTGTTTTCCGTGAATCACGTTCCCAAGTTGAAGTTCAAAAAGGTGATGAACCTAAGAAAGTGGTAGTGCTTGAAGAAGATTCTGATTCTGAAACTTCAGAGGTGGATGCACAAGATACTTCAGTTGAGTCTGTTACAGAACCGGATCAAGAGGACTCGGTTAATAAAGTTGAAGATGCAGATTCAAATGAAGACCCAAATATTGGTACTACCATACAAGTTCTCAGGAGATCGACACGAGAAAGAAGAGCACCTTTGAGATACTCTCTTAGTGCTCTGAGTTCGTTTCATGCTTTGAGCATCGTCGGAGAAGAACCTAGTTTTGTAAAAGATGCAAGGTCTATGGATGATGCAAATCAGTGGGAGCTTGCTATGACAGATGAGATGCAGTCACTGGATAAGAATGAAATATGGAGTTTGTGTAAATTGCCTAAGGATAGAAAGGCAATTGATTGCAAATGGGTGTTCAAGCGAAAGCTAAAACCGGATGGGTTTGTAGAGAAGTACAAGGCGAGGCTGGTAGCTAAATGGTACTCTCAGGTTGAGGGAGTCGACTATGATGAGATTTTTTCTTCCGTGGCGAAAATGACTTCGATCATATTTGTTCTATATCTGACAGCAGCATATAATCTTGAGGTAGAGCAGATGGATGTGAAGACGGCATTCCTTCATGGGGACTTGGAGGAAGAGATATATATGAGGCAACCAGAAAGCTTTGAAGTTCAAGGTAAAGAGAAGCTGGTGTGCAAATTGAAGAAGTCTTTGTATGGATTGAAGCAGTCGCCAAGGATGTGGTACCAGAAGTTTGATACGTACATGCTCGAACTCAAGTTTGTACGTTCAGATTCAGATCACTGTGTTTACGTGAAGAGAGTTGGCGATCAATTTGTCATTCTTACACTGTATGTGGATGACATGTTACTGATTGAAAACAGTATGAAGATGGTAAATTCAGTGAAGGGTTTGTTGGCCAAGAAGTTTGAGATGAAAGACTTAGGGCCGGCGAATTTTATTTTGGATATGCAGATTAGAAGAGATCGTCAGAAGCGAAAGTTGTGGCTAGGACAGGAGAAGTACATAAAAAAAATGTTGAAGAAATTTAACATGTCGGACTGCAAGCCAGTGGGTACTCCTATGTCTCTAGGAACCAAACTTTCTGCAGAGCAATGCCCGAAGACGGATGAAGAAGCCGAAGAGATGGACCGTGTGTCATATGCAAGTGCAGTGGGCAGCTTGATGTACGACATGGTGTGCACGCGTCCAGATATAGCCCAAGCAGTGGGAGTCTTGAGTCGATATATGTCTAACCCGGGCAGGGAACATTGGAATGCTATCAAGAGAGTTTTCAGGTACCTTCGTGGATCTTCAGATTTTTCGTTGTGTTTTGAAGGTACAAGGAAAGGAAAGATGCTTGATATTGTGGGTCATGTAGATGCTGATTGGGGTGAAGACTTTGATAGTAGACGGTCCACTAGCGGATATGTTTTTACATTATTTGGGGCTGCACTAAGTTGGATGAACAAGAGACAAAGCGTGGTGGCACTTTCTTTTACAGAAGCAGAATATATGACTCTTACTCATGCTGCAAAAGAGGCCATATGGCTACGGCGGTTGTGCTTGGAGCTCGGATTTGAGCAATGTGCTATAGAGGTGAGATGTGATAATCAATGTGCTATTCAGTTAGCTAAGAATCCCGCATTTCACTCACGCACAAAGCATATTGACATCCAATACCATTTTATTCGGGAAAAGGTGGAAAAGAAAGAGGTTCAGTTTGAAAAGGTTGATACAACAGAGAATAGTTCTGATTTTCTGACTAAAGCAGTTACAAGTGTAAAGTTTGAGTGGTGCTCTACTGCTGTCGGATTGAAGAAGAATGTTGCTGGCAAGGCTCTAATTGGTGTGAAGTATCCACCAAGTGGGAGAATGTTGGAGTTGGTGAATACTTCAGGGCCCCTTGTTTCTCACACCGGGTTCGCCCACGTGAGCTTAGGGAAATCTGAGTATTACCCAATTAACAATATTGCTGGCGTACGAACGAAAGAGGGGGTTCGGGGAGCCCCGCCCCCCGACGGCGCCGGTGAGCGGGCGGGGGTTCGGGGGCAGCGCCCCCGAAACCTAGACGGATTTTGGGCTTTTGTTTAGCCGGCCCGTGTGGTTCGGATTAGGTTTTTTCTCTGTTTGTTTGAATTTTTAAACCCGGTTTGGAGAGGCTATTAATAGCCTAATTTTCTGGTATAATCTGTGTGGCGGTTGTAAACCTAAATGATATAGTGGAACCTCTTTGCAGGACGTAGCCCTCATCTCAAGGGTGAACCTGGATAAATTCGTGTGTCTCCTCTATTTTTTTTGCAATCTCTCTACGATTTTCTCTCCTTGTTCTCGGATTTTTCCATCGTACTTCAACAGCCATGGCTCCTCCTTCTGGCTCCTTCGAATGAGGAAGAGTGGAGTGGGTAATGAAAAGGTTATGTGGTGCCGTGGTGGAATCAATGGACTTATAGACACAGAATGAATCGTGTTGATAGCTCATCTTCTGTCTGAATGTTTACCAAGTGGTCATGTCATATGCTCTTCGCATTGGTTCATCGACTCGGACAAAAAGTTTCATTGACTCGGACTCTACTCGCCCATAATGAAGCTGCGAACTTGCTTCGGGAAGAGAATCCCTTAACTCTTGAAAATATTGTACTTGAACTCTTCTATCTTTTATTGCAAAAAATACATTACATTCTCCTGTCAAGAAAAAGAAACACATTAATTATTTAATCAATGGATTTAATGCTTGTGCTAGATGTGGGTGAGCAGTGCGCATGATTAATTATTTAATCGAAATTTCTATCTCATTAAATTAATTCAATAATTATTTTTTAAACCGAATCTACTATGTCAATTGGAATGGCTAATAACAATTTTGAAATTTATCAACAATTGAAAATTAGTTTGTTTTCTCCACTTAATGTTAAAATTTGTTAATTTTTGCCTTCTTTATTTTTCAATGTTTTTTTTTTACTTTTTTCCCTTTTGGTGAAATTATTTTGTATACTTTTATAAATAATAATTACTATATTACAAATTTACCACCTTAAATTTGCTGAGTTTATGTCGTGTTTTATTTCCATCTATATGCTGGTTTATTTAAAAAAATGGATTCCGTTAAAGTTTAAATTTTAGTTTTTTTTATCTTTAATGTTGTTTTATTATACTCTTAATTAGGTAGTAAAACGCCGCTTTCTGGATGTGACTTGACTTATGCTTGCTGGATTCGGTAAAACCGCTTTCTAGTTTAATATTTTTTTATTAAGTTTGATATTAATTATTTTATTTGATTGTGTAATATCTCATTAGGAATAATTTAAACTTTTTGTTCAAATCCTCGTGACCTTTCTTATATAAAGTCCTTTATTTTTATCGTTTATCTCCTTTTTTTTCACATCTTGATGGCTCGGACTCAAGAAAGAAGAAAAAGAAGAATAGGAAGAGGAGAAAGGTATATAAAGAGAATCTAAATTCTTCTCTTCTCTTTTAATGATTTTTTATGATTGGATTGAGAGCATAATGACTCCTTGTCCTCATATTAGATTTTGATGAGGATGTTTATTGTTGTAAGCATAAGATCTATGTATGTATAAGTTTTTATGATTAGATCTAATAGTTATGATTCATATTTTTCTTATTATTTATGATTTAGGAAAGAATCTTAAATCTTAGAAATTTATGGATTAATATGTTTTTTCATATTCTTTTGATCATAAAATGCATAGGAAATACAATTTCTGATTATGTAATCATTTTCCTCAATTTTTAGATAAAAAAATCGTGAAAAATCGAATTGAGCGACGAAACTCCAGAGTTCTGTCATGGCCGCGACGCATACTATCACATCCGTGACAGAACGACTAGAAAGGAGCCAAAAATCGGCTTCTGTCATGCCCGTGACAAAATTTATCACGACCGTAACAAAGCCGTGGCACGGACGTGACATGTTGTTGGCAGGGTCATGACTACGCAAGAATGCCCCCTGTCGATATAATATAGTTCAAAAAATAATGGTAAAATTTAGATAAGAATATTCCAATTTTTTTTTTGTCGAAGTTCAGAGTCAAGGCACCGTTGGAACTAGTGCACTCTGATGTATTTGATCGCGTCAAGCAACCATCTGTCCGTAGATTTTGCTACATGATTACCTTCATTAATGACTTCTCAAGACATGTCTGGGTGGACTTCATAAAGGAGAAATATCAAGCACTGTCGAAATTTAAAGAATTTAAAAAGAAGGCCGAGAAGGAACTCGATCGGAGGATTCAATGGTTGCGTACAGACAATAGGGAGTATACATTAAAGAAATTCTCTGAATATCTACGAGCATGTCATATACGCTGTCAGCTCACTTGTCCTAACACACCATAACAAAATGGTGTGGCTGAGACTCGAGAGGAAGAATCATCATCTAGCAGAGATATGCAAAAGCATGCTACATGCAAAGAATGTACCTCCACGGTTTTGGGTGAAGTGTGTGAAGACAGTTGTGCATGTCATTAATAGGCTTCCTTAAGCAAAACTTGGATTTGTCTCTCCATACGAGAAGTTGTGGAAGACCAAGTTCACGGTGAATCATTTTCATGTTTTTAGATATGTTTGCTATGTCTTCGTTACAGATAATCTTCGTACTAAATTCGATAAGAAGACAATGTGTTGCATATTCATTGGATGTGATAGCCAAAGAAAAGGATGGAGATGTTGTAATCCAACAACTGGACGAATTCACATCTCTCGATATGTGGTATTCGATGAAGCATCATCTTGGTGGCCTTCAAAGGATGAAACATTGCCCAACATAAATGATATTGAAGAAAATATTCAAGTTCAAGTCGACAAGTTAACAAGAGCTGCTGAAGAACGAGAAGAAAGGAAAAGCCTCAAAGAAGAAGAAGAGTCCGTGATAAACTATAGAACACCAAAGATCTCCTGAAGAAGAAAGGTCAAGTCAGATAGAAGACCTAGTGATCGAAGAAGACTCTTCAACGTCAAGAAGATCAAGCAAACAACAAAAGCCTAATTCAAAATATGAAAATGTAGCATTAATTAAAGACGTCAAGGAGAAGGAGCCTAACACATTCAACGAAACATCCAAGTGTCAAAAATGGATGTCAACAATAGAAGAAGAGATCCAAGCCCTACATCAAAATGAGGCATGAGATCTAATTCCAAAACCAAGCGACGTACAACCTATATCCTGCAAATGGATATATAAGCTAAAGAGAAGGTCCAATGGATCGAAAGGTACAAGGCTCATTTAGTAGCCCAATGATTCTCTATTATGAAGAGACATTCAACCCAGTAGCAAATATCACTACGGTGCGTGTTTTATTGGCTTTAGCTGCAAGCAAATCATGGAAACTATGACAAATGGATGTGAAGAATGCATTTTTGCATGGGGAGTTAGATCATGAGATTTTATATAAAGCAACCTCAAGGATTTGAGTTCATTAATCATTCAAGTTATGTATGTAAATTAAAGAAGGCATTGTATGGACTAAAACAAGCACAAGGGCATGGTTTGGAAAGATCACGGAGTTTTTGAAGCAATGTAACTATTCTATGGCGCCAGCTGATTCTAGACTATTCGTGAAGGCTCAACAAGGCAAGGTAGCAATTGTGCTAATATATGTTGATGACTTAATTATTATAGGAGATGATGAGAAGGAGATTTATCAAGTTCGAGACAATCTTTCTACATACTTTCAAATGAAGGATCTTGGTGAGTTAAAACACTTCAATAAAAGGATAGTTATTCTTATGTCAATATAAGTATGCTCAAGATCTACTCGAGAAATTCGGAATGCTTGATTGCAAGCTTATCTCAACACCGATGGAGGTAAACACAAAGTAATGCTTTACCAAGGGAAAAGAATTAAGAGATGCAACCATGTATAGATAACTAGTGGAAAGTTTGATATATCTCATGGTGACCTGATATCACACATGCTATTGGAGTTATCAACAGATTCATATAAGAACTAAAAAAGCCTCATCATGAAGCAGCCTGTCGAATCTTAAGGTATATAAAGGGCACAATAGACTTTGGATTATTCTATAAGAAAACTATATAATGTACCCTAAGTGACTTCTGTGATGCTAATTATGCTAGAGATCTTGATACACGATGTTCTACCACCGACTATATTTTAAGCCTTAGATCAGGAGCAATATCATGGTGTAGTAAGAGGCAACCTACTATATTTTTATCAAGCACATAAGTCAAATATAGGGCAGGTGCAATGGCAGCCCAAGAAGTGCACATTACTAGCACAATTACTAAATGATTTAATCAAACAAGTGGTTCTGCGGTAGAATTATATTGTGATAATCAATCAGCAATTCGCCTAGTTGAAAATTCAGTATTTCATTCACGAACAAAACATGTCGAAGTTCACTATCATTTCCTTCAAGAGAAAGTACTACAAGGAGATATTAAGTTGACATATGTATGAACACAAGATCAAGTTGTAGACGCACTCAGTAAAGGATTAAACAACGTCATGTTTGAAGAATTTCGAAGACATCTTGGCATGACATTGAGAACAATCGTAAAAAGGAATGTCGATGCTAAGGGAGAATGTTGAAGTCAGCTCCGACATACCCCATACCCCAATCGATATACTTTGTAGCTTCTAGTATTAGTATCTAGAATGTTATTTATCTAAAAGATTATATATAATATAATAATATGTGGACATTATGCCTTAAAGCGTGTAGAGTGCTGTGAGTTGTCCATACAGTGTGTGCATTTGTGTAATAAAGTTCTTAAGTTATTTGTACACATAATTATATATTATAAATATAATTTATTAGTTGATTTTGATCTAATCAAAATCTCTACATTATTTTCATCTTTTACTTTACAATTATTTAATTGATACTTATTTTATTATATTATTTAACTTATTAAATAATTTTATTTTACTTTATTATATTTTAATTTATTTGTTATGCATTTTACAAGGTAATACGAATATGAGAAAGATTTATTTAATAGATTCTATTATTTTATTATTAACATATATTGTTCGATTTAATCATTCGGTTGGATCAATATGACCAGCTCAACTTGACCCGATTATCAATTCGGATCGATGGTCGAATTAAATTTTAAAGCATTGAATTAGACTCTATGAAATTGGGTACTGAAGGAACGCTATCAGATGAAATATGAAATTGAATTATTAGGGCACATGGTGGTGGCAAGTCAGCAAACAAATTGCCAAAAAGCCTTGTCCATTGGGCGGTGGCAATCTGGCTGACAAACAAAAGCCAGAGTCATATCAAGAAAGCAGCACCTTACCTAGTTAAGAATTTAATTAGCAGGTAAAATGTTAAGCACATGACCCTTAACTTGGCAAACAACCAGACAGACACCTTCTTTGAAAGCTTTATCCACATTTATCATATGATTCATTTCGTCTCTGTACGTCCATTAATTCCAGCTAAGTTAACATTCACTGACGCTATTATTTCTTAATATTTATCATTTTCTAGGAATATTCCACCTTTCCCTGTGTAATCGTTATCGGATTTTTTTCCTTTTGGAATTGTAGACGTCTAGAGCTAAGTTGCAAATTAAAGGGATAATAGACGGTCAAAGGTGTTGGAGTTGGTGAATATTTCAGGACCCTTTATTTCTCACACGGGGTTCGTCCACGTGAGCTTAGGGGAATTTGAGTATTACCCAATTAACAATATTGTTGGCGTACGAACGAAAGGGGGGTTCGGGGGGCCCCGCCCTCCGACGGCGCTGGTGAGCGGGCGGGGGTTCAGGGGCAGCGCCTACGAAACCTAGACGGGTTTTGGGTTTTTGTTTAGCCGATCCGTGTGGTTCGGATTAGGTTTTTTCTCTGTTTGTTTGGGTTTTAAACCCGGTTTGGAGAGGCTATTAATAGCCTAATTTCTGGTGTAATTTGTGTGGCGGCTGTAAACCTAAACATATAGTGGAACCTCTTTGCAGGACGTAGCCCTCATCTCAAGGGTGAACCTGGGTAAATTCGTGTGTCTCCTCTATTTTTCTGTAATATCTCTGCGATCTTCTCTTCTTGTTCTCGGATTTTTCCATCAATTGATATCAGAGCACAGGTTGTTCGAGGAATTAGGATTTATTCGAGATGTCAGGAGGATCGCGGATTGAGATAGAAAAATTTGATGGAACGCGATTTGATCTCTGGAAGATGAAGATGGAGGATCTTCTCTGTGATCGAGATCTTTGGACGGCAATCGAGAAGGAGAGGCCAGGCAAAGAAGCGGCAACGGCTGCAGATGCGGCGAAGGCTTCAGATACGGCTTCCTCCAGTCAGGTAGATCCAAAAGCGATCGAAGAGTGGGATCGGATTGATAGAAAGGCGAAGGGTTTGATTCGACTTTGTCTCGCGGATTCAATTCTTACGAATGTGATGAGCGAACCTACAGCCAGAAATCTGTGGAGGAAGTTGGAATCCCTATATCAAAGTAAGTCGTTGGTTAATAAGTTATTTCTGAGGAAGAAATTATACAATCTTCGGATGCAGGAGGGTGACTCATTTTCTACTCATCTTTATAACTTTAACACGGTGATCAGTCAACTTGTATCAATCGGTGTTAAGTTTCAAGATGATGATAAGGCAATAACATTGCTCTGTTCGCTGCCGAATTCATGGGACAATCTGATTATCGTGATTGGTGGCGGGGATAAAGAACTTTCGTATAAAAGTGTATGTGCTGCCTTGTTACCAGAGGAAATATGGAGAAAGGGATCGACAAGTTCTGATAAAGATGCGCTGGCGGCCAGAGGAAGGCAACCAGAAAGGAATCAAAATCAGAGAGGGAGATCCAAATTTCGTGGGCGTTCGGAGATGTCAAGAGTGGGGCCATCTGAAGCGAGATTGCAAAAATAAGCCGGTTCACAAGAAAGAATCTGAGTTAACCTCGGACAAAAAGGAGGCTGAGGCAAGAGATATGTATGTGGCTTCTGCATGTATGGTACAGTCAGATAAGGATGTCTGACTCATCGATACTGGTGCTTCATACCACATGACACCTCATAGACACTGGTTTTGTGAATATGAGGAGTAAATGATGGGGATGTCATGCTCGGAGATGACACTGCGGTTCAGATTATTGGACATGACAGGGTGAAGCTGAGGATGAATGATGGCATGGTAAAGACTCTACCAAATGTGATGCATATACCACTTATGAGTAGGAGTTTATTATCTGTTGGTACAATGGCAGATTCGGATGTTATATTCAGTTGCGACAAGAATTCGTGCAAGATGGTCAGAGGGTCTATTGTGATTGCGCGAGGGGTTCGCTATGGCACATTGTACAAGTTGCTCGGAAAGACTATATTTATGAGCTGCGAATTTATTTCTGAAGAGGCAAAGAAGATGAAGACAACACATCTATGCTGTGGCATCAAAGATTAGGCCATATCAGTGAGAAAGGACTTTCTACCATAGCATCAAGTCAGATGGTAGAAGGAGTTTCGGATTGTTCTGTGGGCTTCGGGTTCTGTGAACATTGCCTCCATAGAAAACAGAACCGAGTCAGTTTTCAACACACAAGTTCAAGAGCAACGAAAATTCTCGAATTGATCCATAGTGATATCTTTGGACCAACTCCGACTTCATCTATTGGAGGGTCCAGGTATTATGTTTCTTTTATAGATGATTTTTCGAGATATAGTTGGATTTATTTTATCAAGAATAAATCAAATGTATTTGATAAGTTTCGAGAATTTAAAGTTTTGGTGGAAAACTAATTGAGCTGTAAGATCAAGGTCCTTCGTACAAATAATGGAGGTGAATTTTGTTAAGATAAGTTTGAGCAATTCTGCGTGGACAATGGTATTGCAAGGCAGAAGACAATTCCATATACACCTGAGCAGAATGGAGTAGCTGAAAGGTTAAATCGGTCACTCATAGAGAAGGCCAGATGTATGCTGAGTTGGGCTAAATTGGGACAAGAATTCTGGACAGAAGTGGTAGCCACAGCAAACTATCTGAAGAACCGCTCACCGACCTCATCAGTGAAGGATAAGACGCCTTATGAGGCAATGTTTGGGAAGAAGCCAAATTTATCTCATGTTCGAGTGTTCGGATGTGACGCATATGTCCATATACCCAAGGAAAAGCGGGATAAGCTTGATAGTAAATCTGAGAAGAACTTATTTGTCGGATACAAGGAAGGGGTCAAGGGCTACAAACTGTGGAATCCAAAGTCAAGGACTATTGTTTACAGCAGGGATGTTGTTTTCCGTGAATCACGTTCCCAAGTTGAAGTTCAAAAAGGTGATGAACCTAAGAAAGTGGTAGTGTTTGAAGAAGATTCTGATTCTGAAACTTCAGAGGTGGATTCACAAGATACTTCAGTTGAGTCTGTTACAGAACCGGATCAAGAGGACTCGGTTAATGAAGTTGAAGATGCAGATTCAAATGAAGACCCAGATATTGGTACTACCATATCAGTTCTCAGGAGATCGACACGAGAAAGAAGAGCACCTTTGAGATACTCTCTTAGTGCTCTGAGTTCGTTTCATGCTTTGAGCATCATCGGAGAAGAACCTAGTTCTGTAAAAGATGCAAGGTCTATGGATGATGCAAATCAGTTGGAGCTTGCTATGGCAGATGAGATGCAGTCACTGGATAAGAATGAAACATGGAGCTTGTGTAAATTGCCTAAGGATAAAAAGGCAATTGGTTGCAAATGGGTGTTCAAGCGAAAGCTGAAACCGGATGGGTCTGTAGAAAAGTACAAGACGATGCTGGTAGCTAAGGGGTACTCTCAGGTTGAGGGAGTCGACTATGATGAGATTTTTTCTCTCGTGGCGAAAATGACTTCAATCAAATTTGTTCTATCTCTGGCAGCAGCATATAATCTTGAGGTAGAGCAGATGGATGTGAAAACGGCATTCCTTCATGGGGATTTGGAGGAAGAGATATATATGAAACAACCAGAAGGCTTTGAGGTTCAAGGTAAAGAGAAGCTGGTGTGCAAATTGAAGAAGTCTTTGTATGGATTGAAGCAGTCGCCAAGGATGTGGTACCAGAAGTTTGATACGTACATGTTCGAACTCAAGTTTGTACGTTCAGATTCAGATCATTGTGTTTATGTGAATAGAGTTGGAGATCAGTTTATCATTCTTACACTATTTGTGGATGACATGTTACTGATTGGAAATAGTATGAAGACGGTGAATTCAGTGAAGGGTTTGTTGACCAAGAAATTTGAGATGAAAGACTTGGGGTCAGCGAATTATATTTTGGGTATGCAGATTAGAAGAGATCGTCAGAAGCGAAAGTTGTGGCTAGGACAGGAGAAGTACATAAAAAAAATGTTGAAGAAATTTAACATGTCGGACTGCAAGCCAGTGGGTACTCCTATGTCTCTAGGAACCAAACTTTCTGCAGAGCAATGCCCGAAGACGGATGAAGAAGCCGAAGAGATGGACCGTGTGTCATATGCAAGTGCAGTGGGCAGCTTGATGTACGACATGGTGTGCACGCGTCCAGATATAGCCCAAGCAGTGGGAGTCTTGAGTCGATATATGTCTAACCCGGGCAGGGAACATTGGAATGCTATCAAGAGAGTTTTCAGGTACCTTCGTGGAACTTCAGATTTTTCGTTGTGTTTTGAAGGTACAAGGAAAGGAAAGATGCTTGATATTGTGGGTCATGTAGATGCTGATTGGGGTGGAGACATTGATAGTAGACGGTCCACTAGCGGATATGTTTTTACATTATTTGGGGCTGCACTAAGTTGGATGAACAAGAGACAAAGCGTGGTAGCACTTTCTTTTACAGAAGCAGAATATATGGCTCTTACTCATGCTGCAAAAGAGGCCATATGGCTACGGCGATTGTGCTTGGAGCTCGGATTTGAGCAAGGTGCTATAGAGGTGAGATGTGATAATCAAGGTGTTATTCAGTTAGCTAAGAATCTCGCATTTCACTCACGCACAAAGCATATTGACATCCAATACCATTTTATTCGGGAAAAGGTGGAAAAGAAAGAAGTTCAGCTTGAAAAGGTTGATACAACAGAGAATAGTTCTGATTTTCTGACTAAAGCAGTTACATGTGTAAAATTTGAGTGGTGCTCTACTACTGTCAGATTGAAGAAGAATGTTGCTGGCAAGGCTCTAATTGATGTGAAGTATCCACCAAGTGGGAGAATGTTGGAGTTGGTGAATACTTCAGGGCCCCTTATTTCTCACACCGATTTCGCCCACATGAGCTTAGGGGAATCTGAGTATTACCCAATTAACAATATTGCTGGCGTACGAACGAAAGGAGGGGTTCGGGGGGCCCCGCCCCCCGACGGCGCCGGTGAGTGGGCGGGGTTCGGGGGCAGCGCCCCCGAAACCTAGACGGGTTTTGAGCTTTTGTTTAGCCGGCCCGTGTGGTTCGGATTAGATTTTTTTTCTGTTTGTTTGGGTTTTAAACCCGGTTTGGAGAGGCTATTAATAACCTAATTTTTGGTGTAATTTGTGTGGCGGCTGTAAACCTAAACATATAGTGGAACCTCTTTACAGGACGTAGCCCTCATCTCAAGGGTGAACCTGGGTAAATTCGTGTGTGTCTTCTATTTTTTTGCAATCTCTCTGCGATCTTCTCTCCTTGTTCTCGGATTTTTTTCCTTTTGCGGAAAAGAAAATATAATCATGTGTATGCTCTATATGATTAATTAAAGATTGTGTCAGTTCAAGACTCGTAGTGAAGCATATCATTATTAAAAAAATTAAGAGGTCAATTTAAATCTCACCCATGTATATAATTATGTATATATTATATAAGAAATTTTTTAAATATGATAAGTATATAGAACTTCGCCGTTGAAATCTTGCCCTCGTTATGCCACGAAACTTTGGTGCATGAACCGATCAATTTTTCTTCAAGAAAACCTTAACATTAATAGAAAGACGTTGATCCATTTTTTTTTCTTAATTAATTATGATAGCGTTAACTGACTTTCAAACTTCCTCTCTTACATTTCCTTCATTAACTTCAAATAAAATACAAAAAAAACTCTTATTTCATGGCTAAGGTCCATAAAAGAGTAGAAAAAAACAACAGATTTGCAAAATATCCCTGATGAAAATATTACAAATTTTCAAAATCTATTTCAAAATATTCTGCGTGAATAAGTTATTCAATGTATGTCGAAAATATTATATTCCGAATCCACAAATTGACGTCGAGATATTAAAACATTGATAATAGGCGGTCAAAGAGACTGCAAAAGAGAAATCATAAAAGTTAGGTATAGTTGGAAGATAGAATAAAGTTGCAAGAATAAATTGATCTAGGGAGTAAAAAATTTTGCAAAACACAAATAAAATTTGCTCTTTTAATCGTGTTCTCAACATTGTTAAACAATTGCATTAATTTTTCTTTAGAAGTAAGACTTCATCCATTGATGACATATAACAAGTGGAGGATGCGTGCTTAGCTGTCTCTATGTTGGTCATCTAATTTTTTAGGAGTCATTTGGCAATAAAAATTGAAATTCTATCAAATTTTTATAAATAGTTTGAGTTGACAAATTAGTTCAAGGTGTGTTTGAATGGAGTAAAATTTGATGATAAAGAATAAAATAGTTTATGTGATAGGAAAAATTAGATACGATGAGTTGATTTTAGTAAATGTTTGAATTAAAAATATGTATTATAAAAAAGTTAAAAATTTAAAACATAAACATATATTAAAAAAACTTATGTAAAAAATTTTGCTAAAAAATATATTATTTAAATATAAAAAAACATTTTTAGATAAATAATATTTAATGAAATATTAAATTTTTTAATGAAATAATAAGCAGTAAATAATATAATATCAATAATTTATAATAAATATTTTATATATAATATTATAAAAGAAAAGATAAAGAAAGAAAAACTGATAAAAGTAAATAGAAAAGGAAAAAAAGAGGTCCGGTTCACGGAACTAGGCACCTCTTTTTGTTTGGGGAAGAAATGTTCTAGCTAGTTTCTTAGCCAAACAACTCCTTACATAATTGGGCACAGGAACGTGGAGGACCAGCATAGTTAAATTGCATGCTATGGCTGAACCAAATTAATTAAAGTGCCACGGCTGTCGAGGCATGCAATTGTTGGTTTACAATGCTAAATAATATTGCAAATTAATTAACCTGTCATTGGAACATAAATAATATTGTAACCTCCTATGCACTTGTTGAATCATGATACAACGTGTGTTCATGGTTTTGATAAACAAAACTAGTAATGATAAGCAAACAAACAAAAGAAGACCCACATCCTAAAAGCTATCACTTTACCTAATTAAGAATTAGACAGCAGTAAAGTGAGTAGCCAATCAAACTTAGTCCTGGTCTCAATTATTGCTATATGGTGGTTGGCAATTTTGCTTGACAATCCACCAAAAAAAAAAAACAAAAGTAGAGTCGCACGAATAAAGCGGCACTTGGCGCAATTAAAAAAAAAATTGACGAGCAGCCAAATGAGCGGTCAATCTTTAACACCTCGAATTACACCTGCATGCAAATTACTAAGAATAATTTAGTTATTCGATTGTGTTAACTCGTTCATCATCACATAATCATAAAATAATATAATTTTTAATTAAATAAAAGTAAGTATAAAATTATTAAATAAGATAAAAGAATTCTTCAATAAAATACAAAAAACTTTGTGAAATATTAAAAGTATGATTATAGAATTAAAAACACCTCTAAAAATCATCACTCGTAATTAAAATATCTTTAAACCATAATCAAAATATCTCTAAAAAAACATAATCAAAAGACCCTAGACTAATGTGCAACATCTCGTCATGAGCTGAACCGTCATCCATCCAATAGTCATGCACCTGTACGGATCTAGGGTGTAGAGATTTTTCTGTTATAATATGTAAAGATCATGCTATGTGATGTGATGATCATAAATATAATACTACATGATATATATCGTCTTTATATAAAATAAGCAGCGATATGCATGTCATGCACTATACATGAGAACTATATGTCAATCATCAATAATGATATATCATCATGCATCCATAAACTATAGCATGGAAGACATGTAATCATCATCATACTTATAATATGGATATTCATAATAATAATTCATTCAATCCATAAGTATATAAGTGGGATACACTTAACATAACTATTGCCTCCATAATTTTCCTCAAGATTAATCCTTTGAACTTCTACTTACGTGGGACATCATTCCATTCGATCGATCATTGGTCATTTCTTATTAACGTTATATTTTTCGATAATTAAAATTTATGTCATTGCCCTCTCAATAAGCTGGAGGAAAGCCACTGGAGTTCTTTGTGATAGAAAAATACTCAATAAAGTTAAAGAAAAATTCTATCGTACTGCTATAAGGCCAGCAGTGTTATATGGTAGTGAATGTTGGGCAATGAAGGGACAACATGAACGTAAAGTGGGGGTAGCCGAAATGAGGATGTTGAGATGGATGTGTGGTCATACAAGATTAGATAAGATTAGGAATGACCATATACGTGAACGAGTCGGAGTGGCTCCTATTAGTGAGAAAATGGTAGAGAATCGTTTGAGATGGTTTGGTCATGTTCAGAGAAGACCATTAGATGCGCCAGTAAGAAGAGTAGATCAAATAATCTGGAGTCCGATTAAAAGAGGGAGAGGGAGGCCAAGGCGGACACTTGGCGAACTAATAGAGCAAGATCTATTGGTGAATAATATACCGAAAGGTTTGGTTACTAATAGAGCGGAATGACGTCGTATGATCCATGTAGCCGACCCCACCTAGTGGGATAAGGCTTTGTTGTTGTTGTTGTTGTTGCCCTCTCAATAAGCTAGTTAAGCCGTGGAGACAATGCTCTCCTCTCACCTGAAGGTGATATCAGAATGCACACACCGTTATTGACGAGGACAACATCGAAATACACACACCATTATCGATCTGTATAACGATCATTCCGAACAAATATCTAATAAAGGGTCATAAAGAATCGACATGTAACATTATCCACAACTAAATTCATTATGCTTTGCAATCAACAAATATTTACGTCGTTAAATCTTCATGTTTTAACCTAATTATGCGGAAAACATGTATATACGTGTATCTAGATTCGTATACAATAATCAAGCATCAATACATATTATTAATATTTTGAAAATAACATTTAATATGCTATGTAGGATTTCAGTATCAATCCTGAAATGAACCCTTCAACGATGAGCATTTAGATTTTTAAATAAATTAGCAGCAGGTTATATATTTCATGGTTCAGAGGTCTCATTTTTAAAAATATATACTTTTTTTCTTTTTTTTTTTGCATTCAAAGTAATGATTGCTATCAAACAAAGTTGCGATGAAGTGAATAATTCCTCACTGCTTAAGTAAAAATCTCGAGCTCGAACCTTTCTAAATGCAAAGAAATTTCTACTGGGAGCTCACCCGCCATAGTGGCGCTGGCCGAAGCAATAAAGTAATATTGCTTAAGTAATTTAAGAAGGTTGATTGTCTTCTCCACCCTCTTCTTTGGGCCAATAAAAGGGGGCCTCAATATTGTGTTTTTAATAGTTTTTTATTATTACCATTAATTATTTTTTATTACACCTCTAGGAAAATCAAATTGTACTCATGAATTTTGTTTTTAAACCCAATTGTACAAGATCCCTCTGTCAGTGACCCGCCCAGATAGAAAAAAAAAGCCCAGAGGGACCAATGCATTCGTATATAAACTATTATACTAACTTTATTTTTCTTATTTTTTTTTCGTAAAAAGATGGTTCGTACAAATAAAAAGGAAACGAGTTCTCAGATTTCTAATTAAGGGTGGAAACAAATCCATTCAAAATTTAAAAGTTAGATTCAAGAACACAATGGATCGATTCGATTGATTACTTCATACATCTAGTCATATAAGAACGAGAACAAAAAAAAAAAAAACATTAACGTTTTCACTTTTTTTTTTCTTTCTGTGCAAGGCTGACCGCACTTGTTACAAATATTTACTTAAAAGAACAAATTTCATTTCTAGATTTCAAATTTTCACTCTAAGTCAAATTAGGTTTTCTAATTTTACTTTGTATTCCAATTATTCGTGATTTTTTTTTGTATAACTTTTCTTTCTGCAATCACTTTGACCGCCTATTATCAATGTCTCAATTTCGTTCTTGGGTAGAATCACAACATATTAGTCGTTTTTAAAAACTATCTCACTTTTTTGGGGATTCAAAAAAATAATATCAATTAACGAATGTTTATTGCTATTTAACTTTTTATCATATTACTCATAAGTCATGTATCTACCTTCGCCCTATATATCTCTGATAATTCTCTTTACAATAATAATAACTAGTTTAACTTATTATCCTAAATATCATTTTCTTTAAAATCTAAAATAAAAATGTGTGTTAACAATAATTTAATCTTTAAAAATTCATCATGATCGTCGTCGTCGTCGTCGTCATCATCATCATCATCATCATCATCATCATCATCATCATCATCATCATCATCATCATCATCATCATCATCATCATCATCATCATCATCATCATCATCATCATCATCATCATCATCATCATCATCATCATCATCATCTCAAAGTTCACTACAATTCTTATGTATAAACTAAAAGAAAATTTCTTGCCAAAACTTGATTTACTATATTATATTGTTCCAAAATATCATGTTAATAAAATTCTGTGAAATTGTATAATTATTTATAACCATTTTAATTATCCTATAAAGTCATATAGTTAAATATACTTTGTATATATCTCTCATAATTAATAGTGTGATGTTTTTGAGTTACTAATCATCAAGTAATATTCCTTTCGAAAATTTGTTAGTATATCATGCGACATTTAACGCACCAAAATGATTCCTCTTGTATTCAAACCTTGACTTAAATGCCTCGTGACCGGAAAACACACCTAAATGATTCCTCATATTGCTGATATTGGATTTAAACAGGTGCTGTTCTTCTCACTTGTGATACTCAAATTCATGATCTACATCAAGTTTCCTCTTCAGATGACTTTTCAGCACTGCAAGAAAATAGATACCTGTAGCAAATTTTTATGTCCTCCATTGAGAAGAGATGTGCTTTTGGTAATTAGAAGTATATTGTTTATTATCATTATTAAAAATCAAAATTTAAGCAACAGGTTCTGTTAGAAAACTAAATTAACTGATATTGCAGATAATAAGGGTTGGGTTGTCGAGCAAAAGTAAAAAATTGTACGACAAGAGAAAATCAGACATCTCATACACTTCCACTTATTTTGATCAATAATCATTATTTAACACAAAATAACGTGGGATTAAATTCATGGGGAGGCATCGAAAAAACATTAAAGATTAGCAGAGAAAGAAAAAAAAAAGGAATACGTGTATCATAATATTATTATAATTGTAGAATATTGGTCCTGAGAACCAGAAGTAATTAATATAACAATTAAAAATAAAATTACAATCAATATTAAACCACTGGACAAAAAAATAAACAAAATAATTTCGCGGATAATAATACTGTTTTTGTTCAGTTTGTGCTGATTTGTGAATTGGGGACCCATTTTTTTTCTCATATATACTCAAAATCCATTGATGCTGAATATTATTTCCCAACTTCTTAAAATAGATTTTTAACAAATTTAACATCAGGGATCATTTGTAAATTATATATGTTTTCTTACTGTTTTACGGATAGCAGCAACGAAATGAGTCTTTCATGTTTTATTTAATTGAAAGTTTATTAAGGAAATGCACATCAAAAAGCGGTAGTAGATTAACCAATGCCATCTTAATTATTTAGAGAAAAATAAATTTGAATCACCATCTGCCTAAACCTTGTAATCGAAAAGAAAAAAAGTTAGCTGTTTGTGTTAAAAAAAAAAAGAAAGACAAAAAGAAAGAAGTCAAGAACCCTATTATTAACTTGACAGATTAAATGTCCAAATTTAATATTTATGAAAAAAGGGAAAAAATGGCAGGTTCAATATTACATTTAAGGCTTGTTCGGATGACTCAAAATACGTAGGAAAAGGTATATTTTTTGTGTCGGCTCAAGTTTACGGGAAGTTTTCGGTGTCCAAAACTATTAGCACTTAACTAATTCAAAGTCGGAAAGATAAAGCAACGAAGATTAATTTCCTGACCAAGGGGCAGCTTCAAGATTTGAACTTAGAGCTAATAGCTTTAAGAGAACGTTTGAGATTCAGTCTTGCTAATGAATTGAGCCAATACTTTTTGAAGTTTGTTTTTCAATCTTTGAAATATAATAAAAAAGGGTGTTTGCGTGCTCCCTTCCTATGCAGCTCCACGACGATGAGACATCCAAGGACGTTAACAGTGTTATCAGCGTTGAGAAGGCGAGCTGCCCGGAGGACGGACAAAAGAGTGAGGGGGATGTCCGGGAAGAAGACAACGGAAGGTCGGTCAGGAGAGAGGGCAGCGGCGTCGGATGCAAGGCAAAGGAGGTCGGCAAAGTAGATCGCGACGAGGTCGAGAGGGAAGGATTGGAACCAGACAACGCATAGTGGCAAAGATGGACAACAACGAAAGAATCCACAAAACAGCTCTATCTACCCCTTATCTCTGTCCCCCTGCTATCACGAAGCCATCGACAGCAACTCCTCCGTGTTGATTCCAATCTCACGCCATGTCTTAGAATCTGGCAGAAGTAAGTCGAGTAGCCGCCATGGATGTCTCCTCCCATTCCACTGCCTCTTCCTCTCTCTTCCTCTTCCGCCACTGTCACTCCGGCCTTCGCACGAGCACTTTCCTTATTCTTTTCCCCCCTGCTACCCCTCTCTGTTCCTGCAGAATCTTCTTGCCATCAGATCCGGAAAGCTCATGTGCCTCATCTTCTTGCCATAAGATATAATTACTCAATATTGTTTAACAACATATATTTTAAAGAGTTAAGTGACAATTTTTTTATTATGCATTTTTTCATGAAAGAAAAAATATCAACGGTCAGTCTATCCAAACAAGAGATTGGATGCCACTCAAAGAAAAATAGTAGGCAAAGGAATCAAATTATGAAAAGTGAGTTCCTAAAGGAATTTAAAATCTATGTTTTATTTTCAACAATCGCCACACAGGGCCTTAGTGTTGGAGTTGGTGAATACTTCAGGGGCCCTTGTTTTTCACATCGGGTTCGCCCACGTGAGCTTAGAAAAATCTGAGTATTACCCAATTGCCTGTGTTGCTGGCGTGCGAACGAAAGGGGGGGTTCGGGGGGCCCCGCCCCCGACGACGGTGCTGCTGGTGAGCGGGCGGGGGTTCGGGGGCAGCGCCCCCAAAACCTAGACGGGTTTTGAGCTTTTGTTTAGCTGACCCGTGTGGTTCGGATTATATTTTTTCTCTATTTTGTTCGAATTTTGAACCCGTTTGGGAGATGTTATTTATAGCTTATTTTCATATGTAATCTGTGTGGCGGCTGTAAACCTAAACAATATAGTAGAACCTCTTTGCAGGACGTAGCCCTAATCTCAAGGGTGAACCTGGGTAAATTCCGTGTGTCTCCTCTATTTTTTTTTGCAATCTCTTCGCGATTTTCTCTTACAGTTCTTGAATTTTCCCATCAATTGGTATCAGAGCACAGGTTATTCGAGGAATTAGGGTTTATTTGATATGTCAGGAGGGTCGCGAATCGAGATAGAAAAATTTGATGAAACACGATTTGATCTCTGGAAGATGAAGATGGAGGATCTCCTCTGTGATCGAGATCTTTGGACGACAATCGAGAAGGAGAGGCCAAACATTAAAGCGGCGAAGGTCGCGGATGAGGCGTCCTCCAGTCAGGCAGATTCAAAGGTGATCGAAGAATGGGATCGGATCGATAGAAAGGCGAAGGGTTTAATTCGGCTTTGTCTCGCGGATTCAATTCTTACGAATGTGATGAGCGAACCTACAGCCAGGGATCTGTGGATGAAGTTGGAATCTCTATATCAAAGTAAGTCGCTAGTTAACAAGTTATTTCTGAGGAAGAAACTGTACAATCTTCGGATGCATGAAGTGACTCGTTCTCTACTCATCTTTATAACTTTAACACGGTGATCAGTCAACTTGTATCAATCGGTGTTAAGTTTCAAGATGATGATAAGGCAATAACCTTCGGATTCATGGGACAATCTGATTGTCGTGATTGGTGGCGGGGATAAAGAACTTTCGTATGAAAGTGTGTGTGCTGCCTTGTTATCAGAAGAAACACGAAGAAAGGGATCGACAAGTTCTGGTAAAGAGGCGCTGGCGGCCAGAGGAAGGCAACTAGAAAGGAATCAAAATCAGAGAGGGTCCAGATTCAAATCTCGTGGGCGTTCGAAGAGTAGAGATAAGAAGGTGCAATGCTAGAGATGTCAAGAGTGGGGTCATCTGAAGTGGGATTGCAAAAACAAGCCGGTTCACAAGAAAGAAGCTGAGTCAACCTCGGACAAAAAGGAGGCTGAGACAGGAGATATGTATGTGGCTTCTGCATGTATGGTACAGTCAGATAAGGATGTTTGGCTCATCGATACTGGTGCTTCATACCACATGACACCTCATAGACATTGATTTTGTGAATATGAGGAGTATAATGGTGGGGAAGTCATGCTCGGAGATGACACTGCGGTTCAGATTATTGGACATGGCAAGGTGAAGCTGATGATGAATGATGGCATGGTGAAGACTCTACCAAATGTGATGCATATACCACTTATGAGCATGAGTTTATTATCTGTTGGTACAATGGCAGATTCGGGTGTTATATTCAGTTGTGACAAGGATTCGTGCAAGATGGTCAGAGGGTCTATTGTGATTGCGCGAGGGGTTCGCTATGGCACATTGTACAAGTTGCTCGGAGAGACTATATCTGTGGGCTGCGGATTTATTTCTGAAGAGGCCAAAGAAGATGAAGACAACACATCTATGCTGTGGCATCAGAGATTAGGTCATATCAGTGAGAAAGGATTTTCTACCATAGCATCAAGTCAGATGGTAGAAGGAGTTCCGGATTGTTCTGTGGGCTTCGGGTTCTGTGAACATTGCCTCCATAGAAAATAGAACCGAGTCAGTTTTCAACACACAGGTTCAAGAGCAACGAAGATTCTCGAATTGATCCATAGTGATGTCTTTGGACCAACTCCGACTCCATCTATTGGAGGGTCCATGTACTATGTCTCTTTTATAGATGATTTTTCGAGATACAGTTGGATTTATTTTATCAAAAATAAGTCAAATGTATTTGATAAGTTTCGATAATTTAAAATTTTGGTGGAAAATCAACTGAGCAGCAAGATCAATGTCCTTCGTACAGATAATTGAGGTGAATTCTGTTCAGATAAGTTTGAGCAGTTCTGCGTGGACAATGATATTGCAAGGCAGAAGACAACTCCATATACACCTGAGCAGAATGGAGTAGCTGAAAGGTTAAATCGATAACTAATAGAGAATGTCAGATGTATGTTGAGTTGGGCTCAATTGGAGTAAGAATTCTGGGCAGAAGCTGTAGCCACAGCAAACTACCTGAAGAATCGCTCACCGACCTCATCAGTGAAGGATCAGACACCTTATAAGGCAATGTTTGGGAAGAAGCCGAATCTGTTTCATGTTCGGGTGTTCAGATGTGACGCATATGTTCATATACCAAAGGAAAAGCGGGGTAAACTTGACAGTAAGTCTGAAAAGAACATGTTTGTCGGATACAAAGAAGGGGTCAAAGGCTATGAACTGTGAAATCCAAAGTCAAGGACTATTGTCTACAGGGATGTTGTTTTCCGTGAATCACGTTCACAAGTTGAAGTTCAAAAAGGTGATGAACCTAAGAAAGTGGTAGTGCTTGAAGAAGATTCTGATTCTGAAACTTCAGAGGTGGGTGCACAAGATACTTCAATTGAGTCTATTCTAGAACCGATTCAAGAGGACTCGATTAATGAAATTGAAGATGCAGATTCAGATGAAGACCCAGATATTGGTACTATCATACCAGTTCTCAGGAGATCGACACGAGAAAGAAGAGCACCTCTGAGATACTTTCTTAGTGTTCTGAGTTCGTTTCATACTTTGAGCATCATCGGAGAAGAACCTAGTTCTGTAAAACATGCAAGGTTTATGGATGATGCAAATCAGTGGAAGCTTGCTATGGCAGATAAGATGCAGTCATTGAATAAGAATGAAACGTGAAGCTTGTGTAAATTGCCTAAGGATAGAAAGGCAATTGGTTGCAAATAGGTATTCAAGCGAAAGCTGAAAGCAGATGAGACTGTGGAGAAGTACAAGGTGAGACTGGTAGCTAAAGGGTACTCTAAAGTTGAGGGAGTCGACTATGATGAGATTTTCTCTCCCGTGGCGAAAATGACTTCGATCAAATTTGTTCTATCTCTGACAGCAGCATATAATCTTGAGGTAGATTAGATGGATGTGAAGACGACATTCCTTCGTGGGGACTTGGAGGAAGAGATATATATGAGGCAACCAGAAGGCTTTGAAATTCAAGGTAAAGAGAAGCTGATATGCAAATTGAAGAAGTCTTTGTATGGACTGAAGCAGTCGCCAAGGATGTGGTACCAGAAGTTTGATACGTACATGCTCGAACTCAAGTTTGTACGTTTAGATTCAAATCACTGTGTTTACGTGAAGAGAGTTGACGATCAATTTGTCATTCTTACACTGTATGTGAATGATATGTTACTGATTGGAAATAGTATGAAGATGATGAATTCAGTGAAGGGTTTGTTGGCCAAGAAATTTGAGATGAAAGACTTGGGGTCAGCGAATTATATTTTGGGTATGCAAATTAGAAGAGATCGTCAGAAGCGAAAGTTGTGGCTAGGACAGAAGAAGTACATAAAAGAAATGTTGAAGAAATTTAAGATGTCGGACTGCAAGCCAGTGAGTACTCCTATGTCTCTAGGAACCAAACTTTCTGCAGAGCAATGTCCGAAGACGGATGAAGAAGTCGAAGAGATGGATCGGGTGTCATATACAAGTGTAGTGGGTAGCTTGATGTATGCCATGGTGTGCACGCGTCCAGATATAGCCCAAGCAGTGAGAGTCTTGAGTCGATATATGTCTAACCCAGGCAGAGAACATTGGAATGCTATCAAGAGAGTTTTCAGGTACCTTCGTGAAACTTCAGATTTTTCGTTGTGTTTTGAAGGTACAAGGAAAGAAAAGATGCTTGATATTGTGGGTCATGCAGATGTTGATTGGGGTGGAGACATTGATAGTAAACGATTCACTAGCGGATATGTTTTTACATTATTTGGGGCTGCACTAAGTTGGATGAGCAAGAGACAAAACGTTGTAGCACTTTCTTCTACAGAAGCAGAATATATGGCTCTTACTCATGTTACAAAAGAGGTCATATGGCTACGGCGATTGTGCTTGGAGCTCAGATTTGAGCAAGGTGCTATAGAGACGAGATGTGATAATCAATGTGCTATTCAGTTAGCTAAGAATCCCGCATTTCACTAACGCACAAAGCATATTGACATCCAATACCATTTTATTCGGGAAAAGGTGGAAAAGAAAGAGGTTCAGCTTGAAAAGGTTGATACAATAGAGAATAGTTCTGATTTTCTGACTAAAGCAGTTACATGTGCAAAGTTCGAGTGGTGCTCTACTGCTATCGGATTAAAGAAGAATGCTGCTGGCAAGGTTCTCATTGGTGTGAAATATCCACCAAGTGAGAGAATGTTGGAGTTGGTGAATACTTCAGGGCCCCTTGTTTCTCACACCGGATTCGTCCACGTGAGCTTAGAGGAATCTAAGTATTACCCAATTGTCTGTGCTACTGATGTGCGAACGAAAGGGGGGGTTCGGAGGGCCCCATTCCCCGACGGATTTTGGATTTTTGTTTAGCCGGCCCGTGTCGTTCGGATTAGGTTTTTTCTCTATTTTGTTCGAATTTTGAATCCGTTTGGAAGATGCTATTTATAGCTTATTTTCAGATGTAATCTGTGTGGCGGCTGTAAACCTAAATAATATAATGAAATCTCTTTTCAAGACGTAGCCCTAATATCAAAGGTGAACTTGAATAAATTCGTGTCTCCTTTATTTTTTCTACAATCTTTTCGCGATTTACTCTTCCTATTCTCGAATTTTCCCATCGCTTAGAAGCTGACGTTCCTGTCCTCAGCTGATCTAAATCGATGTATTGAAGCTGCGGACACCCCGAAACCTTCAACCCTTGGAGGGCAGGTAGCGCTACTCCTTCGGGTAGCAACGACCTCAGAGCATCGCATTTTGAAAAACTCAAACTGCGGAGAGCAGTGAGGCCGCCCAACGCCAGAGATGTCAGTCTTGGACACTGCCCAACAACCAACTCTTGGAGGGTGGGCAACACTACTCCTTCGAGCAACGAGGTGGAATCATCGAAGAAGCAAATGACCAAAAGACGGAGGGCACTGAGGCCATCCGATGCAAATGTTTTCAGTCTTGGACACGATGAAAGCCGCAACACTTCGAGGTTGGGCAGACTGTCTGGCTGTGGCTGTGCCATCCACGTAGGTTCTAATTTTGATCCTTTATAACCCTGTATTTCCAAGAACTTTAGACAGGCTGGAGGCTTCAGTTCCTCCAGCACTTTCTCTGCAGAATTTGTCCTGGTGCTCTCCAAATCCAGCGGAGTGACAACTGATTTAGATCTTTGGAATGCAACAACTCTCTGCCCTCTTTGGCATCCTCCATATATCCCAGATTTTTTAGCATTAGTCGGGACGAAAGGTGCAGCCCCTTTTAGCTCTCCTATGCCTCTTCCTGCGGATTCTTTCCCCACGACGTACATAGTTAGTGTTTGCAGGTTAGTCATTCGTCCCATGCCCCGTGGCATTTCCTCCGGGCTATTGCATCCATCGAGATAGAGATGTTTGAGGCTGACCATGCATGGTATCCTCTTAGGTAGGCGGTACAATTTCTCACACTCAGAAAGATCCAACTTCTGCAAGTTGAGCAGTGTACATATGGATTCAGGTAATTCCCGTAGTTCATCACTCCATAGTTGCAGATAGCGAAGGTGCTGTAGAGGCTTCATGGAATACGGTAGTCTAAGACTACGAGCTCGTGGCATCAACAACACTTTTAAAGAGGTCGAACCTGAAACGTTCATGTTGATGTTTCCCGGCTCCCTTCCCCACACCAAGTCCTTGAAGGTGGGCGTCCACAGTATTGTGCGGAGGCATGGGGAGGCTTTCAACATGTGTTCTATGTCCAAATCAAGCTCATCAGAAAAGGATAATTGATATGCATCCTTTGTCACTGCAACTTCTGTGGATTTCTCTTGCACCGCAACACAATCATTCCCCATGATAGATAGTGCAAGATCATGTATGAGATCATGCATCTTACAAGTTGTCCTTGTGACCTCACAAAATCCTTTTACTACCTCCTCTTCCTTAACATCTTGAAGAAATGACCTTTGAACTAGCTGGTTAAAAATCTCATTCCCTTTGATCTCCAATCCCCTACCATGAGAAGGAATAAGACCATGAGCCATCCACATGCCGATCAACATCTCTTTGTCCATCTCATAATCTTTTGGAAATATTGCACAAAAGGTGAAGCATCGCCTGGAGTGCCAAGGTAGGTGCTTATAGCTCAGTCCTAGTATAGTTAATATATCAGTTTCAGTGTTCCATATGTCACTACTCTGCTTGATCTCTAACCACTGTTTTTTGTCCCCTTTCGTGTGCAATAAGCTCCCCATGATCTTGAGTGCAAGGGGCAAACCCTTACACTTGTTAGCTATGTCCTTCCCGATCTTGACAAGCTCTTCCGTCTCTTCGACTGGGGGAGCAAATGCTCTTTTGCTAAACAACTTCCACGATTCATCGTTCGACAAATACGGCGGTCTATAGCCATCGAGAGTTCCAATCATCTGAGACACGTCTTGGCTACGAGTGGTCACGATAACGACACCTCCTTCGTCGCCACAATTTATAAGGTTTTTCAACTTATCCCACTTGTTGCGATCTTTTATTTCTAGCCAAACATCATCCAACACAATCAGGAATCTTTTTTGTGTCAACACCTTCTTAAAGGCAAGATGTAGCTCTTCCATGCTAGGCGACTCAAACTTTTCATTCTCTGGTGCTGACTTTAAAATTTCTTGAATGATCCTTTTGACATCCCAAGGATCAGAAACACAAACCCATGCCCGCAACTCAAAACAGTCCACGATTCGCTGATCATTGTAGATCAATTGAGCCAATGTGGTCTTACCAAGGCCTCCCATACCAAATATTTGGAAGCACTGCAACATTCTTTTTCCCATCATGATTGACCTGTCTGAGTAATAATTCCACCATCTTATCTTTCTCTCCACGCCTGCCCACGACTTCTGATTCCTCAACTAAGGAGCACGTTTCAACGATAACAGGAGCAGCAGTGTCGGGTTGTGCAACATTAGCCTTAATAAAACTGAACTTTGCACTCTCGGCTGCAATTTCATTGATCTCTTCTAGGAGATTGCTCACTTTACGCCCCATCTTCAGTCGAATGAGTAATGGGTTATGAGAAGAAAAGAAGTCGCGTACCTTGCCGCTGCACGGAATCTTATGGCGCAGGGTCTCGTAGTTGAGTTCATCCAGGACGTCCTCGGCCTCGTAGGCCACTTTCTTCAGGGCATCGAGTCACAACTTCACAGCTGGCTTCACGGTCTGTTTCTCCTCTGCGTCTGCAAGCACGGACTGAATCTCTAGCAGAAGCCCCTTCAGTTTCTTCAAGTTATCTTCCAAGCCCCATGCAGCTCGAAGTTGCCCATCAATGGCATCTGCTACCAAGCTCACAAGCTTCTCCACAATTGCTTCAACAGCCATGGCTCCTTCGAAATGAGGAAGAGTGGATCGGGTAATGAATTATTGAAAAGGCTGTGGTGCCGTGGTAGAATCAATGAAGTTATGGACACAGAATGACGCGTGTTGATAAGCTTTCAAAGACAGCTCATCTTCTGTCTGAATGTTTACCAAGTGGTCATGTCTGTGCTCTACAAGGATTGTTTATAGCTTTACTTCTACCATACTGCAAAAATTGAGACCAGGACTAAGTTTGATGGGCTACTTGTAGGATCCCAAAGGCACCGAGAGGGAGTGAATTGGTGTTCTATTGAAAATGTCAATTTAACAAAAATCATCGTGAAAGTATAAAATCGATTCTTAAATTCTTTATAATTCAGATCATAAATTCAATATGAATGAGAGAGAAAATCAAACTCAAATGGATACGGTGGTTTGTTGACGAGTTTCGGCCACACTTTGACCTACGTCCCCGTTTCGACTTCTCGACATCGAGACCGTCGGAGATTCCACTAGCACTTCATTTATTTCAAATGGGGCAAGGAAGAAAGTCCTTTACACCACCGCCTCTTTCTCCGCTTCGAGAGACAAGGCAACATCTCCTTCTAAGAAGCTAATCTATTTCTCTCGCTCAATAGGTAAAATTTTGAACATCTTTTACACAGGAGCTCTCCCTAATTTTCTGAACAATAATGTTTATCTCTTTTACAATTCTAAGCTCGCAAGAGAAGAAGAGAGAAAGAACGAGAAAGCTATAAAACGAAAACTTCAGGAAATTGTCTCTCTTTGATAACTTGAAGCTTTTCGTCAATGAGTGAATGGATGTCTTTGTCTCTGTCTTTGGCACTCCTTTTATGTTGGAGTTGGTGAATACTTCAGAGCCCCTTATTTTTCACACCAGGTTCGCCCACGTGAGCTTAGGGGAATTTGAGTATTACTCAATTAGAAGTATTGCTGGCGTACGAACGAAAGGGGGTTTCGGGGGGCAGCGCCCCCGAAATCTAGACGGGTTTTGGACTTTTGTTTAGCCGGCCCGTGTGGTTCGGATTAGATTTTTTCTCTATTTGTTTGAGTTTTAAATTCGATTTGGAGAGGCTATTAATAGCCTAATTTCTGGTGTAATCTGGGTGGCGGCTGTAAACCTAAATAATATAGTGGAACCTCTTTGCAGGACGTAGCCCTCATCTCAAGGGTGAACTTGGGTAAATTCGTGTGTCTCCTCTATTTTTTTGCAATCTCTTTGTGATTTTCTCTCCATGTTCTCAAATTTTCCCATCAATTGGTATCAGAGCAAAGTTGTTCGAGAAATTAGGGTTTATTCGAGATGTCAGAAGGGTCGCGAATCGAGATAAAAAAATTTGATGGAACACGGTTTGATCTCTGGAAGATGAAGATGGAGGATCTCCTCTGTGATCGAGATCTTTGGACGGCAATCGAGAAGGAGAGGCCAGGCAAAGAAGCGGCGACGACTGCAGATGCGGCGAAGGCTTCAGATATGGCTTCCTCCAGTCAGGCAGATCCAAAGGCGATCGAAGAGTGGGATCGGATTGATAGAAAGGCGAAAGGTTTGATTCGGCTTTGTCTCGCGGATTCAATTCTTACGAATGTGATGAGCGAACCTACAGCCAGAGATCTGTGGAGGAAGTTGGAATCCCTATATCAAAGTAAGTCGTTGGTTAACAAGTTATTTTTGAGGAAGAAATTGTACAATCTTCGGATGCAGGAGGGTGACTCATTTTCTACTCATCTTTATAATTTTCACACGGTGATCAGTCAACTTGTATCAATCGATGTTAAGTTACAAGATGATGATAAGGCAATAACATTGCTCTGTTCGCTGCCGAATTCATGGGACAATCTGATTGTCATGATTGGTGACTGGGATAAAGAACTTTCGTATGAAAGTGTATGTGCTGTCTTGTTATCAGAGGAAATACGAAGAAAGGGATCGGCAAGTTCTGGTAAAGAGGCGCTGACGGTCAGAGGAAGGCAACCAGAAAGGAATCAAAATCAGAGAGGGAGATCCAAATCTCGTGGGCGTTCGAAGAGTAAAGATAAGAAGGTGCAATGCTGGAGATGTCAAGAGTGGGATCATCTGAAGCGAGATTGCAAAAATAAGTCGGTTCACAAGAAAGAAGCTGAGACAACCTCGGACAAAAGGTGGCTGAGGCAGGAGATATGTATGTGGCTTCTGCATGTATGGTACAGTCAGATAAGGATGTATGGCTCATCGATATTGGTGCTTCATACCACATGACACCTCATAGACACTGATTTTGTGAATATGAGGAGTATAATAGTGGGGATGTCATGTTCGGAGATGATACGGCGGTTCAGATTATTGGACGTGGCAAGGTGAAGCTGAGGATGAATGATGGCATGGTGAAGACTCTACCAAATGTGATGCATATACCACTTATGAGCAGGAGTTTATTATCTGTTGGTACAATGGCAGATTCGGGTGTTATATTCAGTTGTGACAAGGATTCGTGCAAGATGGTCAGAGGGTCTATTGTGATTGCGCGAGGGGTTCGCTATGGCACATTGTACAAGTTGCTCGGAGAGACTATATCTGTGGGCTGCGGATTTATTTCTGAAGAGGCCAAAGAAGATGAAGACAACACATCTATGCTGTGGCATCAGAGATTAGGTCATATCAGTGAGAAAGGATTTTCTACCATAGCATCAAGTCAGATGGTAGAAGGAGTTCCGGATTGTTCTGTGGGCTTCGGGTTCTGTGAACATTGCCTCCATAGAAAATAGAACCGAGTCAGTTTTCAACACACAGGTTCAAGAGCAACGAAGATTCTCGAATTGATCCATAGTGATGTCTTTGGACCAACTCCGACTCCATCTATTGGAGGGTTCAAGTACTATGTTTCTTTTATAGATAATTTTTTGAGATACAGTTGGATTTATTTTATCAAGAATAAATCAGATGTATTCGATAAGTTTCGAGAATTTAAAGTTTTGGTGGAAAACCAATTAAGCTGCAAGATCAAGGTCCTTCGTACAGATAATGGAGGTGAATTTTGTTCAGATAAGTTTGAGCAGTTATGCGTGAACAATGGTATTGCAAGGTACAAGACAACTCCATATACACCTGAGCAGAATGGAGTAGCTGAAAGGTTAAATCGGTCACTCATAGAGAAGGCCAGATGTATGCTGAGTTGGGCTGAATTGGGGCAAGAATTCTGGGCAGAAGCTGTAGCCACAGCAGACTACCTGAAGAACCGCTCACCGACCTCATCAGTGAAGGATCAGACGCCTTATGAGGTAATGTTTGAAAAGAAGTCAAATTTGTTTCATATTCGAGTGTTCGGATGTGACGCATATGTTCATATACCCAAGGAAAAGCAGGGTAAGCTTGACAGTAAATCTGAGAAGAACATATTTGTCGGATACAAGGAAGGGGTCAAGGACTACAAACTGTGGAATCCAAAGTCAAGGACTATTGTTTACAGCAGGGATGTTTTTCGTGAATCACGTTCCCAAGTTGAAGTTCAAAAAGGTGATGAACCTAAGAAAGTGGTAGTGCTTGAAGAAGATTATGATTCTGAAACTTCAGAGGTGGATGCACAAAATACTTCAATTGAGTATGTTACAGAACAGGATCAAGAGGACTCGGTTAATGAAATTGAAGATGCATATTCAGATGAAGACCCAGATATTGGTACTATCATACCAGTTCTCAAGAGATCGATACGAGAAAGAAGAGCACCTTTGAGATACTCACTGAGTGCTATGAGTTCGTTTCATGCTTTGAGCATCATTGGAGAAGAACCTAGTTCTGTAAAAGATGCAAGGTCTATGGATGATACAAATCAGTGGGAGCTTGTTATGGCAGATGAGATGCAGTCACTAGATAAGAATGAAACAAGGAGCTTGTGTAAATTGCCTAAGGATAGAAAGGCAATTGATTGCAAATGGGTGTTCAAGCGAAAGCTGAAACCGGATGGGACTGTGGAGAAGTACAAGATGAGACTGGTAGCTTAAGGGTACTCTCAGGTTGAGGGAGTCGATTATGATGAGATTTTCTCTCCCGTAGCGAAAATGACTTCGATCAGATTTGTTCTATCTCTGACAGCAGCATATAATCTTGAGGTAGAGCAGATGGATGTGAAGACGACATTTTTTCTTAGGGACTTGGAGGAAAAGATATATATGAGGCAACCAGAAGGCTTTGAAGTTCAAGGTAAAGAGAAGCTGGTGTACAAATCGAAAAAGTCTTTATATGGATTGAAGCAGTCGCCAAGGATGTGGTACCAAAAGTTTGATACGTACATGCTCGAGCTCAAGTTTGTACGTTCAGATTCAGATCATTGTGTTTATGTGAAGAGAGTTGGAGATCAGTTTGTCATTCTTACACTGTACGTGGATGACATGTTGCTGATTGGAAACAGTATGAAGATGGTGAATTCGGTGAAGGGTTTGTTGGCCAAGAAGTTTGAGATGAAAGACTTGGGGCCAGCGAATTTTATTTTGGATATGCAGATTAGAAGGGATCGTCAGAAGCGAAAGTTGTGACTAGGACAGAAGAAGTACATAAAAGAAGTGTTGAAAAAATTTAACATGTCGAACTGCAAGCCAGTGGGTACTCCTATGTCTCTAGAAACCAAACTTTCTGCAGAGCAATGTCCGAAGACGGATGAAGAAGCTGAAGATATGGACCGTGTGCCATATGCAAGTGCAGTGGACAGCTTGATGTATGTCATGGTGTGCACGCGTCCAGATATAGCCCAAGCAGTGGGAGTCTTGAGTCGGTATATGTATAACCCAGGCAGGGAACATTAGAATGCTATCAAGAGAGTTTTCAGGTACCTTCGTGGAACTTCAGATTTTTCGTTGTGTCTTGAAGGTACAAGAAAAGGAAAGATGCTTGATATTGTGGGTTATATAGATGCTGATTGGGGTGGAGACATTGATAGTAGACGGTCCACTAGCGAATATGTTTTTACATTATTTGGGACTGCACTAAGTTGGATGAGAAAGAGACAAAGTGTGGTAGCACTTTTTTTCTACAGAAGCATAATATATGGCTCTTACTCATGCTGCAAAAGAGGTCATATGACTACGGCGGTTGTGCTTGGAGCTCGGATTTGAGCAAGGTGCTATAGAGGTGAGATGTGATAATCAAGGTGTTATTCAGTTAGCTAAGAATCTCGCATTTCACTCACGCACAAAGCATATTGACATCCAATACCATTTTATTCGGGAAAAGGTGGAAAAGAAAGAGCTTCAGCTTGAAAAAGTTGATACAACAGAGAATAGTTCTGAATTTCTGACTAAAGCAGTTATAGGTGCAAAGTTTGAGTGGTGCTCTACTGCTGTCGGAATGAAGAAGAATGTTGCTGGCAAGACTCTCATTGGTGTGAAGTATCCACCAAGTGAGAGAATGTTGGAGTTGGTGAATACTTCAGGGCCCCTTGTTTCTCACGTCAGGTTTGCTCACGTGAACTTAGGGGAATCTGAGTATTACCCAATTAACAGTATTGCTGACGTACGAACGAAAGAGGGGGTTCGGGGGGGCCTCGCCCCCCGACGGCGAGGGTTCGGGGGTAGTGCCCCCGAAACCTAGACAGGTTTTGGGCTTTTGTTTAGCCGGCCCGTATGGTTCGGATTAGGTTTTTTCTCTGTTTGTTTGAGTTTTAAACCGGTTTGGAGAGGCTATTAATAACCTAATTTCTGGTGTAATCTGGGTGGCGGTTGTAAACCTAAACAATATAGTGAAACCTCTTTGCAGGACGTAGCCCTCATCTCAAGGGTGAAGCTGGGTAAATTCGTGCGTCTCCTCTATTTTTCTGCAATCTCTCTACGATCTTCTCTCCTTGTTCTCGAATTTTTCCATCATTTTATAGCCTTCAATGTGTGAAAAATTCGTCCAGAAATCATTCCACAAATCCTCCTTCAAATTTGACCGTTACTGTTCATTTGACTCGGAAGCCTGTCGACCGAAATTCTGGACCGATCGACCGGTTTATGTGACCGTTGCATCATTTCTCCAGTTACCGCAGCTGGTCGGTCGACCAAACTATCGACCGATATCTCGACCGGTATAGTCTCACAGTTTTGATTTATAGCCGTTGAGCTGATCGATCGACCGGTGCTTCGACCGGACTGTCGACCGGTATAGTTTCGATGTCAACCAGTTCTAGATCGGTCGACCGACATCTTCATTTGGTCGACCAGACTGTCGATCGGCCTTCTTTGCGTCGATCGACAAGTTGATCGACCAACACTCTTTTGATCATAACTTTCTGCACAGTTATCCAAATTAGATGATTTTAGAGTCCATGAAAAGCTAACATAATTCTCTACAAATTCACTGGTATGATAATAATGACGGTAATAATATTTTTTGTTGTTATATGATTTTTATATTTTTTATGTCTTATTTGTTTGAGATTAGAAAGAGCAGAAATAGAAAGAAACTAAAAATAGATTGTCACTTTGATGACAATTTTAATGGAAGCCTCTCTTTTAATCAATGTGAATTATTACTTCATAAGCAATTTGCATTACTACGCAATTGAGATTACTTACAAATTAAAACAAAATAAACAAATCAATATATGAGCCTAGATAATTTAACTTTATATTACTAGTAATTTAGAAAGATTACTAGTAAAAAACATAACGACTTATGCCAAATGAGACCTTTGAGTTAGAACTAATGCTCCATCAAACCCCAATTTATTTTATTTTAGTTCCCATCAAAATGAAGACTTTTTTATATTTCAAATTAAGAGTGATAGATTAGGATGGTATAGTAAAGGTTAATAAAGTTGAGTGGGGTTATATATTTAATATGATGGATTGGTTTTGTAATCATTTCATAGTCAATTATGTAATTAAAGCATTTTAATCTTTTGAGGTTTATTTCATCAAAATATAATTTCATATGTCATTGAAACTTTGACCCAACACTACTCAATTTACTGTTGTCTAATTCTTAATTAGGTAAAGTTATAGCTTTCAGGATGTGTCTTTTCTTTATTTGCTTATCATAACTTTTTTTTATCAAAACCGTGAACTATCATGAGTCAATAAGTGCATAGAACCTTGCAATATTATATATGTTCCAAGGACAGTTTAATTAATTTGCAATATTATTTAGCAATTAGCATTGTGAACCAACAATTGCATGCCTCAGCAGCCATGGCACCTTAATTAGTTTGGTTCAGTCTTTGCATACAATTTAACTATGTTGGTCCTCCATGTGCCTGTGCTCAAATGATTCGATCGGCCCTCTTAGTAGCGTAGAGACAACTGAGCACGCATCCTCCACTTGTTATGTTATATAGGTGTAACACCCTCAAATTTACCTTAAAAGTTTTGATCATTTAGATAATTTTGTGTCGCCGTTCGTCATACATCATTTAATAAGGGAAGACTTAATAATTTAATAAAAATCATAATAATTAAAAATTCCTATTAATCATATCATAACTAATACTTCAGAAAATATTAAATACTTAAATCTTCATTACATCATTAACTTCAATGTTCAAATAGAACTATAAGATTTATTTAAACCTAAGCATGTATAACACTTTGTCATAAGCTTGAGCTGCCATGTAATCCATTACATGATTACCTGCACGGATTCAAGATTTCGAATTAGAGTATTTTAAAGTCATGCATATCATAATATCCTATCATGCGATGCATCATCATCATAATAACAATAACATATAAACATGCATACCATGAACTATATCAGAACTTTACATTATATTATACTTATATTCATTCTTCATATAACATTCATGAAATATAAACATCATGTCAGTTTACTTCATATCCATCATCTGTATCATACAATAGAAACATATATTCATATCATTCATACATAATCATAACATATCATTTCATTTCACTTTCATTGTCATGAACATTCTACGAGTTCCTTTATAACTCCTTGATCTTTACTTATTTCTTGAATTCTTTCATATTTTACATTTTCTCATGACTACTTTATAACTCTTTGAATATTTTTTCATTCTTCTTTTCTTCCTTTATTGTGTGATTCTTCACATGTCTTCTTCATCCTTCATTATATCACATAATATCATCTTAATTTTCGTTCCATATCATAAGTCATATAGTTAGGAACATACATCAGGACTTTATTCCTAGTCATCTTTAGGAATACACACTTTATGATGAGGGACATTGTTTCTTGAAAAATACATACACAGATGCAAAATTTTACTTCTCAAGCTTAGGTCCCTTTGAAGTACATACATAAATGTAGGTTTTCATCTTTGCTTCGTAATCATATTAACTTTCTTTCTTTGTTATAAGATACTTTTAAGTTATTCACTTTTCTTCTTTCGTTATAACATATTTTATTTTAACATAGTTGAAAGAATCATATCACATCATTATATTGGCTAGCTAGGCTAGGGAACACGCACATCACAATAGTGGTGGACTTTATTCGAAAGAATACACACCATGATAGTGAGGGACTTTATTTTAAGAAATACGCACACTTTTTATGAGAAATTTTATTTCCTGAGAAGCATATACACAAATGCAGAACTTTACTTCGTGGATTTGGGTGCAGAACTTTTCTTCCCACCATTGATAAGTGACAATGACATTCTTCAACTTTATGTGCATTATGCTTTGTAATACATCAATCATTCTTCATATTTAGCCTAATTACGATTGAACATGTGTTACGTGTATTTACGTGTCATATCCAATCAATATTCATTCATACATAACATATATACATAAGAAAATAGATTTAAAATAACTTGACTTTTATTTCTGGTCGGTCACAACTGTGACAGTGTGGTCACGCCCGTAACCGAGGCCGCTCATCCTCATACGGTCACGATTGTGATGGAGATTGCCACGGTCATCCCAAGTCATCATCACGATCGTCCTCCGTTGGAGAATGACTATGAACGTCAAGCTTTGGACTTGGATCTCTCGCTCATGATCATGACATGGTCGATCACGGCTATGTCTGGCTCCTTCACGGCCATCACAGAGAGCCCTCTTAGTCGTTTTCGTCACGATCATTCTAGGACTTAGCACGGCCATGCCAAGGTCCTAGAAGTTCGATCTTTCATTCGAAATTCTCAATTTTTGACATTATAACTTTAATAAAAAATAATTTAAAATATCATAAAGATTGCAGGCATGATCTCTAAACATCTAAGCATCATAGAACATAATAAAACATGCAATTTCCATTCATTATCAATATTAAGGACTTCCCTCCAAATTCATCTAAAAGATTTAGGGTTTCAACATATGAACACATGGATCTAAAACAATATGATATCATTCAAATCTAATAATCCAATCAATGTAATTCCTCAATTAAAATTTCAATCAATAACATGGTGTTCTTGAGACTCTCAATCTAAAAAAACATCATTGAGAAGGGAGATAGGGGTTGGATCCCCCTTACATACCTATGATCTTGTTCTTTAATGTTAATCTCATTTTTCTTGTCCATGTCCTCTTCCTATGTGCCCTTTTCTTCTTCTTCGTTCTCCTCTTTTTTTCCTCTTCTTAGATTACAGTCGTCACGTGGGAGAAAATAAGAAAAAAGAGGTGAGAGAGAGGGTTTGAGAGTTTTTATATAGTTTAGCCTAGCGTTTCTTAGAATTTTCTCCAAATGGCTTAAATATTACTATATAAAAATTAATACAGTTTTTCCTCTTCCTCTATTTAAAAATGTATAAAGTTTTATTTCTAAAAAATTAATGCAGTTGTTTAACCATGTTGAGAACACATGATTTAAAGAGCAAATTTTATCTGTTTTGCAAATTTTTACTCTCTAGATCAATTTATTCTTCCAATTTTATTTTGCGATCTTCAAACTATTTCTAACTTTTATGACTTCTCTTTCACAGTCCTTTTGATCGCCTATTATCAATGTCTTAATATCTCGGTGTCAATTTGTACTAATTTGTGTATTCAGACTATAATAATTTTGGCATATATTCAAAAACTCATTCATGCGGAATATTTTGAAATAGATTTTGAAAAATTTGTAAATTTTTCATCGGGATATTTTGCAAGTTTGCTATTTTTTCTACTCTTTTATGGACATTAGCCATGAAATAAGAGTTTTTTTTGTATTTTATTTAAAGTTAATGAAGGAAATGTACATTAAAGAGGGGAAGCGAATTGAGATGTCATTCTAGTCGGTTAACGCTATCATAATTAATTAAGAAAAAAATGGATCAACATCTTTCTATTAATGTTAAGGTTTTCTTCAAGAAAAAAATTGATCGGTTCATGCACCAAAGTTTCATGACAGAGCAAGGACAAGATTTCAAGGGACAAGTTCTATATAATTATCATATTTTAAAATTTTCTTACCTAATATATACATAATTACATAGAGATAAAAAAAATTAGGAGGGGCCCCTCCCAAAGATCCTTAACTCAATAAAAATCATTAATCACAACAATCATAATCAAAAGAAACCAAAATAACTATATTAATTCAAATTTAACTTTATCGTAAACAATAAAAATCTCTATTAGATAGAAATAACGACATATGAGTAAAGAGCATCCATAGAAGACTGAATTCCTCTGATGATCTCTGGATTGTTGTAAAGTACACGTGTTGAATTGCTCCGTAGTTTCTCCTGATTAAATATTGAAAAACTCTGAAATTCTTCCGCTACAACATAGTAGCAAAGATGACATGCGCAAATGATCGAAGCTCTACACGAAAACACTCATAAAATAAGAAGGGGTCACATAATAATACATGTCGAACCCTTCAACGTTGATCTCACTTTTTCATGAAATTCCAATTGAAACATGAGAGACAACAGCAATTTACCATTCCCAAGCAACAAAAACAGTGACAAGCTCTACCTTTCTATGATGCAAATCCAAATGAACGATATAATTTCACTGAAATAGCTAGAAGGTAAAACATGCTTGATGACGAGGTGAGATCTCAAATGGGCTAAAACAAAAGTTAATTCTTATTAGGGGAAAAAAGCAAATGCTCCTGAATAAAGAGGAGAAGAAAATAACGTTATGCTAAGTTGTAATGCTCCAAATCGCACCCTGCCACGTGGCAGAATACGCTTCGAGAACGTTACAGATCATCCTTACATGTACATTATATTGATCAAAAATAAAAATTTAACTGGTCAACTCACATCATATAAAGCGAAAGTTTAATCATCATTAAATAATAAAAGAATATGACATCTAAGAATATGAAAGACAAATAAAGAACTTCATATGACTCCAAAAGAAACTAATACATCAACTAATATGCGGAAAGGAAAACTAGCCCATAATCTAAAGGACTCAACAACCATGTGCAGCTACCTATGAGCTCGATCTGTCACTTTTGGCCACCTTCATTCTGACCTTGGCCTGCAATTAAGAATATGCAGGGGAGAACCTCCCTATGAGTTTTACAACTCAGTGTGAAAGTAAGATAGATATCATCATAGAATAATGATTCTAGATAAGAATGGATAAGGACATCATCATCGTATAAAGGAATAAAACATAATCATCATAAAAGTAAGGGAAACATATAAAGAACATATGAACATGAGATCATAAGATCGTAATTAAATCATTATAAAAGAATGGCAAAAATCGGACATCATAAGAGTGATTCTTTATTCATATGTGTTCATCTTTTTCATCATCTTATTATTCCTCTTTAACTTATTTGGAGTATATTTCAACCCACGGGGAAGCCTATCTCAACTCGTCATCATCATCATCATCATAATTGGCAGAGCCAATCCATAACTGACCGTAGTCAGCCCATAACTGACCGCAGTAAGCCCATAACTTGGTCGTCTCCAGTCCATCATAAAAGAGCTCTCCATTTAATGATTTTCATCTTTTATCTTGCATCTTTTAATTAATCTTCATAAGGACTTTAAGTCAGTATAACAAAATAAGATCATAGAGATTAAATCAAGGGCATAAACGTCATAATTATTACATCATTAAGGTCTGGATTACACATAAAAAATCATCTTAATCAACATCAAAACCCGGGACGAGTTGGGTCAAACCCTGGCCGTGTTCGTAAGGGCATCATTAGGAGAAAATCAAGGCATGGCCCAGGCCGAGTGTAGGTCATACCCGGGCCGAGTTCGTCCTTAGCAGCTCGGTCGGCCGATTCGATGAATTGGTCACCAGGCCGACGAAAGTCATGGCCGAGCGTGACTTCATCGTGGAACTGCCCGGGCTGGGTCCTTCTTTGTTGAAGAGCTTCTCGCTTGCGACAATGGCGGACCCGGCCAAGTTTTATCAAACTCGGTCCAAGTATAAACCTGCCCGGGTCGGGTTCGTCGGGTTCCTCTTACGTAGAACTGCGCAGGCGCGCGGTATGCATTCCGTTCATCCTTTCCGACGACGGTCGATATCCAAAATTATCATAAATTGAAGAACTAATACTAGGGATCTATCATGTTATCTAAAATTAGGATTCTATCACGAATCGATCCTAATTCCATACCTTTTAGTTTTTTCCAAGAAACTATTAGTGCAGTCTTCTTCTTCCTCTTCCTCTTCTTCCTCTTCCTCTGCCCGTTCCTCTCGATTCAAGTGCGCAGCTGATCACGTCCTCCGGTGTGTCCCCTGTATTAGCGGCGACCATCAAGGATGAGAGGACAAGAGCAGGGCGCACGAAATAGAGGAGAAAACTAGAGCCGGCTCATGAGGAAACAAAAAAGGGGATTCTGATTTGATTTGACCTCATAATTATATGGGAAAAGTTTGAGTTTTGGTTGGAAATCAGCTTCTCTTAAAATCTAATCCTAGATTTTATCTTTTTCCTTCTTTGTTTAATCTTTCTTTTATTTTTTTTTCATTCGGGCTCGGGCGTTACATAAGTATTGACTATTATATCTTGGTAAAAGTGGGTACAATAGATGTCAAAGAAAATTCGCTTGATGTCAAAAATCTATTTGGCAACATCTGCTAATTCTTTACACTACAAGAAAATATGGGTATTACAGACGATTGAAACCGTCTATAATTTCCCTGAAAACCGTCAGAAACGTCATTTCTGATGTTTTTTCGACGAGATCGATTCATCCGAAAAATGGTCATCGCAAATCAATTTTCGATGGTTGGAAAAGAAATGCCAAAAATTTTGACGGATTTCCAACGGTCACGATCACCGATATTTGTGACGGTCGATGAAACCGTCGAATATTCGACGGTCGTGACCGCCGATATTTGCGGCTGTCAACGAAACCATCGAAACTTCAGCGGTCACGACCGTCGAAGTTTTCGACGGTTTCATCGACCGCCGCAAATATCGACGGTTACTATCGCCAAAAATTTCAGCGATCGTCGCGCGACCACTGAAGTTTCGAAGGTCAAAACTGTCGCAAAGATTTTTTATAATATAAAAAAATTAGCCAGCCAGCGGCCAGCAGCCGAGATCCGGTCGAGGTCGGATCCGGCCGCCAACCGCCGAGTGGCTGGCCGACCGCCCGCGGACACAGGCTGGATCCGACCGCTAGGGGCGAATCCACCAGCCAAGTGGCCGATCCGGTCACCAACCAAGCAGCCGATCCGGCCACCAGCCAAGTGGCCGATCCGGCCACCAACCAAGCGGCCGATCTGGCTGCCTGACGGTCCGAGCCGGAGAGAGAGAGACGCCGATGGGAGAGGGTCACTGACGGTCGACGCTTGACGTCCGGTCAGAGGCTCGCCGATCGGGAGAGGGAGAGGGAGAGAGAGAAGGGAGAGGAGGGAGATATGAGAGGAGGAAAAAAAGGAGTATTATATATATATATGTGTGTGTGTGTGTGTGTGGAAAAATGAGAAAGCGGGATAACGAAATTTTAATTACCAACGGCTCTGACCGTCGGAAAAGTAAATATTAATTATTTTTAAAGTTATCGAAGGTTGTGACCATCGAAAATTATTTAATTGTAAAAATAAAATACTATATTTAGTTATATATAATTTTTTTTACCGACGGTTTGAACGGTCGCTAATTATTACCGACGATCAGAACCGTCGGAAATTATGACGATTTAGACTGACGCTAATTATATTAATAAAATGCTCCTCATATTATATTATTATACATTTACCGACGGTTACGACCATCAAAAATTACGGTAAATTTTGTGACGGATGGATATCCGTCAGAAATATCGACGTTCCTAATCGTCGAAAAATAAAATAATAATATAACAAATTACATAATTCATTATGTTCATTTCTGACGGTCGTAGCCGTCGGAAAATCCGTCGAAAATTACGACGGATGGGTATCCGTTGGAAATATCGACGTTCCGAATCATCGTAAAATAAAATAATAATATAACAAATTACATAATTTATTATTTTCATTTCCGATGGTTGTAACCGTCAAAAAATCTGTCGCAAATATTTCCGTCGTAAATTGCGACGGATTTTTAACCGTCGAAAATTGCCCGTCGAAAAATGGCAATTTTCTTGTAGTGTTATTTGGTAAATGATAAAAATAAGTAGCATTTCGTGTTTCATATAAAAATATTGAAAATCTACTCCTACTATTGTTTAGCGATTAGAGGTTAATGATCATAATTTTTTTTAATTTTATCCTTATTCAAATGTATTATTTCTTTCTTAACTTATCTTTTTATTTTTTTTATTTTATCACCATTTGACTATATTTCTTTTTATATTCATGCTTAACTAATTACAAATTATTTATACATTAATCATGAATAAAAACATCAATTTAATAAATAATATTTTTATATTATGGGTACATTATATACAATTTATTGTCGATATAAATTTCTATATATTTTAATAAAAATTAATTGTAAAATTTTATTTTATTTTATTGAGATATAAATAATTTATTTATTTCATTGTAATAAAATTTATATAGTGTTTGAATTAAATAATTTATCATATGTCCAATTATGTCATTTTATATTCATTAATTAATTCTACGTTAAGTTTATTAAATATTTATTTATTAGAATCTCTAACTGCTAATCATCATGTGATATCCACCGCTTAAACCGCTATCTTCTATCAAATCGTTATCGCTTATTAAACCGTTAATAATGTCAAAGAGAGCCTTAGTCAAAATTCCTCAACAATGAACTTAAAATATCCGAATACCCTTCTATTCAAGAATTCATATAAAAGGATTATGATTGATAATTAACCATCGGGAAAAGACCTGTTGCATGACAATAAATCTGCAAACTTAAGCCGGCTATCACCAACCATTAGTAGGTTATTTGGTTTGGTATCAATGAATTCATTGAATCAGATGAATTCATTGTGTTAGAATCAGATTATTAGAGTTGACAATAAAAAGATGGCGCAAATGTGTTTCTCCAAGACGAAGAATAACATCAATTTGAATTTTCTTATAAGTCATCAATTAATTGAATTATCGAAATCAAAATTTATGCAATAGATTTTATTAGAAACTAAATAAACTAATATTACAGATAATAAGGGTTGACAGGTTTTCGAGCAAAACTAAAAAATTTATGACAACAGAAAATCAGATATTTCATACACTTCCACTTATTTTGATCAATTAATCATTATTGAACACAATAATCTGGGATGGAATTCATGGGGAGGCATCGTTAGGGGTGTTCATCGGGTTGGGACGATCCATGAACCTGATGACTCAACCCGACCCGATAGATCCAATTTTTTTATTTAAACTTAAACTTATATTTAATTTAAAATTTATAAAAAAATGGAATAAAATATTTTAGATATAAAAATAATATTAAGTAATTATTTTATACTTTAAAATAAATATTAAATAATATTTTTTAGTATTAAAAAAGGAAAATTAGGTGTAACCCGACCACCTGACCCGATTGGAACTAGGTCGGATTCGGCTCTCAAATCCCTATGACCCGATCCGACCAAATTTGGTTGGGTCGAGTCAAGTTTGTTCACGGTCGGGTTGGACCCAACCCGTGAACACCGGACCATAGCATTAAAAGAATAGCAGAGAAAGAAAAAAAAAAGATAAAAGGTATATGTGTATCATAATATTATATTGTAGAATGTTGGTACCGAGCACCAGAATAATTAATATAATATTTAAAATTAAAATTACAATCAAGATTAAACCAAACGTAGGTAAAAAAAATAAACAAATAATTTCACAGATAATAAGGATTGATACAATTTCTTTCAAGGTTAAAATATTAATCGGAGAAAAATAAATAGGCATCACCTCTGTTTCTCGTCTTCAATTTTAATTCCATCGAGGCCTCGAATCGATGTTTGCATGCATGTTAAAATGCCAATATAACATAATGACCTAATTAGATTGCATTCAAGTTTGGGGAAGAAAAATTTGCATAGATTTCAAAACTTTTCTCGGCATTAGAAAGATCTTGATATATAATTTTTGCCGAAATATTTCAAAACCACAGGTAACTTGTTGAAATATAGTTTTGAAAAATTTGTCAACAGGGATAATTTGTAAATATGTTTTCTTTACTGTTTTATGGACAATGTCCATGAAGTGAGTCTTGAGTATTTTATTTCGTTGAAAGTTTATTAAGCAAATTCACATCAAAGAGAGTTAGAGATGTAGTAGTAGATTGAGTCTGAGATGTCAGTTTAGTTAACTAAGGTCATCTTAATTATTTAGAGGAAGAATTTTGAATCAATATCTATCCACTAATGTCCCACAATATAGAAGGCAAAACAACTTTGAAAGCGACAAGCGACAAAGAAAAAAATTGTGTCAAAAGAACAAAGAAAGAAAGAACCCTATTATTAACTTGACAGAAAATATGCCTAAATTTAAATGTTACAAAAAAAAGAGAAGAATTGAGGAGAAATCACCCTTCAATATTACATTTAGAAGCTGATTTTCCCTGTCCTCCACTGGTTTATAGACCTATCTTTTCAAGTTGCGGACATCCCTCAACTCTCGACTGTTGGAGGGTGGGCAGCACTACTCCTCCCGGCAACAATAAGGTGAGATTTGTCGGAATTGATGAATACTTCAGGGCCTCTTATTTCTCACATCGGATTCGTCCACGTGAACTTAGGAGAATCTGAGTATTACTCAATTGTCTGTGTTGCTGCCCCCCAAACCTAGACGGATTTTGGATTTTTATTTAGCCGGCCCGTGTGGTTCGGATTAGATTTTTTCTCTGTTTTGTTCGGGTTTTGAACCCGTTTAGGAGAGACTATTTATAGCTTATTTTTAGATGTAATCTGACAGCTGTAAACATAAACGATATAGAGGAACCTCTTTGTAAGACATAGTCCTAATCTCAAAGGTGAACCTGAATAATTCGTGTGTCTCCTCTATTTTTTTTATAATCTCTTTACGATATTCTCTTCTTGTTCTCGAATTTTTCCATCAATATCAGTAAGTGTCAAACTGCATAGAGCAGTGAGGCCTTCAATGGTAAAGATGTTAATTTTGGACACCTCACAACTATCAACTCTTGGAGGGTGGACAGCACTGCTCCTTCAGGGAACAACGATGTGAGATCAGCGCAATCTTTAAGTGTCAAACTGCGAAGAGCAATGAGGCCATCCAACGTCAAAGATGTCAGTCTTGGACACTCCCAAATTGACAACTCTTGGAGGGTGGGCAGCACTACTCCTTGGGCCAATAACGATGTGAGATCAGTGCAGCCGTGCAATGTCAAACTGCAGAGAGGAGTGAGACAGTCCAATGCCAAAGATGACAATCTTGGGCACTCCTGAACTGTCAACTCTTGGAGGGAAGGCAGCACCCCTCTCAACAACAGCGACGTGAGATCAGTGCAGCTGACAAGTGTCAAACTGCGGAGGACAGTGAGGCCGTCCAATGCCAAAGATGTCAGTCTTGGGCATGCCCGAACTGTCAACTCTTGGAGGGTGGGCAGCACACCTCCTTTGGACAACAAGAAGGATGTGAGATCAATGCAGATTTAAGTTCGAAAATGCGGAGAGCAGCGAGGCCGTTCAATGCTAAAGATGTCAATCTTGGACACCACCGAACTCTCAACTCTTGGAGGGTGGACAGCATTACTCCTTCGGGCAACAACGACGTGAGGTCAATGCAGTAGTATAGTGTCAAACTGCGAAGAACAGTGAGACCGTCCAATGCCAAAGATGTCAGTCTTATGCACTCCCGAATTCTCAGCTCTTGGAGGGTGGGCAGCACTTCTTCTGGCAACAACAAGGTGAGATCAATGTAGTATTCAACTTCCAAACTGTGGAGAGCAGTAAGGCGGCCCAATGCCAAAGATGTCAATTTTGGACACCTCCGAACTCAACTCTTGGAGTGTGAGCAGCACTATTCCTTTGGGCAACAACGATGTGAGATCTGTGCAGCCGTTGAGTTCCAAACTGCAGAGAGCAGTGAGGCCGTCCAAGTGCTAATGTTTTCTGTTGGAATTCATGCAGTCGACGTGATTCATCTCATTTATTTTGTCTTCAGTTTCAAGTAGTTACAAAGTTAATCTTATAAAGTGATTTTTTTCATGTAACTGGTTGTCCGGTATAAATTAGAGTTGAGAGCATGCAATTTGTGAGAGAATACGATGTAATAATTTTCTATTTGTGAGTAGAACATTTATTTCTTCTCTTCACTTCTTCTTCTCCTCTTCCGGCAACGATCACAAATCACCGGAACTCTCTAAAATTTCGACATTTTCAGTCTTCGACATCAGTAAAATCTCAAGTCTTTCAGGGTTGGCAGGCTGTCTACCATCCACGTAGGAAATTTCAATCCTTCATAGCCCCATATTTCCAACAACTTTAGACAGCCCGGAGGCTTCAGTTCCTCCAGCACTTGCTCCGCAATATTTACTTCTATAGTGTTTATTTCTTCTACTACTACTTCTTTTGTCCAATCTATTTTTGTGCACTCAGAGTGTTAAAAGAGATAGATCTTTGGAATGCAAATTCACCTCTCTGGCCTCTTTGGCATCCTTCACAGATCCCAGATTTCTGAGCTCTAATCGGGATGAAAGGTGCAGCCCTTTTAACTCTCCTATGCCCCTCCCTGCGGATTCTTCACCCACAACGTACAGGGTTAGTGTTTGCAAGTTGGTCATTCGTCCCATGCATCGTGGCATTTCCTCCAGACTATCGCATTCATCGAGATAGAGATGTCTGAGGCTAATCATGCATGGCATCCTCTTAGGTAGCCGACGCAATTTCGAACACCCAGAAAGATCCAACGTCTGCAAGTGGAGCAGTGTGCATATGGAATCAGGTAATTCTAAAAGTTCAACACGGCGTAGCTGCAGATATCGTAGGTACCGTAGACGCTTCATGGAGGATGGTAGTTCAACACTCAAAGCACCTAATGCTAACACTCTTAAAAATGTTGAACCTGTAAAGTTAATGCATGATATCCAAAGAGTGGTGGGTGAACAGTACTGTGCGAAGGTATCGGGAGGCTTTCAACATGTGTTTTATGTCGAATTTGCGCACACCATCAAAGCACAAATGATATGCATCCTCTGCAACTTTGGAGGATTTCCCTTGCACCGCAACATAATCATTCCCTGCGATAGATAGTGCAAGATCATGTATGAGATCATGCATCTGACAAGTTGTCCCTTTTTTGTGAAAAGTTCTAAAATTTACATTTTCTTCCTTCACATCTTGAAGAAATGACCTTTGAACTAGTAGGCTAAAAATCTCACTCCCTTTGTCCTCTAATCTTCCACCATCAGAGGGAATGAAACCCCATCCACAAACAGATCAACATCTCTTTTTCCATCTTAAAATCTTTTGGAAATATGGCGCAAAAGGTGAAGCATCGTTTGGAGTGCGAAGGAAGGTGCTTATAGCTCAGTCGCAGTGCAGGTAGTATACGAGTTTCAGTATTCCATATGCCACTCTCTGCAATCTTCAACCACTGACTTCTCTCTCTCTTCGTGTACAATAAGCTCCCTATCATCTTTAATGCAAGGGGCAAACCCCCACACTTGTTAACAATCGCCTTCCCAATCTCGACAAGTTCTTTTGGCTTTTCAGCTATGGGGGCAAATGCTCTTCTCTTCTGCTAAACAAATCCCACGATTCATCATCGGACAAATATTGCAGACAATAGCTTTGGAGAGTTCCAGTTATTTGAGACACGACTTGGCTACGAGTGGTCACGATAACTGCGCTTCCTTTGCCACCATAGTTCATAAGGCCTTTCATATCCCATTTGCTGGGATCTTCTTCCCAAACATCATCCAACACAATCAAAAATCTTTTTTTGTGCCAACGCCTCCTCAAGGGTAAGATGTAGCATTTCCATGCTAGGTGACTCATTCTTTTGTCCAGCTAAGTTTAAAATTTCTTGAATAATCCTTTTGCCATCCCAAGAATCAGAAACACAAACCCATGCCCGCAATTCAAAACAGTCCACGACTCGCTGATCATTGTAGATCAATTGAGCCAAGGTAGTCTTACCAAGGCCTCCCATACCAACTATCGGAAGCACTGCAACATTCCCAGCAGTGTGACTGGCCTCGTTGATTAATAATTCCACTATCTCATCTTTCTCTCTGCTCCTGCCCACGACTTCTGATTCTTGAACAAAGGAGCACATTTCATCGTTAACAGGAGCAGCAGTTTCCGGTTGTGCAACAACCGCCCTAAAATTGAACTTTGTACTCTCGTCTGCAATTTTCTCAATGTCTTCTAGGAGATCGCTCACTTTGCGCCCCATCTCCAGTCGAATGAGTAATGGGTTACGAGAAGAAAAGAAGTCGCGTACCTTGCCGCTGTATGCAGTCTTATTATCGGGCGCCACCTCTGCTGCCTTGTGGCGCAGGGTCTCGTAGCTGAGTTCATCCAGGACGTCCTCTGCCTCGTAGGCCGCTTTCTTCATATCATTGAGCCACGACTTCACAGCTGCGTCCACAGTCTGCTTCTCCTCTGCATCTGCGAGCACGGACTGAATCCGTAGCAGAAACCTCTGCAGTTTCTGCAACTCCCCTTCTAAACCCCATGCCGCTCGGAGTTGTCCTGCAACGGAATCTGCTGCCAAGCCCGCAACCGTCCGCAAGATGGAACCAACAATTGCTTCAACAGCCATGGCACCTCTGAACGAGGAACAATCGAGTGGGTATGAAGAAGCTTTCAAAGACTTGTGTGGTTGACTGGTTGTTTCCCAGGCGGTCCTGTCATGTGCTCGGGATGATTGAGCGTGGCGATTGAGACCAGGACTAAAATTGATTTGACTATTCGCCCATGGAAATTGGAAACCTTTACATATTATAATTTTCATTGTTATGTTGTGTATCATATTTGCTGCGAGCAACTTAGCAAATGTTTAAGACTTGCTTGGTGAAGAGAATCTCAAAACTCCTACATATATTATACTTGAACTCTTCCTTTTATTGCAATAGATAGATTACCTTCTCTGGTGCTAGATGTGAGGTGAGCAATGACCAATGAGCATGATTATCTATTAAATCAATCCGATGAAATTTCTATCCCGTTAATCGAATTCAGTAATTATTTTATCGACCGAATCTACTCTGCATGTCAATTCTAATGGCCAATCATAAATTTGACCAAGTACCAAAATTATCAACAAGTTAATTTGCTTTCCCGATTAAATGTTAAGGTTTGTCATATGTAAATTTTCCATTCTTTATTTTTCACTGCATCTTTACCTTTTGGGGGCGAAACTATTTTGCATACTTTTATTAATAATGTTATTTTTTACTATACAATAAAATTTTCTTCTTAATGAATCTGTTGGATTCATAATTTTTGGTTTGGTCGTGTTTTATTTTCTATGCTGATTTTTTTAAAAAAAATGGGTTTGGTTAATACTAACTTTCAGGATAAATTACACTATTGATTTCCTAACTTTGACTAATTTTCAAATTAATTCATCAACTTCAATTTATAATTAAAACGTTTTTAATCTTTTATTTTTTTGCACGATTAGTCATATTAATCGGTAATCGTGAGTTTTCCGATTGTTTTGCTTACATGATTGTCACTTGAATCATTTCTCTCTCATCCATGTCAAGACGAAATTCTCTCCCCTGTTAAAATATATTATAAAAATAAAAAATATGAGTCGGCCCACCGGGCGAGTTCATGCCGACGAGAACGCAGAGGGGGACCGCCACCCCCCAAGTGGTGACGAACTCGGGCACTGCTCTATTTTTTTACTTTTTTATTATTTTTATAAAATATGTTAACGGGGGAGAGGTATTGCCTTGACATAAATGAGAGACAAACGACTCAAGTAACAGTCACGTAAGCAAGATAATCGAAAAACTCACAATCACCTGTCAAAAGAATTAATTATGCAAGAAAATTAAATATAAAAAACGTTCTAATTATAAATTAAAATTGAATAATCGATTTGAAAATGACTCAAAGATAAACGACTAATTGTGAAATTAGCTTAACTTTTATAACTTCTCTCTCGGCAATCTCATTGGCCGACTATATCAATGTCTTAAAATTTCTTTGTTCTGTCTAAGTTGGTGATGTCAATCAAAATATCATATTTGCAACTTGACTCAATAAGTTTACAATTCAAAATTAAAAATTAAAAACAAACCGACAAAGATTTACATAGGGAAAGGTCGAGTCCTTGAAAAATTGTACAGAGAATTATAAACATTAAGCAATAGTAGCAACAGCGAACATTCACAATACAAAAAGGTTGTATACTTTTGGACCTTCTGTGACACGTTTTCGTTTTAAAAGAAAAGATGCATACTATTACATACATTAAAACATAATGATTAATGGTTGGCACAACTAGTTAGCGAAATTATGTCCTGGGACGCTGGGTATTAGTAGTCCCATATTCGATTTCCAAAGTCGTCACCTTTGATCAGGGTATTCCTTGCCGCTCGAATTCGAACACTGAATTAATCAGATGCTAGTAACTCCGGACACCGATGGGTCACTAATCATGACCGAAAAAACATAATGATTCTCAAATATGAATGATCAGAATATTTCTTGTCGTTCGAGTTCGAACACTGAATTAATCAAATGCTAGTAGCTCCGGACACCGATGAATTACTGATCGCGATGAAAAAATAAAAGCATAATGATTCTCAAACATGAATTGAACGAGATCATGGGGTAGATCTCTAACTGACAAAAAATTCGAAGCTAAGGAACGTCTTGCTTAGTCAAAAAAGATCAGCAATTAATTCATATTTCCATCCATGTACTTAGGCCGAAAAGTTACAAAAATTTTGATTAAAGTCACAATGTCAAATGTGTAGGAGTCCACCGAATTTCATAGAGCCTCAACGATGGTCGTAGAGTCAGATCTATATATAAGATGTCATATAACATGTCCAAGTAGTTCAGCTCCTTGAATGTTATCAACGCACATCGCGCTTATTCGGAGTAGAGCAAAATCTCCGGTGCGTGGCCCCTGTAAGTACGAAGAGTTCATTAGAATTGAGCAGATCCTCATTTGGCCAAAGAAAAGACTAAGGATACATTTGATATGTTTTTTTTATTTGGATGCATTTTTTGGAATCTCTTATAGCTCGTTAGATGTCAACGTTTGGAAATATATTATATTAAAATGCATTTGATAATATTAAATTCCGAAGGCAATCAGTTCCTGTCAAATGAGCCAATCTAATTCCCTTGGAGTAATCTCACATTTTCAACTTTCATTTCACATTTCAATGACTCTTTCTCCATCATAAATTTCAAACTAACTAAAATCAAACATAATTATGTTTTAGGTCTTGAAATGTGATTCCTAAGTTGTCATATTCCTTTGAATGTTAAGATTTCAAGGGAAAGATCAATCAGCCAACCAGACGCATCCTAAGAGATTGTTTGAAAACGGTCTCGGTGCATTGTTGAATTGACAGATTAATTCGGGTTGTGTTTGATTGGAGTGAAATTTAATCATGAAGAATAAGGTGGTTGATATGATGAAAAAAATTAAATGTGATAGATCCATTTTTTTAGGCTTTAAATTTAAAATAATTATTATAATTATGAAGTGTAATTTTATTATTAATTGAAATAAAATTATAAAATAAAAATTTTTATGGGAAAAATTTTGTTAAAAAATATATTATTTAAATATAAAAAATCATTTTTAAAATTAATTATATTTAATAAAATATTAAAATTTTTAATGAAATAATAAGTAATAAATAATATTATATTAATCCATTATTATGAATATTTTATATTTATTAAATAATGTTTTTTTATGAAAGTTATTGTGGGAGAGAAAAGAAAAAGAAAAAATGAATTAAAAAAACTAATATATCATGTCAAATAAAAAAGGAGACAACCTCCTATTTCAAAAAAAAAAAGAAATATGAGTGAAAATTGGATCACGTGATTTCAATTCCACTCTTTTTATTTCGCTTCAAAAACCAATTCTAAAAACATTTGATGGAACAATGGCAGGATTTTGTTCGGATTTAGTAAATAAATACAACCTAAATAGTGGGACACATCACGTCTCATTTACTCTACGCTCGCTGTCAATAGAAAAAGTAGAGCTTTTGGGAAATTTCGGATCTTCCGGCAAATATGGTCAGCATCCTTTGATATTTTTTAGATGACACATCTAGGTTATGATCTTAGATTCTTTATTATTAGATAATATCATTTCCTTCTTCGAAAAAGAAAAGTGGAGATTAAATGCAGTAAGTTTGCAGCCCCTTGGATGGAGGACTAAAGATGCTTTGTTAGTGTCATGGGCAGTCTCTAATAAAAAATAATTAAGGAATTGAAGTGCTAATAAATAATTTAATAATTAAAGTTGGAGTTTAAAAATTAGTTACATGAAAATAAAAAATTATAAATTATTATTTTAATTAAATAATTAAAAATCATTAATTTTATAACACAGGAAAATTAGTATATTTTAAAAATAAAATATTGTATTTATTAACCAATTTAATTATTTTTTTCTCACGAAAAAAGTTGGAGCCCAGCTTTTTTTTTTCTCTGACGTGTAAGTAGCAAAAGAAGTGTTTACCAATTTTCTTTTTTGTTATTAAATATGGAGAAAATGTTATTTTTTAAAAAAATAAAATAGTATATTTATTAATCAAACTCATCAATTTTTTTCTCACAAAAAAGTTGGAGTCTCTCAACTTATTTTTTTTACTCAAAGAAGTTCTTATTAATTCTCTTTTTCAATTACCAAACTTGAAAAAAAAAACTAAAGTTGTTTACAAATGACTTATAAGCTTATCCAACATACTTTTTTATTGGTCCCAAATTCACTCTACTTTAGCAAAGAAACAAAAAAAAAATACCATTGCTCTAAGGTATGTTGTGTTGATATTCTTGCTTTTGGATCATAATGAACATTTTCGATAATAGATCTAAATCATCATCATTAGCCATTGGGAAAAAGGTCGGGACGTACTAGAACACGTTGATATTCAATATTGTAACGTTTCTAAAATTCGGTCACAATTTAGTTGTCGAACTCTATGTAAGTTATTTTCATAACCTAATTTTTTATAAACATCACGGCAAAAACATAATAATAACATAAAATATAAAATTCAATAATAAAATAAAATAACGAAAGACTTCTAAACATATAATACCAACATAACAAACTAGTCCATGGGCCACGTAATCTAGACCCAACATAGTATTCATAATACTCATAATACATAAATGAGTTCATATAAAAGTAAATAATTTAAAGGTCCATAAATCATACATACTTGACCCGCTAAAAATTCCATCGTCGTAATATAAAATACTATATGATAACTTGGGTTGTGGTCCGATCATCACGTGCAATTTCGTCGTCGTCATTAGGTCTCCATCTAGCTTCATCCATACATGCACGAATTCATGGGGTGCAGGAGATTTCTTCTGTTATAATATGTCGAGACACATGCATGTTATTTTCACATGTCATGACATATGCATTGCATCATAATAAAATATAAAATCATATGTATGTTATGAAATACTTATGCACATTATATGGCATGTGCATGTATCATCATGGCAAGATAAGATAAATATATAATATAATTATTATTATGCTAAAGCATATCATAATTTATCTTGCTTTACTTTAACATCTTCATTTATAACATCATATGATAATAGAACATACATTAGCATCTTTTAGGTGCTTGCATTTTCATCATCTTTATCATTATGTCAAGTCATATTATTCATTTATCATCCTTAGATTTTTTCATCTTCATTCATAACGTCATATGACTATGGAACATTCATTTGCATTCTTGTAGATGTATACATCATCATCATCATCATCTTTATGTTCCAAGTCATATCATCATAGTCACTTTTACATCTTTTCGTGTTCTATTTTTATTTAGATAGCTTCTTATTTTGATGATTATGAAGTTCGTATTAGCTCGTCGATCTTGACTTAGCTTAACTAGGCCGAAATCTTTTTGTCCCATTGGAGGCAACATCTTGTCCACTCTTAAGTGGGATCTTGATCTTCAGAATGCCACACTTTGTCCACTAGGGTGGGGTCTTCGTCATCCCCTAGTTCTTTTACCGAGATCTTTTTGTCACACCTTATTCCCTCTAAAGGGGTTCTTAATCTCCCACATACATATGATAACAATAAGACACATTCGTCAATTGCCTTTTACTTTACATTCATCAATACATACAATCATTTAATACATGTTGTATATTTTAATCATATTTAACAACTCTGGTCACGACCGTGCCACCCTTTGTCACGGTCGTGCCAGCTGAGGTTGTCATGACTCATGATCGCTTTTCAAGATAGGATCGTAAGGGGCTTCGAGGATCGTAGGATTGAATCGAGGATCGTAAGATCCTACCCCATAAATAAAAAATTAATATAAAATAATAAAGTAGTATATTTATTCATAAATATTATGTTTATATATAAGTTAATTAAACGTTGACCATTAATACTTTATTCATATTTTCAAGTTTAATAGATAGTTTTTTATGTCAATCTGAAAGACAATATGATATATTCATAAAAAATATTAAAATAATAATATATAATATTTGATCTTAATTAACTATAATATTTATTAAATTGAAATATAATTCTTAGTATATGTGCAATAATAAAATATAATTTTGACGTAAGATAACATAGTATTAGATTCATAACATAACATTAAATTATTAGAAGATACTAAAATTTATGAAAGTGGGACTAACATATACAATATATATAAATAAAATAGTTAAATCTAATTTTCTCAATGACCTTTATGTTTACTTTTATTTTTTTATTCGAATAAATAAATTTGTATCAATATCATAGTATCACTAGGATCATAAAATCCTACCAATCTTAAGACCCGACTATAGATCCAGTATAAATCCTCCGAGTAAGATCGAGATCATTTTCTGTTCAAAGGATCGTAAATCGTAAGATCTTATTATCCGGATCGGGATCCTGACAATCATCCAATGCATGACACACCTATGAAGGCACGGTCACGATTGTGCCGCTCTTAGAAATTTTTCTAAGGTACCGCTTGGTCACATTGATCACGCTCGTGCCTGACCTTAGTCATGGGCTTGGTCACATTGATCACGCCCGTGCCTGACCTTAGTCACGATCGTGATAGAATGATAAGTATCGTCCTATCTTTGAAATTTCCTAAGGCATGCATGATCACATTGGTCATGATCGTGCCTGACCTTAGTCACGGTCGCGCCTGACCTTAGTCACGGTCATGACAAAACGTTGAATCTTGTTCCCTCCGTCGATTTTGACTAAGCCAAGGGCATTCCTGAGGGAGTCACGATCGTACCTATAGTGTCATAGCCGTGCCAGGGGAAACAACCGAGTTTTTACTGTTTTTCTCTCCATTTTCCTTCTTTTACACATATATATAACTAACACCAAAACATCCATTCATCTATACATTGAGCACAAATTTGCTCTAATCATCATATGGATCGTATAAGAACATTTTTCGCACAATAATCATTGACGTATGTGGGGTTTTTTCATAAGAACATTAAGCTTACTAATTGCATTCTTATAAACGAATGAGCAATTTCATTATGAGCTAAAATATACATGGTAGGAATCATTATAGTGCTAATCATGCTTATCAATGAAACATTAATCATAATAAAAGTTAACATAAATTTATGCCCTAATGCACATTCCCTAATTTTCAATTTCAAGAACAAATGACATTCTTTCATGCCCTAATCCATACAACAATCGTCATTAGAGAGAGATTAGAGGATTTGGATCCCCTCAACATACCTATAAATTTTATGTAAAAATCCTATTAATCATAATCCCTCCTCCTCCTCCTTGGTGCTGGCGGTGAGGTCTCTTGAGTGAGCTCAAGGGATGAGTTGAGGGAGAGGGAGAGGAAATGAGAGTATGTCAGATGGAGGTTTTGGATACAGAGAAGTGAGGTGTTAGGTAAGGTTTATGACATATAAAGGTATTTATAGCTTGGACTTAGGGGCTTATTCGATTAGTGGGCTTTTTAAATGGGCCTTAAATGGCTATTGATTTCTTTTATTTATTTTATTTTATTTTTCTTTTACTTTATTTTTTTGAGAATATTACAAATGTAGTGTAACATTACTTTATTTTTCTTTTACTTTATTTTGATTTGTTGTGATGTACTTCTTGCTAGAATTTATTTGTAAACTCTCTTTGATCTCTGTTCGGCCTAATTTGCATGTTACGTTGCATTAAAAATCTTGATCATAACTCTTGTAGATTCATACCATGGTATTCTGACTGATTGTTGCATACCTAAGTGTGTAGTATAAATTTAGTTCGATACTAAACTATGTTTGACTTTCAACATTTTAGACGATGTGAGAACTCGTCCCGAGTTACAAAAATTCGGCTCGGGTTCTTAAACCATCCATGAAAGATGATTACATGGTCGCGTTCATAGAACCCGATCCGATTCACCCTGAACCGGACACAAGTTAGTGAACGACAGAACAATTGATCTCTCAACATTTTCTCACCCAACCCGAGTTCCACTGAATACATTTCAATTCCTTTCCAATACCTCTCAAGGAAAAATCAAATTGGATTAAAAATTGATGAGTTGGCTTGGCCCGAGTTTGTCCCACATCAACCCCGACGTTGTGCGACACTATTCACGAACCCGACCCGAGTGTCGATTACACTCGGTTTGGGTTCACGCTATGAACTCGGCCCAAGTTACTCTATACCCGGCCCGGGTTATAGCAATCCGAGAACATTAGTTACGTTCTCTACTAACCCTTGATTCTAATCTGAATGTTATTTGTTCTTATTTTGATTTATCACGATTATGACTGGATTAATGACATGTGATCTCACCATGATCTAGTTCTGATTGAAGATATGAACCCTTATGATGATTCACTCTATTATTGATCTATTTGTTCCCACACTATGATGAATAATGAATAACAAGATTCTAAAGTAATTAATAAGTTAAGATGGAAGATGACCAATAGGTTGTCAGCCTATGTTAAGTGCTTCATGATGAGTGATTAAGAGTCGCTCTCTTGGTCTTGGCTTGATCAACCATTGACCTGCACGTGGTTGTATTGTTCCGCTCGGCTTATCCCATGAAGAATTTAAAGACACCTAGAGTCAATTTGATTTCTAAGCAAGATTCATGATAAAAGCAGTATGGTTAAGTAAAGAAGGCATGAATACCAAATTCAAGTTATTGCTATTATCTATTGATATGATTATCAAACATACTATTGGTTTTCAAGTCTATCAAGTATCATGTGATCTTATTGATTATCCACATATTTTCTTTTATTCATGATCTATGATGAGTCCATGTTCATGCCCTTGACTAAAATAAGTACATGTTCTCATTTATGATTTAAGCTATTTAAAGATATGCATTGTATATTATTATTGATTTTTTACTATGTTGTAAATCTTACAAGAGGATGTTTGATTTTCACAGGGTCAAATTAGTGATGGTGTTGAGTTGGTGTGTGATGGCGAAGATCGATAAGCACATGAACCAAAGAGTCTAATCGTTTATTTTATTTTCTTTCTCCATTATGAACTGATGTAATCATTATGATATTATTATTTATGTAGTGACTCTTGGATTTCCACCGATATTTATCATCTTCTATTTTTCTTTATTATTAGATATGTCATTATTCTTGATTGAGTCTTAGTCAATATGTCAAAGTCATAGCATTTGTTGGATTGGTCTTCGATACGTGATATTGGTCAATTTGAGAGTATTATATAAGAAATCTAGATAACAAAATAAATAAGATAATGTGGTAGACCTAGATAATTATATTACTACTAATTTAGATAGATTATTTGTAAAGAAACATTTTCTTCGAAGAAATTGCGATTTCTTTTGACAGCATAGGTATTAAAACATAATGTGGTAGACCTAGATAATTATATTACTACTAATTTAGAAAGATTATTTGTAAAGAAACATTTCCTTCTAAGAAATTGCGATTTCGTTTGACAGCAGAAGTATTAAAAAATATTATATTATATTTATGATGAGACAATTATTTGTCCAAATAATTATTGACGTAATTGTCTTCGAAACATTAACACCCATCTCCGCGTCGCTCGCCGACATGATATCTCGTTTCGTCAAACTTGCCAGAAAAAAAATGTTGCGGTCGCCACCACATACTCGAGTTCCCCTCACCGTCTCTAAACCTCACCGCGTGCCACCCAGTCGCGGTCGCGGATCACCCACGAAACCCAACTGGAAGCCGGCTCTACTTACCGCCCGACGAGGTGACCGGAAGCAGCACGGCTTCAATAAATATATTTTTGTATAAAAAGCGCGAGCTGTCTATTTTCCCTTTTCCCACTCGGAGGCCTTTACTTGAATTGGACTCCCGAGGACGACTACCCTCGTGACTGGAGCGGATCCGGTCACTCGCCGGCGGACGCGTCGCTTCGTTCACTCCTCACGGTAGTGTAGACGGAGGCCTCAGCAGCGTAGGATGGCCAGCACCGGTGATAGGATTGACTACGTGTTCAAGGTGGTGCTGATCGGCGACTCGGCGGTGGGGAAGTCGCAGATCCTGGCGCGGTTCGCCCGGAATGAGTTCAGCCTCGACTCGAAGGCCACCATTGGGGTGGAGTTCCAGACGAGGACGCTCGTCATCCAGCACAAGAGCGTCAAGGCTCAGATCTGGGACACCGCCGGCCAAGAGAGGTATGGCTTGCTCCGCCTTGTACCTTTGGATCGCCTCCCGAAACCCTAATCATCTGTTCGATCTGGAAGTGGAGTGGGAGCTGTTTTAATGCTACCGAGTTTAGAAGGCCTTTTTTATTTTCCCTTTCGTTGTGGGATTAGAGATTGTTGAGCGGCGATGTCTTGATGGAATGACGAAGCTAAAACGAAACTAAAGGGGGCTTGACATTTGTTCTAAAATGGGAAATTGGGACCCTTTAAGCTCTATTTCGATTGATAGAAGAATAGTCGTTGGGAAAATGAGATCTTAATTTTTTTAGTCTTTTTTTCCATCTCAACGATGATTATGACAGAACATAAGAACTGTTAACGAAGTGTTTGGTTGTTAAATCCGTGGGAGTGAAATTTAAATCTTGACCTATTTTTTACATATGTAATTCTCGCCTATCTCTAACATTGCCATGTTGGGATCACTGATGTTACATTCTCCTATTCGAACCAATTGGTTATTTGCTGTTCCCCAACTGCCATCCTGTCTTCTTGGGTGATGAGGAACCTGAAGATCAAGTGGTCTTGATCAAGCAGTGGCTTATGACAGCTTGTTCCCCTGTCATCAGATGTAGGAGACGTCAAATTTAAGCATGTGTTTCTTCCTTTTGCTGCTGATTTGATGTTGGCATTAATTTCCTTATTTTTCTTCCATAATTCTTTCTTTTTTTTGCTTAATTTTCTATTTTACGTACCTGCACTGTTTTCATCGTTTTTTTGTAAGAAGCATCCTACACTATTTAGTCTTCTTGCTTCATTTCCACACTACCTTTGTCGCCCCAAACTTTTCCCTGTGATTGTTGGAAAACATCTTTATTTCTTAGCAATGGAAGTATCTCAACTTCTTTCATATTTTGTACATGAAACATAGAGGAGATAGTATATGTGAAATTTTGATTTCCCGTTGTCATTTCCGGATTCTTTTCAGCTCCTTCACAGCAAAGTACCATATATCAGCTTTGGATTCATATAATTAGGGACGAATTCCCTCTAAAAAGGTAGCCACATATTGATTAACATATGATTGCATGTTGCATCAATGCAATCTATGCCAAACTATGAAACATATGTTCTTCTCAAAAACTATCAAACATATACTTTTTGTAGATTGTATAATATAAGATGATAGTCGTCATCTTTGTGTAACTTGGAGAGTTTCTGTTATTTTAGTTGACTATGTAAAAACATGTTATACCAAAGTCTTCATTCCATTTGAGTCATTTCATTTCCTTTTTTTCCTTAGGAACCAAAATATTTTGGCCCCTGAAAAAATGCACAGTTTTAGAGAAGAACTTCAGTTTACATATATTTGCTTTAAGGTTATGGTTTTGGAACCTAAGGCATCACAGCCTTTCAATATTCTTTCGTTATAGAAGAAAACATAAAAGGACAAGTGGATATTTGTTGATGGTCTAACATTGTGGTATGGGTAAAAAGTCCCGTACAACTCTAGTTTTGAAGGAATTCTGTGGTTTTTGCTGACTCCTGATTCCATTTAGTGTTGTGATCTTTTAACATGCTCAATATTAGTTATTCGTGCCTTTCAGTACCTAATATGTTTTTGCTGATAATATCAACCAGGTACAGGGCTGTTACAAGTGCATATTATCGAGGGGCAGTAGGAGCTTTGTTGGTTTATGACATTACGAAGCGCCAAAGCTTTGATCACATTCCACGGTGGCTTGAAGAACTGCGGAGCCATGCTGACAAGAATATTGTGATCATGTTGGTTGGCAACAAGACTGATCTGGAGGACCAGCGGGCTGTGAGTACAGAAGATGCGAAAGAGTTTGCTCAAAAGGAAAGCCTCTTTTTCCTGGAAACATCAGCACTGGAAGCTACCAATGTCGAGACCGCCTTTCAAACTGTGTTGACAGAGATTTTTAACATTGTCAGTAAGAAGAATCTGAACTCTGATGTTCAGGGGAATGGTCCTGCACCAGCACTTCCAGGAAAGAAAATCGTCATCCCTGGCCCTGCTCAGGAGATTCCAAAGAAAAATGCATGCTGTACAACTGCCTAGAGTTCTGCCAGCATCTGTTGGGGATTTGTGTTGAAGTGCTAGAATTGTCCAATGATTCCAGGCAGTAGCTGTAAATCTGTTTTGGTGAAGGTTTTATCAAAAGAAGGTTTTTCTGAAACCTACAGAATTATTTCACATCTTGGTGAATTGTATTTGTTAACTTTGGGGATAATAATCCCCAGGCTTCATCTTGCTTTGAAATTATGAATGAAGTAAACCATATGAACCGACTGACACAGTGACATGCATGTGATCTTTTTTGCAGTTAAATCTAAAATCTCACCGTTTTGTTGAACTCTATGATGCAACATAGACGCAGAATTGTACACAGTGACATGCAAGTTAATTCTTATGGTTGAACTTTATGAAGCAACATAGACGCTCAATTGTACTCGTGACATTTCGCGCCCAAATTGGTAGAAACGCCTGTGACCTCGCCATCTAGAAAAAGATTTAACCATAGCAAGTTTGGATTGAAGATTTTAAATGGACGGGATGGAGGCTGAGGGCATCAAATTATTAAAATTTTGTTTAGATAAGAATTCTTTTTCATTAGCTATGAGTAATGGTGTAGAGCAATTAATTCCTTCAAACACTACATTTTTTACTTAATCAAATTATAACAACAACAACAAAGCCTTATCCCATTAGGTGGGGTCGGCTACATGGATCATACGACGTCATTATTCGTTGATCCATGTTCATAAGATTCGACAGAATTTTACGCTGGCTGTCGGAGCCTAACACAACCCTCTTCCTTTATCCGAGCTTGGGATCGGCTATAAAACATAGGCGGAATTTTTTACTTAATCAAATTGATGGAATAAAAATGAAATGAGTATTTTAGATCCGATTAATCTCTCTCATGCATGTTATCTCTGCATTGATATAGTAATCTTTATTTATATTTATACATGAGTAAATAAGGAATATAACTAAAAAAATAGGCAACATAAGATATAGAAAAAATAAATTAACTGATAAAGAATAATTGTGAATGTTATTTTCGCACTTTTCTGTATTGTTTTCTTCCCTTTTTTTATCTTAATCTATAATATTATGAATGTCTTTTCATGATATTTTAATACATTAATATTACTTATCAAACACTATATCACTATATGATGCAGATGTTAATTCAATTTATCAATTACCTAGAAAAGATGCATCATCCTTCTATGTACCGATATTCATCCAGATGGAGGTTCATGAATCTAGGACAAAATTAAATAATTATCTTTGACATTTATTTTAAAAATAAAATCAGGCTTCGACTAAGAGTGCATTTATCAAGTACTATCGAAATATTCTTGTAAAAAGAAAAGTCAAATTCCAATTTCGTCAAATGCAATTTGGAAAGCTTCATCTTTTAATTCTAAAACAAGTAGTGTTCTTATGTTATCAGGAAATGGCGTCATTCATTTTGTTATTAGGAAAATTTTATTATGTCGATATCAGATTTCTTTTTTATTTTGCTTTCCAGAAAAATGACCGCAATTTCGCATATTGGGTGTAATATTCTGGACTTCTAATTTTTGTCCTTGGGAAAGGAAGAAACTACTTTTTTTCACATATGAAGATCCATTAATTTCTATATTAATTATTAATATGTGATATAAAAAATGAATTATATTTAAATGAAAAAGTTCGATTATGATTGCACAAATTTTAATTATGTTTCGAAAATAAGGGACATTTGTTTGATTTGCATTGATAAAAAAATAAAATCATATCAATTACAAAAGTTTCAATTGTAAATATTAAAATTTATGGTTCTGTCAAATACCCTTGATTCTTTTAAAATTTACTTGTATAGAACGGAAGCATCTATATTTTATGCTTAAAAACTTGGTCTAATCGTTTGTCACAAATGGAACCATTATTTACATGATCATTATTTTGAAAAAAAAAGGCAAAAAGAAAATATAATTTGAACGTTAAATCCCGCTTTTTTTTTAACTTACCATTTTGCCCTTCCATGCAACGTGTAGAAGAAGTTAGTACCCATAAAATTTTACCTTTTGGATCAAAATAAAATATATTAAAGGTTATATAATTCTATAGAATTGGCAATTGGCAAACATATATTTTTATGTTCTGACAAAAGGATGCTGTAGCATAGCGTCAAAAATTTAAAACTTTGAATATTGGATAGAGGATAAAACTCTTCTATTTTACAGCTGATAAAACGCAATTTTAAAATACAATTTGTAGTTTTGCTCTCCAAACTCAAAATGCTTATTTTCATTAATTTATAGAGTTTCTAATTTAACGATTAAACATTTAGTTTAAGTACATCCTCCCTCATTATATCTATAAAAAGGAATATTTAACTATTATATTCTATTTTAAAATTATTTTATTTGGCTCTCTTTTTGTCATTTTAACATGAATAAATAGTTTTTTTGTATTTTTACTGTAAATTGCTTTTTCATTTTTATAATAACATAATATTTCAAAACCAAATTATTTTAAAACATAATAATAGTAGTTATTATGTTATAAAGCCATCGACGAAGGAAAAAACGATGCCCTAATCCAGTTGCCCACCTCCAGCTGCCGCCTGCTGCCAGTTGTTGCCGCCGCCTGCCGCCGTGTGCTGACACCTGCCACCGTGTGTTGCAGCCGCCTGCCGCCGTGTTTTCCAGCCGTCTGCTGCCTGATGTTGCTGCCGCTCACCGTGAATCGTCAGTTCTCCCCTACTCCCTCCCTCAATCTCTCTCTCGCACTGTCTTTTTTTTCTCTCTCTCTCTCTCGCTGTCGCCGTTCTTTTACTGTCTCGCTGTCGCCGTTCCTTTTATGTCTTCCTGCTCACGACCTCAGCGCGCAGGTGAGCTGCTCTCTGCTCACGAGCAAGGAGGCCTGCGTTGTTGTCATCCTGCCCACGGCCTCAGCGCACAGGGAGCAGCGGAGGTCTCCTGCTCGCGAGCAGGGAGGCGTCGAGGTCTCCCTGCATGCGCAGTGCAGCAGGGAGGCTGGCACCTTTAATCCTGTTTAAAACTTTAAGTTAGGAATTAGGATTATGTAAGTGCATGTTTAATTAGGTTTGAATTAGTTTTTGATTGAATCACAGATTTAGATTAAGGAAAATGGCATCCGGTTCGGGTTCAGGAGTTGGAAACACAAATGCACCTGAAGGTGGAATTGCAGCTACAAGAGTACCTAGAAAAAAATGCTCCAGGGAATAAGAGTGATCCATATGGAAGCATGGTTTCATAATTAATATAAATTATATATTATATTCAGTTTCGTGCTAATTAATATATTAAAAAATAATCCAGTAGAATTGCTCGAGTCGTATCACGTGTTCACGATTTACGTTTTTTCCCGGCCCTTACGTGTTTGACAACATTGCACGCATAATTCGCTGGAGGTGAGGTATTCCTATCTTTAGTTTACATTTATTGTAGTTAAAGAGAGCAAATGTTTTGTCATATAATCTCATATATGGTCTTTCAAATTTCAATTCTATGCTTGTGAGTATTGGTTTTCATGATTCTTACTTTCTGTATGCCCTACACACGGTGTTCATCTCTCATGCTATAATCTTTTTAGCTGATGATTGATAGCCATTTTATATGATATTGATGGATGGAAGTAGGCCACATGAGGGAGGGTCGAGGACATGTCTTTCATAGTCCTCTCTATTTGCTTTAACCTTTAAAGAAACTTGAAAAACTCTTCAGCTCCTTTGGAAATCTGTTATAACTGAGTCATCACTTATCAGTTTCTCAGTTTAGCTATTATTCAAATTTCACTTGCTTCAGCTGTTTTGCTGTAAGGAATCACCTTATACTTGATTATTTTGAACATTTATGTTTGGTCTTAGTTTATTTAGTATCTTGGATTAATGCATCATTGCTTATGTTTTGCAATGGAAGTTCAATATATTGATTTCATTTTTTTTATTTTTGTAGAAATCAGTATATCCATAATTCTGAAATATAATTTTAGTATAATTGGACTTGTCGTGCTATGATCTCATGTTTCATGTGTTCACCCAACCCTTTCATATAGATTCCGATTTATGAATTGCACAACATTGATTATTATTGAAGGATAGGAATTGGTTGTCACAGTAAGAGCTTGAGCAAGCAAAGCATTGGTTGATGAAGCTACATTTTCGATATATAACTTAATTGAGCTATGGATGATACTAAATGAGCAATGCATTAGACAAAATGATATCATGAATTTTGCATGGAATTTTGCATGTATTCAGGACTTTATGACTTCTGTATAAGGATATGTTTAGTTACAAATAACTAGTAGGTTTGATTCTACTATAGGATAATTTTTCATTTTCCGTGCACCATACATTCGTTAATAATTGTTATGATATCAGTTCTTTGACTCTATGAATCCCATTAACTTCATAATATGCCTGGGTTTTGGTCTTCTTATTCATAATTATGTTGTTCTTACTTGGGCTGCATGCTTGCTTGTCTTGCAGCACAATGAGTCGCCTGCCAACACTACCGCTGAAGAGGCCTCATGCTGGCTCCCAACCTCAGCAGCTGCAACTGCCCGAACCAGAGCAGAAGCTCTATGATTTGATAAGGAGCAAAGAAGACATGGGAATGTGGACGGCTGACATGAGAGCTATGTTTGGAAATAACACCGTCCTTAACAAGACCCTCAAATCGCTGCAAGCCAAGAACCTCATAAAGGAGGTCATCAATGTCCAAAACAAAGCAAGAAAATACTACATGGGTGTAGAATTTGAGCCATCTAAACAACTGACAGGTGGTTCGTGGTATTCAGAGGGGAATCTTGATCAGGAGTTTATTGACGTATTGAGTAGATTGTGTTTGAAGTGTATGGAAGATGATCACCAGGTTGTTGAACTCGAAGATTTGCGCAAGTTTATCAACGCCAGACCAGTTTTGAAAGAAGAGTGCAGTCTGCAGCAAGTAGAAGAAATAGTTCGTACCTTGATTTTGGACAAGAAGGTTGAAGAAATGAGAAGCAATGGGACAGGAATCTTCGCCAAGGTGAAACAGGGTAAGACATGCTACCGGAGATTGAAAGGCCAAGTTTCTTCCTCGGCGAAAGGCAGAGCTGGTTATTTATCAGCTATTCCTTGCGGAGTGTGCCCAAGAATAAGAGAATGCACACCAGATGGAGTGATCTCGCCAAAGACGTGTGTTTATTATAACAAATGGCTTCAACTTGAGTTTTAGATTGCTAGGTATTTCAAATTACCAGGCATTCAAAATCTTAGGATTTCCCAACTTGTTGTAAATGCATTTCATGTGACAATTAATCTTCTGTGTTCTATATCTTTTTCGATTAGCACCATAATATTAAGAAGTGGCGCTGATCATCCAATCAATAAGATGCTTATGATTATGCTAATAAATCACAATTTAAAATTTATGTTATCAGCCGCACTATTCTAGTGTTCCTGTCAAATCGTACATCAATTTTTTACCTAAAAAAAAATCTAACCTAAAATATGTTGAAGTGGCAAGGATTTGTTTAGTACTCCATCTCAATCTCCGTGGGTGTGCTTTATATTCCTTTTTAGAGGTTGTTTTGTCAGAGGATATTTGTGAAAAGAATAAAGTGGGTATACTTTAAGTAATATGATATTCTGCGTAGTTAATCTTCTTCAAATATTATTCTATAACAATCAAAATTATTATTATAGGTAGTGTTCGGTTTGGAAAAAAAAGACCAAAATCTAATTAGATGACCAGTTCATAACTTTCTGAGCCTAAAAAATTAACGCATTTTAAAATTCATTTCAAAGGTACAGATAGAACTAGCAAAATATGTCACACTGTCCAGATAAAGTACACGCTTATATAGTCTTTGGTGAGTAGACGCGGTTAAAGATAGTTAAAATAATTGTCGATTGTTCAACTCTTGTGACGCTATTGAACGCATTGGTCATAAGTTGAAAAATCGATTTATTATCGAATTCAACTAATTTGATAAAGTCACACCGAATTGTTAGTCTGACAGTAACAGATGAGGCTCTGAATAAAATTTTTGTCTTCACATAAACTCAAACTTAAAATCTCTATTTAAATAAGAAGAGCTGCTATTAGTTGAGATAACGTTTATGTTATCATAAAAATATACGAGAGTGTCACCATAAAAAGTGACATCCCGACTTGAGACTGTCACCATAAAAACTGAACGAGAACTGGTAATGGGAATGTTATCACCAAGCACGCATGCATGTGATATCATCATTGGAAAGATGTAGCACACTTCATGCTTTGGATTTGCGACATGATAACTCCTATGTTATGATAATGATTATATTGGAGGAGAGGAGAGACATTGCCAAGTTCATTCAACATAAAAACAATTCAGAATAAAAACAATTCAGATTTATTGTTCGGGAACATAAAAACATTTGTCATGCAAAGGTACATAAAAAGATTTTGTTTGTGCTAATGTAAAAAAAAAAGCATCCACCAGTTGATGTTCGAATTTTTTTTTTTGTCGAACCCACACGGAGCTACTAAACACATTGACCACATATTAAAAGGTCGACCCATTATCGAGTCTAACTAATTTGATAAGATCTATTTGGGCCGCGTGCCTAAGACTTCCAACGAGAATTTTAAACATTCTGCTCAAGCGAGGAGGAGCCACTATCCCTCCACCCTTTGGTTTGCCGTTCGATTCTACACATGATAGAGTAGTAAGGCTGACCAATCTTATTCGAACTATTCCCAACTTTTTTTTCTACGATCAATGTCTCAAATTTCTTCTGTAGAAGTCAAAGTTTTCTATCAATATATTATAATTTGCTACTTACCACCGTGAGTTTACAATTATTATAAATTTATATAAAAAGTTAATTATTTTTTGAACATCCCATGAATTAGAATTTCTTTCTCATCCATAAATTTCTAAATCATAAATATAAATTTTAATCTTTGAACTTGTCCAAATTTGACAATTACTTTTTTTCATTACTTTAATTTTCATTCATAATTTTAGTAATTAATAATTATAAAATATCATTTTCTCCACTCTTATTTAGTAAAATAAAAAACAACAACAACAACAACAACAACAAAGCCTTATCCCACTAGGTGGGGTCGGCTAAAATAAAAAACAACATGAAAATAAAATTTGCTTAATATGAATAAAAGATATTCAATAATCATATTTTATGCAATCTTATATTCATGTTATTTTTTATTCCTCTTTATTAAGAAATGGTAAGGATAAAAATAACATCTCGTAAATAATAAAGAATAATTTACAAAATTTAGATTAATGAATGGAATCTAATGGAATGATTTAAGTATTAAATTTAGACAAGTTTAGAGATTGGAAATTGTAATTTTATAATTTAATATTATATGTCAAAAAATAGAATTTAGAGGGTGTTAAACACAATAAATATTAAGCAATAATAGCTACAGATGTTCACAATAAAAAAAAACGAAGAACATGGTAGTATTCGAGATAATTGAATGACTCAAATACAATGGAGATTTCATCGCCACACGTGCAAAATTTTGGAGATATGTGAATGACTCAATCCTTAGACCTTCCGTCACACATTACAAGCAATGAATATTTGATCCATATGTTGCATTTCCTGCAAATATAATTCATGGCACCGCCATTATTTCCATCTGAAATCATCCCAAAATCCACTGACAACAACAACAATAATAAAATCTTATCCCACTAAGTGGAGTCGGCTACATGGATCATACGACGCCAAATTCATTGATCCATGTTCATAAGATTCGTTGATCCCAAAATCCACTGAATTTATACAAAACTGAACGAACTACTACTGCTTGGTTTCACAGATAACCTGAACCAGCTTTTGACTGTTCTAGAATGTCCACTGCCATCTCTATTTGACAAGAAACAAATTGATTGGAATGTCCTCTTATATTCAAACTGGACTTAAATGCTTCATGCCCGAATAACACACCAAAATAGTTCCTCCCCAAAACATAGCCACCAATAGATCGAAAACATTTCGAGAGAAATATGGATTTTGCACGCTCCATGTTTTTGCATAGGCCTTTCCTAAATATCAGTAATGCCCACTCACATGCACGACATACTTCCTGTCAGGTGCTGCTATACTATATTCAAATAAGTTTCCAAAACCCTGAAAACGTAGGATAAACCATCTTAAAAGAAAAATATCCGATGAATCACAAAGCTTACATTGCTGATATTAGATTGATAATGATACAGGTGCTGATTAGCCAATTGTCACTTGTGATACTCAAATTCAGGATCTAAATCAAGTTTCCTCTTCAGATGTGATTTTTCAGCACTGCAAGAAAGAGATACCTTCAGCAAATTTAAGTACTTCATTCAAAAGACATGTGCTTTGGTAATTAGAAGTATATTGTTTATTACGTGATGCACAGGCATACTGTTTATGAGAAATCTTACTCATCTGAGCAGTTAGAAGTGTTACCTATTCAGGGTTGGCCTTGGAATTGGACGTGAGCCAAACACAACACCCAAGTCTATTGACATCGGTATACTACCACTGTGACCAGTAGCTTCATCAGTATGTCGTGTGTCTTTACCACGATCATTACCCCTATCTGTATTATAAATAGTTTCTTCCAATCCCTCATTTGGGACTGTAACCCTCCTTTGCTTTCTTGGAGGAGACAAAACAATAGGTCCATCCTGTGAATTAAAATCTGAGGGCTTGTTATTCTGTGTTTCCCCCTTGGGTGGAGGCCTTGGAAGTAAAGATGGCTTTGTTGGTGCAGGCACAGATGAAAAGTACCTGAGTATACCAACTTTGTTGGTCCCAAATTCAATGTTTGTTCAATAGCCCTACTTTGGCGAAGAAACAAAAAATACCTGTGCTCTAAGGCCTGTTGTGTTGATATCCTTGCCTTTGGATCATAAGTGAACATTTTCGATAATAGATCTAAAGCATCATCACTAGCCATTGGGAAAAGAGTTCGCAAGGGAGGTGCAGGAACATGTTGATATTCAACATAATCTGGAAGATAAACCATATCAGGCCATTGAGATTGCTTTGGCGTACCAAAAGCAGCAAAGATCTTTCCTAGCTGATCGATATCACTTGAACCCTGTTGAACAACACAAAATCCTTTCAAAATCTAACATTTTTTTAACTAAAAAGTGCATTTCAGCATAGTATTCCATTTGGTTATTTATCCTGAGTCAATGATCTATGTATGCTTTGCACCCAAGAATCAACGAAACAGTTTAACATCATAAATTGATAAGAGTAGAAGTTCTGCTAAAAAAAATTAATTTGATAAGAGCGAAAATTGGATGGCGTTGAACAGTTTAACATCTTTCCTCCCTAATGTTTTATAGCCGGTCCCAAGCCCGGATAAAGGATGAGGGTTGTGTTAGGCCCCGACAGCCAGCGTAAAACCCTGTCGAATCTCATGAACATGGATCAACGAATGACGTCGTATGATCCATGTAGCCGACCCCACCTAGTGGGATAAGGCTTTGTTGTTGTTGTTGTTGAAAATTGGATGGCGTTCCTAATTCCTTGTGCAGTATCATTATTCTAATTGTTTTGAGAAATTGGTTCTAGTTACATGTTACTTCTTAAGATAATTATCCTAGAATCATGTAAATAGAAAAATAAAATAAGCTTTTTTAAACAGAACAAAAAGAAGTCTTACTATCAATCTTCTAGTTGAGATTTGCCATCATTGTAAAATAGTGCAGTTAAGAATGTTCAACAAAGCCCAATTCAACAGGAAGTTCTAAAATTAGCAAGTAATGCGGAGAATATAAAGTGATAATATGATAAAGAAGTCATAGATTAAAAAAACACACAAAGGAAAAGGAAATTCATTGAGGCAGAAGATATATCAAATAGGACCTGCAGAAATGGTCTTCTGAGAAGAAGCTCTGCAAATATACAACCAGCAGCCCAAACATCCACCCCAGCACCATATTGCTTTGTTCCAAACAACAATTCAGGTGCCCTGTACCAACGGGCAAAAACCTAGAGAAAAGACTTTACTTCAGTTAGACCACAGCTTGTAATTGAGAGAGTAAAAGAAAAGCAACACGTGAACAGAAATAAAAGATTTTTCCATGAAGTTAGATTCTTGCCATAATCCATGATTCAGTGGAAAGAAATTGTGCCTAACAGATTTCGATACATTTTACAACACATCGCAATGTTGATTAAAGAATTTTCAAAGGTAAGGACGCCCCTCATTCTTCCAGCCAAAGCAACACAAAATGATCAAACTAATTCCTAGATTGACTCGGTGTAATCTAATTTTGTAAGAGTAAACTAACAATTTTGAGCCGTCAGTTTTATTTCTGATAGATTTTGTCCTAAATTATGCATTCAGACTTGCATTATTATGGTAGTCGTTATTTATTAACTATAATTGCCACATTGTACATTATGAATAAAATGGATATCAGAGAAAAGGTTTGACATCCTTCTTATCTTCAGAAAAGAAAGCGCCACATTCACTTCCATTAAGCATCCCGAGGATACAAAAGTCCTGTCGAAATGTTCAGTTGACCGGAAGAATTATAGTGGTCTGAGTTGAGTCCTACCTTTTAGAAGTTGACACCTTTTTTTTTTTTTGAGAAGAAAAAGGATGACCACCATAGTTGTGGTTGTCATCCAGCAATGTATAGAACTATTTACAGGCTCTCAGGAGAGCAGAAAAGGGGACCAAAGGTCACAAAAAGAAACAGCTAGCCAAAACCTATGTCCCCTCAAAAAGAAAAAAAAAAGAAGTTGACATATGCTAAATGATAAACACATTTAGCAACAATGAATAAATTTTGACGTCTTGATACAGAAATAACTCCGCCTATATTTTATAGCCGGTCCCAAGCCCGGATAAAGGAGGAGGGTTGTGTTAGGCCCCGACAGCCAGCATAAAATCCTGTCGAATCTTATGAACATGGATCAACGAATTAATAGAGCGGAATGGCGTCGTATGATCCATGTAGCCGACCCCACCTAGTGGGATAAGGCTTTGTTGTTGTTGTTGTAAACTAACAATTCAGAAGTGCCTGGCAAAAATAACCTGCCCAAATAATCAAGGTATACATAACGCAAATCAATGTATTAACATTCATAATATAAGAAGGGTCATACAGTGACATCCGTTCATAGTATAACAAAAACAGTGGCAAACTGTACCTTTTTTTTATGCAAACCCAAATGGACGAATAATTTCACAGAAAACATAAACGAATACCCATGTCAAACAAAGAAACATGCTTGATGACAAGGTGAGATTCCGAATGGGTTAAAACAAAAGATAATTATTATTCAGAGACCACTATCATTGAAACATAAAAGAAAGCCAGGTCTAGTTGCAGATGCTTCTGAATAAAGGGGACAAGAAAATAGTGCTATGTTAAGCATGACTTTTATATCTTCGTCAAAATGGGTATAATAGATGTGAAAGAAAATTTGCATGATAGCAACACTCCATTACTTGTCAAAATTCCTCATCAATGAACTTAAAAAATTTGATTACCCACCTATTCAAGTATTCATATCAAACCAATGTGATATAGATTATGATTGACAAACACAGTAAGGCAACTTGCTTTAAAATGTCTTATTTACTTTTTAGAGAGAGAAATGTAGAATTCTATTTTCTTATTAGGGTTATTTTCTTATTCCTCCACTAAACTATCGTGATTTTTCGAATCTAACCCTAATGTATGAACTCACCATAGTGCCTCCCTAAATTATTCTGCGATTTCCACTTTAGTCCATCCGTCTAGTTCTATTAACTTTCTCGTTATTTTCGGTTTTTTCGATCTATTAAATAGCTAAACTACCCATCTATCATCTCTTTTAATATTTAAAGTTTAAAATAATATATAATAAATATAAAAAAAAGGAGAGGGCGCTGACCCCCCCCCCATTGGCGCCAGAGAGAGGGGGCACCCCCCTACGTCTCTAGCACGGTGAGATCGTAGAGTGAGGGTGACGCCCCCCCCCCCCCACCCCCACTCTACAATCTCGCCGGCGTCGGTGAGATCGCAGACGGTCACGGATGGCAACGCGGAGCAAAAAGGGGCAATCACCGATGCTGGGAAAGTTAACTAGAACTAGACGAATGAACTAAAGTGGAAATCATTGCGGAATAATTTGGGGAGACGCTACGGTGAGTTCTTACATTAGGGTTATATGCGAAAAATGGCAATAGTTTACGGGAGGTATAAAGAAATAGCCCTTCTTATTATCGTGGATACCGAATAAGCATTTAACCTTCTAGCATTATGTATGAGATCAGGGAAAGACCTGGTGAGTGAACTTGCGGTCAGGGCTCCCGAATATGCGTGCCAACCCAAAATCTGCAAGCTTAAGCTGACCATCAGCAGCAATTAATAGGTTGTTAGGTTTCATATCCCTGATCAATGAATTCATTGCATTAGAATCAGCCTATCAGAGTTGGCAATAAAAGAACGTGCAAATATGTTTCTCCAAGACGAAGAATAGCATCAATTGGACTTGTTCCAGAAGACATCAAACGGAATATTTTGGGCCCTTTTATTTCAATAAAAAAATATTGTGGGACTTTTTTTGAGGCAAAGAAATGAATAACTTCCTTTTTTGAGGCAAAGAAATGACTATCTCTCAAACTGAGCAAGTTTGACAAGAACTTGTCTCAAAGAGTGGGGATGAATATTGGTGATACACACAGTTACTTGTGTCCAATGTCTTTGTACAATTTGCCACAGGAATAAATCAGATGTCTGGGACATTAACAGTTATCCTGCTAATCATAAAAAATAAATAGATAGAAGAGCTTGACTGAAACAATAAAGTACCTGTGAAGGACCCATTTCTTGTGGCAGTAAGCAAGTCCTTTCAATGTCATTTGGAGATATGACTTTATGTCAGCTGGGGACAGCACAATATTTCTGTCACGGATAACAGCTTCCAAGTCACTCTCCATGAACTCAAATACAAGATGCAAATTACCCTTGTGTGGGAAAGCATCAATTAAACCAATGATATTTGGATCCTTAAGCTCTTTAAGCAATTTAATTTCCCTAAGGGCAGTGAAGTTTACTCCTTCCTTATACTGTCCAAGCCGAATCTTCTTGATTGCAACAGTTTGGCCATTCTGCAAATGCCCTAATCATATTAGATTACCACAATCTTAATACTTTGGATACTTGCAAAGTTTGACAGTAATTATATTCCAATAAAAACTCCTTGGACATTTATGTACATTTCATCAGAGCACATATAGTTGTTTACTGAAACAAAAGCATTGTGATATTGCTTGTTTAATAATCATTTCTTACTATGAAAGAAAGGAAATTAATAAGTAGCAACTTGATGCCCAAGAGAACTGGAACTGTAGAAACACCTCCATCCATGTTACGATAGCTTAACTGCTTAAAACTAGTAGCCACAATTAATCGCCCCCCCCCCCCCCCCCCCCAACACACACAAAACCCCAGTTTACTATAATGGCAGGCACAAAATAACTTATTGGCAAAACAAGTGAAATTACTCTAACTATAACAAATACTATTCGATAAATTGCAATATTTGTTACTCTTCAATATTTATTTTATGAGGGAGCCACTCTATACTGTTGCATAAAAGTAAATACAGCATCTCAATGTTTTCTTTTGAGGGAATACAGCATTTCAAAATATTACCCACTAAATACCACCAAAAGTTACCTATAATGATGCAACGCTTGTATATAATCAGCCGTATTTTACTAATTCGGAAGTATAACATTTCAAAGACAAACATCAAGCACATCCTGAGGGAAAAGTTAATTATCCATATCACAAGTCCATTATAAAAGACAATAGCATTTTAAGCTTCAGTCATCCTTATAACCATATGGAAACTCAGAGCCATAAAATGAAACTGTAAAATTCAAAATGAAATCATAATGGAATGCAGAAAACATAAATCATAAGAGGATCCCTCACAAATAACAAATTGATTTCGATCGAGCAAATATTGTGACACAAAACTTAGAAGTTGAAGGATAAGACATGTAATGTACAGTATCAACATAGGAAAATGGGAAATCTGTCAAGTAGTTTGAATTTCTTTACTAAACATGGATCAACGTTCAATTTGTAGGCAACTAATGCTGTTTCTCTGGAACGAGATGAGAATGTGAGCCCTCACTATTCACCGCAAAAAAGCTAAAATCATGATTAGTGATAAAGGAAACAAGTACTAGGCAACTAAAAAATACTGAAGAATGTTGCAATTGGTAAAGAACTAAAAACAGAAGTTTCTGTGTACTATCTGAATGGAACAGCGTATCGTTTTCAGCGATCCTAATGGTGTTTAATTGTGATAAAAAATGAAGCACATTATCATCCTAACAGGTCTTTAAGCAGCAAGATTTTTTTTCTTTTACTTCCCATGTACCAGTTAAACCCTTTGTTCAATAGATATTTATCAGTTAAACCTTGTTCCAACCAAAGATTGACCACTTGAGAGATCACTGGCAGAATCTAAAAACAAATATTATCAGAATAATTATCAGTACTAGTGGCTAATAAAGTAGTGACTATGATCGCAATGGAATGAACGTTTCGAGTCACATATGGAGAATAAATCACAGGTAAAAATTCTAGGCTGCTAGCTGCAGCGGGCAACGTGAGTTACGAAAGTTATCAACTGGAAACCGGTAGTGAAAAAAAAAATCTCTGCGCTTAAAAATTCTTATTGCTCTGACGCATTCACCCACACTCGCACAATTGCATCTCGCGTTCAATGGACAAAAGTATATCAATACAAATTTCTCCACAACATTTCGGATCCCTAACGCAATAGGAAGAGCTGCAATTAATTAACGCAACCAATAGGGAACCCTAGAACTGGAGGCACCTTGGTATCGATCGCCTTGTAGACGACGCCGTAGGTTCCCTCTCCAAGCACCTCGCGCTTCAGGTACCGGTCGGCGACGCGCTTCACCGTCTGCGACGGATCGTCCTCCATGGTCACGGCCGTGGCTGCGGAAGGTCGCGTTGGCGGCGGCGGTGGCGGCAGCGACGGAAAGCGGAACGGTAGCGAGGAGGAGCGGCAGGAGGAAGAGACCTCAGCATCTGGGAGCGGAGTGCAGCTGGCGCCCGCACCACCACCGCCGCCTCATGGGATGAAGACGGCGCCCCTTTCTTTTGTTACTTCGCGTGAACGAACAGGAGAGAGAGGGAGAGGAGCAAGAGGGGAAAGGCGAATAACGGGAAAAGTGTAATTTATTGTTGATGCGCCGGGGCTGTTCGGAAAAGACGACCGTTGCTGGATGTGAATGGCAAGGTGGGCCGGGCCGATCCGGGTCCAACGTCGTCAGCTATAAATTTCTTTTTTTATATTTTATACAATGTCCTCTTCTTTTTATTAATCAATTTAAAAATTTATGAATCAGATTAATTTTTTTCAAATAAAAATAAAAGAATAAAAATATAAAAGACATGACGTCCCTATTTAAAAATGAGGAACTTCATTTTGAAAATGAGAGGATAATATTTGATGAGGGAACAATAGCGGCGTAACAACAGAATTAATTTTTACGGGTCACCATAGTAACCTAATATGACTAGCGTATCAAAATTGACATGCAAAAAAAATAAACGTAATAGAAAGGTGTCAAGAAAATGTAACACAAGACGAATCTACAACTTGGAGAACAAAAAAAAGAAACAATTAATTTTTTAATAATGTAAATAGCAATGAATCATCAAATAATTTAGTTGTTCTCTTTTATAAGGTTGAGCAATACAAATTTTATCCTACTGAAGAAATATTGACTTTTTCATAGATGTAAAGACATGACAATTCGTTAACAACACCATTAGTCACCCAACACATAACATGGAGAAATTGTCAATGATCAATTAATTGAAAAGTTCATCAATAAATAATTAGAACCATTGATCAATAATTCTTTGTTAATATTGAGTAACAATCTTCAATCTGTCAATTATTAAGATCAATGGTCCATTATCAATTATGTATGGATCATCAATTATCACTTATTAAGTTTTAAGCATTAATTATCGATTATCCATTATAAGTTATCAATAATCACTTATCAATTACCCATAGCATCTAAGAAAACATATAAATAATTGTCAAGGAACAATCGACGAAACAAAAATAAATAGATGATGTTCAATTAGCAATAATCAATTATCAATCATTAAATTATTTTGTCAATTAATCATTGTAGATCAGTCACAATAATTAATTGATCGTAACTATTATTTTTTATCGGTTGACCATAATTATGAACTAATCTCAATAGAAGTTATTTTATCTTCTCGAGTCCTTACTACTGTGAAAATATTATCATTTGTGATATTGTTATCAACATCTAAAGGTTTCATGGGGTGTTTGGTACGGGGATATAACTTCTCAATGTTGCATGCAAACAACGTTTAACTAATACGTAGTAATAATTGCAAAAACACAAAAAAGTGAGAGCATTTTGTGTTCTTGCCCTCACCGATAACATCCTTGCTCTCACCGAATTAATTGATATGAGTGGCAAGGTCATCTCAGTTTTGCTCTGGAATTGCATCCAAATAGCCCTAAAGGTATTCATTAATTCCACTCACTATACATATTTCTTTTCAACTATTAAAAGTCTTTATCGATCACAGTAGTCAAAACCAAATGCATACCTTTTATGGGACCCGAGTTGGGTTATATATAGAATTCCTCACATGACATCTTTGGATAAAATTCCGGTGAGTCACCTCTAGGGGTGAGCATGGGCCGGGATGACCCAGCCGCTCCGGCCCGGCCCGACCCGGATTCACTACAAGAAAAAGTTAATTATAGACAGTTTGGACAGTCTGTAAAGTTAATCAAGAAAAAAAGTTAATTTTTCGATGGATTTTTCGATCGAATTGATCCGTCGAAAAAATGATCGTCGCAAACCGATTTTCAACGGGTGAAAAAAACTCATCGAAAGTTCCGACGAAAGTCTGGCAGCCGCAACCGTCGAAACTTTCGATAGTCGCAACTGTCGAAACTTTCGGCGGTCGTCGCGACCGTCGAAACTTTCGGCGGTTGTCGCAACCGTCGAAACTTTCGACGATCACAATCGTCGCAAAAAAAATTATAATATAAAAAAATTAATCGGCCGCCGACGACCAGATCCGACTATCAGGCAGCCAATCCGACGGCCAACAGCCAAATCAGGCGGCCAGCAGCCAGATTCGGCCGTTAGCGGAGAAACGAAAAAAAAGCAGCGGGAGAGTTATTTTTTAATTACCGACGGCCATGACTATCGAAAACTTAGTAAATATTAATAATATATATTAATATGATATATATATGAATATAATATTTAATTATTTTTAAAGTTATCGTTGGTCAAGACCGTAAAAAATTATTTAATTATAATAATAAAATACTATTTATATATATAATATTTGTTTTTTAGTTTACCGACGGTCTAGACCGTTAGAAATTAGATTAATAAAAGACTTTTTATATTATATTATTTTTCACTTACCGACGGTTAGAATCGTCGGAACCGTCGACGGTCAGGACCGTCGAAAATTACGACGGATAGATATCCATCGAAACTTTCGACGTTCCTAATCGTCGAAAAATAAAATAACAGTATAACAAATTACATAATTTATTATTTTCATTTCTGACGGTTGTGACCGTCGAAAATTCCGACGGATCCCTATCCGTCGCAAATTACGACGAATTTCTATCTGTCGGAAACTGCCCATCGAAAAAATCCAATTTTCTTGTAATGATTTCTCAAGAATTTTCCCGACCCGGTTACCAACCAACCAGGTCGGGACCGGGTCCGAGTTATTATAACTCGGACCCGATCCCGACCCGGTTAAATATATTATATTAATATTAAATTAATTTTAAATAGTATATTTATGATAATCCGAATCCGATCACAATCCGGTTAAATATATTATATTAATATTAAATTATTTTTAAATATTATATTTATGCTTATTTTAACTAAAAATTTATATTTTATTTGGTATATATCTTAAATATACATTATATATAATTTAATTAATACTTCTCATATTTATATAATAATATTAATTTTTTTACTATTTTATTTATTATTTTATCATTTTTATGGTCAAATCGGGACAACTGAGAATTCTCGATTTTTGTCCTGATTTGACCGGGATGATTCGGTTCAGGACCCGACCGGACCAGGTCTGGGACTGGGTCTTGTTTTTCGAAAACCCGGAGCAATCCTGGTCGGTCGAGATCCGGTCCCGGACCCGACTTTGCTCACCCCTAGTCACCTCAATCGATAAAAACCACTTGAGTCATGATGCATGAATTGCAATCGCGTTCTGCACCCCTAATGCAATTTTGCCTTTATTTTTTATGCCACTCTTTTACACAAACACATACATGAATATAGAAAATGTGTTGCTACCTAAGGTAGAACATGATAGTATATTGATGAAAATCTTATATGAAAATTCACAAACTTTTGTTGATAAACTTTTTTCCTAAGTTATATTGAATTGTTATGCATCAGTGTTCGCACACTTTTTAGTAGTCAACTTTCAAAGTCTTAAAAGCAGTGTCGACGATCTAACTTGCACGATCACTAAAAAGTACATTATCAATGGGGTTTTTTTATGTTGAGGAGAAAGGAAAGTCAATCATTATTAGCAGGGGTGGACCTGGGACCCGCAATGCTATGGGTGCAAATTAAAATTTTATTTATTTATTTTAACAATAAAAACTAAAACTAATCTATAAATAACAAAAAAATATAATTTTAAAAAAATAATAATTATGAACCATTGGAATTTTTTAATTAATAAATGGCATAATCTAAAATTAAAAGGGCAGTAATTAATCAAAATTTTCATGTAATTATAAATTAGTATCCTAATTTAATTAAATAATAGACTAATAAGATTTTCTCTTCCACCTTTTATTTTTTTAATACAAAAGATAAATGATTTCCAAAAAGAAAAAAATAATATTAAGGACAATATAATCTCATTATGCACTTAACTATGCTAATAGTTAGGAGGATATGAAATTTAATTATGTGAAGTTTTTTATAATTTTTTCTAAAAGAGTTTTAAATGACAAAATTATTGAATTTGTGCTATATAATTATATAGATAATAGATATGATTACATTTTTATGGGGTCAATTGACCCACAAAGAACCACGTAGGTCCGCCACTAATTGTTAGTGATCATGGTTTGGTGTCTCAAAATGCGCATTACTTGCTTCTAACTGTGCGCACTAAAGGGAGATGTGCCATGGAGAGATTACAAAATGTCTACATAAGGGATGAGATGGAGTATATTTGCAGGGGATTTAATCATAATTATGTAATAGGACTCTAAGTCAAATTTAATTAATAATCTTTATAAGATAAATTTCCTAATTTTAATTGAAAACTGAATTTAAATTCCATATTTTAAATCTTATGCAACTCCTTCTTTTAATCAATTTATCTTTTTTTTCTATATCCCTTATAACAATATTTTGTTTTTTTACAAACTATTATATTATATCTAATAAGTTTCGAATTAATAAAATATTTTATTTATAAATAATACTTATGAGATAGATAAAACCTGGCATAAAGCTAAGTTTTTTTTTACTTCGTAAGAATGCCAGGCTCTCTTTAACCGAAAACTATCTTTTAAATATCCACAAAGACCTCCCTAATTAAAACAATAGAAAATATATGCAATATTTTGAATATCAAATCATTTAATTGATAATGTATATTAATAACAAATATGAACTATAAATTTTGATATTAAAAATAGAAAAAAATGGAGGTGTACCTAATCAATCAGTACACCTATTATTTAGACTAAGATATTAGAAGTAGATATTTGACCTTGAGAATCCTAATCAATTGACGAAAAAAATTGCATTTATACATTGCATGCATATACTTCTAAATAAAATTAGGATTTTTATTCTATTGACCAACATGAATAAAGATCAAGGGTTATCTTATTTTGCATATGCATGAATAACAGTTAAGGTCAGACCTTGTTTACAATAAAAGTCAAGACTTGCTCTTGCTTAAAAAATGACAAAGAAACTCCTAGTTTCGTTTCACACATTGATTGAGATCTCAACATTAAAGTATAGACTCTTTGGCTCTGAAATCTAGAGAAATGAAGTAGTTCATTTTAGTTTAAATTCATTTCAGTTTCTATGGCTAGAACTTGGTTGGAAGAGTAAGAAAAGAAGTGTTGGATACGTGGGACACATTGAATAATCTAATTCTCAACTCCTCCTCTTGTGAATTGTTTGAATTCAATAATTTATTCTTAAATTTTAAATGGTTAGTTTGATGACAAGCAAATATCTAAATTTGGAGGAGTTTGATCATTTTCTACATATAAAAAATTTATACTATATTTCTAATTATTTACTATAATCTTGACGTGTTTATATATTATTAGAGTAATTTTTCTAATTAAATCATCATTACATTAATTTATGCATGTATAGATTTCTTTCTTCTTTTCTTTGTTTATTTTGTATAAAAAAATTGATAAGTAGTGTCATTTTTATTGATTCAATTTGTTGTCAGTTGTTTTTATCTGTGTACAATTTTTTTGGTAGCTAGGAGGCACCGTTTGGATACCACTTTTGCACTAAAAGTCACTTGTCATTTTCTGATGAAGGAGTCTATTTTTTATTGTTGCCACATAATATTCTTACAGTAAAGGTGGATAGAAGATATGTCTGAAGGAAGAGAAACATTTTAATTCCTTAATCAAAAGACACTATGGTCAATATAACAAAGAAGGGGCTGATTGGCTAGGCATTTTCTTTGGGAGAAAATATGCACCTAGTGTTTGAGGAGTCTCCGACAAGAAAGGAACAAATAAAGTTGATGCTGAGAAGTAAAAATTTGCATTCTTAATTCATTGTTTTATTCTTACTTTGATCTCGTAACGGCGAGAACTCTTCTTTATATTTTTATGCAATGTCTAGTCATGTCTGACTAATTTTCTTTATTTTTTGGGAATGATTTATGATTTAGAGCTTGTTTTGAGATGATGCTGGAATTTTATTTCTTATACAATATCAATTATCAATTATATGATAGTTTTGAATGATAATGAAGATTGAATTTAGGGTTGTTTTTTTTTATGAAATTGCTAGTGTTGTTTTCTTCCCACGATGACTATAATTTGAGAATATGTGGTCTCTTTTCATTTATATGATTCCAAAATCAAACCTCACAATGATGTTATCTAATAGATGAGTGATAGTATATTGAACGTGTTATATTGTGATTTGAGATAGCAACTAACTATTACTCTTTAAATTTGTGGATTATTAAGGGTTAAAAAACGAGTATAATTGGGAGTTGAAGTCTTATGAGCATTGAATTAGAATGAATGCTGATGAGTCATATTGTGAGGTTGTGTCTAAAATCTTTAACTTATTCATACGAGAGTATGTCATTTTCGGTATTCTCAGAAATTTTTTTCCCACTATTTTGAATAATTTTACTTTCTACATAATTCTTTTCTTATCCTTAAACTGAAATACAAAAAATATTTGCATCCACATTTTCGATTAGAAACTAGACATCTTTCATATATTATGCTGCCAATTCATTTTAATTTTGTTAATACTCATCTGTATAGTTAAACCAAACTTTTTTGCTGTATTTTTATTCACAGTAATTAATAGCTAGTTTATTCTACACTTTCAAATCTTTAAGGGATACGATATCCAAATCACTACACCATCTGTGCACTTACATATTTGTAAAGACTGATGATTTTTAAACCTTATTTGAGACAATTCATTTCATTTCATATAATCTTACATTTCATTCACTTACACCCTTTCGCCCTGCACTCATTCACTTCTAGCCCCTAATCAATATTTGATAACCTTAAATAGCTTATCAAACCACCCAAGTATAACATAAATTGTAGAACTTAACAATAAAAAAATGAAACGTATCAAATATATATATATTTAACATTAAACCATACCAATTTATATTATTAATAAAAGAATGTCTCATAAATTATTAAATAAAAATAAAAATGTCCCCACGAATAGTCATTGATTTTTTGAGGTAATATTTATTTTATATGTATTAAATTACATAAATCCATAAATTTATCTTGTTCACTTATGGGAATAAATGAATAATTGGATTAACATAATTTGACCGTGAGAGATGTGACAATTCAATTGCTGTCATTTTGGGTATTCCCAGAAAATTCTTTTCACATTATTTTAAATGCATAATTATTTTTTGTATAAAAAATATTTGCATTAGGCATCTTTTATATATTACGCTACCAATTCATTTTAATTTTATTAATACTCATTTGTCTAGTTAAATTAAATTTTTTTGCTACATTTTTATTTTATAATAATCAATAATTAGTTTGTAAGATCAGTTCTAAATTTTCAAATTTGCGAAGCCATTTTTAAAACTTGTACGAGACCATTCATCTCATTTCATATCTCTTGCCGTACACTCATTAACTTCTAACCACTAATCAATATTTGATATCCTTAAATAACTATCTGCTACTTATTAAACCACTGACAATGTCAAGCAGAACATAAATTGTAGAACTTAACAATAAAAAATAAAACGTATCAAATATATATTTTTAACATTAAACTATACCAAATTATATTATTAATAAAAATGTCTCATAAATTATTAAATATAAATAAAAATGTCCCCACGAATAGTCATTGGTTTCTTAGGTAATATTTAGTATTAAATTACATAAGTTCATAAAATTATCTTGTTCACTTATGAAAAAATAATGAATAATTGGATTAATATTATTTGACCGTGAGAGATGTGACAATTCAAATTATAGTGATAATTATGTTTTTTTAGCCTTTTCCCATTTATCCTTTAAAATTTTAATGAAATAAACTACAAAACTAATTACCTAAACTATAAACTATTAAATAAATCTAAAATTTTTAAATAATATTATTAAATATACTACTTATTTTGTTAATCGTAATAAATAATACTATTTTTTATTAATTATTGCAGTCTAATAAAAATTCATAATAATTATTTTCAATATATAATTCTCATGTTTCTATAAAATGTACTAATTATTTTATAAATTTAAAATTTATAGTTCTAGAATATGCATGTTTTCAAATTTAGCGAATTCAAAATAAAATATATAAAATTAAACCTAATTATTTTAATTTAAGTATATTGGAAAATTGTATATTAATTAATATATTTTTTATATTATAAATGACTATATAAATTCTTAAAGATTATTTATGTATATTAAAAACGAAATTCTCATAATTAATAATTTAATAAGTAATAATCTTTGAAGGAGACATTACATTTTGCCGGATAATATGCAACCCTCGTAAATTACTTGAACGAATCATTTTAATTTATTAAATAAGAGAATCAAGCTCTGCTCCATGCTTCCATCGCTCTGCTCAAATTATTTTATTTTTTTGGGTCGAATAGGTTTATTTTGGGGAAACATTTCTTTTTGCTGCTACTATTCTCTGAGTAAAACCGCAAAAACCCACCATGCTTCCTTCGCTCTGCTCCCCACTTGGCCCTTGCCCTCCTCCGTCTCAAATGGAAGCAGCGGCATCCGCTTCCCCCTTTATCCCTCTCACTCTCCTCCATCGCTCCTTCAAACCCATTTCGTTTGCATCGTCTCAATGCATCGGTAACGTTCTCTCTCTCTCTTCCCCCACTCTTTTCTTCGGGTTCTCTTTCCTTGTTTTTACTCGTTATCTCTCTCTCTCTATATCTCATCCAAGCAGCTCGCCGCCGCCAATCCGGCGTCCCGTCCGCCCTCCTTCGTCTTCCCCGTCGCAAGACATCCATTTCCTTCCACTCCTCGGAGCTGACTTCTCCCTCGCTCTTTTGCTGCTTCGGCCGAGACTACGATCACCGAGAAATCCTGCCGCCGAGCCCCGCCACCACCGACGCCCAGGCTGGCGTTCTTGGCGCGGCTTCGCTGCCGGAGTGGACGAGCGGAGGGGGCGGCTGCTACGACGGCGGCGTTCTTGATGCCCCGTCGTCTAGGAGGTTCTACAACAGGTTCCTCAATTTCACTCGTCTGGGGAACGTCCTCAATGACGCCGCCGAGGCCTTCTTCAAGAGTGAGATACGGCGGCGGCTCTTCGTCACGGCTGCGCTCATCGTGGTGAGCCGCATCGGTTATTTCATCCCTCTCCCGGGCTTTGACCGGAGGTTGATGCCTGACACGTATCTTAGCTTTGCTGCCGGTTCCACGGGTATGCTCGTCACTTGTTCGTTTATTGTTTCTTATTTCTCGTCGTTATTTTTTTAGGTTTTGGACTAATTTCTCTTTTGTTTCGGCCAATGACTCCTACTCCTAAGTGAATTAAAACTAAACAACAACTGGGTGCTTGTCCTCGTTGGGATGCCAATAAAGTAAATATATCTGCGGAAAAGATATTTCAACATAAACGTCAATAAAGATCGTGTTTTTCTTAGCACAAACCATCATAGGTTGTCATCTGTAGACGTTCAATTGTAGAACGTTAGCTTTTAATCTTCTGATAACATGGATTGCTTTTCAGATCCTCTGAACATCAATATGCTCCATCTTTTTCTTTTTCAGATGAGCTTGGTGACCTAACTAGTGAGCTGAAACTGTCAATTTTTCAGCTTGGACTTGGCCCTCAGATTTCGGCTTCAATATTAATGCAGGTTTTTTTTATGTTTCTAATACACCTGACAACTTGTATTCCTTAACTTGTAAATAAAACTTCATGTGAAAATCGACCATGTGCATGGGAGTCGCTTTGCATGTTTGCCTTGATTTTGGGAAATGAATTGTCTTTCTTCTATGCACATTTCTTGTGCACCTTCACTGAAATGTGTGTTAACAGTATGAGCATACAGTCTATTATGGATCTCAGCAAGCCATCAAATACTGGTTTTGAACACATAGCTGACTTGACTATCACGACAATCTTAGTTGATTAGATTAGGTGTTCCAAGATTGCAATGCTTTTGACCTATTATGTTTTGTTTTTATTTTTCTTGACCAAGGGTTTTTGCTTAATCATCATTTTAATGTAAATGATTGCTAATTCCTTAGAAAGATGCATATGCACACATGAAGAGCAAATCTATATTGAAACTTAGCAAAAAAAAATCGCTTCAAAGTAAAAAAAAAAATGAAAACTATATCACCAGAAAATAAAATTTGACTAAATAATCAACCTCAGTCTTGATCTTTGAAGCAATTGAATATGCATAGCTAGTTAGTTAGTTTGGTGGTCCTGTGCTTTACCTTGCAAGCTTAACAAGACTGACTCATTGCCTTTTTTATGTTATAGTAAACATCTGTGATTTCATTCCTTCTGTCTATCTCTTTAACAATGCTCGTGAATTATATATGCAGGTACTCTGCCACATTCTCCCCTCTCTAGTGAAGCTACGTAAAGAGGGTTTAGATGGCCATGAGAAGATTAAAGGCTATATGTGCGTATTATGCATATCAAGCAGTGAGATTGACCCTCATGCTGCAAATCATGCGTTATTTTTATCATTAATCTTTATTACCAACTAAATTCATTTGTCTTGATCTTTTTAGATGGTGGACTTCATTAGGATTTTCGATACTGGGGGCTATTATTGTTTCTTGTTATTCACTTCAGTATTCAATATATGCTGCTAGCAGCAGGTAAGCATTGTTGAGCTTTTTCCTAGCTTCTTTGCCTATTAAGGCTTTCTAACTCTTCCAAGAAAAAATGCATTTGCAACTGATTATTGATTTGAGTCTGTTAGGCATGGCAATGCTATTTAACCCAAAAGATTGTGGTTGATTTGTGAATGTGATAACCATGTTCATTGACTTTAATATGGCTTTAACTTTTATTCAAAGCAGATGCATGCAAGCATTAATGTATGGCAAATAAAAGTGTCTGGATTATATTATGGTTATGTCTATCAAAATGTGAACTTTATGAATGCATATGATGTTGGCCAAGGGTTTGTTACAGAATCCTTGTGCATGCATAGGATGTCGCCCAATGGTTGTTAACTTCGTCATGGTATTGTTTTCTGCAATGATGTCTAAGGTTATATCTTTGTGGATGGTTGTTTAGTCATTCACCAGTTTTTTGGTTCTTAGAAAGACTGAAGGAGAGAGATTCTTGCAGCAAGCAGGTTTTTGTACGACTTCTGAAAATTCTATATAATTTTTTCTGTACCTTAAGTTAGTCTATATAAAACTGGTTGTTCTCCAGTTTTTCAGTTCTTAGGAAGACAGGAGGAGAGGGAATCCTGCAGCAAATGAATCAGTAAGAGCCAAAATATACTACCCTTTGCGTATGAGGGGAATTTCATCTCATGTCCTCCCTATATCTTTAAGCACGGGGTGTGGCCAAGAAGCAGCTAGCTGACAGTCCCTTCAACCTGATCTTCATTCGCTGTGCTCACAAGGTCCTTCAGCTTTATGGAATTCACATTCATCATTCTTGAGGGCGTTGAATGCTGGCACATGCTACTTCCTGAACCGAACCTCCCATGGGAGGACCGATTATTGAAAGCGCTTCTAAAAAAAACTTATTGAAATATATACATGGATGACACTTTATTTTGGTGTTCATCCTTTTTCTCCTAAAAAAAGCCTTATTGAAAGCAGAATCTCTCCAACCTTCATGTTCCCTGTGTCAAGTTATGTTGAAGCGAGGTGCACCCCAAAATGGTTGTTGACTTTGTACATGGTCATACACTCATCCCATCACTCGGGTGAAACCTGACCGACTCAGGAAGCCACCCACGGCCGGGCTGGAAGGTGACAATAGAAATAGAATAGCCAAGCCAAAATATGGCATAGGGACAGAAAAGGTCTCATGGTATCACTTTGGCCCGGTGAACATGTTTAAGGATAAGCCAAAGAACATTTCTTTTCATAGGTCGAAGGATGACTTTTCTGGATTGCTTCTGGAACTAAGCTAGCTTACAAAGCGTCATAAAATAAGAGCACTCACTGTGAATATCTTAAACGTAACCTGTACCAACAGTGATGAATGGAGACATTAAATTGTAATTTAGCTTTTTTTTAAACGAGAAAGGACGACTAGCAAGAAGGTAGTCATCCAAGGGTTCCATTAATAATAGTAGATATTACAGTAATTTCGATATCGCATGAACATGGATCTACGAATGGCGTCGTATGATCCATGTAGCCGACCCCACCTAGTGGGATAAGGCTTTGTTGTTGTTGTTGTATTACAGTAATTTCGATAGGAGCCAACAGAAAGGCATATGGCCATGAAAACAAAATGACATCAGCACACTACCCAAACCAAAAAATGTCTTTCACACCTCTTCACATCAGCAACCGCCGTTATAACCGCCATCACATGTTGGCCACACCGGAGAGGGCAGAGCGCAACCAGCAGAAGTCACAGAACCAGATTTGCCCCTAACCTTTAGCTTTTATATATGTGGATTTTCCTATGTTCTAATTTCCCATCTCATATACCCTGTTGTAATCAGGACGTGACAGCCATTGGGTGTTTATAGCTGTTATGGGCACGTTAATGCTTTGTTACTTACTAATATCTTGAGACTTTCTGGCATGATGTGTATCGACATATCACCATAAGAGGTGATATCATTGACGTATTGATAACCTTTTGGCAATCAAGCGCATGAGAAATTATTGGGAAAGAAGTCATTATCATATTTTTTGAAGGATCATTCAAGCAATTGTGTGAACTCGAACTAAGACTGGAATTATGGAGGATAGTTAATGATAATGTCCTTTTGGTGTGACTATAACAGAAATTCAGCTTCTGTAACCATTAACAATCTATTCTCCAACTTTGGTTGTTTGGAAATCCTCCCGTACTGAAAAGAGAGGTGATCATGAAAACAAGTCTCCTTGCTTCCCCTTTAATGAAGGAGCCCCTCAAAGGGAGGACATTTTTAACACTACCATAATTTTGGAAATGAGTATAAGTGTGGAAAATCACCAGATAAATTATGATTCCCCTTCAAGGAAGTTCACATCTAAGTTTCACAGGATAATTCAAAGATAATTTTTGATTATTCATGTGAAATTTTATCTTGTAACGGACAACTGCTAAAAAAAATTGCTAAACATATTTACAAACTTAATTTCTAGTGAGAATTTTTTATGATACTTTGAACCTCTATGACTACCTAAAAATTTTTGTATCTTGTTTCAGAGTAAAGCACGTTGCTGTCACAAGTTTGCTTTTGGTTCTTGGTGCAATGACAATGACATGGATATGTGACACAATATCAGAATCTGGATTTGGTAATTGATTGAAAAGTTATCTTATTCTTGTTTCTTTTCTTTTTTTTTTTTTTTTGAAACGAGAAAGGATGACTAGTCTCACAACATGAAGGTTTCTGGGGTGCCTTTGAATAACATGCTCAAGCCCTTTCTGTTAATTTCACGGTCCATTTATACTTGTTGAAGTATCCTAGGACTGTTATGCATTTAATAAGCTCTTATCTTGTTTCTGTGTTCAGCTTGTTGGATCTGAACCTCACTATAATAGATGACCTGGTACACATCTATTATGGAACCACCAACTTAAATGTTATCAAGTTTTTTGAGGAGGAAATGTTAACAAGTTATTTATAAACTAACTAGACTTAGATCTTGGTTAAGGACCTCAGGTACTCGAAATGCAGGGTTTTGTTTGTCTTTTATCTATCATCTTTCGTCCTTTTGTGTACTTCAGGTCATGGCTCATCCTTGATTATCTGTGCTGGAATATTGACTGGTTATACAGACACCTTGTTCAGGATGCTGTCACAGTTTTCAGGTTAGTACTTTCTGGCCTTCATGTTTTGTTTCAGTTTTTTGCCTGTGCTAACTGCAAACACCTTTGCAATCGGACTATGTACAACATCATGCTTGTTACTATATTTGTGTTTCATGCAATCTTTCTTGTCTTAGTTTCAAGAGGCTTAAGTAGCTGTCTGTGGAGACTGAAATTTAGTTCCATATAGCTACATGTTATCATAGTCAATAACTGAATCGTTTCACAATGATTCTGATGTGAACTTAGACTAGGCTTGTTTGGGTAAGCTACTTTTGTGGAAAAATTTTTCCCTGTTTCGTTTTGTTTGACAACTGGGAGAAGCTCCATCAGTGGAAAACAGTTTATGCTACTGAAAAGGTTGTATACAACAACAACAACAACAACAAAGCCTTATCCCACTAGGTGGGGTCGGCTACATGGATCATACGACGCCATTTCGCTCTATTAGTAACCAAACCTTTCTGTATATTATTCTATTCGTTGATCCATGTTCATAAGATTCGACAGGATTTTACGCTGGCTGTCGAGGCCTAACACAACCCTCTTCTTTTATCAGGGCTTGGGACCTGAAAAGGTTGTATACAAGTTTGAGAATAATGTTCTGCCTTTAATAGGAAGAGAGAACATTTTCCCCCACACTCATATGTAAAAAAAAATATTCATTTCATAATTTTCAACTTGTTATTTTATTTTCTTTTTCAGCCATACACAGGACATAAACTACTTTCCAAGAAATTATTTTCTTTATAATTATTTTTCCTCTAGTATTTGTTTCAAACAAACAATTATAGCCTTAATGTATTATTTAATCTTCTGTTGCTGTTCAGTTATGATCTCTATGAGGCATGCATAATGCATTAGTTGCCTCCAGGATATGTTTCTCATTTTCAGTAAATTTCATATATTTTTTTGAGATATATAACCCCCTAATTTTAACATAATATCTAAGTTTGGTTACTGCCGGTTTTTGCTGACAGCTTCTTTTCTCTCTTCCATGCCACCAAACAATAATAAAAGGTGCCACTTCGTTTAACTTTCTTAAAATATATAAACAATAAATAAGGCAGCAGCCTCTGCCTGAAGGGGTGCTGCCCCCTCGCCAGTGCCAGAGCCCAGCTCCCCTCCCTCTAGTTCGCCAGGGGGAGTAGTGGAGAGGCGCGGTGCTCCCCTTTGGTGCTGACGAACCATTTTTTAATTTTCAATTAATGTGTTATTTCAAAAAATAGATGACTTATCATTTTTTATTATTGTCTGGTGACCTGGAAGAGAGAGAAGAGAGGCTGACTCAGCCAAAATTGATGGTTAAGGGACGATGAAGGTATAAAAATAAAGTTGGGGGGATGTCCAATGCAAGAAAAGGGTAGAAAATTAAGAGTTTTTTATGGGCCTTTTGGGTCCAGTGTAATTGGCGCATTTTTTGGAGAGAATGCTGTTATGTTGAAAACATTGTAGTTCTAGCGAACTGGCCGTTGAGTGAGTGGAACAAGTGTTGATTTTTTTGTCATCTAAATGCAATATTTGTTTTGACAATCAATGATAATATGGATGGATAACCATATTAATAATATGGATGGTTACACAAGGTACCCCTCTGCCTTTTCAAAAAAAAAAAAAAAAGACAAACAGAAACAACGACTATACTATCCGTTAAAATTTTCCTTGGTTTTGGATTCTGGCTGTGGTCTTCACACTGGAATGTAACATCTGGTGCACCTAATGCAGCTATAATAATGGCTATATGAGACATCCTTCTAACTAAACATCTCAAAAGAAATGACAAACAAACTATACTATTCAAAACTTGTTATTACCGAACGGTGAACCTTTGGTTGCTGCACCCGACTGAACCAACCCTGTGATATGGATTATTCCTTTTTATCAAGGTTGTATCTTGTAAGAAGTCCATTTCAAAAATGAGAATATATTTCTTCTTATTCGCAACAACAGCCCAATATAGGTCCTCTTGCAGCAATAAGCTAATTATTTAAATTCTGAATGCAGCTAATTTAACTACTCGTTTTGGTTACTTCTGAATGCAACTGATTTAACTAGCCTCTAAGGTTTAATTTCAGAAGGTACTTTAGTTTATTGGGCTGATCTGGAGTTATTTGTCATAATTAACTGGAGATAATATTATTTTCATATCAAGCTTGATCAGGCATGTTGAGTGCAATGACTTCTAATGCTTCATTTTCTGTATCCATAGGTTTAGTATAAGGCACTCTTTAGACATGGATTCAAAATTTTAATTATTCTTCTTGTGGTTTCAGGAAGTGTACTCAGTTTCTGGCCCTATATCTTGGCTGTTCTTGGAATATTCACAGTAGTGACAATGTGGGCTGTGCTAGTTACTGAAGGTTGCAGGAAAGTGAAGTTGCAATACTATGGCTTTAAGCTTGCTTCTGCTGCGAGGTAGCACTTCTTTAATGCCTTCTGATATATGTTGTTCAAATTGTGACATTGACCGAAAACTTGTATTAGGACAATTAAGTAAATTTCATAATGCATATTTTGTTTTCTTCCCGTTACATGCTTTTTTCAGTCTGAACATGTAATTTCAACTGGTACAGCATATTCTTTTATAATTACTTTCATGCTCTTTCCTTTAATCTGTTTTTTTTAGAGAAAAAATTATATTTCCTTTAATCTGTTATACATATGCATAGTAACTTTCAAAGGTTTTCATATAATTACATCTGATGATTAACTGCTACTGTGTAGAGAGGGTGGCCCCCCAGTTACAGAGGTTGAGCCATATATACCATTTAACATCAATCCTACTGGCATGCAACCTGTTCTTACTACCACTTACCTATTGGCTTTTCCTGGTATCATGGCAAGGTTATCTCTGTCTTCATTAATCGTGGTTGAATTTATTCTTTGAGTTGTTGGTGGCTTGTCCATTTTATTTCTTTTTTTTCTTATACCTATCTCTTTTTACTTGGTTGAATTTGTTCTTTTTATTCTATCTGGATATCTGATTCATATACCTTTTTCTTCTGGCAGTATATTTGGGACGCCGTTTTGGGAAAATTTGAAAGAGATTTTAAATCCAGGGACGTCTATTGGTGCCAAACCCTGGGTTTATTACATCATTTATGCATTCTGTGTATTTTTATTCAACATATTTGATATTGTAAGTACAAATATGACATAAATCTATTGTTTTCAGTTAATTGTGTTCTTTTGATGAGAAGGAGTTGCGTATCTTAAAGATACCTTTAGATAATGATAGACATCTAGTCCTATCAGGTACATGAATATATTTCACAACATTCATCTACTCACAGTTGTTGCCATAAATTGTGATGTTTGGATTTTTCAAAAGTCCATAGACATCCTTGGACCCTCTGCCGAGCTCTATCCTCCCTGCATTTGCTTCCATCCAAATTTCTTCCCTGATCCGTTTCTGGAATGTATATGGTGAGTCAAACCTGATGTACCCTTGTGGCTTCCGATAGTTCGACCTACCTAGAAAAGTTGTACGAATGTGGTTCTAATCCATTAGCTGATGCCAGAAGTTGCTTCGGGAAAAAGCAGAATATTTAATGCAAGGACAGGATATCGGGTTTTCAACCCATTAAGAGTACCCTTGCAAATGAATGTGAGATAGATATTTGAATGCTCACTTGGGTTTTAGTTTTTTTTGGGTTAGTCAGTTATTATCAATAATAACTATATAATGTGAGATTAATTACTTTTAGTGTGATATTTTCATACCCAACTTTCTCACAGCCTAGGCATATGTTCCTTAGCCTTAGATGTCCTTCTTCTCATAGATTCTCGAACCTCCGACAGAGAACTTTTGGATACGTTCAAGTGACACATTGCCATATGCATTCACCGGCTATATGTATATTTTTCAATTGAAAATTGGAACACAAGTGACATGAGAACATTTTGGCTTTGTCTTTGTATAGTAGTTTTTCCTTAGGAGTTGCCATCTGGCATTCAACAGAATCTGCCACCATTTCACTAAAAAGACTTTACCTCTACTGTTGTGTGACTTATTACTAACTCTTTTCATGCCAATAAGTGGATTGACCTAATGAAAACCTTAAATAAAATCTTTCATGTCCTTTGCCCCAAATAGTTTGGGGCACAACAGAGTTATGGAATAAAGTATTTTCAGCTCCCTACATGGTAAGGTTGCTGACCTTATTGTATAGAGGACATTGTACTTTGTCTATTGATTATATTGTCTCAAAAGTTGCTCATATGAGTTAAGTTTTTATACGGTGTTTTATTTATTTACTCAATAGTATGTTTATTCCTCTTGACTCTATCATTCTGTTATCTATGTGGATGGTAGAAATCCTTTGACTTACTTTCATGTCTTGCAATAAGTCTTTTAATCATTCTCTTTTGAGGTGGCTAAATGGTTTGCTTTATATAACCTAATTTTTCATGACATTTTGAAGGAAAAAAATAACTTTCGAATTTGACCATTTTTTCTCACATTTCTGTCACTTTCTTTGGCAATATTTGAGGCCTAAAAAATCAACCAGCTAAGATTTTATGTAAAGAAGATTTTAGAAGTTTTACTAGTTGGTTCAACCATTGGATCTGTAGCCAACCGGTTACCACTCAAAAGTTGAGTTCAAACTGCCAGTAATGTACAAAATTTTCCTGGTGACGTTATGCAGTATGCTTTGGACCTATACATACAAATAACAGAATATAGTCAGTATGTACTGAACTGATTTGTGGTTTGTCCTTGAAAAGGTTTCAAAACCTTAGGTCTTAATTGCAATTCCTTCTAATGTGTTCTTTTGGGGCTTATCCTCAATGGAAAACCTTATGGGCTGTTAATTGCAGCAGTTATCGTGTGACGTGGAAAAGAATAGAAGATTCAGGCCATGCAAAGATAGTAATTTATGGGTTCTTCAGAACTTGTATTACAATGGGAAGCTATAAGTTTTGAAAATGAGCAAGTTTGTGATTATTTTTTTTTTTGGGGGAAGTTTGTGATTAATAGTTTCCATTTGATCATTAGTTAGTTGCATTGTTATATTTGTCTTTGTAATAGCTTCATCATCATGTCTTAATGATCCGCAGGCAAACTTGCCGAAAGAGATTTCTGATTACATGACAAAAATGGGCGCTAGAGTACCAAACATAAAGCCTGGGAAAGCTACAATAGAATACTTAACAAAAGTTCAAGCTTCAACTCGCTTTTGGGGTATGCTTCATGTTAACCAATCATGTTGTTTTATGCATTTTCTACATTTCTTCTAGGTAAATATAATGTTCTATGCTATTCTTTGCAACAAAATGTGGTAATTCCTTTTTTGGAATAGTTTGAGGGCATTCATAATCATTATTTGTCTTTATGAGATCAGGAGGAGTGCTATTGAGCATATTAGCTACCTGCTCTACGTTGCTTGACCATTACCTGCGACATATTAATGAGGGTTTTGCAGTGGGGCTTACTTCAGTCCTGATTATTGTAAGTACAATTTAACTTGTTTATTCTGATGAATGAAATCAATGAAGTCAATCATAGGTTTTACTCCTCTTTGATGGTACTATTAATTTCAGCATATGAATGTTTCTCTGAATTTCTAACTCCAGTTGTGGATTTGTCCGTATTTCTCTTTTTAATTGGCACAAGTTCTTAAATAGTCCCTTTCAAAAAAAGTTTTTAAATAGTCTATTTCTAAGTTAGACTAATTTGATCTTCAGTGTATAATCCACAAAGTTGTGGGAAAATTACATTGGAATATAAATTTCTAGTTATCAGTTTTATTCGTTATTTTTGAGCTCTTAGATTCTACTTTCTTTTTTTTCAACCTGAGGATAGTGGATTAATCATCTGACCAATGAGCCATTTAGTAAGGAATTTGGATCTATTAGTCTTGATTGGTTATATTCTATGTTGCATAGTTACGGGTATGGTACAGGTACAAATAAGGGATACGGGATGTCAATTTTTTGAAATCGAGGGTGTCAGTGCACAATACTTAATAAAAAATGTAAGAAATAAATATTTCATAAAATAAATTATCATAATTGCAGAATTAGTTGTCTCGTAACATACTGTTTTTTCCATTAAACAAGACAAGAAAATGTCCAACTTACCTTCTATTGCCATTGATATTTTAATTTCAGATATTTAATTCCATGAAATAAGACAAGATATACAAACTTTTTATTCACTTGTAGCAGCAATTAACTGACAGTCGTTGTGTCCCTGTCAGCCTTTTTCCTTTCTTTTTGTAATGTGGTTGCTCTTTTTCCCATCATCATGTGTTTATTACTTTCCTTGCTCTCTTTACCCCCTTCTCTTGCTGCTGTTGATTTCTTTCATGACAATTAGGCAGAGGTAAGGTACATGCTTTTTTTTTCTGTTCTTCCATCATGTCTTCTCCTGCCCCTTGCTGGATCTCCAGTCATTTTCATTGTTAAGAATATAAAATCAATGTGTTGCTCTTCTTAATGGCGTTAGCTTTTAGGGAGATCGGTTAGCACATGGTATCAGACCTTGAGGTCCTGAGTTCAAACCTTGTCAAGCTCGTTATCAGACCCTGAGGTCCTGAGTTCAAACCTTGTCAAGCTCGTTAAAAAAAAATTCCTCCCTTAGTTGTCCACATGGTAGGCTGACTAAATCAAAATTGTGTGTGTTTTTTGAAACAAACCTAAGGGGGAGTGTTAAGAATATAAAATCAATGATGTTCTTCCTAATGACTTAAGCTTTTGGGAAGATAGATTAGTGTTTTGCTTTCCCAAATTTAGTGCAAATTTTTTAGTTAGCCTTTTTTTATTTTGGTTTTCTTGTGTTTTTCCAGTTGTGTAAACATCATGACCAAAAAACATATAGACACATACATCACATTTCCTTTTTTCTTCGGGAATGAGGTTTTGGCTAGCTGATATACTTTTTCAGTTTTTGCCTCTCTCCGAGAACACATTTGTACATGACTCCTTTCTCAGTTATATATATACCTGGATGACAACCATCTAATCTGGTAGTCTATCCTTTTTCTCCTAAAAAAAAGAACAAGATGATAATGTTTTTCGAGCGGGGAAAGGATGACTAAACTACTTGCATAGTCATCCGGATTGTATTAAAACCGGAAAACTAGAGAATGCACAAGTATTTATGGGTAAATAAAAAAGTAAAAGAGTCAGGAGGGCGTGGGAGCCTACAAATCCCCTCTCCGACAAAAGAGATGTATATATACAATGTTCTTAGTATAACACTGCTCATCTCCAAAGTGGTGTAGTTGCCTTGTAGCCAAATGGTTCAAGTGACCATAAAACACCGTTCAGACTCTGACTAGTTGGACCGTGACCCAAGCACCAAATCAGTTCGTGGGTCATGCCGAACCCGGCCATCATGTTTGACAGATTTGGCCCGGTCAATCCCTCCTGGATTGGTGGGTGGGGTAGATCATGGGTCTGGATGACAACCTATGGTGCCCGGTCTTCTTCACATGCTTTGGTAGAGATTTATCTTGGGAATCCCGAGCCATCCTACTGCGGGGGGGGCCTCATCATTTTGGTGTGGTGTGGCGTGGCTGTGTTACTTCCTCTGATGCGTCCGTCCATGGTGGCCTCAGCTGAATCAGATGTGGCATTTTTATTCTGGCAGCATGAGCGGCTACCTAGGAGCTCGTTGGCGCACATTCCCTAGATTATGGGACCTAGCATCGAGCCTAGACATGTCGGTTTTTGCAACGTGGTCTGAGTCCAGCAGTTTGGGCATGGGCTCTTGGACCCCACTTTTCAAGTCTTCATTTTTGGACAGGTGCATTTTGGAGCTTATGACACTCCATGAGCGGATCATCCCTTTCCGACCAGATGTGTCTAGAGTGGATGGTTGGGTTATTTTTGGCCCGCAACCTCCACCTCCGCTTTCTCCCATACAGCACGACGACGGCCACATCTAGGACTGATTGCAGGCTTATTTGGAGATATCGTGTGCCGCACAAAGTTTAAGATCTTTGTCTGGCTTATGCAGCACGGCAAGATTCTCACCAGGATCTACAGATCAAGATGAGCACCTAGCTTCGAGGTGTACTACGCATTATGCTGCATGGTACAAGGACATCACACATATGTTCTCCGAGTGCATAGTTGCTCCGGAGGTTTGGAGTCGGATGGCCATTAGAGGCAAGGTAGTCAAGTTCGGGATCTTATGTAAGATCGGAAGGGGTCCGTAAGATCGAAGATTGTAAGATCGGATCGAGGATCGTAAGATCTTACCTATATACTAAAATAATAGTTTAATATATAAAATTATGTAAAATAATATTTTTTAAATAAATTTGTAATATTTTAAATTATAAATAATGTTATCTTGAGTACTATCCATCTAAGACTTGTTACAAATGCATATATATACTATTTATATAATAATAATTTAATATAAATTGACAAAAATTGGTAATAATATGATGAATATGAAATAACATTATATAATAACTTTAATATACATTTATAATAGAGTTATTTTGTGAAAAAATATTTTAAAATTTTAATTATAATCAATAACCTTTTTCTTAATTTTATTTCTAAAAAAAATCATGTTGTACTTGGTGAAAATTTAAAAAACAAAATAAAAAATTGAAAAAAAATTTGGATTAGTAGGATCGGTAGGATCTTACGATCTTGCCATTACAATCTTACCGATCCTACAAAAACGATCTCAAAGTTGAGATCGAGATCGCAGATCCTAGGTACGATCAAGATCGCGATTTTGATAACCTTGATCAGAGGTGTGTCCACTTTAGCACTTGAGGATTTTTGGTAGTCACTCAGAGCTCTAGATGGTCGGACTAGCCTGAGGTGGAGAGTGTTGGCATTATTTGTGGTGATCTCATGGGCCATCTAACTTCAGCATAGTCGAGTTATTTTTTATGGTGAGAGATGTCATGTAGAGAACATTATTCATTTTAGTGTCTTTCATTCAGGGGTGGGGTTTGGAAAGCAGATTCGTCTTTCCCTCTTCTTGATGCTCACTTGGAGCATACACTTGTACAGTCTTAAACTTTTGTAGTAATGAAAACATGAATGGCTGTCACAATTTGATAGCTATCCTTTCCTCGAAAAAAAGGGCCGAGTCAAACCTGGTCAAGAATCAAGTTGGACCCACAACCGGATGGGATCTATTGAATTGGCAGCTGATCCAAAGTTATGTTTTGGGCTTGTCTTCAACAAAAAAATTCATGTTATCAGTTAGGTCTGAATCGTAGACCACTTATAACCAAACTAATGTGAAGGCCACTAAACCACATTTAATTATGTGACACACGGAGATACTTAAATTATACTATACAACAACAACAACAACAACAAAGCCTTATCCCACTAGGTGGGGTCGGCTACATGGATCATACGACGTCATATATTCGTTGATCCATGTTCATAAGATTCGACAGGATTTTATGCTGGCTGTCGGGGCCTAACACAACCCTCCTCCTTTATACTATACAACATGTTAGTATATTTTATCTTCCTATTTTTTTTTCATCCCTTGATCTTTTCCTGAAAGGAATGAAAAGAAATTGAGTGGTTTATACTAGTGTATTTTGTAATCTCCCAAAACCTTTTTTCAAAATATTTTTTTCAAAATATTTTTTCCAAAATATCTTGAGTTGAATTTGTTGTTGCCAGACCTTTGCAACAACGGGACACACAAAGAAGAGATGGGTGATATCCTCCACTTTTGACCCATTAATGCACATGAGACATAGGAGCTAGGGGCCCACCTCACCTTGTAGTCCCTGGCAAGAATCCTGCCCCATCTCAATAGTCAGGCAAAAATCTTGAGGTTCAGGGGGATACACGAGTGCTAGGTATGTCGATACACCAATCATGGAGAGATAGAGATCTCTCTCTTTCGGAGAAGGTGAAGATACACCAATCATACATGCCACTAGCTCCTTAACCCTACAGTATGACAAGCTCCCTTGGAAGTGGGGTCGAAGAGCCATTTGATGTAGCTCTAGATGTCGTTTAGAGATCGGCTATGGAAGCTGATGCATGCGGCATGTCAAAGTGCTATCAATATAGGGAAACACGATAGCAAATGTGTTGACATGTGACCATTTGTGGTGCCAGAATGAGAAAGCAGTCCAGAGGCTAGAGAGACATGGAACAAGGATGTCACCAGCGGAATGGTCCATGATTCCATGCCACTCCCTTCCAAAAGATTAACGCCCCTTGACTAAGGGCATGAAGGTGCCCCTTGAGAGGTTGTCTATGGCATGCAAAGAAGACTGCAGTTCAGAGGTCTCCCTTAGGTCCCATGATACATTTAACCCATTGAGCAAGAACAGCATCGTCAGTCGGCCGAAGGTCCCTCACTCCTAAGGCCCTGTTTGAGATGGATCAACAAGCAACACACCAAGCCACTATGTGGATGACCCTCCTTTCAAGGCCACCACCCTGTCAGAAGAAAGAGCTCCTAAAGGAATCACTACACCTGGATTGGCATAGTCAAGTCTAACATGTGGTAAATGGGTAGGTATGACCTTTAGCAGTACAAGCCGACTGCCTCGAGAGAGCAACCAAGAGCTTCAACCTTAGAGCCTATGCTTCCTATGTCCGAACATGGCAATCTAACAACTGTAGGGCCAAGTATGCCATCAGTAGGGAGCCCGTCAGCATGCACAGTTGTTTAAGATGATAATGAATCTTGGCTTCTCAAGTTTTTTCTAAGTTGATGATATATGTTGGGACTAGTGCAGGAAAATGTCAGGTCACTTAATCTAGAGGAGGAAATGTCTGATCTTGTGTTTTATTAGGTTTTCTTCTTGGGTTTCTCTGTTTAAGTTTCACATTTGCAAGTTGAATATCCATGGGTTTAGTTATTTTTAGGTTGACCTTATGGGTCAACAATAAGGGCTTCCTTGCATAAGATTTTCATCCTATCTGTCCTCTTAATTTATGTTTAGTCAAGTACATTGCTTTGATGCTTGCATATTTCAAAATAGTGTGAGGCTCTAATTTGTGCAAAAAATAAACATAACACGTGCAGTTTCTGCCCACTACATGGAACTAAACGGTTCACATCATCGCATTATAGAAAAGATGCATCGTTTTAGTTAGCTTTCACCATCTAATACAAGAACAAATCTTTTACTTGACAATTGGTCTCTTATGGTTATTACTCACTAGCTCTGAGAACAAATGACGTCGAACTTTAATGATTTCAGGTAGGTTCAATTATAGAGTTGAGAAGATCATATCAAGCGTATAATGTAATGCCAGCTCTGAGCAAGGTTCTAAGGAGATATGGTGTATAGTTGTTGGAAATTAGGTAACTAATATGCCCCCCTTACCGCCTCATTTCATTTGTCGTGTAAAATGATAAATGTTTAATACTAATATGTGGCTTCATATTTGCAGATTAGAAATAGGGCTGCTTGATTCAAAAGGAAGCTACACTACAGAGATGACATCTGATCGGTACTTCATATGCATGAGCTACAGTTCTACTGTTCAATGAGCCTGATAAGGTGCGAGGAGGAAGTTCTGCTCATGAGGACCATAGCTTCGCATGCAATACAGACAAAACTGTCACCAGAAGCAAGTTAAGAAGTTTGGTGTGGAAGCTGGAGCATTCACGTAGAAAATTATTCATACTCACATGAACCAGAGTCAAGTGGCTACACTGTATTTATAATGGCAAATGAATGTGAAATCCGCCTTCGCCCTTGATACGAAGCAAATGCAGTACTCTATTCTCTGATTATACTTACTATAAAAAAAAACACACCTTTTAGTTATAGATAGATAAATTTTGGTCTAGTCCTGCAGGGCTATTGTTAAGAGAATTTTGAATTGATCCAGAGTGTTGCAGACCCATTTACTTTAGGTCTTGGAAATGTGATTGGCAAAGAGGAATCTGAGCTTCAGCTCTATACAAAAAATAGTATCGTCATTCGCTTTCATTTTCTACTATTTTGATCTTCAGTCTTTTCTTTCTCATGCAATGCATACCAAAACTTTTCTTTTTGCAGCCAACTTCCTATATGGATCATATGTCATGCGGATACGTATTGATTTTCCATTAAATGCAGAGCAATGCTTAAAGTAACTGTGGCATGTACTTGATAATTGAAAAGTAAACAAATGCCTCCTGTCTGATTGCGATTGATTCCGCCGTTGTCAAAGTGGTACGTACACGGCTGAAACGATTGCACTTGTGGAATGAGTTCTCAGAAGTTGATTACTAAAGCAAGTGAAAGCATTACATGGGTCCAATGCAACATGTCTACCTTCATCTAATATTATTAGTTTGATAGTTGTAGGTTAAGAGACGCGGGAAACTTTGTAAGCCTCAATTTCCATTACATCGTTACGTAAATCCTAAAACATAGTTCAGGATTGTGATAATTCATCGACCTCAAGTATATCTTTTTTACTTTTTTTTTTGTATAATGTTAGTTTAATTTTAAAGCATGTTCGCGAGCTTAAAACATATACTAGCTTAAAACAAAGATCTTGGACAAAGCCAGGTCCTTAATGAGTTGCAATTTGCAAATGGTCATTTAATATTGTGTGAAGGTCCTTATAAAGAGATTCCAAATAAGTTATAAACTTGTCTAAAAAACTCATGTTCGTCGTCAGCACGAATTCATATTTAAAAAATAAATGTTGGGAGGGCATACTACACAGGCCCTGAACTTGACATCGTGGATGACTAAGACGTGTTCCATCAGCAAATGAATTAACATCGACATAAGTGCGGGTTTAAAAGTATCTCACGCCAGTAAAAATAACAGAAAAACAGAGTTCATCGCTCCGCAGATAGAAGCATTTGCTTATTCGAGAGCACCAAAAAAAAAAGTTCACCAGTTGTGTACTAAAAGACCCTGATCAAATAAGGATCATATCTGGCCCAAAATGACCTCGCCGCCTGATACCTTAAACTCTGATGGAACTTTCTCAACGTTAAGGACTTCAATCTTACCATCCACCACATAGGCTGACCACCTGCGGAAAAAGAACGAAAGAATTGAGCTTTGATTGCGCAGATGCGACTTCACAGACAATGATAGCTTGCATATGGATATCAACAGTTTTGTTAGTGCATTAACATGTTCGCCAATTGATTAAATATCCATTGTTCAATATTTGTTTTGTCGAAGCCGAGCTCAAATTCAATCGGATATTCGGATTGACTATATTACATGAGTATTGTAAATCCCGCAAAGATAACTTTTTGCTTTATGGAGAAAAGTAACAGATCTAAGTGAAAAAAAACTGTGTTCCTATGAATTTTTTCTCTCTAAAAAGAACAGATGAATGATTTTCATCCTTACATGACATGTGACGAACTTTTTTTTGACCAATTTAATAACAAATTTTCATCTGTTATGACATTCTTTGTGGATGTCACCATCAGATTAGAGTGTCATATTATTTATCTCAAAGAAGTTCAAGTTTTATGTTGGTTAAACATTTCTGTGGAGTTATACCATTACCAGGCAACAAGCATAAAAAAATCTAACTTGTTGCAAGATTTTCCTATTTGTCAAACATATAAATTGGGAAAACATCTTCCTGGAGATACTACAGCAAATAGAAAGCAATAACCGAAGATGTGCTGGATATACCTTTGAGATCGATGTCCAAGCAAAGCAGCTGAGAGGTCCAAATCTAGCTCCAAGCTCTTGTGGAAACTCCCATCAAAATCTCCATAAAACTCAATCTAAAAGGAAAGAGATATCATCAGATGAAACATATATAGGATATTCTAAATGAACACAAAATCTTACACGTTGATGCTCAAAATGGAATTTCCTTAACTTTATGCTCATGATATCACCAAAACTGTATCAACTAAGTCATAGGAAAAGATAAGGGAAACCATAAAAAGGAATGGCATTGGTCACAATTAGTGTGTTTGAGTCAAAGAGTACTCATAAAGTGGGAGGTTAATAATGGAGCAAAAATCAACAGAATCAGGAACAATGTTAATTGATATTAAAATAATTATTTTAAGAAAGCTCAACATATTTCTAGCTATACACATACCATTGGATGCTTGAACAATGCATACCCTGATATCAATAACACAATAAACAAATTATAAGTCGCACACATATATTCACATCATCACAACAACACAAGTACATTAAGCCATTCCATCGTATGACATATGGAAAATTTGCTACAGACTATTTATAAATAAAATAGGCATTAAAATTTATGATAACTTCAAAATTCTCCTGCAAATGTTCCTTGATAAGGCAGTTTCCAAACCGAGTGGTAAACAGAGTTTAACAATCAGCTAGTTTCCACAATTGATTTTCACAAATTATTTCTTGCATCAGCATTATTTTTGCTCCAAATGTTCAATTCTCAAAGGAAGAAAGAAATATTCATTACCGCTTCCTTGGCCTGCAGCTTTTCTGCCCATCCATTCATCACGTATGGATCATTAACAGAAACACAAATCACAGAATCAATTCCTTTAGCCTTAAACTTGTCAATGTTGTTCTTGTAGCTCGGCACATGCTGAGCTGAACACACCCCAGTGAATGCCCCCTACGAAATATTGAACCATAATTGACATGAGAATGAGAAGCAAACGATTGTATATTTGTATCAATAAGAGGAACATAATTTTCCTTTGTTGACAATCTAGGAAAACGACCAAAATATATAACTTCTCAATTCAGACAAGTCCAAATTGTAATCAATGTATTGATAGCTTTAACAAAGTTCTTTCAACCTAAAAGTATATTTTTTTTAATCCAATACTTTGTTTTCCTTGTCTCATAAAGCAAAGTGAGGTTTAGTTAATACCCACCATCAATTATTGTCTATTATCTTTTCAGCTAATTGTTATATTGTATTTTCACATTAACTGCTTTCTACTTGATCTTTTTACCATTTCCGAAAAGTTAAACATTTGCTTTCAAATTATCTTTTTCTTCAACATTGGCTTCTAAATTTCGATTTCCAGATCTGTTTTTATTGCAACTGCGATAAAGATGACAAGATCCGTGCATGAGGTCTGAAACAACCCTGATTTTATTGAATGAAGAGAAGACACGATCAAGCGACGTGAACTTACGGGCAGACCGAAGATGACAACTTTCTTCCCCTGAAATCACATCAAGAAAACGAACAAGAAGAAAAGATCAGAAATTGAATCGAACAAATACGTGACAAGACTAAGAAAAAAAAAATCTGCATATTATATGCGCAGAATTCAGAGGAGGAAGACGACCTCGAAGATGTTCCTGAGAGGCGTGGTGGAGAATTTGGAGGAGACTCCCTCGTCCCAGGTGCGCGCCTTCTGAAGGGCCACGCCCGGGGCGGCCGCCACGACGTCGCATCCGACCGTCGCCGACGACGAGAATCTCCTGAACGCCGCCAAGGCTGCCGACGATGCCGATGACGAAGACCGAGCCGCCAGGGCCCTCAACAATGCGGAGGCCATTTGCTTACGCCCTCTCTCTCTCTCCTCTCTCTCTCTCTTCTGTGGCAGAGCCGGCGAGGGTTTTGGTCTGTGGAGTGAGCAGAGGCCGCAGCTTATGATGCCCACTCCACGCTTATGTACTGTTCAATAAAAAATGGGTAATTTTTTTTTCCGAACAATGAACATACATATTGTACGTTAACAAAGTATAAAATAATAAGATGACAATAAATTTAAATTCAGTACTAGACATTGTGAAAATAATTCTCTCTCTCTATATATATATTATAAAAAGTCCAAAAAATAAATGTATAATGTGACAACTCCATGGAAATTCTTATGATAAAATTTACTGAAAACAACTAATTTTTGTTTATTAAATATTTTTTTGTTAAAGTAAATAAAAATTTGACTTTATGATTATTTTCTTTAGAAAAAGTAAAAAACCCAATAAAATTTTGTTTTAGACAATTGTATGGATAAATTAGGTCCTCCAATTTTAGGTGTGATAATTAAACCCGAATTTTAATTTATAATTAGATTATTTCTAAATTTTGTTTTTTCATAAAAATGATATAAAATATAAATATATAATAAAATTTAAAAAAATTTAAAAAAACCGTTAGCAGGGGACGTTTAAAGTTCAACATCAGCGCACTTCTTGGAGGATCCGTTAGGCCTACAACTTACACTTTCTCACCCTCACATTTTTTTCGAGAAATATTTAATTCCATTTTCGTCTCTTATCTCTTTTCCATCTTTTCAGTACTGTTTCTTAATTCCAAATATTTTTAATTGATGTTCTAAGAACTACGTATTTTGCGTAATTAGCTTTAAAGTTAATTTTAAAAAGTTTTAAAAAATCAAATGGGCAGAGGATGAGATGATGATGGGTTCATTTAAAAAATAAATAAAAAACAATTAAATAAGGATAAAATGACAAATGCTTAATTAAGGATGAGGATAGTTTAAAGGTGGACACATGGATAATTATTTATATAAGCTTTTAAATTAGTGAGTAATGTAATTCACACTAATTCGTGTGTTTCCGTTCTCAATGTTTTTTTTTCATTCGCATATACTTCAAGACAGAACATTTTGGTCACATTTTCAACATGGAGCTTAATCTAAATGAGTATGTGTATATATTACAAATGTAACCAGCAGATCATCTTTTTTCCCTGTAAAATCTACCTTCATAACAAGTATGCAGCAAACGTAGGTAGTTGCTAAATTTGATAACAAATATCATCACATAAATGAAAATTATTAGGTAGCTCAACGCCCTCGTTAGATTAAATTAAATGCATTGAAGGACCTTGATAAGTAGAGAAACAAACGAAGTAAACCCAGTCGCAAGTTGCAAAGCAAACGTGTAATTTGAATGGCTGCATCCTTTGTTTTCACTCAATTGAGATTTCACATGAGGTGATGCATGAGCTCCTCATGTAAGACGTGTTCTAGGAGGAAATGTATGCAAGTTACTTTGAAATCCTGAGTAGCCATTCAGCATCTTCAGTTCTGTGAATGTCGATTCAGATTCACATGGAAACGCAGGAAAATAATCAGAAAAGAGGAATTAATGCTGAGTGAGTTTTAACTTTCTATTCACTAAGTCCCCAGACTGTGCTTGCTTCTTCTTGAAGTGTCCCATGAAGTTGCTGTGCAAGGTTGAGAAGAAAACTGTCTGCACCATGCCTTGCCAGCAAGGAGACTGATACAGGAACGTTGTTGTGCAATCCCAGTGGGATGGTTATCTGCAAATGGGCAAAGAAATTAAGCTCTTGTCTGTATATAACAGCATTCATTTTGCATGTGGCAGATGTCTTGGAGCTGCAGGTGAGAGACTTAAACCTGACAAAATCCGGACAATCCAGCAATTGAGAGCAGGGAAAATGCTCTGGCACGGAAGTTCTCCAGTGCACCCGTCTCTGTGTTCAACTTGGGTGGTGCCCCAGGAACTGTAGGGAGTGCAAGTACTCCATGATCCTAAAAGCATTAACCACGATGTATAGAAGACTACATATGAAAGTTAGAATAAAGATACCAAATGCTAAAAGTGTTTCTACATTGATGGGAACATGTAGCAGAAGATAAGTATATGATATCAAACACAAAAACACAAGAAGATAGTTTGGACACACACACACACAGTCTGTTTTAGACATAGGCACTATCCTAAAAATATACATTCTCTGTTCTCAAGGTTCATGGTATGCGTACTAAATATACAACAGCCAAAGCATTTCAACTGGCATGACATCAAGAACAACAAAAATAACCCATTTACTTTCATGCGACTGATACATAAGAAAAAGACCTGAAGGAGAGAGACAGAAGAAGAAAATCAGGAGCGTCTAAGAGAACCCAACCACTACGTTTATGAGGAAAGAACATCAAGATAAGATGATTGAAAAACCCAAGTAAAACATTTGAGAATTACATAAACAATAGAGTATAGTATTCATGTGACTCAGCAAGTCAGCAACTATGTACCATCAATATAGTATTGAATAAAGGATGCTATTAGAAAAGTTTAGCATCATACTTTTTTAGTATTTATGATGTGAGTACAGATATTAAAAAGATTCTTGAAATTAAAACTAGGGACATGAATATTCTATGCTACATATTAAAAAGATTTTACAAGTACACAAAATTGCATATCAACACAGCATTAGAGCTGATCGAAAATAATGATGGAACTATTTACAGGAAATTATAATACCTGCAACAGAGCTGACAAGGCAGCTTTAAATTCAGCTCTGATCACATTACAATAGTCTAAATCTTCATATGACCCTGTAATTGCTTCAAATATTCTTTCTGATAAACCAGGACCGAATTTAGGCTTAGTAGCATTTACCCATTCTTCATGATTGTTTTTGAATTCAACCCTATGAGATAGTTGAACATTTAGTAAACATAAGCGCGCAAAATCCCCAACACAAACATAAATATTCTGCTCAATACACGGAATCATTTTTTTAAAAAAATCACTTTACCAAAAATGGGGAAATAACAGAAAATATCATCGACAAAAGGGAAACTTTTAGTGTTTGTGCGGAATCAGTTCCATATTCTCATGTAGTAGTAGCAACAATGTATACATATATTATATAAAAAGGATTTCTGAGTATCTTTACCTCCATTTGGATGATTCCATTATAACGTGACCCATAATACAATCATGCGTAATGAAATAAAGACAAGTATTAAAATAAAGCTACATATTCATTTATATGAAGTGGTAAATCAATTCATTTCATATAAGTCATATCGTGTTCAAACCAAAAAGGTAGATATGTTTTAAATTTAACATGGAACGTGCTTCTTGATTAATGTTTTCTGTTGATTCTGATAGATCAGAAGCATTAGATGGTCACAAAGACTATATGTGGACTTAATGACAAAGCCATGATGGTGGCAAACCTTTGAAGCAAACGCATGACATGTGAAATGGCTGCAAGGCTCGGAATTGTAGCTGTTTGATTTTTAGAGAAATCATTCAGAAACCTCCTCAAACTTGGAACATTATGAGATGTATAGTCACCAAGATTTTGATGCTTTATGGAATCTCCTGCAAACATTGGTATCGAACAAAGGATTCATAGAATTAAGAAGCATGAGAAATATATACTTCATCATCAGATGGAAACTAGAATATATTGTAATTGTATGCTTACTTCCTAACTTCTTCTCTAATGATCTTTCAACGATTTCAGAAATTCGGTCTGTTGTTGAACCCAAAATTTGGAAGCAATCTTCAGGAATAATAAAATGAGTAGGTGGAATATCAACATCAGTTGATGATGGCAACAACACCTTGCCGACGCGATTCAAGGTAATGGGGTCTCTTGCAAACCATCCTAAAAGCACAAACTTCATCAACTTTAATGATAAAATTTCACATATACCCTATATATGATAATGTTCTGATTAATATTTTTGAAGTTATTCTATCATAAAAAAATGTTGCATCTTAACTTATAAAATAAACAAAGAAGCCTCATCTATGCTCGTGAACATAAAAGATATTTGTACAAATAAAATTTATTGTCCATGCATATTTGCATGAGAAGATTAGTGGCTGTCAACTAATCCATTGCGAAGTGGAGGCTATAACAATTTATTGTTCATGCATGGTTGCATGGGAAGATTAGTGACCATACACTAATCCAGTGTGAGATGGAGGCTGTAAAGACTTACACTTTAGTGGGGACTCCAGGGTCCTATCCTGGATCTTCACATTCTGAGGGTTCAATTTGTTAACAAATTGTTGCTTGTCTTTGTCATTAATGAAATTTTGGGCATACTGGACAGTTTTTGTTTCTGCAGTTTTGAGGATTTAGAACATGCCAACTTAGTTTGAGTTCTAGGATGCATATCAAAGGAGAGGTAAACTATGTGATATCTAACTTAAAGGAAAAAAATATGCATGTACATCCTTAGGCCAGGGATTTAAAATTTCTACTATTTCTAGAAGACAATTTTCTGCACAAGGAGAACATTAAATGAAGATCATATCAATATCATGAAATTAAGATCCAATAAAAATAGCAAAATCCTGTTTAAAGTATCCTCAATTTCAAAAACCTGGTTTATGTGCATTCCATCCTTCAATATGACTTCAAAAATCAAGAAAAATAAGTATTGGTAGTGATTACTTCATCAAAATTAAGGGCTAAAATGCAAACTATGAAATAAAGATATGCAACTACAGCACAAAATAAATAAGCAAGGCATAAACACAAAAAGACAATAAAATATGCAAATTTCACGAACCAACTTTAGTATAATATTTAAGGAAATGAAAACATTAAACTTTAAGCATATGTCCTAATCTGCTTTAATTTTCTAGGAAGAGAAATTTAGTTGTGAGGCAAAGATTATTTCTCTAGGAATGATAATCCTCTCTAACAGACAACTCACTGTGAACAACATAGCGACCAATGAGGTGCTTTCAAAGAACCAATTTTCTTTCTTACCGACAGTGTCAAAGCTTTGAGCCATCGGAATGGCATTGCTTGCGGATACAATTCCATGAGAAGGCCGCAAGCCAAAAATACCACAATAGGCCGCAGGTACCCTAACACTTCCACCAGTATCAGTTCCTAGGGAAGTGTAAACCACCAAGTAAATATGTTGTGCAAAAAATCATAATTTTAAGTCATACTTAGGTATTGTTAGCTTGCATTAGGGGAAAAGTCATTCATATTTCGGAGCAACATGAAACTGCCTTTTTTATTGAATAACCTCAAACTGCATTCAATTATATTGAACCATGGAAAGCTGCCATTTCTATTTATCAACTTGTCAGTCTAGATTTATGGATCCCTTCAAACCAATAACTATTGTCATCCAAAATTTAATGGGAAAGACATTTTCACAGAAATATTTCCGCAAAGAACATGGAAGAAACCCATTTATGCTGAAAACTGAAAATCACTTCACAGATGACATAGGGGATTGCTTCTACGCCTTATGCCATGGGAGGCGTCAAGCTAAATGAAAACAGATTGAAGCACAAGTAGACAGAGAAGATAAGAAAAGTGGTTCTACATTTATTCACTTCCTATCATGAGAACAGGAAAAAAAAAGGTAACTCCTAAGTTTTTGCCATGACTCAAGTAAATCAATATAATTAATACATTTGTGAAAAAAGTCAATATATTTCATAAAGTCGATGAAAACAGTTCAATTTCAGGGTATCTAAAGGTTCTCTCTCCATCTAAATCCTTAAAAATGTCCATGTGTGGACCTGCCGACCCCACCTAGTGGGATAAGACTTTGTTGTTGTTGTTGTTGTGTGGACCTCCGTCATGATCTAGCACGAGAAAAACAAGTCCTATAATAATTCAATACCAGAAAGATAATGTATAGAACCCCATATACTTTAAAACAAATAAGTTCACATTTTGTTTAGCATATAAGCAATACTATGAAGTACAGCACGTGAACAAGAGTTCTATGCATTTAATGTCCTCAACAAACAAAAGATCTATGAAATTAGTCTCCTCTAAAAACATCACATGAACAAAAGTTCCATGCATTTAGTCTAGTTTACAAACAAAAGACCTATGGATTTAATCTCCTATAAAAACATAAAGATGATCCAAGTCCAAATGAAATTCTTCAAATAATCTGCAGACAGTTTCAATTCGAAAATGTCATAAAAAATTACTTGCTGAGGCCTAAGAATTACCACAGCAGTAGAATAGCCCGAAGTGTACTAAAAGTAGGTCCGTTATAATTAGTTGAACAGAAAAGGCAATGTCTCATTATTAGCAAGCAAGAAAAAAGCTGAAAAAGCTGTTTTGGTTTTAAAAGAAACAAAACAATCGATACCAATGCCAAGTAAGTTAAGGAGCCAACCTAGAGAAAAATCAACAAGCCCTGCAGCAACTGCGACAGCAGATCCACTGGATGAACCCCCAGGCACACGATCCGGAGCGCAGGGATTAAGAGGTGTGCCGTAGTGATAGTTCTCTCCATTTATACTACAACCAACCAATACAGCATCAAGGTTTGATACTACCTTTGGCTAAGAATTTCAAGCATTATAATCCATGGCAAATCATCCAAGTGCTGAAAAATAATATACTGGCCAACAAGATGTCAAAATGATCGCTGGGGGGTATCTGCAATAGGAACCTGTAGGCCATCTCGTCCATGATGGTTTTACCCACACAGACAGCACCTGCCTGGAGAAGTGCTGAAACCACAGGGGATGTAGATACAGCAGGCTCATGTGTTCTTGCCCAATCTGGATTGCCGAAGCCGGCCACATGCCCGGTTATGTCAAAACTACGAACGAAGATGGCAAAGCAGCATCAGCTAAAAGTAATCATTAAGGTATTCAAAATCATGATGCAGACTACCGCATGGGAACAAATTATAAACCTAGTGATTACTGATTAACACACTGAAATTTGATCTATCTGGTAGGCCAAAGGAGAAGTAATAGTAGAGTACATGTCCTTGACAGCGAAGGTGAGGCCATGAAGAGGGAAGGCAGATGATAGTGATGGCGGCAACAGTTGAAATCTTTGGATGAATGCTCCATAATCCTTGTCCCTAGCACTTTGGGGTTCTTCCATTGCCGGGTAGATGCTCCAGCCGCTGTCCGGGTGCCAATTGCTTTATAACAACACCTGAGATGGCATCCATGATCGACAGGAAACTTAAAAAGTTTGAAATCGTAAAAACACAAGTACTGGAACATAAATTAATCTGAATCTTTGCAATGATCATGCAACCATTTCTTACGGAAATAACACGAAGTTATCTCTGCTGATACAAAAATGAAGGAAGTCTAAAACAGAGTACATGTTGATTCCAACCTCAATATTGTAGAAGTTGCAGATCAGATTGACGCTCACTTTGTTTTATTTGCTTTGGTTTCCGAGGGAACAATAACAAGTGGAAGATTGCGAGTGCCAATGGACGTGACAATTCAGTACGGAAGTAGAGAAGTTTATCGCAAGTGAGAGGCGGAGATGGATTTGTCATCTCACGACCTATAACTTAACGGTGGGCCGATGTTCGAATATGTGATCAGTATGCTTAATGACATATTGTGAATTCGAACATGTGAGTGCTTAATAATGTCGTGAGCATGAATTCAACAATCAATTATTTAATAACATGGTTTGAGTTGAACAATCGACGTGGCTTCTCAAAAAACCGTGGTTCGACTAAAAAAAAGTCATCATTACTTTTTATTTCAAGAATAGCTCTTTGGTTTATTATTGAATATCACATATGATTCATGACTATAACATCTACTTACTTTTTAAAAAATTACACCTAATATGTGTCCAAATTTCCAACGAAGATATTTCGGACCTGTTAGATATAGGAACAAAACAAGAACAACACTCCTGTTCTTACTTTTACTATTAAACACCTATTTTTATGACATGTGGACTTCACAATAATAATGACGAAAACAGTGAAAAAATAAGAACAAAAGTATTCTTGTCCCACTAAAAAACATTCTAGTTCTTGTCGTGCTCATCCAAAGAATAAGTTGAGAACAAAATTATTTATTTTGAATTTAGAGCTTGAGATCTATTTAAATGAGACTAAGCTCTAATTCTTTAACCCCAACTCTCGTACCATTTAGTTATTTCGGAAAAAGAAATGTGAAAATAAAAGAAAATTAGTTGCAACTCTCATACCATTTAGTATTTTATTATTTATTTTACACGACTATCTCCTTATCTAGATTCAATACAAGTTTACGCCATATATTTGGAATAATACACATTTAGATGTAACAGATTAAAAAACACTAAATTGGTGAGTATGATATCAATTATATGCATGACAATTGTGAAAAAAAAAATTTTTATTATAATAAATTAATACAAAGTAGAGTTATAGTTGACGAGTTTTTACAAATAAATATAGAAGATTAATTTTTTTGTACATTTTTTCCACCTCAATTTCACTTATTTCACTCAACAAAGACAAGGATGTCTCAAAAATAAAGGGGTAAAACAGCAGTGTGTACTTTCATTAAAAGATCACGAGTTCAAATTTTATCTATCCATAAATGTCCATTTGTAATAGTATGTCAAATTAATTTAGTGATGAGATAGGATGCAAATAAAAATAATATAATCTAAATCTATATTGAACTATTTTTTTAGATATTGTCAACTACGAACTCGTTGGAGCGTGAATATGAATTTTTATATTTCACATCCATTCTTTGTACACCACGCAGTAAATAATGTTTCAAACGTTAAAAATACGTGGTATATTTTCTTTTAGCAATATATTACATGATTAGAAAACTATAATTTAATATCATAATAAATGAATTAAATAAGATAATTAAAATATTTTGAAATGAGATGTCATGTGTTCATTATTTCTTTTACAGGAAATTACAGCTAATGGTGATTCAATTTTACAACTGAATAGCATTAACTAAGAGTAATTATATTCATTAAATGATAAAAATTAATTGAAAGATGGTCAATTAATGTGAGACATACAAATTAACCAATTAATTGCGAGATTTGGTCCAGTATTTTTTTTACTTGAACCGTCCGGTCCACTAGAAACTCGACATTTTAAGTCGATTATTTAACAGGTTCTAAACGTCTAAAATCTGGACCACGATCCAAACGATGGTCGAACAAATCGGTCGGCCGGTTCGATCCGACTCGGACAAGACTAATTTTTTTGTTTTAAGCGCGGTCCGAATACAGCACACGTACGATCCACTGGCGGCGTCCACCGCCTACCGTCTCGTTCTCTCCTCCCCGGCGAGAACGGCGATGAAAAGCCGCGGAAAATGGCTGCGGTGAAGATGACAACGGCCGGGAGGAGCAACAGACCCAAGAGGGAGGAGTGTCCGCGCACCAAGCACGACTCCCTCTTCTCCAATTGGAAGGTGGTATTCTTCTTCTCGTTCTTCTTCGTTGCTGTTATTGTCATTGTTCATGTGGTCCGCTGAAGAAGACATTCGATCATCATTTCATTTTGAGGACTTAAATTGGTAGCGACTGACAAGATGCGTAGTCGAGGCGTTTGACGAATTGCCACTTTGCTGAGTGTTGGGACGCTGCAAGCCGCGTGTTTTTGTACTAATCTCTCTGATATTTTCTTGAGCTCCAGTTGACAGATGACTCAGGAGCTCTTTTATTCATCTCTTACTGTTATTTTTTTAAAGCATGTTGTTTGCTGATTTCCTTGACTAACAGGAAAAGGCTGATAAGTTGGACTCTTGAGTACAGTCAATGCACTTGTTTAATCGTGCGTGCATAGTATGTGTTCTTTGAGAGAATGAAGCTGCGATTTAGAGGAATCTTAGGGAGTTTCGAAAAACGTATAACTTGAAAATCTTATTGATTACAGATACAAATGGTGATTTATTTATTTATTTTTTGAGAGGGACAATTGTTATGATTTATGACAAAAGAAACATAAACATAAAGAGGTGAAAAAGGAAAGATACAACATGTCCATGCTGTTCTAACTTAGGGGGTTAACTGAAGCTTTATTTTACATGAAATGCCTATAAGATAAATTGTAAATGCTCACTTCTACTGGTTGCCATAGCTTGTCAGAAAAAGAACAATTTATGCAAATACAAAAATGAGACTATTATATCTATCAAGCCCAGTTTATACTTTTGGTGAATTCCGTATAATGTATAAACAGTTGATTTTCCCTTTTATATGCTTTTTCAAAGGTTCTCATGGTATTATAACATGTATCATGACATAATACAGTTAGTTATGTAGCAAAGTTCATATGCAATTTTACATAGCATCATCTGCAGTGTTTTCAATGTACAAATTTATTTGTATATGGATACAGTAGTGTACATCTATTATGATCCCACTTTTTCTGCAATTGACATTCTCTATGTCTGCTCAGGTTCTTATCGGACCATCTGATTGGGAGGATTATTCATTAGGAAAAGATGGAGTTGAGAGGTATAGAATCCGCAACCTCCCTCCTAGTTGTTCATGCCCAGGTCTCTACGAACTAGGTGTTGCTGTCACGTCTGCTAATGATGATGGACGTCGAACTCGTAAAGGTGGACTAGATAAAATAGTTGTTGTGTATCTTGGACAATCTGATAATGTTAGAACAAGACTTCAAGAGTATGGGCGTGCAGGATCCCATCTAGACCATGGAAGTTTATCTACTATTACAAATATAAGTAAAAGTTCTTTTCTTCGAAATGGACCACGACTTTTCAGTGATATGTTCTCAAAGGGTTATTCAGTTTTGTATCGATGGGCTCCTGTAAGAGTCTTTCCCTCTATTATGTTGTTATTTATGATTCATCAAGCTTTTTTTTATCTGTTCATAAAGTGCTCACTTTTTTTTTCGAAAGGTTGAGTGCTCAATTGCTCACTACTTGCTGTCAATCATTGTTCTGTAACACTATGGAAAAAATATAAAGATAATGTTGGAAAGAACTGATAGCCTAAATTCATTGTTTGATCATGCAAATCTTATGAATATTTGGCCTACTTTGTGGTTGCACTTTGGTCAGAGATGTCTACCTGAATATGGATGCTTTGAATAGTAATAAAAATAACTTTTAATTTTCTATTAATTATATGCTATTTTTTCAACCTGTTCTGTGAACATATATTATCATCTTCTCTCGGATTTATAGAGTATCATGACACATTAGGCTTAACATTCAAGTTTAGAGGAACAATTCGGTGTAGATTGCTACACTAGATTTTCTGGAATAAAACATGCATTGTTCCTTTTATGCCAACACTTTAGAATCTACACTAGATTTTCTGGAATAAAACATGCATTGTTCCTTTTATGCCAACACTTTAGACATCGATTAAACTAAAATATCAATATGACAAAGATTATTTGATAGTTTCTCTTGTAATCCCATCATTTGGTCCATAAACGACTCTTTACATGGGAACACTTGTTTGTTCAAGTATTGTGTTTCTCTTTGTTGTTATTATGTTTGTATTAATTTTGTTAGTTAGGGTGTGCTCACATACATGGTGTTATTTGTAAGCAGATGAAAAGCAAAGAAGAAGCTGAAAGGAGGGAAACACAGTTACTTGAATTCTTTGACTATGCCTGGAACAGACGTGGAAATGGTGATTGTCGGCATGAAGATATCCTGTCAAAATTGGAGAATAAATCAAGCAGCATGACTGCTACTATTTTGGATAAACTTCAACTATGGAAGTATCCCCTCTTCGGTAAATCATTAGGCATCAAAATTGGGGAAGATTTCACCCACAATGAAGCAGGGCCAATGAATGATAAGGGTTTCCTTCCTCGAATTCTCAAAATTATCAAATCCCGACCTCAAATAGTCCAAAGACAGGACAGTGATTATGAGGATAAGAAAATCTGTGGAGTGGCTATTGGTAATGGATATGTTTGTACAAAGGAACCACTGAATGGAAGGAAACGATGTACTGAACATAAAGGAAGAAAGATTTCTGGAATTAAGGTACGCCAGAGACGGGTCAGAGTATTGGAGGGAAAATCATCTGTGTCTAGTGTTTTCTTTCAAAATGGTTCTACTTCAATGGAGAAATCTCATTTTGGAAGAACGGGTCCTGAACCATGTGAAGCTCAGATAGTACCTCAACCTGAAGGCCTGGAGGGAAGAAAGGTTTCTGAATCAGATGAAGCTAAGATAAAACCTCAACCAGAAGGCCTAGAGGACAGGCCCTTAAATCCAACAGGAAGTGCATTGTGTAAAACTGAATCTCCGCCTAGTCAAGGGATGTGTGTGTTAAATGAGGGAGAAAACAATATTTGTGGAATTATCCTGGGTGATGGAGCTGTGTGTTCAAACAAGCCCATTTCAGGAAGAAAAAGATGTAGTATGCACAAAGGGAAAAGGATTACTGTGACAAAGCTGTTAGTAAGCAGTAAAAGCTCACTGGATACAGGATCAGGAAGGGATGCTTTTCGTGAGGACCACATCATCTGTGGAGTCTTTACCAATGATGGTCTTCAATGCAGGAGGAAACCTGCACGCGGAAGGAAGAGATGCAATGAGCATAAAGGACAGAGGATCATAGAGGGTGGGATTGCAACAACTTCAGAAATCTTAATAGATGGAAGTGGATCATCAATCTGCGGTGTCATTTTAGATGATGGTTCCGTGTGTAGAAATTTGCCAGATCCAAGAAGGAAGCGATGTGCATTACACAAAGGCCAACGGTTACGTCAGCGGAGTTAACTTTGAATTTCATTTTCTTTTTCCATTTAACCCTGTTTAGATGGTTGTTTATCTCCAAACCAAGTGCTTGCATGAGAAAAGATCCAGCAAGCTGAATATTATTTGGCTCATTGAGACTGATTTGCTTCTCTTTATAGCTTTATGCAGTCATTCATAAAATAGAAATTCACAGTGAGGGATTTATCAGCTTCCGTGCTAGCATAATGAGCTGGGACAATATGACACAGGATCTGGTAGATGTAAGCTGTGTCCAGCAATATCTTTGTACTCAAGTTGGGTTGAAGATTCAACAGACTTCAGAGTTAAGCCAAGTGTGGTGTAATAATGAATAGAAAGAGTTGATCTGAATCTTCTGCAGTTCATAGAGAGTGCCTAACAATAAAGATTAATTGCTTGTTTACAGAGTTCCTCCTCTTCCAAACTACAGATTTTACATCAAGGTTCTAACAGTTGGCAGAGGGAGCTCCATCAAATGTATACGGATTTAATCAAGTTAAGACATTATGTTTTCTGAAATGATAAAAAAACAAAGAGTACATGAAAGTGTGATCTGTTTAAGTTGTAAAAGTTGTCACAAGTATGTTATGCAGAGTGTACATTTTGTTAATTACTTAATAATATAATCTTACAAACAGGGGGAGAAAGAAAGAAAGAGAAAGAAAGGGCTCACCTTTTCGCCCGTCGTGATTTCCAAGGCCAGGTATGTAATTGATCTTGCAAGTTTTGGCCTCTCTGCCTCCATGGGCGACGAAGCCATCACCTCTTTCTTCCTCCCTGCTGCTGCAAATTAATCTGCATGGGAACAAAAGGCCTTCTGATGTTCCTCCGATCCATCTCCTGCTTATTTTAGAGTAAAACTATGTAAAGAACTGGTGGCCTGATGATATGTTTCGGGAAATTGATCAAGCTAATTTAGTTTATTTATAATTTAACACGATGCAAAAGGAAAATATAGAAAGAATAATAAGATGCTGACCGGCTGGCTTGATTTGTGGGATTAACTTCATTTGCCGCTGAGTTAATTTTCGTTTGATTCCGTATCGACCTAATAGCTCTGTCACTGCTTTGTTTCCTTGTTAGATATTTCGTTTATTTTCCTAATATGGCGTCACCATCATAAGAAAATAAAGGGTTTAGATGGAATTGAATTTTATTTTTTATTTTTACTTGGGGTGGTTTGATGTTAGGGACTCAAGAACATCAGTGTTATTGATGGGGCAAAAAATTAAGATATTGTTGGGTAACTGACACTAACCCTAGAACAAATAAATGGGAGCCAAATGGAGAATTATTGACATTTTTAGTGGATGTTTATTTGTTTAAATTCAATAAAGTTATTCTAAAACTATTTAGTAACAAAACAAAATTCTCCTCCAGCGGATTAGTTTTTTTTTATGAATTTTCCAGACACCATGATAAAAGTTAATATTTTAATAAATAAAATAAATATTATATTTAAAATATAAAAGTTAGCATAAAATTTCCAAATATGAAATACGAGAGGACCATTAGTATGAGCTAATAAGATAAATAAATAATTTATATGTGAAATAATTGAGTCTCTCATGCTCTATTTTAGGTGTGATTAAGATCTGACAGATTTTTTTAATTTAACTTTCGATTTAATTTCTTCGTATTGAGAATTTTTCCAACCTCCCTTTAGTTATTTGTTTTGAATCTTAAGTTGTTCGTTTTTCACAAATTTAAAACACGTCTTAAAAATAGACATCACTATTGTCCATCTTTAAGAATAAAATAATAATAATATGTTTTAAAGTGATAATATTAATGTCCTATAAATAAATTTTACTTAGAAACTTATTATCATCTTCGTCAAGTTATTAATTTTGATGTTTTCAATCTCATGAATTTATCATTTTATTGAATTGATCATTTTTTTTTAAAAAATTGATCTTAAATTAAAATACAGCGTAATTTTTTAGCAAGTATCAATATCTTAAATTAAATAGACTTGTGTGGGAATAGGAGTGTAGTGCACATGCACACCATCACTTCGAATTTCATCAGTGAAATACTCTTTTATTTTCCATCTTTAATTCTTTCTATCTCCCTAACCCCAAAAAAATAGACTTGTGACATACCTTTTATAATCACGACATTATACATCAAATTTGATTATTGATGATTCAAATGAGACTCACTGGAGGAGAGCCAAATATAAAATCTGACCAAACTATTGATTCAAGAAATGATTTTAGTTCCTGGTGTGAAAAAGTAGTGCCGAGAATTTAACTCGTTGCTATTTAACAATAACGGATGAGGTTACTAATATTTTTTTTACATTTAGAAGGAGTAAATATCTGCTTAAGCAAGAGGAATCTCGCCTCACCATTTGACCCAACCATTCTTTGTGGGTATGTTTGGTTGAGAATAAAACGCGAGAACAACACGTTTTATTCTCAAGCGCAATATGTAACGAAAATTTTACCTGACATTCGGCCGGAATATTTGGCCAAATGTTCCGATTGAAAGTTCTCGTCTTCGGAAAGTTTTCGGCAATAACATTTATTTATTTTTTTCAACTTCATATCTTTTCAGTCGCATTCTTTGACTTTTTTAATTTCATTTATTTTTTAATTATTTTATAATGTATGTATATATAATTTAGAATATATTAATACATTATTAGGGATATTATAAAATAATTTATTAAATGTTATTAATTGAAAATTATAAAACAATTAGTTCTAATAATTAATAAATATTTTATTAATTAAAATATTCAAATATTTTTTTTTAAAAATTATATTATATTTAGATCTTAAAATATACATAAATTATAATATTAATAATATTTAATCAAAATAAATAAAATAATATTAATAATATAATGATTTACATAAATTATAATATTAATAACATATTCTTATTTACTATAATTTTATACCTCATAAAATAATAATTATATTTTTAATTCTCATTTTTTATTCAAACACCCACTAAAATTTATCCATCATATCAATTTTTTAAATTCTCATTGTTATACTTTTTCATTCAAACACAAACTCAAACTTTTCTATCAACTCAGTATCTTTTCTATCAAACTTCTCGACAAATTCTCTACTAGTAAACACAGCCCGTAAGAAATCGTCCTGCCTGACTCAACAATATTATACTATGACATATATATTATTATATGCATAGTTGAGGTGGAGATCACGAACTCTACATGCGCGTTATAGCAGCAGCTATGGAACGGTTGCCGGGACCGGTTGCTCGTTGTATGCGCAACCGCCGACGATGCACGGTGCATGCATCGTACATGACGCTAACGGCCGGTGCACCGTCTCATTCTACTGGATCGAGGTTTTCCTGCGGGGACGACGACGGCGAGAGCGGCGATCGAGATGATAAGGAAGAGACTGCTGGCGGCGGCAAGGACGGCGACGGCCAGATGGAGGCCGATGCCTCCGGGCGGCAGGATCAAGCGGGAGGAATGCCGGCGCACCAAGCACGACTCGATTTTCTCCGACTGGAAGGTCGTTTACCATGTGCTCTTTCTCTAATTCTTCTGTTCATATGGTGATCTTGTGGAGCAATAATGCGTGCTACTCTTTGAGGGCATGCTTAGTCTTGCTGCTGTTAACAATAAATAAACGCAATAGAGTTATACGTGGAATTGCCGCACTTGGGCCTTCTTCCCCTTAAAAACAGAATCTCGTTTTTAGACAAAAAGAAAGAACTTTATCTCTCTGTTTCTTCGCTCAAGGAATTTGCTGGTTTGCCTTAGTTATCAGATATGCATGTAGATATTCTCGTTATTCGGTAGTTCTCTTTTTTCCTGTGGTGTTTGCGATGCTACTTGATGATTTTTCTTAACCAAGCAACAAGTACAACTAGTAATAAGTTGGCTTCTTTGGATGCAGTTAATGCACATGTTGAACTGCTTCTCTGGCACCAATAGTTCTTTGATAATTGTGCAACTTTGGGGTCTGCGTGAAAGAGTTTATCGGAGTTTCTCCGGCTTCATATAATTTGAGAGGCCTATTGATTACAAGTACAGATGGATAGAATATTTTGATGGTGCAGGATACGCTGTGGGTCGAATATTTACATATATTATTGATATCTAAGATGGACATTCACATGCTTGATTTAACTAAAAAAATTCTTGCTTTGGCAATGCCTCCATGTCTCATATGATTGCGTACATATTTATTTAAGAGGTAAACTGCTTCATCGGAATGATTATGCAAGTTGGTTTGTCCTTTTGATTTTCATGATTCTACAATATGTATTATGATGCATAACCAGATAATCTTTGTTTTCAAGAAAATCATGGATTGCATACCTTCTGATTTTATTAGTCACTAAGAGTTTTTTTTGTTGGTACACATCTATGATGCTCTTTCTTCTCCAAATTATGTCAGTAACTAGTGTCCTCTCTCAATTCCTTTAGGTTCTCATCGGACCATCTGATTGGGAGGATTATTCTTTGAGAAATGCTGGAGTTGTTAAGAAATATCGAATTCATAATCTTCCTGCTAATTGTTCATCCCCTGGTCTGTATGAGCTGGGTGTTGCACTGACCTCTACTGATGCTGATGATAATGATAGTCAAATTGGTAGACATGTGTCAGATAAAACAGTTGTTGTGTACCTTGGTCATTCTGTTAATGTTCGAGCAAGACTTCAATATTATGGGCGCGCAGGATCCCATCTTGACCATGAAAGTGTATCAATTATTACAAATATAGGTGATGTTTTCAGTGAAATGTTTTCAATGAATTATCCAGATGTGCATCAACGGGCTCTTGTAAGTGTCCTCTAATGGCTTATGATTTCAAATTGTTCATAGATGAAGATTGACCTGAATGTTTACTGCTTGCTCCCAGAAGCTGCATAGTGGATTAGGCAAAGTAGTTGCTCTGCACCGTGGCCAATCTGAGAATGCTAGAACACGACTTCAAAAGCATGGGCATGCAGGATCATTTTTAAATCATAGAAGTGCATCAAGTGTTACAAATGCCAGCAATAAGTCTTGTCTTCAGAATGGAGCACAAGTTTTCAATGATGTGTTCTCAAAAGGTGGTTCAATTGTGTACCGATGGGCTCCTGTAAGTAGTCATCTCTGTATTATATGTTGTTGCTAACTTGCTTATGAATCATAAAACTACTCCTAGATTCAATGCTTTCTATCAGTGCATGTATATAATAAGATGTAGTTTGGGTATGTAAATTATTGTTGCACCCCCTTAGAGAATGCCAAACTGTATTGTGAATTATAAATACCATTAAAGGTAACATCTTGACTTGTAATGCCAATAAATGTTAAAGGTAATATCAAGTTATGCTTTTGCTCAACTGTTATTATTGTATGTTAACATACTTATATATCTGTAAGCAGATGAGTTGCAAAGAACAAGCTGCGAAGATGGAGGCTCAGTTACTTGAATATTTTGTTTATGCATGGAACAAACATCGAAATGGTGCTCCTCGACACGAAGATATCCTGTTGAAATTGGAGAAGAAATCTAGCAGCTTTATTTACACTGTTTTAGAGAAATTGCAATCATGGAAGTATGCCGTTTGTCATAAGAAATTAGGCATTGAGTCTCGTGAAAATTCACCACATGATGAAGTTGGATCGATGAGTAACAATCAAAGGGTGGCTATTTCTGATGGATATATCCGTACAGAAAAACTATGTGATGGAAGGAGAGGATGTACTGAGCATAGAGTAAGGAAGATTACAGGTACTAAGCCATCATGGAAACAGGTCAGATTATTGGACAATATGCCATCTTTGTCTAATGCTTTCTCTGGAGATGGTTCTGCTCCAATGGAGAAATCTAGTTTTGAAAAAATGGGTGGTTCAACAAATGAATCTCGTATAGTACTTCAACATGGATTCTTGACACCATTAGTTGACAGGTTACTGAATTCAATGGGAACTACATTATGTGAAGTTACATCTTCACAACGTCAGGATATGTATCTTTGCAATGAGGAAGAACATGATATATGTGGAATAATCCTCGGTGATGGATCTGTGTGTTCACACAGACCCGTCCCTGGAAGAAAAAGGTGCATTCTGCACAAATGGCAAAGGATCCAGGCAGCAGAGCATGTACCCAAGGAGGAAGAACATGATATATGTGGAATAATCCTCGGTGATGGATCTGTGTGTTCAAACAGACCCGTCCCTGGAAGAAAAAGGTGCGTTCTGCACAAATGGCAAATGATACAGGCAGCAAAACATGTATCCAAGGAGGACGAACATGATATATGTGGAATAATCCTCGGTGATGGTTCTGTGTGTTCAAACAGACCCGTCCCTGGAAGAAAAAGGTGCATTCTGCACAAATGGCAAAGGATCCAGGCAGCAAAGCACGTACCCAAGGAGAAAGAACATGATATATGTGGAATAACCCTCAGTGATGGATCAGTGTGTTCAAACAGACCCGTCCCTGGAAGAAAAAGGTGTGTTCTACACAGATGGCAAAGGATCGAGGCAGCAAAGCATACATCCAAAGAGGAAGAACATGATATATGTGGAATAATCCTCGGTGATGGATCTGTGTGTTCAAACAGACCCGTCCCTGGAAGAAAAAGGTGCATTCTGCACAAATGGCAAAGGATCCAGGCAGCAGAGCATGTACCCAAGGAGGAAGAACATGATATATGTGGAATAATCCTCGGTGATGGATCCACATGTTCAAACAGACCAGTCCCCGGAAGAAAAAGGTGTGTTCTACACAAATGGCAAAGGATGCCGTATTTGTCAAGCAGCAGCAAAGACTGACTGGATAAAGAAGCTGGAACAAACAGAACTGACCAGAATTGCGAAAGTGAAAGGTCTGCACATGAAAGAAAACGATGCAAAGAGATGTAGTAACATCAAGAGTAGGCTTGTTGGCAAGGTGAGAAACATGGAGTAAGAAGTGGAGTCAGTTTACGTGACTGCTCAAATTGTAGACATTCGCCTCCATGGCACAAAGGTCAATGGGTCGCCAGCTGAGTTGGCATCAAACTTGGTTCTCTTAGCTCCAGTTACAAGGTTGATTACGTTTACAGAGTGATTGTTAGAGAAACAACCTTTTAAACTCAATGTTGAATAGTTTATTTTCTTCTCCTGACCTTCTGCTAACATCTTCAGGGTAGAAAACTAAAAATATGGTGACACTGATGTGTCCTCGTGTTGCGCTAATGGGAGACGTGATCCAGTTGGGGATTTGGAATCGACTTGGTGCTGCGTTTCATTTTAGCTACTGGGGTTTGAAGATTTGGATCTTGCTGGCCGGAGTCTCTGCGTGTGCCCAGAGGTGTGTGCTAAAGATGAAGAACTCTTGCTCTTTTTTTGATGTCTGTCCTTCATCGGATGTTCTTCCTTGCCGTTGTAAAGAAATTATAACAGAATGATATTTTGTTTAGGATATAATATTATATGTATATCCTCCCCCCTTCAGGCCGTCGATGACAGATCCGACGACTGCCTCAGTAAGACACGATTCAGAGAAAAAATCGTGTGTTCAAAGAAAAAAATCATGCGATTCAAAGAAGGGGAGGGGGGTTTGCTCGTTCGGCTTCCTTCTCCGATGCTGCGTTCTTCCTTCTCCGATGCCGCCTGAGCCCCGAGATCGTCGTCGTGAGCTTGCCGTGTTCTTCCTTCTCCGACGCTACGTCTCAAGTTTTTCCTTCTATGCCTAGTGTCCCAATCGCCCGTCGTGGCAAGGTTCTTCCTTCTTCGACGCGAGATCGCAGCCGTCGCGAGGCCATCGCGAATCGTGGCCGATCAACTTTCTCGTCGCCGCCTGGTCCCGTCACTGTGAGTTTGACACACGATTTTCTTTGCCTCGAGGTTTGGCTTGATGCCCCAAGTTCATTGTCGTGGCACGATGTTGGAATTAATTCACGTCACCGGCCTCTTTCGAGCAGTTGCATAAACTTAGTTTTTTAAAGTAATTTTTGTTTCATGTAACTAATTGTTTTTTCTAGTATAAATGGAGTTAAGAGCAATGTAATCGGTGATTGAAGAAGATGTAATGATTTTATACTTTGGAATAGAACATTTATTTCTTCTCACCACTTCTTCTCTTTCGGCAAGAGTGGGGTAAATTACACGAATGGTCCCCCAACTTTGAGTCAATTTTCAATTGGTCCCCCAACTTCAATTTATAACCAGAATGTCCTCCATCTTTCAGTTTCTTGCACGCTTAGTCCTCCTGACTGGTGATAGTGGATTTTCTTGTTGTCTTGCTTACGTGGTGAATTTTCTCTCTCCTTCACGTCATTTTATGTTTATCACGTTATTATAAAAATTAAAAAAATAATAAAAAGAATGAAATTTCCACGTTATTAAAAAAAATCAAAAGAGCTGCGGTTGAGAGGAGGAGGGGGGGCGGGGGCGGGGGTGGTCGTCCCCCTCTGCTCGAGCTCGAGCTTTGCAGGAGAGAGAAGGAGGGGGGGGCGGTCGCCCCCCTATGCTCGAGCTCTGCGGGAGAGAGAAGGAGGGGGCGGTCGCCCCCCTCTGCTCGAGCTCTCCAGCCGAGAGAGAGGGGGGCGGCCCCCCTCCTCTCTTTCTGGCTCTGATTTTTTTAAATTTTTTTTTAATGATGTGAAAATTTCATTCTTTTTTATTTTTATTTTAATTTTTGTAATGATGTGGAGGAGAGAGAAAATTCGCCACGTAAGCAAAGTAACCGAGAAACCCACTATCATCGATCAGGAGGACTAAGCGTGCAAGAAACTAAAAGATTGAGGACGTTCTGATTATAAATTGAAGTTGGGGGATCAATTGGAAATCGACTCAAAGTTGAGAAACCATTCGTGTAATTTACCCGCTGTGACATTGTTTTTGACATGGTATCAGAGCCAGGTTGAAGATCTTGCTCCATTTGCCTTGTCATCGTCCATTGTCATAAGCTTGCTGATCTCTCAATTTTTCTTCGAGAAGTTTATCGTCGGGGCGAGCAGGCTCTCATCAACCATGGCTCTCGTAAGTTCGGGCGACGGAGCGTGAGATCCCTCTTCACTGTTGGTCAGAGATTGTTTCTTGACGATCTTCTTCTTCATCCATTTTATTTTCTTGCATTTTCCTAATTTCTTCATCTGAGTTTTGTCTCATCATTCTTCTCTTCGTTTTACTTTTTTTGTCTGTTCACTATCGAGCACTCTGATCTTCAAGATCAGCGATCCGTAAATGTCTCTTACTTTGTCCATCATCTTCTTTTCCCAGATCTCTGTTCTCATTCTGTTATTTCAAGTTTCTGATTCATCTTATGCAATTGTCGGTCATTTTTCGATGTTTCCGGCGTTGCGTCAGATTTGGGAGCTTTGTCTCCGTCTCCATTTTCTTGCTGATCGCGTTGTTTCTTGATGGATTTTAAGAGTTTTGTCTCCTTGTTGCCATTATCGGCATTTTATCGACGTTGTTATCAACGATCGAGGTTCTTCTATCACCGATTTTGTCCGGTTGCAGTTTTGTTTCCATTTGCCATTATCGGCGGTTCTCCGACGCAGATCATCGGATTTATTGGACGTTTGTCTCCTATGTTTGCTCGGTTCTTTCTTTAAGCGTTATCATCGATTTTTTTAGAGCCTTGAGCATCAAGGCTCGGGTTGCATGTTTTCAGCTCTTTTGTTCGCCGATCGGATGGATCTTCGTTGGCTTCAGGAATTTCATCTCCTGTTTTGCGATGGGTGCCTCCGTCTTTCACGGCATATCAGCAGGAGTTTATCGGAGCTCTGACTTTGCTTTACCGGCGCCTTATGAGTGTCCGGAGTTGTTTGGAGGTTGTCTCCTATTTCATCTCTTGTCGGAATGTGGATCTACGGCTTTTGTTGGTGCTCTTCGTGGATGACAGCCGTTTGGCATTTCTCCGCTGTCACCTGCATCCAGCTGCTATGCGTCTTCTTTACATATGTTAGCAAATCGTGATGTGAGCATGAGCATCTATGGTCACGCATTTGGCAACCACAGCTTACAGCGTCCAGCAGCTTTGACATCTTTGACTTTAGCGACAGAAACATCATACATGGGAAGGATTTCGACGAATGGTTCCGCCGCTGCCGCTGTGTGATCTTGCCGCTGTGTGTTCTTCAAGTTGTCACCTCCCAGTGAGGGGGCGTCAATGTTCTCTAGCTTCTGCTACAATCGACAGTATCTAGAAGATGCTCGTTGAATTGTTCTACTCCTGCCGTGCATGTGCGGTGCGTGAAGTCTTCAAGTTGACGTCATTCTTTTTCTCTCCCGCCATCAACTTGCGGGGATGTGTTGGAATTAATTCACGTCACCGGCCTCTTTCGAGCGCATAAACTTAGTTTTTTAAAGTAGTTTTTGTTTCATGTAACTGATTGTTTTTTCTAGTATAAATGGAATTAAGAGCAATGTAATCGGTGATTGAAGAAGATGTAATAATTTTATACTTTTGAATAGAACATTTATTTCTTCTTACCACTTCTTCTCTTTCGGCAACAGTGCGGCGACACTGTTTTTGACACACGATCTTCATCCCTGCTGCCCGCAAGATCGCTGCGAGGTCGCCACTGCGATCCATGAGTTTTTCGCTGCTAAACCGAATGCCTGAATTGTGCACTCTTTCAGGCTGAACTGCGAGCATCATTCACGATCGTCGGATCCGACAGCTGCGGATGGGGGAGAACATTCTCCCCCCTTACAGGGGGCAGGATATACACTAAACCCGTTTGTTTATCAGAAATCTTCCTTGCAAAAGTTCAAGAACAAAGAAACAATACATAATGACATTTGCATCATTTTATTACAATTCAGCTCCTGGATTCATTGTTACTTCTGGTAACAGAATGTTATAGTAAAACGGATCATTTTTTACGCTAATTGAAGCATCTCATCATCCCATGTATATATGCGGCGTGCATGTACAAGTCTACAACACGTCGATTTATATGTTTGCTCTGCACGTAATTGGTAGAATATAATGGTTCACTGTTCTAGTTATTTTTTAAAATCTAAACTTTTCATATCTTTTAGGATATGAAATAAATTCTAATCAAGTTGTATGTAATATATCTTGTTCACAAGGCATTAGACTTTATGAGGTTAGAGCCTATCAAACTTGCGCTACATTTATATTGAATAAAAAACAATTTAATTTGTCCTTAGGAAAAAGATCAGATCCTTCTATATATAGTCGTAGTAATAAAACGTTGACCCAAAGCTTTAATTATCCCGCAAACCAGATGCAGTTTTCCAGATCTAGAGCGCGAGGTGTAATAACAAAGCTTTAATTATCCTTCTATATATATGTTTAAAAGAAGAGTCAATAAAGTCCTAGTCATTTTAACCTTTTTATTTTTGGTTATTACTATTAATTTGATCATGTATATATTCTTCTGCAATTATTAATTAATTATTAAAACAGCACGTTGAATCGAGTTGCCGATCAGTTGATGGCCCAAGCTCCCGAATCTGCAAAACCATGTCTTCCTCCTTTTACCTCCATGTCTTGTGCTGCTGCATGTTGAATTGCGCATGGAGGTGATGGTTCCTCCAACTCCAAGGAAACGCATGAAGCCTATGGAGCGCGTCGTGACGGCGGCCTACCTCGTCTTCGCCGTGACTTCGCTGTTCGTCTTCTGTCTCCTGTGCTTCCGCTACGGCGGATCGGTCGGCGACAGGACATTGCTGGCGGAAAGTAACGGCAGCTCGAACGACTGGACGGCGGAGCAGGCGGCGGAGGCGAGGAGGACGTCGCCGGAGGTCGGCGAAGGCGCCATTACTACTGGCAGTGACGAATTGGAAGGTGGCGACGGCTGCGACTTGTTCGAAGGGAAGTGGACGTGGGACGAGGGATATCCGTTGTATGAATCCAGGGACTGCCGGAGGTTCGTGGAGGAGGAGTTCGAGTGCGCCGAGAACGGCCGGCCGGACGGCTCCTACACCAAATGGCGGTGGCAGCCTCGCCGCTGCAATCTCCCGAGGTCAGCTCTCTCAGCTCAGATGTTCAATCATCCTCAATTTATTACGCTCTTTTGTACCATTTTCTTCGTTATTCATTTATCGACTGTTCATTAAAAATAAAAAATAAAAAATATTTATATTCTTAATTTTAGGAAAGGTAAAAAATGTGGTGGTCATTGGTCAGAAAATTATTATTATTATATGATAGTGTCAGATTTTTGTTTTTCAATTGTCACACTATTTAATCTGAATTATTTCGTAAGAAGTAGTACTATGAGACATTCACTCATCACTGTGCGTTTCATAATGAACGGATCGAAAAAAGTGTTAATTTAATAGATATTAGAATGATGGATGGTGATATGAGAACGCCCAAAACAAATATTATATTTATAAATAAATTGAATCCAAAACTTATCTAAATGAAAAAAGATGATTATTGCTAGCTGGACTTAGTTTACTCCCCTTGGTGCTTGCGATTTCTTTCATCCCCTAATTAGTTAAATCAGTCTTTTGGTTTTCAATTTAAATGTGATCGAAATCAAATTAGGCTTCGCCGAAAAAATAATATCATATTATTCGTCAATTAGAAATGGACGATGCTATTGACACTATAAATAAAGATCAAGAATGTCACTCCATTAGATACAAATAAAAAATATCCATAACTCACATAAATAAAAAAAATATTTCTTTTGGTTTAACTCATTGCATGATTGGTAATTAAAAAAAAGGTCTTTAATTTGGTGGTATGATCTGCGAGTTAGATCGGGAGAATGATATGAATATCTTGTACGTGACATTGGCAACATGTACCCTACAACTAGACTCATTATATATACATAGAATATTATATATATAGTTGATTAATTAAGGCAGCGTGGCATCTTTGCGTAAAGCTATGGTCATCACCACACCCACACACATGAGAGCTCGCGTAATTTTTGCATGAACGCACTACTAACGAAGTCAGAATTATTTATTGAGTTCAATATATGTATATATATTGAACTCAATTATTCTGTATATATGTCTGTCGAAGAATATTAAAGATTATTAGAATGATTAATTTTGGGCTTGGAGGAGTTGACTTGTCTTCTCATGGACACCTCCTGCACCATACACCTTAGGCTTCCATAGACTTTTGATGTCACGATGTGCATCATGCACCTCCTGCATACAATAATTGGATCTTGGATAAGTCTGGACAATTTCTATATTCATGGCTTAATAGATATTATTCTTATCGAGGCTTCGCTGTTAGAATTTCGAATTTGATTTTCAGAGGTTGCCTCATATGAATACTTTCAATTTATATCCTTTCGTCGACTAAAAAAAGGTGTCACCCCGCTCACATAAAAGGGAGGGCCAATGTTTTCATAACGATACTAAGGACCGAATTCATCACTCGGTCACAGTTGGATCGATTCGACTTATTTCGATCAAATTGAACTAGAATATGATAATAAGTATGAATATTGTACTAATAATTTATTAAAATTATTAAAAAATAATATACCATAATTTTTATTTATTAAAAGTTATATAATGATAATATAAATAGATTATTATTAATTTAATCTCTATTATTTAATGATGATAGATGTTATATTAATAAATGTTATCTTGAATTATTTTTTTCTTTTTTAACACTTTCTTTTTTATTTCCTTTATTTTATGCCATTTGATAATTTTCTATTTTAATATTATTCAATTTTAAATACTTACCTTTTTTATTTTAATTCATATTTAATTGTATAAATATCATATTCCCTCAATTTTAACCTTCCTTATATTTCTTTCCCTTTTTTTCTCATTTAACTTTCCTATTTTTATAATTTTTTAAATTTTTTTCAAAATTTGTATTGAACCGAGTTAAACCGGTTCAACCAATTTTTTTCGATTCAATGCCAAAAATAATTTGGACACCTAACCGGACCGGATCGCCGGCCGATTCATGGTTGAACCGACCGATCCGATCCGGGTTTAACAATATTGGGGAGGGTCGATGCATCTTTTTTTATATTTATTACTATATATTATTTTATACTTTTAAATATTAAAACATACGAGAGAATGACAATTTAATTATTTAATGAATAAAAAATGAAAAAAATTACATAACTAAACGGATGAAATAAAGTGAAAATTACAATATTATTCAAATGATCATTACGGTAAGTTGATATATTAAAGGCATAATTCAAAGAATTAACCCTTAAATAAAATATATAATTTGAAATATATGAATTACTATAAATTATAAATTATGATAATATATGAAAGATAAAGACTCCATCGAAATAATCCATCAAGTGATAATTCTTTTAAAAAATAAAATTGAATGGGCGAGTTGAAATAAACATCATCATCATCATCATCATCTCTCTTATATATAATATGTATGGCGTGGCCTACATGGAGCTACTGCCGCCTTCTTTTCTTGCATGCCCCACCCACAAAATTCGCAATTTTGTTTCTGCTCTTTCTTCCAACAGTTCATCTTTCTTTTTTTCCAAATATATATCAATGAAGGCCGCCGAAATCTTCTACTTCGGACTTCGGAGTCAATAGATCTCTCGCTGCATCGCGTTTCTCGATCGTACCTTTCATCAACATATATAGATATTAGATATTTTTGCATCTCGCAACTCGCGACCTTTGGATTGCATTGCATCGAATCCAACCAATCAATGACTGGTTAGGTACAACGTGTACGGTCGTCGTCGATGTCCGCTTTCTTGTTTTGTTTGTTCTCTGCGCCGGTGCGTGCCATAATTAGCATCCTGACGCCGGCGGAATCGGCGAGGAATTGATGGACGCCGGCGTCGCCGCGGTTCCGCCCGCCTTGCAGTGGCGCCGGAGGCTGCTGAAGCCCACGCAGCGCTGCGCCACGTCCGCGGGCTGCGCCGTCGTTTTCGCCCTCGTCGCGTCCTCATTGCTGTTTGAGTTCCGCTTCTTCTACTTGATCCGGTTCTATCGTGAAGGCCCTCTGTTCGCCAGTCAGCTCTTGCTGCTGCGGCGCAAGGGACATGTTATAAACGACTTCGGAGGTCATCGTGGCTACGAATCGGTAGTGAGCATCGGACGTCGTGTCGACGTCGACGTCAACGACGAGCGGGAGCAGCAGCACTGTGATCTGTTTGATGGAGGGAGGTGGATTTGGGACGAGAAGACCGCGTCCTACCCGCTTTACCAGTCGGCTGACTGCCCCTTCATCGACGAAGGCTTCCGGTGCGTCGAGAACGGCCGGCCGGACCTTTTCTACACCAGGTGGCGGTGGCAGCCCGCCGCCGGCTGCAACATTCCGAGGTTCATCACTCTTGCTTGCCTGACTGTAATTGTTTTCTGTTGTTTCTAATCGGTTAACGTGATAACACGCTTTTCCTTCTGTATCATGATGCCGTCGACCCGTCATTCTGCAAGTAAAATTATTGTTTCGATCGGACGATTGATTTTCCATTGTTGTCATCAGCGGATATTCAGCAGAATTAATTGATTGCCATGTGCACTGATTGTGCTAATCTGTAGATTTTAATGCTCTCACAAACAGCCATTTGATATCTCGCACAATTAATTTGCAGATTCGACGGTCGAACCATGCTCGAGAATCTGCGGAATCGGCGACTTGTGTTCGTCGGAGATTCGATCGGAAGAAACCAGTGGGAGTCCCTTCTGTGCATGCTTTACTCCGTGATTTCAAACAAAGATCACGTGTACGAAGTTCATGGGAACCCAATCTCCAAACACAGAGGGTCCTTGGCATTCAAGTTTGAGGACTACAATTGCACCATAGAATACTACAGAGCTCCACACCTTGTCGCCCATGGCCGTCCACCCCCAGGAATGCTGCACTTTGTGAGGACTGTTATAAAGGTAGACGCCATGGATAAGAGGTCTATCAAGTGGAAGGATTCAGATGTGCTCATCTTCAACACTGGTCACTGGTGGAACTATGAAAAGACAACTGGAAGGTATATACAGTTTTTCATTATTTATCACACATTCGATTCCTACTTTCTGAACAACAATGCATGGCATGCATCTTCTCCATCTATCTGTGTAATAACATATATTGACTGTAACTAAGTTATTACAAAGTTTTTGGTTTTTGTGATCTTAGCAGAGTTGTAAGTAGTTAGTTGATGTCAAGTACTTGGAAGGTATATAATTTTATTTTTCTTGCTTTTTTTCCATGAAGTGGATTTTACTTTCAGGAAGGGGAGGAGGTGAAGACGAATATGAGCATTGCGACTGCTTATCATAAATCAATCCAAACAACTTTCGATTGGATAAATAGGGAGATCGATACGAGCAGGACGAAGGTCTTCTTCCGCACGTATTCTCCTCCTCATTTCAGGTTTGTTGCACTCAGCCTGTAATTGAACTTTAATTATAAGTATGAAACAATATTTAAAGTTCGCCCTACTCAACTCATATCATGTTTGATTTCCTCATTTCTTATTGAAACATGATAATCCAAATGACATATTTCTGTCAGAGTTCGATCTTGAATATCACATAGAATGATCTTGATAGCTAACATGCCCCGAGTTTGCAGGGTTGATGAGAATGGGAACAAAACATGTCATGCAGAAAAGCTTCCTGACTTTGGTTCTTCATCGTCAGACTCTTGGTCAAGTTTCTTGGAGCCCTTCAGAAATCTCTCTGTTGCTGCCAATGCTGGTCTGTATGTGATGAATGTGACACAAATGACATCGTACAGAAAAGATGGCCATCAGTCATTTTACTACCTCAATCCTTCGAATCGCAGTGCATCTGGGCTTCTCAGAGAGGATTGCAGCCATTGGTGCTTGCCCGGAGTTCCAGATGCATGGAATGAGATCCTTTATGCTCTGCTCCTGCGCAGATGGGGCACCACCGTGCACCAAAGCAGTGCACCTGCCTCTGCAGGTTCCAACATATTACAGCAAGAGCAGAAATTGTTTACACGTTCTATTTAGCCTGTGAATTGGACTCTGAGCTGAGCACATTGACGGTTTTTTTTTTTTTTTGTATACGAACACCAAATGATTTTTTTTCTAATTAATTGAAATGATCAGATTATTAGAGCTCCATTCTCTAAAAGTACTGAAGAAAATGACTACGTTTAGTAAGAATAGATTTATAAGTGTCAATAAATGGATCCAAAGGTTGCAAATTTATCCAAAAGCTCCAACTTTTACATGCATTTGAATCTATGGAAAACATCGCATCAGGACTGCCGTCGTCCTCACAACTGAGAGCCACTCAAACCATTGGGTTCGATTAGGAGATCATTAGATTGAGATTAAATCTTATCACAAATAATTATTGTAATTTCGAAAACAAAATAGTCGTTTTCATGAAATTTAATCTTAGTTGATTTACGTATTCATTACATTTAATAATTTAGAGTAGAGGGGGTAAGAGTTATCACTATTTTACTTGTACCCCATTTTATCTTAAAAAATGAAAATTCACGCCAAAAGTAAGAAATTTGAAAGGAGTTGGAGCAAGTTTACACTTTACACACCAATTTTTTTTTTTTTTTTGCTTTTCTAAATTCATCATGACTGAAAAAAAGGAGGAAAAACAGCATTACCAACTAAAAATTTGACTAATTAAAATTCTTCTAATTTGGGAAACAAGATGGTGAGATAAGAATTCACCTACGTTACAAAAGATTTACGTATCTTTTAATTTTCGATATTTATTTTCATTATAATATGACTTTCTTGTTGTAGTGAAAAAAAAATCTTATAATTGGAGGTTTAAAATATTTGAATTCAATGATACGATCGAAGTGAGAAAATGTGACGTCTGATATGATTCTCAATTGACTTATATTACACAGTACCAAATCAAATTTCGATAGAACTCCTTTTTGTTAAGAACAAAAGTGGAAGATGATCAATCAGTAAAATTCATCTTTGAAATGGACCAAACAGCCATTTGATGAGAATAATTATATTATGAGGGTATAGCGCATAACGCGCTGTACAATAAATTGATAGACTTATTGTATAACGAAAAATTAATTTTCAAAATAACGTTGTATATTCCTTTTATCCTTATATTCTCGTTCTCATTTGGATACCAGTAATAAGAGAAAGTACAATTACAAATATGAAATTGAATCCAATACGAAAATGATCAATCGGGACTAAATTGAATGGCCACTGTGCGTCAAGTAGTAAGTTTTATTGTCATAATTAATTAGCAAGTATGTTGAAAAATTAGCGATAGTTAATAACATATTTTTAATTACTTTGAATAAATTTTTTTTCTATCATAAATTAATAGTCTTAGTACATCTCTTATAATCGATTGAAGTTGACTCTTAGTCCAATTTAATTAAGAGTTGAAACTGCATTCAGGAATTAACTTTTAAGAGTTTATTTTATTGGTCGAATTAGTGATCTAGTGCTAGTCACAACACCAACCCCATTGATCGTTAAAAACAAAAATACTCGGGCATTCCCCCCAGTGTTAGTAGCTACTTAGTATTTATACCATCAGCATAAAAATACAAAGATTTGTTCGTTTCGCTTAAGTGATATAAAATAATTGATAAATTAAGATGATGATAAATAATTTAATAATTAAAGTTAATTTTAAAAAATAAATAATTACTTATTAAGTAATAAAAAAATATAAATTATTATTTTAATCAAATAAAAAAAGTTCTTAATATTATAATAAATAAAATATATGAAGAAAGTTATATATATTATAAGAGTAAAATAATACACTCCAAATTTTCTTTTCACACAAAATAAGTTGAAATTCACCAATTTATTTTTTCTAATTTATAAACAGTTAAAATAAATACTTATTAGTTATCAAACAGTCCTTAAATCGTTGCAATGTGCTTTAAAATAATCGGTTGATTTGATAAAAAAAATATAATACCAATTTACCCAGGGCGAGTTGAACATCCAATTGATTGAAATCTCATAAACAACCTTTATTGTGCAAACAAATATTTTTTAAAAAAAATAATTATGTTACTTCTTTAAATAATATCATGAGACGTTTTAATTATTTATATAATAAAATAATGTTCAGTTAATTAAGATGATAATAAAGGGGTATAATGGCATTACCGCACAAACACTAAACCTATATTTTTTTCCTCTGATCTGAATCCAAATCAATGTCATATATTTTTTTCCCCTGTCGAATCCATGATTTGAGTTCATAGTAAGATCCAGACCACAATGTGTTACCAATCGACCACATTTATGTAAATTTTCCAAAACTCATAATTGGATTCGTAAATGAATCCTGAAATAATGCAATCAATGGAGTTAATACGAAGTATCGGACAAAAATGTACGTTTTGGTTTCATCTCCAACCTTTCCACTTCCAGAAGCCTCGTCTTCTCCGGCCACGGCGGCCGCTCCAAGCAAGCGCCACGCAGAAGAGCAGCCCCAGCGCCACCGCGACCCCGGCGCCGGTCCTCCTCTCGACTAGCGCCCTTAATCCCGCCGCGGCCGACCCCAGAACCCTAGCGGCGCCGGACTCCCACCTCCTCAAGGCTGCGGCGGCTGCCGCCGACGCCGCCAGACACGCCAATCCCTTCCCGACGTGCCCACGCCGCCTCCGCCGCCGCAGCGGAGCCATCCACCATTCGCCGCGGCCCAAGGAAGCGTCCCACAACCATCCTCGCTCGAGGCCGCCGGGGCCGGACCCGGCGTCGAGGGCGAGGAGCAGGAGGTTGGCCGCGAGTGAGGATGCCGCGCGCGCGATCGCCCTGACGTCCTTGGGCCGGATGACGGCGGAGATGTCGATCCTGCGACTTGTTGCCCCTTTTCTTCCCCGGGCGTTCTTGGCCTCGCCGCAGCGGGGGGCGACGACGACCGGAGGCGGCGGCCGCCATGCACTGCGACGAAGCGGGAGTTTGGTCGGGACGGAAGGGGGACGGAGCAGTGCGAGATGCATCGAGGCGATTGGGGTTTTGGGGAAGATGGCGATTCCGGCGGATTGAGTTCTCTTTTTTTTTTTACTATCAATCTTTGTTTTGATTAAGGGGCGACCAAAATTTGAAAAACAAAACCACCGAATGGAGAGAAAAAAGGGGCTAAATTGAAAAAAAAATATTGAATTAATCAAATTTATGCAATTTTTCATTTTTCACTTTTGTGAATAAAAAATGTAACTGTGTGAGGAAAACGTTTAAAATTCATTTTGGTTTAGAATTTAGAAATATCTTTTGAAATGATTTTTAATAAAAAAAAACAAAAAAAAGTATTTCCTTTTCCATGTTTCCATTCTATTTTAGTTTTTAGGAGTTGAAACATAAAAGAGTTTTAATTTTTGTTTCTTACCGTTGGGGTTGGGGTATGGGGCCAATGCGAGCCTACAAATTACACTATTTCTTTGACTCTTCGTCCTTTTTCAAAAAAAAAAAAAAACGAAAAATGAGAATGGCAAACTAAATGAAACCCTTATTCACAAAAAAGTAAAAAAAAAAACTATTTTCTGAAACCAAACAGGGGCTAATTGCTCTTACTTTTTTTTTCCTTTTGCTGAAGCATGCCGTGTCAAAAAAATTATAAATTAAGGTGCATTTTCATTTTTTTATTTTCTTATCATTTCTTTTTACACAAAGTTATCACTAATTTGTGCCACTTTGGCACCCTTCTGCTGGTTATACTTCAAGCGGTTGTTAACGATGCCCAAAATTAGCGGTTAATTTTTTTTATTTAGGTTTTCTAATTAATGTAATTTTTTTCAGCAAAATTTCAAAACTTCATGGGTCCCGAAAAGAAACGAAAACTCAAATTGATTAAAAAAGAGTTATCCTTAAGTGGGTAATAAATTATTGAATTATTCATGTTACTAGGAAATCATTAAGATATGTTTTCAATGCGTAAATATGTTAATTGTTAGATTTTTTTCATTTTAGGGACTTGTTTCTGCTTTCATCACTTTCATCATCTTTCCTCAGAAAGCAGGCTTGCAGGCCGAAACGTTAGTGGGTCTGTGTCAACAGGCTTGTAGTTATACAGATTTGGGCCTTCTGGAATAGGCTGATATGGCTTGAAATCTGGACCTATATGTTGGCCATATAATATAAGCGGGATATTTCTTTTTTTTTAGGTGTTCCTATTTAAATTAAAACGTAGTTATAGCTAGTTTTTGGTAATATTTGCAAAAAGTTAAATCAAGAGGAATTTGTGGGTACTTTTGTAGCTAGCAATCACGAGTGTAGCGTCTTTATGTGTTATGCTTGTAGCATACGTTTGGACCATGTGACACAACGTGTGTTCTTGTCATGACACATTTGACAATGGCCTAGATGTATATATGTTACTTACCTCTCGCCCTTTCATAGTTTGGGGGAAATTATTATATGTTTAGATCTCGAGTAGGAGAAAAAAAAAAGAGGAGAACGTGTCGCTTTCGATTATCTTATTTGAGGCAAGAGAGTTTGAGTGAGTTGAAGTAATTAAATGTCAATCATTAAGCGTAATAAGGTTTCCGAATTCTAATACCAAAGTTCGAACCAATCCAATAATTAATATTTATTGATATTAATGTAACATGTCATATATATATCTAGATATATTCGACCAGCCTTGATGAAGAAAATAAAATTTGAAAATAAAGGATGCATATTTTAATGTATTCTGAAATCTGAATGAAGAAGAAAATAAATATCTCCGCACGTTGGAAAAGTAGCCCCCAAAGTGTTCCCGAGAGAGAGAGAGAGAGAGGGAGAGAGAGAGAGAGAGAGAGCAGCATATAACAACAACAGGTAACATGACGGTGGTATGGAACTAATCGATGCTGCCCCTGCATGGGAATGAACAGCTTTTGCCAGTGAAAAAGCATACAGCCGGCCAGCCAACTGAGGAGGAGAGAAATTTAATGTTTTTAGTCAAATAGTTTCTTTAACTTCTTAGTTATGTAAATCGTTGCATTCGGAAAAGGCTAACTTCTTAGTTCGTCGTTCAACATATGTAAAATAGAAAACTCATATTTTGATGAAATGATGCAGAGGGATACTAATTTACTGGCACTCAAAGTTGATTTAACATAAACATCCTGTATTTAATGAAATTTTTATAATTAAAAGCTAAAAACAACTGTCATCTCTCTCTCTCCCTCCCTCCCTCTTTCTCTCCCCCACTTGGCTGACTGGATCGAATGAAGGAGAATCAAATTCTATTCCCACTCTTCTTTTTCTACTTTTCGTTTCAGTCTTCAAGATCACAATCACCGACTCTTAAGAATGGATAAATTCTTTTTATGACGATAACAAATACCAGTTCAACTATTATTAGTGTGTATATATATATATATATATATATATATGATATATATTGAAAATAATGAACAATTAAATATATTGAAAGTAACCAGGGATGGAGGCAGGACCGAAATTTAGAAGGGGCCGAAATATAAAAGGTGTAGATAAAAAAATAACATGTTGCATGTATAAACATGTAATTATAAAAAAATAATCAAATTAATAAAGTAAAAAATTACTCTAGAAACAATGTATATTAAAAATAACTTATAATTATAAATTTTAATTGATATATATATATATATGTATATATATATATATATATATATATATATATATATATATATATATTTATTATTCATCATGCCTTTTTTTAATTTATCATGTTTATCTTGCAAGTTGAATTTTAAGAAGTAACTAATTTTTTAGTAGTTAACTAAGTAATTTGATTTACTATAGAAAGAAATCACATATTACACTATAAATATTTTCATATATTTTCATATATATTCATAATATAATAATATACTATCTTTCTATAGATTTCTTAAGATTAGGAGAGCTATTAATATATCTTTTTAAGTAAAATTTGGTGTATTATTATATATATAGTATATCTCAAAAAGTTAGGAGGGCCAATCATAGTTATTTTAAAAGATTATATAAAATATATCATTCTATATATAACATAATACAAAAAATTGAGGGGGGGGGGGGGGGGGGGGGGGGGGGGGGCCTGAAAGTAACCTAATTACTATGTAGTTCCGTCCCTGAAAGTAACCTTGATCTTCTTTAATGGACTCACCAATTTAATATATTCAGTCATCTGTTTTTCTTACTGAATGATCCGCTGAGAAACAAAAACTAGAGACTACTTTGTCATTGATGTTAACAGCCAGTTATTCAGTTCATAAGGAAAGAGAAACATTGCACATGATGTAAAAAAAAATAATTAGTTATGAGAAATCATTGCTTATAAGTTATAACTAATTGAAATCTGTTAACTTATAAATGAAGATATTTTACTAATATGACAGACTTGAATTCAAGAAATAGGTAAAGAATGAACTTTGTCAAGATGATGATGATGATGAACATGGAGCCTCACGGCCATTAGTTTTTTGTGCGGCTGTTTCAGCTGAGGGCCTTGTCAGATTGACTGAGACATCTGATCAGAAACATCAGCACCCCTTTTGTCCTAATAATCTTTTGTTATAGACTTCAGAATCTGGTTTGAATTTCCACAAATATATAATTTAATTAGTATTGCTGATCACTTGGATAATCGCATCTAAAAGCTAATGATTCTTCGCTCTGCACCTCTGAGTGGCTCCATGGGCAGGAGGCACAGTGCTTCTGAGCAAGACGACAGCCGTCATAATTCTGAGAGATCCATTGCACCTCCACCCATTCCTGTTAATGATGCATGTACACCCTTTTGCTTCCTCTCCTGCCTGCCTGCTCTGTTGCTTGCTTGCTACTTGCCTGCATTCTGATCCAGATGAAATGAATTCTGTATCACAACTTGGATACCATAATTTTGAGGCAGAGGCAGCCAAGTTCTGAAAGGCACAACAACATCAGGCCAGCCAGCTAGTTCTTATCTGTTATCATATCATCATCATCATCATATGCTACAGCCATATATGTATATATAAATAAATATAATATGGCTGTTGCTATAATTTGGCCAGAACAGTAAACTCTGGTTGCTTTTTTCATTCCTAGAATACCGAAAGTATGATGGAGCATCGTACAGTTTTTAAAATACCTGGCCAACTTGATTGATCCTTTTAGGGGACCATCATCATCAACCACCACCGCCACCACCACTAATTATGCAATTCCAGTCAGCCAATCAGCCATCATGTTAACTATTATTGTTCTTATTTTGCTTAAAAGGTCCAAGACTAATTAGAGTTTTATAGTTTAGTAACCAGATCTTGGGCAAAAGCTTGCTTAACTAATTGGGCAAAAGTATGCATGCACATGCTGACATACACACAGAAGCTCACATTCCTATGTCTTTTGAGGGATGTACTAGAAAGAAATGGAGAAACAATTTTGTGGCTCATGCTGCTCATATTGGAATAAAAACTGAAGTGGACATGATTTAATTTCAGCTGGATAGATAGATAGATATCCTAACAATAGAGTGAGTTTGGATATCAAGTTAATTTGCACTGCTCTCATAGTAACCAAAAAGGGAAAGGACTACATTTTGATTAATCATAAACAAGTGAACAACATAGTAGCACTAAAGCAGGGAGTGGACCAAAAGAGTGTTCTTTCTCTATCATCTAAATTTCATTATGAGAGTGAATTTGTGAAGGAAAAGCAACTGAGAGCCACTCACTTTTCATTAGTGGGTCCAACAAGTGAGGAAGTAGTGTGGTAGTATAGTAGACCAAGTACTTACTGATGATCAGATAAGAATCTCCACATCAATTGCTGATTCATACGTATATTTCAGAAGAATATTCAACTACTTTACTTAACCAGAAGCAAATAATGTCACAAACTACTGCTTATATAAGCATACAAAAAAAGAGGGTAAACTAATTCTACATGTTTGCAGAACACTTCAAATTGAAATCTTGAATTCAACTCATGTCACATAAAAGGAGTAACCTGAGGATGATGGATTACTTAAATTGTCATATTGTTATGTATACTACAGGTGAAAAAAAATTATGAAAAATAAATTACTTAAAGATGTGTATGTATGAAGTTGTCGACGTGGAGAGAAACCTGCCTAGTTTCAGTGTTCAGCCATGTTATCTCGTTGAGTGGATTGGGATGGCAATTTGCAGAGTACTAGGGAGGATGAGGAGGAGACACCAGAGACAGTCCCCCACATTGGATGTCTTGTGAGTTGTGATGTGTTGTGTGAGTCTGCCTTTGGATTTTGAATCTTTGTTGGCAACTTTTATGCCTGATGCTCCTCATCCATTTCAGACCATCATCATACAAGGATAATGTCATGAAAATTTATTTATTTAATTTGCAATTTAATTTATTTTTTTCTTGTGGGGTCATAAAGAGAAGATTAGCCAACTGCCATTGATGGACCCACATATGGCCCCTAACTCCACATGCATCCCTCCCCCCAACTGCCCTCCCCTTGCCTGACTCTCTTTGCCTATTAAATCCCATTCCTCCAACCATGGAAGAAGGAAAAGGGAAACAGATATGAGAAGCTGAAGGCAGTAGCTTAACTTGCGTCTAGTTCAATTTCAAGGTTGTACACGGAGTAGTAGAGCTGCTCTCCTCCCTGCCTCACATACTCGTGGTGTGCTTGCTTTCTTAGTCCTAAGATGGCTTTGGAGATAGAAGATGATGTCTTCTTTGCTGATCTGAGCAAGCAGATTGCCCTGCTGATCATGGATGATGATGAGGAGTTCCCAGTGCAGTGTCCACCACTTCCAGTTCAGGTCAGTTTGCTGTTTGATTCGATACTCTTTGGCATATAATTTTCCCATGCACACAGCTTGCACTGTTATTAAGAGTTCATATGATGTTTTCCTGTAAGTCCTGTCTTAGGAAGTTTATGGTTCTTCTCTTCTATTAAGGGATCTGACATCCTCAAAGTTCTTTGTGTAGCTTTTTTTTCTTCTGAGTTGCCTTTTTTTTTTTTCTTTTGCCTTCTTCTTGATGCTTCAATAGCTAAGAATAACAAGGTCTAGATTTGGCAAATTAGATGCCTTCCACTCTGCCCAATATTGAAGGGGGACCATAACACTGTTCAAATGGGGCCATGATCTAACATGGTATCTACCTGGTTGGAAAAATGATTTATGACTTCTCCTTCCTCACAATTGATTGCATCAGCTTTTTGCTGTTGTACTTTGAGGTGCATAATTTTGGCACGTCTAATTGGTGGAAATACTTGTGCTGCTTTCCATGATGTTAGCTCACTATAAAGCTCAAGATTAAAGCAAGATAAAGCCTTTATTTATCATTTGAGCTCTTCATTATCTTGCATGTAGTGAATTGAAAGATTCCCTTTGGCTTTCTGTATCAGACAGCTAATAAATCATCACTGACAGCTCAAAATCCATCTCACCACTTATTTCTGTGCAGCCGAAACATTATGTAGTCTGACACTGTTAGATCTTGCATGTTTGCAGGAATTTCCTTACCTGATGCCTCAGTCAATTATGCCACCTCCTTACAACTACGAAGTGGCTTACAGATCAGCAAGAGAGAGCAAAGGCACCGGAGTCTTCATTCCCCGCTCCACTGCTCCAAGGAGGAAGAACAGATCCGGGAGGTCCAACTCGGCCAACAGCAACTCCCACAAGCAGCAGCATCCTGCAGACAAATCTGCAGCTGCAGCAGTCGGCCAGGAGGCCTACAGCAATCGCCTATACCCCAATTATTACAGCAACTCGAGCTTGCTAAAGAGGCACTGACCATTAGGAAGGGCAAGAACATGCAGCTGGTCATTGGCTCATATACTAACCTCAGTCTGGACCTGGTTATTTATTTAGTGTGTCAGTAGTTTTCTTCTATGATAATGATGATGATTATTATTATTAGTATTACTATGTATAGGAGAAATAAGATCAATCTTCCTCCTGGAATGCCATGGAGAAGAAGGGGGGATTGAATAAGCCATTTAGAAGACTCTTCTACATGTCAATTGTATAGTCTTCAACTGATGGAGGGTATTAGCTAGGAGTGGAGTGTGTGTTCTAGTGCTGTTTGGATGTATAATTAATTCATTCATGCAAAGGCATGGTAACTAATAATGATGCTAGAAATGCTCCTATATTTTATGATTCCAAGGATCGGAGCTCTTCCAAGTTACTGCAAATTGAGTAGTTGTCCTAATAATTGATGTACTCCTTGTTTTATATGGAGTTGATTATAAAATATATTCTGAGTTTTTCATAACAGTTCTTTCACTGAATGCCTGACCTTGAAGCCTTCTTGAAAAGCCAACACATAAATTTGTTAAAGAAATCAATGTGCTCAAGTTATTGAATGCTGCCTGTGTCCATATGAAATTGGAAAAAGGCCGCATAGATTCCACAACCAATCATCTTGCTACATCAGGAATATGAATTGGAAAACACAATTGTGGAGCCTGTTTTTTCCTGCAATATTAAAGTATCAACTTGGCACAAAATTGGGGCGACTTGCACAGAAGCCACATTGTGCGGCCAAAAAGGTCACTTTCATATGCAAATGCAAGCTCTGACCAGCATACATTTTTATAGCATGGAGTTGCTACATTGACTTGACATAAATTTTGAAGAATTTAAGCTCTGAATAAACAATGTACAATGAAAGTGGCAAGCTAGCTAGATGCATGTTACATGTATTCCAATGTTCCTGTCTAAGTTAGAGCTTTCTCTGTCCAAGTTTTCCCATAGTGGGGTTGGCAAGTCCCTTTCCTTTGGGAAAATTGTCCACAACAATCGATTGCATGCTTTTCCAAATACATTGGCCGTATTTAAGTTTCATCCCGAATCATTTATATCTTTTTACTGATACAGCAAATAATTATAAAGTCAGCTAAATGGGCTACTTGAGAAGATTCACACTAATTATGGCATACAATTATTGTCACATAGACAGAACAAATATAAATGTGACCAATCATATTTGGGGTCAAGCGCTCATTCATATCATTTTGAGTTCCAAATTATGTGTACTAAAAAAATATTAAGCAATCTCTTCTCGTTTAAGGAGGTCTCGAATTTAAAACTTATTGTATATTTACGTTACAAGTCTCAATTTATGAGATCTGTAGCAATACAAATTAATTGGATGTAATGAATTTTGATCTTTATCTGATCATTTCAATTATCGTGGTGGCAATCGAAAAAAATGATTCCAGATGATACAAAATAATCAGAATAATAATAGTTCAAATTCTTATTAATCAAATAAATAAAGAAGAATATATGGATTCTATGCTGTATTGCAGTAGATTAATTGATTATGATATATGGTGGTCTTATTAACTACTTTACTATACTCATTATGATTGTGTTCTTGTTACCTAGTTCACTATACTAATTAGTGAACAGGGTGATGCAATTATGGAGAGAGAGAGAGAGAGAGAGAGAGAGAGAGAGAGAGAGAGAGAGAGACGCACCTTGGAGGTGAGGTCCCGGGAGTTGAGCTGGAAATAGTTGTCTCGTCTGGAATCCTCTCCTGGCCACATGGTGGTGGGGCGCAGCCGGTTGCTCATCTCGATCGATCGAACACACGAGCGCACAACGCAAAAAAGAAAGATATGCATGCAGATCGATCCAAATCCTACAATGCAGATCGTGGTGGTGGTGGTGATGATTTGGTGAATGCATGGCCACCGCCACCAAATTCACATTTGCCAACTTAATTGGACCCCCCACAAAGTTGCAATTCCATTTAGCCAAACCTCTCTCTCTCTCTGTGTGTTCATATGACTACAAAAAAAAAAAAAAGATGAATCAAATAATTTTCAAGTATTTTCAAACCCTTTTTTATATCTTCTGAACTAGTAAATATTCGTGACTTAGATTGCTATGCATTGAAACAAATAATGATAGATAGATAAATCGAGAAGGAAAAAATAAGTTTAAAAAAACAGAATAATCATATTCTAATAATCATTCATATTGAAATCTATTATGCTCAAATAATAATAATAATAATAATAATAATAATAATAATAATAATAATAATAATAATAATAATAATAATAAAATAGTACTCCACAGTCGGTGGTGGTCTACAGCTAGAAATCCCTGAGCTGGTACATCATGTTTACTAGCTAATTAACTAATAGCAGAAATGATAATAATAATAATTAATAGCAATGTCATGTGCTTTCTCTTTCTCTCTCCTCTCCGCGGAATCCAAGTACGTACTTTTGCGCCGCTGGTGTTGCGGTGTTGGTGTGCTCTGCCTGGTCTGGTCTGCACTTTTTTTTATCAATTAGATCCGCTTTTTAGTTAGATTAGATCGCGGTGATCTATTGCTATTTCTATTCTCATGCTCCTCGGTTCGGCTGCGCATACCCGAACAGCGTGTACGGTGGTCGTGGGCATACATGGATCACACGTGGATCCCATATGGTTGCCCTCTACAATGGTTGGCTACTTAACCCCGAGTCGGATGGTGGATGCTGTTAAGGAGACGACGAGAGAGAGAATGAGAGAGAGAGAGAGCAATGTACGGTGTTGGCGACAGACAGCAATCGTGTACCCAATCGGATTGAAGGAATTATTGGTGGGTATCTAATTAGCTATCGCTGTCGGGGGTGCGGAAAGATTCCCCCGGTAGATTCATTTTAGCGGGAATTTTAATGCTTTGCTTGCGTACGTACGATCGAATTGAGATTTTTTTTTTCCTTCTAATGAAAAGTTCTTTTCGCGGACTTTCCTAAAATTCTTTTTTTTTTAAATTAGGAGTGCAAGGAAATTCTATTCAATCCTAAAAATCAAATGCAAAAATAAAAAAAAAATCGAAGGTGGTTTTCTAATTGAGCGAGGATTCCATCCGAAAAGAATATAGAAACCATAGAGCCAATTTTATTTATTATTTATTATTTATATAATTAATTTGTAAATAATTAGGTTTTTTTATTATTGATATAATATTTTTTTTCAAACTCTAATTAATTGGAACACTATCATATATCCATATTAGTTTTAATTAAACAGTTTTCTAATTAATTAGTGTTCTAATCTAATAGGAACTCTAATTAATGTATTTATTTTTATAACTAAATATATGATATAGTATTAGAACTATTAAATTAGAGTTTGATAGGAACACTATAACCTATATTAATAGTGTTTTTTAGAGTTTGATAGGAACACTATATCCTGTATTAATTTATAAATAATTAGAAGTATCAAACTATAATTTAATAGTTCTAATACTATATCCTATATTTAGTTATAAAATTAAATATATTGATATTTATTTTACTTTACTATATTTTTAAAAAATATTATTCTATTAAAATTGAGTCAAAAAATCAGTCAAAAAAATTAATCCACTAGAAAGTAATTTTTTCTAAATAATTTTAAAATACTTTTATTATAATTTTAAAAATTGGGCCAGAAAGTAATCTGTGATAGTTCTTTAAAAATATGATACGTCCTCCTAAAATTTTGACCTAATAGTCCTCCTAACACTCATATTTTTAAAATACTCTTAAAAATGATAAATTTACTATGCTATATTCTCCTAATTTAGAGGATTATCACGTAGCATTGCTCTTTTTTTAAACCGAAAAACGACCCAACTCAAATCACCTTTACCTCTATTTTAAACTCACTCCTAATATCAACTTTTCTGTTCCTTTAATTTTTTTTACTGTCGAATTATATGTTAAACATATTATTGATTTGGAAAACTTTTAGCGGTTTTGTAATTTTATAATTAACTAAATTAGATAGAAAATAATTCATGATGGGATAAAAAAAGTTTACAGTTTAAGAGAAGTAATTAGATTTATAGTTTTAAAAAAATTAGGCAAACAGATACAACTCCCTTTTTTTGCACTGGAATTGAATCAAGTTTTCTATTTTTTTTATTTTTGCCTACTATAACATAATTTTAGGATTACATCTAAAATGATTTTTGATAGGTTTTATCATCGAATGATTAATCAATTTCTATTTATCTTTTTCTTTGATTTAGTAGAGTCGTCATTGTACTCAAAGCTAACTTCTTTAACTTTTTTCTAACATATCACGCATTAACAGCGGATTATGCGGAGATCACGGCCGTAAATTAAGTTCACAAGCTCACGGATTACGATTGAAGATTTCCATCAAAAGTTCGTGGGCCATGAAAGAAGATTCACGATCATAAAAATATCAACAATCGGGAAATGACGTGACCGGTTTGTGCACGAAAGAACGTGGGTTGTCATTACCATGTTACCATCGGGAATCACGTGAAAAGCCGAAAGCAAGGCCGCGATGAGTATTTTCATGAGTACACATGAACTCTTACTAACGAGGTAGAAAATTGTTCATGGGGGTGTTGTGAATTTTCATGAGCACATATGAACTAATACTAGTGGAAGAAATTGGTCACGGGGGTGTGAAATGTGAATTTGACGTTCACAGGTCGTGAGTTTTTAACTCACGGCCATGGCGGTCATCAAGCATGTTTTAGTTTTCGCAATGCTAATTCGATTTGACTTGGGAAACAACTCATAGTGTATAAAACCAATAGATAGAGGCCAAAGAGACGTTTTTTTTTATTATGCTCGTTATAAGAGAGAGAAAAGTGGTCAAATTGTGAGGCAAATTTCAACTTGGAGAGTGCTTGGACCAGTTGGCCGAGGGTTTGTTTGCTGGACTATTTTCAGATGTCAGAAAAAAAACACAGTTTAAGCGGACAGTTCTATTGAGCTAAATGCAAAGCTAATCCATATGAGAAAAAGAAGCTACAATATGCTTTAAACTCACAAGTTAAATTATTATTATCAACCCATAATAATTTGTTTTAAAAAGTGCAATTAAACATAACTTCATGAAGTAAAAAAAAAAGACATTTATGCTTTCACAAATTGGGTTACAATTTTAGCATAACTGAGAAGACATCCTTCAAATATGATAAGAAGTTGTTGAACAAAATTATTATTACTGTCAGTTGATCTTTAAAGAGTTCCGGTTTTGTCTTGAACAATTCTGCTTCACACGAATTTAATTGATTTTGTTCTATCCAAGGAATTAGTATGTTGAGGCAATATGGGAAAATAAATATCAAGTTCATCCAACTCATAACATGAAGTATGCAAAAAGTCTGCTCCTTTTGAGATTGGGAGTAATATTATAAGTGAAGTCTGCTCCTATATAATAGATGTAGCACCTCCATATATACGCAACAAAACTACCAAAAACAAGTCTGGTGAAATCATGAGGTCAGCAATTAATCATAGGGTACCACTGAGATTTGTTGAAGCATAATGTGACTTTTGAAATGAACTGAGTGGAAGCTCCGACAAAGAACATGGTACTTACTGCTGAGATTTACACTAAATCAGCATATTACCTAACATACGTACACTCACAATCCACGATACAATTTGATCACCTAGGAGCCGTGTCTACACCCATTCCGACAGGAAGGATCCAGATTCAAGTGCACTCAGTTGTAACCAAAACAAGATCCTCAGAGACATTTAGTAACCAGAAAGAGAAAATGTGAAGGAAAAGGAAAAACTGTGATCACTGAAATCATGTGAGTGAATAATGAAAAGATCATCGCTCTTCTGATTTGATTGAGACGCCCTTGTAAAGCTTCACACGGTCTCTCAACGCATCTCTTCTTGGTCGTGCTATCTTGTTGTTTGGATCAAAAAGAAGTACTTCCTCAAATGCTTTGAGAGCTGCTCTCAACTCTTTTTTCTTTTCATACGCATCGCCCAAGTTATTCCATGCAGTGACATAGCCAGGTTGAAGCTTTACTGCCTTTTCAAATTGTGCAATACCTTTGTCAAGTTTGTCGTCTCTAACATAGCTGACTCCCAGAGCATTATATACCTTGTAAAAATTGTAACTGTGTTAAAAAGTTTCCATGTTATTATAAATAAAATGGAATGCACGTGAACCAAAAGAAGTCATGAGCCATTTTAATACATATTTCTATTCCTGGGAAAAGAATATGACAGATGCCTAGAGATCATGAACCAGCATGACAATATTAATGCAGCATAAAGGAAGAGAGAAGGGAAACAAAAACATAAAATATTACTCCCAATGAGACTCGTAATCAACGGCATTTATCAATCACATTTTATATAAGTAAAATTTACGCCTTAACCTTCTAGCTTTTGCAAGTAGTTCTACACGATGAGTGATAGAGGCTCAAAATATAAGTGACCATATGACTACGGAAATGAAAACAAGATAGATGTTATTAATTGCGAAGTGCAAGAACCTTGAACACAACAAAGAATAATATTTTATTCGTTAGAGAAGGCATATTTTCCATAATGAAATAGTACGTGTGAAATGGACCAACCTCTAATTACAAAGTCGATAAAAATGTTTTCAAAGACCAATTATAAACCTACGATCCATCAATATATTTATAAGATAAAGGAGTAGCTACTAATAACTATAACAAAGTTAATGATGGAGAACATGCACCGATGTAACATTGTAATCTATAACTATCCACTAGTACCTCAATCAACTAACTCCCGTCTTAGCCAATACCAAGTGGAACCATATCATTGAGCACTCATGACATAAGCATAATTTTAACCCGATACCTTGGTTTTCTTCAATCTACCAAAATACAACATTCAAGATCAAGCAATACTGTATAGTGAAATAGCTAAGTTTGTTGTATTGTCAATAAACAGGACCATGACAACAATTGCGTGCCGGCCTAACAAGATGCCAGTAGGGTAAAAAGGGAATACTTCTAGCAAAGCGGATGTCCATTATTATTGGATGAACACACACGTGAAAATTCAATTGTGAAAAAAAGGAGGAAAGATAAGTCAAACCAACTGTGAAAATTTTGCAGTTACTTTACGTCTAGAAAAATTCCTCCTCTACAACAATTGCCCTTTTGTTTCATTCTTGTACTTTGGAAGTTTTTTTTTTGTTACAAACTAAATGTCCTTAACACCACAAGATTCCACAATAAGCCAGTTCTTAAGCTTTTTTGTTTTATATTGCCTTGTCTTCAACTTTATTTTATTTTTTGTTTTGCTTTTTGGTCCTCGCTTAACTTGTGATGGCATGCATGTAATACTTTAATTCTGGTCCTTGGATCTATTTTTATACTTCAGAACTAATGCATGCCTTCCCTGATTAACAACGTGATCTTCATACACACAAGATTATAGAAAAAGAAATAAAACAATTTTTAAAAATAATTTTATGTATTGTAACAGCTTGCCAATGATATCGCCTTTTGTTTTGAAAAAGAGAAATTTATTGAAAGCAAAAACAAGTCTGATGGGCTACTATCCTTGGCTATAATCATGACAATGAAACAGGGACTGTAACAGAAGGAAAGTAATCAAATAGAAAAACTTAATTCAACTTTGAAGGAAGATTATCAATCCGTGAACTTCAAATACTTATATGCCATATTTTTTGCAAAGTCACAATGCATTATCAAACTTATTATATTCAATAATAATAACCATTTGATCATAATGGTGGAGTGAAATCATACAACACTTTTTACTTGCACTAGAGGTGATTCACTGCATCTAGTACTAAAAAACATATTAGGAAATGAAAGAATATGGATTGCCAACATGTGATATGCTAATCTAACCTGAGACAGATCTTGCTCATCTCTATCCCATTTTTCAATTGCTTGCTGCAAATATTTTATTGCTGCTGGGTAAAATTTTCTTCTCAGCATAACTGCACCAAGTTCAAAATATTCTGTCGCAGTTGCATCGCCACTTCGTACTTGCTCCTAAAGCGCCATCAATCAGAATTAATAAAAAACATTGGAAACATATGCATTCTAGATATGGGACCGAGCCATCGATGAAAGTAAGGCTATATTGCCAAAAGTCATTCAGCGCGGTATAATGTAAAAGAATCAGCCAGTACAGGCTGACATTTCAATGATGACACTTCTATTTGCGTCATCACTATGAAATGAACAAAATTTCTGAAAAACTGATTTCTTTGTCCATGAAGTATTTGCTTAATTTCATTGGTCCTCATACCATACAAACACTTGCATCAAGGTTTGGGTCTTTCATAAAAGTTTCCTACATGAAAACTTTTTACAAACCAATTTCAGATTATTTGAATAGTAACCTTCCTAGCTCAGTGGTAAATGACTTATTCTTCCCTTCTAAAGATGTATCATGTGAATACTGTATGCAATTCACATTTTATGAGACATTAAATTTCTTAATTAAAAAACTCAGAAATTTTTTAATGGAAAACCATGATAGGATATGCACCTGTGTATGTTCAAACCTCAGCACTTGCTTTCACTTTTCAAATGAACTTTTCATGTAACTAATTCTAAATGTATAGAGCACAATGTTAGTTTTTTTTTTCTGTGGTCTATTAATATGCATTCTACTTACAAGAAGAATATAAGAAATATGAAAATACCTGCAACTCTTTTGCAGAAAGATCAAGTTCTCGACGAACAAGGACCTGCCGAATAACAAAGAAGGATCCTACTCCAAGCAAACCTAATAACACGAGCAAGTAGGATAACTGGATCCCCAATTCGAATAGCTCCCCTGTCTCATAAACCATATTTAATTTTGTTCCCTCATTAGATTGAGCTACTCCAACAAAACTAAACCATGATGTAACTCCACATGCCACTACGCTTGACCGCAGGAAGAGATCAGCCGAATTTTCCATTCCATCATCAAATGAGAAATCTGTCAGATGATCACAGAAAATGAGGATGAGCTCTTAATATATTTCCAATTGTCCGCAGGCATAAGAGCATAGATCATGCTGAAACAGAAGGTGAGAGTTGGTACATGGAACATATACTAATGTTATACCTCAGCAGTCAGCTTAAATCTATCAAAGATATTACACTAGTAGAAGTTTAATTTTGATAGGGAACTAGTATCAGGGGCATTAGTTAGGTGTTCCTGATACAACCAAGGTCAAATCATCCTTCAAATTGACATATTTGTTCCTTTGGTAAATATCCAACACAAAAGATAGGTTCTAATTTGATACAGGAATGAAACACGTGTAACACAGTTGAGAGCAATCAATTTTGTAATAGACAATACAAATGTAAATGAGGTGATAAAAGTAACATTGAACACAAATAATCTTACCAGATTAGAGTATCTAGATGACATAACCTGGCCTCAAAATTTAAAAAACAATTCGTAAATTGTGTTGACGATAAAGAAAGGCTTGTGAGAAGTAATTACTTCAGTTTTAAGGGCAGTGTTTCAAGGGTTCTTTACTTTTCCTTTTCCAAATCACACGCACTTGTAAGCTTGTGAGTCTTCTCCTTTAATCCATCTTTCCTCTTTGACAATGACAGAGTGAGGCCAACATTTTAAGGAGGGAGGGGGTTATTCTCTATATTTATCATATTTTAAAATTTTCTCCAAAGTTCCTCCCAAAGACCCCTGGCTCTGTCCCTGCTCTTTGATGAATAGTTTCAACTACTTACTTCTGGCTAATCAACTTGAATTCACCCAATTTGTCTTACATGTGTAAATTTCTAAGTGATACCACTAGCACTTCTTTGCTTCCCATAAACTACTTATGACTTATCAAATATAGGCATCACAAAAGGATGAGCTACTTATGGCAAAAACTAAGAATCTAATTTACTAAATCATATTTGTAATAATTAAACAAATTGACACTGAAGTAACTTGGATCAGATGAATGCCAGCAGATATGTAAATGTAACTGGCATGCTTGATCTGTACTAAGAGTTCCCAAATTTGGCAATGAGAGCTTGTTCATTGTAGATTTCTAACATTTTTATATAAGAGCCTTGATTGAAAGAAAAACATTTTATTACTAATGTCTTATGTCGTTGATTAGATGACATTTTTTTAGGGATTATATGTCGTTACATGTTTGAATATGATTTCATATTACAAACAAATTACGTAACGCTTGAGAAAAAGTAAAATAAAATATACAGAGTGTGGGGTACAGCAGAACTGAAATGAAGAAGAGAAGAGGAAGAAGAACTTGAAGGCAAGAGGAGAAGCTTCATGAAAAAGAAAACAAACAGGGCTTTAAAGGTCTGTAAGGGGATACCAACCCCTCTCATCTTAATTCCTACTTGAACAAATAATGGATTGATGATACTATCATTATTATACATTAAAGGAATTATGAACTTATAGTGATGATCATACGGTTTTAGAAATAGAAATGAAGATAATATTTCGCCCAATTTTTTATGACTCTTGTTTGAACATAATTTTTAACATGTTATAATCATCCAAATATGTCATTGTCTCATTGATATATGAATAGAAAATGCCGAAGTCTTTCTGTAGAGGAAAAAACACCTGATTCCAACTTATGTATACAAAATTATGATATAATGAGTAATTTTCTTTCACACTGACCTGAATTTCACATTTGTGCGCCCATTGATATAGGCACATAAGACAGGTTATCCTTGTCCAAAACAAGGGTTCGAATGGATATTGAATTCTGTTTTTCATAGGATTTGGAATCATCTCAATTCGAGATGTATAGTTGGAGTTAGGGTTCAAAAATTGAAGTACTGTCACCATTACTATAAGCACCTTAGAACTTTTAAATTGTGCATAAAATTGTAAAGCTCATAATATGACATGACATCATAGGTAGATGCGGATGCTTGAACAGCCACTGAAATGAATCTAGATTCACATAATTTGGATGTATAATGAGAGATATAGTTCTTTCTTTTCTCATTTGTCATAATGTTAAAACAAAATGAGGTAGGTCTTATTGTAGAATTTTTTGAGAACAAACGATAAGGATATAAAATTATTTGTAAAACCCCTGAATGTCTATTTTTGAAACAAAAATTGGAATAATGAAATAGGTTTTATGTAAATAAAGTTATATAACAATATGTCAAACATGTATGGTGCTGTGATTTACTACTTTGAGTAATGTTATCCATATGGCATGTTGTTAATGTTATATGTTGTAACTGAGTTCACAAGGAAGATATCATTAGAGCATTATCTGAAGGTATTCATGAGCACAAGCACCTGTTTATTTCATTCTTTAAAAATTAATGTTATGTTCCACCAAAACCTAGGACTTTCATATGCTAGAAAATATTGATTATAAATGTTTATGTGATGTCCTATTGAACTCCGCCTATGTTTTATAGCCGGTCACAAGCCCGGATAAAGGAGGAGGGTTGTGTTAGGCCCCGACAGCCAGCGTAAAATCCTGTCGAATCTCATGAACATGGATCAATGAATAGTTGTATGATCCATGTAGCCGACCCCACCTAGTGGGATAAGGCTTTGTTGTTATTGTTGTTGATGTCCTATTGAATGTTTGGCATGCTAATGTATTGTGAGGAAAATTGCTTGTTGCATTGCTTGGCGAAAATAGATCAACGGCATAGGTTTAACCCTTGGCTACGAATTGGACGTGCAGTCGGATATGGGTCACGAGACTCATGACCAAAATGATAATGACTACATTTGATTTACATGACTCGGGTGCTCCAGATCGGACATCCGGAAGTCAAATGATAAGAATGTATACACCCCTGACCCGATTCGGACGCCCGACCGAATAGCAACTGGATGACCACTCGTGTAGGATCAGACAATTGGACCTCTAGATGGATTTCCGAACCACATGACAGAATTATATATGATGCTCACCTAGTTGTTCATGTTTGCATGCTCATCTGTAAATAAAAAAATTATGTTCATGTTATGATGATTTTTTTTTTGAGAGGGAAAATGATGACTAACATTTGGTAGTCATCCACGTATATATATATCAATAAGAAGAAACATCATGTACATGTGGAAAGCTCTCCAGCGGAGAGCGGCAAAAAAGAAGAAGAGACAGGTGCTAACCTAAACCCCACTCCCGAAGAAGACAACACATGTGGTGTACAATAGCTTCCACCTGACATCTCTCCCCATAAAAAATGACACGGTTGCGCTGAAGCCATATGGCCCAAGCACCGGCCACGAAAGTCGCCAACGAAACTCGCCAACCCAACCTCTGCCTGCGTAGGCCCCTCAGGGCCTGCCAAAAATCTACATGTGCTAGGGGAGCATTGTCAGAAATGCTCGTCCGGGACCAGACCTCCCGAGACACCCGACATCCAAAGAATATGTGAGAAATATCCTCCTCCACCTCCCCACATAGAGCGCAAGAAGAGTCAGCATGGGGTGCCCACCGTGCTCTATAGGCCCGAGTGAGGAGCCGCTCGCGCCGCATAAGCCAAGTGAAGATATTGACTTTCAGTGAAAACCGTGAGCGCTAGATGAGTTTACAGTCTGCTCTGAAATCCTCTGAGTCAGTGGAAGTCGGAAGAAACTGAAGATAGAGGCTGCGTGCTGAGAAAGAATCTAATATCCATATCCAACCATCTGTCCATGCCGGATCCGGCTGGAAGGAGGCGATCCTCTAATGAAGTGCAAGCAACTCAGAAAACCGCTGAACAGAGAGGGGGAAACAAAAAGGGGCGTCCAGGATCCAGTGGCCGGTCCACCCCTCTCTGATCAGCACTCAGCTATGGATGCATCAGGATGCGCTGGTAAGGCCCACAGACGGGGGAAAGAATCTGCAAGTGGACCCCCGAGCAGCCAGTCGTGATGTTATGATGAATTGACTAACTGAAATGACCCAACGAAGGAACTAAACTAGGAAACTTGTCATATTGCCAGACTAGATGCCCCCATATTGTATTGACCTAGACGTGGGACTTCGAATTGTTCTGAGTTCACAGAGTAAGTGTTTCCATTGGTCTGTCTAACCATATTGAGACTAAGACAACTCAATCCTGCAAAAGGCTCACATTTGATGAAATGGTGACAACTCATATGGGGACAATTATGGAAGTTAAAGACGCAAACATCTAAAACATCAAATGATAATGAAGTAGATATAAAGTATCATCTTTTACTAATACATGTCAAAACATATATAAGCATGAAGTTGTGGGAGTCAAATTGTTCTTGTTAAAAAATAATGTCATATTGTTATTGTTATTCATGCTATTGATTGAAGATATGATAAAAGATGGAAAACAGATAATTGATGAACCTAAAACTGCACTTGAGTGATTATGCTAGGGTAATGATTCACATAGCGACATATTAAATTGATATTGAAACTGAAATATGATATCTTTCATCACCAATATCAAACTATGATTTTGATTTTACCAAGGAAAATAATCAGAACATAAACACATGCATACCTTTTCTAAACCTCGGTAACAAAATATTTGTATTTGCTTCACAATCCCGAATCTGCCTTCCTCCATAGAGAAATAAAGAGGAAAATGTGAGAAGTGAAAAAATGGCCCGTGCCAGAGCAAAGATAACATAAAAGCAATCCAAGTCAGTTAAGAATGAAATTATAAGAAAGCCTGAGGAAGTTTTGCAATCATTCTGTCAGTGGGAATTGAAAGAACTGACAAGCTTAAGCTAGGCTTCCACAACAAGGTGGGAATTGAAAGAACTGACAAGCTTAAGCTAGGCTTCCACAACAAGGCTCTCAATCGGCAATGTCTCACATAGTCACTTATGTTAGTTAATAGTCCCCTTTTGACTTGGTAAGTGCAGTACCATTGGAACCACTCATCCCTCAGACAATAGGAAAGTTATATTGCAGAATTTGTGACTGGTTTATTTGAGTCAAAAGAAAATTTTCACAAACTAGACTCTTGTTTATCACTAGATACCATGAAATAGTGTTTGATGCCAGCGAACTCCAATAAGCAGTCCAAAATGCAGAAATGCGAGTAAGTACATTTAAGAAGAAACATTTCATGAGCAAACAATCAAAAGTAAAATTCATGTTTTATGATCGATGTATGTTTTCAAGCAACCAGTGATAGTAGCCTTGCAGAGATATGGACATGAGATATAGGTCCACCACATATATTTTTAACATCTAGTCTTGCTAATGTCAAACTGAATTTCTTTTTCTGAGGGAAAAGAAATTGTCAGAAAAAAACAAAAAAGGATAAATATAATATCTTTATGTAGTTAACAACTTTTTTGTTTATAAATTGACAAAATATTATATGGGAACCAAAAGAATGTAGCAGTTTTACATATAATTTTCATAATCAAAGCTTTGATTCAAATAACTTCAGGCTCTCTGCTCCTGCATGATATATCTATTTTTTTTATGCACATGATTTGGCTTTAAACCAAATGAATCAATATACATATTACGCATCAATAGCTGCGAACAATGTGAGGCAATGTTGCTTCTTGTTCTCGTTGCAGACTACAATGCCATATTCTAATTACATATGTCGCTACCTGGAAATCAACTTAAATTTTTTACGATACCTCCTTCGAGAGGATAAAGATTTCAAACTGGATGTCTCCTAGAAAGTTAGCTTTCTAACGCAGCATTCTCTACACAGTTGATGAATCTAACAGAGTGGATTGTTACACGAATGTGACACCAAGAGGCAGGCAACAAGACACTTTTTTTCCCCGATCGAAGCAGTTCAAAGTAGCATGCCAATTATGTGAAATAACAGGATGCAGAGAGCAAGCAAGCATACCGAGACGGGGAGCAGCTTAACCTCATCGTCCATGGCGGAGGGGGCGAGGAAGCCGGCCGCGGCGGGGCGGCGGCAGAGGAGATGACCAGGGTGAGGAAGGGAGAGGCGGCGGAGGTGGTGATGGGAGAAGCGAGCGGCGGAAGTGGTGAGGCACGCTGCGGCTGCTGCTGCTGATGCCGCCATCGTTTCACCAATTTGTTCGTTATCCTCCACGGCGTTGAGATGAGCGGCTGAAGAGAGGAGAAATGTCACACAATAATGGCATTAAAATAATATACAACGTAATACAAGTGTATACAAATATACACTATACGTATATCGATTATATATATTAATCATAATATTTTTACCCCTCGCCGGAAGTAATATTAAATAAAATTTTATAAACAAGAATTAAATAATTTAACGGGTGCATGCATCATATATACCATGTAATTACAAAATAAGAAGATAGAGAAAAAGAATATTACAGTAGTTAAAACTTAAAACTGATGTCATTCTTTCTGATATTACTTTTGAGGAAGTTTATAATTAATTTGTTATTTTAATGATAATAAGAGAGAAATAATTTAGAAAATACATTTTTTAAGAAGGAAATACATAAATTTGCATTGCAAATGACCTGCAAACTTTTCTTGCCTTGTGCACTTGGTAATTCATCATTGATACTTTTAATTCAATCAAGCTTTGGAACTTACAAAAGTTTTTTTAGAAAAATAATTAATATTATTTCATATAGATTAATATCAAATAGAATGATTACAATGCAATAAAAAATTCATACTTGGATTATGGCATTGGCATGTAAAAAAACTCGAGTATTAAGTAGAAAATAACGTTTTGATCGAGTTAAAACGTTGCGAGTGTTTGATAAATATTTTTTTAAAATAGCATTTAGATATTTTAGGACAAAATGCTATAAGTTATTCTTATTGACTTATAGAGTATAATAGTTTTATATTTATTCATATTATACTCTCATTTTTAAATATAAAACTTTGTTTAATTTTTTAAATATAATATATTATTTTTATTTAATATATCAGATCTTAATTTTACTTAAAACAAAAAAATATTTTAAAATAGTCAATAATTTTGTATTAAAATATTGCTATTCAAAATAAAATATCTTAAATTAATTATTATGGATATGATGCTTATAAGAATAAATTTAAATTATATTCTTATGTCTATATAAGTATACACTAGTTCAATCGTTATATTTACCGGACAATTTTTATTAATTTATAAGTAAATCGCTATCCGCTAATAGTTAACCGCTATCTTCTAATTAAATTACTATTATCTAGTTGAACCGCTGTCGTTAATGGAACTACTAACTTTGTCAAGCAAAGCGGTACTTAAAGGCCCCTCCTAACTTTTTTACTTATCCGTGGGGAGGTAAGAACTAAGAAGTGCTCAAGAACTATTTGTACACATGGTTTTGTACATGTATATTACATGTTACACATTTTTTTTCAGTCATCTACTACTTACAAATTATACATCTATTTAACTACGATCGGAGGAGGGAGGTGCGGCGGCAGCTGCAATCGGCATAGGGACTTGAACCGTGTCGATGCCCTCGCGATTCCGGCGGAGGATGCGATGGAAGGCGCGCCAGAACCCCCACTCGCCTATGACCGCCGCCCCGATCGATCTCCTATCCTCTTCCCCTTCGTTATCGAGCTCGCGTCTACGTGCCTCCTCTCAGATTTGCGCCATCATCCTCAATCCGCCGTCCACTCCAGATCTGAGTTGCCGCCATCCCCGATCTACCGTCTACCGTCCGCCATCCACCTCCACACCGCCGCCACCGCAAGTTGCTGCCATCGGCACCCCCGATCAAGCTCTCCTGCGAGCACCGAGCCCCTAAGTTCGCCCCTCTCTCCCACACCCCATCCCCTGCGAGCGCCCCTGATTGCCGTCGACCCTCTCTACCTCGCTCAACCGTCGTCAGCTGCAAGCGCGGAGAGCCACGGTCAGCGATCTGGCGTCGTCGATCGTCCATGGCGTCAATCGTCCACAAAGCTTGGCACCGTCCGATATAGCAAGCATATGAGGGTCATACGTTTCACGAGGGTAATACGTTTCACATGGCGTATGACTCCCATTAAATCTAAAAATTAAAGAAAAGATTTTGAATCCTTGATTGGAGGAAATGAATCAAAATGGTAACAAATTATTAATTAAATAAATATATGGAAAGAGAATAAAATTTGGTAATAATATTCGTAATAAATTTAGATTTAAATTAAATTTAGATTATTTTATTAGAAATAATAAAAAGAAAATTTCTAAAATAGAAATAGATTATTTAATCAAATCAAATAAAAGAGATTTATATATAAAAGGAAAATAAAATCCGGTAATAATATGTCAGCAATAAATTTGAATTGACATTAAATTTAGATTATTATATTAGTAGTAATAAAAATAAAACTATTATTTAAATTAACATCCGATGAAAGTAATAATTATTTAGTTAGATTAATCATTTTTATAATAATTTATATATAAATTACTCACAAATAATTATAAATAATATTATTATATAAAAATTGGTTGAACCAGTTGACTTCCGGTTGAATCAATCGAACCTCGACTCGGTTGGCACGCCGATCTGATCTCCGATCCAATTTTTAAAACATTGTAAAAGAGCTAAGCAAAAAGAAAATGTCACCTATGAGATTCCTAACACGTCAAGGACAGCATGAATTCTCTATAAAACTCTACATTAGTCCATTAGTCTCATCCTTTATTAATACTTGTCTCTTTACTCTCATCTTACTACTATAATATATGGGACTACATTTCTATACATACTTGTTCTTTTCTTTCATCTAGTTAGTAGTTGTTAAACTTTCAATTATATCTTATATATTATGATCTTATTCAAAATTTTTAATATCATATATGTATATTATAATATAAATTCATTTTATATTATTGTATACATAATATTTAGGATTATTTTCTCAGACTATCCATAAACTATCACAAGTTTTTAGATCTAACATCAAATTACGAACTTCATTTTTGGATCCCTAATCTATCATGATTTTTTAAATTTGATCCTTCTGTCAACTTCTATCATGTTTCCCATTAATTTCATTTATTTCTATTTATGCAAAGCTGGAGAATACGTGAAAGCTGGTTTAGCTGAATTGGAGCTTTGGTGTGCTAAAGCAAAACCTGAGGTAAAAATATTTAACTTCAGACTTTTAGTACTTGCAGATTTTGTTTAGTTGCTTTGAATGATGTAGAATAACTAGGCTTATAGGCCGACTCTTCTCTTTCGTCAGTCTTTAGTTTGGATAGATTTAGTTTCCTTTTGTTAGTTGGATTACTTTCCTTTAGTTGGAATGCATGGTCTTAAGATGCCTATATAACCTGTATAGTTGTTTGAGTACGCACATATGACGAACATGAATTATTTACTTCCATCAATGCGTCTCAAACTTGTTATCCTTGCAGTATGCTGGCTCCTCTTGGGATGAACTTAAGCACATCAGACAAGCTGTTGGCTTCTTGGTATGTAATTTGTCTTAATATTTGAGACACCAGAAATAGATGTTTTTTCTCTAAGTTTTAGTTCTTACCCTTAATAAAATGTTTACCAAGATTTCCTGAATAACTAATAATGATGTGAAATTCATTTCACAGATATACTAGAATTACATGCATAGTTTTTTCTTTGAATATTGACTTCAATAAAATTAACATTGGATTTTGAAATTAATTTTGCTTTCTTAACGCTACAAATTGGAGCTGGTTTTGTCTTCATGTGCTTGATCGAGTAGCACCAGATGGTGTTTTTTTACCTTTTTATTGTAATGAACTAATGACTATAGCCGGTCCAAGCCCGAATAAAGGAGGAGGGTTGTGTTAGGCCCCGACAACCAGCGTAAAATCCTGTCGAATCTCATGAACATGGATCAACGAAGGCGTCGTATGATCCATGTAGCCGACCCCACCTAGTGGGATAAGGCTTTGTTGTTATTGTTGTTGTATTTCTATTTATGCAAAGTCCAAATTACCCCTTTAACCTTTAAAATAATAAAAAAAGAGTTAGCAGCAGTGCCCGCGCAACCTCAAATACCCCTTCGCCCCCGACAGCGGCGCCCTAGCCGCAGCGCCGGCCACCATATGTTTGGCCCTGTCGTGCGTCGACGGTGGTCAGCTCGCCCGTGCCATCGCATGGACGCACGATCGAGTAGTGTCGGCGGAAGAGACAATAGAAGGACGTGCACCCGCGCATCAGCAGTGACGACTGACGACGACATCCACCACCTGGTCCTGCGCATGACGGTGCTCGTCGGCTGTGGCCAGCTCGTCATCGCCATGATCGCATAGGCGTGATGACTAGCCTGCACAACGGCGACAGTGGAGAACGTGTGTCCGCGCATCATCAGTAGCGGTCGTCGACGTTCTGGCCATCGTACATTCGACCTTGTCGTGCGCCGACAGTGGCCAGCTCTCCCGTGCCATCGCATGGATGCACGATCGAGCAGCGCTAGCGGAAGAGACAATAGAAGGACATGCGCACGCGCATCAATAGTGATGACCGACGACAACGTTCACCGTCTGGTCCGTGTGCACGATGGTGCCCGTCGGCGACAGTTAGCTCGTCATCGCCATGATCGCATGGGTGCAATGACTAGCCTCCACAACGGTGACGGTGGAGAAGTGTGTCCGCACATCATCAGTGGCGGTCTTCGACGTCCAGGTAGCAGTAGTGACGGCCGGCGACGCTCGAGCACCGGTAGTGGGTGCTAGGCGACAACTACAGTGACCCTTTGCCCAGCAGCGACACTCGACGATGACCGATTCGCTCACTCGGCGGCTTCGGCTGGTGTCTACGCGCAGGCATGATGGCATCAGTCGCCAACTTACAGTGCCTGATGATCGAGCGGCGTCAGGCGAGCAATGGTGGCAACACCCCTCCTCCAGCAACAGCGGCTGCTAACGACATAACGCGGTGTCAGGCAAGCGCCTGTGCGACCATCGCGCGGGACGATGGCGACATTCGCGCATCGGTGGCCGTTCGTGTGGAGAGGCAGCCGATCCGATCTGAGGCGGAGGCGGCAGCCGCAGTGGCGTCCGATCTTCACCCATGATGATCTCGGGTCGGGATCATCCGCATGACTATCGTGCGGCGGTGGTGCCGCCGGACGATCGAGCGTCGACAATCACCATAGGTGATCAATGGTGGTCGCAGTCTCGACATGCGACAGGCGCACAGTGACGGTCGACGATCGTCATGCCTGCATGACGCTTGCACAGCAGCGGCGACGACGCCCGACATCCCACGTTGACGGCCCCCTATCTTCCAAGCCTACACCGCCTGCCTGCGCGATTGTCGCATAGCGACGACATAGTCTGGCGGGCCATGCAGGTTGTGTTCTCGTCCAACCTTTTTTTATTCTTTTTACATATTATAGGGGTAATTTGGACTTTTCATAAATAAAAAAAATGAAATTAACATGAAACATGATAGAAGTTGACTGAATGATCAAATTGAAAAAATCATGACAGTTTAGGGACCCAAAAAATAAAGTTCTGATATTAGATATGAAAATTCTTAATAGTTTAGGAGTGATTTGAGGAAATAAACCTAATATTTATCATATTTGGTAAATTTGTATTGAACGAAGGATACAAACTTTTTTGTCATATGTATAAACATATAGTAACATTATATTAGACAGTATAGTATAGTTATATATATAAATACATAAATTTTAATTTTAATTTTCTTTAATTTAGTATCTAATAAGTTCAAATTAGATAGCTAACCACTAATTATATTATATATCTATTTATATATAATCATAATATTACTTCTAACATAAAAGACAAAGATATGTAGTAAAAAAATAGTTAGAAGAAAATATATATATATATATATAAATTTAATGTCATAGGATTTTAATTTATTAAATGTGTAATGATTTTAACATTAATTTTTAATAATTTATTATTGTTATTTTTATATAATTAATTTTTAACATCATTAATATGATAACTTAATTAATATATTATTTTATTATTATTCGGTCCGATCAACGGTTCGAATGGTCCGATCGGTCCGACCTAAAATGGACATTTGTGTGGATCGTTGTCCGATCCGATTCAAATAATATTGGAATAAAGTGGTATAATAAGATATGGAGCAATGTGGTGTGATCATGTAATATTCTAGATTTAATTCTCATATAATCACATGGATTTAATATTAATTAAGATAAAAGTAATTAGCTTAAGTAATCCTAAGTTAATTAATTATATTAAGAATGACCTTTTGTACCGACTTGCCTTGGAAAAGAAAAAAAATAGGAGGAGCACAACAACCCATTTTCACACTACTATAAATTAATTATGATGCTGCCACAACACTAGCAATCATGCAAAATACATATATATGTCCTTACCTGATTGGAGACGGGGGACGAGAGGATGAATGCCGACTTACCTTAGGAGGAGGAAACAAAAGGAAGATTTTATCCAAAGTTCGGCCAGAATTGGAAATAAAAAAAAGAAACGAGATTGAAAAAAAAAGGAAAAGAAGAGAGGTGGAAAGTTGGTCGAATGAAGGAAAGAAAGGAAATAGAAGAAAAGAAGCCAGGAAAAAAAAAGGGAAGAAGAACATTGACAGTTCACCTCACAAATAATTTATATTAAATGGTGAGCTGCCACATCACCAAGAATCATGCAAAAATAAATATATAAAATCTTATCGGATTGGTGCTGAAAAGAAAAATAGACTACCTACTTACTTTGCAAGGGAAAAATAAAAGGGAGTTTTTTACTTCTTTCCTTGTGGTCGGCCAAAATATGAAATAAAGAAAAATAAAGAAAGAGAGAAAGAAAGTAAGAATGTTAAGTGAAAATCGAGCAAAAGAAAAGAATGAAAGACACGTCGCGAGAACAAGAAGAGGAAAGAAACAGGTATGTTTGAGGTGAAATCAAATTATTGATTTGGTTAATTTTATGTTATTTTAAACTTGTGAAAATTGTAGTCAAACTTGTTAATTTCATCATATTGCGTGAATGGATAAAAAAATTTGATCTAATGATTTAGAGATATGGGAAATAGAGATATGAGAAAAAGGTACCAAAGTTAGGAAAACTAATTTTGTTTCTTTCTATATAATAGCTGAAGGTTTAGCATGTCATTAAAATATTTTGTGATAAGTATAAAATTATGAAATCTGTATAAGTGATCCTTTAGAAGTCTAACTTTCACGCAAGAAAGAATTGTCTTTAAAATTACATGTATGAGCTAATCAATTAGCATATGCCTTACTCTTTGAGTAGAATAAGTGAGTCTGATTAATAATTATGTTATAAACTATGTACATAGAAATAAATAAGGAATTTTACGAGCAGGGAACTTATATAAAATGAAGGTTCAAATTCAATTTGAATCACTCCAAAATAATTTATGCAAAGAATTCATGAATAAAATGATTGGTGCCCCTCAGTTTTTATACGTACGAGCAAACTAATGACATGTCATTGACCACAAAAATTGTTGTAAACATATGAATTAAAAATTAGTATACATTGTAAAGAAGTCTTTTGTCAAAGAAAATTAATTTTCAATTATTTGGATCTATGTATCAAAAGTTATAAATTTTACGAGCCATGTTAGTCAGTCCGCTAGGACATAGAATCGGACATAGAATATATGTTGAAAGTTGATTTTCCTCATAATCAATCCTAGTGAAATAAAATCTAAAACTCTTACATATTACGGTTTCTATAATATGAATATATGTAAAATTAGAATCATGTGAGTTTACTATTTATCTTAAGAGTTGTGAATTTTCTTAACTAGGAGTGCAATGAGCCATAATTAACCATAATATAAGATAATCGGTTATGATGAATTGAATTGATTGAGTTATATGACATGTCTAAATGATTATGTTGATATTGTTGTAAGAGTAATATGGACCTATATTATGGTTATAGGGTTAGATGAATGAAAAGAAAAAAAAATGGGAAACAACTTGTATGATCGCTTATTTTGGGTAAGTTGGTTTCTCCTACTCTATGTATTCACTTCTTTTGAATTCGGTGTGACATTGATTGTTGATATAGTTGTAAGAGTAATATGGACCTATATTATGGTTATAGGGCTAGATAAATGACAAGAAAAAGAAATGGGAAACAACTTGTATGATCGCTTATTTTTGGTAAGTTGGTTTCTCCTACTCTATGTATTCACTTCTTTTGAATTCGGTGTGACATTGATTGTTTTATGCATTAAATGCATATTTTAATAAGTTTACATGAAAATTATGTGTTGAATGATTGATCAATTGATGATTCATTGAAAGAGCTTATGCGAAATGTTATGGATCGAGTTTATAGGATGCAATCATATTCTGTTTGAACGAGTATTTGATATGATTTATATTTTGATATTCGAGATATGTTTGTTATGCGATGAATCATGCATTGACATCTGCTTGCATTTGCATATATGTGGTTGGTGTTAAGTGCTATATCGCTGATCATAATGGGAGCCACCTCTAGAGTTTAATTCATCGTTATGTTTCTCAATAATGAAATAAGATTGGTTGGAGCTAAGTGGCATGCGGAGTCAAATGTCACATCATGAGTAGTCATAATGGGGGTCACCTCTAGAATTCGTAGGACCACATCTAGAGTCCACCTATTGCTATATGATATGTTTTCCAAAAGGGATAAGATAGAATGGAGCTAATGAGAGTCACTTCTAGAGTCCACCTATTGACCACTGGTCAGTTGGTGATCCGTGCATTCATATGAGAGTGTTGCATTTGCATGCATATGTTTGATATGATTTATATGATATCGATTGCAAGTCGAGTGTGATGCTTATGATTAATATGTTATATATGTAATTATCAAATATATGAAAATACATATTTGCTATTATGATTATTGCATATTTTTTCATGTCACATCAAATTGATTAGTTGGTAACATATATGTTCTAAGTTATTAACTTACTGAGTTATTTTAGCTCACTCCGTTGTTTCCAACATTTTTCATATAATTCTTGGAAATCGTGCGAGGTGATAATATTTAAAGGGTTGATGGTAAAATGGGAAGATTTGAGTCCCTCGTCGAGAGATTTGATTATGTGTAATACATATGTAATATTTTATATGACGTAAGAAGTCAAAATCATTTTGTGAAACGTAAAACTTAAGGATTATTAGTTTGCTCCAAAGGATCATCATAAATTGTGTAGTTTATTTTATAATATCTTCATTCTTATGTATGTTATAAAAAAAATTTACATTATGTTTCCACAATCTTTTCTTATTTTATTTGATCATTCGTAATGAGTCGCAAACTCCGATTTAAATCACAGTTTAAATCGGGGTCGCGACATATCATATTTGGATAGTAAGTTGTAAAAAATGATAATACGAAAAATGAAAGTTTTATTTACTACAAAATCATTTTTATCTTTTATTACATATAAATTATTTATAATATCTAATGAGTAATAAATATTTATTACTTTACCACTTAATTTATTTTTTTTTCTTTTTTTTTCTTTTTTGCCTATTTTCAATTTTTATTATATTATTTATTTATTTTATTATTATATCCATCTATTTTAAAAAGTAGAAAATAATATATATATATATATATATATATTCATATGAGAGGGAAAAAATAATTTATCAAAGAGAGATGGTTTAATTTGGGTACCAGAGAAATGAAATAAGAAAGGGTTAATTTGATATGAAATTATTTATTTTTTCTAGTTTCACCAATTTAGTAAAATAAAAAATATTATATTTAAAGATTTAATTATTCCACCCCCTTCGCCGACGCGACTTGCAGAGGAGTGACGGCGGCCCCTGTGCAAACTTCAGCGACAACGAGGGGCGGCAGTCAAGGCTGCCGCATCTTTTTTATTTTATTATATATTTATTGTATTTTATTTTATTTTTTAAATGTTATCTCTTTTATAATTTTTTATTTGCATGATGTTGACATGCCACTTATTTTAAGGTTTAATTATTTTTTACAACCATTTGTTACAATCACGTCATCATTAAATCAAAATAATTATTTTGGGTTAAATGAACTACAAATGAAATCAATATAAAATTAAGGGATTTTCTGGTTAATATTAAAGTTAAGGGATTAAGACTAGAATCGAACAAAGTTAGGGAACTAAATATGCAAATTACAAAGCCACGTTGTCCTGTCACATTTTATTATTTTTTATTATTTACTAAGGTCACATCATTACAGTGATCTAGAGCCCCTTATTTGCCAATACTACTTTCGAATGGCCGTTGGATGCTGACGACTCGCAAGACAGCCATAGTTCTAGTTAAACCAAGAATGTACGAACTCTTTACTGCTTATGCTTGATCCACTAATATTGCTCCCCTTAATTTGCATCCGACAGAGAAAGTGATGAATTGCTTGCATGATTTGGAGTTGCAAATGTTTCCCTGACCTTATTGCATAAGATGTTTATCGTCTGCCCGGAGGTTTGAATGACAACTGATATAACTACAGAGTCTACGGTGACATATATTGACATTTTCAGGTGTTACTGCATCTTAAATGATTTCATCCTCGGAGCTATATTCAGATTATGGAAAGAACTCAGAACTGCGAAATCTTGGGAAGAAGTAGAAGAAGCTGTTTGGGTAACAATGTTCCTGAACCACCTACCGCCAGAGCTCCGCATTCGTTTTTGAATACTGGTACATTACAAAACATCCCTTTGTTTCCTTCCTTCCAGCCCCATAGAATATACCTATTTTGCAGACCTTGCTTACTTTCTGCAATTGTGCTACATTCTTTTTTGTAAAATTTCTTTATCGTTCCTAGGAAAATAAAGTATATGTATTGGATACCGAAATTATCTAGTGATCAGTAATAAAAAAAGATATATTTATTCGTAGAGGAGAAGCTAGTTTTGGTTATGTGATGAATCCAGTTCGCCCCCTTGCTTTAAGTAGTAAGTTTTTTTTTTTCTTTTTTCTTACCGCCTCTTTTACTCGCCCTTTTTTCACTATTGCCTTGTATTTAAAAATTATAAATTAAGTAGGAATACTCCCATCCTAAGCACTCTCTTTTAAGGGTCTTCTAATCTTCCTAGCGTACATATCTTGGTAAACGACTACTTTATTACTAATACAAGCATCTAATTATTTGTGGACTTCAGTTAATTAGCCTAACCACGTCCAAGTAAAATTAAGGGCGTGCAGCATTAGAAACCACCAGTGACGTTACAGAACCTACGACGAGAGAAAAATACATAGACATATGTGACAACAGAAAATGCTGACACCGAACGGACCAACTTCATAATGAATAATGCAGACTGGTTGGTTGAAAGTCCTATTCATCTCAGTCAAGAAAACTTTTATATCGCTGGCAGAAGCAGTTCTAAAATGTTCGTTTCTATTTGCAAAAAATCGTTTATAGTTTAAGGAACTAAAATTCTAATATTATCAAATAAAGAGCTAAAGGTCGATACGAAATAACAGAGTAACGTTCAGCATCAGATTAAACCATAAACACTTTGAGCGCACGCCAAAGTTAAACAAAAATCGAGCATTCAAAATTGACAAACGGGAGTAGCTACTTGTCAATACAAAATCCAATAAATTTAACGGAAATTAAACAGTGAAATTGTCTCTATATTGAACGACCAACTCCGCTCCCACTTTATCTTAGGAAATTAGGTTCTCAAGCTGAGACCGATGGCTTCGAGGCAGCAGAAAGCTTGGATCTCCTCTTGGCCAAGCTCTCGCTCCGGCGCTCACGCTGTTCCTTCAGCCTGGACGCAAGAAGCTTCTGGTACTCAGCTGCTTCAGACTTGGCCTTGGCAATCCTCTTCTTCTTCTCAGCAATTCTTGAGCGCTTCCTTTGCAGGGTAAGAGGAGTTACAAGCCTCTGAATCTTCGGTGCTACGGTGCACTTCTTGCCTGCCAAGAATAAAATATTAATAATCAAGCACAAAGAAATCATATTCACACTTTCTCGTTCAGTAAACCCAGGAAAGCAACTCACACAAGATCAGCTGGGATGCATCAAAGCAGAGATGCAACAGACCACGGAAGAACAAATTTTAAAGACTACAAAATCATTGTGCAAATAGCAAGTTGTCAAAGCTTTCAGCCATCAACCAGAAAAGAAAAAGGCACCTGATTTAGTAATGACTTCTCTGCGGTAGGTGTTCACATATTTGCGGACATCATCTTCCTTGGAGAGGTTGAAAAGCTTGCGGATTTTTGAGGCCCTTTTCGGCCCTCTCATCCTGGGCTTCTCAATATCAGTTAGTCCTGGAAGATCATTCTCACCTTTCTTCACAATGACCAAGTTCAGAACTGAAAGGTCAGGACTGACAATGCAACCACGTACGGACTTCCTCCTGCGCTCACCATTACGCCTTCCGTAACCACGGAAGCATGGAGTCCCTGCAAAATAAGTTTCAGCAGCTTAACTAAAATAATGTGAACCAAGGGCAGACTTGAGCTTCAGAATTTACAGCATAATACTTCTGAAAACAACCTACATAGCACGTTTCTTCATCAGCAAAATCAAGTTGCAAGCTATCGACCTCAAGAACATGCGTTGCAAAACAGGCTCACCTCTGTGTAACAGCAGACGGACACGGCCAGGAGTTAAAACTCCCTGCTTCATAGGAAAACCTTGCTTATCGCACCCTCCCATGATTTTGAAAACATATCCCTTGAACTCCTGTACAATAACATGACCATTTTAATTTGGTTTCCTGGTACGAAGATATCACATAATTTCAACAGATAATAAATCAGAACATGAAACCCAAGCATTTTCATAACATAAAAATTTATACCTCACCAAGAGCATCTCCACTTACTTCCTGAGATATCCTCTTGTCATAAAATGCACGACTGCACAAAATGAGTACATAACAATTCAATAATTCGTACTTACATAACAAATGTATAATTTTAGATTAGAAATGCTTCTACATAGCAAAAAAACTATTATAGATATTCGTCAACATTAAAAAACAATAAATAATAATTTCAAAAATTAGTATAGAGAACAAAATAACCCACATAAAGTCTTGGCGACCAAATCACCAAAGACAAAAAAATTCGAAATTGAAAAAACAAAATCCTGGACAGAAGGATGCAAAAGAAACAATGTACCAATAAAAACACTAACAGATTGAAACTGCTAATATCTTTGAAACAACAAAGTTTGAGTTAAGCAATTGAACACTCTTGATCTTTTCCAAAACAATTAAGAGCTAGTGCCAACAAAAAATATTTAACTGCAATTCATTATTAATGAATCTATTTTTTTAGGGGTGGCATTCTTTCTCAATGAATTGGTATAACCAGTTGTAGCTCAAAAACATAAATCCCTTATAGAAATTCAAACACCTAACAATTAAAGCAGTCCACAAGGTATTTAATGCATAATATGATCAAAGAATAAAGTTGATAAGCTTTAACGGTACAACACACCGTAACTATAATTGTCCACCAATGCGGCTTAGTAATTTAGAGACATCCGCCAATCCATGATTAAATTGAACTCGAATTGATAAATATGACAGCTTTAATCATATCAATAACCTCACATAAAAAAATGACAGCGGTAGCTTCCCATACAACTCCACAGGAGGCGGATTAAAGACTACAACACACAAATGAAAACAGTATTCACATAACTATGTGACTATAGAATCATGGGATGAACGACGTAAACAAGAAAATCACAAACAACGACCGCAAGAGTACAGCACCATCCCCTAACTCTTCGATTACACACTCACGTGCCGGTAACAAAACTAACATCATATTGTTCGGATCCACAGGTAAGGAAATCGCACTAAAACTTACAGCTTCTGGTCATCATCAATTTCGAGCTTCTTCTGGCACCCAGTGGTCGGATTCGCGATGTTGAACTGCGAAGAAGAACCAGAAAAAACACATATTAACAATTACTCCAAACAAAAACTCGATCAAAGCAGCATAAAAGAACACGATGATGGATCGAATAACAAGTAGGAAATCGTAGAATTAGGTTGCGGACCTTCATCTTGGCGGAGAGGGAACAGGAAGCGTCCTGTGAATGCCGCCGCTTTAGTTTCCCCTTGGAGGGTTTGGACGCAACTCCGCGCTCCCTTTTATAGTCGGGCCGCAGATGATGGAGATGACAGAGAGAGAGAGAGCGTGAGAGGTAGATTAGGGTTTTACACGGTGGACTTGATATTAAACTTTGGGTCGATGGGCCGATGGGCCGATAGGTCGAATCCTGGACTGGGTCCGGAGTACACAGCTTTTGTTTTCCTTCACATAAAAGGTTTGTTTTAAAGAAATCAACCAAAACTTTCATATTCGCGTGTTTCATTTGGCATAAATATTTTGAAAATGTACACTTCTCTTTGTATTATGTTATTGGCATAATTCCAGAAAAAAAAAGTTTGTGTTCGTTTTGAGGAAATATTTTTATTATCAATGAAAAGGGTATAGGCCATTTTGAATATATAAAAAAACTGTTTTATCATTTTTTTAGAAATATTTACCCCGTTTCACACCAGAAAAAAAGTGTAAATTTATCCTTTTTTTCCTCGGAAATCTTTTTTCCTATAAGTTTTTTTTTAACAAAGTAAACGTAGTCTTAACTTCAAAAAGTTTCACGAGAAATCCTACTCGACAAAATGTTTGTTATATAATATTTTTTAGATGTGTGCATTTAATTCACTAGTCGAGTGGAATTCGGGCACCATGCACTATTCCATGCAAAATTGTGTTTGATCACATTTGAAATACAAACACATTAAAGCAAGATATGGGATGTAAATCCTCACCGCTTTAAATTATTGGAACATTATCGCCTTTGAATCTTCATAACCGAAACTCACGAAAGAACAGGAAAAACAAGACGACGAGTTAATGCCAATAGAATCAAGGAATGATGCTATGCATGCACATTAGTTGCTAATTGAGAAGTAGTGGAAGGTCCACATCAGGGAGTACACTGTACACACAAAAAGATTCATCTCAATCACATTAATTAACACTATAACTCAGATAACACAACAGATTATATCTTGTTTCAATATAGTCGGATCGATATGAGCATTATCCAAAGTCATGGAGAATCAAGTTGCCATCACCGCCGGCGAAGATCCCCCGGTCGGTTTTGCCATTTTCGCCGTCTTTCTTGCCTCTGAACGACACGCACAACTTCTTCAATATCGATAGTCAATACTAGTACTCCATTTTGATACGCACCTATTATCTCAATTGGCAAGTTCTTCGTAAACCACGGATGTTTTTTATTTATCTCTGAAACGGTTATCCACTGCACTAAAACAAACTAAGTAGAATAATTTTATGATACACAAGCACTGCTCAAAGTTGTTTAAAGATAAATAGGAATAAATTATACGATTAGTCCTCAAACTTTGAGTTATTTTTAAATTGGTCCTCAAATTTTCTTGCACGATTAGTCTTGTTGATCGATGATAGCATATTTCTCGATTTATATGACTGATGTGTCACAATAAAAAATAATAAAATATTATAAAAATTAAAATAAACTTGTTGGAGAACCATTCCATCGGTGACCCCCCCCCCCCCCCCCCCCCTCCCCCACTCGAGCTCACCTCGCCGACGAACTCATTGCCCGCCCTTCTTCTTCCTGGCGTGTGGCGAGAAAGAAGACGAGGGCTCGGGAGCCCCATATGCGAGTTCACTGAGGAAGAAAAATTATAGCAATATATGTTTAAAGTTGGAGGATCAATCATATAATTTATTCAAAAAAAAATAGAGACAATGCTCAAGATAAATTACACGATTGATCCTCAACTTTGAGTCGATTTTAAATCGATCTTCCAATTTTAATTTGTAATCAGAACGTCATTCATCTTATATTAAATAAATGATTGTGAGATAATTTGAATCGGGAATCAAATGAATGTCCAATTGTTATTTATAATGCTACGTAAATGGTAAATATCAATTTTTTATAGCTTGTTTTCTCTTTACAATATATGTTCATGATCATGACCGGATGAAAAATTATAGCAATTCAACATTTAATGAAACTATAACGTTAGATTATTTGTTTAATTTTCTTTAAACTTTAAATTTTGCATCCAACCGATATTATGGTCATAGATTTAAGGCCACAATAAAAGAAAACTTAGACTTTATCTTAAAACTCTTATTGAAATTATTAATGGCATATCGTGCTTTAGTAGAAAATTATATTACTTATGGACAAATATTTATTGATCCAAGCTAATGTTGAGAATAGTTATACTTTATTAAAATCAATATTTTTATGATAAAAATCAATCTTATTTCAGGGTCTTTTAGGTATAGAAAATTATATGTTCAGCTGGATCCGATCCAACCTCATTAGTTCTTATTCAGATTGGATAGAGTAACTTGATCATGTATTTTTTCTCTAACTTATGGATTATCCAATATAAATACATTATATATCCATTTTAAAATACCAAATAACTTATTAGAATATTTAGATATTTTTATATTAAAATAATTTACTTTATTATCTTTATATTTAAAATAGAATATAAGTATAAAATTAAATAAATATAAAATAAAAATAAAAAAATATATTTAGATTAGATCAAACTGATCTATCGTCTTAATCAAGTTAGATTGAATCGGTCGAGGGGGATGACAGTTTTTTTTATTACTGTTATATTTTATCGACAAGGCTGAAATGGATAGTAAGCTATTAAACCCACGGTTATGTTTTATTTTATTTGAATTCAGTTTATACATATGCTAGATGAGATCACATTAGCATATATTTGCCGGCCGAGGGTAGTCAACCGGGTGAACTCGACGATCCATTCCGATCCGATCCAATTTTTTCAACTTGAGTCGATCCTATTCGACGATTCGATTTTTTCTTTTTTCTTTAAACTTAAGCCTATATTTATTTTAAAATTTAAAATAAAATAAAATATGTTAATTTCAAAATTAATATTTAAATAGTTAAAGACTTATTTTTATGCTTTAAAATAAAATATTAAATAATATTTTTATATTAAATAAATATAAAATAGGAAGAAAAAAATTAAAAAAATTGAATAGTTGAGTAACTTAACCACCGATCTAGTTGGGTCGAATTTGGTGCCCAATCAATGCTTGATCTAACCTCACCAAATTTAGTCAGATCGGATCAGATTTGTTCACGAGTGATCCTTGAACACCCTTATTATTTGTTCTCGCTTCTATCTCTTTTCAATTTTATTTTATGCAAATAATGATATACTATTTTAATAAATATATTGTATTTTATTTGAGTTCAGTTTACATAAAATGCTATGTGTGAGATTTTTTATTCAACAGTTTTATTTTTTGAAATTTGTTATTGAGAACTATTTATTATAAATTTATAAATTTGGAGATAAATTTATTATAAAATGAAATATAATCTAATTAAAGTTGAGAAACTAAAGATGGAAATTATTATTTTTACCAGTTATAAAGTGAAACAGATCAATTTGGTACAAAAAAATATTGCAAATGAAAATTAAATTAGGAACTTCTTTTTTTTTTTAATTTTCCCTTCTTCTATAAAAGCCATGTGTATAAATATTTTTTTGGTCTCTACTAAAGATTTTATTTAATTAGTTCCTCCCCGCTTAAGAGGTCTCGAGTTCGAGTCCATTTTTGTTGGGAGCCTTATATGCGAATACCAAGTACGTGGGGGTGACCATACCAAAATTATTGAGCTCGATAGTAGACCGACCTTCAACATGTGGACGGTGCGCTTATGATCACCTAAAAAAACATTTATACGTTTACTATTAGTATACGAGTAACGGTCAAGGCGGAGATTACAAAATTAAATCATATATTTCACTAATGACTTGTGTTAGTAAAATTTAATTCATGTACAAATAATATGATTAAATAATCATCCGTTTATTTAAAAAAATAAGAAAAAGGTAAAAGATGGGGCATGACAGATCATTTTTTCGATCCAAAGAGATCATCTATTTTTTCGATCGATTTTAAATTATAAAAAACATTTTAAAATTATTTTTTAAAAAAATCGCCGTGAGTCAATTTTTTTAAACTTCTATTTTAATGAAATAATATTTTCAAAACGGACATAACGAGCGTCTGCCCAGGCCCCACTTAAATGAGCAGGTCCGCACGACGCTCCTTGTTGTGGCGCCAGTTGGATTTTTTTGGACGTCTGATTTCGCATCACGCTCTGCAGGTAAAAAAATAGAAAATCGTGAGTTTTTTTATCCACCAAATGGATAAAAAAACTGGTTCACGTAATACAAAAAAAAGTTGGTTTGTGATCCTCTTTTGTGACCTAGCTCCACTCGCCATTTAGTTTCATTATCAAGTGGCTCAAGGACTTGGATATGCACTCTGTCATTTATTTTCATTGTCCAATTATTTGATAATATGAAAAATTAAAAGCTCTGTCCGCTCTCTCTATCTATTCAAGAGATGAAAGGGTGAAGTCAATTTTCCTTTCGATCTATAATTGGAACCTCACAATCACTAGCAATATGCTTTTATCTCATGACTTTGAGCATTTGAATAGTTATAAGGATTAAAACTGACAAATCTCCCGGAGGAACAAATGTTCAAACAACTTAAGTATGGAAGGTCTGAAGATGACATGGACTCGAGAAAACATAAACAAAATCATGTATGACTTAAGTAACCGAAAAAAGTGGGGTTAGAGGAGTTTAATATATTAATGGATAAAATAATGAAATTTATGAGATTGTGAATTTTTATGTATAATAATTAGTGAGGTAGTGGATTCATGGAGAGAAGTGAAGAGAAGGCAAGTTACTATTCTGTTATAATAGAATTAGAGAGATAAAATTTCTCAAAAAATTAAGAAAATAGATAAATAATAATGAAACTTTTAAGATGATCTCCGAGCCTTAGAATATATATATATATATATATATATATATATATATATATATATATATATATATATATATGGAAAACAAGTCAGCATAGCGGCGGAGTAAATGTGCAATACATGTATAGCGATTTTATTCATGATGAAGTCATTATCTATTTTTTTTTTGCATAGTTTATTACCTTATATCGATTTAATGATTTAATATTAGAATGTGTGCATTTGCTTTTCTTAATGCAACGATTTGTCAAAACTCCATCTTTTCAGTTGCACAATTCTTTTCTGAATTTGCGATTAATAAATTTATGTTATCCTGCGGGAAATTTAAGCTTTTATTATTACTCTTGAATCTTGATACACACTTGTTTTCCAAAGTATTCAAATTGTCCGAAATAAAGCAGGCGAAATAGGAGCGGATGACCAAAATATGATGGAAAAAGATATTGAAATCGTAAATTAAAGGAATATGATTGAAAAAAAAATACATAAAAGCGTTCAAAATCTGCTTCAATATGATGAATATATTTTCTAAAAGAGAAGAAACATGGAGAAAAATAAAATCAAAATATTGACCATCCTGATATCTTATAGTTTCTAAAATATTCTTTTAGTGAAACACACACGGACATATATTTGTTAAAAATGAAGGTGAGCACGAGTTGAAACATTTTTTAAATATAAAGAAAATTATTATCGGTCTTTTAAGAGTAAAAATAGGCTAAAAGAAGTATACAATTCAATTTTGAACCATTTTTTCTCTTTTAAATTAAAGGAGTAAAAATAGTGCGCCTTGTTTTAAAAAATATTTTCACTTTTAAGTGGTTTTTTATGACCAGTTTTTTTAAAAATAAAATTTCTGATTTATTTATTTATTTAGTTATAATGTGAGAGTTCTCACAGATATATCCAAATAATAAAAGGCACGCCGTGCTGTTGGCGCTGCTGCAAGCGAAGCTAAATGGCACCGAGAGGCTCATCGCCTAATCCATGCGCCTCTCAAAAGTAGCACGGCAGCGCGAGAAATCTACAGCATGAGATCGGCGACGGTCGTCTCCCAGGCCTCCATCGCGCCTCGCCCTCCCCATGCGACGGCGAAGCTGCTCAGCTCCGCCGTCTCGCTCTCCCAACCTCGGAAGGCGAGGTGGAGGTGCACCGCACCCGTCGTGTCCTCCGCCTCTTCCTCCTCGTACGACCCCCTCGAAGTGCTAAAGATGAACGCCACAAGCACGGGTCTGCACCAAACTTGCTGGTCTCTCGTCGCCGGAATCGAGCGATGGCGCCGTGCCCGATTCAGGACTCCCTCGGTCGTCGTTTGCGCAGCCGCCCCGTCGGCGGATTCCAGGCCCCGGCCGGCTGCTCAGGATGGGACGAGGAGGAAGGTATTCCTGGGCTGAATTTAAATTGCTATAAGTATAATTAAGTAGGCATGAAGTGAGTTATTGTTCATGTAGGATCGACCCTAGCTGGATAATTGGCAGGCCAGTCTTAGTCCATTAAACGTTTGTAGAAATGTCGAATAGACAAATCCTTTCAATTTATTGAAGGTGTTCTGCCTAGTGATATCTTTTATGGCCCTAGGATTAATATCAAAAGTTCCACTTTTCTTCTTTTTAAAAAAAGTTCCACTTTTGGTATGAGGAGGATTTTGTGGGGGAAATTCAGGAGAATTTTGGCGCAATTTAATCTCATAATGATATGTTATGTCCTTCCATTATAGATGTTCGAATGTTTGTCATGTAGATGAAGAATTCCCTGAGTCAGAATTGAGAACATTAATAATTCTCCCTTTGCTCACAGAACATTGTTAAACATGCACTATGCTTCACAGTATGGTCAATGGTGTTTAGTGATAACGTCAGCCCTGACAACTTTTGGATTAATCTAGTTACGTTTAGACGTTGAGCTTCATGTCACTGTGCTTACATTTTGACTGAAGTATAAATCAGAACTTTTTCTTGGTCTGATTCTTTAGTTATACGGCCAATGCCTTGAGGAGCTTAAAGCTAGATTATCATACCTGAAAGGTATATTTCTTTAGAACAGAATGTATATTTATTCTGAAGCTGTTTCTTCCTCTCCTGACTTTGAACATTGTTAAACATGCGTTGTGTGGCCCTGTGTCGTGTTAGGAGATAATATGAGTCCCCACATCTTTTGGATTAATCTAGTTACTTCTAGACGTTGAGCTTCATGTCTTTGGGCTCATATTTTGAGTCTTTGACTGAAATCTTAAATCATAAAACTCTTTCTTGGTTGGATTCTTCAGTTATACTACCAATGCCTTAAGGAGCTTTAAGCTAAATTATTTTACCCGAAGCTATATTTATTCAGAACAGAATGTATTTCTTCCATCTTGTGACTTTCATTGTATATTTTGTTGCAAACAATACTTTGTTCATGAGACCCTTTCTTTGTAAAAGGGGACGTCATCAAGTTTTCTGTTGTAGCATCTTCTTCCACTTAAAATTTTGTTTGTCCAAACTTATTTAGACATTAATACTGTAATATGTTACAGTAGATAGTCTTGATCTTTTGATGTCAGCACATTTTTCTTTAGGCCAATTAAAATGCCATTGATTTTTAAATTTCGTGCTCAGAGTTCTCATCAATCCAATCAAGGTGTCATGGCTAATGCAAACAATCACCCACAAAATGCTGATCTTCCTCGATACTACTCGAAAAGGGAAAAGAAACCATTTCCAGTCCCTGTACTGGAATTAAGGCGTGCAGCGAGACAAAGGTTGAAGAGTGCGAGAGGAAAGCCGAAGCGGCCAACACCACCCCCAAGGAATGGAATGCTTATTCGGAGCTTGATACCACTTGCATATGATGTGCTAAATGCTAGAATTCTCTTAATGAATAATCTGAAAAGACTTATGAAAGTAGTACCAGCGAAAGCATGCAAGTAAGTTCGACCTCTTTTATTGCAATGCGTTGTTTTTAATTACACACTCCGATTATCTCATGTGTGGTTTGATGGGTGATTACTTATGACACATCCTTGCAGTGCAGAAGTTGTTGGTTAATGCAATGTAATGTACATGTAGACCATAGTAAAATTCTGCAACATAACTTATTATTTTACTAAGATGCCAAAAGTAAGTTTTGCAATGTAGGGTTTCTCAGAGAAAATTTTTTGGTCTAAAGTAGACAACAAATTTTCCTTTTTTTAAATGAATCGTGAAACTGAGGAGGAAAAGTGTCGGTACCATTTGACTTCTGAAGATCATATTTACATAACATTATTTCAAACATTTTCATCATTTTTCTAGAACAGGTATCTGATATAAATCTCAATTCAGTATCTTTTTTCTTTCTTTTCATTTTCTTCTCGGATGCCTTTACCTACAGATGTGCGTTCCTTTCTATATAAACATTTCTAGCATGACTAGTCAAATAAAATAACTAACCTTTTCTTTTTCTGCCTCAAAAAATTTTATTGTTACTTCGAGATCTTCCCTTGTGCTTGTCATTTAAGTTTCTGCTTTGTGCCTCAGGATTATTTTATTGGGTTTGGCGATCAGAGTCTGATCTATTGGATTAATGAAGAAATATTTTTGTAGGCATTGCAATGAGATACATGTAGGATCTACAGGGCACCCATTCAAATCATGTCGCGGTATGCGGGCTGATCATCGCAAGGGCCTGCATGATTGGACTACAGCAACTCTAGAGGATGTGTTTGTACCTATTGAGTCATACCATCTGTTTGATCGCCTTGGCAGACGTATAACACATGAGGAGAGATATTCCATTCCCCGAGTACCAGCTATTGTGGAGCTTTGCGTCCAGGCAGGTGTCGACCTTCCTGATTTGCCAACTAAGAGAAGAAGAAAGCCAGTGATCCGAATAAGAAAAAGTGAGATTATTGATGCCGACGAAGATGACTTACCTGACCCCAAGCCTGATAAATTCAAGGAGTCAATACTGGAAGAAATTCCGGATTCTGAATTGGCTCCCCCTGCCACTGCAGACGAAATTGCTGCTCTCGCCGAGGCTACACTCGAAGCATGGGAAACCCTCCGCCAGGGGGCTGAGAGGTTGATGAAGAAGTATGCAGTAAGAGTCTGTGGGTACTGCCCGGAGGTGCATGTGGGACCCAGCGGACACAAGGCGCAAAACTGTGGTGCCTTCAAGCACCAACAACGTAATGGGCAGCACGGCTGGCAGGCTGCAGTGCTTGATGACCTGATACCCCCGAGATATGTTTGGCATGTCCCGGAAGGGAACTCTGGACTTCAGCTGGAACTGAGAAACTTTTATGGGCAAGCACCAGCTGTGGTTGAACTGTGTGTCCAAGGTGGGGCTAAGATCCCCGAGCACTACAAGCCTACCATGAGGCTGGATGTTGGAATACCTACTAACTTGAGAGAGGCTGAGATGGTTGTTTGATTTTGTTTGTTCTTAAACTATGAATGACTTAATTCAACCACACTTCTGTTTCTATAATTATATAATTCTTTCAATCATATCCTTTGTTTCCCATATTGTTTATGATTGTGCCAAAAGGATGCGTGCGATTCATGAGATCATCATTTTGGGCATCATGTAACAATCAACCACCCCACCTACTTGACACCAAAAGAGAAAAAACGGGTGATAAGAGCCCCCCAACCTTCCCATTATTAGATTAATTAACAGGTCAGGGTGCTCATTGCAATCACAAACTATTTTTTTACTCTTCAGGGCAGTTTTCAAAGGAACTAATAGGATCAAGGAGTCTATTAGATTAATTCGTTTTCGTATCTCCCTGATTTAGCAAAGTGTCATAAAAAAGGTGCAACAAGCGCATCAAATGGTAACAATAATTTTCCACTTACTCTTTCCTACTACTTGTAACAATAATTTTCCTTATTCACTACAACCGGGGAATTTGCCATGAATAGATCAACTATCAACCTCCAACATTAAAGACCATCCATTCATCTTCCATTCCCACCAACACACTTGACAGGGAGAGCAATAATTTTGAACAACAAAGTTGACACGGGTAAAGGGTGAGTAAATATTTGGCATTTTGCTACCTCCAATATTAAAATACATGAGGATTTAGGGACGTGCGATGCAATACTCATAGTATAAGAAATATCGAATTTAAATGTTTATTAGCGATGATGAATTGATAGTTCCTCTTCATTTACTTTTCAATTTATTATTATTTTTAAATATTCTTTTGTAATAAAAAAGTACACAAGGATTTATCTAATTTCGGAAAGAAAAATATTAAACAAGGTCCTTTAAATTTATCAACATTACCAAAATAAATAAGAACGTTTGTTTCCCTTTTTTTTAAATAGAATACTCATGTCAAAACAATCTTTTAAAATTTGAATCTTGATTGTTAAATTAGGTTACGAAATACAGATAAGTTTTATATTTGTTTTCCAAAATGATAAAATAAAATAAAATAAAGCCCTATTTTTGTGATATGTGTGTGTGTGTTTAGCTTGTCGTTATGGGGAGGGCCAAAGAAAGCATTCTACGTTGTCAATCCCGTTGGCCGAGACCGACATCTTTCTTGGTCTCTCTTCGAATCCCACAAAAACTTCCCCATTTTAACCCTTTCTTTCATCTCTTCTTGTTGGCCAGCTCCGGGACTGATGTCCGGCAAAGGTGCATTGCTTCCAGTCGGCACTCCGCCCGCCGCCGGCGGGGGCGCCTCCCCCGCAGGCGCCTGGTGGTCTCCTCCTCCGAAGCTCTTCGCGTCGGCCGTCCTCACCGTGCTCCTCCTCTGGGCCTTCGACGTCTCCGTGCTCGCCCCTCCTTCCGTCCACCACCTGCCATCATTTTATCTTGGCAACTTCACCGTCTCCAAGGCCTCCGGCAAGCCAACTGCGCCTGATGGACGCGGCAGCAACAGAAGCACCCATGGCCGGATCTCCTTTACCTCCCTCCCGCAGAACGACGTCGCCCCCGGCGACAGCAACAGCAGCGCCAGTAGCGGCGGTGGCTGGATCACTATGCCCACGCAGCGGAATTACACATCCAACCTCATATCCCGATGGTTCGCCTCCGGGGCGGACTCCTCCCGCACCGTCGACGTCTCCGTCGCCTTCGGGAATGTCGAAGACAGCGCTTCCGGCGCTCTCCGGCTCCCTACCGCTGCCGTTCACGAGCTCGTCTTCACGGCACTTGACGAGAGCGGTCGGCCCCGTGGCCTCGGGGGGGACTACTTCGAGATCGACCTCTCCGGGCCCCTCTGGAAATCCCGTGCGCCCGTGACAGACCACGGGAATGGATCGTACTCTGTGATGTTCCAAATCCACCCGGAATTCGCCGGTGACTACAACCTCACGGTCGTCCTCCTCTTCCGGAGCTTCGAGGGGCTCAAGTTCTCACCGGAGCGTTTCAAGTTCCGGAGGGAGCTGCGGCGGATGGCAGTTACATTCTACAACGGAGATGACAGCCAACGCGGTTCCCTGCCGGCCCTGCGTGTCTGCCGGAGCTCAGACTTCTCAAAGGAGGCCGCCTGGTCCGGGCGGTGGACGCGGCACGCGAAGATAGACCAATGCGGCGTGGATGACGACGGCCGATACCGCTGCCTACCGCCGGACTTCCCCTGCGCGCGTTCGTGGTGCGAGGGACCGCTGGGTGCGCTTGAGAGCAACGGCTGGGTGTACTCTGCACACTGCGCCTTCAGGTTGTTCAGACAGGAGGCGGCCTGGAAGTGCCTCAGCGGAAAGTGGCTCTTCTTCTGGGGCGACTCCAACCATGTCGACACCATTCGCAACCTGCTCAACTTCGTGCTCGGTCTGTGGGATGTCAAATCCGTGACACGGCGGTTCGACACCGTCTTCGCGAATCCGAACAATGGCTCGGAGACCGTCAGGATCACCAGCATTTTCAATGGCCATTGGAACGAGACGATGAATTACTTGGGCCTGCAGTCCCTCCGGAATGACGATTTCCGACGCCTTCTGTGGAAGTATTTCAACGAGGATGGACCACCGCCGGACGTCATGATCTTGAACTCTGGTCTGCACGACGGCGTCTACTGGAGGAGCGTTCGGGCTTTTGCTGACGGTGCTGATTATGCAGCACAGTTCTGGAATGATGTGATCGGTCACCTGAGAAGCAAGAACAATGGAACGTCCTCAAAGTTGCCGAGGGTGTTTTATCGCACGACTGTTGCAACAGGAGGGTATGCAAGGGATCTCGCCTTCAATCCCAGCAAAATGGATGCTTTTAATGCCATATTCGTGGAGAAACTAATGAAGAAGGGTTTGCTTTCTGGAGGGGTGATCGATGACTTCGACATGACCTTCCCGTGGCATTATGATAACCGGTGCAATGATGGTGTGCACTACGGCCGCGGCCCTGCAAAGCTCCAGTGGAGGGATGGCGAGGTTGGGCACCAATACTTCGTGGACTTGATGCTGGCACATGTGCTGCTCAATGCCATCTGCAATGAGTGAACATATCCAGGCATCTGAGCTTAATTTCTGCATTAACTGTGGGCACCCAGTGTTCTACTGAGGTGGATGGCCTATTGAGGTCAGCTGGCTTCTTTAGGGTATTCAAAGGAAATCTGGACAGGATGCAACAGATCAAAGCAATCATGCTTACCTCCAAGGTGGGCAATATCAGTTTGAGGAACAACATTTAAATTACTTGTTCATACCATTTCAACTTGTACATTTTTGCTACGATGAACAAGGCGCACGATTCTTTTCATCCTACACGAGTCAGTGATGTACTTTGCAAATAGATATTAATTTACAGAACCTAAGTTTGATACTCTTGCAACTTTCCTATTTACCCTGTGGCATTAATAGTCCTCCAAAAGTCATTGCAACAAATCTACAAGATGTTTCAATGTCAAGTCCACCAAAAGTTGTTCTCCAAGTTAATGCCATGGTGAAGGCAACAACACACAAAACTCATCATATATAGGAAGGGCAAGGTGCAATATTCAGCAAGCTTCATATGCTTGAATTTAGCAGTTTTCCATCTATGTTAGCATGTCTATTCATCAAAGTTGGTTCGTGTTTGTGATCACTGATCAGTAAGAGTTCCAGCGGATCCTTCATTATCTTCATGCTCAGCATGAGGTTTATCTATTGCAAGTATCCGATGTTACGAGACTAATTATCATGTGAGCAAAAAGCACCTGTGTGATCCATAGCTTTTGCTTATGCCTCTACATTTGCTGAGGTGCACTGTGAACCTCCTTGGAATATCTATGTCTATATATACACTTTTAAATATCGGTACCATAGTACATCAGTTGTTTGCCAATCATTCATTCTTTTTTTTCAAATTGTGTAGCCTGGGATTCAGTGGCTAAATTTTAATATCCGAAAGGGTGCAGCTTGAGATTAATTTTTTTGTTGGAACGCAAGGAACATGTAGGACTGGTGAACTAGGTGTACGTGTGCTCTAAAGAAAAAAAAGAATCTTGATGTATGTGTACACTATGTTTAAAGCTACAGTACTATTAATGCCCGTATTGCATGTGCTACACATTTCTATCTTTTGTGCAGCATATTTCTTTTATGCATCCTTTTGATCTTTTAATGATTGACAGTTTGATACTTCTAATATCTTGTGTTTGTGTGATGATGTTTCTAGTACACCTATGTTCATGCAAGTGAACTGAGAAGTCTCATTTTCATACTCTAACCAATTATTTCACTTTGAGTACTATTTCAAGAGCATGTCATAGATGATGAGCCAATCACTCCTAGGAAGATGATCATCTAAGAGAGTAGCTGTGATCAAATTAAAAAGTTAACAACTCTCACTTTAGTACAATCTGAGAAAGAATGCTCACAATTGTGACCCAAGAAGTTACCGTGGCTACATACTATAGAGAACATTTGGTTTAGGGAGTAAGTTTGATGAACTGAGTGGCTAGCAACCACTTCATATTTAAAGATGGATTAAATTTCTTGTTGTAGACTGTAGAGACCGATCTAGGATTCCATAATGAGAGCTAGTTGATCACACTCAGATTTTGTTTCCCCATATTATTTTGTGTTTGCTAAGGGGTTCAAACATTTAGTTGGAGAGGCTGGTTGGGGATTCCTGTACAAGAGTATTTGAATAAACGCGTAGTCGTTGTCATCATAGCAAGGGCTAGTGAATTACATCTATATTTCACGCCTGAATTTTTCTTGAGGAAAATATTTTGTATTCTTGAATTTGGTGGAATAATTTGTGCCGTGAGAGTGGTATAATAGTACCCTAAAGGTTTGAATATCTAGTTGTAGAGGTTGAGCGGGGATTGCAGAATTATTGAAATAATTGAATATGGAGCTCTATGTTGTGAGAGTAATATAAGAGTACTCTAGGGTATTGGATAGAAAGATTGGTCAAAAATTAAATCGCAGAGTTATTGGATTAGGATGTGGAATGAAAGTGTGGAACCAAAGTGGGCGACCTTTCATCGAAGATCCATGAATTAAAAAGAATGAACACTACATTCGAAATCTTTTAAGAGGGTCAAAGAAAAGTTTATTTTACTGATTGATTGATGTATTGGTTGATCCTCAAAGTCATACAGGTGTGCTATTTATAGATCTTAAATAAGCTTGGTTCAAGTAGGATTGGCAAACACAATCCAAGGTAGGCGTAGAAATTTAAAAAGAATGAAAGAAAATAAAACAGCTTAAAATAAAGGAAATTAAAATTCTACTCCTGCTTGTAATGTTAATCTACTCCTATTTGTGGTGTTAATCAACCTACTCCAAATTCCTGGTTCTAGTAAGATTTCCATCAGAATACTTGCCCAAATGGTGTCAACATAGGAGAGCTAGTTGATCACACCCATATCTCATCTCCCAACCCGATGTAATTATTTCAGTAAGAAAGGACCTAACCTATGGTGAACACAATGCTTTGGATTTTGTCTCTGATTAATTTCCTCCTAATTTCATACCCTTATCTAGTTTTTATTTCCCTTTTGAAAAAGACAACCAAAAAATAAGTATTGGTAATTGGTAATTAATTTTATTTATCGTTTATGCAAACAAGTATTGGTAATTGATACTGGTTCCTATCAAGTTGGCACCTATGCAAATAAGTATTGGTAATTGATACTGATTCCTATCAATTTGACAAGGCCCCTAATATGTTATACGAAGGCCATGCACTTGCAGATAAAGATGTGTTCTTGGGTTTTTATTTTAAATTCATGCCATTGCACATGTTTGTCATACCTCGTCTGTCACCCTAAAGACACCTAATCATCCATTATATCACACCTTGGATTGGCACGTTGGAGCTAAACAAATATGTCCGCACCCGTTTCTTTCATACTTGCACACAATCCTGTAGACTCCATATACATTTCTTTTACACCATCCACAACACATCAATAATCTTTCTTATCCAAAATAGTAATTAATAAACTGCACCGAGGCATCGATGCCAATGATTTTAATACTATAGTTAATAAGAAAAGTTGAGATCCTTTGTGCCAATAATAACTAGACATTTCCTAGGCTCCTATATTTGTGTCAATAGTGACTAAACCTTAGGGCTAGAATGAGAAAACTAAAGGACCAAATTGAATTACGTATCTTGGCACTATCATCTCAGCTTTTGCTGATTAGTCTAAAGTTAATCTTGATTGTGTCAAAATTGTAATTTACCAAGCCATACAACTATTCATATGGTGGAGTACTTGGTATGAGATTTTTCTATTTGGCATAGAAGTTAAGGTCCTACTTTCCTAGTCGTTATAAGAAAACATGATCTAGTCCTTATCTTCTAACTTTTATCCTTTCTCTTTAATCAGGTTTTCGTTCTTCTTTTCTTTATGACCATTTCATTTTTCTTCACATGAAGAAGGCAAACCTTAAGTTCGACCGAGCATGAAGAATACAGTGCACCCTTTTAGCTTGCTTGTTAAATATGTTTTCAGGCATATGTGCAGAAGTCTAAGACAAAAGCATATCAACTGACTGTATCTTTCACAGAAGTAGACTTGGACAAATCAATACATTTAGGCATACATTTGCTTAAGCTATTACTTCCATTCTTTTTAATTCATTTGCTTCCTTTGCAATTTTATTGAAACTATCTGGCCACTTGTTAACTTTGTAACTATCTTAGCCTATTGGTGGTTCTAGTATATGAGTTCTTGTATTATGTTGAGAGCAATTTGGAAAGTTTTAATGTTTAGAAATTAAATTTTACAGTAGTCTCCATATATATTTTTCTTTGAGGTAAGTAGTCTCAGTATTCATGTGAGAAATATCACACCTGGTGTTTCAGTTATTTGTAGATATTGGAGATGACACACTACTATTCCTTTCACCAATTTGCTTAATTTCTTCAAAGAAACTTCTTCAGGATAATGCATTTTCCTTTTGCATAGTTATGACTCAATCTAGTCATTGTTTTACTGCACAAAACAAGTAATGGATATTTGGATGTAGATTAGCTTCCTGCCAGCAACTTTGTTATCTTCCCATTTTGATATTCATTTTCCTTATCTCATTATCAACTGATCTGTATATCTTTTTCTGCTTAGTGGATGAATATCTGTATATCTTTCTCATTTTCCTATTACTGCACAAAACAAGTAATGAATATTTGGATATAGATTAGCTTCCTGCCAGCAACTTTGTTATCTTCCCATTTTGTTATTCATTTTCCTTACCTCATTAAGAACTGATCTGTATATCTTTCTCTACTTAGTGGATGTTCCAATTTTTATTTTAGTATAATCTCACTTAAACTCCGCCTATATTTTATAGTCGGTCCCAAGCCCGGATAAAGGAGGAGGGTTGTGTTAGGCCCCGACAGCCAGCATAAAATCCTGTCGAATTTTATGAACATGGATGAACGAATATATGAAAGAGGGAGAGGGATGCCAAGGCGAACACTTGGCGAACTAATAGAGCAAGATCTATTGGTGAATAATATACCGAAAAGTTTGGTTACTAATAGAACGGAATGGCGTCGTATGATCCATGTAGTCGACCTCACCTAGTGGGATAAGGCTTTGTTGTTGTTGTTGTTGTATCATCTCACTTAAATTATGAATTTATATTGCAGAGTGAGAATTGATGAAGTGAGTCAGCAATGATTTCTTTCTTGAATGTTAAGGTGTATTGATCTCGCTCAAAATTTCATCAGTCCCAAATGTCCTAGCTCACCAAATTCAAAACAAAAATGGAAAGAATAAAAAGGACAAATTCGTGAGACACAGCAAGGACTCTAGTAAAACTTACAGTGTGACATGTTTCACAAAAAATATGCATGACCTGTAACTCTGCAACTTTTCCTTCTCAAAAAAAAAAAAACTCTGCAACTTTACCAATGATACAGTTTCACGAATACAATATGAATCCCGCTACCTGTGGTTAGCGTGCTCCGCTAACACACTTTCTCGTCAGAAGTAAGCACAAGAGTAGAACTCCAGACATTTTAATTCCTCGATAGCAGGAATATATTAGGCTTCACAAAAATCATGCCAAATTTCATTTCAGCAAAATTGTGGTGAATTGCTCAAGATGCAAAATGCCTAGTAAGGCCTGTGCATTATTGCAATCCATTACATATTTCTATGAATAAAATTTTATAATCTTTTCGGAAAATGTGGCATTCATATCCCTGCATTTCCTACAGTCATACACATTAATATTAATGATGCAAATATAATTCAAGTTCAAAAGTATACAATTTGATGGGCAATTGGGCATAAATTAAGAGTAAAGAAAATTGCTTTACTGCATGTCTCATATCATTCTTCAATGATTTGAACTGTAAGATGATACTTTGAGTATCCTAATTCATGTTCATCAGCGATTGAAGCAAATAGGCTACAAAAATAGTGGGTACTAATTATTTGTCACCATCTTCTGGACAACAAAGATGGACTAAATCCATCCAGGACTCCATCCAAATCCTTTGGCAATGGCCACAGCAACAGATCATCAGGATCAAGTATCCCACCAGGAAAGGCACTTGCTTCAGCACTAGAACCACAACCAGGTTGGTTGAACAACTCATCCATAGTGCAAGCAACTGTGTTAGTAGAACCCTTTGAATCATTCACAACTGTGTTAGCAGAACCCTTTGAATCAATCACAACTTCAGTATTGTTGCCATTCATGAGCCATGGGTTGGCTATTTCGTCCTTGTGGCTGCTTGGTTCATCAATGTTGCTCTTATCCAATCTTTTGCTTGGTTCATGGTAGCCGCTCATGCCCCATCTGTTGCATGATTTGACATTGTCACTCAGGCCCCAATTGCTGGTTTCTTGAACCATGTTGCTCACGTACTGCTTGCTGGTTAAGTTATCATGAAGGCAACCTTCTGACCAAGTTCTGATCTCCTTGGTAGGACGGTAAATATTCATACAATCTTCCTGCATGCACACATTCATTATTCATCAAAGAAAAAAAAAGATGTGATACTGTTTCTGTTTTGTAGTTGCCGGCTCTAACTATAGTCTTTCAGTCCGGCGCTCAGCTCGCTAATAAAGGGAGACAATGATAATGCGATCAGTCTCTTGAAAAAGTAGAACTTACTTCTTTTGCTGATTGTAGAGTGCATTGCCTCTGGTTCGTGAAATAATCTTCCAAGAAATAAGTTCCTTTCTCAGTGCTTTTGTACCTTTTAGCATTCATTCTTCGAGATGTCTTTCTGCGCTTGTTGTTGTTCCAGTGGTTCTTGATGGCATTATCACTTCGCCCAGGGAGATGTTTTGCAATCTCCGCCCATCTGTTCCCCAGCTTTTCATGCAATTCAATTAATTTCTTGTCCTCCTCTTCTGTCCATGGATCTGCCTGTGTAGGCGTGAGAGGACATGCTATTTTATAAAGTAAACCGAATTATAAATATATACCAGTAACTTTGTTAAGGGGCCATCCTACTTATACATGTTTAGTCAAGAAGCCAAAGATCATCAGTCCGATGGTAAGTTTAATCTTATTTTGTACATAATAGGAGAAAAAATGAATGATGACCTCTCTCTCCAAAGTTTCATGTGATATGTAGTGTTAATATGTTGATATTTTGCATGAAAAAGCACATCAATAACTTGTTTTCTAAATTTTCTAGCTAATATTGAGTATGCACAACCACATTAAGAGCTTGTGCTCACACATATTTATGGTTATATCTTTTTTATTCCCAATGCTTAAGTCATATAATAAATTTACATTTTAAACCGGTACAGAGGTAGCAATTTGGCTAGTAAGCTTTCATTCTTTACATCTGTCTCTAAAAAAATTTAAAAGTTTTCAACATCATTGGTGGAATTTGAAGTTGCTCTTGACAAGTTGTCATGGATAGTTGCTTATGATTGTATCACCACTAAGGAGTCAATGTCGAGTCTTGCGTTCTTATGAACCAATATAAATGGGGGGAAAGAGAACTATCAAATAAATTGACAACTCTTTCATTCTTTCTACATAAAAAAAAGTTATAAAAAATCATGCTTTGGTGTATGCTACAACTATTAAGTGAATGTATTTACATAATAGTGAAATATTGACCGAAGGAATACTGTTGATTAATAGAAAAAAAGTAAGCAAAAGGTAATTCATTTAGAACAAACGTAACATTTTTTTTAAAAAAATATACATTGAATAACATACTTTAATGTTATGCCATATCTCTCTACATTGTTTTGGAGCCTTCCCCCACAAACCTGTTGAAATAGAAGACCAGTTTCCAGCCCCATGTTGTTTTACAATTTCAATCAATATCCTGTTAAAGAAACATTAATGGATTTGTGGTTTGTCAAAAGGAATATATCATTAGAGGCTAACATTATTTTGTATGCGTGTATATCCCCTTTCTAATATTTGGCTAAAAAAATATTGCACAGCTATAAATAAGTTTAACAAAAACAATAACACCGAAAATACTGTTAAAGTAATATTACTTTAAAACTCTGTCATAATAATAACTTAGAAAAATAAAAATATTCCAAAAATAATTCAATTTAAATTAATCGTAATATAAATGGTTCAATGCATAAACAAGAGAAAGAAACATGTTGTCAAGATATAATAATAAACAAAAAATATCATTTTTAATGAATGAATAATTGATGGTTTAAACTAATATAAGAGCTTCACGGTTGGTAGACAATATCTTAAATTAATATTTCTTTAAAAATAAAGGAAAATATTGTACATAGAGTAGCTAAGTATAGCATAGAAATGGTATAATAAAAAATCAGTAGTTTTTTTTGGCTAAATTAAAAGATCAGTAATTTGATGTATAGTTTGCAAGGAACCACTGAAAAGACAGAAGAAACTTCATATACTAAAATTTTTGGATTAAAAAAAGGAGAGAGAGAGAGAGAGAGAGAGCCAAAACCCTACTAGAACCCCATTCCATTGGCCTCCTCTTTCATCTCGCTCGCGACTACTAAAATCACCACCCCAAAAGCTACAAGAAATGCTCCGCTCCTCCGTTGCCACCCGCCTCCGCCTTCCCTTCCGCTTCCTCCTCCGTCCTCCTCCTTCCCCCTTCTCCACCGACGTCATCTCCCCGGAAATCGCCGCCGATGCATCCGACGCCGACGTCTCCGCTCCTTCGCCGCCGACCCAGGAGTCCATCCTCTACGTCCTCAAGCAGCTCGAGAAGAAGCCCCAGAAGGCGCTCTCTTTCTTTCGCCGCGCCACCGCCCAGTACGCTTTCGTCCCCAGTCCCGCCGCCTACAACCTCATGCTCCGCATCCTCGGCTCCCCCTCGTCCTTCAAGGACCACGCCGCAGATTTCTGGTCCTTCCTCGGATCCATGGACGCCGCCGGACACGCCGTCGACCGCGGAACCTATGCCACTCTCCTAACGGTTTTCAAGAAGCACAAGCTCTCCTCCGAGTCCGCCGCCCTTGCCCAGTTCTACGCTAGGGCCGCTCAGCGTGCCACTTCTGATGAAGCTGTCGCCTCAGCTGTGAAGATCATTAGGGATGCGGTCGAGGACTGGAGTGAAGAAACTGAGAAGAAACTGCAGGAGGCAAAAGTGAAATTTTCAGGAGAGATCGAGGTTGCTAAGGTCGTTAGAGAATTGCGTGATCGCCCTCTGAAGGCTATGGGATTTTTCCGGTGGGCAGGACAGCAACCCGGATACAAGCACGGCCCGGTAGCATACAATGGCATCCTTCGTGTTTTGGCACATGAGAGCGTAATCGCCGAGTTCTGGAACATGACCAAGGAGATGAAGTTAGAGGGACACGAGGTAGACGTTGATACCTATGTGAAGGTCTTGAGGCAGTTCATAAAGTGCAAGATGATGGAGGAGGCAGTGGAGCTCTACGAGCTCATGATGGATGGCCCCTATAAACCAGCAATTCAGGACTGTGGCATGCTTCTTAGGCAAATTGCGCTGACAGGTACGCCAGACCTTGATTTAGTCTACAGAGTGGTGAAAAAATACGAGGCTGCTGGTTACTCCCTGTCAAAGGTGGTGTACGATGGGATCCATAGGTCGCTCACGTATGTCGGCAAGTTTGAGGATGCTGAAGAGATCACGAAACGGATGAGGCTTGAGGGGCATGAACCTGATAACATAACCTATAGCCAATTGGTGTATGGGCTGTGCAAATCTAACAGATTGGATGATGCTTGCAAGATGCTCGATGAAATGGAGGAGAGGGGATGTGTTCCTGATATTAAAACTTGGACTATTTTGATTCAAGGTCATTGTACAGCCGGAAAAGTAGACAAGGCCTTAGAGTTGTTTTCAACAATGATTGAGAAGAATTTTGAAGCAGATGCGGATGTCTTGGAAATATTGGTGAAAGGTTTGTGCAATAACAATAGAGCTGGAGATGCTTACAGTTTGGTAGCTGAAATGATTGAGAAGACACAACTGAGGCCTTGGCAGGCAACCTACAAACTTTTGATACAAGATTTGCTTAAAGCAGGAATGCTTGAGCAGGCACTCAAGTCCCTTCGCTTGATGAAGAGCCACAAGTTTCCCCCCTTTGCAGATCCTTTCCCACCACACATTGCCAAATATGGTACAGTCGATGATGCTAGAGAATTTCTTAAAGCATTGACAGTGAACAACTATCCTTCACATACAGCTTATTTGCATGTTTTCAAATCATTCTTCAAGGAATGCAGGTACTCAGAAGCGCAAGATTTACTTTTTAAGTGTCCCCATCATATCCGCAAGCATACAGACATCAGTAAGCTATTTGATTCAGTGAAAACTGAATAGTATTTCTTGGCTTCAGTTAGTTGATTGCTTAGCATGAAAATTACAGGGCTTTGGTTTGTAAAATCTGTCAAAAATTCGACTGATCAATAATTTTGACCTTTCATGAACTTCTATTATTATGTTTTAGGATGTACCAACAACTTGGTATTTTCTCACATGATGTATTACATAAACATTATGATGAATATGCATTGCTTATACCCACTGGTAATATGTGTGGTGAAAGAGAGCAGTCTTCTAGAAGGCATATCGGGGAACTATTTCTGACAGATACGATGAAGTTGTGCATTTTGAACCTCTCGTGGAAAACTTGTAGCTACAGAAGACTCATGGATGTACTGTGGCCTTTTTATCTTACTGTCCTAACTTTCTATCTAACATGGTTGCCAAAAAAAAAAAAGGAAAGAAACTTACAAAGTTACTTATAGAAAAGTTCATACTATGGGTGTCTTTGGATTAAAACTGTGGCACGTCTTTGGACTAAATGGCAGCTTAGTATTTTTTTCAGAACTTATTTTTTTGAATTTCTAAACTATCACAATTTGATTGTTTCATCCACTTTCGTCAACTTTTTCGTTATTGTCGTTGCCCCTTCTTTCTCTGTAAAGGGACTCCCCTCTCGCCAGAGGCAAAGGGCGCGACCCCTCCCTGCATGTGTCGGCGCAGTTTGGGAAAGAGAACGATGCCCCCCCCAGACGACGATGTCACGAGGGGCAATGCGCCCCTCGGGCCGTCGCCGGCGATGCAGTGTTTTCACCACTTTAAAGACTAAATCAAGGTTAGGCATAACTGCCTGTGCAATTTTCAAGAAGCATGTCATAATCCTGAATTGCTCAGGTCATCCATTGTAAACTCGTACATCTCCACTGCGTCAAGACCTTCGCATAGGTATCAATTCCTATGTCGTGCCCCTCTGGCTCTAACTTAATATCCTGGATCAAGTTCCAGAATTCAGAGATGACGCCCTATTGTGTTAGAAGAATGTGAAGGATTCTACTGTATGCTACCGAACCGAGCCCTGCTTGCACATCAGTTGCGCCAAAAATGTCCGTGTTTGGCAATATTACGATGGATTCCATCAAATGACGTTTGACGAAATCAAATTTAAAATTTGAAATGAGAGCTAAGCGTCACATGACATCGGATTTATCTTCCCATTCCATCTTTTTTGTGAAATTGGAGCAGTGTCATATTTCCTTTTTGTTGTAACCTTTTTATGTGACGTTTCTTTTTTTTCCTTTCAAATCAACTTTTTTTCTTCAGAAATTTTGTCTCTCTTACATTCCTTATATAATGTATTTTATATCTTAGATATAATACATTTCTTGTAAAAAAGACTAATTTATTAATATTATTATTTGTCATGTTGGGCAAAAAAATTGATATTATGTTATATATAATTTATTAAAGTATAAATTATTATATTTTTCAATAATTTTTGTAACATAATATTTTAATTTATGCTCAAATATTCATCAATTAGTAAAATTATAGCTTTATATATAATTCCTATATTTCATTCAAACACATGCAAAAATTAATTTGTCACGATAACTTTTCAATCTTTATCATTATGTTTCACTCCATCTCACATTAATTTTTCAGTCATATTATTACGTTTCACAAATACACCTTCTCAATTCAACTATTGGCAATCACTCAATTTTCTAGACTTTAGGAACCTCCATCTCTCCTAATAATTTCAGTTTGGCCTCTTGCAATTTCTTCTCAATCTCTTCCTTCCCGTCTTGGGTCGCATCCCAGGTGATAGCTTCATGAGAAGTGGCACATTTGGCTGTGGAATAGAACTTGGCGATGGCGGTGAACTCGGCAGAGGGCTTGTGCTTCTTGAAGACCAATATGAGTGTGGCAGAGGTTGCCACGGTTGACGGCATGATCGCCAAAACATCCGTGGATCAAAGGAGAGACCATAAGTCTCCAACGTGGTCCTCAACGGAGGAGGACGGAGGATGCTTAGCATGTGGTTTTAGGCAGCGGAGCTGCAGACAAAGGCCTACTAGGAGGTGACACGAAAAAATGGGGGCGCAAATGCTTATAAAATCGGATTGGACATTGAACCAGACGAATGTTTTTAAAATTAGATTGGTCATCGAATCGGTCGGCCAACTCGATCATGGTTCGATCGATTTAATCGGATTCAAACGAATTGAACCGAATTTTTATTAAAATAATATTATTTTATTACTTTAAAATAATATATTACAAAATAAAAGTATAAAAGGTAAAAAAAATAATGAAATAAAAGTATATTAATCATCATTTTAAATTAATCAAATATTAATAAATTATTTTTTACATTTTAAGAATATATATTGTTATAATTAATTATTTAATAATTTCATGAATAATTTCTTTTTCTAGATTTCCATTATTATTATCTTGCTCTCATTTTATTTTTCAAATTCAAAATTTCTTTCCATATTAGTTGATTTCTTGTATAAATGCATCCTATAAAATTTACTATATTATTATGTTTCTATTTTTATACATTATTTCATATTATTTATAATAATTTAAATTTTATCATCTTCTTATTTATGTTCATGATAATTTTTTCTTATTTTCAAATTTATCTTTATTGCTATCTTTCCAATTTCACTTCAAATTTAAATTACTTTCCTTATTGCCTACATCCATTCATTCTTTACAAATCACTTATATTACTTCTCTTTATATTATTCCAGATTCCCTATTATCATACACCTTCCTTCTTTTCTTTTTTTTTCCATTTATTCAACTCTCTTTTATTATTTTTGAAAAAACCAACTTCAATTGATTTTTCGGTTCAACCCAGTTTTGCCTAAGTTGACTCAGTTCAATCCAGTTTTTTGTAAAAATAGATTTTATCTACTAACCGGACCGATAATCGGTTTACGATTGAACCGATCGAATCGGCCGGTCTGATTTTAAAAACACTCGACGCATTTTGAACTTTTTCTCTAGATGCCAGAGGATGTAGAGACTCCTAAGTTGGCAACGAAGGAATGGAGACTTCGACGTTGGATGTACAACGACAATATTGTCGGGGAGATAATGGTGGATAAGGGGGGAGAAGGATGGAGGAAGCGGAAGGGTGCTTTTGCTTGGCAGTGGTGAACTTGACGGAGAGATTGTGCTTCTTGAAGAACAATATGAGTTTTGCATAGGTTTCCCCGATCGACGACATTGATCGGCATCATTCATGGATCAAAAGAAGGACCAGAAATTTGCAATCCGGTTCTTGAAGGAGGGGGACCTATCAATGCCGAGCATATGGTTTTAGGCATCAGAGCTAATGACGAAGGTGCACTAGGAGATGGTGTGGCAAAAGGAGAGCGCCTTTCGACCTTTTTTTGAGATGCCCAAGGACGTAGACAATCGATGGACTCCTAGGTTGGCGACAAAGGAATGGAGACTTTGGCATTGGACACGTCGAGGGCGATTGCTAGGGAGATCATGGTGGATAAGGGGGAAGAAGCATGAAGGAGGAAGTAGGAGTGAAGGTGGAGGTGGGTGGCAGTGGAGGAGTGAAGCATTTCTTGTTGCTCGGTTATGCATAGCGGATGTATGCATCGAGAGGTAGTTTATTTTAGTAGTTCGCCTCGAGATGGAAGTGTAGATCAAGGAGAGAGAGATAGAATCTCGAAAATTATCTGTCACCGAAAGTTTTAAATTATTGCATGCAAAACCAAGAAATCGAAAAGAGAAAAAGAGAAATTATTGCCTGCAAAACCAAGAAATCAAGAAGAGAGAGAGAGTAAATCTTGAAAATTATCTGCTACCGAGAGTTTCAAATTGTTGCCTACAAAACTAAAAAATCAAGGACTTATAGAGAGAGAGAGTAGAGAGAGAAATTATTGTCTACAAAATCAAGAGATCAAGGAGAGAGAGAAAATTTCAAAAATTGTTTGCCACAAAGAGTTTCAAATTGTTTCCTGCAAAACCAAGAAATTAAAAAGAGAGAGCAAACCTCGAAAATTATCTGCCACTAAGTTTCAAATTGTTTTCTACAAAACCAAAAAATCAAGAACTGAGAGAGAGAATTATTGCCTGCAAAATCAAGAGATCAAGGAGGGAGAGAAAGAGTCAACCTAAAGAATTATATGTCATCGAGAGTTTACAAATTGTTGTCTGGAAGGACAATGTAGCATATAGAGAGAGAAATTAGGAGATGATGAAAAATCACCGGAGTCTCGCACGTAGCAGAGAGAAAGATAGATTAGAAGATGAGGGAAAAGAAAAATAATGACGCGACTGGGATAAATAAAATAATCTTAATCGAGAGTAATTTTGTTTAAAAAATTATTAATCCTCCTCATTCTACCAATTTAGTGGAATGAAAAATTTGGAATGTGGAGATATAACCCATGTCATCAAACCCCTCGTAACTTTTAAAATAAATTTGCCAAACAAAATTGTAGAGAATTCGCCCCCTCACTTCTCACTCCACCCCCTCTTATTCCTCAATCCAAACAAAGAAAAGTAGATTAAATAATCAAAGTTCTCTTAATTGTAATCATAATATTAATTACATTGATAAATTAACTTAAAAATAATTAATGCTCTCGTTAAATGATAATTGTAACAAATTAAAATGAGTGCATGTGCCTTTGGTTCATTAACACTATGCTTGCATATTAATATATTATTAAAGGGACATAGTCTTAGGACAAAATAAAAAAAATTATCACATTTAGGATTGCAACTAGAATTAACTAAAACAAAAAAATAGAGTTAAATGGAAAATAGTCTTAGGACCAAAAATTAGCTTTTCAATAATTATAACTTTAGAACCATAATTATTAGCTTAAAAGACAAAGAGAAATTTTATTATTAATAAAAATTATGAAGAAAGTTTCTTTTCTGTAATTATAATCTCGCACTGGCCCAAAATTCTCATGTTTTTTTCCATTGACACCATGTCTCATTCTTTGAGACCCAACCACTACCTAGATTATCTCATTCTTTGAGACCCAACCACGACCGTCCTACGATCTTGGCCGTCCAAGTAGTTACGGACTATGGAGATAAAAAAATGCTCACCATTGAATCTCATCGGACGGTGCACGATGGTGCTCAGCAGCCTCCTTAGCGTGCCCGCTAAGGAAGCGATCTTTTCATGTCCTGATTTTTATTCCAGTTCGATGAGGATTTTCAAATGTCTGAACGCACCAATGCTGATGAATTTTCAAAGCACTTTTACATGAATAAACTGTGGTTTTGAAATAACACGGTAGTATCGGGGGGCTAGTTAAATTTTTATGGTAAGCTTTTATTCTAAACATCGGTGAACTGCATTAGATGCTCTATTCTAATAATCTCTTCTATGAGAATGAATTTCATCAGGGTAATTTTCATTTTTTGTTTCTCTATCCAACATTGTGCAGACTATTACCATTCCACACTCTAATCCAAAGTAAAATATTTAAGAAATTTCTGTGATATTCGAATTTAACCTTCGCTAAAGCATTACATTTTCCATATGCCTCAGTTAGTCTTCTGTTGTGTACTTTAGTATTTAGATTTCATAGATATGCCAATATAAAGCCAGACCTATTTGAAGTTTGGGTTTGAACAAATCAGAAACATCACTCTTTCACATTTGGTATACTGTTGAAGTAAAGAGCACCTTCCAGAAACTGTAACAAGATTGCGTTGATTCACATCAATTTTGTTGTCAAGAGACTAAATACCAGTTGCTCATAAATTGTGCCACAGGTGCTCTTCAGAGGTTTTCCAGAGAAGTGCCAGATCTTACATTCTTTAAAGGAAGGTGCTTTGGCTACTTGCTCATCATCATCTAAATGGTCTAGTGAGTGGGAACGTTGTGCATTACCTCTTACAAGTGAGGTAATTTTCTTGTTCAGTTCCCTTCTAAAAACAATTTACTATAAATTATTTAGTCCTAATAATTAAAAAATATTTTATTAATTAATCAAAATATTTTTATTTACTATAATTTTTTACCTCATAAAATAATAAATTATATTCTTACTTTTTACTTTTTATTCAAACATCATTAAAATTTATCTATCGAATCAACTTTTTAAATTTTCATCATTATATTTTTCATCCAAATATCCACTAAAATTTTCTATCTAATTGATTAATTCTCGAAAACTAATAACAATTTAAAAGCTCCCATCCAAACACGTTCTAAGAGCCTAATACAAGAATGAGATTTGAATTCCGGATCTTTTGATTTGGTCCGAGTCAAGGGACCATAGTTCCAAATGAGCTTGATGAGAAGCATCTTTGTTTGAAAAACCTTAGGTGGTCACAAATAATTTTATGTTGTTGGAAGTGTTGCAAGAGTGTATACTAAGAAACGAAATGAGTAATATTAAGATATTAAAGTCGGTATGTGCCTAATACAAAGCATTCTCCAAGATCACCTCTGGTAAAACTGGAGACTTTATTGTTCCGCTATAAATGGTTTTTATTTTCATTCTCTGGTGCGTTTGATTGCATGTTGTGGGTTCACAATTTCAGTTTAGATCACAACGATCTTTTTAGTCATTAGAGCACATTCGAGTTTCGACCACTGCAAAATTAGTTCACTCCTCATGCATCCATCCTGCAGTTCATACTTTCATTAGGTTCCAAGACAAAAAAGATTGTAGATGATCGTTCATTGCCGTTTTTCTGCAATTCACATTTCACGTTCATTAGGTATAGTTGGTTTCGGGACAAATTCTCAAAGACTTTGTTTAGTTGAACTACGATCCTTCAGAATGTAAATCCCTACTACTGATAAGGTGTCAAGATTTTTTTTTTCCAGAAAAGAAAGAATGTGATAAATTCTCATTTGAAGGTATTTGAGCTTCAATGCCATTGTGGATGTAGATCACGTTGTTGTATGGTTGTGGATGAACAACTTAGCTTTACCTTTGACGGTAGATGACAAATTAATTGTGGTAGATGAGATCAGTGACATTTTGTTAAGCACAAAATCTTCAATATCCCATCATCATCAACAATGGAAAATGAGCGAAAAAGAATCCAAAAGGATATTCGACTTAAACCCACCATGAGAAACTCCAGAATCTAATCCAAAAGAATGTGCAATGCCGCCATTTCAGTAAAAAAAATTGTGGAACAATCTCCACAGGACAATCCAAAAGAAAAGTAGAGTGAATTCATATTCAGTTTGGACGTAAGATTTGACTTCAAACGGTGGTAATCAAAAGCCAAATTCACGTCATCAGAGAATTATCTCAAAATATTATAAATACCAAATCAGAGAATTATCTCAAAATATTATAAAATATAGCTTGTTCAAAGTTTAACCCAACACAGAAATATTCCAGGACAACACCAAAGCATTCAAATGACGACCAACAAATAGGAAACTTAGGATTCAGACAACACAAACACGAGACAATTATTAGCACAAACAGACAGACAACCACCATACAATGCACAGGCAGGACAGCACTATTCTTCCTCGGATTCAGACTCAGCATTCTGGAGCCACTCGACAAATGGTTTAACATTCTTCAGGATCTGCGAGTTTTTTCCACCTGCAGACCCCTTCGTGTACCACTGAAGTAGATGTCTTCTTCCACAATGTCATCATCATAAAGGACCTTCAACACAATAGCTACTTCCTTCAATGCATCTGCACTGCATTTGCCACAGAAGGCCTCCAGTGCTTCCAAGAGAGCGGCTTGGGCTTCCTCGCCCTGCACAGCAGAAGCAATGTAATCTTTCTTCTTCTCAACCTCCTTTGCAAATCCTTTACCAATCCCGTTGAAGAATGCCTCAAATAGCGCGGTCATGATTTCCAGAGGGGTAGCAGCAATTGAACCTAAGTATGAAAGAAGCTGGCCTGGTGTAGAACCCTTATTGAAACAGCCCTTGATGTCCATAATCAGTTTATCATAGCCATTGACTATACCTCCATTTTGGTCGGAATTGTCTTCCTCCTCAGCTTTAGCATGTTTATTCTGTGGTTTCTTTTCCTGAGCAGATCCATTAGTTGATAGCATCACCATCACAGAGGTAATAGCATTAAGTTGCTCTTGAATACGTTGTTGGGTGGCCTCCATTGATGTATCAGTTTGCCACTGCACATCATCATCACCGTCCCCATCATCAATAACGTTATCATCACTATTTTGGCTACCAACAGGATGATCTTCATATGAGCTGTTCGCAGCCTTCTTCTTAGCACCAGCAAACTTTGATGAAGCTCCATCGCTGGATACAGTGTTACCTTTCTTCTTTGTTTCTTTCTTGAGCTTCTTTTGTTCCTCATCAGCAGCTTCACCCTCCTTCAAACGTTCCTTCTCTGCCCTCCTCATAGCCTTCTTGTCCTTTCCTCCTTCCTCCTTTCTTCTGCTCGGTTGGGTTCTTAATAATGAATGACGTGAGCTTGTCCCTCATATCAACATCAGATACATATCCACAAGCTGCACATTTCAGGGTTATCATCTGGCTCTTGGTTATGATGATCTCAGTCTGGGTTGCCACAACCATAACACTGGACATACTTTTTGATAAAATTCTCAAGCAATGCAGCAAGCTTTGCAGTATCATGAGCCCCATTGACCAAGGAGACTCCAGTCTTCTCATCAAATTGGGACTGTGCACCAAGCTCACATCCAAAATACTTTGTTGTGTAGGAAGAAGGCCTGGCCAATGCTTTAGCAATGTCCACCATGTTCACAACATTAGTCTTTATACCATTTCCACAACCCTCTATTTTGGTTATCATTCTGGGCATCTTGTACCTATAAAAAGCATCATCACTGTTTGATGCACCAATATTTTGAAGAGCCATAGTTGTTGTTTATGATTCCTGATACTGAACAGATTTCAAAAGTCAGAGGTATGAAGCACCAGAAATGATGCAATTTTCCTTTCTCTTAAAGGCACAGATGAGAACCTCCAGGTGCTGACAACCAAAATTTAGTACCAGTGACTGAAATAGCATATTATGTGTAAAATCAAAAGTCCAGTCCCTTTTACTCGGAGTAGGAGAATATTCTCCAAGCAATCCAATTGATCCCAAATGGAGCGATACTTGTTCAGACATAAAAGAAACTTCAATTTTGATACCCTCCACTGTGGCAACGCACAGGAATTGATTAAGGTTTTTTTGTTTCCTGAAATGGGTCAAGATTCAAGCTACAGAGTAAGAGATAGATAAAACTTAATGATCAACTATATTACAATTCCAAGATATATAACTAATATTACATTTAGGTATGTCATCAGATACATTTGATGTGATCATGATTAACTACGAACCTGAAATATTAAGGTGTGTAGCCGTAAAACACTTTAAATTAAGCAAAAGAAGATGGGGAATGCAAAAAACTAATCGCAATAAGAAAAACATTTCCAACAACGGCATGGACTATTTATATCCCATTGCTGAAAATACTCACTAAATAAAAACAACCTTCCAACAGCGATACCTTTTATAAAATATCAACTGCCAACAAAGTAAACAAGACAAGCATGAAATTTATTTTCCAAATGTAGAACTAAATCATTAATAATAAAAAGGGGAAAATTATGCGATGAAAAATCAAAGAACATATAGATAAAAAGGAGAGTAGAAATTACAATGAACATAAATTACTTCAATTCCCAATGATATAAAGAAATCAGAGAGAAATTAGGGAGCATTTGATAGTTCAGACCTTCTGGAAGAGAACAACCAGCAGGTGGGTAGAACTCAAGTTCTAGATCATGTATCTCGAGACATGAGATAAAATTATAAGCAATGGTTTCGGAGCCAGAGCAAACATTGAACTAGATTGCCAACTAGGCCGCAGTCAGGCCACTTTTGAAATGGACTATATTCAAATGTTAATTGAATAAGGGTTAATTCCATTTTCCTTCCCCAAATTAATTCCATTTTCATCCCCTCAATTTTAATATTATCCATTTACCTCATTTCAACTTCAAACAGTTTCACTTAACCCAAATGCCTAATATGATAGGTTACAATAATTATTAACTAATTGATATTTAGAAACGATGAGATTTCACAATTCAAAATTTTGTCACTATGGTAGGAGGAGAGCGTTTTTATTACTATTTAAAATGAAATGCAGTCTGGAGTAGGCCAAGCATTATTTCATTTGTCCATTGTGCTTTATAGAAACGCACATGAACTCATAAAGCAGTTAAACATTATTAACCAAATCATCATATTAACTCAACGAACACTGGATGTTGCAAACTTTTTGAGAGTTTCAATCAGATAATAATTATTAAGAGAAGCTTTCATCCATGCTCTATAATAACATCCAGAGTTTGTTTTGCACTTTCTTCTGAGATCGAGTATGTGAACATCATGGTAAGAAGATGAACGAGAAAGAACTATCGTCTCAATTCAAGAAATCTGTCAAGTAATGTGACAGAATCTGAAAATTCAATTTACGACCAAGCGTAATTTAAGTGAACAAGAGCCACAAGGAAGAATGACTGAAGTAGCTGAATTTGAGAATGTATCCACTACAACTTCTTCATTTTCATCCACTGAAACTCCCAGCTCCCTAAGCTCCAACAAAGAAATTGAAAAGAAATCACCACATCTGCACTGGTAACAGAGCTCTTGGATGCCATCCAAAGTTTCCATCGTCATATCTGATAGTTCAATTTCATAGGCCACAACTTCAAATGCTTCTCTGAATTTCCGCAACTCCTTATCATAGTCTTCTCTGGACTTGGAATCAGAAAGAACTTCCCATGCCTTCTGTACATCAAGAAAATCTTGTGGTAGATCATGTTGAGCCTTATAATCCTGTCTTCTGCTCAGAGCTTTGTCAGGATGAGAATTCAACAAAGCAGCCTTGTAACTTGCTCGCATCTCATCGTAGCTTGCATCTTCAGCAACTGACAAGATTTCGTAGTATGTCCTTCTAGTCTTGCCAATAAGAAGCATGGTCCAAGACTAAGTTAATTATACTTTTTCTGCAAACGGAAAAAGAGAAAAAAATAAAAGCTTTAGGGATCTACTAATACTGCAATCAACATCCAATACATTTCCAGTTCCAACTGAGTGCATACCAAGTAAAACTAATGAGTAAGCCAGAGATAAACCAAAACATAAATTATTTCAACACCTATCAACAATTAACTGCTGGCTTTAAGAATCGGGTTCATCTGCCAGTTCTGTTGTTGACTAACAGCATGGAAGTGCATAAGAACCTAAGAATTGGGTCAATGTGCAGATTGTGATGCTCATTAATAGCATGGAAATGAACCAGAAAATGAAGATCTGAGTCGATGTCCTAGTTATTCTCTTGGTAGACATCATAGAAGTGTACAACAGTTCATGTAACGAATTACTTTTCTGTTGCTACCACAAAGAAAATTCTAATATGACTTCAAACAAGACAACTAAAAACATGACATACTCTCATCTCTGCTTGCACAACTTCTGCTTGGATCATTCAAGGAGTTGCGCAGTATGCACACTCTTTACATACAATTCGCCATGTTAGTACGCATTTAGGGCATTCATGTTGCGTCAAGTCGAGGAATGCTACATCCGAAGATTACAGTCAAATTTTCTATTTGCAATTAATGCTTGTAGGCCTTTTGTTCCGCCTATGTTTTATAGCCGGTCCCAAGCCCGGATAAAGGAGGAGGGTTGTGTTAGGCCCCGACAGCCAGCGTAAAACCCTGTCGAATCTTATGAACATGGATCAACGAAAGCGGAATGGCGTCGTATGATCCATGTAGCCGACCCCACCTAGTGGGATAAGGCTTTGTTGTTGTTGTAACATGGATCTTGAAGCAGTCGCCAGAATAGAAAATCGAAAAAAATCCCTAACGAAATGTTTTCATAAGGAGAAAATCCCGGTTTTATTATATTCTACCAGGCAGAAAACTTTCAAATCTCCTAAATAAGGTTCCTGAACATTACAATTTCGAAGTGACCTAGAAATTATATGGTAAATAGAGTGCTTCGTGCTCAGTTGGTCGTCCCCGTCATGAGGTGATATATCGATCACCCCGGCGTGGGCGGTCGTTTGATGCGGCGGGCAAGGAAGCACTTGATGGGCGTGATGACGCAGTCGAGGGAACGAGTGTGTAATTAGAGAATGGAAAAAAGAGGCTACTTGGAGCTGCTAACGATGGAATCCGGCGGCGGCCGCGGACTCGGAGGGCACCCATATTTCTCTCTTTCTTTCGCTATTATTATAATTGTCATATTATTACCAGTGTTGTATTTTTCCTCCTCTAGTTAATCTTTCAATATGAGATCCAACGTCCCAGAACAGAATACCAACCAGTGAAAGATGCTCAACCATCGGATCAAAACACCAGAATAACTACAGGGATTTTAGTTGATAACAAAAGAATTATTTTTTAAAATTTATCAAAATTATAAAGATTTTTCACGTCTAATTCTAAACTAGAAAGGTCATTAAATTTTATTATAATTTTTATTTAATCTTAAATTATGAACTTCGCTAATTTTTATTATGATTTTCATTTAGATTTTATCACAGAAAATTATTATAAGAGATGGAATTTGGATCATCCGATTACATCTAAGAAATCCAAGAAAGATGGAAATGTGAACAATCCATCCTCACATTAATACAATATTATCATTTTTATTATCAAATTTAATTTAAAATCATATATTGCAATCAAAATTCTAGCATGAACGGATACATAATCATCAAAATAATTCGTTAATGTACAAATAATAAAAAATAAGAAATATCATAATAATAATCAAAATATTGAATAATGTAAAACAATAAAAAAGGAAAGAAATATCATAATAATCATATGAATGAATTTTATTGCAATTTAACGATGACTTCTCAATTAATTCAATAATAATAATCCAAATGATCGATGTTAATAGTTTCGAAATTGATTCTTGAAATAATCATGTCAAACAAGTCCATTTTTTATATCGACTCTGAATTAATCAAGGGCCAAAAATTTTAAACACCAAGAATCTTTCATTGACCTAGGCTAAAAAATGGTAAGTTGATTTGACCAACAGATAAGTCCCGTCGGATGTTCCGAAGGGAGCGTGCCATGTGCCCTTCGAAACTTCCGATGGGAACCCTTTCACGTCGGAGTCGGAAGTTCTAAAGGGAGCTTGCCCTTCAAAACTTCCAACGGGAAACACCCATAGGAAGTTCCTAATGGCGTTATCCCTTTGATGCAGTCTTGCTTGATAAGACAGCCCGGTTCGAGTTTAGTTCTCCGCCCAACCCAGTTTTGCATGTCAGGTCGAGTTCGGCTGGAACTGAATATGGGCATTGTTTTGGCTTCGATTTTCATGTTCTTTCAGTCCAATCATTTTGCACCTTTGAAATGTTGATCGTGAGATCAAAATAGATCAAAATAGGTAGCTTCTAACTCGAAAACTTATGAAAATAAATAAGAAAATAAATGCATGCAATAATAAAAACTATAAAAAATAACTTAAATGACACACGTAAAATATGTATAATGATGCATATATCAGTCATCATAGATTGCCTACCCTTGATATGATCTCCCATTTTGATAACAATATTAATCTCCTATGTCATTTTTGTGGATTACATATTGATACCAACTCTGATTTATTCTTTGAATGCCCTATCACTTGCGAGCTATGGCAACTTTTTCAGGCCTTGACTAGTTACCAATTTGTTTACTTTCGCTTCTTCGTTCGATGGTCTTTGGGTTCGCGAGGAGGATAACCTATCCATTGACTCATGTAGATATCTGCACCCTCTTCTTGTGTATACTTTTTGGGGTGTTTGGTTGATGTGTAATGATGCCCATTTTAGTTCCAAGTAGATTCAATTTTATTAGCTCAAAGTTGTGGTGCTCTTGGGGTTTTATATCATGCTCGCGCATTGAACCTCACTCATGTACCATTGGAATTTGATTCCCTGAACCTAGTGCTACATGCTCAAGCTCCGTGACGACTATGGAATGTTATCTAGGACATCAGTATTCTATCTAATTCTTTTGAAACTTTTAAATGTACCCATTGCTATATTCTATCCAGTTCCCTCAGCTGCTCGCCAGATTCCATCATCGTCGTCCTCTCCGGCGTTAGCAGCTCCAAGTAGCCTCTTTTTTCTGTTCTCTAATTATACACTCGTTCCCTCGACCGCGTTGTCACACCCATCAAGCGCTTCCTTGCCCGCCGCATCGAATGACCGCCCATGCCGGGGTGATCCATATATCCGCGATTTCGGCTTCACCTCATGACGGGGACGACCAACTGAGCACGGAGCACTCTATTTACCATATAATTTCTAAGGTCACTTCGAAATTGTAATGTTCAGGAACCTTATTTAGGAGATTTGAAAATTTTCTTCCTGGTGGAATATATGGTAAAACCAGGATTTTCTCCTTATGAAAATGCTTCGTTAAGGATTTTTTTCGATTTTCTATTCCGTCGACTGATTCAAGATCCATGTTACTTGAACTTTAATTGCAAATAGAAAAATTGATTGTAATCTTCGGATGTAGCATTCCTCGACTTGACGCAACATGAAAGCCCAGAATGCGTGCCAGCATGGCGAATCGTATGTAAAGAGTGTGCATCCTGCGCAACTCCTTGAATGATCCAAGCAGAAGTTGTGCAAGCAGATATGGGAGTATGTCATGTTCTTAGCTGTCTGTTGAAGTCATATTAGAATTTTCTTTGTGGTAGCAACAGATTCGTTACATGACCTGTTGTACACTTCTATGATGTCTACAAAGAGAAAAACTAGGACATTGAGTCAGATCTTCATTTTCTGGTTCATTTCCATGCTATTAATGAGCATCACAATCCGCACATTGACCCCATTCTTAGTTCTTATGCACTTCCATGCTGTTAGTCAACAACAGAACCGGCAGATGAACCCGATTCTTAAAGCCAGCAGTTAATTATTGATAGGTGTTGAAATAACTCCGCCTATGTTTTATAGCCGGTCCCAAGCCCGGATAAAGGAGGAGGGTTGTGTTAGGTGCCAGCGTAAAACCCTGTCGAATCGCATGAACATGGATCAACGAATAGAATGGCGTCGTATGATTCATGTAGCCGACCCCACCTAGTGGGATAAGGCTTTGTTGTTGTTGTTGTTTGTTGTTTGGTTTATCTCTGACATTCTCATTAGTTCTACTTGGTATGCACTGTTCTTATGCACTTCCATGCTGTTAATCAACAACAGAACTGGCAGATGAACCCGATTCTTAAAGCCAGCAGTTAATTATTGATAGGTGTTGAAATAATTTATGTTTTGGTTTATCTCTGACATACTCATTAGTTCTACTTGGTATGCACTCAGTTGGAATTGGAAATGTATTGGATGTTGATTGCAGTATTAGTAGATCCCTAAAGCTTTTATTTTTTTCTCTTTTTCCGTTTGCAGCAAAAGTATAATTAAATTAGTCTTGGACCATGCTTCTTATTGGCAAGACTAGAAGGACATACTACGAAATCTTGTCAGTTGCTGAAGATGCAAGCTACGATGAGATGCGAGCAAGTTAAAAGGCTGCTTTGTTGAATTCTCATCCTGACAAAGCTCTGAGCTGAAGACAGGACTCTAAGGCTCAACATGATCTACCACAAGATTTTCTTGATGTACAGAAGACATGGGAAGTTCTTTCTGATTCCAAGTCCAGAGAAGACTATGATAAGGAGTTGCGGAAATTCAGAGAAGCATTTGAAGTTATGGCCTATGAAATTGAACTATCAGATATGATGATGGAATCTGTGGATGGCATCCAAGAGCTCTGCTACCAGTGCAGATGTGGTGATTTCTTTTCAAATAATAATAATAACTCCAGACTGCATTTCATTTCAAATAGTAATAAAAACGCTTTTTTCCTACCATAGTAACAAAATTTTGAATTGTGAAATCTCATCATTTTTAAATATCAATTAGTTAATAATTTAAAGTACAAAAATTAAATTAAAGGAAAAAAATTTCAATTATCAATTTGTAACGTGATAGGTGCTCTATGGCATTAAAAGCAGCCACATGTGATCTACCTCTTCCTTAACTTGGTTATCCACTATCAGATAAACCATTATTATCGAGAGATTGGATCCCTGTGATTGAACGGGTAGAGAAAAGACTAGAAGGATGGTCAGCACGACTTCTTTCAAGAGGTGGAAGGCTGGTCCTTGTCAGAACAGTGCTATCCGCAATTCGTGCTTATTATATGTCTGTTTTTAGAATGCCAAATGGGGTTAGAAATCAAATTGATGCTCTCCATCAAAGATTCCTATGGAAACACACTGGCATCAGTGGAAAAGAGGTTTTTTTGGTGGCTTGGTCGGCAGTATGTCGACCAACACCGGAGGGTGGCCTTGGTATTCGTGACCTTCAAAAAATGAATGAGGCACTCTTGGCAAAATGGTTATACAAGCTCACGGTACAAACTGAGAATCTCTGGTCATCTTTAATGCTCGCATGTCATGGACATGTGGATTTATGGAACACTCAAGTTGATACACCTCATGGTTCATCGGCTTTTTGGAGGGCGACTTTTTGGATGGCGGTATTATTCCAGTGATTCGAAGGTTCTTTACATCATCTTTAGGCTCGGGAACTAGTTTTCTCTTCTGGGAGGATGCCTGGGCCTCAGAAGAGCCTCTCAAGGTGAAGTTTCCAAGACTGTATGTATTAGCTGAAAATCATCAAGCAACAATGGCTTATTGCTAGTCGGGATCTATGCTATCCAATGGGGTATGGACACCTAATTTTACCGGATCTCTCTCAGATCAGCGCATTGAGGATCTCCTGCTCCTCTTTGAGAGCCTTGAGGGCTTTGCGCCGGATGAGTCCCGGCCAGATTCATGGACATGGAATGTTGGTTACTTCCCAGTCAAGATTGTACGAGTTACTCGATAGAGAGAATCAGTTGGAAGATAGAAATATGTGAGTTGATTGCAGTCTCTTATGGCAACTAAAGGTTCCTCTCCGCATTAAATTTTTTGCACAGCTTTGTAGACGACAGCAACTTCCGTCCAAGACATATATAGCACGATGGGCTCGAGAAATGGACGTTACGTATTATGTGAGAGTGCAGTTGAATACTTTGATCACTTGTTTTTCGCATGCCCGATGGAGAAAACAGTGTGGATTAAGGCTGGTTGTCAATGGGTTGATACATCTTCGAGTGCAGAGTTTTGGAGGACGTTTAGGAGTGGAGGACATCAACAACAAAGCATCACATATGTATCTAAACAGCAACGTGCAACACCTCTAGCATATCTTAGCATATCTATGGTCAATCTGGTCACTCAGAAATGGGGCTATATTCAGAGGGGAACAATGCTATGTGGAGAACGTGATGTTAATGGAACATCACATGATGCAACACTGGCGAACAAGCAACAAATGAATTTCACTCATCTTGTGTAAGAAACCAATGAACTTGTACATATTAGCCCATTGCAATAAAGTTGGATGATTGCAAACATGGCAATCATCCTTTTCACTTTCAAAAAAAAATAATAATAACTTCATCGCCTTTCTTCCAACTATCATATTAACTCTAAAACAAATGTTTTCCTATGGTAGGAGACGCTCCACCTAACTGGAATTCTCTCAACTTTTAGGGAGACCATTTCACATTAAATAACAAATATATTATGAGGAAAAAAATTTTGCTTTCGGAAAAAAAAGTGAATTTTTAGTTCAGGCTATTAGGATTTGTAACATGCCAAAACTTAGTTCAACTATGCTAACTCTAATGTCAATAAAAGGCTTAAAGAGACCCTTCGACATTCGATTCTTGATTACTTCTGTGAGTCGTTCATATAGTCCCTTCGAATTTAGTTACACATCACAACGTCAGGATTGAGAAGTTGAGTTTTTTTATTCGAAACAGAATAAAAAATATTAAAAAATAAAAGGAAAAAGGAGAAGCTTATTATCAAATTGTCCATTTGGACGGCATGCCTAGAGAAGACAATCTATCAAGCATCAATCCCCTTGCAGATCTGTACTCACTAAGAAATTTAAAGAGATCTCTCAAATCAGGAACGATGAACATGGAAAACGAGATGAACAAATTAGATATTCGAGATCGATTCAAGTGTACCTCAGAGTCAGGGGCGATGCAGCAGAGATGAGGCGAGCCGACGGCCGACGTTGAAGCAAAGATGGAATTGGCGGATAGCGGAGAAGTTAGCGTCTTAAAAGTATCCTCCTTGCAGCGATCGACAGATACGGGTGGCCAGGCGGCCAGGTCGCCGACGTCAATCGGCGATGGGCGATGGAAACCCTCAGAACCCCGGCGAGGACGACTTGAGAGAGAAGAGAAGCGGCAAAGAGATCTCGAATCAACGCTTCCTTTATATCTATGTATCGTGTAATATATTTTAATTCCATAACACCCTTGAAACTCTAAAATAACTCCAAAAATATCCGAGGAGCAACTGAACCCGGTTCTTTGTTCCATCCGGCTCGCAGACTAACGGCTGGTTCGAGCTACTCATTTTGACCGTGCAGTCCGGTTCTATTTTAAATTTTTAATGATTAGGTTTTGTAAGAAAAGAATTTTATTGAAAATGGAATAATCATAGAAAAAATATTTCAAGTATTTATTGGTATTATAACCATATTTATATTCTTTGCCGGGCATATGAACTTAACATATGAAAACCTAAATTAATATAAAAAAATATGAAATCTCCATGAGAGCATATGTGAGATGAAATCTATTCCAATTCCAATTATTTAACAATGAAGCAAGATAAACTATGTGAATATGATTGATCTCCATAAAGAACTCCTGTCATTCTCTTATTCTAGATGGGAATAAATTTGGGATTACCCGGAGAAGGTTGCATTTAAACACACATAAATTATTTTTCAAATTTGATATTTGGTAAAAAAAAAAGGTAAATTTTCTTTTAAGAGAAAATGACTATGCTTCACAACATTTTTTTCTTCTTTTTTTTTTCTTTTGAGAAGCTCACCAATCTTATTGTAACACAAGTTGTTGCCCAAGGAATGTTGAAAACCAAGACAAAATCAGATACTCTAGGCACTTCATGATCCATTTAAGATCACTATCTTTCCATCCATAAATTTGTAGTCAATAATAGAAGGTCATTGCCAAAGTAAGATGATTGAACTAGTAAACTACTCTTTGTTATTTAAACAAGTTTCGAATTTAATTATTATGTATGTAGAAAATTTCGCTTGAAAATTCGCTCATCATAGTTAGCATGTGTAAATTCAAAATCAACATTATTCGAACTTAATGATAGGTCGATATTTTAACTTGTGACGTATGCTCGTCAACGTCCTATGGGATAAATGATTGACCTCACTTCCTAGATAGTAGGGTGGTAATATTAAAATATATTGTCAAGATTGTTGTTTGGACAAGAATTTTGAGATTATCCCTTGGGCTCCACAACCATTGAATCCTTACTGCATATTTAGCATGCACTTGGCAAATTCTTCAAAACCAACCAAGTAATCGGTGCATAAACAAACTTCAATCTACATTAAACTCTCCCTTGATAACCCCATCATCCTATAGAAGTGCATGATATATGATATATAGTCAAGTAAGAAAGCCTCAACATTTTGTGCTTTACAATGCAAAATTGACTATTGTAAGTATCATTGTTTAGAAATCACGCTAGACCATCCACCAACCTCTGGAGAGGTTGACCCTAATGCTCAAGTACCCCATAATTGTGATGTGTCATTAGAGGATGAACCTTCGAGTAATTCAAAGATATTATAAAAAATGTAAAATAATGAAACAATCTAGAGGTGATCTTGCAACAAAATCAAGAGATATGCATGAAAATTTACATCTGTAGATTGATCCTGAGGTCTTAGCATGCAACCAATATTACATATAGTCAAAAGTTGGGTTCGAGCCATTAGCCAAGAAGCCCAACAACACAATTGCTACCACCTAAAAGCTAAGACACCCTAAAAGTAACCCCACCTACCCATCTCGACTGAAACTCTAAACTTTAGCTACAGTAAACAATCACCTACTCTCTCACTCTCACTCTCTCCATTCGGTCAGCAGCAAGAAGCTAACTCATCACTCACCTCTCACTGTAGCAGCTCCATTTGAGCTAGTGGACAGCAGCATCAAGGAAGGTGAGGAGGCAAGTTCGACTGGGAGAGGAAGAAGGGAGAAGAGAGGAAACTCATCACTCACCTTCTCTCACTGTAGCAGCTCCATTTGAGCTAGTAGACAGCAGCATCAAGGAAGGGGAGGAGGCAAGTTCGATTGGGAGAGGAAGAAGTTAAGATTTTAGGATCTACTAATCAAGATATGTTTGAGAGGATTCAATGGTCTAATTTCACATTTAATGATGTTTGATTTTGGATTAAGGGTTTTGAAGATCAAACTAGATCTTCTTGATGCATTAGGAATGTACATGATTGCTTAGGTTTAAATCAACTTTTTATTAAAGTTACTATTTCATCATGATTAGAAATATGTTGTACCTTGTTATTTATGTTTGACTCATGATGAAGTTGTTCATTTGTTAAACATGAATGTGATTTTTTAGGTCCAATAGTCTCTTCTCAAATTCTCTACTTATCTCGTGATTATTGTATTAAGAAATGCGAAGATATAAATTATTAGAACAAAAGTATGCTACATGTGTATATGTATTTATGATTTGAAGAATGCTAATGAAGTGTTCGTTCTAGCCCGACGCTCCAAAACGGTCAAATGAAACACTTTCAATCGTCAGTTATGGAGGGTCCAAAAGTCTTGAATTTCTACGAATGTTGTGTCGATAAATTCGATCGTCGCCTCCCATTTGGTGATCGTCCGAACATGTTTCAATCGTTCGTTTTAAAAGGTCTGAAAGTCTCAAATTTCTACGGATGTCGTGTAGACGAAATCGGTCGTCCGCCTCCCATTCAGTGGTCATTCGAACATGTTTCGGTCGTCCGTTTTAAGAAGTCCAAAAGTTTTAGACTTCTGCGGACGTCATGTTGACCATTTCGATCATCTGTCTTAAAAAAAGTCGAGTCTCAAACTTCTACAGATGTTGTGTCGACCAGTTCGATCATTCGCTCGCTTTATAGCGGGCGTTCAAACTGTATTTCAGTCGCCTATTTCCCCTACCAGCGATTGTCCGAAAATGGAGCAGATGTCCTCTCCGCATTATTTATATTTAGAAAGAGTTGATGTATGAACAACTTTAAGTATAATTAAAACATGTGTATTGAATGCTTCTATGTATTGATGAATGTAATTAAAAGATGGATTGACTGAAGGTGTATTATTGTAATTGTGGAGTTCATTCGCTAGTTTCAGTGTCGAGTCCTAGAGAAAACGAGTTCCATCTTCTAATGGTGATGTTTTCAAGTTGAAACGAATTTTCATCCTCTAGTGGTGGCATTTTAATTAGGACAAAAAGATTCTAACCTAATTAGCTAAAATCTAGCAAATCAATATGATCTTTCCAATCATCAAAATTAAGAAAAAAACTATCTAATTAATGATAGAAGATTAAAAGATGAATGTCACATAAGGTGATTAAGATGAATAACTTGGAACATAAAGATAAAGATAATGCATGCACCTAAAGGAATGTTAATGTGTGTCATTTTGTCATATCATATTATGAATGAAAATATTAAAGTTAAGCAAGATAAGTTCATGATATATTTAATATAAATATTTAATGATGTTATATAATTATCCTATCTTATCATGTTGATAGTTCACATGTCATATATTGTGCATATGTAGCTCATGCATGTATACTATGTTTCTAATTATGATACAATGTATGTGCAATGAATAACATGTAGAAATCATGTTACGGGATCATGTATGAACATTAACATACTCTAATAAGAAAAATTATTTGAACCTCCAAGTATGAATGATGCTTAGGGTTAGCAGTGGCAATCTCATCGCCAGGCCACGACCCAATTATCTGTGTTTTTTATTATGATGACGAATTCTATAGTGAGTCAAGTATGAAGTAAATTTCAATTATGATCATCCAACTTAAATGATATTTTTAATAAAGTCATCTAACTTCACTTTATAATATCAAAGACAGTCGGATTAAAAAAAATAAAAATATCACATCATTATTTTTTCTCTACCATGTATGATCATCCAACTTTTGAAAACTCTCAAACAAAATCATTCAACATTCCAAATTTTTAATTACGATCATCAAATAAAACATAATAATAAATATAAAATATAATAAAAACAATTGATAACACAGACTAAATTCTTTTCTTGTCAGAATCCATTCAAATCAAGCCGTCCAATTTTGTAAGTGTAATAAATGGTTTAACATAATAAATGGTATAATAATTAATTATTAATTAGGAAAATAAAAATTAGAGAAATAACATATCGATTATATTTTTTACTTTAAAATTTAAAATAATAAAAAATTTATTTTCGTGCGAGATTCAATTACCAAATAAAAGCGAAAAATACCAAATCAGAGACTTATCTCAAAATATTATAAGACATAGCTTGTTCAAGGTTTAACCCAACACAGAAGTATTCCAGGACAACTCCAAAGCATTCAAATGACGACCAACAAATAGGAAACTTAGGATTCAGACAACACAAACACGAGACAATTATTAGCGCAGACAGACATCCACCATACAATGAACAGGCAGGACAGCACTATTCTTCCTCGGATTCAGACTCAGCATTCTGGAGCCACTCGACAAATGGTTTAACATTCTTCAGCATCTGCAAGTTTTTGCCACCTGCTGACCCCTTGGTGTACCACTGAAGTATGATGTCTTCTTCCACAATGTCATCATCATAAAGGACCTTCAACACAATAGCTACTTCCTTCAATGCATCTGCGCTGCATTTGCCACAGAAGGCCTCCAGTGCTTCCAAGAGAGCAGCTTGGGCTTCCTCGCTCTGCACAGCAGAAGCAATGTAATCCTTCTTCTTCTCAACCTCCTTCGCAAATCCTTTACCAATCCCGTTGAAGAGTGCCTCAAATAGCGCGGTAATGATTTCCAGAGGGCTAGCAGCAATTGAACCTAAGTATGAATGAAGCTGGCCTGGTGTGGAACCCTTATTCAAACAGCCCTTGATGTCCATAATCAGTTTATCATAGCCATTGACTATACTTCCATTTTGGTCGGAATTGTCTTTCTCCTCAGCTTTAGCATGTTTATTCTGTGGTTTCTTTTCCTGAGCAGATCCATTAGTTGATAGCATCACCATCTCAGAGGTAACAGCATTAAGTTGCTCTTGAATACGTTGTTGGGCAGCCTCCATTGATGTATCAGTTTGCCACTGAACATCATCACCATCCTCATCATCAATAGCATTATCATCACTATTTTGGCCACCAACAGGATGATCTTCATCTGAGTTGTTCGCAGCCTTCTTCTTAGCACCAGCAGACTTTGATGAAGCTCCATCCTTGGATACAGTGCTACCTTTCTTCTTTGTTTCTTTCTTGAGCTTCTTTTGTTCCTCATCAGCAGCTTCACCTTCCTTCAAACGCTCCTTCTCTGCCCTCCTCATAGCCTTCTTGTCCTTTCCTCCTTTCTTCTGCTCGGGTGGGTTCTTAATAATGAATGACGTGAGCTTGTCCCTCATATCAACATCAGATACATATCCACAAGCTGCACATTTCAGGGTTATCATCTGGCTCTTGGTTACGATGATCTCAGTCTCTGGGTTGCCACAACCATAACACTGGACATACTTTTTGATAAAATTCTCAAGCAATGCAGCAAGCTTTGCAGTATCATGAGCCCCATTGACCAAGGAGACTCCAGTCTTCTCATCAAATTTAGACTGTGCACCAAGCTCACATCCAAAATACTTTGTTGTGTAGGAAGCAGGCCTGGCCAATGCCTTAGCAATGTCCACCATGTTCACAACATTAGTCTTTATACCATTTCCACGACCCTCTATCTTGGTTATCATTCTGGGCATCTTGTACCTATAGAAGGCATCATCACTGTTTGATGCACCAATATTTTGAAGAGCCATAGTTGTTGTTTATGCTTCCTGATACCGAGCAGATTTCAAAAGTCAGAGGTATGAAGCACCAGAAGTGATGTCCTCGTCCTTTCTCTTAAAGGCACAGATGAGAACCTCCAGGTGCTGACAACCAAAATTTAGTATCGGTGACTGAAATAGCATATTATGTGTAAAATCAAAAGTCCAGTCCCTTTTACTCGGAGTAGGAGAATATTCTCCAAGCAATCCAATTGATCCCAAATGGAGCGATACTTGTTCAGACATAAAAGAAACTTCAATTTTGACACCCTCCACTGTGGCAACGCACAGGAATTGATTAAGGTCTTTTTGTTTCCTGAAATGGGTCAAGATTCAAGCTACAGATTAAGAGATAGAAAAAATTAATGATCAATTATATTACAATTCCAAGATATATAACTTATATTACATTTAGGTATGTCATCAGATACATTTGATGTGATCATGATTAATTACGAACCTGAAATATTAAGGTGTGTATCGGTAAAACACTTTAAATTAAGCAAAAGAAGATGCGGAATGCAAAAAATTAATCGCAATAAGAAAAATACTTCCAAGAACGGCATGAACTAATTATATCCCATTGCTGAAAATACTTACTAAATAAAAACAACCTTCCAACAGCGATACCTTTTATAAAATATTAACTGCCAAAAAAGTAAACAAGACAAGCATGAAATTTATTTTTCCAATGTAGAATTAGATCATTAATAATAACTAGTGCAAAATCATGCAATGAATTAAATCAAAGAAGAACGTTTAGATAAAAAGGAGAGTAGAAATTACAATGAACATATATTACCTCAATTCCCAATGATGTAAAGAAATCAGAGAGAAATTAGGGAGCATTTGATAGTTCAGACCTTCCGGAAGAGATCAACCAGTAGGTGGATAGAACTCTTCTAGATCATGTATCTCAAGACATGAGAGATAAAATTATAAGCAATGGTTTCAGGGCTAGAGCAAACATTGAACTAGATTGCCAACTAGGCCGCATTCAAGCCACTTTTGAAATGGACTATGTTCAAATGTTAATTGAATAAGTGTTAATTCCATTTTCCTTCCCCAAATTATATAGCTTTTTTTCAACTTCATCCCCTCAATTTTAATATTATCCATTTACCTCATTTCAACTTCAAACAGTTTCACTTAATCAAAATGCCTAATATGATAAGTTACAATAAATTTGTTTGAAAAAGTACCTCTTTCTTTACACTTTTTAAAATGTTAAAAACAAATAGGCCCTGGAAAGAAGACGATGTGCAGGTGCTCTATTTTATTATTGTCTTTTCAAGATTATATTATGCATACAAAAATAGTAAAAACTTAAAAAAATATCTCTGAAGTAAAAAATCAAAATTAAAAATGTTATGCATTTGGGTATAACTGGAAGTGTTTCAAAAGTAGAGAGGACGTAAATGAATAATATTACAAATTGAAGGTAAGGTGGAAAGAGGTGAAACAAGGAATTAACTCTTATAATAATATTAATATTGATTCTGAATAATAATAATAATAATAATAATAATAATATAAAAATAAAAAAAATAGGGAGACCAAATAAAGTTTTCAATGAAATTCCAACTTTAATCCGCAACTAATTATAATTATAACATGTTGAAAGAGAAAATAGCTTTAAATTAATCCAAAAACCAGCTATAACTTCATTGCTTTTCTTCCAACTATCATTTTAACTCTAAAACAAATGTTTTCCTATGGTAGGAAACGCTCCACCAATCTGGAATTCTCTCAACTTTTAGAGAGACCATTTCACATTAAATAACAAATATGTTACGAGAAAAAAAAGAAATTTGTTTTCGAAGTAAACAAAAAAAATGAATTTTTAGTTCAGGCTATTAGGGTTTGTAACATACCAAAACTTAATTCAACCATGCTAACTCTAATGTCAATAAAAGGCTTAAAGATTTGCCTTAGACATTCGATTCTTGATTACTTCTGTGAGCCGTTCATATAGTCCTTTCGAATTTAGTTACTCATCACAATGTCAGGATTGAGAAGTTGAGTTTTTTATTCGGAACAGAATAAAAATATTAAAAAAGAAAAGAAAACAGGAGGAGCTTATTCTCAAATTGTCCATTTGGACGGCATGCCTAGAGAAAACAATCTATCAAGCATCAAGCCCCTTGCAGATCTGTACTCACTAAGAAATTTAAAGAGATCGCTCAAATCAGGGACGACGAACATGGGATACGAGATGAACAAATTAGATATTCGAGATCCATTCGAGAGTACCTCAGAGTCAGGGGCGATGCAGCAGAGATGTGGCGAGCCGACGGCCGACGTTGAAGCAAAGATGGAATCGGCGGATAGCGGAGATGTTATCGTCTTAAAAGTATCCTCCTTGCAGCGATCGACAGCGACGGGTGGTCAGGCAGCCGGGTCGCCGACGTCAATCGGCGATGGGCGATGGAAACCCTCAGAACCCCGGCGATGGGCGACTTGAGAGAGAAGAGAAGCGGCGAAGGGATCTCGAACCAGCGCTTCCTTTATATATATGTATCGTGTAATATATTTTAATTCCCATAACACCCTTGAAACCCTAAAATAACTCCAAAAATATCCGAGGACCAACTTAACCCGGTTCTTTGTTCCATCCGGCTCGCAGACTACGAAAAAACATGACGGCTGGTTCGAGACCGAGCAGTCCGACTCTATTTTAAATTTTTAATGATTAGGTTTTGTAAGAAAAGAATTTTATTGAAAATGTAATAATCATAGAAAAAATATTTCTAAGTATTTATTGGATTATTATAACCATATTTATATTTTTTTGCCAACCATATGAAAACCTAAATTAATATAAAAGATATAAAATTTCTATGAGAACATCCATCCCAATTCCAATTAATAAACAACGAAGGAAGATAAACTGATATTATAATTTATCCATAAATAACACTTATCATTCTCTTTGGGTGCCATTAGTTCAATATTATTTAGTAATGTAGATTATTTTTATTATCATTTATTAAATTGTCATCTCTCTAACAATTCATATTAGTTATCTATTAAAAATTAAATCTTTACAAGTTAATATATAATTTTTACCAATATACCCCTAATTAAAAGAATCATGATTACACATATAAATTATTTTTAACTTCGTAAACTTAAATATCAAATATATATATTCTCACCCATAAAATTAAATTTATAAAATAATTAATATATTTGTTAAAATATGATAATAATATATTCATAATAATTAACTAATATTTATTTGATTAATTTTATCATTTAGTTAATTAGTTTTATAATTTATTTAATGAATTTTATAATTTATTTAAATAAAACCATAAATGAAAAAGTGAAATTAAAAATATTACAACTCAGATGATAATTTGGATTGTCTTACCTTTCATAGACAATATATATTATCATTTCATGGGCAATGTAAATTGCCTGAGCAATTCAGATTATTTATTACATGTCAGAACAACGTAATTTAATGAGTCTAAGTAATTTAATATAATATTATCTGATAATCTACAAAACTTGTCCGTAGAGAAATGCTCCCTTAGAATATGTTTGGTTGGAAGTGAAAAAAGGAAAAAAAAATGAAGTGTTCTTATCGTTTAGTTGAATTTAAGTTGGGAAAAGAGGGGACTTTCTCCTAAATTCTTTTCCAATATCACATTTTCTTTTTCCCTTCGAACTGAGAAGGAAAAAAGGGAAAGATACAATTAAAGCAATTTTTTATATCTAATCTTAAAAATTTAACATATAAATACATGAGTGATAAAATCATCTAAATAAATTTATTATAAATATTCATTCTATTTCCTTCCCATTACTCATCCAAACTAAGTTAACTAATTAAATATTCATTCTCTTTTCTTCTCATCAATCATGTCATCCAAACAAAATTAACTATTCTTCTTCCTTCTCTTCCATTCTCTTCCTATCTTTTTCCTTTCCCCTCTTTTCATTTCCTTCTCCTTGATGACTTTGAACCAAACATGCCCTTACTCTAGTACTAGATGAGATATAGATGGGAATAAATTTTGGATTACCTCGAGAAAGTTGTTTTTAATCACATATAAATTATTTTTAAATTTTGATGTTTGGTAAAAAAAAAGGTAATTTTACTTTTAAGAGAAAGTGACTATGCTTCACAACAATTTTTTTATTTTTTAGAAGCTCACTGATATTATTGTAACACAAGTTGTTGTCCGAGGAATGTTGGAAAACAAGACAAAATCAGGTACTTTAGGCAATTTGGACTCATGTGATAATTTGGATTATCTTATCTTTCATAGACAATATATATTGTCATTTCATGAGCAATATAAATTGCCTGAGCAATTCAGATTACTTATTACATGTCACAAGTTAACAATGTAATTTAATGAGTCTAAATAATTTAATACAATATTATCTGATAATTTACAAAACTTGCCCGTAGAGAAATGCTCTCTTAGAATATGTTTGGTTGGAAGTGAAAAAAGGAGAAGGAAAATGAAGTATTATCATCGTTTGGTTGAATTTAAGTTAGGAAAGGAGGAGGCTTTCTCCTAAATTCTTTTCCAATATCACATTTTTCTTTTCCCTTCAAACTGAGAAGGAAAAAAAGGAAAGATACAATTAAAACAAATTTTTATATCTAATCTTAAAAATTTAACATATAAATACGTGAGTGATAAAATCATCTAAATAAATTTATTATAAATATTAATTCTCTTTCCTTCCCATTACTCATCCAAACAAAGTTAACAAATTAAATATTCATTCTCTTTTCTTCTCATTAATCATGTCATCCAAACAAAATTAACTATTCTTATTCCTTCTCTTCCATTATCTTCCTATCTTTTTCCTTTCCCCTCTTTTCATTTCCTTCTCCTTGATAACTTTGAACCAAACATGCCCTTACTCTAGTACTAGATGAGATATAGATGAGAATAAATTTTGGATTACCTTGATAAAGTTGTTTTTAACCACATATAAATTAATTTTCAATTTTTCTGTTTGGTAAAAAAAGGTAATTTTACTTTTAAGAGAAAGTGACTATGCTTCACAAAAAAAATTATTTTTTAGAAGCTCACTGATATTATTGTAACACAATTTGTTGTCCGAGGAATGTTGGAAATCAAGACAAAATCGGGTACTTTAGGCAATTCATGATTCATTTAAGGTCACTATTTTTTATCCACGAATTTTTTGTCAAGAAAAGAAGGTCACCGTCAAAGTAAGATGATTGAAACAATAAACTACTCTTTGTCGTTTAAACAAGCCTCAAATTTAATTATTATGTATGTAAAAAATTTCGCTCGAAATTTCACTCATCATAGTTAGCACGTGTAATTCAAAATCAACATTAATCAAACTTAATGATGATCTTAACTTGTGACGTATGCCCGTCAACGTCCTAGATAGTAGGGTGGTAATAAAAAATACATCAAATTGGATCCCTCCTATACGTTTAGGCCCTTTTTGGCTAAGTTTATAAGAAACTTATAAGTTAATTTGTAAAAACCTCAATGATTGATAACTTTAAAAAATAGTTGATAAGGAAATATCAAATATACTTATAAGTAAAAAAATAAGCATCGAGAGGTTGCTTATTTTTTTCTAAAGAAATAAGTCATTTGGTTGAGTTTAAGCTGGGGAAAGGAGGAGACTTTTTCCTCAATTCTTTTCAAATATTCCCTTCAAATCGAGATGGAAAGAAGGGAAAGATACAATTAAAAGCATCTAGTCTTAAAAATTTAACATATAATTATGCATATGAGGGATAACATCATCTAAATATATTTATTATTAAGTATTCATTCTCTTTTCTTCTCATTATTTATGTCATCCAAACAAAGTTAACTATTATCCTTCATTCTCTTTCATTCCATTCCCATCTTTTCCCTTCCCCCTTTTTTCCTTCCCTTCTCCTTGATGACTTTGAACCAGGCATGCCTTTATTCTAGTACAAGATAAGATCTAGATGGGAATAAATTTGAGATTACCTCGAGAAAGTTGTTTTTAACCATGTTTTTTCAAATTTGATCTTTGGTAAAAAAAGGTAAATTTACTTTTAAGAGAAAATGACTATGCTTCACAACAATTTTTCATTTTTTTTAGAAGCTTAGCAATCTTATTGTAACACGAGTTGTTGTCCAAGGAATGTTGGAAATCAAGACAAAATCGGGTACTCCAGGTAGTTCATGATTCATTTAAGGTCATTATTTTTTCATCCATGAACTTTTAGCCAACAAAAGAAGGTCACCATCAATGTAAGATGACCGAAATAGTAAACTACCCTTTGTTGTTTAAACAAGTCTCGAAGTTAATTATTATGTACGTAGAAAATTTTGCTCAAATTTTCACTCATCATTTTTAGCATGTGTAATTCGAAATCATAGTTAGCATGTGTAATCGAACTTAATGATGGGTCAAGATTTTAACTTGTGATGTATGCTCATCAACGTCCTATGGGATAAATGATTGACCTCGTTTCCTAAATAGTAGAGTGTGGGTGGTAATAAAAAATACATGAGATTGTTGTTTGGGCAAGAATTTTGAGACTATCCCTTGAGCTCCACAACCATTGGATCCCTCCTATGTATTTAGGCTCTGTTTCGCTGGCTTATAAGCAACTTATAAGTTAATTTATAAAATTCTTAGTGTTTGATAACTTTAAAAAATAGTTGATAAGAAAATATCCAATATACTTATAAGTAAAAAGAGTAAGCAGGGGGAGGGCTGCTTATTTTTCTAAAGAAATAAATCAGTTAGTTGTATCACAACTAACTAAATATTATTAATATAAGTAGTTTTATCCAAACGTATAACCACTTATTTTTAAAAAAAAAGTTTTAGCCAATAAAATGCATATTAGCACTTCAACTTATCATTTATTTTGTATCAGTTAAGCCAAACGGACCATTAGTTTGCACTTGGAAAATTCTTCAAAATCAACCAAGTGATCGATGTATAAACAAACTTCACTCTACATCAAACTCTCCCTTATAACCCCATGATATATAGTCAAGTAAGAAAGCCTCAACATTATGTGCTTTACAATGCAAAATTGACTATTATAAGTATCATTGTCTATAAATCAACCATCCACCAACCTCTAGAGAGGATGACCCTAATAGTAAAGTACCCCACAATTGTGGTGTGTCATTAGAGGACGAACCTTCAAGTCTTAGTTGATGGTTCAAAGATATTATCAAAAATGCAAAATAATGGAACAATCTAAAGGTGATCTTGCATCAAAATCATGAGATATGCATAAACATTTACATGTGTAGATCAGATCCCGAGGTCGTAGCATGCAACTAACATTACATATAGTCAAGATTTGGATTAGAAACAAACTTATCTTGCTAAAATCTTTGCACCAAGCAAACTGTAACATTCGAGAGGTAAAAAAAAAGGTAAAAGATGGATTCTGGCCAATAGCCAAGAAGCCCAAAAACACAATTGCTAGCACCTAAAAGCTAAGACACCCTAAAAATAACTGCATCTACTCATGTCGATTGAAACTCTGAACTTTAGCTATAGTAAACACTCACCTACCCTCTCACTCTCACTCTATCTCCATTCGGCCAGCAACAAGAATCTAGCTCATCACTCACCTTCTCTCACCGTAACAACTCCATTTGAGCTAGTGGACAGGAGCATCAAAGAAGGGTCGGAGGCAAGTTCAGCTAGGAGAGGAAGAAGTTAGGATTTTAGGGTCTACTAATCAAGATATGTTTGAGAGAATCCAAAGTCCAAATCTCTCCTTTTGTGATGCTTGATGTTTGAATTATTTTGAATATCAAACTAGATATTCTTGATGCATGATTATAAATGTACATGATGACTTAGGATTAAGTTATCCTTTTATTAAAGCTACTTTTATTATTAGAACTATGTTGTACCATATTATTGTATGTTTGGTTCATGATGAAGTTGCTCATTTGTTAAACATGAGTATAATTTTTAGGTCCAATAGTCTTTTCTCAAATCCTTTATTTATCTCATGTTTACTATACTAAGAAATGTCAAGATATAAACCATAGGATGATTAGAGCAAAAGTATGCTCCATGTGTAGATGCATTTATGATTTGAAGAATGCTAACGAAGTGATCGTTCTGGCCCGATGTTTCGGAATGATTGATTGAAACACTTTCGATTGTTTGTTATGGAGGGTCCAAAAGTCTCGGACTTGTTGCGTCGATAAATTTGATCACCCACCTCCCATTCAGCGGTCGTCCGAACATGTTTCAACCGTTTGCTTTAAGAGGTCCAAAAGTCTCGAACTTCTATGAACGTCGTAACAACGAGATCAGTCGTCCACCTCCCATTAAGCGGTCATTTGAACATGTTTCAGTCATCAATTTTAAGAGGTCCAGAAGTTTTGAACTTTTGTGGACGTCGTGTTGACCAATTTGGTCGTCCGTCTTAAAAAAGTCGAGAGTCTCAAACTTCTACGATCATTGTGTCAACCAATTCAGTCATCCGCTTGCTTTATAACGATCGTCCGAATTGTATTTCGACTGCATGTTTCCCCTACCAGTGGACGTTCGCTCCGTCTATGTTATGCTAATTGTTTATACTTAGAAAGAGTTGATATATGAACAGCTTGAAGTAGGATTAAAATAACAACATATATTGAATGTTTGTATGTATTGAAGAATATAATTAAAATATGGATTGGTCGAATGTGTCTTGTTGTAATCATGGAGGGAGACTAAGTCTCCACTCATTAGCTTCAGTGTCGAGTTACTAAGGAACAAGTTCCTCCTCCTAGTGGTTGTGTAAATCGAGATGAGTTACATCCCCTAGTGTTGACGTTTCAATTGGGATAAAGAGATCTCGACCTAATTAGTCAAAGTCCCCATCTCCCCAATCACCAAAATAAGAAGCTATTTAACTAAAAATATAAGATAAAAAAATGAATGTCATATAAGGCGAATCAATGACTTGAGACATAAAGATAAAGATGATGATAATGTATGCACCTAAAGGGATGTTAATGGGTGCCCTCTTGTTGTATCATATTAACGAAAAGAATCTTTTTGCATCTCATGAATTCGTGCAGATATGGATGATGCTTATGATTGGCGGTGGCAATCTCATAATGATGCGATTGCACACGAGTTGGTCGAGTCACGACTCAAGTTATTTTAGTATCTTTTATTATGATGATGAACTATTTAGTGAGTTAGGTACGTGTAACCTATGGGCCTTGAGTCATAAATTTTTGTATGAACTCATTTATATATTATGAACACTAAGTTGGGTCCTTATGTCATAACTACCTTAATGTTGTATCTTGGGATTTATATGTTTATTTAAGTCTTTTGCTATTTTATTATGTTGATTATTTTCTATTATATTATATTTTCGCTGTTATGTCTTACGAAATTAGGTTAAAAAGAATAATACAAATGTAGCACTGCATAACGTTCGATTCCCAAATTGAGATAAAATTGGGGGAGTTACAGAAACATTATGCAATATCTAAGTTAAAAAAGTAATATATGATCTGAATTGAAAGATCGAGATACTAGATGCTTTCACGATAACATTTTGAAGGCATATCTAGGCCCAAACTCTAAGAAACATGAATGAACTTTGGACATTGAATTTCACATACCTTTTGTCCATGTTCAACAATCACTTCAACAATAATTAAAAGAGGACAACACAGCTCACTTGTTATATATTGAAAACTTATTTCCTTATTTATAACAACCTCCGACCACAACAAATTGCTCACGAGACCAAATCTAAGTATGTAATGCTCATGAGAGCTTGTTTAGAATCAGAACAAAACAAGAACAACATCCTTGTTCTTGCTTTTTATATCAAATAATAATTTTTATGGCATGTGGATCCCAAACAATAATGACAAGAACCGTAAAAAAGTAAGAACAAATAGGTTCTTGACCCACCCAAAAATATTTTTGCTCCTGCTGTGCTCCCATATGAAGAAAAAGAAGAGAACACAATTATTTGCTTTGCCAAACAACCCTATGTTTTAGATCTTATTCTACTTGTATAACATGGAGATATTTCAACCGAGGTTGGTTGGCGCAGCTAGCTTGCGAAGCTACGTCCCAAGTGATTCGACGGGTGCTAGTAGCCCCGAGATCAATTCTTAGAGTCACCACTTTGATTAGGGGAATGCCATTTTCGACTCCGTATTAATCAAAGGTCTCCCCTAGATGATTTTCCACATCTAATCCTAAACTACGAACTTCAATTTTTGGTATCTAAACTATTGCGATTTTTCCAATTTGATCCTTCCATTCAATTCCGTCAACTTCTTCATTATTTTTTATTTTTTGCATTTATGAAAAGTCCATTATACCCTGTTCTGAATTAATATTCATTTTTACATAAAAAATATAATAAATATAAAATAATTTTAAAAAAGAAAAAACACGTGGCGACGGGGGGGCTCTCGTCGATGCAGAGGGGGGCGACGACACCCCTTCTCTTTTTCGGTGTTGCGTCGACGTCGACGAGGGGGGGGGGGGGGGGGCGACACCCCCTTCTCTTTTTCGATGTTGCGTCGACGTCGACGAGAGGGGGGACGAAGACCCCCCTTTCCCGAGCGTCAAGAAAGGGAAGTGGGGGGTGGGTGACCCCCCCCCCCCCCCCCGACGTCGACGAGGTGGGGCGGCGGCGATCCCCCTTTCTTTTTTCCAGCGCGACCATCGTTTCTTTTTCCCAGCGTCGGGAAAGAAGAGGGAGGTCCCCCACATGTTTTTCCTTTTTTTAATTTATTTTAAAATTTATTATTATATATTATTTTTTATATATAATGGAATTCAATTCAGAGCATACACTTTTCATAAATACAAAAAAAATAACGGAAAAGTCGACGGAATTAGATAGAAAGATCAAATTAAAAAAATCGCGATAGTTTAAGTACTCAAAAAAATGAAGTTCGTAGTTTGGAGTTAAATATAAAAAATCGTGATAATTTAGAGATGGTTAGATGAAATAATTTTAAAAAAAATATGGAGACATTTCAATTTACTAAAAGCATTTATTTTCTAATCACTATTCTTAACCTCAAATATGTTATATCTTTTAAAATAAACGTTTGAAGATAAATTAAAAAGTACAAAATAATGTAATTTTATTATTCCGTAAACAAAATTTGTGTGTTTTACTATTTGCTTACGGAAGAAATTTGTATTTGTAGTTAGAATGTATAATGTATTTGTATTTGTACTTGTTGTGCTCTCAACCCGGACCTAATACGCGTCCGCACGCTATTTTCTCTCCACCCTCCGCCGCCGCCGCCGCCTGCCCGCCGAACCCGTAGTCGTGCGTTTGGGTGCTCCCCGGACATTAGCGTCGCCGCCATCTTCACGTCCGTGTCGGCTTCATAACGACGCCCTCCACATCACCGCCCGCTTCCCCAGCTCCACCCTTGCTCCTTTCTCGGTCGCGGTAGAAGCAGCGGCGTTAATGGAGAGGGCGTCGTCATTGCTCTTCGCCGGCATAGAATTCGATCGCGGGCGTTTTTCTAAGGAGATATCCCTCTTCGAGGCAAGCTCGCGTCTCTCCCACCTCTCCTTACCCGAGGTTATGAAATTATCCCTACAATTTCGTCCATCTGCATGCACTAATTGCGCTCGTATCTTCGCTCTCAGGAGAAGGAGAGGAGGAAACTTCCTGAAGGAACGACATCGGAGGCTTCGGAAGAAGCGTCTGTGCAGGAAAGCAAGATTGAGAAGATTAATAAGCGGAAGCGCAAGGGTAACTTTGACATACGTTAGCTATTTTTGTTTGCTTGATTTACAAAGTTGCTTGCTTTTGTTTGTTTTGATATGATAGTTTTTTTGCAGTGATGAACATTATTTCTAGTGTTTTTGCTTAATCTTCCTGCTGCTAACTGTTTCGTGCCAGATGAGGTAGTGGAAAATTTCAGTGTGTTCAAGAACTCTGAGTCACTTCCTCCAGTTATGGATGTGAATACTAATGACACTGCACATAAGAAGGAAGCAGAGAGGGAGATTGAGGTGTGGGATGACTCTCTGGTCTTGGCATTTCTTGTTGTACAGTTTCATGCTTTGTTCTTTTTTCTTCTAACACTTGTCATTTCATTGTAGAGGGCTTCAATTTTGCGCAAGAGATATGGCATACATATTTCCGGCCATAATGTTCCTACTCCTCTTGAGAGTTTTGGCGAGCTGAGGTCAAGGTATATCCATAATATCTGTCAACAACAACAACAACAACAACAAAGCCTTATCCCACTAGGTGGGGTCGGCTACATGGATCATACGACGCCTTCGTTGATCCATGTTCATAAGATTCGACATGATTTTATGTTGGCTGTCGGGGCCTAACACAACCCTCCTCCTTTATCCGGGCTTGGGACCGGCTATAAAATATAGGCGGAGTTACCGGCTATAAAATATAGGTCATTATAGAATATTCTTAAAGTATCTATATTGCCAAAGTTATACTATATATTGACTCTATATTTAATTTAAGAGAGCAAGCACAACATATCCATACAAGACTGAAATTTCATGATGTGCACACAGCGCACATTAGATGGTGCGGTGAGTCCGGCATATGCATTATACTCTTTACTGCGGTAATCTTTTATGTGTTCAAATTTACAGGAAGGATTGAAGATATGGAGAGTAAATGCTTATTGTCTTTGAGAAGTTTTTCATTTAAGAATTTATTATGTTTGAATCGAATTTTCTAGAAAAACTCAATTGTTCTATGAGTACAATTTTCAATTCTCAGGAGTCAGGACATACAATTTGAAAATGATTATTCAGACCATTATGCTGTCCGATAGGTTAATTCAGTATATTCATTCCAACAAGATATATTTTAGTTTACTGCTTAAGACCTTAATGTTTCTTTTATATTAGATCGACCATCTTATGAAGAGTTACCTAAGGAAATATTTATATTCCTTACCTTCTGTATGTCTATATTATCACGCTGCAGTGGAAGTTTGTCACATATAACTTGCTTGCATCTTTGATGTTCTTGATCTTTAACACAGGTTTGGTTGTAAATCCTACTTATTGCATAACTTGTTAGAGCTTGGTTTTAAAGAACCTACTGCTATTCAAAGGCAGGCTATTCCAACACTTCTCTCGGTATGTTCTTTGTCAGCTATCTACTTTGATTCACTTTCTTCTTGAAGATCTATTATTCATATGGACATTTTTATAGTAAGAGGACATAGACTGTCTTGAAAAAGCAAGGACACTGTTCATATTCTCCCGTCCCCTACCTCTAGTCATATTGACTAAGAGGAATGGCTTTTGGTAGTCTAGATTGACTATATTGCAAAATCAAATCAGTATATAGCTTTAATTTTTCTGCTTTACTTTCAGGGCAGAGAATGTTTTGTTTGTGCACCTACGGGTTCTGGAAAGACTTTGGCATTCTTATGTCCAATCCTAATGAAAATTAAGGTATCATCTATAGTCCCTCTTGTCATCTCTTCACTGTTTCATCTATGCTTATTAGTTTACTTCTTTACATCAGCCAGGATCAAAAGATGGTATTAAAGCTGTAATCCTCTGTCCTACAAGAGAGCTTGCTGCACAAACTACTAGGGAGTGCAGGAAACTGGCCAAGGGAAAGAAATTCTACATCAAATTGATGACTAAGGGGCTTTCCAGAAGTGGTGATTTTGAAAATATGCGCTGCAACATACTTGTATCCACTCCACTTCGTTTGGACTATGCAATGCGTAAAAGAAAACTTGATCTAAGTAGGTATGACCTTTACTAGTTTTTCTGATGCCATTACTCTTCTATCTGACATGTGAATTAACATTACCATAGATGCTAAGTAATATTTGGATCAGTATATGAACATTTGGTGGTTTATGCTCATTTCCATGTATATGTTTTGTGATGGCATCAGAAAGGTCATGTTGAGAATATTGTTCACCATGTTTCTTTTCTTATTTGAGTGGGGGCTTGGATAGTTGTTCCACACTTCTCCCTTTTTACAGGCTCTCTTTGTAGAGCCCACACTTAATACAGATTATCTTCTATAGCAAAATATATGTAGGGATGACACCACAATTCGGCAATCATCCTTCTGCATCTAAAAAAAAATCCATGTAAATGCAATGTTAGAATTCTACTTGTTTTAACTCTTAAAAAATATAGTATTTTTGTCAGTGTGTCAAGGCATAACTTAGAAGAAACCAGAATGTCAATATGTCGTTTATGTAACTAATGTTTCTGCCCAGCTAGATAACTGGAAAAGGGAAAAAAACTGTTCCAGCTTGGATGGCCAACTGTTAGCTATTGAGCCTGCATCCATCGATATGCTGCATGCTTATTTTCCCTTTTGTTTTAAACTTCTAGTGCCTTTATTACAACCATACTTCTCTTAGCACTGGTAAAAACAATCCAACTATAAGAGAAAAGGAAGGAAGATGTAAAGAAATGAAAAGCCTGCAAATCTGACTTGCAGTGTAACAAAAAAACTCTAATTGGGTACTTACTAATTCTTCAAAGAGACATTTAACTCATGGAGTTTGTATGTCTAGACTTTACCCTTCAAAAAGATGTGCAGACTTAGTTGTGAGATAATAAGAAGAAAAAAGTGATGTTGTGGCAAAATGGGTCAGAAACAATCAAAGAAGACACTGAGGATAAACTGAAGTACTATCCAAGAAGACACCGTACAAATTTCAGGTGCTTGAGAACTAGCGAATCCACACTATAAATAAATGTTTATTTTTGAAGCAAAGATGATATGCCTTTCTCTATTTGTTGGCCCCTTTTATTGACGTATTACAGTGGTCCCTAATTTAGGAAATAAAAAGGAAACAAAAATTAAGGTCATAGAAATATTGGAAATAACCAATGAACCAACAAATCAGCCAACTAATTAGCTCTAACTAATTAGTGTCGTTATTATGATATGAATTTCTGATAATCAGCAATATCCAAAGTTGTCCCAGGATTCATGGGACATGCTACATCATTCTTCCTTGCTTGGACAAAGCTTGACCAAGAGCTTTCACTGGATTCCTCTGGTTGGTAGTACTTGAATAAATCAACAACATTAAAGGTGGTTGAAATATCGAACTAGACGGCAAATCAACGACAGAGGCATTGTCGTTAATCTTGCATAGGATTTTGCAAGGCCCAAATTTCTTGTTCTTTAGCTTGTTATAAGAACTAGCAGGGAAGCATTCAAAGATAGAATAGGAGAAGGTCGCCTTCTTCAGAAACTTGTCGACGACGATGGCGATCAACATCAGTTTGAACTTTGCATTAGAATCATGGAGATGTTTGAGTGGCACAATGTACATCATGCATCCGAGCAATAAGTTGATCAATGTTGTTAAGAGAAGTGGAGATCAGATAAGTTGAAACAATGTCTGCAACTTGACGAGGCAAGCGTCCATAAATAACGTCAAAGGGGGCTCGACCAATGGAGCGAATACCATAGAGTTGTAGGCAAATTTAGCTTGAGGATGGCTGTGTCCCATTGCTTAGGATGATCACCAGAAATTGCACGAATCATTTCCCAAAGAGCGATTCACCATTTCAGTTTGACCATCCATTTGCGGATGACCAAGTGGTACTGAAATTTAAAATAGTACTAAACTTGTTCCATAACTAATGCCAAAAGTGAGACAAAAATTTGGTGTCACGATCATAAACAATTGACCTGGGAATGCCATGTAGGTAAGCTAGCATCATTAGTGCATAATGAGCCATCTTGGAGAAATGGTTGACGACTACAAAGACAAAATTAGCATGCACCCTTTTGGGTTCTTGGCAAGCCTAATATGAATAGATATATCTTCCCAAGGTCCACTGGAAATAGGAAGAGGGAGATAAAGGCCAACATTATGAGATTGGCCTTTGGCGACTCGACAAATTCCACACCTCTTTACAAAACAATCCACACCGGGCTTCAGTTGTAGCCAATAACTGCGCGATTCCCAGGCAACAATTGTTTTATCCCGACCAAATGGTCACTAAGACCATTGCTGCGCAGATCACGGATGAGCTTCTCCCTCAAAAAATACCTTGGAATACAAAGTTGATTAGCACGAAAGAGAGCCATTACTAATATGCATACCATAAACATGAAGATGGTTTTGACATCGGGCACAGATGTCATGAAAATCAACAACGGTGGGATAGTTCTTTTAACTCTTCAAAACCTGTCACCTTAGCTTGAAGGTTGGTTAATAAGTGTGCCTTTCAGCTAAGGGCATCGGCTTGAAGGATGGTTGATAAATGTGCCTTTCGGTTAAGGGCATCAACAACCTTGTTGGACTTCCACTCTTGTGTTTGATGACAAATGTGAAGCATAAAAAATATGAATTCCCCTTAGCATGCATTCGATTAACTTTAGTTTGGTTCTGCAGATGTAAAAGAATCTCTCAACTTCAGCCAATTAGTTGAAGAAGTCTTCGATGTGAAATTGACCATTGAAGGATAAAGGTCCATCCTCATTTTGAAATCTGATTAACGTGCTGCATGATGCTGAACTGGTGGGTCCTCAACATCATCGTTATTATCAGGTGGGCGTTGACAAGGGGGTCTTCGCTCTTCACAATCGCACAAGAGTAACTCGAGAGATTCATGGAGACACTGCAGAGTCTCCTTCATCTCATTGAACTTAGCTTCCATGATTCTCAATGCTCTGATACCAATTGACGAGGCACCAAGATCAATTGAGAATGAAGAAGATAAAAAAATACGATGATAGACCGAAGTACTATCCAAGAAGACACCGGACAGAATTTTGGTGCTTGAAAACTAGTGAATCCATGCTGTAAATCAATGTTTATTTTTGAAGCAAAGATGGTTTGCCTTTCTTTATTCATTGACCCCTTTTATTAATGAATTACAACGGTCTCTAATTTAGGAAATCAAATAAAAAAGGAAATAAAAATTAAGGAAACAGAAAATGTTGGAAATAACTAATGAGCCAACAAGTCAGCCAATTAATTAGGTCCAGCTAAATAGTGTCCATATTATAATATGGTTACTTGATAATCAACAATAGTCAAAGTTGTGCCAGGATTGTGGGACATCCTACATCAGAAGAATGCTTTGACAAGGTTCTTATATTTAAGGAATTATATGTATCCTATTTTAAATGCACCATAAACTTGATCAATTTCCAATATCAAAGTTGAAAATCATTAGTTAAAATTGGTGACTAGTACCACGAATTCGTAATATCTAACGAAGTATTTATCATTTCTCTAGCTTGAATTGAGTATCCTAGGGACTTAGGCGTTCATCATCTTTATCACATGTAGTTGTAGATCAAGTATTTTGCAACTCATATGATGCCTTTATTATAGATTCAACATCATTTTTCTATGATGTTAAGAATATAAAATCATTGATGATGCTCTTCCTAATGATTTAAGATTTTAGGAAGACTGTTTAACACATCAAATTTTAACAAACTTCGTTAAGTTCTTATTAAAAGAATATTTTTCTCCCTTAGTTGTTGTCCACGTGGTGGGCTGAATTAAATCAAAGTTGTCACCAACCCACACGTGAGTGTGAGTGTTAAGATTGATGTTGTTTTCCTTACGGCTTAAGCTTTTAGGAAGATTGGTTAGCACTTCAATTTCAACTTGTGGGAAGTCTTTGCTTATGTCAAACTTTTTCTTATGGTTGTATAATAGACAAAAAGAAAGTTATGGGACTTATGTTCATTTGAGTTCATATTTCATCCTTAGCTTATGAAGGTAAATCTGATAGTTCTCACATGCATGTGCAGGATGTACTTGGTTTCTGTCATTTAGTAGAACTGATAGATAAAAAAGGAACTGCTGAATCCTTCTATTATAGACGGTTATGTAAAACATGAATTTTTGGAATATGAGCATTATGGATCTAGTGAAATGGTATGAAATAGCAAAGTAATTCAGTAATACAGGCTAGTAACCCTATTTTTGGTTTTGCTTTGTGCAGGGTGGAGTATTTGGTATTGGATGAATCTGATAAGCTATTTGAGCTTGGATTTGTTGAACAAATTGATTCTGTGGTTAAAGCCTGCTCAAATCCTTCGATAATCCGTTCTCTATTTAGTGCTACTTTACCTGATACTGTTGAAGAACTTGCGCGCTCAATAATGCATGATGCAGTTCGAGTGATCGTGGGCAGGAAGTATGATAACCAGAATGTTGATATGTGTATATGTATATATATGTTAAATAGTTTCTCTTAACCTAGCTGATGTATGTCTTGTTGCAAACATAGGAACTCTGCTTGTGAACTGGTAAAGCAAAAACTCATATTTACTGGAAGTGAGCAAGGAAAATTGTTCGCTATTAGGCAAAGCTTTGCTGAGGTATGCTATTATCTTCATGCTCCTTGTTTGTCCTGCATGGCAGTAGTGCTCTCTTCGGATGAGTTATTAGATAAATATCTTATGATCTGATTCTATAGTTATTTGCAAACTTTAGAGATGGTCTTTCTTTGTATTTTGTTTTAGAAAATGTTTTTTAGTTAAATAACTAACTAAGATTGAAACAGAATATATGCATAGCAATTTCACAAATAAACAACTTAGAGACGATTTGAAAGTTAGGTTAGGGGAGGATATAATTCCTCAAGTGACAAAGTTTAAATATTTAGGATCAATTGTAAGACAAGATGGTGAGATTGATGACGATGTTAATCATAGAATTCAAGCTGGTTGGTGTAAGTGGAGGAAAGCCACTGGAGTTCTTTGTGATAGAAAAGTACCCAATAAAGTTAAAGGAAAATTCTATCGTACTGCTATAAGGCCAGCAGTGTTATATGGTAGTGAATGTTGGGCTATGAAGGGACAACATGAACGTAAAGTGGGGGTAGCCGAAATGAGGATGTTGAGATGGATGTGTGGTCATACAAGATTAGATAAGATTAGGAATGACCATATACGTGAACGAGTCGGAGTGGCTCCTATTAGTGAGAAAATGGTAGAGAATCGTTTGAGATGGTTTGGTCATGTTCAGAGAAGACCATTAGATGCGCCAGTAAGAAGAGTAGATCAAATAATCTGGAGTCCGATTAAAAGAGGGAGAGGGAGGCCAAGGCGGACACTTGGCGAACTAATAGAGCAAGATCTATTGGTGAATAATATACCGAAAGGTTTGGTTACTAATAGAGCGGAATGGCGTCGTATGATCCATGTAGCCGACCCCACCTAGTGGGATAAGGCTTTGTTGTTGTTGTTGTTGTTGTGTTGTAACTAACTAAGATTGAAATGACATAGTACTCTAGATATCTGATCCAGGATCTCAAGACTCCTGAAGAATTGCCTTTTCAACACTTTAAATAAGCTTAGCATGATTAATTATGTTAACATACTACGACGATTGATAGAAATGACTATTACTTGAGAAGTGCTTGCAAAGGTGTGCAAAATAAGGCTGAAACTGAGAATATTAGACCTGATGGTATTGCTGTTCAAATATGAAAGTCCCAAGAGGGTGTGGGTTTAAGATGGCTACTTATTTCTTAGAAATTAAAAGAAAAGAATATCTGAGGAATGCAGGAAAAGTCATAATAAATGAGACATTCAAAATTGTAGTGAGTATCCAAGGTCTTTCAAGAGATGAAAATTTATGAGATATAGTATAAAAACTTTGAACATTTTTGAAAATCAGTTTACTTTTTTGACAAAGAGGTCTGCTGTCGATCATGTTTACATGTTAAGACTATTAAAGGAGATGTGTAGATGGGAACATAAACTTATAAATGAACTTTCTAGATAGAAGAATTCCTATGATATAGTGCTTAAAAGTGGTTTCGTTGTGCATTAGAACAAAAAATAGATACATAGATCTATCCTTGAATGAATTAATACACCTATGTGAAATAGATATATAAATTTTTTATGGGCCCTTTGGATGGAGAATAAAATTTGAAGGAATATGTACAGTATATGGAAATGTACATATTCCAAAACATTGAATATTCTTACTGTGGATTGAAGTGAATAAAAAGAATAAAATTCAATATTACGTGAATAAATAATATTAAAATATTGTTCATCATATTAATTAATACACACGTTTTCTAATATATATACAAATTTTATTTCAATACATTTTAAATTAATAGTTCTTAATTGAGAAAATATATTAATTGCCTATTGTTTGTAATTAGTTAACTAATTAACAATGTTATAGAATATGATATTATGTATGCCATCACCTATTCAGCCACAAGTTCCTTGTTTCTTTAGGAATAAAGTCAGTTCATATTGTGTATATATAAGGTGGCTTTGCAGGTTTTTAAGTGGTTTCAGAAAATCGATAAGTTGCCCAAGTTAATCCCGCTCTAACGAGTGTTTAGTTTTAGTCCGAAAATAACTCGATATTCTCTTAAATTTCATTCCAAATGAGTCCATTGTTATAGATATGGAAGCTTTTTGGCTTCCATAAAGAAGTATAGAAATAGATGTTTGCTTATCGGTTTGCATCAAGGTTCTGCTCTAAGTTACTATCTTTTTTTTATATGGATTAGTTTTTAGACATGTGACATGTCCATGATGATATCTTTGGTATATGTGTTATGCTAATGATAGCTTATTTGTTCCCTTTTATTCTGAGAACTAGTGAAGTGTGGCAGTTTAAGCCAGAGAAAGGATAATTGCTGTTGTAAGTTGTAACTACATTGAATCTTAAAAAGAACGCATGAAATGAACTGCTTCGATACTTCATTTGAAATTATTTGCACCAATTTGCAGTATGAGTTTCTCTAAAAAAAAATTTGCAGTATGAGATCTTCCACTAGAAAATAATTTTGATTTAACAGTTGGACCTAACTTCTTTCTGATGTCTATTTGAAGTGTTTGAATCCTCCAGTATTGATCTTCGTCCAAAGCAAAGAACGAGCAAAGGAACTCTACAAAGAGTTGGCCTTTGATAACATAAAAGCTGATGTTATCCATGCTGACCTTTCCCAACAGGAGGTAGAAACATTTGGGGCAACACCTAGTTCTTACATACGTTAGAGTTAATTAGATTTTCTGGTGCATTATACGCATCTTAAATTCCCCTGTCCTCTCCCAGCGTGAAGATGCGGTTGATAACTTCAGAGCGGGCAAGACTTGGGTTTTGATAGCAACTGATGTCATTTCTCGGGGCATGGACTTCAAGGGTGTCAATCGGGTGATCAACTATGATTTTCCTGAATCAGCATCAGCTTATATCCATCGAATTGGTATGCTATCCAGTTCTTCCACTTTATTACTTTATCATGGAGTTGAAAAATCCTGGTCGTCAAAGCTTATTTTGAGACAATATATCCATATTTCTAACTGAGAGCAGTTAATGTATGTGGATATGTCCTGACCTGTGAGTCTATTAACTTTCTTGATCCTTAAAATAACTCTCTTTCTTTACAACCTTGAACACTGATACATCTAAGTATTTCATCTTTTCTAGTTGTTATTAAGTACTATCTCCTCTTCTAAAAAAAATAAAGTACTATCTCCTCTTAAAATGTTGATGTACACGACAAGTATTAGCAATTCAAGTGCAGCATGTAGATCCATTAGAAGCATAATAATGTCTCATAGTTCACTTGATTAACATGCCATTTACTCAATTACTAGGCCGGACTGGTCGAGCTGGAAGGCCTGGGGAAGCTATAACATTCTTTACTGAAGAGGACAAGCCATTCTTGCGGAATGTTGCAAACGTTATGGCAGCATCAGGCTGTGATGTTCCTTCCTGGATATTGGCATTGCCTAAGCTCAGAAGGAAGAAACACAGACCAAATAGAGGGTTAATAGGCAGCGCCCCTGAGGACTAATTTGTTACACATCAATTCAACTCTTATAAAGGCTTTCATCAAAGGTTTCTTTCAGTTTGCTGTTCAATTTTGTCAATCAGAATAGTCAGTGATCGGCTTCCCGCTAAAGGTATGCTGCATTTGAAATACATCACTGTGTAGGCTTCTGTAGTCTACAATCTCGCAACCACTTATGAGTAGTGAACTAATCGATTGGTGGCGACATCCATTTGCTGCAATAGTTTTGGAAGTGTCACAGTTTTGTATCAGCTTTTTATCTTATTAGGTTCCAGAATATATTATGTTGGATTGTGTATCCATTTTGAGACATGGTGCGAAAAGATGTTTAGACGTCACGAGGGCACTAAACTTTTTGCTATATATGGTGATCTTTGAGTTTTATTATTTAAATGCATTTTATGAAGAAATAGTAAATTTTGATATATTTCAGTCACACGAGTAAAAAAGATGGTAATATCACTTTCGCATGATATACATCTCTCTAATCATTTCACCTTTTTTTTTTTACATAAGCTATTCGTTTTGATCCATGAACATGGATAAGGCTTGTCGAATCTCATGAACATGAATGTAATAAGTTTTTGTTGTTGTAAGCTATTCATTTTGATATGTCTAGTTGTTGCTGCGAAAAAGGAATGTGCGACACACAATCTATATATTATAGAGTAAGCTTATGATGTGATGAAAGAGATCATTGTTATGCACTTAAATTTTTTTTTCATTATAGAGTAAGCTTACGAGTTCATCCTCTACATATTCTGCTCTCAATAAATTTTCATGATCTTTTCTTGTCTGAATAATGAATGACAATTTGGCAAGCAATTTGTTGGCTGTAACAAATATTAACGTAGTTCTACACTTAACACACATGATTCAACAATAAAAGTAAAATTTATTGCGTATTCCATCGTTCTTTGAACTCCAAACTATAAATTAAGCTTTCTTAATCACATATGAACTCATTTTTTTTAATAAAAGATTGCATCATATTGATGTAATAACCAGCGGTGTCTTGATACAAAAATCGTAAAATCGTACGATGTGAGGAGGCATGGAAGAAACTAATCGATTACTATAATTCGACTATAGATATCATCTTACGAATGACCACATTCCACACGCGTTTTTTTTAGGCAGAGTATGTTACCTTCGTACGCGCATTAGAAAATAACACTTACCATAATAATTGACCTCTTAGGGACCCAAAAAAAAAATTACAAAGTTACTTCGAAGCAAAGTTTATTTTTTCTTTTCATGTAATCATGGTGCTTACAGTCGCACGTAATTGAAGGAATGGGCAAAATAATAATAGAAATTAAATTATTGCAAATAATAATCAATTATCCTTTAGAATACAAGTCTTCATGCACTATATATTTTGACCTTAATTTGTTCCGCTTGAACTTATTGTATAGCTGGAAATTTGGACCTATCTCAAGCTTCGATGGCAACATTTTTTTATGCTATCATGCTATCATGTCTTTATTTAAGAATACAAAATCAATGTGCTATTTTTTTTTTTGGCTTTAAGATTCAACTGATCCGGACGATCACTGGTCCATCCTTAACACGTGGATGTTGAAGAAAAGAATCAATTTTTTTGGTAGTCCTATTATCAACTCATAGCGACAGTACGAGACCCGATTGGCTTTTTTGTTTGTATTCACCGTAATAACTAATGAGATTAGATATATTGGCTTTCTTAAAAAAAATTACATAAGATATCAATATTTGTTTCTAGCATTATGTCCCATTTTTAAAATTATCAAGACATATCGGTTTTTTGCAATATTTTAATCTATAATTTAAGCTATTACTACTTGATATGAACAAGTATACACGACTTACATTTTGGAAAATCCAAAATTATTCGTGGCGATGGAAAATAAGATAAATCGAACACCGACGCCAAGCAAAACAATTATTTATATTTATCCGAATTCTGAACACACGCACGTGATCACGAAGAGGTGACTTTGATGCAGACGGCAGTCAAAGGATAAGGCCAGTGCCCTTTTTCTAGATCTCACAATTTATTTATTATACGTGCCAACCTCCTCGTGGACGTACGTGGCATGCAGTGTGCATGGCCCCCATCACGACGGCTACCGCAACGATGGCGCCGCGTTCAACAAATATTACATTATCTAATTGATTAATTAAATGATATTTATATTCTTGCCTGGTCATATTCTAAGCACCTTCCTTGGGACATAAATCATAATAATTAATTTCAGCATCTTCCAGGAGCTATCTCCAGGGCTGGACTTGGACTTGGATGGACCAAGGACACGCATTAAACATAATTAAGAAATATCTACGAGCATAGTTAAAGAACATAATTAGTAATGATAAATTAGAAAAGATTATTTCGATGAGCAGGTAGTTTCTTGCGATTAACGTTAACAAAAATAACTTCTTAATTAAGTACGCAAGATAAGTTCTATTTGAGAATTCTATAACATGGGTTTTATTATTATGATCGATAGAAGTAAAGTAGAAGAGAACCTCCCGGGGTGTTCTTTCGTTGAAATGAAGAAAAAAAAAAAAAACTTGGATGCAGATTTTGCGTACGTGGTCGATTCCATCACGTGGACTTGTTCTACTTCAAATGCCTACCACCATTATCAACTTGATTTACTCGATTGTTCAGACATATCGATCAATGTACATATTGTTCAGTTTAATATCGACATTACACCTATCGACAATTCGGTTATTATACTGGTCGACCAATCAGCTCAAAGGTCAAATTCTAAAATGTCGAGACTATATCAATCGATATATCGATCGTCGGATCAACTATTGAGAAAATCGCGCAACAGTCATATAAACTAGTCCATCAATACGGTCGGCCAATTCTCGACTAAAATACACAAAAATTATTAATTTTGATCAAATCAAAGTGCAACGGCTATATCATCCAAAGAGACCTATAAAAAAAGATCAAAGGCTTCAAAATTAATCAAGCACTCAAGGAAAACACCAAGCTTCAAAGAAAAATTATTTTCTCGAAGTTAGAGCCAAATCTTCTCTTCTTTCGTTCTTCTTTTCTTGTGACTTTCATGTTGTAAAAGAAAGAAATCTATTATAGAAAATTGAGTATGAGCTTCTGTGTAGAAAAGATTCTATATCTTATCTTTTGAACTAAAAAAAAGATAAGCTTCATAAAATGAGAAGTAATGCTATGCATTACCTCTCGAAGCGGAGAAAAGGTGGTTTGATATAAAGAATTCTTTCTTGCCCCATTTGAAATCAAGGAAAGGTGATTAGTGGAATTTTTGATGGTCTCGAGATCGAAAAGTCGAAGCGGGGATATATGTCAAGGTGTGTCCGAACCTCGTCAACAACAACTGTGTTCTTTATGTTTGCTCTCTCCCTCTCATTCCTATATTACTATACATGTGATTTAATTGTTATTGCATTGATTTAAAGTTTAACGAATCGATTTTAAGCTGTCGTGTCGATTTTTGTGAAATCGATATTTTTATTTTTAAACACCAATTCAGTCCTCTCTTAATGTTTTGAAATTCTACAATTGGTATCAGAGCAAAGTTGCTCTCGTTTCATTTTTTAAGATTTAAACGTCTTTTAGAGCTATAACATTAAGTGGATTTAGTTTTTTCGAAGGTCAATCAATTAATCGTCCTCCGCTTTTTAATGTATCAAAATTTGCATATTAAAAAGTTATGATACAAGCATACATATGTTCTATTGATATTGACATGTGAGATATTGTTAAAAAATGTTATTATTTATATGAAAAATTACCTCAGAATATACCGAAAGAGAATTGTTTTTTTACAAAACTTGACTGAAAAGCTAAACATATTTTATATTATACTTTGAACCCAACGAAGTTTAATCGAATTTCTAATTGTCAAAATGCAAATGAGATTTGGGCAAAACTCATTATTACTTATGAAGGAATAGACAAAGTTAAAGAATCGTGATTAAATATTTTAAATCATCAATATGATTCTTTCAAGATGCAAGAAAATGAATGCATAAATAAAATGGTTGCACAGTTTAACGACATTGTGAATGGCTTAGCTTCTTGGGAGGGCTAAGAATTAACCCCCCAAAAGTGAAAATGTTTATCAGGTTTTTCTCCTCCAAATAGCATACAAAGAAGACATTGATTAAAGAAAAAAACTTGAACAAGTTAGATTTTAATGATCTTGTTGGTTCACTATTAACTTATGAGATCGAAATTAAAAAAGATGAAGCAAAAGCTCTCAAAAAGAAATCATTGGCATTAAAGGTAAACAAAAAGAAAGAATACTCAAGTGAAAAAATAGATGAAATGAGACTTGCACGCTATATAAGAAAGCTTGATAAATATTTCAAATTGGTGAAAAATAAAAAGAAGAATGATAAGCCAATCAGAAGATTAAGTAAACATGATAAAAAAAGACACTTAAGTCTCACAAAGAAAAGACAAAGAAGAAATACTTAAAAAAGGGAGGAAGAAAAAAAATAAAGAGTTAAGTGAAGGTGAATTAAATGACTTATCAAGCTCTTCTAGTAAGGATGCATGCATATGCCTAAGAGTACATAACAATGAGGTAACTTCTAATTCTTCTAATTCAACTAATGATGAAGAAGATTTTTCCTTTAATATGAACAAAGAATTTTCTTCTCTTATAAAGGTAGCTTGCACTTAAAAATAAAAAATAAAAATTTACTACATGAGTTTGAGAAATTAAAAGAATAAAAGGATACATGTTTTATGAAAAATGAAAACTTGAAAAATAAAATTGATTCTTTGAAACTTATACGTGCATGTGAAATTTTAAAATTGACATGTTCATTAAAAGAAATAAAGAAGGAAAATACTACTTTGAGAAATACACAAAATGATGCTACTTTGCATGTAAAGAAAAATAGTTCTAAGAAATACTTTGGACATGAAAATTCTTATTGAAAATATAAAAATTCTTATGATAAATTCTTAAAAAATTCATATATTACTTGTTTTGTATGTGGATTTCATGGTCATTATGCATATTAATGCAAAGTAGAAAAAACCTTCTCAACGTAGAGTGATATGGGTTCAAAAAGGAACTTTTACTAACAAAGGTGGACCTAAAGAAGTTTGGGTACCAAAAATTAAATGATTATTTTTCAGATGTGCCTCACATATAAAGCAAAGGATAAGTGGATTTGAAATGTGAAGGCAGGAAGGCCATGATAAAAATATCATTTACAAATAAAATTTTGAAACATTTTTCATGATCATGAATTTACATTTTTGTAGAATTACTTTATTATCATGATTCTTAAGTTTAAAATCTTCGTGTTATGAAAATAAAATTTTTGACTTCTCATTCAAAATTCCAAAATTATTTTTTCTTTAGAAGAAAAGATGGAGATATATAAAAGACTAAAGAAAGATAAAGAAAGAAAATTGGTCATAGTGATAGGGAGAGCTTGTTAAAAAATTTAAAATATTATTTCATTCATCCACTTTGAATATGACTTTGTTATCTTTATTATTAAATTCTTGATTATTTGATGTAATCCAATTTAATCGTTGATGTAATTGTTGTCTCAAAGTTTTATTAAATGATTTAATTCTTTACTTTTTTAGACATGTCATTCATTTAATTTCATATTTTACCATTATAAAATAGTCATAAATTTAGGAAGAATTATTTTGTGTATCACATATATTCTTTATAATGTGATACTTTACATGCAAAAGGAGAGAATAAAAGGATATGATTAAGGGGGAGTTACTTATATGCTTTACATGTAAATTACTTTTTGATGAAATAAAAGGAGAAATATGATATGAATATAAGGAAAATTTATAAAAGAGACATATATATATTACCCCTGATTTATTATGTTGAGTCTATGAATATAACTCTATATGAAAAGTATTTTACAATTAGTACTTATGTATGCATTTATTATTATAAGAAAGTTCAATTTTAGGGGGAGTAAAATTGTTTTCAATTTTTTTCCTAATTTGTATAATTTTTATATTTCTCGATTTATCTTCATTAAAAAAGAAAAAAATGTTGGAGCAAAGTTTTAATGACCTATATAATTATATTTTGACGATACAAATCTCGAAAGATTAGAGTTATATGTTAAAAAAGTTTAAATTGAAATTGACAACTTTATGCACTAAACATTAATTGAATATTTAACTATGATGTCATTAGAATTTGAATGAATGATGAATATCAAAATTGTAAAGAATTCTGTTAGTTTTTCATAGAATTTAAGATTATCTAATTTGAATAAGTTCAAAATAGGGCAAAATGGTTAACTTGCCGATCGCAGCAGTCAAGGCTGGTTGAGGCACCAGTCAATCGATCAGGCATACCGGTCGACCGGTCAATGCACAGATCGTCCAGTTCAACGTTGAGATTACATCGATCGACAATCCGATCATTACACCAATCGACCGATCATCTCAGAGGTCGAATTTTAAAATGTCAAGACTATACCGATCGACTGATTAACAACTACTGTCACTGAGAAAATCGCGCAACGGTCATATAGATCGGTTGATCGGTCCTCGACTGAAATGCACTAAAGTGACTAGTTTTGATCAAATAAAAAAACAACGTCCATATCATTCAAAGAAGCCTATACAAAAAGATCAAAGACTTCAGAATTTATCAAGCACTCAAGGAAAACATCAAGCATCAAAGAAAAAATATTTTTTTTTGAAGTTAGAGCCAAATCTTCTCTTCTTTCTCTCTGCATTTCTTGTGAGTTTCATGTTGTAAAAAGAGATAAACCTGTTATTAAAAAATTAAATGTGAGCTCTTGTATAAAAGATGTTCTCTATCGTACCTCTTGAGTTAGAGAAACAATAAGTTTCCTAAAAGGATAGGTGTGCATTACCTTTCGAAAAGGAGAAAATGTAGTTTGGTGTAAAGGGTTCTTCCTTGTCCTATTTGGAATGAAGAAATGATGATTAGTGAAATCTCCGAAGGTTTCGAGATCGAGAAGTTGGAGCTGGAACATACATCAAGATGTGGCCAAACATTGACAATAATCATCGTATTCTTTGTGTTTACTTTTTCTCTTCCTCTCATTCTTATATTATTATGTATGTGATTTAATTCTTATCACATTAATTTAAAATTTAATGAATCACTTTAAATTTTCACGTTGATTTTCGAAAATTGATATTTTCATTTTTAAACATCAATTTACTCCTTCTTAGTGCCTTGGGATACTACAAAATATATATAAAGATTTTATTCTTTCGTTAGTGAAGTACACTTTATAAATTGAATCATCATATCACTTTTTAGAGAATGAAAAAAAAACTTTGCTAGAAATATTATTGTTCATCAAAATTCTATATTGTGCTCTGCAATGAATAAAATCCGTGGAGAGTAAAACTTTGGAGCAGAGTTTCCTATCCGCCGTGGTAATCTAAAGTCATAATACTAAAAGACAACTAGATCTTGACGCGATCTAATCCAAGTTGCTCTCGGCCTCCTGTCTTGACCTGTACCCTACTCGTGTATAAAATATAAAGATATCAACACATTTTCCCATTCCTTTACCACCGTCACCTTCTTCTTCGGCCATGGCGTCGTCTCATCTTCCTCTACTGCTCATCGCCGCCTCCCTTCTCTTCTCTCTCGCTTCCCTCTGCTCCGCCGCCTCCAGCCCGCGCGCGCTCGTCCTCCCCGTCCGCAAGGACGCCGTCACCAGTCAGTACGTGACCCGCGTGTACCAGCGCACCCCGGCCGTGCTCCTCAACCTCGTCGTCCATCTCGGCGGCCGCTAATCCTGGGTGGACTACGACCGAGGCTACGTCTCCTCCACCTACCGCCCCGCTCGCTGTCGCTCGGCGCAGTGCTCCCTCACCAGTTCGACCAGCTGCGGCGACTGCTTCAGCGGCCCACGCCCCGGCTGCAACAACAACACTTGCTCCCTCGACCCCGAGAACCCGTTCATCCAGCTGAGCACCGTCGGCGAGCTCACGGAGGACGTCCTCAAGGCGGCCTCTACTGACGGGACCAACCCCGGCGCTCTCGCCACGGATCCCCATTTCCTCTTCTCGTGTGCCCCGACGTTCCTCCTCGAGGGCCTCGCCGTCGGCGCCCAGGGGATACTGGGCCTGGGTCGCAACAAGGTCGCGGCGCCATCACAGCTGGCTGCGGCATTTAGCTTCACCCGTAAGTTCGCCATTTGCCTCTCCGGCTCGACGTCGTCTGATGGAGTCATATTCTTCGGCGACGGGCCCTACAAGTTCCTCCTCAACACAGACGCGTCCCAGGGGCTCATATACACATCTCTGCTCATCAACCCCGTAAGCACTGCGGGAACATACGTCACCGGCGAGAAGTTCGTCGAGTACTTCATCGGGGTCAAGTCCATAAATATCAATGGGAAGGCCGTACCGCTGAACAAGACCTTGTTGTCCATCGACCACAACGGCGACGGGGGAACCAAGATCAGCACCGTCGATCGGTACACGACCCTCGAGACCTCCATATACAAGGCAGTGGTAGCGGCCTTCGCCAAGGCCCTGTCGGGCGTGCCCAAGGTGGCCCTAGTGGTGATGGGAAAATAGAGATATTGCAAAAAAATAGAGGAGACACACGAATTTACTCAGGTTCACCCTTGAGATGAGGGTTACGTCCTACAAAGAGGTTCCACTATATCGTTTAAGTTTACAGTCGCCACACAGATTATATCAGAAATTAGACTATTAATAGCCTCTCCAAACCGGGTTTAAAACCCAAACAAACAGAGAAAAAATCTAATCCGAACCACACAGGCCGGCTAAACAAAAGTTCAAAATCCGTCTAGGTTTCGGGACCGCCGTCGGGGAGCGGGACCCCCCGAACCCCCCCTTTCGTTCATACGCCAGCAGCACTGCTAATTGGATAATACTCAGATTCCCTTAAGCTCACGTGGACGAACTCGGTGTGAGAAACAAGGGGTCCTGAAGTATTCACCAACTCTAACATTCTCCAACTTGGTGGATACTTCACACCAATGAGAGCCTTGCCAGTAACATTCTTCTTCAATCCGATAGCAGTAGAGCACCACTCGAACTTTGCACCTGTAACTGCTTTAGTCAGAAAATCAGAACTATTCTCTGTTGTATCAACCTTTTCAAGCTGAACCTCTTTCTTTTCCACTTTTTTTCCGAATGAAATGGTATTGTATGTCAATATGCTTTGTGCGTGAGTGAAATACAGAATTCTTAGCTAAATAAATAGCACCTTGATTATCACATCTCACCTCTATGGCACCTTGCTCAAATCCGAGCTCCAAGCACAACCGCCGTAGCCATATGACCTCTTTTGCAGCATGAGTAAGAGCCATATATTCAGCTTTTGTACAAGAAAATGCTACAACGCTTTGTCTCTTGCTCATCCAACTTAGTGCAGCTCCAAATAATGTAAAAATATATCCGCTAGTGGACCGTCTACTATCAATATCTCCACCCCAATCAGCATCTACATGGCCCACAATATCAAACCTCTTTCCTTTTCCCGCACCTTCAAAGCACAAAACAAAATTTGAAATTCCACGAAGGTATCTGAAAACTCTCTTGATAGCATTCCAATGTTCCCTGCCTGGGTTAGACATATACCGACTCAAGACTCCTATTGCTTGGGCTATATCTGGACGCGTGCACACCATGACGTACATCAAGCTGCTCACTGCACTTGCATATGGCACACTGTCCATATCTTCGACTTTTCATCCGTCTTCGGGCATTGCTCTGCAGAAAGTTTGGTTCCTAGAGACATAGGAGTACCCACTGGCTTGCAGTCCGACATGTTAAATTTTTTCAACACTTCTTTTATGTACTTCTTCTGTCCTAGTCACAACTTTCGCTTCTGACGATCCCTTCTAATCTGCATATCCAAAATAAAATTCGCTGGCCCCAAGTCTTTCATCTCAAACTTCTTGGCCAACAAACCCTTCACCGAATTCACCATCTTCATACTGTTTCCAATCAGCAACATGTCATCCACGTACAGTGTAAGAATGACAAACTGATCTCCAACTCTCTTCACATAAACACAATGATCTGAATCTGAACGTACAAACTTGAGTTCGAGCATGTACGTATCAAACTTCTGGTACCACATCATTGGCGACTGCTTCAATCCATACAGAGACTTCTTCAATTTGCACACCGACTTCTCTTTACCTTGAACCTCAAAGTTTTGTGGTTGTCTCATATATATCTCTTCCTCTAAGTCCCCATGAAGGAATGCCGTCTTCACATCCATCTGCTCTACCTCAAGATTATATGCTGCTGCCAGAGATAGAATAAATATGATTGAAGTCATTTTCGCCACGGGAGAAAAAATCTCATCATAGTCAACTCCCTCAATCTGAGAGTACCCTTTAGCTACCAACCTCGCCTTGTACTTCTCTACAGACCCATCCGGTTTCAGCTTTCGCTTGAACACCCATTTGCAACCAATTGCCTTTCTATCCTTAGGCAATGTACACAAGCTTCATGTTTCATTCTTATCCAGTGACTGCATCTCATCTGCTATAGCAAGCTCCCACTAATTTGCATCATCCATAGACCTTGCATCTTTTACAGAACTAGGTTCTTCTCCGACGATGCTCAAAGCATGAAACGAACTCAGAGCACTAAGAGAGTATCTCAAAGGTGCTCTTCTTTCTCGTGTCGATCTCCTGAGAACTGGTATGGTAGTACCAATATCTGGGTCTTCATCTGAATCTGCATCTTCAACTTCATTAACCGAGTCCTCTTGATCCGGTTCTATAACAGACTCAACTGAAGCATCTTGTGCATCCACCTCTGAAGTTTCAAAATCAGAATTTTCTTCAAGCACTACCACTTTCTTAGGTTCATCACCTTTTGAACTTCAACTTGGGAACGTGATTCACGGAAAATAACATCCATGCTGTAAACAATAGTCCTTGACTTTGGATTCCACAGTTTGTAGTCCTTCACCCCTTTTTTGTATTCGACAAATATATTTTTCTCAGATTTACTGTCAAGCTTACCCCGCTTTTTCTTGGGTATATGAACATATGCGTCACATCCGAACACCCGAACATGAGACAAATTTGACTTCTTCCCAAATATTGCCTCATAAGGCGTCTGATCCTTCACTGATGAGGTCGGTAAATGGTTCTTCAGGTAGTTTGTTGTGGCTACAGCTTCTGCCCAGAATTCTTGCCTCAATTCAGCCCAACTCAGCATACATCTGGCCTTCTCTATGAGTGACCGATTTAACCTTTCAGCTACTCCATTCTGCTCAGGTGTATATGGAGTTGTCTTCTGCCTTGCAATACCATTGTCCACGCAGAACTACTCAAACTTATCTGAACAAAATTCACCTCCATTATTTATACGAAGGACCTTGATCTTGCAGTTCAATTGGTTTTCCACCAAAACTTTAAATTCTCGAAACTTATCGAATACATCTGATTTATTCTTGATAAAATAAATCCAACTGTATCTCAAAAAATCATCTATAAAAGAAACATAGTACCTGAACCCTCCAATAGATGGAGTCAGAATTGGTCCAAAGACATCACTATGAATCAGTTCGAGAATCTTCGTTGCTCTTGAACCTGTGTGTTGAAAACTGACTCGGTTCTATTTTCCATGGAGGCAATGTTCACAGAACCCGAGCCCACAGAACAGTCCGGAACTCCTTCTACCATCTGACTTGATGTTATGATAGAAAGTCCTTTCTCACTGATATGGCCTAATCTCTGATGTCACAGCATACATGTGTTGTCTCATCTTCTTTGGCCTCTTCAGAAATAAATTCGCAACCCACAGATATAGTCTCTCCAAGCAACTTGTACAATGTGTCATAGCGAACCCCTCGCGCAATCACAATAGACTCTCTAACCATCTTGCACGAATCCTTGTCGCAACTGAATGTAACATCCGAATCAGCAATTGTACCAACAGATAACAAACTCCTGCTCATAAGTGGTATATGTATCACATCTGGTAGAGTCTTCATCGTGCCATCATTCATCATCAACTTCACCCTGCCACGTCCAACAATCTGAACCGCAGTATCATCTCCGAGCATGACATCCCCACCATTATACTCCTCATATTCACAAAACTAGTGTCTATGAGGTGTCATGTGGTATGAAGCACCAGTATCGATGAGCCAGACATCCTTATCTGACTGTACCATACATGCAGAAGCCACATACATATCTCCTGCCTCAGCCTCCTTTTTGTCCGAGGTTGACTCAGCTTCTTTCTTGTGAACCGGCTTATTTTTGCAATTTCGCTTCAGATGACACCACTCTTGACATCTCCAGCATTACACCTTCTTATCTTTACTCTTCGAACTCCCACGAGATTTGGATCTCCCTCTCTAATTTTGATTTTTTTCTGATTGCCTTTCTCTGGCCGCCAGCGCCTCTTTACCAGAACTTGCCGATCCCTTTCTCCGTATTTTCTCTGATAACAAGGCAGCACATACACTTTCATACGAAAGTTCTTTATCTCCGTCACCAATCACGACAATCAGATTGTCCTATGAATTCGACAGCGAACAGAGCAATGTTATTGCCTTATCATCATCTTGGAACTTAACACCGATTGATACAAGTTGACTGATCATCGTGTTAAAGTTATAAAGATGAGTAGAAAATGAGTCACCCTCCTGCATCCGAAGATTGTACAATTTCTTTCTCAGAAATAACTTGTTAACCAACGACTTACTTTGATATAGAGATTCCAACTTCCTCCACAGATCTCTGGCTGTAGGTTCGCTCATCACATTCGTAAGAATTGAATCCGTGAGACAAAGCCGAATCAAACCCTTCGCCTTTCTATCAATCTGATCCCACTCTTCGATCACCTTTGGATCTGCCTGACTGGAGGAAGCCGTATCTGAAGCCTTCGCCGCATCTGCAGCCGTCGCCGCTTCTTTGCCTAGCCTCTCCTTCACGATTGCCGTCCAAAGATCTCGATCACAGAGGAGATCCTCTATCTTCATCTTCCAGAGATCAAATCGTATTCCATCAAATTTTTCTATCTCGATTGGCGACCCTCCTGACATCTCGAATAAACTCTAATTCCTTGAACAACATGTGCTCTGATACCAATTGATGGAAAAATTCGAGAACAAGGAGAGAAGATCGCAGAGAGATTGCAAAAAAATAGAGGAGACGCACGAATTTATCCAGGTTCACCCTTGAGATGAGGTCTACGTCATGCAAAGAGGTTCCACTATATCGTTTAGGTTTACAGTCGCCACACAGATTACATCAGAAATTAGGCTATTAATAGCCTTTTCAAATCGAGTTTAAAACCCAAACAAATAGAGAAAAAATCTAATCCGAACCACACGGGCTGGCTAAATAAAAGCCCAAAACCCGTCTACGTTTCGGGACTGCCGTCGGGGGGCGGGCCCCCGAACCCCCCTTTCGTTCGTACGCCAGCAGCACTGCTAATTGGATAATACTCAGATTTCCCTTAGCTGACGAACTCGATGTGAGAAACAAGAGGTCCTGAAGTATTCACCAACTCTAACAAGTGGCACCGTTCGGCCTGTGCTTCGACGCGTCCAAGATCGGGAGCACGAGGGTCGGGCCGGCCGTGCCGCAGATCGACATGGTGCTGCAGAGCTCGAGCGTGTACTGGAGGATCTTCGGGGTGAACTCGATGGTGTCGGCGCGCGGCGGCTCGGCGCTGTGATGGTGGACGGCGGAGTGACGCCAAGGATGTCGATTGTGATCGGAGCGTACCAGCTGGAGGAGAACCTGCTGCAGTTCGACTTGGCAAACGTCGAGGCTCGGCTTCAGCTCGACGTTGCTCTTCAGGCAGACGACCTATGCCAACTTCAACTTCACCTCCAGCTCTTAGTACATGTTAATGTTCCTCTCTCTCTCTCGTCACTACAAATTGCGCCTGCTGAATGATTGGGTGGAAGTTTTAGTGCAATAATAATATTGTAATAAATGTATCCTTGTCCCCCACTTACATCAAAGAGAGAGAGATTTGTGTGGATAGCATCATGGCATCATGGCCACATTCCACTATTTCGTGTGCGGAATTATTTAAAACCAACTATCGTACTATAATAATTACAGAGTATGTTACCTTCATACTCGCGTTAGAAAATATCACTTACCATAATAATTGACCTCTTAGGGACAAAAAAATACAAAGTTCCTCCGAAGCAATTTTTTTTTTCTTTTCATGTTCATGGTGCTTAAAGTTAATTGAAGGAATGGGCAAAAGAATAATAAAAATTAAATTATTGCAAATAATAATCAATTATCCTTTAGAATTATTAGAATACAAGGGGCAGAGTTTGTCTTCATGCACTATATATTTTGACCTTAATTTGTTCCACTTGAACTTATTGTATAGGTGGAAGTTTGGACCTATCTCAAGCTTCGATGGCAACATTTTTTTATGCTGTCATGCTGCCCAGTATGTCAGCTGTTTTTATGATCCATCAAATTAAACAAATATATGTATATATATATATATGTATGTATATATATGTATATATATATATATATATATATATATGATATAGACATGAACGTGATTGTAAGTAAATAACTTGTCTTTTATTTGGGAGTAATTATTTTATGTTGGATTATAATAAAAAAATTTCATTTGTTTCTCCCAAGACAAGAAAACAAAGGTCCTGTGACATTTTTTGTGTGCTTGCAATTCCTTTCGACATTGATTGGATTTGATCGATCTAAGCATTGGGCAAAGAAACAACCAAAATGCTTGAAAGGTTGTCCCTCAATCTAAGAAAAAAAAAAGGCAGACAATACGATCTTTCTTTAAGAATACAAAATCAATGTGCTTTTTTTTATTTTGCTTTAAGATTCGACTGATCCGGACGATCACTGGTCCATCCTTAACACGTGGATGTTGAAGAAAAGAATCAAAATTTTTTTTTGTACTCATAGAGACAGTACGAGACCTGATTGACTTTTTTGTTTGTATTCACCTTGATAACTAATGATATTACGAAAAAATTTGTGGAAATATGAAAAATAGTCGATATTCACACTCTAAAAATGGATGTGTAAAGATAAAATATCTTTTCACAAAAATATAAATAAATTTTAAATTTATAAATCTAATTACACTTCTTGGATTCGTCGAATTTTATTTTAGTAAGAGTGTATTTTTATATTTTGTAATTTATTTGTTATTTTTGTTTAAAAGGCTTGAGTAAAATAAAATATGGAATAAGGATCGTTGCTAAATCAGTATGTAAAAACATAGGTACAGGGATCATTCTTATGGAAGAACTCGGCGAACAGATATTGTTTCCTTTAAAATTACATTCGAATGATGATACTTAGTAGGTATTTTTCATTTTCATGAAAGATAATCTTAGGTTGTCCTACTCTCGTATTCGAACTGAGTCAATTCATCAATAGATGATATCATATTAGAAATTCATAGAAACCCTCTCTCGATTCGTTCTACATAAGAAAGTAAAAATAGTAGTTACGGCTCTTCTTCTCTACAATCATGCTAACCTATCGGCTCACAGCATGCTATTTAACAACATATGTTCCCTTTTCAAAAAAATCGTCGCATCAAGAAGAACTTGCAATCACAGCATTCATAGAAATAGTAATAAGATCAAACACCAAGAAAGCAAATCATTCGAAATCAAATAAAAACATCAAATCAAGTCCAAACCCATCAAATGATCCCTCAGCCTCATTGGCTGATCAGTTATACATAATTATAGAGATCACAGTACAAAACATCATCATCCTAACACTAAACATTATTCAATAGATAAAACTAAAGAAGTAATAACCGAAAGGTAGAAATAATAGGAAATGCAACAAGCAGCACTCGAATTAGAGCTCCAACTTTTCCTTTCGACTTCTTCTTTCTCTGCAAAGTGACTTCTTCCCTTCCTACATATTGTCTTTTTCTCAGGTTTCTCACATTGCCTCATGATGATTATTGGCCAACCCCCTTTCCTTGAGACATTATTTCCCTTTTATCACTTCTATCCATCATTAGATCTTTGACACGTGTCCCTTGTTCAACATCTGCTTCTTATTCAACCATATGATGTGTGACACCTGTATAGCCTGATATATCATATTCTCTTTGATTCCTCTTCTTTTCTATCAGGCAGGTGGATGTGTGACACTTGTCATAGTGCTTTTATCTCTTTTTTGCACCTCTGTTCTATTCCCTATGCATGTCAGGTGGCAGCTGTCGTTTTGTCTTTTTCTTTCGGCTCAGCTTCTGATCTTAACAGCGTCAGATACCCCATGCAGAGACTCTTTTAACTTAGCTGTCGAATACCTTCATACAACGCGCGGGTACCTGCTGAAAGATAAAAGTTTATAAATTTAGAAGATTTTATCTATGTTTTCAGCAAAAGAGTTAAGATGACATGGATATTTCATATAATAGGCAAAATGTAAAAAATATAGATTTTGTGTTATTTAATTATAGTATAAATCAAGAAAATCATCCTAATGAGTAAAAAAATCATGTAATCAATTAGATATATTGATTTTCCTAAAACAAATTACATAATATATCAATATTTGTTTCTAGCATTATGTCCTATTTTTAAAATTATCAAGCCATATCGTCTTTTTGCAATATTTTAATCTATAATTTAAGCTATTACCACTTGATAACAAGTGTACACGACTTACCACTTAGAGAATCCAAAATTATTCGTGGCGATTGGAAAATAAAGATAAAAATCATAAAATCGAACACCGACGCCAAGCAAAACAATTATTTATATTTATCCGAATTCTGAACACACGCACGTGATCACGAAGAGGTGACTTTGATGCAGACGGCAGTCAAAGGATAAGGCCAGTGCCCTTTTTCTAGATCTCACAATTTATTTATTATACGTGCCAACCTCCTCGTGGACGTACGTGGCATGCAGTGTGCATGGCCCCCATCACGACGGCTACCGCAACGATGGCGCCGCGTTCAACAAATATTACATTATCTAATTGATTAATTAAATGATATTTATATTCTTGCCTGGTCATATTCTAAGCACCTTCCTTGGGACATAACTCATAATAATTAATTTCAGCATCTTCCACTTGGATGGACCAAGGAAACACATTAAACATAAGAAATATCTACGAGCATAGTTAAAGAACATAATTAGTGATGATAAATTAGAAAAGGTTATTTCGATGAGCAGGTAATTTCTTGTGATCAACGTTGACAAAAATAACGTTTTAATTAAGTACACAATATAAGTTCTATTTGAGAATTCTATAACATAGGTTTTATTATTATGATCGATAGAAGTTATGTAGAAGAGAAACCTTCTGGGGTGTTCTTTGTTTGAAATGAAGAAAGAAAAGAAGGAAACATGGTCACCTTTGTGGATGCAGATTTTGCGTACGTGGTCGATTCCATCACGTGGACTTGTTCAACTTCAAATGCCTACCACCACCACCAACTTGATTTACGCAAAAAGTTGGACCCATGATCAAGTAAACATTGACCTGTATTCTTTCGTTAAGATATATAATAAAGAAAGATTTTAATCTTTGGTTAAGAATTTTTTTTGTAGATAGTGTGTTTTGTAGTGCCCCACGGATTAAAGTGTAGTAATCGTTTTCCATACATTGGGGACTGAAAAAAAAATCTTTAATCCTATCCGCAGTGGTATTATTGCAGAATATTGAATTTTGATGAACAATAGCAAAGGAGTCACCTGGTGGCGATCGCCTCTGCGCAGTGCGCAGAGGCGACACTGTGGGTTGCCTCTGCGCGGTGATCACCTCAACGTGAAGTCGCCGAGGCGCAGTCGCCTCTGCACGCGGCGGCGACTTCGCGCAGCGGCGAAGTCGCCGCTGCGCGTGGTGGCGACTTCGCGCAGAGGTGAAGTCGCCGCCGCGCGCAGCAGCGACTTCGTGCAGAGGCGAAATCGTCGCTGCGCGCGGCGGCGACTTCGCGCAGAAGCGAAATCGTCGCTGCGCGCGGCGGCGACTTCGCGCAGAGGCGAAATCGCCGCTGCGCGCGGCGGCGACTTTGTGGGTCTACGCGCTTCGCGGAGAGGCGAAATCGTCGCTGCGCGCGGCGGCGACTTCGCGCAGAGGCGAAATCGCCGCTGCGCGCGGCAACGACGAAATCGAAGATGGAATACCTTGTGAAGATGGAATCGCCGGAGATGACATTGATCACCGACGAAGAGGGCGGTCGGCGGTCAGTAGCTGGAGGTCGGCGACGGCTACATGCAGTTTGATATCTGAGAGAAAAGGGAGAGAAAAGGGTGTTAGGGTTTAATGTTGATTGTATATATATGTAAAATGAACGATTCAGATGTAATCTAATAAATATAATAATAATAATTATTAATTATATATAATTTATCGGAGAATCGAGGCTCCGACGGGGCGGGAGAACTACCCCGCCCCGATCCCCGAAAGAGGGGGCGGGAGCAATTTGGCCCCATCCCCGCCCCCGCGGAAAAAAAATTCTCCGAAGATGGGCCCCGAATGGGGAATTCCCGCGGGACCTCGCGGGGTTGGGGAATATTGCCACCCCTAGTAGCGACTGACCAAAGATCAAATCTTGCTGTCATTGTCATTCAATTTGAAGCTATTTTTTTATCGCATACTTTTTATTTCATGCATTATCCTATTTCAATATTTTATATTTTATTTTATCATGTTTGTATTTCAATTTTTTATTTTATTTTTATACAAATATCTTATGTCAATATTGACATTTATGTATTTTTATCCCAAAAAAATTGATGTTATAAGATTTAATGATGAATTTCAATATTATTTAGTATCCATTCTTTTCATGTACTACTTATAGTTAAGAATTTTTAATAAATATTTTTATTTTATCTAATAAATTGTAGATAATATGAGAAATACACATCATATTTCACGATGAAATGAAATAAGTATAAAAATGACATGGTTTTAATAATTAAATTAATAATACTTATTGAACTTATATTTTGAAATTTTAATATTTTAATATATTAGGTTCAATATTATTTCTTATAATATTCTGATCTTTTATGTACGATCTATAGGACATAGTTATATATATCTCAATAAATATATTTTTTAAAAATTTATGTAATAAATTCTAATAACATATTATGAGAAAAAATACATCATACTTTTGCAAGGAAGTGAAATAAGTGTAAAAAATGGTATGATTATAATATGCACGCTAAATTTATATTTAAAAAGTTCAGTAGTTTTTATATGTGAATTTTAATATATTTAAAAAAAACAAATATTTTTCAATTGTTATATAAAAAATATTTATTTTATCATATTAAATATATTTTTATGATTCGAATATATACTACTGGAATGTGCACTTACTCGTCATTTTTTCTTGCTCAGCCGCTGGGTGGACTGCTATTACTGATCTTTGTAAATTTAAGATAAAGTAAGTAATTGACCACCTTTCCGATAGCATGAAACGGAGTGGAGCTGTTCAGTGCATAACACCAACGTCGACTCAAAGTTGGACCCATAATTAAATAAACTTTGACCTATATTTTCTTTTTTACTTTTTTTTTGCCACCTCAGTATTCGAAAAACGAAGTCGATCGTCCAACTCAACGCGACGTTAACGATTATGCGCAGCATTGGGAATCGAGTTCGGCCTATCATGGCACCGACTAATCTGATGTCGTCTCGAATAGCATGCTTGACTATGACAAATGAGACTCCAACGAAAATTTTCTACACTCGTCGACACTCGAACTCGAGGCCTCTACGAAATAATATGGAGCTGCTAATCACTCCACCCAACCTCAGTTGATTACTTTTTAGTTTTTATCACAAGACAATTGATAACTACATGCGTCCTGCTGTCGGGCTTCCAGTACACGTCCACGGCTACGATCATCTCTATAAATCAAGTTATCAACTCCACCTCTTTCTCTCATTCGTCCACAGCATCTGCCATGGCGTCGTCTCCTCTTTCCCTTCTGCTCATTGCCTCCTTCTCTCTCGCCTCCCTCTGTTCCGCGGCATCGAGGCCGCACGCACTCGTCCTCCCCGTCCGCAAGGACGCCGCCACCAGTCAGTACGTCGCCGCGTGTGTCAAAAGGGTAAGCTCCACTACACGGCAGTGATCTGATCGGAGGAGAAGAAGGTAGCGGCAGTGTAGAGGAGAAGAAACGAAAAAAGGAAACATCTCAAACTAATTTTCTATTCAAATGTCACGCGTATTATAACTGAACCCATGTTTATTTATACTAAAAAAAATTTTAATTTTAAAAATTCATCCAATTAATTTTTTCAAACAAAAAACTCGATAGACTCGAACTATTTTCATCTCTAATTTCTCCCAATACAAAAAAAAAACAAAGGTTCTGTGAAATTTTTTTGCCTGCGCAATTCCTTCCATTATTGACTGGATTTGATCGATTTCAGTAATGGGCAAAGAAGCAATCAAAATGCTTGAAAGATCAATCTTTTCAAAATCGGATCGGCGACCGGATCGAATTCATCACTGGTCATGATTGGACCGGTCCGATCGGATTCGACCGAATTGAATAGGATTTTATTAAAATAATATTATTTATATAATTATAAAGATATAGCATAAAATATATGATATAGTATATTGTACTAATAACTTATTAAAAATATTAAAAATTAATATAAACATAATTTTTATTAATTAAAAGTTTCACAATGATAATATAAATAAATTATTAATAATTTAATATATACTATTTAATGATGATAGATGCTATATTAGTAAATTTTATCTTAAATTATTCTTATTTCTTTTTTTATTTAACACTTTCCTTTTTATTTTCTTTATTTTATACTCTTTGATAAGTTTCTATTCTAATATTATTCCATTTTAAATACTTACCTTTTTATTTCAATTCTTATTTAATTATATAGATATGATATTCCCTCTTCTTTTTCTTATATTTCTTTCCTTTTTTTTCATTTAACCTTCTTATTTATAACATTTTTACAAATTTTTTTCTAAATTTGTATTGAACCGAGTTGAACCGGTTCAATCGGCCCAATTCAACCGATTGTATTCGGTTCAATGTCAAAACGGATTTTACCACTTGATCGGATCGAATTATCGGCCGATTCGTGATTGAACCGATCGGTTCGGTCCGATTTTAATAACATTGTCAAAGATTGCCCCTCAATCTAAGAAAAAAAAACGGCAGACAATACTGTCTTTCTTTAAGAATATAAAATCAATGTCTTTTTTTTTTTGCTTTAAGAAAGATCACTGGTCCATCCTTAACACGTGGATGTTGAAATAAAGAATCAATTTTGTTTGGTAGTCCTATTATCAACTCATAGCGACAGCACGAGACCCGATTGGCTTTTTTGTTTGTATTCACGGTGATAACTAATGAGATTAGATATATTGGTTTTCCTAAAAAAAAATACATAAGATATCAATATTTGTTTCTTGCATTATGTCCAATTTTTAAAATTATCAAGCCATATCGGTTTTTTGCAATATTTTAATCTACAATTTAAGCTATTACCACTTGATATGAACAAGTATACAGACTTACCATTTGGAAAATCCAAAATTATTCTAGTCGATTGGAAGATAAGATAAATAGAACAAATATTACATTATCTAATTGATTAATGAAATGATATTTATATTCTTGCCTGGTCATATTCTAAGCTCCTTCCTCGGGACATAAATCATAATAATTAATTTCAGCATCTTCCACTTGGATGGACCAAGGAAACACATTAAACATAAGACATATCTACGAGCATAGTTAAAGAACATGATTAGTAATGATAAATTAGAAAAGGTTATTTCGATGAGCAGGTAATTTCTTGCGATCAACGTTGACAAATATAACGTTTTAATTAAGTACAGAAGATAAGTTCTATTTGAGAATTCTATAACATGATTTTATTATTATGATCGATAGAAGGTAGAACAGATGGGAAGAGTATTTCTATAAGCTATTTAATGATGGATGTGAAGGTTCCCGTTGTGATTTGGAGGACTTGACAGTTAACGAATGTGAGCTTAATAGGTCATTTTATCGTAGAATTAAAGTCTCGAAGGTTAGCGAAGCTCTTAAGAAAATGGAGAATGGTAAAGTCGTTGGACCGGATGGTATACCGATTGAAGTTTGGAAATGTTTAGGAGAAAAATGTGTGTTGTGGTTATGTAAACTATTTAATGAGATTTTACGGTAAAAAAAGATGTCTGATGATTGACGATTAAGTACATTAGTTCCTATTTACAAAAATAAAGGGGATATTCAGAATTGTACAAATTATAGAGGGATTAAACTTATGAGTCACACTATGAAATTATGGGAAAAAGTGATTGAGCATAGATTGAGAATGGAGACTAGTATTTCTGAGAGACAATTTGGGTTCATGCCAGAAAGATCCACTACAGAGGCGATTTATTTACTAAGGGGGATGATGGAGAAGTATCGGAGTAGGAGAAGAGACTTACATATGGCTTTCATTGACTTAGAGAAGGCGTATGATCGGGTACCAATGGATGTATTTTGGAAAGCCTTGCAAAAGAAGCGGGTGAATGTTGCCTACATTAAGGTAATACAAGATATGTACGATGGGGCATTGACTAGGGTTAGGATACCCGGAGGTGAGACAAATGAATTTCCTATAGGAATTGACCTACATCAAGGATCAGCTTTAAGTCCGTATCTATTTAACTTAGTTATCGATGCTATAACCGAGAGTATCACAGAGGAGGTACCTAAGTGCATGCTATTTGCGGACGATATAGTACTTTTAGCGGATTCAAGAGAAGAGATTAATACAAAATTGGAAATATGGAGAAATACGTTGGAGTCAAAGGGTTTTCATTTAAGTAGGAATAAAACAGAATATATGCATAGCAATGTCACAAATAAACTACTTAGAGACGATTTGAAAGTTAGGTTAGGGGAGGATATAATTCCTCAAATGACAAAGTTTAAATATTTTGGATCAATTGTAAGATAAGATGGTGAGATTGATGACGACGTTAATCATAGAATTCAAGCTGGTTGGTATAAGTAGAGGAAAGCCACTGGAGTTCTTTGTGATAGAAAAGTACCCAATAAAGTTAAAGAAAAATTTTATCGTACTGCTATAAGGCCAGCAGTGTTATATGATAGTGAATGTTGGGCTATGAAGGGACAACATGAACGTAAAGTGGGGGTAGTCGAAATGAGGATGTTGAGATGAATGTGTGGTCATACAAGATTAGATAAGATTAGGAATGACCATATACGTGAACGAGTCGGAGTGGCTTCTATTAGTGATAAAATGATAGAGAATCATTTGAGATGGTTTGGTCATGTTCAGAGAAGACCATTAGATGCGCCAGTAAGAAGAGTAGATCAAATAATCTGGAGTCCGATTAAAAGAGGGAGAGGGAGGCCAAGGCGGACACTTGGTGAACTAATAGAGCAAGATCTATTGGTGAATAATATACCGAAAGGTTTGATTATTAATACAGCGGAATGGTGTCGTATGATCCATGTAGCCGACCCTACCTAGTGGGATAAGGCTTTGTTATTGTTGTTGTTGATCGATAGAAGGTAGAAGAGAAACCTCCCGGGGTGTTCTTTCTCTGAAATGAGGAAAGAAAAGAAAGAAACTTGGCCACCTTTGTGGATGCAGATTTTGCGTACGTGGTCGATTCCATCACGTGGACTTGTGCAACTTCAAATGTCTACCTCCACCACCAACTTGATTTACTCAAAAAGTTGGACCCATGATCAAGTAAACATTGACCTGTATTCTTTCATTAAGATATATATATATATATATATATATATATATATATATATATGAAGAAAGATTTTATTCTTTGGTTAAGAAATTATTTTGTGGGTAGTGTGTATCGTAGCGCCCCACGGATTAAAATGTAGTCATCGTTTTCCATACATTGGGGATTGAAAAAAAAATCTTTGCTATTGTTCATCAAAATTCAATATTATGCTCTGCAATGAATAAAATCCGTGGAGAGTAGAACTTTGGAGCAGAGAGTTTCCTCTCCTCCGTGGTAATCCAAAGTCATAATAATGAAAGACAACTTGATCTTGACGCGATCTAATCCAAGTTGCTCTCGGCCTCCTGTCTTGACCTGCACCCTATTCGTGTATAAATATAAAGATATCAACTTCACATTTTTCCCATTCCTCCGCCACCATCACCTTCTTCTTCGGCCATGGCGTCGTCTCATCTTCCCCTACTACTCATCGCCGCCTCCCTTCTCTTGTCTCTCGCTTCCCTCTGCTCCGCCGCCTCGAGGCCGCGCGCGCTCGTCCTCCCCGTCCGCAAGGACGCCACCACCAGTCAGTACGTGACCCGCGTGTACCAGCGCACCCCGGCTGTGCTCCTCAACCTCGTCGTCAACCTCGGTGGCCGCTACGCCTGGGTGGACTGCGACCGCGGCTACGTCTCCTCCACCTACCGCCCCGTTCGCTGCCGCTCGGCGCAGTGCTCCCTCGCCAGTTCGACCAGCTGCGGCGACTGCTTTAACAGCCCGCGCCCCGGCTGCAACAACAAGACTTGCGGCATCGCCCCGGAGAACCCATTCATCCACACGAGCACCGGTGGCGAGCTCACGGAGGACGTCCTCAAGGCGGCCTCTACCGACGGGACCAACCCCGGCGCTCTCGCCACGGATCCCCATTTCCTCTTCTCGTGCGCCCCGACGTTCCTCCTCGAGGGCCTCGCCGCAGGCGCCCAGGGGATATTGGGCCTGGGACGCAACAAGGTCGCGGCGCCGTCGCAGCTGGCTGCGGCATTTAGCTTCACCCGTAAGTTCGCCATTTGCCTCTCCGGCTCGACGTCGTCTGATGGAGTCATATTCTTCGGCGACGGGCCCTACAAGTTCCTCCTCAACACAGACGCGTCCCAGGGGCTCATATACACGCCTCTGCTCATCAACCCCGTAAGCACTGCGGGAACATACTTCATCGGCGAGAAGTCCGTCGAGTACTTCATCGGGGTCAAGTCCATAAATATCAACGGGAAGGCCGTGCCGCTGAACAAGACCTTGTTGTCCATCGACCACAACGGCAACGGGGGAACCAAGATCAGCACCGTCGACCGGTACACGACCCTCGAGACCTCCATATACAAGGCAGTGGTGGCGGCCTTCGCCAAGGCCCTGTCGGGCGTGCCCAAGGTGGCCCCATTGGCACCATTCGGCCTGTGCTTTGACGCATCCAAGATCGGGAGCACGAGGTTCGGGCCGGCCGTGCCGCAGATCGACCTGGTACTGCAGAGCTCGAGCGTGTACTGGAGGATCTTCGGGGCGAACTCGATGGTGTCAGCGCGTGGCGGCTCGGCGCTGTGCCTGGCGATGGTGGACGGGGGAGTGACGCCGAGGACGTCGATTGTGATCGGAGCGTACCAGCTGGAGGAGAACCTGCTGCAGTTTGACTTGGCGACGTCGAGGCTCGGCTTCAGCTCGACGTTGCTCTTCAGGCAGACGACCTGTGCCAACTTCAACTTCACCTCCAGCTCTTAGTACACGTTAATGTTCCTCTCTCTCTCTGTTCACTACAAATTGCGCCTGCTGAATGTTGGGTTGGAAGTTTTAGTGCAATAATAATGTTGTAATAAATGTATCCTGCTCCCCTCTTACGTTAAAGAGAGATTTGTGTGGATGACATTATGACAACACGAAAATGAAGAATGATTTTGTAGTCTCTCTCTCTTAAATGCTCTTTTTTTCAATCATATTATAATACTCATATAAAATAATATGTCTCAAAAATTGTTTGATGTACTTTGAATTATGTATTATGTACTTAAAATTATGAAAGAAAAAAAAAATAAGAAAGAAAAATGAGGATATGTGGCGAAAGCGGAGCAATCCCGTAGCCCGTCACTGATACTCGTGGGAGGTGCGAGGGGCGAAACTCCTCATGATATGGACTTGGTTGGAATTTTATACGATGTATTCTCTTTTGGTTCATAGTGAAATTCTTCTTGCGACGACCTCTTTTGCTCGTGGATATTTCTCTTTTGTTCACATTGATCAAGAGAATTTTACTATGTTAAATCTTTGTGTTCATCTTCTTTTTCTTTCGTTATTTTCATTATTCATCGATCCTCGATATTTTATTCCCAACAAAAATTGTGATTTCAATTCTCACTTAAATAAAAAAGAATTAAAATGTGTCATTTAGAACGACCTTAATTCATGACTATCATCTTTATATATCAACGTCCAATATTATGATTATTATTATATAATAAAAATGGAAGGCAATATCATTAATTCCATGTTTGATAAAAAACCCGAACTAATATTTCCGTCGTGATTACAATTTCAGTAGTCAAATCGTGGACTGCTATTTATGATCCTTGTAGATTTAAGATATAGTAAGTAATTGACCACCTTTCCGATAGCATGAAACGGAGTAGACCTGTTCAATGCATAACACCAACGACGACTCAAAGTTGGACCCATAATTAAATAAATTTTGACCTATACGTTCTTTTTTACTTTTTACTTTTTATCACAAGACAATTGATAACTACATGCGTCCTGCTGTCGGGCTTCCAGTACACGTCCACGGCTACGATCATCTCTATAAATCAAGTTATCAACTTCACCTCTTTCTCTCATTCGTCCACCGCATCTGCCATGGCGTCGTCTCCTCTTTCCCTTCTGTTCATCGCCTCCTCGCTTCTCTTCTCTCTCGCCTCCCTCTGTTCCGGGGCATCGAGGCCGCACGCACTCGTCCTCCCCGTCCGCAAGGACGCCGCCACCAGTCAGTACGTCGCCCGCGTGTACCAGCGCACCCCGGCCGTGCTCCTCAACCTCGTCGTCGACCCGCGGCTACGTCTCCTCCACCTATCGTCCCGCCCGATGCCGCTCGGCGCAATGCTCCCTCGCCGGTTCCAACAGCTGCGGCGACTGCTTCAACGGCCCGCGCCCCGGTTGCAACAACGACACCTGCGGCCTCGACCCCGAGAACCCCTTCATCCGCACGAGCACCACTGGCGAGCTCGCAGAGGACGTCCTCAAGGTGGCGTCTACCGACGGAACCAACCCCGGGCCTCCGGCCACGGATCCCCATTTCCTCTTCTCGTGCGCACCGACGTCCCTCCTCGAGGGCCTCGCAGCCGGAGCCCAGGGCATGGTAGGCCTCGGGCGCAACAAGGTCGCGGCGCCTTCGCAGCTGGCCGCGGCGTTCAGCTTCACCCGTAAGTTCGCCATTTGCCTCCCGGGCGCGACGTCCTCCGACGGGGTCATATTCTTCGGCGACGGACCATACAAGTTCCTCCCCTTCACGGACGCGTCCCAGTTGCTCACCTACACGCCTCTGCTCACCAACCCAGTGAGCACTGCGGGGACGTTCGTCAGCGGCGAGAAGTCCGTTGAGTACTTCATCGGGGTCACGTCCATAAATATCAGCTCAACGGGCCCCGTGTCGCTGAACAAGACCTTGCTGTCCATCGACCACAACGGCGTCGGCGGAACCAAGATCAGCACCGTCGTCCGGTATACGACCCTCGAGACCTCCATATACAAGGCGGTGGTGTCGGCGTTTGCCGCGGCGCTGCCGGACGTGCCCAAGGTGGCGCCTGTGGCGCCGTTTGACCTGTGCTTCGACGCGTCCAAGATCGGGGTCACGAGGGTCGGACCGTCCGTTCCGCAGATCTACCTGGTGCTGCAGAGCTCGAGCGTGTACTGGAGTATCTTCGGGGCGAACTCGATGGTGTTGGTGCGCGACGATACCGTCCTGTGCCTGGCGATGGTGGACGGAGGAGTGGCGCCGAGGACGTCCATCGTGATCGGGACGTACCAGCTGGAGGAGAACCTGCTGCAGTTCGACCTGGCGACGTCAAGGCTCGGCTTCACCTCGACGTTGATCTTTAGCCGGACGACTTGTTCCAACTTCAACTTCACCTCCAGCTCTTATAAGATGTGTTAATTAACGTCTGTCTCTGGCCTCTCCCGACTGCGCCTGCTGTTTGGTTGTAAGCTTTACACTTTACAGCAATAATAGTGATGCAATAAATGTATTCTGGGCTAAATAAATAACAAGTGATCAGTTGATATTTGTCCATATATTGAAGAGATTTGTGGATTGCAACATGGAAATGAAGATTTGGTGGTTTTTGGAAGTGAATTATAACTTGATCAGGCACCTCTTATCTTAAAGAAAAAACTTGATTAGGATTGATAATTGGCAAATAGTTGAGGCATTTCCTTGTCGGAGGGATATTACTGCATCCGACCGATCACATGTTATGAGCAATGTATCACTTTGATCAGGCATTAGAAAGAATTCTATAAGGTGCATGCATCTATCGAGTTATGACACGTTTCCTTCTCACAATTACATTTACAAAAAAAAAAAGTGATATTAGTTTCCATCTAAAAAGACTCAATTTTATATTCGTTGCATCTTGTTAACTTTATTTTATTTTATAGTATATCAGTTTGTATGATTAAAGAACTCTATCTTTTATATGGTAACAAACGTAGTTCTTTTTTTTTTCTGTAGAGATCCATTAATTTTTGGGACTATTAAGATCTGATTAATTCAATATTTAAACGAAAACGATATGAATAAATCTTAATATCAGCGTTGCTTTAAGGGCAAGATTGCTAAAGCCATTGTTTGAGGCTCACCATTAATCTAATGCCCCATAATTTTTGTTATTATATTTTATATTGAAAAACATAATGCATAAGAAGAACAGGTAAATTGAAAAAAAATATGTATTTTCCATTAATAAAAATGGGACATGTCACTATATCTTATCTTAAATTTTTATTAGCGTTTAATTTTTGTTTTCATTTCTAAATCAAATTTGTTCTCTAAACAATGCATCTAAATTATACTTTCAATTTAGTGATTCTTGCTTTGTATTTTTCAGTAATTTATAGTATATATTATTTATTTATTTACTGTAATTTTCAGTAATTTATAGTATATTAATTATTTTCAGTAATTTTCAGTAATTTACAGTATTTTTATCATATATATATTATTTATTTATTGACTGCGTAAACAGATCAGCTATAAAACTTTATGATAACATAAAAAATATAATATTATTTTTTGATCTATATTTTCTCTTTAGGCCTCCATAAGTGTTGAGCCGGCCTGACATGATAACTTTTAAGTTTGGAACATGAGACCATTAAACACCCAACGTCGTCAACGTTAACATTCGTATTTCTATGTGTGTGCTTATTCGAAGATTATTTGGCGTCCTTGTACGTCATTTTTATATATATAAGAAAATGTCTCTTTTTGTGCGGACTGTCTTGAGAAATTTGGAATTCCATGAATACACCCAAAGGAATCAAACCAATTAAAAAGATCTTCGTGCAAAAAAAAAAAGTTTTTTTTTGTTTGGTTAGAGGATATCTTAAGAAATAATAAATTTTATTTTAGAGAGTATAGTATTTTAACTATATTCTTATTCTACTTTTTATTTGGTCAAAAAAATTATATTTTATAATACAAATATTTTATTATAAATAGTTTATATTTATTATTATTATTATTATTATAAAATTGTAATATAACAATGTATAGTTAAATAATAAAAAATTAAAAAAATTAATGAAAAATGAAAAAGTAACAAAATATCTATATTATGTTGTTTTAGCATAATATAAATATTTCCGTTGGAGAAGTTAAAAATAATGATTTCTTACTTAAAAAATTAAGTCCGACTAAGTTATTCTTATTCTGCTCATGATTGATCATATTATCGAAATGATTAAGATATTCTAATTTATAACGCAAAACCAAATATTCCGAATTTATTTGTATCCATTCATTGTTTTTTTTCAAAAAACGAGAATTTATCTTAATTAAAAGGAAGCGGAACATTTCATTAGAACGGAACATATTTCTTCCTTCTCTTCTCTTTTTGTTGTATATGATCCTCTTCGTATTCATTTTAATTTTACCGGCAAACGCAAATACTAGCGAAACCTTTTATTATTCACTCAAGCTTCGCTTTGGAGGGCAGCATATAATACATAGTACCTTATGATAAATGTGGAGAAGAAGTGGTGGATGTCTACAAGTCGCAACTCACAAGTTCGCAACCATCTTCCTGCTTTTTCTCCCGGGAAAGCTACTGGTGAATTTTTTTAGAGTTCAAATCTCACCATCAACTCACAAGTTAACAAGATGCAACGAATTTAAAATTGTGTCTTTTTAGATGGAAATTAATCTCACTTTTTTTTTTGTAAATGTAATTGTGAAAAGGAAATATGTCATAACTCGATAGATGCATGCATCTTATAGTATTCTGTCTAATGCATGATCAAAGTGATACATTGTTCATGACATGTGAGCGGTCGGATGCAGTAATATCACTCCGACAAGGAAATGCCTCAACTATTTGCCACTAATCAATCCTATTTTGTTCTTTGAAGACCAAATGTTGTGCTCAACTGGAGTGCGAGATGCATTATGCAATCTGGACCATTGAAAAAAAATGAACGGCTCTGTTTCGATGGTGTTCGAGGTTAGTAATGAAATACACTGCTAAATCAAGATTGCTTTAGAAATAGGATTGATGCTTTGAGGATCTTATATTCATAACTATTTTTTAAAACTTTATATTACAAGTTTTTTTTACTATACAGTAATTAAGGGGTATTTTTTTTCAAAAGATAGGATTTTATTAAGAAGTTAAATAGCAGAGACTTTATACAGTAACTAAAGAAGGTCATAAGGAGGGCCTTCTTCTAAAAGACAATCACTTTGCAATGAGCTGATGAGCTGCAGCATTAGTTTTAGGCCTGGTGTGCATACAAGAAAAGGAAAAAAAAAAGACTTGCCCTCCAAATGTGATGAGCTGCAGCATTAGTTTTAGGCCTGGTGTGCATACAAGAAAAGGAAAAAAAAAAAAAAAGACTTGCCCTCCAAATGTCTTCAATAATGGCACGAATTCTCTACTACAGTCCCTGTCTCCTATTGATCTTTGCAACCAGCACTCAGACTCCGATTCAGTTTGAATGCGAAGGTACCCATGATAATATTTTTAGAATCGAACCGACGATTGGACTAGTTGGACCGATCGGATAACATATTTTTTATTTATTAAAAGTTCTATAATGATAAATAATAATGATTAACATATACATATAAATCGATTATTATTAATTTATTATCTATTATTTAATGATGATAGATACTATATTAATAAATTTTATCTTAAATTATTCTTTTTTTTGTTTAGCACTTTCCTTTTTGTTTCCTTTATTTATGCCCTTTGATAATTTTTCATTTTAATATTATTCAATTGAAAATCCTTACTTTTTTTAATTTCAATTCTATTTAATTTTATACATATCATATTCCCTCCTCTTTAACTTTCCTTATATTAATTTTTTTCCTCATTTAACTTTCTTATTTTTATCATTTTTTAATTTTCTTTTCAAAATTTGAGTTGAACAACTGGTTCAATCGATTTTTCTCAATTCAATATCAAAATCGATTCTGACACATAAACGGATCGGATCACTGGCCGTTTCGGAGTTGAACCGATTGAATCGGCAGGTCCGATTTGATTTTGACAACATTGTCCCATGGTGGCACAACACCGAAACCCCTCTAGCATACCCTTAACCTCAATTTCCAAGGCAAAAGAAAAAAAAAACTTTGATATAGGACCTACAAAAATAAAAGTAGAATTAGCGGACCTAAGAATATAACTTGCACCCCAAACTGTCATGACTCACAAAGGAGCCATAAGAGTTTAATTTGAAATTCTATGGCAGCTTGTAGGCTCCCATCAGATTCGATATTGGCTCAATAGGGAAATTCCCTAGGAGAAGTGGTTTGGATGTAACTAATAATAGTCAGTCAACACTCTCTCCAAAGTGAACAAGAGCTAAAGTGGGAGTCAGTTCTGGCTCGCCAAATACTCCAGAAGCAAAGGGCAATAAGAGTTAACAATTTAGATTGGGAGGATGAGTCCAGATTGTCCCGTTCCAAGATCCAGTTCCCATCAGGCCAGGAAGAGAAATATTTAAAAGAGAAATAAGTTTTAAGTTGAAAAAGGTTTCAAACTTGGGAAGCAAAAGAGCAATAAAAAAATATGACTAATGGACTCAAAAGCATCATTATAAAGTGTTACGAAAAAAGGGAGAGAGATCGTATGAACACAAAAGAACACATAGAATAAACGATGACTTTTTATTATGAAATAATAATAATTACAATGATGAGTTTCTGTTTGGACTCCTAAGAATTTAATATAGGCACTTTTTTTTTACAAATGATAGAAATTACAAATCGATTATGTTTTTGAATTAATCTTTCAAAATAGAACACCTATCTCGTGATAAAAAAATAAATCAATTCCGAATTACGTACAAAATACCTTTAAAAATTTTCGCTCAGGGTGTGATGTGTTGGTTGGCAAACAAAGTATGATGCACGAGTGCCATCTCCATGCTCGTTCTTGTCTCAGGTGGCATCCATGGGTTCCTCCAGATCTAAACGTGATGAGGATGTGGTGCTTCCATGGAAGTGAATCTGATGTAGGACTTCTGCCAGACATACTACAATGTTTAATTCTATATAATCAGTTTGATGTCTTATGTAGTAATCCTCCCCATGTGGGCCACCACATATCTGATATAGTATTTGATTCTTCATTAATCCCCCATGTATGGTGCATTGATTCTGGTAAATTTGTTTGTCTGCCTAACGAAATACTAGCGTTTTGTTTGCTGAAAGTGAAACATATTACATGAATTTATTAACCTATTCCCCTATTGGTTGCGCATAAGTGGTTACATGCCACCACCATTCTCAAGAACACGTACTACCACCAAACATAATAATGTCTTTTTTCACGAAGGAACCAATAAAGATCTTATACATATAATTAGATTTAGCTGTTACAAAATATTGATCAGATTTAGCTGTCTCCTTCCTTCATCTGATTAGCCCCTGAAATATGGAATGGAGTAAATCTTATGTATAAAATTAATCAAGTACCAAAATCTATTCATTAAATGTGACACAAATTTACTGCATGGTTCAGAAACCAGAAAATTACTACATTTATCATAGCAAGTTTTTTTCTGGAGGGAAGGTGCATGTTCTGTGCATTTTGTAGTATATCTCATGAATCATGCAACTGAAAATGTCAACGACTATGATATACATGGGTTTATCGTTATACAAGGCCTCAAACAGATCGATGATATGAAATTAAAATTTTATCATGCCTCTTGCAAGAGGGCTTGCCTCAGATTAGCATCCATGCAGGATCCATATTGCCACCACATGGATGGAAAGGTTTTACCTGGATTCTTGGTGATCAGAGACGAGCATAAGCATAACACTCAGTGCACCATAACTTGTTTAGCAACTCATGCAATCTGACTGATAATATGACATAAATTAATGTTGGTCTCTCTGGTAGAAGTCTTACATGAATTTTATTGCAAACCAAGCGCCACATCTCCATCACATGCATCACTTAATTTCCAAAGATTCTTCATGTCCCCAATAAGTTTCTGATCTCTATATAAGAGGCATAACTCTTAGATCTGCAGGCCAAGTTCATCAACCTTCAGCTCCAAAGTTCATAGCCTTCCCAAAGATAGTTGTCAAAAAAAAAAAAAAAAAAAAACTCACAAGAGAAGATGGGAGCTCCAAAGCAGTCCATCCATGTTCGTTCAGTTAGCATGCCAACCACATCCCATCCTAGTCTGGAGGTCGAAGAAAAGCTGAACAAGCTTAGGGCTATTTCCGAATCATCCTCATCAGCCACAATGACTGCAGAGATGATCTATGATGGGTTGACGCAAGTTAATGAACTGTACCACGGTGTCAGCAGTCTTCTTCATCTCCCAAGCATCCAGCAGGCCCTGTTGCGCTCCACCCAGGACTTGGAGAGCAATGTGGAGGGATCTATTAGAATGCTGGATGTCTGTAGTGTTCTAAAGGATGCAGCTGTTTCAAGGCCTTAAGTTGGTCCTCAGAAGAGTCTACGACAGTGCTGCACAAGAGAAGGTGCATGCATACATCAGATCACGGAAGGGGACGCACAGAAAACCATCAAGAAAAGCTTCAAAGAGGTGAAGCAAATTAGTGGGCGACATCTATCAGCCTCAGCAAATCCTGAAAACCCTGAGGGGATCGTGAAGATATTGAGAATCGGAATAGGTGATGCGATCTGGGGAATTCCTACTCCGAGTGGGAGAATTCGTTAGGGCCGTATCTGTCCTATAAATTCCCGGAGGCGATTCCTCTCTCCCTACACCAGCCCTCGCCACGGCCCGCCAAATTCCCGGCCAAACTCGTGGGCGCTACTCCGGGCGCTACTCGGACTGCAATCGGAATAGGTGTGGGGAATTCCTACTCCGAGTGGGAGATTAGTAATTTCGAGTGGGAGACTTAGGCCATACTCTCCTATAAATTCCCGGCCAAATACTTTCTCCCCACACCAGCCCCGCCCCTCTATCCCTACACCAGCCCCGCCCCCCATGGTTTCTGCTTCGAGCCGGCGTCGTCGGCAATCGGCCGGCAAAGGCGGAGCTTCCAAAGCTTCTTCCTCAGTCGCGTCGAACAGTTTATGTCGGCAAGCCGGCAATGGATGCGGTGATCACGACCTCCGGAACCGCCGGCAAAACCGCAGCGGCGCTGTCGACGATCACGACTGCGGCGATCACGACCTCCGGAACTGCCGGCAAAACCGCAGCGGCGCTGTCGACGATCACGACTTCAAGAGTCTCTCTTATTCCATCGGCTTTTCTTTGGCTTCTGTCTTCTCTCAGGTTTTGTTTTATTTCATTATCTTTGACAGTGAATGCCTTCTAATAGTATAGTTCTATCGAAACATAAAAATAAAAAAAATAATTTGAATACATTTTACAATATTTTTTAATACAATAAAATTGATCCGCTCTAATTAGGATCTGATCCAAAAAGCAACCTCTCATTTTTTATTTATAAAATTAGTTCATAGACCAGACGTAATATTTTTTCATAATTTAATGTTTAAGATTTTATTTGATATTTTTAAATCTTCAATAGAATGTAATTTTCCATTTTAATAATAAAATATTCTAATGATTTCAGATTTTGGATGGAAACTTTCAAGGGAGGATGCCAATAGATCAGATTTGTCATGTAAGCTCCTTAAATCTACATACATTTTTTTTATTTCTCACATGAACAATTGACTTGTATTTTCATATATATGCATTTTTGTGATTCGGATAGATGTCTACATCGGCAGTGAGGGAATCGATAACTAATGTAAGTAAAAAAATACAACTAATCATATTCTCTTAAAATTTGTAGATTGTCAAAAATAAATAAATGTCTCATATAATTCTCATATCATCTGCATTCAAATAGGTGCATGGGGATAAGTTCGATTTATTCATTAAATGCTTTGAGAAATCATTTGAGAGCACACTGAAGACCCTCCAGAAGATTAATGATAGTGCTCCTATTTGCCAGTTAGAAAATAGCACCTATGATACATCAACGTTTCATCATTCTGGAAGAGTACTTACAGAATGCAATTTGTCTACCTTTAATCACTCAGCCGGAAGTGCAATAGTTCCCTACAACTCTTCTACATTTATGTCGTTGACGATTCATCTACAGTTAGTCATTCCAAGAGTGCACTGACCTTGAACACCTTTGATATTATCAGAATCAATGAAGCTGACCAGGAGGGTACAACAACAGATGCATTAAGCAATCAAATTATACCTCATGGTCAAATGAGTCATCAATTAGCTCATATTTCTCACGGAATGCCCTATTCTCAATCCGGACATTCATTTCTAGATATATATAAGAGATCTGTTAATGAGCAAGCTCGATCTAACAATCTGAAGTCACTTGAGTTAGGTCTTGGCATAAGTGAATTAAGGTTGAAGCAATCTCAACTATCTATTAAAAAGGATGCAAACATGTTGGGGGAAATGAAGATACAAATGAGTATGACAATGGCTTCATTTCAAGAGGAGAAATTCAGTAATAAAATGCTACGTATAAGACATGCAGAGCTCCTAAGAACATTTACTGATATTCTTGCCATTGGATCCATTATCATGTGCGCCATGATTGCATACGGAGCATATGTCTTCTCCTACCAACTTGTCTTGAGTTTGACATCTCATTGTAGACCTTTTGAGGTGTGTATCCATCTATTTCCCATCTTTTACATGAGCATCTTCTTCCCATGAGAATATTATGACTGACGATTGATTTTTGTTGTCTCTCTTTAGGAGAATAAATATTGGTGGTTGCCGAACCGAGCTGCAAGTTTTGTGTCTACTTGGATAGGTTTGAAATGCCATGCCGCAACCATAAGGCACACGTCAATTTGTGCACCCATGGTCTTAATACCATCATACTTCCTTCTCATAAGGTCATCAATATCGGGTGCAACTGCACCTACGACATTTTTCATTGGGATCTTAGGAGTTATTTGTGGTTTTGTTGGGAAGTTAAGTGTTGACGCGTTTGGAGGAAACGAAAATTGGTGGCTTATTTTTTGGGAGATCAATTGCATGATTCACTTGTTTGCTACTCTGTTTCCAGCTACTTGCTATCATATCTTATATGATCGTGGGTATGGAAGAACAAGAAGAGCTATGCTATCCTACACAATGGGAAGATATATGTTCTACCTCATGTTGTGGCTGTTTATCCCATATGGATTGGTTTGTCTCCATTTGCATCTTTCAATGTTTGGAAGGAGCACTTTCTAGTGAAGTTGGCCAGTTGGAGATGATGGTCAGGAGCTAATTCCAGTTTGTAGACTAATTCCAGTTGGAGATGATCGTTTGGAGTCTAATTCCAGTTTGTAACTTAGTTCATTTTTGTCCATTTATCAATATTAAATATTAATTGTGTATGACATTTTCCTTCTAAGTGGAGCAATACAAAAGCATAAAAATGTGTTTTCATATATGTTGAAGCTCAAGTGTTTTCTCATACTCGTGGTGCTTCCAATGCATAACAACCTATTTTGTTATAACACTCATGTTGTTTTCCCACACATTTTCATAGTTTTCTTTCAACTTGAATCCTATTTTGTTAGATATTGTAAGTAATTTCGAGTTTGAATGGAGATAAAGTAGTGACTAAAGGTAGAAGGCTATTGGGTCAAATTTCAGACATGAGCAAATATAAATAATGGCCAGGCTTAATCCTGTGATAATAGTGGGTCGAGGTTGGAATCTTATTTTGGGATTTGAATTCTTCTACGTGTTAACCATATTTATATTATTGATAATAAATTTTTTTAATATAAGATAAGCATAATGATAATTGAAAAAAATGAAGTTATGATATTAAATAAAATAGGTTTTTGTGTATAAATTAAGAGGCTCAGAATTTGTCAATAGACTTCATAATATATAAGCCTTATTGCAATCCAAGAATCACATCACCAAATTGTTTGATTTTCAATTATTCTTCGTGTTTCCTATTCTTCCTACCATGTGTGCTATAGCCTCTAGATCACTCTATATGTACAGTATGGGGCCGTAGGGTGAGCTCGTAGATCGGCACTCCAAATTCATCATAGTATTAGCATTGCAAAAGAGTTAATTAGGAGAAGATGGCAACTCAAAAGCGATCATCCCATGTTCGTTCAGTCATCTTGCCATCATCTCATCTGACCGACGATGAAATCGAAAAGAAGCTACACAGACTTAGGACTTGTGCAGAATCCGATGATATACATAAGCTTGCTCAAGGCCTTTAATTGGTCCTTCACAAAGAGCAGACAGTGATGTGGCTGCATATATTCGATCAAGTTAGGAGACACAGAAGAAGAGTATCAGTAAAGCTACAAAGAAGTGAAGCAAATTTGTGGAAGACTCCAATGTTGCAGCCTCTAAGTTGGTCATGAAGGTACTGAGCAAGGCAAAAGAAATCACTGCCTCCCTCCTTTGCACAGTTATTTCCTTCGTGTCCATGTCAAGCACAACACTGAAGGCCAACAAGTGATCTCTTGTCTCCTAGGCTTTTGAAATCAGCCTTGGAGTTCATGAGAATGGATAACAAGGCCTTACTCAGGAGGCTGATCCGAAATAGAGCTTCACTTCTGAATATTCTCAGCCCCTAGATGTTAATTACAAAGGTTTTGCAGTAATCAGAATCTGCATTTTTATGGATTTGCTGATGAAACTTTGTACAAATGTAGATCTCCCAACTGTAAAATATAATGGAAAGCTAACCAAATTCGAATTATCCACTTCTTGTGTCTCTTCTTTGATTGTCTTTTGGGCACAAAATTCACACTGCTCAAATCTCATAGCACAAATAAAAAAGTTGCACTCTCTGTTTAAACAATTTTCTTTTCCCCTTTTTTGTTCCCAAATTCAGGCCATTTGATTCTTGATTTAATGTTTAATGTATGTATCATATCAAGTAAGATTTTTCATTACTTCGTTACAGAACTCAACTTATCAACTAAAAGAAAATTGTTTTCCTTACTAAAAACCAGAAAAAACAAACATCAAACTCCCATTTGCATAAGAACTTGTCAGCTATAAAAGGTTGCATACTCTGATTTACCATGAGTTCGTTGCGTCTCTTTGTATACATGTCTTTGTTTGATCAGGTTGACATTGCACGACAAACTACTGAATTTATCTGAGATGTCATCAACATCACATCCATCAGAAACATCCAACTTTTGGAGGAACATCAGTAACATGCAATTCCAGACATCGCTGAAAGTTTCGATAGATCCAATGCTGACAGGCTGATGCTTGTGAAGTGGATGCGATTCTTCATGTCTCACATTCAGATGATGGAATTAGAAGCAAAAGGCATTTTAAAATATATATGCACATGTACACATTGCATTGCCATCACATGATAACTCACATATGCAGCAAGAACCTGGGCACTTGTGCACCATAATTGCTAAAATGACCAGGAAGCACAAATTAATGACCCTTGTTTTTTTTTAAAAATCTTCCACTGTCTGAGAGAAATCCTAAATGGACTATCAAAGAATCATGCAATTAAAAGGTTCTTGAATGCTTGGCATGCCAGATCCAATCGGAAAGTAAAAGATGGACATGATGGATCTTGTCTCCCCAACCTTATGAATAGATGTCGACATATAATGCATGGGTATTATCTGCTATGCTCAAGAACCTGAAGACAAGAACTTAGAAGATTGATGGAACCTTGTTAATGCATGGATGTAGTAGTTGAAACCAATACGTCAATTACTAGACGAATAGATTAAATAAGAGGGAAGTAGACTGTTCAACAGGTGTCCAACATGATGTTCTGCATCAAACTGGTTTTGTATCAAAGTAATAGGTTACCTCGTTGGAGATGTCTGCCCACTACCTCCCAGCCTTCATACATATATATATATATATATATATATATATATAACAACAACAACAACAACAAAGTCTTATCCCACTAGGTGAGGTCGGTTACATGGATCATACGACGCATTCGTTGATCCATGTTCATAAGATTCGACATGATTTTATACTGGCTGTCGGGGCCTAATACAACCCTCCTCCTTTATCCGGACTTGGGACTGGCTATAAAATATAGGCGGAGTTATATATATATATATATATATATATATATATATATTATGTGTGTGGAGGTCAAGAGATCTAATTCATTGACCACTCCTTATATATGTGTGTGCACACAAAAGGAGGTGGATGCCTCCATCCGACTACTTGGCATCCTCACAAGCACAAATTAAGGATGAGTCAAATAGAGAAGTTAAGGTGTTGCATGACATGATTATCACGTTCTTCTCCCTTAAGAAGACTCAATGTTTGAACGATCCACATATTGTGTTAGCCTATGGTTCGTATTTTAAATATATCGCTTAAGTTTGCACGTTAAGAGATCCATGTAGTAATAGTTTATGGTTTGTGTTTTTCACGTGACTCAAGTTTGCAGGTTAAGTGATCTGATATTAATAATTTGTGAGAGGTATCTTTCACAATGTGTATATATAATGATGATTTCAAGCATCGGAAAGAATTTTACTTATTTTGTTCTCATTATCTCTGCCATAAGTCTCTCAACTTTATATTATTATTTTTGTCTTACTAACTTTATTTTGTAATAGATCAGTTTATATAGTGTATGGCAAATCAACCTCTAAGAACCATTATGATCATTAACATTCTCAGCCTATCATTAGTTTCCAGTTGCAAATTAATGATGTGCATCATCATTTGCATCTGCATTTTAATGGATGTTCAGATGGGACATTGATTTTTATCGTACATATACTCAACAACTGTAACATATATAAAGTGAAATGAAACAAAGATTTTGAAGTCACAAGTTCTCCAACTTTGCATGTTGTTGGCTTCTTAGTTTTAAGCTCATTTATTCACAATGGCATTAGACAGAACTAGCAAGTTTTGTCATCGTCTCATTGACATGCAAGATCAGACTTTGTAGCAATGATGGATGTACTTCAGTAAGAAACCGGAGAGGGAAACTGATTTCCTGGTCTCTGGCTATTGACAAATCTGTTGAGAGATGCAACTTATGTTTCCTGGTCTCTGACAAATCTTCTGTTTAGAGATGCGACTTATATATGCTTCAATGCTACTATTTCTAGCTCTGGAACGTTTATAGTTGCTGCGAAGTAGGAAACTTGGTATTTTGGAAAAAAGTCTAAATTCAGAGACAAGCATTAGATGTGGGCATATACAACTAAAAAATATGTAAATAAATAAGAAAATAACAATTGTGCTATGTAGCTATAACGGAAGAACAATTTCCATCATTAAAAGTTACAGAATCTTTGTTTTCTTTCTCCCGGCTTTGAAAGACCATTTTTAGAATGAGAGAAGCATTCACATCGGTTAGTTCAGAGTTTTGTACTAAATGTATGACACTGGAAGTAATGAACACTTCCAAGAACGAAAAGAAAACTAGCAAATGAGCATAAGGAGTTATGACATTATCCGACAAGGATTCATGAATTAAGAAAAAACAAATTAGAAATAAGAAGTAAATATGCCTCACATTTGCAGCATTGATATGACTGCAAAATCTAGAAAAAAAGAATATATAAGTTATAAATATAGAGGAGCTTGCAGGACGGGTGGCGGGTGACCGTTGCTGCATACGAACAACCTTTCGAAATAGATCACGCGATATGTGAAGAATTATTTCGTACTCCAAATGGGAGTTTTAACGATTAGAGCATAGGTGTACTTTGTTCCTTCCTTAAAGTGGGACTGTTAAACATATTTATAAAGGTGAAGATGCACCTTATATTTTTTTTTTGTAACCAAATTTAAATATATAATATGTGCATTTACTTATTAAACTTTAGTTTTGTTCTCTTCTTTATTTAAGGATAAATCTTTCGTTATGATGTGTGTGAAGTTATTTTATTTTATTCAAGTCAGGAGTGGACAATACTTATTCACCAGCTTCAGGGAGTGTGAGAAATCATATGCAAGATCTATTTTGTTTTAATAAGTTTTCTTTTTCACAATAAAAAACAAAAAAAAATGTTAAATTTGATGTGTTAACCAAATTTAAGCAAAACATGGATTCATAAATTAAGCAAAACAAAATAGGAACTAGAAGTAAATATGCCTCACATTTGATGGTGGTATGAGTTCTCTCTTCTTGTTCCATGCTTGAAAATTGAAATCATTATATTCTTGTTCCAAACAAAAAAAGAGAAATTGTATTATAGTAGAATAGTCTATGAGAACATAAAAACAAAAAAAAATAGTTTAAATACATTTTACAATATTTTTTAATACAATAAATTTATTCGGCTCAAATTAGGATCTCATCAGAAAAAGCAACCTCCTTGAGCCCATTTTTTATTTACACAATTAGTTCATAGGTCAAATGTAATTTTTTTCTTAATTTAATGTTTAATATTTTATTTGATATTTTAAAATCTCTAATAGAATTTAATTTTTCATTTTGACAATAGAAATTTTCTAATGAATTCATGTTTTGGGTGAGAACATTAACTCTCAAGTGAGGATGCCAATAGATCATATTTGCCATGTAAGCTCCTTTAATCTACATACATTTTTTTTATTTCTCACATGAAAAATTGAGTTTTATTTTGATATATGTATGCATATTTGTCATTTGATGTAGATATCTACGTCGGTAGTGAGGGAATCAATAACTAATTTAAGTAAAAAATCTAACTAATAATTTTCTCTTAAAATTAATGGTATGTCAAAAATAAATTAATGTTCCATATCATTTTCATGTTATGTCTTTGATATTGTTTGCATTCAAATAGGTGCATGGGAATAGATTTGATTCTTTCATTAAATGTTTTGAGAAATCGTTTGAGAGCACCCTGAAGGCCTTCAGAAGATTAATGATAATGTTCTTATTTGTTAGTTAAAGAATAGTACATATGATACATTAACGCCTCATCATTCTGAAAGAGAAATTACAAAATGCAATTAGTCTACCTGTAAATGCTCAACTGAAAGTGAAATAGTTCCATACAACTCTTCTACATTTAATAGTTCTTATAAATGTGTAAATGTCGTGGACGATTCATCTATAGTTAATGATTCCGAGAGTGTACTGACCTTGGACACATATTATTAGAATCAATGAAGCCGACCAGGAGAGTACAACAATAAATGCAGTAAGCAATCAAATTATGCCTCATGGTCAAATGAGTAATCAATTAGTCCATATTTCTCATGACATGCCCTATTCTCAATCCGGCCATTCATTTCTAGATATGTATAAGAGATCTTAATGAGCAAGCTCGAACTAACAATCTGAAATCACTTGAGTTAGGCTTTGACATAAATGAATTAAGGTTGAAGCAATCTCAACTATCAATTAAAAAAATGCAAATATGTTGGGGAAATGAAGAAACAAATGGGCATGACATTGACTTCATTTGAAGAGGAGAAATTTAGCAATAAAATGCTACGTATAAGACATGCATAGCTCCTAAGAACATTTATTGATATTCTTGCCATTGGATCCATTATCATGTGCGCAATGATTGCATACAGAGCATATATATTCTCCTACCAACTTATCTTGAGTTTGACATCTCATTGCAGACCTTTTGAGGTGTGTATCAATCTATTTTCTCATCTTTTATATGAGCATGTTCTTTCCATGGGGATATTAAGATTGATGATTGATTTTTGTTGTTTCTCTTTAGGAGAATAAATATTGGCGGATGCCGAATGGAGGTGCAACTTTTGTGTCTACTTGTATTGGTTTGAAATGCCATACTGCAACCATAAGGCACACATCCATTTGTGCGCTCATGGTCTTAATACCCGCGTACTTCTTTCTCAGTATTGCTCATAATCCAGTACATGATCGAACGAAGCACATTGAAATAGACAAGCACTTTATCAAAGAGAAACTGGATAGTGGATTGATATGCACACCTTATGTGACTACGCATAGTCAACTTGTTGATGTTCTTACTAAAAGATTAAATAACTCTAATTTTTAAGTTATTTTATTCAAGTTAGGAATGGATAATACATATTCAAGTGTGAGAAATCATATGCAAGATCTATTTTATTTTAGGAAGTTTTCTTTTTAACAATAAAAAACAAAAAAAAAACAAAAAAAACCAAAAAAAAAAATAAAAAAAAGTTAAATTTGATGTTCTAACCAAATTTACGCAAAACAAGAATTCATGAATGTCATTGACGATTATGAGCATTTAATGATTTTGATAAAGGTGTAAATGTCATTGACGATTTATCTATAGTTAGTCATTATGAGAGTGCACCAACCTTGAACACCTTTGATATTATCAGAATCAATGAAGCTGACCAGGAGAGTACAACAAAGTACAACAACAGATGCAATAAGCAATCAAATTATACCTCATGGTCAAATGAGTCATCAATTAGCTCATATTTCTCCCAAAATGCCCTATTCTCAATCCGGCCATTCATTTTTAAATATATATAAGAGATCTGTTAATAAGCAAGCTCGATCTAACCATCTAAAATCACTTGAGTTAGGCCTTGGCATAAATGAATTAAGGTTCAAGCAATCTCAACTATCTATTAAAAAGGATGCAAATATGTTGGGAGAAATAAAGATACAAATGGTATGACAATGGCTTCATTTGAAGAGGAGAAATTCAACAATAAAATACTATGTATAAGACATGCTGAGCTCCTAAGAACATTTACTGATATTCTTGCCATTGGATCCATTATCATGTGCGCCATGATTGCATACAGAGCATATGTCTTCTCCTACCAACTTATCTTGAGTTTGACATATCATTGTAGACCTATCATATGTCTTCTCCTACCAACTTATCTTGAATTTGACATCTCATTGTAGACCTTTTGAGGTGTGTATCAATCTATTTTCCATCTTTTATATGAGCATGTTCATTCCATGGGGATATTATGACAGATGATTGATTTTTATTGATTCTCTTTAGGAGAATAAATATTGGTGGATGCTGAATCAAGTTGCAACTTTTGTGTCTACTTGGATAGGTTTTAAATGCCATGTTGCGGCCATAAGGCACACATCCATTTATGCACCCATGGTCTTAGTACCTGTGTACTTCTTTCTTAATATTGCTCACAATCCAGTATAACATGATAAAACGAAACAAATTGAAATGGACATGCACTTTATCAAAGAGAAACTAGATAACGGATTGATATGCACACCTTATGTGACTACACATAATCAACTTGCTGATGTTCTTACCAAAAGTTTAAGTAACTCCAATTTTAAAGTTATTTTATTCAAGATAGGAATGTATAATAACTTTTCATCAGCTTGAGGGGGAGTGTGAGAAATCATATACAAGATCTATTTTGTTTTAGCAACTTTTCTTTTTGACAATAAAAAAAACAAAAAAAACCAACAAAAAAACAAAAAAATATTAAATTTAATGTGCCAACCAAATTTAAGCAAACCAAGATTCATGTTCATGAATTAAGCAAAAGAAATTATAAATCAGAAGTAAATATGACTCACATTTGCATTAGTAAGGAGAGGGAACCCAATGCCGAGTTTAAATTTCGTGTTCTCTCGCAAATAGAGATGAAACTTATATATCCATCAACCCTGTTCAACAACCTTTATAGTTGATACAAAGTATGAAACTTGGCATTATTGATAAGTGTGAATTTAGAGACCCATCAGAAGTGGCCATGTATATCACATCTAGAAACAAGAAAATATATGAATAAATAAGAAAATAATAATTGTTCTATATAACTACAACAGAGAACAATTTTCACCATCCAATGTTACAGAATCTTTGTTTTTTCTCCCGACTTTGAAAGACGATTTTTAGAATGAGAGAAGTATTCACATCAGCCAGTTGTTTAGAATTTTGTACTGTGTATGACACTGGAAGTAATGAACACATCCGAGAATGAAACGAAAAGAAAACTAGCAGATGGGCATTATGAATTATGACATTATCAGACAAGGATTCATGAATTAAGCAAAACCAATCAAAAATAAATATTCTTTACATTTGCAATATTGACACGACTATAGAATCCAGGAAAAAAAAGAAATTCATAAGTTATAAATACAACATACTTAAATACAGTGGAGCGCAAGGTGGTGGGTGACCACTGAATCCAATGGTTAACTTAAATACTTGGTTGTTTTCGGGAAGCTGGTTGTTTTCAGAATAAGTTATGCGACTCCGAGTGGAAGTTTTAAACATTGGATTCATATCATGTTGTGAGTTCTTGGGGGCCATACCTCTCCTATAAATTCCCAGCCAAACTCCTCTTCTCCGCAATCCCTCTGTCCCTACAGCAGACTAGCCCTACGCGATCCCTCTCTCTCTCTACACCGATCCCTCTATCCCTATAGTAGAGGCAGTCCTACGCGATCCCTCTCTCCCTACACCAATCCCTCTATCCCTATAGTAGAGGTAGCCCTACGTGATCCCTCTCTCCCTACACCAAAGCCATCCCTCGCCATGCCTCCGTCGCCGCGTCCCCATGGTTTCTCTTTCGACCACAAGTCGAAGGCGTTTCAACAATTGGCCGACAAAGGTGCAGTTTCCAAAAGTCGACAATCATCAGTAAAAGGCGCAATTTCCACTTGATTGTGGACAGAAGGAATACGATCTTTAATAGAACATTCTAATTTTGATAAACTTCTATCCACCTGATTGGAAACAAATGATATGAACTTAATGATGGAATGGGGCTATTATGTGGCGGCCTTGATCAATCCACAAATTGAAAGAAAGGTCCATGAATGTTGGAATGATGCTATGCTCCATACGGCCATGATCAATCTTCGAATTGAAAGAGAAGTCCATGAATGATGGAAGAATACCATTTGGCTATATCTAGATTAAAGTATATCCCTTATGGATGTTTCCATCTTGAGCGAGGTCATCCCGCCCGACGGAGTTGGCCGTGGCACTAATCCCTCACTAGCCCACTATGGTGTAGATAGTTGCATCCTTATGTGCATATGTAATCCCTAAAAGTGAAGAGCTCTTCCAAGCTATGAACATGAATAGCCAAAGATGAATGGGAGGACTTCGTCCTTATAAATATGAACAATGAACATAAATGATGAACACGAACCATGAACATGAATTATAAAAGGAAAATGAAACGAATGAACATGTACTATGATCCCCTTATTGATTCTTCATAATGATCCATTCTCCTCCATGATTTATATCTTTGCTTCATGCACTTTTCTAATGGAATGATTTTATGACCTGTACGGACTCACACTTAGCGTTATGCTGATGGTTGAGCTTGATGTGTGTGCGTCGACTGCAGTTCGGGTAGCGTGTGCACATGATTATAAAAGAGTCCAGTATGAGTCGTCTTACGTTATGTCAAAATGTAACTTTATTTTGATGAAACTTATCAGGTTGTGGTTGTCTGTAGGTTTTTTTATGTTTAGTACTAGCTCCTTTACTTTTGGTATGTCTCGGGGCAGTTGGATGTATCTTTAGTTTCCATATTTTACCTCATATTGGGACAATTTGACACATCTTTTATCTTTTTTTTCACATTTTCTTTTACTATTGTATTATTTTATGAGAAAAGTCTTTCACTTATATGTCACCCTCCTGGACCATTTGGGGACAACGAAAGAGTAAAAAAAGATCGAAGAAAGTAACGACCGAAAGAAAATTCGGTCACGTGGTGGGATCGAATTTTGAGGCGTTACATATGTTAGACAATGGGAAAAATCATATGTCATAAACTCAATCGAACAGTCTCGATCGAATGCGTTGATCTCGATTAGATCATTCTATAATGATCGAGTGAATATATACCGTTGATATTCATATTATTATATGATAATAGATTAAATATGGAGCATAATGGTTTTGTCCCCTATTTGTAACTTACTCTCCTCCTTCATGAATGAGGAGATTATGAGGCAGAAGAAGTTACATAATTTTTCTCTCCATTCATTATATAATAATGTATTAGTCATTAAATGGGTGTGACTCTCTCTCCCATTCTCCCTCTCAATTCCTTATCTTCTTCTTCACAATAGTTGTAGTGCCGGATGTGTGTGCAAATCTTCTTAATGTCTTGGCGTGGATACCATTAGGGGGATAGCACTTGTGATCCTTTTCGGCGAACTTTCTTTTTGTTGAATAATATTTATGAGGTAACGGATGAGATTCTTACTAATATTATTATAATCTTGATTTTATATTTTCCTTCAACATATGCATAAATGCTAAACTTGTAGTACTACAAATGGGGCATTAGAAGTAATTGATGCGTGTAAAATTGATAGCAACCGTTAGCAAGTGCACTAGTCGCTCAAGTAATAAAATAATGAGTATAAAGTATCGTTCCCACGAGGACGGTTAATAACTTAGATTCTATTTTAACCTTGTTAATTGAGAAATTAAGAAAGTATATGATTTTAGATGTGAATAAAAAGAAAATAATAAAAATAAAGGAAATGATCACATGGAGAAATAATGATTTGATGATTAAAGCACCTAATTATCACCACTAGAATGTAATGAATTTTCTTAACTTAGAATTAGTTGAATCAATAACAAAGTGAATTCCTAAAATTAGTTAACTAATGTTCAATCAATTAGAATAAATCAATCCTTTCAGTTTTAATTTACTTAATTAAATCATAAGATGCATTCAATCAAAATTAATATTAAGAGCTTTCTCAAGTCACCTTAATAACTACACAAATTAGGTCTCTTTCGATTTTCCTAATTGTGGCATGTAATAAATAAGATCAATCCCTAAAAACTATTATGAAAATAATCACTTCTTCTCAGATAGTAATCAAATCATAAATCATGAAATCAAAGGAAAGCATTAAACATGAAATTGCAATGCTATTAAAGATTCAAACTAAACGAATATCATGAAGAATTCAATACATAAATAGGGTTCAACTAGGATGACCCTAATAAAGGAATAAATATGAGAAAATCAACATCAAATTTGAAATAAAAATGTAGGGAAAAAAATAAAAACTCTAGCATAGGCTAAGCGCGTCCTCTCTCGAGTTTCCGGCAGAGCTTCGCTATTGTCCTCGTGCTTCTCCTTTTTCTAGGCTTCAAAACTATGCTTCATGGATGCTTTTTCAAGTCATCTTCTGTCTTCTTTTATAGGTTTTCTCGTCCTCCAAGGAAAGAAACCGAAAATATATTCAAAAAATAAATAAAAATGACTTTAAAACGGCCTAACAAACCACCTCACGGCCATAAAAGGTTCTGGCATGGCCGTGACAGAAGGTTGAAAAAATACTTAGCCAAATTTTCTGCTGAAAAACGTCTGTCATGGCCGTGACAGTAACTTAGCCACATTTTTATTTGCTGAATCTTTCTGTCACGGTCATGACAAGAACTGTTACGGCCGTGACAGTCTTCTGAGCTGTTTTAGCCTTTTCTTGTCTTGATTTCAACGTTTTCTCATATCCTGTCATGAATAATTTTCAGATTTAGGTAGAAATTAAATCTAAATGAAATTATATGAAAACAAATCAAAACTCTTTTTTTCTAAACATAAAAATATTTTAAAATGTTAATCAAATGATCCAAATTAATACATGATTTCCCGTATATCAGTAATCCCCTGCATAACTCAAACTCGATGAGAATCCATAAGTATTCCTTCTTTACATTAGCTACCTATGCACTTATGATCTTGCGTTGTTGTAGATTAGAAATGAAGGTCATCTCTTGCTAATGGCCAGGATGTCTTGGGCTGGGCGTCAACGTTTCGGTTTTGCCTTGGAAAGCATGCACTGTGAGTTGAGAGAGCCTCCATAGATGGAGAACTATTCATAGAGGTGAAGCTGCACCTAATTTATTCTTTTTCTAACCCAATTTAAATACATTGATGTTCCTTGAATTATATACTCTGCATTTAAAATTATGAAAAATAAATGAGAAAAAAGAAAATGAAGAAACGGAAAGTTAGTGTTCTATCATTATAATATATTTTTTTTGCTTATAGTGAAAATTTTTCTGACGACACTTTTTTTTTTTGTGAATATTTCTCTCTTGTTCACCTTAAAAAGGTTTTACCATGTTAATTCACTGTATTAATATTCTCTTCTAATTCTCTACTTCATTATCTTAATTTATTCATCGGTGAAATATTTTCAACAGAATATTTAATATGTGCATTTACTTATTAAACTTTACTTCATGTATGCCCATAAAAGAGTAAAAAGAAACAAATTTACGAATTATCTTCAATCTCAAATTTGTCGATCAATTTTGAGAGCATGATTGACAGTGTCCCATGCCTTTCTAAAGGATTACTATTTTCCATTTTCTTTTGGAACGGCAAAGATGTAGGAACAAAAATGAATAAGAATAGACTTATCAGATAGTTCAATATATGTGCACTTTGTGACTTTTAAAGCCCAAAAGACACAAGCCAAGAAGATCTACAAGATTGAGGAACTGGACAATTTGAATTTTAATTGCTTTCTGCGATATTTTACAGTTGGGAGATCTAAATATGCACAATGGTGCTTCATCTGCAAATCCATAAAAATGCGGATGCGGATGATTGGAAGACTCTTGTAACTAGCATCTAGAGGCTGAGAATATTCAAAAGTGATACTGTGTTTTGGATCAGCCCCCTGAATAAGGCTTCCAATCCAATCTCAGGACCTCGAAGGCTGATTTCAGTAGTCTTCAGCTGGTTTTGCGCCAATGACATATTGTCTGCAGCTTTGAGAAAAGCAAACAATGTGACATCCAGGCATTGGATGCCACTCAGATCAACTTCACATGATATTCTCTTCCTGTGCATGGCCTTGGATACAAGAGACCACTTGCTGGACTTGTGTGTTCTTCTTGACATGGACAGGAAAGAAATAACTGTGCAAAGGAGGGAGGAAGTGACTTCCCTTGCCTCACTCAGCACCTTCATGACCAACTCAGAGTCTTCAGCAATTGTGAAGGTTGATCGTCTTCCACAAATTTGCTTCACTTCTTTGTAGCTTTTATTGATGGTCTTCTGTGACTCCTTCCTTGATCTAATGAATGCACGCACCTTCTCTTGCGCCGCGTTATCGCCTGTCCTTCGGAGGACCGACTGAAGGCCTTTAACATGCTCCTTGAGTGTAACAGCTGCGTCCTTCAGTGAGCCGCAGATATCCAGCATTTTAACAGATCCATCCACACCACTCTCCAACTCCTTGAGACTGCAGAGGAACAGGGTCTGTTGGATGCTTGGAAGTTGAAGAAGATGGTCGATGCTCTGGTACAGTTCACTAACGTGTGCCAATCTTCTGCATATCATCTCGGATGTTACTGTGTCTGGAGAAGAGGATTCTGCACAAGTCCTAAGTCTCTGTAGCTTCTCTTGTATCTCAACCATGGTTGGATGAGATGTTGATGGCAAGCTTACTGAACGAACATGGAAGGATTGCTCTCGAGTTGCCATCACCTAATTAACTCTTCTGCAATGCGAACACCTCAATGAAGTTGGTCCGCAGATCACCTATTAGCTGTTTCTCTTATATATAGATCTAGAACACACACATGGAATCAGAAGAAAGGAGAGACGGAAGAATCTTTGAATATCAAGCATGTGATGGTAATGTGATTCTTGGCTTGCAACAAGATTCGTGCAGGCCTTCCACCGGACAGACCGAATTTTTTTATCTGTGCATGATTAGTTGCCATTCTTCATTCATGGGTATGATGTGTTGGTTGGCAAACAAAGTATATCTATTCATTAAATCTTATGTACAAAATCTTATGGAGTAAATCTTATGTATAAAATTAATCAAGTACCAAAATCTATTCACTAAATGTGACACAAATTTACTACATGGTTCAGAAACCAGAAAATTACTACATTTATCATAGCAAGTTTTTCTGGAGGGAAGGTGCATGTTTTGTGCATTTTGTAGTATATCTCATGAATCATGCAACTGAAAATGTCAACAACTATGATATACATGGGTTTATCGTTATACAAGGCCTCAAACAGATAGATGATATGAAATTAAATTTTATCATGCCTCTAGCAAGAAGGCTTGCCCCAGATTAGCATCCATGCAGGATCCATATTGCCACCACATGGATGGAAATGTTTTACCTGGATTCTTGGTGATCAGAGACAAGCATAAGCATAACACTCGTGCACCATAACTTATTTAGCAACTCATGCAATCTGACTGATAATATGCCATATAAATTAATGTTGGTCTGTCTGGTAGAAGTTTTGCATGAATTTTATTGCAAACAAAGTGCCACATGTCCATCACATGCATCACTTAATTTCCAAAGATTCTTCATGACCCCAATAAGTTTCTGATCTCTATATAAGAGGCATAGCTCTTAGATCTGCAGGCCAAGTTCATCAACCTTCAGCTCCAAAGTTCATAGCCTTCCCAAAGATAGTTGTCAAAAAAAAATCACAAGAGAAGATGGGAGCTCCAAAGCAGTCCATCCATGTTCGTTCAGTTAGCATGCCAACCACATCCCATCCTAGTCTGGAGGTCGAAGAAAAGCTGAACAAGCTTAGGGCTATTTCCGAATCATCCTCATCAGCCACAATGACTGCAGAGATGATCTATGATGGGTTGACGCAAGTTAATGAACTGTACCACAGTGTCAGCAGTCTTCTTCAGCTCCCAAGCATCCTTGTTGCTCTCCAGCCAGGACTTAGAGAGCAATGTGGAGGGATCTATTAGAATGCTGGATGTCTGTGGTGTTCGCTCAAGGAGCATGTTCAAGGCCTTAAGTTGGTCCTCAGAAGAGTCTACGACAGTGCTGCACAGGAGAAGGTGCATGCATACATCAGATCACGGAAGGGGACGCACAGAAAACCATCAAGAAAATCTTCAAAGAGGTGAAGCAAATTAGTGGGCGACATCTATCAGCCTCAGCAAATCCTGAAAACCCTGAGGGGATCGTGAAGATATTGAGAATCGGAATAGGTGATGTGGAATTCCTACTCCGAGTGGGATTCGTTAGGCCATAGCTTCCTATAAATTCCCGGACGCAACTCCTCTCTCCCTACACCAGCCCTTGCCACGCCTCGCCAAATTCCCGGCCAAACTCGTGGGCGCTTCTCCGGGCGCTACTCGGACTGCAATCGATTTGGGGAATTCCTACATCGAGTGGGAGATTAATACTTCCGAGTGGGAGACTTATGGCCATACCTCTCCCGGCCAAAACGATCCCTCTCTCCCGGCCAAAACGATCCCTCTCTCCCTATAGCCCCGCCCCCATGGTTTCTGCTTCGAGTCGGCGTCGTCGGCAATCGGCCGGCAAAGCCGGAACTTCCAAAGTTTCTTCCTCCTCAATCGCCTCAAACAGTTCATGCCGGCAAGACAGCAACGGATGCGGCGATCATGACCTCCGGAACTGCCGGCAAGACCGCAGCGGCGCTGTCGACGATCACGACCTCAAGAGTCTCTCTTATTCCATGGGCTTCTCTTTCGCTTCTGTCTTTTCTCAGGTTCTATTTCGCTTCTGCTTTTCTCAGATTTTGTTTTATTTCCTTGCGTTCTAATATCATAGTCTCAAGTTCATAAATGATATACCCAAACATAAAAATAAAAAAAATAGTTTAAATACATTTTATAATATTTTTTCCATCCCAAACATCAACCTCATTCATTTTTTATTTATACAATTAGTTCATAGGCCATATGTAATATTCTTTTCATTATTTAATGTTCAAGATTTTATTCGATATCTTAAATCTTCAATAGAATATAATTTTTTATTTTGATAATAAAAATTTCTAATAATTTCAGGTTTTGTGTGGGAACACTCGAGGGAGGATGCCAATAGATCAGATTTGTCATGTAAGCTCCTTAAATCTACATACATTTTTTTATTTCTCACATAAACACTTGACTTGTATTTTGACATATATGCATTTTTGTGTTTCGGGTAGATGTCTACATCGGCAGTGAGAGAATCAGTCACTAATGTAAGTAAAAAATTCAACTAATCATATTCTCTTAAAATTAGTGGACTGTCAAAAATAAATAAATGTCTCATATCATTGTCATGTTGTTTGTTTGCATTCAAATAGGTGCACGGGGATAAGTTCGATTCATTCATTAAATACTTTGAGAAATCATTTGAGAGCACGCTGAAGAGCCTCCAGAAGATTAATGATAATACTCCTATTTGTCAGTTAGAAAATAGCACCAATGATACATCAACGTTTCATCATTCTGGAAGAGTACTTACAAAACGCAATTCGTCTACCTTTAATCACTCAGCCGAAAGTGCAATAGTTCCCTACAACTCTTCCACATTTAATAGTTCTGATAAAGGTGTAAATGTCGTTGACGATTTTAGTCATTCCGAGAGTGCACCGACCTTGAACACCTTTGATATTATCAAAATCAATGAAGCTGAACAGGAGAGTACAACAACAAATGCAGTAAGCAATCAAATTATACCTTATGATCAAATGGGTCATCAATTAGCTCACATTTCTCACGGCATGCCCTATTTTCAATCTGGCCATTCATTTCTTGATATATATAAGAGATCTGTTAATGAGCAAGCTCGATCTAACAATATGAAATCACTTGAGTTAGGCCTTAGCATAGATGAATTAAGGTTGAAGCAATCTCAACTATCTATTAAAAAAGATGCAAATATGTTGGGTTCCAATGAAGATACAATTGGGTATGACAATGGCTTCATTTGAAAAGGAGAAATTCAGCAATAAAATGCTACGTATAAGACATGCAGAACTCATAAGAACATTTACTGATATTCTTGCCATTGGATCCATTATCATGTGCGCCATGATTGCATACGAAGCATATGTCTTCTCCTACCAACTTATCTTGAGTTTGACATCTCATTGCAAACCTTTTGAGGTGTGTATCAATCTATTTCCCATCTTTTACGTGAGCATGTTCTTTCCCTAAGGAAATTATGACTGATGATTGATTTTTGTTGTTTCTCTTTAGGAGAATAAATATTGGTGGATGCCGAATCGAGTTGCAAGTTTTGTGTCTACTTGGATAGGTCTGAAATGTCATGCTGCAACCATAAGGCACACGTCCATTTGTGTACCCATGGTCTTAATACCTGCGTACTTCCTTCTCAGAAGGTCATCAATGTCGGGTGCAGCTGCACCTACGACATTTTTCATTGGGATCTTAGGAGTTATTTGTGGTTTTGTTGGGAAGTTATGTGTTGACGCGTTTGGAGGAAAAGGAACTTGGTGGCTTATTTTTTGGGAGATCAATTGCATGATTCACTTGTTTGCTGCTCTGTTTCCAGCTACTAGCTATCATATCTTACATGGTCATGCGTATGGAGGAACAAGAAGAGCTAGGCTATCCTACACAATGGGAAGATATATGTTCTACCTCATGTTGTGGCTGGTTTATCCCATATGGATTGGTTTGTCTCCATTTGCTTCTTTCAATGTTTGGAAGGAGCACTTTCTAGTGAAGCTGACCAGTTGGACATGATGGTCAGGAGCTAATGCTAGTTTGTAGTCTAATTCCAGTTGAAGGCGATGGTTTGGAGTCTAGTTCCAGTTTGTAACTTAGTTCATTTTTGTCCATTTATCAATATTAAATATTAATTGTGTATGGCATTTTCCTTCTAAGTGGAGCAATACAAAAGCATAAAAATGTGTTTTCATATATGTTGAAGCTCAAGTGTTTTCTCATACTCGTGGTGCTTCCAATGCATAACAACCTATTTTGTTATAACACTCATGTTGTTTTCCCACACATTTTCATAGTTTTCTTTCAACTTGAATCCTATTTTGTTAGATATTGTAAGTAATTTCGAGTTTGAATGGAGATAAAGTAGTGACTAAAGGTAGAAGGCTATTGGGTCAAATTTCAGACATGAGCAAATATAAATAATGGCCAGGTTTAATCCTTTGATAATAGTGGGTAGAGTTTGGAATCTTATTTTGGGGTTTGAATTCTTCCACGTGTTAACCGTATTTATATTATTAATAATAATTTTTTTTAATACAAGATAAGCACAATGATAATTGAAAAAATGAAGTAATGATATTAAATAAAATAGGTTTTTGTGTATAAATTAAGTGACTCAGAATTTGTTAATAAACTTTGTAATATATAAGCCTTATTGCAATCCAAGAATCACATCACCAAATTGTTTGATTTTCAAATATTCTTTGTGTTTCCTATTTGTGCTCTAGATCACTCTATGTGTACAGTAAGGGGCCGTAGGGGGGAGCTCATAGATCGGCACTCCAAATTCATCATAGTATTAGCATTACAAAAGAGTTAATTCGGAGAAGATGGCAACTCGAAAGCGATCATCCCATGTTCGTTCAGTCATCTTGCCATCATCCTATCCGTCCGACCGACGAAGAAATCGAAAAGAAGCTACACAGACTTAGGACGTGCAGAATCCGATGATATACATAAGCTTGTTCAAGGCCTTTAATTGGTCCTTAACAAAGAGCAGACAGTGATGTGGCTGCATATATTAGATCAAGTTAGGAGACACAGAAGAAGAGTATCAGTAAAGCTACAAAGAAGTGAAGCAAATTTGTGGAAGGCTCCAATGTTGCAGCCTCTAAGTTGGTCATGAAGGTACTGAGCAAGGCAAAAGAAATCACTGCCTCCCTCCTTTGCACAGTTATTTCCTTCGTGTCCATGTCAAGCACAACACTGAAGGCCAACAAGTCATATCTTATCTCCCGGGCCATGCGGTGGAAAACTAGCTGGAGGCTTCTGAAATCAGCCTTGGAGTTCATGAGAATGGATAACAAGGCCTTATTCAGGAGGCTGATCCGAAATAGTGCTTCACTTCTGAATATTCTCAGCCTCTAGATGTTAATTACAAAGGTTTTGCAGTAATCAGAATCTGCATTTTTATGGATTTGCTGATGAAGAACTTTGTACAAATGTAGATCTCCCAACTGTAAAATATAATGGAATGCTAACCAAATTCAAATTATCCACTTCTTGTGTCTCTTCTTTGATTGTGTCTTTTGGGCACAAAATTCACAATGCTCAAATCTCATAGCACAAATAAAAAGGTTGTACTCTCTGTTTAAACAATTTTCTTTTCCCCTTTTTTGTTCCCAAATTCAGGCCATTTGATTCTTGATTTAATGTTTAATGTATGTATCATATGAAGCAAGATTCTTCATTACTTCGTTACAAAACTCAATTTGTCAACTGAAAAAATTGTTTTCCTTATTTAAAACCAGAAAAACAAACATCAAACTCCCATTTGCATAAGAACTTGTCAGCTATAAAAGGTTGCATACTCTGATTTACCATGAGTTCGCTGCTTCTCTTTGTATACACGTCTTTGTTTGATCAGTTGACATTGCACGACAAACTACCGAATTTATCTGAGACGTTATCCACATCCACCAGAAACATCCAACTTTTGTATACTCCAATGTAACCCTCCGCCGGAGCCTTCAGCGCCCACCGTCGCATGAGATCGACGTCGCCTTCACAGGATTGAAGATGTAACTGCGGAGGGAAACTAGGGCACAAAACCTTTTCGCTGTAACTGAAAAGGGAAATGAAGATCTCATCGTCTACGCCTTCAGCGTCCACCGTCGCGTGAGATCTCGCCTTGAACGCCCACTGCAGCCCGCCGGCGAGGGAAGAAGAACCGGCGCTCGAGCGTATGGAGAGAGAGAAGAAGGCGAGCGTGCGTGAACCGGCGAGATCTCACCGTGTACGACTTCAGCGTTCACCGTCTCATGAGATCTCACCTTGAGCGCCCAAAGCAGCCCACCGTTGAGATGCGTCGCCCAGCGGGAAGAAGAACCGGCGCTCGAAGAAGTAGCATGGGGACGCGCAAGAACCGGGGCATTGAGCGAGAAAAAAAAGAAAGCAAGGTATGAGCGCGCATGAACCGGGCAGTTCACACGCACTCGACAACCCATCGTCATGTGCGTATGAGGGGCATTATGTCCTCTCTCTCTATATATATGCGGTATGCGGAGGCCAAGAAAATCCTCTACCATTTTTTAGCGTCATCAATCCTTTGCAATTTCAAAAGAATTTCACGCTAGAACAACAAATCCTTCTCAAACAATGTGGAAACGAAATCCAATTATTGACGGCTCAATGTTCTTTTGTACTTGTGACGAAAAAGATAGCAACAACCATCGGGGTTCAAATTTATTATAAAATATATTATATTATTATAATATTAATCTACCATTAGTATTAATATTATTTTTATTATAATTTTTTACGATCATAGCCATCGAATGTTTCGATGGATGTGCCATCCATCATTACTACCAACAACTTCGTTCATCGAAATTTGAATTTATAATGAAACATATTATAATATTATATAATAAATTAATATTATAAATATTAATATTTTAATATTAAAGTTTTCGACGGATGGAGTCATCGAAAGTTATAGTAAAATGCATTATAATATTATATAATAAAACAATTGCATAAAAATTAATATTTTAATATTAAAATTTTTAATGGTCGAAGTCGTGAAAAGTTTCAACGGACAAACTTCTGTCAAAATTTAAATTTATAATTAAATATATTATAATATTATATAATAAAACTATGGCATATAAATGAATTTTACACCTCTATCAGCCAAGACACTCCCTCTTCTTTCTTTCTCTCTCTCAGCTCCATCGAACTTCGACCTTCGATGATTATCTCCTCCTCCGGTGTCACTCATGTCCTCCTCTAGCATTCCCAACTCCAACGATGGTCTCCTATCGCTCGAACTCCTCCTTCGGCATCATATGTGCTCGATCTACTCTTTCGGCATTGCTCATGCATGTCTCCTCCGTGGCAACTTGTCGGGGGCATATCTCACCATTTCTTGTTGGATTTGCCCAATAGTCGACGATGACGCAAGGGACTGGGGTGATGCTTCAGGCACAAGAGATGACGGCGACCTCGAGGTCCAATGATCCCTCCTAGCTCCCTCTCGCCAGTTGTGCCTCCGTTGGGGCATGTAAGCAATCAGATTTGGCTGCTTGCGATCCGATCCAACTATTAACAACTGGATCCAGTAGTCCAATAGTCGAGTCCTCTGGTTAGTGCCCGGACTGAGCCGTGAACCACCGTGAAAGGCCGAATCTGACCGATGTGGGCTCAGATCCGAGTGCAAACATTCAGATTTATTTTTGGTAAAAGGAACCCGACGCCCCAAAGTTTCAACCATTGGAACTTCCGAAGGGTGCTGCATCCGTCAAAACTTTCAACAACAGTCTGCTCGTTGGAAGTTCCAGGGTGGAACCCATCGAAATTTGCAAATGTCGCTTTCGCGACGGAATTTAGCTGTCAGAACTTGCGAGAGATTTTTGTTGTCAATTAGAAAATGCTTTATTGCGAGTGTTTTTTGAACAGCACTCTCGCATTGCAAAATCTATCGAAAATTTAATTTTGTGGGTTTCCGACAAATTTAGCCGTCTAAAAATCAAAATTTTGTTGTAGTGATATGTGTATATATGTGCATATACACAAAAGGAGGTGGATGCCTCTATTAGATTACTTGGCATTCTCACAAGCACAAAGGATGTGTCGGTTAGACAAGGTGTTGCATGTCAGCATGTGCATAAGGAAGCAAATAAGTTGGTCAGGCTCTCCAATAAAGAATGTCCACCACTATATTCAGTAACATCTTGACCCAGCCCATCACATGAATTTTAAATGTGTATTAATGATAGATGAAAGGGATAATTATATATAAGTTCATGGCTATCTTTGTGTCTTGTTTATGTGAGATTATACATGAATGCCTTGATCCATATTCCTAAAGTGTCATGTTCTTCTCCACTTGAGGGGCAGGCTTAATGTCCTCATTGAGGAGTTTGTGTTATGACCTATGGTCCGTGATTTTCATATGGCTCAAGTTTGCACGTTGAGCAATTAGTGTAGTGTTGGTGTATGATTGTATTTCCTATATGACTCAAGTTTGCATATTAGGCCAATCACGTTGTGCTATTCTATGGCTCATGATTTTTACATGGCTCAAGTTTACTTGCGAAGTCAGTCTCGGATATTATTTTGTAATGCTCCTAATCTGATTAATATATTATATACTTTGGATCTTTGGCTTGCATGGGAAAATGCATTTTAATATGTGTAAGAAGTAGCTACATATAAGTCTATAACATTAGAACCTTTAAATCCATAACCTCGGATTGCCACAAATGTGAAGCATAAAAGGCTACGAAGGTACCAAGAGAACTAAGAAAGATCATTCTTTGTTCTTCTTTGTGCACTCTTGTCAATGGTCATTCATTTCATATCCAAAAACGAAGTCTGATAGGCCATTCGTTTCAAATATGATCCAGAAGAGGCGAGTGTCATGTGAGGAGTCTTCCCTCTATGTGCTTCACTTGAAGACATGCATGAACGGCCAATCAATTTGAGATGTTGCAGGAAGGCGTTGGAAGTCTAGAGAAAGTATTGGAGTGTGTGTATGAGTGACTAATTAAAAAAGGAGGGTCTCACTTTTGAATATTTATTAGCGTCTAGATAGCATCATCGGATAACTATCAACCACCTGAGACAACCATCACTGGCAGTCTGGCATCCACATTTTCTAGGAGTTGATAGTTGATAAGTTGCTAAACTTTTTAAATATGATTTCAGATAGATAAATTTCACTAAATGCCCTCGAATTTTGCACGCTTTTGAAATTGGATCTAATGGGGACGTAGGTAGGAGCCTCCTACCTAAATCATATGCCATCCGATCTGATCGGACGACATATGTTAGAGCACATCGAACCGGCAAAAAAATAGAGATGAAACTGGTGAGGACCGGTTAGACTCTGTTGGGCAACGATCCAGTGACAGCGGCATCGGCGGCATCCAGCGGGGAACCGACACCGGCAAGATAAGACCCCGGGCTCCCCTCCTAGCTTCAAAGCCTTCTCCTCCTTGGTCGCACCTGCTGACGGCGAAGAAGATGAAGAGGAGGAGACAATCGCCGCGGACGAACCCCCGTCCGTTGGAGTTGGGTACGATGACGTCCCTGTTAGCCATGTTTCCGGCTATGGCAACTTCCCCCCTTCGCCGGAAGAATTCAGATACCGCTCAAATCCGGTCGGGGACTTTTCCTTTGCAGTTGTTCCTCGTCCGTCATCCGTACGAATCTCGCCGAAGTAGATCTATCGTCGTCAATCTCGCATTCGTCGCCTCCACGTCGCCTAGGGCACATGAGATCGGCAATCACCATATTGTGATCGAATCACGGCTCGATTTCGCCTTCGTCATCGACCTCATAGTCACCGAAGGGGGAGTTTTGTTGTCGTCGACCTCACAGCCATCGAAGAAGATTAGTCATCATTGACCTCGCATACCAGTCGTGATCGAACCGTCGGAGATCGTGATCGAATCACTTTTTCCTATTATCATTTGAACCGGGCACTTGATCATGCTTCGTCGATCGGGGATTGAATGGACAAGAAGGTGGGTAGGACGGTCATACCCATTTGAACGGGTAGGACGCCCATTATACCCTTTGAAATTTTATCCTTCAACTTTACTTTGTAACTGCACTGTACTCCAATTGTTAACTTATTTCATTGAAAACCCTCTCGACCAAGTGTAGCCCGTTAATCGATTATTTGACTTACATGACAATCGATTGAAAAGTAAAATAAATATAAATATTAAAAGAATATTACAAATAATATAATATAATATTCATTTATTAAAAAATTAAAAAGGGGTGCTTCCTTTGGCGGCCTCGTCGGCGACCAGGGGAGGGGGAAACATCCCCTGCTCGACAATGACGCATAGCATGGGAGCTTGCGCGAAGTTGGCAAGACGTGCGCCCCCACTATCATTGGCATGAAAAATGGGAGGCAATGCCCCTCTCTATGGGTCGCCGGCGACGTGCAGAGGGGATGCCCCCTTTTTTGCTCGTCGATGACTGGCGCGAAAAGGGGGGGGGGGGATCTGCCTCCCTCTACGCATCACTGGGGGAGCATCCCCCTTGCGACAGTGCCCCCTCTCGCGAGCCTCTCCCCACCAGCGAGTAGCTCCCCTCCCCTGCTTGTGAACCCCTCGTCGTTCGTGAGCTAAGCAGCTCCCTCCGCTCGTGACCCCCTCCTCATCAGCCCTCTCCTCTCCTTTGCGTGCAGAGCACGCAGATTAGGGCGAGGGGCGCCGACCCCCTCCCCCTCCTCTCCTCTCCAATGCCGGAGAGGAGAGGGGCTCCCTCCGGCTGCCTTAGCACCAGCCGGCAGGGCCCGGCGGAAGAGGGAGGTGTGCCCCCTCTTTTCTTTTTTTTTTTAAATTTTTTATTTTAAAATAAGATGACACGTCAACGAAACGACTAGAAACTTAGCTATTTTCGATCGAAACGATATTTAGTGAAATAAATTAAAAAATAAAGAGTAATATAATTATAAAGTAAAGTTGAAGGACAGCGATGGAAAAGCTATTCGGTAAAATTTATGCATATGATATACAAGAGTTCAAACTAGATAGCACTTATCATATTTTCAACATGGACGATGACACCAGAAAAATACATCTTCATTTGGGCAGCCTAGTCCCATTACGAAGGGTGGGTCAAGAAGTATAACCTAGATTTATTCTAGTTAAATAAATTGGAATAAATAAGAAGTATAACCAAGATACCTATGATCAATACGTCAGAAGTCAAATTTAAAAAAAAATCAATTTAACAAGGAAAATAATTTAATAAAATTTATCTTTTTTATAAGGTAACATTTTTGAGAAAAAAATATTAGCCAATTATATTTTTTTTAGTCGAATGATTATAACAATTTAATTTGGATCATTTTTAAACTATGTGGTTCCAATCTTTTTCTTCCTGGATTAATGTACTTTAATTCATGATTTTCTCCCACTTCCTTAACCAGCTTAGAGTATCAAAACTTTAATTTCTTGTTCCTGCATTTAATGTAGCCGAGCTCATGTGATAAAAAAAATACTCATATGGTTAAAATGACTGGAATAAGGGGGTAATCCGTTGGATAACCTCATCCAATTTTCATAGATTGGATCATATCATTATATTGAATGACCTCATAAATTTTGTCCTCGTGATAATTGTCTATGGGATCCACAAGCTAAACAAAATTGTTTAATTGAAAAACTGGGAACAAAATCTTGACTCTCACCATATCTTTCAAATCAAAGAAAAGTCTAATTAAATGCTTCACCCACGAGCATATATTATAATATTTGTTTTGGGGGTAAATTTCACATATGATCGTCTGACGTTATGTTAATGTCTTAATGTTGCTCTAGCTTCATTTTGTAATTGGATTATTTTCCAATTTTATTTTTCTTACACACATCGTTCATCTGATTGATAATAATCGATTTTTTGATTATATTGATGAAACAGCACAATAAAATATTATAAAATTAATTAAAAAAATAATGGGTGCCTGTGCGAGCTCACGCATCGACAAGCTTGTGAAGGGAGCCGACGACTCCTGTGTGAGCTCGCACGAGGGCAGCGGACCCTTTTCTTCCTCGTCGGCGTGCAAGCTCACCTGCCAGCGAGCTCAATCAAAGGAGCGCCACCCTCTTTCTTCCTCATTGCGCACGAAGAAGATTTGTGGGGGGGGGGGGTGGCAACCCCCTTGCGAGCTCGCCAGTGGTCGTGAACTCGCACATCGGGCTTTTTAAATTATTTTTATTACTTTATAATATTTTATTGTGACTCATAATTAATATAACCCAAAAGTCAGCTACTACCGGTCAGGGAACGATGCATGTAAAAAAAATAAAGTTCGGGAACAAACGAGTTACAAATTGAAATTATGAGACCGTTAAGATATTAACCTAAAGTTGGAAGACCATCAGTGTAATTTACTCTTTATTTTTGGAGGAACCTTTTGTTAATTCAACATTATTAACATCTCACTTATCTGATATCGATAATTTCTGACAGATATTTTTTACAATGCACTACAAGAAAATGATTAATTTGCGACGGACATAATTTTTCGAAGGACACGAATCTTTCATATTTTTTGACGACAATTGCGATGGATAGAAAAATCTTTATTAAATTAAATTATATATATGTAATATAATATAATTTTTCTATTATTAAATTATTATTTTATTTACTGAAGGATAATGCTTGCAAAATTATCGAAGGATTCAAAATCTGTCGGTAGTTTCGAAGGAATTATCCGCCAGTAATTAAAATAATAATTTATTATCAATATTTATATATATAATATTATTATTAAACATTAATAATATTATATGTATTGATATTAATTATATGTATTAATATATATGATTATAGTCATTAGTAATATAATGTTATATTATAAATATTTTAAATAATTGGAAGAGATATATATTATATTATAGACATTAATAATATAAATATGTACATATTTATATAACAATTATTTCAGGCATGGGAAATAATTTTACTGATTTCGTTCTCATTATCTCCGCCATATATAAGTCTCCGGACTTTGTATTATTTTTTAAGTTTTGTCTTACAAACTTTATTCTGTAATAAATTAGTTTTTATATTATAATGTATGGTAAATCAACCTCTAAGCACCATTATGATCATGGTATTTGTACCTGATAAGGCATAGATCAAAATCATCGCTGTTTAGTACGAGTTGTTGTAGTTTTCCATGAGATAGAAATTAAGTTAATATTAAGTTGTTTTATTTTATGGTACAATAATTTACGGATGCTGTATCCACATTATTTAATTTGTATATATCTATGAATATATGTATGAAATAATATATGTATGAATATAACAATCGAGTATGTGATATGAACAATTTTATTACACTATCATACATTTACTCGATCTTATTGAAGTATTACGTGTACTATCATTCTATTAGTTGTACTATCATTCTTGATTAGTGTACTACTTCTTGTACAGATCAGTGTGTACATATAAAAACCTCCTTCTTTGTTTTGTATAACCTCCTTCTTTGTTTTGTCTATAATTTCCATCTCCAACTCTGTTATCTCCTTCTCTGCAATTCTCTCTGTTATTTCTTCTTCTACGATTCAGCACAATTGACATGGTATGAGAGCTTTTGAGGATCCTGGATGCTTCGTGCTGATTGAAGAAATCAACAGATCGAGTCATTCAATTGATCGAGTCATTCAATTGGTTAGTGATCAGACATTTTACCTATCGTGGTTTTGATTCTTTGTTTTTCTGGATCAAAATATCAATCATATGGCTTCTTCATCTGCTACGTCTTCAAATACGTCATCTTCAATTACAATTGACATCAGTAGTCCTCTTTATTTGAGTTCATCTGAATTTGTTAGTCAATCTTTGACTCCTTATCTGTTAATTGACTCTAGCAATTATTGTGATTGGAGTAATTTCTTTTATAATGTACTCTTGGCAAAAAACAAGCACGGATTCATTGATGGATCTTGCTCGATTGATTCGATTGATAGATCACTTCATTTTCAATGGAAACGTTGTAATGCTTTAGTTATATTTTGGATGATTAGTTCTGTCTCCAAAGGAATCATCAGCAATGTTGCTTACAATCAAGAAGCAAAGATTGTTTGGCTTGATCTTAAGGAACGTTTTCAAAGGAAGGATGGAACAAAAATTTATATGTTGCAGGGAGAGATTGATTCTATCAGTCAAGGTTCTTTAACAGTGGGAGAATATTTCAACAAACTAAAATTCTTGCGGGAAGAATTGTCTCTGATCGTACCAAATCTACCTGTTCTAGAATCCTTAAAAGAATATTCAGGGTATTTGGTTCAGAAAAAGATATATAAGTTTTTGTTTGGTCTCAATGATTCTTTTACTCAGGCAAGATCACAGATACTTTTGATGCATCCAGTTCCATCTCTTAATCAAGTGTACTCTATGATAATTGAAGAGGAACACAGGAATAAAGTTGCAGTGAATACTCAACAGAATTCAACTTTTCTTGGAAATTTTAGGCAGGGAAAACCTAAGAAAGATTATTCTATTATATTTTATCACTGTCATAAGGCTGGACACAAGAAATCTCAGTGTTACATGATAATTGGATTTCCACCCAATTTCAAATTCAACAAAGGCAGAAATCAGAATACAGTTGCCAATAGTGTTGGCACATATTCTGAATTACAATCTGAATTAAAGGATACAGGAGAAGGATCTGCTAAGCCTTCTATATCAGTATCTGACAAAATGCACATGCTGTCTGATGATCAGTACAATCTTTTTTTTTTTGAAAATGTTGGAGAAAGATATGACTTCTGAAGTCTCTGGTCTAATGGCATGTATGAATTTCCATAATCATACTAGTAACACTTGGATAATTGACACTGGAGCATCTCAGCACATGACTTTTAATCTATGTGGTCTGATTAATATGATTCGTCTAAAGGATACAAAGTTTGTCACATTGCCTAATGGACATAAATCCATTGTCACTCATAAAGGTTTCTTTAGAGTTAATTCTGATATCATTTTATCTGATGTTCTATATATACCAGAGTTCAAATATAATTTAATATCAGTATCTCAATTAACTAAGGACTCTCACTGTTCTATCATTTTTTATTCAAAGAAGTGTGTGATTAAGGAGCAGCCAAGTGGGAGGATGATCCTGACTGGTAGAGAAAGTCGTGGATTGTATCTTCTAGACAGTGGAACAAATGCTCTTCAGGGAGACAAAGTAATGAAAGCTTCATTTGATGGTGGAGATGCTGAGCTCTGGCACAAAAGACTGGGTCATTTGCCCTATGATAGACTTCAGTTTGTTTCAGATTTTCAATTTTTAGTTTCTAAAGATATACATTGAAGGTCTGTCCAGTTGCTAGACAGAAAGACTACCTTTTTCTAATACAGATTCAGAAAAATGTAAACACATATTGGATCTAATACATATTGACATTTGGGGTCCATACAATGTTGTGTCACATGCTGGATTTAGATTCTTCCTTACCATTGTTGATGATTATAGTCGTATGACATGGATTTATTTGCTGTAACAAAAATCAGAGGCTTTTACACACTTACAACATTTTATATTGAGAATGGAAACACAATTTCATACTACAGTCAAAGCAGTGAGATATGACAATGGGGCAGAATTTTTTTCCATGAAATGTGCTGACTTTCTGAGCTCTAAAGGTACACTTCATCAAAGTACTTGTCCATATACTCCCCAACAAAATAGGGTGGCTGAGAGGAAGCATAGACACTTACTTGAAATAGCACAGCTGTTCACATCATAAATCATATACCACTCAAAGTGCTAAACAATGTGTCTGCTTTTGAGAAGTTTTTTTCTAAATAGCATGATATCTCACATTTAAAAACCTTTGGATGTTTGTGCTATGTGACAAATTTAAAGGTGTCAAATAAATTTGATGCTAGAGCTACACAGCAGTCTTCTTGGGATATAGCAGTACACAAAAGGGCTATAGATATATGGAAATAAGATAAAAAAAAATCTATTAGCAGAAGTGTTACATTTCATGAATCAGTGTTTCCTTTTGCCATCAAAAGCACATGTGATCATTCAAGATCCAAGTCTGTGCCTAACGGTATTCCAGTTCATGATCACAGTAGTCTACCTCAATTTATCCACATATCAGTAGATTCTTGTACTCAGAATGAATCTATTTTTCCTTCTCAACCAGATCCAGAAGTTGTTCCAAATTCTGCAGAGGAAGCTATTCAAAATTCTACAGATTTGTCCTTATCTTCTCTTGAATTACATGTTTCTCTCCCAGAATTGGACTCTTCAAGTGAAAATTATTCAGGTTCTCCAACTGAAATTAATAAGTCTACTCGGCTTGTTAATTAGACCAAAGAGGCTTAGTAAGCAACCAGCTTGGATGAAAGACTATGTTGTTAACTTATCTGCTCTTTATCCTATGAGTAATCATGTTTCTTTTAACAAGTTATCTCAGTCATATATGTCATTTCTCTCAGATTCAGGGTCATTATGTGAACCTTCTAGTTATGCTCAGGCTATTCAAGATCCTAATTGGATAACGGTCATGAACAATGAGCTTGAGGCTTTAGAGTCCAATGGCACATGGGAATTGGTTGATATGCCTTATGGTAAAAAAGAAATTGGATGCAAATGGGTTTTTAAGATCAAGTTAAATGCTGATGGGTCAGTAGAAAGATACAAAGCCAGATTGGTAGCCAAAGGGTTTAGTCAACAAGAAGGCATTGATTACAAAGATACCTTTTCACCAGTAGCCAAGATAGTTACTATTTGAGCATTTTTAATTTCTGTTGTACAACAGAATTTGCCCACATATCACCTGAATGTCAATAATGCTTTTTTGAATGGGGATCTTTTTGAAGAAGTATATATGCAGCCTCCACAAGGTTTAAATGCTGGAACTAAAGTCTGTCGATTGCTCAAATCACTTTATGGCTTGAAACAAGCTTCAAGACAATGGTACTTAAAGTTTTCAGAAGTTCTAATAGCAGATGGTTTTACTCAAAGTAGAAATGATTACACTCTATTTACTAAAGGAGTAGGGAGTTATTTTGTGATGTTGCTGGTATATGTTGATGACATATTGTTGACAGGGAATTCTAAGGATCTTCTTCATGATGCCAAGCATCATCTCAATAAGCATTTCGAGCTTAAAGACCTTGGGTCTTTAAAGTATTTTGTGGGCATGGAGATATTAAGATCAGATAAGGGTATCATTGTTTCTCAACGAAAATACATCATGCAGCTTATTGAGGATTGTGGGTTGAGTGCTTCTAAACCTGTTTTTACTCCAATGGAAGAAAATTTAAAGCTTACTTCTCTTGAGTATGATGAATTCATTTACAAGGCAAATCCTGCAGCTATTACTGATATAACTTCTTTTCAAAGATTAGTTGGCAGACTTATTCATATTACCCAAACTCGGCCTGACATCACTTTTTATGTTCGACTTCTGAGTCAATTTATGCATTCCCCTAAGAAGTCTCATATGAATGATGCCTTAAGAATTGTTCACTATCTCAAAAATTTTCCTGGAAAAGGTCTCTTTTTTCCAGTTGAACAAAACAATACTCTTCATGTTTACAGTGATGCAGACTAGGCTTCTTGTTTAACAACCAGAAGGTCAATTTCTGCTTTTTGCATCAAATTAGGATCAGCATTAGTTTCATGGAAGTCGAAGAAGCAGGATGTTGTTGCTCGGTCTTCATCAGAGGCAAAATATTGCAGTGTGGCTCTTGGTGTAGCTGAATTGATTTGGTTGCAACGTCTGTTTCTTGAACTGCATTTACCTGTTTCTCTCCCAATTCATGTGTTCACTGATAGTCGGCAAGCATTACAGATTGCTGAAAATTTTGTTTTTCATGAGCGAACCAAACATATTGATGTCGACTGTTTGTTTGTGCGTGAGCGTGTTCTACAAGAGTTCATCAAGCTGAATTATATTGCCACTTCAGAGCAACCAGCGGATGTTTTGACGAAAGCTCTGTCGCGGTCTCAACATGAGCATCTGATTGTCAAGTTGGGCTTGCTTGACATTTTCCAGCCGCCAACTTGAAGGGGGGTATTGAAGTATTACTTGTACTATCATTCTATTAGTTGTACTATCATTCTTGATTAGTGTACTACTTCTTGTACAGATCAGTGTGTACATATAAAAACCTCCTTCTTTGTTTTGTATAGACAACGAACTTTTCAGGGGTTGTTAGTAATAGACTGATTTCCCTCTCCAACTCTGTTATCTCCTTCTCTGCAATTCTCTTTGTTATTTCTTCTTCTACGATTCAGCACAATTGACAGATCTTGATCCAAACTACACTACATCTCTTGAATCGCTCCGATCAGGAAGATAATCCGTAAGAAGAAAATACTAAAGACGTTGGATTAGTTAATAATTAGGACAGAAGCCTTTTTATTACTTTATCTTGAGTATTTATTAAATCAATGCATATTATTTCCTTCTTGTTGCATGATAATAAGGGGTGCAAATTTTTATACGTAAGGGGTGCAAATTTTTCATGCCTTTCTTGTGGGTAAAAGTCGTATAAAATTGGAGAAAATATTCAACTCCTGGAAATAATATACTATTCTAACAATAGTTGTCCCCCGTATGATATATATATCATAACAAATAAAATATATATTTTTTAACTTACACTTTTTGCACAATTACAAGTTATGTTTCAAATATTATATATATTACCACCAACGTTATTTTTAACCAAACGTCATAGACATCGAGAGGTTTGATTTATAATAGCGCATAAAAGTGCAAGAAAAAAAAACGTATATAAAGAATATATAGTATTAGACTATTAGTAAGTAACTCTTATTTCGTATCAATTATTCGTATTACAAGCGACGTATGCATGCATGCACTTGTCGTGTCACTTGCCTCCTTTTCCATTCTTCTTCCCACCTTTACGCGGAGGAACGGGGAGGACGTTGCCGGAGGGCTGTCGCGGGCCGTGCCATCCGGGCGTGGCCTCCCCCTTGTAGTGGTGGTAGACGTGGCAGTGCTTGAGCAGGTTGAAGGCGTTCTGCTCCTTCACGAACGGCCAGATGTAGAACATCTCCGGGAAGCAGTCCTTGTGGGTGTGCATGATCCCGGAGCAGGCCAGGTCGCTGGGGGTCACGCGGTGGATGAACCACTCCTTGATCTCCCGGATGATCCACATGTGCCCCAGGTACGCCCAGCACATCGATATCAGGTCGTCCCTATCCCCCGGCTTCACGAGGTCGAATCGATTCGGCGTCCGGGCTATCTTCTTGATGTCGATGTTGTCGCCGTAGTTGATCCCTCTCGGGAAAGGTTTCGTCGGCTTGTACTTCGGATTCTGATACGCCGGCGGCGCCCCGGCCGATGCCAGAGAAGGCGCCGCGGCCAGTGCGAGAACGGCGGCGATGACAATCGCTGCGACAGTGCAGGCCGTCCGGTGATTCATCTTCACTGGATATGTGTTCTGGTTTTTTTGTTCTGTGTATATGTTGAATCTTATGTTTGGGTGTGAGGAGTTCAGGAATGGCTGTCTCTATTTATAGTTCATGCATGAGGAGTGGGACATGGGCGTTTCATTTATGTTACTTCAATAATAAAATTAAATTTAGGGTGTTATTGTTCTTTATAAAAGAAACTTATTGAATGTTTCTAATTAATACAACTCACGAAAGAAAAACTCATGAAAATCATTCCATCAATTGTTGGTTAAATTGAATAAGCTCATGGAATGCTCACGTACAAAGGTGTTACCATACGTTAATGAGATTAATGGGCCATGAAATTTGTGGAATTACAAATTAATGTTGTGTATTAAAAGACCAAGTGGATTTTTTTTTCTCCGAGTGGAGAAGGAAGGACTGATCAATAAGTAATTATATATACAACAAACATTGGATCACATCATTTTTTTATTGACTATAAATATTTAATCCGATAAGCATTCAAAATATAGTATACAATAATGTAAGAAGAAGCCAAATGCTATCATTAAAACAAAATCTAGCAGATCTTTGGATTGATTAACCAAACATTCTGAATTTGGACTAATTATACATTAGAAAATTAGTACTAAAGTTCATATGTAACATAAATATTCAGAAAATAGCAATGGAAACAGATGTAGAAGTCCCCAAGCAGCAGCAGCATGATGGGTCTCCTTTGAAATAAGTTCGATGAAACATAAATGGCTGTTTGGTAGGACAACTTTGAGAATATGATCTTATTCTTTGTTCCCAAAGGCTAATTTTATAAATATTTGAGCTTCGAATTAATAATTGTAAAAAAAAGACGGATGCTATTGACCCAAGTTTAAGTCTTAAAGTCATCATTTTGATCAAATAAACTAATTGTTCTAATTTTTTTTACTCTCAATTAGTCGGACTGACGTAAGACATCGAAAATCTTCTCTAGACCCAAACTAGTATTAGAAAAATAGAGATAAATTTATTCTAATTATTAAAATGTCTAAATTTAAAAGTTACAAAAGAAAAAAAGAAAAGTTCTGGAGAAAAATGACAGATTAATCTTCAATTGTAGCCGGTGATCAGACAGTTGGGTATGTTGGAGATAGTGGTGTTCATCGGCTCGGGTCGACCCGTAAACCCGATGACCTGACCTGATCCGAACTGATTCGAGTCGGATCGGATTGGTGGTCGGGTCGGACCCGAACTCAATGGTCGGGTTAGGTACAGGTTGGAAGTTGGAAAAATACAACCCGACTTGACCCGACCCGACCCGCTTGATCCGATTTTTTATTTAAAATTAAGGCTTATATTTGATTTTAAAAAAATTTTAAAAATTGAAATAAAATATTTTAAATACATAAATAATATTAAATAGTTAGAAAATATATTTTTAAAATATTATTAAATACTATTTTTTATATTAAATAAAATATAAAATAGTAAGAAAAAAAATTAAAAAAAGAAAATTAGAAAACCCGACCACCCGATCCGACCCGATCCGAACCGAGTCGGGTTGGATCGAATGCAGCCCCTCCAACCCCCTAGACCCGACCCGACCCGATCCTATTTGAATCCGTGAATACCCCTAGTTGAAGATGAGGGTCCAGTATTCGCCTCCCCTTAACACACTTTTTTTCAAGTTGTGGACACCCCCAAACACTCGACTCTTGAAGGTTGGGCAGCACTGCCGAGGACACCGACGCGAGATCACTGCAGTCTACAAGTTCCAAACTGCGGAGACCAGTGAGGCCGTCCATTACTAAAGATGTCAGTACTGGACACCCGCGAATACATAGAACGTCAAGAGACGTGAGGCGGCCGAGGTCTTGTTCTGATGCTGCCAGCGACACAAAGTTCTCGCAGTCAAGAACTTTTTGATCAAAAAAATTAATTGTTCTACTTGTTTTACTCTCAATTAGTCTGACGACGTAAGACATCAAAAATCTTCTGTAGACCCAAGCTAGTATTAAAAAAATAGAGATAAATTTGTTCTTATCCTATCCCAAAACATCATTTTTTTATCAAAATAATAAAGTGAGAACAAATGCACTTTAGAATTTACTAATATTTTGTCCAAATGAACCAAAGGAAGAAGCTTTCTCAAAATATTCCATCAGGGCAGTTGCCAGTTGGTGCGATGCTAAATTCTATCGCCGCGCTGAGTTGGACGATCGGCTCCGCTTTCTGGATATTGAGATGGCCATCAAAAAAAAATTTTCTATCACCTTTTGAAATAATTGTCTTTTCAGTTTGTGAGGTTCTTGCGTGTGATTGGCATGATTCATCAGCTATGTTTGGCAAATGAAATTAGACAATTGAAATTTGTCGCGTGACCCTTAGATCCCACATTCTGATTTCATCTTTTTTTTTCAATTTTTTAGGGTTGAGGTGATGACACTTTTTTTCTCAATTTTGTTTATTCTTTTTTTTTCTTTCTTTGTTTTCTCTTTCAAACCCTTCTCTTATAAAATAATTTATTTATTAAATATAAATATATTTTACAAAGGATTAATTTAGTATTATTTATTACTTATAATTTCATTAAAAATCTTAATGTTCATTAAGTATTAAATTTATTAAAAAATAAATTTTTATATCTACCTATTAATGTGAAAGTTGTCTTCATTGGTCGGGTTCATTTCCGCCACAACACAGAAGAGTGAAACAACTTTGAAATGGTCGAACTTGTCAAAATGTGGACGATCCGAAGTGGACGAAGAAGAAACAGAGGAAGAAAAGAGAAAAAAAATTAATGGAACGAGTTTTCTATTCAAATGATCAAAAGATTAGAACTAAACCACGCATTATAAACCTGTTTGTAGTAACAATGAACTGCCATGAAGTGATTTAAATTGGTATTAAAACTAATTACTGCTACAAGAAAAAAAGAGATATGAAGGACGATTCTGCAACTCCTTCGAGCTCGATGACCATCCTTGCACGACGCTGATGTCGCTAACAAAATTTAAAAAGAAGCTATATATTCATAAATTATTTGTTACACATATTTGTGTTAAAAAAAGAACGAATTATTAAAAATGTCTAAATTTAAAAGTTACAAAAGAAAAAAGAAAAATTATGAAGAAAAATGACATATTAATTTTCAATTTTATTTGTCATCAAGATTTTTAAATTCGAGAGTTTATGTTAACTCTTTTGACGTCCCCTAAACTCGAGACGTAAACTCATATAATTTATGTACATGATTTTATGTATATATTTAATATAATATGTTATAAAATATTTGTGAAAAATAATTTCTATATGTTAATTCCAAATGTAATGAGTTCATTGGTCATATTTTAACTCGCTTATATTGAACTGCATAATCATTCATTATTTTTAATAATTCATTACACTCTACAAGTACAATATATAAGTCGATATGACATACGTTGAAACGTAAAAAATTCAAAGTTATATATCAAATTACTAAAGTAGTTCATGAGTCATATAAATTAAAACATAAAGTATTATTAGTTTTTAAATTTTGATTGAATGCTTAATTTTTACATTTGATTATTCTACCTTTAGAATCTATCGAGTTTACCCGAATTTATTCGACTCTACCGGAGTCTACTCGAGTTTACCACCAAGTCTGCTTTCACTTCGAGTTAACTCGATTTCATCGCTAAACTCGTAAGATTTAAGTTGAACCATATTTGTAACCATTGATCACACAGCTGGGTATGTTCGAGATGAGGCTCCAGTATTCGCCTCCCATTGCGCACTTTTTTTCAAGTTGCGGACACCCCCAAACACTCAACTCTTGAAGGTTGGGCAGCACCGCTCGTGCCGGGGACACCGACGCAAGATCACTGCAGTCTGCAAGTTCCAAACTGTCGAGAGCAGTGAGACCGTCCAGTACTAAAGATGTCAGTCCTGGACACCCGCGAATACATAGAACGTCAAGAGACGTGAGGCGTCCGAGGTCTTGTTCTGATGCTGCCAGCGACACAAAGTTCTCGCAGTCAAGAACGCTCAATTTCTTGAGAGATGGACCCCAAATCCGCGGCACAGTTTCCAGTGCTACGTCGAGGAACGACATCTCTTCAAGCTGCGGCAGAAGGCAGGCGTCCAGGGTATGGGCACCTGATAGCTCGGCGGTCATGTTGTGACACCCCTCAATCTCCAATCGTTTCAGGGACGTCAAGCCCTGAAGCACCTGACGAGGCAGAGCGATCAGAGCATCACAACTTGTTATGCTCAGACTTTCCAGGGAGGCCATGCTTGTCCAAAACCCATGACATCTGGACGACGAGAATATCCAATCGCATTGGAAGAGATTCAGGTCTTTAATGCACGAGTGGCCAGATCCCTCTTCTTCATTGGCATCGTCATGCCCCCACACCAACGTTAGCTCGTCAGGGCCGCCAATGGATAATTCTTCAAGGCATTGGAGGTGCCTCAAGGCCACTGTTTCATAGGGTAGAAAGGAATCAACGGGATCATGCACATGTGCTGAAGCGTCGTTTGAATGCGTCTCAATATCAAGAGAAACCAAGGAGGTCAAAGCGTTGATTGAACCCAGAGGTATCTTTTTGCAATTAATCAACGATAACGATTTCAGGCATGGTGCTAATGGTAGTGAGCTGGCCATCTCTGGACACATTGATATGCTCAAATAATCAAGAGCTGGGAAGCAATTTGCAGTGGCTTCTTGCAGTGGGTCAATTTTGTTCTCCCACCATCCCTCCAGCCTCCGAAGATTAATTAGCTCCAATTTCTTCAGCGAAGGAAATGTTTGCACGGTTGTGCCGTCTGCTGCTGCGTCGTCCGAGATGATATACTCGAGATTATCCATGTGCATTATGTTAGAGTTGGTGAATACTTCAGGGCCCCTTGTTTCTCACACCGGGTTCGCCCACGTGAGCTTAGGGGAATCTGAGTATTACCCAATTAACAGTATTGCTGACGTACGAACGAAAGGGGGGGTTCGGGGGGCCCCGCCCCCCGACGGCGGTCCCGCTCGCCGGTGAGCGGGCGGGGGTTCGGGGGCAGCGCCCCCGAAACCTAGACGGGTTTTGGGCTTTTGTTTAGCCGGCCCGTGTGGTTCGGATTAGGTTTTTTCTCTGTTTGTTTGGGTTTTAAACTCGGTTTGGAGAGGCTATTAATAGCCTAATTTCTGATGTAATTTTGGGTGGCGGCTGTAAACCTAAACGATATAGTGGAACCTCTTTGCAGGACGTAGCCCTCATCTCAAGGGTGAACCTGGGTAATTTCGTGTGTCTCCTTTATTTTTCTGCAATCTCTCTGCGATCTTCTCTTCTTGTTCTCGAATTTTTCCATCACATTATAAAGAGCACCTCAAGAGAAGTCAACTGCCAAAGTGGTGGAAGTTGATGTAATCCTATGCAGTCATATAAACTAAGTTCTACCAAGTGTCGGAGCAGCTGCTTGTCTGCCATCCACGTAGGAAACTTTAATCCTTCATAGCTCCATATTTCCAAGAACTTTAGACAGCCGTGTGGCTTCAGTTCTTCCAGCACTTGCTCATCATTAGTTATTCCTCCTCCACCTCCTCCTCGACTTCCTCCTCCTTCCCCCACTACTAGTTGTCGTGGTCCAATTGTCCAATCAAATGCTAAAAAAGATAGATCTTTGGAATGCAAATTCACCTTTCTGGCCTCTTCGGCATCCTTCACAGAATCCAGATTTCTGAGCTTTAATCGGGATGAAAGGTGCAGACCTTTTAGCTCTCCTATGCCCCTTCCTGCAGATTCTTCACCCACGACGTACAGAGTTAGGGCTTGCAAGTTGGTCATTCGTCCCATACCCGGCGCCATTTCCTCCAGGTTATAGCAGCCATCAAGATAGAGATGTCTGAGGCTAATCATGCATCGCATCCTCTTAGGTAGTCGGCGCAATCCTTCACATCTAGCAAGATCCAACGTCTGCAAGTTGAGCAGTGTGCATATGGACTCAGGTAATTCCGATAGTGCTTGAGTCCATAGTTGCAGATATCGTAGATGCTGTAGATGCTTCATGGAAGACAGTAGTCCAAAACTCTGAGCGCGTAATGATAGAACCCTTAAAAAGGAAGAACCTGAAATGTTCGTGTCAATTTTTTTCTCTGTTAACCAAGGGTCCATAGTGGACAGCACTGTGCGGAGGTACGGGGAAGCTTTCAACACATTATTTATGCTGAATTCATTCGCACCAGAAAAGAACAAATGATATGCATCCTTTCTCACTGAAAGCACAGAGGCTTTACCTTGTACTGCAATACAATCATTCCCTACGATAGATAGTGCAAGATCATGTATGAGATCATGCATCCTAACTGTTCCATACATCCTTTCTTCTTTTAGATCTTGAAAAAATGACCTTTGAACTAGCTGGTTAAAAATCTCATTCCCTATATCCTCTAATCGTCCACCATCAGAAAGAAAAAAACCATGAGCCATCCACATGTTGATCAACATCTCTTTTTCCATCAAATGATCTTTTGGAAATATGGCACAAAAGGCGAAGCATCGCTTGGAGTGCGAAGGCAGATGTTTGTAGCTCAGTCGTAATGCAGGTAACATACCAGTTTCAGTTTCAGTGTTCCATACGTCACTATCCTTGATCCTCAACCACTGATGTCTGTCTGTTTTCATGTACAATAAGCTTCCTAACATCCTCACTGCAAGGGGCAAACCCCCACACTTCTTAACTATGGCCTTTCCGATCTCCACAAGTTCTTCCAGCTTTTCAACTCCGGGTGCGAATGCTCTTTTGCTAAACAAATCCCACGATTCATCCTCCGTCAAATACGGCAAAGGATAACTTTTCAGAGTTTTTGTTATTTCCGACACTCGGCCACTACGGGTGGTCACCATAACTCTACTTCCTTTGCGGCCGCGGTTTATAAGGCCTTTGAAAGTACTCCATTTGTCGGGATCTTCTTCCCAAACATCATCCAACACAATCAGAAATCTTTTTTGTGTCAGTGCCTCCTTAAGGGCAAGATGTAGACCTTCCATGCTAGACGACTCACAGTTTCTTCCGGCCAAGTTTAAAATTTCTTGAATGATCTTTTTGGCATCCCATGGATCAGAAACACAAACCCATGCCCTCAATTCGAAATAGGCCACAACTCGGGGGTCATTGTAGATCAATTGAGCCAAGGTAGTCTTACCAAGGCCTCCCATACCAACTATCGGAAGCACTGCAACATTCCCATCACTGTGATTGACCTCATTGATTAATAATTCCACTATCTCATCTTTCTCTCTGCGCCTGCCCACGACTTCTGATTCTTCAACAAAGGAGCACGTTTCTTCGTTAACAGGATCAGCAGGTTCGGGTCGTGAAACACTAGCCTTGATAAAATTGAACTGTATACTCTCGTCTGCAATTTTATTAATCTCGTCTAGGAGATTGCTCAGTTTGCGCCCCATCTTCAGTCGAATGAGTACTGGGTTATGAGAAGAAAAGAAGTCGCGTACCTTGCCGCTGCACGGAGCCTTGTGCCGCGGGGTCTCGTAGTTGAGTTCATCCAGGAGGGCCGCCTTTGCCTTGTGGCGCAGGGTCTCGTAGTTGAGTTCATCCAGGACGTTCTCAGCCTCGTAGGCCACTTTCTTTAGGGCGTTGAGCCACGATTTCACAGCTGGCTTCACGGTCTGCTTCTCCTCTGCGTCTGCAAGCACGGACTGAATCACTAGCAGAAGCCGTTTCAGTTTCTCCAAGTTCTCTTTCAAACCCCATGCAGCTCGGAGTTGCCCTTCAATTGCATCCGCTGCCAAGCTCACAAGCCTCTCCACGATGACACCAACAATTGCTTCAACAGCCATGGCTCCTTAAATTAACCAGGAAGAGTAGGAAGTAGTGATAGTATTGCCGTGGTGGAACTAATGGACATATATACACAAAATGAACTCAATTTAATCGATCTGACGAATTTTTTATTCCATCAGTCGAATTCAATCATTATTTTATTATCTGAATCTATTGATTCGAATAACTAGACAGAAACATTGATTAACAAGCATAATTTGAAAATTATTTTAAAAAAATTCATATGTAGTTTTTGCATTCTATTTTTTTTTATTGCACCTTTACTTTTTATTGCTGAATCTTCGATACTTTTACAAACAATATTATTTTTACCTTCTTAATGATTTTGTAATTTGTGGTTTAATCGTGATTTATTTCCAGCTGTATGCAGGTTTTGATTTTTGACTTACGTTATGATTTAAATGTTGCTTATATTTGAACTTGTAATCTTGTTTAATGCGTTACAATTGTTATATAAGTTTAATGATGTTTTATTAAATGTATTTTTATTCTTTTGGGTAGACGATGAATCCTTCAAATCGAATCAATTCCTTAGTTAAAAAGGCTTAACATTTAATCCTGATTAATTCTTAGTTAGGTTGGATGGTGCTTTCGCGATGTGACTTGTTTGTTTGTCCGCTTGTTAATTCATTATCATTTATAGTTTCAACCACAATATAAAAAGCACCAAACAAATTTTAAATCGCCATGTTCCGACTTTCCAAATTTTCAGCGTTCTTTTTTTGGTCAAAAGAGTGAAGCTAAGGACTTAACGAGCATCCACCCTATTTTAATGAGGCGAAAATTCCTTCCTACGACACGACTAATGCACAAGGAACGTCAGAAGAAAAAGGCGCAATTCATCTTGACGGTTCGGTTCACGTTTTAATAGGTTCAAGGAAAATTCGGACAGTTTCCAAAAAAAAATTTGATGAGGAGGGGCGATGAGAGTGTGGCTCCCTTGTCGGCGAGGATGGTGAGTGAGGGCGCCGTTCCCTTGCCAGCAAGGAGGGTGAGCGAGGGTGTCACTCCCTTGTCAGCGAGGAGGTTGAGCGAGGGCGAGGAGGTCGGGACAATGACGATGGCGGGCGAGATCCTAGGGCGGCAACGACACGGGGAACGACGAGGTCGATTGGGCGAGTAGGTGGCAAAGGTAAGCAAATGGGCCTCCGCATCCACCTCTGGGTGTTATAGTGAGCCAGGCGAAGAAATAGGAGACGACTAAGGTCAACGGAGTCCTTATTTCCCGCTCCAATCAGCGGCAAGGTGTTCGGCGGCCGGAGAAAAAAAAATTGCATGCCAAGAATAGGAGGGAGCGACGAGGTCGAGTGTGGTGACTGATAAGCGAGGTCAAGGACACAAGGGATGATGGTGATAGTGGCGAAGGCGAGGACGGCCAGGGGAAACGTAGGAGTCCCCACTGTGCGCAGGGGGGATTTGGTCTACCTGTTGAACCAGCCCAAACCCAAATTTTGGTCCTTACCATCGATCGAGTATCCAATGTCTTACCATCGAGCATCCATCCCATTAAAATGTGGCGGACGCCCGTTTAGTCCTCCAACTAAACATGTCTTAATTAATTATATCTTTTCATTTCATAGACATGTCCCACCGTTAAGACTTTCATATATATATATATATATATATATATGTGCATTGGAAAGGCTTACGTTGGTGCATTACATATTTTTTTCCAAGTACTATTCTTTTCGGTTGCCATCAATTTTTCTTAACTCCCGTGTAACTCATCACCGTTGTATAACTTCCCCTACACGTTTTTTTTTTTTTTGTTTTTCATGGAACTCCCATCTGGTCTGGCCATCTAATGTGCACATTTTTTTAACGTAGATGTTTCCAATAATTATCCCTCAATTTTGAGTCAATATCTCAAGAATCCTTCAACTTTAATTAGTAATTAAAATGTATACATGTTTCATTCACTTAACCGCTGATAACGGATTTTCACGTTTCACCACCTTGCTTACGTGGCCGTCATACACCATTTCTCTTTCAACTACGTCATTTATCAAAATAATATTAAAAAAAATGAAAATGAAAAGGGGGGCCAACGCCCCCATTTCTCCCTCGCAACCTTACGTGCATGCACGACGATCGCGCTTCGAAGACATTCGCCAACCTACAAAGCCTGACGATTGAGTGGCGTTAGGTAATCAACAGTGGCGACCATCGCACGGGATGGTGGCCGTTCATGCACAGAGGCGCCCGATTCAATTTGAGACTGAGGCGACAAAGACATTGACGCTTGATGTTCACCAGTGATGATCGTCGAATGGCAGTGGTGACTCATCAACCCACGGTCGAACTGCCCGACTATCGCACGAAGGTGGTGGATCATCCTCCAGCGATAGTGGCCAGCCTGCGGCAACCAACGATTGAATGACGACAAGATCGGTCACGATGGCACGACCTTTGTGCAATTGCGATAATGTAATCCAGCGTCCCATGTCGGCGATGGGCAACTGGCCCATGGGGAAGTGTATCCTTGTCCATTGTTGTCCAGTGGAAAGATTTGCCACACTCACCCGACATTCGCGTAGAGGCGATGACGGTCATCTGCGTGACGATCTTGCACAGAGAGGGCCCCTCGTGCATCGCGACCTTCACCGGCGGGATCGGTCACCCCTGTGTGACATTTGCACATCGATGCGGCGTAGTCCAACATCCCACGCCGGCAATTGGTGGCAAAGGGTTGGCCCCACTTTTACTGCTTTGCCGATTGCGAGTGAAGGAGAAAAGGGGGGCATCGACGCCCCTTTTCTGCCCCTTCGCTTGACGAAGCAGAAAATTAGGGTTGGCGCCCCCTTTCCTCATACACCAATCGCGAGGGAGAAAGGGGCACCGACCCCCGCCTGATGTCGGTGGAGAAGGGGGGCGTCAGTTCTCCTTTTCATTTTTTTTATTTTTAATATTATTTTATTTTTTTGTTAAATGACGTGAATGAAAAAAAATAGTGTATGTGACGGCCACACAAGCAAAGTGATCGAAAAACAAACTATTAACGGCCAAGTGGACGAAGTATGCAAGAAAATCAAAGTAGGAGGATATTATAGTTATAATTAAAATTGAGGAACTGTTGAGATATTGATTCAAAGTTGAGAGACGATTTGTATAATTTACCTAGATGATTCATCTCCCTTCAATTGAAAGTAAATAATAATAATAATAGGTTCAATTTTGATGTTCCCTACCTCATCTTATTCCCTATCGTCTCCATCATCAGATCTTATCCAATAGTCCATAATTGAATTTTTCAAATAATTTATCACCGTTGAATGAAAAGATGATAATAAAGATGATAAGGAACAAGGTGAGGTAGAAAACACCTAAATTTTTTTCCTAATAATTATATCCTCTAATTTTCCATGAAGACACCGGAGTAACTTTTTTTCTCATCCCACTATCTCAATATTAAATCTCACCCGCTATCTCATAAATTTTATTATTTTATCCAATTTAATATATTAAATTACCATTAAGAAATTCTTTTTCGATTATGAAAACTATTCAATTCTTTCCCGTTACTAGAATTGTTCAAAATTATGATTAATTGCTAGAAGTTGGCGTCCTCTACGACACTATGAGCATGTTGCCACTGTATGCTGAACGTCTCAAGGTGCTCTCTTTCGTCCTCTGGACGCTCACGCTCATCCTGCTCCTCAAGTGCCTCTTTGTCGTGCTCTTTGCGAATGACCAATGACGAGGGGGTCACATGGGTGGCATTCGCACTCTACTCCTCTGCTAAATGTATACATAGAGCGATGTAAAATGAGTGTAAAATATTAATTTTAGTTATTAGATTACTAAAATAATTACATATTTATTTATTAGTTAAATAATAAATCTGATTAATATCAAGATCATTTAATTTAATGGTCATGCATCAATCGATGATCGTAATCAAGATATTTTTAAAAATATGATTAATTTAATGGTCATAATTTTTTACTCTTAGATCATATGTTTTATTATTAAATTAGTCCAATAACTATATATTACTTCAGCTAAGAAACATATGATTAATTTAATTATAAATTATAATGATTAAATTAATTAAATAATAATAATAAATGCTCTATATCAATGTGTGAAACAGGGTTTTGTAAATATGCATTAACCACTTATAATTCATATGCAACCATATCATGGATCGGAATATCTCTCTTTTTTGTTTTCTTGTTGTTTCACAGGGTTGCCACTATCAACTAGGCATTTAAAAGTCTGTAAAGTCTTTGTCCAGTATAAATCGCATTTAAAAGTCTGTAAAGTCTTTGTCCAACTAGGCATCATATTTATTCGAGACTTAATAACTATTTAAATATGCATCATGGATCGTTCTTATCAACCGCCAATATGTTTGCTCATCTACCCGTTTTCCCCTCGTACAAACAAATTATGCTAAGACAAATTCAACCTTTTTTTTTATTCCCCTTTTCTGCTCCATCGGAAAGAATTCTAAAGGGTCGTTTGGTTAGAGAATCGGATGAGAACCGCGACTTTATTCCATCCGGTTTCATCAAACACCGCCCCGAAATTCAATTTCAAAGTGGAACAGAATTGATGAAATTGGGGTCACATGATCTCGATTCCACCGCTCTGGAGGTGGAACCGGAGGCTGCTTTTTTTTTACTTTGACGTGATGTTTGTTTTTTTTTCAAAGTTCATTTTCTTTTTTCTTTTTCTTTTCTCTTCACGCACTATCTTCACTAAAATAAATTATTTAATAGATATAAAATAATTTTAATAAGTGATTAATATAATATTATTTATTACCTATTTTTCATTAAAATTTTAATATTTCATTAAATATAATTAATTTAAAAATTATTTTTTATATTTAAATATTATAATTTTTAATAACATTTTTCCCATAAAATTTTTTTATTTTACAATTTTATTTTAATTAATAATAAAATTATACTTCATAATTATAATAATTATTTTTAATTCAAAACTCATCTAAAATTCATTCATCACATCTATTTTTTTCCATCACATCAACCACCTTATTCTTTATCATCAAATTTTACTTCAACCAAATACACCCCGAACTAATATGTTAATTCAACTATGTACGAAGAATTTAAGAGAAACCGCGACTCTGTTTCCAAACGACCCCTAAAGTTGAAGAAAAATCAGGTTCGATGTCAGATGTATTTTAACAATAGTCCTCAAACTTTTCTTTTTTTTTTCTAATTTGATATTTAAATTTTAGGTTATAATTAAATGGTACTCTAACCACCAACTTATTTCACCCTTTTAATCTAGAAGAGATGGTTCATCAATTAATTAATAATCTATATGGAAATCATATTAAAGATTAATAAAAAATAATGTAATATAAAAAATTAAAGTAGTAATTAAAAGGGGCATATAGGTCTTTTGGATTAAAATCCTTATGTCTCCCTATATAAAGCTCACACCTTCTCTTATTAATTTTTTTCTCTATTTGGACACATAATGGCTCTGACTTGAGGAAGGAAAAGAAGAATAACATAAGATTACAATCAAGATATGTAAAGAGAATAAAAATATATTTCTCCTCTCTCAGTGATTTTGTGTGATGGATTAAGAGTTTGAGGACATGTTATTTTCATATTAGATTATGATTGATGGTTGCATGAACACATTAATTAGATCTATGTATTTCAGATGTAATTAGATCTATATATTTTAGGTGATGATATGTTGTTACATTATGTTTCATGACTTAGATCTATTATTTTGTATGATTTTAAGAAAAATCCTAAATTATATATTTTCACAATTGATAACGTCCCCACAAGGTTATAAATATGCTTATATGTCTATGATCCATGCTTTTAATGTGTTATCAATGATGTATATGTTTTTCCCTTAATTTCATATCAAAAACATGTATTTTCATATAAAAGATCGAGTTTTCAAAACGTTAGCACGGTCGTGCAATGCCCTCCCTAAAACAGTCGTGAACGAACCAAAATCAAACATGTTGAAAATCTGTTACGGCCATGACAAAGTTAGACATGGCGACGACCGACCAGTCACGACCATGAGCGAAAGAATGAAAATTGGGTAAAGCGCTAGCTCATGTTCATGCACGTGACTATACTATCACAACTATGATTGAACCAAGCAGGGATGTCATTGACACAGACATGACCATGAATGAGGGGTAGAAAATAACACAAAAGTAAGAGACTTGGCCGCATAGGAAAATATGGGGTTCACAATCATGACCAAGTCCTTGGACGTGGCCACTGATCATGACCGTAACTAAGACATAATGTTATATATGTTATTTTAAAATATATTTTCAAAGTATGTATGTTATGTATTAATTATTGTATATGACATTTAGATAATGAAATGCATGTTCCCACATAACTAGGTTAAAGTTTAAAAACTGAGCGGCCTGATAAAAAATGTGTTTGCGAAGAATATTATTACTTGTCCTCCTTCAACGACTCTCAATGGATTTAAGAAATAATTATTGTTACACCATATTTTCATCATATATTTTTGTTTTTTAGATAGATGATGAATCCTTCAAATCGAATCAGTTCTTTAATTAATAACAGGCTTAACACTTAATCAGAATTAATTCTTAATTAGGTTGGGTGGTGCTTTCGGGACGTGGTGCGCGGATGAAGGTGAGGGTCGACGTGCTGACGGATCGCGTGGCGACGCGGATGAACCTGACGCGCGAGGTGCTGTCGTCGGCCGGCGCGGAGCTGTACCTGACGAGCTTCACGGACGTCTCCGGCAGGGTGAGCGTGCTGCGCGTCTACAAGCGCAACCTCGACCTCATGCTTAACTGTAGCATGACCCTGGACGTGTCCCTGTGGAGGCAGGAGCTCAAGAGAACGCAGTGCTTCGCCACCGTCAAGTAGCACGAGGCTTTGAGGGGAACCGTGTTGCGAGTTCGAGACTTGTTTCTATTATTATTGGCAGAGAGGTGCATGTTTTGTTGTGTTATGTAATGTACTTACGTTGTATAGAGATTGCACTTGTTTCATTGCTTTCCTTTCATGGGCCCAATTAATGTACACGGCAAGATCACACTGCAAGATTAAGTTCTCAATTTATGAGCAAGATTGATTCTGTGCCCAATGCAGCCACACAACTCATCAAAATTTGAGGAATTAGGTGGAATTGGAGCTAATGAAATAGAATAGAATCCCCATATATATGTTCTCACTTTGTATATGATATATATTAAGAACATGAATAGCTTATTAATTAATGTGACGCGGAGTAATTAAGGCCAACTAAAACCCTCACAACAGAAAGAAACCATTCGATGGGGACGTCCAATTATGAAGTAGTAGGTACACACATTTGTGTTAAGAAAAAAAAGAGAACGTATTATAAACTTGACAGGAAAATGTCTAAATTTAAAAAGTTATAAAAAAAGAAAAGAAAAAATGAGGAGAAAAATGACAAAATTAATCTTCAATGGAAGCCAGTGATCAGACAGCTGGGTATGTTGGCGATGAGGTTCCAATATTCTCCTCCTCTTGCGCATTTCTGTTCAAGCCGCGGACACCCCACGACGATCAACTCTTCCAGGGCGGGCAGCACTACTCGTTCCGGCAACACCGACGTGAGATCAGTGCAGCCTTCAAGTTCCAAACTGCGGAGTGCAGTGAGGCCGTTCAATGCTAGAGATTTCAGCCTTGTACACTTCTTAATCTCCAAATGTCTAAGAGACTTCAAGTTCTGAAGCACCTGAGAAGGCAGGGCATGGCAGTCTGATATGTTCAGACGCTCGAGGGAGGTCATACCTGTCCAAAGACCATAACATCTAGGCGACGAGAATATCCAGTCGCATTGGCACAGCATCAGCCGTTTAAGAGATGAGTTACCAGGTCCTTCTTCTTCCTTCCCATCCTCAAGCCCCCACACCAACGGAAGCTTCCGAGGGCTACGAATGGATAATTCTTCGAGGCAGTGGAGATGCCCCAAGGCCAGTGTTTCGTGGGGTAGAACGGAATCAACGGGATCATGTGCATGTGCTGGACCGTCGACTAGTTCCTTCTGATATGTCGCAATATTAAGAGAAACCAACGAGGTCAAAGCGTTGATTGAACCCAGCTGTATCTTCATGCAATCATTTAGCATTAACGATTTCAAGCGCGGGGCTACTGAGAGTGAGCCGGTCATCTCTGGACACTTTGCTATGACCAAATGATGGAGTGCTGGGAAGCAATTTGCCATGGCTTCTCGCAGTGGGGCAACTTTGTTCTCCCACCATCCCTCCAAGCTCCCAAGATTAGTTAGCTCCAATTTCTTCAGCGACGGAAATGTTTGCATGGTTGTGCCTCCTGCTGCTGCAGCGTCGGAGATGATACACTTGAGATTATCCATGTGCCTTAAGTAGAGCACCTCAAGAGAACTCAACTGCCAAAGTGGTGGAAGCCAGTGTAATCCTGTGCAGTCATATAAACTAAGTTGTACCACGTGTTGGAGCAGTAGCCTGTCTGCCATCCACGTAGGGAACTTTAATCCTTCGTAGCCCCATATTTCCAAGAACTTTAGACAGCATGGAGGCTTCAGTTCTTCCAGCACTTGCTCTACATTATTTATTCCTCCCCTTCCTCTTCCTTCTTCTACTAGTAGTCGTCGTGGTCCACTTGTCCAATCGAGTGCTAAAAAGAGCAGATTTTTGGAATGCAGATTCACCTCTCTGGCCTCTTTGGCATCCTTCACAGATCCCAGATTCCTGAGGATTAATCGGGATGAAAGGTGCAGCCCTTTTAGCTCCCCTATGCCCCTTTCAGATTCTTCACCCACGACATACCGAGTTAGGGCTTGCAAGTTGGTCATTCGTCCCATACCCGGGGCCATTTCCTCCAGGCTATAGCAGCCATCCAAATAGAGATGTCTGAGGCTAATCATGCATCGCATCCTCTTAGGTAGTCGGCGCAATTCCAAACACCCACAAAGGTCCAACGTCTGCAAGTTGAGCAATGTGCATATGGATTCAGGTAATTCCGATAGTTCACGCATCCATAGTTGCAAATATCGTAGGTGTCGCAGATGCTTCATGGAAGACGGTAGTTTAAGCCTCTGAGCATGCAATGCTAAAACTCTTAAAAAGGTCGAACCTGAAACATTCATCTTAATGTTTTTCTCCGTTAACCAAGTGTCCATGGTGGACAGCACCGTGCGGAGGAATGGGGATACTTTCAACATGTGTTTTATGTCGAATTCACGCTCGACAGAAAGGAACAAATGATATGCATCCTTCATCACTGCAACCTCAAAGGGTTTTCCTTGTGCTCCAACACAATCATTTCCTGCGATAGATAGTGCAAGATCATGTATGAGGTCATGCATCCTAATTGTTCCGTGCATCATTTCTTCTTTAAGATCTTGAAAAAATGACCTTTGAACTAGCTGGTTAAAAATCTCATTCCCTTTGATCTCTAATGTTCTACCATGAGAGGGAATAAAACCATGAGCCATCCACATATTGATCAACATCTCTTTGTCTATCTCATAATCTTTTGGAAATACGGCACAAAAGGCAAAGCATCGCTTGGAGTGCAAAGGCAGGTGCTTATAACTCAGTCTTAGTGCAGGTAATATACCAGATTCAGTTTCAGTGTTCCATATGTCACTCTCCTTGATCTTCAACCACTGGCTTCTGTCTGATTTCATGTACAATAAGCTTCCTAGCATCCTAAGTGCAAGGGGCAACCCTTTACACTTGTTAGCTATGGCCTTCCCGATCTCAACCAGTTCTTTCGGCTTTTCAAATCCGGGGGCAAATGCTCTTTTGCTAAATAGATCCCATGATTCATTCTCCGACAAATATGGCAGAGGATAACTTTTGAGAGTTCCTGTTATCTCCGACACGCGATCACTACGGGTGGTCACGATAACGGTGCTTCCTTTACGGCCGCAGTTTATAAGGCCTTTCAAGGTACCCCATTTACTGGGATCTTCTTCCCAGACATCATCCAACACAATCAGAAATCTTTTTTGTGCCAGTGTCTCCTTAAAGGCAAGATGTAGACCTTCCATGCTAGACGACTCACAGTTTCTTCCAGCCAAGTTTAAAATTTCTTGAATGATCTTTTTGGCATCCCATGGATCAGAAACACAAACCCATGCCCGCAATTCGAAATAGGCCACAACTCGCGGGTCATTGTAGATCAACTGAGCCAAGGTAGTCTTACCAAGGCCTCCCATACCAACTATCGGAAGCACTGCAACATTCCCAGCATTGTGACTGTCCTCCTTGATTAATAATTCCACTATCTCATCTTTCTGTCCGCGCCTGCCCACGACTTGTGATTCCTCAACAAAGGAGCACGTTTCATCGATAGCAGGAGCAGCAGTTTGATGATGCGATTGATCATCGTTGCTGAAATTGAACTTTGTACTCTCGTCTGCAAGTCTGTTAATCTCTTCTAGACGATTGCTCAGTTTGCGCCCCATCCTCAGTCGAATGAATAATGGGTTATGGGAGGAAAAGAAGTCGCGTACCTTGCCGCTGCATAGTGTCTTGCTACCCGGCGCCACCTCCGCTGCCTTGTGGCGCAGGGTCTCGTAGTTGAGTTCATCGAGGACGTCCTCGGCCTCGTAGGCCACTTTCTTCAGTGCATTGAGCCACATCCTCACAGCAGCGTCCACGGTCTGCTTCTCCTCTGCGTCTGCGAGCACGGACTGAATCCGTAGCAGAAGCCTCTGCAGTTTCCGCAACTCCTCTTCTAAACCCCATGCAGCTCGGAGTCGTCCTGCAATGGCGTCTGCTGCCAAGCTCACAACCGCCTCCACGATGGGGCCAACAATTGTTTCAACAGCCATGGCACCTTAAATTAACCAGGAAGACTAAGAAGAAGTAGTGATAGTATTGCCGTGGTGGAACTAATGTATCACCCATATACATAAGAATGAATCGTCGGAGCCAGTCGTTGACCAAGTTTGCTTTTCATGCACGTGCAAGATGTGGGCGAACATGCTGCATGATCATATCATTTGACCGATCATATGAATCTTTTATTCCAACTAGTCGAATTTCAATTACTATTTTATGAACTGTGTCAATTCGACCGACTGGAATAATTAGTCATAAAATTTGATTAACTAACAGAATTATCAATAATTGGTGAATCTTCTATACTTTTTTTTAAAAGAATTTTATTTTTGCCCTCTTAAATTATTTGAGTTTGTAATTTATCATGTTTTATTTCCAACTATGCGATAGATTTTGCTTCTATTTGGACTTTTATTCTTGTTTAATATGTTCTAATTGTTATAAGGTTAATCCTAAATATTTTTATTCTTTTGGATGGACGATGAATCCTTCAAATCGAATCAGTTCTCTAATTAACAGCATGTTTAACATTTAATGATCGTTGATTCTTAATAAGGTTGGACAGTGCTTTTCGGATAGGGTTGAAAATAAATTAGATCATTCATGAGTCACTCGTGACTAGATCTTTTACATAGCTCAATTTGATTTATTATTAAAATAAATCAAGTTGAAAAATAAAATAAAGCATATATTTTTTTAAAAAAGGCATAGTCTCTTAATAATTGGATTATTTTTTTAATTTATCAGATCAAGATTTATTAATATATTATATTATATACATTTTAAAAAAAATAAAAATGTTGTTTCATCTATTAAATTTTTAATTTTGAATTCAATACTACTATTTTTATTATATGTTTTAAAAAAGTACATTAGTGATATCTAGTTTATTTAGTTTATATTTATTCTTTTTTAATAAATAAGATTTAATCTAGTATATGATAAAAAAATTATTTGACTTAATAAGCTAATAAGCTGTGTTAAATATTAAAAATTAATTAAATAAGTCAAATTAAGCTTGTGTTTATATTTGTCACAAACTATAGGTTAAATTTAAATATTTTTATTTCATAAACCTATTTAGATGAGTTCGCGTCTAACCCCATTTTCGGATGTGTTGTCAGCTTGTTAATCATTATTATCTAGAGTTTCAATCATAATAAAAAAAAAACGTCCAGACAACATGTTAAAATCGCTACGTTTAGCGTTCTTTTGTTTGAAGGGAAAAAAAAACATGTCCGTATAACATTTTTGTCAAAAGATGGTTGAATTTTTTTATTTTTTTGTCAAAAGAGGGCAACTTAAACATGTCCTCATTAACTACGCATGTCCTTCTATTTCATGGACGTATCTCTCAGCGAAGACTATACATTTTGATCTCTCATCTTTCTCCTAGAATACTGTCTCCCTTGTTCCCTTTTGTTTTACACATAAATTGACAATATCAATTAGGGGCCCCAAATTTGGCTATGTTTTGTCTATACGTTTTTGTCCAACTAGGCATCACATTTATTCGAAACTTCATTAACTATTTATATATGCATCATGAATAGTTCTTCGCTATCAAGCGCCGGAATATTTACGTTAAAGAATATAAAATAAATTATCTTGCTCTTTTTAATTTAACATGTCAAAATCAGATGTTAAGAATTGATTGAGCACTTATTAAAAATGTATTTTTCTCACTCACGTAAGAAGAAATATTAATAATATAAAATAAATAATATTATTATTTTAATGATTTAAATTTTTAAAAAATTTGATCAGCACGTTAAATTTATCAAAGCAAGAGGTCAAGAGTTTAAACTTTTCTTTTTATTGTATACGTTATGAACTGAACTAGACTTTGAGTTTAAGATTTTAAAAAAATGATCGGTACATTAAATTTAACAGTAGTTTCATCTCCCTTCATATATAAATTCAATTTTTTTTTGTTTCTTCTACTTCGTCACTACGAGGTCTAAGAAATTGAAGTAAAGAAACGCATGTTCCACTTCCGTTAAATTTCAACAATAATCTTCGAATTTTATGTTTTTTTCTTAATTTGCTCTTCTAATTTTAATTTATAACTAATCAATCCTCCAAGTACTAATTTATTAATTTTTAATCTACAATAGATGATTCCACAAGGAAACCCTATTATAAAATAAAAGTTAATCGAAAAAGCAAAAAAAAAAGAGCATAGTTTCAAAAAGTGGTCGTCGTGAGTGGCGGCGGAGAGGCCGTGTAATTACCAACAATATTTTCTTTTAAAATAATAAACTTAATTAAATATTACTTAAATGAGATTAATATTTTTATTAATGATTTGTAATTATAACTAGGAGCCTATTAAGCTAGACAGACATTGAGGTTAATTAATTTTGATAATAGTTAATTAACCTAATTATTATTCTTCTGTGATAATTTTTTAATGCAATTAAAAATGTCATAAGTGTCATTTACCTAAATAAAAGAACCGAAATTGTTAAGTAAACCGACTGGAATAGAAATAAATTAATAGTTAGTTAATTAATTTTCATGTGTGCTTCCACCAAACTCAATACAAATTTTTTTTTTCTCTTGACTGTTGACCAAGTTATACTGGTTGATTAGTTCGCACCTTGGTTTGTTATCCCCTGCAACCCCACCACAGGTGTCCATGGGAAGAGAAAATAAGGAAAGGGAAGAATGAAAAGAGAAATGGCAAAAATAAAAGTAGTATGAATTCACAACTTGGCAATTTTTAAAATCGTTTGATTGCGAAATAAAGATTGGATATATATCTTAATATTTCTATAATATAGTCAAATTTGATGTATAATAGAATTATTTCAATCAAACTTCAAAAATTATAAAATCACGTTATAAAATGTTAAATCGGTTTTAATCCATAAAAAATAATAAATATATTCTTCTAAAATAGAAGAATATAGTATTCTTCATCTTTTCAATTTTTCATTTGTATTTTCTTTTTTAAAAGTTACGTTCATATATTATTATTTAAATATTTTTTATTATTTAAATATTTGTATTATTATATTGAACACTAGTTATGTATAATAAAACATTTTAATAAAAAATATTATATTTTAAAATTTATTTCGATCAAACCAAATAATAGTTAGAATAATAATATTTTTACTTTTTCAAAATATGATATTCTTTTTATTTATTCTTTTCAATTTTATCCTACAACCAAACCTTCTTTGTTATTCTTCAACTTCGTTCCGGTCATTCTCAATACATCCCACAGACCATCCATGTAAAGGTTCCATTATGAGATTAACCAACGGAAAGACAAAGAATGATCCAGCTTTTTTTCTTTCATGGTCAACGATTCATCGGTATGCAAGACTATTAACATTTTATTAATTCGATATTCGGATACGAACAAAAATGATATACCCTAATCAACGTGAAAATTTTGAAAATTAAATTTGAGACTACTAATATTCAGTGACTTTGACTTCAGTAATCAGTTGTGCCAACTTTGATTTTATATTAAAGACAATTCACAAGTGTCCCTCGTATAAATTAGGGCTATACATTTAATAATCCAATATAAATTGCAAGTTATTTTTTTATGTGGTCTCTGTCGAACTAGGCATTGTATTTTTGGACTTCAATAATTATTTGAATATTGATCATAGATCGTTCTTGCATATCAACTGCTGCCGGTATGTTTGCTCGTATACGTGTTTTCCCCTAATACAAACAAACTAGTACTCGATAAATTCAAAATTTTTTCTTCCTTTTTCCTGCTTCATCGCAAAGACTTCTAAGAATTGAATTAAGAAATCAAGTTCGACCTCAACTAAATTTTAACAATAATTCTCAAATTTCACTCTCTTTTCTAACTTGATATATTAAATTTTAGTTTTGTAGTTAATTGGTACTCCAGCTACTAACTCATTAAATCCTTTTAATCTACAATGGTATTGTTCATCAATATGTAATCTATATGGCAACCTTGTTTAAAATTAGAATTTAATAAAAAAACTAATATAAAAAATATTAAAATAGTGATAAAAAAAAAGGGCAAAAATCCTTCAATCTTTAGGAGGAGAGGGTCAAGTAAGATCCACAAAATTAGGTCTGATTCTTTAGTCCAATACAGCAGAAACATATTAAGATAGACAATCAAATTTAATATTACGTACGACAAAAAAACTTAGTTTAAGCATAATATTCAGGACATCATAATCTAACTCATGGGCACTCATAGAATGTAACACAATTACCCAATCAAGCATTCCACTTGATACATAAATATAAATAGGTTTATGCAAAGTTCGCTAGTCGAAAGGCTATAAGTCATACATGATTCTGATGAAATCAGAATTATAAAAATTCTATTTGGATCATGTCAAACCATTAAGAAACTTAAATTCTTAAATACATCAATTTATAATTGTCCATCGCTAATGATCGGTGAAGAACAACTTGACGAAATGATCTTTCTTAATAACACCAAAAATCTCTATCTTCTCTTCTCAGATGGGGAAAGCAAAAAAGAAGACAACCTTTCAATAATCCTTCCAGAGATGTGTTTTGGAGACCATAACCATTTATTTATAATAAACATCCTTTCATGTGATTTGAATTTCTACCCATCATAAAAATTCAATGCACCTTTTGGTTTCTTCATATTATATTCCATATCATAACATATTAATTACTATGCCCAATATATATTGATCACTTTTATTTGGGTCTTATCTTATTTTGACAATATATTAATTGTATAATTTACTTTCATATTAAACCCAATATTGAATATGATCCAACAATCTCCCACTTGGGTTATATATGAAACCATATAATTATACACCATAAGTACAAAAGTGAACTCAGCTTTATTGTCAAAATCATAATTCAAAAATCAATCTTATTCATCGATATATCAATATAGGATTAAAGTATTATTTGTCGCAATCACTGCAACTTAACTCGACAATGGTCACGTATATCAATATGATCAATGATAAGATCATGATATGGATGTGAAGCATAAAAGTTACATGCAATGTGATCATACATGTCTACTTTCAACTGGTCCATTTAAATTGAGATCAAACTTATAAAAAGTGATCATAAAAGAAAACTAAACTGTATATATGCTGAAAGCAACAAAACAAAATGTCCATAACATGAGTATTTATAATTACAAACTCCCACTGAAACTAAACATCATGAATCAAAATGACACACATACTAACGGTGTGCTCGAGAAACACCTTGGAAGGCAATCCTTTTATAAGCGAATCCGCAATCATAGAGTTTGTCCCAATATGCTCAACAGACAATAACATTTTCTTCACTCTTTCTTTAGCAACAAGAAACTTGATATTAATATGTCCGGATTTAGACGAGCTCTTGTTGTTATTTGAATATGCAACTGCTGACTTATTATCACAAAATAATTTTAATGGTCTTTCAATACTATCTATTATGCGCAGTCCCGTGATAAAATTTTGCAGCCAAATTTCATGATTAGATGCTTCATAACATGCGATAAATTATGCTTCCATGGTGGAAGATGCAATAGTGTCTTGTTTGACACTCTTCCATGATATAGCACCCCCGGCAAGCAAGTAAATGTAACATGATGTGGACTTCATGCTATCTTGGCATCCAGCAAAATCGGAGTCTGAATATCCAACGATCTCAAACTTATCTTTTCACCGATATGTCAACATGTGGTCTTTTGTCCTCTGTAAATACCGCAAGACCCTTTTGACTGCTTTCTAATGATCCATTCCTGAATTACTTAGATATCTGCCTAATACTCCAGTAATGTACGCAATATTCGGACGCGTACAAATTTGAGCATACATAAGACTTCCTACTGCTAATGCATAAGGAATCTCCTGCATTTTCATTTTTTCAAAATCATTCTTAGGACACTATTCGAGACTAAACTTGTGTCCTTTAGATATAGGGGTACTCCCTGATTTGCAATCTTGCATACCATATCTTTTTAGATTTTTTTATATAAGATTTTTGGGATAATCCTAGAATACATCGAGTACGATCTCGATATATTTGGATTCCCAACACAAAAGATGCATCACCAAGATCTTTCATCTCAAAATGCCTTACCAAAAAACTCTTGGTTTCATGCAATAATCATATATTATTTGTAGCAAGTAATATGTCATCCACATATAAAATCAAGAAAATATGTTTACTCCCACAGAATTTATGATATACACAATTATCTGCTAAGTTCATCTCAAAATCGAATGAGATGATAACTTTATGAAATTTGTGATACCATTGTCGAGATGCTTGCTTAAGTCCATAGATGAATTTCTTTAATTTGCAAAACATAGACTTTGCATTACTATATACAAAATATTCTGGTTGCACCATATAAATCATTTCATCAATGTCACCATTAAGAAATGCTATTTTTACATCCATCTGATGTAACTCGACATCAAAGTAAGCCACTAATGCCATTATAGTTCTTAAAGAGCTTTTCGATAAAACCGGAGAGAATGTCTTTTGATAATCGATGCTTTTCTTTTGTGTAAAGCCTTGTGCGATAAGTCTCGCTTTATATTTTTCTACATTGCCCTTTGAATCCCTTTTAGTTTTAAATAACCATTTAGAATCAATAGGTTTCACACCTTCGGGCAATGGGACGAGATTCCAAAATTTGTTGTCATACATAGACTTCATTTCCTCATTCATGGCATCAATCCACTTTTGAGAATTAGAACTTTCCAAAGCTTGATGGAGGTTGATTGGATCATCTTCCATTGTACCAATATCAAACTCATGTTCTTGGAGATACACAATGTAATCATGTGGCACTGCATTTCTCCTCTCTCTAGTGGATCTTCTTAATGACAATTGTTCTTGAGGTTGTAGAGTTTGTTCCTCTGAAATAACATTCAATATAGGAGATTGTGTAACATTATCTTGATTAATGACATTCTCATTATCAGAAATAAATTTTTGAGTAATGTCAATAGGAATCTCAATTGATTCCTTCTCAAAGATAATGTTCCTAATATTATCTCCTCCCCCAAACTCAACATCCTCAAATAATTGAGCATTACCCATCTCAAAAATTAATCTGCTTGTGGGATCATAAAACTTATACCCCTTGGACCTTTCGGAATATTCAACAAAATAACAACTGACTGTTTTAGAGTCCAATTTTCTCTCATTTGACATATAAGGTCTAGCATCAGTTGAACATCACCATATATGAAAATGATTTAAACTATGCTTTTTATTAGTCCAAATCTCATATGGAGTCTTTGTTGGAATTCTGTTCAGAATGTACGCCGTAGTCTTAAGTGTTTCTTCCCAGAGTGATTCTGGTAAGGTAGAATGACAAATCATGCTCCTCATCATATTTTTAAATGTTCTATTTCGTCTTTCAGCTATATCATTCATGCTAGGCGAACCTGGCATGGTATATTGTGGGACGATACCGTATACATCTAGGAATTTAGCAAAATGCCCTGGACGTTGTTCTCCTGAACCATCATATCGATCATAGTATTCACCATCACGATCTGATTTGACAACTTTAATTCTTTTACCAAGTTAATTCTCAACTTCAGCTTTAAAATTTTTTAACACATCCAGTGACTGCGACTATTCATGAATGAGATATAGATAGTCATATCTAGAATAGTCATCTATGAAACTTATAAAATATCGTTGACCATTTCATGCAGCTGAAGGAAATAGTCCACAAATATCTGTATGTATAAGTTCCAAAAGATCTGTAGTCTTGTTGGCTCCTAATCCCTTTGTATTAGTTTGTTTCCCTTTGATACAATCAACACAAATGTTGAATGCTAAAAAATCTAAAGGATTGAGGATTTCATTTGTCACAAGTCTTTATATTATCCTTTTGGAGATGTGACCCAATCTCTTGTATCATAGCATAGTTGAATCCTCATTAGTTAACTTTCTCTTAATGCCTCGAGTAATATGCAGAGTTTCATGATATGAAGCAATAGAATCAAGTAAGTAAAGATTATCACAATAAGATAAAGAACCGGAACCAATTAATTTTGAATCATGAAACAAATTGAATTTTCCATTTCTAAATGAACAAGAATAACCAAATTTGTCCAATACAGAAATAGAAATTAAATTTCGTCTAAAAAATGGTACAACAAAAGTTTCATGTAAATCCAAATATGTTCCATACTTTAATAATAATCTAAACTTTCCAATTGCTTCAACTTCAACTTTTTTGCCATCACCGGCATAGATGTATCTTTCACCATCATTTGGCTTTCGATAATTCAGGCAACCCTGCATAAACACACTTATATGAGTTGTTGCATCGAAATCTAACCACCATGTGTGTCTAGGTACTGAAGCTAAATTAACCTAAGAACAAACAAAATTAAGAAATGTACCTTTCTTTACATGCCAAGCATGATAATTGGTACATTCTTTCTTGCACCACAGAAGAAGCATCCATTCTTATTTTGATCTTTATGTTGCTTCTTTTGTGGTGCTGCGCCCGCGGTATCTTTCTGAACTTTTCTTTTGAGTCTCTTCTTCTTTTCTTTAGAAGTGGTAGCCAAGTGAGCACTTTTAGTCTTTTCTTACTTCAATCTTTCCTCCTCCTGAACACAGTGAGAGATGAGCTCATTTAAGGACCAAGAGTCCTTTTGGCAATTATAGCTCACCTTAAACTGATCAAATTGTATAGAAAGGGATAAAAAAACCAGATGCACAAGCAAGTTTTCAGATAAATTCAACTTGAGTGCTTTCAATTTTGAAGCAATATGAAACATCTCCATGATGTACTCCCTGATATTTCCTTTGCCTGATACTTCATTGAGATTAGATTTGCTAAGAGTGTACTTGTTTCAGCCTTTTCATTCTTAGCAAATCTTTTCTCAAGGGCTTCAAGAAAATCTTTGGCTGTGTCCATATCTTCTGGCATAGTGTCCCTGAATGCTTCTGGAATGGCACGCTTAATTATCATTAGACTTATACGATTGGATCGTTCCCACTTCTCCAACTCCCTCCTTTCATTAGAGGTACTCACATTAGTAATTTCTGTGGGTTTTGGGATCCTCAAAGCATAGTCCAAATCCATGACTCCGAGAGTAATATTAATACTCTCTCGCCATGCTTTAAAATTGGTGCCATTTAACATTGGAATGGAGTTGTTGCTCGCATTGATATTAGTAACAAATGAAGAAACTGAACAAAGAACAAAATAAATATAAGTACCACATCAAACAATAACAAAATATAAATATGGGCAAACCCCATCTAAAGATATAGATACAACATTAATATTTAGTATTTGGACAGAAATATTAACTTGCAAGTAATATCTTAATCATGGTAATAATAAAAAAATGATAATAAAATAACATGTCAAATAATAAATTTTCCTTTGGGCCAATTTATTACTTACATGTAACACCAAATAATTATCACAAATATTACTACAATTCTATAGGTTACATTTTTAAATATTAAGTTTCCTTTGGGCCACTCAATATTTGACTAGTAGCACATAGATCACTATTTATATTTTAAAATAAATTAAACTACACAAAAGAGACTATTTTGGTAACATATTGTGCAATAATAATTTATTTCAAAATATATAACACACCCATATTAATTTTCCAATTTATCATTAACAATAATGATAATAAATATAAGAAATAAAACAATAGATAATATTGAGTTATTTCATTCCATGCACACCCATGCAAGCTTTTTGATTTGAATAATATCAATAATCATCGAAGATAAAACATTATGGGCAAAATGTCGAACAAGTCATACTGGATACATAAAAAAAATGTTGTACAAAATATAATAATAGATTGTTGTCTACTGTACATCCGAAAGGAGTAAGAGAGAGAATAATAATAATAAAACCTTCAATTTATCATTAATGCGACATCAGTGGGAAGCATAATGAACAGAAAAATGCAAATAGTATGCACATGTGTAGATAATCCAAGTCCATCATTATATATTTAGTTAAAATCAAATATTCCACATAACGAAAGTTTTACATAAATAACTGCATATCGATCACATGTCCAGAAATATAAATGAACAGTTTTATATCATTAACCCATAAAAGAAATGTCCTCACATTATTAGTGCAACCTTTTACAAAACATGCTGAGAGTCAAACAAGATATCAGAATGAATACTATTCATCCATGATTTGCATGCATTCATAAAAATGGGGTATCTAAATTACACGATGAAAACAACTGCACTAATTATGTGTATTACATCTTGGAAACATTCAAATGTTTCATGTATCCACGAGAAAAAGAATGCGCAGACACGTAGATGAGAATGAAGAGCAAGATGGAACATAAAAATAGTGGAGAGCCCATCAGTGGGACAAGTGATTGCATGTTGTTTAACTTTGTACGTGCCTCGATAGAGATAAACAAGGCATGCAGAATGTACAACAAGATAAACAAAAAACAAAGAAAACTGATATTAAAATGATATTGCCAGGCGGCTAGCGCACGCATGCATAGTTAAGTAAAAAAAAATGAAAGTAATAACCTGACACATAAAATGTGGTGCACAATGTGTGAAGTCCAAACAGAACATGTAATCAGTCCAACACATATGCGAAGTCACAATCCAAAATTGTCCAAGAAATAGAGTTACTTAACTAAATCCAAAAAATTTAAACATGAGAATCTCATGCATTTAAACTGATGCACACACACATATATGCGAAGTCTCATGCATGACATGCGACAGTGTTGGAATTGATGAATACTTTAGAATCTCTTATTTTTCACATCGGGTTCGTCCACGTGAGCTTAGAAGAATCTAAGTATTACCCAATTAACAGTATTACTTCAGGGCTTCTTCCATGCTAGACGACTCACAGTTTCTTCCAGCCAAGTTTAAAATTTCTTGAATGATCTTTTTGGCATCCCATGGATCAGAAACACAAACCCATGCCCGCAATTCGAAATTGGCCTCAACTCGCGGGTCATTGTAGATCAACTGAGCCAAGGTAGTCTTACCAAGGCCTCCCATACCAACTATCGGAAGCACTGCAACATTCCCAGCATTGTGACTGTCCTCCTTGATTAATAATTCCACTATCTCATCTTTCTGTCCGCGCCTGCCCACGACTTGTGATTCCTCAACAAAGGAGCACGTTTCATCGATAGCAGGAGCAGCAGTTTGATGATGCGATTGATCATCGTTGCTGAAATTGAACTTTGTACTCTCGTCTGCAAGTCTGTTAATCTCTTCTAGACGATTGCTCAGTTTGCGCCCCATCCTCAGTCGAATGAATAATGGGTTATGGGAGGAAAAGAAGTCGCGTACCTTGCCGCTGCATAGTGTCTTGCTACCCGGCGCCACCTCCGCTGCCTTGTGGCGCAGGGTCTCGTAGTTGAGTTCATCGAGGACGTCCTCGGCCTCGTAGGCCACTTTCTTCAGTGCATTGAGCCACATCCTCACAGCAGCGTCCACGGTCTGCTTCTCCTCTGCGTCTGCGAGAACGGACTGAATCCGTAGCAGAAGCCTCTGCAGTTTCCGCAACTCCTCTTCTAAACCCCATGCAGCTCGGAGTCGTCCTGCAATGGCGTCTGCTGCCAAGCTCACAACCGCCTCCACGATGGGGCCAACAATTGTTTCAACAGCCATGGCACCTTAAATTAACCAGGAAGACTAAGAAGAAGTAGTGATAGTATTGCCGTGGTGGAACTAATGTATCACCCATATACATAAGAATGAATCGTCGGAGCCAGTCGTTGACCAAGTTTGCTTTTCATGCACGTGCAAGATGTGGGCGAGCATGCTGCACGATCATATCATTTGACCGATCATATGAATCTTTTATTCCAACTAGTCGAATTTCAATTACTATTTTATGAACTGTGTCAATTCGACCGACTGGAATAATTAGTCATAAAATTTGATTAACTAACAGAATTATCAATAATTGGTGAATCTTCTATACTTTTTTTTAAAAGAATTTTATTTTTGCCCTCTTAAATTATTTGAGTTTGTAATTTATCATGTTTTATTTCCAACTATGCGATAGATTTTGCTTCTATTTGGACTTGTATTCTTGTTTAATATGTTCTAATTGTTATAAGGTTAATCCTAAATATTTTTATTCTTTTGGATGGACGATGAATCCTTCAAATCGAATCAGTTCTCTAATTAACAGCGTGTTTAACATTTAAATCGTTGATTCTTAATTAGGTTGGACAGTGCTTTTCGAATAGGGTTGGAAATAAATTAGGTAGTTCGTGAGTCATTCGATCTATTTTTGACATAGTTCAATTTAGTTCATTATTAAAATAAATCAAGCTGAAAAATAAAATAAAAATATATTTTCTTAAAAAAGCTTAGCCTCTTAATAATTAGACTAGTTTTTTTAGTTTATCAGATCAAGATTTATTAATATATTATATTATATACATTTTAAAAAAAATAAAAATGTTGTTACATCTACTAAATTTTTAATTTTGAATTCAATACTACTATTTTTATTATATGTTTTAAAAAAGTACATTAGCAATATCTAGTTTATTTTAATCTAGTATATCATAAAAAATATATTTGATTTAATAAGCTAATAAGTTCAGTTAGATATTAAAAATTAATCAAATAAGTTAAGCTAAGCTTATGTTTATTTTTGTTACAAGTTATAAGTCAAACTTAAATATTTTTTATTTTATAATTAGTTTTACCTATTTAGATAAAAGTCTAGCCTGATCTAGTTCATGTCTAACCATATTTTCGGATGTGTTGTCCGCTTGTTAATTATTATTATCTAGAGTTTCAATCATAATTAAAAAAAACGTCCAGACAATATGTTAAAATCGCTACGTTTAACGTTCTTTTGTTTGATGAAAAAAAAACATGTCCGTATAACATTTTTGTCAAAAGATGGTTGATTTTTTTTTTTTTTTTGTCAAAAGAGGGCAACTTAAACATGTCCTCATTAACTACGCATGTCCTATTGCATGGACGTATCTCTCAGCGAAGACTATATATTTTGATCTCTCATCTTTGTCCTAGAATACTGTCTCCCTTGTTCCCTTTTGTTTTACACACAAATTTAATGGCCCGGCCCGCGCTGACCGTCCCGAAAATATTTCCGATCTGATTATAAATCGGTGAGGATCGAATCACAAAAATAAAAAACTTGATAAATCTGAGTTAGGTCCGGATCTAGTGTATAGAAATTCAATTCGTGACCCGACCCAATTATAACAATAATTAAATTATAATTATACTACTAGTTCTAATTATTTATTAATTTTGTAGACATTTCTTCATTTTGAAATGTTTAAAAATAATATCAATTAGGGGTCCCAAATTTGGCTACGTTTTGTCTATATGTTTTTGTTCAACTAGGTATCATATTTATTCGAACCTTCAGTACTATTTAAATATGCATCACGAATAGTTCTTCGCTATCAAGCGCCGGTATATTTACGTTAAAGAATATAAAATAAATTATCTTGCACTTTCTAATTTAACATGTCAAAATCAGATGTTAAGAACTGATTGAGTTCTTATTAAAAATATGTCTTTTTTGTTATTCACGTAATGAATTGGAGTAAACCAAAATTATCAGTAACTTCACACACATAAGAATGTTAATAATATAAAATAAGTAATATTAATTTTCTTAATTATTTAAATTTTAGAAAAATTGATTAACAGATTAAATTTATCAAAGTCAGATATTAAGAATTCAAAAAAAATTTTATTGTCTATGTGATGAACTGAATTAGACTTTGAGTTTAAGATTTTTAAAAAATATCAGCACATTAAATTTGACAGTTTCATCTCCCTTCGTGCTTGTAAATTCAATTTTTTTTTGTTTCTTCTACTTCGTCACTACGAGATCTGAGAAATTGAAGTAAAGAAAAGCTTGTTCCACTTCGGTTAAATTTCAACAATAATCTTCGAATTTTTTTTTTCTTAATTTGCTCTTCTAATTTTAATTTATAACTAATCAATCCTCCAAGTACTAATTTATTAATTTTTAATCTACAATAGATGATTCCACAAGGAAACCCTATTATAAAATAAAAGTTAATCGAAAAAGCAAAAAAAAAAAGAGCATAGTTTCAAAAAGTGGTCGTCGTGAGTGGCGGCGGAGAGGCCGTGTAATTACCAACAATATTTTCTTTTAAAATAATAAACTTAATTAAATATTACTTAAATGAGATTAATATTTTTATTAATGATTTGTAATTATGACGAGGAGCCTATTAAGCTAGACAGACATTGAGGTTAATAATTTTGATAATAGTTAATTAACCTAATTACTATTCTTCTGTGATAATTTTTTAATGCAATTAAAAATATGATAAGTGTCATTTACCTAAATAAAAGAACCGAAATTGTTAAGTAAACCGACTGGAATAGAAATAAATTAATAGTTAGTTAATTAATTTTCATGTGTGCATCCACCAAACTCAATACAAATTTTTTTTTTTCTCTTGACTGTTGACCAAGTTATACTGGTTGATTAGTTCGCACCTTGGTTTGTTATCCCCTGCAACCCCACCACAGGTGTCCATGGGAAGAGAAAATAAGGAAAGGGAAGAATGAAAAGAGAAATGGCAAACATAAAAGTAGTATGAATTTTTTAAGATCGTTTGGTTGCGAAATAAAGATTGGATATATGTCTTAATATTTCTATAATATAGTCAAATTTGATGTATAATAGAATTATTTCAATTAAACTTCGAACATTATGAAATCACGTTATAAAATGTTAAACCAGTTTTAATCCATAAAAAAGAATAAATATATTCTTCTAAAATAGAAGAATATAGTATTCTTCATTTTTTTCTTTTTAAAAAATTACGATCATATATTATTATTCAAATATTTTTTTATTATTTAAATATTTGTATTATTATATTGAACACTAGTTATGTATAATAAAACATTTTAATGAAAAATATTATATTTTAAAATTTATTTTGATCAAACCAAATGATAGTTAGAATAATAATATTTTTACTTTTTCAAAATATGATATTCTTTTTATTTATTTTTCTCAATTTTATCCTACAACCAAACCTTTCTTGATGTTCTTCAACTTCATTCGACAGTCATCCTCAAGACATTCCACGGGGCATAATGATCCATTGTGAGAAAACATGATCTAAAGGGACCATCCATGTAAAGGTTCCATTATGAGATTAACGAACGAAAAGATAAAGAATGATCCGACTTTTTTCTTTCATGGTCAACGATCCATTGGTGTGCAAGATTACTAGCATTTTATTAATTCGATATTCGAACGCGAACAAAAATGACATATCCTAATCAACGTGAAAATTTTGAAAATTGAATTTCAGATTACTAACACTCAATGATTTTGACTTCAGTAATCAGTTGTGTCAACTTTGATTTTATATTAAAGACAATTCACAAGTGTCCCTCGTATAAATTAGGGCTACACATTTAATAATCCAATATAAATTGCAAGTTATTTTTTATGTGATGTCTCTGTCGAATTAGGCATCGTATTTTCGGACTTCAATAATTATTTGAATATTGATCATAGATCGTTCTTGCATATCAAGGTGTTGCCGGTATGTTTGCTCGTCTACGTGTTTTCCCCTAATACAAACAAACTAGTACTCGATAAATTCAAAATTTTTTCTTCCTTTTTCCTGCTTCATCGCAAAGACTTCTAAGAATTGAATTAAGAAATCAAGTTCGACCTCAACTAAATTTTAACAATAATTCTCAAATTTCACTCTCTTTTCTAACTTGATATATTAAATTTTAGTTTTGTAGTTAATTGGTACTCCAGCTACTAACTCATTAAATCCTTTTAATCTACAATGGTATTGTTCATCAATATGTAATCTATATGGCAACCTTGTTTAAAATTAGAATTTAATAAAAAACTAATATAAAAAATATTAAAATAGTGATAAAAAAGGGCAAAAATCCTTCAATCTTTAGGAGGAGAGGGTCAAGTAAGATCCACAAAATTAGGTCTGATTCTTTAGTCCAATACAGCAGAAACATATTAAGATAGACAATCAAATTTAATATTACGTACGACAAAAAAACTTAGTTTAAGCATAATATTCAGGACATCATAATCTAACTCATGGGCACTCATAGAATGTAACAAAATTACCCAATCAAGCATTCCACTTGATACATAAATATAAGTAGGTTTCTGCAAAGTTCGGGAGTCAAAAGGCTATAAGTCATACATGATTCGACTCAACATCAAAGTTCGGTAATATAAGATAAAACATAAAAATAATTTAAACCTAAAATGAACCTATAACTCATCATCCGCACTAATGAATGGGTTACAAGAGAGAATCTCCCAGTATGTTTGCTGCACGGTCTATGATATGCCAAATGGCCATTAATCGGCGATAGGGACCAGGTCATTATGCCTCCCCACCCTCTGATCATATCACCAATCATAACCTCGGACCCCTTTCCCGTCCCCGCCTCTACAACCGCCACTGTCCTTATTGGACAAATGGGCGATGGTCTATCTTGATGACCTCGTAATGTATTTTATCTTCGCTAATCCATAGTCTGCTTTTATGTCGGGTAGAACATGGTAACATCATTATTGCATAAGAACTTGCTCATTCTATTCAAAAAGGTCGAAAAAATTCTTCTAAAAGTTGATATGGATAAAGCCATGTGATGTTATTTATGATATTTCTAGTTAATTTTGTCACTTGGATTTACGTTATCAATGGCATTGCTTCATAATATGTTTGCAGTTTAAGGGTATTTGGCAGGGAGGCCCATTGTCTTCCTACTTTTTCATTCTGATTCTCATGTAGGGTGATCTTTGTTAAACCAATAGTCTATTAACAATAGTATTATCCCATTTTCTATTGGAATATTTTTCTTGAGTCATCTGATGTATGCTGACGATTTAGTTGCTAACAAGGATAATTGTAATAAATTAAATAATATCTTAAGCTTTACAACATCCTTACAAACCAGGAAGTCAATACTGCTAAGTCAGAAATATTTTTTCCCTACAACTTTGAATCGCTAGGCGCGGGATTATCTGTGACAAGTTAGCCATTAAATCTAAAACTTTTTCCCTTCAGTTATTAGGGAGTTTCAATATCACACAAGTACGTGTCTCCTTGTTATTAGGAGGCCATTATTAACAAAACCACGACCAAATTGTCCGATTTGGAAAGACAAATTACTAAGCCAAGCGGGTAGAATCACCTTAATTAATTTTATTTTAAATTCAATTTGGTCTACTCCCTTAGCTCAGTTTTTATATCAGTTGGTGTTCTTAGCTCCCTCAAGAAATTTCTCCCCTCATTTCTTTGGAATTCTTGGGTCCTAGTAGGGGTTTGCACCTAATCAACTAAACACAATCCAACTCTTCAAATCTGCGAGCAGCTTAGGTCTGGCCAAAAGAATTCTTTCACTCCTAAATAGCAACCAGAACCTTTGGGCATCCCAGGTCACAAATAAATATGGTCTCTTATACCCCTGGATATTTCTCTAGCCGTGGGCACACTTGAGTTGGAAAATTGTGCTCAACTCCTTGCATCACACTAGGCTTGGATGGAAAAAGTTAATCGGGAATGGGCGTTCAACCAATGTCTTTTTTACCCTTGGATCTCCGACATCCCACTTGCTTGCTGGACAACTGATGCATGCAAAATATAATATATAATTAGTTATGCATTTAATTATATTTCGATTCCTTTTCATATAGCATACATCAATTTATGGCCTTATTTGCATTAATTTTATAAAAAAAAAGAAAATATACCAAAATTATATGTTTTATTGCAGAAAAAGTAATAGAATTAAGTCCGGAATCTACATAAATAAATGGCACTCAAATTAGAGTTAAAATGGAGCAAGAAAGTGTAAATTAGTGAAAGCTGCCAAGACTGAATTTAATATAGCGTGTCGTTATATAATCGTAACGGTCGTAACAGCAAGGGCGTGAACAACCCATTAAAAGGCCCAATTTTTAGCCAGAAGTCGCTCAAGTTACAGGCTGTGAATCCAAGTTACGAACACTATAAGGATCGTTAAATTCATGTTATGGACCGTTACGAAAGTTGTTTTCAAGATTTCTTCGACTTTTCTTGAAAATTTTAAGTTCAGATCGAAGCCAAACTTTATCCTAAGTCTCAGGGATGATTAACAAACATATTTACTCAGGTTTGAAGGAGTTTTGGATAATTTTAAAGACCTATCAAAGTCTATTCCGAATTTATTTGTTTTAACATGAAAAGACTTTGAATCAAATCGAAACTCTACGAAAGCCCTTGGGACCCCTGGAGGCTATAAATAGAGGTCCTAGGAGACAAAAACGTGTGCTTGAGACCTTGGGAGTCGTGCTTATTGCAGAAGATTGCTGGAGAAGGAGATTTTTGTGCTTAATGCTTTTTACTAAGATTATTATATTATGAGATAAGACTACAAATCAGATTTAGGGTAGTTAGTTTTAGGATTTAATAATTTTCAGTTAATCAATTCTTAACTTAAAGTTGAAGCAATCATAATACAACGAGAATAAATTAACTAAATATTTTTAGTTTAGGAATTATAAATTAATGCATCTTAATATCTTTCTTAACTAAATATTAACTCATCTTTGTGGTATTAAGTTTTGAGAGAATTAAGATAGTTTGACTTACTCAGCGTAGAGGTCATTAATTTAGGTAATCCTAATCCGTCTCAAGAACTGAATTTGTCATCATTGTTATAATTCAATCATTATCGTGATTCATGCTACTTAATCATTATCTTTAATCATCCATAATCCTTATGCTCAACACCAATTTATCTTATTTTCTATTATTTAATTTTTTAAACATTTATTTTCTCATTTTATATTACAACATCATTCTCTTCTCTTAGTAGATTATTAAGATATATTAGATTTAACTAGTTCATCGTGTGTTCGACACTCTACTCTCTACTTTATTACTTGATACAACTAGTGCACTTGCTAGAAAATTTATTTGTTACAAATTTAACGCATCAACAACCTATATTAACATGGACATGATTCATTTCTTGAGTTCTTGTATGGTTAATGACTTATATCGAATTTTAATTGGACTACTGTTTTATTCTATAAATTTTTTGCATATGATTTAATCTATTGTATTCTTGCTGGTTTCCTCCCCTTGAGTGCCAATGATCATATGTGAATTTGGGTGGACTACCCACATGGCATTGCGAATGCCAATTCTATTTATTGACGCATTAGTCATCGTCACGCTTGGCCGATGCTTGAGTCTGGACGGCCTCTTTGGCACCACATTTGGAAGGTAGTTGTGTAACCCAGGTTACATTATTTTATTTTGAAACTTGTTAATTCATGGCCGCCTGCCCACTTTGGATATAATCGGTCATTTAATTCTCTCCTAAACCCTTCCTCTTTACTATGTGGTACTAACTTGGAAACTAGGTCACATCTTTTCTTCCACTACTTTGTTATACAACAATTATGGAACCTTGTAAATGAAATATTGTTCAAGTACAAGTTATTGAGAAAATCTGGAGGTGCAAAATCCTTCAAAAAAAGATCACTATCTGGTCGACGACCAAAACATGCCAACATGTCAGGCTCAACATTAGCATTTCGATTGATATGTTTACACACAAAATTAGATAACATGGTACTAGCAGCCCAGATATCATTAATGCTGCTCCTAATGCGCCATGGGCATGGGGAGTCTCTATTGATTATCGCCACCGTGCACACAGAATCTGTCTTCAAAATGAGGTGCTCAATTCCAATTCAATAGCAATGCAGAATGCCCTGGAGGATGGCTCAGACCTCAGCTTCCAAAGCATATTGAATCTCTCATTTAAGCTCTTACACACCAAAAAGAAGAGTTAGAAGAACGCACGATGTAACTTGCTCCCCCCTCCCTGAAGCGCTCACGAATGAGCCATCCGAATTCAATTTGAACTAGGATTGAGAGGAGGCTCCCAAGTAACCACAGGTGGGTTAAATGGAGACGTCCCTCAGTGTTCTAGATAAGGTTCAACTCATGGTAGAAAGCCAACACCTGTAACCAGACCCTAGTTGTACTTGTCTGGTTAGATTGAAAATGAGCATCATTTCTCCACTAAGTATGATGAAAAACAATCCATCAATAGATCCAGGTTCCAATTGGAGTTTAGAATCAAGTCAGAAACAATCAAAGAGGCCAAGGCCTATTTCAATAAAGTAAGATCTCTAATACTCAGATCCTCACATGTTTATCTAGTTTGACAATGTTCCAATTGATCATATGCATCCCATGTTTATCACCAGAAGAGGACCATAAAAAAATCTAGATAATTTCTCAAGGGGTTCAATGAAACCAGATAACATAGGTATTGAGCTTAAAGAGTAATTGGTATAGCAGAGAGAAAAGTCCTAATCAAAGTAATTATACTCGCTTGTGTGAGAGATTTCATTTTCCACCCAGTCAACTTATCTTGTGTCTTTATAATAATATGCTGTAATGAAGCTTTTGTAATAAATTTATATGAAATTGGAGCTCCTAAGTAGTTAAAAGGAAAAAAAAATTGAAGAAAATATTTTAACTTTCTCTTCCTGTTAACATTAAATTTGGGAGGAAAGAACACAACAGATTTTTTCACATTTATTTTTTTGGTTGGTCAATTTCTTGCATTTCTCAAAAAAAAAATTCATTATCACCTTACAATTAGATGATGTAGTAGCAAGACAAACCAAAAGATCATCAACATAGGATAAATGACTAATGGCCAGATTCCTCACCTTAAAAGGTTTAAGAGAGTCTATCCTACACATGAGCATTCACTAAGGAAGAGAATGTTTGAGAGATATTAGGATGAACAAGGAAACATAGGATCACCTTGCCTAATCCCAACATGACCCTTGAAATATGGAAAGAGTGATCCATTTATGTTATATGTAAATTATATATGGTGACTGAACACAAGTCATGACCCAATTTATGAAAACAATTGGAAAGCTCATAAGAGATAACACCTTATTAATTGCCTATTAGGAGACGTTATCATAAGCTTTTTCCATATCAGCTTTAAGAATAAAATGTTTTCTTCCTGAACCAAGAATAAATTGTCTTGGATGGATCTACCATTAATGAAAGTAGTATGAGAGTATCTATTAACAATTGCAGTGTAGGTTTTAACCTATTAGTCAAAATCTTTGCTATTGCCCTATATATAATGTTACATAAGTATATGGATTTAAAATCATTAACAAATTTTGGATTTACTTTTTTTGGAGTGAAGGTGAGGATAGTATTCTTTGATCCAGGGGGCAACCTATTTAAAGTGAAAAAGAAGAATTTCTTAAGTGATATCAGACCTAAAAAAACTCATTAGTAAAATCATTGGCCCTAGAGATTTTTCGGGAAATCTCCTTAGATATAACAGGCACAATGAGTAAGGGGTGCCAGGATGTCAAGGACATGCAAGGAAGGCCACTCATCATCGAGTGGAAGGGTAGACTCCATATTTGTCCAAAGATTAGAGTAATGATTAACAAAACAATCTTGGATCTCTTTATCACTTGTCACAATATGCCCATTTGCATATTCTATATTTGTTATATTATTTCTCCTATGTCTAATAATAGTGCTTAAATGAAAGAATTTGATACTTTTGTCCCCCTCCATAATCTACTTAACACTAGACTTAGACCATCATTTTATACTAATCTGTCTTATATAAGTAGCATGTTGATTATACTTTATCTTTAGATTCCTCAATTTAAACACAGTAGCACCATCCTTAATTTCCAGGTCAATGATTTCCTATCTAACCTTATGAACCATGTTTTCAAGTCTACCCAAGTCCTCCTTGTTCCATTTTACTGTTAGATGTTTAATTCTATTTAGTGACTCATAATGGACTTGTGACCCCCATGATTTTTCCACATTTTTTGCATAATTTTCTTAGGCTCAGGGTACTCGAACCAAAAGTGTTCATATCTAAATGGTCTTGATTTATGGGAAGTGGAATTAGTATAAAAAAAAGAGGGGAATGATCAGATATCCCCTTAGGCAATGCAACTAGCTTTAAATTTGGGAAATTAGTTACCAATGCCCATTACTTAAAGTCCTATCTAATCTGGATTCTAGCATGTTGTGTTCTATTATTGCATCATGTAAATTGAGGACCTTGCAAAAGTATATCAAAAGGTCCTAACATTGAATGAATTTTTAAAAAATATGAATTGATTTCTTATATGAAAAATTTGTGCCTCCCTTTTTGTCCTCAAGGGAGAGAAAATAGTTCATATCCTCAATAATCAACTAGGGAATGCCATCTAAACTCAAGGACTCAAGGTATTGCCACAACCCATTCCTGATTAAAGGAGCATTACTAGCATAACCAACAGTTAACAAAAAAGAAAAATCATCTATTGTCGCAATGACATGCACATATTGATAAGACGATGATAGAAAAGAGATTTTAACATTATCCTTATTATACGCAACAATAATTCCCCCCATGCACCAGAACCCTCACGGTAGAACCCGGTCCAACTATTACCTAATATTTTAATGACGAGTTCAGAACACATACTAATAGTATGAGTCTCCAATAGTACAATGGTATCTGAATTTTGATGACGAGTGAAATTCCGCAGCCGATTACAAACCTTACTCCTATACGCCCCTCGACAATTCAGGACAGGACGATCATCTTATGAAACATTGTTTAGAGAGGAAGACTCCGAGCCCTATGGCACAAAGGGAGGCAAGTTAGAGATAACCGAGGTTGAAGTCGAAGCACCCTTACCTCATTTTTTCTTCCCTAATTTAGATCTGAAGTTGGGTGGAGGCGGAGAGAAGCGGACAGCGGTTTTGCGACTTTGCCTCGGCTCCAGAGGAGGCTCCATACACAACTCCTCATCGTCCTCTTCAGAAAAATCACCAAAGTCTTCAGCCATCTCCATCTGACGAGGGGACTGAAATCGCTCCAAGACCTACGCTACGATCTCAACATGTGAAGCCTTGCCGACCTATCTCAACCGAGGAGAAGTAGGGCAGGAAGTAGTAGGAAGAGATGTAGATAAGGGATTAGGGTTGAGAGGGCTCCATGAACAGATGTTTGCATCCAATACTAATGAGTTAGAACCACGTGGCAGAAGAGTTCCCCGGGATACGAGATTGTCACGTGAGAGAGACATCCCCGAGGAGGTCACCCGAGATGCTCGTAAGCCAACCCCAGAAGCTGTATCTAGATAGTCGACGTAGAGATCCGATCATCAAAGGGACGAAAAAAGGGTTTAGGGTCAGAAACATGCAAAACATTCTCACTAAACTGTCAAGGACTATGAGTAACAATATTTAACCCATCCTCAGCACAATCGAACTTGAAAAGCATGTAGTGTTCTCCCAACTCCACAATAGGAGCCAACAAGGACCAGAGATTGAGAGCTGACAAGTTAAATTCTGATATTTTATCAAGTTAAATGAATTATGGACGTATCAGCTGCAATTCATATTATCTTTAGCTCGTATTCTATCCATCATTAGACGATGATGGATTTTGCGGCCGTGATCCTATCAAGTGATCTTGGGGCAAAATACCATCATCAACAAGTTGCATCGGCCGAGAATCCAACGCCAAAGATAAAAGTCTTTCTTTTCCTTGACCAATATTTATCTATTGCGGCTAATATCTTTGGGTGCAAAACTTATCATTAACCAAGGATGAAAACTATCGGCTGTGATCATCAACCAATCAGAGGTGCAAAAGACAAATACTAACAAAGTTTGGTGGCCGAGATTCAAAGAGATTATCATCAGGTGCAAAGCTGATAAGTTTTATCATTAACCAATGATCAAGCTTATCGACCGTCAAACTATATCGTGTCAACGTGTATAACTCAAGTTTTATCTCGCGAAATCAAATTCGGCCATACGATGTTCACGACCGTGATCAACTTGAAGTCCGTCCGCACCTATAAATAGAGGAGGAGGAAGCCATCATCCCAACTCATGCTTTGAAGTGTAGTTTTCTTCTACTGTGAGTCGTGAGTCTGCAAGCTACGACCAAGAGGAGAGAGGTGCGAAGGCTGGAGGTTAATCGCGATTCTGATCAAGTCCGAAAGACTGTCCGACTGTCTGCCCGTGATCCAAAGCTTCAACTTTTTACTTTGGGTGTAATTCTTCCAATTTTTATCATTTGTATTTTATTATCTCTCAAGAATTTCTAGGATGAACTCCATGTTTTTTATATTATTATTTTAAAAGACTATTAATTGAAGGGAAATTGTTTGGACCCTATTTTATTTGTTTTAATCTTTTTTGATCAATTAATACTTTTATGTTAGTTAATTGACTTTCTGAATTATGCTATACCAGTTTGTGGAGTGTTTAATTTCATAATTCATTATACTAACTTTAATTGATTTTGTATGAAATTAATAATTGACATAAATTTGATAACTAATGTGTAAAGAATCAAATTTGTGTGGTCTGTTAATCTATACCAATTTGGGGAGTGATTAATAGTCTAGGGAATTCAATTTAATGCATCTTAATTTTAATATGATTTGATGAGATGTCATTTGTGGAGACATCAAGTCTCATTAAATTAAGATAGTTTTACATACTTAAGTTGAGGAATGCCAGTCGTGGAGACCGCAAGTTAATCATGTTAGATTACTATTTTAGGAAAACTTTAATCCATCTTTAAAGAATAAATTTATCTTTTATGATTTAAATATTTATCCTGATCTATTTTCATACTAAGACCTAACTTAAACACCATTATATTATATTAATCTTATCTTATTTTCTTTATTTTATTTTATAATTACAAAATCTATTTTCAAAAATCTATATTTTTTCTCTTATTAATTTTTAAATTCAAATATTAAATTAATAATATTCTTCGTGAGTTCGACACTCTTACTTTTATTTTTTTATATTACTTGAGGGATTAGTACACTTATTAGCGATTTTATTTTGCTACATCATTTTACGCAATAGGACCATATGGGAGCAGAGTGTGCAAGGAAGAAAGGAGATTGAAGGAAGCCAACGGCAGCACACGAGGGGGAGGTTCTGAAGAGGGTGGGTCAGGAGGCATGTTTTATCGATCTCACTCCTGTCGAACTGTTTGTAGGGCATTTGGGCTGGCACAACACTGTCCATTTTCATGGGTAATAGGAAATCACTCAGGTGCGGTGGCTAGGTACAATGAATATGTTGAGATGCACTTTCCTGAGCAACTTTCTCTTATAACTCAATTCGGATTCGATGGGAGCTCCCGTCGCACGGACGAGTTAAAATTAGCTCAGCTCGCTCATCAACGACGGCGACAGGGGGGAGCGAGTTTTGTTCTTCGCTCCACCAATGGTATGTTTATTGCTGCAGGGCTCTCAAGCATGATGTTGATTCCATTATTGAACCTGAGACCTGGGGCATTTTTTTGTTGGCGTCAAGTGTGTGCACCAGTTGGGCTTCCGGGACATTCACATTGAAACGGATTCTGAAACTTTGGTGCAAATTGTCCTTTGGAGCTCCTTGGTTGATCTGGAACATTATCGCTGATCTTCGAATGTTACTTGCTAATTTTTATTCATGGAATTTGAAACATGTCAAGTGGAAAGAAAGAAACTCACCTTTGAAATTTATCCCCTCATGACTTCTTCACAATTGATCCGATTTTTTTTATAAGGTTGGATTGTATAGTTAATATTTGTATTTTATTATTTTATTCATATGTCTATAAATTTACTTTATAATTTGTTTATAAAACAAATTGCTTTAAACAATTTATATATGGTTCAATAATCCAATAAATCAGTTCATTTCCACATTTAATAAATAGCTCAACCCCATTTTATTATTTTTTTTCCTCGTAAGTAATGAGTTTGTGGTCTGACTTTCTCTCTCTCTCTCTTGCAATTTCTCTAGTGAGTCAAGCATATTAGGACATTGGCTTGACACATTTTCTAACTGCTCATACGTTTCGATATGTGACACTCAGGTCATCTATCCCTTTGTACAAGCCTGCCCAAACATAACGTACATAATTAATGTTATCTACCCAACTATTTCAATTGCCGGCTCAATGTTAGGGTGTAACCCGAATTTTAAAAAAAAACGTTATTTATGTAATTAAATAAATTAGAAAATTAATAATTTGAAAGGGATGATTGAAGTTTGAAAGAAAATAAATATATAATTAGATAGAGAGAGGGAGAGAGAGAAAAAAAGAAAAGTATCAGTAGAAAAAATAGAATTAGATTAAGACTAACGATTAAAATTCGAATTTGAATCTAACTTAATCATAAGTTTATGTTATAAAAAAACTATCAATAATTATTAAATTAAGGATCTTAAGTTTAAAAAATTCATGAAATAAAATAATATTAATTACTGTAATCCAAAAGTATTAGTAATTAAGAGATAATTAGAGTTGGGGAAAGTAGGGTTAAAAGAAAGAGAAGAAAAGAAAAAACAAGATAAGTTAATTAAGTTGGATTAAGATAATTAACTCTTAAACCAATTAAACTTCGTACCAAAAGTTTGTCCATTTAAAACTTTAATGGACCCCCACCCATCCACCAGTAAGTTCCCTCTCTCCTCCAGATCTCTCTCTTTGCGCGATTGTTTCATCCTCTTTGAAGTGTGCACATGAATTGTTCATGGAAAGTGAGCCTTAAATATCAGAAATCCCACGAGTGTTTTTCTATTTTCTCATGCCAATTGCACAACTTTAAGGCTGGGTTTGGAAATAGAACGTAGTTCCTCCTAAATTTTCGATGAATAATTGAATTGACAAATTAGTTTGACGTGTGTTCGAATGAAGTGGAACATAACGATAAGGAAATAAGAAGCAAAAAAGTTGATTTGATGAATAAATTTTGGATAAATTTTAAATTAAAAATAATTATTATAATTATAAAGTATAATTTTATTATTAATTAAAATAAAAAAATTATGAATTTTTTTGTTAAAAAATATATTATTTAAATATTAAAAAATATTTTAAAAATTAATTATATTTAATAAAAATATTAAAATTTTTAATGAAATAATAAGTAATAAATAATATTATATTAATATACAGTTAAAATTATTTTATATTTATTAAATAATTTATTTTGTAAGAAAAATGTGTGAGAGAAAAGAAAAATGAAAATGAAAAATAAAATAATAGAAAAAAGTAATGTCACGTAAAAAAAATTGCCTATTCCACTGCTACAATGCTCCGATTCCACCAAATATGGTGGAACTAGAGCACCTGGAATCAGATCATGTGATGATCGAGTTCTAGGTTTTGGTTCCCTTATAAGAACCTGGTTCCAATGTTATGTTTGGTAAAACTTGGCGAAACAAACGCACAGTTCCAGCCTAGTTTTGTTGCCAACTGCAAGTTAGGTGTTTATGTCGTGGCAAAAAATTAGATGATCAGCATCAGACTTTCTGCGAGGACACCACTAGACCTGAGCACGGTCTGAGTCGACTCGGTCGACCCGGACCGCACCGCATTAAAAAATTGGGTAAATAACCCAGCCCAGACCGGATCCGATCCAGGACCGGGTTCGGTAGCGAAAAACCCGCCGGTTCCGAGTCAGGACCGAGTTTGCAGTGTATATACCTGACTCGGACCCGGTCCAAGTTATTAATATATAAATCTGAGTCTCCTCTATTTCCATCTCATCGTCTCCCTTCTCTCTCCCATCTCTCTCTCTCCCTCTCCCTCTCTCTCCCACGGTGGCAGCGGCGATGACTCATACGGCTCTGGCCGCCCTTCCCCTCCCCCTCTTCCTCTCTCTCTTTACTCCGGTTGGCGGCCAAATCCGGCTGCCAAGCGTCGAATTGTGATTGCCAAGGGCTGGATCTACTACCAGGTGAGCCGATTCAACCGTCATGCTTTGCATCATGGCCGCCAGCATCGGATCGTGGGCACCGGTCGTCAAAACGATCGCCTTTCTCGGAATCGATCGGATCTCGCCTGGCGGCCACTATACGACGCCTAATGGCCGCAATCCATTGTGGTGGGATCTACTGCCGGAGGATGATGTCGGACGATTCCGATGTAGGCGAACGGCGGCGATCCCGACTTCATCCGCCCTCCCCCTCCCCCTTCCCTGCTCGACTCCATCCGCCTGCGCCGAATCCAATACCGGTATAATTCAAAATAGTGATTCTCGGCCACAAATAAAATAAAAAAAACTTTTTACCTGACATAATTTGGGTTGACACCGGATCCGCTTAGATCCGGACCCGGTCCCGAGTTTGTCGGGGCCTAGACACCACCATACGTGAGCTGCATGAACTGGACTTGGATTTTGTAGGAATCCCAGCACGTGGTACTCAATTGTTTGTGACTTGGTTTGAACGGTAGATGAATCAGACTCGGGTTCCGTTAGGGATTAGTTGTAAGATAGGTTATGCGACTCGAGTTATCGAATCACTTGGCCTAGGTTCCGTTGTTAGAAGAGTGATATTGTGTTGATCCATCCTTGGATACCCGATTCAGGGTTCTCAGCGCTATTAGCCGAGAGATGGTGCTAACAAGAACCCGCTGAGTCTACTTGAAATGCAACCCTCGTTTTGACGAGTATCCCCAAGTTGTAAGAAATTCGGCCCATATGGTCTAAAAAAGTACCAAAAGAATTTAGTTCGAAGTCTGAGCAAGCTTCTATAAACCTAGCTAGTCCGAGTTCTAAAATCACCTGACTCGAGTTGAGTCATTTTTGCTCTTGTACTTGACCATGTAATGTTGAAAACTTATAAATATAGATAAATAAGTAATCGGATAAAAGTCATAGAATGTAGATTCATCACATGTGTTAGTTATCATTTGTTACTTGTTGGGTCAATAGCCCTACTTATGGAGGCATATACTTCTTCCTTGTTACTTGTTATGATTAAAGAAATTTCGCTTTGGAAGTGTCATGCAATTTGTTGAGTAAAAAATGTCTCTTGATCTTAACTTGATCCATCAATGATCTAAAGATATGAAAGTATCATGACAATCCATAATAAAATATGTTGAGCTCGATTAGCGCAGCACACGTAACTGTTCCAATTGCTATTGTACTTGGAAAAAAGATAATACACATCAAATAAGAAGGAACAATTGTACTTGCTAAATAAAAAAACACTTGCATTCAATTAAAGCACTTGTTACTTCCAACTAGATTATTTTTTTACTTTATTTTTTTGCATGCGCTATCCTTCTAACTGTCGATAGTATATTTTCCGATTGTTGTCGACATAACGTAATAAAAATTAATGAAATAATAAAAAATGGTAACAACAATGAGGTTGCCACCTCTCACCGAAGTCAGAGGAAGGGGGTGGGGGTGGTTGCCCATTCTATCCTCTTATCACGTGCAAAGACGAGGAAGGGGGCGATTGCGCACTTCCCCTCTCCAATGTCGAAGGGAAAGGGGGGCCTATGCGTCTCCCTCCCTATAAAAAGGGAAAAGGTGGGCCTATGCACTCCCCCCCCCCCCCCCCCCCCTCTCCCATTCTCTGGCCTATGCGTCTCGAGGGAAAAGGAAAAGAGAGCAGCTGTCCTTGTCCTCGTCTTTTTGCACATCCCTAGGGGAGAGGGGAAGGGGACGACTGCCCCATCCTTCCTAGTCCTTTGCATGCGTGCAAAGGCGGTAGTTGATAAAGTTTATTAATTTCTATTGCTACTGAGCATATAGAATTTTTTTTTTACATTTGAATCCTAAAAGTATATGATCCGATTAGCTCTAATGGAGGCATGCGGAATAGTAATATTGGTGATGATGTTGAGTTTGCATATGAAACCAACTCATTAGGAGTCCTTAATATTATCTTGATATTTGGATATTATCATTAGCTTTTTGTTAAAATTTGGAAGACATATTTGAAAGTCAGTTGTTTGTCTTCCAAAATTTATTTAATAATGTTATATTTTGTTATTTAATATTTTCTATGTTGTCTGATCAAATCCTAAAAGAAGCATTTTTGGGTAGTGCTGTCCTCCTAAAAGTAGTCTAAATGACACATGACAATGGGGGTGAATATTGCGGGCATTGTATACATGTGAAAACCATCACAAACGACATCACGTGGAAATTAGGTCTCATTCACTTTTATGACATATATTGTTTTACTAATGCACTTATGTTGCAATTGTAGATGATTTCTACTCATGACCAAGTTGAGCCACAAAACTAGGTGGACGTAAGGGAGTAATTAATACCATGACCTAGGTCAAGTTAACAAGGGAGTTGTTAAGTAAGACTACGCTACAGTAAATGGCATCAACAGAATGAGATTGTGATGAAGAAGAGCACCATCCAGGAGTATCTGAAACACAAACTGCCTCAGTTCAATAAGTTTGATGACTTTAATACTATTGGATGATGGATAAGGACCATTGAATAGACTTTTGGATTAATAAATTATGGTAAAAAGAAGAAAGTTATCTTTGTCACCAAACGATTGATGGAAAATGCAAAGGATTGATGGAAGATTAGGAAACATTTGTAATTTCCTAGCACTGATGAGGTTCTTTATATGGAATTCAAAAGGACTCTGGGGAACACTAATTTTTAATATGAATAAGAGCAACAAGAGTACCTAACTAACAATGTTGTTAAAATCAGCTCAACCGCGAATCCGCCGGTGATCCAATCCGATTGAGTGTCCAAACTATTTTTTATATTGAACCGGGAAAAATATTGAACCGGGCTGATTGAATCGGTTCAACCCGATTCAATGTAGATTTTGAAAAAAAATTTAAAAATTGATAAAAATAGGAAAGTTGAATGAGAAAAAAAGGAAAAAAGTATAAGGAAGGTTAAAAAGGAGGGAATATGATATGTATAGAATTAAATAGAAATTGAAATAAAAAAGTAAGTATTTAAAATTAAATAATATTAAGTGAAAAATTATCAAAAGGCATAAAATAAAAAGGAAAGTGTTAAAAAAGGAAATAAGAATAATTTAAGATAAAATTTATTAATATAACATCTATCATCATTAAACAATGGATATTAAATTAATAATAACCTATTTATATTATCAAATAAATAAAAAAATTTGTTATATTATTTTTAAATATTTTTAATAAGTTATTAGTACAATATTTATATATCATATCATATAATTTATATTATATATTTATAATTATTATAAATAATATTATTTTAATAAAATTTGGTTCAATTCGATCGAATCCGATATGACCAGTCCAACTACGACCCGATCGCCGGTCCGATTCAGAAAATATTGCTAACTAAAGAAGGAATTAAATACGTCAGCGTTCGAATATATTTGACTAAGTTTATTCGGTTCAAAAAGTACTCCACTCTTTGATAGAATGAGCTCTTATGTGCTAATCATTTCATTTTTTTAACTACTTGATAATTGATATTTGATAAAGTTGATTAATTTATATTAATAAATATCATTCATTTGTGCTATCATCAATTTTTATGCATTCCAATTTTGCAGGTATTGATCATGTTAAGTGATCTTACTTGTCGGAATTATCTTATCAGAAATTATACAAGGAATTATCTTAGTTGTCGAAATTGATAAATACAAATTGACCAATCAAAGTTCATTGTAAAATCAAAGAGGAAATGTAATTTAGATAGCTCCAATGCAAGAGGGTATCTTTTTTAAGCGTTACAATCTTTGATACTAACTTTTTGCTGTTAGAGCTAGTAGAGTAATTTGAATCGTATTTCGGATCAAGTCGTAAACAACTTATTTTCATTTACAATGCTTCGAATAGAAAACACAAAATTAATATTGTAATGATAGTAAAATTTATTACATGTGTTTTATTGCAAATAGATTAATAGTTTTAATATACTGTGAGGCACAAAATTTAGAGAGTCAATAGGAACACTACAATGGGGCACCATGTTTGCACTCATGTAGATTGAACATTTTTAAAGATAATAATAAAATATGGTTTAATAAGACAATAAATCAGTCCATTTTCTAAATGTAATAAATAACTCGAACCCACTTTTGTTATTTTTTTTCTCATAAACAACAAATTGTGGGTTGGCTTTCTTTTTCTTTTTCCTTTATTTTTTTCTACAAATTCTTGAATGAGTCAAGCATATTTAGGCATTGGCCTTACACATTTCCCAAATGCTTAAAGTTTCAATTCGTAACTTAAGGATCCTTGAGGATCATATACACAAAGTCATCTATCCCTTTGCATGCACAAGCGTGCCCAAATATATAATGTTATGTAACCCAAATATATATTGCCGAACTAATGTTAAATGTATAGTTTTAATTTGCTCCAAAGATGCAGCGAGCGAGAAGTTTACGTAATTTTTTTCTGCATTCAAATTATTTATTTAATAATCTCGATTATTCATAAAACATGTATATATATATATATATAAACATTTTAAATCTGGGGTAAAATAATTAATCTCAGCTCACATAATTATCTTATTTTTGTATTCAATTATTCATCTCACAAGCTTGTGTTCATGATCCAGCAGTTATCATGCACAATACATATTATCATCTCCCTGTCAAAGAAAAAAAAGAAACACGTTTAAGAGAGAGGCTTTTCATTCATGAGCGGTTCTTTCCCTTGCCTCCTTTTCCATTCTTCTTCCCACCTTTACGCGGAGGAACGGGGAGGACGTTGCCGAAGGGCTGTCGCGGGCCGTGCCATCCGGGCGTGGCCTCCCCCTTGTAGTGGTGGTAGACGTGGCAGTGCTTGAGCAGGTTGAAGGCGTTCTGCTCCTTCACGAACGGCCAGATGTAGAACATCTCCGGGAAGCAGTCCTTGTGGGTGTGCATGATCCCGGAGCAGGCCAGGTCGCTGGGGGTCACGCGGTGGATGAACCACTCCTTGATCTCCCGGATGATCCACATGTGCCCCAGGTACGCCCAGCACATCGATATCAGGTCGTCCCTATCCCCCGGCTTCACGAGGTTGAATCGATTCGGCGTCCGGGCTATCTTCTTGATGTCGATGTTGTCGCCGTAGTTGATCCCTCTCGGGAAAGGTTTCGTCGGCTTGTACTTCGGATTCTGATACGCCGGCGGCGCCCCGGCCGATGCCAGAGAAGGCGCCGCGGCCAGCGCGAGAACGGCGGCTATGACGATCGCTACGGCGGTGCAGGCCGTCCGGTGATTCATCTTCTCTGGATATATGTTCGGGTTTTTTTTTTGGTTCGTGTGTATATATTGAATGTTATGTTTGGGTGTGAGGAGTTCAGGAATGACTATCTCTATTTATAATTCACGCATGAGGAAGTGAACATGGATGTTTCATTTATGTTACCTCAATAATAAAATTAACTTTAGGGTGTTATTGTTTCTTTATAAAATAACACCTTTTATAAATTAACAAGTTATTACTTTAGAACAGAAGCCTTTTTATTACTTTATCATGTGTGTATGTCCAGCGGCCTAATCTCGGTCGTCTAAGTCTCTCTCTCTCTCTCTCTCTCTCTCTCTCTCTCTCTCTCTCTCTCTCATGCCTGACCTCATCTAGCGACGCAAATTAACGTCTCAAAATAGGCGACGCTAAAGCATCAGAAAACACGCAACACAGCTAGCCTCGCTTTTGCCTCTCTTTAGCATCGCACTAGCATTAGAAAAAATGCGACGCTATGTTGCCATCTTCTCGACGCTATGTTGGCATCTTCTCGACGCTATCGTGACATTATAAATTGTATGTCTCATGACATATTCATTTGGTTGTTCACATTATTGTAAATAATTTTTCAAATGTGCACTGTTTAAATTTTTTAGGATGTATACAATGAGAAGATGGTCGAGAAGTACGGAAATTATCCTAGTACTCAACCATTAGATAACGTATTTTTATAAATGATTCATATTTTAAATGTTATTTAATACTTTAATATGATTATATGAATTTGAATGTTATACAATTTATATGATTTTTAATGTTTATATGGTTATATTTTTTTCTACTTTGCAGAGGTTGATGCTGTTTGTGAGGAGATGGTTGGTACGACACGAGGGGATACTGAGTAGGAACAACCGCTCAGGTTCATAGGAGGAGCGGAGGATATGCAAGTGATCCATCTACCCCGATTTCATTTGTCGCACCCAAGCTAAACATCATGGACTTATCTCAAAGCAATTTTCTCACCATTTTCCTCAGCATCTAGCTCCCATTTTGCAAACGATTTAGAGCATGCTCTAGCCGCAGACTCAGTCTCCATAAGATCAAGGACCGAGTACATCAGTGTCGAATGTCAGGAATAATAACGATAACAATTTAGGATAGAGACTTTTGATACCTATGGTGATGTTTCATATGATTTTGTTATGTGCTTAACACTTTTGTGATGTTTATTAGTTTTTATATGTATTACTCTTTATTACTTATTGTTATTAATGCGTGTAAAATTAATAGCAAACGCTAGCAAGTGCATTAATCACTCAAGTAATAAAGTGAATGAGTAGAGTTATCGTTCCCACGGAGATAACTAATAACTTAGATTCTATTTTAACTTTGTTAATTAAAAAATTAAGAAAAGTTTTGTTTTCAATAATGCATAAAAAAATAATGAAATAAAGAAAATAATCACTTGGATAAATAAGGATTTGATGATTAGAGCATCTAATTATCGCCATTAAAATGCAAGGGATCTTCTCAACTTAGAATTAGTTTAATAAATAATAAAGTGAATTCCCAAAATTAGTTAACTAATGCTTTAAGCTTTAACTACTATATTAAGAATAATTAGAATAAATTAATCCTCTTAATTTTTAACTTATCTAATTAATCATAAGATGCATTGAAACGAAATTAATATTAAGGACTTTCTCAAGTCACCTTAATAACTAAACAAATTATGTCTCTTTGGATTCCCTAATTGTGACATGCAATAAACAAAATCAATCCTAGAAAATATTATGAAAATAATTACTTCTTCTCACATAGCAATCAAATCATAAATCATGGAATCAAAGAAATCATTAAAAATGAAATTTCAATGCTATTAAATATTCAAACTAAACTAATATTAATAAAGACTCCAAAACACAAATAGAGTTCAACTAAAATGACCCTAATGAAAGAATAAATCTACAAAATAATAACACCAAATCTAATATAAAAGAGTAGGAAAAGAAAACGAAGAACTCTTGCACCGTTGTATATGTGTTCTCTCGAGTTTTTGGCAGAACTTCGTTATTATTCTCGTGCGTCTCTTCTTTTTAGACTTCAAATCTATGATCCAATGATGCTTTTCTAGGTTCTCTTCTATCCCCTTCTATAGATTTTCCCATCCCTCAAAGGAAGAAATTGAAAATCTATCCGAAGAGTGGATAAAATTCGCCTTCAATCCGCTTAAATGCTCATCGTCACTACCGTGACATGCACAATCACGGTCTTGACTGAGATGATGTCTGGCAACTCACGCTCACGGCCGTGAAACATTCCATCACGGTCGTGATTGAGGGCACGATCGTGACATACAGATGCACAAAAAATCATGCATTATTTTAGTTCATTTAATTTGAATTTTAGGACCATTTTGTGTCTAAGAAAAGAGAGAATTAAATTATTTTAAAATTTTTTTATGATTTGATTCCTACCTAAGTTTGGATAATGTCATTGCAGGAAATCAAAATGACGAAGAAAATGGCCGAAAACATGAAAACAGCCTCTGTCACGGTCGTGCTACACTTGGTCACGGTCGTGCCTATACAAGCCGAAGAAAGTGTCATTAAAAGCCACTGTCACAATCGTTCCAGGCTGGTTCATGGTCGTGCCTCGTGATATCATGGTCGTGATCATGACGAAGCCAGATACATGGTCTCTGTCACGGCCATGAAGGAAGCGGTCAAGGCCGTGATGACGGACGGTTAGACATTTTGGAATCAAATTTTATCCGCTTTTTGGATAAATTTGGGGATGAGAAAACTTATAAAAGTAGGCAGAAGAAGACCTAGAAAAGCATCCCTGGAGCATACATTTGAAGCCTACAAAGAAGAGAAGAGCGAGAATAATAGCGCAAACTCTGTCGAAAACTTGAGAGACCACGTGCACGGTGGCTGCAAGTGTTTTTTGTTTTCTTTTCTTACTCTTTTATATTAGATTTGATGTTATTATTCTCAGATTTATTCTTTGATTAGGGTCATTTTAGTTGAACCCTATTTGTGTTTCGGAGTCTTTCTTAATATTATTTTGGTATGAATCTTTAATAGCATTGCAATTTCATATTTAATGTTTTTCTTTGATTACATGATTTACAATTTAACTACTATATGAGAAAAAGTAATTGTTTTCATAATAGTTTCTAGGGATTGATTTTAATTATTGCATTCCGCAATTAGAAAAATCGAAAGAGACCTAATTTGTGTAGTTATTAAGGTGACTTGAGAAAGTCTTTAATATTGATTCTGTTTTAATACATCTTATGATTAGTCAGATAAGTTAAGAATTGAAATGAATGATTTATTATAATTATTCATAAGATAATAGTTAAGGCATGAAATATTAGTTAACTAATTTTGAAAATTCACTTTGTTATTGATTCAACTAATTCTAAGTTGATAAAATTCATTATATTTTAGTGGTGACAATTATATGCCTTAATCATCAAATCATTATTTCTCCGGATGATCATTTCCTTTATTTTTATTTTCTTTTTATTCATATTTAAAATTATATATTTTCTTAATTTCTCAATTATAAGGTTAAAATAAAATTTATGTTATTAATCGTCCTCGTGAGAATGAAAACTCTACTCATTCACTTTATTACTTGAGTGACTAGTATACTTATTAGAGTTTGCTATCAATTTTACACGCATCACATACTTGGGCACGACCGTGACAGTGCCTATTTGCCTCGGCTTGTAGCGGCACGACCGTGAGTCAATGGGGCACGGCCGTGACAAGTTCTTTTAGCTCTATTTTTGCCTTTTGTCAATCTTATTTCTTGAGGTTTTGATTTCCTACAATAAAATTATTCAAACTTAGGTAGAAATCAAATCTTAAAGAAATTTTATAAAAATAATTTAATTATCTCCTTTCTTAACCATAAAATATTCTAAATATGCAAATTAAATGGCCTAAACTAATGTATGATTTTTTGTGCATCAGTTATGAATGCTTAGATCATTGTAATCAATGTTAAGAATCCATTATCTACACACATTGTAAATTGTAAGAAGAGGAAAGGGAAGAATATGAGTCAAATGGGACAAAATAATTGCTAATTAGCGTCTCCTTAGCGTCTCATTAGCGACGCAATTGAGTTGGGAGCCATCTAAAACATATCATACTTCACATCCCCTTAGCATCATCTTATTTAGCGTCACCATAGAGACTCAATACGGCATCAATTTAGCATTCATTTAACGTCGCATTGGTGTCTACATAGCGCCAAGATTTAGCGATGTCTTAGCGTCTAAGTAGCGCCACATTTTGCAACAAAAAAATTGTGTTAGAAATTGTCTTAGCGCCATATTAGCATATGATTTAGCGTCAACATGGCGTCGAGCTAGCGTCGACCACACCAGCGTCGCGCTAGCGTCGATGCGACACATTTTATTTTTTTCACAATGCGACTTTTCGCATCATGATAATGTTGGAGTAGCGGACATGTGATGCTAGTAGCGCCGCAAGTGTTTGTGGCTCCATGGCAACTCTAACAACTATCGAGCGTCAACATCTCAACTTCGTGACACCGTATCGACGCTAAAGTGTGGCTATGAATTTTAGCCACGATTTAGCGCCGCTTTGGCAACGTCTTCCTGCGTCCCTAGATGTCAGATTTCTTGTAGTGCGCCTCCCCTCCGATCACCGTCGCCCTCTCACATGCGACCCTTTCCCCTACGACTGCCACCCCCGTCGACCTCCCCTCCTCTTCCCCTCATCTTTCCCTCCGTCGGCCGACAGCCCCATCTTCCCTGCCCTCTACTCTCTCGAGCGCTCTTTCTCTTCTCTTTCGTGTGTGTTGCTTCGCCGATCGCCTCCTCCTCTTCGATCATTGATAGCATCTACAACAGCAACAAGATTAGCAGCATGGCAGAGGTGGTCACAGAGGCTGTCCGTGCTCGCGATGGGCAGGACGGCACTCGCACTCTTGGCCGACGCTCGTAGAGGGCAAGGGCAAAGGGTGACGACGGTGGTGGTATATAGGGGAGGGTGATGGCGGCGGTGGCTGGGAGGGGTGGAGGGCAACACACGATCTGGACCGTATGCTGCATCCCATGATTTAGATTTAGACTTTACACAATATTACACATAAGGGGTGTTACAACTCCATTAATCTCTCTTTCTCTTAATATATATACTAGTATGATGACCCGCGCGTTGCGCAGAGGACACAGAATTAAACATAAATTTTGATTATAAAATAAAAAATTATTTTGATATAAAATTTATATATTATATAATCATTTTCTCGCCTTAGAAACTTATATATGTAGATATGTTATAATAAATTAAATTTATTTAGAATTATTTTTAAATTTATTACATTATCTTTCATCTTTAATTATGTTTTACTCTATCTTTTCCCCTTAACTTTGTTACTTTGTTAACATCTATTATTTAAAACTTTTAATTTTATTGATGTTAATTTACATATGAAAATATAGAAACACCATGACTTCTCCTTTTAAACTATATATCTTTTTAATTTTGATATAATATAGGTATAAATACCAATTGATATATATATATATATATTTAAAAATAATATCATGTCTTAGAATTAAGTAAATACTATTTATTTTAATATTTTTAACAATTTCTATTATTTTTTATTTTATCTATTTCATTTTCTATGTGACAACGTAAAAATGTCATATTTGACATGCTATATGTATGTAAAGATATATAACATAAATAAATTAAATTATTATATATCATACTAAAATGACTATTAAATTTATTTAAATATTTTAAGCATTATGTGTGACTTAATGAAATAGTGTCATATGTCAACTTCTACACTTTCCATTTAATTATATATGCTATATTTATATAGAGAGATTGATGATGAAATAACAAAGATGATAATTATATGTAAATTCTTTTATTACTTATATTTTGTTATAATTTGTAGCTAATTATATTTTGTTGTCTATTTTTTTTAAAAAAATTCCACCACAATGTATTCACTTCTTAATTAAGTATATTTTATAATAATTTATTTTAAAATATATACTTAATTGTAAAACTTTCTTCCAACAATCTATATAAACAATTATATATTTTTTCATTCCTAAAAATTAATTAATGTTATGATCTAACTGTTAACTCTCTTTAAGGTGTGTGTATAAGAATGTTATGTATGTATTAAATATAAATAATTATTGAAATTAAATATTTTATCTGATATAACTAAAAGTTTATATCTGGTGTTGACAACATTTATTTTAATAAGAAATATAAGTAATATTTTTTTAATATTATTATTTGAGTATAGGTGTCAAATTTTTAAGATAGTTATAAGTTAATTCCATGCAAATCTTCACCTTGGTTATTTGAGTATAGGTGTCAAATATATATTACTTCTTAGTATTTGATAATATTTACATGAGGAACTAAAAAATATATGATATATTTATATAAATAATATTTAGTTTATTCATGTTGTCATTATAGATATACATAATATATTATTTAAAAGTAAATTTGAAAAGATTATTTTGTGTGGAGTAGCATTTATTCCTTTCCCTATCAAATATAATGTGCATTATTATTAATACATAATTTTTTTTATTCATCATTTGGGTTGCTCTCAATGGAACAATAAGAATATATTTTATTCTTTATAATACAATATAGATATGAAATGTGATTATTATATTTATCTTCTATATAACTTAACATTAGAATTTATTTCTATTTTTTTATTTTATTATGCGTCATATGCTTCTGCCTTCAAGTCTTAAAAAATTATTGATAGATTGACTTAATTCGAAAAGATAGCTATAAAATTTGTGAATTCTTCCTATTTTATAGTCCCTTCAAATGTGGGATTAAATTACATAGTTGAATATGATTCCATTTTCATTTATATTTGGAAACTTTTGAATGTGGGACTAAAAGAATATTTGATAGATAAATACAAAAATTACTAATTTTATTGTATATGATCAATTCTAGTTCATAATAGTTTTTTTAAATATAATTATTTAATATAATTTTATTTCATATGTGACATCATAAGAATTTTTCATTTGGCAACTTCTACCTCAGCATATATATATATATATATATACACACGTGTGAATATAAATATATAACTACATTTTTATAATATTTTATTTTTTATTATAAAAGAAATATAGTTTTAAAATTATAATTATATTATATAAGGAACATAGATATTTACTCAATATTAATCAATATCATTATGATATATATTAATTATAAATATAAATTATTTTATTTATTATTATAACATAACTAACATACTTTATAAACTTTCATTTAAAAAATAATTTTAACGATACACTGCTTAATGAAATAATGATACTTAGCATCTTCTATCTTTTCTTTTATATAAATAAATAAATATGGATATAAATGTGTAAACTTCAATAATCAACAAAAAAAGTCTTTAGCACTAAATGATGTGACACTCATTGATATTATTAAGTTTACCTTAGTAATAATTTTATGAATATTAATTCATTATGATTATTATCATAATAATAGAAAATAATTATGTTTTTTATTAATAATAAATGTAATTATTATTATAAGATCAAATATGCAAGTTTTTAACTTAAATATATTCATATACATACAACATTTTGTTAGCATATAGAGACATACACTTAGAGATCTGTACATGGTATTCTATATCATAAAGAACGTCAAGTATATCACTATTTTGGAAGCATCATCTATTCATAGTTACAAATATTGAATTTAAAAATATGAATAAACATATATATATATATATATTCATAACAAACTTCTGAATATCATGATGATATTATAATAAAATATTTTTTTTATCACGCACATGTGTATATTCGTATGCCCGCACATACTCTTTGCTTTTAAATAGGGAGTCGAATATGCAAATAAAAATTGAGAGCCCCTCTATTTATACATGGTGTACAATACACAATTTGTATATATAATTTATATAAATCTTATTCTTGAGAGAAAGCATGCACACATAATAAAATGTATAAGTTACTTTTGCAATATGATATTATATTATATCTTATTTACAATATAAAACTGTATCATAAGTAAGCTAATTAAATAATAATTTAAATTATAACTAACTTTTGTTATAGGTGATTACGTATCTTATATTGGTTTGTAACTAACTATCCAATAATAATAAAATGATTATTTTGTTTGATATTCTAAAATGATTGATATGCATAATTTTTTTCTATCTTGATAAAATAATAATAACAAAATGATTAAATTTGGTTGATTTTTTTGTTATTAGCTAATTATGTATCCGCATTTGTTTATAACGAACTGTGACATATCGATATACATATAATAATAAATTTAAAAACTATTAATAATATTAAAATAATGATGAAGTCTAGCTAATTATTTTATTATTAGCATATAATCTATCCTATATTAGTTTATAACACATTATTCAATAATAATAAAATGATCACAAATCTTAATTGTTTGATATTTTAAAATAATTGATGTATGTAAATCTTCTATCTCTTTTGTAGAATATCAACCTCATAACAATAAAAAATAACTATATACGACTAAAAATTATTAATAGAAATAATATAGGATTATAAATATTATTAACACAAAAATATATGATATATTTCACATATTAATTATACTAACAAAATGATTAAGTTTAGTTGATTATTTTATTATTAACTAATTATGTATCCCATATTGGTTTATAACAAACTATCCGATAATAACAACATGATTACAAATCTTAATTGTTTGATATTGTAAAATGATTGATATATGTAAATCTTCTATCGCCTTCATAGCATAACAACCTGATAACAATAAAAAAATAATATATACAATTCATAATTATTAGTATAAATAATATATGAGAATAAATATTATTAATACAAAAATATTATTATCTGTATCTTATATATTGAAAACTTTGATGATACTTATATTAGTCATCAATATCATCATTAGAGTATGAAATGCATATATGTAACTCGAACTTTATAAAATTTGTCTTTTAAAGTTATAATATTTAATTTTAATTAGACAAATAGAAATTATATAAAAATATTTTTTTATCGTACACAAACTTATATTTGTGGGTCCTCACATACTCTTTGTCTTCAAAGAAGACGTATACAAATGTATATTAAAAGCTTCATATAACATTTAATATTTTTATTAAAGGAGAGAAATTATATATAAATATTTTTTTTATCATGCACAGACATATATTTATAGGTCCACACGAACTTTTTTCTTCAAAAGAAGCCATCTAGTATGCAAATGAAACTGAAAGTCACTAGTTACAAATATATAATTTAAAAATATAAATAAATAAAATTATATATTTTTTTAATAACTAACTTTTGAGTTTTCATGATTATATAATTAAAATATTATTTTTTTATACATTCAATTTATGAGAGCTCGACACGTAGTACTTTCAATATATATATATATATATATATATATATATATATATTCTAATAACTAACATTTGGGTACCCATGATTATATAATTATAATATTATCACTTTATATATTCAATTTATGAGAGCTCGACACTTATTTGTATCTTATATATTGAAAACTTTGATGATATTTATATTAATCATCAATAAATATCATCACTAGAGTATGAAATGTATATCTGTAACTCGAACTTTATAAAATTTGTCTTTCCTTATATAAAAATTATAATATTTAATTTTTATTAGACAAAGAGAAATTATATAAAAGTATTTTTTTATCGTATACAAATTTATATTTGTGGGTCATCACATACTCTTTGCCTTCAAAGAAGACATATACAAATGTAAATTAAAAGCTCCATATAACATTTAATATTTTTATTAAAAGAGATAAATTATATATAAATATTTTTTTATCATGCACAGACTTTTATTTGTAGGTCTGCACGAATTTTTTCTTTCAAAAGAAGGCATCAAGTATCCAAACGAAACTAAAAGTCACTTTATGTACAGTTACAAATATATAATTTAAAAATATAAATAAATAAAATTATACATTTTTAATAACTAATTTTTGAGTTTTCATAATTATATAATTAAAATATTATTTTTTATATATTCAATTTATGAGAGCTCGACACGTAGTACTTCCAATATATATATATATATATATATTTTCTAATAACTAATGTTTGAGTATCCATAATCATATAATTATAATATTATCACTTTATATATTCAATTTATGAGAGCTCAACATGTATCACTTTCTACCTCTGCTTATATATATATATATATATATATATATATATATATATATATATATGCTTAACGGAGATGCAACGTTATGATCTTATCTATCCAATTTAAGTCTATGTGAAATAGTTTTTTTGGCAATTGTAAAAACAAAAATGCCTCTTGCTCTTCTCCTTTCTTTCTCTCTCTCTATGTGAAAAGTGTTAGAGTTGGTGAATACTTCAGGGCCCCTTGTTTCTCACACCGGGTTCGCCCACGTGAACTTAGGGGAATCTGAGTATTACCCAATTAACAGTATTGCTGGCGTACGAACGAAAGGGGGGGTTCGGGGGGGTTCGGGGGGCCCCGCCCCCCGACGGCGGTCCCGCTCGGAGCTGAGTTACAACGTTAGGAGCAGTTTGAGTTGAACAGGATCGCTGTAGCTGTTGCGATTTGCATCCGGAAGCAGACTCATGTCCTTCTCTGGATGAATCCGTGCTAACGTCAAATGCAATCGAAGAGAAAGAGTTCATAACTTTGAATCGTTCCAAGAATCCGAAGAAAGAAGAATTTGATTTTATTATTTCCAAGAGTAGAGTAGGAAGACAGAGAAAAATATGACAGTGATGTACGAATCTCTGACGCTGCAGCTCCCGAAAGATCTGAACCTTTCGTACCCACCACCATTGCCCTTCTGCGGTGGCCAGCGGAAAGAATGTGTAACGCCCCCAAATCGACCAATGTCACGTGGCAAGGATCTATTCGAAGGCGCTATGAAAACACTATAACATAGAACAAAACTTGACCAAATCTCAAATAAAAACATTGGCATGCCATTAATAAGAGCAAAGAAAGAAAGGTAGAAATAGCATAAAAGTGAAAGTCCCAAAATATTACAAAGTCCATGATAGTCATAATATCTGAATTACATCAAGCTCATAATTACGAAAAATAAAGATAAAGATAACTAGGCCCTCTATTGGTTCATGTGCTTTAGCATCGCTGGTCGCGGCACACGATATCGACACAATCACTGACCTGGCCCTATGAAAATCAACACAGGGGAGGAGGTCCTCACGTAAGCTATACAGCCTAGTGAAGATCCATAAGTACACAATGCATAATAATAAATAGCAATAGACAGAATTAGTAATCACTTCTAATCATATCAGATTTGAGAACATGAGATCATTTGATTGAGATATCCATGGGTGATAAAGATAGAATCATGAGTAAATCTTATAATCATGAAGAATTTCAGTAATCATGCTTAATCAAGAATCATATTTCATTCATCATGTTCATATTACATTTTCGTGCTCCTTGGGCTCTTGGGTGCCCTTAACTTGGGGGATTTACGTCAGAGCGACCAATACAACTTTGTGCAGCCAATGGGGGATCAAGCCATGGCTAAGGGAGCAATCCAAACATGAAGCACTCAGCATAAGCTCTGACCACCACTCTCATATGCATGTTCATGTCTTTCTTACTTAATCACTTTATCATACTTGCATATCATGATAGGATTGGATCATAGGACAGATCAAAATAAAATCAAGGATTCAATCACATAACATTTCAGTCAGTAAGAAGTTGCACATCACAAGCATAGAAAGAATATAAATCAAATCAACAATCATTCATCATTCAATATGCAATCTGGACAGATATCGATCGACCGATCCTCACTGGTCGATCGATCGATTTTCGGACACCGGTCGACCGATATCTCTGGATCGGTCGACCGATTGGTCTGAATGCAATAGAATAAATCCTGCTATATCGGTCGACCGATATCTCTGAATCGGTCGACCGATAATACTTGATTAAGAAGAGCTTCGATCGCCCAATCGTTACAAGGCTTGGGAGGATATGATCGGTCGACCGGTCTCTAAAGATCGATCGACCGATAACCTCATCACCGGTCGATCGATATACAGGATCAGTCGACCGGTCTGCATGAAAAATAGAATCGAACAGAATTACAATAACAATGATTTTCAATCCAAAAATGAAATCAAGGCATACAATCAATCATCTAAGCATGAAGGACTAATACAGAACATATCTACAATCATAAGAATCACAAAACACACATCAAACACAAGAAGTGCAATCAATCTTCCCATTTCCATTCCTTCTCATCTTCAAGAACACAATCCATAAGAACCATAATTCTATGCAATTGCTAATCATGTTATACAGGGGGATTTCAGTATCACCCACCTTATTTCGTGATTGATCCTAGCTTGAGCCTTCCCAACCTTCGATAATCACTTCCCCTTATTGTTCTCCACTTAAGAAACCATCCAATGGAGAGAAGAAGTGAGGGGATGATTCTAAAACCAAAAGGAATGCAGAATTGAAGGAAAACCTAGATGGAACCTTACTGGAATGTCGCTTTCTTGCAGGATGAAATGCCTTAGAGAGGAAGAGAGATGAGTGAGGGAGAGAAAATGAGGGTGGCTAAGGGGGAGCTTTAGGGCAATAAGCCTTTTATAGGGTAATTGTAGAGCTAATTATACTAATAGGCTTGCTAATTGGGCTGTTGTGTTAGTCTTTTCAATTGGGTTTTATTTTCTATTTTTTTTGTTTTATATGTATATATATTTTTTTAAATGGGCCGGGTATTACAAAAGGCGCCGCCAACAACAAGAGCAACTGCATCAACAATAGAAAATGAGCTCAGGTCTCCTTCGGTTTTGGTCGACCCCCATCTCGCTGTCCTGGGAGGCCACGGAGGACCATCTTCATGTAAGACCCTCCAATCCGGACACGGATTCCATGCTCGCGTGATTCCTTGCCCCACCGAGCTTACACGGCGAATCCCGGGACAAGCCTTCCACTGTTGGTGCCAGCGGTCCGAGGAACTCTCAGCTCGCTCTCAGTCCGAGGATTCTCCGTCGGCGTCGGCGGTCCAATGAACTCTCAGTCTGCACTCGGTCCGAGGAACCATCGATCGTCGCCTATCATTTGCATCAGCAGAAACAACCCATTGACCATCGCCTATCATGTACAGCAGGACATCGAGCTCTTTTTTTGTTTGAGTCAATTGTTTTATTTTTTTAAATCAAGAGATGGGTGTTTTTAGTACGTGAGGTACATTTAAAATGAATGGACTAGATCAAAACGTTTCAAGAGGTTTCACGAGTCAGGTGCTGCATCTCCTGCATACTCTCATGGCGCCCTTGACACCATCCCCATCGTCCACTCCACTGGCTGGAGAAGAAGAGAAGCACTCTGCCCGACCGAACAGCACCCCATCGCGGCCTCCCGATGGCTCCTTCCTTCTCCGCTTCCTTCTCATCTTCCTCTTCCTCTCAGTCTACTTTTCCTGCCAACATCTCCTCCCTCGTCTTCCCGAGCTCCCATTCTACCCCTGTCCACCACCACCATTCCAATCCTCCCCGTTGTCCTCCTCCCCCTCCTTGCAGTCCCCTCCTCGTTGCCGTAGCCCTCTTCCTCGTCCTCCGTCATTGCTTCTCTCGCCTTTTCGACAAGGTTGATGCCAGCTCATACTCCCACCGTCTCCTCCTGCGGAAGCCACCAACTCCAATGCCAACGCCCCTGGACTTCCTCTACGTCGGCATTTTCGCCAACTCCCGCCTCATCGGCGGTGGGAGAGAAGACTGTCCGATTGCAGATTCCGCATCCGGCCATGGATGGCAGTACCAGAAGCTGAGGTCGCTGGAGTTCCGACCGCTCCCACCATTGTCCCTCCAGCCGCCATGTAGAGGAGAAGATCGGCACCTCGCCGTGAGGAGAAGAGCAGTAGATCGCGTGAGGGATCGTCATTGATGCCCAATCGAACGGCCCAGATGTGTGATCGCACAGTGCATCCATTTTTTATGATGTCACATTAATATTCATATATATATATATATATATATATATATATATTAAATCAATGCATGTTCCTTCCTTCTTATTGCATAATAATAATAAATGATCAAAGGGTGAAAATTTTTCATGCCTTTCTTTCCGGTTGTGGTGGAACCGAAAGCAGCATTTCTAACTGAGCAAAAGTGGTAAAAAGTTGGAGAAAATATTTAACTCCTGGAAATAATGTAACTAGTCTAACATTAATTCTCTCCCGTATGATATATACAACTAAAGTAAACTTGTATTTTTTTAACGTACTTTTTGGACAATTACAAGTTATGTTTCAAATATTATATTACCACCAATGTTATCTTTAACCAAATCCTCATAGACATCGAGAGGTTTGATATAAAAGTGCAAGAAAGAAAAAACGTATATAAAGAATATATACTATTAGTAAGTAACTCGTATTTCGTATCAATTATTCGTCTTACAAGCGACGTATGCATGCATGCACTTTTCGTGTCATTTACAGCGAGCGAGAGGAAAAGTTTACGTAAGAAAAGTTTATGTAACCCAACTATATATTGCCGAACTAATGTTAAATTAAATATATAGTTTTGCTCCAAAGATACAGCGAGCGGGCGAGAAGTTTACGTAAGATTTTCTGCATTCAAATTATTTATTTAATAATCTCAATTATTCATAAAACATGTATATATATAAACATTTTAAATCTGGGGTAAAATAATTAATCACAGCTCACATAATTATCTTATTTTTGTATTCAATTATTCATCTCACAAGCTTGCGTTCATGCATGCATGATCCAGCAGTTATCATGCACAATACATATTATCATCTCCCTGTCAAAGAAAAAAAAGAAACACGTTTAAGAGAGAGGCTTTTCATTCATGAGCGGTTCTTTCCCTTGCCTCCTTTTCCATTCTTCTTCCCACCTTTACGCGGAGGAACGGGGAGGACGTTGCCGAAGGGCTGTCGCGGGCCGTGCCATCCGGGCGTGGCCTCCCCCTTGTAGTGGTGGTAGACGTGGCAGTGCTTGAGCAGGTTGAAGGCGTTCTGCTCCTTCACGAACGGCCAGATGTAGAACATCTCCGGGAAGCAGTCCTTGTGGGTGTGCATGATCCCGGCGCAGGCCAGGTCGCTGGGGGTCACGCGGTGGATGAACCACTCCTTGATCTCCCGGATGATCCACATGTGCCCCAGGTATGCCCAGCACATCGATATCAGCTCGTCCCTGTCCCCCGGCTTCACGAGGTTGAATCGATTCGGCGTCCGGGCTATCTTCCTGATGTCGATGTTGTCGCCGTAGTTGATCCCTCTCGGGAAAGGTTTCGTCGGCTTGTACTTCGGATTCTGATACGCCGGCGGCGCCCCGGCCCATGCCGGAGAAGGCACCGCGGCCAGCGCGAGAACGGCGGCCACGACGAGCGCCGCGGCGGTGCAGGCCGTCCGGTGATTCATCTTGTGATTCGCTCGCTCGGGTAATCGGCTCTGCGCGCTGCTGGTCGACGCGTTGTTTGCGTTTTGTGTGTGATGAGTGTCCGGGGAGGGGTCTCTCTATTTATAGGTGGAAATTGCATGCAGGGCGCGGGGTGCTCGTTTCAATCGAGTCGTGGGTTCAATAAAAACTTAACCCACGGAATAATTAATTGCTGCAATAATGGAATGTTTACAAATGAACGAAACTTACGAAATGATTTATTCGATAAATTTTGAGGTCTTTAATTAACTAAACGCATCAATTAAAGTTGTTTAACTGCACGTACATTTGCATATGTGCTTTGGAGATTTAATTATCATCATCAAACTAACGGGAGGAGGATGAATTATAATTGAGATCCATTGAAATTTGAAGTGGCATAATCCCTTCGAGTTACTTTAATAATTCCAAATTTATTATCAATTATCAATAGAAGACTAGAAGTGCATCTGTAACCAAATAATTAATTCGACAACTGCCTATTGAGTGAAAAACCAAAGTGTTCTAAATTAACGCTCGTCTCGGCGTGAATTCATTAAACTTAATAAAATTTTTGCCAGGAATAAAAAAACACTTTTTACTCTTAATTTGTAACTTAACATGAAATTAACGTTCTTTATTTTGTTGTTTGTTTCGGTGCGCGATCTCAATTTATTCGGATCACTTTATATTTTCAGGGCGATCTTTTTTTATCCGGAATATTACAGAGCCCATTTAAGTTTTGAGGGCCTGGAGGCCCAATCGGCATATTACACAAAGCAAATCTGCCGATTGGGCAACTCTGTCAAGTTATGCAGGGGTGAAGTCCTGGCCCGAGTATTAGCCCACCTGACATGTTATTGGTGAGATGGGCCCGAAGAAAGTTGTCAGCCCAAGTTAAACTTGGGTCCTTAACAAGTTTGGACCATTTTTTTTTACTTTTACTGGCTATTATATGATTAAAAAATAAATATTGTGTGCATTTATATTTATAATTTAATGTACAAAAGATTCTCAGTCCTAAGCATTTTTTTATTTGAATGGTCAGTATTCTTACAAAATATATAATACTTTGTAGATACATTAAATCATTATGATTTAATACGCATTTAAAATATGAGATTAATGTACTTACAAAGCACAATATTGAGCGCATCTCAATTGTTGATCCATTGATATTTTTAAATCATGAGATTTAATCACTTGTGATCAAATCCATTGATGAATGAATCAACAGTCAGCATCCCTATAAAGCAGAAGGTGCTTTGTAGGTACATTAATTACATTATATATATATATATATATATATATACCAGCCAACAATGTTTATTATCTATATGAACACACAGGCATTATGCATAAATGCTATGTGAACTTGGGAACAATATTATTTGTGTATATATATAGCATGCAAGGAATGGTGATCATATAGATGCGTGTTTTAGCATGAAATAAAGTTTGCAGATGAAGAATTCATGATGCCAAGATCAGGTACATCATGATATATAATTTCAACCAAGGCAAACAAAAAAACAGATTAAACAAAACGCAACGTAGTGATATCATCATGTCTGCTTTCTGCACCATTCAGGAAATTATAATGCTGTTGGTCCTGGACTTTTTTTATTTTTTTATTTAGTTTTCTGCATGTCTGCATTCAGGAAATTATCATCATGTCTGCTTTCTGCACCATTCAGGAACAAACGCTCTGTTTGCTGAATGAGAGTTTTTTCTTTCTATTCTCTACATGGCAAAAAGTGTAGTCTTTATAAAGAGGGGGCCAAGAAGAAATAAAAGAAAGTTAAAACATGGGCACAAAAAAAGGGAAGAACAAGAAGAAGAAAGAGATAACAATGGAAATCTTAATAGTAAAAGAATTGTTGCAAGAACTAGAAGGTTTCGTGTAATTATATCTTCACATAATGATGACCAATTAAAGAGTTCTTAGTGTGGATATATCTGCCAATCTCTCATATCCTGTTTTGTCCACCAGAATGATGGCCATCTCCGAGCATGATGATTAGATCATATGCTGGTGCTCATCAATTTGGAGAGACTGTTCTAAGTGACATATGTATATCTCCTTCACTAGTGTTTCTTTTTTTGGGTTAGGTATATCTTAACCTCCAGTTTCAATCACTTTGTTCTCCCACTCAAACTTGAGAGGCCAAATTCAACTTTTTAGGCCTCTGTCATGCATCACGTTTAGGGAGAACAAAATGACTTGTGATATTAAATCAATGAATGTCTGATTGGACCTCATATGCCCCTCCATAAGAACATGATGATGCGTATTGAAATTGTCAAAAGAGAGATTCATGGCTTAAGATCTGCCATCAACGAGTTCAGCTGGTAAGATGAACAATAACAGACTAGCACTTTAATTGTGGTTCCAAATCTTAATCTTTAACAGGGAAAGGTTTAGCAAAGAACATTATCAGGACAGCAATCTTACCATTTCTGAAACAGTCATCTGACCGCAATAAATGCTTTTGTTTCTGAAACTTGAATCAGACGATAAACAGCGGAATAGCAACAAAAAAGTAGTGGTTGGAAATAACCATATATGTGCTGCAAATTAGACATTTGGAGCATCCCCACATTTATTTGTCAGCGGCCAAATTAAGTTTGCTAAACACAGCAACCTTCCAAGACCCAAAAGTGTTTCTGTTACAAAGATGCATGCATCTTGCTTGCTTAAATTAACAGACAAATGAACCTCCACCATCAATTATAACAGCAGACAAATGTTAGTGATAAGTTGAGATTGAAAACTCTGGCACCCCTTTAATGATGATGCCATTTCTTATCTATCCATAGCCCTTGGTTAATGATGAATAAATGGACCAAGATTTTTTTTAAAAAAAATGAGAACATTACAGAGTTAAAGATTTTTCCTTTATATCAAAGATTCCTTGAATATTTTGTTATTGGAACTCAACCTAACACCGATCGAATCAATTACCTATGTTTGTGTTCCGATAATTTGGAAGTTCGACTTTTGAAATTCGTTTAGTTAGAATCCATTAGTTATTATTGAAATCTTTTCAATAAAGTTTGCCATTTTTGAATGTTATATGTATAAACCCTTGTACAATAAGAAGAAGTTGTCAATAGAAGTTCGAACCGACAAATGATCGCCCATGTGATAACGGTTGAGACCGGTAAGATGAGATTTCGTGATCTTATTTCAAAAGTTTATTTTTAATGTTTTCATTTCGGACAAGATTAATCATGCCACATTAAACTTCTAAATTCTAAGAACTGATCTTTAAAGTTAAACTGATGAAGGCACATAACCTTCCAAGCCCCAAAAGTGTTTTTGTTACACAGATGCATGCATCTCGGTTACATAATTATAGCAGAGAAGTGCAGTGGATAAGTTGAGATTGAAAATTCTGGCACCCTTTTAATGATAGATGTCATTTGTTATCTATCTAAATCCCTTAGTTAATAGTGAATAAATGCTCAAAGAGTGCCTATTTTATGAGAAAATAGAGTTAAGATTTTATTTTAGGAACATTCTGTTAATCTTTTCTTATTGCAGCTCAACTTTTCTTATTACACCAATTGGATCGATCATTTATTATTATTATTATTATTGCGTTCATAAACATGCAAAGTTCCACTTTTGAAATTGGATTAGTAAGATGAACCACCCATTAATTGTTGTTGGAATCCATCCTTTAAGATGTTTGCCCTTTGTTATATGTGTAAACCCTTTCTTAATTCTTAGAATATGCTATTGGAAGTTTGAACCGACAAATGATCTTCCGTGCGAAAATGATAAAAATCGTTAAGATGAGATTCGGTGATATAATTTTCAAAAGTGTTATCATTGTAAAAAAAGTATATTTTTTAACGTTTTCGGCTCAAACTAATCATGCCACATTAAATGTCTAAATACTAAGAATTGCTTAATGATTGGAATTGTCATGGAAGTTCAAACCGCAAATGATCGTTCGTGCGATAACGGTAAAAACCGGTAAAATAGATATTAGGTTATCTGATTTCAAAAGGGTTATTATTGCAAAAGTTACATTTTCACATCAACCTAATCATGCCACATTCTGAATACTAAGAATTGATATTTGAAACTAAACTAATGAAAGCATATGATGTAGCTTCACTAATAGTAAGGGTTAGGGTCTAATTGGAGTGATCTCTTTGGGCCTGCAGTTTGAAATCAATAGATAGTAAGACCTGGAGTGGACTCAATAGGATTAAACTCAGTCAGATGCATGAGGATCAACGCCCACCCCCAAAAGCTCACACATCACCCCCATCCCATCCCCCCCCCCCCCCACCCCCCCCCTCTCCCCCCCCCCCCCCCCCCCCAACCCTGTCACACACTCTCTCTCTCTTTATTATAAGTACTTGAGAGCCTGGGGTTATTTTAGGGACCAGCGACCTTCTTGAAATCCCTGTGCAAATCTAAAACCATTTACCTCACTCTCTCACACTCTCTTTCTCTTCACTTTCTTTCTCTCTCTCCTCTTCTTTGGAATGGAATGCTCACAAAAGAGAAGAAATCTTCCTTTTTGATGCCTTCTCTCTGATCTTGTTCTTTGGCTTGTCCTCTTATTATTGTCCCTGGTATCACATAGGGACTGCATTCTTGGCTTGCATAAGCAGCAAGTTCTTTCAGGCCTTTTCCTTGTTCTTCTGAAGTTTGAGAGAAGGAATGAGTAAGGAGGAAGACATCAAGTTCCTGAAGATACAGGTTTCATCCCTCTCTCCTCTCTCTCTCTCTCTCTCACCTCCGCCTTCTTCCTTTGTTCTTTCAAACTAAAGATCTTCCATAAAAAAAGGCCTGCAGTATGTCATATTTTATGCGGTAATTAGAATTTCCTGTTGAAGTTCAAACTGAGTGAGTTTTCTATTTTTTGTGGTGTTTTTTTCTTGCATGATCCGATCTACAGACCTGCATTCTTAAAGTGTACATACACTGTGATGGATGCAAGAAGAAGGTCAAGAAACTGCTTCAGAAAATTGAAGGTAATCTACCTTCAGAATACCTGTTTACAAAGGCATACTGCCTGCTTTTAACAAAGTTTAGTTTTTTCTTCATTTTTATTACCACCTTCTAGAGTTCTAGTAATTTGTGAATATTTTGATCTCTTGTTATATCGTTTCTGATCTCTGTTTCTCTTTTTCTTTTTTGTCTGCTTTGTTTTCTTCGGTTTTGTTATCAGGGGTGTACACCATCAGCATAGATGCAGAACAGGGGAAGGTGACTGTTTCAGGCATTGCTGATCCTGCAACTCTCATAAAAAAGCTCACCAAGGCTGGGAAGCATGCGGAGCTATTGGCTCCAAAGGGGGCACAAAACACTGCCAACAATGGCAACAACGGCCAGCCCCAGAAGACGCAGGCGCAGAACGGGAAAGGACAGCAGCAGCCCCAGCCGCAGCCGCAGCAGAAGGACAATGGCAAGCCGCCTCAGAAGAGCGGCAACGTCGGTGGCGGAAACGCAGGCGCGAAGGTTCAGCAACCGCAACTGACCCCCCAGCAGCAGCAGCAGCTCCTTCAGCTGCAGCAGATGAAGGGTTTCAAGGACCTCCAGCTGCCACAGTTCAAGGACTTCAAAATGCCGCCGCCGCAGAAGGATCAGAAGCCCGCGGGGGGTTTCGCCTTGCCGCCGAAAGGCTGCAACGATATGGACTGCTTCGACGACGACGAAGACGACGACGACTTCGACGATTACGACGATGAAGACGACGACTTCGATGACATGGACTGCTTCGACGCCGACTTCGACGACGATTTCAAGAACATCAAGATCAGCAGCAAGCCGATGAATGCAGCGCCGAACGGGAGTGCTGCCACTGACAAGAAGGGCGGAGGAGGAGCCGGCGGCGGCGGCGGTGGCGGAAATGCTAATAAGGGTGGCCAAGTTCCTGTTCAGAACAAAGGGATGTGCAACAACAACGAGCCGAAGAATGCGAATGGAGGTGGCGGCAAGAAGGGGGGCGCCGGGAACCAAAATCCTTGTGCGGCCGGCGGCGCTGGTGGAGGTAAATCCGCCACTAAAGGTGGTGGTGGTGGCGGCGTACCACAAGATGGTAAGAATGGTGGCAACAGTAACAAGGGCACTAGTAATGGCCAAGGAGGTGTGAACCAGGGCAGCATTAACAACAGCACCCACCCACCACCTGGTAATGGAGGTAAGAACGGCCATGGTAAGAACGATATGGGTGGCGGGGGCCACGCCATGATCAATCCCAACATGATGGGCCAAGCATTTCCTGGAATGGGCATGGGGCATCCTCAGATGGGCGGCATGCAGGCCGGACCCATGGGCCCGATGGCGAATATTCCGGCCGCGGCAGCCGTTCAAGGCCTTCCTGCCGGCGGTCCTCGACCTGGGTGCTTTCCGGGAGGCATGATGGCGCCGCCACCGGAGATGATGGCCGCGGCCGCTGCTGCCAATCCATACCAAAGGCAGTACATGGCTGCAATGCTGCAGCAGCAACAGCAGCAGCAGCAGCAACAGAGGATGATGATGATGAATGCCCAAGATCATGCCTACCAGCCGGCCATGATGGGCTATGCTCGCCCGCCCATTCAGATGTACAACATGCCGCCGCCGCCCATGCCGTATCATTCTGATCCATACACATCCTTCTTCAGTGATGAGAACACCAGCAGCTGCTCAATTATGTGAAAGGTGAGCTCGTGATGCCTGTTGCTGACTGCTGCCGCTTCTGCTTCTGCTGCATATACATGGGGAAAAAAAGAAAAGAAATTGGGTAACTTGGTATTCCTTTTACCTTGTTTTGTTTGATAGTTTCATCAAGGGATCAAATTTAAGATCAAACTTTATTCTCTGTCTCTCTCCAACTGCAAGTGAATTTGGTGAAATGTCATATTTATAGTTCATCCATAGATCTCAGATGGTGTTCGGTGTTCTTCTCTATAGGACCCTGTAATGGAGTTAGATTTACTTGTTCCTCTAATGTAAGGCCAGAGAGCTTGGGATGCATTTCTCTTTCTCTCTCTGTGTCTGTTATATTTTACTATCTCAATATGTGTATCTATCAAGTTAAGGAATAATAATAACAATAATAGTTATAATAAATGCAAATGTTAGGTTAATTGCTTCCTTTGGAATTTGCCATTGTCTTCTGCAAGAATATGATGATGATGATGATGAAGAAGAATGCTGCTGCTGCATGGCTGCTGCTTGACAGGAGGAATGAGGACAGTGATGATGGATTTGAGTGCATCAAGTTGGCTGCATTCTTTATACATCAACTGGTTGCAAAATCTGACCTTGAAATTCTATCAAAATGCCTAGCTGCATGTGGATGCCCCTGCCCTGCCCTGCCTAACTATTTCTTTGTTTTCTCTAACATTTAATCCTTGGGAGGATGAGAAATAAATATATATGAGGTGAGCACACAAGACACACACAGGACCTACTACCCCTAAAGGGGAAGGAGGGGGGAGGGAATAAAATTTGAGGTGAGAGGAGCGAGAAAGGTGAGAGGAATCACTATACATATTCAGATTGGTCATATATGTGTCTAGGGATGGGAGCTGCCTCATCTTTTACTTTTCTTTGGTAAAACTATTTGTTCTTAACCCTCAAACTCATGTAAACTTTGTCTCACTCTCTCTCTTTAGAACCCCACCTGTTCCATGGAAAACAGAAAGAAAAAGTTAATCACTCCATAGAAAAAAAAAGTGTGGAGCAGGAGAGAAGAGAGAGAGAGGGGGGAGAGAGGATAGCTAGATGCTTTAGCTTGGTTTTGGGAGTAGAGCTAATTGGAATGATGATGATGCCCCCCTTAGCCTCTGGATTTGTTTGATTACTTTTAAAGAAAGGGATAAAAAATACCAATGTATAAAAATAAGTTTTTTATGTTATTTTTTTTTTGTTTTTTAAATTTAGCATTGGTTGCTTCAATCTTTTCTACCCTCTTTCTCTCTCCTCTATGCAGCTCGAGTCCCAAAAACTTTTGACCTAATTTGTACTGGCGTCATTGATTAGATACACTACGGCGCTGTACCAACAAATGCTAAAATAAATCAAGGCTTCCTCTTTACTCCTTTGGTGTACCTTCCCTCATGTGGACGTCCCTTGTTCATTGTAACATAAATTTGTTATAATATATATATATATATATTAGTTGGATTTTAAGCTTTCTAATATTACAAACATGATAAAAAAAATGAAACAATGCTATTCAATATTCTCATAAGATGCCAATTAAGATGTATAAAACAACATAATTCATGACCATTATATATATATATTACAAAATGTATTCATTTTAGTTAACCATGTACACAGTAGTTGTACATTATGTTTCTTATAAATAGATCTAAATAATGCTCTTATTCAAAGATATTACTCATAATTTTCCAGTGCAATTATAGTGCATAAAAAATTTGGTAGAGAAAATAGTGATTATCATGATTGGCCATGAAAATTGAAGCTAATTTTAATAAAACAAACAGTTCATAAGAGTTGGCAAGCACATTGTATTTGTAGCAATTGAATGTGCACCAACAGTAAATTCACTATTTTATTTAGGGGTTGAGGAAAGTTTTGCAGTGCTGTTCAGCATTTAAGTCTTTGTCAAAATTGATGTATGTTAAATTCATTCATTGGCATGTGGGAAATAGGAAATAAAATAATTATTTAATTCATTAAGTTCCACTTAACAATTAAGCTCACTCAAGCTGGTAGTTGAGTTTTTTTTCCAAGTATGAAAACATTTTTTTATGTGCTCCAATAATTCCACACAGTTGCCCTAAATAATTTGTTCACCTTAAGAAAGATAATAATATAAATATTCATTCTCTTAGAAAAACACTAACTTTATATTAATGTTACCCTGCTATATATATGTGTGTATATATATATATATATATATATATATATATATATATATATATATATATATATATATATTTCGCTCATGCTCCTCCAGAGGACCAGAACATTTATCTTAATAAAACAAATGAAGCATAACAAATCTTGTTTCCTTTTATAATAAATGTAAAATAACAATGACAACATGGGGATGGTTACTATTAGCCCTCTTCTCATTTAGAGGAAATGGAGAGTAAGATAATGACAATTGCATTCACATTTCTCTATCCACAATATTTTAACAATATTGCCATCATTCCACAACTCCTTGAAGCAAGATGCTTGGTGAGCTATTATTCATCTAGAATATAATATTTCTTTTGTTGTAAATCCACATGACTATAAACTTCTAAAAATGTTGATAATACATTACTGTCTTTAAACAAGGTAACATAAGACATATATAGACATATATTATATTTTACCAAGGGAAAATCTACGCGAAAGGATATTTTACTTTGTGATTGATGATATGCACTAAGTTAGATTCATTAGTTCAATTTTAGGCATACACACTCAAATTATTGTTAGCAAATTAGATAGTGATAAATAAAAGTAGCATGGGATTATTGGCTACACAAAAAGAAGTTTTGCTTCAAAAAGTTCATCATATTTATGACTTAATAGCACTTATTACACATGTTCATCATAATATTTGGAGTTATTTTCTTAAACATTCATAAACTATCATAATTTTTCGCATATAATCTCAAAATATGAACTTATTTGATAGCATCTCTAAACTTTATCTTATTTTTTCACTTTAGTTCTTTCATCGTCTGTTAATTTTTTTATTATTTATATTTTTTTATTTATGAAAAATTAAAATACCCTTCCATGAATTCTTCTCATTTTTAATATTAAAAATAATATAAAGAACAAAAATATAAAACTTCGAAAAGTATTTTTTATACATAATAATAAAATGATTTTTTTATATTTTTTATATTATTTTTAACATTAAAAGAGAGAAGAATTCCTCGAAAAGTATTTTAGATTTTTCATAAATGAAAAATAATAAAATTAACGAAAATATTAACAAAATCAAAGGGTAAGAGTAAAGTGAAAAATACGATAAAACTTCGTAACGTAAGTTCTTACATGCGAAAAATAACTATACTTTAGGATACATTTAAGAAAAACAACTCTAAAATTTGTAATTTTTACAGTGGTGGCGATGGCTTAGACTTTGAGCGAGGATGAGATCCGAATCCAATCTCAGGCATGCACCACTTCCCAACAAAATGTAAATAATAAATGTGTTGTGTTGTGTTGTGTCCACCGAATGGGATCACAAAACGGCATCCACCCCAACACCGATATGCGGCCATGCCGACGGGATATGCACGTACGGCAGAGGAATCAAATCCTTTCTTTTATATATATAATATATATATATTTCTCTCTCTCCCCTTTCAATATATATCACTCATCGATCTTGATTATTCATTACTTGGTTGGTTCAATAAATTTGACCTTGAATGTAACCTACATTGACAGATAAACAATGTCAAATAATTGAACTCTTCGTTATTGCGAAAAGAAAATATATGTACCATCATGCAATGGAGAGAGAGAGAAAGAGATGTTGTAACAGTAGTAAGTAATAATTCCATCAGACGCGGCTGGTGGAGGGGACACTGATCTGAGACGTCCAATCCAAATATACATCATGGGGTCCAATCCATCCGTCGTCCCCTCCCTCCATATGCATGCGTAAGTAACGTTCTTTACATTTTGGAGAGAGATTTATTTAAGCCCTCCAATAAAAAGTATACACATAGGTGGATAGATAGAGATGTAGAGAGAGGGGGATTAGAGAGATAGATAGATAGATGTATGTGACATTTGATAGATACAACATAAGTACAACATATACTCAGAAGTACTAGCAGAAGAAGGAGAAGAAGAACAAATGGTAGAAGGAGTAAAAGAAAAGAGATGGAGACGGCCAATTCTTTAATTCATGTCATCAGTCACACACACACTTATCTATGCTCAATCTCTCCCTACTTCCATTCCATTGGAACAAGGAGAGGTCTATATCTCTCAAGACATGAGGAGTCTATTCTTTTCAGACGTGGTGGTGCCATCATTATAACTAATACTGTATTATTGTTTTAATTTCATATATATGGAAAATACTATTATATATATATCTATATTATATATATAATTGACTTTTTTGGGGGAGCAAAATTTTAATATTGAAAAACAAGTCATTTGAACTATGATATACCAACTTTGACATTTCTCATCATAATTTTTGTTTTCTATTACGTGCCATTTGTTTCACGAATACGATAGTTGCAATAGGGTCATATATTCGATCAAATAGAGAGCGCATGCGACACGACAATCGATGTTAATTTGTTCTATTTTGGAGTGTCATTTGATTTTTCATAGAATAAGTCGATGACAAATAACATATTTTTTGAATATGTTTGATTTGTCATAGAATAAGTTGATGGCAAATAACTTGTTTTCGTCGAATATCGCATATTAGAGCACTTTCGTTGAGTACCCCAATCCGAAAAATACACACCCAATAGTATCAAACACGTAATGGGCTCTGTGCATTCCTTGTCGATACTTATTCCTATTTTCATACGTGGTTTGATAAAAAATGACTGAATAAAGTCCTATTCCATTATATATTCACGAACCAAACAATCCTAAATATAGCAGTACTGTCAGTAGAAAGATCAAATGGATGCCGCAAAGATCAAATGGACCGCGAAAACCTAACATCCCCTTGAACTCAATTTCTTTTTATTGAATTTTCAACTACTAAAATTATTAGCAACATAATTAATTCATAGTTCGTCGTTTTTTTTATTTGTCTAGGACCTACATGAGGCTTTCAGCTCTCAAAATTATTAATATCTGACTAATTCGAAGTTCACATGAAAAAATAGTAAATTTATATTTCACTAGTCAAAATGATAACTTCAAATATCGAACATGTGATTATTTAGCGCTCAAACAACTCTCATACTCGATTGTGTCAATCAACCTTAGTTGATGATTCATCGATTTTAACTTACAAACTTAATTTACATCTTTCATGAAAAAGATCATAGGAGTTATACAGTTATTTAAATCTCGTGCGTGCAAAAATCGAACTCCAAATACATTAACTTATAAATCTAGAAATGTGCACGGGGGACTAAAGAGTTAAGATATATTGATCTTAGTACTTCGTGGGTAGTACATGATTAAATTGATAATGATCTTCCCTAAGCTAAGCAACATTGCTATTGATAATAATAATAATAAAAGTGATTGATGATATAAAATTCCCTCGTGGGCAATCCAATCCGGCGCTGTGCATTCACGCTTTGAATGCTCCCACGCGCTTTTACTTTTCGGTAATTGCGTTCAAGTGTGATTCATGGAATGGCTGCATGTTTCTCGTGAATAACACTTTGTCCTCTCGCTGCATAATGCATCCTTAAATCATGATTCATTACAAGATATCATCTTAATTATATATGTTATTATGGTTCAAATTCCAATCTATTCTCCCTTTTGGGTTGAGCCATGACTCATGAGTGAGAAAGAGCTGTGAGTTAGAGAGAAAGAAATAAGATAAGAAAAGGCATCTGCAGCATTAACTGATGCACAGAAAAGTTGTGGCTTCTGCTTCCATGTTTCATGTGACCTTGACAAGAATAATTAATCTGACACTGTCACTTCGCCAACAAGCCATCAGGAACTCAGCAAGCTATGCATGTTCCATTCATAGCTACTAGCTATAATTGACGTTAATATATATATATATATATGTATATATATAAACAAATGAGAAAAAGAAAAGTTCAAGTGAGATTGTGATAAGCTTGCGAATCAATAATTCATTCACTTTTATGTGAGTTTGCAAATTAAATGTCATTGTCAATTATTTTTTTACGAGTGCTAAGCTTTCTTTTTGTTTAATTAGTTGTCGACAACTTATTGGTTACTCCCAAAAGAATTAATTCTTCACCTTTTAAACAAAAGAAAATTTAGTTCAAATGGATTATATTTCTTTTTTTACTGAATGGATTATATTTTCTCACCGACAACATGCAACATTAATAATCCAGGTGGAATGATAAATTGTTCTTTCTCGTTTAATATCTTAAGTTCAAATTCTTATTAATGTAAAAAATATTTGTTGTACGCGACACGAAGTGAACTTTCAAATTAATTGAGATTAATAATGAATCGATCTTCCACCTATAAATAGTACATATCATTAACGTCACACAAATTAAATTAGTGTACCACTTTTCAAACATTGAGAATTCGCTAAAAAATCATACAACATGGATATGATTTGATTGATAATAAAATGGCAATGTTGGCCCAAGCCAAAAATCCATATTTTTCAGGAACTACTTAATCCATGTATTAAGGATCAATTTATATTTTTTATACATACACTGTTGACATTTATTTAAATAAAGTATGATATAAACAAGAGCTGCAGTTGTCTTTTTCTTAAACAAATAAATAAATAAATATGGACAACAGCCATCAGGGAATCTTGAACACAGTTTTTTTTTTTCTTTTACACAAATTTTGAACAACGATGGTCAACATGGGAGAGGATGATGGAAGGACGGGCCATGTGAAAATTTTGGGATTCCAATTGCCAATAGTCAGCAATAATTTCAAGTACTTTTTGAACCCCTAAAAGAAAAAAAATGGTTAATTTCTTTCAAAATATAGCTATTTTCATGTGAATTTAGCATAAAATATTTTTAAATTATATCACAATTTCTACTTTAATCTATCCATTTGAGTCTATTCCATTTTTTATATTTTTCTATTTATATAAAGATTAATTTATTCTTTCACGAACTATTATTTTTTAATAATTTAAAAATAATAAATTAATAATAAATAAGGGAAAAACAAAAACTTACTCTTTTATTAATATTTTTAGTTTTTATATTATTTATTATTTTATTCTTTTTAAATACTGAAATGAAGATAGCTCCTAAAAGGATAGTTTAGTCTTTTTATAAATATGAAAAAAAAAATTAAAAAGTTAATAGAATATGACAGATGAATTAAAGTAAAAAATTGCAAAATCTTATAGTAAATTGGACGCGAAAAATCGTTATAGTCTAGATAAAATTTTAGGAATTAACCCAAATAAAAATGCAAAAATAAAAATATGTTGCATTTCATAAGTAAGAAATAAGATAAAAGAAAATAAGTTCCTAGGTAGTCAGAGTTTAATTGATGCTTAATATCAGGAGAAGAAGATGAAGAAATGAAAGTTGCATTCAGTATGTTGCCCATAATTGCATGACAATTGTATAGAAATCAAACGCCAAGCCACAGACGACCTGTTTCTTTTGACTCTGAGGCTGAGCGCTGCCAAGAATCTCTCTCCATTCCCATTCAAACACTGCAATTCTGATCTGTTTTTTTGCTTCTCTTTTTCTTCATTGCATTTGATTTCTCTGACAGACGGATACAGATTACAGACAGTCGCACAGGCCTACATACAAGTAAGAAGTCGGGGGGAAGTCCATGCAGATGCAATGCAGCGCAATGCAATGCAATTCATGCATGCAAGTCGCAGCAGCGGCAATGAATTCATCAAATGCATGACTTCTTTGGCTGGCCGGCGCGCCCTTCCATGCCATGCACGCTGCAGCAGCAGCAGCACCTACTGGTGCTGCTGTCCTGGTGCAGAAGAAAAAGGGAAAAAAAAACTAAGAGACCATACAGATCACAGACACATCTCCCATCCCGTTACCTCAGTCAAACTCTTCCCTTGGACCATCCCCGTGGAAGAGTAACGTATTTAATTAAAAAGCAGTCGCCCGGCCCTCTGGTTGGGTTGGGGAACGGAGGTGCACTGTGTCTAGTCCCTGTACCAAATGGACCCGAGATGCGGCTGCAATTGCTTATCATAATGTCCAAAGTGCATGCCTCTGCTCTGCTCTGCTCTGCAAATGGCAACGACCACATTGTCCTTTTGACTTGATTAATTACAGAACAAATTGATGATACTACTGCAAACTCATCAATTAGATAGGTAGATAGATTGATACTAATCGGCAAACACTCCATCAACCTCTTATGTATGGCACCAGTTGCTGCATGATCAGTCGGTGATCCGGAAATTAATGGACTTGGCCTGGAAATGAAAACAAAGACGCTCGACGACGAAGCACATGCAGCATCTGAGCATGATAACCTTTTTTTTGTTCTTTCATCTTGAGTCCAATAGTATTCATATGGACCCCAACCTCAAAAACTGCAGTAGGCAAAGAGGGAGGAGCCGCGCGCTCCACTGCCACCGGTACGGGGGGCACGTTGCGCCATCCGTCCAGCTCGACGGCGCCATCCAAAGTCTGGGCGTCCGTGCAGAGCGTGGGGAATCGCAGAAGAGTTGTGAGACGATCGTGTTTGCATGCATGCATGCTGAGGTGATCAAGGCGCTGCGGACAGGTAGCCGGCAGGCGAGCAGGAATCATGGACTCATGGGCATAATTTTTTTGTTTTCAACTGTAGGTCGATACCGAATGGTGACACAGATATAGCCGCCAAACTCTGTATTCCCAGCTCTCCATATATCTCTCTCTACTTCGCACACACGACATTATTCACTTCGTGCTTACTCATTACGCACGTCTGTTCTTGAGACGTAGACAAAGACACACAGAATGGGCTGCGGAGTGTGGACTGTGGAGTGAGACCTCATGCATACTTTTGCACAATGCATTATGTATTTGTTGACGTGCAACAGCAAGGGAATCAAAATGATATGAACGCTGCCCGCGAGCACTCAATTACTTGCATAATTATTAAGCTTGTGAGTGAGGGACCTTTGGACAGATCGAGACGAACACGTGGAAGGAGGTATGCAAGGCAGCTGGATGAGGAAATTAAGCCAGAATAAATTAAGGGTCGACTTCAGCAGCAACAGCAGCAGCAGCAGGGACTGGGAGGGAGGGGGGGAGAGAGAGAGAGGGGCAGCATATACATGCATGCAGAAGAATCTCTGACATGCGCGCGGGGGAGGGGGGTTTGGTTTGCTCAAACTTTGTCTCCATTTTTGTCTTGTGGCTATCGTCTGCTTGTGCTTCAAGGCTGCTCCATGGTTGGGGGGTTTGAACTACGCAGCAGCAGGAAAAGAGTACGAGCATGTAGCCAGCCAACACTGGTACTACTACTTTTGCTTCATACGTTACAGTGTTGGAACTTTGGAGAAAAAACAAAGACCTTTGAAAGAATTATTAGATCTTTTTTTTAACGACTTTGTTCTTTTGGCATCATTGATAACAATACATCTTAAACGGCCCATTCACATTTTCCTTCTTTAAGAAAATTAGATCAGTATCAGTTGAGCCTTGTAAAACAAAAGTGTTAGGATTTCCATTCTTCAGTTCGCAAGCAATAAAAAGAAAAAACAATTAGCAACTGACTAAAAAGAAATAAGAAAACTCATATGGTCATATTTGTATTTTCCTTTGACGAATTATTCAATTCGAGAACGTTAATTCAAACTGGTGGCAATATTTGTACCTGATTAATCTATTTAGGTTCACCAGGACTACTTGTGCTTTTATATTTTGGAAACCTGCATAATTGTGAAGCACTAGGAGAGAAGACTTTACAAGCAGAGATGCTTTTATATGCAAAGCTACGGTTGTGTGTAGGGCTTATGCTTTTAATGCGTACAAGGAATCAAAAACATCACAAGTACAACCATTGTATATGTTGCCCGGGCTTCAAAATTTATGTAATGTTCTTCCTATCCATTGCTTTTTATGTCTGGTTTTGTTTCTTCCAGTTATATGTTTGTCTCCAAGTCCTTTGAAACCTCCAATCCATGTGCTGTGTACATACAGATATGTGTGTATCTTCCTGTGTCCTTTCACGCCTCCTGAAAATTAAAGTGTCACACCACCGAGTTATGACATGCATGTAAATTAAAGAAGACAGTGTCATCTTTCTCTTTTATTCTTTCCCTTTAGCTTGGTCCTGTCCTTTTGTTCACTACACAGTTCATTTTGGGCTTGCCTCTTAGGCAAGATATTCCCAACAGTTCAGTTTGCAAGAACATATGTGGTCTTACAAGCACCATTCCATGTGTGGTCTTCCATCCAAATTCGATCGAATTCTATAGGTAAATAAAGACTGGATCTTATCAAGTGTGATTACTTTACACTGGAAAAAGAAATTAACCATGCTAAGAGAATAAATAATATTTACACGCACAAGCAATATACATTTGCCAGATGATCAATTGCTTGACACAGTATGAGAATCATAATACATCTGAGAGTATGTGGTTGCCGTTAGCACGCGTAGAAGAAATGCAAAGATAGCGAGGTTTTAGATAATCAAACATTTATGCTCTCTTCGTCTCGAGTTTAATTAGCCCTAGCAATCTTTTGAGCATCTTCGGGAACATTAATATCTTACTAAACATTTATCAGTTCTTCCTCATTACAATTTTTTTATTTCATTACATACATGATCACCATCGTGGCCAGAAGAACCCCATGGAGAACAGAGCCTTTTTTTTTCACCTTGTTTGAGGCAATGTAAGAGAACAGCAAAAGCAAAGTCATTAGCTCCTTTAATCATGTATGATCAGACCTGGCGCAGCAACATCTGCAGGCAGCAAGCAGAGAGGAATGCAAAAGCAGCGTGCAGCAGCACCAGCAGCGGGTGACTCGAAGCCAGGCACCATATCCCTTTGTCGTTCGACACGACAGGCGCTGCGGGCCACGGCGGCTGCCACGTCTGTCGTCCAAACAGGCAGGCAAAGGCGGACAGACAGGTGAGAAGTGAGAAGCCAAATTGGAAGCTGTCAAGAGACGACCTCAAGCAGCTGTTGCTATGCTCGGACATTAGTTTCCATGACAGGACAGCCAGGAGTGAGTCTAAGCTTTTCCGTCTTCGATGCTGTTGCGGTGACGAGCAAAGCAAAATGCTCTGGATCTCTCCCGGAAAGCTGGGACTACAGGGCAATAATATTAATAAAAAAAAGATTTGTCCATTGAACATTTATTTTGTAAACTCTGCACAATCGTCTGTAGGTTCTCTCCCCCTCCCCCCTTATGGAGGGAAGTGGTTGTTCAAGTGAGTACAGAGGTGAACAGGCTGCCCGCAGGCAACAGAATGCAGCATTGATTGAGAGGATGGCGCCAGGGATCTTGTCTGTACATACATATACTGCATGCACAACGTCAATGTTGTTTCAAAAATCAAACTGATGGGGGAGTGGCGTTGGTGGTGGTGAAGGAAGGGACTGAGGGAGGGAGGGACGGACGGACGAAAAAGTTGTGACCGTTTGGAAACTGGGGAGAGATTGGCAGACGGTCGTTCCAATGTGGTTTGACCAGGGCTCACTTTAGTCAGTTGTCCCCATGATACAAAAACAAAAAGAGTGGGACGCGCCTTTGTCTTCGATCAACGCTTCCTACTGATGTTTACAACTGCCACTATGACTGCAAGCTTGTCCTTTTGCTTCTCCCTCTGCTTTACGTATATATGGTGACCCCTAGTTAAAACAGAGGCCAGCAGTATTTATGCCATATACAACTTATATTCATATATATGGGTGTGTATATAATCCTCCTAAAGGGTTTGGAATCTAAAGAAAAGATTGCAGTGCAATGAGACATTAATTGACAATCGAGTTTGTATGATTTTTTTTTGCTTATGGTTCATCATTTATTCAAGGTTTATGTAACTCCTTTTTAGCTGAAAAGATGAGGAAAACGTTAGCAGGTCTCATAAGGCATAAACTGTTGAAGAGGCAACCCATTCTGAAGCAATTTTTATCCTAACTAGTTGTCATAGCAAGAGAAGCCTCACTGTTGAGATTACAGTGTTTTGACTAAGCATCACTTTGGGACAAGCTTTGAATCAAAGTTCTTTTGGGGCCGGCAGCTCTCCAGATGGAAAGAGAGACGAATAGACGAAAGCTGATCAATTTGAGAGGAAAAGAATCACCCTTGAATCTTGACTACCTCTTTTGGTTGGTTCTCTCTGCCTTGCTTTCTGCACTCAGCGTTCAAGTAATCCAGTTATTTCCTTCTTTCTCAAAGGCTTTGTTACTAAACGAAGGCATGAACTTCATCAAAATGCCCAATTCTCAAATACCATAGGATTCCAGGACATGTTAAGTAACATGCAATGATAGAAGCAAAGAAGAGTTCGGTGATGACTGCAAAAAAAAAAAAAACAAAAAGAAATGTAAACGAGAGCGGGCAAACGATAAGAAGCACCCAAAATTGTACGTTGTATCCAGTAAAATGTAATGCCACGAAAAAGGGAGCTCACTAGGTGCAAAGGAACTGTGGCATGTGACCATCTTATGTATATATTATTCCCATGGAGAAAGATCAGCAGAAACTATAACTCTATGGTCTTCAGTAGAATATCATACAAGCAGATATGAGATAGGGACATATATATCATAACTGTGATAGCCTTCACTCCATCATCTGCTGTGGAGTATAAACATAGGCAAGCAAATGGAGAGAGGTGTGAATCAACTCCGGCACAAGATAAACATCAACTAATCCCAGAAGTGTATAACCAGTACCATCATGTTGACGGTGTTGAAATCCACCCATCAAAAATGTATTTTTTGGCGAAGTTATGAAGCTTATCAATTTCTGATTGCTTTCTGGGAGGGCAACCCTCCTAAGGGGCTTCTGATCAATTTTGTAGCAGGACCCTCTAGTTCAATCTAACACATTTTTCCTCAAAAAAACCAATACCATCCAACAACAGTTCAATTAATTGCTTCCAAGATTGTGGGATGGAGATGTACAACTTAGTCTTTCCACTTTGATCTTTATTGAGTAATAGAGACCAAGGACTCTCCTCTTTCAATATTAAGTTGCACCGTTTACTATTCATCATAACTTCATGAAACGCTAGTGGAGGCAGAAAAAAACTACTTTTATTTAATGAAACATATACAAGTGAAAAACTCTGCAGCCCTGTTGGCAGTCACAAATTGAAGAAAAGCCTCCCCCGTTCATCAAATACATCAAGAATAAAAATCGAACATATAAGGGTATTCCATGAATCAGAATAAAAACAACTGCGAGCCAAGTGCTCCCATTTGTTTTTAACCTGATCATCCATAATAGAGATACACATTGTACAATTTAGAGTAGGTAATATAGAACCAACTTTTGCTGCTCACTTTTCTTCTTCCTCGTGATATACAAGTATTGCTATGGCAAAATTCAAATTATACACATTTGGGAAGATACTCCCGCATCTAGCTTATGGAAGATTATGGATAAGGTTCAGAATGCCAACAAACTTGACAATTTAGTAAAAAATGTTTACGGATCAAGAGATTTGAGAAAAATCAGAAACATGCTACAATTTGAATGCTTTTACTGTGGTCGTAGTTCAAACAAATTTAAATACCATTTGATGGATCTCCAGGCATCTATATAATTAACTCATGAGATAGAAAGGAACATTACATACCATATGGTATATACAAAAATAATTGTTTGGGTCACTTGGTTGTCAACACGAGCTATCCTACTCTTAATCATCCAACTTTTGTCGATATTTACATCACTCGTGTCTCAAATCACTTTAACTATGCCATGTGTCACTTACTTAGATCGGGACAAATCATCATGCCGTTAATTTTATTATCTTTTTAATTATATTACATTTTTTCATCTGCTCACTTCGTACTTTTCCCCTGCTTCTAAGGTGGTGCTCCAAGAGAAACTCTTGCTCTGATTCCCACCTCCCCACATTCACACTCCCGACAGTCACATCTCCTTCTCGGCATGCCCTCTCATGGTTCAGTAGGGCTTCCATTTACGTCTGAAGATAAACTAAGATAACTACAAGCAGAGGAAACTAAGTATGTTCTGTTATGAAGTTGTAATCACACTTATACCAATTGGACATGAAGGAAAATGAGTTAATGCCCTCTCATGGTTAGCTAGGGCGTCCATTTATGTTTGAAGGTAAACTAAGATAACTACAAGCAGACCAAACTATGTTCTGCTATGAATTTGTTGATACCAATTGGACATGAAGGAAAATGAGTAACTTCATTGATGCAATTCCCAAAAACAAGTATGAAGAGATCGACCCAAAAGAAAAAGAATGGTCAAATTAAAGAAACTTTTCAACCTCGATAATGCAATTAACATCAAGATAGGATAATAAGATAACAAGTCAACCAATAATAACATTGCTGATGTCAACCAAATCATTGCAAGAAAAAGGGAAAAAGGAAAAGACTTGGGTAAATAATAAAATTAGCTAATTGAGATCGAAGTATTGATACAAGCTGTAGAAATATTTGAAAATCCTTCAAAGATAGACAAAATATGTATAGAGGATGATCCGGAAGATGTATGGGTGGGGATGAAGGTATTGACTGATACTATTAAGTTTCATGGAGGCCTACAATGAGTTCGTCGACAAACTCTCAAGAAAGGATTCCGATAATGGGAGCATATGCTGAGAATAAGACGTCATTGAGCTAGAATGGTTGGTTCGTAAAAGCTGAGTCACCAGAAGGTCGGGCAGTGTCCATCGGAGTCAAAGTTTTTTTCATTGGAGAACGTGCAAAAAGGAGGGAGCAACCACTTATGGGCAGTTTGAGGTTGTCTAAACCTGGTTTCAGGGAGCTGAGAAAAAATAACGACGCTGCCACATAATTGAGGAAAGTGTGCTATAAGAAATTATATTTTTTTCGTGAAGAAAAAGACTTGGACACAAATTAACACACCAGATCGATGGTTCGTGGCTCTCCAGATTCTTGGAGTTACCAGCTATGGGCAGTTCTGGAGATTGTCTAATCAGTTGGAGAGAAGAATATTTCGAGCTTCTAGACTCAAAGATAATGCTGAACTAGGTGGACCTAATGCTGAACTATTATAGTTTTGTGGCAACTATAATGCTGAACTAGGTGGTTTGATGACAAAAAGCTCATGGTATTCTGTGTTATGGACCTAATGCTGAAAATAGTGGTCCAAATTTTGGCATGAGATAAGACAAATCAGGTCCACTTTCCCTGAATCAGAGACTTGATAGATGACCTTGAGCTAGCAAACATCCCTGTGACCAACTGCAGATTTACTTAAGCGCTGCATGACATCCTCTTCACATCGATTTTGCATTGGCAGATTTTTGGGTTCAATAGGTTTATTGGAGGCATTTCAGTCATCAGAGGTGTCAGCTTTGGAATGACTTCTTCTGACCATATCCTGATGTGAAATCTAATGAAGGACAAGATTTTGGTACGTACTTTAAGTTTGAAAAAGCTTGGTTATTTAAACTTGGTTTCATGGACCTTGTGTTTTAGGAAAAAAAAGAAGAAACCTGGTAACTGGAAAATGGAACAGCTTTCCTGCCAATGGCTCTGCAATATCATCTTTGGCCTCGGCTCTGGTGGCATTGAGAACTTTCCTCAAAAGAATACCGGGTGTGAATTTGCTCAGACTACTGTAAATTCACGTCTGTTGTAACTGTACATGAATACAATTTAGCTATTGAAAGTAGGATCGGGTAGCATACTTTATGTTAATTGATAACTTGTGCTAAAATACAAGTGTCAGACGTCAGTGAATATTAACTTAGCATAATGCAATTAATAAATTTAATTATATTTGAGTTGGTTAAAGATTATTAACTTTTAAATCATGATGAACACCTAGTGGAGTAATTGTAAAGTAATTAAATGATGATGCCGCAATAATATTAATAAGTAAATTTTTTCTGGGATTAAATTATCAGAAACAACTGAAACAATGTTCTGGAATGGATATTAATTAAATCAAGTTCCTATAAGAGCTAGATATGTAGATTACTTTAATGTTCCTGATGTAAATTAAGTTAATGAGACTCTAGTTGAATTATTATGAAATAGATAACGTGATGTGGGACTCTTAATTTAATTACTTTTCTAGTTTAATTAAATAGCCTAGTTTATATCTAACTCTGTTAGACGAGTCCTAGTCTAGGTGAAATTAACCTTATGGAAACTTTTTTTTAGGCGAACCTTATGGAAGCCTATATAAAGGTTTGTTTATTGAAAGGTTGAATATAGATTTGATACAATAAAATTTTATTTCATATAAAGAAATTTTCGTAACTTGAGTCTAGGAGGATAATTTTGGTGATCTCTTCATTGAATATTATCAACTTGAACCATCATCACTTGTCTGTTTTAAGTTATTTTCTATAAACCTGATTTTTTTGCATTCTTGATTCTCAGTCTTTGTTGTTTGTTCTGCTGTGTCAATTGGTATCAAAGGAAGTTTAGATCATCAGGGATACCAATTGACACCAAACATTGAAGAAAAAGATAGTAGAATGACTACTGCTTTGACAAACTTTCCAGAACAGGTTACAGATAAAGCCCGTCTTCAATCCAAAGGAACAATATCGAATCAAGGATGCTTGCCACATGACTTGGTAGTGGGCATTAAAAGCAAAGAACTTGAAGGGATTATTATTTATCCAGATGAAGAAAAATATCTGCCGATTGATTATGAGGATGAGACAATATTGATCAAACTAGCTAATATTATATGAAGCACACAAGGATATTATCAAGGGGGAATCCATCAAATGAAGTGAATTCAGATTTGGAATCAATGCCAATCCAAGTTCAATGATACGAAGATGGATTAATTGAAGAATCAAAAGATAGGATCATAAGATGAAGATCTTGCATGAGGAAGTTAATTGAAGGAACACTTCAAGGTGACATTGTATATATGGAAGTTCAGATCGACATCAAGGAACAGTTCTATTTGATTTTTTTTTAAGGTAAGAAGGATATCAGACCCTTTGCCTGATATCCATATTTATTCATATAACAGTTCTATTTCAATTAGGTTTGCAAGTCAAGCAAAAGAATGCCATACCTTGTCTATATTATTATCACTCATGAGAATGGTGTCATTCTCCACATTGTGGAAGGTCTCTTATATTAGGGGTAAATTACACGAATGGTCCCTCAACTTTGAGTCGATTTCCAACTGATCCCCCAACTTCAATTTGTAATCAGAACGTCCCTCATCTTTTATTTTCTTGCACGATTAGTCCTCTTGACTAGTAATAGTAGATTTCTCGGTTGCCTTACATACGTAGCTGACACGTGAGCCGTTTCTCTCCCATCCATGTCATTTAAGTCATCCATGTCATTTAACGCTCCAAACCAGGTAAATTACACGAATCGTCCCCAACTTTGAATCAATTTCTAAACAATCCCCAAACTTTAATATTATTGCACGATTCATCCACTTGACTAGTAAGAAACGGTCTCCCGATTATCTTGCGACATGGCATAATAAAATATAATAAAAAATTTTAACTAGATGACATCACACAATAAAAAATATTATAAAAATTTAAGAGCGCGGACAAGCTGGCAGAAGGGGGGTGTTGGCCCCCCTCTCCAAGCTCGCCCTTTGGCTAGTTGGCATAGGGGGCGCCGACCCCCCTTTCCAAGCTAGCCCACTGGCGAGCTTCGCACAAGGGGCGCCAACGCCCCCTCGCAAGCTCGTCGGCGACCTTAAATGATTCAAAGTTGAGAGATTATAAAAAATAAAAATGATATGAGCGCCAACGAACTCGCGAGGGGGCGTTAGCGCCCCTTGTGCGAAGCTCGCCAATGGGCGAGCTTGGAGAGGAGGGCCGACGCCCCCTATGCTAGCTCGCCAAAGGGCGAGCTTGGAGAGGGGGGCCGACACCTCTCCTTTGCCAGCTCGTCTGCGCCATGAAATTTTTATAATATTTTTTATTGTGTGATGTCAGCTAGTTAAATTTTTTTAATATATTTTATTATGCTACGTCGCAAGATAATCGGGAGACTGTTTCTTACCAGTCAAGTGGATGAATCGTGCAATAATATCAAAGTTTGGGGACTATTTAGAAATCGATTCAAAGTTGGGGGACGATTCGTGTAATTTACCTAGTTTGGAGCGTTAAATGACGTGAATGACTTAAATGACGTGGATGAGAAAGAAACGGCTCACGTGTCAGCCACGTATACAAGGCAACCGGGAAACCCACTATCATCGGTCAAGAGGACTAATCGTGAAAGAAAATAAAAGATGAGGGACGTTCGGATTACAAATTGAAGTTGGGGGACCTGAAAATCGACTCAAAGTTGGGAGACCATTCATGTAATTTACCCCTTATATTAGAGACATCAAGCATTATCCTCTATGTATGTCTAATTATAGTTTGAGATTGAATTCCTTCATGGAAGAGTTTCATGTAGGAGTCCTAGTTTATTTAATTTTTATTGTTTCTATTTTAGTTGGGAGTTCTAGGCTACATCTAAATCTGTTAAAAGAATCCAAATCTGGATGAAATTAAACTTATATAAACATATTTAAAGGTTTGCCCATTGGATTGAGGATATATTTCATTAATTAAAATTTTATTCCATATACTACTTTTTTGGAACTTAGAGCTCATGAGAGGATGATCCGACTCGGATTTCCTTCCAGGCGTTGGTGGCTTCCAAGGGATCTCTTCGTTGACTATTCTTCGGCCACCCACTTTATTATATCTTGAAACTATACATCTATCATGTACAAGCCATTCAATGCATTCACCAAGCTCTCCCCATGCAAACTATTATACATTCATTTCATTGTTTCCAAATAAGCCACAATATACCCATTGAAGCTACTCATCATTTAGAAGAGACAAATGTGCGAACAATTGGTGCTAATCCTTTGAACTGATTGTTTTATTTTTATGTTTGAATCGATCTATGTGATCTGACAATTTCACTCCTTGTGATGATCAAGGATAAAGTTGCTCATCACAACACCAATATCTAGCCCCTGAATCTTTTTCCTTTCTCCTCTCCTTCCCTCTCCTCAACCAGCGAGGGAGCACCCCTCAATGCATACCTCTTGCAGAAGGGAACCAAGGAGGGGCACCCCATCCCTACGCGATGGGAGAAGCCTGTGGTGGGACCTCTCTTCCATATAAACGAAGGAAAGCTCCCTTCTCTCCATAACAGAAAAAAGAAGAAAAATCCTAATCCAATGGACGTACACAGGGGGCAGCAGACTAAAGCCCTTCAGGATTAGTAGTATTTTGAATGTGTTACCTTCTAACATGTCAAACACATTCTTTTGGTAAGCACATCTTTTTGGGCTTCTTTATATCTTTATGAGCAAGAAGGGGATATAATTTGATACATTCATGTATATGACATATTGCAATTTTTCATAATCAATGTCAAGTAATGGGGAATAAATCCCAATAAGTTTTTGAAAGAGAATATAGCACCACAATGTATGTTGAGATAACATTTGCATACCAAGCATCGGGACATGCAATCAATGCTTCGTGTCTTATGGAATATATCATGATTGTCACATATTATTCACACCCACTGGCGACGACCCATGTTTAACTGAATACTGCGCTATGTCAACATAAGAAAACTTTTCTGTTTGAATCTAGGGTATGAAAATAAGACCACATTCCATTGACAATGCAAAGCAGGGGACAAAATGTAATCATGACAAAGATTAGTCTACATTCAGGCTAATACTACGTCCCAATTTCCTTCTAAAACTAAAATTCATAAGGAATCCACATCAGACATCCATAAAAAGCACTCGAATATAAATAATGGAAATGAAACCAATTTACTTAACAACTTGCAGCACTTTGTCTCATGAGAATTTCAGCCAAAAATGTGAGTCAAATAACGATTTTCAAACAAGACATTGATATGGTTGTAATATAATCTCCTTGTCAACATTTTCTATTTTTCATGCCCTACGTGGTGAGAGCTTTCCAATGGGCTGTGATTGGGATTGACACTACATCAAGCATGCCTTTCTTCAGGACATTCAGAAGGGTTGGACAAGAACAAAGATTTTATTTGTTATGCGTCAGAACAAAAGAGAGCCATAACATCTGCGACCTTGTGGACCGTTTGGTCGCAGAAAAACAGGGAGTACTCAGAGCACAGAGGAGCTATTGGGAGAATGTTGTGTTGATTGCATGGCATGTGTCATATGTTGAGACAAAGGGGAGAAAGCAGGTTTTATCTTCGGTGAAAGTAATGCAATCAGTTTTCATGTAATTAGTTTCTCTGACCATGTAATATATCTCTACTAAATAAACATGGATGATTGCAAATTGAGGCAATAGTCCTTTACCCGCTTTAAAAAAAAAATTATTCTTTTCCATAGGACCTCACCAACAGTTTCTGCATACATTAAAAAAAGCTTCATTCTTATGGCGGATGATTTATCTACATGGTCGATATTCTTTTAGGATTTTTTTTTTCTGAGAAGAATGAATATTCAATCAACAGCCATTGGCTGAAGTTGTATTTTTAAGAACATAATGAGTTATGGTAGTCTGAAGAAAAATGATTTAAGGATGCAGATTAAAAAACCAACCTTCATTTGTTCATAAATATCTAATGAACAGGATGCTACAGTCTTTATCAGTCATTCCCTTTCACCCTAGAATGAATAACCAGATGGAGATCCTTTATTCAATAAAAAGTAATGAACTGTGAATGTACAACAATTGAGATTGCTCAGGGTTTCAAGGTAATTTAGAAACATACAAAGACTGCAATACAACATTACAATTCTAGAGCACATAAGGCCATTTATTCACAGGTTGTATTTATATACAGAAATATACAAGAGTACATGAGCAAACTAACAAGAAGAAGATGCAGGCTGGTCATACCAGAAGAACATGTGTCATATAGTTCCTGTCATCTGTCAGAATTGACCTTAATCTCCATAAGTTTCTCAACAGGTTGGCGGCATATCGGACATTTATTTGATTGAAGCCTTAATGCTTTTGCACACTCACTGCACATACACTGATGAAAACAAATGTCATGAAGGCGAAATTGAAAAAATACGGATTAAGCATACCAATAATGTCAGAGAACCTATTATCAGATATTCAGGATACTTTATACAAGAGAAATTAACTTGTTCAGGGTAAGCCAAATTAAAAACAAAATCATAGAAATGAGATCAGAAGCTACAAAAACAAAAAACACTGAAATGCTCACCATGTGCCTACAAGGAAGTACAGTAGTATCCTTTGGTTCTGTCAGACAAATTACACATTCTTTTCCTTCATCATCATTTTCTCCATCATTTACCTCACTTTCTACTGAGCTCACAAGGCCAAAAATCTCTTGAAGCTCATATCGTTCACCATCAAACCACAAAACCTGTTTCATTACTCTAACTTGAAAATTATCATTGTTCTTCTCTATTATAGCTAGCGTAATTTGTGCATGTGAAGAAATAGAAGTGCTAGCATTTGTTTCAGCTTTGGGCGATGATGGCTCATCTGATTTGGCACAAACTACCAAAGGATATGCATCACCTTGTTGCACCTTTGAAAGCTCATCCAACTCAAAGAAACCAAGGTCAATACCTGATCCAGAATGTTGGATAAATTTCTGGCCAGGTCCCTTTTGAAAGCTCACAGTATTAGGTTCATAGATATCTTCATATAGAGCGGAGATAATACCATTTGCTCCTTCCTTAGCGAAATAACAGATTGTCACACTGCCAATACAAGGTAAAAAGATAAGGATGTAACTACAAGTCACGACAAAGCACAAACAGAAATGTAATTATAGTCTTAAAAATAGTGAAAGACAAAAAAGCATGACACAATGCTGAGGTTGTAGTACTATGTATTGTGGACAAAAAAGATTGTATACATAGCATATTGATTCCTTACCAAAAATTTTTTTTGAAAGACATCCCCAACCAAATTTCTTTCAAAAAAAAAAAAATTGGTAGGTTATCCCCTCTGTCCTCTCAGCCAGTCACGGTGACTCCGCCATCGGGACTTGGGGCTGCCCAGCCCGCGACCACGCATGCAGAGGATGGGGAAGAGTCAAGGACATGCACGGAGGTCACGACAAGGTCCGTGGCATGCACGAGGAATAGTAATTCAAGCTTCGAGGCGGCATCATCTGAGGCAGATGTGACTGCCGACTCGGCTGCACTTGCTGATTCTGAACTCTTTTTGGACATGATCCAGACATTTTTGCTTTGGTGGCTCAGGCATGTGGAATCAGGAGAAAACCCATCCGCAACCCCTGTAACCCAACTGCTCAGAAGGTCCACAACCCCCGCAACCCAATTCTTAAGGGGGGGCGCTGGGCTTGTGATCTCTGAAGGATGATTTATGCCCTCCTTAGAAAATTGGGGTCTCATACTATGGGATGACCGGTGTGGCCACTTGTCAACTGTTATGAATGCTTGGGATGTGGGATGACCGGTGATGGACTCTTGTCAACTGTTTTGAATGCCTGTTTTTGTCTAGTGTGGGTTGCAAGAGCATTGTCGTTCAACAATTTCATATAAAGTGGTGTCTTAGAGTGGTGTTTTTGCTGTCTTTTTTATCATGGCCTGGAAGTTTATTGGCCTTTCTATCAAACTTTTTGTAATCTCTACTATTATTAATGGAACTTTTGGATGACTACCTTCTTGCTAGTCGTCCTTTCTCGTTAAAAAAAAAATAGTCATCCTTCTCCCTCCCAAAACAAAGAAAAACTTCACAATAAATTTCATGGCGGATTGAAGTCACTTGGAATCGATAGAATACTTCTCCTAAAAAAATGATAGAATACTTTTTTTACTAAGAAATTCTTAATTACATCATTATTTCCAATTATCTCATGAACCTTAAAATCAAGTTCAACAATACAGTTCATGAGTTAAATATATATCTCTTCTATTTAACATCCGCTAAATGTCTCAGTAAATTCACTGCCATGACAATGGCTGTGAGATCTCTGCTGCTCTGTGGAACCAGACCCATTTTGGTTGGCTTTGCATTGATTCTGAAGATGAATTTTGGACCTCCTTTCAGAGAGGTGGCTTACCCCAGTTGGGGTCACCTACAGGTCCCAGAGGGCGAGGACTTTAGTTTTTTCCATCCTATGGGAAATTTGGGTGCAGCAGAACCATGTATTCTTCTGGGCCCTCGCTGCTATACTGAGAACATTCTCTCATGCACGATCCAAGAAAGATAGTCTTTTGTTTCTCTATTTTGACCCCTCAGTAACTACTGATCTGTTAAGTATTAATGTGATTCTGGAAGGTTAAGAATCCTGGTAATCCATCTTTGTTTCCCTAAAAAAAAACATGAGCCTTCGTTGTCATGATGACCATGACATATGAATTTTATTGCTGTTCTTTTGCACAAGAAGAAAGAGGGCAGGAGATTTGAGAATAATATATAGCTTATAAAATAAATGATAAAAGCCAACAACTTTTCCATAGACTTGTATCATCATTTATGTTCATCTTAACACACCACTAATAAAAACATGGATTCATTATAAGTTGTGAAAATTTCTCAAATAAGTATCATTTTTCGGAGGTTCATAATCGAATTGAGAAAACAAAAAAAAAATCAGACATATTCTTGTAAGGCGTCTTAGTAAATTATTTTTCTTGAGAATTTCAAACATACTACCAGTATCAAACTTAGGATCAACTTTTAGTGCATGAATGTGTATGGTTATACAAACAAAGAATGAGAAAACATAGAATCTTGTGAATGAAAGTCTCCAAAGATTTTTACCATAACATTTTAGGTCTGACTTCAGAATAAGCACTAGACTTTTCCAAATAAACTTAAGTGTATACAACCAATTTCAACTGACAAATTCTGTCGATTGGAAATGACAATAATGTAAAGTGGACAACTGAGAAGCAAAGGTTGACATATGAAATGTCTGAATAGTTAATGATATCCAACTTCTGATGTGGTCATATGAATGCTTTCAAATAACCAAAAAAGGAAAACTCCTACCTTATGGCACTATGTTAAAATCTTGGTATGCCTTTCTTTTGAAATCATAACATACTATATCCTCCCTTCAAAAATCTTTGCTAGAAATTTCAAATACTTTAAAAAGATCATGATACAAACGTTTCAGAAGAATAATTCTGCACAGAAGATTTAGTGTATTTGTCATTTAAGCATTCCTATTGTAAAAAAACTCGACATCCAGGAGTATGAACATATAAAATTAATTCATTTCATGAGTTGCAAAATTTTCCACGATTCAGCCAAATATTCCTTTAGTACAACCAAAATCGGTAAGTGCATCCGATGGATATTAAGCAAGTTTCAGTAACAAAGCAGTTAACACCTAGTGATCCATGGAAGGAACCTACTCATTAATTCTGCGTGTACAGATATTTTGAACAAAGAAATACAGAAAGTACGCACCTCCCATCAACAGTTGCGTCATATGTGAAGGTGACCAGCAGCTGATCGGGATTCAGCTCATCGGGCACCAGACGAATCGTGTCCTTGTGCACATTAACATCGTTCTTGACAGTCTTTGCCCTCTGGTGCTCGACATATGGCGGCGGCGGCTGCGGAGGCGGCAGCTGCTGCTGACCGTAGGCGGCGGCATAAGGAGCAGCACGAGGGGGAGGAGGATACCACCACCCTCCCTGCTGTGGCGGGTAGTACTGAGGATGATATGGATGTCGGGCCACGGAGTGACTAGGCGACGGCTGGTAATAGGACGAAGGAGCGGAGTAAGATGGGGAGGGCATCAGGTAGGGATGGGAGTAGTTGGGACGCGGAAGCGAGGAATAGGCCGGCGGCGGCGGCGGCTGCGGCGCCCGCTGCGGGGGAGCGATTGGCAAAGGGTACTGGTTTGGAGAAGGCGATTGTAGTTGGGGAGAAGGAAGAGGCGGCGGCAGCGCCGGCGGTGATTGAGGTGAAAAGTGTGATGATGAGGAGAAAGAGGAGGAGGATATTGTGGCGGTGGCGGCGGCGGCGGCGGAGGCGGAGACCGCGGAGGTGGGAGGAGAGATCGGAGAAGGGTTCTGGAGGTAGTTGTCATGTCTGTGTCGTCCTTTGCTCCACGGGAGCCCCATTGCTGTTGCAATGCGAGACCGAGACCACGACGAAGGGGAAGAGGGATTTTGGGACCTAATATTCCCAAAACATAAATAAATTTTGACCCTCGAAGAAAATAAAAGAAAATAAACAACTATGGAATGTATAGAGCGAATTTTGGGACAAATTTTAAATTTATATAGATAATTTTTCCCCATATTATTTCTGTAAATTATTTATTTTTCTATTACTTTCAACAATAAGATTTGTCATTCAAGTCTTCCAGAATTATCATTTATTTTTTACTCAATATTATAAGTAAGTTATCTTTTTTTTCTTTTTAAAGTAATATTCATGTTTCGTTTTGCCAACACAATTGTGTCAAAAAGATACACCAATGTTTTGAATTTTTTTATCTGTTTTCTTAGTCTTGATTGATCTTTGTACAGAGCGAAAAAAAAAGTAAATATGAAATTGAAGAACTTAGCTAGCTCTCCTCCTCTTTCACACAAAAAATATATTATATTCATGGCCAGTATTTTTTAAAACAATACAAATGATCCGAGCTTTTAAAAAATAAAGGTTAAATTTTATGTAATAATGTCATAAAAGGTTGAATAAGTCGCTTTAAAAGTTTGACCACCTGAATGTCAATTTTATTTATTCATATTCTCATTTCATCTCAACATTATTGTTGAGAAACAGTTATTTTTTCAAAGAACCATTACTTATTTTGTATTTATACGTAACATATAATTCCAATTTTTTTTAGTTGGAAATTTTCTCACCCCTTTATATTATGTTATGATTTTTGCTTTTTATCTTATTATTTTATCTATCTCCAAAGTTAAATATTTGGAAGAATCTTACAAAATTTATTATGATTTGCTTTAAATTTCTCCGATGAGATTAATTTAATTGCTTAAGATTTTGGAGCAATAAAAAAGTGATAATTGATTTTTGAAAAGATTTAAGTGTGTAAGTTTAAATAATACAAAATAATTTATATATTAGAAAAATAAAAGAGAAAAGCGGAAGTTATAAATAGAATTATTTGGACGCGACGGGCCAGTCGGGATGTTTGATGCACGATTGTAATGGCCCACACCTTTTTCTTCGTTTCTCTTTTCTTGGTTTCTATATATATAATATATATGGACTTAGACTCTACTCGATGACAAAGTTATCGTTTTAATTAGAGAATATAGTGATTTGATTAGAATACGACGATTAGCAATTAGCGAATAAAAATTTATTTATAAATTTATAAAAATTGATTGATAAATGTAGTAGTTAAATTAGTATTTTGTATAAAATAACAAAAATGGATATAAGATATATTTTTTTTTTATTTTTATACACATCATATTCATAATAATTTATTGTGAACAGTAATATTTTAAAATATTATTTTAATATAAAAATGCTAATTATTTGAAAATAAAACTCTTATTTGTCCTGTAAGTAAAATTAAATGTCATATATTAAAATAATATATGATGTTTAATATTTAATCATTTTTTATTTAAAATTGAGGATACAATAGAAATAAAATATGAAATCACTACTTCTATAGTTTATAATACAGTAGGAATAGCTTATAGCAAAACTTCTAAACTTTACTTGGAAAAAAACATTTACGAAAATAGCATTTTGATTTTAACAAAATGTTATCCACTATTAAATATTATATTTTTTTATATGTCAAACATTACCCTGATAAATACTATCCGGGACATCAAGTTTTTTTTCTTATTTATTAGATACAAAATATATAGATCAAATAAAAAATAACATTCACACATTTATAATTCAATGAATAAAAAAATAAGAAACATTGTGTCCCTCTTTTAACGAGGGATACCTCCATTTTATATATTAGAAAAATGTACGTTATCATTATATATATATAGTCAAATAAGAATTCCAGTGATGGTTATCACTTATTCTTGATTATAAGGTACAAGTGATGTAACCTCTCCATTATCTCGATTTGATAACACAGTTTGTCATTAGGTTATGCTTCATTTTCTATGACTTTTGAATTTCAAACATAGATCTAGAGAAAGAGGAACACACACAATCACAATGAGACAGCACTGCATGAAAACATTGTGAGATGTCAATTCTTAATTCAACAGGCGTGATCTTGAGTTGGTCGTGAACTCGTGATATTGCAAGAAGGGTAGATGCTAGAATATTAGAATCACAAGGAATAAGTCTAGGAAAAATGAAAACAGCAGTAACTCATCAATTATATCTTTGGACCTTTTATTTAATTGTATTGTCGCAAAGGATTAACCATGTTTACCAACAACTTAGACCAAGGATAATAATATTTTCCAACATTGGTCGTTTCTCATAAATTACATAATGCCTACAACATTTTGAGTCTTTACTCAGGCCGATGAAGATTATGCAATATATACAATGAGGCAGAGGATAAAAAGATACATATGGCATAACTAAGAAGGTCCAGGCCTGTAGCTATGGTCACCATTTTGCTTCTTTCGAACATTTTGACCAGAAGAATCATGACAATGACATGTCCTACCTTCGTTTTTAACTCATCAAGAGAACTGATCTTCATCCATTTTGGTCTCTCCTGCAAGGAAAAAGAATGACGGTCAGCATTTTAATCTAATTATGGTTTAGGATTAGCACGATACTACTAAAATTACAACTTTTCATCCCAAATTTTAAATTTGTTCCTGCAGAAGCTATAAATGTATATTATCTGTAAGATTTAGAATCAGCAAAACAGGAAAAAGAAAACACTATACTTTTTCCCCTTAAATTCGTGCCTGTTGTCAAATGCACAAATGTTAGAAAACTGTATCTAGGAATTGCTGGTGTGAATGGATTGACAGAAAGAACGAAATCTGCATAAGTGAGAAAATTTGATTATCAGAAACCACTGCATTATTGGAATTCGTATTTACACAGTGAAGTCAGTGTTGATTAAAAAGGAGTAAATACACAGTTCACACTTGTGGTAGCAATCCATAGGGCCACATCACATGTTATGTCAGGACAACATCAATTATTAAAATCTTTTCTTTCAGATAATTTATTAGACCAATTACAAAGACAAGCATTTTCCAAATAGATTTGAGGTATGAGTGTGAAGGCTAAAGCAATAGCTTTTCAACCAAGTTGCAAGATCCACCAATATTTTCCGAATCATCTCCAAAGAGTAAAGAAGCTTCTCAGCTGACCTGATGAGAAGGAAAATTTATTGCTCATGCTTCAGTTGACCTAGTAGCAAGAGAAGAAATTGGCCATGGAAAATATGGGACGTTAAAAATTTGGCCTATCAGAGTCATCCTCCAAATAGTCAATTAGAAAGGTGGATATATTCACAAGGAAAGCCAATATGTTTGTTAGAAATTCTGCACGAGAGAAAATACACAACACACACCGAATTTTAAGGCATCGGACAGAAGTTGATTACAATCAGATTTATTTTCTGTTCTAGGGAGTTTATATAGATACTTCCTTTACTACGACTCTACATTAATCCTCAAATTTAAAACATCTATCACGTCATATGAAAATAAATCAATTCCGAATCTTAAATAGAATATACCCTAATATTTTGACCTAGGGCTCCGCCCCATGCTCCCTGACAGGGGAAGCCCTTGTAGTGCGAGGGTACCTTTTACTGCGGAGTGCTTTAGGTACCAGATGGATTTTTAATTAATGAAGGATTCAATGCATTATTAATAATTTTATTCAACAACATCAAATGATGGAAGAACATTAAAGAAAACCTTGAAGGATGGATGGCTAGAGTTGATTGTCCACAAAAGCAATATCCACAGTTGTAAGTTGTAACATACTTAAAAATATATATGCATCCAAGAAGCAAATAAGTTACTTTGATAAATGCCTCCATGAAGGCAATGATATTTTCCAATAAATTGAAGGTTAAAGCAAATTCAGCTGAAAGGACAATTTATATCATCAAGTACAAAAATAACATGTACTCACCAAAGTTGTGAACATCTTAGTAAGAAACCAAACAACCATAACCAAATATACAAGTTATATAGACAAGAAGCACTGAATTAATGACAGCATGGATTAATAGACAGATATTTGCAAAAGAAATGCTTTTGTACCTTTAAAGCAAACATCCCAAACAAAGAAGATCCTTCTAGAGCACGATCAATATTAGATGGCACTCCAGGAGTAGCATTGCTGATAAATAATCCATATAAGCCCATGCCAAATATTAACATAACTGTACCGGCCAAGTAGACATCTGTGACCAAACAGGCAAAATATCATTACAACTTCTAAATTGCAAAGAATACCAATGTAGATTAAGCGTTCACTTTTGAGAAGCGTATAATAAAATTTTAATACATTCCCAAGCTAGCATTTTGATGTAACATGCAATATTTTGGTTTATATTTCCTTTACTATTCCTTTCTTGATGGGCTGACATTTTAGTTTCTACCATACTTCGTTCACAGATGTCAAAATAATCTAACCCTCATCTGAGGGCATCATTGCAGTTTTAACCAATGATTTCTCATTTCAGATATAACTCCGCCTATATTTTATAGCCGGTCCTAAGCCCGGATAAAGGAGGAGGGTTGTGTTAGGCCCCGACAGCCAGCATAAAATTCTGTCGAATCTTATGAACATGGATCAACGGGTTACTAATAGAGCGGAATGGCGTCGTATGATCCATGTAGTCAACCCCACCTAGTGGGATAAGGCTTTGTTGTTGTTGTTGTTGTTGAATTTGTCATTTCAGATATACTCACCTGTTTGTTTCTCAAGTAACTTAAATAATAAATGTTTAGATCACATTCAATATTACATGAACATGTGACGTACTAGAGTGTAAACTTGTATTCATGTGTAAATATACATCAGTGTAGACGGACACACAGGTGTGAATATATGTAGACACATACAGACTACACATTAGTCAGACATTCAATCATAAGAATTGATTATTTAAGTATACATGCATCCTTAGCATTATTCAACATTTTGTACCTTCACTGTGTGTGCGCGCGTGTCCAGAATCATGTAACAATACAGCAAGTTCGTCAGCAGTGCACCATTAAAACTAGAGAAATTCTTCCGTTAAAGATTTGACAAGGATCATGCCATATCAAGGACTGTAGCAGCACGAATTCTTCAAAATAAAACGGTACATATTTTTAAATTTGATATAACTATATAAGTATTATGGTTATGTGGCAGTGAAACATTTGAAAAAAAGCTGCTGTGGCAAATAAAGGAGGACAGAGAATACATCTTCCCTCCCCCATTGCATTACCAAACATACTGCAGAAGCCACCACCACCTGATTGCTTGTGCTGCCCCATGCTTGCTGGAGCAACCGGAGACCACTTGCTTAGCAACAGCTGATGGTAGAGTTTGAGGCTCTATAGCTTGATAGTTTATCAAGCATCCGGTTCACAGTATTCTATCTAATTTGTGAGCTTGTGACTCAGTTGATTGGTGAAACATTTTGCGCTTGAGTCCCTTTATATTGCTATTGATGATTTCTGGTAATGTTTATGCAAAAATTATAAACTTGTTGTAATGTGTGCATGAATGCATTTGTGCATGCATCGTGCTGAAAGTTTTTATATAAGAGTTAATCTTATATTGATAAGTGAATATGGTTTTGATTTGAATTTGAGTCAAGATAATATTTAGGCCATTGGTAAAGTTGGTAGTCAAAATTACTGTGGTTCATGTTTTCTGTAAGGAAAAAGTTGATGAACTGAAGGACATCAGTCAGCGAGATAAGTAATTCTCGAGAGATTCAACTTGCAGACAACTCACCAATAGCCTCCACTAGTCTGAGTACCATCTGGCCTGTGTGAACCCCCTTTACACAACTTGTCCAATAAACTTTGTAGGCATCAATTATGTAAATGCAACCCTGACAAAGACGAAAGAACAATCACAATTGAGAGTGAAAACATGTCAACAATTGAGAGTGAAAACATGTCAAAGAGGATGCCATTTGTTACCCATTAGGAGAACAATGCCCAACGTGGTTAATGCTTGTTATGTAATCATGTTTTTAAGGTAACACGGGTTAGGAAAAATTTGACAAAATTCAGCATGGCCAATGCTTGTTATTACTCATCTTTTTTCTAAGGTATGTCAGGTGATGGAAAAACTTACATTCAGAAAACACAACAGGGAACCAGCAAGTGAACCTCCAACTGCTAGAAGCGCCAAGAAACGGAAGTCAAAAATTATCTACAAGCCAGAAGTGAAATAGAATCAATGTGCACCGAAATTTGAGATAACCATGTTCATAATACTAGACTAGCCGCTTCTATTCCCTGGTTAAACGGATGCCAAGATTTTAAAAACAAATGAAGAGTATTTTAGAACCTTTTTTTTAAAAAAGAAGATAATCAGATAACAACCACTTTTATCCAATGATCACCAAGTAGCTGTCGTCACTGGTCAAGATTACTTGGCTAACTCTTCCTTAGTCGAAGAGAAGCATATATTTAGTGTAACCAAATTAATATTATATGCAACGAATGTCCTAATAACAATAGCTAGTGATTGAAACATAGAAGTTAAAACTAATGTTGTTCTGGAGTTTAAACAAAGTTTATAATCCATGCTCCTACAATGCATGAGTATCTGGAATATTAGTGAACTTACAGTGAAAGGATTTCATTGCAAATGATATATCCAGCGAAGAATTTTCCTAGAATCATTTTTCCTTCTTGCCATTTTCTCATATACTTCTGAGACCAGAAGATATAACCAGTAGCATTTAACGAGTGAACCTTTTTTTTAACCTGTTCATATTTGTATCAATCAAAATTCCATCTTGTTCAAATTCTTATGCCCGATGTCAATCTACTAATTTTTAGTTAAAATTTATAGAGATAAACACTTTTTTTTTGGATACAGACGATCCAGCATCTCTCCTTCCTTGACCCATCTAAGCCATTAACCATTAACAGACATCAGAGCTACGAGTCGGACCCTGCCAAGATTCACAAGGAGTGAGTGCGCGGGCTGCTCACCCGTTCGATGGTGGACTCAGGGCCGGGAGTCGGGAGGCGCACGCGGATGCCCCCCGGATCGGCGGCGAGTTTGCGGCTGAACACTGCCGACTGAGCAGCTGCCGCCTCCGATTCCAGAAAGGGTTTGCTATCGTGTGCGGCGGAGGTCGAGGTCGTGTTCTGCGGGGAGGGAGAGGAGGAGGAGGAGGAGGAGGATTGAGGGCCATGGCAGCGGACACGGAGGCGAGTGTTTCTGGGCGGGAGCGGAGGGGCGACCCTGGGAGAGCACACGATGGAGACGGCGGCGTAGTGGGCAGATGCCATCTCGAGCCGAAAGGGAGGTGAGCGCAGAAAGAAAGCGTCGGTCATTTTTCCATGTTCGCGAGGTGCGGGGGAGAAAAGTTGTGGAGCGGAGCGCAGTGAAAAGAACAGCTTCAAACGTCGTCGTCTTCGTCGTCGTCCTCGCAGCATTGTACACCGTGGATCATGCGGTCCACAATTACTTCGAAAAGGAAAGCGATAATTTTAATTGTCTACACAATTTTAATTCTTAATAATAAATAGCTTTATTAATAATTGATATATTTGTTTTTCCGGGATCTTATTGGTCCGGTAAAAAAAATGAATTAAAGTACAAACTGAACGGAATCTAGTCTCAATCAATAATTGATTATATTGAACGTTTTAAAGTTTAAAGAATTTAGTAAGCTTTTTTTAAATAATAATTCAATTTAAGGAATCACATCTTACATTAAAATATTATAGTAAATAAGTCAAATTTATGCCACCGACATTCTATTTTAAACTATTTATATTTCACGCGTATTTGAATATTCCAAAGAGAAATTTTATTACTATTTAATATAAAATGACCAATACATTGAAAACGCGGGGAAGATGAAAAGAATAGATAAAACCTAATTTCAATTACAAATTTAAGTTTATTATTTTATTTGAAAATTATTACTTTTGCAATTCGATAACGATTAGGAACAGTTCAAAGAAAATAACTTGGAGTAATAAATCACCCCTGACTTCATAACACATTATTTTAAAAACATAAAAAAAAGAATTAAAATTTGTTCTAGAAAGACGAAAGTGGTAATAAATGTTGTTACAAAATAGGTCAAGAAAATAAAACATTAATTCCTTTTACGAATTGGGTCAATGCTTTTAAAAGAAATTGACAAGTTATTTACCCAAAAGAGTCAGCAAGACCTTATTTGGTATGGGAATATTTATAAAAACAACCTCCTTAACTCATATTAACAGCAAATATAATCGTGTGGGTCTCACATTCTTTTTTTTTTTCGGGTTAGAAGTGAACACGATAACGAAAAATTCTTGAGTTTGCTTGTTGTTCTGGGTTAGCAGCCAAATATTTTATTAAAAAAATCATACATTTTTTTTATTTTCTTGTGTCCTAAAAAAAAGAGATAAAAATCTAGGAATACAAATAAGGCAAGATTGAATTAGCCAAATGAGGTCCAAATATTTTTAAATGCATATTAATAATTTTAAGGGGCATTTTTACCGTATTAATTTATTAGTTGTCTTAACTTGCTTTCTATCATAGTGCTACTAGAACCACTTGCTCATTAGATTTAGGCCGCGCCTTTGATTGGAAAATTAAATTGGAATTGCATTTGATCGGAGAACTATATTGGAATTGCGTTTTAGTTTGTTCCCCAAATGCGATCAGAGGAACCACAATTTCAAATGGAACAAAAACTGAAACAAGGTCATCACGCGACCAATTTCAATGATCATGGTTCTATCTTTTTTTGTGGAATCAAAACAAATTTCTCTTTTTTTAAGCTAATGTGATAGCATTTTTTGTAATTTTATTTTTCTTTTCTTATTTTCACTTACTCTCACATTTATCTTATAAAATAATTTATTTATTAAATATTTATAATAATGAATTAATATAAAAGTATTTATTACTTATCAATTTGTTTAGAAAATTTATTATTTCTTTAATTATAGTTATTTTAAAAAATGATTTTTAATATTTAAATAATATATTTATTAACAAATTTTTCCACAAAAAAATTATTTTTTATTATTATTAAAATTATACTTTATATATATGATAACCATTTTTAATTTAAAACTCATCAAAAATTAATTCATTATATCTATTTTTTTCTATCGCATCAACTCTTTCTCGTCACTCAAAACTAATATATCAACTTAATTATTCACTGAAAATTTAGGTATAACTACAATTCCGTTTCACGTTTTCTAGAATGTCTGCTCACATTTTCAAGCAATTTGGGTTATCCAAAAAAATATTTAATCGGGTTAATCAAATTTTAAGCTTCATAAAATCATTATGCAATCGATATTTAAGAGCATTGTTGTTAGTATTATTATTTTGATGCTCGTGAAACTCATTACTGCCCAATGAATTTTTAAATTAGTGATTAAAATCAAAAGAAAAATCAAGTTCATCAACTTGAGCAACCATAGATGGCAAGGTTTATGCAAGTCAATTTTATTTTTATTTTAAAATATATAAATGTACCGAGTTGGACAGTGGACCTAAATAATAAATATTTTATTCAGGGGCTAACGATTTGTTGTGTTTTTTTTTATTTGATTTTTGAGACGGATGCGTAAAGACAAACGTGTTAGGAACTTTAAATTAGGATGCATTTTGGATATAATTTTTTTGAAAGGGATATTTTAAAGAAAAAAAAAAGTACGGATCAAAACTTACCTAAAAAGGTAAAGAAAACATCATTTCTTTGACGATTTTTTTAAAACATAAAAGTTAACAATGTTTTTGTGTCACATTAAATAAAATCTTAATTATTGTCAGTTTTTTGGCACAATGCTCATATACCATTTAACGTAAATATTACATTAAGAGTTCTTTCTTTCTTTTTCTTTTTTTGCTGTGATGATTCCGAGACTTCTTCCTCTCCCTACTGTGAGTGTGTGTGAGAGAGAGAGCGGGCCAAGGAACCCGCTGACGGCGACGGCTGCTGGTAGCCGGTGGAAATTTTATGTAAAATCTCGGCATCTTGCGATTAAAACTATAAATTAATTTCCTTTCTCTCTCACCCCAGGGAGAGGAGAGGAGAGAGGAGGGAGAAAAAAAAGAGGCGCAGGAGGGAAGGAGAAGAAAGACGTGAGAAAAAGAGAAGAAAAAAGGGGAGAAGTAAAAGTAGGAGGAGGATTCGGAGATGTTCCGGGACGTGTCGCAGTGCAACACGTACAACTACGGGGATGCGATGTATTGGGACGCTCGCTATATGGAGGATGGCAACGCCGCCTTCGACTGGTACCAGCGCTACGCCGCCCTCCGCCCCTTCGTCCGCCACTTCGTCCCCGCCTCCTCCCGCGTCCTCATGGTTGGCTGCGGGAACGCCGGTACCATTTTCTCTTCTTCTCTCCTATTTTTTCTGTCTAAAATACTAATGATTTTTTCTTTGATTTCCATCGACAATTGTCTCAAGTAGGCTTCCGGCGAAGAAAGGAAGCTAAAATTTAAATTTTGGAGGCTGAATGAACTGTGCATGAAAGAGATGGAAATCAAATTAGCATGTAGCTTTTTTATTGGCCAGATACATGTCATTTCTTTCTTGTTCTATCTCTATGCTTTCTATATACTAGTGATCTCTGTCAACAAACTTGTTTGGCGGAGATAAGATTACTACGGGAATAAGAACACATATCAACTTGCTGAGCTCATTATACGTCTCGGAACACAAGGAGATACTAGTGATCTCTATTTTATATGGACCCACACATTGTACTAAGAAAGAAAAGAATGAAAAATAATATGTGGACGTAAAAAATTTAAAGCATGTAAAGTTTAATGGCGAAATTTGATATACAAAGGCAGTATACTTTTTACTTGATGATGCCGTCAATGATATCACAGATCAAAATATAGTGTTGGATTTTGATTTAGTTGCGGATCCACCAAAGGGTCCACAATTTCTTTACTCCTCCTTAGGAATATCCATCTATGATAATATGCAATTTCTGCTGCCTGATTTCACACATTGTACATTGAGCAATTTTTTCTGCAATCGACTAGAAATTGAGAAATTTCTGTCTCTATTGTCACAAGCATGCGATTCACGGGGAAACAAAGAAATAGATTGCACAGAATCTGTGTGCGATCTTGCATTCAGAAGTAACATGGCAAAGATAAAAGGGAAGGATCCCTCTTGAAAAGGAGTTTAGAAATCTTACAAGATTTAGCTAAGAAATCTGTGTGATAGAGGAAAAAGACAGATGGAAGCTATTGCCACCTGTGACCTGTAATGCATCTCACCTTGCCAATCCCGATCTCAGTATAGGTGTCTTTTTATGGATCCCCATTTCTGTGATAATTGAATCACTATGAAAAAGAGTCAAACTATAAATAACATATCTTATTGCGGGGGCTCAAATGAAAATCAGTTTCCCAGTGAGCTTATTAAACATTTCATGAATATCCTTTCAGCTGAAAATATCCCGAAATCTTTGTATTGGTTATCAGCATCTATTTCCACCTTCGGAGGTGCAACTAATACCGCTCTAAAGGAAAAATACTATCTTTTGTGGTACAAGGTTTCTGTGATTAAGTTCTAGCAACTAGGAAGGTTCCAATATGTTACATCTCATTGATATCCTAAATAGAATCTCCTCATAAAGAACTCCAGTGTTGAACCAAATCGTGTTGATACCCTAGATGTTTGTTTGTATGCCGTAATATATTCAAAGCCCAATATATGTATAAAAGAGTGTAGATGATATACGTGTTTGTAGAATATGATGAATCCAAACTTGCATGTTGAATAATTTTTTTCTCCACTCTGATAACCTTTCCCGTTTTATCATACATATAGCTTTCTCTAGTCATCCTCTTACCCTTAAATAAGTAAATAAATAAAAACTAGTTTTTTCCATGGTTTCCAGGCATGATTCAGTTTTTTTGTCTGATTGCAGTTATGTCAGAAGATATGGTGAAGGACGGTTACATGAACATAATCAACATTGACATTTCATCTGTTGTGGTTGATATGATGAGAAAGAAGTATGCTCATATTCCAGAACTTGAATGTATCCTCTAACCGGTAGTGAGCATTTCGTCATCAAATATAGATGTAGATGATTTAGATAAGGATTATGTAGGATTGTTATTGCTTTTTTTTGGGTTTTCCAAATTGATGTCCTTGAGAAAGATAGACATGCAAATGGATGTAAGGGACATGGATGTTTTTGAGGATGGATCATTTGATTGTATTATTGACAAAGGTAAGGTTCCACTTTTCACTTTTAGTATAGTAAGTTCATTCCAAGTTTGCAGATTTCAATCAACTAATTTAACATTGACTTCTAATTCAGGCACATTGGATTCTTTGCTGGTAAGTCTTTTTATGTTACATGTTAGCTGCACTTCAATCTTAAATATTTCAATAACCTGACTATGTTTTTTATGGTGATAGTGTGGCACGGATGCTGCACTGAGTTCTTCTCAGATGATTGGAGAAGTGAACAGGTTTAGTTTTTACAATCCTAAAAAAAAAATATTCCTGTAACTGCTGATTGATCACGTCTGAGTAAATGTATGTTTTGGTGTGTAGGATTCTAAGACCTGGAGGAATCTATATGTTGGTACATATCCCTAACAACTTGTAATATTAACATATATTTTGTTGCCAAATTGGCTACACATTCTAGAACTAACAATTCTGGCAGATAACTTATGGTGATCCATCAGTTCGTCTTCCACATATAAAACAACAGGGTTACAATTGGAAGATTATACTTTATATTATACGTAAGTGTTCCAGCATGTTTATTTGAAGATTCCCCTAAAATAAATGCTCTTCTTTCACTAAATTAAGAAAATATCATCTTTCTTTGACTTATCTACATCAAATAGATTATGATAGATTGACCATTTATATTGACCTATATATATATATATACACACACACACATGGATGACAACCATAATTCTGGTAGTCATCCTTTGCCTTCTCAAAAAAAAATGATTATGATAGATTATTTGTGACTTCTAAAAGTGTTATAGGTTTCGTAGTAGAGGTTTGTTTTTTTCGAGAAGTTATCATGATAATAACTTGTTATTGCTTCTTTTGCCATTGGTTATAATTGTTACATAAAAGAAGATAAACATGAGAATTGGGTAATATCCTACCATTCTTGTTGGGAATGATGCATAAAAGTTAGAAGAAAACAAATAACAAACACATATACACCATGGTTTGAAGATATATCTTTCAGGTCCATGGTCATTGTAGAGATGTTTCACTATTTTATAAGTCAGCGCATGCTACAACCATTTCATATATATGTTATATAAATGTGACATGGACTAAAAGACCACCTATAGATTTCAAGAAAAATGACATATATACTCTTATCCATGCCTCCAAGCCGCCACATTTATGCAAAGGGTAATGCCCTCATGCAAACCTTAACAATTGATCATGGACTTTGGTCCATGAATAGTATGAAAAAACTTGGTCTTGGGCATTTACCATTATACCCAGATGCACATCGAATAAGAAGAAACTAATGTTTCCTTAATGTATGCGACACGGTTCCATATTGCATTCAAGTCGAGAAACTTTTTTTTGACATCGTATTCAATATGAAAGAGAGTAATTGGACTCTAGCTTATTATGGATAACATAAAGAAGCTTCATTCACAGGTACATGATTTTAGTTCTGATTGGCCAATCAAGTGGCTATTTTTTAGGTTGGTGAGTTGACCTTTTTGAAGGCACAAACTTAACTTAATAATGATAGTGGTGTATCAAGCTTCATGATTTTGTGGATGCATAAGATATATTGGATATCTAGTGATCTTAGCAAGGATTGCTAACTCATTTAAGGACATGGATGCTCAACAAACATGAATGACCAAGGTGTAAAAGAGGGGTTTTTTGGCTTAGAGATCACTTGTGCATCATGTGAGACCGTGAACATCTTTCACTTGTCCTCGTTATGTTGCTTTATAAGAGAGCTCATGTTGAGCAATGTCGTCTCGCACGAATTAACAAGGTTTGATCCTAGTTGATTGATCTTTTGTGGAGGGACATGTTATGTAGACTCATCAAGATGCTTTTGCAAAGTGTTTTTAGAATCGAAGATAAGATTCTATCTTATGAATAAAAAATTCTTTTTAATGCAATACATAAACAATATATATTATTCACAAATGTTATATATATGCACACACACATATATATATATATATATATATATTTGAGTCAGTTAATCATCAAACATTGGCATTTATCCAACTTTTTTCAAATACAATCTATATTTATATACATTGTGAGCATACTATGATATGAATATTACAAAGAATTATAGTTTCTAAAACCTTAACAATATAGTATTATATTAAATTAAACCATGATATTAGTTTACATGCAAAAGTAGTATTCAATTTTGTTGAAAGACATCATAGTCGTGAACTCGCGACAGAACATTGAATTATTCTATGATCTTTAGTTGATTGAGTGAGAATAATGTATAAGAGATAACAATGAAATAATCAAACTTACTTTAGTCAAAATCTTGTGTTTTTTTATTAGATTTGTGCTATTATCATAGAACTAATAGGATCTTATTGATACTAAGATTCAGATCTAAATTTGGTATATGTTAATAATGCCTTGAATCCTACCCCAACTGGAAACCTGTATGGACCCAAAGACACTCCGAAGTAAAAGGCGCCCTCGCACTATGGGGGTCTCGCTACTCGGTCAGCGAGCCTGTGGAGGATCCTTTGGATCCCCCCCCCCCCCCCCCCCCCCCCGCCGGGGGGTGTGGGGGGCGAAGCCCCTTGGGCTAAAATTTTATGGGGTATTTGATTCGGAACTGATTTATTTCCTTATCACAAGATAGGTGTCCTATTTTTATGGGTCGGTCTGTAATTTCTATTATCTGTAAAAGGGAATGTCTATATAAACTCCTTATGGTCCAAACAAAAAGTAATCCATCTTGTAATCCTCTTTTATTTTTTTCCATCTAATAAAACTCTGCGTCGCCTTAAATTTCTCGGGATTTCTTGCGGTGCATAATTTCTCTCGTGCAGAAATCCTAATAGTGTAGATCCTACATTTAGAATCCTTTAGATAGGATCGAGATCAGTTTCACTTTGGAGGATTGTAAAATTATATTAATCGATCGGGATCGTGACAATCTTGATGTAGAGATTATCATACATTAAGTGCATATTCTTATTGTAGGTTTGGGGCGTAATACCTTTTTGTTATCTTCATTCCCATGATTCTTTTTCTTCTCCCACATTCGTACATTTTTTTTACATTATCAATAATTTTAGATGTCCAGCAAAGTCTAGTCATCCGTTTACCCCTAAAAAAGGAAGTAGATTTACACCCTTCCAAAAGTAACTATGTTTCTTTGATGTCTAGGGTGTTGTGTACGAAATATGTTTGGACTGATGTGAATGCGTGTGTTGGGTATATATTTGAATGTATTTGTCTGAAACTAATGTCACAAAGTATAATTTGGAGTATCACAAAGTGAGAGAAGCATGACAAATGAAAAGAGCCAACAAAACTTACAATAAGTTCTAAAAGAAAATCCTAATACACACCTTCAATTGCAAATGCATGGCCTATGTTATAATGCTTCAGGTGTCAAATCTAGAATTAGTGTTTATCCATTAATGATATTTTTTTTCAAGATAAGCTAGACTAATTGGATTTTGGAGTAGGAACAAGTCATAAACTTTAAAGTTAATCTAAAACAAAATATATTTCTAATTAATTATAAGTGTTAGATTGTTGAATCAATTGTGAATCAGGGATTGAATATAACTATTGGATTGTAAAGAATGAATTAGTATTGAGCTCCGAGAATGAGTTTGAAGGTGTGCTATCAATTCTCGTTAGACCACACTTTATCGAGTAGATAATTTGTTCATTATCATGACAGATACCTTATCCAACATATTCAAAAGTGCCCAATAATCACACAGTTAGAATTTCCTGTTTATCCCTGAAAACATGCTAATTGCTGCTTCTCAGCTCATTGCAGTGTACTGAAAAATATCAACTTCATAATTGAGTGTTCACATGAGGTGCATCCTCTAAAAAGATCTGTTATACTATCTTCTCAGCTCACATGTAGACCATTAAGAGATGTTAACCTCTCAGTTAGACATTCAAGAAAAGAATCAATCCTACAATCACGAGGTGTATCTTCTAAAAAGATCTCCTGTTATACTTTCTTCTCAGCTCACATGTAGAACTTAAGAGATGTTAACCTTTCAGTTAGACACTCAAGAGAAAAATCAATCCTACAAAACCAGGTAAGGAAATGATGTTTTGTAACTAATATTCACTGAGTTAATATATGCAACAAGGAGACCTCAATGAATAGAAGTGTATAAAAGAAGCTAAACTTATTGATTCATTTAAGCATAAAGTTCTCAAAACCTAGCATCAAGAACCCTATCCAGACTAGTGTTTAGCCACTAAAACTCATCAAGAACGTGAAATCCAATGTTACAAAACTAAACATATCTGAGTTACAAATCTCAAAATAAAAACTGCAGAAAAAATAGCCAGGATTCCAATTTTGAAGCTTCTCAAACCTCTCAGCCTTCTTCCTCATTTCTCTCCTCTAAAAAATGCATGTCACGGCTTCTACAAGATTTTAGTTCTTGTTGTTGTTTTCTCCTCCAGACATATACCCTTTCCTTTATCCAAAAGGAAGCTTCATGAAAGGTGCATTCTGGTTGTTATTTACTAAAGCAGTTGCTCTTTTCTCTGCATCTATGGTGTGATAGCTGCCAGCAGTAAAGGGTGTGACATGGACTCTGGGAGGTTTCTTCAATACTTCTGCTTGAAATGAAATGGAATCGAAATTAGTATGTAGTTATCACATGTTGATCCATTTTCTGCTAAAGGACTATTTGATGTACAGAAGTAACACGTACATGAAAATTGTGTTTAAACAGACACAGAATCCATCTCTAGTTTAGTCTATTGTATGAGGTTAGAAGCATGTACAATTCACTTATCACTCTCCAATCTCCATAGCTCTTCAAGACATTTTTTTTCATGCTTCTATCTTAAGAGTAACAACCTTTTGCAATTAAGACATTTAACCTGTAATGATGCCACCTAAACTATATAACTAAATTTTGGTTCTTCTAGTACCGTTGATGCCACTTGAATTTGCATAATAAGGCCTTTGAGTTCTTTCGTAGAATGAAGTATAATTTTCACTATCTATCAATGTTTCTTTCATAGGTTTGTCATATATTTGCTAACTCCCATTCCATAAGCAATTGAGAACTTGGTGCTTGGCATAGTATGCATATGTCGTCTACATTTAAAGCATAAGTTTCCTCTTCAAAAAGAAAAAAAAACTGAAGCATAAGGAACTGTAAGACTGTAGTTTCCTGGTTTGTCCTTCAAAAGGTTAATGTGATTCGCAAAAAGTGCTTGCATCCTATGCAGAAAATTTCTCAAACACATCTTTAATATGGGTCGAATAGCCTTGTGCCCACTAGGTTTTGGTGTCCGATGCTGTTGGATTATGTTGACCTCCAATTTAACATAGGGTACGCATAATTTATGAAGTTATTTGAGTGCCTTGTCATTTCCATTCAATCAATTCCTCATCAAATTGTTGTCATGCACACCCTCTAGACTTCCCCACCTAAGAATATAATTCTTGAATAAACTTCAAAATATGAACTTCTGTATCATAAATACTATTTATCTGAGGTATCCCCTAAGCAACCCAAACTCCATCTGAAGTGCATCTATCTTTATCCATGACCTTCATGACATAATTTGTTTTTTTTTCTCTAAAGTTCTGTTTTTTATCATTCTTATCCAATTTTTTTTATTATCGAGTGGGGCTTCGAATGAAGTTCATTTTGCTTAGTTCATTTGTTTTTTCTTTTTCTGGAGAGCCACAGTCTCATGTAGCTCCCACATGCTCTTCTTCATTAATGCAAATGGATAACTACTAGACCCGGAGTCATCCTTTCCCCTTTCATTAAAAAAAACAAAAAAACATTCTATATCCAAATTCATCAAAACTGTCACTTAAAAAAACATCAAAACTGTAACCTACCTAAACATGATTTAGGAAAGGAAGCACATCTAAATTGTGCATGCCGTACCTAGTTCTATTTTGGGGGACGAAATGCAAGGTTTTTTTCTTTTGAGAGAAGAAAGGATGACACTCACAATTTGTGGTTGTCATCCAGGTATGTATATAACTGTAGAACCAAATGTCATGTACAAAAGTAAACTCTCAAGAAGAGAGCGCCAACCTGGGAGGGATTTACAAAAGCTCCCACTCCCGGATTTACAAAAACTCTCAATGAGACCCTGATCCCCACCAAAAAATGTTCCAGTTGTTCTGAAGCCAAATGGCCCGGGCACGGGCCAAAAAAGACGCCAGCAAAACTCACCACATGAGCCGCTGTCTAGCTCGAGCACTGCAAGGTTGAGAATATTGTAAACAATTTAGGAAATCTAAGACTTGATGTCTCTTTGTTCTAGTCTGTAGCTCGATAATTGTTATGTCTTCTTAAGAAACGTGGATTACTTTTGATTTGAAATATTGTTAGCTAGGGTTATTATTTTAATTGATTTCCTTTCTTATCTTTATTAGACTTGTTTGCTATTTTACTTTCCCATTTGCAGTTAATTTCTAGTTGTAAAACTCAATAATAAGTCTTCATTGGCATAAAATCAAATTTGATATTTTTCCAAAAATCTGACTTCATGTTGTTTTATCATGTGAATTTATGACGTCTTTGCTTGATTTCAAAGGACATATTCCAAAGTGATTTTGGATTATAGAATTATTTGTCTTATCACATTGGAGTAAGTGATTCACATATCAATATCATTGGTTATAAGGCTCTCTGTAAAGTTTGGGATTAATTCATTTTTTGCCTGCCATGTAGCCATCCTTGCATCGCCTGCCTACTCCCATTATTCGTAACGCCATTATCAAAGCAAGTTTTCATTGTACATGTAGTTATCATGGCAGGAGGGCATCCAAATGCATCAATTAACCAATGTATTGCCCCTTTGGCACTGTCCTTTTTGCTTTCTATATAGCTCAGCCAGCTCTCCCTCGGTGTAGCCTAGTTTAGTGTTACATTTTTCTTCTTTTTTTTGTTGTTTATGTTTTTGGGACAATACAACACATATAAGATGAAGATACAAAACTTGTTCCATTCCTGATAATTCAAGCATTCTTTGGTTCAACCACTGATTTATTTTACTTTCACCGTGTGATTTCAGGATTCCGAGTTAGTAAATATATGCTTTCTTTGTCATTGGGATATGTGATTAAAATGGAGGAATATTGGATTTACTATCTTAATTTTCACTAATGGTGATGCATGATTTTGTTATTTTTCCAGCAAGGCCTGGTTTCGAGAGCCGCACAGTTACCAGCTTGCCGAAGTCCATTATGGAACCTGTCCACCTAACAGAAAACGGACAACTTCCTGCAGATTTTGTTCTGGAAGATCCAGACTCTCACTACGTTTATGTGTGCCAGAAAATACAAGGATATTGATGATTACATACATTTAGATACAACTATTTTACATCATAGTTGTCCTTCCAAAGTGGAGCATCGTGATCTTCAGTTGTCAGACTGTAAACCAAGTTGTATCGTTTGAACAAGGTAATGAAATATGAGGAGACTGCTACTTGGAAGATTTGAAAGGAAGGGAAATTTGAACATCATCAGTGAGGATGAGGATTTACAGATGTATATTACCCTAATCTTCATGTTTGCTTTGATTTATTTGCTGTCTTGGTGAAGCTCTGCCACTGAGCTTGCGGCCATAGGTCTTGGTATGTTTCTGATATGCTGGTGTTCTTTTAAATTCTTAGTGGACGTATTTTTTTTTCCAGAAATGTTCTTGAAATAAAACCCATATTGTAGGAACAAAATGTTGACTGATGTCCTTGTTGCAGTGAGAAAATATCTTTATTCATAGGCAAATTTTTGTGTTGAAAGTTATTTCTATTGGATGATGAGATTATTGAAAATTCTGCCCTCACAAGAAAATATTACTGTTATTTAGAAAAGTTTATTACTCTTTAAATTACTGATAGCACACTGTCTGATATGCATGAGTAATTTAGTTTATAATACGTAAGTATTTAGGATAACAAAGTGATTACACCTATTCCAATCGTCTGTATTATAAAAAAATTCATCATTTGGTCATTGAATGATAAATTGCTTTAGAATCACAATACCAATAGATAATAATGTATACGTTTAACGTGTGCAAACACGATTGAAGTTTGATGAGGTTAAATATAATCACTTCTACCTTACACAATTACTTTTACAGCATATATTTAATGCTCTACTCCGTAAGTTTTGCCAAAACACAAAATGATATGGAGATGATACATCACAAGTGATTACAATATGTAATGTTTTCACCGTCACAATCAGGCGATTTCAATGTCAGGGCATGATATATACTGATATTTTACACACCCCTTTGCAATGAGAGTTGTTTTACTAATTTTAAAACTTTTTTGTCTAGAGAAAATAAATTTTGTTTATGGCTCCATAAAACTTTAGGGAAGATGCATGTTAAATGTTCTCTATGCAATATTATGCACATTATGAAATGGACTTTTAAGTTTTAAGTCCATTTCTCTATAGTTTTCTGAATTTTATATTATGTAATTATGATAAATACAAGTAAAACAAGGGAAGATTAAAAAAAAGTGCATCAAATCTGACTATCAACTCAAATTCTTATCGCAACAATGCATCTTTACTAGTAGCTGGTATTGTATGCATTTTTTTTGTTCCTGCGAGATATTTTGATAATGGAACTCATTACAGAATGGCCGTATTAAAAAAATCTCGAAGAAATTAAAAACATCAAATAGGCATTTCTGTGGCTAGAACAAGCTCTCTTCAATGCTATTCCAAAAATATGGCACATGAAAAATAACCAATAATTTTTTTATTTCATTTATTTTTCCTTTTACCATAACAACGCTTTTTTTCAAAATTGATCCCAATCCCTGTCTATTTATCTCTTCTTTTCCAATGACAAGGAATTCAGAATCTTCTGTTCAAGTGTCCACTGCAAGCCAAAAAAAAAAGAGCAATGAGAGGCTCAAAAGGCGTCCACCAATCTTCCCACATTGTACAAATATCAGGGCCCTTGGGGTCATACCAGTCACAAGAAATAAATGAGAGGAAACAACACCAAATATGCAAATAATCACCTCAGAATAAATAAAATAGAGGGCAAAAAGGAAACAGTAAGGAGACAAATCCAAGGGGGCAATTCAAACCCCTCAATCACTTGCCATCCCCATTCTTAGCTCCCGCAATCCAAACCAGCCAATGGGAGGCCATGCAGCGTGACCCCAAATCCAACACGAGCAGCGTCCCCCACACTGCAAATGCAACTCCCCCCTCCACCGTGGCCAATGCGGATAAAGAAAACGACACGACCTCGTCCTCGCGCCCCCCGTGCCTTTCCATGCGCTGCTGCGCCCGGAACATATCCCCCTCCATATCTCTCTCTTCTTGGTGTTCCTGTCAGAGGCCACGCGTCTCAAGCTTCCGCCACCAGCACCGGAACGCATCTAATGGCCTCTATTCCCCCTTCGCCCTTCTCCACACATAGCTCCACCTCCCCCGCCGTGCGCTCCCACCACCTCTATACATTGCGCGCGCCTCGTCCTTCTTCCTGGTTTTAGCCGAAGAACTTCTACTACTACTACTACTAGTAGTTGTGTAGTAGTACGGATTACAGATACAGCAGGGAGTGGCGAAGGTGCCCGGGCGCGTCCCAAGAACTAACCATATAGTAGTATTACTTTACTGTTAACTGCACACGAGGAGCATCTCGCAAATGTCGTCGCTTGTGTCCACGCACTTCACCCTTCCCAACGCCGCGCGCTCGGAGCAGCTCCCGTCGGCCGCGCAGAAGAGCGTGTTCCTCCACTCGTTCCTGCCGAAGAAGGCCGGCCGGGCCCAGCGCAATGGCGGCGGCTGCGGGGTGCGGTGCGCTGTCTCCGGGAACGGGCTGTTCACGCAGACCAAGCCCGAGGTGCGCCGCATCGTCCCCGACTCCGCCGACCAGGGCCTCCTCCCCAGGGTAAAGATCGTGTACGTCGTGCTGGAGGCGCAGTATCAGTCGTCGCTCTCCGCCGCCGTGAGGGCCCTCAACAGCAAGCGGCAGTACGCGTCGTTCGAGGTGGTGGGCTACCTGGTTGAGGAGCTGCGCGACGAGGAGACCTACAAGACCTTCTGCAAGGACCTCGAGGACGCCAACATATTCATCGGGTCGCTCATCTTCGTCGAGGAGCTGGCGCTGAAGGTGAGGGACGCTGTGGAGAAGCAGCGGGACCGGATGGAGGCCGTGCTCGTGTTCCCTTCCATGCCGGAGGTGATGCGGCTCAACAAGCTCGGCACCTTCAGCATGTCGCAGCTCGGCCAGTCCAAGAGCCCCTTCTTCCAGCTCTTCAAGAAGAAGAAGGAGTCCGCCGGGTTCGCCGACAGCATGCTCAAACTGGTCAGGACGCTGCCCAAGGTCCTCAAGTACCTGCCCAGCGACAAGGCCCAGGACGCCAGGCTCTACATCCTCAGCCTTCAGTTCTGGCTCGGCGGATCGCCGGAGAATCTCCAGAACTTCATCAAGATGATCTCCGGTTCCTACATTCCGGCGCTCAAGAGCGCCAAGGTCGAGTACGCGGACCCCGTCCTGTTCCTGGACAGCGGAATTTGGCATCCTCTGGCCCCGTGCATGTTCGACGACACCAAGGAGTACTTAAATTGGTACGGCACGAGGAAGGACGCGAACCAGAAGCTGAAGGACCGCAATGCGCCCATCATTGGGTTGGTGCTGCAGCGGAGTCACATAGTCACCGGCGACGACGGCCACTACGTGGCCGTGATCATGGAGCTGGAGGCGAAAGGCGCCAAGGTTATCCCAATTTTCGCCGGCGGGCTCGACTTCTCCGCCCCGGCCGAGAAGTATCTTGTCGATCCCATCACCAAGAAACCCTTCGTCAACGCCGTCGTCTCCCTGACGGGATTCGCCCTCGTGGGCGGTCCGGCGCGGCAGGATCACCCGAGGGCCATCGAAGCATTGCGGAAGCTTGACGTGCCGTACATCGTGGCGCTGCCCCTGGTGTTCCAGACCACCGAGGAGTGGCTCAACAGCACGCTCGGATTGCACCCAATTCAGGTGGCCTTGCAGGTCGCTCTGCCGGAGCTGGATGGGGGGATGGAGCCCATTGTGTTCTCAGGCAGGGATCCTAGAACAGGTTAGCTTTTATGCTCAGAACTCTTAGCACTTCACTAATATAATTATGAATTTGATCTTTCCCTTCTTGTTATGTCATTCTCTTTGATGTTTTATCAGTTTTGTACTGATTTCATGTTCTGTTGGTTTCAGGGAAGTCTCATGCTCTGCACAAGAGGGTGGAACAGCTCTGCACCAGGGCCATAAGATGGGCAAAACTGAAGAGGAAAAACAAGGTTTGTTATATTCGTAGACCTCCGTTCGAAAATCGAATCTGCGACTTATCCAAATTCAATTACGATGTCGGAGTTCAATTGTGTGGCTACTGGCATTCATATTGGAGCTTCACTACGCATGTTCTGAATGGATAGTGTTTGCGCCATGCAGGAGGAGAAGAGATTGGCCATTACAGTCTTCAGCTTCCCGCCGGACAAAGGCAACGTAGGAACGGCGGCGTACCTCAACGTCTTCTCGTCCATCTACTCCGTCCTCAAGGACCTCAAGAAAGACGGCTACGACGTCGAAGGCCTGCCAGACTCCGCCGAGGCGCTCATCGAGGACGTGATCCACGACAAGGAGGCCAAGTTCAGCAGCCCCAACCTGAACGTGGCCTACAAGATGGGCGTGCGCGAGTACCAGACCCTCACGCCCTACGCCTCGGCGCTGGAGGAGAGCTGGGGGAAGCCACCCGGCAACCTCAACTCCGACGGCGAGCACCTCCTCGTCTACGGGAAGCAGTACGGCAACGTCTTCATCGGAGTGCAGCCGACGTTCGGCTACGAGGGCGACCCCATGCGCCTTCTCTTCTCCAAGTCCGCCAGCCCTCACCACGGCTTCGCGGCCTACTACTCTTTCGTGGAGAAGATCTTTAAGGCGGACGCCGTCCTCCACTTCGGCACACACGGCTCTCTCGAGTTCATGCCCGGGAAGCAGGTCGGCATGAGCGACGCCTGCTACCCCGACAGCCTTATCGGGAACATCCCCAACATATACTACTACGCCGCCAACAACCCGTCCGAGGCGACCATCGCCAAGCGCCGTAGCTACGCCAACACCATCAGCTACCTCACACCGCCGGCCGAGAACGCCGGCCTCTACAAGGGACTCAAGCAGCTCGCCGAGCTGATCGCATCATACCAGTCGCTCAAGGACACGGGGCGCGGCCCTCAGATTGTGAGCTCCATCGTCAGTACCGCCAAGCAGTGCAACCTCGACAAGGACGTGAGCCTGCCGGAAGAAGGGGAAGAACTCTCGGCCAAAGAGAGGGACCTCGTCGTCGGGAAGGTGTACTCTAAGATTATGGAGATCGAGTCCCGGCTGCTGCCCTGCGGTCTGCATGTGATCGGCGAGCCTCCCTCGGCCATAGAAGCAGTGGCCACGCTGGTGAACATTGCGGCCCTGGACCGACCGGAGGACGGCATATTCTCGCTGCCCGGCATATTGGCTCAGACCGTCGGTAGGAACATTGAAGACGTATACAGAGGCAGCGACAAGGGAGTACTGGCCGACGTCGAGCTTCTCCGACAGATAACAGAGGCATCGCGCGGCGCCATTACTGCCTTCGTCAATCGGACCACCAACTCCAAGGGACAAGTCGTGAACGTGTCTGACAAGCTCAGCTCCATGCTCGGATTCGGCCTTGTGGAGCCATGGGTGCAATACCTGTCCGCCACCAAGTTCATCAGAGCGGACAGAGAGAAGCTTAGGGCGCTATTCGAGTTCTTGGGTGAGTGCTTGAAGCTGATCGTGGCCGACAACGAGCTCGCTAGCTTGAAACAGGCGCTCGAGGGCAGCTACGTCGAGCCAGGGCCAGGCGGCGACCCCATCCGTAACCCCAAGGTCCTTCCAACTGGGAAGAACATCCACGCTCTCGACCCCCAGGCCATCCCGACAGCTGCGGCAATGCAGAGCGCCAAGGTCGTCGTGGACCGCCTGCTAGAGAGGCAGAAGGCCGACAATGGTGGGAAGTTCCCGGAGACCATCGCCCTCGTGCTCTGGGGAACTGACAACATCAAAACCTATGGAGAATCCCTCGCCCAGGTGCTCTGGATGCTCGGCGTGAGGCCGGTGGCCGACACGTTCGGCCGCGTCAACCGTGTGGAGCCTGTCAGCTTGGAAGAGCTCGGCCGTCCGAGAATCGACGTCGTCGTCAACTGTTCCGGCGTCTTCCGTGATCTCTTCATCAATCAGGTATCCGAAACATGGCCACCCTGCTGCTCTAATTGGTTCGATCGTATATACTTTTTTTCTAGGTGCGGTTTTCTAAACTTAATTTCCGCATGCGAATGTGGCAGATGAACCTACTCGACAGGGCGGTGAAGCTGGTGGCGGAGCTGGACGAGCCTGAGGACCAGAACTACGTCCGGAAGCACGCGAGGCAGCAAGCCGAAGAGCTGGGGGTGTCCATGCGCGAGGCGGCCACCCGCGTGTTCTCCAACGCCTCGGGCTCCTACTCGTCCAACATCAACCTGGCGGTGGAGAACTCGTCGTGGAACGACGAGAAGCAGCTCCAGGACATGTATCTGAGCCGCAAGTCGTTCGCCTTCGACTGCGACGCGCCGGGCGCGGGCATGATGGAGAAGCGGAAGGTGTTCGAGATGGCGCTGAGCACGGCGGACGCGACGTTCCAGAACCTGGACTCGTCGGAGATATCGCTGACGGACGTGAGCCACTACTTCGACTCGGACCCGACGAAGCTGGTGCAGACGCTGCGCAAGGACGGGCGGAAGCCGAGCTCGTACATCGCGGACACGACGACGGCGAACGCGCAGGTGCGAACGCTGTCCGAGACGGTGCGTCTGGACGCGCGGACGAAGCTGCTGAACCCCAAGTGGTACGAGGGGATGCTGAAGAGCGGGTACGAGGGGGTGCGTGAGATCGAGAAGCGGCTGACGAACACGGTGGGGTGGAGCGCCACGTCCGGGCAGGTGGACAACTGGGTGTACGAGGAGGCCAACACCACCTTCATCAAGGACGAGGACATGCTCAAGCGCCTCATGGACTCCAACCCCAACTCCTTCCGCAAGCTCGTGCAGACCTTCCTGGAGGCCAGCGGCAGGGGCTACTGGGAGACGTCGGAGGAGAACATCGAGCGCCTCCGGCAGCTCTACTCCGAGGTCGAGGACAAGATCGAAGGCATCGAGCGGTAGACTTAAAGAGCGAGCTCTGACCATGGCGGACCTATTGGCTGCGTGTTTTCTCTGATTCTTCGTCTTCTTCTTCTTGAATTGCCGCCAATTTGATTTGTGTACAATTTGTATTTTGAAACGTTTATAAATATATATGTGACAATATATTACATCAATCATTGATGAGGGGAAAGGAGGGATCAAAGGAGCTTATTCGACCCCTTTGAGGTGCTTCCTTCAAATGTATGCAATTTTCCTTCTAATAAAAAAATATTCAGTTTCCCTTCACCTTTTTTTGGCATTTCAATTGTCACTATGTTGAAAATTTTACGCGACTTTGACAAAAAAAAAAAGTTAGCTTTTGGTAAGATGCGTATTTGAATTTGTAATAACAGTATACACATACTGAGCACGTTGCCACTTCTCATAAACTATCATATTTACTTCATCTAATCTAAAACTTTAAAATTCCAAACTTAACCTTTAAAATTTTAACTGTTCTATTATTTATGTATTTTCAGAAATAATAAGAAATCCTCCATGCCGCAATTCAACAAAAGAAATAATAAGATCCAGAACATCAAATCTCAAGACACAAATATGAACTTGCTCTAAGTTATAGGATGATTGTTCCAGCATTCGGGTGGGAAGTCATGTAAAATCAGACCAACTTTTATTACTGTGGTGGAAGAACACAAAGAATACAAGCACAAATGACACTGTGAATGCAATTCTAGTGTGACAGGATGAGAAGAAAGCAATGCAACAATCCTATACAATCTAGCATCCTGTACAGATAATGGCTAATAATGTTACAACATGCCGAATTTACATCTTAAAACTCTTCTCTACTGACATACCAGAAAACCAAGACAGATTATGAGATTGCGCATCAAATTGATTTCACTGAAGCTGATGAGGCTCGGTAAAAGCTACAGTGCTATGAAAGATGAAGGTTCTGAATTTCAAATTTCAGTGCTTTGAATTTCTGTTCGACTTCCTCTAATTCAGCCTGAATCTTCTCTAATTGATCTATTCTGTTCTGAGCTGCTTCAATATAGGGATCACTAACTGCTTGAACAAACCTATCTAGTTTCTCGATGCTCAGAATCAGGTCCTTCTTCATTGCATCCTCGATTTCATTAGCCAAAGTGTCAGCGACCTTCTGCAACTTAGCTATTGCCTCTTTACGTCGAGCAGGAAAAGATGATATTGCAACGAACCTGCAGTTGTGAACATTTTATGAATGTCATTGAGTAATTGATCTGAGAATATCTTTTATTCCTAATGCCCAACAGACTCTAATAATGGACTCTACTGGCAAAGACATGACACATAATATTGGATATAACACATTATAACATAAGTTATCCATCAAAAGAAAAAAAAATCGAATATTTTATCATACGATTGTCTTGGACATGGAAATTTACAATTGTCTTGGACATGGAGTCCTGATTACCAAATCCTATTGCACCGAGCATGTGACTCCATATCTCACCATTAAATACAACAACAACAAAGCATTATCCCACTAGGTGGGGTCGGCTATATTCGTTGATCCATGTTCATAAGATTCGACATGATTTTATGTTGGCTGTCGGGGCCTAACACAACCCTCCTCCTTTATCCGGGCTTGGGACCGGCTATAAAATATAGGCGGAGTTATATCTCACCATTAAAATACCCAACAAAAAAGATGGACTCATGTAACTGGTGAAAAAAATTTAGTTGTTGACAACCTATGTACACAACAATTGACATCACTAATTAACACTTTGAATATGATTTCTTTTGAACCACAGACTACAAGAGTCGTGTATCGAACAGTAAATTGAAAATGTTTAAAGAAATAGCCATTTATAACCTTATGTATCATCTAGAATTTCAACTTAATAGATTTACAAGCTGATCAAGCATTTTTTAGTACTGGCACAATAAATTATTTTATTTAAAGAAGCAGCAACATATTGTCACAAATGCTTTACACATTACTGTAGAAATCTGAAAAAGTATTTTTACCATAGTGTGCCCAATTCTTTCTTGAAAATGTTCTAATCCATATGTAACAAGAAAGGGTTTTTTTTAAGAGAGAGAAAACAAGAAAGGAGATGCTTTCGGATTCATGTGTAGTTAATTTTGTCCATCTCCAATTGTCCATGTTTCCCCAGAGGATTCCTTAATAGGAAGTTATGATTTATCTTAGTTCAGCTATTTTCAGAAAAGAAAAAGTGATTTCCCTATTACATTTAAGTATATGACATGCTCATTTCCAACAAAACAAAAACAATGGATCATACAAATTTCAAAGAACACGAATGAAATAACATGTAGAAAGCAAACTAACTGGATTTTACTCCAAAATTTCATACTAAAGCGAATGCTCAAATGAATCTTTACCCGCCAGCAGAACATAAAGCCAGAGCAAGAAGATCTTCAAGAGTGGTTGGTAGTACAGAAGTCAGAAGAGAGGCAGATAATCCAGCAGCTCCTAAGCCTCCAAAAGTTCCCAAAGTCTGTTTGTAGAAAAGATGAGTAAATATTCTACGTAGTTTATGTTTCCTGTGATAGGTAGGATGAGTAGATAAAGTACCATTTTAGTGACAAATTAAGTAAATATGACATAAACCATGGCGCATGTTAATACCAGACATTACATCAAATTATTCACCTTAGAAATGAGATGGAGGCTTAGAACCCTCATATCTAAATTTTTTTTCCTTGAACGGATCCTTGAGAATTTTAGTGTAGACTAGTATCGTCTACTATAATCTGGGGAATAATGTAACTTAAGATATTTTTGCCAAGCATGCAGAACACAGTTACAAAAGATTAGATACATACGTGCAGTAATCTTTAAAGTTTTAGCATCAAGAATTATTACAAAAGTAGTAAAACATCACATAAAGAGTTATTTGCAAACTAAATGAAAAGAAAACATGTTTATCATCCATCAGACTAAACGCCAGCTAAGTCTATATAACAGGGTTTTTTTAGAGGAATAACAGGTACAGTTTTGCAGATGGAGTGAAGAAAATATCAACAACAACAACAAAGCCTTATCCCACTAGGTGGGGTTGGCTGCATTGATCATACGACTTCGTTGATCCATGTTCATGAGATTCGACAGGATTTTACGCTGGCTGTCGGGGCCTAACACAACCCTCCTCCTTTATCCGGGCTTGGGACCGGCTATAAAACATAGGCGGAGTTCTAGTGAAGAAAATATCAATTCTAAGTTTTTTTTATGAATAGAAGGATGACTTTTTTTAATGCCATCCTGCTTGTATTAAAAAAATTTCGTAAGAAGCTGTACAAGTTTAAGGTCAAAGACTCAAAAAACGAATAGGAAGAAAGGAGACAGCACAAAAACAGCTATGGGCACAAGTGCCCATGGCATCCCCAGTCCCACCACAATCATAAAAAATGAGATGGGATGTACAGTATTTTTTGAGTAACATCTCTCACCCTGAAGATCAATTCTAAGCATCCAACTATCTCATGAGCGAACATAAAACAATAAGAAAACGATTTTCATGGAGAACATCAAGATGAAAGAGTTCAAAGATGCAATTACCACTTCACGTATCTCCTGCTCAAAAAGTTTTGCAGCAGCACTAGCTTTGAAGTTCTCCATCACTTTTAAGCTAAGGTTCTCTCCTTCACCACCAAGAAGTTTGTATGTATGTGGTTGTAATGCATGCTCTGTGCCAACTAATTCTTGCCACTCCTTCTCAAATTGCTCTTTATAAAGTTCTCCTTCACGAGTATTAGTTGATTCCAACCATGCTAAGAACTCGTGAAGTAATTCCTGAAGCCATAATAAACATAAAATCAAATTGACAATGGTTACAAATGAAAAGGTGCCAAAAGCATTCGTGACAAATCACAAATGATTGAAGTCGCATTAATAAAATGTTTTAATTATATTCATCTGGCAAAGAATTGAGTCTTGCACTTCATGCATACTTCATAAACGGTATAATATGAAATAGTACGTAATGAGAATACATTTTTATTCCACTAGTCAATAAATTAAGGCTTGTATCATGAAGTTATACATACTTTACAAATGTAAAAATCATGTATGAAAAACAAAGAGGTCATTTGAATGGCACTGCAGTTAAAGGGATGATATGTAAGTAGTAATATTATTAAGGTAAAATTGTTGTCTTGTTATTAATCCTAGGGTTCAAACTTGGCACCTGGAACACCCTACAGTGATGCACTGTTTGGTTCCTATTTTTCAATACATGCTGTCTACTGAAAGTGGGCATAATAAAATGATGTAAAATAGAAGAAAAAAATTTAAAAAATGGTAAAGAAAGACCTGTGCATCAGAAATGGCAGGACCAATAATTTCATTTTGGACAGCTGAAATGGTTACAATGGACCCAGATTTTTCTCCTCTGAAAGCATACACAGAAACGAGATCAGTATTGGACAACTGAAGGATGGACTCCATCAGCTTCACTGCTCGGGTTTTTGCTGTCCCAATCTGCATATTTGAAGTTGTATTTCGATGATGGATTACAAGTGACTTCAAAATAGAAAGATGCAATACAATTGATCTGTTTCTTTTTGTAATGACAGAATTAGAATCTTGGACATACCAAAGACGATGCTTGCTTCCTCCATGATAGGCTTTCATTTTCAACTCTGGAAGCATAGTCATTTACACTGCTTCTAACTTTCATAATTGATATCAGATCCTGATTGGCACTTTGATATCTTTGTTTCACAAACCTTTCACAAGAAGACAGTAAACGGTCTACAATTCCAAGTGGTGATTCAAGTTTCAGCCTCACCCTTTCCATTCCAGTTTCAGTTGATCCATCCAAGAAACTAAAAAGGAAATCCTCAAGCTCATAGAATCTACTGCTCAACCACCGAGGATCATTGAGAAGAAGTTCTTTGTATTTTGACTCATCATAAAGTGCAGAAGAAAGTTTTGCCTCCAACGCAGATCGTGCAGAGACAGGAAACAACTTTACTTCTTCAGTACTCAGCAATTTAACTGCATTACCTCTAACAAATTCAGTTGCTTCTTGAAGCTACGATAATAGAAGAATAAAAAAGGATAATTAGACAATGGACAAAATAGCTACCTGAAGAAGGATTTATTACAAAAACTCTTTTAGTTAGAAAAAAAAGCAAAGGAATATTTTACCCAACTAACCTCACTGTCATTCCTGTAAAGATCCAGTTTGTTAAGCACAAATATAACTTTTTTCTTCCACTGTTGCACATACTGGAGGAAGCCAACCTGAAAATCCAAAAACAAGAATTCAGTGGATAGGTATCTTAACATAATAAAACAAATGCACGTGTAACAATATGCCTAAGACAATTAGCTGAGATAATAAAATCTACTTTATCCATTGAGGAGGGGGTAAAAGGCTGCCTAAAGAAAGGCTAGTCATCCACGAATAAATGCACACATGTAAAAGCATAAGGAAAACTATAATAATCGAGTTATAAAAAACTGAGAACCCTACTCCCACTTAATGCATTGAGTTTATTATCAGAGTTAAAAAATTTGTGTTTCAATCATGCCTAAGAGAGAAGTCTCTTAGAATCTTACCTACCCTTTCTTTTATGCATTTTTGGTCACAAAGACCCGCCATTTGTAATGTGAAGCAGCAGATAACCAGTGATGCACAGTAAACAGGCAGCTAGAAGTCATCACCAACGAAAAGGTAGGAGGTATTTTTCCTTTTTTTTTTTTGAGAGGTGGTATTTTTCTCATCTGCAAAGGCTTGTTTAATGACCATGAAGCATTTTTTAGGCAAATTTCTTTTCTTCTTGAAATTAGTTTGTCATTATTTTCTTTCTAATTTGTGCCAACTTTGTCAAACTTTAGATTTCCCCTTGCAAAGTTGGTTTCTACATCATTCTACTTTTTTTGTTCGAAGTTTTTTTTCTCTTTATTGATGAAGATTATAAAAAATATATATCATCTATGACATTCATTTTATAACCTAGCACTGTCAAGAATCCTCCTTGGCAGTGATTTGTGAGAAGGCATCTCAACAGTACCACTCAGACAAAATTCGGTGAACTAATTTCCAATGACAAGAAAGACGGGGACAGAAACTGGTGGAGGATGGTTACAATTCATGTGCAGAAGATCCTTTAATTTCCAACAGAAGACAGGTGATGAAGCTCGAGCACAACTCCTCAAGGGAGTACTTCAGTTTTTTATATTGTAGGAGGCACAGAAAGTGACTTTTTTATGTCCGATATCCTGGATGTGGTGGGGTGTGAGACCATTTTGAGGAGTGTCATACATCCTAGTATCATGTGAGTTTTTCAAGGCAAAGGATGGAAGGAAGTAGTGGTTCTGTTGGGATATAAAATTTGTCTCTAGGACGTTGCTTTTATGATGAATTTGTGGCTAAATCTTCACGTCCATTGTGCAACTACTTATGGAACCATGGGGGACGTGATTGAGGCATCAGTCAAAACTCAAAAGGTCTTTTATGAGTCATGGCAGATCCAGGAGAAAACTTGTGAAGAACCTCTAAAATCACGACTTTTATATATAACAGAATTAAGCTCATCAAACTTAAAAAGTCTGCTTTAAAGACAAATCTTCAGCTTCTTGCTCTTTAGTCAGCATTGGACTCTAGTAAGCAGTATCAGCCCACGAACTAATCATGCCTTATCAGGGCTCTCTTTCTTAAGGACGAAATAACCAATTCCTGTCTCCATAGGTTGTAATGATTAGAGTACAAAGAAAATAACATATCATTTTCCGAGGCAAGATAGTCAATGACAAGGGAGCAAGCAAATCTTTAACAGGCAGTTCGATCAATAGACAGATGGAACAGAAATAATACAGAATTCGTCAGTACAGCAGTAAGTTCAACTTCTTAAATGATCTGCAGTCAAGAATGAATTTGAGATTAATTTAACTCTAGGAATTTTTTAGTCATTTACGCATCAAATTTGGTCATGTTAGATAAGTTCAGCATTGCGCTTTTCCAATGGTAATACTAAGTTCTCAAAAAGTGCAAATTGCAATGATTCTAACAAGCTAGACCTCACTCTCAGTCAATGGTCTGTCTGCTGATATCACAAAAAGAATCAAGTCAGCCCGAGGCACAAACTCTTCAGTAAGCCGTTGTTGTCTTTGAAGAATAACATTTGTTCCCGGTGTATCAACAAGGTTCATCTGTTCAATGAATGAACTTATATCAGACTTATATCAGACTCCTGAAAGAGATAAAAGTTATGAAAACCTAAACGAACTATACAAAAAATTAGAATTGTTAAGCATCGTGCCCTTAGTCTATAACTAGTTGAGGTGGTAAAGCATAACATCAAATTATAAAAGCTGCCAGGTCTACAATCTCAATTAAATATTTTCAACATCTTTCTACACTGCCACACTACAAGGATTTTTTATTCAATGACTAAGTCGGATGGAGAATTGTTAATACATCAGTGTGAAGGACAACAGTACTAGTACACCCACATACAGTATTTGAGCAACTCATTCATACATCCAACGTTTTCTATCTATGTGCTATCAATAAAATTCTGTACAATTCTCATTATATATACAAAAGGATATATATATATATTATATATATATATATATAGAGAGAGAGAGAGAGAGAGGTAAATATAAATATATAATCACTAATTATACCCTTTATATTATATTATATATATATATATATAGAGAGAGGTATAATATATAATCACTAATTATACCCTTTATATCTATCCTCCAATAAAGAGCACTGAATGAACAAAAAACTATGTATTTCAACCAATTGAGCACACAACTTAATCATTATGGGTAATTAATTTGTAAGAAAGAAAATTGAAAACATTAAGATAAAATTGTTCTATATTTCGGATAAAAAGCCTATCATTTCACTTTCACATGATAAAAGAACCTTTCATTATCATCTGCTTTTGGCAAATGTAACTTTGACTATAAGAAATATTCATAAGTAAATATTCTATTCCAGATTTCCAAGATGCTTAACAAGGTTATCAAGATTGCTTTCCGAAATAGGATCATAAGATGTTTTGAGATTCGAGGATCTCAATATTTAATCCAGGATCATAAGATCCTGCTCTATCAACAAAAAGTTAATATAAAATACTTAAAATACATATATGTTCACAAATATTATATACATATGAGTTAACTTTTTTCTTGGGAAGATATAAATATGAGTTAATTTTTTTTAGAACATAAATATGAGTTAATGAACCATCAAACAGTAATATTTATTCATTGCTTTCTCAAACTTAATGTATATTTATATATATTGTGACGCACAATATGATGTTTTTTTTTAATATAGATATTGATGGAGGAACGGGTAAAACGACCTTTGTTAAGAGGCATCTCACAGGAGAGTTCGAAAAGAAATACGAACCTACTATTGGTGTTGAGGTCCATCCTTTGGATTTCTTCACAAACTGTGGGAAGATCAGGTTCTATTGCTGGGATACAGCTGGTCAAGAGAAGTTCAGTGGGCTAAGGGATGGATACTAGTAAGTAAACTCCGCCTATGTTTTATAGCCGGTCCCAAGCCCGGATAAAGGAGGAGGGTTATGTTAGGCCCCGACAGCCAGCGTAAAATCCTGTCGAATCTCATAAACATGGATCAACGAATATGGCGTCGTATGATCCATGTAGCCGACCCCACCTAGTGGGATAAGGCTTTGTTGTTGTTGTTGTATTATAATTAATAATTATATAATACTGGACCTTATGGAAGCATAATATGTCCTGAAATAAAGTATACTACTAGTTTACATGCAAACACAGAAGGCGATTTTGATGAAAAACATCATAATTGTGAACTTGCAATATCACATGGAACAATTGGGACGACGGTACAGTTGATATGAGGGAGAATATCGTATAAAAATTTAGTGTTCAAATAGTCAATCCGAATCTAATCAAAATTCTTTTATATTTGATTTGTACCATTATCGGTATCAATTCTTTTTGTACCAATTCTTTTTATCGGTATCAATTCTAAGATCTGCATTTGGATCCAATATAGTTTCTACATTCAAGATCCTCTAAGTAAGATTGAGTCTTATCTTCGAAGGATCGTAAGATCATAATATTTTGTATCAGAATCATAACAATCTTGATGTAGTTAGAAGACCACTGACTGTGAAGAGTTTGAAGGAAAAAGAAAAAAGATGAATTAAAAAAAAAGGCTAACAATGTAAAAAAAACAAAAAGGTGGATGTTGATTTAGACTTGCATTCAACCAGAAGATCATGGTTTGTGCTCTTTATTGAGAGAACATCATGGCTTTACTCAAGCATATCTCTTTTGTCATGCATTGCATACATTCAAAGAAGTATGCACTAACCAAAAATTATAGAAGCTCTATCTAAAGATACATGTCCAATTTATTTGATAACCATCCTTCTTATGCATCTGTGCTAACCTCGTATGATGGTCAATAACTACATATCTAATGGTTGACAAGCTGGCACAATCATATAAGTACACTAACCTCCCTGAGTATTGGGGCAGACAAGTAGCATATGAATTGGCCATCTGGATTCCTTTCACAACGATTTTGATAATCAGACTCAACATCCGAATATGAGAGTAATGTTATCTCATTTGTTGTAGGAATTACACCATCCTTGAGGTACTTCCTTCCAAGAAGAGCATTAATTACAGTTGACTTTCCTGAATTAAATTCACCCTGTACAGAATGACAAATTATATAATGATTGGAAGAAGAAAGCAATACTGAAGAGAAGTCATTTGAAATGAAGACATGAACTCTCCAGTTTCAATTATCAAGAGTTCAAGACAGCTTAATAAAAGTGAAAAAAGTATTTTGTGAATATGCTCAAACGAAGTCAACCTCCTCTCAAAAAAAAACCAAAGTCAACCAAACCTTAGCTCCAAATTAAGGGTGGTGACATTGATCTGCTTTTCATCCCTCATAGTCATGAATTGTACACCCATTCAAGGCACTTAACACAGTTTTTTTTCTATGTAATTGTCTAAAACTCAAGTGTATACAGGGTACATATGTGCAATTTCTCAGATTTCTGACTTACCACAATAACCAGCAAAAATGGTTCACTGAGACGAGATGCAGCATCAATGAGAAGAGAAACCTCTTTCATCTGCCATGGAAAATGAACACCGCTACAATTAATTCTATATGACTAAATTCATAAAAATAGTACAATTATATGAGGGTATTTTCAACTACCAAATATCTAACACTAGGTGATCACCATTGGAGCAGCCTTCTGGATACAAGCAACTACTTCGTGTATCAATAACTTTTCTTCTTCTATCAATTGTACCACTCGTTCATCTAACTTTGTAAAACCACTGAATCCCTTTTCCCCTTCAATCATGACTCTGGAAGCATTCGTTTTATTTTTGGGGAAATCTTGATATTCATCTTGCATGAAACGACTGGCCAAATAGTCCTTAATGAATATGTTTCTTAGGACATCATCACTCAAGTATTTCGTATCTTTGGGAGACATGACTACTCCACAAGCACCTGTTTCAAGCAACTTTGATGCTACTGTCCAAGGTGAATCACCTAGTAAATTGGTTAAGGTGAAGAAAATTGGGACTTTAACTTGCTGCGTTACAAAATTCACAAGGGTTTCACCGTTATTATCAGTACTTGTAGTCATTATAAGAAAATCTGCTCCTTCAGAACTCGATGCAATTATAGCAGAGTTTGTATCTTGCACTATCCTTGCTACTAGTGGAAGGTATACAGAGTCTGCTTTGGCATTCATCATCATTTTCCTTGCAACAAGTGCAGGGATAGCTGTCAAAGAAAAAATAAAAGAAAGAAATATTGTAAGTTGAAGTACTTGTATTTCTTCTTATATAAAAGCATGTCAATATCAAGCTTTACCAAGAAATCAATAAAGAAAATAAGACTGAGGAAAAAAGTTATCCTAGAAAGCAGTGAGATGCAAGTTATATGTAAAAGAACTGAAGTAGATAACTGAAGTAGGAATTAGGACATCGATGTTTTCTTAGATTCGGGACATTTCTCAAATATAAGAAGCTTCTTTCACCTGCGAAACTATATGAAACTAGTGCAAACAAATGCATAGGCCAATATACCACAAAACAAGGATCTTTGTAGTTGAAGCATTAGAAAGTTTATGCACTGGTAATTTTAAATAAACATATGAAACTAGCACAAACAAGTAGTAAGAACTTATAGATGGTTGTGGATACACCTCTGGAGTACTCTACTATGAATGAGGATGCTGAAGAATATGCATCCTGCTAGTCACATTGAAGAAAGATCAAATGCTTGAAACAAAAACTGTTCTCAGACTACTACTGACTTACCAATGAAATCCAGAAGAGATCTCCAAATAAAGACCAATGTGGTATGACGGATCAGATTAAGGGATCAGTGATAAAAGTGGACATGACTGAACAAAATGTTAAACCACCATGCCACACTTGTTTTAAGTGATTCTATTGGCCATGGCCCAAAAATGATGGCATCATTTGCCAATCGCTACCAGCAAGACCCATGCATGTCCAATCCTCCATACACTTGCTATGAAATAAAGGTTGGCCCTGATTATGTAGAGAGACACTGTCAACTGAGATTCTTGCTCAATCCAATAAATTATGTTGGTGTGTGAACAAGAGGAAGGGAGGGTTGGGACTAGGTAAGGTATGCGTGTTGGGTACTAAATTAGGGGGAAGGTAATGCTAGAATCTTGGAAACACAGAGGCATTATTTCATTGAGCACATCTACAATCAAACTGTCTATCCAGCGAATGTTAAAGATTCTGGACGAGTTTTGAATGTGATTAACAAATTACAAGCACAGCAGGTTTCAAGGGTGCCCATATGATATGAACTCGACTAATTTGGAAGCTAGATAGTTTCCTTATTAAGTAGTATTGAGTACTATAGTCTATAGTAAAACTAGACACTGACTACACATGGGCAGCAATGTGATCGTCATCAGCCTAGTGACTACTGGACAGCGTTCTGACTGTGATCAATCTTACAAACAGCAAGGTTGCATGAGGAGTAAAATGTAGACAAAAAGAGTGATCAACATTAAAACTTTTCCGGCACTAACCATCGTCAGAAAGCACGACGCCGCTGGCTCCCACGGCGGCGGCGATGTCCACGCGCTCGGCAATCAGAAAATACGCTCGGTCGCCCACGAGCGACTTCAAAGAGCAGGCGGCCTCATACAGCCTGGCGCCGCTCTCGCCCCCGGTGTCGAGTACAACCATCCCGGCCCCCCTGGAGATGGCGACGTCGATCTCCTGAGCTGAGCCCTCGACGTCGAGCAGCTCGGCGACGCTCACCTGGAGGGCCAACGTGGGCACCCTGATCTCCGGCCGCTTGAACCCGCCAGGAAAAACAGTTTTCAGCTGCTGCTCAGGATTGGAAGAGGAGGAATTGGGGCCGACGACGGCATCGATGCGAAGCCGAGTCGGCGGGCGGCGGCGGCGCCAAGCAAAAGCAGGAGAGCGGCCCCGACGGAACGGGGAGGTGGTGTGGAAGAGTGGATTCGGGTGGAGGGAGAGAGGGAGAGCGGGGAGGCGGGAGGCCAAGGTGTGATTGCCAGGAACGGTGACCATGGGAAGGGGGGAACGAGAGGAGGCGGAGGAGGAGATGGAGATGGGAGTTGCAGAGGAGGGCGGGAGTGGAAGTGAAGTCGAGGCTCCTCCCCTTATCCGAGCGTGAGAAGTGGGAACAAAACAGCTTCTCCCATTGGATGACGCCAGATCCATAGACAATATCTTAAAACCATGTTCTTTACTGTTTCCTTTCTATTGCCCCATATATTTCCGAATCTAAACTCGTGCTTTTAGATTTCAGTTTAAATTTTTTTAAAAAGAAAAGTATTTTATTATTTTGTTTTCGGCTAATACAAGAAAAGTAAGAATAAAATGTATATTGTTCGGACTCAAATATACGAAATAATTTATTTTTCCAAAAAAATCTCTGAAAAAATGTGAATTTACCTTTTTTTTTAGGAAATTTCATCAAATCTAGAACAACATAAATTAGATTTACTAGTTTACTTATCTTAATAAGAATGGACGTTATTTATTTTTCATGCGGGGACTCAATCTTGAACAGAAAAATTACTTGCAACGACCATATTTATCATAAATTAATTAGCAGGATTTGATGAATACGGCATCCATAATTTTATTGGAAAAATTTAAATTTACAATTGCCGTACATCATTAAATTTGTTCGTACATTGATTGTATTATTTAGATATGTTATATGTTGTAGCTGAAGTGAAAGGTGATCTCATAGGCAAATCGGGCATAAGCTTCACAATTGAGACACCAATGACAACGTAAAGGCGTCTATAAAAGCTGTAAAGGCGACCTCCATCACAAATTATTGATCCACGGATAAAGTAAAAGTGTCGACTATAGAAGCAGCTCGAATGACAGCAGAACCAAGTAGGAACAAAGGTGTCGCCCTATCATACAAATGATAGCAAAAAAGAAGAAAAAAAATAACCGGAAGCTTCCTAAAATGCAAAAACATGGACAATATAGGTCTCTGCTTGCAGCAAGAATAATTTTAACGTGGCAAGGAACTTTGCAAGAACAAAGGTGTCTCTAACGCACGGATATCCATGTTATTTTCACGTACTTATCGTCCCTGAGATATTAGACAAATTTTCATAATACAATTTTTTAAAATAAAATTTATAATGTACGAAAATAATTTAATAATAACTAATTATTCATGATAATTAAAATATTAAAATATTCATAAGATCACGATTCTAATAAATGCGAAAATAATAAAATTAGACAACTCGGCATAATCACCCTCTATCAAAGCTCTCTCATATGTATGGATTCAAGTAAAAAAAAATCTTATGAGTATAAAAATGTTCGGTACATAAGATCTGATAGACAATCGACTCAATTGAAAATAAGGTATCATTAATGATAAATCAATTTAGCAATCAATATAATAATCAGTTAATAATATAATAATTTATTAATATGAGCAATATATATATCAAAAGACCAATATAAATTAATAATAATTTTTAGTTAACAATTAACAATTGTCTTATCAATAAGTTAATGTTCAATTAATAGTTTCTAATTCGATAATATTATGGGTCAATAATAATTCAATTCAATAGGACAATAACAATTGTCAACTCAATGTCAATATATTCAAATGATCATGATTAAATTCTATTTCATTCAGTTTTAATTTTAATTCGATTCAATTCAATTACTATGTTCGAAATTATCTAATTTAACGAAAAATGCTCAGTCAATTAAGGAACATCATACCACTTTCATATTGTCCAATGAGAATCAGTACCATAATGAACTCAATTCAATAAATTCATATATGGCGAAGGATTAATGGACATACATGGGACAACAATGAGTTTTACACTATCTGTCCTCGTTTAATTCAATTCAATTCAATTGGTCCTTATTTAGTGACAATCATTAGACGTGAGTACAAAAGTTTTTTATTTTTATCTTATTTCTCTAAAGTGTCTATCATAAATTTTTAATTAGATTAAATAAAATTTAGATAAAAAATTAAATAGGCCAACAATACAATCATCAAATGAGATCAAATTATAATAATAATTAATTCAATCAATAAATCATATTAACATCATAATAATAGCAATAAAATTAATATTAACTAGTAAATAAAAACGCTAAGAAATAAAATATAACTTCGTTGAAAAAATGCAAATAACAAAATAATGGCATCTTCTCTCTCTAACTCCATTCGGGCGTAATCATGTAGCGCCCTCTTTTTTTTTGTGTGTTATTCTCCCACAACTTCCTCCTCTCTTTTTATTGGCTGCCAACTATCTCATCATCATTATTTTTTTTTTATTTTGATTTGATCTCTACAATGTTTTTTGTGTTATTCTCTACCTCATTTCACCTCTCATCTTGGCTTCCTCATTCGATTTATTTATCTTCTCTTCTCTCGACGCTAAAGTTCACACCAAATCATATATTATCATTTTTTTATCACTCAGTAAAAAATTAAACACGCTAATTGCCGAGAAATCAATTATGTTAATGCCAGGCGCAATCGGCTTTAAAAGAAATAATCAAACCTACGATCCTCCTATCAGTGGCGAAGTCAGAAATTCGATTCATCGGGTGCACATTATAATATAAAATTAATAAATATATTAACTTTATTATTTATCATATTAAGAGATTCCTGTAATATCGGAGAATCAATATAAAAATATTAAGAATAATAATATATTAATAATGAAAATTTACTAATAACTCAAAAATGATGATATTGAATGTCACTTGTCTCGAAAAAAATAACATGTAAAATTTATTTCGATAAATTGTTGTTATATTTTATATATTTTATTATCGTAATAACATAATTAAATAGAAGTTATTTTATTAACTATTATTTTATAGTTATTCAGATTAGAATCAATATAATTTATTTCAAATCAATTTCAATTTCTGCTTATATTGAAAATAGCAATACAAGGAAATTGTTATAAAACTAAAATATATATAATAAAATTTGATATGAGCCAAAGAAAATTAGGATGAAAAAAGGAATATTATTCAATTCTAATATTTTCTAAAAATAAATATATTCATATAAATTCAAATATTACTAGTAAACAAGATATATAACATAGTTTATAATAAAGTTAAAAAGAATATTAAAATTAGATTATTTTTATGCTTTGCATTTGTTTATAGAGAAATAATGTGATACCAAAAATAATATTCATAATATAATAATAACTTATAAATGACTAAAAATGTAATAACTGTTGGTGACAATATTCAACCCTTATAACATTTGACGTGAACACTATACACCTCATTTTTTTTAGGAAAAGAAATTATCTATTGATGATTAGAGCACGATGATCCTAATACAAAAAAGGAAGTAGTTCGCTTGGAGGATTTTCCTCTCAAAAAATGCTCGGGCCCGGAGAGCGGCGGAGACGAGATAAAAAAATCAGCCGCCTGATTGCATTCGCGGTAGATATGACTACATTTGAAGTTTTGTAAAAGAGAGATATAATGCCAAACATTGCGCATGATATTCTGTACCAAGGACAAGGGGAGATTCTGTCGACAATGTTGATTAACATCTCAGAGTCCCGCCCGCAATCAACCTTTGAGTAGTCACGCTGCACGTGATGCTTAACACCTTCCAGAAGAGCCTTGGCCTCGATCTCAAGCATCGAATGAGCCGGGAGCCACCGTGCACCTGCAAAGAGAAGAGATCCATAAGAAGAGCGAATAATGAAGTCGGTACCCCCAAAGGTCTCGGAGCAGGAGTATGAGCCATCAAAATTGAGGCCAACCCAACTCATCGCGAGGGGCTCCCAGTGGATCCGGGGCGGGTCGCAGGGGGAGGGTGGTGCATGCCTCATATCGTGAAATGTCATCATATTCATTGTATCTGGCAAGGGTCCTCTCCCACACAATCGACACGGTAACCAATCTGGACTGAAAGTGTGCTTCGTTCCGAGAACACCAGATATTCCAAAAAGTGAAAACAAAACCCCCCCCCCCCCACCAACACACACACACCCACCCCCCGTTTTTCAGGAATCAACAAAAGTAAAACAGTATGGCGTGTTACGCAAAAGAAGACTCCAAATATTACATGCAAAAGGACATTCGAAAATAAGTGCATGATAGATTCGACGCAGACACTGCACAAAACACAGTTTGGATTAATATCCGTGTTAAATCGAGTTAAGAGATCCAGAGTAGGCAAGCGCTTGTGCAAAAATTTTCACATAAAAAACTTTAGCTTCTGCAGAACATTTAACCTCCAAACCACAGTCCAAGGCTGGCCGCCAGGCGTCGGCCGCGAGGGAGGTAAACCTGATATTTGGCCGATTAATAGTCTAATTAGTAAGTTCATGGTAATTTTTAAAAATTTTGGTGATACCCTTGCAATTCTGGGCATTTGCAGCTACAAAGATAATGGGATCGTCTGCGTACAAAAGGTGGCTAACATAGAAATTTTTAATCTTGAAAGGATGGATGGTGCCAAGGATCGAGTGATGATTCAACAGGGAAGATAATACTTGGGTAACGAGGATGAACAGATATAGCGAGAGTGGGTCGCCCTGCCGCACACCCCAGTAGCTGCGAAAAGACTGGGAGGGTGTGTGGTTGATAATACAGTGGAACATAGGTAAGGTGACACACTTCATGATCCAAGGGGTAAAAGCAGCAGCAAAGTTCATGTGAGTTAGGATGTGGTTAATGGCCGACCAGGAAACACAGTCAAAGGCCTTGATCATGTCGGCCTTGATAATCATGTACTTCTGTCTGTCATGATTGAGTGAATGTGCGATTTCCTGGATGGCCAGAATGTTATCATGGATCGATCGCCCCGAAATGAATGCACTCTGCGAACGATCGATGAGAAGGTTGAGGACAGGTTTCATCCTGTTGGCCAGGATCTTGGCCACCACACGATAAAGGACGTTACAAAGGGTTATAGTGCGAAAGTCCGAGATTTTGAAGGCAGGTTTAATTTTATGAATGAAGATCAGAGAGGTATCGCACCACTCCCGAGGCAGATGGCTAGTGTGGAAGAAGTTAAGGATGTCAGAGGAGATAGTGTCCCCCACAATGTCCCAGTATTTTCGATAAAATTCAATGGTGAAACCATTCGGGGCCAGAGGCCTTGCCGGTAGGCATACTCCATAAGGTATCTCTAATTTCCTCCCTTGTGATTGGTGTGATCAAGGACTGATGCCAAGTAGTCGGAAGCTGGGGAAGATCAGGCCAGGTGTAATGAATAGGATCATTGATAGGTATTGCATAGATCAGTATAGTGATCGATGAAAGCTTGACGAATCAAGTTCTCTTCATAGATGTAAGAGTCAAGGTTATCTTGTAGTTTGAGCTTGGTGATACTGTTGGTTTTACTCCTAGTGATGGTGGTCATGTGGAAAAACCTAGAGTTTTTGTCGCCATGTTGAAGCCAAGAGATCCGCGACTTACTCCACCACTTCAAGGTGATCTGGCGGAGTAGGGCCGCATGGAGTTGATAGAGACACCGTAGTTTGAGAATGAGATTATTATTTAATTTTTGTGATTCATCGAGTTTTTCCAGTTCACTGATCTCATATGACGTATTGCTAAGTCCAGATTCAAGATTGCCAAGAGTGTCTCGGTTCCATTTTAGAATTTTAGTTTTGATCACGACAAGAGTGGTGTTGTTTTGTTGCTCGTGAGGGTGATTGTTCCAAATTTGCTCAATGATTTTCCTAGGTTCCTCATAATCAAGCCAAAAGTGTTCGAATTTAAAAGATCGAGTTTTCTTGCGAGGCATATCAGTGGATAGTATAATGGGGGAGTGATCAGAACAGCATCTGACAAGGCAATCAATAAATAGATTAGAGAAGGAGAAAAACCGGTGAAGACTTGCAATGAACCGATCCAGCCGGCAAAGGATCCAAGCCACGCCAAGACGGTTGTTACACTAGGTGAATCTTTTCCCCGGGCATTCGACGTCAATGAGCCCCTGCATGGAAATGAAACTATTTAGTGCGCGAACCGAACGAGAGTTGGTGAAAGGTTTACCGCCTTGTTTGTCTTCGCACGAGGAGATGGAGTTGAAGTCCCCCGTAACAAGCCAGGGAATGTTCTCAAAATTCAAAGCCGAGAGATGACGCCATAGCTCCAACCGCAAGGTGGGGAGGACGCTAGCATAAATACGTGTGAGAAGAAAAGAAAAATTGTCAATAGTGATAATCGTATGAAGGGCTTGTGAGCATTGATTAACCAAAGAGACAACAATGCAAGGATCCCGCCAAGTGAGCAGAATGCCACCCACACCGCCGTTATCCAATTCGAAAATCCCCTGCCAGTCCGAACCAAGACGTTTGATGACCTGCAAAGAGCGATTAGGACAGGAGTGTGTTTCTACCAATACTAAAATGCCAGGATGGTCCTTCTTGATAATGTCCGAGAGACGTTCGCGGACCTTACTACCGAAGGCCCCTCGACAGTTTCATGTTAGAATCTTCATTTGTTGAGATCCAAACCTGCGGCCGCAGCCGGAGGTTGCGAATCTGCAGCCTGTGGAGTGGAGAGATTAATAAAAGGCTTTTTACTAGTAAATGAATTCTTACCCTTCGCTTGTGGGCGCCGATCCTTGTATCGTAATGTCGGCGCCGCCCAGGAAGACGATACGCGGTGGGCACCCAGCTTCTTCTTTTCAGATCTCGTGAGAGCCGGTTCCATGATGAGTTCCTCGTCAACTTGTTCCAGGTCTGATTCCGAAGGATCATGCACCAGCTTTGCCACCGCGGCGAAGCTGCTAAGCACGACTCTCTCAAGGCGTCATGGTCCATTCTAGTCGGGGGGGCGGAGGGGGATCGAGGGCCGAGAGGCCCGGGAATGCATAAGGGTGATGCACTGGATGCTGGGATGGCGAGAGGGGAGAAGGAGCATGGGGATCGGCTAGGAATGAGGGAAGTGATTTAGGTTTACATTATTTGTACCGGAGAGCTGGTGGGATCCACGTGTCATACATCCGGTGTTGCTCGGATTTCACGAGGAACTAGCACCGTCGAAAGATACCCGATTATTCTCACCGACGGATTGGCTTCGCGGGACAGGTGTCCTCAATCGTTGTGTCCCCGCACATCGTAGTGTGATCTAGCTGTAGCGCACCACCTGCAGGTTGACGTGAGAAAACGTCGTCAGTGACCGTTACCTGTGTTCCGTTAGAAGCCGTATGCTGCGTGCCGCCCCAAGTCGTAACGCCAATAGTGACGACGTCAAATGCCTTGGGACTAGGTGCAACGGTCGGATGCCCCACCGCGCCATGGCCGGGGTTCCGGCCATCCGACGATGAAGGATGCCCGTGTGGGTGCAAAGGCCGCCTATGTGGGCCAGCAAGCATCCAAGGGCCATATAGCAGAACACTGGCATCATCGGTGGAAGGGGCGGCGACGCGCAGGCAGGCCTCCAACCGGTGCCCATTCATTCCGCACCTGAAACAAACGAGTGGAACATTTTCGTATAAAGCTCGCTAGAAGAAGCGGGAGCCGTCCGGTAGGTTCACCCACAACCCCTGTCGGATAGGAACCTTCATATTCACGTTAACGCAAAACCGTGGCGCCCTAGCTTCCTCTTGCTCCATAGGAACGTCGATCCGTAGCGGGGTACTGAAGCAGGAGGCAATGCGTCGGACCGCGGCCGGAGAACAGAGCTCGAAAGCTATGCCCGAGAGTTGGATCCAGACAGGGATGGAGTCTGGCTGCTCGACGAAAGGTGGGAAGAAAGATTTGTACTTGTTAACATGGAGGATGTGGCCGCGGAAGCTCTCCAGTGTCCGAGTGAGACCCTGTAGATAGTCATCGGTGTTAGAGAACGTATATATGAGAAATGCGTTACCCAGTTGCCGAATCGTGAGCTGTCTGGAGAGGTTCTAGATTTTGGGGAGATCGTAGGTGATGGCCTCTAGGTCTTCGCGGCTACCAAGAAGCGGCCCAGCAAACTACGCGGCGTGACCTCCACCCGCTGGGAAACGTGACCGCGTCGGATACCGAGGCCTGAAGTTGTCGCCACTACTGTGAGAAAATCCTTGAGTGGGCCGATGTATGACGCTCGCGAACAATGTAAGTGTAACGCCCCGAGACCCACGTGACTTTCACGTGCTCAGAGTCGTCCCAGCGGCGCTACTCAATTTTCTATAAAACATTTTTTGCGGAATATAAACAATAAATGCGGAAGACTTTTTCAATAATAAAAACTAATAATCCATTATATTCAAAATAATTAAAATATTAATAAGTTCACAATTCTAATAAATGCGGAAATAATAAAAACTAGACAACTCAATCTAGAACATGTGCAACATCTGTCTATCACTGAGCATAGCCACCTGCAGGATCATCCTCTATCGAAGTACTCTCACCTGCACGGATCCAGGTACAGGGAAATATCCATGAGTATAAAAAAATACTCAGTACGTAGGGTCTAAAAGACAATCAATATGCTCAATCGAAAATAAGATAAAATCAATAATGAGTCGATTGAGCAGTCAATACAATAATCAATTAACAATTTATCAATATGAACAATATATCAGGCTATGGTCAACAGACCAATGTAAATCAATAACAATTGTTCCAATTAATAATTATCAATTGCCTGATTAATAAATCAATATTCAATTAACAATTTCCAATTCAATAATCAATGGTCATTGGCCAATAACGATTCAATTCAATAGGGCAATAGTAATTGCCAACTCCATGCCAATATATCCAAATGACCATGATTTAATTCTTTTTACTGCAATTCCAATTTCAATTCAATTCAATTCAATTCGATTTTCAATGTTCGGAGTTATCCAATTCAATGAGGAGCGCTCAGTCAATTAAGGGACACCATGCCACTTTCATGCAGGCCAGTGGGGGATCAGTGCCACGGCAAGCCCAATACGATTCAATGGGTTCGTGTATGGTGGGGGACGAGTGACCATACACAGGACAGCCATAGTTTTTACACTATCTGCCCCATTCAATTCAATTCAATTCAATTGGTCCCGGCTTAGTGGCAATCAGTGAACATGGGCCCAGTAGCTTTCGGCTTTTATCTTGTTTACCTAAAATGTCTATCTTTAAATAAATTATCAATGAGATAAATTCTGAACTTCAAACTAAGTAGGTCAACAATACAATCAAAATCAAAGTTCATCATAGTATAAACAAATCAATCACTAACAATATCATTAATACATCAAATTAATTAATAACAACAATAATAATCAGTAATTAAAATTTACTCACAAATAAATAATAACTCTAGGTAGTACTTTCTGTTCATTACGATCGTAACATCATTTTTCTTTCTCTCCATCTTCTCTGATTTTTACGGCCGTAAATTCTCTCTCCAAATTTTTACCCCCTATTTCATTACTGCCATAAACTTTTACACCATATTCTATTACCCCCTTTCTGTTACGGCCTTCCTGTTACACCCTATTCTATTACCCCTTTCTGTTACGGCCTTCCTGTTACACCCTATTCTATTACCCCTTTTCTGTTACGGCCTTCCTGTTACACCATATTCTATTACCCCTTTCTGTTACGGCCTTCCTGTTACACCCTATTCTATTACCCCCTTTCTGTTACGGCCTTCCTGTTACACCATATTCTATTACCCCTTTCTGTTACGGCCTTCCTGTTACACCCTATTCTATTACCCCCTTTCTGTTACGGCCTTCCTGTTACACCCTATTCTATTACCCCCTTTCTGTTACGGCCTTCCTGTTACACCCTATTCTATTACCCCTTTCTGTTACGGCCATCAATTCCGTTACGGCCTATCCCGTTACGGCCGTAAAACTCTACTCTTCGGCCGTAACACATTTTTTTTTTCTTTACGGCCAATCTATTCCGTTACCCCCTTTTCTCTCTCTTCTTTTCTCTCTCTCCCAACTTCTCGGCCGTAAAACCTAATCTCCAATTTTTTTTTTCTTTTAATTCCATTACGGCCAATCCATTACGGCCAATCCCTTTTCTATTCTATTACGGCCGAAATTCTTTTACCCCTATTCTATTACGGCTTTCAACTTTTACTTCCTTTCCGTTACGGCCTATCCATTACGGCCGTAAAACTCTACTCTTCGGCCGTAACACTTTTTTTTTATTTCCTTTACGGCCAATCTATCTCCCCTTTTCTCTTTCTTCCTTTTCTCTCTCTATTATTTCATTACGGCCGAAACCAAATTCCTCGACCGTAAAAACCCTACTCTCCTCTCTATTATTTCATTACGGCCTAAACCTAACTCTTTGGCCGTAAAAACCCTACTCTCCTCTCTCTATTATTTCATTACGGCCGAAACATAACTCTTCGGCCGTAACATTATTTTTTTTTTCTTTCGACAAAGTCGATATGAATAGGCTTTACAAAAAAAACTATCATAATCTAATAAACCTACGGATCCCCTCTACGTACCTGCGAGCCTTGTCCTCTGAGGTCGCCGAAGACGAAGCCGAAAATCACGCAGACGGAGTCGTTCGTACCCCCTGCTCTTATTTATAGTGTTTATAGATTTTTAATTATTCTCTAACCATATTATCTAATCTCAATCAAATTAAATCCTCTAATTTATCCTTTTAACCACTCCCTATTTTATTCTAATATTTAATTAGATAAATTACGAAATTAATTGAATAATCCTATCCCTAATCAAACTCCTCTCAATTATTTTATTTTTATTTTCGGAATTATTAAATATAGTAATAACAATATTTCTTCAAAATAAAATAATAAAATACCTATTTATTAAACCTAAAAAAAATCTGGGTCGTTACATCATAACCTCCTTAAAAATAAATTCGTCCTCGAATTTGAATAAAAAAAAAGTTATATTATCTCACCTAAATAATTCTGGAAAATCTCTTCTCATTTCTTCTTCCAGTTCCCAGGTGGCATCTTCATCTCTATGATGTGTCCAAGCCACCCTCACCATGGGTACCATTTTATTCTTCATATGCTTAGTTTGGTACTCCAAGATTTCTATAGGCTGCTCAGCATATGTCAGATCTACATTCAAATTTGGTTCCTCCATATTCACCACATTAGCATCATCATGTTGGTACTTGCGCAACATGGACACGTGAAAGACATTATGCACGTGTCCATATGATGGAGGCAACGCCAACCTACAAGCTGCATCTCCGATCAATGCAAGTACTTCGAAGGGGCCAACATATTTTGGACTCAACTTACCCTTCTTGCTGAATCTCATTACCCCTTTCATTGGAGAAACTTTTAACATAACTCGATCTCCCACTTTAAAAATTTGTTCTCTTCTCTTCTTGTCAGCATATGTTTTCTGTCTTGTGAATGCTGCTTTCAATCTCTCTCTAATAAGGCGAACTTTTTCAGCATCTTCCTTGGTTTGCTTCATTAACTCCTCTGATAAGAATTGCCGTCCTCCCACCTCACTCCAACAGATGGGGGAGCGACAAGGCCTTCCATACATTGCTGCAAATGGTGCCATGCCTATGCTGGAGTGGTAACTGTTATTGTATGCGAACTCGATCAGTGGGAGATGCGTGTCCCAACTGCCACTCCAGTCCAACGCACATGCACGGAGCATGTCTTCTAATGTCTGAATCGTTCGTTCAGATTGTCCGTCTGTCTGAGGATGGAACGCAGTACTGAAATTTAATTTTGTTCCAAAAGCACTTTGGATGCTCCGCCAAAATTTGGCTGTAAACCGTGGATCTCTATCCGACACAATGGAGACTGGCACTCCATGTAGTCGGATAACCTCCTTAATATAAACGTCCATCAGACTTTCGACAGACTGTTTCCATTTGATGGGGATGAAATGAGCTGCCTTGCTAAACCGGTCCACCACCACCCATATCGCATCATGGCCTTGTTGAGTTCTTGGAAGCCCAGTGACGAAATCCATAGTCACCTTTTCCCATTTCCATTGTGGGATTCCAAGTTCTTGTAGTACACCGTAAGGTCTCTGATGTTCCACTTTCACTTGTTGGCATACTAGACATCTTGCAACGTACTGAGCCACATCCTTCTTCATATTATTCCACCAGAAGGTCCGTTGCAAGTCTTTGAACATCTTCGTGCTTCCAGGATGAATGGCGAACTCCGACTTGTGGCACTCATCCAACACTTGTCTTCTCAATGCTTCATACTCGGGGACCCACAATCGTCCCCTATATCTGATCACTCCACCTGTGACCGTAAAATCTGTAGGAATCTTTTCGCACAACTTGAGTAGGTGGTTGTACTCGTTATCGTTTGGTTGTGCTTTGCCTATCTTCAATAGTAGCTCGGGTTGCATGCCGAGGTGTGCCATAATTCGTATACCGTCGCTGCTGGTCACTGGACTGACCTGGATAATGCAGTCAATCATGTTCCAACGACTCACTCTCAGGCATGCGAGTGATCCTCCCCATTTTCTACTAAGTGCGTCAGCAACTGAGTTTGCCTTCCCTGGATGATAGCTGATAGCGAACTCATAATCCTTAAGAAACTCAATCCACCTCCTCTGACGCATATTCAAGTCTTTTTGAGAGAAAATGTATTTCAAGCTCTTGTGGTCTGTGAAGATTTCGAACTCTTCGCCATACAAATAGTGTCGCCAAATTTTGAGGGCGAAGACCACAGCTGCTAATTCGAGATCATGCGTCGGATAATTCTTCTCATGCTTCTTTAATTGTCTTGATGCATATGCAATTACCTTCCCGTGTTGCATCAAGACGCATCCTAAACCAGTGCCGCATGCGTCGCTATATATGACATAACCTCCTTGGCCTGAAGGTATGGTCAGAATGGGCGCCGTTGTCAGTCTCTTCTTTAACTCTTGAAAACTATCTTCACACCTCTGTGACCATTCATACTTGATGCCCTTTTTAGTGAGATTAGTTAGTGGCGATGCAATTTTGGAAAAGTCCTGAATGAATCTCCTGTAATATCCAGCAAGTCCAAGGAAGCTTCTAATCTCTGACGCATTTTTCGGTTGTGCCCAGTTGGCAACTGCTTCCACCTTTGCAGGATCTACCGATATTCCATTTTCACTGATAATATGCCCGAGGAACATAATCTCTTTCAACCAGAACTCACATTTCGAGAATTTGGCGTACAATTTGTGCTCCCGTAAGGTTTGTAGCACAACTCTTAGATGTTCCTCGTGTTCTTCTGGGCTCGACGAATATATAAGAATGTCGTCGACGAAGACGATTACGAACTTGTCCAAGTACGGCCTGAATACTCTATTCATCAAGTCCATGAAGGCTGCGGGGGCATTGGTCAGCCCAAATGGCATCACTAAGAACTCATAATGCCCGTATCTTGTTCTGAAAGCGGTCTTCGGCACATCATCATCAGTGATTCGTAGTTGATGATAGCCACTTCTCAGATCAATCTTCGAGAATACCTTTGCCGAAGACAATTGGTCGAACAGGTCGTCGATTCTTGGTAGTGGATACTTGTTCTTGATCGTGACCTTGTTCAACATTCGATAGTCTATGCACAGCCTCATCGACCCGTCCTTCTTCTTTACAAACAATACCGGAGCGCCCCATGGAGAAACGCTCGGTCGAATGAATCCCTTATCCAGCAACTCCTGGATTTGGGTCTTCAATTCTAGCATTTCCGCTGGAGCCATTCGATAAGGAGCCTTTGATATAGGTGCCGTGCCCGGCACCAAGTCAATGCGGAAGTCAATCTCCCGTCGTGGTGGCAATCCTGAAACGTCATCTGGAAAGACGTCTGGAAACTCCTTCACCACAGCAATGCTATCTCGATCTACTTCAACTCTGTCTGTCTTGATCACACTTGCCAGGAAACCCCGGCATCCTTTCTTCAGCATCTTTTGTGCCTTTAAAGCTGACACTAGGATCTTGCCCCTCTCTAGTGGTGTACCTCTGACAACAGTCTGAGGTCCTCCTGGCGTTCCGATCAGTATCTTCTTTGCTCGACAATGTAGGTAGGCGTCATGGTATGACAACCAGTCCATACCCAACACCGCATCGTAGTCCCTAATCGGAATGATGATAAGGTCTGCGGAGAAGTTCTTGCCTTCCACTTCGACCGGCACCATGGGGATGTACTTCTGGGTAACGATGGACCCCAGAGGTGTGCCGATGTCGAGTGGAAAACTAGTCGCTTGTGGCTTTATGCTCAATAACGGAGCGAATTGCTCCGAAATGAACGAATGTGTAGCACCTGAATCAAAGAGAATATTAGCATGAACACCATCAATTTTTAGCGTACCTTGGATGGTGTCATTCGCCCTTTGCTCGTCTGCAGGCTTCATGTTGTATACTCGACCTTGCACCATTCTAGGTGGTCCGTCGTTACGTTGCGGCGGAGGTCCAGCACGCCTTGGCTCTTTGCAGTCTCTAGCGAAATGGCCCATCTTACCACAGTTCAGGCACGCTCCAGTTCTCCGGTAGCACTCACCGGGATGCATTCTGTTGCAGTAGTTGCACGGTGCTCTAGGCGGTTGAGGCTCATTCCTTGCTGGATATGGTCTTCCCCGATTGCGATCATCTCTGCGGCGGGGATCTCGCCTAGCCTGTCTTCTACCTTTGTTTCCATATCTGTTCTGATACTGATTGGCCGGTGCTTGGCTTTGTTGCTTGTCGACTGTCTTATCACCATCTTCTAGATAAATGGCAAATTCTTCAGCAAATTGGAGGGTCTGGCAGTTACCCCCCTTTACCCTTTCTCTGAGGTTGGGTTTCAGGCCATCCACCCAACGCTTCACTCGATCGAGTTCCGACTGCTGTAAGGTGGAGTACTTCTCTAGGCTTAGAAACTTGGAAAGGTACTGCTTTATAGTCATAGTACCCTGTTGGAGTGTCAGGTACTCCTTCTGCTTCCTGCCCCTTTCATAGGCTGGTATGTAGCGATTCTCGAACGCCTTTTTGAATTCTCCCCAGGTGATGTTGTCCTGGCCGGAGAACGTAGTGAGCTTGGTGGCCTTCCACCAATCTCTGGCATCTGCCGTCAGTTTTCTGGTGGCGTAAATTATCTTGCGATCCTCGCCGCAATCCATCTCAAGGAATATCTGTTCTATCTCCTCAATCCATTCCTCTGCATTCTCGAAGTCACCCTTCCCGCTGAACTGAGGGGGCTGCAATCTGAGGAACCGCTCAATGGTGTCTTTACGATCATGATGTGGTGGCACATTGGGACTCGAGTACTCAGTGTGCACGGAGTGGAACTCCGATTGTAGTAGTCCCTGTCTCAGTTGTTCCTCTCGGTACCCATTAGCCTGGGCCTGATCCACTTGGAAGCCATGTACTTGTTGTCTACTCATTTCTTGGTTCAGGGCACGTTGATTATATGGTTGAGAACCTTGGGCCTCCTGACCGACCCGCTGTAGCCCACTTCTGGGAGCTCGTGGTATCTGCTTCGGAAATACCATCTTAGGAGGAGTCTGTTCTCACACAACAATAACAATAAAATTCATAAGTGTGAGCTCAATAATACGTAACACAATTCAATACTTACTTAACCCTACTGGATGGCTGCAGTGGTTGCTCGTGACAGTTGCACATGAACTCAATTCTATCTATTAGAGACAGCTAAGAAGTGCCTCTCCTTAGGCTCTGATACCTTCTGTAACGCCCCGAGACCCACGTGACTTTCACGTGCTCAGAGTCGTCCCAGCGGCGCTACTCAATTTTCTATAAAACATTTTTTGCGGAATATAAACAATAAATGCGGAAGACTTTTTCAATAATAAAAACTAATAATCCATTATATTCAAAATAATTAAAATATTAATAAGTTCACAATTCTAATAAATGCGGAAATAATAAAAACTAGACAACTCAATCTAGAACATGTGCAACATCTGTCTATCACTGAGCATAGCCACCTGCAGGATCATCCTCTATCGAAGTACTCTCACCTGCACGGATCCAGGTACAGGGAAATATCCATGAGTATAAAAAAATACTCAGTACGTAGGGTCTAAAAGACAATCAATATGCTCAATCGAAAATAAGATAAAATCAATAATGAGTCGATTGAGCAGTCAATACAATAATCAATTAACAATTTATCAATATGAACAATATATCAGGCTATGGTCAACAGACCAATGTAAATCAATAACAATTGTTCCAATTAATAATTATCAATTGCCTGATTAATAAATCAATATTCAATTAACAATTTCCAATTCAATAATCAATGGTCATTGGCCAATAACGATTCAATTCAATAGGGCAATAGTAATTGCCAACTCCATGCCAATATATCCAAATGACCATGATTTAATTCTTTTTACTGCAATTCCAATTTCAATTCAATTCAATTCAATTCGATTTTCAATGTTCGGAGTTATCCAATTCAATGAGGAGCGCTCAGTCAATTAAGGGACACCATGCCACTTTCATGCAGGCCAGTGGGGGATCAGTGCCACGGCAAGCCCAATACGATTCAATGGGTTCGTGTATGGTGGGGGACGAGTGACCATACACAGGACAGCCATAGTTTTTACACTATCTGCCCCATTCAATTCAATTCAATTCAATTGGTCCCGGCTTAGTGGCAATCAGTGAACATGGGCCCAGTAGCTTTCGGCTTTTATCTTGTTTACCTAAAATGTCTATCTTTAAATAAATTATCAATGAGATAAATTCTGAACTTCAAACTAAGTAGGTCAACAATACAATCAAAATCAAAGTTCATCATAGTATAAACAAATCAATCACTAACAATATCATTAATACATCAAATTAATTAATAACAACAATAATAATCAGTAATTAAAATTTACTCACAAATAAATAATAACTCTAGGTAGTACTCTCTGTTCATTACGATCGTAACATCATTTTTCTTTCTCTCCATCTTCTCTGATTTTTACGGCCGTAAATTCTCTCTCCAAATTTTTACCCCATATTTCATTACTGCCATAAACTTTTACACCCTATTCTATTACCCCCTTTCTGTTACGGCCTTCCTGTTACACCCTATTCTATTACCCCTTTCTGTTACGGCCTTCCTGTTACACCCTATTCTATTACCCCCTTTCTGTTACGGCCTTCCTGTTACACCATATTCTATTACCCCTTTCTGTTACGGCCTTCCTGTTACACCCTATTCTATTACCCCCTTTCTGTTACGGCCTTCCTGTTACACCATATTCTATTACCCCTTTCTGTTACGGCCTTCCTGTTACACCCTATTCTATTACCCCCTTTCTGTTACGGCCTTCCTGTTACACCCTATTCTATTACCCCCTTTCTGTTACGGCCTTCCTGTTACACCCTATTCTATTACCCCTTTCTGTTACGGCCATCAATTCCGTTACGGCCTATCCCGTTACGGCCGTAAAACTCTACTCTTCGGCCGTAACACATTTTTTTTTCTTTACGGCCAATCTATTCCGTTACCCCCTTTTCTCTCTCTTCTTTTCTCTCTCTCCCAACTTCTCGGCCGTAAAACCTAATCTCCAATTTTTTTTTTCTTTTAATTCCATTACGGCCAATCCATTACGGCCAATCCCTTTTCTATTCTATTACGGCCGAAATTCTTTTACCCCTATTCTATTACGGCTTTCAACTTTTACTTCCTTTCCGTTACGGCCTATCCATTACGGCCGTAAAACTCTACTCTTCGGCCGTAACACTTTTTTTTTATTTCCTTTACGGCCAATCTATCTCCCCTTTTCTCTTTCTTCCTTTTCTCTCTCTATTATTTCATTACGGCCGAAACCAAATTCCTCGACCGTAAAAACCCTACTCTCCTCTCTATTATTTCATTACGGCCTAAACCTAACTCTTTGGCCGTAAAAACCCTACTCTCCTCTCTCTATTATTTCATTACGGCCGAAACCTAACTCTTCGGCCGTAACATTATTTTTTTTTTCTTTCGACAAAGTCGATATGAATAGGCTTTACAAAAAAAACTATCATAATCTAATAAACCTACGGATCCCCTCTACGTACCTGCGAGCCTTGTCCTCTGAGGTCGCCGAAGACGAAGCCGAAAATCACGCAGACGGAGTCGTTCGTACCCCCTGCTCTTATTTATAGTGTTTATAGATTTTTAATTATTCTCTAACCATATTATCTAATCTCAATCAAATTAAATCCTCTAATTTATCCTTTTAACCACTCCCTATTTTATTCTAATATTTAATTAGATAAATTACGAAATTAATTGAATAATCCTATCCCTAATCAAACTCCTCTCAATTATTTTATTTTTATTTTCGGAATTATTAAATATAGTAATAACAATATTTCTTCAAAATAAAATAATAAAATACCTATTTATTAAACCTAAAAAAAATCTGGGTCGTTACAGTAAGACCAGGAACCATGGAAAGGAGTAGGTTTAGCAGGTGGCACATGCTGAGAGGTTGTGGATTGAAGTAGAGGAGGAAAAGGTGTATCTGGAGGGGGACAGGGGGAGGGGAGAGTTTTTTGTGTTGATGCCATGGCAACGGAGCACGCAGGGCGGGCACCGCCCGAAGCGGTGAGGAGTTAGGTCATGCTGGAGGCTCAAGGGGGTAAAGGAAGGTAGGAGAGAGGTGGCGCCTCCGACGGGGTTCGCCGGAGACGGGGGTGGTTGAATCGCAGGCTCAAGTTCGCCCCATAACACTCATATGCTGACCCTCCGCTTCATTTCTTCCTGCTACCACGCAGTCTATATACACCTCATTCATTGAACCACTCCATAAGTATGTTTATAATGCAGCACTACTCCTTACTTATTTAAGTTTCAGTGAGTCCAAGTGCACCTACAGGAATCCCTTCGATCCGCCACTGCCCCCTGTGTACTTCCGTGAGCGTCCCCTGTTGTATTATATTTAAGTAGGATTCGTTTTTTCTTATTTTTTATATTTCTTTTCTAATTATATTTATGTTCCATTTTAAATTCTTTCTTAATATCTTTTAATTCATTAATATTTTTTAATTCCATTAGCAAATTATTTTATTACCCTAAATCTTGGAGTGTAACAGATTTTATATTATTATTTTTCTATAACCTGCCTCTAATCTGGGCATAAATTATTTGATTATATCCCGACGGCAGAACAATAATATTATATGTTAAATCATCACCATAGATTCACTTTGCTACTTTAAATCCTAGCCGTGTAATCTTCAGATAAATATTGGCCGTAGTTTATTTTTTATTGAATAGCTGTCCATTCATGTTTGTAGAAAAGGGACAATTTTCTCATTTGGGCCCACTATTAGACTTCACTTGCTTCCGGCCCATAAATTTCCTTTGCCGTCTTTTTCGCTAAGCCCATAGACGGTCGTCAAGATTTTTATCTTTCCAACTAAACTTATTTAATTGTTTATGTTTTATATTAGTTAATTATTATATTTTCTTCAGCCAAGTATCATCGCTATTATAAACTTTTATTCAAGTTGATATAAACTTATTCGATATATATTAACTGTATTTTTTTACTGAATAAAAATTTGTAATAATATTTTTTGCCATTTTGATTTAAAAAAACATTTTCTGAAAATTGCATTACAATTCATTCAAGTTGATTATTCCTTTCATTCAGAATTTCTTTTGATAAATCACGTCATATCTTATTATAAAAGATATACATTACTTTGATAGTCTAAATAGAACTATCTATTCTTTTGGTAAAAAGTTTATAGTTTAAAGTAGTAGATAAAATTTATTATTATTTTATGTTCATTTTTTTTTAGTTTTCTGTTTCGTATTTTGGCATATACACATGTACGCACAATTATTTACCCAGTGGGGTGCCTACTACATTCATAAGAATTTTGGTCATATTAAAGTCAACTATCCTCCTATAAGTAAACGGGGGAAATAATTTTCAAAAGTTTTAAAATTATTACATTCAATCAAGCGTAAGTATGCAAATTATGATGCCTCGAATTAAATTTGATGCCTTGACTATTTTTTTTAAAAACTTAAACTTAAAAAAAAAAAATATAAATTTATATTCCTAACACTCTCTCACCTTCCCCATCACGTGTGAAATGCATGGGTGGTTGATAACTTCTAGTTTATCTCAAATTCAACACGTGGATAACTAAGAAAAAAATTAATTTTTAGTGAGAGTTTAACGATGTTTGAATCCAGAACTTCTAGTTCGATATTATATTAAATTTGATGTGCCACCTAATTCTTTTAAAAATTTAAACTTAAAAAAACAATTCTTAACATGGCACAATGAAATGCATGTTTGTTGGTTACATTGATAAGTCAAGAGGGTATAAAATATTTTCATAGTAAAAAAAAAGTTCAATTGAAAGTAGTAATGTAACTTTTTTAATGATAAAGAGGTGCATGATGAAGACAAAGAACATTTTATTATTTTGATACATTGGATAGACGTTTTAATAATCGAAGAAAATCTATTTAGGAAAATGAACATTTGCCATAAATGGATGGATACATATAATCCTTAGCATGCTTAGACGACTATTATATGTATGAATACTAGGCTTCATGTTACATAGCTGACGTTGACTGAATTGTGGAAATCATGAATTAATGTATTTCAAGAGCACTTTCTGTATAGATAGTTAATTTACTAATTAATGATTTAAATTATAAATGATTAAATCTCACTATTTAATGTGTTATTTATCTAAATCATTGATCATGGATCAACGATTTCGAGGCACTCATCATTCCTTCATTTAGATTGTTAATTTACTAATTAACAATTCAATTATAAATTATTAAATTTTACCATTTAAATATACTATTTATCTAAATCATTGATCAACAATTTCGTTGCGCCCATCATTTCTTCGTAGCAAAAAAAAAGCTCTAGAGGTGTATATAATATATTAAGAAAATAAACATAATCGAAAAAAAATTATTATATGATTTAAAATAATTATTAGGACAAGAGTATCTAATTTACCAATAGTTTCACTCTTAGACGATTATCCAATTTAATTTTATTACAACAAGAGTATTGTTTATATAGTATAGAAAAGAGAACAATTTCATAATTATATACGTATTTTGCTCACCCGTATATAATTACTTGACCGCCCCTATAGTTGGAATCACAAGTTTTCTTTTGAAATTAAAGTTCAATTGATCATTGGGCTATTATAACTGTCCTGCGATAATTAAGTTAATATGAACTTTAATAGATTCTCGAGCAAACAATTAAAAAAATACACATAAAGATCAAATATGATTATATAATGACATAGTGAAAAATAATAATTACTTTAAAAAACTCACATGCTTACAAAGGATATATTAACTGTTTTTGTTAGTAATTTAATTATAAAAATTATTCGTTAAATACCTTAATTTAATAGAACTGCTTGAGTCAAAAGAAACTTTTTATTGCCAATGAGCTTTGAGTTTAAGATGATATTTTCGATTAATACCTTGGGAACAGTAGTAGTAAAATAATACAGAGGAGTTAAAATTGCAGGAGATATCGATATAGATATTATTTTTTGAGGTTGTCGATGGTGCAGATAATTTAAGTCGCGTGTTGTTAACGGTTATATTTATTATTCATAAATTGAAATTCGATTCATTATCGAGTCCAACTAATTTGATAAAGTCATCCCGCGTCGAATATCTGATAATGATAAATGATATGTCTAATAAAAATATTTTACATTTTCAAATTTTAAAATTGAGATCTTTCTCAATGTTTTTAAAATCGAACCGAATCGACTAGTCGATCGGTTCAATCGTCAATCGACCGTCAGTCCGATTCCATTTGCCAAAAAAATGTAAAATATTTGAAAATGTACATGCTCGTCGAGTGGACTGGACCTTCGTGCGACGACAACAGAAGATCAACGAGAAGTCTCGGATCAGGACGTGGTCGACGGATGAGGACAAACTTCATGAATAAAACCATTAACGTATACATTGATTCGTCACTTAGGAATGATTCATGATTTAGGACCACATAAGTCTCCTGATCAATACATTAATATATGCATCATTTGTAATATCCGGCCCAATTAAAAAATAATAATAAATAAAAGAAATAGGAAATGGAACTAAGTTGTAAAGACCAACTATTATAGCCCAATTAATGAGTCCATAGTATTTAGTTCATACAACTATCCTATAAAAGGGTTAATTGCCCTAAAGCTCTCTCTTAGCCACCATTCTCCTCTCCCTCACTCCTCTCTCTTCCTCCCTAAGACATTTCATCCAGCAAGAATGGGGCATTCCAATAAGGTCTTCATCTAGGTTTATCTACATTTCTGCATCATTTAATATTTAGGTCCATTACTTACTTCCTCTTCCTCATTTGGATTGCTCCCTATGTGGAGAACAATAAGGAGAAGTGTTATTGGTGATTGGAAAGGCTCAAGCTAGGAGCAATCACGAAATAATGTGGGTGATACCGAAATCCCCCTGTATAACATGGTAGTAATTGATTAGAATTAGGTTCTTATCATATGATGTGTTCTTGATGATTGAAACGATATGAAAAATGATGGATTGATTGTATTACCATGTTTGTTTCATGTTTGTGATTCCTTTTGATCCTAGATATGCTATGTATTAACTCTATAGACTTAGATGATTGATTGTATGCCTTGATTGTATTTTTGGATTGAAATTCATTATTATATCAATTCTGTCCGTTTCTATTTTTCCTGATGATCGGTCGACCGATCATGTATATCGGTCGACCGGTGATGAGGTTATCGGTCGACGGATCATTGGAGATCGATCGACCGATCAATCTTCCCGAGCCTTGTATCGTTTGACCGATCGGTCGATCGAAGCTCTTTTTAATTAAGTACTATCGGTCGACCGATTCAGAGATATCGATCGACCGGTATATCAGAACTTATTGTATTGCATTCAAACCAACCGGTCGACCGATCCAGAGATATCGATCGACCGGTGTCCGAAAAATGGTCGACCAACCAGTGAGGACCGGTCGATCGCTCTCTGTCTAGATTGCAAATTGATTCCTATTTTGATTGAGAGTCATTCTATGCTTGTGTTGTGCTACTTCTTACTGTTTGACATGTTATGTGATTGAATTTTTGATCTTTTTTTGATCTGTCCTATGATCCAATCCTATTATGATATGCAAGTATGACAAAGTGATAAAGTGATTAAGTAAGAAAGTTATGAACATGTTTATGGGAGTGATGGTCAGAGCTTAAGCTGAGTGCTCATCGGACGGGTCGCTCCCTAAGCCATGGCTTGATCCCCCATTGGCCGCACGAAGTTGTATTGGTCGCTCTAGCGTAAATTCCTCAAGTTAAAAGCAACCAAAGGCACCTAGCGTTAAGTGAAAGTAAGAGCACAAAGAGTATGAACAAGTAACATGAACATGATGAACAAAGCATGATTATTGATCCAGCATGATCTCTGAAACCTTTTATGATTATAAGATTGACTCATAATCTTTATCTTTTTTATCCATCGATATCTCAAGTGAATGATCTTATGCTCTCAAATATGATCTTATTACAAGTGTTTACTAATTCTGTCAATTGCTATTTATTGTTATGCATTGTGCGCTTATGGATCCCCACTAGGCTGTATAGCTTACGGGAGGACTTTCTTCTCTGTGTTGATTTTCATAGGACCAGGTCAGTGATGTTGTCGAGTTCGTGTGTCGCGACCGGCGATGCTAAAGCACATGAACCAAGAGAGGGTCTAGTTGTCTTTATATTTATTTTTGCATTATGAACTTGATGTAATTCAGACATTATGGCCATTATGGACTTTGTAATATTTTGGGACTTTCACTTTTATGATATTTCTATTTTTCCTTCGTTGTTCTTATTATCGGCATGCCATTTGTTTTTATTTTGAGATTTGGTCAAATTTTAGTCTATGTCATAGTATTTTCGTAGCGCCTTCGAATAGATCCTCGTCACGTGGCGTTGGTCGATTTGGGGCGTTACATTTATGGCATCAGAGCCGTTGTTTGGACTCTTTTGATGTCTTATTGTATGGTATGGTATAAGAGGAGTTTATGTGCTATCGCTGAGCTGTCGCCACACTCTCCACCAAAAGAGGACCGTGAGTCAAATTCATGTTCATGATATGGTATTGGTTCTAATGTATTATTTTCTTTTCATGATTAAAGGATAAAGATGTCTAGACGCTCAGAAAGGATTCTAGAGCGTGGGGCCGCATCGGCCTATAATGCTTCTGAGGTGCCAGAAGGCATAGAGGACCCAATTACTGAGTTTCAGGCTTTAGCTCCGCAGGGTCAGGGACGAGGCCATGGTCGAGGTCGCACTCCCAGCCGCGGCTGAGGACGGGGCCGCAGTGCGAAAACACCGTCGCAGGACGAACTCTTTGATGAGACTGACCCACTGGAGGGCAGTCAGACCGGAGGTGGCCAGCCTGCAATTCGACGTCGCACGAGGGGACCCCGACATGAAGTTACTTAGGATAGTTTAGAGGCATTTCTGAGGCTAAATCCACCTCAGTTTGAAGGCAAGTTAGATTTCTTCAAAGCTGAACAGTGGATAGAGGCCCTGGACCGAATCTTTAAGTTGATGAGGTGTGCCGAAGGACGGAAGGTGCTATACGCTGTCCATCTGATCATCGACTCTGCCATGGGTTGGTGGAAGACTACTAGAGCCACCAGGTTCCGAGGACCGGAGGAAGAAGAGATATCATGGGAGGAGTTTAAGTTGGCCTTTACAGAATGATACACTCCTGCTCACGATCGGGAAAGCAAGCATGAGGACTTTTTAGAGCTCGTACAGGGGACCATAACAGTGAGGGAATACTACGCACAGTTTGTCATGCTGGAGCAATATTGCTCTATGCCATTTGTGGGACGAATAAGGGCAAAAAAGTTCATCAATGGTCTACGACCGGATCTGAAGACGGAAGTCCTTACTGGGGACAGTGATACCTTGAAAAAGACGGTGAGACTGGCCACCCACATGGAGAATGACCAGGCGGAGCGCAAGACAAGAGCACCAGTCAGGCCAGCAGAGCCACAACGATTTCGGACCGAGGATCGTCGACCATTCAGGAGAGATGATCGTCGCGATCGTCGCTACAGGCCATATTATCAGAGAGAGGCCCATCGCCATGCTCCACCTCCTCATCATCCAGTACCAGCACAGCAACAGATATAAAACCTCCAAAATATATTAACTAATGGTATGTTAAGCGTGACAACTAACTCACGTTTCATGTAATAGCCTCTGAGACAACTACCACCTCCTCCTCGTCAGCCTCAGCCAGAGGCACCAGTAGTACAGTAGAGGCCTCGTTGCCCACATTGCGAGCGATATCATGACGATGAATGTCGCAAGGTGACTGGTGTGTGCATTCACTATGGACAGTTCGGGCATTTTGCCCGAAACTGCCCCCAGCTTCCTAGAAGGGGTCGTGAGAACCGGGGCGCAGGAGGCGCAAACCCCGCAGTCCAGAACATGGTGCATCACATGGAGGCACATGCGTAGCAAAATGATAATGACGTTATCAGAGGTACTCTTCCTATTGCTGGTGTGTCTGTCATTATCTTGTTTGACTCAGGGGCCACACACTCGTTTATTTCGAAGTCGTGTGCTCAAGCTCTTAGCTTGTCTCTGCATCAGATGCATCATGCCATGAGGGTGAGCACCCCCATGGGAGACCTTCACACGACCAGGTACATTCCGAATGTACCTGTCACCATGGAGAAGAAGAATTTTTCTGCAGATCTTATTGTCATTCCGATGATAGATTATGACGTCATCATATGGATCGATTGGCTTTCTTACCATGATGCAGCTCTACACTGCAAACAGAAGAAGATTATAATAGGTGCACAGGGCAAGGCAATCATCAGGGGTACTCCATCGGAGAGCAAGAAGATGATTGTTTTGGCTATGAAGGCGCAAAAGATGATCCAGAATGGATGTTATGCCTACTTGGCAAGTGTGATGAAGACCGATGCACCAGCCACCGCACTGCAACAGATAAATGTAGTGCGTGAGTTCCCAAATATTTTTCCTGAAGACACTTCAGGATTGCCACCAAGGCGTGAGGTGGACTTCAAGATCGATCTTCTACCTGACACCGCACCTATCTCTAAGGCACCGTACCGCATGGCACCTGCCGAGATGCATGAGTTGAAGAAGCAGATCTAGGAATTGTTAGACAAAGGCTTCATCCGGTCGAGTGTCTCGCCGTGGGGAGCACCTGTACTGTTAGTCAAGAAGAATGATGGTTCAATGCGGCTTTGCATTGATTACAGAATGCTTAATAAGGTGACTGTGAAGAACAAGTACCCACTGCCCCGCATTGATGATTTCTTCGATCAGTTGTCGAATGCATCCGTATTCCCCAAGATCGATTTGCGGAGTGGCTATCATCAATTGATGAGTTGCTGAGGAGGACATACCGAAGACAGCTTTTCGGTCTAGGTATGGTCGTTATGAGTTTTTGGTAATGCCGTTTGGACTGACGAACGCTCCTGCAACATTTATGGATATGATGAACAGGATCTTCAGGCACTACTTGGATCAGTTTGTCATAATGTTCGTGGATGACATCCTGATCTACTCGTCCAGTCCAGAGCAGCATCGGGAGCATCTCATGATAGTGTTGGAAACTCTGCGCTAACACAATTGTACGACAAACTCTCGAAGTGTGAGTTTTAGCTGAAGGAGATCATGTTTCTTAAACACATAGTATCCAAGAAGGGTATTTCAGTGGACCATACAAATGTAAAAGCGATGATCGACTGGGCAAGGCCGAAGAATGCATCAGAGATCCGCAGTTTTTGGGGTTGGCAGGGCATTACCGGAGGTTCATCAGAGATTTCTCCAATATTGCAGCACCGCTTACGAACCTCACGAAAAAAGATGAGAGGTTCATCTGGTCAGAGAAGTGTGAGTAGAGCTTTCAGACGTTGAAGGATCGACTGACATCAACACCGGTCCTCACCATCCGGTAGCGAAGGATATGTAGTGTACAGCGATGCGTGCGGGACAGGCTTAGGGTGTGTACTCATGTAGCATGGTAAAGTGGTGGCATATGCTTCGCGCCAGTTGAAGAAGCACGATGTTAACTACCCCACTCATGATCTGGAGCTAACTGCTATAGTTTTTATTTTGAAAATCTGGAGGCACTATCTTTATGGGAAGACTTTTGAGATCTTCACGGATCATAAGAGTCTTAAATATATTTTTGACCAGAGAGACCTGAACATGAGGCAGCGCCGTTGGTTGGAGCACTTGAAGGATTATGAATTTGCTATTAATTGCCACCCTGGTAAAGCAAAATCGGTGGCGGATGCACTGAGTAGAAAATGAGAAGGTTCCTTAGCCTGCATCCGAGTGCGGGAGTACGAGATGCTACAAAAGATAGATCAATTGTGTCCCATGCTTGGCAGTAATGGAGCGTTATGAATGATACACCAGATGAGGCCTAGCATGATAGACAGGATCATAGCCGCCCAGAAGGAGAATCCAGAGTATCAGAAGGTGCTGAAGAGATGTCAGCAAAAGTCGAATGATTTCCAAATAACAGCAGATGGAGGAATTTGGTATAGGGACAGATTATGGGTTCCCTCAGATGCCACCATCAGACGGGAGGTTATGGACGAGTGCCATAAGTCCGAGTTTGCTATCCTCCCTGGAAGCACGAAGATGTACAAAGATGTGCAGCGCAGCTACTAGTGGCCGGACATGAAGAGGGAGATAACTGAGTATGTGTTCAGATATCTAGTGTGCCAGCAGGTGAAGATTGAGCATCAGAGGCCCTACGGGAAGTTGAAATATCTCCACAGTGGATGTGAGATAATATCACTATGAATTTTGTATCCAATTTTCCTAGGTCCAAGAAGGGTCATGATGCCATATGGGTGGTAGTAGACAGATTCACTTAGACGGCGCACTTCATCCCCATCCGGTGGAAGCAGTCGGTAGAGAGTCTATTGGACTTGTATGTTGGGGAGGTGATTAGACTACACGACATTCCAGCATCGATTGTTTCAGACCGAGATCCCAGATTCACTGCTAGATTCTGGAAGAGCATGCAGGAGGCATTTGGCACCAGGCTGAAGTTCAGAACTGCTTTTCACCCTCAGACCGATGGGCAGTCCGAGAGGACTATACAGACATTAGAGGATATGTTGCGAACTTGTGCATTGGATTGGCAGGGTAGCTGTGATGAGCATATCCATCTGATCGATTTTTCTTATAATAACAGCTATAATTCCAGTATCGGCATGACGTCATTTGAGACTTTATATGACCGACCTTGTTGTTCACCCGTTCATTGGGGTGAAGTAGGTGAGGAGAAGATCATGAGCAAGGAAGAGGTGAAGGAGGTTGTAGAGTATGCTGAGAAAGTAGAGCTGATCAAGTAGAGGATGAAGACAGCTCAGGGCAGACAGAAGAGTTATGCAGATAAGGGCAGACGTGAGCAGATCTTTCAGGCTGGTGATCAAGTCCTGCTGAAGGTGTCTCCTATGAAAGGGGTGATGAGGTTCAGTAAGCGAGGGAAGCTCAGCCCTCGGTATGTGGGACTTTTCGAGGTACTCGAGTTAGTAGGTGAAGCAACTTGCAGGTTAGCATTGTCACCTTCCTATGGACGAGTGCATAATGTGTTTCATGTCTCCATGCTGAAGAAGTACAAGCACGATGCTGCTAATATATTACGGATCGAAGAGCCAAATCTAACTGTAAATTTGATCTTTGCGGAGTATCCGACGCATATAGTGGAACAAAAGATACAGCGCAAGAAGGATAAAGATGTGCCTATGGTCAGAGTAGTCTGGCGTTATCATCACGGCGACGAGGCCACATGAGAACTCGAGTCAGAGATGCGCCAGGAGTTCTCGCATCTGTTCGGTAAGATCTCTACTTAGTGCAAAATTCGAGAACGAATTTTCTTTTAAGAGTGTAATAATGTAATATCTGGCCCAATTAAAAAAAATAAATAAAAGAAATAGGAAATGGAACTAAATTGTAAAGACCAAATAGTATAGCCCAATTAATGAGTCCATAGTATTTAGGCCCTATAACTACCCTATAAAATGGTTAATTACCCTAAAGCTCTCTCTTAGCCACCATTCTCCTCTCCCTCACTCATCTTTTTCCCTCCCTAAGGCATTTCATCCAACAAGAAGGGGCATTCTAGCAAGGTCTTCATCTAGTTTATCTATATTTCTGCATCATTTAATCTTTAGGTCCATTGCTTACTTCCTCTCCCTCATTTGAATTGCTTCATAGGTGGAGAACAATAAGGAGAAGTGTGGTGATTGAAAAGGCTCAAGCTAGGAACAATTACGAAATAAGGTGGGTGATATCGAAATCCCCTTGGATAACATGATAGTAATTGATTAGAATTAGATTCTTATCGTATGATGTGTTCTTGATAATTGAAACGATATGGAAAATGATTGATTGATTGTATTACCATGTTTGCTTCATGTTTGTGATTCATTTTGATCCTAGATATGCTCTATATTAACTCTCTAGGCTTAGATGATTGATTGTATATTTTGATTGCATTTTTGGATTGAAATTCGCTGTTACATGGATTCTGTCCGTTTCTATTTTTCCTGAGGACCGGTCAACCGATTCTATATATCAGTCGATCGATGATGAGGTTATCTGTCGGCCGATCCTTGGAGACCGATTGACCGATCCTTGGAGACCGATCGACCGATCAATCTTCCCGAGCTTTGTATCGTTCGGGCGATCGGCCGATCGAAGCTCTTTTTAATTAAGTACTATCGGTCGACCGATTTAGAGATATCGGTCGATCGGTGTAACAAAACTTATTGTATTGCATTCAGGCCAACCGATCGACCGATCCAGAGATATCTGTCCAGATTGCAACTTATTGTATTGCATTCAGACCAACCGGTCGACCGGTGTAGCAGAACTTATGTCTTGTTTACTGATGTCCGAAAAATAGTCGACCGACCAGTGAGGATCGGTCGATCGATATCTGTCCAGATTGCAAATTGATTCCTGTTTTGTTTGAGAGTCATTCTATGCTTGTATTGTGCTACTCCTTACTGTTTGACATGTTATGTGATTGAATCCTTGATGTTCTTTTGATCTGTCCTATGATCCAATCCTATTATGATATATAAGTATGACAAAGTGATTAAGTGATTAAGTAAGAAAGTTATGAACATGTTTACGTGAGTGGTGGTCAGAGCTTAAGCTGAGTGCTCATCGGACGGGTCGCTCCCTGAGCCATGGCTTGATCCCCCATTGACCGTACGAAGCTGTATTAGTCGCTCTGGCGTAAATCACTCAAGTTAAAGGCACCTAATGTTAAGTGAAAGTAAGAGCACAAAGAGAATGAACAAGTAATATGAACATGATGAACAAAGCATGATTATTGATCCAGCATGATCTATGAAACATTTTATGATTATAAGATTGACTCATGATCTTTATCTTTTTTATTCATCGATATCTCAAGTGAATGATTTTATGCTCTCAAATATGATCTTATTACAAGTGTTTACTAATTCTGTCAATTGCTATTTATTGTTATGCATTGTGCGCTTATGGATCCCCACTAAGCTGTATAATTTACGGGAGGACTTTCTCCCTGTGTTGATTTTCACAAGGTCATGTCAGTGATGGTGTCGAGATCATGTGCCGTGATCGGCGATGCTAAAGCACATGAATCAAGAGAGGAACTAGTTATCTTTATCTTTATTTTTGTATTATGAACTTGATATAATTCAGACATTATGAACTTTGTAATATTTTGGGACTTTTACTTTTATGATATTTCTAGCTTTTCTTCATTGTTCTTATTATTGGCATGCTATTTATTTTTATTTTGAAATTTGATCAAATTTTAGTTTATGTCATTGTGTTTTCATAACGCCTTCGAATAGATCATCGTCATGTGGCGTTGGTCGATTTGGGACGTTACATCATTGACATATGAAAATGTATTTAAAGATAATAAATAATAAATAATAATAATCTAAAGATAAAAGATTGATTCACTAAACTTAATATTCAAAAGAAAACGGAATCTGATGATGGGTAAAACAAAAACAAAAAGTAAGATAATAAATGGAGTTCTTTTTTAACAAGAATTTATCATGCCTCTTTTTTTCTTAATTTACTTAAAATCAAGATCCCAAAATCTTAGCTGATAATTATATAGCTAAATTGAAAAGGGGGAAATTTGTAATTCGCACTTATGTTGACAAATGAAGAGAGGGAAAAAAAGTGTTTGGTACAGAAAAAAGTAACTTATATCGGGCCCACCGTTTCGAGAAGTCTAATGGTCTAAAAAAAAGAATGAGAGGGGGACAAAAAATATGCCCCGTTTAAAGGCCGCATTGAAGCCAGAGAAAGTAGCCGTTGGCCTTAGCCACGGCCACATGACCGTTGCGAAGTCCCTCCCATGCGTTACACAAACACCACTTCGAACTCCATCCCCTTAGATCTCCTTTAAACAGTTTCCTTACATAGATAGATATCAAGTACCAGGGGAGGAGAGAGAGAGAGAGAAGCCAAACCAGAGCAGGGATGGTGGCCAAGACTCCTCCAGCCGTGAGGCGAACGAAGACCTCCGGCACAGCCGCAGCTGCGGCGGCGGTGGCGCTGAACCCCAATCTCGTGAGAGAGACGCTGTCCAAGGTGGACAAGTGCATGGCTCGGCTCCAGGAGCTCCAGTGCACGGTGACGGGGGGGAGGAAGGTGGTTGCAGGCGTCAACCTCAGCCCCCGGAGCACCAGAGGGTATCTGAAAACCAGTCTCAGGTGCAAGCAGGAATCACTGAGGTCTGTATTTTGGCTCGATCGCTTTCTTCTTCTCTTGTCGTCGTTTCTTCTGAAAGGTTTTGATCATTTCCTGCTAAAATCTTGCAGGATGAGAAACGGCTCGGTTCGGAAATCTCCAAGTGGCAAGTTCCCAGTGAGCACGAAAGGTACGGCCCTTCTTTTCTGCAAAACGACTCTGACCTTTCAGCTCGAATCGTCGCTGATGGAATGCAGGCAACCGATGCAGGGGAATGGAAGCGCATGTCGTTGCCGGCGATGCTTCTAGGCGAGACGGTGGTGGAGATCCTCCAGGCCAGTCAATTCGCCAAGGAAATAGTCACGGCTGCAGCCGCGCTTTCCGACGTCGCCACCGCCGTCGATCCCAAAACTCCGGTAGCCGTCCGCCGGATCAACAGGCTATCGAATGAACAGTCGGAGCTGAAAGCAAGGCGGAAGAAGGAGAAACAGTGCCGTACAAAAACCATTCGCTCCGAGAACACGCCCACTGCAGCTGCCAGAGCTCGATCTCGCATCAGATTCAAGTCGAACTCGCCTGTGATCACCAGGACGGAGAACAAGAGCAGCGGCAGTGTTAGTAGGCCTTCGGTGAGGGCTGACAGGGTGTCCCCTCGGCACAGGCCCTGGGCGAAGAACACGGTGCTGTTCCCCAACCCCGCATTCCTCACCTCCTCCCCTCCGGCATCATGCAGAAAGCATACGTTCTACCAGACCAAGTCCCCCGTCCTCGTCAGGACAAGGACGCCGACGAAGTCTCCCCCGCACAAGTTCGTGATCAAGACGCCTCCCTCGACGCTGAGATCGCAGTTCAAGTCCAAAAAGGCAGTTCCACCGGCGGCGCCAACGAGGTCGCCGCCTCCGGTTCCGAAGGCGGCATTAGCAGTGGCGCCCCGGAGACGTTCCTTCTCGCCGTCCAAGTTCGTGCAGCGACTGGTGTCCCCGCTCAGGACACGGGTCTCGCTTCAGATCAAGAACAGCAACGGCGCCGGGTTCATGAGCGGATTGAAGCAGCGGCAAGGTTTCGTCACCCCTGTAAGGATGTCCAGCGGTAGCAGACGGCAGGAGCTCATGTGTCACTGATCTCCAATGATGCACACCTGCGAGCAGACAACAATTCGTAAGGGAATGTTGCGATATATATAGCAGATTAATTTGGCTACCGGATGCAATAAGAGAAAACGCCATAAGATACAGGTGACAGGAAACCAATCAAAATGGGACGTTGCTGAATTCGTGATATTTGTACAATGCCTTTGTGTCATTTTTGTATGTCAAGTGCATAACAGTTGTTGCGCCCGAAGAAAACTTTCAGGATCTCAAATTCATAAATGAATAATTTGCTCATGTTTACAACATGTAATGGTGAAAAAAGATTATACAATACTTGTTTTGTAGAGGCTTGAATACTTTAAATTTAGGATTCAAAATAAGTGTGAAGAAAACAAAATTGACAATTAAAGTTATAACTTAATTGGCACAATAGAAATAGTAGGGTTGTGTTCTGGGATCGTCAGATGTTAGCAATTTCAAATTTGATTTTAAAGTCATTATTTTGATCAAAATTTATTTATCTCACTTTAGTCGGAACATCGAATTAGTGATGTGTTAATACGACCGAAAAGAAAAACATCTTATAACTTTGCATAGCAGCCCTAATAGATAAGCAGCTTTTCTTTAATTTAAAAAAAAAAGTAAAGTCCAAGGGCCATTGGCCCAACCCCATTCCCTTCATCAAATCCAGCTGGAATCCGGGAACCAAATGCATTACTATTTAATCATTTATTTGGATTATAAAAATATCACAGTGCTAAAAATGAAGACAATTTAATTTTCTAGAATATTTTAAATATCATGTATTTTTATCAATGTTATAGTACGTAAGTTTAATCATTATTGATTTTTTTTGCGCATATATATTCAAGATGAAGGTTTTATTTATATCCATATGGACTCTCGGTATTAGAACGCATCTGAATAATTCTAGATCGAAGTAAAAGATTAAACGAAATATAAAATTCAAAGGTACTAATGCTCAGACACTCACTGAAACATAATTATAGTAATTAGTTGTCGGAAGTTTTTGAATCATCTATTGTTGTAGTAGAAAACCAATCATTTCATTCATACTCAATATTAAATCGTCCTTAAGGGCCAAAATTAGATATCATCCACAACATATCAATACTCATTTTTTTTAAAAAAAAGTTCTAATATTTTATTTGATAGAACGTCAAATCAACATCAAAATATCCGCTAAAGGATCTATTTGGTCATAAAAAAGATTAGAGTAGCATTTAGTGATTTAGACGCTAAATTTCTTTACCTCATAAATTTCTTTAATAGTTAGAAGCTAGATATTTATATCATTTCGATTTTATCCGTATACTGATACATTATTTCTTTTCTCAACTTACGTTATTATTTCGATTTAATGGCCATCGCCCGCTCAGGTGTATGATGGCCATACGCCTCAGTACCCATCGTCAGATCTAATCAGACGGTGAGCGTTGTTCACTTTTTTTCAACACTTTGGAGGTGGGACGGCGGGCGGCGTAGACAATGCACCGACGGAAGGGACAAAAGCGAAAGCTAGAGGAGTCCTCGACGACGAGGACGCTGAGCGTGAGGGAGACAGGCGATGGGCGATGGGAGATGGAGAGGAAGAGAAGGAGGGGGCTGAGGCCGAGGCCGCCAAGGGAGGACAAGATATTCATGTTCGTCTACCGGTGGAGGACAGCAGCAGTCGTCGCCTCGTATGCCTGAGCAGCCGTCATCGTCGCTGATCTCTCTCTTGTGCGTGATCTCTCATCACTGTAGCTTCCCTCGTCATCATCGTCATCGATCGGAGAGAAAGGGCGAGAGAAGATCACGGTCCTCGACGTGATCCCTCGTAATCAGCCGCCCTTGCCTCATCATTGTCAACGTTGCCATCGCCAGATCAAGGAGAAAGGGGGAGAGATCATATCGCCTTAAAGTCGTCGTCGCCTAGCCGTGGTGCAGCTCGCCGCTCGCGCCTCGCAATTGCCATCGCCTAATCGCATGCGTCTCGTCGCCGCCATCGGCTCGCCGCTCGTACCTCGTAGCCGCCATCGTGCCTCGTTGTCGCCGTCGGCTTGCCGCTCGTGCCTCGCAACCGCCATCATCACCTCGTCGCCCACCGTCCTCATCGAATCCCTCGCAATCGGCCACCCTCGCCTCATCGACATCGCCATCACCTGATCAAGTAAAGGGAGAGATCGGATCGCCTCACAGCCGTCGTCACCTAACCGTTCATGCCTCTCCGCCCCTGACACCTCACAGCTGCCATCGTCGTCGTCAACTGTCCGATCTTATCGGACAGTGGGCGGGCGGCGTACGAAGGTCATACGCCTTATATGACCCCGTTAAACCCTTCAACTATCTATTGTCATATTCGTGATTCATTAACTACAAATTATTTATTTATTAGCAATGGAAAAAAGTTTTTTTAATAAATAATATTTTCATATCGTTCAAACATTATATAAAATTGTAAATGTAGTTTTTATATATTTTAATTTTTGCGAATCCTATTTTATTTGATTGAGAAATAAATGTTTCACTTAATACATCATAATAAACTTTGTATAGTGCTTGAATTGAATAATTTATTATATGACAATTTATGTCATTTTATATTCATTAATTGATTCTACCGATAAGCTTAATAAATATTTGTTTATTAATATTCTAAATGGATTTCTAATAACTAGTCATCATTTTGTTATCGGCTATTTACTAATTAAATTATTATCTATTATCAAATAATATCTGGCTTTTAAACCACTGATAATGCCATTCAAAATCAGGAGACGAGAATAGTGGATCAATTCTCAAATTATAAAGATTACTCGCCAGTTTATTTTCTCTATATATATGTGTGTATATAATCATACAAATATATTGGTAGAAAGATTAAGCGATAAGTTAAACTAATAATGGGATCTAAATATTCACTCAAAAGTTGGATATATACAATGAAATGGAGAACCAAATTAAAAAAGTTTTTATTTCTAGCATTTTTTTTACATGATATGATTTTAGATGTAAGTGAAATTATATGAAGCCAATTTTATAAGTCATTAAATAAAGATTACGTATTAGTATTTGATAATATTGCTAATAACTCGTAAACCTTCATTGTATTTTATATTTTTTAATAATCATTTTTTTACTTTTACTTTTAATTCCATTATTTTTTATTCTTATCTTTATTTTTTATTACATATATCTTTACCGAATGACTCACAATATATTTTGTTTAAATATTTTGCACTTATTTATTTTAAATTTTAATTTTATGTCATATGCAATATTAACATGTTTGTTAATTTTTTTTCTTACTTTATTTTTAATTAATTTTTTATTTAATCAATTCGTTGATATATTAAATTTTTAGTGTTATCTTACTGTTTTATTTACAAAATTTAATAACTTTTAACATTTATTTACATGTCTTCATTTGTTATATGTCGATTTTAATATATATATTTATTATTTTCTTTATAAGTATTTTAGATTATTCTGAAGCTTAATGACATTTTTGTTAATAGGTGTTATGTCTTTTCTTTCTTGATTGATATTTTTCCTGATATTTTAATTTCATAATTATATTTTTTGTCATTATTCCCCTTTTTTAAGTCTGTTTGAAAAAAGTGATGCCGATGATTTAACTCATGCGACGTTAGTTGCTCACAAGGTGAACCCATCATAGAATCTAACTAATTCAGTAAGTCATCTCGCATCGCATTTTTAATAATGATAGGTGAAACTTCTAATAAAAATTTTCAACATTTATATGAACTACAATTCGAAACCTGCTTAAACGAGAAAGAGCTACACCTACTCCACTCCTTTTTTTTTCTGCTGCCACCCCAGTGTTCGAGAAGCGACGATCGTCCAACTTAGTTGACGCTAAGAGTTATGCGCATTGATCACGGTTTGGAGTATCGGTCCATCATCAAGTCAGACTATTATGTTGTCGCCCTGAGCAGCATGCCTGGATATGATAGGTGAAGTTCTCAACAAAAATTTTCTACATTTACAAAAGTTCGAACTCGAGACATTTGCTTAAGCAGTGAGAAACTGCTATTCATTCCACCCCAAAACATATGCTTGCATATACGTCCATCAATCAAATCGGTGGATATTTTTGTTTCGGAACAAAACAATTATTAGACGTTAAAAATAAATTAGTGCCTGATGCGAGTGGATCATAGGTTCTTTTTCTTTTTTTTAATGAATAGTAATGATTCTTTAGATCTTTAGATTGTAAACGAATGATTCCAAAATTCATTTGTCCGATAGCTACAACGGTCTTCTTTTCAAAGGATGCATAATAATCTAAAAAAAATGTACGAAACTTTTTTCCATCCCTCTGTGTAAATAGCCCAATATGGGTCATGATTTTTTACTTTACTTTGCAATAACTCGAGATCTAATCCCATAGAGATGAGAAATTGTGGTAAAAGAGTTGTGGCGTGGGGATTACTCCACCCCTAATTTTTGTTGGTCCATTATTCCCGCTTTTGATCCATGACCTTTGGTGACACCTTACTTCTATAACCTTCCCATGTCCTCCTCCTATATCGTATGACCATCAAAGCACCAAGGTGGCACTCGAGGCAGATTTTTAATTGTTCACCTCCCTTCCCTCCATCAAGGCATGAGAAAGGTGCAACATTACATCTTTTGATGGATACTACTCTCTTTCTTAACTTCTAACTTTTTATAGATGTTTGTTTTCTAAAATATTTGTTCTATTTACAAAAAAAATATTCATATTTAATACAAGCTACAGCTTAAATGCAAAAGTACTACTTTCGTGCGATGAAAATCCTAAGATATATAATTATAACAAAATTTAAAAGGCTTTCTCATGGTTCTATTTATAACAAATTTTATATTTTCAAAAGGTTTCCTATTTTAAAAACTGATGTTGTTAATAAGTAAGATACCATTTAACAATTACATCCATTAAGTATAAACTCAAGTATAATTTAATTTTGAGAAATTGTGATTATAAAAAAGTAATATTATTCTTAGTCGTGCTTTGCGCCAGGATGTTCACTAGTAGTAAAAAAACTATAGTAAAATAACTACGAGTATGAGTGGCACCCGACCCTGTTCGGGGCGGGGAACACTCTCCCGCCTCGAATTTTCGGTTCAGGAGAAATTTTATTCTCCGTCCAATTCTCGCGGGGGTTCGAGGCCCGTGGGGACTTCGAATCTTGCGGTCCGATCCTAGTTTGAATCAGATTAAATCGAATCGAACTGATAAAAAATCAGTTAAAATCGAAAAAAATCGGGTTGAATCACATTTTTTGGTTCAATCAAGATTTTTTATTAATTTTTTTTACTAAGGAATAATTTTATACAAATTATTATTATAAAATTGAAAAATATTCAAAGATGAATTTTCTTCATAAACATTCAATATTGACTCATTAGTCTCATCCTTCATTTATATTTGTCTATTTACTCTCACTTTGCTACTATTATCAATGTGGAACTATTTTTGTACACTGACTTATTCTTTAGGATGTGAGGATTCAAAATTCCGCGGGACGATGATAACTCCCCCCTTTCCAATCCCTAAAAAAGGATTCAAAAATAATTTTTCCTTCATCTCCGATGTCGTGAGAAAAAAATTTCTCAAGTTGAGAGTCCCAATTAAAAATTCATCGCGGAGTCCTACAGATATTGCCATCCTTACGAGTGCCCTCTGCTCCAATATTTCGGTGGATTCCCACCTCACATTCTCTCAATATCCAATTGCAGACCACGCCCCACCTTTTTTGATGAAACGACAACTGAAGGCATTTCGTGGTGCCCATCATGGTGTCCGGTTTATTCTTTTATCTTTTTTCGTCGAATTAGTGAGTGCTAATAAATTAGTCAGGTACAATAATTTGAACATGGATGAATCTCGATCGAAAAAAAAGAAGTATCAAAATCATTCCCTACATCGACAATGAATTTTAAGGGAATGAACAATTGCTACTATTCTTTTTCAAAAATGACTTTTTTATTGCTTTTAATGCCGATAATGCAAGGTGATTCTAATAATTATACGCATTGATTATAAAATGAAATTTTCATTCATCAAGTTCAATAAAAAAACGGAGTTAGAATGAAAAATTGGAGAGGTCAAAATAAAGAGTGAAAAAAATGACATCATATATGATATATGCATGTATAAACATATAATTATATAGAAAAATAAGATTGAGAAAAATAAATTTACAAAAAGTATATATTAGAAAAAAACGTGTAATCATAAATATTAACACATATCTTTAGATTTTTTTTGCAATAAATTCTAATTTACAACTACCGGAAGAAAAATCAAGAAGGGCAGGGCGAGTGGTACAAAAAAAATAAGGGATACTTTTTATTCGCTTTTGCCGAAGATTTTCCTTTAATTGGCACACGTTTTGGACAGCAATATAAATTCGGGAAACAAATTCAATAAGATGTTAAAAATATAAATTTGGAATAATAAACCGAATTATAAGAACGTGCATAACTTAATTGGTATTATTTCATTCGAATTATAAATTTAATAATTAAATTCCATAAATATGAATTCAAATACAAATTTGAAAAAAAATCCAATAATATATGAAAAATCTAATCATAGTAATTTCTATTAGCGTGTCCAGCTTTACTGCTTTAGCATGCGTCTACATCAAAATTCTTTCCATCAACATTCTACATTTCCCATGTTTTCATTATTAGGCCTGTGTGGGTAAAAAGTATTTTATCCCAAAGAAAAAAAAATCTTATGATATGTCAGTTATTAAAAATTGCCATACCATAATTTATAAATATTTTTTAAAAAAATACTTGAGGAGTGGTGTTTGGCTACACAACCTAATGGTTTAAAAAATAAAAAAAAATTGATTACAATTTTGTTTAATCTCACAAGGTGTTATTCAAAGAAAAAAAGTACGTAGATAAGACCTCATAATTTTTTTACAATGATTTTAACTCTAAACCATAGTTTTAAATCCAAAAAAATGCATCCAAACGTCGTTTTGTAAGTTTTACTGAGATGGAAGAAAAAATTCTTTGGTTTAACTTCATTACTATACTTTTCCAACACATCCAAACATGGCCTTACTATATTTTCCATAGTTCGCTAGGGCTGAGTTAATTCTGTCGTGCTTTTTCATCTCAATAAATTAAGCTAATAATTTTGAACATTGCATGGTCACAAATGCACGTACGTACAAAATGAGCTATCATTTGGAGATGCACAGGTGGAAATATGTTAGACGACAATTATTGACCAACAAAATTTTACGTACCAAAAATAATTGTGTGTCCATAACTCGGCCATCACAAATTTGTTCATATCTTTTTGTGTTTGCAATGGGGCATGCATATCACAAGTGTGATGCATTAATTAATATCAGTACAATTGGTGTGTTTGCAATGGACCCGTATATTAATTCTTTCATTTGTTTTATTTATATGAATTCTTTCATTTGTTTTATTTTATGTACTCGTCCCTCGATTGGTTTATATGAAGGTAATATGAAGCAAACTAAATCATAAAAGAAAAAATTAATCGAAATATCATGGCATAATATAATTGGTATGAAGCCGTCTCTTTTATGTGGCTCTTTTTAGTTGTGCCTTATAAACGTTTTTCAGTGTTAATCCTATATATATATATATATATATATATATATATATATATATATATATATATATATTCAGAATTCATGGTAGTCAGAAATATCTGTTTTATTATTTTGTAAAAATGTAACTTTTCGTTAGACTTTTTAACATATTAACCGAATCGAATTATCCGATTCAATTTTAATTTAATTAATGGATAAAAAAGTGTTAACCGAATTCGGTCGGTCGGTTACGAAAAATTAATCAAAATTTTGATTAAAAATTAAATTAACCAACATTTTTTATATATTTAAAAAAACTTATTACATGCATATGAATTTATATTTTTTAATTCCATTTGTATCCTAATTATTTAATAATTTGTATCTTATTACCATGTTAAAATTTATTATTTACTTTTTCTTTTGAATACATATTTAATTTATTCTTTAATATACTTTCATGTGAATTTTATATTTTTTTATTTTTTATTAAAATGATGAATTCACCGTACCAATTTTTCGACTAACCGAAATCGGTTAACCAATTTTTTAGATCTGAATAGCGTTTTATTTTTTTTTATCGATTCAGTCTATCTGATTGCTCACCCCTACTTTTTGCAGTATCCAATTCCTAAGTTTTATGTAAAGTGTGAAAATATTTCTTTTTCATCTCCACCTCTTATGAATAATAGACTAGTATACAAATAGGTGTAATTATTCATCCTTTCTACAAGTATTATATCAGATAATATTATTATATTTCACTCCGGCAATCAACTAAACGACATTTTAAATAAGTGAGAGGAGGGGAAAGAGAATGAAATGTTATTTCTTTTCACCTTGTTTGAAGAATGGATGGTAAATAAAGGAAAACTTCTCTTTCATCAGCACATGGCTGTGGACGAGAGTATATTAAAATGGCACATTAAAAACAAATTTCTTTCTTGTTATACGAAAGTTAATGTACGAATATTATCAAATCAGGATAAGTTTATAATTTAAAGTTGGATATAAAAATATTATAGTTCACGTGTCGAAAGAAACAATCCATTTCATATATATAGTTTCGACTTATGGCGAAGAATCTGAGAGTAACTTGCATTTTAAAATAACAAACACGTGAAAAAAAAAGGCAACGGTACAAATACATTTGCAAGCTTCCAAACACATCTGCCAACTTAAAAAAAAAGAAAGGTAAATCTCACAACTTGCAATCCATGAGGAAGATGTCTTCTACAACCATCTGATAATTTCAAACAAGAAAGGTGAAATTTTTCAGTAATATACATCTACTACACACACGCGCGCGCGCGCGCACACACACATATATATATATATATATATATATATATATATATAATGCACAAAATATTTATTTCATTCCAACTCAATCTCAACAACACACGACATTTGAGCTGATCTCAGTTGGCACGATCAAAATCTTGATTTGCCCTTTAACTATCATATATATTCACTTATAGTATTTTTTTCTTAAGTTTTCTTTTGTTTTCACACATCATCCAGGAAAACAAGTAAAGATCCTGAGTAGTCAAGCCTCTCCAGACGATTCGAATCAATTATATTGCCTATAAGAATATTGTAGTAGAAATAAAAAAATGCAAGAATATAGTTCTTATTGACAAGTTATTGTGTCTTGGCATTCGAGCTTGTTACAAACAAATAGCTCATCCCCTCTTGAATTTTCTCACTATCAATATTCGAACAGGATTAACTACATATGCAGAGATTAAATAAGTTATCTAGCTTTTTTTTTACGTACACCTTACCGGCATTGGCATAAATGTTTTTTTTTTCTTTTTCTCCATAATAGATATCAATAATTATAATGTGATGGTTACATATCACTTAGGTAATTGCATGTCCCATAACAAAAATTAAATGCTATATATATATATATATATATATATATATCACTCCTCTTCGCCATTTACCTCCTCCTGTCCCTTCACCATGTCACCTTCTTCAGTTCATCTTATCCTGGTGGCCCTGCAATGTGTGGTTATGACCATGAGTTCTGACCATCTTGTTGTGGTGATGGGACCATCCAATCTCGTGCTATTCAGATGGTCATGGCATGCATGCCAGTGATGCCACCATGCAAAAAAAAAAAGAAAAAAGAAAAAAAAACAAAACAAAAAACAATAAATCACGCATGTGTCACACACCTCTTCAGTCCTTATCATTTGGCCACGACTCAACGTACACAATAATAGCGCATGCATTATTGCATGTAGCCACGAATAATATAATTAACTCCTCTACATAATATTTTTATATACATAGAGTTCTCTCTATATAAAGGTGCCCTGCCCTCACTTAAAACTTCACACCAATCTCATACAATATCATATTCATGCACTGCAATTAGCTACTTCCTCTCTCCTCCCCACTCCATCTCCACTTCTCCACTGCTGTTTCAGTAAAAACAGCCACATACAATCTGTGACTTTGTCGATCATCTTGACTAATTTGACATACTGCAACCGAGTTATAATAACATCGCCATGGCTCTTCAACTCCGGTACTGCTCCCCTCCTTTGCATCTCATGTCTTGTCACCATAAATCCGGGCCAGTGCTCTCGGAGCAGCCCTTCCACTTCGCCGGTGCGGCACCGCGGCACTCCGCGGACGGCGCCGGACGAACCGCGAGGTTCGTGCGGCCCCTGTCGGCGATCTTCAAGGGCCAGGACGCCCTGTCGTCCATGATCTCCAAGCTCGAGGGCGGGCGGAGTGAGGGGGAAGCCGCCACAGGGTCGCTCGCCCTGTCGCCTGACCTGGCCGCGCGGTGGCGGGAGATCCACGGCAAAAACGACTGGAAGGGCCTCCTCGACCCCGTGGACCCGCTCACCCGCTCCGAGATCATACGGTACGGCGAGTTCGCGCAGGCGTGCTACGACTCATTCGACTACGATCAGTACTCGAGATACTGCGGGAGCTGCAAGTACGCGCGCCGCACGTTCTTCCAGTCCCTCGGCATGGCCGACGTCGGCTACGAGGTCACCCGCTACCTCTACGCCACCTCCAACATCAACGTCCCAAACTTCTTCCTTAAGTCGAAGCTGAAGGAGAAGATGTGGAGCGCGCGCGCCAACTGGATGGGCTACATCGCGGTGTCGGACGATGAGACCACGGCTCGCATCGGCCGCCGGGACATCGTCGTCGCGTGGCGCGGCACCATCGCGAATATCGAGTGGGTGGCCGACCTCAAGGACTACCTGCAGCCGCTGAACAAGCGCGGGATCCCGTGCCCGGACGCGGACGCCAAGGTGGAGTCCGGGTTCTTGGACCTGTACGTGGAGAAGGACGAGACGTGCCGGTTCTGCAAGTACTCCGCCCGGGAGCAGGTGCTGACGGAGATGCGCAAGCTGGTGAAGAAGTACACGGAGGCGGGGGAGGAGCTGAGCATATCGGTGACGGGTCACAGCCTGGGGAGCGCGCTGGCGATGCTGAGCGCGTACGACCTGGCAGAGACGAAGGTGAACGTGGCCGCCGACGGGAGGACGGTGCCGGTGGCGGTGTTCTCGTTCGCGGGGCCGAGGGTGGGCAACGGGCACTGGAAGGACAGGTTCGACGCGCTGGGGGTGAAGGCCCTGAGGGTGGTGAACGTGCACGACACGGTGCCGAAGGTGCCCGGTCTGATCAACAACGAGCGCATCGTGCCGGGGATCGTGCGCAGCCTCGCCGACAACCTGCCGTGGTCTTACAACCACGTCGGGGTGGAGTTGGAGCTCAACCACCGGCACTCGCCCTTCTTGAAGGACTCCATCAACCCGGCCGACTTCCACAACCTGGAGATGTACCTCCACCTCGTCGATGGGTGAGTTCTCGTCAACTTTAGATCATCATCATCATCATCATCGATTTGGCAAAATCATTTGCAACATAAAATATGTTGATAATTAATTTGTCACTAAAAACACAAGTAGCATTATATGGAATGGCACTTCACCTTATGTCAAGATAAATTATCAACGATTGTCCGATGGCGAAGGATTGACAGAGAGGACTGTCTACTTTTACAAAGAGGATATAAGCAAACGGTGCATGCATAACGTCCAAGACATTTCTAACTCAGATTAATATAATCTATATGCGTTTTTAATTTGGGTAAAGCATAAATTAATTGTATCACATAACTAAATATATCATAGCAGAAACAATGCGTCTCTCTAAAAAAATTATTTTGCTTATACTTTTTTGTTTAGATGAAAAACCACTTTGTATTTTTTTTCCTTAATTGCTAAGCTTAAAATCATATTACTTTTTTCTAGAATATGTTTATATATATAACATAATCGAAGACGGCTTATCCTTTCCGAAATAACATAAGACATGGACTTAGAGATTTGGAGGCATATATAGTGAGATATGTCTCGGCCTCATGGATTATTGCAGTGATGTGCATGGTTCCTGAGACGTTGCATCTCTCTCTCTCTCTCTTTATATATATATATATATATATATATATATATATATATATATATATATATATATATATATATATATATATATATATATTATATATATATATATATATTATATATATATATATAGTCCTCAGGCCATTAAATGTAAATAGGTAGTACATATATACACATATATACGTATATATATGTGTAGCGTAAAATCTTATACATATGCAACATTAAGATGAGCACGCATGAATAATTCCAATTTATGTTCGTACTTCGTACTCAAATTAGCATGCATGAATCACAAAGTGATACATGTTCAACTTTAATTCGAAGGCTGATATGATGACAAGAATTAATACTTATTTAAACTGTTGACATGAACGAGTGGATGGATGGATGGGTGCAGGCACCAAGGGAAAGGGAAGGCGTTCACGCCGGGAGGAGGGAGAGACCCGGCACTGATCAACAAGTCGTGCGACTTCCTGAAGGAGGATCTGGTGGTGCCGCCGAACTGGAGGCAGGACGAGAACAGGGGCATGGTCCGGACCCAAGACGGCCGGTGGATGCAGCCGGAGAGACCCAAGATCGAGGACCACCACGACGACGTCGACGAACACCTCCGGGAGCTCGGCCTCGCCGACGCCGGCTCCAGCAATTAATTAATTATTAGCTTAATTAGTCAATTAATAAGTCGATGGTGTATTTCTCTCTCCCTAGCTACCACATGAGAGAGTCGCATCTATGAATAAAATTCTCTCTCTCTCTCTCTGTCCTAGATATATATATATGATGATCGTGATGAGGATCGAGAGTAATAATTGAGCTATTGGAATACATCTCTCTTTTTACGAATGTCAAGGCCTACAAATATTATATACTTCCAGTGCCAATGATTCGATATATATATATATATATATATATATATATATATATCAATTCTGTCAGAAACTATAAAGTTGTTCACTTATTAAATTAAATGGGTTTCGAGTTACGTGATGCAATGTGATGCTGTTTCTTTGGATTAAATTTTAATGATTTTTTAAAAAAAATTTGGCCATGTCAAATTGAATAGTTTTCATATTCCACGCAGAAGCGTTAAAAGACTTCGTTAAATTAATACATGTGCCCAACTAATTTGTGGAAATCTAAATCCAACAACTTGGAAGGTCGCCAGTCGCCACTCACAAAAACTTGGAGCGAGAAGGAAACTGCGAGTTTTTCATCTTATCCAATAATTTAATTTGATGATTTTATGGCTTAAATCTCATAATTAATATTATCAAATTTCAACAAATTATAATAATGTTTAAACTACTGAATCCTTAAATAATAAAATTAGTGGTGCTTAGATCACCTCAAGTCAGTGTTAAATCGGCTTATTTTATATTCAATATATCTATACTCAGGGCCATATATGTCTAAATGTGCACAATAATTCGTTTTTTCACCATTAGAAAGAGAGGATTGTTGGCCTATTAATGTATATGGAAAAGAAATAAATTTTAGCCACAAATTACGTTAATACAAATTGATTTCGATATCTCTTGATTTAAATATCGCGGGTTTTGCTGAGTCGTCACGTTTCAAATATGTCCAATTTAAAATCTCATATAATTTATAATTATTGTACTTAACTCGATCACTTTCAAAGCTTAGTTCCTAATTAAAGTTGTAACGTCTGCAATCTTCATAAGGCAATTAAGGGAAAATCAATAGAAATTAATGCATTAATGGTAATTCAACTATGTCTTGAAGAAGGATGATGCATTAGTCACATTTTTTTTTCCAAATAATATAGTATTGAGCTAGAGGAACAGGTAGCTAATTGAGGAGACAGTGAACCTACAAGTTCTTAAATGACCACTGTTCCTAGGGTGTAGGTCATCTCCCACCTTCATTCTGAATTGGGTGACTCATCGTCGCACTCCTTCCCTTATGGCTTACTGGCTTTACAGATTCATAGAGGCACCTCTAACATCCCAATGTAATAAAGTCGAGCTCGCATATGATAACTAACTTTTAAGGATATCATAGTAATATAAAAGACGTAGTGCAACTCACAGTAACGCAAATGCAAAGTAAAGTATGATATAATATAGAATATGGTACAGTAAAGCATGGAACATGGTATGGTAAAAATAATGTAGAGTAAAGATAAAGTATGATAATAGTAAAGAACAGAGTATAGATATTGATATGGTTAAAGCATAATGTATTGACCCATTATATTCAATGTGTAGAAGTCAAAGTATAGTATTGATCATCACTGATATTGTTGCTATGATTATCATTGATCCCTATTTCATCGTCTATTTTGTTATTGTACTGGACTTTTTGCTCATGGGTATTCGATTCCTCTGCATTGGAATTTTACAGGTGAGAATGCTGCCCAATGAAGTGTAAAAGTGCTCAGAGCTTAGAAGATGCTGCACATGACTAATCATATTATCAAAACTTATCAATTTCATTCAGTGTTATGAATTACTTGTTATTCATGGACATCATGATCTTCCGCATATTGAATCTACCTTCTTATGAACTCGTTAAGTTGTGATTTTCTCCACCTCGTTATTGACTGTAATAACTATTAATGTCTCTCGACATTCTAATGTTTGAACTTCCGCATTAAAATATTTGATTATATTTCTCATTATATTAATGTCACGTATGCCATTTTGTTAAATGATCATGGTCAATAGTGTAGTAGGCAGTGTAACGCTCTCGGAATCAACCTGACTGCATACGTGACGGGATGGACGATTTTAGGGATATTACAAAGGTATTCTTACATATACTTTGTACATGACCGTATATAAATTGGGAACTTAATTGAAATCTCTTCAAACTAGAAAAAGCTCGAACTCCATCAAGGCATGAAGAATTGAACCTATTCGCGTTGGGTAATATCATATGTTTTCTTTTTTTGTTTGCCATCTGGCTACATTAATATCGCTATAATTAAACTATGTTTATTTCGAATTCCGAAAATTTGTTACTTCATGATTATTCGAATGATTGATTTATTTCTAATAAAACGCTAAGAAGTTACTCATCAAGGTGATGTTGTCTATCGATTTTAAGATTCGAGATGATTGATCGTGAAAATTTATAGAAAAAATTAAAGTTCTGTTAAAATTGAGAATTTAACAATCATAAATCGGATTAGAATATTTCAGAAAAAAAACAGACTCAATTAAAAATAATAATATCGCATAAATTTTGATAAAACGAAAACTAAAACCCAAATCAATAAATAATTTTTAGCAAATGCCTCTTGAAACTCGGTTTTTATTTTTAATAAATAATAACAATACTCTATTAAAATAAGATAAGTGTAATGCCAATCGAAATGAATAATGTTAGAGCTATCAACGAAGTATGTCCCTACAAATATATAATATTTTTAATATTATTAACAGCCGAATTTTTAGTTTGACAATTACAATCCAATCAAAATAGTTCAGAGCTTGAAATTAATCTGATAAAATCAAGCTTTGCTCGGTTTACAACAATAAATTGATAAACTCAAGTAGGTAATACAACTTAATTGTATGGGACCATTAAATCGTCACTATAAGACTTTTAACGATTTCTGACGGCGAAATTCGACGAAAATCTTGTGAAATCTATCAAAAATATAATTTTTTATGGATGTTCCGATGGGAAGATAGTCGTCGGAATAACGGTCGTCGGTGACTTTGCGACGGATGCTTCAATCCGTCATTATTTTCGAATGACACATCCCTCAGAACCTCTGATGGGAGAAACTCATCGGAGGTTCCCATGGGAAGTTCACCGTTGGAACCTCCAACGGGAGACACCCATATCGAAGGTTCCGACGGTGAACTTTCGACGGGTATAATTGTCGGACATTCCAATGAGAGCTCTCCCGGTCATACCATCTGACGGGTTCACCCGTCGAAAATTATTTTTAAAATAAAAAACATCGAACCCCACAGTCGAATTCACCCGTCAAGCCATTAGATCTGATGGCAGAGGTCGATCTTTGATAGGCGAGATATTACGAGAGAGGAAGCGAGAGAGAGGGAGGCAACCAGATCCGACCACACAGCTTCCAAGCGGGGACCATTGATAGAGAGAGGGGGGAGAGAGGTCTGTCGTCGGAGTCCTTGGTCGCCGGAGTAGAGAGAAAAGAGGATTTGGCAGGATCCAGTGGAGGAGGTGGCAGATCGACCACTCTAGATGGCTGATGTGGCCGGATGGTGGCTAGATCGAGTGTAGGAGGATGGTTCGGCCGCTACGAGTGTTGGATCCTATCCTTAAATATAATTAAATATATACTTATATTCTATTGCCTATATATAAATAATCATAAACATAATTACCGGCTCTATCTTTCGAAATTATCGACGGAATTAAATCCATCGATACTTCTTAAAGATAGGTCAGTCGATAATTTTAATAATAGAATATTAAATATATACTTATATTATATTACATATATGATATTATAAATATAATTATTGACCATCATAATTTTCGAAATTATCGACGAATTTAAATTCATCCATAATTCTAAAAATTAAGTCCATCAATAATTCATCAACGAAAATTTTTTGTCCGCAAAGGACTTTTCAACCTTCAATATTTCTGAAGATTTATTCTATCTGCGGCTAAAATTTTATCGATCGCAAATAAGCGATTTTCTTGCTAATAATAAGTACTAATTAATATTGTAGCAAAATAGTTACATACTCCTGGGTTAATTGGATATCCGTATATAAAATTATATATGTAATCAAAACTATATTTTTGGGCACGTAAATTATATTTTTCGGTGAAATGAACGGACCAAAACACACTGTTGATGAGTCACGTCTGCCACTGCCAGCTCTGTTTCTTGAGCACGTGAGATCGTGGTGGCGACTTGCACCTTATCACTTAAGCTCAAATCACGTGATAAATATGCATAAATATATATATATATATAACAAAATGATCAATTCGCATATTTTTATTTAAAAAATGCGAATACGTTTTGGTCCGTTAAATATTTCTTTACTATAATGTAGATCTTACACGTAATAAAAAAAAAGCGTATTGACTATTGATGTATTCATACATTGGAATTTAGGAAAAATGCTCAATGTCGACCGTGTCGAACAATAATGTAGTTCTTGTTTGTGCCCTTCAACTTTTTTTAATATTGAAATACAAATATCATGATTTCAAACTCATTAATGAAATTAATTAAAAAATGCTTCATCCACGATAAAATAAAACCGAATTAATTAGCATGGAATAGCTTTCTGTATAATTGAGAAAATAACTAATACACTTTTATACCACGCTTCATTAGACAAATTTAAATAGTTCTGATATAATATCGACAACTAAGCATTTTAACGTACAAGTCAGTTAAAACAACACTACATGAAACAAAAATGTCAATCAAAAGCGCGGAGCAATTTCTCTACATCTCATTGGTTCGTTCAACTAAGAATAAGGTGCACATAAGAAAGATAAAATTCATATTGGAAATTAATGTTTAAAATAATATAACAACTTTATCTCCAATAATGGACCAAGTGGACTTTTGAATTGGCAGCCTTGGCCTCTTCTTGAAATACGACGGAAAAACAAAAACGGTTTGTGGGAAAGGAAAAAAAAAGTGTTTAATATTCACTCCTGAGCATTAATTGATATTTAAAGAGTAATTCTATATCCTTTTAACAATCCTTCTAAAAGTCTTCTTAACATCTCACGGTGGCATATATTATAAATTTACCAACTTTTATGGGTGTTTTTACACGTGTGAGTATGAGAAGAATTTTTAGGAAGATAAATTAGGAGGACGAATCATTTTTCATATTCAATATAGGAGTCGTATGAGGTGAAAATCTCATGTACAGTCTGAAAAATACGATTTTCACATCGTAGCTCTAGCTTGGATATAGAAGTCTTATTTCGTTTCTCGACAGTGAGTAAGACCAAGCCTAGTAACAAACAAAATTTTCTTTGTTTGGAGTGAAATCCTGTCTCGAAGTTTGGAGATTAGGTTAGTGATTTCGATTTACCCTATTTGGATCAGCATTCCCATAAGAATAGGAAAACGGCCCTTTTTAGCTTCTTGTAGACTAGCAAGTCTCCGAGAGAAATCATTATCGGGGTGGGACAGTAGACTTATTCTTCGCCAAGGACGGACCCACATATAGCTTGGGAGGGGGGGGGGGGCTAATCCCCCTAATTTTTTAAAAATTTAATTAATTATATATACTTATATGTAATTTATGCCTCCTTACGTAGAGAGGTTGTGTGATCCCCACTCCCACCCCCCACATCAAGACGAAGGAGAAAAGATGAAGTGGAACCTCTTAAAAGAGCCTTTGAATATCGTTCATTTTCTTATGGGTTGAAAAGGGACAGGACAAGGCTATACCCTAAGAAAGTCTTCCCGATATACTTCACCATGAGGCTTTTCCTCAGCCAATCGTAACTCGATAGTCCAAAGTTGACAAGTACTATCTCGATCAATAAAATGTTGAGATGAAAACTTTATGGGTAAATTGCATAAAAAAAATATTCCAAAACTTGGCGCCCCCATATTTTTGGCAAGGCAAAGGGGAAAAGATGCAGAGTGGAACCTCTTAGAGGAGCCTTTGAATATCGTTCATTTTCTTATGAATTGAAAAGGGACAGGACAAGGATATACCCTAAGAAAGTCTTTCCGATATACTTCACCATGAGACTTTTCCTCAGCCAATCGTAACTCGATAGCCCAAAGTTGACAAACTATCTCAATCAATAAAATGTTGAGATGTAAACATTTTTTGGGTAAATTGCATAAAATAATATTCTCAAATTTGGCTCGAACTTTTATTTCTTACATAAAAAGTCATGAACTATGAGTTTATTCTCAAATCTAGTCTATTTTTTCTTTTGCGTGCAATAATTCTCAAATTTAATATAATTCTTTATTTTAAAAACATTAATTTGGTTATAAAATAAATTATTACATATTTATTAGAAATAATATTTCAATGATCATTATATAAACAAATTGTAAAAAAACTAATAAAAGGTTAAAATTTCAAATATATTTTGCAACTTTGATAGTAAATTAGTTTAAAACTTAAGTCATTTTGTAATTTGATTAAATAATATCGTCACGATATAAAAATATAATAATGTAAAATAATTTACTATCAAAGTTCTAAAACATATTTTCAATTTATCCTTTTATTTTGACAACTTGTCTATGTAATGATCGCCGAGTTATTAATTTTAATAAGAATACAATTATAAGTTATATTTATAGCTAATTTAAAAATTTTAAAAGAAAATTTAGTTAATATTTGAGAGTTAAATTAAAGTTAATGACTTTTTATGTGAAAATAGAAATTTATGTTAAATTTGAGAACAAATTTGAATTTTATGACTTTTTATGCAAAAAATAAAAAAATTGAGCTAATTTTAGAATAAAATCAAAATTCGGGATTCTTTGTTCAAATTTCCCTAAATCTGTTCGAGAAACTAAATTTTAAGTAAAAAAATCCACATATGTTTCCTGATATTATTTAATTTTGCTTCGTTATGTAATATATGTAATACCCAGCCATTTAAAGAAAATAGAAAATAAAAGAAATTAAAAAGGAAACTAAGTTGTAAAAGACCAATTAGTTTAGCCCAATTAAGGAGCCCATTAGTATGATAAACCCAAGGATTAGACTATAAAAGCAATAACTCTCCATTATCCACTCATTTCCTCACCCTCACTCCTCTCTTTCTCCCTAAGGCATTTCATCCAGCAAGAAGAGGGCATTACAGCAAGGTCTTCATCTAGGTTAATCTACATTTTTGCATCATTTAATCACTAGGGCCATTACTCACTCCCTCTTCCCCATTTAGATTGCTTCCTAAGTGGAGAACCATAAGAAGAAGTGTTCTTGGTGTTTGGAAAGGCATAAGCTAGGATCAATCATGATTAGCAAGTGATTGGAATTAGGGTTCTTACTACGAATGATGTTCTTAATGAGAAGGAATGGAATGGAATGATTGATTGCATATCTTGTGTTTTTATGCATGTTTAGTGATTCATATGATTATAGATGTGTTCTGTATTAGTCTTACAGATGATTGATTGTATACCTTGATTTCATTTTTGAATTGAAAATCTCTATTATATTGATTATGTCCGATTCTGTTTTTCATGTGGACCGGTCGACCGATCATGTATATCGGTCGACCGGTGATGAGAGCATCGATCGACCAACCCTTTGTGACCAGTCGATTGATTGTTTCTCCCTAGCCTTGTATCGGTCGGCCAATCGGTCGATCAAAGCTCCTTTTCTGTCTAAGTGTTATCATTCGATCGATCCAGAGATATCGGTCGACCGGTGTTTAGAACTTGTCCACTGTATTGTGTTGGGATCATCGGTCGATCGATCTAGAGATATCGATCGATCGGTGCTCGAAAAATGATCGACCGATCAGTTAATATCGGTCGATCGATCCTTGTCCAGATTGCATATTGAATGCTGATTGATGGTTGATTTGATCTATAGTCCTTCTATACTTGTGTTGTGTTACTCCTTACTGATTGGAATGTTATGTGATTGCATCATTGATCTTGTTTGGATCTGTTCTATGATCCAATCCTATTATGATATGCAAGTATGACAAAGTGATAAAGTGATTAAGCAAGAAAGTTATAAACATGTTTATGAGAGTGGTGGTCAGAGCTTAAGCTGAGTGCTCATCGGACGTGTCGCTCCCTGAGCCATGGCTTGATCCCCCATTGGCCGCACGAAGTTGTATTTGGTCGCTCTGACGTAAATCCCCTAAGTTAAAAGCACCCAAAGGCACCTAATGTCAAGTGAAAGTAAGAGCAAAAAGAACATGAACATGATGAACAAAGCATGATTAGTGATCCAGCATGATCTCTGAAATTTTTTATGATTATAAGATTGACTCTTGATCTTTATCTATTTTATCCATCGATATCTCAAGTGAATGATCTTATGCTCAAATCTGATCTTATTGCAAATGATTACTAATTCTGCCAATTGTTATTTATTGTTATGCATTGCACTTATTAATCCCCACTAGGCTGTATAGCATACGAGAGGACCTCATCCCTTGTGTTGATTTCCACAGGACCAGGTCAGTGTGGTGTCGAGATCGTGTGCCACGACCAGCGATGCTAAAGCACATGAACCAAGAGAGGGCCTAATTATCTTTATCTTTATTTTTCGCATTATGAGCTTGATGTAATTCAGACATTATGAATATAATGGACTTTGTAATATTTTGGGACTTTCACTTTTATGATATTTTTATCTCTCCTTCTTTGTTTTTATTATTGACATGCCATTATTTTTATTTGAGATTTAGTCAAGTTTAAGTCAATATTATGAGTTTTCGTAGCGCCTTCGAATAAATCCTCGTCACGTGACGTTGGTCGATTTGGGGCGTTACAATATATATATATATATATAATCTTATTTATTATTAAAAGTAGAGAGAGGAAAACGAACTTTATTGGAAGGAATATTCGCCCAACATGGGATAAGGTGTTATTATTTCTCTTAATCAGACAAAATAGTGCAATGTCGTGTATCCAATAAATAACGTTACTTTCTCTCACCACAAAGATGGCAACATCTAATTAATCTCCGGGACCCTCCCCATATCTAACGTCACTTTTTGTGTTCAATTAGTTCCGCTTGAGCTGTACATTCTTTTCGTGATATCACAATTCCCCAGATATTGTAGAAAAATAATATTGAAAGGCAGCACATCAAATACAAATAAAATTAGCTTAAAAAATAATTATTATTTATAAATCGACGAACCTACTTCAAATACTTGCAACTCAAAAAATATCATGTTATAGCGATTTAAAAATTGCATAATTCAAGTCAACTTGGAATCATGACAACTTTTTTTATTTTACTGGAAAATATTATTTTATAAACTATTGATAACATGCAATGATTGAGTGCTATTAAATTTTATTAATAATTTATTCGCTTTACCTTGGTCCATTTTTTTGTATTTTTTTATAATAAATTGTGATACCCGTGATCACAAGTGTGAAGTATATATATCCAGGAATTCACGGAGGTGACCATTCACACAAAATAAAATCTAAGATTTCAGATATATAATATATATATATTAATCTACTACATATGATTTTAAATTTGCAAAAAAATAGGACATAGAAGGACCGTCAAAGTGATTGGACCTTGGGAAGAGCTAAGAGAGTGGTGGAGAGAGAAGGGGCAACGACTTCCTTTCTCTCTCTTTACATTCTCAACTAATAATTATACGTTGTTTTTTTATCTATATATACTTAAAACATTTGGATTGAAGAGCATGATAAATTCGTCATAGACGGACAACGATTTTAGGTTTAAGAATTATTGGTTAATATTATTCAATATAATATGGTCCTCTGTATTTTTTAGAATTAATTGTTTCATAAAAGTTTTGGAACTGTACTATATCAACTTATTTTTTAATAAACAGAAGTAAACTATATCTATCGTCCTTCAATTTTAAAGAGGATAATTAGATAATCCTTAATCTCTAATTTATAACTAGATTATTTTTGGACTTTATTTTTTTTTTTTTGCATGTGCTATCCTTCTAATTGTCGATAGTATATTTTTCGATTATTGTCGCGTAATGAAAATTAATGGAATAATAAAAAACGGTAACAACAATGAGGTTGCCACCTCTCACCGAAGCTAGAGGAAGGGGGTGATTGTCCATTCTATCCTCTTAGCACGTGCAAAGACGAGGGAGGAGGCGATTGCGCCCTTCCCCTCTCCAATGTCGAAGGAAAAGGGGGGCGGGCGCCCTCCAACCCCCTCCCCTCCTCCTCTCTGTCTTATGCTTCTCGAGGGAAAAGGGAGAGAGGGCAGCTGTCCTCGTCCTCGTCTTTTTGCACATCCATAGGAGAGAGGGGAAGGGGCCGGTGCCCCATCCTTCCTAGTCCTTTGCATGCGCGCAAAGGCATGGAGAGGGAGGTTGTCCCCTTCGCCTCTCTTTTCTGAATGCACACAAAGGGGGAGGGGGTGGCCATCCCGTTCCCTCTCCACTCCCCTCTCCCCTCCGAACACATACAGTGCTGAGGAGGGGCCTCCTTCCCCTCTTCCCTCCACCTTGGGAGAGGTCCATCTCTCATGTTGGAGGAGAGTGGGAACGGAGCGCCACTCTCTTTCTTCGGTTTTGGGAGGGATGACAATGATTGTCATCTCTTTTTTATTAACCTTTTAAATTATTTTTGTTGCATTGCGTCAGAAATGTATTTGAAAAATTAGCTATCGATCATCAAGAAAATAACATGTAAGAAAATTATAATTTTAAAATAATATTATTATAAATTAAAGTTGGAGTATTGTCTAACCCAAATTGCGCTCTTTCACATCGACAAAGACGAGCTTGAGAATCGAATGATGATTAAATCAATTTGATCAGATTCCACTCGTCAAAAGATAAATTATTATATTATTAATAGAAAAATTGTATCTAAAATCAGCTGTTACTTTTTTAAACAAATATCATGCTCTTGTCCATATATATTTCATATTTATTTTGATTTTTCTCTCTCCTCTTTTATTCATAATTGTTGTTGTCCTTTTTCTTCCCCTTTATCCTGTGTTATTTTTCAAGTATTGACGAGCATTTCTTTACTCTTTCATTCCATCACTCTTTGATTGCATTTACTCCTTTTCCCTTTTGTTAAGTGAACTTTCTTAGTTTCATGCACCTGCATTATATTTTTTTTTCTTCCGTATTAGTTTCTTCTTTCTTAATTGTACATGCTCATTTCCGTGTTCTTTTAATTGCATGAATTAACTTTTGTTCACTTCTTCTTCTTCTTCCTCCTATTGACTTTATTATTATTATTTTTTAAAAATTTTGGCAACGAATCAGGTTAATTATTTCTCCTTCGCTATTTTTTTTAAAAAAAACTTGTTGAACAAGTACCATTCAAAGCAAAAAGAAAAAGGAAAAAAGGTGACTGCAATAAAAATAGTTAATTTGGGAACCCATTTTGCAGTAAAAACACCTTCAAAAGCAAAAAAAGAAGAACATGTTAATTCAAGAAAAGTTGACCGCAGTAGGTGAATAAAATGTGTGGTGCGAATCCAACTAAAACAAAGTATGTAGTGGTTGCTTTTCCAAGTTTGCACAAGTAATAATTATTTTTCAGACCGAATTAGTTCTCTGTGCGACGTATATTTTTTTTTAATTAATATTTCAAACTTCAATTCATGTTTGGTAAAGTCGAGACACACACTATAAAATTTATGTTACGCAATTAAAATATATGTGGAAATATTTTATATTCCAAAACTTGTAATCATAATTTATTGCCAAACATAAAGAGTTGAATAATCGTATTTTGACTCATGCATTTATGAGATATATAGTGATTTATCATTTTTAACAATTCAATGGTAATCAACTAAGTCCACCAGACACAAATTGAAAATTCAAAGTTCATACATACTTTTAGAAATAAAATTGTACAAAATAATATCACCGATTGAAATTTTTAAAAGAAGGAACAAACACAAGGCAAAAAGTTCTACGGTCATATCCAAACTTATGTTTTCATATAGTAGACTTTTAGAGAGGACCTGCATAAAGTATATATATCAGACCATCGATCGATATCAATTAATAGTATATTATTTATTAATTGAAGTAGTAATATTACGGTATTAGAAATCAATTGATGATACTATATAGCATTTTAAGTTAAGTTTTCTCATCTCTAATTAATTATATATTTTAATTACAATTATTAAATATTTTCTTATTTCTTATTTCAATATTTATTATTTTAATATTTAATTCCTTTTCAACAAATCAGCAAAACTACAAGTAGAAGTGTAGAACTATTACTATTTTTATTGATTAAATTTGAAAAAAGAAAAAAAAATAAGTAGGTTCACATTTTTAAATATTGGAAAATCAAATTTTTTATTGCAATACAGTAGGCCTCTAAATATTTTAAGAATGATAGACGAAAAAAAAGTTCATAGTAATGACTTATTTTGGCCTTGATTCCCCTTACCAACCATGCCAACGAAACTGATATTTTTTTATTAAAAAATGTTTATGCAAAAAAGTGTAAGAAAATAGTGCTTATAATTATCAAACAAAAATCTTAGTGTTAATAATTTCCACAGACGTTGACAGCCGGCGACTTTGAGTTGCACGCCTGCGGTGATGTAGGCAGCCCATCCAAACCCAAAATAGTATTTTAATTGCTGCTAATTAACAAGTCTATCAGCAAAGCTTTATTTTTAAAAAATATTATTATTTTCTTGTAGACCTTTTTGTAATAGGGAAAAGATAATAATAATAAATAAAAGAAACACGGAAAAAAAATCTCCAACGATCCAACCAGAGACTTGGAATGAGCGGGGCACGATCGAGGAGGACCATTCGGACGGTGCCACCCAAGCACTCTTCCACCTTCTGCTCGTTAGTTAGATACGCCCCTAACAAGTGGCTCCAATGCGTCGACGTGGCCGTGGGCCCTTTCGAGTGGACCAATGACACGTTCGCGTCGCGCCCAGGTGGCATTGACTCGATCGTACATAGTCCTCGCAGAAAACCTACAACGCTTCCGCTATTTTCTTGCTCATCTGTTTTCTTTTCTTCTTCCTGAACAAAATCTCGTGATTAACAATTAAATACAATCTCCATGCAAAATTGCAATGATCAATTCACAAATTTTATGCACATAATTAAATCTCTCCATCGCCGCCTTCCTGTCGCCGCCGCCGCCGCCGGGTCAAACCTTCCGTCCATTACACGGCGCGCGCGTGTCGGGAGAACAACACACATGCTCGCTTGCGCCCTCGACGGGCGCACGCAAACGTACTGGGACTCGCGGCCTCCGCGCCATGTGCGTAGCCGCCGCCGACGCTGAACCAGCTGGCGTCCCGCGCGCGGCCGGCCGGCGGGGCAGTCGTGCGTCGATCTTTAGTATGGACTAGGTGGTGGACACGCGACGTGGGAAGCGGGGCGTGGGCACGGCGACGTCGCGGCTGGTGCTTATGAGATTGAGACGATCGGGGATGGTGCTGTCGAACAGCCTTGAGCGGGGATTCTCGGCGTAGCAGACGTAGTAGCACGCGACGCAGGCGTGGGGCAATGCCATGCCGATCCGCGTCTGCATGCATGATCGACGATGGCAGGCACACGAATGGGGGTCTTATCAGCAAATCAAGAAGCAAGACGCAGAACACATTGTTCTTTTCTCTGCTGGGAATTAAGGAATGATCAAAGTGGAAGGGAAACAATGCTTACCATGAGATAGCCGACGAAGAAGGCGATGAGCGAGACGGTGGCGACGTACGGCTTGTGGGTCACGAAGGTCATGGACGAGGCGAAGATGGCAGCGATAGCGCCGCTGCTGACGCCGGACAAGAAGCACAAGGAGCTAGTGATGTCCGAGTCCACGAGCTGCTCCATGTTGCTGTGCCGTTCGAACAAATGCCAAGTGCTCTGCGACGCGGTCACGAATCCCCATCCGTATGCCGCTATCTACAACACAAATTCGATCACAATTATAAGCACTAAACGAGATCACGGGAACAGATCGATCAAATTGGAGCGCATTAATTCTGGTTAATTATATACATGGACGAACGCCCAGCTGTTGCCGTAGCGGAACACGGCATTCATGACCCTGAGACAGCAGTGGGCGCACGAGAACATGAACTCGTCCTCCCCCTCGAGCAAGTTGAGGCCGCGCGCGAGGATGCGGATCGCCTCGATGGAGGGCACGAAGAGGGAGCCGAGGCAGGCGCTGCCGAGGTTGATCGACGTCGCCCGCTGAAAGCTGAACTTGGTGCTCGACTGCATGCCCCGGAGGTAGTACAGGGCGATCACTCTGCTGACCGTCAAGTTGGCCACGTTGCGCATGACCTCGGCGGTCCACGCAAGACTCAGAACCAGGAACAGGATGGTGAGAGGCGGGTAGTAGAAGTTGAGCGCCCCGATCACCCCGACGCACCAGAGGGATATCCAGACGAAGCCGAAGCCCATCATCAGGTACGCGGGGCCGTTGAGGGCCTGGAATTTGGTAGCCGACTTGAGCGCCCGTTCGAAGATCTTGCCCGTGAAGGCAACGCGGTGGCTGACCCAGCAAGCGTACAGGCCGATCCCGACGGAGAAGAGGACGAGGGCGATGCCGAGGCCGTCGGTGGCCGGGAGGGAGAAGCAGAGCAGGAGGACGCCGGCGGCTAGCGTGACCCCGGAGCTGGACCAGAGGATGAAATGGACCATGAACCGAGGCCACAGGCGGACGGCCTTCTGCCATGCGAAGGCGAGCAAGATGCTGAGGAGGGACGCGCCCTCGATGGGCGGAAGCCAGTACCGTAGTATCCGGCGCTCCCGGCGCGCCTTGCGGTTGGGGGTGTTGGGGTCGATGAAGACCTCGATGGCCTTGTAGCAGAAGAAGACGACGGCGGCGCCGGCGACGAGGAGGTGGAAAGTGAACAGGAGGAGGGTGATCTTATTGGTGTACACTCTCGAGTTCAGTGATGCCAGGGCAGTCTACAGCCAACCAAGAACACGAATCACAACGGGGATATCGAGAATTAAATATTATGTTATCAATTTATCATTAATGCTGTTGAACCGAGAACACTTTTCTGCTCGTTTTCTTAAGATTATTAAGGGTCAATAATGGCGTTGTGAGCAACCTGTGGGGTTGGGGTGGATTGGTAGGTTGACGCCGGCGTGGCGCCGCCGGGAGGTACTGCTCTCGACATGACCTGAATCGGGGCGACCGGAGCCGGTGTCTGCAATCTCGACACTGTCGTCGTCGTCGTCGTCGCCGCCGCCGCCGCCGCCGCCGCATCCTTCTGCGTCGATTCTACTCCTACCACAACTTCGTCACGATCTCCTAATTCTCCGACCACCTTCTTCTTCTCTCCATCTTTCTCGTCGACCACCTCCACCTTCTCCCCTGTTGTTGCTGCTGCTGCTGGTGGCTCTGCTGGGGGTGGTGGTAGTTCTTCCTGCACTCTTCTTTCCATTTCCTGAGGGGCGAGTAAGAATCCCATAAAGTTAGTGGCGTGGGGTGCTGTGATCGAGTGAATTGACATGGAAGAAAAAAGGCGCATGAGAGACAGGTGGAGATTCTTACCGTATCTACAGCTCCCGTTTCGCTGCTGTAAGGCGGCTGCCGACCTCAGCAGACAGATCAGGCGCCGGCGCCGGCGACAGCCGGGAAAGATTATCAATTCTACTTCTTAATGAGTTGATGAGAAGCTAGGAGAAGAGGAGGAGGGATGGGCGACCCTCGTTTTGCTTGCTTGCTTGCTTGTTTGGTCCTCTCTCCGTCTCTTTCGCTTTCTCTTCCTCTCTCTTGTTAGATTTCTCTCTCTCTCCTCGTCAGCAGTGTCAGATTTGTCCCTGGATCACAATTTTAACCATGTCATGTGGATGAAAAGAGATAAGGTGGTGGTGGCACTACGCAGATGGCGGCGAGTTGAGTTTAATTCCCACAAAACAAGTTAATCATTGCAATTCACCGAGAAACATATTATTTTTTTATCACTGCATGGAACAACCAGCAAGCTACACATAAAAAAACACTAATTATCACTTTGATTTATTTCAATTTATAAACATAAAACATAAAAATATATTTACTTTTACAAAAAAGAAAACTTCCGATCAAGAACTCGAAATTACCGTTCCGGTAAAATATGTTTCAGTTTCAATTCTTGGTATTAGAATTATTTTTTTGATAAAAAAAACGTGGCCATTGGTATAATATCGTTGGAGGGCGTCTCATGACATCGATCGTGCAGCCAAGACGCCATAACTTTTCCTCCAATAAAAGATGCGGGCCCCGCAACATCTCTCTTCTCTCTCGAGAGAGAGTTTCTCTCTCTCACTCCTTGCTCACCTTTTTCTGTTTTATAATAATAATAATAATAATACATTACTAATCATGCAGCATTATGTTGGTGGTGGTGACTGGTGCGTATGGAGCTATCCAACTCACACATTGGGCGCATGCATGCTCATTATTGTAGTGTAATTTTCTTATTATCTATATATAACATACTGTCGCAAGCAAACCTTTTTTTATTGTTTGCTTTTGAATATGGCAAAAAATGTACAAGTAGTCTCACTCTCTTCAAACTGTTAACGTTACTGAGCCCTTAAGTTAACTATGTTACAAGTATTTTTTGGGGGGGAATCTTAAATTTATTGTCTATAACTTATATATGATATTTTTTTGTTTTCGCTTTTGGCCACGTGAGAGACCCAAACGTCCGTAAAAATGCTAGCCGTTGGCTCACACGGCAAGGTCGAGGTACCATCAATAATAAGTTCCAAACTTGGTGCGTGGAAAGGGAAAATAAAATAAATGTGGTGTTGGACGATTGAGCAAAATTCCAACGTGTCCCCTGCATGGCCCTCGTGCCTGTGCCAACTAGGGCATATGCAAAAAAATGATGCAATTACACCTTTTTAATATTTTTAAAATTTTTTAATACAAAATATAAGTTGAAAAATAAAAAAATTAGGTCTTTCGAGTCGGGTCGGGTCAACTTAAGTTCGTGGGTCGACCTAATTCGCTGAACACCCCTAGCTATGGATGATGATCGATTAGTTTTCAATGACTTAACTAGATGATAAATGCTAAAATAATTTAAAATTTTAATGATTTCAATTGATTGATTGAGATAATTTATAATGGCATTAATAGTTCATATTTTGATCCGCTGATAAATAACTGATGATACATTAGTATTAATCAACTTCTAACATCTAGTATTTAAATATTTACCAGAAATGACTGTTTGAGTTATTATTGTATTTTCAGTTTAACGTACATTTAGATAAAAAAAGGATACTCACTATTTTAATATATTAGTCACTATTTTAATATATTCCCTTTTTCGCCCTGCCATATACACGGGCCCTTCCTCCTCTGGATTAGATTTTTGGGCCCGAAGCCTGGTAACTTAATCATCTTTCTTTCTGCCCAATTAATGGGCCTTGTAGATTTAACAAGTGAAATTCAAATTAGTTTTGAGTTCTTCATTTTCTTGTGTAGCATTACTTTATTTTTTCTCTTTTGATTAATGTAGTGGATTTATTTCATTATAATGTATCTTAGGGCATAACCACTTCGATTAAACTTGTTTAAATCTACCATGAATTTTCCTAATAGAAAGACAGCACCGTCGCCCTTTCTTAATGTAATTTGGGGTATGGTGGTCTAAGAAGAAAAAAATGAAAGACAATAAGTTTTTAATGCGATGAAAATATTTTAAAAGAGTGAGGTATAATAGGAAGTTAGTTGTTTGATTGAATGTTTTATAAACCAGGAAATATAACTTCGGATCCTCCAATTCATTATTTTATAAATTATAAGTTGTTTTTATTGTGGATGCCATAATTTATAAGTAAACAATATTACTTATGAAATACTCATTTTTATTGAAAACTAATTACAAAATAATTTGACCATCTTATAACCGTAGCCAACATTATGAGAGTTGAGTTCAAATTTTACTAAATGTCCTCAGACTTTACTCATCTTTTCAACACTATCTTTCAACTTTATTTTGTAATATCGTTGTCATCCAATTATTAACCATATAAAGGAGGGTGTTCGTCGGGCATGCATATGAGGTGTCGCCACCTTTTTCGTGTCAACGACGACACGTGCAAAAAGGAGTTGATGTCCCTCTCTGTGCATTGTCGACAACGAACACATAAAGGGGGCGTTGCCCTTCCTTTTCACGTCGCCGGAGACACGATGTCAACAACACCAATGCGTAGAGTATGGATGGCAATATCCCCCGCCCCCTGCAGGGCTCCATAAGGAACTCCGGATCGGGGCTTCGAACTTAGAGAATTTTTCCCCCGCGGGATCGGAAATAAGTGAAAATTGCTCCCGAACCCTCTTTCAAAGATCGGAGCGGAGGGAGTTGTCTCCGCCCTGCGAGGCCCCGAATCTCCGCACCCTATATATATATATATATAATAATTTTTGAAACAAATCTCAATCATTCACTCTATCATATATATAACAAAAACCCTAACTCCCTACTATATTTTATTTCTTCCTCCATGAGACCATGTCGACTGCTCCATTATATTTTTCTTCTGCTTACGATCGATAATCGATCCCATCTCTTCTGTTTTTCTTCCACCTGATGGTGGATCCCTCCATCATGAAGGAGGGCGACTGCAATGACGACAGCGATGGAGGAGGACAACGTCGTTTGAGGAGGACAGCAACGGTTCGTGCTAGAAGAGGGCGGCAGGGGTTCAAGAAATCGGAAGTTATTTTCTATTTTTTTATGTTTTTAATAAAAAATTAGGAAATCGACTTTCCCCGTGAACTGCAAACACCCGCGTGGATCGAAGCGGGGGATAAAATTTCTCTTGACCGGAAATTCAGGACGGGGTTGGGAGTGGGGTCCGGTTTATGGGGTTGAGGCAGGGGAGTGTCCCCGCCCCGAATAGGGTCGGGTGCCACTCCTAGTGTAGAGGGCTCTGCACTCCCTTTTTTTGCCTCGGATGATGTGCCTTTTGATTTTTTATAAATTATTATAATACTTGTTAATGCTACTTTAATATTAAATGATTATTTTTTGAATAATTTATCACGTAAGCAAGAAGACCGATAATGATAAAGTAAAATTTATAGTCGATAAAGTTGAAACATAAAATTGAGAAAGGAGATAAAGTTGAGAACATTTAGTCAAATTTAATTGGCCGAGTTTAAGCCAACTCTCTTCTGATATAATGTTTGTCCATTTTGCTGGCGTGGCTAAAGGAGATAATATAAGGCAAAGGGGAAGCATGTGGAGATGATGATCATAGTGCATGCCATTAAGGACGAATGCGTTGGCAAGGACTTGCTTGCTCGAAAATTTAATGGGAAAAGTTAGCGAAAGTTAAGAATATTTTATTGCCACACACCAAAGTTTGGTCGTCGGAAAAAATGTGAACAAAACTTATCTACATGTCAAATGGAAAGGATGCATAATTTTACTTTTTCACATATGGAGAATCTCAACTTGATAATGCCATCATCGCATCATTTTATAACTCCACCTTCCAAATTGAGATATCAACATGGATTTACTTTCTCAATTTCTATCATCTTCTTCCGTGTCAATATGTTATGTGCGAGATAAATTTCATTATAAATACTTTTTAAACTTTGACGTTTTCTCATCATTATTTTTCAAATTTATTTTATAATTATATTATCTTTTATCTTTTAATTTATTTTACTAAATATCCTTTTGATCTTGAATAATCAATTTTCAAATGGTATTGCTAACGTAACACAATATTTTAAAATAAAAATTATATAAAATATTAAAAAGATAAATTACATAAAAAAAGTCTCAACTTTCGATTTATTCTCAAATTTAATTTTGTTCTCAAATCTAGCTTAAACTTATATTTTTACATAAAAAGTCATGAATTTTGATTTAAGCCTCAAATTTAACCTAAAATTTTATTTTAAAAATTAGTTATAAATGTAGCATATTATTACTAAAAATAATAATTCAGTGATAATTACATAGACAAGTCATAAAAAAATAAAAGATTAAAAATTAAAACATTTTTTACAACTTTGATAGTAAGTTAGTTTAAATTTTTAACCTATTTTATAATTAGACTATTTTTTAGTTGCTTTGAAGTATCTAATACAGTAGATCAAAAATTTAAACTAACTTACTATTAAAATTGTCAAAAATTAAACATTTAAACTAACTTACTGTTAAAGTTGTCAAAAATCTTTTATTTTTTATGACTTGTCTATGTAATGATTAAGGGTGTTCAGCGGGTCGGATACGGGTCAGAATTTTTCGACTCGAGTTAACCCGACCCGACTCAAAGACCCAGTTTTTTTTATTTTTTTAGTTTCCAACTTATATTATGTATAAAAAAAATATTAAGATAAAATATTCTAAATGTGTAAAATAATGTTTAAATGTTGAATAAGTTATTTTATGCTTTATAAATATATATTATATAATATATTTTTATTAAATAATAGATAAAATAAGAAAACATTAATAAAAAGAAAAAATGGTGGGGTGACCCGACCCGATCCAATCAAAATCGGGCGGGTCGGGTCAGATCCGAAGTCGGGTCAGGTTTGCCAGTGAATTATTATTTTTAATAATAACACAACAATAGGCCACATTTTCAACTAATTTTAAAATTAAAAAAACTTTATGTTAAATTTGATACTTAAATTAAAGTTCATGACTTTTTATGCAAAAATATAAGTTTAGGCTATATTTGAAAATAAAATTAAAGTTTGTGGCTTTTTACGCAAAAATGAACATTCGGGCTAGATTTGAGAATAAATCGAAAGTTGAGACTTTTTTATATAATTTACCTAATATTAATTTTTTTTAAAAAAAAGGGACGACGCACTCCTTCGCCGACGCTCGAACATCGAAGGGAGAGGAGGAGGGGGCAGCTCTTTTGCGCCAAAGAAGAGGGAGTGTCGCCCCAAACCCCCTCACGCGCAGGGAAGGGAGGGAGGAGCGACACTCCCCTCCCCTCTCCTCTTCAGTGCCGGAGAGGATGGGGGAGGGGTGCAGCCGCCTTCTCCTTCGGCACTTCGCCGGAGGGAGAAGACGAAGGGGCGTGCCACCTCTTTTTTTAAAAAAAATAAATTATTTAAATGTTTTATATAATTTTATTTAAAATAATGTGTCACGTCAACTAATGATCGAGAGATTGGTTATTTTCCGTCGAAATGATATTTAGTTAAATAAGTTAAAAGATGGGTGACAATTTCTTTATAAAATTAAGTTGATGAATAACATTAAAAAATAGATAAAATTGGAAAATATTTAGTGAAATTTATCTTCATATTTTTATTCTTAAGAGGACTTACTAAGCGGTTATAAGAGCAGTCATTTTTATCTGCATGGTTGGTCGACTCAAATAGTTATTAAATTGAACTTTGTTCTCAAAATTAAATTTCAGATAGCCATTTCTTAAAATGATTTGGATATATGTGCTACTTTTATTAATAATCACATTGCTCCCATCCAAAGTCATTAATAATTATAACTTTTTGTTGTGATGAAATGTCCTCTATGTATCATTACTATCTAAAATTTATTAGTAATGTGATTCCAGATGACAATATCTCTCCACAGTGTATTTGTCGAATGCTGAATTTGATTATTGGATCAATGTATTACGGGGAAAAAAAAGGTTATGCATTTATTCAGTACTCAGCAGTGTGAAGAGAGATTTTACGATTGAGCAAAAAAATCATATTTGAATCCGTTTAGCCTCCAACAAAAGTTATTATATTTACAGTGAGCAAAAAAATCATATTTCAATGTAGCTAAAGCCTTTTATTAAAAATTTAGTACATTTACAGTGGAATCATGTTTTTTGAGTTGCACATAAATAATTGATTAACAAATTAGTTCGGATGTGTTTGTATGGAGTGAAATATAACGATAAAGAATAATATACTTGATTGACATGAAAAAATAGATGTGATAAATTAATTTTAGTACAAATTTGAATAAAAAGTATATTATAAATATAAATATAATTTTAAAATTTATATTTTTTTTATTAAAAATGTTAAAGAATATATGATTTTTTATTAAAAGTTCCCAGCCAAAAGTACAACTTTTTTTTAATAAATCTAAAAATAGCTCCACCTACTTTTTATTATATGCATATATTATATATCATCGTAATAAAATTGGCTGGGAACTAGTCGAGGTGAGGTGGAGAAGCAACCTAGGGAGTAGTGAAGTAGGTATCTTAGAATGAGCGAACGAGCGGCAGATCAATGTAGTAGTGATCAGCAGAGTTAGGGTAAGAAGGATTTACAACGATCGGGAAGATCAACAGAAGGAAAAAAGAACTCGAACTTGAAAAAAAACATAGGAGCAGCTGAATCGGAGGAACAAAGATTCGCCTGCTCGAACCACTTCTATTGACCTGATCGGACTTTTGTTCACTTTCATGAGTGCGCCTTTAAAGACATCCGTCAATCTTCCAATCGACGACAATCCATGGTTGTGGATCCAAAAATGGTCCAGAGCTTCCCTTTCCTCTTAAAATAAATCTACACATCTTTTAAGTTTACAAAATTGTAAGCCTTCGTAAAGTATGTTAGATTTATAAAATAGTTCATTCCCTATAATTTTTAATATAGACTTTTGTTATTATTAACATGTTTTAATTAATAATTAATTAAAATTTTGATTTACATTCCTATATTATATCTATTTTAAAAAATAAATATTCATAATCAAAATTAGTTAAAAGATATCATAATTATATAATTTCATTAGAGAAGTCGATAAAAAATATATTACTAATATACCTTTTCAAATATTTAACTGTATCAATAATATAAAAACAACACTTAAGACGTGCAAGGGAATGTCTCATAAAGTTACTATGATATTTAAATTAAATCGAATATTAGTATGATGATGTTAGCTTCCCAATATTATACTTATTGTAGAAAAAAATCATAATGATAATATATATATATATCACTGCTATAGGGTAAAATGAATGTGTTGAGCACCCTTTGCTCAGCGCTGTGTGAAGCGCTTTATCAATCATTCAGATCGGATTGGATGGATTACACGATCGTGCGTGAGATAATGACGCGATATTGACATTATCTAATGAGATACTGACACACTCTCTCCTTTATTCTCTCTCCCCCTTTTTTGTATCCCATGTCATGCATCCGAATGGCTGTGATCGATCTCCCTCTCTCTTCCTTCTCTCCTTGTTCGACGATGATGGTATCTGGTGATCTAATCTCCTCCTCTGCTCTCTCACCCTTTCTCCCTGATCCGCTCCGACGATGGCGGCAGTGAGGCAAAGTGATGACGAGGCGACCTCTCGATCTCTCCCTCTCCTCTCTCCCCCTTTCTCCTCGATCTCCCCTATGACGATCTCTGGCAAGTGACAGCAATGACGATATTCATGCGAGGCAACAACGACAGCGAGGCGATGTGATGGTGAGGCGACGTGAGGTGAGGCGATGCAATGACAATGGCGAGGCGAGGCCGATGGCACTGCAACTCGATCGTGTGAGAGAGAGAGGACCGACGGCCGATGAACAAGGGCAAGGGAGAGGTGATGCGACGACAGTCGATGATTGAGGATGAGGGAGAGGTGATGAAACACGACCGACGGTCGAGAGCCGGAGAGGCGATGTGTGGTGACCGGCAATCGACGCGATTCTGGATCGAGATTGACGAGATTATATATATATATATATATATATATATATATATATATATATATAGAAAGAGAGAGAGAGAGAGAGAGAGAGAGAGAGGAAGAGGGAAAGGGAGGGCGGCCAACGATGGAGAGTCGACAAAGAGAGAGGGGGGAGGAGGAGGGAGATAGATCATCTCGTGAGATTATCTTCAACTGCCGAATCGAATCTAAATGGCATTTGATTAGTTCTGATCAGAGCCGTCGATCTGATTTGGATGGTTCAGATGTTGCTTCACACGGTGCTAAGCAAAAGGTGATCAGCGCGCGCGCGCGCGCGCACACACACACATATATATATATATATATAACGAATGACAGTTACAATATATCATAAAAATGGTTAATTAATCATTCTACTTATAACTAATTAAACTGATAGATAACTGGATATAAATAAATATATTATAAGAATTAATTTTTATCAAATATGGTGATTAATTTGACATGTAGTTACCTGAATAGTTTTAGGAACTTAAATACATGATGAAGTGCCAATTTTGCAACAATGCACGTGCTCTGATTACCTTAGGAACATTGCGATATTTATTGTGAAAGTTTCATTTGATCGTGGATTTAAAGCGAGATATATTTTTTTTCATTGCCATCAAAATCTTATGGTAAGCTAAGAAGTAAGATTTGATACATGTATATATTTGTTAGAACAAGATGTGTTAATTTAATATAGGTGTCAAAATAGTTGGATTTTTATTCACTTCATGTACATGTCATTATTAGTTTTAATGCTTAAATAATAGCCATGATTTAAGAAAATAACTTTATTTTTACTTATATTGCAAATGTAACTATTTGATTAAAATATACTTGATCATGTCATTATCTTATACCATTCCCAATATTCTTATTATTCCCTTTGCTTTATTGTTTTCTTATATTTATATTTGTACGAGAGAAATTACTAAAAATATTTTACTCTTCGAGTATGCAAATGGATTCAGATCTACATAATAGGTATCCAACAAGCTTTTCAAATAACTAGAATAATATTTTAAACAAATACAACACATGATTATACGTTACATCAGTATGAAATACTTGACGATATAATATTGCTATGACGTTAGACAAATCCTTTTTGAAGGGATGCAAAGAGAGAGTGGAGAGAATTTGATAGACTAATAAATTATTACTTTAATTTATAATTATCAAATTAATATTTATTAATTTTATAATCATATGTTATTAAGGGTGTTCACCGGGTCAGGTTGACCTGTTGAACCTGAAGATCTGACCCGAGATGGGTCAGTGGTTGGGTTGGACCAATCATGACCCGACGGATTCGGGTTGAAATTCCTTGAGTTGACCCGACCCGACCCGATAACTCGGGTTTTTCTTTTTTAAAAATTAAATAATTTTTTGTTAAGTTAAGAGTTTTATATTATTAAAAAATGAAAATAATATAAAATAAACTATTTTAAATGTATAAAATATATAAATATTTTAAACAATATGTTTTGGTAATAAAAATAAAGTAATAATTTTTTTATATTAAAAATAAAAAATAATGGTGATTGGATAACACCCGACCCGGTCCGGATCGGATCGAGTTGGGTCATAGCAAAAAAAGAGCCAGCCAAATTTGGTCAGGTCGAGTCAAATTTGTTCATGGATCGGGTCAAACCCGACCCGTGAACACCCTATATGATATAATTAATTTTATATCATTCGCGCATCACGCGAAACTCCATATTAGTCTTTGATAGAAAAAATGTAATCCTTATGTCCTCACGGCTGGTCGTTCATTGGGTTGTTTGGTTAGAGGACAAAATCTTGTAATACCGTATTCTAAGTTGAAGTTATTCCTATTCCAACTAATCTTTGATGTGAAGAGAATACATTTTAAAAATATAATATTTTACAATAAAAATATTTAGACAAAAATATTAATTATCATATTTAAAATCTATATGACAAGAGATGAATATGATCTGGTTCGAGGCGATTTTTCAATACAAAGAAATTATCTATTATTTTCTGGATGATATTTAGAAGTATAACATCTCACTAATTCAAAATTTAGAAAATAATATTTCTTTAATTAAAATAATAATTCAAAATATAGGATTTAAAATTATTAGCGCATTTTCCCCATAATTTTTTTTATTGTCATATTTGAAAAGTAACGTCGATCATTTAATTCAAACAACGTTAAAAAATATCACGTATTGAAATCTTAATTCATTATCGAACAATTTAATATTATCTTGAACAGTACATCTAAGTATGACAAGGTGAGATTTCTCTCCTAACCTATTTGGGATCCAACTTTTTGACTAATGTTTCCGTTAAAAATTAAAAGTAAGGACTTAGACCGGTCACCCGTGGAATGTGTGTGGGGAATTATGTCCATGAGCCGTGGCCTTTTCTTTTAGTTCTATGACAAAAGTAAGGAAAAGAAAAGTGTCCCTTTATATCCACTTGCCAGCTCTTGAGGAAGAGGACATTGCCATCTATCTGTTCCACTATGTTTATTTCTTATTATTATAATAACACATCCCACCGTCCATTTGGGCTCCACTCGAGAATTTGTTTTTTCCCCCTCCCTTCTTTTAAGTTATTCATTTTGTTCATTTTTCGATATTTCTCTAATAATTAAGCATAACAATATAAATCCATCGTAATAAAAGTAAATAAATAAATTGTTAGAATTCTTGTAGAAGAAAAAAATATGTAATGAAGAATGAACCGAGAATATAAGGCGACGTAAACTTTTATTAGATGAAAAGTAAAAAAAGATTACAATTCAAATTATTTTACATTCAAACTCTTAAAAAATTTATATAAATACTCCCTTTATAGATAATGAGAATAATAAACAGATTACGATTTTGATTAATTCCTTAAAATTAAGATAACTATTTTGTGATAAAAAATAAATAAATTTCGAACTACAAACAAAATTCACTGTACTTCGTAACGTGAGAGCGTATTTTACTTGGACCAGACGAATTTTCAATTATAGTAATTAACATAAACTTTTTAAAAAGGATGATTAGCATAATTAAATAATGAAATTATATTTTGAGTTAGTTGAGTGTTAATAGTCAAAGTTCAATTATCACTTTGATCAAATTTATTCACATTGCTCCTGTCCAAACATCTTATTAATCCTATGGGTCCCTGCTAAAAAAGGTAAATACATTTTTTGGAATTTAGTCATTAATCTTGTAACGTTATTTGGAATCCAATTCATATGCTAATTGAATTTATTGGTCTCTTTTATCGTTATATTAATTAAGATGAAATAATAGAAAATGTTGTCTGTACGGTTACACAACTTTGTGTTTTTTTGTTTAATTTAGTTTTGCCATTATTCCAATACCAAATTATTTGACGATAGCGAACGACAGAAAAATTGATTGCATGTATGGCAAAATGTTTTATTTTGTCACACATTGATTATGAGATATCATTTTTCTATACTTTTAACTTTTTGTATTATCGGTAGATTGAACTTGGAAAATACTCAAATAAATTATCAAATCATTACTAAAAATAACACAATATGGATTATGAGACCCCTATGTAAAAGGAAAAAAAAACTCATTCCAGATGAGTTCCCACTTCATTCGGCAAACTCAAAATTCGAGTGAATATTTTAAATACATTGCACCGAATTGTTTTTATAATTTTGAAAAAAAAATAAATATTATACTTTTTTTTAATCTGGATTCATTATTAACATTGGACTAAAGGACGAATTTAAAAGTGTCCAAATTGACGAGTTCATAAATGTAATCCAAGATTATTAACTTTTGAAACATTTGTTTTAACACGAGAGCCAAATTCCTTGATCACAAATGAATACTCCAAATTTATATTAGCAATTGGACATTATTATATTATATGTTAATAATGTCTTAAATTCTATCACAATTAAAAATTTCATTTAGTCCTAAAACTTCCGAAAGCAAAACCCTGTCCTCGCGAGATTCGAATAGAAAATAATGTGAATTATAATATTCTGTTGTTTTCATTTAATAAAGTTTTACGTCGTCTCACATCTTTTATTTTTTTTTATGCATAATTTTTTCTCATATAAATATTTAAATATTATATTATTATGTCTTTTTCAATAGTTTTAAACTAAAACTTTAGTAACTTTCAAATGCTTCAACCCGGCGACATAACCAGCGATGAGCAGTGTGGAATTTGTTATGCAATGAGCAAAGCGACGTTGATCACATCACACATGGGCGGTTGGTCGGTCCCTCCCTCCCTCCCTCCCTTTGTTTCTCTTTCCTCCACCTTCCTGGATCCCCTGATTATTTAATATTCTCCTTTCTCTTTCATTTCATTATTATTTATTACTTTTCCCTTTTACCCTAATATATATATATATATATATATTAATATATTTGTAACACCTAAAGAAAGAAAAAAAGAATTTTAACAATCCAATGACGAGGATCGAATGATTGATTAGTCTTCGAGAAAATGCGAACAAAATTAATCCACATTTTCCCTCCCTCATCCGAAAATCTCCAACACTTACAAAATGATGTCTCATTCATCACTTGCCTTTTTTGTGGCACTTCAAATTATTCTAAAATTATTTAACTCTTCAAAATTCACAATGTTATGAAAAAAAAGAGATCGCACAAACACAAAAGAACACATCGATTTACAAGGTTCATCCTAACTCGGACTATGTTCTCGGACAGCGGTGGCTTTCTTTCATTAAGAAATAATGATGATTATGAAATACGAAATAATCCAACCGTCATGAAGTTTATATAGAAAATTTCAATACAAAATAAAAAATAAAAAATTCTAAAATCATCTAAATTTTGAGGACTCCGCGCCCGAGTCCCTACAGAGGAATCCATAGAACCCCCCGACCCCATAAGAAAAAATCTGCTTCATCTAATTATATAAGAAGATCACATAATATTACAATTGGATTAAGATTCAAAACATTATCACCACATAAGCCTTGCACCCTTCTCATTTTTTTCCTTCCACATCCTCCTCCCTTCTCCTCTCTTACAATCTTCTAAATTAAGATTTTAAAAAGTGTGAAAATATTGCATCTAAATTATGAATTTAATTATCTGTGAAATTACAACAAACTTAGAGCTTAATTAGGATTATAATTATATTAGTTATTAATGGGCATTAGATTCATATACATTTATGCGTGATTGATGACTTATTTAGACTTTTAGAAAGAGCGAGTTCTTTAAATAGTTTGGATTGTCGTTCTTGTTGATTTGCGATTTGAATTATATATCATGCAATACTCAACCCTTATTGTGATCATATAAATCTAGGTGCTTTACATGTGATAATTTATAACTCAACATAGTTTGGGTTATAGAGATGAATATATGTTTGCAATGCCGAATTTAGTTGTGCTACCGATTAATGCTTAGTTTACTCCGTGATGTATAATTAGCATATGTAATTTTAAATTAAAGATTTTTTTTATTAATGTAGACCCATGTCATGGCATGATGTGATGAATTAGCACTGTGCTTGACGCCTTGACGACATAAAAGATCTACCATGTGCTTATTTTGATTTATGTGCCAAATAAGTTAATAAATGTCTGAGAATATCTACTATACTTCCATATACTTTGGTGCAATTTGGATTAATGAGGCCCTATAAGATGCATGATATAACTTGATTTTGGAAGTATATGATAAATTATAAGATCTAGGGAGAAAAAACTCATAATGATTCAATGATTTTACTTTAATATCCAGTCCACCCTACATGATTTTATGCTTGCCACTGAAGAATTGGATTCAAGTATATGATGATAATGACATAATTATATGATCGAGTATGTTTTTAGAATGCATCTTATGTTGGACTAAAAAACTCTTGTATTATATTCCAAGCGAATGATTATGACATATAATTTGTTAAGGGTAGTCCAACGCATATATATTATAGGAGATGGTTGCTTTACACTACAAGAAAAATAGATTTTTCCGATAGACGAGACCATTGGAAAATCGAAAATATATGTCGGAAATCGAAGTTTCCGATGAATTTTTTGACGAAAATGATCCGTCGGAAAAGTGGGTATAATAAATGATTTTCGATGGGCACGAACAAACCATCGGAGTTTTCGACAATTAAACTGTCGAAACTTTCGACGGTGAAACAATCGTCGAAAGTTTCGCTTAAACGTAGAAAGTTCCTATGGCTATTTAATTACCGACGACCCTAACCGTCGGAACTACCGTCGGATTGTTACCGAGGGATTAAATTACCGTCTATATTTCGAAAAAAAATTTTTTTCCGTTGGAAATTGCAAAGGATATTTATCGTCGGAAATTCTTATAGTGTTACTTCATGTTTCAAATTCATGGATCTTTAAAATTTAAGAAAATTAATTGAAAGCATATCTAAATATGTTTAATGTAATAATTACCACTGATTCAAATAATTACCATTGATCCCAAATAGATACCGATGCAAAATTTCAACTATTTGAACGAGGTGCAAACTAATGCGTCAAATTTAACTATCTTGATTAATTAAAAATAAAAAAATAACTAGACTTGGTAGGTGTTAGTAGATTTTGATGGTTCTAATACATTTTGATGGGTTAAAGTCACTTTCAAATTGGTGTAAAATCAGTGCTTTTAAAATCGGACGGTCCAACCGGATAGAATGAATATGACCAGATCGAGATTATCTGGTTCAAAATGTTTTTTTTTCGTTAAGAATTGAACTAAAGAATATTATATAAAAATAATAAGAAACAATATGTGAAAAAAATATAAAGTATAAAAAATTAGGAAATAACTATGGAGTGCGAATTAGAAAAGGATAAGAAAATTAAGTTTGAAATTTGAGGGGAAAAAAGTTAGAAAAGAGAAAGAAAAGGTCTAAACTAAAAAAAATACTCACAAATTTCCAAACATAACGATGACTATAATTATTGTGTATGTACCTAATTAAATTTGAGAAAAAATACTTCATTAAGATTATTATAATAAATATATGTTGATTAATATGTAGTTATTTTAAACTTATTTACACTATAATTTTAAAATAAATATAAATATTTTTATATAATAAATTTTTATATAAATATTTGTTGGTCTGATCTAAAAATGTAACACACCCGGTTTGACGTTGTCATGGCAATAGTGTTGTTAGGTTCATTTGTGTTATTTTATATCTATCATATATTTTGAATGCCATAACACTTTTCATCCATCAAAAGTTAGTAAATTGGCTAATTAAATATTTACTAGTGTAAAGCCCATGTGATGGGATGGGCGGTAAAAAAAAAGATAATCATTCATCATGATTTTGAAAATAAATCATTTTATTTTAAAAATGTAATTCCAATCAACATTAGCAACAATGTATTGTGAGACATATAAAGAAATTTTCAATACAAATTAGTATATATTTTTTATTTTATAGTCTCATTTATTATTTGATTCCCATCAATGGTTAAAATAGTCCAAATGTACAAACAGTATTTTGTGAAAATCAGATTTTTAATTATTTTTAATAAAATATTAGAAAACTTTAATAAGCTAATTTATTATATAACAAATACCATTTTAGAAAAAAAATACTCCTAAATAAGATAAACTCTCGAAAATTGACATAAACGTAGTATCGCAATTTTTGTATAACTATTAGTTCATCCAAATACAATTATGATTTAAAATTTTTTATTATAGGAAATAAATAATCAAGTAAATTATGCCTTCATAGTTTAAAAATAGAAGAGAGTAAACCACAACATACACTGATGTTATAAACATGAAGAAAATACATAATTAACATTAATTAATTTAAAATACTCACGATATGTACAAAATAACAATGTCTAAGAACGGGCTTGAATGTTTTAAAAATATGACAATCTATTATCTCAATTACCCAAAGAAACTTTAACATTTTTTATAGAAATCTTTAATTTTTTTTAGCTAATTTTACAGTTAGGCATCCCCGCCACCCCCACTCCCTATTTCGCCGTGGTTGTGATGTTGGGTTATTTTACAAAATCTAAAAATAAGAAACAATTTGAATAATATTTAACCTAAAATCCAAAAATTACAATTGACGGCATCATTAAAGATATTTTGAAATCTCATTACGCATTTTTAATTTAAATATATTGAAATATATTTTAATATTATGCAATTCGACAACTCATAAAAAATTTAAAAATATCTTTCGATAAAAATTATTATTAAAAAATATTAAGATTTGTGCAGTCCCATTGTTAAATTTAAGACTGATGATGGATCTTAATATAAAAAGTTAAAATAATTTTAATTGTTTGATGTCATAATGGCATAATTTAAATGATCATCTATCATTAAATATTGATTCAACTATTAATCTACACACATAAACTCTTTTTTTATTTATACTTCTATATATCCCAATTTAAAAAAAAAAGGATTTAGAATTGAAATCTACAAGTAAAAAAAATATGTCATGCCCTAGCTTCCATCTTTATTGGACCTATTCTCCTTTTATTTGAAGAATAGAGAGAGCCATTTCTTACTCCTTGCAAGTTGAGAGGATGTATGGAAAGTTTCTTTCTCCTTTTTCATAACGGATACGGATGAGGTTTGAAAGGACTAAATCCTCATCCTGTTATAACTAAGCAAATCAGGTGGCACATATTAAGGGAGCAAATGGGAGATCATGAACTATGAAGCTGAGTTTTGCAATGAAATTAGATAAAGGCTCTGTTTGGCAACACCAAAACTAACGTTTGAAGTATCGTTTAGCGGTTCAAACACTAATTCTTTTGTTTGGCAAATGAGCATAGCGTTTCATATAAAAATATTGGAAAACTACTTCTACTATCGTTTAGTATTTAGAGATTATCGTTTTATAATTTTTTTCAATTTTATCCTTATTCAAATACATTATTTATTTCTAACTTATCTTATTATTTTATCATTTTTATTTTATAATCATTCAATTATATTCCTTTTTATATTCAAGCTTAATTAGTTACAAGTTATTTATATGTTAACAATGAATGAAAAATAATTTCACAATTAATACTTTTATATCATGGTGCACTGTATAAAAAATATTGTCAATATAAATTTCAAATATATTTTAACAAAAAAAGTAGTTGTAAATTTATTATTTATTTATTTAAGATATAAATATTTAATTTATTTGTATTATAACACAATTTATATAGTGCTTAAATAAAATAATTTGTCGTGTATATAATTATGTCATTTTATATTAATCAACTAATTCTACCGCTAAGTTTATCAAACACTTATTTGTTATAACCTCTAATCGCTAATAATCATTCGCTATGTGATAGTTAAACTGTTATCCGCTCATTAAATCGCTAATAATGCCAAACAGAGCTAAAATCAAGGATCTGAATTTTACCAAACGTTGGCTCCCGACTTGATTCTCCAGGTGGAACTCACCCATTATAGACGGACTCCTCTTTTTTTCTTCCATTTTTTTTGTTGATATGACTATTGTTTTTTTTTGTATTTCATTTTTCTTTTCTTATTTTCTCTCTCATAATTTTTTTGTAAAATAATTTATTTATTAAATATACAATATTTATAATAAATCATTACTATAATATTATTTATTCCTTATCATTTTATGAAAAAAATTTCATTAAATATAATTTATTAAGAAATGATTTTTGTATTTTTTATTTAAAAATCATAAATAAATTTAATTTATACTTTACTTTATTAATTAATAAAAATACATGTTATAGTAATAATATCTATTTTTTATTCAAACATTCACTAAAATTAATCTATCATATCTATTTATTCCTATCTATCAACTTTTGATTTCTCATAATTACACTTCACTCCATTCAAATTCCGAACTAATATGTTAATTCACATGTTCACATGGAAGTTGAAAAGAACCACCACTCCGTTTAAGAATTTTCTTACGAGCTATGTAACTAGCTTCTAAAACAGAATGTAAAGCTAGGATGAATCGAGCTTTACTTATTCAATAAAGTATAAAATATATTTTAATAAATATTAAATATTTTGAATATCCATCCAATTAGGCTAATATTTTAATTAAAATAAAGAGTTAGTTTAGTTTTCATAATTATTCGCTTGAGTTAGTAAATACATAAAAATAAAATTCAAAATTAGACGAATAAAATAGGAAAAAATAATGTGCTAGATAGAAGAGCGAGAAAAATAAAATAAAATTTCAAACTTAAAATAAATTGTTAGAATAGTAAAAAAAAAGGAAGTTGGGAGAGAGAGAGATACATGGTAAATAACAATAGTGGAATTTTGATGAGAGTGAGAGAGTGACTGAAATAATTAGGTCCATTAAAAAGTATCAAATTAGAACAAAAGAGATGGTGTAAATCAAAATGATGGGTTATTTTTATAAACCACTCATAAATTATCACGATTTTTCGTATTTAACTTTAACCTATGAATTTATTATTTTTATTTTTTAACTTTTTAATTTTTTTTAATTTAATCATTTCGGCATATTTTTCGTTAATTTCATTTTTTTCTATTTATGAAAAATTAAAATTATTCTTTATCTTTTTCTATTTGATATGCTTTAGAGATTAAATTGAAAAAGTTATGGTAGTTTAGAAATAAAAAAAATAAGTTCGGATTAGACGTCCAAAATCGTGATAGTTTATGACTAAATTATGAAAATAATCCTAAAATGATAAAGCCACTAACCTAATTTGTTTAGTTAACAGAATTTTGTTAGAAGATGGACGGAAGCTAATAATTTTTAGTTCTCATTCTGAAATCATAATTTGAAGATGGAAATATCATTATATATATATTTTTTATTTCGACTTGAAATTAATCATATCTAAATAATTTTGGATGACGAGAACACCGAGTCTACATCAAAAGAAATGATAAAGCTAGAAGCCTTGAAATCTCGTGTTATTTAGTATGATATAATTTAGAGGGTTTACTCAATCTAACAACTTAAGTTTGATGTGTACTTAAGAACAAATTTAACCCGACTCCATCAAAGGGTTAAATTTGAAGATTAAATTTGTTCACGACTCGATTTATGAAAAAATGTAATAAAATTGGTGAAAAATTAGATTTAATATCTTAGCTAGTTATAGTTGTCAATATTAATTTTTTTAATGATGGTTTCTTTTTGTTAAAAAAATCGCCACATTTGAAAATACCATTAACATCCACACGAGAAGTCCCAATAAATTTACCTATAAATGGAAAGTTCTTACAGATTCTTTTATGTTAATTTATCATTATTAATAGATTAAGCTTCCCGAACCCTTTTGTGGTAGCCTTTTTTAAAATTACGTTGGTAATTTGATATACATTTTTTAGGGACAAAAAAATGTAGAAAAATATTTTAAACAAATGCAAACTGATAACAAAGTTGTTTTATGACGAAATTAAGAGATTTTAAATTTAAATTTGCAAAAAAAATCGTTCTTATTTTTTGAGATTTAATTTCCTATGTTTTGATATCTTTATTGAATTGTTCTATTATATATAAGGACATGTAAAAAATAGAATAATAAAAGGGCGTCTTTTTAAGAGTGCATTTTATTTTATTAGAATTAAGAGGAAGGGAGAGGAGAGAGAAAGAAAAGATTGGCTGGTCGAGAAAGATAGAGAGAGAGAGAGGGGGGAAGAAACTAAAGTGAGACAGGTGGTGAGTGAGAAGAAAGAGGGCAATCATTCGCTTTTAGTATACGCCCTTGCGCTTTTGCCACCACCTTTTCTTCGCCATCCCCCCTCTCTTCCTCTGCTCCCTCCTCCTCTTCCTCCTCTCTCCTCCGCCATCTCAATCTCCACCACGATCGCCATCCTCCTCCGATCTCTCTGCGCTCCTCACGATTTCGGAATTCCCGACTCTGAACTCTCATCCGCTCAGTGCATTCACTTTTCGATCGATCGATCGATCAGGTACTGCTTCGATCGCATATTTTCCCCCTTTTTCTTTTGTTTGGTTGTTTTCTTTCTTTTACAGATCCTAGTTTATGCGGCGTTTTCTCATCCCCATATCCAATTGGCAGCGCGACGAGATGATGGATTTTTTTCCTTGATCGGATGGTCGATCTTATTATTTTTACGCGGTTGATGGTTTGATCGGATGACTTGTTGTCTGGATCTGAATTTTCGAGTTGCGATTGTTTGGTGGTTGATCTGTGTGCTCTTTCCGTTGGATTTTGATTGGTGGGTTCAGGGAGGGATCGATCCGGTAGCACGATTCTTTTCGGTTTGGCTTCGTTTGTACTCGAACGTGCTTCCTTTGATTCTTCCATGATTTGCGTGCCATAACATCATTCGCCGATGAAGCAGCAAACTTTATGCCTCCCTTATTTTCTTTTTACTTGAACAATCATGGGGTTCTCATTTTAACTGGCGGCTTAGGTTGTGCAGTACTGCTGTTATAAGTTCTATTTCATGAAAGCAAACGTGAGTGCCCATATAGGCAATCGTTATTGTTCTTCATTTTTTGATAGAGTATCGAATCCATCATAATCTAATTATTTATTCAAGACATTTTAGATGTATAATAACCAAGGTTAAAATTCTAGGGTAGTTTTCATAGTCATGTTCCCAAACATGGGAGTTGCCAAGTTTACTTAGTGTGACCAATCTATGTCTCAAATGCTTTATTCCGAAAAGAACGAGATTTAGTGTCGTAAATGCAAAGTATTGCATGGGATATGCTGGTTACATTTTTAAGAGTTTAAAGCATAGCATAGTCCAGTCTCTCCGTGTATAGTAACCTGTTTAGCTTTTTGCCCCTCGGCCATAGAGTTCTTTTGAACTTCTGATGCATAACTTGATTGCTCTTGGTTGCTAAGTATTTCCTGTCCATTACTTATTCACGAATGATGTAATCAACTTTACTTGTTCAGTGTGTGATTCGTAATTTATTTCCTTGTTTCAATCATTGTGCTGAATTTAGTTTAGCCTGGTTTTTAACTTGGTTTTATGCGAGATGAACTGTTGTCTGATTTATTTTTTGAAAGTATACTGTTGTCTCATTTATGGTTCCTTATTCTACTTGATGGTTCTTCTCTTTTGGGAGGTATAGTGGCATTGATGGATCTGTTAATTTCCTATATTGTGATATTGCAAGTCATGATTTACATCTCACGGTATGATGGCTGTCCTTGTTTATTAAGTGTTGACTCTATGCCTTTTTCTGCAGCAAACATCTGTTGGTCATACAACAGTCTTTGAACTGCCACTCCGAGGTCGCAAACTTAATACTTTTCTGTAGCTTCTACAGAAATCTTCTAATAGAAGATTGGACAATGTCTAGTGCAAAATATGTTGATCCAGCGTTTCAGGGAATTGGCCAAAAAGTGTATCCTCATAGAAATGCTTCAAATGGCCATGATTTTCATGTGCATCACCAAACATATAACTTATATCTTAATCTTTTGATGCTTGTATCTCTAGTTTGTTACTCTTTATCTATTGCATCTTGTCATGTACTTAACAATATACAGGGGAACAGAGATCTGGCGGATTGAGAACTTTCAGCCAGTTCCCTTACCAAAGTCTGATCATGGAAAATTCTATACAGGAGATTCATACATAGTTCTACAGGTACACTATTTCCCTCTTATTCATTTTATGTTATGTTTCGTGAAGACACTTATATAGTTAGTTAAATGTATATTGTGGATTCTGAATAAATGAACGGTATGCAGATAAGAGATGGTAACCCAACTGATCAGTGTTTTGGATTTAATCCTTTTATTGCTTTGGTTGTTTAATAGATAGTCCAAATTTTTGCTATGATTAGTTAGTTTTTCATAATTCAACTTGCTGGAAAATTAACACATCTTTTCCAGATATTGCTTTTGTACTGTGTGGCTTCTCATGGAGATCATGCATATGGGTGAGGGAAGATGTACAGTTAATTTGCATTTTTGTAACTGTAAGCTACGTAGCAATATTCATGTTGGATGTTGGTGTTACGTGATTGTGAGACATAAGATTTGTACTTGATTATTTCTTACTTCTCATTAGCACGGAAGTCAAGTGTCAGTTGCATGTTTTGTCTCTTGGAACTTATTTTGAATGGAGAATCTGTAAAGGAAAATTACCACAAAACTGTAATTCCAAATTAGACAGAGGAAAAGATTAAGGAAAATTGTAGTAACTTTGTGCTCGATGATTGCATGCTAACGGTAACTGTATCTTAAAATCAGTTAAACCATATATTAGTAGTCATGAATTGATATGCCTTGCCAAAGTCAATTTGTACCTTCTGAGTGTACAAAGTTGCTGTTTTCCCTGGATTTGTGATGTTCTTATACTAGCACATGTGTGCATCATATTCTCCATTTTTTACACATGACATTCAATTTGGGCGGCTGATGCCTCAAGTTATAATTTCCCCTAATAAAAAATGTCATGGGTGCCTTTCAAAGGTTTTTCAAACATAATACTCTCTTTTACATCTGGAATTTCCTAATTGATCATCTTCTAATTGTCATTGTTCACTATATTGTTCTTGTGGCTTCTAATGCTGTTTTTTAATGTTGCATCTTGTTATCCTATAGTTGTATCTTCAAAGACAAGTTGTTTTTCTTGTGAAAGCAAACCTGCAGGGATCTTGTACATTTGCAACTCATGAGTATTTTTTAGAATTGCTGCACTCGATGACTGTGTAGAGTTTTCTAAGCCATCTTCATGTTTTAATTTATTATGATGCTTCATACAGACATCTGTTGGTAAAGGTGGTGCTTACCTATATGATATCCACTTTTGGATAGGAAAGGAGACGAGCCAAGTACGATTCCTTGACTTGAAAGTATTAGAGAAGATCTATATCCAAGCTAGTTATTTAACTTGTGAATCACAGGATGAAGCTGGAACTGCAGCTATCAAAACAGTCGAACTTGATGCCGTCCTTGGAGGCCGTGCAGTTCAACACAGGGAACTTCAGGGATTTGAGTCTGACAAGTTTTTATCATACTTCAAACCTTGCATTATTCCTTTGGAGGGAGGTTTTGCTTCTGGATTCAAAAAGCCTGAAGTTGAAAAGTTTGAAACTCGGCTATATGTTTGTAGAGGAAAACGTGTTGTCAGAATGAAACAGGTGCTTAAACTCTAGCATGGAATTTCTTTGAAGCTATTTTCTTTCAAACAGAATTTTTTGTTTACCTAGTAACTTTGCAAGCCTTGTTTTCCAGGTTCCGTTTGCTCGTTCTTCATTGAATCATGATGATGTGTTTATCTTGGACACTGAAAATAAAATATATCAATTCAACGGTGCTAATTCAAATATTCAAGAAAGAGCCAAGGCATTGGAAGTCGTGCAGTATTTAAAAGACTCATACCATGAAGGAAAATGTGATGTTGCAATTATTGGTGAGACCTCTTATTTCTTTTAGTACCACTTTCTGTTGATGTGTTCTGTTATTCCATCTTTACCTTTTTAGTTGTCATTCATTCTTTCAGAGGACGGGAAACTTCAAGCAGAGTCTGATTCCGGTGAGTTCTGGGTTCTTTTCGGTGGCTTTGCTCCAATAGGAAAGAAAGTTGCCAGTGAAGATGATGTTGTACTAGAAACCACGCCTGCAAAGTTCTACAGGTATTATTTCAGCTTTACTACTCTACTGCTATTTCAGCTTCATTTACAGTTTGATTCAATGTTCTGTTTTAATGATGATGGATTCAATGACACAACGCAAGAATATGTTGCCTTAAGTTCTTCTTCAAATATTAGTCTTTTCCATATGATATACAATGGAAGTTTGGTAAGAAACAGTTGTTTGAAGTTGAATAATTTTGATAAACAGAGTTAATGGTTGGCGTTGCATGATGAATTTCCAAAAAAAGTTATGCTGAAATGATTATGCTTGGTGGTATGTTTGTTTTTTTTCCTACGACGAATATTGTACATGTTGGAGCTATTGTTCCCAGTTTTAGCAAATGGATTTGAAAATTGCTCTATAACTTTCTACTAATATCTTATATTTTGTGTCTCGCAAATTTGCAACTGGAAAAGATCTTACAATTTGTCTCCCTATAAAAGATTCTTATCTTAGAAATATCTAATATGTAAGTTTGTCTTCAATTATGAGATGTTTGTTGTGTTTTTTGCTTTCATCCCAAATTAGAATGCATTTGCTTAATTCTTTCTTAAACTAGTATGACTAGTTTGAAGTAATATTCTTTTTGAGAATGAAAAGGATGTCTACCATGTTGTGGTAGTCATCCAGAAATATATTATGACTTAAAAACTGAAGAATGTACAAGTGTAGAAAAGAAGAAAAAGGCAACAGAAATATCGAGAGTACTCTCCACTCTGAATCATGGTTTACAATGTTTTCAACATGATATAACTCATCCCCAAAAGATATTCTTTCCTAGTTTTTATTTTGAGAAGATTCTTTCCTAGCCTTAAATAGAAACTAGAATCTTAATGTCTTTTCTGGAGCACATGCTGCAAAGTTAGTTTACAACACTTCTTTTTTTATTCAGGAGTGGTTTTGGCTAGTCGGGATACGTTTCATCTTTTTGCTGCTATCTCTTTGAGGGCTTACACCTGTAAATTCATTCCACAGTTATATATAGATGGATGGATGACAACCACGACTCTGGTGGTCATCTTTTTTCTCAAAAAAAATTAGTTTACAACTTATGCTAGAACTACTATCTCCTAGATGGAACAGTTGGGCTGGACTCCTCTTGTAGAGGTCAAGGGTTCAATGTGGCATACTTTATTTTTCTTCTACTAGGTGCATGGTTATCCTTTGTAATTGAAGAAAAAAAATTATGCTATAAGCACATGGTAAGCTATGGAGCAAATGGGATACTCCTATGGCACAGTCTTATAACTTTATGAATCTTAATAGTTAGGATGATTAGTTATTTATTTCTTTTAGATTGATTTTTTTAAGAGATAAATTGATTTGCTTCTTTATTTTAGTTTCTTGGAGTTAAACTTTGTTTTGTGAGTATCATTGGTTTGAATGTAATCAGACACTGATTTTTTCTTTTTTCTGAGCGAGGAAAGAATACAAAGTGTGGTAGCCATCTGTTTGTATTAAAAGAAAATGGGAAATGTACACTAATGTATGGGGAACTAGGAGAGACATAGGTTCTCCAAAGGAAAAGCAAAAAAACTATCCAAATCCCCACTCTATAATCAAACATTGATAATTTTCACTAAAAAACATTGATTATTTTCTTTCAATTGAACTTCATAATAATTTCATCATGTGAATTCATGATGCTTTCTTTTTTCGGTGGATTCAAAGAACTCTAGTGAATTTTAGAATAATTATTTTCTTCTCAAATTAAAGTTGACTGCTTGCAAATTGACATCATTTGTGGATCCCAAGGTTCTTGGTGAATCCCATGATTAATTGTTTGTTATTCGCTTTGTCTTATCATCATCGTTGCTTGGCCAGCCACCTTCAACCTCTGTGCGTCACATACACAACTTACAAGTTGCAACCATTAACTATTGCAGTTTCTGTCGTAACTGCAAAACATGCATGCTGGACAATCGGTTCTTTATAGGACATCAACCTGTAGCCTTTCGTTTTCACTCCGGGCCTTCAACCTATAGTGTTTAGCCTTTAGTTAGCCTCTGGTTTGTAGCCCTGTAGTCATCCAATAGTTGCATTAATAATAGTAGGGGTTACAAAAAAGTTTGATAAAGGCCAACAGAAGGCCAAACAAAAATGACAGCCTCACCCCAAAATGGTAGCCCTGTTATTTGTTTAGTTTTCTTTGTTATTTGCGGCACAAGGTATTTGAAACCTATTTAAGTGGATACCTTAATTAGCTTTTAGGTAAATGAGGGTTAGATTTACATTAATTTGTATCAGAGTCAATAGAAAAATGTTATTGTTCAGTTCTAGATTAATCATTTTTTTAATTCTTAGATTACTTAGATGCCAATTGTCTGGTTCCAGTACTTTCATGTTATTTCAAGACATTCCAAGTGCAGCTTGTCAACTGTTATATTATAAAATTGCAAGTTATCTAGCTGAAAAAATTTACATGCTAATTTTTTTTTTGTTTTTTAAGCATTAATGATGGCCAGTTGAAATTGGAAGAGAGCACACTTTCAAAGGCAATGTTGGAAAACAACAAATGTTATTTAATTGATTGTGGGGCTGAGATATTTGTTTGGGTGGGTCGTGTTACCCAAGTAGATGAAAGAAAAGCTGCTAGCAAAGCTGCTGAGGTAGAAATGAGCTTTCTATCTCAATTTCTGATTAATGATGTTTTTTCTCGGAAGGGAATGTAATGCTAATTGAACCACATTTTGTATCAGGCCTTCATCATTGATCAGAATAGATCAAAGGCAACACACATTACCCAAGTTATTCAAGGTTATGAGACAAATTCATTTAAATCCAACTTTGAGTCTTGGCCAGCTGGTGGTGGAGCTGTAACAGGAGCTTCTGGTGGAGAAGAAGGGCGAGGGAAAGTAGCAGGTGTAATGAATTCTTCATTTATGCAAACTAGCTAATAAATTCTAGGTTAATCTCTAAATAATTTGTGACATCTTGTTATTTGGTGTTGTTATTTGTTAGCTTTGTTAAAGCAACAAGGTGTTGATGTTAAGGGAGCATCAAAAGGCTCTCCAGTGAATGAGGAAGTCCCTCCCTTGCTTGAAGGCGGTGGAAAACTTGAGGTCTGTATTGATTGCATTGTAGATTGAGTGTATCTGTATTGGAAGTTGGACGTGCCTTTTCATATAAATGTATGAAACTAAATGTTGTAGGTTTGGCGTATTAATGGCAGTGCCAAGAATCCACTTCCGAAAGAGGAAATTGGAAAATTTTACAGTGGAGATTGCTACATTGTACTTTATACATATCATTCTGGTGAGAAGAAAGAGGACTACCTTCTGTGCTGTTGGATAGGAAAAGATAGCATTCAGGTGATATTTGCTATTTCAAGTCTTTCATTTATGAAACTAAAAACATTCTTTAAATATTTCGTTAATTATATTGCATAATCTATACCTTCAGCTCTTTTTATAAACTCATATGTGCATAATTGCACCTTTTGTGGGTTCCAAATTGAAGTATTAGCTGAGATATTTCCCAAATGATTATCACAGATGTAATAAATGATCTTTTGGTATATACCAAAGCCTGAAAGATTAGTTCTGGAGAGCCTTAAAAGTGTTCCAGGTTCACATTTTCATAATTAATCCCCACTTTCGCCCATTCAAGTTTTGATTGTTTTTTTTGTGTTCTCGGTATCTTACTTTTCGTGCAAATAGGGACGTGTACTAGTTGAAGTCAACATCTAGTTCTTATGATATATTCGATAAGTAATTGCATTAGCGTGTGTATATACTGTCAACTTGACTGAAAAAAACTGTACTATAAGCTCATAAAGAAATGTAAGCATGATAATTTTTTTCCAGGATGAACAATTGATGGCTTTTCGACTTGCTAATACAATGTGGAATTCGTTAAAAGGAAGGCCTGTTCAGGTACTTTGTTAATGTTAATTATGACTCAGGACATAGAGTCAGTAACAACAATTGAGTTAATGCCTCCTGCAGGGTCGTATCTTCCAAGGGAAAGAGCCACCACAGTTCATTGCACTCTTTCAACCAATGGTTATTTTTAAGGTAGCATTTTCTAAGTATATATTAATTCAACCTGATACTGGAAAAGCCTTTTGTTATATTATTTCGTGTTTGTACCTAAATGGTACGTAATTTTGTTGCTGTGATGATGAAAAAATTTCTTTGTTCAGGGTGGACTTAGCTCTGGCTACAAAAAGATGATAGCGGACAAGAATTCAAATGATGAAACTTATACTTCTGATGGCATAGCACTACTCCGAGTGTCTGCTACATCAATTCACAACAATAAAGTACTCCAGGTTGACGCGGTATGTTTATTATCCTATTTTGTTAAGTTTTGAGTAAAGAGTTTATCATTTACATTGGGAGCGCAACAAGTTGTTTCACTGGTTTTTTAAATTTGCTTTGAAGAACCTCTAAAAAAATGTTTTGAAGATACTTTCATGTAAATTAAGCTTATTTTTGTTTCTTACTCAGTTATTTTCTTTGAGTAAACATTACGCTTAACAACGTTGATGCTGACAGCAACATGAGGAGCACAATATTCTAGCTCTTCATAAAAAAAGAATATGTTTGCAATTGCAATTGTGATATGCTTATCAAGCCTCAATTTGTCCATCAATAGTAATGCATACACAGCAGGAACGATCCTTTCTTCCCTAAAAAAAAAGTCACCATTTTGTTGATTCATCAAATTTTCATTCTTTTGCTTGTCTTTTACCAAATTGGTAATATGATACAAACTTAAAATATAACTAAGCAATATGTCTGAAAATAAAAATAAGATAACTATTATTAGTAGTAATGGTGCAAAAATCTTTTTTTTTTCGAAATCTTAAAACACAATCACTACTAATAATTTGTCTATTCGAGATGACAAAGCTCCATAATAAAATAGTTCGTTTGGAGTATATCAAACTCCAAGTACATAATTGATAAACCCATTTCAAAAGCTACCCTAAATATAAAATTCATGCATGTATTTATAACATGCAAAGGTAGTCACTATAACTACAACTAAACTACGAATAAAACTACCCACTACTTTTTTTATCTAACCAACTGATACAAAGTGGTATCTTATCAGTACACCCTCCTAAAATTTGCCTTGTCCTCAAGGCGGAGAAAAGAAAAGTAATTTGAGAGTAAAATAAAATAAGTAATAATATTCTACAGGTGCAGTTGAAGCCTCCAAGCTTGGTTAACTCCATCTTTGGGCTAACAGAGAAATTTTTGAACCAATATGATTTTCTTCTCATAAAATAAATTTTCCGTTGTGATTTGTTTAGCTGTTTTCTTCCGAGTAAATGCCGCTTCTTTGTGCTTTGCTCTTAGAATCTTTGAGGCTTTGATACCAATTGATACAAACTGAAAATATAACTAAACAATATGACTATGAAAATAAAAATAAGATGACTAAACAATATGTCATCTGGTGGTACATAGGGCACATAATCTAGAGCATTGCAGTATACTTTAGACATGCCAAATGAAGTCACAAGAACTTTCCTCCACAGTTCTAAAACTGGTGGGCCATTAGCAGATCTTCCTAGTCGTCATTTTTCATTTAGAAATGAACTGATTTTCTTTGTGCTTTTTGAAGTCACAATTTTAGTATCCAAAAGATATTGTACACTTGACTGGGTTATTTATGTTGGTAGTCAGTGCTTGCCAGATATCAGTACATTTTCAGAATATGAGATGAACGCTTACCAATTTTAACACTGATATCAGAATTGAAAGATGAAAGCTTAAGAGATTTTCATGGACAAACTTCTGTTTATGTGGACAAAAATGGCAAGGTTTAAAATTTTTAAGATTGAAATATGAAAGCTTAAGAAATTTTCAATTAATTCAGAGCTATTACATTCACAAAGCCAAGGTTTAAAATTTTGTTGCATTCACTGTGCCTCTAATTCACACAATGGAGTTCATACTATGTTTTCGTTTTGTATCATGTGGGTATAATACTGGCAAATGTTGTCATACGACTACAAACTGGGAATTATGTGGCTCATCATGGCTTGGTCACGACGAAAGCTTATTTGACTGTTCAGTCATGCATAAAACCATCAGGACTGCTTTGTTCAATAGACGAGCTTCAAGAAAAAAATCCTCATACATCGTCAGTTCATTGAAGATCATATTTGTATATTTATGCTGCTAATATAGAGAAAGATTGGTTGCCACTTGCAAGACTAGGAAAGCGTTATGAATGAATAAGATAAAATCTTCTAATTAATAAGTCCTAAGAAAATATCCATATATAGGCTGATCACGAAATTTTTCATTAACATTGTGGAAGATTAAATATCATTAATTTAAATATTTATGGTGATCCTTTTATGTCTTATTTTGTGCTGTGCAAATGATATGTCCTTGTATTTTAGGTGGCAACATCTTTAAGTTCAACTGATTGTTTCCTTCTGCAATCTGGAAATTCCCTCTTTGTATGGCATGGGAATTCAAGTACTTTTGAACAGCAGCAGTGGGCAGCAAAAGTTGCAGAATTCTTGAAGGTATTTACATCAACTTTCCCCATTATAAGCATGGATTATACCCCTGTAGTGACACTAATTTTCAATGTAGTCATATTTTAGACTTCTAATATTGCCAAATATTTGATTCTCAAAAAGGTTTTATAAGTGATGCATCTCATCATCATTGTTCTAGATATGGTAACCAATGTTGTTTTAGTTTAATTTTCATCTCCTGAATACTCATTTCTGGTAAGAGAGACAATTGTACATTTCAGCATTACTGATTCTAAAGAAACTGGAATTCATCAGTTTAATCTTACACAGTGTTTTTTTATGGAAAGAAAGAACTGAGGATAAAACTTGTTAACAGCTTATGACTGTATCTAATTTTTTTTTAGAACAATTATTTTTGAGAGGAGAAAGGACGACTAGCAAGGAGGTAGTCATATTACAAACAAAACATAAAAGCAAAGCATGGTTTCCACCAATACATATCTCTCCTACGTTACATGTACTTCCTCCAGTCCCCATATATTGCCTTTGCATGCTGTCCCACATTCTCCACATAAGCATGGCTACCCTGAAAGGTAGTTGCATTCCTTTGTAGCCAAATGGCCTAGATGAAAGCCAGCGGCTGCGCCCGCTGTCTCTTGCAAACATAGACACGCTCCCGGGAGTCTCTGCTACCGCTATAGAAGGAGTGCCAGAACGCAGTTTCTGAAGTGTTGTCAATCCATCCAATGCCTGCCTCTGCCCAGACCCGTATAACCATGGAGCAACCAAAAAACAAATGGGCAGTATCCTCATCCTCCTCCCCACAGAGGGTATACCTCTCGAACCGAGAAGGAATCCGATCTCCATTTCCAGCAATCCACCTCAGCAGTGTCAGGAGACAAAAGAGCAATTTGTCCCAGCAGTAGCAGCAGCTCCTCGAACCTCTGGTCAGAGAGGTGCATGGAAAAAGTTGGCACCCAGATGCCTCTGCCATTATTATTTGTTATGCACCAACGGTCTTCTACTCTTGCATCCTTGTTTGTTGCCAGCTGAAACAGTCGAGGAAACTCAGTTGACAAAGAATTCATACCAGACCAGCAATCCTTCAAAAAAATAGAAGACAGATCCACTTCCAAGACTGGGGTGAAAAAAGTGGCGAATCTGTGGCATAATTCCAGCAATGCCGCGCCAGAAGGAGGAAGCCCCACCAACCATCTCAATTCTAGAATCCCAATTAAGAATATGGCCATAGCAGGCACGAAAGACAATGGAGCATGACTCATTGTTCTGTCCCATAATTCGAACAACCCACTTAGTGAGCAAGGCTGTATTCATTCGTTGAAGGTTAAGAACTCCCAGGCCGCCTTCACCAGTTGGACGGCACACAATCTTAGAGGATACCATGTGAACACCATGCTGTCCAAGCGAACCAGTCTGCCACAGAAACTGCATCCTCAAAGAATCAATTGACCGTTCCACCAACAAACAAACAACAACAACAAAGCCTTATCCCACTAGGTGGGGTCGGCTATATGGATCATACGACGCCATTCCGCTCTATTAGTAACCAAACCTTTCGGTATATTATTCACCAATAGATCTTGCTCTATTAGTTCGCCAAGTGTCCGTCTTGGCCTCCCTCTCCCTCTTTTAATCGGACTCCAGATTATTTGATCTACTCTTCTTACTGGCGCATCTAATGGTCTTCTCTGAACATGACCAAACCATCTCAAACGATTCTCTACCATTTTCTCACTAATAGGAGCACTCCGACTCGTTCACGTATATGGTCATTCCTAATCTTATCTAATCTTGTATGACCACACATCCATCTTAACATTCTCAATTGACCGTTCCACCAATCGGGGAATTTTCAAAACTGTCATGAAGTATATTGGCAGCGCGGAAAGCACGTGACGAAGCAGAACGAGACAGCCCCCATGGGACAGCAGTCTGGAGCTCCATCCAGATAAGCGCTGCGCCACCCTTCTTATCACCGGCACCCAGTCGCGGGCCACAATGCGCCCGTCAGTCAGCGGCAGACCCAGAGCTAAGTGATAGAGTGCCCATCGGAGACCTAAGAATCTGAGCACATTCGAGGCTGGTAGCCATGGGCATATTGATGCCAATAAAATTGCATTTAGCATAGTTGATGTTGAGGCCCGAGAAATCTCCAAATATTCCGACCAAAATTGCCAGCCTCCGTGCAGCCTGGCTTGAACCCTTGATAAAAAATAGCGTATCATCAGAGATGCATCTGCAACACGGAAACCGTTAAGAATGCCAGAGCTGCAAGCATCGAACGTGATCCGGACCAGCGCATCCACCGCAAGAACAAAAAGCATTGGCGCGAGGGGGCAGCCCTGCCTAACACCCCGCTGTGGCTGCACCCAGCCCCCGGAAGGCCGGCCGTTAACGAGAACCGAAAAAGATGCCGTCGTAATGCATTTCCACATCCAGGAAACCATCTCTCCGGAAAGCCGCGGCGGCGCAGTGAGAAACATAAGAAAGGCCAAGAAATTGAATCATATGCCTTGGCAAAATCGACCTTCCACAGAAAACTTGTTGTTCATGAACGGCGCCAAGACGAGAGGATCTCCAGAGCAGTCACGTACCCATCCGCAATGGACCTGCCAACCACAAAAGCCGACTGCACATTATGAATAAGGTTAGGAAGAACCAAGCGGAGCCTATTTGCCAAGACGCAGGCAATGATCAAGTATGTGCCATTAGGAAGTGCAATAGGCCTGTAATCATCGATGGCTGCAGCTCCAGCCCTCTTAGGAATGAGAAACACGTAGAACTTATTGTGGCGCTCAAAACCAGCGTTTCCGGCAGCAAAATCCTGAATGGCCTCAATGATATCCTCCTTCACAACATGCCAAAAGGACCGATAAAAAAAGGATGGGGAAACCATCCGGGCCCGGCGAGCCCTCCGCATTCAGGTCCCGGACGGCTCGCCAGATTTCCTCCTCAGAAAAAGCTGCCGTCAATGACTCCTGTTGACCATCATCAATAGCTGCCGTCAATCTCAGCTCCTGCCCACTCCCAGCAGCCCCTGCCACGCCTTCTGGTAAATTCCTTAAAATGACCAGCAATGGCCCTCCCAATTGCCTGCTGTCCAGACACCTCCACACCCTGGATAGTGATTTTGTCAATCTGATTCAGCCTCCTTCTCCCACTCGCCCATAAATGAAAGAAGCGAGTGTTATCGTCCCCCTCTTTTAGCCAGGTTTTCCGCGAGCGCTGCCGCCAGGCCACCTCCTCCTCATCCTCTTCATCCACAATGTTGAGTTGCTCCCTTCTCTGGGTCACCTCCTCAGGCGACAAACCATGTTGCTCCTCTCTTTCATCTATCTCACGAATCTTTTGCAGCGCCATCCTACGCCGCTGATCCCCGTCCTCACGAAATTTCTTTCGGAAATCACAAAGAAAGGATCTTAACAAGTCAAGGCGGCCAGCCAAAGTTGCAGTGGCAGAACTAAAGACAGGGAACCGCTGCCATCGCTCCTCAACCTCCTGCCTGAAACCAGGCTCCAGCAGCCAAGCCCGTTCAAATTTGAAATATGTGCTGCTCGGCCGAGTCTCCGAGGAGCACCACAAAATTGGTGTATGATTTGAGAACGGACGGTCCAGAGACCGCACCACAGCCAGGTGAAACTTCTCCGCCATCTTAACAGAAGCAAGAAACCTGTCCAGCCGCGATAGCACGCCGGCACCTCTCCATGTATAGCTGCATCCAGGGATTGGGTAGTCAGACAACCCATGCTGCCCAACAAAATTCCTGAAATCCACCGAGCTAGTATCCCTGTTAGGGCCATCCCTTGATCGCTCTTCGTCGCTGAGTGTGGCATTAAAATCTCCTCCAAGAAGCCAGGCAACATTCGCAAAATCATTTCTCAAATTGCTCAACTCCTCCCAAAGTAGGCGCTGACCATCCATGCTCTGTGGGCCATAAACACAAGATACTAAAAAGATAAAACCATCACTTCTCCGCTTCAGAAGTATAGAGAGCGAGTGAACATCCAATCTGGTGTCAATGGACTCCAAAGTATTCTCGCGCCACCCCACCAAGCAGCCCCCGGATTTGCCAGCAGAGCTAGGGGCCGCAAACTGGGGCAACCATGAGCTGCCGATCTGCTCCCAGATATGTGGCTCATACGTAGAAAGCTTGGACTCCTGCAGCAGAGCCACATCCACACCCCATCGCCGAACATATCTGCCAAGTGTCCTGCGGCGTTCAGCATCCCCCAGGCCACAAACGTTCCAAGATAAGATGTTCATTGTGTTATTGTCTTGTCCCCCCCGGAGCGCGAAGAAGCAGCGGGATCCCGTTTGCGTCTGACACCACAGGCTTGTGCAACCAAAGCCACCTCGTGAGGGTCCCACACCTCGTCACTGACATCACCTCCTTCGGTTATGCCATTCGTCCCACTATTAGTGCCTTGCAACACCACCCTGTCCAGACACACAGCCACTGTGTGTGAGAGGCCCGGCCCATGTTCAGGGAGCCTGTATGTATTCCCCACCTCTTTGTGGTTTCCAGCAAGGTGCACCACATTTCTCTCCTCTCTGTCCCTTGCCAGTGCGCATGGATCAGGCGTAGAGGTTGACTGAGTCTCCAGGTGGGATTTCCTTGGGACCAGACAAGAGTCCGCCACAAGCGTGGCTTCCCAGGACAGTTGGGCGGCAGCCACATCAGAAGGGGATTTTGTGGGTTGCAATTCCGAAGCGTCGCCGCCAATAGCCTCCAGCGTGGGCGCGTCAGATTGCGCCAGCTGTGGCAGACACGTGGATCCCGCTCTAGGGCGCCACACCCTCTGTGTTGTCAGATGTCGCAGTGGCGGCTACCGCGACGCCTTTTTAGAACAATTATGACTGTATCTATTAAGTTTAACATCTAAATCAAAAGAAAGGTTGATAATTAGTTACACATGAAGAAGCATATAGAAGTAGTGGGAAATGATGCTCTCGATCTCAGTGTTACAACGCCCTCTGAAAAACAATTCACTGTTGGCATGTATTTGACTCTTTTTTTTAATGGATGTATTTGACTTTTGATCTCTTTAAAGAATGAAGGTATTGGCGAAACTTAGCTGTTTGGGAAGTAGATAGAATAAAAGATCTGCAGAGGTTGAACTAGATTTACCAGTGATCCTACTAATAGACCATAAATGATTAGGTGCCCTACCTTTATACACTAGTCATCCTTGCCAAGCAAATTTGATATATCCTCTAATTTAGGAGAATTACTTTGTAGAAGATATGTTTAGGATTTAAAGTTTCAAACTACATTTCATATAATGTCTCTTTAACCTATAGCTTGAAGAACCTAATTATAAAATTTTAAAATGTTCATTTTAATTGGTAAGTGGATTAATGCAATGCCTCCTCGAAAATTGGCTAAATCAGTTCAAATCCATTAAATATCTTAAAACATCCAATATTATTGGATCTTGTGGCTTGACAACCACAAATCCTGGTGGTCATCTTATTTCTCCTCAAAAAAGAAAAAAAAATCTGTTGCTTGACTTGTGTTATTCAGCTATGGGCCTTCATGAAAGTTCTGCACTGTCCCAAACTAAATTCTGTGGTTTTTGTTCTTTGACCATAGAACAACATGCATTTAAAACAAGTGAAAAACTGAAACCATAGACAATTTGGAAGCCCTTGATTATTTCATGTGTTTGGCCATGTAATAATGTTCTGCCCTATGCTGGCTTGTATGAGGCCTAGTGGCCTGTTGGGTGTGTGTGGTTGGGTGGGGTGGGGTGGGGTGTGTGTGTGTGTGTGGGGGGGGGGGGTGGTGTGGGTTAATAGCACTGTCACACCGAACTTCCCACCACCATCAGCCTCCGTGTACATGCCTTTAATGGTTTAGAAGAATGAAAAAGAGGAAAGAAGGGGGAACAATCTGGCAGTTTTGAGCCAGAAATAACAGGGAACATTGTGGCACAAGGACTTCTAGACAACGTGGATCAAGATCTGACTGTTGCTCTCATCATTCTAAAGGAAATCTTATTGCATTTTGCTCCCTATTCCTTGTTCACTAACATCAGGTCACTTCAAAACTTTTCACGGTGGGTGGGTGTGTTAGTAGTGCTGTCACACCGAACTTGCCACCACCATCACCCCCATGTATTTGCCTTTAATGATTTAGAAGAGAAAAGGAAAAAAACCAATGGCATAAGGACTTCTAGGGAACGCGAATCAAGACATGATCCCACCTTAAGCCATAGTCCATAATCTAACTTAAGCCAAAACTGAACAAGGTGCCTAGGTGCATGGTTTTGTTTTGATGCTACCTACATTCAATTTGCACTTGTTACAGAACAGAAGGAAACCTTCCTGATTTTTTGCCTCCCCTTTATTTAGTTGTTTGTTATAGAACAGAAGGAAACCTTCCAGATTTTTTGCCTCCCCTTTATTTAGTTGTTTCTGTGTCTTACTTTTGATCCATCTCTGGCTGATAAATAACCATTGTTTTTGTTTGTGTTTACATCACATTTGCAAAGGTTTTTGCTGAAAATTACTTTTTCTCTTTGGATTCTTATTCAAGCTTTCAGTCAATTTTATTTAACCTTACTGGACCTAGCTATTCTGAACTGAAGCCATATCACAATGTTTCTATATCAAACCCAATAGATAGGAATAACTTTTTGCTTTGTCTATATCAATATGTAAATGTGGACACACAAAGCATGGATATAAAATACCAGGCATGACCAAATATTTTAATAGAGTAGATCAAATAATCTGGAGTCCGATTAAAAGAGGGAGAGGGAGACTAAGGCGGACACTTGGCGAACTAATAGAGCAAGATCTATTAGTGAATAATATACCGAAATGTTTGGTTACTAATAGAGCGGAATGGCGTCGTATGATCCATGTAGCCGACCCCACCTAGTGAGATAAGGCTTTGTTGTTGTTGTTGTATTGTTCCCTGGTTTTACTGTTTTTACTTACATTAAAAGTATCTTGAATTTACCAATGGAAAAAGAATGGTACTACATCTGACCTATTACAGTTTACTACATCTGACCTATTACAGTTTAAAGTGCTTAGTGTTTCAGTTTTGAACCTTATAATTGAATACATTCCTTGCAGCCGGGTGCTGCATTGAAACATGCTAAGGAGGGAACAGAAAGTTCAGCTTTCTGGTTTGCCCTTGGTGGGAAGCAAAGTTTTACTAGCAAGAAAATCACAACAGATATAATTAGAGATCCTCATTTGTACACCTTTTCATTGAATAAAGGTAGTTAATATGCGAACACAATCTTCCTTGCTTTATCTTTGTGTCGATACTGTTGTGTTCTACAAACTAATAATTCTCTTCTTTAATGTAATGTCTTCTCAAAAAAAATTACGACCATATGGCGGATTCTCAGAAAAACTTGAGGTTGGTATCGCTCTACAATCATTTATTATTCAGTATGTTGCAGCTTCTCTACATAATCTGCCTTATCCGCTTCCAGGTTACTGAAGTCTTCAATTTTTCTCAAGATGATTTATTGACCGAGGATATGTTAGTACTTGACACCCATGCTGAGGTTTTTGTTTGGGTTGGAAACTGTGTGGATTCAAAGGAGAAACAGCAGGCATTTGATATTGGCCAGGTAAAAAGCATAGTCCTTTCGTGACTTGTTTATTCTAAGCATGCTCTAACTTAAAAACCTTTGCATTCCAGAAATACATAGAACTTGCATCATCTCTAGAAGGTTTGTCTCCAGATGTGCCCTTATACAAGCTCACAGAGGGTAATGAGCCATGCTTCTTCACTACGTACTTCTCTTGGGATGGTGCAAAGTCTTCGGTATGTGTTCTGATTTACTTGGATCAAACAAAAAAAATGCTTTCTCTTTTTCTTCATGTGCACGTTCTTATTTCTTCTATTTAGTTTCTCATCTATGTTTACCTCATCTCATTTGGATGGAGTATCGCAGTTGCCAAATGACTTCTCCAATCATTTCCGTGGCATGCCATGTAATGCGGTTAAAATTAATGGCCTAGCAATTGCATTTGTTTTACTGTTTCCATCTTTAATATCATGCAATTTAGTGCTCCATCTGAATTTGCTTAGTACAATCTTGAATCTTCTGATTTATCATGGAATTTAGTGCTCCATTTGAATTTGCTTTGTAAAATCTTGATTCTTCTGGAAGAGATTATCTATGCTATTTACTTCTTGGTGTTTTGGAATCGACACATGGACACCTCGCAATTGTAAATATCCCTCTTTTTGTATGGAACAAGCTATATTTTGGCGTATGGTCTCTCAATGGTACATTTGTGCAACTTTTGTTACACAGTTGTGCATTCCCCCATGGATGCTAATGACTTTATTGCTCTATTCATCATTTTACCTAAAAAAATACACTACAAACATAACATTGTTAAGTCTATTTGGTCATGTACAAGTGAAACTTTGGTTTGGGTTCTTCAGGCAGTATCTTGAAATGCTTGACGGTTCTTATAACGTTGTGGGCATGCCTGAGCAAGAGAGATGAGCTGTGATCTATTGGAGGGATTCACAATAGTTACAGAGTTCTGAGCGAGAACAAATTTCTGCGCACTTTGACTGGTTGAGTTTGTGAAAGTTCTGAGTGCATGTACTTCTTATAAGGGCGACTCCCACATAATCGATAGATTTAAATGATTGCACATCTTGGTGGACATCTGTTTCTCTTTAAGACAATTTGTCATGTCAATGCAAAACTACTTGCAAGTGGACACATGACCTCTAATATACGAATGGGAATGGGTGAATTTTTTTTTTTTTTTGAGAAGATGGGAATGGGTTATCCCCTCAAAAAAGATGGGAATGGGTGAACTTGAAAAGAAGGTAGGTAGCCTTGTAAGTAGGTTGGGCAATGTCTTTTTTCAGGATTTCATTTTGGTCTATTATTTGTTTCAGCTATTTAATTGTGAATTAGAGTCGTGTAAACAACCTTTTTTGTAACAACAGAGGGGAGGCTGTTGGTGATCATCCTTTCCCCTCTCAAAAAAAAAAAAAGAAGAAGAAGAAGAGGGGAGGCTGTTATACCCATGCCTTCCCTGTGCTGTCCTGCTAGCTGGGGATTTTTAGCAGTTGTGGTGGGGTTAGCCCTGTTTACAGATCTCTAGCACATAATGCATATTCTTCGTAATTACTTTAATAACCAAATGTTTGAAACAGGTTCAAGGTAACTCTTTCCAGAAGAAATTGTCGTATCTGTTTGGGACGGCTATGCATGCTTCAGAGGTAAATGCAAACATAGTTTCTTATTATCATTATGAAACCAACAGTAATGTTACTGCTATTTATGCATATTGTATTGTTTCCCATAATTGATGTTAATGTATCGGATGGCTAACTTTACTCCAAAAGATAAACTGGATGATTTTACTATAGAACTCAAATAATCATCAATCCTCTTTCTCAGAATAAAAAGAAGAAAAAAGTCATCATTCTTGCTAAATGAATGCTACCTTGCTCTGAAGTTAGATTTAACAATTACTAGCTGAGGTCTATGATGCATCAGTACTTTGAACCAAACTTCTCTACATCTTAAACGTACATCGGATTCTTTTACATAACAGAAAATTCATAACAGTTCAGATCTTGAATGATTGTTCTGTATTATGATAAAACATAAGTTTATTGTTTTTTCTATGCTTATGCATGTATTCGGTACCCATACCATACATGTGGGGCACTGATGTGGTACCTGTATTAATGCAATGTTACTGAAGATCATTATGGGAAAATAATGACAGACATTGTATCATAATATTTAGGTAAATGACGAAGGATTCACCTTTGATCTTTATCACCAAAGTCTGCATTCATGAACACTTGGTCGTTGAAAAAGAGTTATATCAATTTGTTCTGTTGGCTCAACAGAATTTTTTCATCAAGTTGCATCACTGGCTTTTCAAATAATCAGAATGATCCCTTGGCAATGACACCTGACAGATTGCAGTTGCCATCAAGTTTGTACTGTGACATATCTTCTAGAATCTATGGAATTTGGATTTTCTCTTGCTAAAAACTCATCTAGTAAAATCTCGATGAATAAAAGCATGTCGGGTGCAGAGTACAGTTAGATGATCTTTCTTAAACACACATTTGGATTAATATGTTTCTAGATATGCCATGTTTTTTCATACTAAGATATGCTAGCTTGAGCTACTTTTATATAATTCATGTAATGTAACACACGTGCATCACTGTTCTCTTCAATACAGTTACCTCATTTCACTACAGTAAAACATGTCTTCAGCCATCTTCCATGACAGGATTAACTAATCACGAACCATATCTGTCCTACCAGATTGCCCCTTTCTTCGTTTTTATAATTCCTTCGTCTTCTTTCAGATGATACCTTGAACATTTAGTATCAGTGTTGCATGACATACAAATTTCCTCACTATGAATGTTCTGTATCTATTTTAATGATTTAACATTTCTTATGCTCTTTACAGTCTAACAATAAGTCGAACAGCATTAATCATGGCGGGCCAACACAACGTGCATCTGCATTAGCGGCACTATCTTCTGCTTTCAATCCATCTTCAACTACCAAAACTACAACTCCAAAGCCATCAAGATCAAGCCAAGGGTCACAGCGAGCAGCTGCAGTTGCTGCACTTTCTTCTGTCTTAACTGCTGAACAGAAGAAGATGGATTCTGATACCACTCCAACAAAAGTTAGTAGAAGCCCTTCTCCTGTCTCTGCCACTGATGCCACAGCTGTTGATGGTATTATCTTTAGCCTTCCACTTTAATGAGCTTTTTTTTAATGGTCGTTCCTTGGTGTTCCTTGTATGGTTTTCTTTGCTAAGGTAGTTTCATTTTCCTCAGGATTTTGTCATACAAATGCGGTTTTTCTTTTCTGTTCTGAATGAGCATTTTGTTTTGAAACGTCTGAATGAGCATTTTTACTTTTAGCATAGGAGTCCTATGCCACTCACTCAAATGACACAAGAAAATGTGAACTAGTGGTACTATATATCAATCTGGACCTTAATGTCTGTGTGAAATAGTTGAATGTGAATGGAAGATCTATATATTCTTTTCTTTTGTTTTGGGAGTCAATGTATAGAACTGATTTCATAAATGGAGACTGCTGACACTTCTCATACTGCTTGTAGATACAGGAAAGACAGAAAGTGCAGCTGGCTCAGAGTTGGGCGATCCTCTTGACATTTCAGCAGTGAAGGAAGCTCTTGATGGAATTGAATCCTTCTCAGAAAACAATGGCGGAGAACCCGAGGCAACTGAGGACTTGGCAGAAAGTGAGGGCCAGAGCGTATTTAGTTACGATCGGCTAAAAGCCAAGTCAACTAATCCAGTCAGAGGCATTGACTACAAGCGAAGAGAGGTAGGACTATGTCATTTACTTGCTTCTAGTACATTGGTCAAGAAGATATGAAACTAGATGCTTGAAAATTTCTAAAAGTCTATTACCCTTTTATTTTTTTTTCTTGTAGACCTACTTGTCCGATGCTGAGTTCCAGAGTGTTCTGGGGATGACAAAAGAGGCATTTTACCAGCAACCCAAGTGGAAGCAGGATATGCAGAAGAGAAAAGTCGATCTTTTCTAATTCTGTGCGTTTGCCGAGAGTATATGAGATGAATGGACGCCGGTTCCTAGTTCTTGGTTCATATTGATAGTCAATTGCATGCACTGTTAATTTAACATCTGGTTTCCTGTCGATATTTCGCAATTCTTATCCCTGGTCCTCCTAGCTTGCGTTTTGTTTGTGGTCGGGCTTGTTTGTTGAGGTGAGTTTTGTTGGTGGGTCAGTAGTCATTCTTTTATTTGTAACGAGCATCCACGTTTGGATGGCTCTCGAGTAAGTGCTGCTAGTTTACTTGGATTGTCCACATAAAGGTCCATATGTATATATATTTTGGGCTTGATACATATGGACCACCTTTAGGTATCTGTACACAGTATATATATTTCATATCTTCTAAATTATGGTGTACATCGAACTAATATATCTTTGCTTGGTCTAATCTCATAATATGTGCATCGTTTTATTGGGATGGCCATTGTTTATACCTCCAAATTTCATTATATTTTCATTTATTCAGTGTCGCTTTTTTGCACTATCGTCATCTGATAAAAAAGTTCTTTTTTTTTCAAAAACTTTAACTACATATCTAGTCATGTACACTTTTTTTGAAATTTTAATCAGTGATTTGTGACTGACTACAATAGGTAGATCTTAGCAGAACACTTGTCCAAATGGATGCTACAACTTGGTGGAAGTATACCACCGAGTTTCGGTGAATTATGTTAAGCATCACCATTTTTTGGGATGGGCTTCACCGAACTTTGACATGTTAAGTAGTGATTTGGGATGGGCTTCACCGAACATTTGTCAGTTTTTAGCGTACGTCCGTTTTTTAGAACTTGCATTCCAATATTACGTTACATCATTTAGTTCTTCAGAAATAAAGAGAAATTAAAATCTAACGAGTTCTAACATCCAAACGCATAGGCTAGTCGCAAACAAGTACAAATGACCTATGAATTCTTGTTTGGTCGTGAACTATTGATTTTTAGGACTATTAGCACCTCACTAATGGTGTTGGGATGCAATTGCCGCAAACTTCTGACAAAACTCTTGGAGAAATGTGACATTTGCATGCCCCGACAATACACTTTTTCTTGTGTAAGTTGGCTCCATCTATTTTTAGATATTATTTTGCATTTTAACTCGACTATTAATCCATGGTGTTCATTATGTGGCTGGGATATGGAAACTAAGAACCATCTATTTTTAACTATCACGAATCCTTGCAACTCTAGACTTTATTTCAGATGAAGCTTAATTTGAGCTCATGGATTCTTGAGTTTCGGGCTCTTGGCTTGGCTATTTGGCGGGATCTAATTTGGATCGCGGCTTAGGGTAAAATTTCTGCTTACGAGGCTATGAAACAAGTGGAACGACACATTTCCACTCAACGTGGGCAACAAGGCAGAAAGCTTTGGGTTGGCATAATGGGTTTGCTAAGCCACAATGGAGACATTTTAGAGGAGCAAAGGCAGGGAGAGCAAGCAATGTACTAATATCATCTACTGGTTCAGCTAGTTCTTAGGGTGGGTTGTTTCTAAGTTGGAAGCATGGGCCTGATGGCTAATGTATGCATTCAATCTAATTCAAAGATCCTACTTCAGATTAAGCATAAAAGCTAGGATATTGACGGGGCGTACTGTGAATCTAATCGAGTGTATCAAGTCTAATTTTGATCGATAATACCTTTTCGATATTTTACAGGATGGAGTAAACTACTCCGGACCACATTTATTTTTTGTACCAAGACTATTTTGGTCATAATAATGCATTTTAGTTTCAAGAATGAACTCGAATTAGAATTTAGGTCGACACCACAATCAAGGAAATAAAAAATACCCATGATGAAATGCTGCATAAATAAATGTGAATAATTCACCTCGGAGTTAATACAAAACTAATGTTTCTACCATTATCTAAAGGAAAATACAATTTTCCTATCGGCCCGAGGCAGCTCTAAGCACATAAACAACATACATGTAAAAAGTGTGGGTTTCCAATTGACTAAATGAGAAAAAAAACTCATCACGTGGAGAAAGTTCAGCAGGTAGGGCTCCCAAAGTAAATGAATTTGTGCTAATGGACCGCCCCTGTTGATACTACATATGACCAGTTATTTCCAATTCCATGGACGATCTGCTGTCACCACTAGCAAAAGATGATAATATTCAACAAATCCACAAATTCTTTGACACGTTCCCAGGCCACTTCCATATCCCCAAAGACGTTTTGCCAGTCTACAAGTGAATTTGAGAGTTGCATCGTATACTTTTATGCAACATGCTGCTCAAGATCGTCACTTGTATTCCGAGCTTGATCTCGAGACTCCTCTTGGATTCTCATTCTTAGAATTCTTCAGGCTAGAGATGGCTACAAATTGTTTAACTAAGATATGAATCTGTTGTCAGTTTCCTATTAATCTTCGATCATTGGCTTTCAGCTTCCTATTACTTTTTTCGTGCAAATTTCGGCTTTCTGTTACTACTACCTTTTTTCCCTGGAAATCTTGGCTTTCTATTACTGCTGCTCTTGAATGCGTTCCTCTGTGCTTGAAATGCTCTCCTAGGTTTAGAAGAGTCCCCACCACCTGATTTAAAAGTTTGCTTATTAGTTGGCTGAGAAATTTCATTCATATTGTACTTGTTTCCTCTATGCCGCTTTGCTCTTTCTTTTGGATCAGAAGAATTGTCTTCTGTTAGGATTTTTTTAAAGCCATCCTTATTAACAGGCGGAACAGTTTCATTTGCGCTGTCACTCTTCCTTGAACTGCAAATATAATATGACCTTCTGAGCATTGGGAATGAGAGCTCAAATAAAGAAAATGTACAGAGCATGTGTTATGGGATTTCAAACCCTTTCATGGGAGTTTCTGCTGAATTAACTGGCATTTCTGAACCAGCAACATCAGAAGAAATTCTCTTGAACTCACGACCCTGAAATGAGGAAAGAAGAGAAACATATGCAGCATAACCCAGAAGTATTCATTCCAAGAGAAAATAATACCAATTGACTCTTACATAGTGTTTTGACTCTTACATTGGGAATTACAGTAGTTTTTTTTTTTTTGCGGAGAATGGGTATTGGTAACTGTGTGGTTAGAACGAGAAATATCTGCAATGTTACCATAACATATATAAATGTTTATCTAAGTGGATTTATCAAATTAAATAAAATAATTTCTACAAGTGATACAACCAAGTATCAGGATCCTTGAGAATGGCTTCCAAGAAGAGGAAGTTCTTACTATTAGAAAACTACAGAAAAAATTATCTGATACAACCAAGTTCTTACTATCTTCGTCTCCCGTCAAGTTCCCAGCCTCATTCACGTTTCCAACCAACCACCCAAGCCATTCATTGCCCCAGATTAACCCACGTACCCAACTAACCTTTTCTCTGAGGAACCAACTAACTAAATTTGGTTCAACAAAATCATGGAATTCAAGTAAACTTGTCATGGCCTATGTTGCATAATTCAAGTACAAAACTAACACAATTACATACTTTTAGAATGCATAAACCAAATAGGGTACGTGGAGACACAATATAGTTATGAGTAAAAGTAATGCATAATCTTTCTTAAAGAAAGAAAAGAAGGTTAATGTGCAATCAAAATTAGGTACAACTAGGCACAATCAAAGAGTAATACGTGTACAATATGGCTAAACATAATTTTACTTCTAAGGGACAAATATCATTTTGAACTGTGTAATCTTATCATGATTAGAGGTAATGTACACGTGCACTACCCTTTGATTGCACAATAATTGAACTCAAATTGTATAACATAAGAATTAAAATGTCATCAAATAAAAAAAAACATACTCAGTAACAAACAAAATAAAACACGAATAATCAAACAAAAATGTTAAATATTTTGGGTGCGGAACTTGTCGGCCTTGGTACCACTTGAATCAATGCCCATAGACAACCACTTTTAAACACATTTATTCTACTTGCAAGCCCTTTACCACTCAAAGAGTTTTGATGTATTGCAAGGCTCACATGATGGTTATGGAGGTTGGTACAAGCAAGAGAAACCAACTCACATAAATGTCATTGACAACCACAATGAAGATGAATACTATAGCATCTAAAGGTTAGTTCCCATCTCCTCAAAATCCATATTGGAATTACTTTATGATGTCTTGAGATCTAAATGTTCACTAAAGCATCTGAGAGGACATCAAGCTCATTGATCTTGAAGTCTCAATCCTCCACTCCGTCTGCTTCATGATTTTCTCTAAAAGGGAGTTCATATGCCCATGTCCGAAATATGTCATTATTGTCGATAAATACTTACTCAACTATGTGTCCACATGTATCCATGCCCAACATGTACTCTGATATCATTACCATGCCAACATTGTGTACCCATGAATTAGAGGTCAGAAATAAACAACCCTAGATGAAAAGTCAATTTGAACCAACTTGATAAGAAATCAAATAAAAAATTACTATTCTGACTCGATAAACAAAAATCAGCATGATTCTCATAGTTCAAGTATGAAACTAACACTTTTCCCTCCAAACAGCCCACATTTATGTCATGGGGGCTTCCCATCACAATTGAGTTTCCATAGCTAGTGCCAACAAGCTGCAATCATAAGCTTGTTGAGACACCACAAATGTCCAATTGCCTGCTTCCTTTCTGTCAACTGCCAATCATCCTCAGATGTGTTTTTGGTGCGAAGGTGCTGACTGCAAGTAAGAGATTTTTTCCTATACTAGATTTTTTGTTGAAATGAGAAAGGACTACTAGCAAGCTGGTAGTTGTCCAAAAGTTTGATGAAAGGAAAGTTACAGCATATTATAGAATAGAGGCAAAACTTAGGGCTAATATCCACGCCAGTACACCATCGTTGCAACATTACAGATATTTTCCCACTCCTCAAAAATATTCCTATACTAGATTGCCCAAGTTGTTTCCTTATCATCATTTCCAACGTGTCAAACATCTTTTATGGTGCGAAGGTGCTGACTGCAAGTAAGAGATTTTTTCCTATACTAGATTTTTTGTTGAAATGAGAAAGGACTACTAGCAAGCTGGTAGTTGTCCAAAAGTTTGATGAAAGGAAAGTTACAACATATTATAGAATAGAGGCAAAACTTAGGGCTAATATCCACGCCAGTACACCATCGTTGCTACATTACAGATATTTTCCCACTCCTCAAAAATATTCCTATACTAGATTGCCCGAGTTGTTTCCTTATCATCATTTCCAACGTGTCAAACATCTTTTATGGTCCATGAGTTACACTATGGAAGATTGATGTCACTCACACAGTTTAAGTTTGAATTTCATATTGTTTCACATGCTCAAGCTTTATACATTAAAAATATATTACTCTTATTTATCAGTAGGATTTTGCATGCTAAAGTTTGTTGGCATAGTCCTATTTGGCCAACTATACGATCAGATCTTTACCAAATTGGTGTTGGCGTGAGGGTACTATCAAGTTCAAATTGTAGCAGTAATTGGACTAAGATAATGTCACTAGGTTTAGGTCTTCCCAATGCACCCACTATATTTGAACTTGGTTGTGTTTGTTTCACTAAAAATAATTTCTCAAGGACAATGATTTCTAGGAACCTCTGTTGGTAGAAGAAGCTTTGATATGACCTCTTTGGACTCTAGTCTGTTGTCTCACGTTGTTGACATATTCTATAGTTCCACTACGGTTGAAATTTTACAATTAAATTGATACCTTTCAAAACACTAATGAGAATCTCCACAATAGAGCTACACCAGATTAAGGAAATTAATGATACAAAGAAAGATAGGGTTCCAATGGGCCATACTGATCGTTCTTTATGCTACATGGATTTAGAGAATGATGCCAATTTCATAAGGGCTCAAATGCCACATCAAGAACATTGTACATCACACATATTTTAGTTAAAACTTAGAGAAAGATTTCGAAGCCATACTTCTTTTGTGAAATCACTTTTTTTTAGAGAGAAAGAAGGATGACAACCAGAACTTGCGATTGTCATCTGAATATATATGTAAGTGTAATAGCAAGTGTCATGTACAAGTGTAAGCTCTCAAGAAAGTAAAAAAAGGAGAAGGATGTACACCAAGTAACCAAAACTCCAAAAGAAAGGAAGCGCGAAATACAATACCGTCAATCGAACCCCTCTCTTCTTTTGTGAAATCACTTACTATACACTCTTGTAAATTGTTTTTTTTTTTTTTTGAGAAGATCTTGTAAATTGTTTTGTCTATAAAAAAAACTTAGTCATCCATTTCCCCTTCATCAAAAAGAGGAAAAGATGAAGTACAAGACTTATAAGTCATGGAAAATAACCTCACACTGTATTCATCTATGGTTTCAAGTCATTATCATTTTCTCAACAGTATAATAAAACACATTAAAGAAATCATATAACAACCACCATAAATAAATAATTCACCATAAATTTAGACAAGAAGGAGCAACTATACCTCAGCCACAGCTTTAACAAACTCCTTGTGCATTTTAGGAACAATCATGTCGATAGAATCAAAACCGCATTTTCTAATCAGAATTTCAAGAATAAGAGAAAGCTGCAAAGATCCAGTCATCTCGTGTAAATGCTGAGTCACATTCATAACGGAATTGAAAACTGGGGAAAAGGGAAGCAAGACATGCCTTTGACCTAAAATGCCATTTTGAGACTGTTGACAATGGCAGTATCGCAGGGATGATGTCAGATACTAGTTTCATTATACTGTTTGAATTTAAGGAGGAAACTAGAACCTTCACAAAGCCTAAAGCTGCCTGCATATGTCAAGATATATCTGGCATCAAATGATAGAAATCAGATAACTTGAAATGGAAGAGCTTAATTTATAGTGGAACTCACTTTGGTAATTTCCGTTGTTTGCTTTCGCAGCAGAAGCAAAACAGATGGTACTAGGTTTGGCACAGCAATAGCATACTCAGGATCGTTGTAAGTAAGCAATGAAAGTGCAGAAATTGCACCACTGATAATATGAGGGGATGAACTGGAAAGATAGCCCATAATCTGAAAATTAAAAGGAAATAACTAAAAAAATGCAACTTTTTATGTCTCATCTGGTTTGCATTATACTGCCATGGCATGGATACTTCAAATAGCTTCATGTACCCATTGGGTACTTAGGTACACATCATAGATATTGTACTTTTAAATAAAAGTAACCTACAGAAGTTGCATATAATTAAGTAATACGTATATTGCTCTTTATTTGTTTTTCAATTTTTTTTGGGAATTGTTCACATTTTGTGCATATAAATTATAGTTGTTATCTACTCAAATTTCTTTTATTATATATGTGAACAACCCTATACCTTAGATTTTAGAAAATTGGCATACCTCATATCTGCACCCATTCTGAGTACCGGTACTGTACCCATGCATAAAAGGCGATGCTTCACACTACAATTCTTATATATAAGATATGCTATATAGAGCAAACATAACATGTCAAGCGTACGAGTTTATGTTTCCCAAACTCAATGAGTTTCTTTCGTACCTTTTTGAGAAGTGAAAGGATGTCTGCCTAGTTATAGTAGTCATCCGGTATGTATTAAAACTTAAAAAGTTCGAGCAATTTACAGACATGTAAGAGAAGTCAAAGCAAAAAGAAAAAAAAGCTTCTCTCAAAAAAAAAAAAGAAAAAGAAAAAAAACTGGTGGTTAGTGGATTACCACAAAAAGAAATTATTCATCTCCCCGTTGTCTCATTAAAAAGAATATATTATGTACAATGCACTATTCTTTATGAAACACCGCTTTGCTCACAAAACAAAGTGTGGCTACACTGGAGTTATATGGTTAACGCAACTGCTAAAGTCATCATCCACAAAAGCTTCCAATCCTAGTCTTCTGGCAAACATGGATATTACTATCTACATGGATAAGAATCATATTTTGGTGTATGTTGATTTTCATTGGATTATCAGATATTCTCTAGGCAACAATATTGGTCCTGCTAAAGCGCCTTCTTAGGCTATATAAAACTATTTGTTTCTTGTCCTGGATTTGATGAAGTAAAGACACTGAAAACAGAGTTCCCAATAGACGAAATCATACAAGAAAAAAATTTCAAAGACACATTATAGAGATCTAAAATTTCAGTGCCAATTAGATGAAGCCGAGATTTCGTAGTCACCATAATAATGAGCTTTTTATGATCTGAGGTTCCATCAGTTGACTCCGAGTTCTTCAAGCCACAACTTACAGCCAACAAGACATCATAAGCAAGCTTTCTGGACTCATTCTTAGACTGCATATCCAAAGAAAGAAAAAACTGTGATTAGACTGAAAGTTCCTTCATCTGACGAACTTTGATTGGCGACAACATCATGCATAATGTGATGCTGCTAAATTGGGTTCATCAACTAAATTAGAAGCACAGAATAAAGAGGCATGAAAATGGCTCTACTAAATATATATGGAGTCCCAAGAGAATTCTTATAGGTGTACACAACTGGGCTGGCTATATGGGGGCAATATTATACCTTTACTTTTTCTCATACAAGTATATTTCCTCAAATGTTGTTTTTTTAGGAGACCTAAAATGTTGTCTGTATGTGTATATACACAAACATTGATGACTAGCCTTCTTGAGTCATCCTTATACTCCATTAAAAGTGAGCTAGCTAGCACAAATAAGAAAAGAAACTGACAATTGGGTGCAGAAGAAAAAAAATAGATGCTAATGATCCTTAAAGGATCAAAGGATGAACATCACTGCTTATGAACCCAGAAGAAAAAAAATCAGTTACAGGTGATACCACTTCAACACAGGAATAATGCAACAAAGTGATAATTTTACTGCCAACAACATAGAGCAGAAGAAACACGTATGGTCGTTAAGAAATTAGAATCATATCCCATATTTGATTCTCCATTTCACTTAGCCCGAAGTGTTCCTCATACCAATATTGAGTGAATTAAACAAGCCATGCTATCTCAATGCACGGGAAGACAAACCTTCAAGAATATTTATTAGCATTACAATTACATGCTTATGCTCATCTCATAACCCTTACCTCCAGATCTTTATTAAATATGCGGCACTCAGTATTAATTGTCAGAAAGATATAATTCTCTTGAACAATATCTCATCAGACTACCAATCTCTGTTAAACTTTCAAGATATTTGCAGTTCTCAATACAAACTCATTGAGATTTTCCTATTGAGATAAAAAGAACAATAAAAAAATAACTCATTCAATATTAAGATCCCTGTGAAAGTTTGCAGCAAAATGTAATGACCTCCAAATTCTTTTTTGTATTAAGAGGCAATCGAGAATATCATTATAAGTCAAGGTACTACAGTAACGAGGATTTGATGTCATTTAATCCATTACACAAAGTTGTTGGGCCAAGGACTTTCAGCATTAGTGCAGTGAGGCAGGACAAAATAAATACAAAATACTTACAGCAGGTCATGACAACAGGAAGAAGGAACATGTAGCATGAGAGATAAGAGAATTTATAGGGGAAAAAATAAACACAAAAGTGACCTGCAACTCACATACCCACTTTAGTGGTCCAAAATAAACCATGACAAATTGTATCAATCCAATATTGGACAAAAGGATATCAAAGTCGACCTTGATCAATCTAACTAAATTAAAAGCCAGCTTGCATTTACAAATATAATGGAAACCTTGCATGTAACACTGGCTAAAATGTAAAATAAAATTACTACACAACAATTTCCCAAAGTTAATGTCACAACCTTAAGTGCGAGTATGATTTCATTGAGAATCAGGAAAGCTTTGGCATTTTCTTTCTCCTCGTTACGCTGCAAAAGGATGGACAGGATTATATAAGTCTAGAAGTCAACAAATTTTCTTGCATGTACGATTAAAAAAACCTAAACAGGAATTATTGCAAGGACAACAAAGCACATCCAATCAATGACAAAAAATCTATATTCAGCATAAGAAGCAATATTCTTTGAGTGCCCCATCGCCACAGAGGTATGGTGGCAGATGTAACACATAGACCTTGATCCCTTGGTGACAGACAATTTATGGATTTCACTACACGCACTGACCACGTGCAGTGGCCACAGGTTAGTGCCTTTGGCAGTTAAATGAGTCATTTTTTTTGAGAGAGAGAGAGAGAAGAAAGGATGACTCCCAGAATTTGTGGTTGTCATCAAGGTATTTACAATGTAACCAAAACTATTTTTTAGGAAGAGAGTTTCTTTTTGCAGGTATTCACATCCTTGGGTTGTCTTTCTGTGTTTGGTTTTCCATACACACTCGTAAATTTCACAATGCAACGATTCCAATACGAAGTAAATGACTACTGAAACTCAACAGCCATCCCTTCGTAATAGCATAACCTGCAAAAGCTCTAAATAGGAACTATATATCTTAACAGATAAAGTTTTGAAGGGATATGAAAATTAAAAAAAAAGAGTAAAATATAAAATGCTCAAACTTTAGTGAAGGACAATGATAAAAGTTAACGCCTAAAAAATAAATCACATAATATAGTTAAAAGATCATGTCCTACACACCATATTTAACCATATTGACAATGAGAATCAAAGATAAACAAAATGAACCAATGCACAACACTTTTCTCGTTACTAATCATAGATTATGGGTCTTAGTTATCTTTTTATTTTTTTTATATTTTGTTTATTTTAAGACAGATGGGTGACTAACCAAGATAAGTGGTCATCCAAATTAATTAGTCCTCATAGAAGAACTAATTTTATTTTTGGGAGAGAAAAAAGAAGACAAGTTTTTTTTAAAGAAAAGACTGGTGGCTAACCAAAATTGTTAATCATTGCTGAATTATATTAATATATAATTGACCAGATTACAGATTTGTTTTAGAGCGAGATTACAGTAAATTTGTGGCTTACAAAAACAATCTCCCCTCCCAGGTTTTTATTTAATAAAAGCAACAGTCTCCAAACAACGACTGGGCATGAGAAATGTCCACATAAGCAGCGACCACCACAGATAATGGACTGTTGAGCTGCAGCCATAATGCCCAGAGAACAGCAAACACCAACACCCTTCCCCTCCGAGACCCATATATGCTAGCATTATTGGCAGAACCTCTGACAACTAAAGGATAACCAGTAGTTCATTTTAGAGGCATGACGGTTCCAGTTGATGTTGAAAAAGTCCCATACCTCTGAAGCAACCGTGCATTCAGAGAAAAGGTGGTTAATTTCTTCCAAAGCTTCATTACATAGCCCTCATTCCATCAGGGAGTCTGTGATCCATCTAGCCACAGCTGCCTAGATATTACTGGCTTCCTCCTGAGGAGCCATGTGAATATAGCCTCATTTGATCAGGGAGTCCCAATCCATCTAGCCCGTAGCTGCCTAATTCTTATTTGCTTCCTCCTGAGGAGCCATTGAATTTCTTTATCTTTAGAAGCATTTTGGTCTTCCAGATGAACTCACAATCCTTCTCCATGACTTTGTCAAGGACCTGGGCATGTCCTCTCAGTAGCTCGTATCCTGCTTCACACAAAAGTTAAAATTTGGACAATTCCATACATCTGCAAGGAGTTGTTCACACGGTGGGGCTGGATCAAGTTCAATAAGCCAATCAAGTCATCCAAGTGTTGGTCAGAAGGTTGAGGCTTAACAACAATGACTTGATCCAGCAGGATCCACCCAGATTCAAGAAAGGCAGACATTCTTCAACTGAGCTACAGAGAACATACAGGGATATCAAGCAGCAAGAGGACCCACAGTCAACGAATCATCCAGCCAGAAACAGAATTTCATTCAGATCCAATCAATGGTTTGAAATACAGATGCAGTTATGTAGAAGATCAAACCAAAAGACTTCCAGAATGGGGAGATATCATCAAAGGTATTAAAAGTAAACTCACAGAAAGCCCTGCTGCCATATAAAACAGAGAAGACTGTCGAAACAAGCCATCACTTGGGCATAGTAGGCTGTGCGCCCACTGGCAAAGGAGAGCATAATTCATATTCTGGAGGTTCAAAACACCGAGACCCTCCTGGCTCGGGGCAGTAGGCATCTGCCCAAATAACCAGATGGGAACACGACTTCTGATGCCCACATGGGGGATTACAGGCCCATCTAGCATTCACGTGTGCCACTTAAAGTCGAGATTTTGCTCGACTAATGCGGTGCGACAGGATCCTCACTAGGGCATATAGGGCAAGATGAGCACCCCACACCGGTACATCCTACGTTCTATGCAGCAGGGCTGAGGAGACGTAGCTCACTTATCGCTTTGAGTGCCCAGTGGCCAAGGAGGTGTGGGCATAGTTTGGTGCACGAGCATCATTCCCCCCCCCCCTCTACGTCAGAGACATTTTGGCAGTCGCTCAGGACCCTTAGCTGTCTGTCCCAATCTCGGAGAGTATCGCTCACGACATTCTTGGTCGATACCTGGGTCATATGGCTCCAACGTAACCAAATTATTTTGTGGGAAGAGTTTTCATGTGAAGAACATCATACATCACAACTCTTTTCTTCTTCGAGACTGGGGCTTTGGGTAGTTGTTGTACATCTCCCATTATTTTTTGCCGCTCTACTTGAGAGCTCACACTTGTACATGACTCATTTCATAGATATATATATAGGGTTATTTCCTTAAACCTCTCCTAAACTATTAGGATTTGTCACATCTAACCCTAAAGTATGAGCTTACATTAAGATATCCCTAAACTTTACCGTATTTTTTCACTTTAGTCATTTCGTCTAATTCTATTAACTTTTCTATTATTTTTATTTTTTCCATTTATGAAAAGACTAAAGTGCCCTCCCCGCATAATAATTGGAATATATGTGCAATTCTTTTAGTGTTTAAAAAAGAATAAAGTAATATAATAATAACAATAATATGAAAATTTAAAATAATCTTCATCGTCGATCTTTCTTATATTATTTTATTTTGTAAACACTAAAAGGTAGCACATATGTTTCAATTATTATGTGGAGAGGGCACTTTAATCTTTTCACAAATGGGAAAAAATAAAAATAATAGAAAAATTAACAGAATCAGATGGAAGGACTAAAGTGGAAAATATGCAAAGTTTAGGGATATCGTAAGGTAAGTTCATACATTGGGGTTATATATGAAAGATCGTGATAGTTTAGGGGAGGTTTAAAGAAATAACCCATGTATAAATAGATATATATATGTGTGTACATACATATGGATGACAACCACAACCCTGGTGGTCATCCTTTTTGTCCTCACAAAAAAAACAATTTTGTTTCATGCATTCTGCCAAAAAAAAAAAACGTCCTATGCATTTCCACATAAAGTATAATGAAAGTCCATAGAGTTCAACATAACCAGCACGCGCACACACACACCCACCCACCCCCCCCCCCCCCCCCTCCTCCCAACAATGAAATCAAATTGGCCTCTAAAATTTCCATCCTGTCCACCATTTGGTGCCAGCCAGACGGACTCACTTATCTTTCAGATAGAGAGGGTCCAAGATAGGTGATAAGTAGCTCGCAGGTTCTTAGCACCTCATCGCATCCAGTGATCTCGACCTCCCCCATGCAGAAAGGATGAAGCAAGCTTTGGGTAATTCAAGGCCCCAAAAATGCTAAAAAATATCAACCATTGATATAAAATAGGGAAGAGTAATACAAAGTAAAGGTAAGTTTTAGGGACCATTAGCCAACCTCAAGTCTTTCTCCAACCACTCCAACAATCTTATCTAAGTAATTTTAGGAGTTGAGCTCTACTGACCCCTTCTTCTCATACTCCCTTTAATTTAATTATTTATTTGATTATCTTTTTTTAAAAATATTATTTGATTATCTTTTTTAGTTTAATGATATGGATATAAAAGCATGAACACCTTAGTCAAAAGAAATACTATCAAACTTGAAGTAGTTGACAAATTGAAGAAAAAAGATATATTGAAGGATGATGTTGAAATATAATGTGTAGGACATGCTAAGGATCTTAAAGAGAAGGAAGAGGTCATAATAACATTAATCCAAGTGCCAATATGTGCTGCAGCCTGTTAGGGGGGACAACTGAAGATACTGATCACTTCCTCTTGAGCTTTTCTATTTCTTGAGCTTTTCTATTGTCAACAGGTTTGAGGGTTGACTGACATTGGACCGAGGAACATTATCTGGGAGGATGTTGTAGCACTCTTTCATGGCTGGCAGAGTGGCCAGCAGCAGATGCACACTTGCAGGTCTCGAAGAAGTAGGGCGGATCTTCTGTCCTTTCTGTGGGCACTATGGATACAATGGAATGCTGCAGTTTTCAGAGGAGAATGAGTGTGTGGACAATTTCTTTCATCATGCCAGGGGTCTTTTTAAGGGAGTAGGGGTGTACACTTGCAGCTGGTTCACTACACTTACCTGTGATCATTTCTCCTTTTTCTTAATAATCGGTAACTTATCTCTCTCTCCCCAATCAGAAGCTAGGATGACAAACCCCTTACTGGTCATCCTTTTTACTCTAAATAGACTAACCTTAATCCAAGGGATAATTGATAAAATTTAGTCATCTGCTGCTAGTAGTGACCTTTGGGTCCGAATAACAACACCTGGGGTTTGTTGCAACCAACACAAAGGGCTCCCCATAATAGTGCTGACTTACTAGAATCGAATCTTCTTTAGCCAAACAGTGTTATGAACACATGCATTGAACACCATAACTACTTTTCAATTTTCTGTGTTATGCTGATATCATGATAGTTGTCTCTTTTTCATTGAAGATTATTCTTATGTATTTGTTAGGAATACCTGAAGATTAAAACTCATGTACCCTTATAATAACTAGGCATGTGGTTTTTGGCCAAACAGTTCTAGTTACTATACTCATCTTCACATAGTCGAATCAGGCTCGAGTCTTCAAGTAAACTCTTACCTTTATCAAGTGAATCAACAAAAACTCATAACACGATAATAGATCCTTCACAACCATAAGGCCTATAGATTCCTTCAGAGTATGTAGCAAATCCATCAAATCATCTATTTGAGCTAAACAAAACCAACTATGTTCCTGCACCACAGACAATGTAGGAAAAAAGGACAAGCAATTTAGCTTCAAAATGGAAAAAATTCAAAGTGACATATAATCTACTAACCTTAAGAATTTTACTCAATGTACATAACTCTCCACGTTTACTTGTTGAATTAGCAGCCTGGAACCAGCAATTAGATAAGTTATTACTTAAATTTGAAAGTCATGAACAGTGAAATTTTGCAATAGCACTAAACTGGAAATGGGATTGAAAAATACCAGCAGAGATGGCCTAATAAGGTTAAACAATGTGTTAATGAGATCTTTGTTACCAACTTTAACAAATGCATCTGCAAGCTCAACAACCAAAATCCTACAACAACGAATGCTCAAAATGAAATTTTAACAAAAATAAAGTACAATTTAAACCATTAGAAAGCTGTAGAATACATTGCAAAGTTGTGGCCATATGTTTCCAAATTTGAGTGTAAAGATTACTATACCTCAATGCGTACCTCAACTTATTGTCTCTATTATAAAATATTTCCATACATTTCGCATAACAATAAGCTCTATTTTAGTGAAAAATAATTTACTGAGAGAAAAATGATGACTAAAATGTTGGTAGCCATCCATATGCATGAAAACAAGAATTTGTTATGCATGAGTATCCGTAAGGCACAACTGAAGAAGGATTATGTGCGGTCCCCAAACACATAGATAGTGGCCTAAAATCCAATGCCACTCGACCTTCCTGAGGTCACACACATTAACCGATCCCTGAGGTCACACACATTCGATGAGAGGACAATGATATCGATCCCCGAGGTCATGGGGTGTGTCCCCACTCTAGACATTGTGGCTCCATCTCCCCCAACGCCTCAATGCACACGGACGCATACACGAGGAGGTTTTATAGGTCACAGCTCACCTAGGTGTCCGCCACTGACAATACCGAACTTGTGATCCAGCCATGGCACTCCCAACGCATGCCAGCATAAACATTATTATATAAACCATAATCAAATGGCTTTTTGAATTTGTTAACCTAATGATAATCCAACTTTCTACTTAATATTTCTAGGATGTATATCTAACAAGTTTACCTCATGAGTTCTACATTATTACATTAATGAGAAGCTCAATGACCAAGTAGGTAAAGGCAAAAAAATTGAAGGCAAGATTGTTTCCTTTGCTTCACAGCCTGAGGCACCTCCTTCGAGACCGGCGGAGACAAATCCGTGAGACCAGGGAGGCACGGAGGATTGAGCCATTGGGAAACATTGCCCGGCTCGACAAGGAGGATTCACGCCATCTCACCGAGGTCAAGATGGCATAATGCAGACAAGCTTAGCAGGCCATTCAGCTTGAAGATAGAAGGTGGAAATCCAGTTGAAGCCGTGCTCCCGAGGTTTTGAACATCTCAATTGGTTCATGTTGCCCAAGCGTACCCCGGAGGAATTCAGGCCAATTGTCATATCCAATACCATTTACCTTGTGGTGGCTCGAGTATTGGCCAATTGGCTGTGGGAGGTGCTATTGGATCTTATCCAACCAACACAGTTGCCTTCATCCATGGCTAGTCCATAGCCGACAGCTACACGATCACAGAGATCATCACTCACTAGAGGATTGGCCGATGTACCTTCCTACGGAACGTGGACTTGATAAAACAAATGACACGCTCATGGTCTTTACCATGACATTCTTTGTAGGTCAAGGGTTTCCCAGACATGGATCGCCTAGATGAAGCGTTGCATTACCACGACTTCATTCTCAATTATGGTCAATGGAACGTTGACTAGGGGTTTGGTGTAGCCTCAAAGGGGCGTTCGTCAGGGTTGTCCTCTTGTTCCTATTCTCTTTGCGATTGATGGCCTCGCCAAATGTGCTCAGGTGCCTTTGTCATGCTGATTTGTACAATGCCTTCGTTGAAGGAGTAGTTCCTATGTTGCAATATGTGGATGACATCATATTTTTTTCCCGAGGGCTCGAAACAGGAGGCTACACGGCTGGCCATTTTGTTGGAGTTTTTTGGGGTGCATGGTCTCCAGATCAACCATGTAAGTCTTCTTTCATCCCTTTTGGCATGGTGACTTGATGATGCGGATAGATGCGTGGAGGAGCTTCATATCACTGTGGACACCTTGTCGTCACTTTTCTGAGCCTTCCCCTATCAGACCGCTACATCACATCCCGGGGGTGGACGCCGGTCATTGAGAGGCTGGAACACAGACTTCAAGGCTGAAGTTCAAATTTTCTATCACATGGCGGACATCTCATTCTGCTTCGGTCTATCTTATTTGCATGTCCGATGTACTACATGTCATTCTTCGAATGCCTAACCAAGAGACGGTCAATGCATTGAGCATATTCTTCTGGCAGAGGAAATGCTCGGATCGGCGTGTTCATCTTGTGGCATGGCATAGTATATGCAGGCCTACATCTCAAGGCGGACTGGGTATTCGAGATTTCTGCCTCACTAACTAGGCACTAGTTGCCCGGAGGGTGGGACAGATCAAGGGCTTGATCACAGTGGCGAGTGGTTTTCTTCACATGTCATGGCCACAATCTCTCTTGCGAGTTTAGGCCCATTCTCCCACGACGCCTCTTCCTACTACTGGCGTGCGCTGCAACAATATCCCCCGGTGCATCCTTTCATGACTCCATGCTTGGATCGGGGGAGGACTTCTCATTTTGGCATCATGAGTGGGTTCCTGGTGGCCCTCTAGCGGTGTCCTTCCCCTGACTATGGGCCCTGGCTGTGCACCCAAATGCGACCGTCGTTGGGTTTTGGTTGAAGGTCGGCCCGGGCACTGGTTCATGGATTCTTGCCTTCAGTTCCTCATTGTCCGATCAGAGAGTTACTATTACTGCATCAAAGGATTGCTCCCTTTTGGCTAGACTCTTCCAGGGCAGATGGATGAGTGTGGATCTCGGATTCCTTCTCTGTCCGCAACCTCTACCTCCGTTTTCTTCCAGATTCCTTGGACTCAAACAATTTCAAAGCTGATTCCAGGCTCATATATAGCTCTAGTATCTTTACTTGGCTTATGTAGTGTTCACGGATACTCACGAGAGCCTACAAGGTGAGATGGGTGCCTCATTATGACACATCTTGTGTAATCTGCGAAGAGGCAGAGGAGGTGTGGCTCACTTATGTTTTTGTTGCCCTGTATCTCGACGGGTGTGGTCGCAGACAAGCTTTTGGGGCAGCTTCCTTTTGTTGTCATAAGCGTTTTGGCAGTTTTTTCCGACTCCCGATAGATAGAGGCAGCGTTGGAGACTCTCACTGGCAGATTTTTTGGCTGGTGCCTGGGCCATTTGGCTCCAGCGCAACCAAGTCATTTTAGGGGGATGTCTCAGATGGATAGTATTGTACACCATACTTCATTTCTTCTTTGGGGGTGAGGTTTTGGATAACATTTTCTTCTTCACTTTTGTAGCTCCCCACTGGAGAGCGCCTTACTTGTGTACATGTTGATCACTTATATTGATATACATATACATATATATATATATATATATACACACACACAGAGACAACCATAAGCCTTGGTTGTCATCCTTTGATTTCTCCAAAAAACTCAAGATTATTGCCTTCATAAAGAGAAACAAAGAAAGTAATACTTAGTTTACAGAAAGTGATTAACATGCTGAGAGGCTAAATGACAAACTACCTTGCATCATCGTTTTTCTCTTGCATACTTGTTCCTTCTTTTTCCTCCTCTTCCGCAACTTCTTGAGTTAGACCTTCGCATTCTAAAGATGTGGACAATGCACTTTGTGCATACAACTTTTTTAATAAAGAAGAAAAGAACATATAAATATCTTCGCTGCTGACAATAGAAGCCAATGACTCAATTGCATCCTGCAATCATACGAAATCGTAAATAAACAAAAAAGTCATTTTAAAGGAATTCTAAGTTTTCATTACTTTTATTGACGAGAAGAACCAAAACCACAGTAGGTTCAGGTCATTATGGCACAAAAGTGCAAATAGTATCCATGGATTCAAATTATTTAAGTGACTTTGAAGAAAAAGTCAAGCCACAGCTAACAACATAATCATGTATTTCAAAAGTAAAATTTTCAACCTCGGCTACCAATAGAAAATAAAAAAAATCCTTTGCATGGTCTTCAATGGGTCATTGCATATATTTAGTGAAATCATTAAATCAATTACTTTGACTGATGAAATAAACTTTTGAAGTACCAATTACAAAACCTCATCGGTATATTAATTGGTATTAATGCAGACATCTAGCTTACGACAACAAATTTTCCAAGATGAGTTTTCTTGGATTGTTCTTTAAGAGGAAAGAGGATGGATAGGAGATCATCTATCTATCCAGGTATATTAAATGTAAAAATAGCATATTCGATTTATATTTAGCTCAGATGTCATAGGCTTCTTTTAGGGGCTGCCAATAGGCTCTGTTGCCTATCACTTTTGGATGAGAAGATATAGGCTTCTGCAGGTATTTGGACCTGCGAATTTTATCTTCTTGGAATTCAGCTTATCATGCCTGTATGATTTTGAATCTCGATAACCCTTCAAAACCACGGGGCGATTTGAAAAGGAGTCCATCTTTCTTGTAGTGCCTTCCATTCCTCGAGAAAGAATCTCCAAACCCCCCTTTACCTTCTTTTATTCGATAAAAGGGTGACCATCTAATCTAGGCTTGGTATCCTTTCTATGAAGGCGAGCAGGTCAGCCCCACCCCCACCCCCACCCCCACCCCCACCCCCACCCCCACCCCCCCCCCCCCCCCCAGTTGCTTAATAGTATTCAGGATCAGCAGTATTTCGCAATAGTAGTTTAGGTGAACATAATTTCAGACTTACATCACAAACTGCATAAACATAGGTTCGAGCTCATAATCAGTAATGAACAAGCTAGCTATGATTCAACCAACTAAGCGAGTAAGAGAAGCAATACTTATTACTTTCTCAGTTTTAAGAGCAAAGAAAATTCCGATTTGATGCCAGAAGATCCCAGTTTACATGATTTATCATTTGACACTTCCCACAAAATTGAAAAAATAAAATAGACCGACAAATGTGAGATCAACTAACTTACAAAGATAAGAGAACATTGACCAACATAAGACAATCACATTTTAATGGGCAGCAGCCAAAGTCACAAAGGATAAAGCATTTATAAATTTTTTGGAAAAATGACTATAAGATATGTAAGTCATTGCATAGAAGAAAAGAAAGTATATTTCATAGCGAAAAGAGGGGTGTAAGATAAACAAAATAAAAAACAATGTACCTTCAAGTAAGCACGTTTTTCAGGAGAAACAAAGAATATATCTGAAAGCTTTTGAATTAAATCAATAGAATCGGATGCCAAGGCATTAATATTCTTATATGCAGCTTTCTTGGAGTACTGGGCCATCGAACTTTTCCACTCAACATGTGGATCTTCTGTGCTGGGGCTAGTTGACAACTCCAAATCATTTTTAACTTCATGGTCACCTATTACGAGTCTATTTCCATTCACAAGTTCCTGTACAAAACAAACCATGAAAATAAGTAGTTATAATGAGATTCATGTTCATTGATGTTATCCAAAAGAGATATATTAGTTTGAAAATTAATTCTTGAAAGAATTCATGGGACATTAAAAAACTTGCACCTGCAAGCTAAATGCTATGGTTTGATGCAATGATGGATCATCATCCAGAGCAACTATCAGTAACTTGGCTAAATATCCAAAACTTTCACAAGTATCAGAAGGATGACGGCAGAAGGAAGGAAGTAATTCCCAGAGTCCATGAGCATATGACTGTAGATGCCTTTGTGCAATCTTTTTCTTAACTGAAAATTGAAAACAATCTTGGTCATATTATTTTTTAAATACATGGTAGAAAATTTGAGAAAAAATTTCTTAGAACCTTTCAACGAGGCAGTATAAATAGACTTTGAAAGGGGAACAATATGTTCCAGAAAGAAACGTAATGAAGATCCAACTATATATTTCCTTAGTATCGGCAGCAACCAAACATTTGAACAAGTCAACTCATCCTCATTAAGAGAGATTGGTAGGAGTGACAGCACTTTCTCTGGTCCCATAGCAATTATAGCAGAGCCTATACATTCTTGTAGCTGCACAGAAGAGAAGGCAGATTATAGGGAACAATCACCACTAATAGAGTAAAAAGTATCATCTATGATAAGAAAGTATAAAACATCATACTGGTGCATTGCATTAATCTACACATCAAAACCTTTGTGCATCTCTTGTTTCATTTTCCCACCACACTCACAGCTTTCCCTTTTTTTTATCATACATGCACATCTTTTCATTCTTATATATATTTACACATGGTTGATTAGCTTTCTCTTATATTTACCCTTAGGAAACCTCTTTTACTGAAGGGTTCTTTTATTGTACAAAATCAAGGAAAGTACATGTGACCTTTTTACTGTTAGGTTAATCTTAACTGTACAAAGAATTAGTACTCTAAATTTCCTTACAAAAGAAAAGCCTCTTCAGTATATATTGGTTCTTGTAAATTCAATGACATACTGACAACACACGCATATAGTTTCAAATACATGCATTTTTATTTAAAATGTCTTCATATCTCAAAATACTTTAACATCTAGTTTCACCTAAAAGCTTTAAATTCTGATTGCAGATTCTGATCTAACCATAGATGATGACATCATAAAATAAATTTTTTTAGAGCAAAATCCACCATGTTCTTCTTCAGTACATGTTGACTTTGTTTCAATGTTCGATCAAAGAGTGCAAATCCTTTATCCAATTAAAATATTAGAAATAGAAATATTTATTGAAGTGTAAATCCATACATAATAGTATTTTGAAAAATATTTTTTGTTTAAAAATGATTAAATTGTAAATTGTAGTTGTTTAACCTATTAAAAAAATTTTAGAAGAAAAAGGATGACCACCAGAGTTGTGGTTGCCATCCATCTATATATAATTGTGAACTGAAAGTCATGTACAAGTGTCGGCTCTCAATGGGAGAGCAGCAAAAGATGGGAATGCTTTGTAATATCTCATGCTGGAATGGTACTCACATCTTTGGATCTTGGATTTAAACTCTACAATTTAACCTTTGCACATCTCTATGATTAGTCCCAGCTAGATTATGTAATAGTACCTCTATTCTTCCTCTTGATTCATATAACCCAGACTGCTTCCATTCCTCTTTTATCTTTACACGCACCAACCAAAACAAAAAATGACCCAGCACAACGAAATGCCTCATATCAGTGTTAGTTTCACTTAAAGTAGATAACCAGTGTTAATTGGATACATGTGTTAAGAGCAAAACAATGCATTAATCATATCAGTGTTAGTTTCACTTAAAGTAGATAACCAGTGTTAATTGGATACATGTGTTCAGAGCAAAACAATGCAGTAAACAAAAAATATGTAAATCTTGGGGCTTACAAGTTTCACTGCTGGCGAGTCTTTGTCAATTCTGACTATCCACCTTGAAAGTTCAAGTACTAGTTCCTTCATGAATATACATGAGAGATCACCTATACATGTTCAATAGAAAGTTAAAAATTCATCTATGAGAATGATGAATGGTAGTATGTGATTAACTACTATAGCGATGATAGTAAGGTTAAGGATTTGTTAGAAAGAAATAGCAAAGAAATGAAGTCACATTTCCTTTTTTTTTAATTGAACTTGGTACTTCTTGCCCTCATTTACCAGCCCTTTCAGTCAACTAGAGGGGATGCTTGGCATTCTGGTCCACAGCGCAATCAATGTTCATTCAAGACAGTCAATGATAGTTGATTATGCTATGGCCTCTCAATTTTTGGGAGCAAATGAAACAGAAAATAATTCCGTGGAAGGTAGAATTTTCCAAAGACTATGACTTTGTTGTTTGGCCTTTCCTTCAGACATTTTTTAGTAGACAAAATTCTGGAGAGGTGGATTGCTTGGATAAGAATATTGCATGAACATCTTTTAAATACACAGGATGGGTACATCCCCCATCCTGATAACTTCATTTCTGTAAACCTAATGTAAACCTATTAAAACATCTATTAATTGAACTGAACTATTCAAGATTTTATCTTATATAAACTAGAGAGGATGCAAGGCAGTCTGGACCACTCAGTACAATCAATGATCATTCAAGGCAGTCAATCATAGACTTCATAGTTTTTGAAAGTGAGACCTAGACTTCATAATTATGTTATGGCCTCTCAATTTTTGGGGGACAAATGCAAGAGAAAATAATTGTATGGAAAGTAGAATTTTCCGAAGACTGACTTTGTTGCTTGGCCTTTCTTTTAGACATCTTTTGACTAGACAAAAATTTCTAGAGAGGTGGAGTGCTTGGCTAAAAATATTGCATGCACATCTTTTGAGTACACGGGATGGATACGCCCCCACAAGATGTTCATCAACAACAACAACAAACAACAACAAAGCCTTATCCCACTAGGTGGGGTCGGATACATGGATCATACGACGCCATTCCGCTCTATTAGTAACCAAATCTTTCGGTATTACTTTTGGTACTACATGGATCATACGCCCCCACAAGATGTTCATCAAGATCGCATATTACTTTTGGTGATTTTTTGTCTTCTTTGTGAATGTTCCAGCCAAATATTCTTTCTTTATTGACCATGAGGGAATCCTCTTGGGATTTACCCTATCAAAGGACAAGGTTAATGGTTCTCCTCCTTCAAGATGTTGATAGTACCTTTTTTTTAAACAAGAAACGACAACCAGCAAGTATGGTAGTCATCATATTTCGTTAATTTTAGGAAATATTACAGAGAACTGATAAAAAAAAGACTGCTCCCTGCTTAGCGAGGGCCATGGCAATCAAAGTAATGAGTTCCTACTGACGTGTAGATTAATCTGGAAAGCAAGGGGCCCCCTCAAGGTGCAGTTCCTCTCTTGGCTGCTACATCAGAAAAGAATTCTGACCAAGGTTTACAGATCGCGCTGAGTTGTTGGCGCTGACACTTGCTGTCCACTGTGTGGACAGGCGGAAGAGGATACCGCCCACTTGTTTTTTGGGTGCTCGGTGGCCCGTCAGATCTGGGCAGAGGCAGATATTAGATGGAAACCTTTTGGCAGTCTTTCTGCAATGGCTGCAGAAACCTTCATCAATGCGTTTACATCTCCAGGCGTCAGAGGGCTCGTCCTTTGGCCTACATTTGGGCCATTTGGCTGCAACGGAATGACACCATATTTCGTAATGGACGTGTTTATGCTGAGAATGTTGGCGTCCATGCTAAGGCGATTTTTTTGGAATGGAAAAAGTATATGTAATGTGATATAAGTTGTAATCCGGTGGAGATTCTTTTCCCCTTTGCTTCGCTTTTATCTCCTAAGTTGCTGTAACTCTTTCTTTTTTTTTAGAAGAAAAAGGATGACCACCAGATTTGTGGTTGTCATCCAACTATATATATATACTGTGAAAAGGTGCACAAATGTAGTGAGCAAGAAGGGGATAAAAAGAGGACCCCAACCTAACCAAAACCCCACTCCCTTATAAGATAGGAGATGTGGTGTACAACACGCTCAGGCTGGCAACTCTCCCCACAAAAAATGATCCGGTTGCGCTGCAGCCAAATGGCCCAGGCACCGGCCACAAAAGTCGCCAGTGGCACTCTCCAACACTGCCTCCGACGGATGAGGCCCCGGAGAGTCTGCCACATGGTCTCAAGGCCTGAAGCAAGAAGGCTCGCAATGCTCGTCCGCTGCCAGATACTCCGCGATGTCGCACAGTCGAAAAAAAGGTGAGGTATGTCCTCCATTGTCGCGCCACATAAAACGCACGATGTGTCACCGTTTGGTGCCCATCTCGCCCTGTAGCTCCTGGTGAGGAGGCGACCGCGCCGTAGAAGCCAAGCAAAAATCTTGACCTTCAGCGGGATACGGGTCCGCCAAATAAGTCTACAATCAGTCGCGAACTCCTCTGGCGGAGTGGTAGTGGGGAGAAAGCAAATGTAAAGGCTCCGGGTGGAGAAGGACTCCGACAGCCAAACCCAACCGTCCATCCTGGACCGGTCCGGGCGTAGACCTGCCAGACGCTGCTGGAGTGCAAGAAACTCCGTGAAGCGCTGGTCAAATAGGTGCGATCTGAAACCAGGAGACCAAGCGCCAGATCCCGTCCCCCCCTCCTCCGTCCAAGTCTCCGCTACTGTGGCCTCGGGAGATGTCGTCAGGGCTCAGAGGCGGGGAAAAGCCTCCGCGAGGGAGCCCCCAAGGGACCAGGTATGCTGCCAAAAGGAGAAGTTCTCCCCCGAGCCAAGGGAAGGAACCATGAGAGGGCGAATCCGCGGGGCCGTAGCCGCAATTCCCCTCCAAAAGGATGAAGCTCCGCAAGGTAGAATGGTCCTCAACTCCCAGGATAGATCCCGTCCATAGCAGGTAAAGAAGACCATACGCCAAAAACAATCCTCGGACCTCATAATCCGTCTGAACCACCGAGCTAGGAGAGCCCGGTTGGCGCACCAGAGGTCCCAGACCCCCAGGCATCCTTGGGAAGTAGGTCGGCAAATGCTGGCCCAATCGACAAGGTGAACTCCGCGATGCTCAGGTCCACGGCCCTGCCAAAAAAAACTGCTCCTTAGCGAGTGCAATCGTCTGAGCACCTGACGCAGCGGTAAGGAATTCGGTCTAGAAATTTAAATATAGCCAAGAGCAAACCCTAGGCCCGATGAACGGTGTTCTATTACACCGTGCAAGGATGCCTCTGTTACGCTTGAAAGATTTGCAGAAAACAAACGTCGATGTCGCCGGTTCAAGCGGACGATAATCGACAAATAAACTAGCAGGAATCCACCTGCACCTTAGAAGAAATCCAAGGCCAAGATCGTGCGCACACGAACTCAAGAATTCAGAAAACTCTGAACTGGAACTTTAATTAAATAGATGATAATGTCTTTAACTCTTACAAGTCAGGCCAATATATAGGGATTCCCAACTAGCAATACTATTAGCACTAAGATTCCTATAACAAAAGGAAAACATAATCCCACCAGCATTAGGACTTTTATAACCTAACAGAATAGGAAATAACAATCCTAATAGCATTAGGACTCCTAAGAAAAATAAACTAAAAAGCAAATAACAATCCTATCAGCATTAGGACTCCTAACAGATTCTTCAAATCTGAATCAAATTAAGTTGATGACCACTAGAATTCTGGACAGCAACAGAATTCTCTCTTTTCTTCTCAACAGGATCTACATCAGGCTCCCCTGCTTGAAAAGAGCTCGACCCCGAGCTTGGTAATAGCAAACTTGACGGATGGTACATAAAGAGATCTGAAACATTGAAGGTAGATGAAATTTTCAAGTCGATGATATAAGCATTATCATTGATACGCTTCAAACCTTTGCAAGGACCAAACTTCTTGTTCATTAATTTATGATAAGAACCCTTGTCAGCACGCTCCTTATACTTAGCATTAGATTCTTCCAACTTCTTGGTTTCTTCATGGATATGTTGGATACGCTCAGCCACATCGTCAACAGCAATACTTTTGCGCAAAGTTTCAGGTAAATTGATGAGGTCTACGACCTGGCGAGGCATTCTACCATAAACAATTTCAAACAGTAACATGTCATCCAATCTAGGAATTGGAAATCTATACTTGATTGTGATCTTGTTTATAGCTCTACTATCAACACACATTCTCCATGTGCCATCCTTTTTTGGTACAAGGAGTGCTGGTACTGCACATGGACTCATGCTTTCTCGAACAAATCTTTTTTTTATTAATTCATCCACTTGATTTTGTAAAATCTGATTTTCTTTTGGACTTAATCGGTAGAGGGGAAGGTTTGGAAGACTTGAACCTGGTATTAGATCAATATGATGTCGAATGTCTCGCATGGGAGGTAATCCATCTGGTAATTCTTCAGGAGTAATGTCTTTGAATTCTGAAATTAAATTTTGGATTGCCTCTGTAGTGTGTTCTTGATCTGGAGGAACCTCCCCTATGCACATAAGTGCATAAGCCTTTCCACGGTCTTTTACCTCAGAAATGAATTCATCTGCCCGTTCAATCAAGTAGCCATTCTTCAAGCTATTTTCTTTAATTACTGAATCATGCTGTAATGGTAATAAAGAGATGCATTTTCCGTCTTTAGAAAACTTGTAGATGTTGTCTCATCCTAAATGGGTTGCATTAACATCAAATTGCCAAGGACGACCCAAGATGATGTGGCTTGCATCCATATCCAATACATCACATGTGACCACATCCTTATAACTCTTGCCAATTGATAAAGACACCTTACACAATTGTGTAACTTCTTTGTTAGTGCCTTTACTAATCCAACTAACTCATGTGGTGAAGGATGAGTTTCTATTTTCAATTCGAATATGTTCACCATTTTTTTTGAAACTATGTTTTCAGAGCTCCCATTATCACTAATGACTTTACAAAGTTTACCTTTCACTGTGCAACGGGTTCGGAATATTTCATGTCGCCGAGGGTCCTCTTCTTTCTTAGGCATTAATAATAGGCGTTGCACGACACTCAAGAGATGTTCTCCATCTTCAACAACAACAAAGCCTTATCCCACTAGGTGGGATCGGCTACATGGATCATACGACGCCATTCTGCTCTATTAGTAACCAAATCTTTCGGTATATTATTCACCAATAGATCTTGCTCTATTAGTTCGCCAAGTGTCCGCCTTGGCCTCCCTCTCCCTCTTTTAATCGGACTACAGATTATTTGATCTACTCTTCTTACTGGCGCATCTAATGGTCTTCTCTGAATATGACCAAACCATCTCAAACGATTCTCTACCATTTTCTCACTAATAGGAGCCACTCCGACTCGTTCACGTATATGGTCATTCCTAATCTTATCTAAGATGTTCTCCATCTTCATCAGCACAAATTTCTTCTTCAATATCACATTCATCATTAGCCTCTTGATCATTAGTTTCTTCTTCATCCTCTATTATTCGTGCTGAATGAAGTGCTGGACGTTGTGGGCACTCATTGGATCGGTGACCTAATTGTCTACAACGATAGCAAACAATAGAATTGGACTTCCCATATGAGTTAGAAGTCCTCTTAGCATTATCAGCACCCGCAGGTTTTGATTTAGGGCTGGCTGGTAAGCTTTTGTCAGCACTTTCAACCTCTTTAATTGCAGGAAGTTTAGATGAATTGCATGCACTTGCCATCTTACTAGTCTCAGCAGAACGAAATTGTGCCTTGGCTCCTCGTTCTAGTTGACGTTCAGCAGTTTCTGCCAAGATGATTGTAGTGGCCATGGTGCTAGGAGTCTGCATCCCTACTTTGTCTTTGATGTTAGACCTCAAACCATTTAAGTATCGAGCCACTTGTTGTGGTTCTAGTTCAACCAGGTTGTTGCAAGATGTTAGACGATCGAATTCCGCTGTATAGTCCCGCACTAGCCTTCCGCCATGTCTGCAATTCTGGAACTGTTGGTGTAGAATTTGTTGATAGTTTGTTGGAAGATATCGATCGCACAACATTTGCTTCATTTTCCTCCAACTCCGTATTGGTTGTTTATTTTTTTGCACTCGCAAAGATTGAATTTGCTCCCACCATACAAATGCTCCTCCTTTTAAACGATATGCCACCAATTTTGCTTGCTTATGTTATGGGATTTCCATGTCCTCAAAGAATCGTTCGACCTCCGAAATCCAATCCAAAAAGTCTTCAATGGGTAAATGACCATTGAAGTGAGGTAATTCCATCTTCATCCTAAAATCAGATTGTCTGTGTGCAAAATTTCTTCTTGGCTCTTCTTCACTATCGTTGTCCACCGAAGAAGTGGCTATTCGTTGTCGTCGATTTTCTTGGGTTGTGGTTGGACACGTGTGTGAATAGGATCTTGATTCGTAAGCAATTTTTCGATGGCAGCAGTAAGGAGATCTACCTTTGCTTCTAATCCGTCAAACTCTTTTCTACTTAGAATATCAGCCATGATCTCTTCCTCGCTCTAATATCACTTGACGCAGCGGTAAGGAATTCGGTATAGAAATTTAAATATAGCCAAGAGCAAACCCTAGGCCCGATGAACGGTGTTCTATTACACCGTGCAAGGATGCCTCTGTTACGCTTGAAAGATTTGCAGAAAACAAACGTCGATGTCGCCGGTTCAAGCGGACGATAATCGACAAATAAACTAGCAAGAATCCACCTGCATCTTAGAAGAAATCCAAGGCCAAAATCGTGCGCACACGAACTCAAGAATTCAGAAAACTCTGAACTGGAACTTTAATTAAATAGATGATAATGTCGTTAACTCTTACAAGTCAGGCCAATATATAGGGATTCCCAACTAGCAATACTATTAGCACTAAGACTCCTATAACAAAAGGAAAACAGAATCCCACCAGCATTAGGACTTTTATAACCTAACAGAATAGGAAATAAACTAATAGGAAATAACAATCCTAATAGCATTAGGACTCCTAAGAAAAATAAACTAAAAAGCAAATAACAATCCTATCAGCATTAGGACTCCTAACAGATTCTTCAAATCTGAATCAAACTAAGTTGATGACCACTAGAATTCTGGACAGCAACATAATTCTCTCTTTTCTTCTCAACAGGATCTACATCAGCACCAGAGCCGGCAGAGGGAGAAATGACATATAGTATGTCGGAAGCGCCGAGAGAACTGATCGTAAGAGGATAAGACATCCTCCGCATGAGAGAAGACGTGAACTCCAACCGTGAAGTCTATGCTCCATGCGCTCAATGACTGGAGTCCACCCCCTAGAGGTGATGTGGCGGTCGCTGAGTGGGAGTCTCAAGTAGGTGATCGGAAGGGAGCTGATCGGGGTGTGGAGCTGAGCCGCACATCGCTTGGCCTCCTCAGTAACCATGCCAAAGGGAATGAATGAGGACTTGGCATGGTTGATCTGAAGGCTGGTCGTCGCACCGAAAAGATTGATGAGAATCGCGACTCGACGAGCCTCCTGCTCCGAGCCCTCAATAAAAAAGATAGTGTCATCCGCATACTGAAGGAGGGGCACGAGGCTCCCGGCAAAACCTCTGAAAAGTCCAGCCTCGCAAGAGGCCTGTGTGCACCTGGCGAGTGCGTCCTCACCTAGTACGAATAGCATGGGGACCAGGGGACAGCCCTGTCGAACCCCTCTCTGTGGCTGGACCCATCCCCTGCACGTACTCCATTGACCAAAACTGAGAAAGAAGCGGAGGTAATACACCGCTTCATCCAAGCGATCGAGGTCGTAGAAAATCCACGGATATGCAAGGCATGCCATAAGGACCAGGATATTGTATCATAGGCTTTGGAGAAATCGACCTTCCATAAGATGGCCTGAGAAGCGGTCCTCCTCCACTGCGCAACAATTTCTGTCGCGATGGTGTAACTGTCGGTGATGGATCTGCCCTGAATGAAAGCAGACTGTGCGGGATGGATCTGCACTGGGAGAACCTCACGAAGCCGATTCGCCAGTACCCGAGACACCAGGAGGTAGATGGCATTGGATAAGGCAATCGAACGAAAGTTCTCGACCTGCTCCGCTGGAGTGCGCTTCAGAAGTAGAAACAACAGGAACCGATTGAGGCGCTCAAAACCTCGATTCCCGTCGGCAAACTCCCTGACTACTGCAACAACATCCTCTCGCACCATGTAACTCTTTCTTATATCAATGAAACTCGGATGACTACCCTCTTGCTAGTCATCCTTTCTTGTTTTTAAAAAAAAAAGGACTGCTAGAACCCAGAAAAAAGACTGATAGTACCTTGTTCTTGGTTTAAGGTTCACTAAAAGAGGCAATGAGTCTTATATCAATGAAACTCGGATGACTACCCTCTTGCTAGTCATCCTTTCTTGTTTAAAAAAAAAAGGACTGCTAGAACCCAGAAAAAAGACTGATAGTACCTTGTTCTTGGTTTAAGGTTCACTAAAAGAGGCAATGAGACTGGACACCTAATAGATGCTTTTGGGAATTTTTGTACTTTGCATGTTAACCCTTCCAAGTCCTCAGTTTTCCAATTATTTGAAGGTTGTCTAGTTCTTATCGATAGTACTGTTGACAGTCATTAGCATTATTCTTTTTACCTATCTAGGTTGACTTTATGGATGTATTGTACAAATGACTAGACTCTTGTGACTGGGAGGCAGAACGACAATTGAAGAATTAGGGTGAGGCCTTTTCTTAGGGAAAAGGACGATCAGCAAGGTGGTAGTCATCCAAATTTCAATAATTTATGTGGGAAATTTCAAGCTTACAGGACAGAGGTACAGCAGTAACAGTGAACTTAAACTTCCTCTAAAACAGAACTTGAACTTACCTAGCTTGAGGAATAAGAGAGAGATAATAACTAACAAATTCTTAATGGGAACATTGCTTTCCCCAAGTATATCTTTAAATATCGAACAGAGAGATATAATCGCATTTGACTCTGGAGTATCTGTTGTTGTGTAGCATGAAAGGCTTGCAGTAGGAAAAAACATCCTCCAGTCAAGATCAATACCAATAATTTCTTTCAAGATAATAGCAGAATCTTTGGAAGCATTATCATCAGTAGTCAGAAATCCTGCCAAACATCAGCAAATGAATAAACACAACCATAACAGATCATCGATAGGCCAAAAATTTCAAATCTTTCATTTGAGGAGGAAGCCTCCGTTAGATAAGATAGAATCATGCCAAAAGATGAGGGTCTATTTGCATTCATTGTAAAATCAGTAAATCCTTTTTTTTTGTAAATACATTGAAAAAATTGTAATCATATGTTTGACTGGCATTTGTTAATATGTATACATTTCATGAAGCGAAAACAAAGCATAAGTTATGATTCTGAACATGGACTTTTCTTTAGGTATTTAGGGTACAATTTTTTAAAAATTTAAAAAGGATAGACACAATCACAAAAATCGTGATAAGAATGACTAGTTATAAGTATTAAGAAAAATGTGTGGTTGGAAGTAGTGCATATCTTTCTGACAAGGAGAAGAACCAAGCACACTAAAAGTTCTAGAGCAAATCAGAATCTTAAAAGAAAGATATAAACATAATTTGAGAGGTGAAAATTAATGTAAAGCACACCTTTAGCTGACATGAAAATACCAGGAAGGTTCTTAACCCATTGACTTGGTTGAGCATCACAAAGCTTCTTCATGGAAATTCTCAACAATTGTAACACAGAAATGCCGGTGTCATCACAACCATTCTTGCTAGATGATATGTATGATGAAAGAGCAGAAATTGTGTTCTCTATTTCAGTACCAAGAACTCTGATTGTTGTCTGTTCAAGTATAACTTCAACAACTCCCAAGATATGTCTTATGAGCAAGGGAGAACAATCACCCAAAAGATTACCAAGATCAGAAAGAATTTGCATCCTGATTTTCTTTGGGAAATTTTGAACAATAAGCTTCAAAAGAATTAGTACTTGAATCGCTTCAAAATGTTCTGATTTAGGCTGCTTTGCTGAGCCAAGTCCTTTTGATAATGAAGAAATGTAATTCTTGTACAAAGAAAAGACAGTATTGCCAGCCTTCTTAACAACTTTGGAGTTTCTCAAAGCTTCAAAAAGTTTCCCAACGCCCATTTGAGCACACCTACGCACCTGAAGCATGAGGAACATTACTCATAATTACTATCGTAACTAGAAAAAGAAGCACTGTTTATCATCTTAAGAAAACTAATGTCAACGTCTTATAGACCTTAGTTGACCAAATTTTTACAAAGCAAAGCACTCTTAGTACAGCGGTAGCATGGTATGGTTCAGATTATTAACAATGGATCTTGCAATTATATAACTTACAAGAGCACTTTGGATACTTCAGATCTTCATCTCTAAGAAGTTAAAAATACAATCTTTTTGAGAGAGAAAAAGAAGAAAAGACTTGTAAGAATTAATGATGAAATCTGCTAAGAAAGGTAAACTTTTGAGGGGTTGTGAAGAAAGATAATGGTCAACACTTTTATTTTAGAAGTGAAAGAATGGTTACATTTTTTGGCCGCCAATTTGTATTAAAACTTGAAAATTATAAACTTACAAGTGAATGAAAAAGCAGAAGTAAAATAGGCTTTATCCGGGCCCATGAGGTGTGGACACACGAATCCAAAACCCCACATGCTAATAAAAAAAAGAAACATGGCGTGTGATGTTCTCAATATAACACCTCTCCCCCTTTAAAATGTTGCAGTTCTACTAAAGCCATATCCCTCACATATTGGTGAGGACAACCATCATCAAATTCGCCACCCTTGGTTACCACAAGCATTGAACGTTCTAAAGGAGTTCCAAAAACTGTCCATGAGTGTTGTGTCAAGTGTCAACATTTGCACACTCAACGTGACGCCACACCTCAAGGGCTATGGAACACTCGAAAAATAGGTAGGTGATGTTCTTCTCGGCCGTCCTGCATATGCACAGGTGGTATCTATGTGTGGTGCCCACCGAGTTCTATAAAATCTTGAGTTTGAGAGGTGTGCAAATTTTCCGAAGATATGCGCATATCTGGTCCAACCACATCAAATAGTGTGCTACATGGAAACACCCATCTTTAAATCCCTTATCTGGACTACCAGTCAGCAAGGCATACCCAACTATAAGCTCTAGAATTGTCTGGGAGATAACTTGATATCCAACCAAGACGCGTAAGTACCCTCAACGATTACCACCTTGTTGGTCGTCCTTTCTCGTTTAAAAAAAAACCAAGTGTAAATAGTCCCCAAACCGCTTGGCCTATAGCCCCAATCTGAATGATGGAGTCCACCTCCAAGGTTGCCCAAAGTTGACCAACATCCGGATAATGACATTATCCAATGACTGAGAAACAACCCAAACTCCTATGGGAGGCAGCAGTGAGGATTTTTCCGCAATGGGCTCCCCTTACGAAATGATAGTGCTACTAGGCCACTTTCATGGCTAGTGTGTCTCCTGACAACCACTCATGGCCCCAGAATAGAAAGTCTATCTCAAAGCACAGGAACCCCTAGAAATGTCTCACCAGCAGAAGGATAGTGGTCCGCTGTGCCAAAAGCATGAAGAGCCCCTAGGAAGCCATGGGTAGGATTCCCATGATACATCTCCGTTGTAGCTTGCAAACAACAGTGTACTCCAGAGATCTCCATCAGTACCCATAATCCCCCTGATCCAATGTGTGAGGAGTGCATGATTGGTCCAATAGAGATCCCAAATTCCAAGCCCACCATCAAAGTACAATAGAGGCTTTCTCGCAAAGGGATTCCTGGACACCCCCGTTCCACACTGGCCTTTCGTGAGAGGCTCAAGACCACTAGCATTGTTGGAGCGGGTTGCAGGATTCCACACAGACAACATTAGAAGGACAGCCGGGTGTGGTCCTCTAGACATTTGTTTGCATGAAATATCTACATGTATCTGTTGCCAATGGGCATAGCACTGACTGAGCTTACAGCAGAGGTGTTGGTTATTTGGAGGCCGTGTGTGCCCCTCAAGGTCAAAATCTTTGTTTGGCTTATGAGGTATGGCAGGATACTCATGAGTCCATAGGATGGCATGGGCCTCACACAAACACTACATGTGCATTATGTGGGTCCCAGAGGAAGATATATGACACCAACTTTGCAGTTGCCCTACCATCTCAAAGGTCTGGCGACGAATGAAACAGATTGGCATTGACACTTCGTATTATGAATGTATTTGAGAGGTCTCTAAGGGCTACCTGTGTAGAGGGAGTCTGGGAATGGAAGCAGCCATAGATCAAGGCTATTGCGGATCATCGGGATGGTCACTGGGATGCCAGTGATAGTGGGCATGTGAACCGTGGTGGGATTGGAGATATCTGACTTGAATCGGAAAGATGAGGCAAAGCTGGCAGTGATGGGGTTATGGGCACGTTGTCGGACTAGAGCGAGTCAGCAGGGGAGGAGTGGGATGGGGTCGACTGGACACTAGTGTGGGGGTGGGAGGGCAGCTTCACGGACTCGATGAGGTGGGAGATGGTTAGATTCGGATTTGAGTTTGCTTGGGCTCGAAGTTGGGTTCGCAGGCGGGCACGATGAGCAGGTTCAGAGTGGGCACGAAGGTGGTGGGGCTCCGCTGCGTTGGATGGTGGGATTGGGTCTGAATTTGACTGGCCCAATCCCAACTCAGCTGATTTGAGACTGACCCGTGGACGGTTTATAGACCCAGGTCGCATCTCGACGGTCCGGTCCAGATCCTATAAAACTGATGTATACATGGATGGCTAGCATGATAAATATTCATCCTTTTACGTCTCCAAATAAATCAGGTGATGGAGATCCATCCATGCAACCATAAAAGCAAGTGTACAAGGGGGACATCTTTGTGCTACAACCACGGCAGAAGAACCTCAACTGACATGTAGTATATGGGGAGTGATGATAGAATGGATTTCAAGAGGACCAGTCGTCTGTCTTTTTCATGCATACAGAGGTGTGACGCCAAGATAAGAGAGACCCCAGCCAGGTGGCCTCTTGCGTTCAAAGAATCGATGGTTCTAGGAACACATCAGCAATTTTTGGAAGACACTGTTTAGGATGGTGAATGGACAGGATTCTTTCAATCACGAAAAAGATGTATGAATACTCCTACCGCAAGAATGTATGATAAAGAAGCATACTTTATATTTCCAGAACCAACTAATAGACAGAAACCATTTGCTCCCAGATATAGAAAAATCATACATGCATCATATTAATAATTTGCCCATACAATACTCTTTCAAAAATAATAATTTTCCCATACAATAACAACTGCCCATTAAATTAACATTTGGAATTTTCAAACCAAAACCATCAACTTTGATTCAAGAAAAATCAGGGTTTTAGGTCTGAAATTCTGAATAACCTAATGAACCATGCTTGGTCCTTTGTGCTAAACTGTAACTATGTATTATTGTGTAACCATGAGAATTATGCCGAGGAATCAATTCCTAAAATAGCAACTCAATTTTAGACCTAAAGTGGCTAAAGGGTGTGTTTAGACAGAAAGAACAGGAGAAGAGAAATGAGATAAATGAGAGGGGAGGAAGGAGAGATAGAGGGACATCAATTTCCCTCTATTAAACTCCGAACTTCTGCTGTAATATGTTTGCTCATTCCGAGAGAAAAGAACTTCCCCTCCTTTCCCAATCCAAACGCACCATAATGTCAATTCCCGTTTCTATGTAGCCACTTCTTAATTAAAACAACATTTATATATCTCTCTTCAGCAATACATAACAGTAGAAATTTAGCAGTGCCAAAATGTACCTTGGGCCGCTTATCCAGGGAAAAAGTCAGCAGTGTCTCCAACGGCAACTCGATGGCATCATAGTCCTGCAAATCCAGCCGCAGCGTCAGCGCCCCCAGAGATTTGACGACGGACCGGGCGGTTCCAGTGGTGGACCCGCCGCCACGATCCTTCAGCACGCTGGCGAGGACGACGACAGCGTCCTTGGCCTTGGCCGGAGGAAGTGACTCGGATGGAACAAGGGGGACGAGAATGGAGAGGAAGGCGGCGAGGGCGCCGAAGGAGTCGGGGTCGTCGGCGTCGCGGATGGAGGTGATGACGGCTGCGAAGTAAGCGGGCGGGGCGAGAGGTAGGCCCTCGTCCTGGAGCATTAAGCGGATGGCGGCGGCGGAGGCGCAGAGGTGGCGGTGCTGCGGGGCGGAAGACTTGGCGTAGCGGTCCATCAGATACTTGCAGACGTCGCCGGCTGCATCTGGCGCAAGTTGTACGTCATTGTCTTCGTCGTCGTACTCTGCGGCCATCGATTTGCGCTTCATCTTGACGAGTGCCGCCGGTAGTGTGGCCGGACGGAAAGCAGATGATGGCAACGCGGAAAAGACGGGGAGGAGGAGAAGACACCTGAGGGTTTTTAGGGTTTAAAGTGTTCGATTATGCAAAAATTTGCCGCATAAAAAAGACTTCCTTTTCAGGGTTTAAGGACTTGAGATACTTTTAAATTTTTGTTTCTATTGAATATTTTTTGGGATATGGAAAAAATAGACTTATCTGTCATTTGTAACTAAAATATTTTCCAACTTTGATTTTTTTATACGATTACTCCACTGAATCGGTGATAGTGAATTTTTTTATTTTCTCATTTATGTGGTCGTCACATAAAAATTTTTTCTTTCATTCACATCATTTAAAAAATAACATAAATATATTAATATTAAAAAATATCGTCATTCCCAGGGAGCTCCTCTCGAGTGCGTCTGCCGGCGCAAATGAAGCGCCAACATGCGCGAGAGAGAGGGACGAGGGGCATAGCCCCCCCTTTGTGCGAGCTCAAGGGAGCCGATGCCCCATTTCCTCCCTCATTGCCGGAGAGGGAGAGAGGGGGGTGTGGCCCCTTTTTCTGTTTGGTCGGCCGCAAATGAAGGAGAAAAAAGGGTGCCCTTTTGTCCCTCGCATTCGATGAGGAAAAAAGGGAAGCACTAATCCCTCTTTTATTCGTCGCTCGCAATTGGCGACGAGAGAAAGGAGGACACCGGTCCTCTTTTCTCCTTCACTCACAGTCAGTGAAAGAAAAAAAACAGCCAATGAAGAAGAGAAGAGCCCTTTTTTCCTCGAAAAGGGGGCGCCGACCTCCTTTCTACTTCGCTCGCGATTGACGAAGCAGAAAAAGAGAATCCCCCCCCCCTTCCTCCCTTGCCAACCACGAATGAAGGAGAAAACGAACATTGGCGCCCCCCTTTCTCCCTCAACCGGATAAGAAGGAGAAAGGGGGACGGTCCCTCAACCAAATAAGAGGGTAAAAAGGGGACGGGCTCCTTTCTCCTTCGCTCGCGATCGGCAATGTAGAGAAGGGGAGTCGCGCCCCCTCACCAATCGTGAGGGAGGAAATGGAGGAGGCGACCCCCTTGTGCGAGCTCACACAAACGACGGCGGTGCCCTCCTCTCTCTCTCGCTTCAGCGCCGGCACACAAGAGGAGCTCCATGCACACGAGCAATATTTTTTAATATTATTTTTATTATATATTTATATTATTATATTATTTTTAAAAATGATGTGGATGAAAGAAAAAATATATTAGGGACCACGTAAGTGAGGAAACTAAAAAATCAACTATCACCTATCAAGTGGATGAAACGTGCAAAAAAATTAACGGTTCAGCCAACACATGTAGAAAGTAAAACTTGGAATCAGGTCATCGTGTGACTAGGTTCTAAATGCTCCAGTTCCATCTTTTTTGTCATTTTTGTTCTTTTGGCGTGACGCGACATTTTTTATTTCATTTTTAATAAAGGAACAATATAATGTTATTTGTTATTTTATTTTTCATTAAATATAATTATTTTAAAAAATTAAGGTTATTTCCTCTAATTACCCTTCAACTATCACGATTGTTCAAATTTAACCTCAAATTATGAACTTTATTTTTTGAATATTTAAATTATCATCATTTTTTCAATTTGATCCTTCCATCCAATTTCGTCAACTTCTCAATTATCTTTGATTTTTCGCATTTGTGAAAAATCTATTATCCCCCATGTTCCAAGTGTTAATCTTTTTTTCTTTAAAAATTTATATAATAAAAATAATTAAAAAAAAAGAAACACGATGGCGAGGGGCGTCCCCCCTCCGTGTCGCTAGAGTGAAAGGAGGCTCCCCCCACCCCACAAGGGGGACCGGTGCCCCCTGAGCGAGCTCGCCGATGCTCGAGGGCGCCGGCCCCCCTTTTCTCCCTCGCACGCGGCGAGGGAGAAGAGGGGCCGCTGTTCCCCCTAAGCGAGCTCGTCCTCACTGGCGAGCTCGCTCGGGGGGGGGCCGACGCGTGCGAGGGAGATAAGGAGGGCCGGCCCCCCTGAGCGAGCCTTGCCATGGCGAGGGAGAAGGGAGGTCGGCGCCCCCTTAGCGAGCTCGCCTTCTCCCTTGTCACGGCCGAGAGAGAAAAGTGGGGCCGATGTCCCCTTAACGAGCTCGTCAATGAAGGCGAGCTCGCTCAGGGGGGTGTCGGCCCCCCTTCTCCCCGAGGGGGCTCCGAAGATAGGAGTCTTTTTCTTAAAAAAAATATTTTTATTACATATTATTTTAAGCAAAAACATATTAACACTTATAGTAGGGGTATAATGGACTTTTCACAAATGCAAAAAAAAATTGAGAAGTTGATGGAATTGGACGTGGGGATCGAATTGAAAAAATTATTATAGTTTACGAAATTGGACGGAGGGATCAAATTGAAAAAATCGTTATAGTTTAAGGACCCAAAAAATGAAGTTCGTAATTTGGGTTAAATCTGAAAAATCGTGATAGCTTAAGGGTGATTAGAGGAAATAACCCTAAAAATTATTCAAATAATATATTTTTTAACATAATTTTTACCATAAAAAAATTTAGTTTATAGTTTTATTTTTATTTCTAATAAAATTATACTCACCAAAAAACAATTAATGGAAAATAATCCATTTTTATTTGTAATAAAATTAATTTTATTTGTTACAATAATCATTTTTAATTCAAAACTCACTAAAAAAATAATTCATCGCATCAACTTTTTTATCACTTCCACATCATTACGTTCAACTCAATCCAAACACACGTAAAACTAATTTATCAATTCAACTATTCATCTATCAATTTTTAACTCCTATAAAAATATTAATTTAAAATATGGATTGACCACATCTTGTTCAGATAAATGATATTTTAAATGAAAGTCACTTCTTCTCAAATCCATTAATCAAGCATCTCTCTAGAGTGAAAGATGCTTTAAAGGTTTGGGACAAAAATATTTTTATATATAAAATGTATATCTTATATACTAATATAATTTGAAATTTCAATAATATTTTTTATTATGTCCGTAATAAATAAACATGTAAAGTATATTTGGATGATAGAACTTAAATTCTTATTAATTCTCGATGACTAATTGACTAAATAGAAAATTTTAGATTTGGTGTTTGTATGAAAAATATAATGATGGAAATTTAAAACGTTGATTCGATAAATAATTTTAGTAGGTGTTTGAATAAAAAATAAGAAATAAATAAATACATTTATTTTTATAATATGTAAATATTATTTAATTTATCTTATAGTTGATTATTATTTAATATAATATAAAAAATAGCTTACTAAATAATATTAACAAAATATATTAATTAATGATAATTTACTATAGTATAATACTAATTAAAGTATAATAAAAAATTAGAAATATATTGAATTAAATAATCTAATTTATAAGATGGATAATAATAATGTATTATAAATAAGAATTATATGTACACAATAAAAATAATTAAAATAAAAAAGAAAGAAAAGAAAAAAGTAAATAAAAATGACATAATTGCCTTTCGCAAGGACTTAAAATTTTAGTTCTCAATCACTTGAGTTTCAGTCTACACTATCTTTTTTGGGTGTGTTTGACTTTACTATTCGGAACTTGAACAAGTTCGTGTCTAAGTTTCGGTAGCCAAATAGGGCCATAATATGACTTGAGGAAATATTATCTAAATAAGTATCCCTTGATAGTGTTAAAAACTCTAGTTATCTTATTTTATTTATAAAGAAATAGCATAATAACACTTCTCACTTTTTTAATGATGTGTTCAGAGTTCAGAGTGATAGTTCATTGGAAGGTGAGAGGAAAGAGAGCATAAGTACCTCTTGTTACATCTCGAGATTCATTTGCTCAACACTCAATTTTATGATTTGACTTTTGCACTTTATCTAGTCAATATATTGTCTTATATCAATAGAAAAATAATTTATAATAATTTTCATATGCGAAAATTATTTATATAATTTATAATGATACATAGGTTATGGACCTACATTTATATCAAATAGACCCTTATCAATGTCAAAATTTAATGTGCATATCAACAATTAGAGAAATTACCAATCCTCACAATCATCTCATCATACACGAATTCAAGTTACATAAAACAAATCCAATTAGCATAACACTCAACGTGCAGGATCACTTATACCAATAATAACATGAACTATATTAATAACAATAATCATTTACATAATGATAAAACAATAATCGCAAGTTCAGTTTTTACTTATTCTTTAATTTTTACCTTGTAATTAATGGCAACTATAAATGTTGCTTCTATCATAATAGTTGCTTATAATTTATTTTTATATTTGGAATTATCATTCAACCATGTTGACTACTTCAACCATATAGACTATTTTGAGAGTTCTTTTAATTTTAAGCATCATACATTTTTATCTTATTTAATTTACGACGTCTACTTTTACTTTCATTGTAAATTTTTTTTGTATGATTTTGGATGCATAATACATCTTAGGATCAATCAGGTCAATAACATATAATATAATCAGATACAATTAATGCAATATTCATCACAATTAAGCATATGTTAATAATATAAATTCACTTTTTCTATCTTCGGAATCTGACCCGCACTGAGGGAAAGGGGTGGCTGAGGTGATATCCAAGCCAATTCGTCCAATTTTCCCATTTGATCCCAAAGAAAATAAAACCCAGGTCGAATCAATCATTGCATTCCATATCTTTATCTTTCGACAGAACCCAAAACGAGTCCTACAAAACCCAAACCAAATCGATTAACAATCAATGCGACCTCACCTTCATCATTGAACTGAGCTTGATGGGAACCTACTCTGAGTTCTATTCAATCACAATATGTTCTATTAACATCGACGAAATTGGATCGAGCTAAGTCGAAATCGAAATTTGTTTGGATAATTCCTAGTCCTGCACGGATTCTACTGAACTCAGGGTTGTGTACCAAAAACTTGAGTAAGATTCTACTATTTTTCATGGAGTTTCATTTTCGACACGATCTTTGATCTCGTTTTAATGCGTTTAACTATTTAATTTTATTCACAATTTGTTCATACTATACTTCAAACATAGTACACGAGTCTTGAGGATATATACCGATAAAATTATCGATTTACGGATATCTATGTACCTCAAGCTGACTGAAAAATTAATTACGAATTCCTTGTCTATTTTTTGCACAAACGCTGGACTTTACTTGAGTTTGTTCTCTCGGTGTCGCTTCGGAATCCATGCAAATTACTTGACGATGATCTCTATGGTCGGATCTTCGAAATGAATCACTTATTGCTCTCAAGTATGCCTCGATTTTCGTGAAAATGAGGAGGGAAGGATAGACTTGTGCAAAAGGTGGACCCTTGGCATGGGGAAGAAGTCAACATTTATGTGGTCCTATTTATAATTTTTTGGGTGGAATTTCATTCCAATTGAATCTCCCCTCAAATTATGATTTAATCTTTACATTTCTTACTTAGTTAGTCTTTCATAATATTTTTATTAATCAATTCCAATTTTTAATTCCTTAATCTCGATCATAATCCAAATTCAATCAAAATTCTTTTTCTCTCTTATCTACAATATGCAATACTCTTATTTTTCCCTTTCTTCAAATTTCAAAATCAATTAACATAATAATACTTTTAGAACTTAATTTTTGAATGTAAATAATAATTAATATTAATTTAATGGTTGAAATACTTCTAAGCCTTAATTATATTCTATTCACGAGTCATTTATTCATCAGGCTTCTCTTTGATCTCAAATAAAATTAAAATAACTAATTCCAATCTAATTATAATTTCTAATACGATTAAATTTTCTTTCTTTTATTTTATTCCTTATATCCATACTTTTAATACTTCTCAAATTTAAATTCATAATCTTAATCCAATCAATATTTCCATTATCTCAAACTTGTTTCTATTCACATTTAAATTCGTTTTCTAAAGTAAGATTAGCATTTTCTTTCTATTTTCATTCATTTTCTAATGATTTTTAATTCCTTTTAAATTTCTTCTTTTATGCATCAAAATTCTGACTAAATTACTTTATTGTCCTTCACAAAATTTGCACTTGTTTTGCTCGGCTTCATGATTAAATTATTTTTTCATACATGAACAATCGATCTATCAATACTACATATTAAGAACTATTGTTTAAATTTTGTTTTCAAAATGCTTGAGCTACATAACTACAAAATAGTGAAAACCAACAAAACGATGACATTTATACTAATTCTTATATACATAATAATATACGTTGCAAAACTAAAATAAATTGGTGGAATATTAAAATAAAAAAAATACATGATGAATAGAAGTCAATCACCTTTTAAATTTAAAAGAAAGAGCATACTAAAACTAAATTATCATACCTTCTCTATAGACTATTAGGAGACTCTATAAAGTTTTATTCTCTAACTTATGAATTTTTAAAAGATCATTTATCAAACATGCGAATTAAAAATTTTGATCAAGTTATTGTTACTTCATAATATTAATTTTGAACCTATTAAGTAATGCTTAAGAGGGAGGGGACAGTTGTTTAAAGAGAGGAAATGTGTAAAAAAAATGACCAGTTTAAACTTATTTCAAACCAATGTGAAATAAGCATACAAATCACTTAATTTCTTTTAGCACCTAATTAGATATTTTAAAATCTACAAAGTACCGAAATAGGACTCAAATATTCTTTCACGTAGATCCAATTGGTTGCATTAGCTAAGTAATAATATTATTCCTAACATATTTGGGAATGATTAGTTGGGTTTATTATTTAATATATGCTTTTACACTTTTAAAATGGATCTATATCACAAATATTTAATAAACAGATGAAATAGATACCATGTTTCCTATATTTTTATTCACTAAATAAAAAATATAGATAGGTTAAAAGTTCTTAAATGAAAATAAGTTAAACATTATTTATAATTTTTAATTCGATGATAAAAAATAAGGAAATGTGTCCTTCCTTTTAAAAAAGATACATCCATTATACATATCTATATTATAAAATAAATTATAGAAGTTAATACAAAATATATTTTTTTCTATAGGAGCTAATATAAAATTTAGATATATCAAATATGAGTTTTCTGGAATAATTAAACAATAACAATTATGGCATTAACGAAAAATGTGTGATTTATGAATTAATAAGATAAATTAAAAAAATATAAACAAAACTTGAGCCTCTCATGCATCTATTGTTTTATGGAACCTATTTTTGCGAATTAATTTTACTTTATTAAAAATGATCTTCGAGTCTAATCAGACTATTCAATTTAGATATTTTCTTACATCCTTAATCCATACATACATACATTACATACATACATACACACATACATACATACATTCATACACACATACATACATACATACATACATACATACATACATACATACATACATACATACATACATACATATATACATATGATATTTTGATTTTTGAAATATATATTTTGTATCACTTCTTTAGTGCTAATTATATTTTTTATTGCTATAAATTTGATATTTTATTAATTTTCAAATTTTAAATAGTAAAGTTATGAAAGATATTTTAGTTTTTGCAATACATAGTATTTTGAATTAGTATTTGGGTATGTATACATAATCTTTTTCGATGCTTTATTTTACATTCTCGTATATTTTTAAAATATGATTTATGTTGCTTTAAAACACTTCTGTTTTTCTTACAAAACATCCAATCAAACAGAGCTTCAAGCATTTTTCTTCTGAAATTCGGAGTCATATTATCAGAATCTTTTACAACAAAAATCAAAATACAAGGCCCGTACAACATTAAAAGAAGGGATCAAACAATATGTGGGTTGGATTCATAACTAACTAATTCTTTTGTTTGTCAGCCTCGCCGCTGAGGATACATACCACTCAGGTGGGCTACAAGTGAAATAAATACAGAGGGTGCACTAGGTGCAAAGAAAGAAAAAAAAAAGAATTTTTTTTACTCGAGATGTAAATTTTTGTCAATTGGAATTACAAGCATCAGATGTTTTCCCTCCGGAAGAAAATATGCAACTGATTCCGGACTTTTGGAATCTCAAGCACCACAGACTACAATAAAGCATAATGTCATCACGAAGATCTTCCTTGAGCAGCTATTCCATATCATGCTCTTGGACTTCACAAGAGTTGAAGTTTAGGCTTAGAGATTTTGCCATCAAATCTCCAACATGGTTGCTAGTTCTTTCTGACAAAGTTCTTTGGGTTTCCCATTCGCCACAGTCCTGTAGCATTGTTATGGGAACCCTCATTCACATCCTAACGAGCATGCTTAGCATTCAGGTCATCTTTGCTCGTCAAATGTCGTTGACATCCTCTAGAATTATTCTTGAAACTCTCTTTCACATCATAATGAGCATGCTTAGCATTCAGGTCATGTTTTCTCGACAAATGGGGCAACTCATACCCGTCCACTCTTGTATCACGTATCCCATCCTGACGAGATCCTCTACCAAAGCCAGCAAGATTTGGAACCCTTCTCAATGGCAAAGGACTGCATGAGTCATCAGGCCCTAACCTCCCTTGTGAATCCATTGAGTTGAACCTCTGATTTCTTAGCATTCTCATGGTAACAGTGCTTCCAGAGTTTTGCCTGTAATCAAGTTCCCTGAAATGGTCAGGTGATGGTGATCCCTTCCTGGAATCCCATGGAGCATGTGGTAGTGAAGCATGAATTCTTGGATAATAAGCAACCGTGCGGTCCCCATAATTAGGTCGCCGGTAAGGAGAGCTCGTTGTTTTCCTTCTGGCATCAGAATTGGAAATTAAAGGAGATCTGCTGCGCCTGCGCAAAACAACATCACCATCTATTCGAAGTCTACTTCTTGCCTTGGGTGAAGGCCAATTACAAGGAGAACGAGTTCTCCGCCTAGAAGGAGATCTGGAATGTGACGAAGATAGCCTTGCATTTGCTCTATGAGATGAGAAGCTCTGATCTCTCCTTGGCAAATGCAGCAAATCCAACTGAATGTCATTATCAGGTACAGGTCTGTGATATCGATTCCTGTCCATTTCATGATTGGATCTACCAACCCGGTCACGCTCACCGGTAAAGTGCCTAACAGGGCTCATTTCTCTTGAACATGGAAGCCTTCTTTTACACGGCGAACCTCCTCCAGATATAGAATTATGTGAGGCATGCAATGAATTATTCGTAGATCGCCTATGCAATCGACCACCAGGTCCAACATCACTTGCTTTGACTATGGTGCCATCAGGTGCCACAACAAATCCATTGCTCTGTACTTTTGCAACAGCAGCTGCAGCTGCATTCCTAGAACCAGATTCAGCAAAGCCGGATGTATCATAGTAAGGAGATGGATCATGATTACCCCGAACACAGTGATTGGAAGGCTCAAACCAAAGGTCACCATCGTCCCTTCTTTGTGCATGGCAAGATGGTCCATACTTTCCACTCAGATTCAGAGAACCAACATCAACTTCAGCTTTCAAATTTAGATCATTGCGATCATCCGATCTGGGCATGCAACAAACAGAAATAATAAGTAACAATATAACAATTAATTGACAAAAGGGTCACAAAATCCAATATTACATAAGGAAGCTCTTTCAAAAATTACCTGACTTCTCTGAAGTAGGATCCTCGGGACTTATCTGACGTGCTTAGTCTCCTGATTCTAGATGATAAGTCTCCCCTAAGTGATGAGCCTGACCTTGAAGATCCGACCACAGCAACAGGATCAAATGAACCTTCTAAATGACATTCTGTACTGGCGGTTTCATTATCTGACACCATGCTATGCCTACGACTTGCATGCATTTGGTCCCATCCAGACATTTTCATCCTTCTGCTAGCTGAAGCTTCCTTGTTGCAACCATAACTAATGTAACCAGCTACATTATCAGTTGATACTGAAGCATCATCTACAAACTTCTGGGGCTTTCTTCCACCATTGAATCGAGAATAATCCATATGACTTGTACCTGCAGTGCTCTTGCCTTTTTCAACATCTGAAGGGTCTGATATTGATGAGCATTTTACCAATGGTTGAAAAATAGTTAGCTCCATGTCCTTGGCCGAATGTGCTCCATCACATGCAACCAGTTGCATATTGTTGCAGGACATGCCATCAACTGGCAAAAAAACAGGATGAACACTTGGTGGTTCAAGGTCAAACTCTTTATTGTCCGAAACACAGTCCAGATGTTCATTCTCCTTTTCTTCAGCTGCATCTCCCCAACCATGTAGAATAGATCCCCTAAATTCACCATCTTCGTATTGAGAGTCATCGTCTTCCAGGAAATGAATATTTTCCATTGCACTGGCCTGGTCAGCATTGTTCCTTGGTGAATTTTTCCGAGAGGTGCAACCAAGATTATCATTCAAATCACCATACTCGCAACTGGTCAAGTAGCATTTACTTTCCACCTTGATGCCATCTACCATATCAGCATCTGATGACATGGGAATAGACGCCTTCAAACTATTGTAATCTCCTTTGGCACAGACTAAATTTACATCAGAGAACATAGAACGTCTACTATCAACAGCTTTCCTCTCCACTGTGCTCATTTCATGTTTATCACCATGTGTTGTGTTTGAACCAAGTATTTCATTATCAGATGACTCAATAGTGCCACAGCAATGAGTACTTGGCAGACAGGGTTCCCTTCTGGCTTCTCTAATAGATTCATCAGTGTGATGTTCCCTAGCAATAACCAAACCATCAGAAAGTACAACTTCATCAGATACGTCATATGTTGCCTTTTTTTTTGCACAGATATTACCATCAACTAGTTTCATAGAAGCTTTGTCATCTAAGTGGTTAGTTGAAGGACAAGCATTGAAATTGTCTGAGTTATGCATGTCTAGACTCCTCTCTATATGAAGGTTTAGGTTGAAATGCTGCATTTGGGAATCAATCAAGCAATGATCATCAGGGTTGCTCTCCACAATAGATTTGCCAGTGCTTTCATTATCAACAACATTCTCATCATAGTGTTGACCCGTTGAAGATTCACGGAAATTGTAATGTCGGTTATGGGTGGTGGAGTGACTTGCTGAGTTCTCTCCATAAACCAAAATAGATGCGGGTTCAGTTTCAACTGATTTACCGACTGCATCAGACTTTAGTTTCTCAGTAGTTTTGATTAAACAAGAGCACCTGTCATCTGCGGAAGAAATATTTTCAGCACTGCAAATATGGATCCTTTGGCTATTCACAGGTGTTGTTTCTTCATTAGGGCCCACGAAAGAAATAGAGTCAACGCCCAAGTTTTGCTCCATTTCATCATTACCATAGACACAAAAAACAGAACTTTGCTTTGCTTTGCCAGAATCTGATGACTTGTTATTAGACATATCATGTTCCTTTTCAAACTCTGCTTTGAGGGAAACGTACTCATCCATTTGACTACCAAGAGTATCAACACTGTGTTCTTCAAGTTCAGAAACGCAAGATGTCTGGACCTTACTATTGCAGGTGTCAATGACTGAATTCCTTTCATCTTGAGAACCTTCAACTTTTTTATCAGTGGTAAGTGGTTGACAATTCACAATCTCATCACAACTTTCTTCCCATGCATCCATCACAGTGTTTAAGTCCCAGTGAAGCCTAGGATTACAAGAGGAAGACTTCGCTCTATCTGAAATGTCTTGCGATGGACCCACAGAGTGTTTGTTACTTGGCAACCCCTCGACATCAATCACTTTAACCGATAAGGTGGAGGAACCTATCTCCACTGGGAGACTGCATTCTCTCTCTAGATTCTCAGCAATGAGCATATGCTGAACCTTTTCTTCACATGATGACACTGGTTCAGAGATTTTAGCATTTGATAGGACATTCCCCATAGAGGAAAGGTCCTTTGAATTAAACCCTCCAGCATTTAGGATATCGCCAACTATATCACTGTTGCAGGCAGCAGCAGCCAATATTGAAATACCAGAAAAATCTGCTGTATCACAAGTTTTGACATTGGTATTCTTGAAACTATATCTTTTTCTTGAAATTAATCTTTTTTTGCGATGTTTTTCATATGCTGAAATTCCTTGAGATGAAATCATTTCACTTGTCAAGAAGTCTTCAGAACAGTCTAACTGACAAGATGGGCGTGGAGGTGATGGAGAACAAGCAAGAAGAAGCCGCCTTTTCTTTATGGGAACACTTCTGAGTGATTCACTAAATCGTTGGCCAAGAATACTCACACCAACCTGTGGAAAAACAAAAAGAAACAACAACAACAAAGCCTTAAATTGACACAAAATTCTGGAAAAATGACTTTTAATTATCATCAAAAGCGTCACAAGCAAACCTTCTCAGAGTCAGAGATGGAAACATCCTCCATGTTATCTTTAGTTGGTATATCCTTGCCGCTAATAGAAGTCTTGACAGTATATCCTCCAATGAAAGAAGTTCTAGCACGCCTCACAGCACTGCGTCTTCCTTTCGTGGCGGTCTTCCAGTTCAAATCAGGTTCTATAACTCCTAAAAGCTCAAGGCCCATTGTTTTCAGTATATTTGCTGCTAGAGCTCCAAATCTATCAAATCTGACTCCACAACACTTGTAAGACTTTGATCCTGAGAGAGTTTCGACAGACGAAGTTGAACCCCCTGTGGAAGTACACTGCGGAATCTGAAATAAGCATTCTCACTCCTTATATAATTATACTTATAATACAGAAAAGAAACCAGCCATTACTAAAGATCAGAGAATACATATTTAAATATGAATTTTCAGTTATGTGTCAATAAGTCAAAACCAACCACTGACAAGGATTCCTCATCTTCACCGACTCAAGCAAAACAACAATAGATCAACTTTTCATTAGAGAAGTATTAGAAACTAGAAACTTGGGCCCAGGTTGATGTGCTTTAAAATTCCTGATATTCTTCAATCAGATATATAACTTGGCATAACATTTGAGGAGTTTGCATCAGACCTCTAGGCCTTTGGGTGTAAGAGACATGGTGTCTATCTTCTACTCCCATCGACATTCAACTCCAACAAAAAAGCTCAAGCAATGGAAATAGCACATAACACATTAACATTGCTGCAAAACCAACTCACAGGCGATACACAGGCTACATACGGCAAAGGGTTTTCCCACTTAATTTTGCAACCTGCCTCCACCAAATCATGTGTGGTACTTGTTCTTTTGAGAAAGATTATGCACAGTAATTAACCTATTATGCAGTTGAACTTCTTTCAACCATTTGCCCGATTTTATATCTTTAACAAGAAAAGGGTAGGCCACCTGGGATACTACAAAATTCTGCACGCTTCTTGTCATGAAGATCGAATCTAAAAAAACGTAACCAAAGAAACCAGGAAACTTGAATCTGCAGAAAATTAGCTGAAGATCCCGCCCTGTGCAAATTCCAGAGCCACATTCAGAGTTCAAGTCTGAGACTTATTCCTGAAGCGATAAACAGCAGATCTTATCAAAGTCCACAAGGTTCGAAAAGCAGAGAAGAAGGCAAGTAAAAATATCTCGACGCTGAAAGAGGAAGAACAAAAATCGTAGAGCCACTCTCTTCGAACGATCATGAAAACTATGAGGCAGCACTGTTCCAAAGTAGAGTAGATCGAGACCAAGACATCCAAATCCAAGCAATAAAATCCCTTTCCTATCCGATAACAAAAAACCAGGGGCCGAAGGCAAAAACGTCGTTCCTTTTGCCGTCGCCTGCGAGCAGGCACAGCTGTCACCCTTCAACTGTCCTGCGATCCGAGAAGGGCGACGCCACTCTGTCTCCGTTTCATGTGTCCCGGCGGACGAAAGGCAGAAAAAAGGGCAAAGACGACCGTTTCCCGGAGTAAAGCCCGATGGATCCAGCGAACGGAGCAGCGAATCCGAGATCTTTTACCGACGATTCCGACGAGCGATTCAGCGGGAGGCAGCGAGAGCACAAACTAAATGCGTACAGAAATCAAAAGCTAGGATTTTTCGTCTACCTGTATCACAAAACCTGTTCCTTTGACCTCTCCGTTCCTTTATGTCTCTAATCCTCCTTATTACTATCTTCCTCCCACGCGACGGCGCCGGCGGCAGCCTCCTTCACCGGATATCTCCTTTTCCCCGACGAAAAACGAATCAATCCCTTCCCTTGGTCACCACCACGTCTCTCTTGTTTCTGGTCTCCTAGTCGTCCAGGTCGTCGTCTCCCTGCTTTCCTCTTCCTTTGCGTGCGGTCGTCGCTTCCACCGAGTGCCCCTTTCAATGCTCGACAATATGTGCCTTCGATGATCTCAGAAGTCTTCATCCGCCTCCGACTTCTACTAGTTCATCACCCCTCGTGCAGCATCCTTACATCTCCGTACTGCCCCTGCTATCAAACTATTTTTACGATCCTACCATAGACACTCCAAATGACCTTCATGCCCATAGAGCGATATCTTTACATACGCGTGCGTTCCCCTATAACTCTTTTCTCTGCGGCGCCGGCTCGAGTCGGCTCGCAATGGATCGGCTCAAATTCTAATAAATTTTTTTATATTTATTAAATTGTTTGCATTATTATTAAAAAAGTTAAACCAGGAACTTATTTGATTAACACGTCAAGCAGGATAACTTAGAACACAGGCAAAGACACAAAAACTTCTTTCTTATATACAATGCCAATAATATATAAAATATATATCATGTGATCGACTAAATCTCTTGACACTACCAACCGAAGCAAGACATCCGGTTGTTTGCGTGTGTGGTGTGCATTGCCCATATTCTTTTCTTTTTTTGTGGTTTTGGTCGTATATTAGAACTTAGTAAAAGAGATTAACAACAATAAATAAACAAATAAAAGAGATTTACTTTTAATCTTTTCCTAGATTAATACTATTTCAAAATTAGAACCTTTTTCTAAACTTATTTTTTATTATAAAGTAAAATAATCAAAATAAATTAATATAAAAAACATATAAGTTACACTGATTCTAATCAAATTTAAGACTTTGTAATCACAAATGAGACATTACTTTGTTATTGTCTCCTATTGATTTACTTTTTCGATTGCGACTACATAAGTGGTCGGATAAATATTCAATCTTCAATCTGTTATCATCTGATTAATATGTGTCGTCTACACGACATGCTAAAAGTGTGACTCCCACTAAAAATAAATTTATCTAGTTAAATAACATTAATTTATTTTGACAAGCAAGTCAACTTAAAAAAAAAAAGCTTATCTAGTTAAAGAATATTAGACTATTTATAAATGACCTGACCGACTTATAAATAACATATTTATTTTTTTAAAAATTACTTATTATATTCGTATATAATTTTTATAATTAAATAATCAATTAAATTTGAGTTTGACAAATTAATAAGTTAGCTCTTATAAATTTCATTAACAACATAAGCTTATTTTTTTTACTTACCGTAAATCACGCACCTGATTCATTGTCAGTAATATTTAACGTCGAAAAAGAAACAAACCTACCACTATTCATGTGACATTTTTTTCACACCAACTAATGTGACAAACCAATTTTTTTGTTTTAAAAAGAATCGTTTGTTTAATTCCTCCTCGCTAAGCAACACAGTTCGGGGAAATCTGAACCGTTGGTTGAATACTAATAGTTATTATGTACAATTATAAGTATCTTTGATTGGTTATAATCTCACTAAACAAGATCTTACGTGCAGCATCCCAAAGTTTTTTTTAAAAAAAATAATTCACACTCGTAGAAACCTTTGTTGTGCTTTGACTTGTGCATACCTAACCACTACCGCGACGTCATGTTCATGTCGGCCACTTGTCCGGTGTTAAAACTTGAAACTATAAGTTTCTCCCCAAGGTTGAAACTAGAAAAACAAAAAAAGTTTAATTTCTAGTCAAAGACGACTGCTACTTTCGGATTTGATTCCCAAATCTCCAACTTGATTAATTTTTTGTTTATTTCAGTCAAGTAGGAACACTAAATAGTTCGGAACACTAATGACTCCTGATGAAAAAAAAAAGATATGTATATAGAGAGACAAAAAGAACTCAAGACACTTGGTGGATTGAATTCAGAGAGCGGGCAGGCTCAGAAAGGAAACAAATAAGAGTGTGTTAAGATGGGAAAAAAAAAAGGAGGAAAATTTTTACAAGCAGGAAGTCAGATTTCAACTGTGGGATGCTTCACCTCCAGGAAAGAAAAAAAAACACTGAGTTCATCATCTCATGGAAGATCAGGCTCGACAGACCACGGGAAAAGCAAATGGTCATCAGGAAGATCTTTCTTCGTCACGTTTCTCGTCTTCATCAGGAAGCTCGTACAAGGTTTCGAGAATCTCTCACCATATCTAAAACGGGTCTTTTCCTCAACTTTGACAGGAGAATTTTTGCGGTCGTTATGAGTTCTCATGTGCCGGAAACCCATAGAATAATTCTGGAAATTCTTTCCCAAGTCACAATGAGAACGCCTGATATTCATGTCATGCTTGCACGGCAAATGGGGCAGCTCCTACCTGACATGGCCGCCTCTTCTTTTATCTTGTATCCGATCCTGATTAGATCCCCCACCAAAACCAGCAAATTTTGGAACCTTTCTTGAGGGCGGAGGACAGTAGTATTCATCAGGCTACCCTGGGAATTCATCAAGTTAAACCTCTGATTCCTTGACATTCTCATGGTAGAAGTGCTTCCTGAGTCTTGCATGCATTGAAGTTCTCTAAGATGGTCGAGTGATTCCTTCCTTGAATCACTTGGAGCATATGAAAGGGAAGAACTTCCTGGACCATAAGCCATTATGTGATCCTCATAATTGGGTTGCTGACGAGGAGACTTCACCCTTCCTATTCAGGTATCTTGCTTGAAAACTAAAGGAGATCTGCTGCGCCTGCGCAAGACAGGACCACCATTCATTCTAACTCCACTACCCCCCTTAGACGAAGTCCAACGAGGAAAGTGAATTCTAGATTTGGAACAAGATCGAGAGAGATGCAGATTCCCTCTATGCGGTGAAAATTTCCTGCCTCTCCTTGGTAAAGGTAACAAATCTAAGTTGAAATCATTATCAGGAATGTCTTGAGGCCTGCAATGGAACATTTGCAGATCGTCGAGGCAATTGGCCAGCAGGTCCAACACTCCCCGCTTTGACTAGGGTGCCGTCTGGTGCCACAACAAAGTCATTGCTCTCTACCTTTGCAACAGTAGCTGCAGCAGCTTTCCTTGTGACAAAACCTATGTGTGCCATAATAAGCAGATGAATCACGATTTCTCGGAACATAATTATCGGAAGGCTCAATACAACTTTCACCATGGCCCCTTTCTTGTGGATTAAGGGAAGGCCCATACCTCCCACTTAAATTAGGAGCACCAGCATCCCCTTCAGCTTTCACATCTAGATCAATGTGATTATCATACCTGTGCATGCAACAAAAAGAATGATCTATAACAGTGTAGAAACAACAGACAACAACAACAACAAAGCCTTATCCCACTAGGTGGGATCGGCTACATGGATCATACGACGCCATTCCGCTCTATTAGTAACCAAACCTTTCGGTATATTATTCACCAATAGATCTTGCTCTATTAGTTCGCCAAGTGTCCGCCTTGGCTCCCTCTCCCTCTTTTAATCGGACTCCAGATTATTTGATCTACTCTTCTTACTGACAAAAGGGATAAAATTTTAAATACTATAAAGATATCTTATCAAAGTTACCTGCTTACTCTGCACTATTATAAGCCTCACCCACGGAGCTTGGTCTTTCGATCCGAGATGAGAAGCCCTTCCTATATGATGAGCCAGACATCATAAAAGATCCACAGGTACCAACAGGATCGAAGGAGTCACCAGGACATTTTGTACTGCCAATGGTGGGATCTGATAAGTTTTCTCTATGGTGCCTACGATTTTTAGTTAACTGGTCCCATCCTGAGATTTTCATCCTTGTGCTAGTTGAAGCTTCCCTGTCACAATCATCATATATTAACAGCAACGACATCAGATACTGAAGCATCCCCAACAAACCTCTATGACTTTCTTTCAACATTTACTCCCAGATATAATCCATACTTCAGCTGCATCTCCCCATCCATGTAGAACACATTCCGTAAATTCATCAACTCTATATTGAGAATCATCTTCAAGAAGATTGATCTTTTCCATTCCATTGGCCTGGTTGGCACCATTGTAACAGAATTTGTCTCACAGGTGTGAGTGAGATTATTATTCGAACCACCATCCACAGAGCTGTTCACATAACTATCCCAGTGGTATTTACTTTCCACTTTGACACCTACAGCATCATTTACTATATCAGAAACAACTTTGAGTGGCATTGTGCCGGGTGAAATGCAGGCAATCAAATTATCGTGGCTATTGTAATCGCCTTTGGTAGCTAATAATTTAGCATCATACAGTAGAGCACATTTATGATCATAAGACTTCTGATTTGCTGTCCCCAATTTGTAAAAAGTATTACCATGTGTTGGTCCAATGACAGAATAGTGTCACAGCAAAAAGTACTAGATGGAGAAGGTTTGCCTTCTCTGTAAAATTTATCAACATGATGTTCCTGGGCAACAACTAATCCATCAGAAGATTCAGAACCTACAACTTCATCAGAGATATCATATGTGGCATTTGTCCCATCAACTGGCTCTTTAGAAGCTATGTCATCCAAATGGTTAGTTGTAGCATAGTCATTATTATTGTTTGAGTCATGCATGTCAAGATTTCTCTCAACCTGAGGGTTTATTGTGTTGGCAGGCCCTAAATGGGAATCAATTAAGCAATGATCATCACTCATCAGTGTTGCCCTCCGCATTAGATTTGTCAGTACTTTTGTTTTCATCAGCATTCTTATAAGAGACTCGTTCCCTTATAGATTCACATAAGCTAAAATGTGACTTTTGGGGGGTAGTGTGAGATGATGCATTCTCTCCACAAACAAAAGATGCAGGTTCCGTTTCAACTGATTTGCTGATTTCATCAGATTTTGCTGGATAACTGAAAAAAGCCTTCTCAGTGGAAGAAATACTTTCAGCACCACAAATATTTCGGTCATTCACAGGCGTGGTCACTTGATATGAACCCACCAAGGAAACAATGGCAACACCCAACTGCTGATCCATTTCATCATTACAATATCCACAAGAAACATAGCAAAGTTTTCCCTCTTCAGAATCTGACAACTTCACATTAGATATATCATGTTCCTTCTCAGTCTCTGCTTTGAGCAACATGATTATCCATTAGATTACGAACACCATCAACAGTGCGATCTTCGGATCCAGAAACACAAGCTGCAGCCACATCACTGTTGCAAGTTTCACGTATAGGTTTCTTTTCAATTTGAGAACTTTCAACTCTATGACCGACGGCAAGTGGCTGACGATTAGCAATCTTGTCACAACTCTGGTTCCACACATCCATCAGAGCAGTGTTTAGGTCCCAGTTATGTTTAGGATCACATAACGAAGGCTTCATTTTATCTGAAACATCTGGAAACTGCACCACAGAGCTTTCGCTACTTCAATGCATCAATATTTTCAACAGATGCAGCATAAAATGTCTTTATAGGGAGATTGCATTTTCTCTCAAGAGCTTCAGAAATTAGCATATGCTGAACTTTTTTCTTCACATAATGAATCTGTCTCAGTATTTGGTGTTTTTGATAAGACGTCTCCATTAGGATAATGATCCTTTAAATTCAGCTCTTCAGCATTTATGATATCACAAAATGTGTCACTATTACAAGCAACAGAAGCCCATATTGAAATACCAGAAAAATCTGCAGCATCACAAGCTTTGTCATTTACTTTTGTAGAAGTAGATATTTTATTTGAAGATAGACTCTAATTGTGATGCTTCTCATATGCTAAAGTTCCCTGAAATGAAGTCGTCTGGCTTATTGAAAAGTCATCAGAATGAACTGAATGGCAATATAGAGATGCAGTTGATGGAGAACAAGAAAAAAGACTTTTCAGTGATTGTTAGAAAATTCCATAAGAGCAAGATCTTCTAAATTATGATAAGGTTTAGCAAACAAAACCTTCTCAGACCCCGAGACAGAAACATCCCCCCTGATCTCTATATCAGATATATCTTTGCTACTCATAGAAGTCTTGAAAGCATAACTTTTTACATTTCCTTCAAAGAAAGAAGTCCTAGCAACTCTACAGCTTTGCGTCTCCCTTTTGTGGCAGACTTCCAGTTCAAATCAAGATCTAGAACTCCTGAAAGTTCAAGACCCATAGTTCTCAGTAATCATTGTATTTACTATGAACGGTCCAGAGCCATCAAAACTGTCTCCTGAACTCTTACAAGACTGGTCCTGAGCAACTTTTGATGGCCAAGATTGACCCCCCCCCCCCCCCCCCCCCCCGAACAAGCACACTAAGGAATCTGCACAAAACACTTCCAGTTCTTGGACATTATACGTTCTTTACAGAAAGGAACCAACCATTTCTGAAGATCAGAGAATACATATTTAACATGAATTTTCATTTCTATATTCATCAAGGCAGAAAAAAGTGAGAACCAACCATTTGTATTAATTCCTCATCTTCATCATGGCCCAAGTAAAAGAGAATAGATCAAGTAATCATGTAGCAGATCCAAAGCCCTTCGGACATTCTGAAAACAAAGAGACAAGTTTCAGAAACTTGGAGTTCAGGCCAATCTTGGCATAGAAGTCAAGTTGAAGGCAAAGACATTGAGGCCAAATTTTTGGCATAAGAGACATGGTGTTTATTTCCTACTTCGATTGGCAATCTGCAAAGGGCCGACAAACAGCTTCAAAAGAAAACAAGGCTTCAAACAATGGAGTGCAGCACATAACATATTACAATAATAAAAAACCAGCTGGAAAGCAATGCACAAAAGACCAATAGCACAAGATTCTCCCACTTAACTTTGCAGAATAACGTCACCAGACTATGCACAGTAATTAACTTCTTCCAACCATTTTCCCCACTATTACATCCTTAACTGGAAAAGGGAAAGCAACCTGTCCCAGTGCTTCGTTTGTCATGATGATTGCCAGATCTAAAACCAGACGTCACCATAAAAGCCATAAAGCTTCGATCTACAAGACAGGTTGAGGGAAAAAAAAACCCATCGTGTGAAAATCCCAGAACTATCCAGAGAAAATGTTAGTAAATCAGGATCCATATGTAGATGAACAGCAGAGCTTATCAGGGTCTACATGGTGCCGAAAGGAAAAATGGAACCCTCGACATACAAAGATCCTGATCTGAAGAGGGAGAACAAAATTTGTGGAGACAAATTTAGCCCTGACAAGGAACATCCTTCTCGATCATGCCACTCTCATCGATTATGAAAACTCTAGAGGCAGCACCTGTCTTTGTTCTTTTAGACATGTGGGGAGCCGGAGCAGAGAGGATGGAGATCAAGGCATCCAAATCCAGCAAGCAAATCCCTTTCCTTTCCTTCCGAATAACCTAAACCTGGGGCCGCCGGCAAAACGGTCAGTCTGCGATTGGGTACATCCATCATCCACCCATCATCCTTCACCTGCCTCGAAATCCCACATAAAACAGGCATACGTTGAGGGCACAAACACTCCATTCGTAACCAGCCAACCGTGATATCTCTTCATCCCCCATGTCCTGGCGGACCAAAAGGTGGAAAACGAAAAAGACCAAGACGGCCGTTTCCTGAAGTAAAACCTGGTGGTTCCCAACGTCCACAGCAGCTGAAGAACCCGATAGCAGTCCGACGATTCCCCCGGCCGCCGGCAGAGAGGGTACGAACTACAAGCATATGGAAATCAACAGCTGGGATTTTTCGTGTACCTGTATCTCAAAACCGACAACCTCCGGCTGCTCTCCTTTTCCTCTCCGCCGCATCGGATCTTTGTTTCCTATTCTTCCTTATTATGCAATCTTTCAATCCTGTGACGGGGACGGCCTTCTCGTTCTATAGAAATCTCACCTTCCCCCGCAACGCAGCGTAGTCCTGAATCAATCCCTACCTCAACATCACTACTCTCTATCTCTCTCCATCTCTCCGCTGGTTCCCTCGTCATCTTCCTCTTCCCCTTCGCCGGCGATTGTCCCTTTCGCCGCCCGACGACATGCGCCTTGGAACTCAGAAGTCTCCGGACTCTCCACCACTTGTTCATCCCATCTTGCGCGGCAGCCCCGAACTGCCCCATAACATCGACACTTTATTACCATTGTGCCATCGTCCTAAATGAAATGACCGTTGTGCCCCCTTTGGTCCGCATCTCAATACGCGTCCTCCCGTCCAGCCGCCGCCGCCGGCTTTGTCCGAGTCGGCTCGGAATGGATCGGCCCTTGGGGACGTTGAGTGCGGAACGTAACATTGCCACCCAAAAGTTGACCCCGCTTCATCTGTCCCTTATGGGGCCCAACAGCTTAGAGATCGCGTACGAGTAGGTCGGAGTTTGTACTTTTCTCTGGTGACACGTTTCAAGAAGGAAAGTTTTTGATTAATACTACTAATTTATAGTTAATTCACATTATGAATAAAATTTTTTAATTTGATTTTGTTGTTAAAGGGTCCATGATTTGCATGGCAACTAGTTTATTTTTGTTTTAATTCGAGCTTCAACTTTTGACTTGTTTTTATGTATGTAAAATAATTCGTTAGAATCTTATTGGTTTGTATGAATTAGAATAATCGTTCTTCGACTTTAAGACACCCCTAACTCGAACATGACACTTTATCAAAATAATTTCTCCACGTCCGAAAAGCCGATGTGTACTGTTCACAATTAGAAATTCATTTATCATTAAGTCCAACTAATTTATAAGATCGTTGTGTTAATAAATGTATATTTTTATCATCTAAAAGTTTTCGAAATGTTTATGTAACCCTGTGACTCCATTAACAAAATTTTACGTTTACGTTATTTTTTTTTTCGTTGTGGTAGTTAACATGGTAACGCATAAAACTATTAGATAGTAAATAAGATGTTTTCCATGTCATTTTTTTATTTATTGTTTTGCAGCAGTCAGCAGATAAACAATTGAACGAATAATTTATCTTATTTTTGTTTGTAAAAGTCATGTTCATGTAGTAAAATGACAAGGCAAGCAATAATATGACCCCGCAATCAGCTCAATATCATGTCCGATAGACTAAGAATGTGCTAACAATTATGTTTGAAACATTATATTCATTTTATTTGACATAGCATATTATTTTATTACGCCGCATGAGAACGAGTGAAAAATAAAGGGGATTCATTTTATTTTATTTTGTTAGGAAGCAACCTTTATTTCTTTATCCGTAATCGTTTAATTAAATTAATTTATTTTTTATTATAATAAAAACTCTAATTGGTCTGTTTGGTACAAATTTTATTTTGAAATAAAATAGGGGAAAATATTAGAGGCACGGAAAGAAAGAGAATTGGAGTGAAATATTTACTTTTTTTGTCGATTTCGATTTGCTAGAGGTTTTTGGTATCCAAGTTTATTATCACTCGAAAAATATAGCAATAATAGTTTATTCTCTAATCAAGGTGATGACTTTAAGATTCGAACTTGGATTAGTATTACACAGCGAGCGCTTGAAACTCAACTTTACTAGTCAACCACTTTATTCATCTTATTTGAATGGAGCAAATAAAGGAAAGAGAAGAGAATAAATATTTTGCAATATTTTTTTATAAATAATTATATTTTTCATATAATTAATTATATTTAAATTAGTGTCATCATAATTGAAAATATATGATCATTAGTTTTTTTTCGTCTCATTTTGAAGAAGAAAAAAGGAAAAGTCTTTTTCTTTCCCCTTTTTTTTGTTTCCAACTTAAATTCAAGGAAATAAGATAAATGCATTCACCGCATTTCCCATTCTCTACCTTTATCATCCTTTCACCTCAACCAAGTAGATCCTCAAAGACTCAGTTTGGTTAGAGGTGAAAAGAAGGTAGAGAGTAGGAAGGAAAATGAGAAGAATTCATTCTCCTTATTTTGTTGAGTTTAAGTTGGAGAGAAAAGAAGAGAAAAGTTCTTTCCTTTTCTTTTCATTCTGCTCTGATGTTTTATTTTTCTTTTCCCTTCAAATCGAGATAGAAATGAGGAGAAAAATATATTAAGTATGTGTTTATACTTTTGACCAAATAAATTAAACATACAACTATATATATAAAGGATAAAATCGTCTAAATAAATTAATCACTTAATATTCATTCTCTTCCCTTTTCTTTAGTGATATCAATCAAATGAAAGTAACTATTCACCTTAATTTTCCTACGTTCTCTTCTCATCATTTCCCTTTCCACTCTTTATCTTTCCTTCTCATTAATAAATTTTGAACCAAACAAGCTCTTAAAGCATTTTCGTACTAGGTCACTACCCGGACAATGAGATTAATCGAATTCAAAGGATCCTATATTTAATTCAATATGTATTTAATTACACATTGCTAATTCAAATTTTATTTAAATTACATGTGTTTCTTATATTTTATAGATTAATTATACTCTGCTCCAAATTTTTAGTTTTTATAAGGTGGGTGTAACTCCCGGGATTTTAACAAAAAAAGAGAAAAAGAAAAGAATAAAAGAAAAAAATAAAAAGGGGAATAAAGAGAGGATAAAATATGAGTTGAATTTGATTTGATCAGGGAGAAGTTAAATTCTGATTTAAACTCTGATCCTCTCCCTATAAATATGAGGCCAAATCAAATCAAAACCCCCTTTTCGTTTTCTCACGAAGCCGGCCCTAATTCTCCTCAACGTGCGCTCTTTTCAGTTCTTCTTGTCTCTGACGGCCGTCGCCTTACAGGGGACACACCGGACGATGCCGAACGCGCACACGAACAGAGAGGAGCGGGCGGAGGAAGAGGAAGAAGACAGCAATAAAGTTTTTCGAACAGAAACTTCAAGGTATGGAACTATGGTAGATTCGTAATAGAATCTTGATTTTAGATTTGAAGCATGTTTTATGTTGTTCCCGGTTACTGTGCAATGTTCTATGATGTTAAACTATGCTGGCCATCGCCGGAAAAGATGAACGGAACACGAACTGCACGACGCGCAGTTTCTGCGAAAGATGAACTCGGCCCGAGTTCACTCAAACCCGGCCCAAGCAGGTCCTTCGCCGGATCGCGTTCGAAGGAACTCGGCCCGGATCCGCCATTGCCGACGCTCTCGGAGCTCTGCAACCGGACGAACCCGGCCCGGGTTGAAGATGACCCGGATCGAGTTCTGTGTACGAAAAATTGTCGGGCGCGACGATCGCCCTGATTCGATGACGACCCGACCCGGCCCGAGTGTAACCTGAACCTGGCTCGGGCTTGCCCTCTGATTTTACCGACGATGATTATGCGTGAACCCGACCCGGGTTTCTCCCTACTCGGCTCGGGTTTCCGACCAGATTATGCTCATGCTTATGATCTTTTAATCCATGTTCCACATGATTAATTCTAATCTATGTATGATGATGATGTCGAATTTTATCCCTGATTTACTCTCCATGATTATGTCCTTTGTTTTGATTTAAAGTTCTTATCAAAATATATTTTGTTTAATTAAAAGATGCAAGATAAAAGACGTAAAACGTTAAATGGAGAACTCTTTTATGATGGACTGGTGACGACCAGTTATGGACTGTCCTCGGACAATTATGGGCTGACTTTTGTCAGTTATGGGCTGACTCTGCCAGTTATGATGATGATGATGGACGGGTTGAGGCAGACCTCCTTGTGGGTTAAAATATATCCCAAATAAGTCAAAGATGAAAATTAAGACGAAGAAGTAGATGAACACATATGAATAAAGAACTTTCTCATGATGTTGGCTTTTGCCTTATCTTATGATGATTATTTATGATCTCTTATTCATATATTTCCTATGTATGCTCTTATCATTCCATATTATAATCATGATTCACTTTCTTATATGATGATGATGTTATCCTATGATGTTACCTTTTATGATTCATACCTAGTATCATGATCTTACTATGATGTTTATCTTACTTCCATACTGAGTTGTAAAACTCATAGGGAGGTTTCTCCCTTGCATATTCTTAAATGCAGGGCAAGGTCCTAATGATGATGGTGGCCAACGGTGACAGAGCGAGCTCGTAGGTGACTGCACATGGTTATTGAGTACTTAGATGATGGATAACTCTTTCTTTTTTTAACATTTGATGTATTAGCTTTCCTTTGAACTCTTATGAAGTCAGTTATCAGTCTTCCGTATTTCAAGATGTTACTCTATTTTGTTTCTAATGATGATTAATTATTCCGCATTTATCGAAGATGAGTTGACCAGTCAAAGTCTTTATTTCGGTCAACATGATGTACACATAAGGATAACCCGTAACGTCTTCGAAGCGTATTCTGTTACGTGGCGGAGTGCGATTTGGGGGCGTTACAGTGGGTGTCTACAAAATCTTCCTAGGGGTTTAGAATTATAAATCATTTTAAGTTTGAATTATGCTAATTCTCTTTTGAATTTTATTATATAATAATATTTTGTTGTCGAGGATCCAATGCCCACTGCATGAAACTTGTGCTTTTTTTAATCTTTACTTGTGTATATTACTTTTTACTTTCTTTTATGACCATTCAATATTGTCGGGACTCGGGATCTCAATTGAGACCTTATAGTCTGTAAAAAATTTCGAAGATCCCAAAATCTATTAATTCAAATATTACAATCTATTAATTCATGTCTTATGATCTCAAAATCCTCTTTGAACTTGTATTATGAATATAGCCTTTTAAATAAAATAAATTTTGTATCAAAAAATATTTTATTTGGTTCACTTATGTTTTGTTCTATTTTATCTTTATGTTTATATTTAGGATTTTTTATAAACCACCATTAGACTATCGTGACTTTTCACATCTAATATCAAATTATGAACTTACTTTTTTGGATCCCTAAACTATCAAGACTTTTTCAATTTAATCCTTCCGTCGACTTCTGTTATTTTTCATCAAATTAATTTTTTCTCATTTATGAAAAATCAAAGTTACCCTTTTAACTTTTAAAATAATATATAAAAAATAAAATTGTAGGGGGTGTCGCCCCTACGATCGTCGACGATTGCATGAGGGGGGTGACGCCCCCTACTCCATGTCTCCTCGCTTGTCGCCGGCACGCACGCGCCCACCCCTTTCGCTCATCGTCGGTGTGCACGGTGGGCTGGGGGTTCCCCCCACGATCTCGTCGTCAGCACACTGAGGGAGGGGGGAAGGGCGACGCCATCGTCCTATGCGAGCTCGCACAGGAGGTGCACGAGTTCCTGTGCGAGCTCGCTCAGGTGGTGCCGCGGGCGAGCTTGTGGGGGAGGCCGAGGGTGGCATCCCCCATGAGAGCTTGCCGGCACGCGAGCTCGACCCCTCTTTTTTTCATCGCCTGGGAAAGTTAACTTGACTTGATAACTGACTTGATTTTATGTTTACTTTTTGTTAACAAAAGAATAACAAAAAGTTAACTTCATAATCACCCATTGGCTTCCACATAATTATTTAAATCTTGTCATTATTTTTCAAATTATTTTTTAAGATACTTTAACCGCCATTATTCAACCTAGTTCTTCATCAGATTTGACATATCTAATAGAGTTAGGGTTTCACATATGCATGGACCAACTTGACTCCAAATGGCAGTCGGATAAGTTCGATCAATCGTTTCGATTAAACTTTGATTGCAGTAGGGTTTAATCGAGTCACGTCAACTCAGTGAGATTGAGCACCCAAAATATTTGAACCTTGAATGGGTAGGTTCAACCTATATTCTTGCTTGAATATATTCAATATTAGTTGTCATTTTTTATCCTCAGTCGATGAGCTTTTATAAACTCAAACTCAGTGGTGACTTTTGAGAAGAACATTATGAGATTAAGTATTCGAAAACGTTGAAAGTTGATACTTTTTCTTCTAACATAAAAAAATAAATTAGAACTAAAATCAAATTTGATTGGTAAAATTGATTAGCCAAAGTATATACTACGATCCACAAAAGTTAGTAGCATTAGATATGAATGTTGGTGTCATAATTTAAAGTCCGAATATTGGATCAATCATTCAATAGTTATGGACAATGATGGGTCTATGTTGAGTGAAGGAAAACTTACCCACGCCTGCAAGTTGAGGTGTATGTTTAGCTAGACGGAGGGAACTGTCTTCTACTATTTCACCTCAAAACTTAACTTGTGTTGTACATCCACTAACCCTGAAAAAGCCGTTCTTTCTAATTATTTTTGTTTTGTTTTTCATTTTTCATAATTTCATATAATAATAAAATATAGACAGTAATTATATTATTTATAGAAGATATTTAAAATTTTGTAAAATTTTAAAAATACTAAATATAATTATTGTTAATGAAGTTCACAACTCATATGTCAACCCAAGGGTGCTTTGACTTGTGCTAGGACAATTATGATAATATATATATATATATATATATATATTATATAAAATGATAATACATAATTTTCTCTCTATTGTTCTGCATCCGACCGCGCCGCCTTCGCTGCGCATCTTGACTCCGACCGCCGTCCTGCTCCACCTTCGATGTGGCCATTCGATTTCACTTGGATGGATAGGATTTGCTTCGCATATATATATATACACTAGGATGATACAAAAAAATCTCGAAGATCGCAGAAAATCTCCAATTTAACTATCAAAGAGATTTTTCTGCTATTAAAAATAGAATCCGAAATCGAAGTGATTCTGAAGTCACTTTAAAAATGGAGAGGAGAGATCAGTGCCCCCTACTTCAGGGCCCAATTCCTTGCGTTGATATAAAATTTATTTCGATTTTGATACTCGTTAAATAATTATAGTCTTCTCAAAATTTGTCTCGTGCGATTATTAATGTGGTAGTAATGAATTTATTATACAATGATATGTTTTTCTTTCATTGATAGTTTTTAAATGATTTGATTATATGAGTTTTATAAATATTTGATCAATTTCCAAAAAGGTTGATGATAGTTTCAGGGTCCTCATATGGATTGGGGATGGTTTCATTCGATTGAATTAGACTTCCACCTAAATAAGTCAAATCATTGCAAAATAAAAATATTTAAGCATGTTTTGTATTTTATAACAAATCAAGAACACAAGCTCAGTTTGATTTGTTTAATTAATTTTTAATGTCTAGCCTACTTTATTAATTTGTCAAGTTAAAATATATTTTTTATAATATAATAAATTAAATATAATAAATCTTATTTTTAAAAAATAATAAATATTAACTAAATAAAAGAGACATCATTGATTTACTTTTTTGAACATATAATAAAAATAGTAATATTTAACTCAAAATAAAATTTTAAAAATATTTTTTAATTTTTAAATTATATATATAATATAATATATTAATAAAACTTGGTATGATAAGTTTATGAGGCTAAGTATCTTTAAGAACATAATTTTTTTATTTTTTTAGTCAAACTTATTTTAATAATAGGCTTATTTTCAGCCATATTTGAAATCTATTGTCCTTTACCTCTAAATAAAATAGCAAGTTTTACATAATAATAAGAAAAATTGTAATTGAGGACATAATTAGTAAAGACTTATAGAACCCAAATTTTTTTTTTCAAGAATATTATGAGAATATAGTTGTAGACATGTTGTATCTGCACGGAACGAGAAATCAAAGAATAACAATATATTTTGGCGAGAATACACAATATGCCATAAAATAGTTCGATTCCCGAAACCCAACATTGGAATATTAGTATCTATTTTAAAAACGTTTTTGTACTTTATTTGTGTATGTATTGAGTATTACATGAAATACTTCTTGACTTTTTCTTAAAACAAAACATGTGATTATGCGTAAAGATTTATCATCAAATTCGACTAACTCAATAAAAACACTTTGTATCATGTAGCTGACAATAATTAACGAGAGTTTAGATAAAAATATTTTGCATTTATAAAAATTTAAATTCAATACGTTGCTTGAAATCGTTTACTAATCTACTTCAACTTTTGTGTATAAATATTTCTATACTTTAGCGATCGTAATTTCGCAAGATTGACCAGTTACAACTTAGTCAACATTCTCTCTCTTGCCTTTCTTTGTGGTGAGTGATAGAACATTCGTTTTCGCCGCATCACGTCTCCGACAACTATAAAAGTTATCAACTAAAAAGTTAAAGATACATACAATAATAACAAAGCCTTATCCTACTAGGTGGGATCGACTACATGGATCATACGACGTCATTCCGTTCTATTAGTAACCAAACCTTTCGGTATATTATTCACCAATAGATCTTACTCTATTAGTTCGTCAAGTGTCCGCCTTGGCCTCCATCTCCCTCTTTTAATCGGACTCCAGATTATTTGATCTACTCTTCTTACTGACGCATCTAATGATCTTCTCTGAACATGACCAAACTATCTCAAACGATTCTCTATCATTTTCTCACTAATATGAACCACTCCGACTCGTTCACGTATATGGTCATTCCTAATTTTATCTAATCTTGATATAAATAATATTTATATATAAAAAATGCGAAAATAAAATATAAAAGTTGGGTGATTTCCAATTATAACTAGGATAGACGATCCAATAGATCTTGGATAATAATGAAATATATAAGAATAATAAAACAATAGTATTTATTAACATATATTTGTTAATAATTGATATATTTATATGTCCAGGTATAGATAACTAAAAGTTTTAATTAAATATAGGAAACCCATTATTAATAGGTTTAAAATTTTAATTTATAAATTTATATTTCTCTATTTTCTAAAAATTTGATAACTGATTTAATTTTATGTTTATTTTTTGTTATCAAAATATTAACAAAAAGCCAAAGAAACATAAAAGTTGGCCGTCGTGATCACCCAGTTGCTTCCACACAATTACTATCTTTAGATGGTCTAGGGTTTAAATCTTGCCATTATTTTTCAAATTATATATCTCTTTGTTGAAGATACTTTGAACCACCATTATCCAATTCAGTTCTTGGTCAAATTTGACATATCTAATAGAGTTAGGTTTCATATATGCATGGACCGAATTGACGCCAAATGACGGTCGGATAAGCTCGATCGATCATTTTAATTCAATTTTGATTGCGGTAGGGTTTTATTGAGTCACTTCAACTCAGTGAGATTGAGCACCCTGAATGGGTCGGTTCAACCTATATTCTTGCTTCAATAGATTTGATACTAGTTGTCATTTTTTATCCTTAGTCGATGAGCTTTTATAAACTCAAGTTTAGTAGTGATTTTTGAGAAGAACATTACGAGATTAATTATTAGAAATTTTTTATTCTTGAAAGTTGGTACTTTTTCATCTAACATAAAAAAATAAGGGTTTTCCTCTAATCTCCTTGAACTATGAAGTTTTTTTTGTGTCTACCCACCACTTTCAAAATTTCCGTAGAGCTCCTTTGAACTATGTCACATTTTTCACTTTAGTCCATCAGTCCAGATTTGTTAACTTTTTCATTATTTTTTTTCAAATTATTGGATGACTAAACTGTCCTCACATCTAAATTGCCTCCTTGTGCTCTTCCCTCGACCGATGGCGTTGGATCGGCATGATTGCCTCTCTCCGATGTTCACGAGGTAGTCCGACTCGATCCGGAGGAGGACGGCGACAATGAAGAGGTGGTCCATTCACCGGTGCGTGAGCTTGCCCCCCTGTGCGAAAAGGGGGCCCATAGAAAAGGGGCGCTAACGTCTACATGTGTGAGCTCACCGGTGTGCGAGCTCGCGTGCCTGCGAACTCGCACAAAGGGCCCCGATGCCCCCCTTTTTTGTCGGCTCCCCTGTGCGAGCTCGCGCGCTGGCGAAGAAGGCTGGAATGATGCTGGTGAGGAGGTTGTTTAACAGGTTCAACACTTGAAGCGCTGGGAGCTGGCTGAAGATCGCCGGTATCCTGTCGGAGAGGTTGTTGAAGGAGAAGTCGAGTACCCGAAAATCCATGAAGTTGAGGTTGTTGTCCGCTAGTGACAGCGACCGGAGCGACAAAATGTGACAAAAGGGGGCGAGGAATCCCCGACTAGACCCAAGCCCATAAGTCGGACGGTGATGACCGCGAGGGAGGAGGGGTCGCAGGCTACGTCGGTCCAGTTGCACGGGGAGGCGGAGGTGACGGTCCAGTTGCTAAGCCTCCTGGCCGGATCCACGAGGGTCGGACCGGAGTGGCGGCAGTGGGGAGAGAGAGAACAAGGAGAAGGGTTAATAACATTGCTGGTTTCAGGTGTTGGTGATGATGTTTGTAGGTTATTTCTCGCGCTTGAGCTCCGGCGAAGAAGAATCAAAATCGGTAATAGACTAAAAAGATTAGTTTTTTAATTTTTGCACTGGCAACACCTTTTTTATTTTTTAAATTCTGTTATATATTATTTTAAACTTTTAAATGTCACGAGGGTATTTTGGTCATTCAATAATCTGAACAAATAAAAAATAATGGAAAATTTAATAGATCTTGATTGATGGACCAAAATGAAAAATGCGACGTAGTTCAGGGGAGCTATGCAAAAAATTCGAAAGTCGTGGGTAGACACAAAAAATTTCATAATTCAAAAGAAGTGAGAGGAAAAACTCAAAAAATAAATTAGAACTAAAATCAATTTTGATTGGTACAATTGATTAGCGAAATTATATACTACGGTCGACAGAAGTTACTAAGTTAGTAGTATTAGATACGAATGTTGGTGTCATAGTTTAAAGTCTGAATATTGGATCAATCGTGTCAATGGTTATGGACAATGATGGATCTATTTGAGTAAAGGAAAACTCACCCACGATTACAAGTTGTGTATGTTTTGCTTGTTTGGCTAAGCGGAGGGAACGGTCTTCACCGTTTCACCTTAAAACTTAAACTTGTGTTGTATAACCACTAACCCTGAAAAAATTGTTCTTTCTAATTATTTTTGTTTTGTTTTGTTATTAAATTTGACGAGCGAGTCATTCATTTTTCACAATTTCATATCATAAAAAAATATAGAGTATAGACGATAATTATATTATTTACAGAAGATATTTAAAGATTTGTAAAATTTTAAAAATAATAAATATAATTATTGTTAGTGAAGTTCATGACTAATATGTCAACCCAAGAGTGCTTTGACTTGTGATAGGAAACGGGACAATTATGACCTAACATTATACATGCTCCTAGTTGTCCACTTTATCAGGTGCCAGACAAACTCAAGTTCTTCCCTAGGTTGAAATTAGGGAGTAAACTATAATTGAGGGAATCTTTTTCTTTTCCTTCTTCAAACATATATATGGGTCGCAATCACAACATTGGAGTCAAATTAGTAAATTCAGGAGAAAAAAAATAAAAATACAAGGCCTGTAAAAGACTTAGAAAAAAAAAAGAGCTCAAGCAATAGGAGGATCGAATTCAGCGCAGGCAAGACTCAGAAGTAAACTAACTAATAGATATCTCAGTCAGCCACGCTCTGACGTTATATCCCACTTGGGTGGCCCCAAAAATAAATAATACGACCGAACACAAGTTGCAAAAAAGAACAAAAACGAAAATTTTGACTTGATGTGAAATTTTTTACAAGCAGGAAATGAGATCTCAAGTGTCAGATGCTTTCCCTCCGAAATAAAAAAATGCATTGGGTTCAGCATCTTTGGGATCAAGCAAGACAGGCCACAAGAAAGCATTTAGTTCATCAGGAAGATCTTCCTTGAGAGGCTACTCCGATTTCTCGTTCTTGGGCCTCATAGGAGTTGTTGAAGCTCGTACGCGGTTTAGAGAATTTGTCATCATATCTAAAGTGCACCTTTTCCTCCTTAACTTTGTCAGGAGAATCTTCAAGGCGGTTATGAGTTCTTCTGTCGAAGTTCCCTGGGCTTCCCGTTCGCTGAAACCCCATAGAACGGTTCTTGAAACTCTCTTCCACGTCATAATGAGCACGCTTGATACTGCTATTCATGTCATGCTTCCGCGGCTCATACTTGTCCGCATGTCCTCTTCTTCTATCTTGTATTCTATCCAAATCAGATCCTCTACCAAAGGCAGCATATTTGGGAGCTTTTCTTGAGGGCAGAGGGCAGTAGTATTCGTCAGGCTTTAACCTACCTTGTGAATCCATGGAGTCAAACCTCTGATTCCGCAACATTCTCATGGTAGCAGTACTTCCAGAGTCTTGCCTGTATTCAAGTTCCCTGAGATGGTCAGGTGATTCCTTTCTTGAACCACTTGGAGCATGGGGTAGAGAAGCACGAATTCTTGGGCCATATGCCATTATGTGATGATCCCCATAATTAGTTCGCTGATGAGGAGACCTCATCCTTCTCATTCTGGCATCTTGCTTGAAAATTAAAGGAGATCTACTGCGCCTGCGCAAAACAGGGCCACCGTTCATTCGGACTCCTCCTTTTGGTGAAGTCCAATGGCGAGGAGACCGAGTTCTGGACCGAGAAGTCGATCTAGAACGAGATCGAGATAGCCGCATATTCCCTCTAGGTGGAGAGAAGTTCCTACCTCTCCTTGGCAAATGTAGCAAATCTAAGTTAGAATCATTATCAGGCACATGTCTGTGGTATCGGTTCCTGACCATTTCATGATCATATCTACCAACCCGGTCACGATCATCGGTAAAGTGTCTATCAGGGCTCATTTCTCTTGGTCGTGGAAGCCTTTTCCAACCATCACATGTATGATTTCTCTCACTTGAGGACCCCCTTCCAGATATAGAATGTCTTGAGGCATGCAATGGATCATTACCAGAACGTCTAGGCAATCTTCCCGCAGGTCCAACACCACTCACTTTGACTAGGGTGCCATCGGGTGCCACAACAAAGCCATTACTCTCTACCTTTGCAACAGCAGCTGCGGCCGCATTCCTCAAACCGGACTGAGAAAACCTGTGTGTGCTATAGTAAGCAGATGAATCATGATTTCTTGGAACACAATGATTGGATGGCTCAAACCAGCTTTCACCCCTGTCCCTTCCTTGTGCATGAAGGGATGGACCGTGCCTTCCACTTGAATTAGGAACACCAGTATCCCCTTCAGCTTTTGCACTTAGATCATTGTGATCATCAGACCTGTGCATGAAACAAACAGATATGATCGATAGCAGTCTAACCAACACACGAGAAGGATAACAGTTTTAAGTACTATAGAAATCACATATCAAACTTACCTGCTTACTCTGCCGTAAGATCTCCGGGCCTCATCTGATGAGCTTGGTTTTTCAATTCGAGAAGATAAGTCTCTCCTAAACGATGAGCAAGACCTTATAAGAGATCCAGAGGTACCAACAGCATCGAAGGAGCTATCAGAATGATTTTTTGTACTGGTGATTCCAGTATCGGACAAGTTTTCTATATTGTGCCTATGACTTTCAGGCAATTGATCCCATCCTGACATTTTCATCCTTGTGCTAGTTAAAGTTTCCTTGTTACAATCATCAATGTTGTCTCCAGTTATATTATCAGTAACAGTATCAGACAAAGAAGCACCACCATCAACCTTCTGCGACTTCCTTCCATCATTTAGTCCCAAATAATCCATCTGAGTTCTACCTGCTCCGCTCTTGCCATATGCAGAATTCAAACCTTCCGACATTGATGAGCCTTTAGGCAATGGTTGATAAATAGTAAGCTGCATGTCCTTGCATGAATTTGAATGTGCATCATGTGTGGCAACTTGCACGCCTTTGCATGTCGTGCTATCAACAGTAGGAACACTAGAAGGAGGTTCGAAGACATCATTCTCTCTATAGTCCGAGCCATAATCTAAATGTTCAATTTCTTCTTCTTCAGCTGCATCTCCCCAGCCATGTAGAACAGATTCCCTGAATTCACCATCTTCATATTGAGAATCATCTTCTACAAGATCGATCTTTTCCATTAGATTGGCCTGGCAGGCATAATTGTTTGCTGCATTTGTCTCAGAGGCGCAACCAAGTTTATCATCCAAACCAACATTCTCAGGGTTCTTCACACAACTGTCCAAGTGGCAGTTACTTTCCACTTTGACACCTACAGCATCATCTACCATATCTGTATCAACATCTAATTGTGTTGTGCCAGGGGCCATGGGAATACAAGCCTTCGTATTGTTATGACCATTGTCATCACTGTTAGTAGATAACAAATCAAATGTAGCACATTTATGATCACCAGTTTTCTGATCCAGTCTACCCATTTCATATTTGCCATCATGTCCTGTTCCAGAAGGGAACATTTCATTATTATGTGACTCAGTAGTGTCACAACAAACAGTACTTGATGGACAAGGATCGGTGCCTACTCTGTAAGATTCATCATCATGGTGTTTCCGGGCCATAACCAAATAATCAGACGTTAAAACTTCACCAGATATATCATATGTGGCATTTGTTTTCCTGCAGACATTCCCATCAACAATATCTTCAGAATCTACATTGTCTAAATGATTAGTAGAAGGATAGTCATTAATATTGTCCGAGTTAAGCATGTCAAGATTCCTCTCACTCTCAGATTTTAATATGTTGAGAGACCCTTGAAGGGAATCAATCAAGAAATGATCATCAGAGTTGCTCTCAACATTAGATTTGTCAGTACTTTTGTTTTCATCGGCATTCCCATACCAGACTCGCTCACTTACAGATTCACCCAAGCTAAAAAGTGACTTGTGTGAGGTAGTGTGACATCGTTCATTCTCTCCAGAAACAAAAGTTGTTATGGGTTCCATTTGAACTGATTTACTGACCACACCAGATTTTCCTGCATGACTGCAAAAAGCTTCATCAGTGGCAGAAACATCTTTAGCACCACAAAGATAAATCTTTCGGTCGTTCACAGGTGTGGTTTCTTCATTAGAACCCACGGAAGCAGAGGCAACATCCAAATGTTGATTTATTTCTTCACTATGGTAGCCACAAGAAAAAGAACATTGCTTTGCTTCTTTAGAATCTATCGACTTCGCATTAGATATATCATGTTCCTTCTCAGCCTCTGTTTTACATATATCATGTTCCTTCCCAGCCTCTGCTTTGAGTGCAATGTTATTATCCATTAAACCACCACCAACATCAGGATTGTGATTTTCAAACTCGGAAACCCAACCCCCACCCTCCTCACTGTTGCTAGTTTCATGGACTGACTTCCTTTCACTTTGAGAGGGTGCAACATGATTATCAACTAGACTGCCAACAACATCAAAATTTTGGCTTCCAAACTCAGAAACACAAGCTGCATCCACCTGACTGTTGCTAGTTTCAAGGACTGACTTTCTTTCACTTTGCAAACTTTCAATTCCATGATCAATGGCAAGTGGTTGACAATTAGCAATTTCGTCACAGTTGTTATCCCACACATCCATGTTTAGGTCCCAATTATGTTTAGGATAACACGAGGGGTGTTTCACTTTATCTGACGCATCTTGCAATGAGGTCATGGAGCTTTTGTTACTTGCCAGCCCATCAATAACTTCAACAGATATGGCAGAACATGTCTCCATAGGGGGATTGCATTTTTTCTCTAGATCCTCAGCAACGAGCATATGCTGAACCTTTTCTTCAAATGAGGAGTCTGCATCAGAACTTCTAAGATTTGATAGGACTTCCCCCTTCAAAGAATGGTCCTTTGAATTAAGCCCTTCATCATTCGTGATATCACCAACTGTATCACTGTTGCAGGCAGCAGAAGCCAATATTGAAATACCGTAAAAATCTGCAGCATCACAAATTTTGTCATTTATATTTCTGAAATTAGATCTTTTATTTGAAGTTAATCTCCTTTTTTTCCTCTCACATGCTGAAGTTCCGTGAAATGAATCCATCTGGCTTTTTGAAAAATCATCCGAATAATCTGAATGATTAGCTGGGGGCAGAGGTGACGAAGAACAAGAAAGAAGAAACCGTCTTTTCTTTATGGGAACACTTTTCAGTGATTCACTGAAGCGTTGGCCAAGAATACTAACACCAACCTGCCAATTGTGCAAAGGTAATTGTTAGGAAATTCTAATAAGAATAAGGACTTTTATATTGTAAAAAAAAACATCACAAGCAAAACCTTCTCGGACTCAGAGACGGAAACATCCCCCATGCTTTCTTTATCTGCAATATCTTTGCTACTCATAGGAGTCTTGACAGTGCATTTCTTTCTGTTTTCTCCAAGGAAAGAAGTCCTTGCACGTCTCACGGCTCTGCGTCTTCCCTTCGTGGCTGTCTTCCAGTTCAAATCAGGATCTATAACTCCTGAGAGTTCAAGCCCCATAGTTATCACCAATCAGTATATTTCCTATGAGAGATCCAAAGCCATCAAATCTGCTTCCACAATCTTGCAAGACTTCGATCTTGAATGACTTCCGATTGCCAAGGTTGAACTCCGTGCATAAACAAAATGCAGAATCTGCAAGAAGCATTTTTCACTTGTTACACATTATATTTTGTAAACAGAAAGCTCCCAAACATTTCAGCAAATCAGAAAATACAGATTTAACATGAATTTTTCAACTTTATCCTCTAACGCAGTGAAAAACAAGAATCAAACATTGGCAACAATTCCTCATCTTCATCATGACCCAACCAAGTGAAAGAGAATAGATCAAGTAATCATCTAGCAGATCCAAAGTACCTACTGATACTCCGGGAAACAAAGAGAAAAGTCTTAGAAACCAGAAACTCAGGCCAATTTCGATGTTCTTTAAAAGTTGATATTCTTCAATCAGAAGGCATAAAGTATGGCATAAAAGTCAAACAATAGACCGAGATCGTTGAGGCCTAAATTTTCGCATAAGCAGCCTCGTATATATCTTCTTTTCCCAATCACATACAGAAAAGGGCAGACAAACAGCTCCACCACAAAAAGAAACTTAAAGAAATGGAGATGGCAAATAACACTGTAAAATAATGACAACCATCTGCCGAACAATGCACACAAGACAAATAGCAAGAGGTTCTCCCACTTAACCTTGCAGCATATCTCCACCAGACTATGCACTATAATTAACCTGTTCCGGAGATCAAATTTCTCCAACTATATTCCCTAGTACTACATCCTTCTATGGACAAGGGAAGGCAACCTTGATGCTACAAAACTTCGAATGAAAAGCTCCCAAAGTTCTTCCTTTCCATGAAGATCACCAGATCTAAAATCAAACGTAACCAAAGAACTATAAAGCTTCGATTTGCAACGCAAGCAGAAGAAAAAAACCCATCCTGTGAAAAACCCAGAGCCAACCCGAGTGAAGATCCAAAAACCATTTCCTTGAGAGACGAGACCATATGCAGATCAATAGCAGAGCTTATTAAAGGCTATATGGTTCCGAGAGGAAAGATGAAACCCTCAAGTTATAAAGATCCTGATGCAAGAGGAAGAACAAAAACTGTGGAGACAAACTTAGCCCTTCCAGGTAACATCCTTCCCGATGATGACAATCCTCTTTGCAAAAACTACGAGGTAGCACATGTCCATGTTCTTTTAGACCAGTGGAGGTGGTGGGGGAGGAGAGGGGAGGAAGCAGCTCCATAGCAGAGAGGATGGCGACCAAGGTATCCAAATCCAGCAAGCAAATCCCTTTTATTTCCTTTCCGATGACCTAAAACCAGCGGTCGTGTGCAAAAAGCTAGCTTCTTTCGCCATCTGCGACTGGGTACAGCATCACCCTTCACCTTCCTTGAAATTCCCACATAAACAGGCATAGATCGAGGCCACAAACACTCCTATCCCCGGCCAACCGGCTCTGCTGTGTCTTCATTCCCTACATCCGGGCGGACGACGGAGGGAAAAAAAGGCAAATACGGATATCCCTTTGAAGTAAAACCCAGAGGATCCCAGAGACTGGTGCAGCGGAAGAACCCGATAGTTTTCCGACGGTTCCCACAGCGGATTCCACCGGCGGCACAGAGGGCACAAACTACAAGCATATATAAATCAACAGCTAGAATTTTTTTTCTTATACCTGGATCTCAAATCCGGCAACCTCCGGCTGTTCTCCTTTTTCACTCCGCTGCTTTCGATCTTTGTTCCCTGTCCTCCTTAATATATTATCTTCCACTCCTGCGGCGGCGGCGGCGGCGGTCTTCTCAAAATCTCTCCTTCCCCGTAACGTAACGGAGACTGGAATGAATCCCTACGTCACCTCCACCACTGCCTCTTCTCGTTGATTCAGTCGTCTTCTTCCTCTTTCCGTCGCCGGGGATCGTCGCCTCCACGGAGTACCCCCCTTTCGCAGCTCGACGATTTGCGCCTCCGATCTCTCACAAGTCTCCTCCAACCTCTACCACTTGTTTATCCCCCCGCGCGGCATCCCATTGATCCCTGGAACTGCCCCTTCGATCAACACTTTTTACGATGCTGCCATCATCGCAGGCCCACAATGACCGTTTTGCCCCTCCGACCCGCATGTCAATACGCGTCCTTTCGTCGGCTTCCAACACCCCGCCGCCGGCTTCGTTCCGAGTCGGCTCCGAGTGGATCGGCCCCTCGGCGCCAATGGAATTGAGAGGGAGCAATACGAGGACGTTGTTTTGTACCCAAAAGTCGACCCTTCTGCGATCGAGAAACTTCATGATGGCGTCTCTCTCGATGGGGCCCACCCGCTTAAACTTTGTGTATGAATGGGCGTAGTCGGTATTATACTTGTTTCCAGTTTATAAATTAATAATTAATACTGTTATTTTGTGTATAAAAAAATTATTCTAGAATCTGGTTTGATCGGCTTTTACTGCTAAGAAATCAAACTAGTGAAAAAAATTAATTGGTATCTTTTTTTCAAAGGCTGCGTTTGGCAGCACGGAACGTTTGAAATATTTCGATTGTTCTGCTAAACGCAGCCGGTGACAGAAACATCACGTGACATTTGATGAGAACTTTTTTCGAAAAGTTATCGTCAAATGTGCAAGAACATTTCTTTTTTTTCAACTTGCGCTGCATTCTTTGACTTTTTTTAATTTTATTTATTTTTTAATTATTTTATAATGTATGTATATATAATATAGAATAAATTAATACATTATTATAATATAATTTAGGGATATTATAACATAATTTATTAAATGTTATTAATTATAATTTATAAAATAATTAGCTCTAATTAATAATTATTTTATTAATTAAACTATTCAATTATTTTTAAAATAATTGTATTATATTTAGATCTTAAAATATAAGTAAATTATAATATTAATAATATTTAAAATATTTAATTAAAATAAATAAAATATTAATAATATAAAGATTTACGTAAATTATAATATTAATAATATATTCTTATTTACTATAATTTTATACCTCATAAAATAATAAATTATATTCTTAGTTCTTACTTATTATCTAGACACCCACTAAAACTTATTCATCACATCAACTTTTTAAATCCCCATCATTACACTTTTTCATCCAAACATCAACCCAAACTTTTCCATCACATCAATTAGTTCTCGAGAACTAATGTTTTACTAATGTTTCCATACCAAACGCAGTCAAAAGGAACATGTCGTTTTGGGAACTGAATCAAAATAATATTTTGGGGTGATAAAAGGTGTTCATCCAATTATGTCAATTCGATCATTTGATCTTATCCAATCCTAATATTATTATGAGTAGTAGAGTTAGATATGAGTTGAGATTTTTTAACCCTTAATGATCCAATTCACTCGAAGATCCAATGTTTTTTTATTTAAATCTAAGTCTTATATTTAACTTAAAAAATAAAACAAAATATTTTAATATAAAAATAATATCAATATAGATAACATATTTTATGCTTTAAAATAATGATTAAATAATATAAAAAGAAGGAAAAAAATTAAAAAATAACTATGGCAAAATTCAATCTAGCTCAAATCAAGTTGAATTAGGATCAAGTTTACCTCTAAAATGGTTCCAATTTGTTCACATTCCAAGTTCACGTATATTAAAATAATACTAAAAACTTAAAATTGATATTAGATTTTAATGAAATTACTATATATACATTATTAACTAAGCATAACTAAACATTTTTCTATTGGGACCAACATTATTAAAATTTGAAAAATGACACCTCATATACTTATGAGTCAATAACATTAGGAGTGATAAACGACCCAACTAATGCAAATTCCAATGAGATATTAAGAACTAGGGTGGAGATATTCTAAATAGTAGAATCTTTAGTTTGACTTTTTATTTAACATTTTGCGGATAGTGTTTTAGGGTATATTTGATATAAAAATTCATTAAGATAAATGGAAGGTTAAAAATGGAACGAAAAATGAAAGAATAAAGATGAATAATTATTATTTTTATTGACACTATTAAAGTAATGAAAGGAAATAAACGATAAATACTTGTATGCTTAATTTATATGACTAAAGATGGAAACATATGTTAAATGTGGTTTCTCTTCATTTTTCATCTGATTTTGGATTAAAAGGATAATGAGATATTGGTGTTGAAATATGATTCTCCTATTTTCTCTTCCCATTAATTCTCCATATTTTATCTCAACCAAATAAATCCAAACTTAAAAAATCAAACTTTAACATACTATTTCTTTATGCACACTACTTTAGTATGAAAACAAATAAATAATTTTTATATATTTAGATTTAATATTATAACTAAAATATATAAAGTAACATTCTAGTTCGAATTATATCAACATTAAAATTTCACAAAACTATTTTACCAATAATAAATAACATATCTTGCTAATTAATAAGACAAATATTATGGTTTATAAACTTTTTAGTGGACTTATTATTTGTATGAGTTTACTTTATAAAACCTATTTTGGGAAGCAATATTTCTTTGATGAAGTAACGAGAGGAATTGAATTAGAAATATTGTTAATCATTCGATCAAATTTAATCCTTTTATGTTCATTTCAACCTTAAATAAAAAAAAGTTATTCAACATTCTTTTATTCTTATTAAATTTGTCAAATGGTCCATCCAATTCATTTTAAAGAGAGAGTGATGTGCACAATGGTAAAAAATTATAGATGTTATGATTATTAGTTATCTTCTTTTATTATCTTAGGCCAAATTATTTTAAATTTATAAATTTTATCATTAGTAATTTTCTAAAGATTTTGTATGGATAAAAGGACTTTTTTATTTTTCATAAATTTAATCTTATTTCAAGAGTTTATTCGCGTTTGACAAGTAGAATAGTTGAAAATTTTATAAAATTTTTCAAAAATTTAGTTTAATTTTATAAAGTTTTTTTTTTGTGAATAGTTGAGCTGATACATTAGTTTGATGAGTGTTTGTATGAAATTGAATATAATGATGATTCTTAAAAAGCTCATGCGATAAATTAATTTTAGTACATTTGAATGAAATGTAAAAATTCTAGATACAAAAAATATTTTTATTAAATAATAATGATTGAATATAAATTTAAAATATTGTATTACATATTTTTTAAAATATATTATTAAATTAAAACAAAAATTTCAACAAAAAATAATAAATAGTGTAAAAATTAGTCTATCTATAATAAATATGTTACATATAATAAATAAAATAGTTTATGTGAGAAATGCAAGAGAGAAAATAAAAGGAGAAAAATTTAAAGTAAATTTTTAAACAAAAATATGTGAGTCACCTCAAACAAAAAAAAAATAGTGTATGATGAAAAAATATCATTTAAAAATTTGAATTCAAATGACTTGTTAAAACTTTTTGAAACATAAATTTGCTAGCATGTCATTCAAATCTATTTTGCCAACTAAACTTGAGAATTGATTTTCATATTATCTTTTGTGTGGCGAAAGAATTGAGTTAAAATTGAGAGTAAAGTAGTTTTTTTCACTCAACATTATGTTTACAATATTTTGGGAGTTATGATTAATTCATGTATTGAAAGTAAAGTTTTAATGTTCTTTCAACAACAATTGAATCTTAACTTTGTTCCTCTAATTTTTTCTTTGATTTATTTATTTGTTTTTTTTATCACTTAGATGGAATGTCCAACTAACTTAGTTGGTTAATTTTAAGGTCCTCCGTGGATTTAAAAAATATTTATTTGCACATCATTGTCTTGCATAAGCTCATTTTTATAACCCCACTGTGTCAAATGATGTAAAGGCATTTTAATCAACCATGTAATTATTTTTAACTTTAATAATAAAAATAAGGATTAAAAAATCTCATGTTCTTATTGAATTTGTCAAGTGGTCTCTCCAATTCATTTTAATGATGTGCATAATGGTAAAAAATGTTAGTCTTTATGATTATTAGTTATCTTCTTTTATTATCGTAGACCAAATTCTATTTTTATAAATTTTATCATTAGTAATTTTCTAGAGCTTTATATGAAAAAAATAGGACTTTGATTTTTTTTTTCATAAATTTAATCTTACTTCAAGAGATTATTTGCCTTTGACAAGTAGAATATTAGTTCATCAAAGTTTTTAATGAATAGTTGAGTTGATATATTAGTTTGATAAGTGTTTAGATGAAATTGAATGCAATTATGAGATTTGAAAAAATTATGCGACATATTATTTTTAGTACATTTGAATGAAATATAAGAATTATAGATACAATATATTTTTTTTGTTAATTAATAAATATTGAATATAAATTTTAAATGTTGCGTTTAAACTTTTTTAAAAGAAATATACTATTAAATTATAATAAAAAATATTTGTATGAAATTATATTTAATAAATGTAATTTTATTTATGAAGTTAATAATAATAAATAATATTACATTAGTTTATTTATAATAAATATGTTATATATAATAAATAAAATATTTTATGTGAGAAATTTAAAAGAGAAAAAAAAGAAAAGTAAATTTTGAAAGAAAAAATGTCAAACAAAAAAAATGAGTGGATTATATTGGTTTTGATTAAAAAGTGAGTGAATGACATTTTTAATGAAATAATGTAATTTAAAAATTGAATTCAAATGACTAGTGATAGCTATAAGTTTGTTAGTGTCATTCAAATCTATTTTGCCAACTAAATTTGAGAATTTGCTTTCATGTTATTTTTGTACATTCCTTTGGAAGGGGATCGAGTTAAAATTGACACTGAAAGTAGGTTTTTCACTTAATGTTAGACTAGTGATTAATCCATTTATTAAAAGTGAAGATTTATTGTTCATTCAACAACAATTGAATATTAACTGTGTTTCTCTATTTATTTATTTATTTGTTTTTTTTATTATTTAAATGCAATGTCCAAGTAAACTCGTTTGTTAATTTTAAGCTCATCCATTGATTCTAAAAATATTTGTTTGCTCATCTTGCCTTGCATAAGCTCATTTTTCATAAGCCCATTGCTTTAATCATTAAAAAAATAAAAAGAAACAAGATACTCAACATTCTTTTGTTCTTATTGAATTAGTCAACTGGTCTGTCCAATTCACTTTAAAGAGAGAGTGATGTTCATGCATAATGGTAAAAAAAATATAGTTGTTATGATTATTAGTTATCTTCTTTTATTATCTTAGGCCAAATTATTTCAATTTTATAAATTTTATCATTAGTAATTTTCTAGAGCTTTTGTATGACTAAAATAGGACTTTGAATTTTTTTCATAAATTTAATCTCATTTCAAAATATTATTTGTGTTTGACAAGTAGAATAGTAGTTCATAAAAGTTTTTAATAAATAATTGTGTTGATAAATTAGTTCGATGAGTGTTTAGATGAAATTGAATGTTACGATGAGATTTGGAAAGATGATGTGATGGATTAAATTTAATACATTTGAATGAAATATAAAAACTATAGACAATATATATATTATTAATTAATAAATATTGAATATAAATTAAGATTGTTGTATTAAATATTTCTTAAAAGAAATATTATAATGAAAGCTATTACATTATAACGAAAATTTTTTAAAGGAATTATATTTAACAAAATGTACATTTTTGTATGAAATGAAAAATAATACATAGTATTATATTAGTCTGTTTATAATAAATATATTATATATAATTTTATGTGAGGAGGTAAGAGAGTAGATAAAAGGAGAAAAGAAATAAAAGTAAATTTGGAAGAAAAAATGTTAGTCACGTAAAAAAAAACTCTATTGTCAACTGGATTTTTTTTATTCCATTGTATACAAGATAATAAATAATATTAAATATTTTTTTATAATGAACATATATATATATAACATAAACAGTGGAATTCCACATGGCATGTCCACAAATTAAAAAAAAATAATTGAAAAAAGAATAATGATATTGGAACATAATGTAGATAGATTTAATAAATTAATATATGTTAAATTATTATCCTAAACATAACTAATTTTAATCGTAATAGTCCAATCTTATCACATTAATGTATATGTACTTATGTAAACAATATTACTTATCCTAATATATTACCCTAAGACACATATAACCTAATATTACCAAGACTTAGTCTAATAATAATTTTGTAATATCTAATATCCTAAACTATTTTAATGTATATATTATATTCAAAATAATAATCCTAATAATAATAATATATATTTTATTACTTTAATATTAGAATTTAAAATTGACGTCTAACAGATTTACTAATCCAAAGAAATATAAAATTAGATTAGGAAATAGGAAATAGTATAGGATATTATATAAATAATCTATAATAGTATATATTTACTAATCCAATGAAATCAATTAATATTATGATACCATCATGAATATACATTTCTATGGAATCAAATATTATAATATTATGTGATGGATTAAATTTAATACATTTGAATGAAATATAAAAACTATAGACAATATATATATTATTAATTAATAAATATTGAATATAAATTAAGATTGTTGTATTAAATATTTCTTAAAAGAAATATTATAATGAAAGCTATTACATTATAACGAAATTTTTTTAAAGAAATTATATTTAACAAAATGTACATTTTTGTATGAAATGAAAAATAATACATAGTATTATATTAGTCTGTTTATAATAAATATATTATATATAATTTTATGTGAGAAGGTAAGAGAGTAGATAAAAGGAGAAAAGAAATAAAAGTAAATTTGGAAGAAAAAATGTTAGTCACGTAAAAAAAAACTCTATTGTCAACTGGATTTTTTTTATTCCATTGTATACAAGATAATAAATAATATTAAATATTTTTTTATAATGAACATATATATATATATATATAACATAAACAGTGGAATTCCACATGGCATGTCCACAAATTAAAAAAAAATAATTGAAAAAAGAATAATGATATTGGAACATAATGTAGATAGATTTAATAAATTAATATATGTTAAATTATTATCCTAAACATAACTAATTTTAATCGTAATAGTCCAATCTTATCACATTAATGTATATGTACTTATGTAAACAATATTACTTATCCTAATATATTACCCTAAGACACATATAACCTAATATTACCAAGACTTAGTCTAATAATAATTTTGTAATATCTAATATCCTAAACTATTTTAATGTATATATTATATTCAAAATAATAATCCTAATAATAATAATATATATTTTATTACTTTAATATTAGAATTTAAAATTGACGTCTAACAGATTTACTAATCCAAAGAAATATAAAATTAGATTAGGAAATAGGAAATAGTATAGGATATTATATAAATAATCTATAATAGTATATATTTACTAATCCAATGAAATCAATTAATATTATGATACCATCATGAATATACATTTCTATGGAATCAAATATTATAATATTAGTATTTTGTACCTAATTAGTTTTCACGTCAATACATTATGTTTACTATTATGTATTGACAAGATAGATATGTACTTTATATTACGTAGTAGGATATTCTAATGCAATACAAAATATTATTTCTTATATATTATTTATTATATGTATTATTATATTGGGGATAGTTCAGAATTGTTTTGCGTATTTTATCTTTCTCAATGTAGTTTGATATTACATAGGGAATAGAATTAAATATTGATATATAATAATATTTATGGATTCGGATTATGTTTAGGAACGGCTAGGATGTGAATGTACTAGATTTAGTTATATTAACTAATAACTATATTATTATTAGGTTAGTTATGTGGAGGATTAGGATTAGATTAGTTTAATATAATATGATGGAATTGTATGTTAGGATTAGGATTATAGTTAATATTAGAATTTGAAGTAGAATGGGATTATTAACATTAATATACATAATTATCAATGTTATTAAAGTCCTACTTATACTCAGATTAAATAGTCTAAAATTAAAATAATAAACTTAAATTAGGCTTATGGTTAATATTAGGATTTTAAATAGGTTGGGATTATCTGTGTTATTCGAGTTATATTTCTATTCAGATTATAATGATACTATTATTTTTGGATCTATTTACCTAAAAAATATCTTGTAATAAAGTTTGTTAAATTAGACAATAACATTTCTGAAATTAGAAAAAAGGGATTACCTTTAAAAGATAAAATTAATTTGATTAGCAGTAAATTTCATTTCTGAAATTAGAAAAAGGGATTACCTTTAAAAGATAAAATTAATTTGATTAGAAGTAAATTTCAAATATTGATAAGAAAATTGTGTTATATACACAATAATATATGTACAAATTGAATGGAATTTCATATGTAAATTAATAAAATTAAATTGAGTAGAAGTTGGACACTTAGTAGGTTGAAAGGAGAAAAAAGAAATAGTTCAGAATAAAATATAAAAATAAAATTTAATTTATTCTTATTTTCATATTTAGAAAATGACATTTCTAAGATGAAAATAAAAAATGTAATATAATTTGATTACGAGCCAGAAATTTTGTATGAGTAAATCTAATCATATTATTATATTCAGATTTATTTATAGAAATTGAAAATATCTTATATTAAAGTTTGTTAAATTAGGTAACCAAATTTCTGTAAAAATAATTAATTAAAAAAGGCAAATATAATTTTATTAGAAGCATAATTTTCAGATTTGCAAAAGTAAAAGATTAATAATAATTTTTATTATAACCCAATAATGTATGTTCAAAATAAATGAAATTTCATGTGAAAATAAACAAAATTAATTTTATAGAAGTAGGAGTCTTAATAGGTTCGAATTGATAAAAAAAAGAAACAATGAGAATTAAATATGAAAAAAATTCGTATTTGTTTACATGAAATAAAATTTTTTTATAACAAGGTTTGTTAAATTAGTGAATAACATTTTTAAGTCGAAAAATAAAACAAATATTAAATTTAAAATTTAAATCTAATTGGTTTATGAGTAGGGTTTTTAGTACGAGTAAATATTTGAAAGGGAGTAAAATATTTGGTATTAAATCAAGAAAGATAGTAAAACATATTTAAAAAAAACAAACTAGATTAAATTTAGAAGAAAAAACTAATTATAAGCATATTTTATTTATTTAAATTTGGTAAATTAATTATAGAAGTTTGTGATATAAATAGGATTTCGTGCGAAAATAAATAATATTAATTTGAAGGAAAACATCTAAAATTTATTATTTTAAAGTATATATATATATATATATATATATATATATATATATATATTAGAACTTTTAAAATTAAGGAAGAACCAAATCTTATATGTTTTATTTAAGATCTTTTCATTGTTAAGTATTGAAATATTTTTAAAAAATTCATTAAATCGATTATTTCATATTTTTTATGTTTAAAATTATATTATAAATGTAGTTTTTTAAGTGTTCTTTTGAATTGTCACAATCATAATTGATTCAGGTCTTCAAAAAATGTTCAAAAAAATTAAGAAAGTTAAAAATAAAATTTACTGTCAACTTTTTAATTACATTAACATAATTTACATCAGTAATGGATCGCACAGGTTCTTAGACTAGTTATATACTTAAGATAAAATATTAAATATTTCTTACTTCTAACATTAGATTCATGACATAATTAACATGTTAATTAATTAATAAATATATTTTTTATTTTCAGTCAAAGTTAAGTTTATGTCTGGGTTATGTTCATTTTTCGTTAACACAAAGATTTAGGTCTAAACATTGATCAAACTCAGTATTGTTTTCGTTACATGGTTTGTTCCAATTTGGTTGTGATTCTCAAAACAGTTTTCTAAGTTCTCGTTAATTATATAATTATTTGCTCCAAGGCTGTCAAGTTCGAGTGTCCATGTAAACTTAACCAATCTCCCATAAACTCGAAACATAGGCTCGTTTCGTAAATTCGTAAAATTTATGTACATATTAAATTAAAGTACAAAATAATTAATATAGTTTTAATATAAAATAAGTTCTTATTATTTTGTCAAATAATAACATAATAATTAAAAGTAATCCCAAAGTTAATAAAAATGAAATCCAAATACCTTTTTAGTTTAATCCTAAATATCATAAAAGTATCAGACATAAAATGAATTATAGTATTTCAAAATTTTAACGACATAATATAAACTAGAATCTTGTGTAATCAAACATGTATAGTATTCCACACGTACATAGTCTTTTCTTTAATGAATAATTTTTATATTAAGATACATAATTCATTTGTTGCATACATCATTTGTAATTATTCACTTTAAAGTTTAAATTAAATAAATACACAATCATAAAATATTCTCAACTAAAACATAATATAGTGCAAAACTAAAGAATTAATCGTATAAGGTATTTCAAACAAACATAAACTCAAGTAGATTACAAAAAAAAAAAGAATTATGGATGAGGAGATGGTAGTACAATGATGACAAACTTGTTGACAAATAAAGTTAATGGAGCCAAATGAGAGGAAATATGAGATGGAACTAGACAATTCATAGGTATGAAGATACATCGAAAAGCACCTAGAAAAATTCGTGGCAGATGATAATTAAGAGCAAGAAAAATGTAAAAGTTAAAATGGGTGAATAAGAAAAAATTATGACTCAAAGATAGATTAAATAATATTTTGGGTTTATTAACATAATGATATATCTAACGAATTTGCGAGTTAATTCGACTGAGTTTATTGATTCAATGATTTTAACGAGTTAGTACTCGAATCCATCGAATTTATTACACATCCGATTTTGCTGCGAATTTATTCGGATATCTACCATAAACTTGTATGAGTTTATGAGTTAGTATGTGATTTTTAACAGCCTTGATTTGCCCTGTCTATGTCAAAAACAAACAAAAAATAAGTTAATTTTTTCGTTCATAATTTTCTTTACAAAATAAAATAAGAAAAGTACATTACGACACGGTGAATCTGATGATCCGACCTAGTTTGGGTCGAGGAATCGACTCGATCCGATGACTCATTTTATTTTATTTTATCTTATTTCTTTTTTCATTAAACTTAAGCCTATATTTACTTTTTTTTAAAAATAAATAAAATAATTTAAATGTAGAAATGATATTTAAATATTTTAAAAAACTTATTTATGCCTTAAAATAAATATTAAATAATAATTTTATATTAAATCAAAATATAAAAATAGTAAATAAATTTTAAAAATTTGGATGGATGAGTAACCTGATTTACCCGAGTAAATTTGGACGAGTCGAATTAAATTTATTTACAGGTCCAATCCCACCCGTAAACACCGCTTATCATAATTCTCTACTTCCAAACCAATGGACAATAAAAATGAGCAGGCCTTCCACATGACACCATTATTGGGCCATCACGAGAACTCGTCGGCCCATCATCATCATCGCACGATTGTCAAAGAAATCAGGTCCGTCAAATTCAAAAACTCAAATCGTTTCCACCAACGTCATACGTTATTTAATTTATATTATTATATACCACCGAAATGGGAAAAAAAATGATATGCAACGTTCGAAAGAGCGGACGCGCACTTCTCCCATCGCTCTCTCGCTCTCGCCGCTCTCTTTCCCAGCAGCTCTAAGGAGGCTCCCATGGCGGATCGATCCGCGCACGAAGGGGACGGAGGGGTTCTGCCGGCACCCCCTTCGTCTTCCTCGAGGCTCGTCGGAGAAGAGGCGGAGGAACGCCTTGCGGAGGTGCAGGAAGACGACTCCTACGAACTCTCCCGAGGAGAGCTCCAAAGTGGGTGCTTATTTCATGTTGCTCCTTTACTTTGAATGGTGCACCTTGCTAGTTGTGAATGTTTTGCGTTTCACGTTGCTCTAACGTGCGCTGCATGATTTTTTTTCCGTGTTTTGTTGTAATGATTCGTTCAGAAGATGAAACCCTAGGGGATGGATCCTCTACGCCCGATGTCCAACCTGCCGGAGAGAATGGTGAGATTTCATGCGAAATCTCGTTTTCCCACTTTTTCTGTGCTGATTCATTCGATTTATTAGATTCTCTTACGAGTTGTGAGTGTGGTGTTCTTTTGTTCCTTTCAATTGCAGATCACGAAACTGAGATAGAAGAATCAAATCCCATACTTCAGGTGACTGTCTTCGTCGTTGTGCGATGAAAATCCTGTTTTTGCCTTTTTTTCACTGTCTAATTTCTTTCGTTTGTTTCCTTGCAGGCACTTGGCGAGGAGAATTGCCCCATTGCATCTCCGATTCTTAAGGGAATCCCGGGTCCTGAACTCGAATCTGCAGTTATTCTTCTTGGTATGATTTCAGAGATGAGATAACTCGGATTGTTTCATACTGCAATCAATGAACCGATGTTTTGCGTGCATGCAGGGAACAAGTACAATGATCTGATAAAGAAACACAAGGAGAAGGTGGCTGAACTTTCTATTGTTAAGGATAACTGTGAAATCCAGAGAAAGAAGTGCATTGAGGAGTGCGAGCCCAAGTATGAGATCCTGAAAAAGAAGTTTGCCGAGGAACGTGCAGAGAGAAAGCGACTTTACAACGAGATAATTGAGCTGAAGGGCAACATCAGAGTTTTTTGCAGGTGCAGGCCTTTGAGCTCTGAGGAGATTTCCAAAGGCTGCTCTTCTGTGGTAGACTTTAATCCATCACAAGATACGGAGCTGCAAGTCATCTGTTCTGACTCTTCTAAGAAACAATTCAAATTTGACCATGTCTTTGGACCTAAAGATGACCAAGGTAATGAACCTTCTATCCATATCTTCTGTGTTAGTTAATCTATTTCCATAAATTAAAAAATAAATTCAGAAATATGTTAGATGATTGATTATTTATGCTTTGTATGGCTAATTATTTACTTGTGATCTATGCAGAAACTGTTTTTGCAGAGACCTTGCCAGTTGTGAAATCTGTGCTTGATGGCTACAATGTCTGTATTTTTGCATATGGGCAAACAGGAACTGGAAAGACATTCACAATGGAGGGAACTCCAGAAAATAGGGGAGTTAACTATAGAGCTCTAGCAGAACTGTTTAGAGGTGCAGAAGAGAGAAGTTCTATAATGAGATATGAGCTATGTGTAAGCATGTTGGAAGTTTACAATGAGAAAATCAGAGATCTTCTGGCAGACAGCACAGATAATCATTCTTTAAAAAGGTATCTCCTGGTACTTTTGTATTTGTCATTGATTACTTGTTTTATCTATGATGTCAACAGATAATGATTCAGTTCTGCAATGCATGATTTGTTTGCAGGCTGGAAATAAAACAAACAGCAGAAGGAGCTCAGGATATTCCAGGATTGATTGAGGCTCAAGTCTGCTCTGTGGATGAGGTTTGGGAGATGCTTAAAACAGGAGGAAGGAATAGATCAGTGGGATCAACTAATGCCAATGAGCTCAGTAGCCGTTCTCATTGGTGATAATCTGTTGTCATATTGTTGCATTTAAATATATGTGTGTTAACATGTTCACATTAACCTTCATACACTGATGTGTGACTGATGTTGCCTCTTATGCCTCTTTCTGCAGTTTGGTCCGGGTAACTGTCAAGAGTGATAATTTAGTGGATGGTCAAAAACTTAGAAGTCACATGTGGCTGGTAGACTTAGCTGGTAGTGAACGGGTTGCGAAAACTGAAGTTGAGGGAGAGAGGTTGAAAGAATCGCAATTTATCAACAAGTCATTGTCAGCTCTAGGAGATTGTATCTCTGCGCTCGCTTCCAAAAATCCACACATTCCATACAGGTAGACATCATACAAGTTCCTGTGCCACTTTTCATTCATTTATGCGCGTCTTAACTTTTCATTGTTACAAACTATTGTAGGAACTCTAAGTTAACCCATTTGCTCCAGAGCTCTTTAGGTAAGACATTTTATATCCATACTTAACGACTCCTCTCCTCGCTTTCTAGCTACCAATTTAATCTGGATTTGATTCAATTTTTTAACAGGTGGAGATTGCAAAGCTCTGATGTTTGCACAGATAAGCCCAAGTTCAGCAGACGTAGGAGAAACTTTGTGCTCTTTAAACTTTGCAAGCCGAGTCAGAGGGATCGAATATGGGCCTGTTCGTAAGCAAGCAGATCCTGCCGAAAGTTTTAAGATTAAACAGATGGTATATTCACCTTTTGTATAAGATATGCTTCCTTTCTGTTTGGTAGGTGGTATTACCTTAACATTGTAAAATGTTTTGATATTTGCCTTTATCAATAGGCAGAGAAATTGCGACAAGAGGAGAAGGAGATAACAAGACTCAGTGAAAGCTTACAATTGATGCATCTTAAATATGCTTCCCGGGAGAATGTTTTCAAAACACTTCAAGAAAAGGTAATCACGAATAATAAGTCAATGCTAGCAATCAAGCCATGAATATGGGAAATCTTCAGAAAGAAGTTGTATATATATACTTGGTTAGAGGATTGAATTTCTCTATTGAATTGTTGTAATTAACACTAACTAAAACACATCAGACATTTGAAGTGAATCATGTGCTTTATTTTCTCCTTTGCACATGAAAATCTCATCTATTAATACCTTGTCTGCAGATCAAAGAATCTGAGCAGAATTGCAAAAACTACCAGCAAAAGGTGATATAACAAACTGCCATCTGATAATTAAATTCACATTCCCATGAGTCTTTTTTGCATTAAGTTAATTTTTTGCATTCTCTTATCGGCGTCGTATGATCCATGTAGCCGACCCCACCTAGTGGGATAAGGCTTTGTTGTTGTTGTCGTCGTCTTATCTAATACATTTTTTGAACAAAACCATTTGCTGACATCATTCCTCTTTGACATTAACAGGTTAGAGATCTCGAGAGCCAATTGGCTGATGCCAAGAAACAACAATCTACGAGGGAAGCTACCAAGTTCTCCAAGCCTCCACTTGCTCCCATTAAAGAGAGACCTCCTTTGGGCAGAATCACTAATCGGTTGCCACCTTCTAGTCGCCAAAGGTTTAGTCTTGCTTCCGGATTGCCAACTGGAAACAAAGAGAACGTTATGATAAACAGAACATCAGGCAGTGACCTGACCAAGCCTCTAAACAGAGCAAGACGGATATCGTTGGCACCTGTAGTCCGACCTGTGCCAACCAAGAGAGCATCTATTGCCAGCATACCCGATTCTATTAACAGTGCATGGAAACAGTCCAAGCTTCATGAATCTGAAATGCCTCACCAGAATACGGGCACAGGTCAGCTATCTCAGCTCAGAGTTCCAGCAAGAAGGAGATCTGTTGCTGCATTCACGTTTTCAACACCAAGAACACCAGACCGCAAAATGAAATCCTACACCGCAGCATCCAGCAGTAGCAAGTACGCGAGCCCTACACACACAAAGGCGATATGGAAATCGAAGATCCCGACGGCTGCTTCTCCTCGACCAAGGCTTCGCCTCACCTCAAGCCCTGCCGGCTTAAGCAACTTGGGCAGTGCACAGCAGTCGGCCAACAAGCTGTGCTTTAGTGTTCAGAAGAGATTAATTGTCAGCTCTGTGGCGCAACAACAACCCAGGCCTGCCGCGTTTCCAGAGTCACTGATGTTTGGTCAAGCCTTGCGTGACAAGGAGCTCGTTGGAAGGTTTGGCCTTGCTCAACGAGTAATATGCAAGAAGAGGAGGCAGTCCGTCATCTAGGAGTAATTGTCACAATCTTACTTGAAAAAATCCCATCCAGGAATTGTTGTACTCGTACCATTTCACTTTTTTTTTCTCTTTTTCTTGAGCAACTCGTGAAATTGCTCACAGGAATGTTAATGATTGTGGTTATTTTTTTTTTCGCAAGTTGTCAAAGCGCATCATTCTCTTCATATTGGATTTTCTTGTCGTTCTTAGTAAGCCATAAGGCTCTAAATTTGATTCTCATTATTTCTTTTAATAAATCTTCATTTTTGTATGTCATTTCTGTCATGCGTTCAGCTTAGGGCACAAGAAAGAAAGTTCCTCTCTCATAGTCCATCATTTAGCATGTTTAAGTAACATTCAGATTTTGCAACTTCTGCATATAGATTTCACTCGTCTATGTATGGAACACCAGTGAATCCACAGTCCTGAATAACTCAGAAGAAAGAAAAGAAAAAAGAAAACAAAAACTATCCGTCTGATTAAATGTTGACTACAAACAAACGCCATTGAAACAATGGTGAAGGATGACTGCCTTACAACTGCACTGATGAGTTATTTGCTGGCATTTCAGATCGGGCATTTGACCTGTCGATTAGTCCGCAGGCCTTAATCGGCCGCTCGACATGATACTCTTTAGCACAATTCTCCAATCGCAAACAATACTTTCCAAATGTTTCAATGTCAACTCGAAGCCTGAATTCCAGACTGAATAAGAAGTTAATTTCTAACCTATTCATTTCCAGTGTGCTAATTCCTCCAACCTTTGCATAGTAGGCATTGTTGAAAAATCTGCAATTAGGTAGATCAGTTGAAATTATTTTGCCTATATAAAACAAAAGAAACAAAAATTAAGGTACCAGACAAAGCTTTCCACTAAAGGGCAAACATATACATTTGAACTATTATGACTAAATGTAGCCATTAATGAATAAGACGTGCAGAAGAAGAATGCAACACTGAAGGACTGAAGGCAATCATAACCTACTTGCTATATGTGCAGAAATGATCAAAACTTGACAAGTTGATTTTATCAGTTCATTAATTTTTTCCTCCATTTCGATTAAGTTAATCGTGGGCTGATATCTACTTTTGGATTTTCCAATTTCCTTTTTCCTATTAAAAACAAATTAACAATGCTCTTATTTTCAGTTTAAAAAGCAGAAAAACTGGGAATCCTAGCTTCAGCAGTTGCCTTTTTTTCAGGAGGCTTGTTCCTGAGAAGAAAGAAGAATACGATAGATATGTAATGGACTCATTATGCCAGAAAATAGCTGTCTTTTCACATTAAAGTTTTCAGTTGAACCCACTCACAGACATGCAACCACTTTCACATGCCTATAATTATATCAAAATAACTTAAACTTGAGAACTTATCAAACTAAGTGAACTTAAGTGTTCTGCCATGATAATATAGAAACTAAATATCTTCTAACGATCAACCCAAACAGTTTCTTTAGGAGTTGGTGTCCTTTTTTCCTGAAATAAAGCATAACATAAGATACTGAATCAATTAAAATCTTCATGGAAGGCATCTAAACCTCCCGGAAATAAGATTTTATCCTCACTTTTTTTTTCTGTTTTCTCTTGATGGTATAATGATGAAACAGAAGATTTGGGCTCGATGGATAACAAGACCTTTAATATCTATCTTGTAGTGAATAAGAAACCTTTTTTCCTGTAGAAAGAAAATAAAGTAATAAAAGAACATGATTAAACTATAACTTACGCATCATCAATGAATTTAGCCGCTACCACCACACTTGTCACTAGTAGTCGGTGAATATTGAGGGGAGTCAAATGAGTGTCAGGCTGTTGAAGGAATCTGTCAATGTATATATGTGCCAGGATGAAACAAGAAGGGCTGCACTTAGAATACTTGAAGATGCGTTCCATGTAACTCTTTATGCTAAGACATGGTGCTCTCAAACCATGGAAAATGGTGACCATATCTTTTATTTCCATTGAACCTATTAACTTTTCATTCCTCTGAACTGTTGTTTCAAGGTATGAAGATAGGAGAGATAATACCCTTGGAAATTCAGGAACCCCTTTGCATGATGTACTTAGACCCAATGATAGGAACAACTCAGTGTCAGATATCATGGATCCCATCTTCAGCCAATAATCAGTAGGTACCCTGAAGAAATGAACCCCCAAAAAGCAATGTTTATGTCAAGCCTTGAACAGTTCAACTTCCACAAGTTCATCAATCAAGTAGTTGGTTCTTTTGTGAAGGTAATCATAATAACAGGAACTGATACACATTTATCATACGTGTATGAAAAAAGCTCAATACGACTAAGTTAAAGCTGTAAAGTAAGGCAATATATGGATAAGAGTCTCTTGAAGAAAAAGGGTAAGAAGGAGCATCTATGATTGGGCAATAAATTGCTTTAACTCACCAATCAGAGTTCCTGGTCAAATGGCACTACTGCCTCTAGTTGTCACAAGGAGAAACAACATGCTCTCACATGCCTCCGAAGAGGGATGGTTAACTTTAGTGGAGCATGTAGTAGCAGTAGCACTCATACATTGATAGAATTAACACTGCTTTGCAAACTAACATGTAGTAACATTAGCAATCATACTATAGGTAGCAACAATACCCTTTTTTTTTTCTTTTTGCAGACTAAGTCCATAAATGGCCAACACCAACATGACCTTAGGCAACCAAACCATGTGAAAACCTTTGGAAGAAACAAAAGATCTAACAAAATTGGCTCCAGTTTCACCTGTTCATTATATAAGATGCAAAGAAACCGAAATGCAACTTGGTTCTAAATTAGTCCCAAAAGTTTAAACCTATTAACGTGGCACTATTAACAGTTCTTGCTCTATTTTCCCTCATTCACAGGTAGTCATTAATCTGGATGCAAGTACAGGTACATATATATCAACACCATATAAAGGTTTTGATTGTTGTTCTCCCTTCATCCATTTAGGTAATTATTCGATTGTTTAATTCTTATCGTAATAGTAAGTAGCTGCTGACAAGTGTGAATTCCCTATATAGCCAAATATCTTTGTACGCAATACCAGATCCTATGATGTTGACGAGACTGAAAACCATGAACCGAACTGAAGTGAACCAGTACATACAAATTCGTCAGAATACAAATCATACATTTTTTCTCCCAAGTAGAAACAAATCATACTTAAGGTTCATCATGTGGAAGTAGGAAAAAATTAAGAGGAAAATCACCTGAGAAGATCAAATAGACCGAGCACTTGTCCCTTTCCTGGAATCTCCTCCGGATCAATTTGGAACCTCTACAGGCAAATCAAACATCAAAATGTCTCCAGATGTAAGTCAGTAAAACTAGATTGCAGAGCAGAAAGAAGGAAGAAAAACATCATAAAACGAAGTAGCCTACCTTTGACCATTTAACTCCTATCCTCCTCTTTTCTGCTCAGTGCAGTGCTGTTAACGTGGGATGACATCTCTCTTCTGCTGCCATTTGTGCTGAATGCTTCGTTTTGCTGGTTCACATCCTGCTGTGACTCCTCTTTATGATGCCCCTCATTTTGCGCATTGTTCTTGGTAGATTGATGGTGGGCACAAAAATAAACTACTGTTACCCTCTACTGGCCCCCTTCTCTATATATCTACATTTCCTGTGACAGGAAAAGGCTACCACACTCCTGTCTGTGTTGCCTGTGATGATTTGTAATGTGTCATGTCTTATGCAGCAGCAGCAACAGCTGACCAGAAGGTGCAAAAGAGCAAGCAGCGGTGGGCGGCAAGTGACAGCGCATTGTGATAAGTTCGGGCATGGCATTACACTCGTTGCGGGTGTCGGCTGCTGGGTGCGGTGGTACAGAGAGGAGAGATCTCTCCAATGTGCCTCCCGTGTCTGTGGGACCCATCCAGCAATAAATCTGATCTGGGAGTCTGTGATTCGAAGGATCTGCTGTGTTGTGCATTAGATTTTGTTTTTTTTTCCATTCGATTATAAGATCCGTATTTACTATTTAGATGTCCAATGACCAAATTATTGTCCCACCTACGTAGCAGTAGCAAGTATGAGGATTTAAGATTTTGACATGTTGAGTTTTAGATGGATATATTTATATTTCAGGTTGAATTAACTAAATAATAAAATTGCATTTTGGTGAAATTTAGTTATTTAAGATTTATTAATAATTCGAAGTCGAAATTATTCTAAGTCATGTGAATGCAAAACCGTGTCAACTGGCTATTGTATATATGACCATGAAAACTGTGTAAAATAATTTATTATAAGAGATCGCACAATTAGGTGGATGGATGGGTCAAATCTTATGAGCGGATGGTGATTATTATTCGTTTGCAGGTATTTATTAACTTATTTATTTTTCTATTGCTATTATATTATTATTATTAGTAGTAAAAGAGGCGTAAGAAAAACTCCACCAATTCAAAAAATCTACTATTACTACTAAGATCGCATACGATTTAAAGTGATTATTTAATAGAGGTTCACCCAAAAACTCTTTGAGTCAATGAAGTTCATTTTTATATATAATTAATTTCTAAGTAATTATTTTTTTAATTATTGGTATATAATGTTTTATATAGTTTAATATGTTAATATCACATTATGAAACTATAATTTAATAATTTTAATACTATATCCTATGTTTAATTATAAAATTAAATATATTAATTTTAATTTATTATATATTTTTAAAAATAACTATTTTATTAATATAAGGATCAAAAAAAATCACCACAAAATATGCTTTTTTTTATCTAAATGATTTTAAGATGATTTTTGTAATTTTAAAACCCCATACGAAAAGTACCAAATGATTTTTTTAGATCGAAAAATACGACCCTAACCAGCCTAAAAAAAGCCGGTGGAATTGAAATATTCCAAAAGGATATGAAATATTGAAGAACACACTCGTTTCTTACTTTTTTTTTTTTGGTGAATGCGCATCTGAGCTGGATTAATGCGTCGCCAGCGTGAGAAATGGATAACATATTGACATGTTGCTGGTGCTGGTCCAAGTAAGCAGATAGCACTTTCTTGTTCTCCATTTCCCTTTTTGTTTCGTGTGCAAGCGCAAGAAACAAAAGGAGGACAATTCATTTTAAAAGGTTTCGGCAGGTCAAAAGAGCACGGAACTTGAGGGATGCAGTCATACAGTGATACAGCAGAAGGTGGATGGTTTACCTTTAACTTGAGGGATGCACGACTTAACGATTTTTCAAGTTCTCAGAGTAGCTAATGGCATTTTCATAATTTTTTCTAAATTATTATTATTACTTTTGCACTTTAATTCTATCGTCCGCTTCGGTTACATTTTTCATTTATAAAAAGACTAAATTATTCTTCTTTAAAATATATATATAAAAAATAATAAAAATAAAAAATAAAAAAGTTATTGGAAGGAATAAAATGGTAAACAAAAAATTTATCATTTATAAAAAAATATTAAATTACACTCTCCCAATATTTTTTTTCTTTTTTTCTTTTTATATTTATTATTTGATGTGTTATGAAGGGAGGAATAGTTTAGTCTTTTTATAAATGAAAAAAAATTAAAAGTAACAAAAAACGTAATAATAAAAGTAGACGGAAGGATTAAAATGAAAAAATCATGATAGGAATCCAAAAAATATAAATTCATAATTTGAAATTAAATATAAAAAATAACCCTTAATTCTTATATAAAGAATGCTAGTCGAGTGAAACTCCATGTTCTTCTTGCCTAAAGAATAAGGGAGAATGCAAATGAATCAAATAAAAAACAAATGAAAAAATATCATTTTAATCTAATGGTGAGCAATATCACAAATCCCTACATGACGTTTTCAGACAATATCAGTAAAATTACGCTCAACTGGCATCATGACTATTATTTGCATGTATTTCCCATTCGGAGGGATGTTGTTTGGGTGAGCCACAAGACACTAAAACATCCGGAGTACCCGTTTTTCCTTTTGGTGTAAATCTACTGCTTTTGCTGAGACAAAACAAGAACATGTTGCACGTCCGACACTGGCCACCCATCTTATTTGCACACAAGTGCTTAAGCATCTAATTGGTTTTTATCATTCTCTTCGGCGAAGCTAACAAGTATCTTCTGAGAGCCAGCATTGAAATCCAGGTGAACCTTGAAATCTTCTCCTTGATCATCAGCAGCAGGGCAGAGCTCAGAACAGTCTTCAGAATCTGAGCTTGTAAACCCTTGAAGAATCCAAGAACGCCTTCTTTTGCCCATATGGAAGATAAGGCATCCATCATTGTTTTCGGAGGTTTTGCGAGGGTGTTCTTTTTGGACTTGTCATCTGTATCAGAAGACTGAATCATGACCTTACACCTGCATAGACCGTGAGGTTTCTGAATTAGAATCACCAAACTAAAGAATAATATACAAAGAGGCTCGAACGAAGCAAGTATAAAGAAAAATTCTGTTATTGAAACTTTTTTGTCATCACAATTGCCAAGCTACCTGATAGCTGGGTAAGTTAAGACAGTTGCTATGCTCTTCGAGATGGCTCCCAGTACGAATGCGGAGAAAGCAGAAAGAGCTGCTGGAGATGATTCTGCGTTTCCTGATACATTGTTACTTCTTTGCTTGCTCAATAGTCTATTCTTGAGCTGATCAAATACTGTATACTGCGCATATCAAATAAAAAAAGAAGTTAGGGACCAGTTACTATTAAAACCTGCTCAAAGACACAAGATATGTAAATTTCATCAGTAATTCTGTGAATCAATGACCTGAATACTGAAAGATCAAAGTACTTTGTATCAATCACTGAGGAACTAGATGTGATTTTCGAACAATCAATACATGATTGTTATTTTCATTACAAGAAAAGATTAAATTATTTAATGTCACATACACGACAATATCACAATCGATTGTTTATTAGAACATTTTCCACTAGTTGGATTATAAAGCAAGTATTCTAAAAGGCTTAACATGGTTTAGCTTGGAAGATCACAACTCCTCAAGAATGGCTACTGATTGATGTTTTATTATTTCTTTTACTCTTTTGAGAAATTCTACTCTCCTCCTTAAGACAGGATTGCAAATTGACTACCCTCATCCTGACCCCAGCAATAGATTATCATGCTCAGTCTGTAAAAAATATGCAAATGACTTCCCTCATCTTGTCACTGGGATTGAAGTTGAATATTGAAGATAGGGCCATACTATAATCCATACCCCTTGAGATGATTGGCAATGACATATACATAGCAGGTTTGATAAGGAAAAAGAAAATCAAATATCAATTAGCTAGAATGGAATAATGAATACTAAGCCAATAAATATGACATTCAAAATTGATGACACTCAAGCATATAATGGCAGAACATAGTCGCCTGAAACTAAATAAACCAAATCATTACCTGAATGGCAGGATTCACTGTTAAAAGAAGAGATATGCCTAGGCCATCATATGATTCAGTCCAATTTTCTGAAAGAGTTTCCCATAACCCTTTGGACTTTCCAAAAGCACTAGTTTGCATTCTTGAAGATACTGTATCTAGAGGCTGGAAGGATGATAACACAGAAACAAAACCAAAAGAATATTGATCTCAGATTAAGCCTTGTTATAAGAAGTATTTCAACAATACGACAAGAAAAAGAATATAATACCTGAGTGACAACAACAGTGCATGCACCAGCAGCCGCAGCTACAACCAAGTTGGCTTTAGTTCCAATTGATTTCGATTTACTCTTTAGCAAATAAAATCGCTTTAAATAGCTATAGCTATAAAAATAAACAAATTGAGAGATGAAGGATTGCAAGTTCTTGGTTCCCAGGCCTTGATACAATGAAGTAACTTGGCCTTTTGAAAGCGCCTCCCACAGCACATCAGCAAGGTTTCTGTTAATTGCAGCCAACATTAAACAAAGAACAAAGACTAAAAAGAAATGCAGACACTTAAGCTTAATATTGCTGAGGAAGATATTAGAAAGAGTATATATTACAATTTATGTAAATCATCGAACATTTGATGCATTATATCAGCAATTCGTAAATTCCAGCACACATAATAAACAATGATGTACAGCAAACAGTCTTCTATGACAATGTGTTGGCATTTAGTAAGTTGTAGGACACTTATAACAAATAGTGGAGACCTTGTAGACTTGCAAGAACAAGTAAAGAACATCTTCATTAATAAAGAAAGGAGAGTTTGAACTGAAGCCCAGGAGACCACATCAGTGAGCTCGTAGACGCCATCAAGAAAGAAACAGAGCATGCACCAAGTATCATATTCTCATGTGCGAAGGGAAGTTAACATCTGTGCAGATTGGCTAGCGCATTAAGCCTTGAACACAGCCACAGAAGAGCGAGAACTTGCCTTTTCACTGACAGGCCTAGCAAAAAATCCTTTTGGAGATATGAATGGGATTTCTATTCCCGGATCCCTATAATTCTGGTTTGTAACTAGGCGTCCTGCCTCTTTATTCAACGAAAAAAGGAGACTTTGAACAATATTCGACACTGTTTCTGTAATGAACATGTTATTTCATGACAACAGAAGTAGCATGTAAGCAATAGATGGACCATCCTTCAAAGCTACAGCATTTACAGGACCACCTGAACAACAAATATGAGTGTTTTAAGTACATAAAACCCCCGATCAACAATGGAGATATCCAGTCCAATCTAACCATTGACTTGAAAGTGATTCGTATCTATCAAGAATTTCAAAACCCTAGCACCGGAGAGATATCTACTATTTTTTCTTTTTAGAATTTATTTTGATTCAGTATTCATATTGATATGTCGCTGACGATGTCATGTGCCCATAGGATGGTTTTACAACATGCCGCCATTAAAGGTAATGATTCACATCTGATTACAACAAAACTTAAAATCTTCATCCCAGAACACTTGCGAATTGCATAAGTATCCAAAGTTCCACAATCCAAAATAACAAACACAATGCTCAAACTGAACATTGTTTAAAGAATACATGGAAGAAGTGGTTGGCAATTAAATAAAATGAGGTAGACTTTGTCCATTGGGGTTTGACATTTGATTCTGCCTTCTATATAGGATTATGGGCATGGAGAGCTTTTTTATGTACTACTTATAATATGCGTAATTTATGGAGCTTTATATAGTAGGATTTGCAATGTGAAACACAAGTGAATAGTCGATGAATATTTGGAGAGCTTTTTTATGTACTACTTATAATATGCATAATTTATGGAGCTTCATATAGTAGGATTTGCAATGTGAAACACGAGTGAATAGTCGATGAATATTTGGAACCCCGGCATTGATGAACCTCCAGAAGGAGTAGAATTTATCAGCTCTATAATTGCTAGAGTTCGGCTGACTTCCTACTGCAGTTTGCCGAAACAAACTTATCTCCGGTGGATATCACTTCATCTTCATTCTTCATTCTATTGCTGGATCACCAAGTTATTAAAATATGAACAGATCTCAGGCACCAACTCAATGACATGTGCCAGAAAATGTAGTCTAGAAGACAAATGTACTGACCTTTTATCAAGCAAAATTTGTATACAGTAATTACGCCTAAAAACAAGCAAGTTCATTATTTATGAATTGATGAACAGCCTTAAGAAATTGTTCAATGTCCAGTTATGAAGAAAGCTCGATCTTTTCATTCAAGGGGTTTAAAAAAAACTCGACCTTATGGGTGCATGAAAAAATCTGCCCCTCACACCAATCCAAACAAAAGACCTCCCCCTTTTGTCGAACATATTAGAGAGAGAGATCCTACCTAACGACTTCACTCACTTTGAAAAACCCCAACCAGATCAAAATTCTCCAACTCTTCACGCATCGATCTCAAAGGATCACGATTGCGTAATATCAAAATTTTCCCGCATAACAAAGAAAACTTTTTGAGAAAAATAACAGTTTTTTACATAAAGAATTGAAGAATCAGGCCCAAACTTCACAAATAAAAAATTCAAACTTTTTTCACGCCAAGGGAAGGAAAAAAAAAGAGAGAAAACAAATAACTGAACGGATAGGCGAACAAATCTAGCATCAAACGACGAGATCGAAACGCGCGGCGATCAGGATCAAAGCAGGAAGCGATTGAGCCGGAAGAGAAGGAGCCGATCGCCGAAGGGGGAAAACAAATCAGTACAATACCTGTACTTCTGCTGGCCATGGGATCGGACCTCGGCCTGGTATTTGGTCTTGCAGGTGTCGAGCGGGTAGAGCACGGTGGTGCTCACCAACGCCCCCACCGCCCCCGACGTCGCCTCCGTCAGAGACTCCCAGTCCAATTTCCCGGCCATTGCCCCTCCTCCTCGACGTCACCGCCCCTTCGAAGCGCAGCAGCACCAACAGCGACAACACCAACAGCAACTAGTTCATGTCTCCTCTCCAAACACCCTTTTCAATATATATAAGACTCTCACACGACACGGCAAGAGGAGTCAGAATTGATTGCTGAATCAAAACTTCGACCTTTTTTTTCCTCTCCACATGCGAGAATAAAAAAAGAGAGCTCTTTTATTTTCGCAAGCCAAAATAGCAGAGGAGGAGGATGATGGGCGCGGTGACGTGGGTTGTCGTTCGTAATTGCATCGGGAACTGCGTGCGCCCGACGTGTTGTATAATTAGGTGCGCATTTAGATTCGTTCCCGACCCCAAAGCCGCTGACGTGGCCGAGCCGGTCCAAGTCGTACTTCTCTTTGTCTTCCGAGTCATTTCGCTTATTTTGGCCCCATTAAAGACGAGTTTGAATGTGATTAGATGATATAAACACGGTTTTGGTGTGAGTATTCATTCGGATAGAATTTGGGGGTTTGATCTATTTTTTTTTTAATTTTTGGCTAATTTCTTTTTTTTTATAATTTTGAACTATATATTTATATGTTGACCCTTGGGTTTCAAATAGTTAGATGAATGTGTAATTTCATACAAATCCCCTAATAAATTAAAATCTATCAGATGATTTTGACTAAATATTTGTACTCTCTATTGTAACTATAAAAATTAATTCCGCTTTTTTTGTAAAAAAAACATCATTAGATCTTAACCCCAAATCAGGTCTACCAATCTAGACCTTTTCTTATTTTACAAACCCTCGGATCCTATTTATTGGACAAATTAAAAAGAAGGCTTTGATGTATGAAATTAAACATAGCTGATTAGGGTATTTTAAATACGCAGTTAAATGATTGTTGGAATGAATTAAAATAATGTTGAACGGGGAAAATAAAATGTCTACGATTATTAGGACTAAGAATTAGTTCCGCGTGTTGTACAAACCATTTAGGACCGGTGTGCAAAATGAACGCAACGTGGTGGTTCACACTTGACCCTGCGACAAGAACACGTGAATGGAACGGAGGGGCGAAGCGGTCGGTGGGCTACAGAAAAATATAGTGGGCTGAAGCAAAGAGACTACTACTGGGCCAAATTCTAAAAAAAAGATCAAAAGAAGTCACAATATAATACATACAAAAAGCCAGTCAAAAGAAATATTTCCTCAAAAAGTGCTGTCGACTTAATTTGTCTAATTAAACATTATGTATTAGTTAATGAAATATTTATGTAAATAAGATATGTATTGTCTTTACTGTTCAATTTTAAATATGCATTTATGATTAATAGTTTGAAGTATCCGTAGAATAAATGATATTTGTAACACCCTAAAAATTCACTCTAAAACTAGTAGCAATTATGAAGATTTTCAGTTTTGTTAGTCCGTGCATCGTTACGTAATTATAGTAAAATAATTTAACATCAATGCAGTGAAAACTTCAAACAATAAAATAAAATAAAATCATCTTTTTCAGCATAAGACTATACAAATATATTTTAAAAACATAATGTTGGCATAAAGCTTAAACTGATATTAATCATCCAAAAACATCTCTAAAACATCATAGTCTACTAACTCAACATAATAATAATATCATGATTTTATTTTAGCCTAAATTATATACAACCATGCGTCAGGATTGAGTCTTCATCCATCCGTAATATTTAGCTGTAAGCACGGATTCAGTTGCAGAATTTTCACTAATTTGTATATTCAATTTCATATACATGTACTTAAGATCTACCATTCATAACATAAACAATATATCATCATGCATTATTAAAAAATAGCAGGGTATGATATATAAATAACCATCGTCGTACTAATAGCACGAAAACAATAATAATCAATAATCACTAATCAATAGACACATAATTAATTCAAAAGTCATTAACCTTTTGCTATTGATATAATAATTTTTTCATATACTTTAATATTTTCTATCACATTATGGAAATTTTATTTTACAAATTAAAATTTTAGTACTACATTTTATACTTAGTTACAAAAATAAATATGTTTATATTGATTCTAATTTATTTTATATTTTTTAAGGATATTAGACTAGAATATGATTCCCAAAAAAGATTAAGAATTTTATTAGTGAGTGCTTTTTTTCTTTTTAAAAATAATTTTAGAGTGATTTTTTAATTTTAAAAAGCGATTTAGCGGATGTTTTTTTTTCACCAAAAAATTGACTGGCTACTTCCCCCCCAAGCTTATTCACTATCATTATATTCAAAAAATGTAAAGTTATTTTCTAGTGCACTGTCAAAGCTTAGAAACTTAATCAAAAGGCATCTTTCTCTCCTATGCTGGCAAGGAAGAGAGGTGAGCTCCAACTCTTAATTTTTCATTTTTTAAATATTTTATTTTAAGTATTAAAAAAATGTGATTATTTCTCTTAATCCAATGTTTTAATGAAAAAAGCTAGCCATAGTTTAGAGTCAGAATGTTTTAATGGAAAAGATTAAGTAGCCAGATTTTAAAGTCATGATCAACATACTTTTCAATGAAAAGTTGGATAATAACAATGACAACACATATTACGAAAAGATAAAAAAACATATAACAAACGAAAATTGTGGATAGGAATTTGAGTGATTTTTAAAATATAATCGTCCTAAAATTTTACAACGAGAAAAAATAGAGATAAGTGACTTCAATTTTATGGAGTCAGTGTTTTAGTTTCATATAAAATTTTAAGAATTAAAAATATTAAGTTAAAATCACGCTAGTAACTAACAAAGGTTAAAAAATTAAATTTTAAATTTAACTTTTCAATCTAACTATATTAAAATAACCTATTATCACATCACAATTTAGATTCAACACCATCAAAATATGTTAACAACTTCACAACGTTCATATTCAGTTACACACAAAAAAAAGACAACAACAAAAATAATAATTAAGAGAAAGAGTGAACTTATGAAATATTATCTAAAAATATCAGTGACATTTTAGTTATACCGAATAATTGATTTTAGAAAATAATTTTGTTTCGATTTTATTTGTTCTATAAAAAAAATTAAATTTCTTAAGGCTGTGTTTGTCTAGGAACGAAACAAGAGAATAAAGCCTTGTTTCGCTAAACAACTCCAAATGTTCTAATGAGGCCCGCCTATTTTTTTTTTGTTCTGGTTAAACTCATATGTTCGCGAAAAAAAATTCTTGCACTAGGCTAGAACTTTGGAAAGTTCTTGATCGCGTAAGCTCTTCGAATCCCAACAATCGAATTTTGTCCAACTGGTCATTTAAATTTCTTGTTTGTCTCCAAAGTTCTCCCAAAAATTGTCCAAAATTATAATCGAAACTTCTGCATCGCGTCAATATTGTTCTAGGAACGTTGATTCTAAAGTTCTCATATAGCCAAACACAACCTAAGGATTTAATGTGGTCCTCCCTCTTGGGAGGACCCCCTCCCATTAAAAGCGGTTCGACTTGGGCGCTTTTTTTCGATTCAGGCGGACAGCTGTGGCAGAGGCGGCAGTAACGACAGCGGCGATATCGGTGACAGTGGCGACCTCGCGAGCGACGGTGATCTCACGGTGGCAACGAAGAAAGCGGTGATCTCGCGAGCGACGATGATCTCACGACGGAGATGAAGATCGTGCGATGAGGCGACCTCTTCGTCCCATCCGATGATCGTGCGGCGAGGCGACCTCTTCGCCCCATCCGACAACGACGGCGGCCTCACAAGCGGTAGGGGAACGACGACGGTCACGCTGAACGAAGAGGGTCGCATGTCGGGGATGATGACAAACTCTCGGTGGTAGCAAACAATGGCGACGACGAACTCGCGCCAGTAGCAAGCGGTGATGGCAATGATCTTGCGCGACAACAAATGGCGAAGAGCGACAACGATCCCAGTTGTCTTGTCTCCGGTCAAAGCTAGCTCTATTGATTCCTCGGAACTAACCAGACTAATGTTTTCATTGAGAACTCATGCCATCGACCCGACCAGGAGAGAACACACAGTCAAGCCAAGCCGCACTTCCTCACCTGCCAGAAAGGCCTTCGTCTAGTCGAGAAGGGAAAAAGTCCGATGGGGAACTAGATTAGGACTCTTCTAAACCATTACATTACTGGAGAGTCCATTTATGTGAAGGACTAACTTTTTCAATCCTTCGATCTTGGTTCCGTAGGAGCAAGTTAGAAAGATTAAGAAATAGAACCCTTCTCTCTCTCGGAAGTGGAAACCCTTTCATCCGACTTCGCGGGAACCTGATCATATCAACGGGTGTTTCATCTTGCAAATAGGGCATATCTTGTGTAGGCAAAATTTTTGAAATAATACTTTTATTCCCGTGTCTTCCAGCTAGTTTCGGCAAATATGCTCTTCAGGCACTTGAACTTGCTTGGATCACAACTAGACAAATCAAAGCGGGACGAAGAGTAATGACACGATATGCGTGTCGTGGTGGAAAAATGTGGGAGGCGGCGAAGAAGAACAACACAACTACATTTTCCTTTTCCCTCCATGAGATGAGTCTAGTGCATTGGACGGATGGAAGGCTACTAGTGAAAGCAATTGACTTAATGTCCGAGATGGAATTAGAATGGAAGTCGTTGAAACTTCACGAAACCCTCACAAAGGTTTATATACCAAGAATGGACAACCCATTATGGGTTGTATCCGAAGATAATTACTTATGTTTTAACTAGAGGTCTTTCATTTGAATGAATAGTTCTAGAATCTTGATATTCGTACAATTGGAAGACGATGACGAGGGTTGCTTCGCTGAGAAGATGAGCCGCAGGGAATGGCGACGATCGCCGACGGGGTGAAGGAGACAACGAGGGCAGAAAAATTTAAACTCGTTCCGATGAGGAAAAAACTAGAAAAAAATAATTATTTACAATTGAATCGAAAAAAAAGTGCCCGTCAAATCCTCATCCGATGTGTGCAGATGAGGAAGGGCGGTCCTTTCCCAGGGGAGACCCCCCCCCCCCCCCCCCCCCCGTTAAATCCATTTCTTAATCATGGTGCAAAACTTTGATTTGGGGATCGATTTTCTTAGGTTTTATTTGATGGGTGTGTGAGTTTTTACCTGCACCCTGGCGATACATTCTCAGACATTAATAAAAGTCACATATCGGAATCTCCCACAGATCCGTTCGGATCCGATACGATCCCAATCCCATTGAGCTACGTCTTCCGTTAACCGCGACCTGACAACCCCTCGCGTAACAATGGGACCCATGCGTTGGCCATGTTTGTGGTCCAGCGTCCCGCGTCGCGACTAATTCTACTCGCCAGAGTGCGTCAAATATTTCAAATAAGTCGTGGAAGCAAGTAAAAACAACTCCAGAGGATAAAACGGGGACGCGATGTCGTGTATAGAACTGGAGACAAGATTCGGACTCTTCCTATTGGTTCAAAAAAGTGGAGCCCGTGATAAGGACGAATTAAAAAGCAGCTAAAGTATGCAGCATACGTTGGAGCCATCGCCACCGCCGTTTTCTAATCTCCTACTGCTGCAATCATCTTTTCTTTTCCAATCACCACCCACCCAAATGAATGAAGAATAAGAAAAAAGGAAAAAAAAAAAGGTTTGCACTTGAGAGAGAAAGGAGAGATCGCAAGCCGAATCGCAGAAGAATTTTGCTGCTGCTTCTTCCATGGCAGGAATCATGGAGGAGGACATCTTCGCGGCGCGTTCCATCTTTGACGACCCAAAGAAAGGTTTCGATCTCCTCCATTCTCGCATCTCCAAATTCACATGTAACGATCGATTTCCTCCCTTTCCCTGGAACACGATGGGGGCGAAATCGATCTCACCTTCGATCTCCTCTGCTTTCTTTTTCAATTCCTTGTTGTCGATCTGAAATAGCAGTTGCGAACGTGTTTTTCTTTAGCCTGTTTGTGACATGTATTTGGCTTTGTTGAATTCAGGCGATGCTGTTGTGAGGTCCCGCGGTCAGCTGATCGAGAAAAAGATGGACATCCTGGAGAACTTGGCCAGTAAGGTATATGATTCCTTCACTGGAAGTTTGTCGATTATAATTGTTTTTTTTTTAATTTACCTTGGGAGTTCTAATTTTCTATCCAATGTAGGATCTTGAGTACTGCTTTTGTGCTTAGTATGTGTATATATAGGAGAAGAGTAAGTTACTAAGTTGCAGCCTCAGGGTATTTGTATTTACCCTGCGGCTTAACAGAAATACACAAAACCTAATGGTGGACAGAAGGTACAAATACCATTTTATCGACAGCACTGATTTTTTGGTTGCACTTGACCTCGGGCGCACATAAACATGACATTATAGGATAATTAAGTTGCTGTTATCTTTAATTGCTATGTTCTTCATATGAGGTTAAATTAGATACTTCAATGTAATGGGAATCAAGTGGGTAAGAAATTCGAAGTTTAAAAACATCTTGTTTGGCAGATTAATTTCATATAAAGGTAACAGTAGGAATCTAAGGATTCAGAACATGTAATGTGCTCAATTTTATTTTCTAATAAAAAATTCCCAACTTTATAAATTTCATACAGAAAAAATTCTTATTACCATATTGTTGTGGTTATGTTCTAATTTATGCTATACCATGAATGAAAAAACCATAAAAGATAATTTATTTGATAGATCTTCTTAGTTCCTAGTATGTTATCAATGAATCGTTTACTAGTTTTAATCTTCAAGTCCTAAAAAGTAAAGAGAGTCGCAAATTTTCTGAGTGAATTTACTTTTTTGTTGTCAAATCATCTTTGAATCGTGTGCGATGTATGGAAAAACCTATTTCCAAGTAAAGGTTTCAAGACATGCCAGATATACTAGATTATAGACTAATATATCTGACAACATCATTTACGCAAAAATATCCCAGAGTAGGAGTTCACTTAAAATTATTTGAGCTTACTCTAGAATAATGTGGTTGTTACCTGGATATTGACGTTGCAGGTTAGTAACAGGCGGTCGCGAAGATGGTTAAATGATCGTTTCTTGATTGAACTTGTTCCCAGATTGAATGCGGAAGAAATCAGAGGCCTCTTTGCTCCTCCTCCATGGGGTAAGAATTTGTCCTGCAAAATGATCTTCATTTTATGTGTCATTTTTGGAGGTTTGCAAACTACTGCAATTTCTTGTACTCGTGTAATTTCCTTTTATAGGTGACGATACACCATTATCAGCCTTTTCTAAGACAAACACTAGAGAATGGGATGCATTCCGGAACGTTGACATGGATTTTGAGGTTTTTTCATCTCATTCATGATGGAGACTTTTTGATTGACTAACTGATCTTGGAATTTTGATATTATGTCTGCCTAATCTTTATATCACAATGCATGTATATATTCTTTTTCAGGTCTCCTAAAAAAATATTTTTTCAGGAAAATTGTAACATATGAGGTTGAGTGTGTAAATTGAATATATGTCATATGACTCGCATCTAATGGCACATATCTTCATGTTAATATGTGCAGCACATACCATTTTTTCCATAACATATAGTTGTTATTGTATCATAAAAAAATGATATTTTTCATAAAAAATTGTCCATTATGTAGACCTTTTTGTGTTGGAGATTCATGCTGTGGTGAGTTGCAATAAGATCAACTTTTAGAACAAAAGATTAAGTCTCCCCCTGAGGAATGATTTAATTAAAAAACTACAGTGATATTGTTGGTTATCCAAACTCCTTAGGCCCCATTTGGTTTTAGAATAAGATGGGAATAAGCTCCCTAATCTCGCTTTTTTGGCCAAATGGGGTGAGAACAACTTTGCAGTACCCACTTGCACTTAATGCAAGAACGGTAAAAATTCTCCAGATTTTGTGTTCTTTGTGTGAATGACAACATGTGCTCCCAGATGGATTAGAGGAGTGGGATTAAAAGGTGGGTTACAAAAGCTTTATTCCAAAGTAACAATATTATCCAAACGGGGCCTAAAAGAGTAAGGTTATCCAAAATTCCAAATGATTTGAATTAATTTTCGGCCATAGTTTATTTTCCGGCCAGAAGGTCATGGATATTTTAGTTACAGATACTTAGCAAAAGAAATAGGAATCGACCCTGTGACCAATTTATATCTGTTCTCTGGTTCAAGTTAAAGAAATAGGAACTATTTTGGCACATGAAAAAAAGATCTTTTTGTTGTTAAACTTGCTTAAACTGAATGGGTATGAAAATTTGCAAATTTTATAGTTCAACAGCGGGCTACGATGGTATTAGTCTGAGCAGCAATAGAAGTCTATATAACGGGTAATTTGTGCAAGTTGATATGAAATATCTTATGGAAGAAAACATAAAAAATGTTACTGCAGCAGGAAAAAAAACTTGGACATTGCTGATTATTGATATTTAACAGCGTACTTTGTGATGAAGTATGTTTTTTCAGTAGCAAACCAGGTCAAAAATTGTTGTGTTCTTTTTTATTAGGTCAGCATACTGAAATCCCTGACAGAAGTGTCAGCAAAACGAAAAGGCAATGTTGAGACTGATAAGATGATTGCATTGAATGCATGGCGCCGGGTAGATCGTGGAACAAGAGAGGTTATGCGCCGTAGATTTCTTCCTGAACTTATCGAGAGCTATGAGGTAAATTCTTAATGTCGTTCCACTGTCTTCTTATCCATTTGGCCATTTATGTTACTATCTCTTATGAATATATCATTTCATGAATAGCTATGCTTCATTCTATTTGCTCGTTCCTATTTCTACTTGCTTCTGTCATTTGTATGTTATTTCCATGACCACCCCGTCAAAAGTTATTATGCCTACATGACTTTTGGACTATCAAGCACACTATACTCTATTTGAATCTTCCAGTTCCTGCATCCTAATTCATGAATTACCTTAGGATCGTATAAGGACATTCATCAAAGAAAGTGAAGATGGGGAAGTGCTCATGCTATATGTTCAGGATCCGTTTTGCAGATTATTGCTGCATGGTGTGTGCGAGGTAAATTACATATAAGATATGCAAATATTGCCCTTGAATAGATTATCGCAAACCACAACAATTTTGTGGACACTTGGGTGTGCAATAGGTACTTAACTACGGTTCTTTTTCTTACAAAACGTGAGCCTGCTTGCTTTTTTTTTTTTTGTTCTCGAGGCCTTCCCTCTAATGTCTAACAAAGTTCCTCTTTATTTTTCTTTTCCTTCCAACAGTTCTATAATTTAATTTCCATCACCGACTCTATAACGATGGATGCAAAGCTGCAAAAGGCGACAAGGATAAAGAAGAAGTTGGGCCACCAAGAGGTCCTTCCAAATATCACGCTCGCAAAATTTCTGCGTATGGCAAAAGATGGTGCCTTATAAGAGTAGGGCCTTTAACCTTTTGACCATGTTCAACATTGGTATTTATGTTTAGACTTATCTGTACATTATGCAGCAAAAATGGTGTAGGCTTAAAAAGTTTCAAGATTAAGCTATGACACCATGACTCATTGTATTTAAATTGTGCGATAAACGAAAAATTGCACTCCGTTATGTGCAACATTGGTGTTATGTTTGGACGTATCTGTACATTATGCAGCAAAAATGGTGTACGCTTAAAAAGTTTCCAGATTAAGCTGTGACACCATGACTCATTGTATTTAAATTGTGCAATAAACGAAAAATTGCACCCCGTTATGTTTCCTCTACAAAGGGTGGTTGCAAGCAACATGCTGCAAGTTCAATCAACAAAAGTCTACGTTTGCCTAAACTTATAAGTCAATTAAAATAATTTAAAATTTTTAGTTCTATTTAATAACTAAAAAATAGTTAAGATAAATACTTTTTTACTCATAAATTAAGAATTCCATTTTTTGTGAAAGAAAAATAAACTGTTCACTTTATGAATTAAATGAATTGTATTATTTTGCTCTTAAGATACACATAACTTTTTATCTCATTTTTTCTCTATTATTAATATTAATTAAATCATTTAACTAAATAAATTAAAGTTTATAAATTTTTATTATCAAATATGTAATTGTGGTGTATTTTTAAAATACACTTCAATTATTAAATTATCTATTAGTATTTTAACTTTTTATTTTTTTATCTATTAATATTTTAACTTGTAGATTATGTCCTTGACTTAGTGGCTGCTATTGAAGTAGTAGATAATGCTTGTTTTGTACGATCCCTGACTCCCTGCATCTAATTTTTAATTATAAACTTATCATGCATTTTTTTATTTATCGAAAACTAAAATATCATTCCATGAATAATAAACAATGTCAAAGGTCCTCTTGTTTTTTTTTAAAAAAATTATTTTTCTATATTATTATTTATTTTTAAGCATTAAAATATATGACAATTTATGGAAGGCATTTTAATATTTTTATAAATAGAAAAATAACAAAAATAGTAAAAAAAATTAACAAAACCAGACGAAAAAATTAAGTGAAAATCACAATAAAATGTAAAACGTATAACTTCATAATTAAGACCCTATTGAAGCCATAATGTTTTTGTTCCACAAGTGTAGAGCAAAAATTGTTCCACGTTATCCTTATCTCATAATTTAACTGTTAAATTATTATCAACACGTTTCAACGATATTGTACATAAACCATAAAACCAATTAACCAAAGTACCACACAAGAAAACAAAAACAACTCACATAATAATATTGTTGAAAATACAATAGTCGCATGGTAAATTACACCAAATGTCCTCCAACTTTAAGGTTTGCTCAGCGATACCCTCCAACTTCACTTTGTAACACAAATGTCCTTCATCTTTTAACGCGTTTCACCCGATACCCTCTTTACCTAGGATAGCCAATTTTTCGATTTTTTGTCGACGTAGCGTCCACGTGGTCATCTCCTCTCTCCTCCACGTAAATAGTCATTCGACGTGGGATACTCCGACGTGACACATAAAATTACACTAATGCCCTCCAACTTTAAGGTTTGCTCAGTGATACCATCCATCTTCTCTTTGTAATACAAATGCCATTCATCTTTTAATACATTTCACCCGATGTCAGTTTTCTGATTTTTTGTCGATGTGACGTCCACGTGGTCATCTCATATCTCCTCTATGCAAATAGCCGTTTGACGTAATATGCTCCGACGTGGCACCACATATTTAATCATCTTACTTACCGTAGTTTAAGTCCATGCGCATGAAATCTCCTTCGTCGTCTGTTAAATTATTTTCTTAGTTCCCTTTTTGTTGTCGTTCACATGAAATCTCCTTCGCCGTTCGATCTCTTTCGTCGTTCAGCTCCTTCATCGTTCACTTTTCGCGTTCATCGACGCTATGTCCAAATTAGTGTAATTTTATGTGCATTTGGTGAGCAAATTTTAAAGTTAGAGTGCATTTCACCTGATGCCCTCTTTACCTAGGACAATCGATTTCTCAATTTTTCATCGATGTGACGTCCACGTGGCAATCTCCTCTCTCCTCTACACAAATAGTCGTCTGACATGACATGCTCCGATGTGGCACATAAAATTACATCAAATGTCCTCCAACTTTAAAGTTTGCTCACCAAATGCACATAAAATTACACTAATTTGGACAAAGATGACGCCGACGAATGCGAAAAGTGAACGATGAAGGAGGCGAACGACGAAGGAGAGCGAACCACGAAGGAGTGCGAATGACGAAGGAGGTTTCATGCGAACGACGGCAAAGAGGAAAATAAAAAAATAATTTAATAGTGAGTGGATCAACTTACGATAAGTAAGATGATTTAATATGTGGTGACACGTCGAAGCATGCTACGTCGGACGGCTATTTGCATGGAGGAGAGATGAGATGACTACGTAGACGTCACGATGAAAAAAATCGAAAAATCGATTGTCCCAGGTAAAGAGGACATTGGGTGAAATGTATTAAAAGATAAAAGGCATTTGTGTTATAAAATGAAGTTGGAGGGTATCGCTGAGCAAACCTTAAAGTTGAAGAGCATTGGTGTAATTTTATGTGCCACCTCAGACGACTATTTACGTGGAGGAGAGAGGAGATGACCACGTGGACGCCATGTCGACGAAAAATCGACTATCCCAGGTAAAAAAAGCATCGGATGAAACGCGTTAAAAGATGAAGAACATTTGTGTTACAAAGTGAAGTTAGAGAACATCGTTGAAAAAATTTTAAAGTTAGAAGATATTTGGTATAATTTTTGTTTCATTTTTTAATTAGCACACTAAACTCAAAAGTTTGCTTGAAACGGTTGCAAGAACATGAAATTAATTTGAAGCCCCATATTTCACTCGAGGCTTCAATTTAAGTTGTCCATGGTCGTGTGGGAAACCCAAAAGAGAAAAAAAAGGGAGCAAACTTGGAAGGGAAAAATGTCAATGTAATGCAATCATCAACAAGATCATGCAAGATCAAAAAACATAGAACTTACATCATGCACCCAAAAATAATGCAAAAGCGATAACATATAAGAAATCAAAAGGTGCATGCACCAGCAACACAAGTGTTTTTCTCCTTTCCATTATGCTCTGTAAACGAGAACCATATCCGACTTAAGAAAAGTTATCTACTGTTTCACCAATAAATTTGGATCGACTGCACCCTTCCACAGTCATCATTTTTTCTTCTGAAGAAATAAAATCTTTCGCCATTAAATTCAATAAAGTATTCAAAAAAGTTATACATAAGTTAATTATTCAATGAACATTTTTTCTTTGATTAAGCAGTGACAAACAGAGTACCCTATAGATTTGTCAAGGAGAAATGGATTTACACCACACAAGATAGTTCCATCCTTCATTTTGTGACTTCGATTGATCAACAACTTTAGAAGCAAACAAACAGAACCCAAACATATATTTTTTGAGAGCAAGAACCCAAACATTTATTAACAGAAACCATTAGCAAAGCTAACATTTTACATAACCCAAGATAAAATTTGACCAGCAACCTTCGTTGAAAATAAATAAATAAATAACGCCACCAAAACCTGATTAATGATTATGAAGCATAAAGCATCTCAAACTCACACATGCGGCATCTAACAGAATCTGGCAATACAACTGATCATATAACATTTGAGCATAAAACATGAAGCACCACATTAGCTTGCAAATGCATTAAAACAAATTGTCCAATCGGTCACAAAACATATTGGTTATCATAAGGAATTTGATAAAACCTAAAGGCAGGCGAAAGACATCCCTAACCAAGTCTGCAGAATAGCCACACAAGTGTTTAGAAAAGGAGGCAAAATAAGTTGCATGTTCCTCCACCCTTTATTTTTTTACTTCTGTTGGCATTCTAGTTTATTCAGATACATTTAAAGGAGTCATATTATATTGGGTATTTTGTTAACTCATGAATAAAGAGACATGCAGCAAATTTCTACCCAGACAATGACAATTATAGGATGGAAATTCAACTGTTTAGTTAGATCAGAATGCTTGGAGATGCCCGAACATTATCTACCATCACAATCAAAGGATGACTATCTTGTTTGGATAATAATCCAATTGTAAGGAAAAGCATATATAGAAATACACAACATAATTATGCTATATAATGTAGCAACCACCACAATCATCCAATCCATGTGATGGCTGTGATAATATGCAACATATATGCAGCACAAAGTGTGTATTACATATTTCTTTCCAATAGGTACAAGTGAGAGCAAAAGAATACATTTTTTAAATTCAAAATGCTGTTTCTCACAAGTGCTCTTCTAATCTAAAAAAACAAGTGCTCTTCTAATCTCTGAACCGAGATAAAGCTTGGTGTGCAATGTCGTCCTAATAACATTGAGAACACCCTATTTCTTTGACAAAGGGAATTATGTTATTGAATCAAGCGAAATTTATACATTAAAATTACACCAAAACTGTAACTGATTCCATATGGTCCAAAGAAAATAATCAATGAGACAATCATCTGTCATGTGGACTTGATAGTGTGAGTTGTCGCTCACCCAAACGTCTTCCACCATTCACAGATCTATCCAAGCACATCCTCGGATTGGCCCCACCTCTTAAGCAATCAAGGGAAAAAAATATTAGAGATGTACTTGTCGAAAATCACATCATATCCAAAGCCTATCTAGCCATATATATCCTAGTAATAGAGCTACTCCTCTAGAGCAGAAAACAAGTTATGATTGTGCTGACACTCTAGATGACTTTACAGGAGCACCCCTAGTTACCTGGTGCTTGCTGAATCATTCCAATGATCAGATTCAATATAGGTAGTTAGTTCTCTTGTTGTTTTTGGAGGCTTCATTCTCTTCTAATAATCCATCCGCCATCAACCTCTCTTGGAGTTATAATAATTTTTTGGAACACTTAAGTTGATACACCTCATGGTTCATCAGTTTTTTGAGGGTGGTACTATCTGATTCCAGTGACTCGAAGGTTCTTTACATCATCTTTAGGCTCGGGAACTAGATTTCTCTTTTGGGAGGATGCCTGGGCCTCAGAAGAACCTTTCAAGGTGAAGTTTCCAAGACTGTATGCATTAGTTGAAAATCGCCAAGCAACAGTGGCTGATTGTTGGTCGGGATTTATGCTATCCAATGGGGTATGGACACCTAATTTTACAGGATCTCTCTCGGATCAACACATTGAGGATCTCCTGCTCCTCTTTGAGAGCCTTGAGGGCTTTGCGCCGAATGTTTCCCGGCCAGATTCATGGACATGGAATGCTGGTTACTTCTCGATCAAGACAGTGTACCAGTTACTCGACGACAGAGAGAATCAGTTGGAAGATAGAAATATGCAAGTTGATTGCAATCTCTTATGGAAACTAAAGGTTCCTCTCCATATTAAATTTTTTGCATGGCTTTGTAGACGACAGCGGCTTCCGACCAAGACATATATAGCATGATGGGCTCGAGAATGGACATTACATGCGTCTTATGTGAGGGTGCAGTTGAAGACTTTGATAATTTATTTTCACATGCCCGACGGCGAAAACAGTGTGGATTAAGGCTGGTTGTCAATGGGTTGATACATCTTCGAGTGCAGAGCTTTGGAGGACGTTTAGGAGTGGAGGACGTCAACAACAAAACATCACATATGTATCTAAACAGCAACGTGCAACACCTCTAGCATACCTATGGTCAATCTGGTCACACAAAAGTGGGGCTATATTTAGAAGGGAACAATGCTATGTGGAGAACATGATGTTAATGGCGCATCACATGATGTGACATTGGCGAACAAACAACGAATGAATTTTATTCAACTTTTGTAACAAACCAATGAACTTGTACATATTAGCCCACGACAATGAAGTTGGATGATTGCAAACATGGCGATCATCCTTTTCACTTTCAAAAAAAAAATTAAGATGAAAAATAGCATAAAAGAATATGATTAAAATAATGTCACAACCATCCAAGTATATTATGCCATAAAAAATATACAAGTATAAACATATCATGGTATAATATCTTTTTTTTTAGAGGAAAAAGGATAATGACCAAGGTTTGTGGTTGTCATCCAGGTATGAAATGAAAGTCATGTAGGCTGTCGAAGAGAGAGCAACAAAAGATGAAATCACAGTATAATATCAGAAAACAAGTCATTGGAGCCATTCACGTATTACACAAACTTAAACCTATGGTTCTTAAAAATGTTCAGAAGTAACATAATAACATTAGTATGACAGAAGAGTATGATTACAACATCCACATTTATATGGTGATACATGCATGCCGTGCAAGTACATCTTCATGATTTTTTTATGGATAACATGTCAGTTCATGATGTTAGTAAATAGGTGCTACAACCTACAGTCTAAACTAGAAATGAACAGAACAAATTATGAATCCTGAAACCAAAATATGATAAAAATCATAAAATAACTGCTTAGGCATAAGGAAATTAAATAAAATCAAGATCCAGACCAGCTTCATTGTGTCAACAGGACCTTCTTTTGATCCTCAGACAGCCAACATACAGTGTGCGGAATCTGCAACTAATTCAGGAACCTTGTCATGGTACTTGATTATGTACCTCTTTCGGAAACTATCATTTGTGATCAAGAGGCAACTTGGAGGAAACGGGCCTTTCACCAAGCCCTTGGATATGAGACATCGCATCACTTTACACCTCGGAATAATCCTCTTTTCTAAACTGAGAGCTAGAAAGACTGGATACTTGGACACATACTCCGGCCCCCATTTCATCTCTTCTTGGAGGAACTTCATGTTCCTCTTCACCTTCTCAATCGATGAGAACATACAATGTGGATACCTGGAAAAGGCATATGTAATTTGCTCCAACGACCACCCCATGCTCCTGTAGTTCTCCAACTTCTGCTCCCACAGCCTCTTAGTCAAATAAACGAGCACCCCGATGGCGTGAGCGAAAACGTTGCTGGCAGGGTTGATGCCCATCTCCTTGACAGTCGCAAGTGCCTCCTCGAAGCATCGTGGAGCCCTTAGAAAGATGAATCCATATTTCATGAGCAGCAACATCATGACCGGATCGATGACCCCGTGGGACCTCAAAGCGTCCATCCTCGGGAGCATGATCTTTACGGGGTTGCCAATGATCAACCGCGGCGCGCGCTTGAGGGCGGCGAGCACCTTGTCGTTGCTGCCGAGAACGGATCGGAGGAGCTCGAAGTTTGGGACCAGAACGGTGCTCAGGCGGCGGCGCAGCATCCAGGGGTTCTCCGGGACGAGCTCGAGGAGGCCAGCGCTCTGGAGGAACGCCAGCTTCGGCCCCGCAATCTTTTCGGGGTTGATGGACAGGATGCGGGGTTCGCGGACGAGGACGCGGGAGATGTCGGCCTGGCGGAAGCCATAGGACTCAAGGAGAGCGAAGAAGGAGCGGGCCTTCGCAGTGGACTTGACTGGGTGGCTCTTGGCCACGGCGAGCGCCGCATCCGAGGAAAGGCCGCACGAGTCCTCGAGGAAAGCCGCGGTGGCGGCGATGGTTGCGGGATCGGCGGCGGCGGCGACTTTGGAGGAGGAAGAGGAGGAGAGGAAGGAGAGGGAGTTGGTACCGTTGCTGTTGATGTTATAGCAGAAAGGAGGAGAGAGCTTGATGCGAAGGAGGCGAAGCATTTTTTGTGTGTGTTTTCGAATGCAACGGACTGGAGACGGGATGAGGAGGCGGTGGCACCGATAACATGCGGAAAACGTAGGGGAGCAATCGGTGGTGCGTTTGAGGACCGAGGGTTGGAGATGTTGTTAATCGTAATAAATTAATTAGTTGTTTATAATAATTAAGCTTAAATTTGATAATATTATTAGTATTCTTAAAAAAATAAGAAAAAAAAGTTTTTTTCTCTCGTAAACTATCACAAATTTTCACATTTAATCTTAAACTAGAAAGTTATTTTTTATATTCTTAAACTATTAAGATTTTCACTTTAATTCTTCCGTCTAATTTTTTTACGTTTTCTGTTACATTTATTTTTTTCATTATGAAAAGACTAAATTATTCTTCTTTCAAAAAAATATAAAAAAAATAAATATAAAAAATCGCTAAAAGGATTAAAGTAGTAAATAAAAAAATTGTCATTTATAAAAAGACTAAATTATCCTCCCTCTAAATTTTTTCTTTTTTATATTTATTATTTGATGTATTACGAATGGTGGGGTAATTTAGTTTTTTCATAAATAAAAAAAATTAAAAGTAATAGAAAACGTAATAGAAATAAACGAAAGGACTAAAGTAGAAAAATCTTGGTAATTAGAGATATAAAAAAATAAGTTCGTAATTTGAAGTTAAATATAAAAAACCGTGATAATTTAAGGAAGATTTATAGAAATAATCAATTTTTTTTCAAGTGTTTGATAGTCAAGAATATCTTAATCAGAAAAAAAAATATTTTACCGATTGGACATGTTTGGATGATTGCGTCAAGATTACTAAATAATTAGAAGTTTAGAACACAAGCATATACATATATATATATATATATATAATTGAAATTTATGCTCTAATTTTTTTTGTCATTTTTCATCATTGATATCTCTTTGATTTATAATTATGATTTTTTTCATCATTTATATAATAATTATTTAATTGATAGTTACTTTATTATATTATTTGACTTATTAAATTATTTTATTATTTTATATTTTATTTATTATGTATCATAAAAAACATTGAGAATATAGAAAAACTATTTAATATATTTTATTTTATATTAACTTATATTACTCTGTTCTACCGTTCAGTTGTCCCATCGATTCAATCTAATTCTCAATTTGGCTCGATACTCGGGTTAGATTTAGCGCATTGGATATATGCATATTATATATATATATATATATAATAAAGTTATATTTTTAAACTTTTCTCCTACGTAAATGTTTAAGATTTTTTTTAAAAAAATTATAGATAATTTTCTAGTGGAAACTAGGAGTGTAAAAAAAAACTCCATCAATCCGAAAAATCTACACGACCGAAAAAAGTCGAATCGAAAAAATAAAAAAATAGGAGTTCGAATATTATTTAGAGTGATTTTTAATAAATTAAAATTCACTTGCTAAAATTAAAGCTCCATCCGAAAAAAGAGCTCGACCCGAAAAAACCGTAAGAGTATGTGGAGCCCTTTTTTTATTTATAATTTTTTATTTATATAATTAATACATATGTTATCAATTCTTTTATTATAGATATAATATTTTTTGTATAAAATTTCATACTTTTTTATTACATTATCAAACTCTATTTTAACAACTTTAAAATTAGTATATTTTATATTTAATATAAATTAAATATTTTTTTATTAATGCTAATTCATTATATGTATTTTAAAAATATAATTGCATAAAAATAGGGTCCCAAAAAAATCGACTAAAAAAAAAAGCGTTTTTTTTTTAATCGAAAACTAAACTGACCCGAACTGCTTTCACCCCTATCAATTAGTTCCTTCTCTTTCGACAATAATAATTGAATAAATGGCAGATTAAAAAAGGCGCAATTCATTGTAGCAAGCTGAGTTCAATATCCTATTCAGTAAATTCTTTGGTTTAGCGGATTTCTACACTTTTGTCATCTCTCAATTCATGCCCCACTAGGCGTTGTTGCCGCAATGCGTCACTTGGACAGAGCACGATTGAGTCATCGACGCTTGCTTGGAACCGAAGTTGTAAGGCAGAGAAATGGCAGCGGTGAGGAAGCGAGGCACAACGTTGGATGGCTCGCGATTGACTCGTCGGCATCCTTCGGTTGAACCATCTCACCGGCTTACCCTAGCTGGCGCCATTGTCGCACTCACCTCACCTTGTTTGGATGCCCTGAGACCGAAACATCATGCTCTTCTCGTCTCCGAAGTCACAACGCTCATCTAGAATCGAACTCGCGAGATGTGATGCACGAAAAATCATACATTAGTTTGGATCATTTGATTAACATTTTAGAATGTTTCTATGTTTAGAAAAGGGGGAGTTTTGATTTGTTTTCATATAATTTCCTTTAGATTTGATTTCTATCTAAATTTGAAAATTATTCATGACATGATATGATAAAATGTCGAAGAAAAGGCCAAAACAGCCCAGAAGACTGTCACGGTTGTGACAGTTTCTGTCATGACCGTGACAGACAATTTTTAACAGAAAATTTGGCTAAGTATTTTTCAACATTGGCAGCCTTCTGTCACGGCCGTGACGGATCATTGCACGATCGTGACGGCGGTCTGTTAGGTCATTTTAAAGTCGTTTTATCCATTTTTTGGATATATTTTCGGTTTCTTTTCTTTGGGGACGAGAAAATCTATAAAAGGAGACAGAAGAGGGCTTTGAAAAAATCCCTGGAGTATACTTTTGAAGCCTAAAAAGAGGAGAAGTGCGAGGACAACAGCGAAGCTCTGCCAGAAATTTGAGAGAGGACGCGCTTAGCCTATGCCAGATTCTTCGTTTACTTTTCTCAATCTTTTACATTAGATTTGATGTTGTTATTATCAGATTTATTCCTTTATTAGGGTCATTCTAGTTGAACCCCATTTATGTTTTGGAGTTTTTCTCAATATTAGTTTGATTTGAATCTTTAATAGCATTGCAATTTCATGTTTAATGATTTCCTTTAATTCCATGATTTATGATTTAATTGCTATATGAGAAGAAGTGATTATTTTCATAATAGTTTCTAGGGATTGATCTTATTTATTGCATGCCACAATTAGAAAAATCGAAAGAAACCTAATTTGTGTAGTTATTAATGTGACTTGAGAAAGTCCTTAATATTAAATCCAGTTTAATGCATCTTATGATTAATTAAATAAGTTAAAAATCGAAAGGATTAATTTATTCTAAATATTTATTAAGATAGTAGTTAAAGCCTGAAATATTGGTTAACTAAAATTGGGAATTCACTTTGTTATCGATTCGGCTAATTCTAAGTTGAGAAAATTTATTACATTTTAGTGGTGATAATTAGATGCCTTAATCATCAAATCATTATTTCTTCAGGTGATCATTTCTTTTATTTTATTATTTTCTTTTTATTCACATATGAAATCATATTTTCTTAATTTCTCAATTAACAAGGTTAAAATAAAATCTAAGTTATTAATCATCCTCGTGAAAACGATAACTCTACTCATTCACTTTATTACTTGAACGACTAGTGCACTTGTTAACGTTTGTTATCAATTCTACCCGCATCAAGATGGCAACGGCGAGGCGCGACGAAACGACGATGATGAGATCGCATCGGTGACGCAAAGTAGTGGTGTGTAACGGGGTCAGATGGGTTCCTAATAGTTTAGGTCAATCGGATTTTGACGGGACATCAAATGGCCCGGATAAAGCTAGTTTATTTAACGGGGTTATTATTGGATCACCTAATAGATTTTCTAATGGGATTATTATTGCGACCTGTCAAGGCCTAATAGGTCTTAACGGACAAAATGACTAGTAGACAGATTGGACAAGTCCGTTAATTTTTTTAAAAAATAATTTATTTTTAAATTTGACATTTCTTTTTTCTAAATTTTCTTATATTCTTTTCTTAATGCATTAATATAATAATATAATAAATAAGTTGTCATTATTTTTCCTTCAGTCTTCTCATAAATTTTTAATATATTATCTTTTTACTCATTTGTTTATTTTATTTTTTCATTGATAATAGAACAAATTAAATTAATAATAGATAAACTATTTATATTTTATTATTAGGTAAATATCATTATATAAGCATATTAGCTATTATTGTTAGGCACTAAATAAGCAGTAATTAATTTTGTTTAAATACTTAATATAATTAACAGATTAACGATCGGCTTATCGAATAAATTATTAATTAACAGACGAATACCGAACTATCGGATATCGGACAAATGACTGAAATATAATGTCCGGCCTATTATCTGTCCAAGTCCAATAACTTATTGGATGAATTTAAATCAGACACAAACGAGCTTACCCATTATCATATCGGGTCGGACAACCGACGGATCTATGCAGCCTAATAAACACCACTAACAAGAAGACGCTAGGGGCCTAAGGCAGAGAATGCACGTCGAACCGGCCGTGAACAGAAAAAGTACACTGAACCGGCCCCGAACTATGCAGCTTGCTACATTGAGCCACGCCTCTTTTAATCTGCCGTAGCGCCGTAGATCCAAAATTCAACGGCCATGAATGTATAGAACATCATGCCGCCTATTAAATCCATAATAATAACGAAATTAATCAGAGAATAAAACATATATGAAACAGTTTATTGATTTAATGAGAGGCGACTTTTCCATTATCTGATTCTTTTTGTGAATTTATCATCTCAATCAAAGAGTTAACTTATATGTGGAGTAAAAGTTGCTCCCTACATTTTTTAATTCCCCAAATTAAAGTTGATGGTCCTTCAAGAAAAAAAGAGGGTGTTTGCTTAAAAGAAAAGGCGACGTTCATTTCTCCCACAAAGATTTCTATAAATGACGCACAAGTTTGTATTTTATGTCAAATTTTCATGTTTTTTAAGACATAAAATGCTATCAATACTTGAGATTTTTATCTCCAATTAGTTTACCTTTTGATGTCACCACATCAATTAAGCATTAGCTATAAACGGAACAAGGAGCCCTTAGAAATCTATTTTCTCTAATATGCATGACTAAATTAAAACAGCCGTGTCTTTCAGAGCCACATACAATCCAAAATTTGAAATTTCAGATTTCAAAATCCAACTCTCTATCACAAAGAAATTTTTTTTATTTTAAAGTAACAAAATACACTAGCCGACCCCACCTAGTGGGATAAGGCTTTGTTGTTGTTGTAAAGTAACAAAATACACATCCATGATTTAGGATAATAGTTCGTTTATTCACGAAGAAACATGCATGAGAATGCATGTACACACAGGCAATATCAATATATGCAATCTGTTACACATAAATAAGAGAAAGCAAGTCTTTTTCATTGTATCATGTTACTGAAAGTTGGACAAAATAGCATCAGTTTTTGTCTACTGAAGCGTTTTGAGGCAGAATGCTCAGCAGATATTATACTAACAAATTCCCCACCATTGTCGTAACTGCTTCTCCGCGGATACGTACACGCTGGTTCTCCTGATCTAATTGGAGGTCAAGTCTCCCACCTCTGGGCGAAGCCTGTTTCAATTGACAGTTGAGAGTTTCAGGAAGGTCACAACTATTCGACGTCTCCTAACCGTACAACCACTACGGTTCTTTATTTCAGTTGCCAATTAAGAGGGCCTAACTATTGATGTATGACTACAATTCTCCAAGGAACCAATGAATACAGCAAGCACTATGGAGGAGCCATTACCATGTAAGCAATAAAGTTATTTTTCCCCAACTTCTTGCTCCAATATGGTGCCAAAGCACAATGCGCACTTCCACAAACAGGATCCTGTTGGATGAATGATTACAATTTGTACACAAATTAGGAATTAGGATAATAATTGGAGATCTCCTTTGTCATGTTGACTGTAGCTAATAAAAAAACAGCTTAACTATACAATTGCTAAAATGTTGGAATTTCTTTGGGTGTTGAAGGATGACTGGTGAGAGGAAACACTGGAAAATTCTCATATAAAAAGTTACAGATGACAGAACAAGAAGTAGAACATAACAAAAAAAGAGGGGGGCAAATGACTAATATAGCAAAATTTTCCACAACAACAACAACAACAACAACAAAGCCTTATCCCACTACGTGGAGAAAATTTTCCACATGTAAGTAATTAAGAGAGACCCTAAAAAATGAACCAACATTTATAAATGGCAGACATGAGCTTGGAAGTGACCAAGATTTCAAAGATCCAAAAGTGATGAAAGCAAAGATGAAATAAAGAATTATTAGTTGTTTCTTGCTTATCGGTTGAAACCTTTTTTCTTGGTCATAGCACTCTTTCTAGGGTAAGGAACAAGAGGGATTACACAAAATTTGCCTATTTGATTGTTTGCAAGTCAAGACATATGTAGTCAATTTGATTCTACCACTGAAACCCTTTCATAGTTACATGGTTGTAGATAGCATAGGTGGTTCCACAATCCTTGTTCTTAAAGCTTCAGTTCTGCAGCTCTCAATTGTTCTCTGTTCTAGAACTCCATTCCTTACAAGACACTCTTAATAAGATGGTCTATGATTGTCTATTAAGAAATTAATCATTTTTTTAAAACAATATTGTTGTATTTTATCTTTATTCTCTCATCTTATTCCGATATAAACAACCAAAATAGACTACTTAAAGCAATCTCGTAACAAATACCTTGATGCCACACTGATCCTTGAAACAAAATGCTAGAAACTAATCATGTGTGTTTCCGCATATATGGAAGAATATGAAATAGTGTTAATAATATAAGCTTATATTATATCCATTCAGTCACTACATACATATGCACTGCTCAAATCATAATTTATGCGAGAAGAAAGCAATGTACTATAACAGAATGTATTACCTCATTGATGCCAAACTTTGGGCAGAAAAAACGAGTGAAAAAGTCAAATCCAGATTCAGCTGGAGCTGCTGCTGTTATAATAACTCCTCTTCCAGCACATCTCTGAAGCTCATCAAATTTTGGTTGTAAATCGACAAGGTCCTTTCCTGAACCAAGTTCTATCTGCCAAGAAATTGCATTTATCTGAGTACAGATGAAAAAATTGCAAGCTCACAACTCGAAGAGAACAACAAGAAAATTTTCTAAACAAAGCACAATAAGAAAAGTTTCACAGCATACAGCCTGGTAAAAAAATAAATAATAAAATAAATAAAATAAATTTTCCTGTTCAACTGTCAATGAAGAAAAGTATAGTTATTAACTTTATGCAAAGGAATGGAGATTTTTAAACAAAGGTAATTTCCCTTGTTACAGCAACACAAAATAACAACTAGCTAAATAAAGAAAATCTCTAGTGATGCATGTAAATCAAACCACTTCTCACAACACAGGAGAAAAGATAAGTACAATAAGGTCTTCAGCAATGCCCGTCTTCTGAACACTAATTATAGGTGCACCATTTAGTGTTAAAGGAATTGATGGCATCTCTTCAGCACGACATCCTACTACTGCAATCGTTGGAAAATCTAACTCAATAGAGAAATTTTCCTCTGTCCCATGAACTTTCTTGGCTGTCAGCAGACCGGATTTTGTCACAAACTCGATCACATCAGAGTTTACCAACCCGGATGTAAGAAGGAAATATGCTGCTGCCAGAGTTCCATGTCCACAAAGTTTAACCTGCAACACAATTTGTGGGTGTCAAAACTTCTATTGTACAATAAAGAACTGAGCAACTTGCCCAAAAGTAGCTCGACCACACATACCAAGAAAGAAGGCAAGAATATTACAACTGTTAGTGGTTCATGCCATGCGGGTGGGTCAGTGTTACAGATAAGATGTCATAAGATTCAAGGATTTATAGAGCAATTTTCTTTTCTCCATTTGATTTGTTTTTTTAATTTTTTTTCTTAGTTCGATTCAAACTCTGGTCGTAAAATCATGTAAAAAGGATTATCGAAAATATCAATAAGCTAACAGATATATCCTACAATTAACCTTGATGTTCTTTCATTCTTATAGGATTCAAACTTTTTTTGACGGGTTCTAAAGAACAACAAGACTAAGTTTCCTCCCAAGGAAATGCGGCACATAAAGAAGCACTAATGTATTAATGGTTTAGGAATGGCAACATTGCTAACACATTCTATTTGTGCTAAGTGGTATTAGGTTTAGCTTCTTTAACTCTCTTCTATCTTCTCAAAAAAAACTTTCTTCCATCTTTATCCGCTGCATGAAGAAGAGAGAAGTCATAGAGTGTCACACCATTGATGATGCCTTAACAAAAATATCATCTTGTTGTCATTGCTGAAGATGACCAATCCCACAAATTGTCATCTGGTTTACCCTGAAGTTAGTAGAAGTCAAATCTTTTTCAAGAAAAGATGTTATGTAAGGGACATTTGACACTTGTTCTTTAAGCATATTTGACATTTCTATTGAAATTTGTAAGGGACATTGCTGCTCTGTTTGTGCCAATTTTAATATATAAATTTTAGGACGAGTAGAGATAATTCTGAATATGAAAATCATAACAATTAAACACTTCATTGCTATACCAAATTAATTATATTAAGTAATTATTACAAAAGTGTATACATGTATGTACATCTTGTGATCTAAACATGATTCCAAAGAAGAACTTTGAAAACCGATAATCAAAATAGATATATTTGAACAATGGATTATCTTGTCTATTGTTATGTCGTGAGTAGAGTTGGCAGATGTGGTAGTAATCTAAATCAAAACCATGAGAACATCTTCTAAATAGTACTTGAATATCTTAAAGGGACTCTATGGCCTCAATTTTGGTAGCCACAGCGACAGCAGGGTATATTAGTGATGCCTTGGACTCTTTTTAGGTCAGATCACAGAGTTCTTGGCCCTTCATCACTCCGCCCTGACCACTCTGATATGGCTATTTAAATCATTCTTAGCGTGCAGCCTCTACATCCACTTCCTTTCCGCTAGGACTGATTGCAGATTCATTTGGCGAGTTCCAATGCCGCTGACTCATGCGATGTGGTCGGCTTCTCACCGCGAGATGGCATGTTGTGTGGCGACGTAGAAGAGGACACCAGCCATTTATTTTTTTAGCACTCGATATTCTGTGGCATATGGAGCATTGTGAGCAATTCTCAGCTGACTCAATACTGTTTGACAGTCACTTCGAGGGGTTAGCCCGACAGAGAGGGAAATGGAGGGGAATCTCCACTTTTTCCCCTCCATTCCCCTCCATTTGTGCTGTTTTGTTTCACCCCCAAATTGGGTGTAAAAGTTTCCTTCCCTTCCCTCCTTTATCCTTCCCACTTATTTTCTTCCCTTCCCTTAACGAGGCTTCATCCAAACATAGTGTAACACTCTTGTTTGGATTGAGGAGAAAAGAGGGTAAAGAGGAGGAGGCGAAGGCAAATTTTTTTTCCCCGTTGGGATAAAATCTTAATGGAGGGAATCTCCATTTTTTCTCCTCCGTTGCCCTCCGTTTGTGCTATTTATTCTCCCTCCGTTTTATCTTCCCCTTCAATTTCTTCCCTTCCCCAACGAGACTTCATCCAAATAGACTGTAGGATGGAGAGAGCCATTTGGAAAACGATTCTAACAACTTTGGTAAGATCAATTGATGTTTACTGGGGACAAACGGATAACTTCAATAAACAAATGTAGGTTGCCTTTGCAGAAAATTCAGTGATGAATAAGAGAACGAAAAGGATACACCAAAAAAAAAAAACAAGAAGAACCTCTGCAACAGGAGTGAACCACCGAAGGTTGAACCGGGGATTGGCGGCGGCACCATTGCTCTCCGAATCGGAGGCCACCTGAGAAACGAAGCAAGTCTCGGAGATGTTGAACTCCGTCGCGACCGACTGCATCCACGAATCGTCCACGTTGCAGTACTCTGCCGCTTCCAGCAGGCACACGGCCGCCGGGTTGCCCTTGAAGGGAGTATCAGTGAAGGCATCTATCTGCGACACCACCAACGCTCACAACCTCACATACCGTCGCCTCCTCGACTTCCAAGACAAGAAAAGAAAAAGGAGGAACGCCCGAGCTTACCACAGCGTACCTCACCGATCTCTTCGCCATTCGCGGAAGGTCTTGGCAGGTTTAGGGAGGACGGAGACGAATTGCCGAGTGTGTGGTGGGAACGTTTGGGCTAATAGGAACTTTGGGTGACAAGGAAGCCGACGACCTGTTTGGGTTTATTACGTTGACAAGCTTGCCATTTTGATGGGCTTAAAACTCGCCAATTGGACCTGCGACACCCGTCCAAAGTCGCGTGTTTCCTCAATCCTCACGGCTCTGTTTTTTCTCTAGCTCCGCACCTCTCCGGCGAGGTTGGAGGTCCGGCAATGGAGGACGGCAGGAAGACCATTGAGAGTCTGAGACTAGAACTAAGTTGAATTTTGCTGCTTTCTCACAACTCGGCTCCTTGAGGAACTTTCTTAAATTACTTCATACATGACATCCCGAAAATTTTAGAAATTAAAAGTAATTTTTATAAATAAAGAATTTAAAAATTAAGAAAATATTAGGAATGATGGAAGTAAATTTTGAAAGGAAAGAAAAATAAAGAGATAGGAAAAGATAAAAAAAGATAACCCTTAATTGAATTAGGAGTTCAAATTAAATTAAATTATAATAAACATGACTTCAAATTTGAATTTAGATGTGATCATAAAATTAATTAAAAATAACTCCTAATATGCGTGAAATTAAAAGTTTTAAATTTAAAATTATTTTAAAATAAAATATTTTTGAATTTTATGTTTAAACATAAAAGATGAAATAATAATTAACTATTTAATTTAAAAATTATGAAAATAAAGGGTTAATGAAGTTTTAAGAGAAATAGAATAATAAACTATGCTATGGATGAATATTAAAGTGACTTAAAATAGGATTCCGTATGAGACTTAAAATATGCAATTTACGTCTAAAAAATATTCAAGAGATTATTTTATTTCTAAAATTAAGAAAAAAATAAAAGACTAATATAATTAATATTAAAATTTAAAGATATTTTTTCTATAAATAAGATCACAAAGGCCTCTTTCCGCTCACCTCTCTCCCCTTTTTACAATTGAGTTTTTCTTCTTTGTACCACGTTTTCTCCCTCTGTGTACGCAAGTATTCTTAACATTCGACAAATCTAGATGTTCCCTAAAAACACGAAAGTTGAGGTTGCGAGTGAAAATCGAAGTTTTGATACTAAAAAGTTCATTCAAAGTTGGCAAACGAAGGGAGTCATCAAAGATAAGCTTAGACATTGAATTTTATTTGTAGATATGTTTCTTAATGGATTTGGTCATTTTAAAAAAAAATTAATGTTCTCCTATAATCTATGAAGAAGTTTATTAGGTGTTTATCGGGTCGGATGAATCCGAATATTCGATCCGATCCGATCATGATCCGACCTAGGGTCGGTGATCGAGTAGGATTGGACCGACTGACCCGACTCGATGATCAGAATTTTTTTAATTTTAAATATTTTTTGTTAATTTAAGAGTTTTATATCTTTTAAAAGTAGAAAAAAATATAAAAATAAATTATTTTAAATATAAGAAAATATATAGATATTTAAAACAATATTTTTTATATTTAAAAAATATTTTATTTATCATTACATCTAATCCGACCCAACTCGGGTTGGGTCGAATCATAGCAAAATAAAAAAAGAAAAAAGAAAAATCCGACTCGAGGGTCCAGTTTGTGCGCGAGTCGAATCAAATTCGTCCCGTAAACACTAAAAAAAAGTAAAGATGTTTTAGATGCATCCCCAATCAAAACTACCACAAAATTTGGTTTGAATGGGATTCTTGGTTCGGACTCAGGACCTTACCTGTGTCCCTACATAACCTGGGCCCAAGGGCGGACCCATAAAATTATAGCCAAGAGTATACTTTAATTTATTTCTAACAATTTAATTTCAAATAAAACATTTTTAAAAGTGTGATTATATAAAATAACTTCTCATAATCAATTTCAATCCTTATACAATCAAATATTATTTCCCCCTTTTTTTTTGCTTGCCACGTTTGCCTTCCCAAATCAGTTGTTCAATATATATATATATTTTGTCTTTTCCAAATCAATTCTCCATTTCTTATACAAAAAAAATTGGATATCATATCCCAAAATTATCATGTATAAAAAAATCTCGTAAGATTATATCTAAGTTGCTAATTTATTTTAGTCTCTTTCAATACTCTTTAATTAATATTGTTTATACAACTATTTATTATATTCTTATGATGTACAACAAATTTTAATTAATATTTTAAGAGTTTATACTTTATAACTTCTCTTGTATCATTAATTGTATAACTACATACAGTCGAAATTTTAAGCTACATGGAATGAATTTTATTAATTGCTATTGAACTTAATTGGTCAATAAAGCTTTAGATTATAATAATTAATTGGCTTTCTTAAAGTTAAATGATTCACAATACTTTGTTTTATTTTTTCAAAACATTTAAAATTTAAAATTTTTAATCTTATTATCAAAAGATTGATTATAACAAAATCTTATTTGCACCCATTGACTTTGGGGGTCCTAGATCCCCCTTGTAGAACCCAACCCGAAGAGTTGCCATGATTTTTTTCAAAAAAAAAAAAATTGTCTTGATTCATGTTAAATATTTTATTACCTTTTTATTTTGAACATGCTAAATTAAAGTCTTCAAAAATAAATAACTAGGTGATAAGATAAAAATTGTACAAAAAACCATCTGTACCTTATTTAAGAACTCAAGACAAATTTGAGTCTAAAATACTCTGCTACGAGATTGGCCTATACTCATTGATGCATGAAATTGAGTAGAAATTTCTTACAAGAACACATAATGAGTCAAAAGTATCATTGACCTTGGGTTGATCCACCAAGAGCCCAATAACTACATACCATGGCCATTCCTTAATAAAAGTTGAAGAACTTGCTTACGAGTTACCACAAGGTACATAAAAATCTTTAGACATTTGTAAATACAATTAAAAATGTAGTGCAACACATAAAAGAAAAAGAACACTTGTATAAGAAAAATAAGAACAAAAATAATAAGAAAACCAAGATAAATAAAGAAATTATTTGTTCTTTGAAGCGCATGAGTAATTGTCACTTGCCCTATAATTGTTGAATTATTAAATTTGATCCATTTATATACTGAATTTATATTCACTTACATTATCTTAGGTATTAAATTTGATCCATTTTTATACTGAATTTATATTCACTTGTATTATCTTATTTATTGAGTGTTATTGTTCATAAAAAAATTAGATAAATTTTATGGAATATCCTCAAGCTTTATTTTTTAACAAGATGATTCTTCATCTTTTAACTTATTTCACCAATTATCCTTTTTAGTTTTTTTACCTTTAATCGATGATTTATCGATTCTCATGTTGACGTGGCATTCTCCATGCAAACAGTCATTTGACATGACATTATAAAAAAATACAAAAATATTTTAAAAAAGGTGTCATGGACATGTATGCGATGACAAGAGAGGGGAGGGGAGGGGGTTCGCCCCCCGCTCTGCGATCCCCCTCCCCCTTTCCCTACGCTCATCGATGCAGGGAAAGGAGGGGTGTCGTCATCTTCCGTCGTCGTCGTAGACATGTCCACGACACCTATTTTTATTTTTTTATAATGTCACGCCGGACGTTTGTTTGCATGGAGGTGAAAGAAATTGCCACTTGGATGCTAAAAAAAGATAAAAAATAATAATTGGTGAAATAAGTTAAAAAATAAAGAATATTTTTGTTATAAAATGAAATTTGAGTATCATTATAACTCATACATGTAATCATTAAAATCATTACAAAAGATGTGCCACAGCATCGCGATGATGCTAAGTTACACGTGAACCAAATCATTAGAACTCATATATGTAATAGGTATCAAAAGTTAGTTAACTTTGGAAGTAGTAGTAGAAGAAGAAAAATTCTCATCTACATTATAATTATGAAAGTTAAAAAGTAGCTCCACTTTTGCACACAGCAGATATCTATTAAGTTGATTGGCCAGAACTCTACAGAAGCATTTGTTTGTAAGTAATGTTGATTTAAAAAATTCTACTATCATGTAACACAACCGTGAATTTTAAAAGTGTTAAGTACTTTTTATTCGACTAGTCCAAATTATAAATTTCTAACGGTTTCCATTTTTTTCACTAAATCCTTCTCGGTCCATACGGGGCATTTATCTTTCAAATTTACAGGTAATTCAAATTACATATAACAAAAATTATTATTCATTAAATTATTCTTTATTTACTATAAATAGGTAATATCATCTTGGTTACTAGGGAAAAAATGATTAACATGTAAAGTAATCAATTTTCCAAAATACTCTTCGTGTAAACAAACTAAATAAAAATATATAATAATTTATATATTATAAGCATCCAATAAATATAAACGCATATCATTTAGAAAGATGGATTAAAGTAGTTATAAAAATATGGATTTGATCTAGTAAAAACAATAAATTAAAGTAGCTAAGAAGATGAATTTAATCATATTTAAAACATTGTGTCAAACAAAATTTTAATAGTTCCAAATTGATGGCTTAAAAACATGGATGAATATGAAAACATACATGTATGCAATGCAAATCTACACTATCAAAATTGACTTTTTTTCATTAAACAATCCTCCCTATCTAAAAAGCCACATCGATTATTCAATCGCCACACTTTGATTGACAAAGGGCATAACATTTTAAAGGTTCCAAAAATGTTATTCATAATCCAACACTTTCTCGTATTGCATATACATTTTATTCTTTTAAAAAACGACAGGTTTCTTGATTTTTATATCAAGTGAAGTTGACAAAATCAAATGTTAGAAAAATGAAAAAAAAGGAGTGGCAAATTGAACCTAACCCACTAAAATCCATAAGGATATGGATACCATATGATACTTATGGGATAAACAAATTTAACTTCATAAACAATACTGACGCGTTGCAGAAAGTTAATAAAAGAAAAAATGGAAAGGATAGCGAAAGAAAAAGGATAAACCTCCGCAACAGGAGTGAACCACTGGAGGTCGAACCGCGGATCGGCGGCGGCGTTGCTCTCCGAATCGGCGGCGACGGGAGAAATGAAGCAAGTCGCGGAGATGTTGAACTCCTTGGCGACGGACTGCATCCACGAGCCGTCCGCGCCGCGGTCGTCCGCCTCCTCCAGCAGGCGCACAGCCGCCGGGTTCCCCTTGAACGAAGCGCCGGCAAAGGCATCAATCTGCGGCACCACAAGCACCCGGCGAGACAAGGGCTTACTGTTCCGAGAGCACAAAAAGAGGAGTAACGGCTGAGCTTACCACAGCGTATCTCGCCAATCTGTTCGCCATTAATTGCAGACCGTTTTTGGAGGGATGAGTAGGACGGAGACGAAGGCCGGGGAGTGCTTGCGGCAGCAGCAGCGATTGGTTACTAGGAATTGGTAGTTGGTGAGTCGAGAAGTTTAAAACAAGGGAGGAGTTAATAAAGGGAGCCGCGGAACTTGAGCGACAAGGAAGCTAGAGACGCTGCGTCGATTAATTTAATGTTCGAAAAAAAAGGTCTACTTGTTCGGGAGTGATGTCATAAAATCTTGTCACTCTAAAAAAAAGAGTTCGTTAGAACTTTTACAAAGTATCCACAACAGGGTCGCTGGGTAGAACCTTGGAAGGAGGGAGCCACCAAGGTCGCTGCATGGGCCAGAGCCCTTGAACTACCTATAGAATTGCACAACAGGGTTGTCCTCAGGCGAATCCGTCACAGCCTCAGCAAGCTGCTGAAGATCGTCGCCACAGTTGGTGCCCGATGCAACTTTGCCAGACTCTGCGTCGAACTGGACATTAGCCAGCCCATAGTTCCAGAAATCGAAATTGATGGCCGCAACTACACCATCGAATACGAAAGCCTTGATCTCTTGTGCTTCCACTGCGGCAAAATCGGCCGTGAGTTCCAGAAAACTTATTTAAATTAATTAAATTAATGAGGTGTGCCTTTCTCTCTTGAATTCGTGAGTGCCAAAGAAGAAGAAAAATGAGATTTTTTTTTCTTTTACCAAATCGCCGAAAGTTTTAAGAAAAGAAAAGAAATGGTTTTTTTTTTCTTATGTTTAGAGTTGATTGAAAAAGAAAAAGAATTTTTCTTTGTTCAATAGATAAAGAAAAGAAGAGTCAGAGAAAAAGAGGATTGAAAAAAAAGATAAAAGATTTTTTTTAAAGAGCAAAGAATCAAGAACATAATCATATTGGGAGGATCTCTGATATTTTGCTGATACTATAATTATCAGATTATATTATTTCTACTGTCATTTCAGTATTTTTTAGAGAAAAATTATTTATCCCAGTGAATTATTATTATTTTGGTTTGGGCAAAACCCGAAAGACGTTGTACTCTATTATTGAATTAGTGATATTACTCTGTGATTGCCCCGTGATTTTTTTCCTTCTCGTTAGAGAGTTTTTTCATATAAATTTAGTGTCTCTTTTGCCTATTATTATTTTCTTGTGCATCGTGCTTGGCTTATATTATTTAATTCACACATAAGAAGATGTATTAAATTTCCAACAAGTGGTATCAGAGCGAAGTCAATTGGGATTTTTTTGTGTGAATTAAATGGAGGATAACTATTTTAACGGGATGGTCAAACTGACATCGAATAATTATTCAGTTTGGAAAATCAGGATGGAGGACTTTCTTTAGTGCAAGGACTTGTTTGATCCCGTTGAATTAGGAGATAAAAAGTCGACATGGAAAATTGATGAAAGTTGAAAAAAGATGTACAGAAAAGTTGTTGGGATGATTAGACAATTTATTAATGTCAGTGTTTTTCATCATGTTGCTAAAAAAATAGATGCACAAGTTTTGTGGAAGAAGTTACAAGATTTATATGAAAGGAATACTACTTAGAATAAAGCTTTCATGATTAGGAAATTGGTGAATTTGAAGTTCAAAGATGAAAATTCTATTGCTGAATACTTGAGTGAATTTCAGGAAATAGTAAATCAGTTGGGAGCAATGAAAGTAGTTCTTGATGATGAGATGCAAGAATTAATGCTCCTGAGTTCTTTGTCAGATTCATGGGAAACTTTGATGATAGCACTTAGTAATTCTGCTCCTAATGGTGTTGTATCACTCACTATGATTAAAGATTGTTTGTTCAATGAAGAAATAAGGAGGAAGAGCACGAGAACATATACTACACAAGTTCTTATCACAGAGAATAGATGTTGAGATAGAAGCAGATGATCAAAAGGCCATGATAACAATATGTCACAATCAAGAGGAAAATTTATATGTTATCACTATGGCAGAGAAGGACATCTCAAAAGAAATTGTAGAGATCGGGAGAAGCAACATAATGAGAAGAATCAGAAAGATACAGATGATCAGAGTACTGCTGCAGTGGCATCAGATGAGGATCTATATTACCTTTCAGAAGAAAATGAAGAATGTAATGTCACATACTCTTTAGTTGAGCGGATCATCGATTTAGGGGCTTCGCATCATGCAACTCCATTAAAAGAATACTTCAATGTGTACATGATTGGTGATTTTGGCACAATGAAGATGAGCAATAAGACAGAGTCTAAAATTGCAGGAATTGGAGATGTATGTATTCGAATAGATGTTGGTTGTGAGTTGATTCTGAAGGATGTCAGACACATACCAGATTTACGTCTCAATCTGATTTCTCCTCGACTTTTGGATCAGGAAGGCTAGTGTAGTCACATGGATGATAGAAAGTGGAAATTGATCAAAGGATCCATGGTTGTTGCTAAAAGAAAGCTATCAGGTGTCTTTTACAAAACTCAAGTAAATTTGATTGGACAGTCGATTAATGCGATAGAGGAAGAAGTTTCACCAAATTTATGGCACAAAAAATTATGACACATAAGTGAGAAAGGAATGCAGGTTATGACGAGGAATTCTCACATCACTGTTACCAAAGGTAAATTTTTGAATACTTGTGATGACTGTCTATTTGGTAAACAGTGCAGAGTGTCATTTGTGTCCAATTCTAAGAAGAAGGAAAATAAGTTGGATTTGGTGCATTCTAATGTGTGTGGTCCCATTGAGGTAAATTCTTTAGGTGACAATAGATATTTTGTTATTTTTATTGATATGCTTCACGAAAATTATGAATTTATTTTATGAAGACAAAAGATCAAGTATTTCAGATTTTTCAAAAATTTCATGTTATGGTGGAAAAGAAGACAGACAATCATCTAAAGTGTCTTCGCATAGACAATTATGGTGAATATACATCTCAGAAATTCAAAGATTATTGCGCAGAGCATGGCATCAGACATGAAAAGTTAGTACCTAAGACTCCACAACATAATGGTGTTGCTGAAAAAATGAATAGAACCATTCTGGATAGAGTTAGGTGTATGCTGAGAATGGCTAATCTACCAAAGATCTTTTGGAGTGAAGCTACGAATACTGCGTGCTACTTGATTAAAAGATCTCCATCAGTTCCTTTGAATTCAGATACTCCTGACAAAGTGTGAACTGGTAAGAATGTGTCTTACTCTCACTTGAAGATTTTTTGTTGTAGAGTTTCTGCACATGTGGGAAAGGAACATGTACAGAAATTGAATGAGAAGACTCAAGAGTGCATATTTCTAGATTATGGAGTTACAGACTCTGAATATAAGTTGTGGAATCCAGAGAAGAAGAAAATCATCAGAAGCAAAGATGTGATTTTTCATGAATTAGAAACTTTGGTAGACTTCAGGAAATAAAAAAATAGAGCAGTGATTATGTACAAGATGAACTTGAAAACAATGAGCCAAATGTGGATACAGATGCAAATGTAGAGGATTTTGTGCAGGGGGAGCAAGATGCTACTCCATCTCGTAGATCTATAAGAGAGAGTCGCACTTCCACTAGATATCCAAGTTATGAGTAGTCAGTGATTACTGAAGAGGGGAAGCCAAAGACAAATTCAAGAAGAAAGCCAGAACGAGGTGCCGGATTGACTAGCACGAAGATCAAGCGATGATTCTTGATGAAAAATCTCCTTCTCATGGCCTGGAGGAAGAGATTATTGGACTTTTGGAACAAATCAAGCCCATTAAGAAGGAAACCTATTTAAGTTAATTAAACCTAATTAACTTAATGGGAGTGTGCCTTTCTCTCTTGAATTCGTAAGTGCCAGAGAAGAAGAAAAAACTGCCAAACCGTTGAAAGTTCTAAGAAAAGAAAAAGAAAAGTTTTTTTTTCTTTTCTTGTGTTTAGAGTTGATTGAAAAAGAAAAGAAAATTTTCTTTATTCAAGGGATAAAGAAAAGAAGAGTAAGAGAGGAAAAGAGGGCTGGAAAAGAAGACATAATATTTTTTCTTGAAGAGCAAAGAATCAAGAACAGAGCCAGATTGGGAGGATCTATGAAGTTTTATTGATACCACAATCACAGAGAATTGTAGTAATCATGTGATATTATTCCTATTGTTATTTCAGTATTTTTTCAGAAAAGAATTATTTATCCCAATGAATTATTATTATTCGGGTTTGGGCAAAACCCGAAAGACGTTGTACTCTATTTTTGAATTAGTGATATTACTCTGTGATTGCCCTGTGTTCTTTTTCCTTTTCATTGGAGGGTTTTTCCACATAAATTTAGTCTCTTTTGCCTATTATTATTTGGTCGGTGTTGGGAATTTAATCCCTTGATCGACAGGGCCCCAGATGGTGGTGCCCTTCCGATGGACACTAGTGATGGATGCACGGTGGCATCTGCCACTGGTTCCCACTGCTAGTATATCATCTCCAATCTTTCCGTTCACCATGTCTTACAAAATTATGTCATGAAATTGTAGGGGCGCAGGCAAGCCCCTCTTCATTCCCATGCTTAAAAAATATATCAGGCAACATCATCCGGACATAATCATCCTTTTGGAACCTCGCATTAGTGACCGACGTGCCGACCTTGTTTGTCATAAAGTGGAAGATTGCAACAACCATCGAATTGAAGCTAGAGGTTTCTTCGGAGGCATCTGGGTGCTCTGGAAATACGGAGTCATCGACATCTCCTTCAATCCTCCCCCACAGCCAAGTCATGCACTGCCATGTCACCAACGGTAGTTCTCGCTAATCCCTTAGTGCCGTCTATGCGCACCCGCGGGAAGCTACCCGTGATGAGCTCTGGGCCCATCTCATCTCCGTCTCCAGCACCACTGGCAACTACCCATGACTGCTGCTCGGTGACTTCAACCATGTTCTTGATCCCTCTGAAAAATTTGGCGGCCGACCTATTAACCCCCGTTCCGTCCAGAAATTCAATAGTTGCATCAACTCCTGCGGACTCATTGAACTCAACAGCTCCGGGCCCATATTCACGTGGAAGGGACCCTCCACTCATGGATCCAACCGTATTTGGGAACGCCTCGATCGTGGACTTTATAATGCAGAATGGAGAAATCTATTCCCAGATGCATCTCTTGCTGTCCTTCCTCGAATGAACTCTGACCACCATCCCCTTCTTCTCCACCTCAACTCGAGCAGCCCCCCCACCATCCGTAGGCGTACCTTTAGATACCTGGCAGCATGGCACCTACACTAGGATTTTCACCCTTTTCTTGCAAACTGTCTAGGCTCCCACGGGCATCCTACATCACAACCTTGCTTTCTTCCAAGCCAAAGTACAAGAGTGGAACCATGTCATCTTCGGCAACATCAATCATAGAAAGAAGCCCCTCATCGCCAAACTCGTGGGGACGCAACGTGCCATCCAACTTCACCCTACCCACTCTCTCCTTCACCTGGAAGCGTCTCTTCTGGAAAACCTTAAGTCTACCCTCGTGCACGAGGAACTCCTTTGGTATCAGAAAGCTTCGATGCAACTGGATCACCCATGGAGATAGAAATACGATACATTTTCACACTAAAGCTATCATCCAACGCAAGCGTCTTAGGATTGAGGCACTACGGGACAATTTCGGCCAATGGATCACTGACGAAAATCAGCTAAAGTCCTTGGCCACAACCCACTTCCAATGCCTGTACACCACGGAAGCTAGCCGAGCTCACCCCCCACTACCCAAACTCTTCCCAGCACATGTAACCTAGCAGCTCTAGAGCCTTGATGATCCGATATCTGACATGGAGATCCGCAAGGCCGTGTTTGCAATGTCTGCCTACAAGGCGCCGGGGCCAGATGGCTTCTAGGCAATTTTCTACCAGCACAACTGGAGCACCATTCAACAATCGTTCACAAACTTCGTCTCCTCAATCTTCAACGAGGGTAACTCTATTGCAATGGTGAACCACACGCTCATCACCCTTATCCCAAAAAGTCGAAAACCCGGAATGCATGAATGAATTTCGGCCTATAAGCCTAAGTAACGTCTCCTACAAACACATCACTAAACTTATAGCTACCAAATTGCGAAACCATCTGGAAGACCTCATCTCCCCCATGTAGTCCAGCTTTATCCCTCGCCGAAGTATACAAGACAACACAATTGTTACCCAAGAGGTGATCCACACCATGAGCCGCATGCGGGGCAACAACCACTTCATGTCCATCAAGATTGATCTCGAAAAAACTTTTGACAAGCTCAACTGGGCCTTCATCCATGACACCCTGGAAGCAGCTGGTCTGCCGCCCAGAGTTCGCGCCACCATCGTGGACTGCATCACCATGCCCACGATCCAAGTCCTCTGGAATGGCGAGCTCACTGAGGAGTTCAAGTCTGGTAGAGGCATTCGGCAGGATTGCCCGCTTTCCCCTCTCATATTTGTCCTCTTTGTGGAGCACCTTAGTCACCTCATTCTGGAGGTAGTCGCCGCAGGCCACTGGATGCCTATCACCATTGACATACATGGGTCGCCTTTTCCCACCTTCTCTTTGTTGATGATATTATCCTCTTCGCCCGCGCATCTGAGGCTCAGATGATTTCTATCCTTAACATTCTTCATCGCTTCCATGTGGCTGCCGGTCAGCGCACTAACCCTCAGAAGTCATCCATCTTCTTTTCCAAGTCGACGCCCCAGTCGCTTAGAGTCCGTATCGTCTCCCTCAGCTCTTTCAAACAGGTCCACACCATTGGTCAATACTTGGGAGTTCAAATTGCACACGATCGGGTCACAAGGAACCACTTTACTCAAGTCATTAATCGTGTTCAATCCAGGATCAGTGGATGTCCAGCGAACACGCTCTCGCTTGCAGGCCGCATCACTCTCGTCAACTCGGTCATCCAAGCCATCCCTTCACATGTTATGCGATCCATGAGGCTACCTGTTTATGTCGTCAATCACATAAATCACATTTGCAGAAACTTCATATGGGGACACACGCAGGAATGCCGGTGCATTCACCTAATCAAATGGGAGATGCTTACATTGCCAAAGGATTCTGACGGCCTTGGCCTCCGAAACCTCAGACTTGTCAACATCGCCTCCCTCGCAAAAATTGGTTGGGGCCTTCACACTAAATCCTCGACCCTCTGGGTGCAGATCCTCAAAGCCAAGTATGGCAACCGCTTTCGATTGGGTGGAGTCTTGCATGCCACCAACTTGGACTCGTGGCTTTGGAAGCACATCACGTCCTCTTGGAATGCAGTCGCCCCTTTCATAGGATGGAAGCCCGAAGATGGTCGATCAATCCGATTCTGGTTGGACACTTGGCTCCCTGGACAGAGTATGCCCCTCAACAACATTACGAGACCCCTTGATGACGTCTATAATGCCACAATATTTGATCTATTATCTTCCACTAGATGGCGCTGGAACCTTATTCACCCATACCTCAGACAACAAGACCTAGTTAACATTGCAAGCACCCTCCCCCAGTTCAATCGCTCGTTGCCAGACCGCATTTACTGGCCGCATGAGGCTTCAGGAACCTACAGTGTCAAATCAGCTTCATATGGAAGTGGTCGGGACCACAAAGGGTTCGCTGCTTCCTTTGGCTCGCCGTCCACGATCGTGTCCTCACCAACATGCAACGTCTCTGACGCCGCTTGTCTACTTCGGACGCCTGCCCACGCTGCCACCGTAGCCCAGAAACTATCCTCCACACCCTAGGCAGTTTGTACCTCATCGCGCCCAAGTCACTTTCTTTGCTCTCGACCTCACTGACTGGCTCCTTCTCAACTTGTAGGTCATTCGTGGTGACTCCTATCAGGAGGAATGGCTCTACAGGTTCGGCATAGGCTGCTGGCAACAGTGGCTCTGGAGGAACCACACTGCCTTCAACAATGGCACTCCTCCCTGCACCTCCCCGACGATCATTCGGAAAGGGGCCCAAGCTTGCATGCTGGCCTCCACGCGAAACAAACCAAGCAACTCGAACAACCTGGCCTCTCCCTCCTGGAGCACCCCCCTGTTGGTTAGGTGAAGTGCAACGTTGAAGGTGCTGCTCCAACACTACTCTCCGGCCACCCCAGACATGCTGGCGCTGGTGGCTTCATTCGGGACCACGACGGCCAGTGGCTTGTTGGATTCACGAGGAGTATGGGCCAGACATCATGCCTACTAGTTGAACTACAAAGCGCATACCTTGGTCTTCAAATGGCATGGAATAATGGCCACCCAGAGTCATCCTCGAATCTGACTCTGAGGCGTTGTCCACCTCCTCAACAAGCGCATTCCACCGGGCCCCCATGCCTCAAGCCTCACGCAGGAGATCTCTGACCTATTGTCCAGAAATTGGGATGTCGTTGTCACCCACATCCCTCGCGAGGCTAACACCGCGGCTGACTACCTTGCCAGGCTCGCCTCCAACAGCGCCCAATCAGCTTGCTTCCATGGGCACCATTCTGTTTTGTGATTTAGCGGGCATCCCTGCCCTCCGTTTATGTTATGTTATCATAACCCAGGGGCAGGGCCCCTTTTATCTGCCGAAAAAAACTAATTGGTGATATAAATAACATATCGCACATAACTAATTTATTATTACTTAATATACAAAATTGTGGCAACATTATATAAGATTTTTTTAATTAAAAGAAGAGATCGATTCACGCATATCTAAATTCTTTAATGCACCCTGCAACCTCTTAGATAAATATATGAAGGTCTTTCGTCCTCCATCCCGGGAGATTGCAGTCTTTGAAAGAATTCCAAAGAGGAATTGAAAATTATGACAACCAAATAACTGTAGACAAATGAAATAATTAGATCTTGTCAGCAATCAAGACAATGTTGGACACAAACAATGATGCCAAAAATAATAAAGTTTAGGAGGGTTTGTCAATTTTTTTTTTAATTTGGATGTAAGTGAATAAGCTAAGTAAGATGCAATGACCATCCCCACAACCCCATTCAATGTCAGAAGGCTCGTATAAAAGAAGAGGACGAATTTCATCATACAAATTTTCTATCCTATGATTACTAATTATAGCAAAAATGAATCTGGAAGCAGATATTGCCATCGACAACATCCTTTTTCTTGTAAAAAAAATAAAAAAATAAAAATAAAAATAAAAATAAGACAATGAACTAAATGAATAATTTTCTAGTTCCCTCGCTGCAATTATAAATTTATACATGAACCGAGCTGCGTCCAGCGGCTTTGCCAATTCCTCCTCCCAACATGTTCTGCTTGACGTAGCATACATCACTCCATTGCTTGACTGAAGCATACACACTGGATACGAGCACAAGGTACCCCGACGCCTTTTCTGGTTCGATCAGCTCCAGCACTCTGTGGATCACCAGGCGCTCCGCAAGCTGGGCATCTCCATGCGCATAGCAACCCCACAGGAGAGCTCCCCAGACGGCATCATTAGCGTGCAGGGGCATCGTTTCAATCAGCTCTCGAGCTGCGCTCAAGTGCCCTGCTCTGCTGAGCGCGTCGATCATGCAGCCGTAGTGTTGTATTCTTGGTCTGATTCCATGGACGGCCCTCATCCGCCCGAAGTAGCGATGCGCGTCGCCGATCCTGCCAGCGTAGCTGCACGCACGCAGCACCGCGAGGTAAGTCAGCCAATCGGGCCTCTGGTTCTCATCTTCTGCTTCCTGGAGCTGCATGGTCTCGAAGAGATTGAGTGCATCGTCGCTCCGGCCGTGCGCCGCGAACCCGGCGATCATGCTCGTCCACGAGGCAGTGTTTCTTCTGTACATCTCCTGGAAAACCTGAAACGAATCGTCGACAGCTCCGCATCTGACGTACGTGTGGATGAGGGCATTGCTCAGGGTCACTACATGTTCTTGGTCTCCTTCTCGCCGTGAGAGGATTCCGAACATGCGAGCATGAACGCAACGGCCGAGCTCCAAGTTCCCTGAATCCGCGCACGCGGTCAGAACTGCTAACGCGGTCACATGATCCGCCTCGACATTGGCCGTTCTCATCGCGCGATACACAGCCAACGCCTGTCGGAACTCGCCTGCCCGTGCACAGCCCGCAATCATGGAGGTCCATGACACTTTGTCTTTTCCAGGAAACTCACAGAAGAACGCGGAAGCTGAGCGCACGTCCCCAGCTCGCAGGTACGCAGCTAACATGGAGTTCCAAGAAACAATGCTCCGTTGGGGCATCTCGTCGAACAAGATTCGAGCGGAACCAGCGGACGCAACGACGCCATACACGTTTATAAGGTTGGTCTGGACGTAGACGCTGGAAGAGAAGCCGTCGGCAAGGACGCGAGCATGGAGTTGTTCCCCGAGCACCCTCGAGAGATGCGCCCCGGCGGCCTTGGCACTGCAGGCAGCATTGAGGAGGAGGAAAGCGTAGGTGAAGCCGTTGGGTCGCTGTTCACCTGATATGACCCCCCTGCGCATCTCATTGTAGATGCGGATCGAGGTCTCAGTGGCCTTTTGATCGCCGGCGGAGATGGCGGCGGCCCTGATCATCTGGTTGCAGAGGGTGGCGCTGCGCTCCTCGACCTGGTCGAAAGCTCGAGCCGCGTGGGCGAAGTTGCTGCAAGAGATGCAGATGGAAAGCAGCTTGGTGATGAGGAAGTTCTTGCGGAAGAAGCCGTTAACTACCAGTTGGGCGTGCATCTGCGTGAGCTGCGGCGTGCTCTTCTTGCACCCCTGAAGCATCAAGAACAGATGCTGCTGCAGATCCCTCGACGAGGACGCCGACAAGGAAGAAGAAGGACCAGCACAAATATGCCGCTTGGCCATTGCGTATTTGCATGGCATTTGCCCACCCAGTCGACCACGGTGCTAAATTTCTTGCTTACTTGTATTGCTTTAATAAGGTCGATTAAAACAAAAAGCTGTTTTCAAAGTCTAAGGGATAAATTTAAATTTTTTTAAGGATAATCGCGATTAAAATCTGAAAAGTTAAATGACTTTGAAAGTTTTTAAAAGTTGATGCTAGACATTTTTATTTTTTAATTTAACGCGAAGAAGAGATAAAATGGATGAAATCTTTCTAAAGTTAAATGACCTTAATATTATAAAATAAAATTGAATGATCTTACTGACAATATCCCTTATCACCATTAGTGAAATTTACTCCAAAGTTAAGAGCTATTTTATGCAGAAAGTTACTAAGTCTTAATTCACAAATTTTAATTAAAAATAGAGTTATTTCCATAAATCATTTACAAACTATCATGATTTTCCACATCAAATCTCAAATTACGAACTTATTTTTTTATCCCTAAACTATCATAATTTTTTAATTTGATCATTCTGTCGACTTTCGTTAATTTTTTCATTAACTTTGTGATGAAAAGTCGAAATTACCCCTCCATCCTAACATATAAAAAAAATAAAAAATAGGTTTCACGCGCGATGCTGTGACCGGCGACGGTCATCGGTCGCAACTAGCGTGCACAAGGGGAGTCCCTATTGTGACGCGACCGGCTACCAGCAGTGGGGGGCGACCCCCTGCGCCCTTCGCTGGTCGCAATGCGCAGGGAGGTCGTCCCCCACTGCTGTGACGCGATCGACAAAGGTCGCCGGTCGTAGAGCGCGCAGGGGTCGTCCCCCACTGCTGTGACGCAATCGACGAAGGTCGCCGGTCGTAGAGCGCGCAGGGGTCCCCCCACTATTGTGATGCGAACGACGAAGGTCGTCGATCGTAGAGCGCACATGGGGGCGTCCCTCATTGCTGTGACACGACTGGTGACCTTCGCTAGTCGCGCGCAAGGGGGTTCGCCCCCCACTATTGTGACGCAACCGATGAAGGTCGCCAGTCGCAGCGCGTAGGGGTTGCCCCCTGTCGTGATGCGACTGACGACCTTCGTCGGTCGTAGCGCGCGGTGTCGCACCCCCTGCGTGACATGACCAACGAAGGTCGTCGGTCGCAACGCACATGGGTCGCCCACGTGTTTTTCTTTTTTCTTTTAAAATTTTAAATATTAGAACAGATGAGAGAAAGAATATTTTCGATATTAAAAAAAAATCAATTTAACAAAAATGGACGGTAGAATCAGATTAGAAAAATCGTAATAGTTTAAAGATAAGAAAAATAAACTCATAGCTTGGGATTAGATTGTGAAAAATCGTAATAGTTTAGACATGATTTATGAAAATAACTTTAAAAAATATAAACTCTTTCTAATGATTTAAGTTTTTTTTAATTGAATAATGGATTTAATATCAACTAGGTTGACGAACTCTTATTAAAAAGTTTGTTAGTCCATTATTATCACAATTCACATGAGATGAGAGGATGTCGATATTTTATTAATAACTTAAACTTCTAGAAAAAATGATAACACATTTAATTTAAGTATTAATTATACAAAGACTGTAATTCTTATTTCTCCTTCACTTTTCATTTGTTTCCCCTTCTCTCCTCTCCACTTTCTATTTCTTCCTGCTTCTAGTTCGTTGGCAGGTATACAAAAATAACTAGCCATTCAAAAGGACCGAAAAAAGCTGCATCTCATTAATGATCCTCTAGAAAACCAGATACAACAAGGAAAAAGAAGAAAAACAATATAAACTCATTCGCAAAGCATGACTGATGACTTTGTGAAAATAATTCTTCAGATTTAGAAAAGGACATTATCTGATCATTCTTATATGCTATTTGGTTTCCCAGAAGATGATATCACCTTGCTCGCCACTTAAACCAAGCTCTCTGAGCCTTCTCTCCTGATAGTATTCCAAACCATCCAACTCGGACTCCCTCTCCCTAAAAGTGTCATCAATCTGCTGGAGTACTTTCTTTTCCGCCATTCTTATGCCAATAGCAATTTTAAGTCTTGCATCCTGATTCTTCTCTTCCGCGAGTTTTTCATCCTGTAATTGCAATCATATAAGGATACACGCAGAAGAATGGAAAGGTAAACCACACTGCACAATAAATGTAACTTTAGCCATTCCTACTACAACAAAAGCCTCGAATTCTAAATCACTTAAGTATACCTCTTCTATTGCAGTGTGGTATGAGGATAAAGCAGATTTGCAGGCATCTCGGATAACACGACATATTGCTTCCTCATTGGCATGACTCACAGGTAGTTCAAGATGACCCCAAATTGAATTTCTGAAAATTGATTCCAAGAGAAATGCATCTGTGCCTCCAAGAGCTACCAGCCGCAGATATGGAAGCATGGCTGGAGGAAGAGGACGACCTAGAACGATGTCAAAGTATGCGGTTTCACCAAAACCATTTGATTCTGCGATGTCCAACTTATCGTCATAAAAAGGATCTGATTCACTGATCTCCAACGTCAAAGTATACACATTCCTCTCTGATCTTGACTCTATAAAGCCATAATCCAATGCTAGTTCAGCATTGCTTTTTGCGATGTCATACTGAATATATACCTGAAAGCAATTCTTTTGTTGATGCATAACATGCTAAAACATCTATCACTTAATGCAAATCATAAATCTACAATGATGCATCCCCAATGGAAGATAATGATATCGAACAGAAAGGCACCTGTTCACCACGCTTCACAAAATCAGCTGCTTTTAATGAAAAAATGATTTCCCTTGAAAAGAGACCTTTTCCCTTGACCTCCCAGGAGGAGTCTTCGGAAGTAATTTTGGAACTGTGGTTAATCTGATTGAGGAAAAAATGGTTAATATGTTAACATTATGATTAAATAAAGAGGTCTTCCTCTTTAACTGGAAAAATAAAGAGGGACTGAACACCTGCTTATCCAACTCAAAATTTGGTCACAATACTGATGTAACATTAAAATGTTTTTTCCTAGAAATGTTACCATTGGACTTGAACATATTCAGCGAGCTTGATTCTATATAGACTGGTTACGCTGTTCAACTAGCATGCAGACTAACCAAGCATCAATGTTCTTAAAGTTAAATGAAACTCAAGCTTGGTAACTTTAGACATGAGGCCCCAGACGTATAACTAAAATCTAGAGAGAATAACACCGAGAAAAACTAAGAGAAACAAAAAGTGAACATGTTAATTAAAACAGTGGAAAAACTTACAAGATCAGCCAATGGAACCAGAGCAAGATTTTCACCACGAAGACGTGTAAAAGCCCTTGACCTGAGTACCCCAAAAGCCCAAAGAAATTCAGACCACTTAACAGTTGAAGGGAAGAGATGTTGGTTTGGCAGAATAATGTCCCTTTCAACTTTGTTAAATTCACTTTGCACAAACTCTTTTACACCCAAAGTTGTGCTCAACAGTTGAGTTCCTGGACAAGATAACAGGAACATGATATAATGATTAAATAAAAAAAAAGAGTGTTCTCATGATTAATACCAGAAGCATGAAAAACCCATATTAGCAAAGTTATCCAGTGTTTTCCACGATATACACCATCATATTTTCTTTGAGATAACATAAACGTCATATATTAACAACATAGGAAGAAATTTCTCCTCAAAATTTAAAACTATAGGAAGAATTTGATAGATGAAGAAAGCATGATTTAAGCTTTTGGTTTAGGTCTTCTAGGATGTGGTGTGCCATACTGAGCAGACCAAATCTAAGCACTCTTCCTGTCATGATGACAAACAGAGGCAGTTGGAAAGCTTCTGATGACCTCCACCATTCTGTTGCAAGTAGGGAATTCAGTAATTATCTTTTATGATTCTTTTATACTACTCTTGATTCTTAATATGGCTTCATATGATGATGCCACAGAGTGAATCCGTCCTTTTTCAAATGACAACCTTTCCGCTATTAACTTTATTTCTCTTTATTCTGTGGACTTTATTATCCTACTAGTCAAGAAAGTATCATTAGAACATCAAATGCAGTTTTGGACTCATCAATTTATGAACAAGAAATGACGAAATGACCTGGGGTTTAATTCCAGAAAAGCTAACTTCTTGGCCTTTTCGTAATACCTTGGATCTCATTGAGCTCCTCTTCTGACCTGCACTGAAGCATGCATCATTATGACGACGCTAAAAATTAGCACACAGCAAAAGAACCGCTTAAAGGATCCCAATTTGGGATGGAATATACAAAAGTGGGATGCGATACACTCACCAGAAGATGGTGGAATCAGTGGCCGGCGGAAGGATGTTCAGGTAGGGGTGCCAAGGGGAGGAACCGCCCAAAGCCTTCTCTCTGGCGAGGAAGAGTGACACGGAGACCCAGGGCTTGAGGCCGCCGCAGACGCTCCCAATCTCGGAGGCGGCGACGGTGTCGGCGTCGATCCATAGCCGCTTGGGAATCTCCAGGACGACCTCGTTCCTGGCGATGTCCTTCTGGGCCACCAGACCCAGGCCCTCGACCACGACGGCGGGCTTTACGGACGACGAAGAGGAGACAACGCCTCCTTTCTCCGAGAGCCACCGCCAGAAGTCCTGAAGAGCCGATTCTGATGGGGCGACGACGGAAGTGTACTCGCTCTTATCACGCGAGCCAATAACGGCACGAGTAGCGATCCTTCTCCTTAATCGGACGCCACCGCTGGAGCAGCTGCAGCTGCTACAGCTACCCAGAGGAGGAGAGAGTGATTGACTGGGCGAGAAAGAAGGAAGGCCCGAAAGAAAGGTGACGACGGAGTTGGGAGGAGAATGAGGAACCACATGGAAGATGCACGCCAACGCCATGCCCTGCTGCTGCCGCTACCACCAGATGACGAGAAGATAAGCAACAGCAGACAAGAAAGTAAGGCGGAGGCAGGCGGAGGAGACGGCTACAGCAGCCGGCACGGCGGAGGAGACTGTCGCCGGCGACGATGGATGTGCAGATTGTAGCAGAGGACGGTAGGTTTCCCGGCGAGCTCTTGAGTAGTAATATGTTACCGCCACGAAGTGGATGGAATGACGAGTGATGGAGGGACGAGAGGCGCCCGACCGGGGTAATACATTTCATCTCAGCCATTGGATGAAAATATCCAAATCACTTTACTTTCTGGTCCTCAAACGAATGCAATATTTGAAGTCAGCCCCTATTAGAGTACTCTCCTCGATCTCAAAAGCCCACTTAAATGTCATTAGGCGTTGCACACCGCAAACGTATTATATGGGCTTAGGCCCAATAAGTGATTTTTTTTCCTCGCCGTTTTTATTGTTACAAGGCGCCAACAGTCCCAGCGGTAACACTTGCTTGGGTACATATCCTATACGCATGGTTGGTTGCTGCTTGCTCGTGTTCGCGGGAGGCAGCCAACGAAACCAATGATGTCACCGCCGGCGGCTGGCACTGTATTTGTGTTGTCGTCAAATGCACCAGTGTCATCGTTATCAAGGAACCCTGTGGCGACAACGATGCCGCTGCCGCCGAGGTGGAGGAAGGGGAGGAGCCCATTTCTCACTGGTCGCCGCATCTCCTCCTCCTCCTCCTGTTGCTGCTCCTTCTATCGTGTTCTTGGAATTCGGGAGAGCATAAACATGAGGAGGTTCTGCCCTCGGTCGTCGTCTTCGGCTGTGTCTATCACTGATTCGACCAGTTCTTCTTCCTCAGTAGGGAAGGTGTTCGACGTTGGTCTTCCGCATTCTTTTGACAGTCATGGAGTCGGATCTCCGGTTGTCAAGAGGTTCATTGGAGACGACGAGGATCGATGGTTCATGTGGTACCATGGACACTATGGAACCACTAATGCTACAACTAGCGATAATGGTGTCTCCATGCCCGGTGGCCTGTGCTGCTCCATAGGTTTGGCATCCTCCAAGGATGGAATCTACTGGGATAGAGGAACTTCGGGTGTCAAAACTACGGAGGACTTGGGCCAAGTCATGTGTCATAGCTCTGATTGGTGGGTATTCGACAGGCAGAGCATAAGACCGTCTGATGTCCTCATCAGGTCCAGTGACAAGCTCAGGTCCTCAACTGCTGTATACTGGTTGTACTATACAGGATCCAACATGGATAAGATAGAGATCCCCTCCGGTTTGGCCCCTAGCTCGCCAGGAGGATCCCCTTGTTGCCTGAAGTCATTGCCAGGATTAGCCATCAGCCAAGATGGTAGGCATTGGGCACGAATTGAAGGTGAACACCACAGTGGTGCTCTCTTTGACACTGGGGGTGCAGGCCAGTGGGACTCCCTGTTTGTGGCAGCACCAAAAGTTGTCTACCATGGTCAAGGTGATCTAAGGATGTATTATCATTCTTTCGATACTACAAATGGGCACTATGCAATTGGCATTGCAAGGTCGTCCGATGGGATCAGGTGGGTCAAATTGGGGAAGATCCTTGGTCCTGGACCTGCTGGATCATTTGATGAAGCAGGAGTCAGGAATGGGAGTGTTGTGCGGGACCAGAAAGGCGGTGCATACATCATGGCTTACGAAGGTGTTTCCCACAACGGCCAGACCAGTATAGGAATGGCTGTATCCTTGGATGGTTTGAAGGACTGGAGAAGGTGTGGAGATAAAGCAATCTTGTCGCCATCCAAGGAAGAAGGTGGTTGGGATGAATGGGCTGTTGGTGTTCCATGTCTGGTTCAAATGGATGGAGCAAATGCGTGGAGGCTGTACTATGAGGGAATTAGTACGTTTGGGAGGACAGGAATAGGAATGGCTATTTCCACAGGATCAGAGTTTGATAGTTTTGAAAGATGGGTGTGAATTTCACCCAATAATATCAGCATATCATGAGCTCTTTGAGATTCTTAGTTTCACAAATTTTTCATTTTTGTGTGGCCACTCTGAGTGAAAATGGAGTCACCTATATGGTACGAAAGATTGATTACCTTTTTCCTACGCTTTTACATTCCAAGTTCTTGTTTTACATCATTACCGGTTCTTCTTTCATGTTTTCTTCATTGTAATTCTCAACTGCATATTTTTTAATGCTCGGTTACCCTTTATTACTTATCTTTGATGTACAGTCTGTTGACGTTAGTGACAATAATAGAGTATTAAATTCTTGTCCATCTCTAATTGTGATGTTTCTTTGGTCGTATTTTAGGTGGGAGGAAACCCCCACATACAGTTCCCTCCAATAGATACTAATCTCTGTAGGAGAATATGAAAAAAAATTCAACTGACTAGTTTAATTGAGTATTCATGGTTGTACAGGCAATATTGTTATTCCAACTCTTTTCATTGGAAGACAAATAATTTGGAGTACCATAACTTTTAAGTTTGGTTTTCACATAGAATATTCAATGTTAGTATTTGTGACATAGCACACTTTCTTACAGTGCACTATGATTCTGGTCTTTCTATTCGGTCCTCGCTGTGGTTATTATTTCTCACATGGGCTTTAAATATTTATTTAATGTCATAACACTCATGGACCTGGAAAATACATGGCATATTCCAAGTACTTCTCTAGTTCATTGTGTTCTGTATACCTATATTAAATCTGGAAACAAGTCATATGACAAAACCTGAACCTCTAGAACTGTACTCGTTAAAATTCTAGACCTATTGTCTTCGGCATTTCTTTCTAGTTTTTTTGAAACGAGAAAGGATGGCCAGCAAGGTGGTAGTCGTCCAAGGTTTCATTAATGTTGGGAAAGATTACAGGATTGTGATAGAAGAATGCTGGTAAAACCCAGCACATAAACGGCAAAAATGTCATGCGACAGAGGTGACAGTCTACACTATCAACAGTTCTTCCACTCCCCAAGTAGGGCCCTCGCATGGGCCCTGATATTCTTGGCATAAGCACGCTCCCCACGAAACAGGGTGTCGTTTCATTGTAACTAAATAGCCCAGATGTATCCCATGGGAAGGGCCCACTATATCCTGGATCTATAAACCTGACCATGCAGCCTTCTGTTGCCATTGCAGAAAGTTTGCCAAAAAGCTACCACTGATGTGGTGTCAATCCAGTTGATATCTGTCGCTCTCCATACCTGGCGCACCATGCAGCAGTGAAAGAAGAGGTGGGCAACGTCCTCATCAGTTTTGCCATGTAGTGCACATTGAATATCAACATCATTAAGCGACCGTGATCCATATGTCTTTGTTAAGAGACGGCGCCGTTGCAGCAGCCAGGGAAAAAAATTATTTTGAGGGGAGCCTTAATCCGCCACACCAGTCTGCAGGCTAGCAAGTCCTCATCACTTCGATCCATATCAGCAGCGCCAAGCAGGGTGTATGCCTCACGAACTGAGAATTTTTCATTTTGCCATAGCCAGCCATCACTCTCATCAACCTTTGGGGAGAGGTGGTAGATCCCCCTTAGCAGCAGCAGCTCGTCAAACCTTTGGGGTGAGAGATGCGGCGAGAAGTTTGATGATCACATCCCCTACACATTATTTGCTGAAGACGCCCAACACTCAGTCACCCTCACATCCTTGTTTACTGCCAGCTGGAACAGGCGAGGAAAAACTAGCTGCAGGGCCTGAACCCGACCAGTTGTCCTTCCAGGAGTAGGTGGAACCAGATCAAGAGATGGGGAGAAAAATTGCTTGACCAACAGCATGATCTTAGTAATACTTCTTCAAAAGGAGGATACGCCTTTATCCAGTGTCACTCTTGAATCCCAATTTAGGTTGTTGTGAGTCTTGTGACCATAGCAGATGTTGAATATTGCTGACCAGATCCCCTCCGAAGGTCCCATGATCTGGAATAACCACTTTGTGAGGGGGGCAGTGTTCATTCTGCGAAGGTTAAGGACATCAAGGCCCCTTCCACAGTTGGCTGGCACACAAGTTGTGACGACGCCAAGTGTATCCCATGCAAAAATGGAAACTCAGACTGCCACAGGTAATGTATCATCAAAGAATTGATTTGTCTCTCCACCTGCTTTAGAATTCTCAAAACTGACATAAAATAGTTTGGAAGAGCTGATATCACATGGCGTAGTAAGACATGCTTGCCTCCACAGGATAACAGCCTAGAGTTCCATTCAGCTAGCCGTTGTTCCAGTCATCTTATTAATGGTGCCTAGTTCCAAGAGAAAATGTGCCTTTCAGTCAGTGGCAACCCCAAATAGTACAGGGGTAGCACACCAATCGGCGATCGAAGCTTGCGGGAGCATACTTGAGTGGTCGTCAAGTCCATCCCAAAGCCGATAAATGTGGATGTATCATAGTTGATGTTGAGGCCAGAGACGTTGCAGAAGATCACCAGAATTGAGAGTCGCTGGGCTGCTTGGATTGAGCTCTTGATGAAAAAGAGGGTATTGACTGTGTATTTCAAAATGGGAATGATGGTTGTCAGTAGTGCCCGGATGTTAGATTTGCAGGCTGAGAAGGTTATGCGGTCCAGAGCATCTGCTGCCAGTGCAGAGTATTTGCGCAAGAGGTCAGCCCTGCCTGACACCCTGTTGTAGCTGCTCCCAGCCTTGCCTGTTAATGAGGATAGAGGAGGCTATCGTGATACACTTTTGCATCCTCGAGACCCACGCCTTGGGAAAACTGCGGCCCCGGAGGGAGCACCACAAGAATTTCCATTAGATGGAATCAAAATGCCTTTGCGAAGTCAACCTCTATAAGAAGCATCCTGGTGTAGTGCCAGAATGAGAGAATCTTTAAAGCTGCAGCATAGCCCTCCGATATGGACCTGCCAGCCACAAAAGCAGACTGAACAGGGTGAATGATATTAGGAAGCATAGAATGCAGCCTATTTGCCAGCACCCTAGCAATGTTGAGGTAAGTTCCCTTGGAGAGTGCGATGGGTTGAAATTCATCAATACAAGCAGCTCTTGATGTTTTGGGGATGAGGAAGATGAAGAAGTGGTTGAGTCACCCAAAACCTGCATTTCCATAAGCGAACTCCTGGATAAACATGAAGGCATTGTTCTTCACCATCTGCTAGAAAGCACGATAGAAGAAAATGGGAAAATCGTCTGGGCCCGTGCACCTTCGGCATATAGATCCCCAAGAGCTTGATGGACTTTGTCTTCAGAGAATGGGCGGTCAGAGATTCACACTAATCCGCTGTCAGTGTGGGAACGTCTGTGTCTGTCCATTCCCAAACACCGCTGTGGCGGCGACGGTGAAGTCCTTGAAATGTCTAGCAACTGTTGCACCAATCTGCCCATGTTGAGTGACCTCCGCCCCTTGAGCAGTATTTTGCTTATTTGGTTGGATCTTCTCCCGTTGGCCCACATGGAAAGAATCACATGTTATTATCCCCCTCCTTTAACCACATCTGGTGAGAGCGTTGTTGCCAGGCAACTTCATTCTTTTTGTCTTCCTCCTGCACTATTTGCAGCTGCTCCTCCCGCTGACCCCCATGTGAAAGAATTGCATGTTATTATCCCCTCCTTTAACCACGTCTGGTGAGAGCGCTGTTGCTACGAGACTTCATCCCTTTTGTCTGCCTCTTTCACTATTTGCAGCTCCTCCTTCCTCTGGTTCTCTTCTGCGAGGGTGAGACTTTGACACTCCTCGGTCCTATCAAGCTCTTGGATAGTCCCGAGTGCCGCAGATAGCCACCGCTCACAAGTTTCTTTTGTTTTCCCCTTGAAATCGTTGGAGAAAGGCACGCAACAGGTTGAGATGTCCAGCAAGGTTTGTGTTTCCATGGATTTCCAAAGTATCGGTGTGTGATACTAGCACCTCCGGGAGGTGAAATTCCTTAGCAACCTCGATGGAGGCCAGGAATATATCTGCAGTTGAGAGTTGGGTAGTCAACAAGGCCATAATGATCGACAAAGATGCGGAAGTCAGCTGAATTGGTATCATGGCCACAATCATCAATGCTGAAGGTGGCATTAAAGTCGCCTCACAAGAGCCATGCATAGGCGACCAAAGCAGTCCTTGTGGAGAATAAGGATATTATTTCCCATTGATAAGAGAGACTGTAGGGTCTCTTATATAGAGGAGATCAAAGGAAGAATTACAAAAAAAGAAAGTACATATTAGGAAAGTAGAAAAATCATAGGCTATAAATTAGCTCTCAACACTCCCCCTCAAGTTGGAGCATAAATATCTACCATGCTCAGCTTGGAAAGACATTTATCAAGCTTTGCCTTAGGAAGTGGCTTAGTTTGATCACCGACGACATGTTGAATCCTATGTTTTTAATGATAACAAATTGAATTGGACGTAAAAGTTACTAATTATGCATGAGTGATGACCATGCATGTGTAAGATTGAAAGGATTATGTATGTGGAAGAAATCACAAAGTTAAGAGTTAAAAGAAAAATTTTATACTACTCGGTCGACCGGTCATACTGATCGGTCGAATGATATCATGAAGAAAAATTATCTAGCAAATGTTAGTCGAAGGATTGGTTTAGTACCGGTCGATCGATTGCAATAAAAGAGCAATTCAAAACTTGTCGAGCAAATGTCGGTCGCAGGACCGATTGAACACTAGTTGACTAATCAAAATAAAGAAATTAAAAAATTGTCGTTGTCGAGCAGATGTCGGTCGAAGGACCGATTGATCAGAACAAAAGCGCTACAAAAAGCCTGTCGAGCAGATGTCGGTTGAAGGACCGATTGATAAGAACAAAAGCGCTACAAAAAGCATGTCGAGCAAATGTCGGTCGGTCGACCGATCAAAAGAAAGGCATCATACAAAAAATGTTGAGCCGGTCGAAGAAGCAGACGACCGGATAGAAGAAAAGACAGTGAAAATCACAACGGTCATGTTGACCGGTCGATCAACCAATGACAGGGGTCGAGATTGAGATGCACAGTAATGACTATTTTTTAATGTAAATTTTTTGCAAAGGACGTATTCAACACGTAAAGAAATCTATAAAAAGGGTGCCAAAGCCTAAAGGTAGATTGATCAAACAAGTGAAACCACTCCAAAGCTTCTTCTAAGTCCAAAACATCCTCTTAAGCTCAAATTTGCAAGTTATCCCTTCCTCTTCTAGTTTTACGTGTGAGCATCTTCCGTAAAAGAAGAGAGTTGGAGGGAGCGACCACCTTCGACGGCGAGACAAACTTCTCCTACTTCTCCCGCTCCGTCTGGGTTCTGCCCTCGCTCGACGGTCACTGGTCGAACTCTTCGTACAGACCACTGACTCCTCGATCGCCGTACTATCTCTCCCACCTTCTGCCCTCACGTGACAGCATTCCTTCTCTCCCTGCGTGTGTACCTCATCAGGGGGCCTCCTGCCGATGGTGCCCACGCCGGCGACCTGCTTTCACCGGCGTCTCACTGGTTTTCAAAGCTGCCGGCGTCAGCTCTCTCTGCCCTGACGCCCTACCAGGCGATTCCTCTGTTTCGTTTCCCCTGTTCTCTTCAGCACCATCTTCTCCGGCGCCGGCACCCCTGTCTCTTCGAAATCTCTCTCAAATCCGCTGCTTCTCTCTCTCGCTCATCGGCATTCCTGCCCTAGTCTTTTCATCTCCCCGGTGGCCTTTGCCAAGGTGGGTGCGCTCGCTTGGCAGGTCATCTGGTCGCTCCTCTCAACGGCAGCTCATCCTGTCTGGCGCCTTGTTCTGGTGTGCAGCGGGAGGTGACGAGGATTCCTCCGCTCCCTCTCCCACATCGGAACTCTGCCGCCGGCAGGGGTGTGGTGTGCAGCAGAAGGTGACAGGAATCTCCCCTCTCCCTTTCCCACACTAGGTAGCAGCTGTTTGGCCGGAGCTCGGAGATCAGTGAAAACGACAGTCCAGTATGCGTCGCAGGGCACTGGAAACCGGCGGCGGATGGATGTCATACAGCCGTCGCAATGAAGAGCACCACCTCAGACAACAACGCCGGCGACCGTCGACCCACTGTTACAGGTGCCTGCAGGATGGTCATTATGCCCGTAACTGCTCTGGCCCTCTGCGATGTCTGGGGTGCAGGGGTGAGGGCCACCGAAGGTCGGGATGTCCTCGTGCTGCACAAGGAAGAATGTCGACTATGACTACACCGACGCCGGGCGGTGCGCTTGCTACGACTGTGCAGTCGCCTCCTCCCCATATCACGGTACCATGGCCATCGGAAATTCAGTGAAATGCCGATTTCCTCTCAGGATGCGTCGTTGGCGAGGTCACAGGTTCTTCCCCCGACCTGGCGGTGCTTCGCACGGCAATTGTGACCAGCGTCGGGGAGTCGCTGCCTTTCCACCTCAGCCGTGTCTCACCAGGGTTGTCGTTGGTCATCCCCGGGTCGCCACAGCAACGAGAAGCTCTCCTGGCTACTCCGACAAACCTTCCTCTCTAATCTTGGGTGAAGTGGCCTCCATGGAAGTTCGACGATGGGGCAACACTCGCACTATCGGGGAATCGACAAACCATTGCCATCCACGGCCAACCGCTTCATCTTCAGCGGCCGGAGATCGTGACATCGATTGCCAGACAGTTCGGCACCCCCATAGCCGTCATTCTCCCCCCTCGTGGATCGCCGGATCTGGCAATGACGACAGTTGAGATCGATTTCTGGCCGGGCTGCAATCTGCTGGCTTCCCTCGTCCTCACGGTCGGTGATTGCAGCTTCATGATATGCCTTCAATTCACCCGGCGTGCTGCTTCTTGGGCTGAGGTCGCTGCTGGCCAGCAATCAATGCAGCCGTTACAGATGACAAGGGCAGCGAGTGCGGACGGTGTCCGTACTGCAAGTACGACCCTGCACGGGCGTGATGGGGTGTCGCCCGATCGTAAAGGCAGGGGAGGGGGATCACTGCACGGACGAACTGTCAGCAATAGCTCATCGCAAGGGCAAAATGTGCGACACGACCTTGAAAGGACAGGGAATGGCCGAGACAGTACCTTGGAAGGCATTTTGCTGATCGGCCACGATCGTGCCACTACCACTGTGGATACGCGACACGGTCGTGAAGGGATGGAGAACGGTCGTGACACAACTTTGGACTGCGGCCTGGTCACCAATGATGCACGGCATGGCCGTGACACCAACACTGGTTGGGACAACCCTCCTCCGGGCTGCCAACTCATCACCATCGCCGCAGGCGCAGATGTGTACCTCCAGTTTGCCGCCACCTTGTTTACCTCCGGACTCAACCCCGCTTCTAACGTTGAGGCTGGAGACGCCGGGTTCGCCGAACACCGACCACCACTTGGGCTGCCACGAGACCTCCAAGTCCGGCAGCCGAGTCCGGCGCTCTACCTCGTTGCCACCGGTTGGCAAACCAGGTCCATCATCGTCGTCTGCAGCTTTATTGCTAGGCTATGATGATGAGGAGGTTCATCGTGTGGCAGACACAGCTGGGCTTCGTCACACGTCGCCGGACTCGACTTTGATCTGAGGTGGTTGGAGGACCACTCAGCCAGGGGAGTGACTCGACTTCGATCCGAGGGATAGTGGTGCAGAGGAGTTTCGCGACTTCATTGATTCGCAGTCGTTGGTCGATTTTCCGGCCACCAACTGTAGATTCACATGGCGCAGCACTGCTGCTCCATCTTCGAAGTCGAGGATCGACCGTTTTGGTTCCCTGGAGCTTGCAGAGGCACATCAGCTGGCGGATGTCCAAGCTCTTGATCGACTGTTCTCGGACCACACTCCTCTTCTGTGGAGGTCCAACGACGATCAGGCTCAGCGCTGGCGCAGCACTGCTGCTCCATCTTCGAAGTCGAGGATCGACCGTTTTCTTGGTTCCCTGGAGCTTGCAGTCTCGGACCACACTCTTCTGTGGAGGTCCAACGACGATCAGGCTCAGCGCTGGCGCAGCACTGCTGCTCCATCTTCGAAGTTGAGGATCGACCGTTTTCTTGGTTCCTTGGAGCTTGCAAAGGCACATCAGCTGGCGGATGTCCAGGCTCTTGATCGACTGTTCTCGGACCACACTCCTCTTCTATGGAGGTCCAACGACGATTAGGCTCAGCGCTCCCTTTTCTGTTTGAGCGTTCATGGCTTCTGGAGGATGGCTTTCGGCAGTTAGTTGCGGATAAGTGGTGTAGGGTGGCGCCTTCTATCTCTGCGGCCAAGACTCTTGCGACTCGCCTATCCAGCTTGCGATCCTTCCTCTGCCAGCATCGTCGACAGATTCGTGAGGATCGGGCTCGTCGCAGGACAGACGCCCTTGGGATCATTGCTCGGTTGGATCGCACGGAGGACTCCCGCCATCTCACGGACTCTGAGGTAGTTGAGCGGAGACGTGCGCAAGAGACTATTTAGATGGAGGATCGGATAGTGGAAACCCAGTGGAGGCAGCGCTCCCGGACTTGGCTTCTGGAGGGCAATGCCAACACTAGGTTTTTCCATCTATATGCTAGCACTCGACGGAGGGCTAATAGGATCGAGTAGTTAGTTATTCAGGGGCAGCGGATCACTGACCATCGGAGCATCAGGGAGTCTATCACTTCTTATTTCTGCGCCACCTCTCGACGACAGCCACTTGGCCCCTGGCGATATCCGCAGGCTCATTGACACTCAGTCGTCATCGCTTGATCTGTCGATCATGGAGGATGAGATTTTTGAGACCCTTCGGGACCTCAATAGAGAGGCGGCCCCTGGTCCTGATGGATTCCCATTCTTTTTCTACAGAGAGTTTTGGTCTTTGGTGCGAGAGGATGTTGCAGTAGTTAGGGAGTTTGCCGACGGGAATCGAGGTTTTGAGCGCCTTAATCGGTTCCTGTTGTTTCTACTTCCGAAGTGTACTCCAGTGGAGCGGGTTGAGGACTTTTGCTCGATCGCCTTATCCAATGCCATCTACCTCCTGGTGGTTCGAGTACTGACGAATCGGCTTCGTGAGGTTCTTCCAGTACTGATCCATCCCGCATAGTCAGCTTTCATACAGGGCAGATCCATCACTGATAGTTACACCATCACGACAGAGATTGTTGCTCAGTGGAGGAGGACCGCCTCTCAAGCCTTCTTATGGAAGGTCGATTTCTCCAAAGCTTAAGATATAGTATCTTGGTCCTTATGGCATGCCCTACATATTCGTGAATTTTCTGCGACCTGGATCGCCTGGATGAAGCGGTGTATTACCTCTTCTTCTTTCTCGATTTTGGTCAATGGAGTACGTGCAGGGGATTGGGTCCAGCCACAGAGAGGGGTTCGACAAGGCTGTCCCCTGTGTCACTCCTGCCCACTGAAGGGCACGCCCCGAGCGGGCGTGGCCATGCGCGCGCGGAGGCGGGCGTGGCCGGGGCGATTCCTACTCCTAGTAGGAATAGGAGTCGTCCAACACTCCGAAGGTCCGACGAGGAGGGAGGAGCTTCTGGAGATGAAGACTTGGACTCCTATCGTGAGTAGGAGGACGAGCGCGTGGAGAAGTGCAGGATCGGAAGGATTCCTACTCCTAGTAGGAATAGGAATTCGGACCTCTCCTAGGTCGAGTAGGACTTGGGCGCGGACGGAGCTTCCTTCTGGATCGAGGGTCACTTGGAGATGAAGTCCTAATCATAGGAAGACTGAAGATGGGGAGAGGCCACAGGAAAACAGTCCTAGTCCTAGTAGGACTAGGACTTGTCCCGGCGGGCGCACCCGGGGCGCGCCCCGGACATGGCAAGGCGCCAGGAGGGCGGCCTGACCAGTTTGCCTTCAAGATGGACTTTGAAGGAGTGCTGGCCGAATTCTTCTAGGACTCCAAGGTTGCTGGATTTCTACTCCTACTCCAAGGAGGTTTTTTCTAGAGAAGGGCTTGCATGCCTAATAGGATTAGGTCCTTAACTTAGACTAGGAGTTGTTTCTCTTGGGCACTATAAAAGGACATGTAATCAAGGCTTGTAAGACCATCCTGGACAATCTGAGATTGCTCAATAATATTCTCTAGTTTTCCTCTAAACTCTTAGCCTCCCTCTCTTCTTCCTGGGCGGGTGTTTCGTTGTGCATCCGGGGCGTGTACGGCCGGGGTCCAAGGCACGTCCAAACGAGGGCTGATCGGCGACCGAGCAGGGTTCGTCGAGCCGCACGTCTGGTGTTTCATATCCGAAGCGTAAGGGCGTGACAACGTGGTATCAGAGCTTAGGTTCCGACTATGTCAGGAGAAGAAGGTGCTTTGAGCAAAGGTCGTTCGATGGAAGCTGAGGACATGACCCGGGGTCGAGTCCAAGGTGCGGACGTTGGGGAAAAGAAAAAGAATACGCGAGCAAAGTCCAGAGATCCCGGCAACCATATTGAGAAGAATATGGAGGCGCTGGAACGAAGTCTTCAGGAAACGGACGAGGCGGTCCGTATCTTGGAAGCCGTGGCAGGAGAACACAGCTTGGCACTGGAGCAAGGAGGAGCCTTACACCAGGAGCTGTCCAGCCGCGTTGCAGCCATAGAGGAGGCTATGGATGCAAGGTGGAAGGCCATGGAGACAGATTTGTTGCTGCTCAAAGGTCTTCTCTTCGATGCAGGAGGGCTGCGATCGAAGACCCCGGTGCCCAAGTTCTTGGGACCGGAACCGAAGAAATATGATGGTGCGCGGGAGGCGACGACCATCGACGATTTTCTTTGGTGTCTTGAAAAGGGTTTCAAGACGAGCAAGATCGTGGTCGAGAAGGACCAGATCGACATGGCCGTGCGCTACCTGGTGGATGGTGCGCTCTTGTGGTGGCGTCGGATGGAGGAAGGAGACGAGACTCCGATAGAGTCTTGGGCAGACTTCAAGGTGGAATTGAAGAAGCAATTCTACCCCGGCAATGCACAAGAAGTGGCTATGAACAAGCTGACCTCTCTCAAGCAAACGGGTTCCGTGAAGGAATATATCGAAAAGTTCCAACCGCTTATGTTGGAGATGCCCGGGAGCATGGAGGAGTCGACATGGTTGTTCTTCTTCCTGCGGGGGTTGAAACCATGGGCGGCTCAGGAGTTGAGACGTCAGAGGATAACGACCATGAACGGAGCATTGGTCGCTGCTGAAGCTTTGGTGGAGTTTTCAGCAAACCGGGATCCTGGCGCGGGTGCTAAGGATCAGGGCAAGTCCAAGAAGGACGGAGCCCGAGCAGGTGGCAAGAAGAACGATAAGCAAGAGAAGAAGGCGACGACATCGAAGGGAGATGCCAAGAAGACGGTCAGATGCTTCCTCTGTGGAGGGCCGCACTACGCGAGGGAGTGCGACACGAAGAAGGGGCTCTCGACCATGGCATCTACCGTGGACACCGAGCAAGGCGCTGCACACATGGGGTCTATAATGGCGCTGACGACTGCTGCCGCAACGCTCCCGACGAAGGAAGTGAAGAAGACCGCGAAGGGCCTGATGTTCGTGGAGGTCGCAGTGAATGGCCACACTTCGACCGCTCTGGTTGATACTGGAGCCACGCACAACTTCATGGATTCAAGGGAAGCGGCACGACTTGGCATACGGTATGTCAAGGAGCCAGGCCTGATCAAGACCGTGAACGCGGCCTCCCAGCCAATCCTTGGTACGGCCAAGGATATCCACGCGAAGGTGGGGGAGTGGGAAGGAGCGATCACCATGACGATCGTCAACATGGACGACCATCGGTTCGTCCTGGGCATGGAGTTCATGGATGCGTTCCGTGAGGTGAGACTTTCCCAGGAGGGGATTCGTCTTTTATCTCAGGAAGCTTCGCATGAAGTTGCCACGACGAGGGCCAGCGTGAAGTCCAAGATGCTTTCGGCGATGCAACTTGATAAGGGCATACGCCGGAAGGAGGTCACCTACTTGGCTGCCTTGAAGCTCAACGAGACCGGGCTCAAGGTTCAAGGCGTCCCAGAGGAAGTGGAAAGGCTTCTGGAGCAGTACAAGGATGTAATGCTGCCAGAGCTGCCGAGCAGACTTCCTCCTCGCCGAGATATCGATCACGCCATCGACCTGGTGCCAGGTGCGAAGCCTCCGGCTATGAGGCCGTATCGCATGGCACCTCCGGAGCTGGAGGAGCTTCGGAAACAACCGAGCGAGTTGCTGAAAGCTGGGTTCATGGGATCCTCGAAGGCACCCGGTGGGGCGCCGGTCCTACTTCAGAGGAAGCAGGATGGGTCAAGGATGAACAAGATCTTTCACCCACTATTGGACAAGTGCATGGTGGTGCACTTGGGCGACATAGTGGCATGCTCGGAGAAACTCGCAGAGCACATGGAGCATCCCGGGGAGGTGTTCAGGCTGCTGCGAGAGAACGAGCTCGGGGAATGCTCGTTCGCCCAATCGGAAGTGATGCTCCTTGGGCACCATGTTAAAGCCGGGAAGATCAGCATGGACAAGGGGAAGGTCCAAGCTATTCTCGACTGGGAGCCGCCAACGAACGTTCCGGAGATGCGATCGTTCTTGGGACTCGCCAACTACTACAGAAGGTTCATCGAGGGATACTCGCGACGGACTGCGCCCCTCACCGACCTTCTGAAGAAGAACGCGAAGTGGGTATGGTCAGAGAAATGCGTGAAGGCATTTGAAGGCCTGAAGAACGCAGTGGCGGAGGAGCCGTGCTTGCGTCTACCCGACTACGGGAAGCCGTTTGAGGTGCAAACGGACGCTTCCGACTTCGCATTGGGTGGTGTCCTCATGCAGGAGGGACACCCAGTGGCCTTCGAGAGCCGGAAGCTCAACGAGGCCGAGCAACGATATCCGGTCCATGATAAGGAGATGACCGCGGTGGTGCACTGCTTGCGCACGTGGAGGCATTATCTTCTTGGGAGCGCATTCGTTGTGAAGACGGACAACGTAGCAACATCTTACTTTCAGAATCAGAAGAAGCTGAGCCCGAAGCAGGCACGATGGCAGGACTTCTTGGCGGAGTTCGATTACGTCTTGGAATATAAGACGGGGCGGACCAACGTGGTGGCCGATGCCCTAAGTCGCAAGGTGCAGCTTGCGACGATAAGCGCCATCCGCATGGACTTCAAGGATCACATCCGGGAGGGATTGAAGCAGGATCCTAAGGCTCTGGAGATGCTTCGACTTGTCGGGGAGGGCAAGTCACGACGATTCTGGACAGAAGATGGGCTGTTGTTCACAGTGGGACGTCGGTTGTACGTGCCACGATGGGAGGGTCTTCGACGGTCGATATTGAAGGACTGTCATGACTCGAAGTGGGCGGGCCACCCGGGAGCGGCTCGTACCTTGGCGTTGGTTGAAGACTCCTACTTCTGGCCTCAGATGACAGAGGATGTCGAGGCATATGTGAGAACATGTCTCAAATGTCAGCAGGACAAACTTGAGCAGAAGAAGCCGGCAGGGTTGCTGGAACCCTTGCCCATACCGGAGCGTCCATGGCAGATGGTGACTATGGACTTCATCTCAGCCTTGCCTAAATCTGGGGGAGCGGGATCGATCATGGTGGTGATCGACAAGTTTTCAAAGTATGGAACCTTCATCCCGGCTCCAAAGCATTGCTCGGCGGAAGAGGTCGCCCGCTTGTTTGTCAAGCATGTAGTAAAATACTGGGGCGTACCTGAGATCATCGTCAGTGATCGTGATCCGAGGTTCACGGGTCACTTCTGGAGGGAGCTCTTTCGGCTCCTGGGGACGGAGCTGCGCTTCTCGACAGCTTTCCACCCCCAGACGGATGGCCAAACGGAGCGGGCCAACCATCTTCTGGAAATCTACCTGAGGCACTTTGTTGCAGCCAATCAGGAGGATTGGGCAAAGCTCTTGGACGTTGCACAATTTTCGTACAACATGCAGAAGAGCGAGGCGACGCAACAAAGCGCGTTCGAGATCGTCACTGGGAGGCAGCCAGTGACGCCTGCAGGACTGGCGGCCAGGTACGCGGGGAAGTGTCCGGCGGCGTATCATGTGGCGCGTGGTTGGCAGGACAACCTCGAGGCGTCGAGGGCCATCTTGGATAAAGCGGTGCGCAAAATGAAAAAGTTCGCTGATCAGAAGCGGAGGCATGTCGAGTTCCAGGTGGGAGACAGGGTTCTTGTGAAGTTACGAACACGTCAGTTCAAAGCACTTAGGAACCTGCACCAAGGGTTGCTGAGAAGGTACGAGGGTCCCTTCGTCATCACCAAGCGAGTAGGCACGGTGGCCTACAAGGTGGATCTTCCCAAAGAACTGCGACAGATCCATTCAGTGTTCCACGTGAGCATGCTGAAGAGATTCTACGATGATGCAGAAGACTCTGGGCGTGAAGTGGAGACACGTGGACTAGTGAACGACATGAGCACACCGACAAGTTCAAGAGGCGCACCGGAGTTGCCGGGGACGGCAACAACTTCGGTGGGGGAGGATGTCACTCCTGCCCACTGAAGGGCACGCCCCGAGCGGGCGTGGCCATGCGCGCGCGGAGGCGGGCGTGGCCGGGGCGATTCCTACTCCTAGTAGGAATAGGAGTCGTCCAACACTCCGAAGGTCCGACGAGGAGGGAGGAGCTTCTGGAGATGAAGACTTGGACTCCTATCGTGAGTAGGAGGACGAGCGCGTGGAGAAGTGCAGGATCGGAAGGATTCCTACTCCTAGTAGGAATAGGAATTCGGACCTCTCCTAGGTCGAGTAGGACTTGGGCGCGGACGGAGCTTCCTTCTGGATCGAGGGTCACTTGGAGATGAAGTCCTAATCATAGGAGGACTGAAGATGGGGAGAGGCCACAGGAAAACAGTCCTAGTCCTAGTAGGACTAGGACTTGTCCCGGCGGGCGCACCCGGGGCGCGCCCCGGACATGGCAGGGCGCCAGGAGGGCGGCCTGACCAGTTTGCCTTCAAGATGGACTTTGAAGGAGTGCTGGCCGAATTCTTCTAGGACTCCAAGGTTGCTGGATTTCTACTCCTACTCCAAGGAGGTTTTTTCTAGAGAAGGGCTTGCATGCCTAATAGGATTAGGTCCTTAACTTAGACTAGGAGTTGTTTCTCTTGGGCACTATAAAAGGACATGTAATCAAGGCTTGTAAGACCATCCTGGACAATCTGAGATTGCTCAATAATATTCTCTAGTTTTCCTCTAAACTCTTAGCCTCCCTCTCTTCTTCCTGGGCGGGTGTTTCGTTGTGCATCCGGGGCGTGTACGGCCGGGGTCCAAGGCACGTCCAAACGAGGGCTGATCGGCGACCGAGCAGGGTTCGTCGAGCCGCACGTTTGGTGTTTCATATCCGAAGCGTAAGGGCGTGACACCTGGCCCCCATGTTGTTCGTACTAGGCATGGACGCACTCGCCAGGTGCACACAGACCTCTTGCGAGGCGGGACTTTTCAGAGGTTTTGCTAGGAACCTCGTGCCCCTCCTTCAGTATGCGGATGACACTGTCTTTTTTATTGAGGCTCGGAGCAGGAGGCTTGTCGAGTCGCGATTCTCATCGATCTTTTCGGCGCGACGACCGGCCTTCAGATCAACCATGCCAAGTTCTCTTTCATCCCCTTTGGCATGGTTACTGAGGAGGCCGAGCGATGTGCGGCCCAGCTCCACACCCCGATCAGCTCCCTCCCGATCACCTACTTGGGACTCCCACTAAGCGACCGCCACATCACCTCCAGGGGGTGGACTCCAGTCATTGAGCGCATGGAGCACAGACTTCACGGTTGGAGTTCACGTCTTCTCTCACGCGGGGGACGTCTTATCCTCTTACGATCAGTTCTCTCGGCGCTTCCGACATACTATATGTCAGTTCTTCCTCTGCCGGCTCTAGTGCTCAAACGATTGGACTCGCTCAGGAGCAGTTTTTTTTTGGCAGGGCCGTGGGCCCGAGCATCGCGGAGTTCACCTTGTCGATTGGGCCAGCATTTGTCGACCTACTTCCCAGGGAGGCTTGGGGGTCCGGGACCTCCAGTGCGCCAACCGGGCTCTCCTAGCTCGGTGGTTCAGACGGATTATGGGGTCCGATGACTGTTTTTGGTGTACGGTCTTCTTTACCTGCTATGGACGGGATCTATCCTCGGAGTCGAGGACCATTCTACCTCGTGGAGCTTCATCCTTTTGGCAGGGAGTTGCGGCTACGGCCCCGCGGATTCGCCCTCTCATGGTTCCTTCCCTTGGCTCGGGGGAGAACTCCTTTTGGCAGCATACCTGGTCACTTTGGGGCTCCCTCGCAGAGGCTTTTCCCCACCTCTAAGCCCTGACGATATCTCCCTAGGTCACAGTAGCGGAGACTTGGATGGAGGAGGGGGTGACGGGATCTGGCGCTTGGTCTCCCAGTTTCAGATCGCACCTATTTGACCAGCGCTTCACGGAGTTTCTTGCACTTCAGCAGCGTCTGGCAGACCTACGCCTAGACCGGTCCAGGATGGACGGTTGGGTTTGGCTGTCGGAGTCCTCCACCCGGAGTCTTTACATCCGCTTCCTCCCCACTACAACTCTGCCAAAGGATTTCACGACTGATTGTAGGCTTATTTGACGGACTCATATCCCGCTGAAGGTCAAGATTTTTGCTTGGCTTCTGCGGCGCGGTCGCCTCCTCACCAGGAGCTACAGGGCGAGATGGGCACCAAACGGTGACACATCGTGCATTCTATGCGGCGCGGCAATGGAGGACGTACCTCACCTTTTTTCCGACTGTGCGACATCCCGGAGTATCTGGCAGCAGACGAGCATTGCTGCGAGCCTTCTTGCTTCAGACCTTGAGACCATGTGGAAGACTCTCCGGGGCCTCATCCGTCAGAGGCAGTGTTGGACTTTTGTGGCCGGTGTCTGGGCCATTTGGCTGCAGCGCAACCGGATCATTTTTTGTGGGGAGAGTTGCCAACCTGAGCGTGTTGTACACCACATCTCCTATCTTATAAGGGAGTGGGGTTTTGGTTAGGTTGGAGTGCTCTTTTTATCCCCTTCTTGCTCATTACATTTGTACACCTTTTCACAGTATATATATATGTATATATATATATATATATATATATATATATATATATATATATAGTTGGATGACAACCACAAACCTGGTGGTCATTCTTTTTCTTCTCAAAAAAAAAAATTTTGTAGTCTGATTTAGTAAAGTTGTCCTCTTAGTAAAATTTTGTGTGAAGAAGGTCTGTGGTGTAAAAAGAGTTGTTCTCTCCCTACAAAAAAATGGAGAGCTAGTGAAGAGAAGTCGGAGCAGAGCGTAGGTCAAGGAGTTGGGCCGAACCTCGTCAACACATCATGCATCTTGTGTTTGCTCTTTCTCTCTTACTTGCTCTTCACTATTACATACTTGCTTGTAATTGGTTTTATCGATTTTCCGAAATTGGTTTTAACATTTTCGATTAAACTTTTTATACACCAATTCAACCCCCCTCCCCCCTCTTGGTGCTTTCGATCCTACGGGATGCATATGATGTGACAAAAATTTTTTTAATCATGTCTTTGGTGTAGTGGCAATCAACTTCAACATATTTTGTCCTTTTATGAAAAATAAGATTATTTGCTATGAACAAAATTGCCTGATTATCACATTTTAATTGCATTGGGAGAAGCACCTCCACTATAATATCAGTCATGACTTATTTCACCCACATTATTTCAACAGTGACTTGAACCATGGCCCTGTACTCGGACTCTGCGCTGGACCTAGCAACCACAGTTTGTTTCTTACTTCTCTGTAAACTTTTTATCATTTGGACATCCAGCATAATCAACATGAGCAGAAACAGTGATGTCTAGGCTCTTCCCACTAAGAAAAAAAAGTCCCTTTTTAGGCGCTGCTTTTAAATATCTAGGAGTCATCATTGTTGCATCCCAATTTACCTTCTTAGGCTTGTTCATAAAATGATTGATCTTACTTACAACAAGAGAAATGTCTGTACGTGTGACGGTGGCATATAAGAGTTTTCCAACAAGACACCTACATTTGTTAGCATTAGCATCTTCTATATCATCTTCATAAAGTTGAATGTTAAGATCCATGGGCACAAGGCGTGATTTCAACATTCCTGTCTCTTTTAGCAAGTCGGTGACATATTTTCTTTGGCACATAACTAGGCTTCTACGATTTCTTGCAAACTCTATTCCAAGGAAATGGCGGAGATTGCCAACATCTTTAGTAACAAAGTGCTTTCCAGCCCCTCAAAAAAGAAAAAAAACAAAGTGCTTTCCAAGCAATGCTTTGGTATAAGAGATTCCCTGCAAGTCATCAATATATACAAGGAGTACAACTCTACCATGGGAGGTCCTTTTTTATAAAAAGTGAATGATTAGTGGTGGAACGGATGAACCGTTCTTATTCTACTTTCTCTAATAATTTTTGGAGCCAAGCTCCAGAGCTTTGTTTCATGCTATAAATGGTCTTGTGCAGTTTGCAAACCTTGTGAAGCTCTCCCTCAATCGTGAAATTGGGAGGTTGTTGCATGTAAACCTCCTCCTGTAAATTGCCATATAGAAATGCCTTTTTCACATCCAACTGAAAAAAGTGCCAATCCTTGCAGACTGCAATAGAAAGAAGAATACGAATTGTGACCAACCTAGCCACGGGAGAGGTGTCAAAGCAGTCGGCACCATAAGTTTGTGTATATCATTTAGCTGACATGCATAGGAAGGAGTTGACATGCATAACTGCCTTCCGCCTATCATCATGATGAGCTTCTTGGTGAGTTCTAGGTACATCCACAGCAGAGAGCCTCAAAACAAATTGTTAATAGGAAGGAGTGAGTTTCTCCATGAAGAGATGACTAGAGATATAATATGCAGACTTGCTAAAGCGCTTTCCCTTCCTCAGATCAATGTGAACATCTAAATCATTGGTGATTTTCTCGGGAGCATTACTAGTGAGGGAAAGAGTAGAGTCATCAATGTGACTATGTAAATCTGACTCTTTTAGACACATTAATCGTAGTGCTATCAGTAACAACATTGCGTTCATGATTTACCTCAGGATGACAAGTGATGGCACATACGCAGGAGCAAGGTGAGTGGAAGAAACAATCGTAGGATGATGACTATAGGTTTGCTGAAATATCTGAATAGGCACCTCCATAGTAGGAATATGAGGTGCTTGGAGATGAGACGAGATCCATATGAAGAAAAGTAATCTACTGACTCGATCAAAGTGATGTAATATCTCCTACTCGATGGATCATAGCACTTATGACCCTTTTGTGTACGAGAATACTTCACAAAGACACACTTGACAGTATTAGGAGACAACTTATCTCGATCAGGGGTCATAATATGAACAAAAAGGCTATGCGCCCAAAAACTTTGAGAGAAACAAAAAATATGTATTCATCCGGAAAGAGGATAGAATAAGAGATCTATCTCCAAATGAAGGCATTCGGTTAATAAGGTAGCACGCAAGAAGGACCGAATCACCCCAATAGACAAGAGGAGCCTGATTGTGAATAAGAAGAGTTCGGGCAACATCAAGAATATGGTGTCAACTCCATTTTGTTCAAAGATATATTTGCATGATGTTTGGAGTCCAATGCATTGTCAGAACGCACAATTTTGACATTGCCAAAAAATTGAGTCTTATTTCACGAATAAAAAAAATTGATCACATTGCCAACACCTGTTTTATTTTTCAACCAAAATAACTAAGACGACTAAAGTCATCAACAATAACAAGATAAAAACAGTGTTCTTCACTCGGGTTTCAAACATCTAAGTGAAGAATCTAAAAAACTGCATTACTACTCCAACCTTGTTGACTTGGGAAGGAACTATGATGGTGTTTTCCAAGTTGGCAAGCATTACATTGGAAAGAAGACTGCAAAGGGATATGTGGAATGACTCTACGAAGCTTTTGAAGTGGCAAGTGACCAAAACGAAGATGCTATAAGAAGGTAGGAGTCCCTGAGGGCACCGACATACTATCAGTCTCGTAGTTTGGATCAAGTCCAAGTGAGAAAGACCCTTACCATTAGCATGTCCCTATAAGCCTTTTGATCTTCACACTCAATGCTAGAAAATAACTATGAAGCTTCGCAAACATTGCATATAGAGAGGTGTGTTAAATGTGGAGAGGATGCCCATTTTGCTTGTTTTGATGGATATCATAATGCAATTGAAGAGTCTTCGTCTCGTTCTTTGCGTGAGAGTATGTGACAACAAGAGAATCCCACATAGCCTTGGTTGTGGGTTTATGTAGGAAATCATTTGTCATCTTTAAAGATAATGTTTCTGACTTTCTGTTAGCCAGACTTTTGCAGGGGCTTTAGCCTTTTTCTAGGAAATATATTTTTCGCTTTTGGCTGTCGGCTCCAATGTTGTCTGAAGCAGACCGAACGACGACCCGGACAAATGTCCATTTCAGATCAAACCGTCCAGTCGGACTGGATAATAATAAAATAATATATTTAATATGATATATTAAATTAAGCTATCGTATTAATGATGTTAAAAATTAATTATATAAAAAATAACAATAAACAATCATTAAAAATTTAATGTTAAAATCATTACACATTTAATAAATTAAAATGTTATGAAATTTAATATCTATATATAAATTTTCTTCTCACTAAATTTTTTGTATTACATATCTTTGTCTTTTATGTTAGAAGTAATATTATGATTATATATAAATAGATATATGATATAATTAGTGGTTAACTATCTAATTTGAACTTATTAAATACTAAATTAAAATTTGTGTTTATAATATTATATATATAACTATACTATACTAACTATTATAATATTATTGTGTGTTATACATATGACAAAGAAGTTTGCACCCTCCATTCATTACAAATTTACGTAATATGATAAATATAATATATTAAATATAAAAATAATTTATATTATAATATACATATATGATATTAAAAATTTTGAATAAGATCATAATCTATAAGATATAGTTGAAAGTTTAACAAATACCAAACTAAATGAAAGAAGAAAAGGACAAGTGTACAAACATAGTCCCACATTGATAATAGTAGTAAGATGAGAGCAAAGAGACATGTATTAATAGGGGAGGAGACTAATGGGCCAATATAATTTTTTTTATGGAGAAGGTCCATCTTTGAATCTTTTCCAAATTTAAAATAATATTTTTTATCACATTACTTTTTAACAAAAAAAATTAAAAGATCGGTCGGTTCACCAAAAATGCGGTTCAATCCAGTTTTGACCGATTTTGACCGGTCTCAACCCGGTTTGATTACAAGCTGGGCTTTTGGGCTTGTAATAGACCGTTGTGAGGGCCGATCGACAGTCCGGTCCGGATCTCACAACATTGCAGAATATGCTCCTTGTCATGAGACTCCTACCACTCATGAACTGCATGGACCACAACTCAAAATCGGATCCATTCATCTTGACAATTGGGCCTAGGTGTTTGATCGCCCCATTAACAATCATCCCGTTATCCTTGTTATCAATTTGATAATGAGAAGCAAACCTTTGGAGGATTGTAGGCAGCCAAAAGGGTTTTTCTACTACAACAACAGATGCAATAACCTCCTCATTAGGGTTGCTAGTGAGAAGGGTAGCAACAACGCGAAGAGAGTGGATTTGAAGCACCTGCAATAGCATGTAGGAGACAACAGCTAGGATTTTTTTTTTTGTGGAAGGGTTAGGGTTTCTCAATTTAGGCACAAAAATCGCTGCTCCGATACCATGTGGAGAATAAGGATATTATTTCTCATTAATAAAAGAAACCCTAAGGAAGAATTACAAAAAAAGGAAAGTAGAAAAATCATAGGCTATAAATTAGCTCTCAATAGTCCTCACATTCCCCAGCTCTTCCCATAGCGTCAGTCAGCCCTTCGCAGTTTGTGAGCCGTAAACACATGAGCTCAGAAGCACAGACTTGTCGCATTTCCTCCTCAGAAAGGTTATCACATAGTGTTCTCTCAGTCGGCTATCTAGTAGCTCCAGAAGATCATCTTTCCATAGGATTTTTGCATGAGAGAAATTATGCACCGCAAGAAAAATCGAGAAATTTAAGGCGACGCAGAATTTTATTAGATGGAAAAATCAGAAGAGGATTACAAGATCAGAATCTTTTTTCTTTGGACCCCTAGGGAGTTTATATAGGCACTCACTTTTACAGATGATATAAATTACAGACCGACTGAGACTCTTGAATTAATCTCCAAAAATAGGACACTTATCTTGTGATAAGGAAATAAATCAATTCCAAATCACACACAGCGAGACCCCGAGGGAAAATCTGCTGAAGCGACTGACTAAGAAGGAGGACCATGTAGGGTTACAACTGGGTTCAAATTCAAGGCATTATCAATAGCGGCCATTATAATCTAGGACCAGGACTCCGCCAATCTGCTCCCAGGTGGTTGGGTCACATGAACTGACTTTGGACTCCTCAAAGAGGGCCACAGCAGCCCCCCAGCACCGGACGTAGCTGCCAAGGGATCGACGGCACGCTGGATCCCCGAGCCACGGACATTCCAGGAAGATATTTTCACAGTTAAGTATTTGCTTCCTTACTGCAGTCTGGCTTATTCTGGCACATCGTCGCTTGTCCCAGTTCCATGGCATTGTGAGACCAGCCCTAGCACGTGTAGAAGGGTTGCCAGTTGTATCCATAGCATGGCTCAAACTCTTCGTCACTAATAATCCCACCCGACTCTTCATCTCCCAGGTGGGGTTTAGTCACAGTTGGTATGGATGCTTCGTGTTAAGTATCGTCAAGAGCTATGTTGAGAAATGCCCAAACTTTCATTTAGTCTCAAATACATCAATTATTATTTATTACCATTAACTCCAGTCTTCCATTTCTAAGGGATCAACCACTTCAATCTTGGTAACAACAGAATAAGTATTCTCATAAAGTAACAAAGAATCATCAGTATTTGTAGGACTTCCTCCTTAACATGTACACCCTCCTTTAATATTTAGTGTTAAATTTCTTGGTGAGCAATCAAAAGATCTTTTAAAGAATAGTTCACATGGTTTTAATATTCATCTTCTTTTCTGGGCTTCTCGCATATCAACTTTGTATATAGTCTTATTTGACTTCCCTCATAGCTGTATCAGTAACTCAATTAGGAATTCATCTTCTATTTTATGGTGGTAAGTACTTTCATGATTTCATGGTGGTAAGTATATTCAAGAGCTATGATGAGAAAATGGCTAAAGTTCCTTTTTCTCTAGGTCAGTTATTTATCATCGACTTCAGTCTTCCATCTTTTAAGGAATCAACTACTACAATTTTCGTAACAGAAATAACTGTTCTCATAAAATAACAATGGATCATCAGGGTTTATAGGACTTCTTCCTTAGCCTGTTCACCCACCATCCTTTAATATTTGATGTTAAATTGCTTAGTGAACAATAAAAAATTCTTTTGAAGAATAGTCCACATGGTTAATGTAGTTAAAGTAGTTCTTTGTGCACCATATTATCGTTTCATAAGTTGATTGCACCCTTTTTTAGGCTTCAAGCATATCAACTTCGTGTATATATACATATATATTATTTTTGTTGAACTTCATATAGTCTTATTTTACCTTCCTCGTAACTGTATCAGCAACTCAATCAGGAATCCATCTTCTATTTTATGGTGGTAGGTATTTTCGAGAGCTATGATGAGATATGCCGGAATTTCCTTTTTGTCTCAAAAATATTGGTTATATATCAGTTACTTCCAGCATTCCATTTTTTAAGGGATCAACCACTTCAATCTTGTTAACAACAGAAATAACTATTATCCGCCAAAAAACCATAAGTCCATAACTATTTTCATAAAGGGTATATTTAGCGTTAAAATGCTTAATGAGCAATAAAAAAACATTTAAAGATCATCAACATGGTTTCAGTATTCAACTTCATTGTGCATTCTAGGCTGATTGTCAGTCATTTGAGATACATCTTTAATGATTCTCCAGCACAAATCCATACTCATGGATTCCGATTGGTTTTCTTTCCTATTTATTAAGATTTCAAAACCCTACAGATAAACAATATGATATTATTCCTAGGAATCAGTGGATATGCTAATGGTATATTATGGTAGGAGTCTTCGTATGTTTGGCTATTCCACTGCCAGTATTTTAACTCTTGGTCAAGCTGTAAAGAAAATAGTTTTTAAAATTGTGGATGGGCAAAGGTCACATATTGCCACTTTTAGTGAAGATACTTGGTGGTGTTTACAATAAGGAACTGAGGACAGAGGAGGGTCAGGAGGTAATCCCACTCTAGTTTGATTGGCCTTTTTGCTATGGCAGTAACAGCAGGGAGAAGGGACAGTAGGACTCTTAAATGAGGATGGTGAGGCATAACTACTCCTATGGAACCTCTTCTGCACTCTGTTCCTCTTCTTTTGTTTCCAAAAATTGTTTCATCTCTTATCTGTCACCTCAGTTGGCAAGATTGTTACACCATACTCAGAAAAGAAAAAACAAGAACATTTTACACCTTTACCAAAGGTATTGCATGAATATTACCATATTGGTTCAGATGGTTTGCTGAAACATCTCTATGACCATTATTCATATAATGTGAAACAAGAAAGCAGAGAATAAGCTTTCCACAGCAAGATAGTTGATATGGCAATTACAAGAATCCTCCGATTATAGGAGAGGGCTATATGTGGTTTGCAACCCAACCATTGTCTGAAGTACTTGTATAATACTTAACCTATGCATGGTTCAAATGCGGTTGTTCCATATTAACTGCTCTCCACATGCATCAGGAGTCTAAGGTCTGATCCCAATTCTACAATGATAAATATGAGCACAAATGGATTCCCTAGGAGTTGTGCATTTGTGTATTGATGAAGCGACATGAAATTTACAAATAACTACAACAACAACAACAACAACAAAGCCTTATCCCACTAGGTGGGGTCGGCTACATGGATCATACGACGCCAATATATTCGTTGATTCATGTTCATAAGATTCGACAGGATTTTATGCTGGCTGTCGGGGCCTAACACAACCCTCCTCCTTTATCCGGGCAAATAACTATTATCAAAAAATTTTATTGCATATATTCAATTTGCTGTCCTACCTATTTTATCAATTTCAATGTTATTTGTTATTGGGTAGCATTTTAATTGCCTAGGCAGTATGTTTTTCCAACTGATTGCTTGCTTGAGAAAAAAGAATGACCTATTTCACTGTTCAATTATTTTCTTGTTTTTTTTTGGATCAGTGTGGATTTAAATCTGGAGCTGTTTGTTCATGTTTTTTTTTATCTTCTGGGAAAATATTATTTTGGAAACTTCTGCATTGCTGAAATAAACTTGAGAAAGAAATTCATTTGATAAGCTCATGATACATCTTTGCTAAATTCATTACATATGACAGCTGTATAATGAGAATGAATGATGTAACCATAATACTAGTGATAACTACTTTGCCTAGGCCTTGGAAGGGACTGTAATGACTTCCGAAGCTGGTGGGCAACTGTGATTATATTGCTAGTATAGACAGAATTGATCAGATACAGACATTTTTGTCAATGAAGGAAACATATGCATCTAGCGGATTATGCTAAATGAATGAACTTATATTATTTGCATTGGTTTGCTACACAAAAGGGACATTTATATCACAGATATTTGTGATATACTTTTGATTATTTGCCTTGTTTTTTTCTTTTAGCACTTCCTATTAATATTCCTCTGTGATCTGTGCAACTATTTTTCAAATATGACACTTGTTTGAATTGTTGTAAAGTGATTCTGTAATACCTTACAATTTCTGTTGTCATTAGTCATTAAGCAGGTTTTTTTTCAAAGATGCTAGTTTTCTTATGAATGAACTCACCATAGAACGTTGATGCTAACTTCAAACATGGAAATGCCAAGCGACGGGCATTCTCCTGTTAGAAAGTTTTTTATCTTCAAATTTCATCTCATATGATGCAATGAACGAACACTTTTCAGAGGAAGCTTTATATTTCATTTGATTTGGGATGAAATGATAAAGTGAGTTATTTCAGTAGGAAGATTAGAAGGAAATTGCATCTGAAAGGAAACGAGCTTTGTTCTGATTATATAAGATTTTTGTCTCTGGCTTAAGCTAGTTTTGATTTTGTTATTCAATGTTAACAGTCATGTTCGCTGATGTAAATCTCATCTTTGAGATCATACTTGACTAATATAATCTATTCAACATGGATAAGATCCACAAAAGAGAGAAGCTCAGGTAATTTTACAGATAGCTAGGAAAACAGAAAAACCAAAATGAAAAAGAAATGACTACCTAGTTTTCTGGTGTTAGGTTACTAGGATAATAGAGTCAACCACACAAATGATTATATTTACCATAAAAAAGGGTAACAGAGGAAAGAAAACAAAAAAGATAATCAGGTGAGTTCATGCCTTCATGATTAACTGATATTATTGTTTTTCTAATAAGCTTATTTTCCGCATCTAGAGAGCATAAAATCTTCTACCAGTCTGAGTCGACTCGAGTTGGCTGGAGAACTTAGTTGACCAAGGATTTTTGAAGTAACTAGCCAGTTTCTAGCGTCTAATGATAGAGGTGCAAGAAATGTTCATATAAGATAGTGGTAGGGAGGACCACTGTAACCCTCTTGTCTCTTAGCAGATCTGATGGACAGATCTAAAAGACTGGTGGTGAGCTAGATGGAGATGAGTTCACCAAGTGGAGAATGCTGTTCCAGTAATTCTTGCTCTTTTCTCCCTCCCCTTCCTTGTCATCCTCCATGCAGCTTCCACCCTCAGCAATAACTGAATCACCACAACCATCTGAAGAATTCTGTTCCTCGTTGGAGTTGTCATCTATCAGCATGCCAGTGAAACCTAAACCAAATTCCCCACTGGAACGTCCAGCTATCAGACTACTGGAAGATTCTGAAAGCCATGGTGCTTCTCCACCAAAGAAAGATGCCATCGGGTCCAGCAATGAGAAGTCTGATGAATATGCATCTACCTTCTCTCTGCCTTCAAATGAAGCGCCACAAACTGGTTGCTTTCTGGTGCATTTCCACTCAGCATTTTCAGCTTCCAAATCCTCAGTTCCTTGATGGTGCTGGCGGCTCATGGGATTATTGCTGTCAAGAAGTCCTATGCTTACGGCTGGTAATATGTTGTTCTCTGAGAAGCTCAAGGTGGATGTGGGAGACTCAAGATCGATCCTTGTACCTTGGCCAACAGTAGGTTTTGTTGGCCAGACTCCTTGCAATGCACGAAGCACATCGATGCAGGAAGATGGGACTGCAGGTGGCAATGCAGGTGGAGGCATTGAGGTGGTAGAGGATGTGGGTGATGATGTTCCCATATGCTGCTGGTGCATGCGGTCTTGCTGTTGTGAATGGAAGGGCGATGAGCTGGATGCCACACGAAGTTTTGATTCTCTCACTAGGCGGGCCTCTGCCTCCAGTCGTGCACTTTCCCACTGAGCCATGTGGCTGAGGTTTGCAGTATTTTTGGAGTGGCCATCAGCGGAGCTCAGTGTATCACTCTTAGGCTTGTGAGTGACAGGATCTATGCCCATCTTTGCTAGTCTCTTCTTCAGGTGGGTATTCCAGTAGTTTTTTATCTCATTATCAGTTCGCTTAGGCAGATGGGTAGCTATGGCAGACCACCTGAAATGAAGATTGTGATGCAATTCTGGTCAAAACAGCACGAGAAAAGAAATGTAACTACATATAGTAGTGGCACTTTGCTAAAAAATCGTCAATCTGTACAGGCAGAACCCTCACTTTCAGAATCTGAGGTTTCAGAATTGCTCCTCAATTTCATGCTAGTGAATAAATGATAATTGCTGACACTATGGACGACCCAAAATGTGATAAGAGACCTATAATGCAGGTAATTAATACCATAGTGAGAATTGGCTTCATGACAAAAACCACCCAATTTCATCAGTTTATGGATTTGAATCTCATTACTGAGTAACATTATGACATGGGCTCTCAAAGACTAATAATTAATCCTTAATATGAAACCCTCTTCTTGCATGAAGGCGCAGCAATTGAAAGATTTCAGAGAAGGGTTGCTGCACGTGATCCATGCTACCTAGATATTGTGAATGAGTAAGCGATCTGTACTGATTGATATGCCACAATTAAGTTCTTTGTTCACTTTATCATGTTATGCATGGATGCTAGAAATATGTTCCCAGGACCTGCATATGGTATGCATATGCAGCCATTCATATTTTTTGTGGAAGAACATTGGTCGTTGCTTTCATTGAACCATGCAAGAAGCGTGCAAATCAGAGGATCGCCCAGCTTTTTACCTGTTCCCAAGGAGTGCGTGAAGCTGAATGATGGTTTGCTCCTCCTGCATGCTAAATTTCCCTCTCTTGATATCCGGCCTGAGGTAGTTGGTCCACCTCAGCCTACAACTCTTTCCGCACCTCTGCAGTCCTGCAATTGCAGAAGGAGGTCATAATTCTCGTCAATAGTGGCACAGGTAACTACGAGATCAATTATCTAGCAGCCAATGGCCGTGACTCCACCAGCTTTTGCAGGCAGGGCTCTCCAGCTCCCATGGCCGTGCTCTTCAATGTAGGCCAAGAGCTTCTGGTCCTCCTCCGGCGTCCAAGGGCCCTTCTTCAGACCAATTTTTTCACAGCAGGGTGATCGGCCCATCAGGGATCTTCTTGCTTGCAGAAGTAGATGCCAGGCAGCTTGGCTTCAGAAAAAAGAATGCGAAGGCATAAAGAGTGGGAAAGAACATGCAGGAAAAGAGATGCCTGGCAAAATGACAAATGTGAGCTTGTGGAGACGGCAGAGTCGGGGAAGGGAAGGATTGAAGAATAAATAGGAAGGGTACCAAAGCGGGTGGGAGAGAGAGAGAGATGGGCAAGTTAGAAGGGTAAGCAGTATAAATGGAATAGCTTTAAATATTTGGCCGAGGTGTCATGACTGGGAGACCCATCCGGTGGTTAAGGTTCCTCATTTACTTCCTTCCAGAACTACTAATCACTCGGCATCTTAAAAAATAAAACGAAGCTTTCCTCATGGAGCAGCTGTTGCAACTGCCTATCTGCAGAACCAGAAAGGCCAGCGGCAGTAATTAACTCAGTAACTCAGTGACTACGTTGTGCACTCTGGTGCTACCAGTTTTGGTTCTTTCCCACACCACTAATGTACTACTGCTACCGCTAATATTACCACTACTATTACTGCGACTACGAATCCAAAGTGTTAAAAGATCACCTGGTAGGACTGCCAGGACGCACTGACTGCCTGCAGAAGATAGATGTTTCAGAGTGTTATAATATTAGCGATTCAGGATCGCCCTGGTTTGATCTCTTGGTTATGATTTAATGTGGACGAAGTTGCATCAGTAATCAGAAAGGAACCATGCGCAGTAACAGTAGCATTTGGTGTTTTGCTGGTAAACTGGTGAGCCCAGCCAGTGGTCCTTTTTGTATGGACTGAGGGCGTGGGGGTTTGGAGTCTTTTGGTGCCTTTAACCACGCAGGATGTGACATTCTTCTCTCTTATCCGCTTATGGTTTCAGAGTTTATTTTGGCCTTTTCTTAGGACTAAGACCTGCTAACACTGATGGAGGTGGTCTAATTAATTCGGCCAGAGTGCAGCTATTGTTAGCAAGGCCGTTCTTGTTTGCATTCATTAAATTTGATGCACTCGTCCAATTGACTTGCTAAAAGCCATGCATGAGATTGGAAAGATTGATTGCTCCAACACACAGAGCCCCTTTGCGGAACCCCATGGCCTTTACCATTCCAGGGATAGTGGAGAAAGCAGGCTCTAATCAACCAGCAGGCCATGACGCCCAGACATCGGATCTGTGTCAAAACTTTGCCTGCAGTGCTAAATGAATCAGGCAGAAAAGAAAGAGATGAAACGAGGCCGGCGCTTGGGTCCTTCTAGCGGTTAATTTGTGTCATGTCACGCACAGAGTCTCAGAGCCGTGGTGAAAATGCCATGCATGAAATTTTACAGGAAAAGATGAAGTGAAGTGAGGCATAAAAACGATACACATTGTTAATAGTCCTACAAAGGGGCAGGAATCAACTTGTTTTTGTCCAAGGATGGGGTACCCATCTTAACTTCTCATCATAATCCTTCCTGTATCTCCTGGGCCCCTCCCGTGCTCTCTCTCTCTCTCTCTCTCTCTCACTTCTTCCTGTTGCAGCGACGATCTGTTACATGATTGGTGAGCTCCTGTGCGGGGCTACAGGTTTGATGAGGAATCCAAAGGAGGCTAACACTAGCACAGTACGTAGCCACACATACACCATTTATAACTTGTTCGTGGTGAATATTTTCGTGATGACAATGGCATTATACAGGTCGGCAATTGAACTATCACGTACGTCTTCCAGCGCACGGATAAAAGGTATTCCTACTTCTTAATTTACTGCTTTTTCACATTTTATCTTCGTCTTCTTTTTATTTTTATTTTTACTATGTTAATTTAGTGATGCATTCAAGTAAATTCATTAAATGGTCCGTGAAGGTACGTAGAGGTCAACACCATCCTTGCATGTGCCTGAGATCTGTGATTGTATTTGACATCGATCACTAAAAAAATTATTAGCGTACATGAGTTAGATAATAGTTGTGAGATGCTAATTCGTGTTTAGTGGTTCGATTAACCATTAACAAAGGTGCGCCACTCAGCATGAGCTATTCACTTATGCCCCCCATGCATGGACAAGACTTTGTCCTAGAAATTCTTGGCATTATACACGAGCTTGACAGTTGGGTAATTGTTCAGTATATGCCGTCGTTCAAGTTGATGCAATTTCTTTTTCAGTGTAGAAGAAGCATAAGGATTAGCGCAGGCCATAGCTCAAGCACAATAAACTGAAGTGTGAGACGGATCTTTCTAGGAGATATGCAACGAAATCAGAGAGAGAGAGAGAGAGGTGGTCCAAAACGCATATCAAGTGGAAAATTGTAGTGGCGATGCGTCTTTAATGTGAGCATTTAAGTGAGTTTTAGGACCACTTCGATTCAATTTTTTGGGTAGCAAGTGTCAGCATCGTGCAAAAAAGAACTCATTAAAACTCGAAATCCGCAAGACGCAGCATATGCTCTATGGTGCCAAGTTAAACCGTGCACCACGCCACCTTTGATGCCGTGTTCGATCACGTTTAAGGCTAACTAACAGAATCTATTAACAATAATGTATTATTAATGTGCCATATTAATTGGCACTCTCATTCAACAAAATTCGGTGCCACCTCCACGTACTTATGTCATGCGACATTGGCATGCATGCAAGATGCAAGATCGCAAATGGCATCGCAAGTTTGACGTTTGATCGTGCAAGTGCATTTATAAACCAGGCTCGTCTTGTTATGTAGCATGCATTGAAAAGTAACAGAACGAAGAAGAAGAAGATGCATAGTTACATTTGTAGTTCGGCCGTTAAAAAGTACTTTGGATCTACAACGTTTATTCTCGGAAGAGTTGTTGTTGTTGTTGTTGTTGTGTGTGTGTGCATGCATGCATGCAAAACCCAATTACACATGGTCTCTGTCTCTCTGTGTGTGTGTTTGATAGTTGTATAAGCTAATTAATTAGGGGGAACAATGGTAGGGTGACTAGTATTTATTATCGCGATGGAGCGCATAGGAGTAAATGCTGCATGTCTTATTGAATTTTCAGCACGAATGGTACATGTCACGTTGCGATGTTGCGAGGTAATTGCTGCAGGTCGGAATGAGCACATCAACCATCGCAGGGCACATTTCTGGTAGTCAAACTCGCATTACTCACTCGGCTTTACCACACACACATGCACATAGACAAACACACACGCACACACACAGGAGGGAGGGAGGGGGGGAGAGAGAGAGAGAGAGAGGCACATTCAAAAAATGCTTGCTGTCCGAGAGGGAATTGAAGGAAGAGATGAAGATGAGAGTGTGACTTCTCTGAGCAGTGAGCAAGGACCGCTTCTGCTCCATAATAAATCGTCTGGGTACAGCTCTGCAAATTCTTGATCTGTTTACTTCATAGGGCATGCATAAAATATATATATGAATATTTCATATGGTTCATGGATAACATTTCTTAATGGTTGGAGCATATATATATATATATATATATATATATATATATATATATATATATATATATATATATATAGATAATGTACACGCGTATGAATCGTGGGTGCAACGGCAACGTGCATTATTTTCATTGAGGTACATATATATCATTATATAGTCTCGACATGATCGATCCATCGCGTGCGACTGATCTATCGTTTAGTTATTATTCTCTTATTAATTGGCGTAATGCGTGCATTGTTCATGTAGTAAGGTCCTCATATAATGTGGGAGTAGGTACAATCGTGTGCATATTTCAACACTGTTGCAAGCATATATATTTGTTTCACGTAATTAATGGTTTTGTAACGTATGTATTATATATATATGCACAAATGGGATCAGAGTCATGGAAGGCTTTGACCCAGTCAACGGTACCATCTTCCATTAGTTATGAGTTGTGGCGTTGGTACATTTTAGAATTTTACTGGCAGGAATTAACTAAGATGAGTACATTCTCAGGAGCCAATTAATTGCACGCTGTGTAGATGTTGTAGGGGTGTTGTCTTATATGGATTAATTGGTGTAACATATCGTGAAACACCGTGTAACACATCAATTTTAGGCATTCATTTTAAATTCACGGTTCTTATCTCGATCGCCATCCTCCTCTTTGATCACTGATCACTGTCAACAATATCTGTCTTGTGCAACGTTCTACCCGGAGTGACGCTATCATCGACAATTGTCGTGAGTGGCGGCCCCTTCCTCCATCGCCATCCCTCATCCCCTCGTGAGCATCGACCCCTTCCTCCGATTGCCATCCTACAAACGCCCCCAACTATCCTGTGAGCGCCCTGAGTCCCTTGCGACATATTAACCTCCCCTCCCGTCCCTTGTGAATGTCGCCCCAACTGCACTCCTCCCCTCTCCCCTGCGAGTGCCGCTCCCACTGGCTACAATCCCCTCCAAGCGCCACCCTCGTCCTCCTTCTTTTGGTGATTAATTTTGGAAAGGGAATGAATGTGTGCAAGTTGTGTATTTCAAGAATGGGTTCCCACCGGCGAATGGACAAAGGACGAACATAATCAACATCAATAGCCTCTCATCCTTCTCGCTCCTTTTTGTAGGATGGGGTGTCGGCGGCAGCGGCGCGCGGAGGGGAGGATCAGGTGAGACACAAGAGAGTTGCTTTGATATGAACCATAGAAGTAAAATGGATGGCTGCACAATATTTCACCCAAGAGGTGTTGTTACACCCTTATTAAGCTTATATATATATATATATATATATATATATATATATATATATATATATATATATATATATATATATATATATATATATATAGATGCATACAAGAAAAATAGCCACACATGATATGTGATCTCAACTCATGGAAATGATATGAATTAAAATGGGCTTAAGAGGTTATATTATACATCCAATTTTATTCAATGCTAAAGGATGCAGGTTCTTGCAAATCTATTTAAAGTTTTATATATGGAGGCACCCGAAATCATTAATAATTTTGAAATAGTACGAGTAATTTTAGGGAGAAATGGGTTTATACATGCAGTTGATTTCCGTTACCATTTATTCCAAAAGTAAGTGGAGTCTTGACAAAGGTAGCCAAAAAAAAAAGTTTAACAAACACCTTAATTACTTATAAGTTAAGTAGGTAGCATTTCAATTTTTTGATATGCAAGGTGTCACGTGATTTTGAAGGTGGGATCCAGTCGCAAGTTTGTCTTGATGCATATCAAATTTAATTGAATGTGTATGAATTAATCCTAATTTTAGTAAGACTATTATGAGGAATTTGAACCCTTGAAGAGAAAACAAGTCTATAAATGAAAAAGTAAATTACTTTTCGTATCAATCAAAATTGATCATATGCTTCAGAATCGTATATATATATATATATATATAACATCGAAAAGTTAGGATCAATGTTTACACAATAAACAAACATTTAATCCAAGTATTGCTTGGTAAATTATATACAAGTAGGAGTAATAGAAGGGAAAGAAAAATAGAAAGATCAGAAAAGATGGTGATGAAGTGGCTAAATGGCACATTTATGAATGGTCGACATATGGCAGCAAGAGAGAAAGAGGAGGGCTTTCTCATAGGTCCCCCTTCTACAGCAGGATTGCACCCCACCAAGACCCAATATTTTATATTTTTACATGATGTTATAATAAGTTCATTCCAATTCTACAGTTAATTGATCCAAATTTACATGTAAAAATGCAACTGATTTAATGAGGTGTGTGTATATATTAGGCATGTTGCAGCACATGTGAACAGACAGACTACATTTGCAGTCACACTACTAGAAAAATGCGAATTACCGACGGTCCGGACCGTCGGTAATCAGCCCGAAAACCGTCGGTAACGCAATTACCGACGGTTTTTCAGTCGGAATCGATCCGTCGGAAAAACGTTCGTCGCAAACGGATTTGCGACGGTTCAAAAAATCCGTCGCAAATATCGATGGTTCTGGTCGTCGGAAAAGTCCCCGGCGGTTCGACCCGTCGAAATTTTCCGACGGTTGCAACCGCCGGAAAAGTCCCCGGCGGTTCGAACCATCGATATTTTCGACTGTTGCAAACGCCGAAAAAGGCCAGCGGTTCGAACCGTCGATATTTCGAAAGGCTGGCGGTTCGAACCGTCGCAACTTTTCGACGGTCGCAACTGTCAAAACTTTGGACGGACGTCGCAACCGTCGATCTTTAGATGGTCGCAACCGTCACAAATAATTTTTTAAATATAAAAAAAAATTAGCGGCCGGATCCGGCCGCCTGGCACCGGATCCGAATCCGGCCGCCTGGCGGCTGATTCGGCCGCTGGAGGCCGGAACCGGCCGCCTGGCGGCCGATCCGACTGCTGGAGGCCGGATCCGGCCTCCGGCCGGCCGACAACAAAGAGAGAGAGACGCTGGCGCGGAGCGGGAGAGAGAGATACGCCGGCGCGGGAGAGGGTCGTCGGCGTCCGGCGTGGGAGGGTCGCCGGCGTCCGACGGGCAGGAGGGGGTGCTCGCGGCCGGGAGAGAGAGAGAGGAGTGGAGGGAGGAGGGAGAGAGAGAAGAGGGAGGAGGGAGAGAGAAGATGGATGAGGAATATATATAAAGGGAAAAAGTGGAAAGAAAGCGGGAAAAGGGAAAAAAAAACGGGATAACGAAATTTTAATTACCGACGGTTGCGGCCGTCGAAAACGTAAATATTAAATATTTTTATAATTATCGACGGTTGTGACCGTCGAAAATATATTTAGTTATATAATATTTATTTTTTATTTTACCGATGGTTCAAATCGTCGGTAATCGTTACCGATGGTTCTGACCGTCGGTAATTGTGACGGTTTGGACCGTCGCTAGTTATATTAATAAAATACTCTTTGTATGATATTATTATACATTTACCGATGGTTACGACCTTCGGAAATTGCGACGGATTATGCGATGGATGGATATCCGTCGGAAATATCGACGGTCCTAATCGTCGAAAAATTAAATAATAATATAATTAATTCGACCGTCGGAAAATCCATCAAAAACATTTAATAATAATATAAAAAATATATAATTTAATTTTTTTATTTCCGACGGTCATAACCGTCGGAAAAGTCGTCGGAAATTGCGACGGATAGATATCCGTCGAAAATATCGACATTCCTAATCGTCAAAAAATTGAATAATAATATAAATTATTTTCGACGGTCATAACCGTCGAAAAATCCGTCGAAAATGAAACCGTCGAAAAATCCGTCGCAAATTGCGACGGATTTAGAACCGTCGAAAATTATCCGTCGAAAAATCGCGATTTGCGACGGATTTAGAACCGTCGGAAATTATCCGTCGAAAAATCGCGATTTTCTTGTAGTGTCACTTGCAAGCTTTTACATCTTTCACCATTTCTGGTTTAAAATTTATAAAAGAAGAGAAAAAAAATACAAGCAGAAAATGCAGCAATTGGTTGAGGTTATGAGTCACTTTAAAACATTATAAAAATCATGTTTATGATTAAAAATTTAACATTAGTAATCAAGCTTTTGCAACCAGAAAAGTATAATTTCGGTCACAAATGTTGGATTTATTTCTTTGGTGGTTTTATATCCCCAATTGGATTAATTAGGTGTTACTATTGTTAATGTGATGAGCTGTTGACAAAAAAAAGTAAATAAAATGGTATTGAAATGTTGGGAGAGGGAGCACCTTAAATGTGTTATATTTTTTTATCAAAGTAGTTAAATATAAATAACTGTAGACATTGGTCCTCTTTTATATATATATATATATATATATATATATATATATATATATATATATAACGAAGAGAGAGATTGTACAAACACATAAGTAGATTTATGAGTTCATCCTAAACTAGGCTACGTTTCTGAACGGCGATAACTTTTTTCTCATGAAAAATTGATTGTTACAAAAATATGAAATAACTCATCTGTCATGCGTCATAAAGTTTATATAAAGAATTTTAATATAAAATATAAAATAAAAATTCTAAAATCATCTAGAACTCCAATACGATGAGACCTCGTATGGGGCGCGCGGCTTCGTCGTCCACTTTGTTTAAGAGCTTGAATATATAAAGGTCATATACGATTATAATTGATATATATATATATATATATATATATATATATATTTATTTATTTACTTAACTCATATATAGAATTTTTTTCGCTATATATACACTGATACCATCCAACTTTTAAGTATAATCTATTATACATGACGGGCAAATCAATGTCTCGGTTTAAAAGTATTTCGTTCCACTTCCACCAATTTTAGTTTACAATAATTTAAAAGTATTTCGTTCCACTTCCACCAATTTGAGTTTAAAATAATTTTATGCAATTACTCACAGGGAGATAAATATATCATATATATGTTGTTGTTTAAAATTTCTTTATGTTAATTGACGAAGTCGATGTAATCTTTCATGCATGATTTAGAGCATTGAATACTCTACATCCAAAAAAGTCCCTTCCTCGTTTCAGTCGTAATATTAGGGGTTACATCGTCATGTGAGTTGAATGTAGAACAACAATAAGAAAAATGGTTGTACTTGATACAATGATAAATTAGTTTCGTGAGAGAAAGATCCAGATGTGAAGTATTTTGGTAAAATCTCACCACGCACATAATCATGTGAGGAAGGATATATGTCTTAGTAGTGGTAAAATATGGATGCATGGATTATGTATATCAATTATCATTACAAAATAAATTTGGAAAAAATATGTACAGCAATACAACTCATTCGAATTAAAGAAAACCATGACACGGATAACCCTTCAATAAAATTTAAAAAAAAACATCAGCAAAAGCGAGGAGAAGGTCCTAAAAAGCGTACAACTTAATGTGTATAAATTAATTAAAATATGAAGTTGATATTTTTGCTCTTAAGGGTCAAATCGAATAATATAAATTAATAAAAAATAATAAAATATGTTAAATATTTTTTTTTTGTAAGGTGCATACCAAATAAAATATAATATAATGAATTAGAATAAAATAGTTTAAAAGTCAAATAATATAATAAAGTAAATATCAATTGAATAGTTAATACATAAAAGATGAAAAAAATGTAATTATAAATAAAAGAATATCGATGATGTATGATAAAAATTGAAAAAAAGATGAAACATATATTTCAAACAAATATACATGTGCATGCACGTGTCATGGGATCATTCTCGGACATAAAATCACGTGCGACGATTAGGCGAAAGGGCATTTAGCCAAGCCTATTTTGAATATGTATTAAAAGTTTTATGGTCGAGACGAGTCACCAATCACATGATGAGAGTGTTTAATGAGTTATCTTAGGACCGTGACACTAGTGCATTGAGGCATTAATGCAGGGCTTAAGCGTTTAATGTTTGAAGGGACATTCGAAGAACCACAGGGCACAAAGAAGGATGATCGATGATGTAAAATACTAACGTTCTATGAGTAACTTAGCCATTCATAAGATGATCTTACAAGATTATGTCACAAGGATGAATAACTTGGTACCTCGCAATATTACGTAGTGCGAGACAATTGTATGTGTTCTTTGGGATGACATTGGGCGGGTGAAAGCTTAAGTCGAGCGGCGTTAACGTCGTGAGACTTTGCGCGTCATGTCATGGAAAAATATTTCGTGATATTCTCCTCCACCAAAGTCGGTGACGCTCCCAACGTCGTTGTCCGAGTTTCTTCAAGGTCTTCGTCTTCTGTATTGACTTCGCTTGTGTAGTTGGACTTTACCTTCTTTGCTTGGACTTCTATTTCATCAACGTCACACAACATCAAGAATGTTCATACCATTTCAAAACTCGCTAAGAACTTCCTCCTCATGCCTACTTCATTGCTTGATCCTTCGTCCAATCTGAGGTTATTACTTGTGCAGCACTAATGGAATTTGCAATGTGAGCAGACGTTGTGGGTCTTCACCGATCCATGGGGATACTCGTAAAGATGTTCCGCTCGAGGGAAAGCAGATTGGTGTTGGAAAACTCACGGTAAGAGTTCTCAACTTCACTTCCATTTTCATTTGAAAGGACGACATTCACAATGTGTCATTTGAGTCTTGATTTCGATCTCGTATGCCATTTCGAATATTAAGCATTCAAGCGTATGCATCAGTATATCAACGTGCTAATGTCACAGTCTCATAATGACTCGTTGAACACTCTCATAATGTCCATGATTGAAAGCCTATAAGAGCGACTTTCGGCATAGTCGTCTTGACCAAACTTCCGCTACATATTCAAAACATACTTGGTTAAGTGTCCCTTCACCTAATCGTCACATGTGATCTTGTGTCTGAGAATGACCTCATGACACACGCAAGTAATGTGCTCTAACATAACTTACTTTTATGTCATAATTATTTTTTTCTATCTTGGCCCAATCGCATAACTCAAACTTATTGTGTCGGTCAGTTAAAAGTTTTGTTCAGATTAAAGCGAGTTAATCTCAAGGGCGAGTTTGAAATGACATGACATGCGAGTTATTTTGAGGGTCGGATCTCACCAACAAAATGATAATTAATTTCAATAATTTTTTTTCATAAAATGGAAGATAGGTTTTATGGTGAAATATGTTGTCACACCAAATTATGATTGGACAATTCAAAAACGAAAAAAAAAACTCGTGAACCATATTAATTATGCTACAACATCGCGAACCTATGTACGTAGACTTTGTACTTTAATTAAGCAATAGTTTGTTGCTTCCTAGCTAGAACTCCAATAAATTACATTGCGTCCGATAAATCACCAATCCAATCAGCACAAAGAAATCACGAAGAGTAGTTTAGACCACCAGATGGGATAAATAAATAATGAGTGACAGCAACCCTTTAAATTGCGTAAGTGCAATTTATAACAGACCAATGAGTCATAGAACTTGGAGGATCATGTATAAATCACTGGCACACATGTTGTACAACATATGGAATGAAATGTCTGGTCGAGTAAGAGTAAAAGATATATTGCAAATCGGACGACAAAGAGACGAGTTTCGAAAAAGGACAAATGGAGAGACAAATGGTCCGGAGCCACAGACGAAGAGGCTGGTTTACAGAATCATTTGGTACGGAAATAAACATTTATGCTGCTTGGATTTGTGTCGTATGCAAGCCTTCAGACTTAGAATCAATACCAAGAAAAATAATGGAGTGGATCTGAATCTTTTCCGACCGAGAAATGTATATTAGGAAAGAAGAAAATGATGCATTCAAAGAGTCGGCTCAATTGATAGTTGGATTGAGTTTCAAAGTGTTTCACGAGTGTTTAATAATCTTGAAGTCAAATGTTAGAGTTAAAGAATAAATCATTACTACTTTATCTTTCTGACTTTAAATTATTAAACCCTCCTATAGATCCAAGCACAGCAGGTACCCAAAGGAAAAGAAAAAGAGCCAATCAACGCAATCACATCTACATAAAATAGCAAAAACATCACGCATTCAGAAGTGGTCAAAATCGTCAAAAGTTTCCGACCGCTGACCGTCGAAATTTTCGGCGGTCGTCGCAACCCACCGAAACTTTCGACGGTCACAAAGTCATCACAACTAACATTCGGCGATCGCAACAGTCACAAAAATATTTTAAAATATAAAAAAAATTAGCCGGACGCCCAGCGACAGATTCCTGCCGCCGGAGCCGGGCCACCAAGAGGCCGATCCGACCGCCCGCGACAAGATCCGGCCGCCAGGCGGCCCAGCAGCTAGATCCGGTCGCCCGTGGCCAGATACGGCCGCCAGGCGGCCGATCTAGCTGCCAGGCGGCCGATCTGGTCGCCAGCGGCCGGATCGGCCGCCCGGCCGTTTGTCGACCACATTATGGAGAGAGAGAGGCGAGGGTCGTCGGTGATCGTCGTCCGAGAGGGAGAGGGTCGTCGGCCGGGAGGTCGTCGGGGGAGAAAGAAGTAAATTGGAAAGATTATATATATATATATATATAGGTGGAAAGATGAGAAAGCGGCAAAATGAAAAAAAAACGGGATAGTGAAATTTTAATTACCGACGACTCTGACCGTCGGGAAAGCAAATATTAATTATTTTTAAAGTTACCAACAGTTGTGACCGTAAAAAATTATTTAATTATAAAAATAAAATACTATATTCAGTTATATATAATATTTCTTTTTTATTTTACCGATGATTTGAACTGTCGCTAATTATTACTGACGGTCGGAATCGTCAAAATTTACGACGGTTCGGACTGTCGCTAATTATATTAATAAAATACTCCTCATATTATATTATTATACATTTATCCGATGGTTACGGCCGTCGAAAATTACGACGGATAGATATCCGTCAAAAATATCGATGTTCCTAATCGTCGAAAAATAAAATAATAATATAACAAATTACATAATTTATTATTTTTATTTTAAATTCATCAAAAATATTGACGGATGGTTATCCGTCGAAAATATCGACGTTTTTAATCGTCAAAAAATAAAATAATAATATAATAAATTATATAATTTATTATTTTTATGTAACCGTCGGAAATATTTTCGTCGCAAATTGTGACGGATTCTTTCCGTCAGAAAATGACAATTTTCTTGTAGTGAAGGAAGAGGGATGTATCTGCTATGGAACTTGTAAAGCCGAGTTGTAGAAGAAATGAACTTGCGAAGAGTTTGCATGAATGGAATGTCGAAGCTGGCGAACATAATTAGTGTTGAAGAGTCACATAAATGTCTCTTTTTAATAGGGGCGGGCATTATAATAAGTCGAACAACTTATTATTTAATTATTGTTCATAGAAAAATTGTTTATCAACTTATTTATATATAAGTGTGCAATATACTCATTTTTTAATATAATCATGAAGGAAGACATTGTTAATATCCAATTAGAGAATCAGCTACCATAAAGAATCGACGATAGTAGTAGTAGTAGTAATAATAATAATAATAATAATAATAATAATAGGGCTAAATATTTTTATCATATTCACTTCGTTCGTCTTTTACACAGAATTAGATCCATATGCTTTTTGTTTCATCTTATACACAATAACATTTTGATCACTAGGAGGGGCAATCAAATCCCAAGGTGTGATTATCAACAAGAATTTGATATTCGTCACGCATAGCTGCAAATTAACCCATCGCGAATACTTCCATGCGGCAGAAATGAGCTTAATCTCTTCAACGTCAATAGACACAAGAAACTGCGCTGAGAAATAGTAAGCCACGTGGCTGCAGCATCAAGAAATAACATATATAATTATTTCTTACGTAAATGTCTTCTTCTCATTTAGGAAATATTTCGAGTTCGAATTTTCGTGAATGAAAAAAATTATTCGAAATCTCATTTGTCACTATAAAATACGCGACGTGGAGTGACTTAATCAAATTAGTTGAGCTCGATGATGAATCGATCTTTAACATATAAATAATGTGCTTTTTAATGTCGTGTGAATTATGCCGACCACTTCCTAACACCGGGACTGGCTACCTAAAAATTTATTTATCTTGTGTGTTTCTAGAGATGAAATTAATAATAATCATGCATTACATTTCAATTCCTTTTTTAATGTTGATGCTTTTCGAATCTGAATACATGTCATCTTTTTTTTTTTCTTTTTCATCGGATTCAAAGCTTATTGAACTCAAGTCAATCTTATATAACATCATCGTGTTCAGAAAAAAAAAAAATTTACATTGAAGGAAAGACTAACCCAAGAAATGTATTGGATGACTAACATTATAATCATCGCACTAATTCACAATGGGTACGAAAAGGCCCACTATGCAAAGAGATTCAATGCACCCAAGTCAGGCTTTCTTGTTATATCAAATTTATTCTTTTACGATTAATTTGTGGAAAAGAATTCCATGAAGTCTGCCAAAAAAGAAATCCATTTAAATCTTCATTAATTCCGATTTGACGGAAGCCGCACAATTTACCAGATGAATATCTTGAAAAGTCAAGAAAAAAAATTTGTTGTTCGAAAGTATAAATTGGAAATTGGATTTTGTAACTATCGTAATTCTTAAGATTGAAAATTGATCCCTTTTGTGTCATTGTTCACGATTTACCGTCACAGTGCCGCTTTCTTAGTTTGATAAGATTTTTATGTTATGGTGATTGGTAATTCAAAGAATTGGAATAGTCTTGCAGATGAGTGATAATAAAGACAACCCAAGAAATTTAATTACGTACATCAACTAAAGTTTCTGTATTTAACAGGGAAAAAACAAATCAAAGATTCGTATATTAACAAAGGCATTTATAGAGCTTATAGTTATATTATGCATTATAATGAGGCTAAAGTTACGTACTATTTTTCCAGAGCCATCGATTAATTTTTGACATTGTACACTATTGTTTGAATTAGTCGAATATTAGTAGTAAAAAATCTAGGTCATGGAGTGATAGAAATATTTGACGTAATATGTGTTAGAGTTGGTGAATACTTTAGGACCCCTTGTTTCTCACACCGGGTTCGTTCACGTGAGCTTAGGGGAATATGAGTATTATCCAATTAGCAGTGCTGCTGACGTACGAACGAAAGGAGGGGTTCGGGAGGCCCCGCCCCCTGCCCTCGAAATCTAGACGGGTTTTGAGCTTTTGTTTAGCCGGCCCGTGTGGTTCGGATTAGATTTTTTCTCTATTTGTTTGGGTTTTAAACTCGATTTGGAGAGGCTATTAATAGCTTAATTTCTAATGTAATCTGGGTGGCGGCTATAAACTTAAACGATATAGTGGAACCTCTTTGCAGGACGTAGCCCTCATCTCAAGGGTGAACCTGAGTAAATTCGTATGTCTCCTCTATTTTTTTGCAATCTCTCTGCGATCTTCTCTCCTTGTTCTCGAATTTTCCCATCAATTGGTATCAGAGCTCAGGTTGTTCGAGGAATTAGGGTTTATTCGAGATGTCAAGTGGGTCGCGAATCGAGATAGAAAAATTTGATGGAACACGATTTGATCTCTGAAAGATGAAGATGGAGAATCTCCTCTGTGATCGAGATCTTTGGACGACAATCGAAAAGGAGAGGCCAGGCAAAGAAGCGGCGACGGTTGCAGATGCGGCGAAGGCTTCAGATACGACTTCCTCCAGTCAGGCAGATCCAAAGGCGATCGAAGAGTGGGATCGGATTGATAGAAAGGCGAAGGGTTTGATTCGGCTTTGTCTCGCGGATTCAATTCTTACGAATGTGATGAGCGAACCTACAGCCAGAGATCTGTAGAGAAAGTTGGAATCCCTATATCAAAGTAAGTCGTTAGTTAACAAGTTATTTCTAAGAAAGAAATTGTACAATCTTCGGATGCAGGAGGGTGACTCATTTTCTACTCATCTTTATAACTTTAACACGGTGATCAGTCAACTTGTATCAATCGGTGTTAAGTTTCAAGATGATGATAAGGCAATAACATTGCTCTATTCGCTGTCGGATTCATGGGACAATCTGATTGTCGTGATTGGTGGCGGTGATAAAGAACTTTCGTATGAAAGTGTATGTGCTGCCTTGTTATCAGAGAAAATACGGAGAAAGTGATCGGCAAGTTCTGGTAAAGAGGCGCTGGCGGTCAGAGGAAGGCAACCAGAAAGGAATTAAAATCAGAGAGGAAGATCCAAATCTCGTGGGCGTTCGAAGAATAAAGATAAGAAGGTGCAATGCTGGAGATGTCAAGAGTGGGGCCATCTGAAACGATATTGCAAAAACAAGTCGGTTCACAAGAAAAAAGCTGAGTCAACTTCGGACAAAAAGGAGGCTGAGGCAGGAGGTATGTATGTGGCTTCTGCATGTATGGTACAGTCAGATAAGGATGTCTGGCTCATCGATATTGGTGCTTCATACCATATGACACCTCATAGACACTGGTTTTATGAATACGAGGAGTATAATTGTGGGGATGTCATGCTCGGAGATGACACTGCAGTTCAGATTATTGGGCGTGACAGGATGAAGCTGAGGATGAATGATGGCATGGTGAAGACTCTACCAAATGTGATACATATACCACTTAAGAGCAGGAGTTTATTATCTGTTGGTACAATGACAGATTCGGGTGTTATATTCAGTTGCGACAAGGATTCATGCAAGATGGTCAGAGGGTCTATTGTGATTGCGCGATGGGTTCGCTATGGCACATTGTACAAGTTGCTCGGAGAGACTATATCTGTGGGCTGCGGATTTATTTCTGAAGAGGCCAAAGAAGATGAAGACAGCACATCTATGCTGTGGCATCAGACATTAGGCCATATCAGTGAGAAAATACTTTCTACCATAGCATCAAGTCAGATGATAGAAGGAGTTCTGGATTGTTCTGTGGGCTTCGGGTTCTGTGAACATTTCCTCCATGGAAAATAGAACCGAGTCAGTTTTCAACACGCAGGTTCAAGAGCAACGAAGATTCTCGAACTGATCCATAGTGATGTCTTTGTACCAACTCCGACTCCATTTATTGAAGGGTCCATGTACTATGTTTCTTTTATAGATGATTTTTTGAGATACAGTTGGATTTATTTTATCAAGAATAAATCAGATGTATTCGATAAGTTTCGAGAATTTAAAGTTTTGGTGGAAAACCAATTGAGCTACAAGATCAAGGTCCTTCGTACAGATAATGGAGGTAAATTTTGTTCAGATAAGTTTGAGCAGTTCTGCGTGGACAATGGTATTACAAGGCAAAAGACAACTCCATATACACCTGAGGAGAATGGAGTAGCTGAAAGGTTAAATCGGTCACTCATAGAGAAGGCCAGATGTATGCTGAGTTGGGCTGAATTGGGGCAAGAATTTTGGGCAGAAGCTGTAGCCACAGCAAACTACCTGAAGAACCGCTCACCGACCTCATCAGTGAAGGATCAGACGCCTTATGAGGCAATGTTTGGGAAGAAGCCAAACTTGTCTCGTGTTCGGGTGTTCGGATGTGACACATATGTTCATATACTCAAGGAAAAGCAGGGTAAGTTTGACAGTAAATCTGAGAAGAACATATTTGTCGGATACAAGGAAGGGGTCAAGGGCTACAAACTGTGGAATCCAAAGTCAAAGACTATTATTTACGGTAGGGATGTTATTTTCCGTGAATCACGTTCCCAAGTTGAAGTTCAAAAAGGTGATGAACCTAAGAAAGTGGTAGTGATTGAAGAAGATTCTGATTCTGAAACTTCAGAGATGGATGCACAAGATACTTCAGTTGAGTCTGTTACAGAACCGGATCAAGAGGACTCGATTAATGAAGTTGAAGATGCAGATTCAGATGAAGACCCAGATATTGGTACTACCATACCAGTTCTCAGGAGATCGACACGAGAAAGAAGAGCGCATTTGAGATACTCTCTTAGTGCCCTGAGTTCGTTTCATGCTTTGAGCATCATCGGAAAAGAACCTAATTCTGTAAAAGATGCAAGGTCTATGGATGATGCAAATCAGTGGGAGCTTGCTATGGCAGATGAGATGCAGTCACTGGATAAGAATGAAACATGGAGCTTGTGTAAATTGCCTAAGGATAGAAAGGCAATTGGTTGCAAATGGGTGTTCAAGCGAAAGCTGAAATCGGATGAGTCTGTAGAGAAGTACAAGGCGAGGCTGGTAGTTAAAGGGTACTCTTAGGTTGAGGGAGTCGACTATGATGAGATTTTTTCTCCCGTGGCGAAAATGACTTCAATTAGATTTGTTCTATTTCTGACGGTAACATATAATCTTGAGATAGAGCAGATGGATGTGAAGACGGCATTTCTTCATGGGAACTTAGAGGAAGAGATATATATGAGACAACCAGAAGGCTTTGAGGTTCAAGGTAAAGAGAAGCTGGTGTGCAAATTGAAGAAGTCTCTGTATGGATTGAAGCAGTTGCCAAGGATGTGGTACCAGAAGTTTGATACGTACATGCTCGAACTCAAGTTTGTACGTTCAGATTCAGATCATTGTGTTTATGTGAAGAGAGTTAGAGATCAATTTGTCATTCTTACACTGTATGTGGATGACATGTTGCTGATTGGAAACAGTATGAAGATGGTGAATTCAGTGAAGGATTTGTTGGCCAAGAAGTTTGAAATGAAAGTTGTGGCAGCGAATTTTATTTTGGGGGCAGCGAATTTTATTTTGGATATGCAGATTAGAAGGGATCGTCAGAAGCGAAAGTTGTGGCTAGGACAGGAGAAGTACATAAAATAAGTGTTGAAAAAATTTAAAATATCGGACTGCAAGCCAGTGGGTACTCCTATGTCTTTAGGAACCAAACTTTCTGCAGAGCAATGTCCGAAGACGGATGAAGAAGCCGAAGAGATGGACCGTGTACCATATGCAAGTGCAGTGGGCAACTTGATGTACGCCATGGTGTGCACGCGTCCAGATATAGCCCAAGCAGTGAGAGTTTTGAGTCGGTATACGTCTAACCCAGGCAGGGAACATTGGAATGCTATCAAGAAAGTTTTCAGGTACCTTCGTGGAACTTCAGATTTTGCTTTGTGCTTTGAAGGCGCGGGAAAAGGAAAGATGCTTGATATTGTAGGTCATGTAGATGTTGATTGGGGTGGAGACATTGATAGTAGACGGTCCACTAGCGGATATATTTTTACATTATTTGGGGCTGCACTAAGTTGGATGAGCAAGAGACAAAGCATAGTAGCACTTTCTTCTATAGAAGCTGAATATATAGCTCTTACTCATGCTGCAAAGGAGGTCATATGGTTACGGCGGTTGTGCTTGGAGTTCGGATTTGAGCAAGGTGCCATAGAGGTGAGATGTGATAATCAAGGTGCTATTCAGTTAGCTAAGAATCCTGCATTTCATTTACACACAAAGCATATTGACATCCAATATCATTTCATTCGGAAAAAGGTGGAAAAGAAAGAGGTTCAGCTTGAAAAGGTTGACGGGTTTTGGACTTTTGTTTAGCCGGCACGTGTAGTTCAGATTAAATTTTTTCTCTATTTGTTTGGGTTTTAAATCCGGTTTGGAGAGGTTATTAATAGCCTAATTTCTGATGTAATCTGGGTGGCGGCTGTAAACCTAAACGATATAGTGAAACTTCTTTACATGACGTAGCCCTCATCTCAAGGATGAACCTGAGTAAATTCGTGTCTCCTCTATTTTTCTGCAATTTTTCTGCGATATTCTCTCCTTGTTCTCGAATTTTACCATCAATATGTGCCATCGGACATGTGCATGTTTAATAATTTTCAGTTGTGACATTAAAAACATTTGATAAATTTATATATGTTTTGATGAGATCAAATCACGAGAGGTTCATTTTTTTAAAAAAAAAATTAGGACATGTGTCAGCTAGAAATAATATTACTTCGTATAATTAATCTTTAACACCCGTCTTCCTCCATTACAATACATCATTAGGGTTCTCACATTTATTTTTCGATAGATAAGGTCCTAAGGAGATTCATAAACCTAAAATTAAAGATGAAAAGGAATACATAGGTTGAATTCAAACTCGTGAACTCTCGACCTCCTGCATCCTTGTTCCCCATTCCTCACATTCTACATTACTCTTCGTTCATCTATTTAATTTGTTACAAATTATTTCTTTTCGATACCTTGGGCGCTTCTTTCTTTCCTTCTTTCTCCTGTGATGTAGCAATGGGTCGGTCGTCTTCCCCAAACAGCAGCCGAAGCGTCAGGCGCCATGGAGAACTTATAATCACAGAGTACGTAGGCTCCTTCAAAGTATTCTAAAGCCTCCTGTAAATTAATACGTTCAACAGCTTTGTCACCGATAGCTCGTTTCATACGATCTTATTACGACAGTACTGAACGACAAATGTATATAAGAGTGTATGTTAAAATTTGATTTATTGATCAATTTTTTTTAAAAAAAAAGTTTAAGTAGTTAGAAAGAGTAATATATTTTCTATGAAGAGTACTATATTTTATATTCTTAACATTTGTCTTCACACAATAACGAAGCCGGACTCTAATCTTATGGGAGGCTTAGTGGACAATATAGGAAGAAAAATATATTTTTAATAAGTTAACGATGTCTGAACTCTTGACCTTTGATATCATGTTAAATTTAATGTGCTGATCAATTTTCTTAAGGCTATGTTTGACAACGAGAACCACGGTTCTTTTGACTTCTTGATGAATAGATTAGTTCGAGTGTGTTTGGATGAGATGCACATAATAATCAGGAATAAAATGATGTGATAGAAATAAGTAGATATAATAAATTAATTTTAGTAGGATGTTTGAATAAAAATAAGCATTGTAAATATAAAATATAAATTTTTTAAAAAATAAAAGTTTAAATTAAATTTTGTATTAAAAATAATTAGTTTTAAAAATATATTATTTTAAATATAAAACATTTTTTAATAATTTATATGTAATTAAATATTATAATTTTTAAATGAAATAATACTATTATATTACATTAATACTTTATTATAAATATTTTATATATAATAAATAACGTCTTTAATTAATATAATAAATGCAAAAAGAAGAAAAAAAGAAATAGTCGAAAAAAAAAGGGAACCAGCTGGCGTCACGTAGTTTGAAAAATCAGACGAAACGAAGGATCCGATTGTCCAACGCAGTCCTTTAAACATTTAAGAAAAGGAGCATGCACTTGTACATTTCATTCAAAAAGAGGTGAGTTAATACCAATTGTTTGACCGTCTACAGCTCTCCGGCCTCTCCTGTTGGAAAAGAAGACCGCGCGAAACGTCGGTCGACCGGTCGCTGAGCTGATCATATCCTGCTCGGTGCCTTGGTCGATGCCGTTCATCTGATCGAGAGGCGAATCATCCAGTTCGTCGGAGGAGGGCGCCGCTGCGGCTGCTAATTGCTCTTCAAGCTTGTCAGCCGAGCTCACGCGGAAAACCCGGCAGATCACCCACTCGATATTCTAAAAAAAATTGATAAAGTAAATTAGCATGCAAGAATTAATGAAATCATAATTGTAATCAGTATTTTGTAAAGAGGACATGCATGCATATATGTGGCTGGTGATCGAGAGGTACAGACGTACTGAGTAGCGTCGCCGACCGGAACCTTCACCTTGGAATCTGTACTCATGCATCAGCCAGTTGGTCCTCTCGCCATGGGGGGCTCTGCCTCTGAAGAACACCAACGTCCTCTTCGTTCCAACAATCACGAGGCTCGTCGTCCTCCCTCCGGCACCAAGTACCTCCTCATCTCTCCGCCTCGCCTGCCAATAGCCGGACGCAGTCCTCATGCAGTCTGTCCACCTCGTCCGGACATCCCTCCTGCAGAAGAAGTACCACTTTGCCTCCTCCTCCGTCGTCGCGTCCGCCGCTCTATCTGCATGCATGCAACCAAGCAAGACGATCGACCGAATGCATGAAATTGAGGTATCTATGCACGATGCACACATATATATGACATACCGAATAAATAATGAACTTACGAGGCAGATCCCAAGGTTCGCACTTGTAAATATCCATCTCGACCACCTGGTCCACCTCCTGGATTGCCGGCGACCGGAAGCCTTCGTCGGCCGCCTTCTTGGCGAGAAAATGCGTGATGAGGTCTTCGTCTGTTGGGTGGAAGTGTGGCTGCAACGTTTGCTCCATTGTTTGATCTTTTGACCTTTTGCCCACTGGGAGCACGTCGTCGATTCCGTACACAAAATATTGCTGTAGTTTCTCCAAGAACTTATCACAGTTCTGTAGAATCAGAAGATCATGAATATCTCTCTCTCGAATTGGTCAACCATGACAAGTCATGAGTTCCGACTCAATATTAATAAAAAGAAACGAAAGATCCGATTCATTATTAATTAAAAAAAGATAATAAAACTAATGGAATGGTAACTCGAAGTACGTGTATGTGAGATCTTTTATTTGTATACATGATTTTAACTCGTGATTAGTACGCTCATTAACGTCATCCCGATTGAATAATTGATTGTGAAATGATTTTCTTATTGGAAATTTAATTTTTCTTTTTATGTGTAAATTAAATAATATAAATAAAATACGATGCATAAAAAAATAATAATAAATAAAAGAGACATCAAATTTACGTGAAAAAACTCTCCAACGAAAAGAAAAAAAATCACGGAACAATCACAGAGCAATATCATTAATTCAATAATATATTGCAATGTCTTTCGGGTTTTGCCCAAATTCAAATAATAGGATAAATAATTTTTCTATAAAAAATACTAAAATAATAATAAAAATAATATCACATGATTACTACAATTCTTTATGATTGTAGTATTAATAAAACATCAGATATCCTCCAAATCTGCTTCTGTTCTTGATTCTTTGTTATTCAAGAAGAAATTTTTTATCTTCCTTTTCAGCCTTCTTTTCTCTGACTCTTCTTTTCTTTATCCGTTGACCAAAGAAAAAAACCCTTCTTTCTTTTTCAATCAACTCTAGACTATAGAAAAGGAAAAAAAAATTCAAGACCTTCGGCGGCTGGTGCAAGTAGAAGAAGAAAAATCACTTTTTTTGTTCACGTGGGCGGCCACCAATCCAAGAGAGAGAAAAGTTATATCCAGTTAATTAAGTTTAATTAACTTAAATAGGCTTACTTCCTTAATGAGCTGAATTAATTCCAAAAGCCCAACATTTCTAACTTATGACTAGTGCGCTCAGTAACGTCATGTTGATTGAACGATCGACGTCGCTTTTCAAGTATCGATGACTACCAAAAAAAGATAATAAAATCATAACTTCTCAATTTATCCCTCCTCGGGGAACATTGTCGAGTTACCATTCCGCTACCATTCAAAGAATTAGTTAAAATTAATCAGATGATACTAATTTTGGACTTTGTGAGCATAAATAAAAAGAATTTAATGTCCGTCCAATCTCCAGATCCTCCACTCATATGTTGGATCTGCATCCGATGGAAGAGTGGGAAAGGCACGGTTGAGCATGACCAAGCAGAAGTTCACGAATGGTTCAGGGTTTGCGAGCGGTTCAGCTTCATGTATCCTCCGTCCTGTCACGCGAATGACTTCTCGTTGGAAGACACCACGTCCACGTCATTGTTGCCTTCGACATCTTCACCGGTAGAGCTTTACCTTGTCATATGAGAAGAAGCCCTTGCTGAGCTTTTTTGTCTCTTGTAACATAGTGTAGTTACATATCGGTTTATGTACCGATTTAATGACTTGTGGCAGTTGTATGTGGTAGTATAAAAGTAGTAGTAAGATTTAGTGATCGGTATCTTCTGTAGTTACTTTTTCCACATTTGAACAGAAAAATTACTTTCCTTTTTCTTCTACTTCCTCTTCTCTCTAACTTTTTCTTTCGTCTTCTTCCTTTTCTCTGGCATCTCTCCAGCGAACTATTGGGGAGCTCGATTCTTAACATGGTATCAGAGCATAGGCTCTATCGATCCACTTGAGCTCCTACCTCATTGCTTGCTTCGTCACCGGAAGGTCTTCGCCGTAGGCCATGGCGCCTATGAGCCCAAGATCGGAGGTTCCTTTGCTCGATCTACATCATCTACAATAGGCGCAGCATGTCTTCGACTTTCTTCATCATCCATTGAAGTTTGGTATCTCGGTTTCCCCGTCTTTTCTCCATTTTCTCTATGTTTTCTTCTAGATCCTCAAATTTTTTTCTTACAGGTGATCTTTTATCTTGATGTGTCGATCCTTTGCCATTCGATTCCTTATTCGGTGCGATTCTTGTTGTAATTTCTTTTTCATTCTTCCAGATGTTATTTATCATCAATCATAGATCACTCTTTCATCTTCACTTCCACAACTTCTTCCATTTTTCTTCTCTTTTTCTTTCATTTGTCTTGTTTGTATCTAGCAAGTAGTTAATCGGTGTCCGAGTTCGTTCTCACTAGCATCTCAAACTGCAATAGAGGAAGATTTCTTCCAAAGCATTCCTCAGGTCGTCACATGATCGACGATGGATCATATTCAAATGTTCCTCAGGTCATCACATATTTGGCGATGGATCGTAAGCATTCCTTAGGTCGCCCGATGATGTTTCGCATTTTTTCTTCCCAACAGATGGTCGTCGTGTGTTTGATCTTCTTTCATCTGATTTCTACTTTGTTCGTTGATGTCTTCTTTCTATTTGTTTCTTCGTTCATGTCTGCTTCATCTTCGTTGATTATCTTTGTTCTTTGTCATTTTGTTTTCTTGTCGTCTTTGTCTCCTTTGTTGATCGTCTTTAGGTTCCATTGTTTCTAGCAACGTATCATTTGTTTTTCGGCTCATAACGACAAATTGATCATCATCTTAGATCGTATCCTTCTTCTTGGACAAGTTCAAGCTGCCAAGCTCGAGTTCTTCCAATTGTTAGCTTGAGGGGGTACATGTGAGATCATGATTGGCATGTTCTATTTCTTCACATACAACAACAAGTTCCAGCGACAGCCATGGCATCTCTCTGGGCATAGTGATGGTTCATATTCTTGAGCCTGCAGGTGATGTATTTGATGAAATGATTCTTGTTCTCTACTTTGTTGTCTTATCGGTGGTTGTGTGATTTCAAGTTGCCGTCGTCCACTGTCTTCGTGGCAACACCTTGAGGGGGCGATACATACAACTTCTCTCATTGATGTGTTGATTGGATTCCTCAGTCGGTAGATCTATTTCTTATGCGATGGCCGGCCTTCAGCCAGTGGTCTCAGAACTCTAGAGTGAACTCAGCTTCTTTTTGTCTGTTTGTCATTCAAGTATATGGTTGTATCTTTTATTGGTGGTCATTAATGCCAAATGCGACAAGGTTACAGCCATGGGCCATGGCTTCTGCAATTATTGCCAACTTCCAAAGGAGTTTCTTCTTTATAGATGTCAAGAAATTGTCAATCGCTAGTCTGCTTTTGGTGGTCTTGCATATACTCCGGTAGCATAAACATCTTCTCAGAAATGGCAGGCAGATTCTGCATTTGGTGTTTGTCGTTCATGGCTTGGATGGATCATTATTTGCAACTTTAATTCTTCTTCATCATCGATGTATTATGTTGTCTCAAGCTACGCTGTTCGACCGCTGTTGGTTGTCGCTCAGTGAGGGGTCGTGTTGGAAGACACCACATCCATGTCGTTGTTGCCTTTGTCATCTTCACCGGCAAAGTCTTACATTGTCATATGAGAAGAAGCCTTTGCAGAGCTTTTTTGTTTCTTGTAACATAGTGTAGTTACATATCGGTTTATGTACCAGTTTAATGACTTGTAGCAGTTGTGTGTGGTAGTATAAAAGTAGTAGTAAGATTTATTGGTCGGTATCTTCTGTAGTCAATCTCCATATTTGAATAGAAAAATTACTTTCCCTTTTCTTCTACTTTTATCTCTTCTCTGCAACTTTTTTTTGTCTTCTTCCTTTTCTCCGGCGAACTATTGGGGAGCTCGATTCTTAACACTTCTGCCTGAACTTCGTGTGCCATTTTCGTCACCGCCAGAAGCCCTCTCCCGCTGCTAGAAGCTATCTCCCACCACAGTTAGAACGAGCTCCCAAGGAAAATCCTGTCACCAAAATGAACTGACCTATGCCCCTGCCCCCTTTGCCTCCCTAGGACCGCCCATGGCAATCGGAGCGACCAGGTGCCGCTTCCCCCCCCCCCCCCCCCCCTTCGCCACTAGAACGAACCGTCTTATACCCTTCATTGCCAGAATGAATGGTTGCCCCCTTCTCCGATGAATTGGTTGCTGCCCCCTTTGTCGGATGCCGCCCTTCACCGCTAAAACAAACCAATTGCCCTCCTTCGCTGGCAGAACGAACATGTTGCCCCCTTCAACGAACACATTGCCGCCCCCTTCGTCAAATGCGGCCCTTCGCCATCAAAACAAGCTGCCCCATAGGTGCTGCTCTTCATATGTATCAGATGCCCTTCGCATATGTATCAGATGCCCTTCGAGCAAAGGCCTTTCGCCCTTCTTCCTTCGAGTCGAACCATTTGAATTGCTCGTGAACTGCTGTCATCGTTGTTCGAACCACACCTTTTTCACTCGTCCGTCGAATGTAGATCCAACGTCCTAGAGGCTGAACAAACATTAAATTCAAATAAAAAAAAGAAGAATATTCTATTCTTTTTGACAAAATATGTTAATTCTTAAAATTATTTAATCATCTTTAATAATTAGGAGAAAATGATAAAACACAGCCCAATCAAATAAAAAATATGTAAAAAATAAACGATTTCAAAAATTTGAACCGAGTTGTGATAATTTAGTTTTTAATTCTAAAATAAAAAATATTGTGATTTTACTCTGATTTAAGATTAGAATTTTTATGTATATATAAAGGAATATTGAAGACAAGACTTAGTATAAAAAGCTATCCTTATCAATATGATATCTTCTTACAATGCAGTTGGTTTACTTTATTAGTCAACTTGCTTACTTCCACTCTAAGTTTCCATTTTATATACATATTTGCGCTAATTGAATATGAAATCTGAGAATAAGTTATGTTGCAGCTTAAGACATCGATCGAAATGGAGTTGAAATTTTCAATGCACTTTCTTTTTAATTTATTTTTCTAAGATCTACACTGATCGGTATCTAACATTATTCAATTTTTATTAACTAAATTATACGGACAAGAATTAAAGATAAACATTTATTAAACTGATGACGTATTGTTTTTAGTTTGTGTTTATTATAATAGATAAATACGTCATGGAAGTTATGTTTGTAATAAAAAAATTATTAGTTTTCTTTAACTCAAAGTGGAGTTAATAGATACATACGTCATGGACGTTATTATAATTTAAAGGTGGAGTTTTCTTTAACTCATATAGGGGTATATTTTAACTTATGCAAGTGAAGGAAGTATTTGCCACTCTTAATGATATTTTAAAAAAATCATACAGGGTATATTTTAACACCTTAAATTAATAGAATGTCAACTTATATAATCAGTACACATGATATCCATAATTTTTAACTTTTAACTATTTAAGCTACTTAACTATTTTGGACAAATACTTATCAGATAATAGATTAGAAGTATAAACTATTTATAAGTGAACAACTATATTACATATAACATTCAGCAATTGGGTAACAATAAAACAATTAATTATTTAGTGAAAAATCAGATCACACATGACTTTCATTAGTTTTTTTTTACCAACATAAGTACGATGGTCAATAGAAATATAGAGTGCATAATTAGATCCAATATAATTTACCTTCACAAATCACAAGGGTAAACTGGTAAATGGATATCAAGTCATCAGCTAGGCCAACTGGAAGGTCCATCAATTACCCTAACGAATAGTAAGTTTAAAGATAACCAAATTATTGAGTGGAGATTGAGTTAAATATGTTCTTAATCAATAAGTAGGCAACTAGGTCGCATGACCTCGAGTCCTCATAATACGACCCGCATTAGGTACCAACTTGATTGAGCACACCCAAGCAATCCCGACGGATAATTGTTTGTATTATGTTATATATGTAATGATATATTATATATAATCTTTTAAAATAACTATGATCGCCCCCTCCTAACTTTTTAGACATGCTATATATAATAATATACCAAAATTTTCTTTAAAAGATATATTAATAACCCTCCTAATCTTAAGAAATTTATATAAAGATAGTATATTATTATATTATGAATATATATGAAAATATTTATAGTGTAATATGTGATTTCTTTCTATAACAAATCAAATTACTTAGTTAACTATTAAAAACATTAATTACATATATCTTTGTCTAATTATTTGAAGTTAATTACTTCACATATATATATTTGAAATATAATTACATTATTTTATCTTAAAATTCAACTTGCAAGATAAACATTATAAATTTTAAAAAAATACATGATGAATAATAAAAATATATATATCTCAATTAAAATAAATAAAATTTATAATTATAAGTTATTTTTAATATACATTATTTCTAGAGTAATTTTTCACTTTCTTAATTTGATTAAATTCTTTATAATTATATGTTTATACATGCAACATGTCATTCATTCTTTTTATCTGCACCCTTTATATTTCGACCCCTCTAACTTTTGATCATGGCTCCATCCCTGCCGACTATTGCTTGGAAATATGACTCGAGTCAACTGGGGCACAACCATCATCCGGTGCAATGTTTGTTGAAAATACCTCGACGAACCTGAGCCGAGTTAATGACATTCAAGTCAAAGGTTATCTCGAAAATTAGTTTTTGTGAAAACACAAACCACAATGTCCTCTACATTTTGCACATAAATTCATATTGAGTAGTTTTCTGACCCAAGTTTGATCCTTTGTAATTCGAGCTAAGTACGATACAATTTCAAAATTTTCCTGTGCCATGAATACAAGCTTTGCAACCATATAATAAATTTATAATATGCATTGGATTGCAAGTGACTTTTTTATTCATTAAATCTATTTTTAAATCACATCCAAAATTGCATAAAATCTTATATATCTTGATTTCAAAATCGTTTGATCCTATTCTTTCTTTGGTTTGCATTATTTCCACCAATAAAAAAAAGAATGATGTTATCCTCACTTCAAAATATACTATTATTATTTCATTTATCTCACAATAAAAAATGTTCTGACAACTTATGATGAAATGACAATAATGATTTTTGAAGTGATAATAGTTGTATCAAAAAAAAACTTAGGGGAATATGAAGAAAATAATAAAGAAGGGAGAGAGAGAACAAAAAGGAGTTTGATGTTTAAATAGAAAAATAAACAATCCTAACCTAACTCTAGAGTTTAATGTTTAAAGAAGGGCCCACGTACCTTTTACATTTTACTATTATGCGCTATTGTAATATTGAAGAAAAAAAAGGTTCGTTGTCCGCTCAAAATTGGATTTTTTTCCGAATATATATATATATATATGAGTTTGATGACCGTATTTTTCATATCAAATGATTTTATACATATTTTTATTTATTGATATATTTCCTCATTAATCGTTTAGAGGATATGATAACAAAAATGTGACTTAAATCATCATCAATAATTGTATTATTATTTTAAAATTTTTATGAACTTCCGTACATTATTATCTTTCATAATATTTTATTATAATTTTTTATGTTATAAACTTATTTTTCATTATCATCGTGATCTTCTAAGTTATTAATAAAAAAAATAAAAAATGTGAAAATCTGTTTCTCATCATCAATATATATATATATATATATATATATATATATATATCTTTCTCACTGCAATGTTAGAGAGGTGATGATTGAATTCATAACCCAATGAATGCAACACCATTTATCACTTTGATCAGGAGTTATTTATATTACTTTTATTTGAACGGATCAGTAATAGTTCTGGAGACGGAAAAAAAGGAAAGAAATTAAGAGAAAAGGGCCGCTGCTTACCTTTATCGTGCACCGTCGGATGAGATCCGATGGTGCACTTTTTTTTTAACGTTTTAATCTTCATCATTGAACATGGATCAACGAATGACGTCGTATGATTCATGTAGCCGACCCCACCTAGTGGGATAAGGTTTTGTTATTATTTTAATCTCCATCGTCCATGCTATTTTGGACTATGGAGATCGAACGACTCTCTCTCCGCCTTCTTTCCCTCTTGATCTGGCTCTCTCGACTCGGGCGGGCAGAGGAGCGGCCGGCGATCTAGGGTGAGGGCGGTCATCGATGATCGATCGGGGGCTGCCGACGTCTAGGGCAAGGCGTGGGCGCTCCGGTGGCTGGCGGTTCAGGCGAGACCTCCGGCGATCCAAGCGTCCCTAGCTTCCGACCATCCTCAAACGCGCACGAGAGAGTCATGATCTGAAGAGAGAGAGAGAGGAGCGGCCGCCGATTCAGGGCGAGGGCGGTCGTCAATGATTGATCGGGGGCTGCCGACGTTGAGGGCGAGGCGCTCGTTGGTGATTGATCGGGGGCATAGCCGGCGATCAAGGAGAAAGCGATCGTCGGTGATCGATCAGGGGCGCAGCCGACAATCAAGGAGAAGGCGCTTGTCGGTGAGAGAGAGAGAGAGAGGGGGAGGCACGGCTGCACACGAAAGAGAGGAACGGCTGCATCGAGAGGGAGGGAGAGAGGAGGCACGGCTACATCACACGAGAGAGAGAGGGGGAGGCATGGCTGAGAGAGAGAGAGGAGAGGAAGGGAAGCTGCATCACACGAGTGAGAGAGAAAAAAAAAGAGCCGTCGGATGCCATCCGACGGCCACGCCCTTTTCTCTTATTTTAATGAATGTCTAAGTTTACGTAGCGCTACATTATAAAATTTGGATCAGATCCAACAAAGATCAAATTACTAATTATGATATTATAATATTTCAGAATTTATCATTCATATAATCGAATTTCACTTATTATTATTCTTTATTTTTTGCAATAAAAAATGAAATATCTTTTTCTGGTTTTAATATCGAACCGGTTAAACAAAAAAAAAGTCGGATGATAAATTATTTAAAAATAGAAAGTGTGTGATTTTTTAATACTTTTGTCCCTTGAAAATAATGCTTTTGGTTTAGCGATAGAAAAGAAACGTTTTCCTCTCCCAACTTAATAATTAACAATCTAACTCTCTCTCTATATAAAATACATTATGTGATGACAAATAGTGAATTTATATTTTATTACTTCACTCTTCTATTATTCTGATTTCAACTAAACATTTCAGTTATTGAAGTATAAACAAACATATAACCAAAATATCGTAATTTTCTAAGATTTCCTGCTGATTCCCATCACTCACCCTCACGGCCTCGCCTGCCTTCTCGCGGCGGCGCCTTTCTACTCCTCTCACGACCCACCCTTCCTTTCCGGCACCCCTTCCTCACCTCTGCCGCGCCTCACCTCCCACGACCTCGCCGCCGGCGAGCCCTCTCATCTCAGACGCTGGTTTACTCGTTCGACGTTTTCATCCCTCCCCGGTGTCGATTGTCACATCAAGCGCGGGTTCCACACCGTTTTCAAATTACGCCTTCCCCTGTACTTCCATGATTCCACTCTCCTTGCTCACTGGTCGCTTAACCTTTTTCTTCCGTTTAATGTTTGCTTCGACTTCGACTGAAAAATCCTTTTTTCTTTCATTGTTTACTAAAAAAAACGTTTTTTTCCTTCTTTCTTGTACAAAAAATAACCTCTCTTTTTTTGCTAAGATTTCAGCAACCCAGCATTCTTGTACATTGATTGCCAAATTCTATGTTGCGACATTTTTATTTGCACCTTGTCAAACAATTACTGGACAGTAGAATGAACTGTCCTTTTGTTCTTAAGCTGTTCTACGCTCGATCCATAACGAGTTGGTACACAGAGATTTGAATTTGGACTATATCAGAATAGTAGTAGAATACATCGTCGGTATGTTTCTTATGAACTCCTAGGCTATGAAATTAGAAGCTATATGTATACCCTACATCTTAAGCAGAGCCCGGGAGCAAGAAAAACAGTGATCAAAAGGCCATTGCATTTTCCCAGTTTGAAAGGCCATTACTATAAGCAGCATTCCTCCTAGTGGGAAAAAAAAAAAGAAATTTGTGTTAATCATCTCTCAGTATGTATCTAACAGCTGATGGAGTATCAGTAATGTGATAACACAGGTAGGCTATGCTGGTTTGTATATAAGATTATGTACTAGCTTACTCTTTTTAATGGATAATTGCCAATTGATACTAGGAGGATAGTGATCATCCAATGAATATTCTTCTGATCATTTTTTTTTTCATCAGATAGCTTGTATTGTATCTCAGTTATCTGGTTAATAATGGATGATGTGGATCAGAGAAGTATTAGGTATTACCAGTTCGTCATAACTCACACGTTCTTATTTATATGACATATAACAATAAGTAATTTAACAACTCATGTTTGAAACAAATAACTTGATGATGAAAGGATGGTGTCTAAGGAGCATCTCCATGACAAAAGAATATATACCAGAAAGTCTTACTTTATCATAATTCCACCCACTAAATACATAACAATATTTTGATGTAGGATTCTTTTTGAGTGATGTCGAAATTACTTTGGTTAGGTCATCTCATAATCTTGTACCTCTGCTAAACTACCTATATGATTTAGCATATACTCAATGTCAGATGATTTCTGACGATTGTACAAAAAGTGATTGCAGAACATTTAGTCAAGGTACTAAAACATTATTCGAACACAAGAAACAACAACAACAACAAAGCCTTATCCCACTAGGTGGGGTCGGCTACATGGATCATACGACGCCATTCCGCTCTATTAGTAACCAAACCTTTCGGTATATTATTCGAACACAAGAAACATTAATTGAATTTTGTTGTAGTCTGTCTATTCATTGTAAAGGATTAAATTGATCTGGACATTCCTTTTAGTCGATATGATGTCTTTCAAAGAATTTAAATTAAGAGCAAATCGTTATTGTAATAATTTAAACATTTTTATTTTATGCTACATATAGATCTGAATTTGTTCTGGCATTTAATTTTACATAACTTAGCCGACCCCACCTAGTGGGATAAGGCTTTGTTGTTGTTGTTGTTGTTGTATTTAATTTTACATAACTGGCTCAAGACTTCTGTTAGATTGATTGTTAAATTAAGGTTTATTTTCATCAAATTAACAAGTAATAATTATGAACTCCGCCTATATTTTATAGCCGGTCCCAAGCCCGGATAAAGGAGGAGGGTTGTGTTAGGCCCCGACAGTCAACATAAAATCATGTCGAATCTTATGAACATGGATCAACGAATATAGAGCGGAATGACGTCGTATGATCCATGTAGCCGACCCCACCTAGTGGGATAAGGTTTTGTTGTTGTTGTTGTTGTTGTAACAAGTAATAATTATGGTATTTTTTCTATAACAGTGCTAGTACTCCAACTGTGGTCATGCTTGTAAACTTGGTGAAGAACCTTTCCTTCCGATGTCTTCAGAGAAACTTCTCAGTGCTTCATCTCCTCTTGTCATCACCATCACAACAGGCTCTATGTGTTGCTACGTCAGCATCTGATACAGGCCGACGAGACCCTGCCATGGTGAGCTTCGCTGCTAGGGAACAGAGGCTCATTTCCCTCTTTGGAGCATGTACCAACATGAGGGATCTGATACAGATACATTGCCAAATCATTTGTGGTGGCTTTGAACAACATGTCTTTGTTGTCGGCAGGATCATCACTTTTTGTTGCACCTCGGAGCAAGGTTCCGTGGACTATGCTGCCATACTCTTCAACCAACTGAGGTGGCCCGATGGCTTCCTCTGGAATACCATGATAAGAGGATTCGGGAGGACTGACAGAGCCACCATGGCGTTTACCTATTATGGACAGATGCGGGAACAAGGTAAGGTGGCAGACAACTTCACCTTTTGTTTCTTACTCAAGATTTGCACCCAGACCAATGCAGTGAAGATGGGTTTGCAGATACACTGCTGCGTGTTGAAGCATGGGTTGGACTCTCACATCTATGTGACCAACACCCTAATAAACATGTATAGCACCTTTCGATTCATGGAACCTGCTAAAAAGGTGTTTGAAGAATCCCCTGAGATAGACTTAGTATCATGGAACTCTCTCATTGCTGGGTATACACATTGTGGCCTCAATAGACAAGCGTTGAGAACATTTCTCAGGATGCAGCGTGTTGGTTGTCGACCAGATGAGGCTACATTGGTTGTTGCCCTATCAGCATGTTCAGAACTTGGAGCATTGCATTTAGGCAGATGGATGCATTCTAACCTCAACCATTGGGAACTGGATGACAGCATGTCAGTCACCAACTCTTTGATTGATATGTATGCAAAGTGTGGAGAAATCCATAAAGCTCAACGAATTTTTGAGGGGATGAAAGAGAGGAATGTGGTTTCATGGAATTCAATGTTACTAGGGCTTGCCATGCATGGGCATGCTGATGAAGCAATCAAGCTCTTTGAAAAGATGCCCGAGAGTGAACTTGAACAAGCCAATGATATTACTTTCCTAGGGATACTTTGTGCCTGTAGCCACGGAGGTTTAGTACAAGAAGGTCAGAGGTACTTTGACAACATGACAAGGGACTACAAAATTACTCCTAACATAAGACATTATGGAGCGATGGTAGACCTACTTGGGCGAGCAGGGCTTGTGAAAGAAGCTTATCAATTGATAAGAAGCATGCCTATGGAGTGTAATGCCGTGGTGTGGAGGACATTGCTGGGAGCTTGCAGGGTTCATGGCGATATTGAACTGGGTGAGTGTGTAAGGAGGCATCTTGAAGACCTTGAGCCTGAACACAGCAGTGATTTTGTTCTTCTTTCGCAGATCTATGCAAAAGTTGGACAATGGAATGATGTGCTTAAGACCAGGGAAGCAATGATGGGAAGAAGTGTTAAAAAACCAGAACCTGGCAACAGCTCGGTCAATATGCCATATAGCAAAAGAGCGTGATAAAATTTTAGATTCAGAATCGTTTATACCCAGGTGACTAATTGTCATATGTGCTCGGCACAGTCCATTTGTTGGACAGTGAGAATGATGTTCTTAAGATCAGGGAAGCAATAAAAGGAAGTAATATTCAAAGACAAGAACCTGGCCGCAAGCTCAAAATATCATATGGAAAAAGAATATACAATTTAAACCCAGGCATAGGCCCTTTGCTTGAGCGATCAGCCTTAGCATACTTGTAACATTTTTTGGTATGGCACCATATCATGTGGTGACATTTTATTCAGCCTGGGGCATGCAAAAGTTGACATAGGTGGAATTTAGCTGATTCCATTATCATACATAATGAAAATAACTTTCTCAAATTAATAGAAGCATTCCTTTTCTTAACTCCGAAGTTCTATCTTCTTTTCATGGATGCAGGTTTTTCTCTTGAGCGGCGTCACACAAACGTGGTAATTGATTGACATTTTCAGGTGCTGACGAAGTTGCTACAGGTATGAAACTTTAGTTTTGCAACCTGATGACTTACATATCTATATTTGATACTCTGGGGGTCATCCTGTTTCTCAAAAAAAAAAAAGAAGTATATATATATATATATATATCTATGCCTAATATTACATCTTTGATTCCAGCCGTGACTCTTACATGTTTAAACAATTTTATTTGTCACTTAAACATGATTTGCAGGAAATAGTGTCATCAATCATGTGTGCGACAAACAAATGAGGTGTCAGAATTTAGAAAACAGGAACTGCCATGAGCTGAGATATTTGAACACTCACCGAAGGAAGAGATTAGCAATGAGAGGATTCAAGGATGAATCATGAAAGAATCTAAAACAATGCAAGACCAGTTTGTGATCGATCCTTCTGAATTCTAAGGAAAAATAAGTGAGTTATTACTTTGTCAAATGTAAAGCAGACAAGAGGAAAAAGTCGCTAGAATTACATGATAAAAGAGAACATTCTGACGAAGTGGAAACTGTCACAGGTACCTAATGGAAGGTGGAAGAATATGAGATCTTTATGATTATCGAATGAAATATTATGGGATATTTGATAGGTCTCGACTCTCAACAGAGGGTTTATTATGGGATATTTGCTCCACTTATGCTGGAGGACGCATCTGTCGATTTCAACTACAATCCATGTTAATATCGGACTTTAAAGGTACTCATCTTTGGAAATGCGAATGTGAGGTTTTTTTTTCTTCAAAATGTCTGCAATAAGGTGTTTTCATTTTTTTTTTCATTGTTAGTAGAGATTGGTTGAAAGAAGGCCTCATTAGGACTTGAGAAATCCAAAGTCTTAAAATAGTTGAAGCATATTTCAGCGTTAACTTTGTTAATCATGCGGCATTTATCACTTTGCATTTTTTGCAGTATCGACACTCCCTTGCTCGTTTGTACTTGCTAAACCTGTACCTGTTGGATGAATTTCTAGTAAATTTGTCATCAGCTGTTGGCCTACTGACAAGCTGGAAGAAAGGAAATAAAATGAATAATCATTGCCCCAAGGCTGGTGTTCGTTGATGTGATAACAAGCTGATTGATCCATCCTTTAGTTATTTCAATCGGAAACTATAAATCGTCATGAACACAGCAGGTATTGACAACTTAACTAAGTGAAACGATCCTGCACAGATAATTAAAAATGTACATTTGCCAAACAACTAGTCTTCCAATGAACCCCTGTAGTCTTATTCAGACATTATATTATATTGCTTCGGTGTATTAAGTTTCGAGCATATTGTGAGATGATACCAAATGGTAGAAACAAGATCTAAGAATATAAATGCTAAGCAGCCCATGTGGTTAATTCGCCTTCTTCTGTTTACCAGCCCGCCATTCTTTCCTATCGGCCTGAATCTTTGCATGAACATTGTCGCGAAAACCAGGATATGGCTCATATCCAAAGTGATTCAGAACCTGTATAAAAAGCTATATTCAGCATCCCTTCATGTCAGAGCCATCAAATAATTTCTAAAACAATTACCTCAAGTAGAACAAAGAACGGTGCCATCAAGAAAGCTTGAGTAAGATTGTCCAAAAGAGCAGGCGCTCGCTTCTGTTGTACATGCAAAATTTGGTCACAATGACTACCATAGAAAGTTAATCGAGGTAAAATTGTATTGAAGCTTACCTCAAAGACCCCGTGTCCTATAAATTGGATACTCCAGCAAAATAACTGAGCTCCCAGAACAACCTGCATGATGATATTGACAGAGAATATGGACTGTAAATTCCACCGGTGAATTTTAATTTTTCCATTCATTTTTAGTATCTCTGGTATGAGTGTATAAACCAAGTAAATTAGTGATGGCTACCAAAAGTCTTTGTGATTGGCCTTTACAGGCTTCCGTTACCTCTAGAGCTATGAATAGTGATTAGTGAAGATCTGTTCACTTGAATAGTAGTCGGAGGACAGTTGCTTAACCAGACTTCTAGGAGTTGTTTTAGCATTATTTTCATAACATATACAAGTTAACTTATACTTTCAGGACACCGTTCTTGGAAAGTAGATTCCTAAATTCATAGTGAACTAGATCCGAGAAAAGATATTGCAATTGTCACGACTGCAAATTCAACATACTTGAAGGAAAAATTGTTTAGCTTAAATAAAATTTGAGAAGTCAGATTGGAGATTTATTCGTCATCAAATTGTGTTACTTTCAGGCAAGTTCAAGAAACCAAATGGGCAGTCGTTAACTTCTTTTTTTCTAAGAAAAAGAAAATGGGTGGTTATAACGTACAAAAACATATCAGTATGGCATGCTTTGGGTTAAATTCAGCTGATGTAATTACTTTCTATATTGTCCGGAAAGGCCAGATATTTGAAGCCCATCAGAAATGGACTTAGTGTTGTACCTTTACAGCGGTGCAACACATGGAGATCTTCATACAATGATTCCCACAGGCAACATAATTGGATTACAGAATATCTAACTAAGATCACGAGGCTCTCAATCTTCTCTTCTGAATTGCTAATATATTCTTTTCGTGTATGGACTACTACTATATTCTGCATTTATCATTTGTTTTCAGGGAATGAACCAGCACCAGCTCAAGTGTGAGCACATGCTTGTGGCTTACATGCTCAAGAAGGGACCATGAAACAAAGCACCAAAATTCGGGTCTTGGAGTCTGATTTGAAGGAATGCAAATGACTAGGGTGATATATAAGATATGGAGGAAATGTGAGTGAACAAGGGCAGATGGTACGGGGGCAGGTAGCCGTGATGAATCCAAAGGGGGCTCCATACTGGATGGTGGATGGACCACAAAGTGGTTCAACCAAACCAACAAATAGTTGGCCTAGTGACAGAAGGAAGCAAACACTGTTTCTAATGGGTCCCCAACCAAACAGAGTCGTGCTGCAAGCTTCTCATCTGGATTGCTCCACCAGTACGTCCTCTCAAATCGAATGATCATTCCGTGCAAATTTTGAACTGTCTTTTTGTTAACAGAGAGAAACAATCAGGAACCCTTCATTGCATAATTGCTCATTCCAGAAATTGCAGAGCAATTAGGCAATTTTTCAGACATAACCAGAACCCCGTGACAGAGAAAACTGAGAATGGATGCAATACCTAAAAAGATCGAAACTTTTTTCACAAGTGAGCAGAGGCAGAATAGTTCCAGATGTTGATCCGACATACATTAAATACTCAACCCAAAAAAAAAGGAAGAGAATATATAATTTATGAACGTCGCCACAAGAAAACAAAGAAAGCTTAAATAATCAAATGATCGATCAATCCGATCCGATTTCTTTTGCCGGAGGAAAGAGGAAGCAAAAGGAGAGGGGGGCGGAAACGAACCTTCCAACCGAGGGAGAAGCCGAGGCGGGCGGCGAGGGATCCGCTGCTGAGCCAGCAGAGAAGGCAGAGGAGGGCGGCGAGGGAGCCGGCCTTGGCGTCCATGAGCACGTAGAAGAGGGCATAGACGAGGGCGAAGACGAAGGCGAAATTGAGGGCCAGTGCGCCGCCGTCGTCGCCAGCAGCGAGGAACCGGAGGAAGGGGGGGAGGAGGTGTCCGGGGACGGAAAAGAAGGTGGGGGTGAACTGGAAAAGGACGAGGGCGGTGTAGAAGATGGGCCAGACGAAGAGCATGTGGATGAAGACGTTTACGGGGTTGCTATGGTACGCCCCGTAGAAGGCGAAGTGCCGCTCCAGATCGAACAGCCCACCGCCACCGCTCCCTCCGGCTCCGGCGCCACCTCTGGCCATGGCGATACGTCTCCTGCTACCAGTTGGGCCTTCCTCCTCTTTCGTGGCTTCTTGTGCTACTAGCGACCCTTTTCTTAATGGATGTTATTCACATCGTGTTTTAAATTAGTGGACTTGACCATATTAATTAAATTACCAATCGTCCTTGGATCGCTAGTCTTGATATTAATTAATTTTACTTAGCTTAGTGTCACTATTTTTTTTTCAAAAAATCTTGTAGTAGAAATCATCGGAGTAATAAAAAAGAATTGGGTGAAGTGATAAATGATTTTTTTTGAAAGATTTTCACTTAAAGAGTTCCAAATTTTTTTAATAGAAAATTTTTATGAAGAACTTCGGGATGAAAATTATCAAATTAATTAATTTTAATGATAAGTAAATTTTAACACGCGGACGGTACACAATATTATTATATCGTACGAATTCGTTGACATCGCTTCTAAAAAAATGAGAGTTAAAAAAATATTTCGTTCCTCGTAAATGAGAGTTGAGAAAAAAATATTACACTAGATTAATTTAAATGTCTCATAATCTATAAAAAAAATACAATATGTACCTCATTTTTTTCAATATTTTTTAATATTGAAAAGAATAGTACACCGGATTTTTAAAAATACCTTATTTAGAAAAAAAGGCTTCAATTATGCCGTATATAAAAATATTTTTAACAATTGGTGAATTTTACTGAAAAATGTAAGTTATTATAGAATAAAGAAAAAAATTTATAATTAATTATAAGGGACGAGATCAATTCCGAAGCACTTTTTTCTATTCCAGCAGTCAGAATTCCATTAGTCTAATTTAGGATTTTATTTTTACCATGCATTTTGATATTGGTAAACGGAAGCAACTACTTCAGCGGATTCGGCACTGTTCACTCGAAAGTTCGCCTATCTTTTCCGTCCCATCGATGGATTATTTAATTTTTTAAATTATGACAAAATGTTTTTTTTTAAATAACTCGATTATCTAATGGCAAAAAAGTGCTTCACATATTTTCTAATCTTCACTAAAAAATATTTACATCGACTAAATATTAATTAACTTGGTGGAAGAAAAATATCTGTTTGCCTGCCTTTTGTGTGGGGGCTATTCATGTTGGAGTTGTTGGAACTTGGAATGTCTGACTTTTCAATTTCCACGTATGGATAAATGACGTTGACGATTAAAACTTAAAAAGGAAACGAAAACAAAAGAAAAAGAAAAAGAAAAAGCAGCGAAAAAAAGGACTCTCTGGATATCTGGACAAATTTGACCAATTCGAGAACGAGTTTTTTTTTTTTGCGTGCCCCACAATTCATGCTATGCTCGTCCCCCGCGTCATCGCCGTTCAAATGCTTCCAGAACGGAATCCGCGGTGCACACAGCTGGACGCGTGACGCGTCGACAGACGTCACAAAGAAACTAAAAAAACATTAAAAAAAGTTAATCGGGAAGTGGGCCTCCCAACTTTAGCATTCCTCTTCCCCTTGCGGGCCTCATCCATTTCCAGCCCAACAACATCAGCTTACCATAGCCAACGGGGGCCTCAGTTGGGCCTAATACAAATAAATATAATACCAATGTTTTTAGAAGTTCAGATGGAAGATCGAATTGAACCGAATTTGAATAAAATAATATTATTTATAATGATTATAAAAATATAATAAAAATTATATGATATAATATATGAATATTATACTAATAACTTATTAAAATATTAAACACAAATATAACATAATTTTATTTATTAAAATTTTAATAATAAGTTAACATGTAAATATAAATAGGTTATTATTAATTTAGTATCTATTATTTATTAATGATGGATGCTATATTAATAAATTTTATCCTAAATTATTTTTATTTCTTTTTTTTTAACACTTTCCTTTTTATTTCCTTATTTATGCCCTTTAATAATTTTTCATTTTAATGTTAATCAATTTTGAATACTTGCATTTTTTATCAATTCTTATTTAATTTTATACATATCATATTCCCTCATTTTTTTTACCTTTCTTATATTTCTTTCCTTTTTCCTTTTCAACTTTCCTTTTTTATCATTTTTAAATGTTATTTTCAAAACTAACCAAGTTGAACCGATTCAATCGATTGGTTCAATCGGCTTTGACCGGTTCAATATAAAAAATAATTTTGATATCAAACCGAATCGAATTATCGGTCGGTTCGCGATTGAGCCGATCGATCCGATCCGATTTTGATGACATTGGTTATTACATATGAGAAGGACTTTTTCTTTTTATTTCGGTCCACATCCATCAATGTCCAAAATTGTTATACCAATTCGTTGTTCGAATGGTAGCAATAAGGTCCGAAGCACATTTTATTATAAAGTTCTAGATTCAATGGAACATTAATGTTATTTTTGAAACAATAACTTAATATGATACATCTGGCTTGAAAGCATAGTGATCATGTTTAGTAAAAACTGTATTTCATGCGAACAATATAATTCAAAATGTCAAATCTCTACACTGGATATATTTGATGACCTATTAATGATTTGTGGATGCTCAATTTTGATGGTTGATAGATAAAATTATAACAAAGATCCTTTTATTGTTTTTCTTAAGAAAATCCAACAATATGATGTCCTTACTCTGTTTTGCCATTTTGACAGGTGAAAAAAAATCATATCTTCCTCTACACATATTTAAATTAGGTGAATGAGGATTTATTTCAAATATCTTTCGAACATTAAAATATCATATAAATAATAATGAGTTTTCCATTTTAAAGTGCAATATACAAGTAATAAAAATGTTTTTCTGACTAGTTTGATGATAGTTCAATTTTTTAACCATAACTCAAATTAGATGATTCTAATTCATATGAAAAATAGAATTTGATAGCAATTTTTAACCATATATTATATATGATTTTGGAATATGATAAACCGTCCAATGTGACTATACAAATGGATGCATAAATATAAAATTTGAGTCAACATGACAAATAGTTATTTCTTTCAATTTTTTTGTCTACACAATTTGAATTAAGGTGATTCTTATTTTTAGAGGAACTTGACTTCGACATCTTTTTATGCATATGTCATTTAAATATAGCATTTTTTAGCAACTAAAATATATTCAAAATTTTATCGAAAAGACAACAGAAATCTCTAGTTCAATCATCTAAATTCCTAATTTCAATTTTTCAGAAAACCAATTCTACACCTATATAATAAGTTTAAATTTGCATAGAATTATAGTCCCTATCGTATTCAATTTAGAAGGATCCCCTTGCATATTTTTGGCCTCTTTTTTTTCTTCACTTGTTCTTAGCTGTTCCATTGAAACTTCTCCTTTTTTTGGTTATCATCCTTTTCAATCCCTTCATTCTTTGCTCAAACTAAATATCACAAGGAGGATTTCAAGAGGGCCAAGCAAATTCAACAATGCATATAAAGAAGATATCCGATGAAGAAAGTGATTGATTTCAAATTTATATATTATATACCCAACACAAAGAGTAATTGGTTAAGTGGGCAACAAAATAAGAAATTGATCAAGAGTTTTTTTTTACTTGAATGTGATGTCAACTTTCACTAAATCAAAGCATTATATATGTTGCTACATATCTCTCCATATCCTTTCCTCGTCATACATCTTCTATGTACAAGCTAAACTCATCTAGCAAAAATTTAATCAAAGCTTGCTTGTGTATCTGGGAGCTACTAACCATAAATTTTGATTCCAAATTAGTGAGATACTAATAATCTTGAACACTCAAAGCTCGGCAAGGATATAAAAAAAAAAATTCTAAATTCATCTCTAACAAGTATGCCTGCTTGGTACGAGCTTGCTTGACAATTGTGATATATTTAAAATCCATCTAAAAAATTCCGCCTTGTTTTTCCAATGTGAAATTGCTCCTATTGAGTTTGCTTGGCTGAACTCATGCCCCAATCAATAATAAAAGACAATTTTGAAATACTATATTACTTTGATATGTTTAAAAAATATATACTCTTTGAAAAGTGGTAACAAAATAATTTAATTAAAACTTTAGTCAATTTTTAGTTAACATGGGGATGAGGAGTTCTTGCTTCTTGCTTCCAATTTTTAGAGTAAATAAGGTGTTAACATAGATATCTACATTGTCTTCTAGTTATTTCACCGTGTTTGATTACAACAATGCATTATTCTCATATTTGTTCTTCACACTAAGTAACCCCTAATGGTCTTTCAGTTGGAGGTTATTTTTAACTGAAATAAATTATCACAATAGTGTATTATAAAAAAAAGTAAACATATTCTTATTAACACTTTTGTTTGGTTGGAAAAGAATATAATTTGGAACCATATTTTATAAATAAAATATTTTAAGACAAAAAATTAATGTTTGATGATGATGATGATAATATACACGAACAAATTAGAAATATGGTTTAAAAAATACGAGAATAGAGATATTCTATTTTTCAAATGAATATTTATATTATTAAGATTGGGTGGAGTAGTAAGCAACTCCTCCTCGTTTAAGTAAGATTTCAAGTTCGAGTTTTGTGAACGTAGAAAATTTTTTTTGGGAGTCACACCTGTCACTCCCAGGTACGCGGCTCGGACGACCTAACAGAATTAGTTGGACTCGATGATGGACCGGCCTCCCCGCGCGAGTTAGATCGTCGGCACCGCTTCCCATGTATCAAGGGTTGGTTATAATAAAAAAGAATATTTGTATTCTTGTCGTAAGATTAAAAAGGATGGTTTCATAAGTTTTGACGTAGTTTTTCAATTTTTTACGTTGATCCAAAATATTCTTATTCTATTTCGAATTTGTATATATAATTTATCGGTTCTAAATAAACACTATTATTTTGTTAAAAAATGTTTTCTATTTAACTAAGGTTATAAATAATTTATAAGTCAACTGGAAAATGTTTTAATATTTGGTGACCTCAAAAAGTGATGGATAAAAAATATTAAATTTATTTATAAGTAAAAAATAAACTAAAAAGAGTAGAGTTGTTTATTTTTTTTAACTTTTACTTAATTTAATCGTAATTAATTATTATTGATTTATATAATTTTATTCAGCGTGTAGCTCCTTAATTTTAAAAATAAATTTTAGTTAATAAATTATTTATAGAGCTCGATCCAAGGGAGATGAAAGTAATTATTTTTTTCTAAACATAATAATAAATAAGAATAATTGTTACCGAAAGAAGATAAATAGAAGACACGTGGCACGACGATAGACAAACTGCTTCATCTCCCTCTCGTTGGAGGCAAGTGGCCACAACGTGAAGCCGTTCTCGTCTCTCATCTCAATCCGTCTCTTTGCCACTCCAGTCTCCAAGTGACACACCGCCGCCATGGCCAGCTTCGCCAAGCACATGGTCCTCTGTCATGCCAACATGACCGCCACCACCTCATCCTCCGGCAGCAGCGACCACCAGCACCACCGCCGGCAGCTGCACCAACCGGCTCGCCGCCCGTCACCCCCGGCGCCTGCCTCGGACGTGGAAGAAGATAGGCCGAAAAAATCGTCGCCGACGTCGTCGCGGAGGTGGACGGTGGCGTCGAGCGTCCTGACGGCGTCGGCGATGCTCGGGTTGCGCCGCCCTCCGCCGCCGGCGCAGGCGGAGCCGGTGCAGAGCTGGGGCACGAGGTCATTCATCAAGGAGAAGTACTTCCAGCCGGGCCTGACGCCGGAGGAGGCGGTGGCGAGGATCCGGCAGACGGCGGAGGGGCTGCAGGACATGCGGCACATGCTGGACACCATGTCGTGGAGGTACGTGATGTTCTACATCCGCCTCAAGTCCGCCTACCTCGACGCTGACCTCAAGACCGCCATCAACACGGTTCCGGAGGACCGGCGCAATTCCTACGTCAAGACAGCCAACGAGCTGGTGGACAACATGTCAGAGGTAGCAATGTCCTCCATAGATGCATATAACTCAATCAAGATGCATTTTAGCTCCTTAAATAGAGTAGCAGAATTAAATCACAGGAAAACACAGTAGAAAACTGATGAGAGAATTTTTTTTTTCTTGGTGGAATGCATGCAGTTGGATCGCTATGTGCGTTCGCCGAAGGTGTATGAATCATACGTCTACTATGAGAAGACGCTCAAGTCACTGGACGAGTTGCTGGCTTTGCTGGCTTAAAATGCAGCAATAGCTCAGCTCAGGAGTTGAGCAAGGGGATGATTATGATGAGTAGCAGTAACTGATCGTGCGTTTGGTCGATCTGTAATGATGAATTCGTCCATGGACGGCATACAGCTTCAGTTGGTGGAATTGGCTTGGATTTGCAGCAGCATGCATTTTTTTTATCTATCTGATTCGAACTTGTACATAAAGAAGGTCTCGTTAATGCAATCACCAACTCTTGGAATTAAAAAAAAAATCTGTTTTTCTTACAATTCAGCAATTGTTTTTTTTTTTCCTTTTTGTTTGAGCTGCACATTGCACCAACTCTGCTTCCTCTGGCTTTTCGTTTCCTCTCTTTTAGCTTTTTACTGTGTGTTCAATTCACTTTTGACTCTACTGTGATATTTACAATGGACAGCATAAATTGGATGCTAATCAAGAACACAAATAATTCAAATACAAGTATCTCGAGCATTAACTTGATCGAGTTGACATGAAACATTGGGTGCATAGTATAACAGGGCAATGCGATCCATCAATATGACATTAGAACTGGGTGTACATTGTAGGACGAATTGGTAGGATTTGTTGGCAAAAAAATCAGATAGATTTGAATGTGCTGATAAATGTGGCTATATAATCTATTATTCTGCTCAAGAATCCTTGCATCTTAATAGTCGCATCATTCGACTGGACATAAGAGACAGTTTGTGTCAAGGATGAGCGACGCAAGGATCAATGGACTTATGATTAAGCGATGCAAAACAGACAGCTCGGTGCATGAATTAGATGCTCTTCTTACATGCAAAATAAACCACCTCACTTTTGCTACTATAAATGACTACTTGGCACATACAGCCCAATTCATTTTTGCTTACATATGATGAAACTGCATCGAACAGCAAACATGAACATGGAAGTCCCATACTGCAAACTGAAATTGTATCTCCAGGGAAGTGATTGAGGATTAACAAGTTTTGCTGCAAAAAATTCTTTATCAGAATTCTAAATGTATACATGTAAACCACTACATTATGTGAGTTGGAAATAAAAGTGTTTCTTATTTAGAAAATTAAATTATATACACAACAACAACAAAGCCTTATCCCACTAGGTGGGGTCGGCAAAATTAAATTATATACACATTAAACTAAAATACAACAACAACAACAAAGTTTTATCCCACTAGGTGGGGTCAGCTATATGGATTACGCATTCGTTGATCCATGATCATGAGATTCGACAGGGTTTTACGCTGGCTGTCGGGGCCTAACACAACCCTTCTTTTTTATCCGGACTTGGGACCGGCTTTATAACATAGATGGAGTTATACATTAAACTAAAATGTTTATTAAAATTTATATGTAGCTTTTCTTTTCTGTCCCAAAAGAGACAAGCATGAATAAATTCACACCAAAAGCTCCTTATCCACAAGCAGGAACCCAGCCATCCATCCAGAAAACATATGGACCAAATCGTAATGCACTTGGAAGCCTTTACATGACGATTTTCTCTTCTGCTTCGTTACGCGCGTGAAGAGTAGGCAGCTCCGGAAGCAGCAGCCATGAGTTTCTCAGTCCTCAAGCCGCATGCTCAGCACAGCTCTCTGTTTCACTCGTTCCCCAAATCAGCAGACAAACATGTAACAAACAGTCTTTTGTGACAAAAAAAATTCTCAGAAATTAGCACTCTCATCATTACCATTCGTATATGTTAACAGCGCACAAGTCCTCGGGAGTACTCATGGCCAAACACTGGTTTGTTGCAGGTACATATATATTGATATCTTGCTGCTGCTGTTGCTAACTCTTTAATTCCATGAAGTTCCCAGAAATTCTTAAGTGCTTTATCATTTTGCTGTTCAACGATCTTTATATCTCGAATCATTGTTCGGTGCCATGCCTTTGGATTTGTAGAGCACAAATTTCAGACAGAGCGGGAGAAGAACCTGTTCGTGGAAGGTGAACGCCCTCCCAGATTGGCCTCTCATGGCCGTGATGATTGAGCATGTGGCTAACCAGAGGGACTTCGTCGTCAACAAGTCTGTTTGGCATCTCAGCGACGAAGCAATGAAGAATGTTTGTGAGTTCCAACAAGCATGACGAACTATAAATCTTCTCCTCCTGCTCGTTAATTAAAGTGCTCGACTTTGAACCATGCATCATTGCTTACATTGCAGACACCATGTACATCATGTTCACGGTCTGGGGATGCTGTTTCTTTGGTTCCACAAAAGTAAGACAGCAGGCAGATTATTTTGATCCGGCTTTCGCCTTCTTCTTGTTTTTGATTGAACTCATCACTGTACATATGACATGCTTTACAGGATCCGTTCTACGACGGTGAGGAGTACCGTAAAGACGGAGGAGATGGAACCGTGCACTGGGTCTACGAAAAGGTAAATCAGAAACCTCATTCAGCCATTAGAGTTGAATGAAATAAATGAGTTGCAGCATCAGATAATAATATATTAATGTCACAATAATTTCGAGTGTTCATAGCGTGTACTACTTTTGTTATTAACTCATTCACGGGCACTTGAAAATTTTGATCAAATGCAGCAAGAAGACATTGAAGAAGCCGCAAGAGCAGAGTTGTGGAGGGAGGAGCTCATCGAAGAGATCGAGCAGAAGGTGGGCGGCTTACGGGAGCTGGAGGAAGCTGCCGACAAAGAAGAGCAACTCGTCAAGTGATCAGTTGTGTTGCCTGCTTGGGCGCGTAATTGTACTAAGAAATCAATATGACACATTTCCAAGTATTAATTTTTACACAATAAGGCAGTCAAATACATATTATTCACCTACTCTGCCACCCAATCTTTTCTCCAAGTCTTGTTAATGTACTTTTCTTGATTTATTTATTTCCTTCACACAATAAATTAACATTAGTTATCAAGTTCATCTCAAGGTAAAGGACAAAAAAAACCAAATTGATTGACATTTTTTTGTTCAAGGCCCTTCGATGTTCGAGTGAAACAGAAAGCCGAATTTTAAAGTCACCCGACTAATTACCATCCGATCGACCAAACATGATGGTGTGAGTGTGGCATTCTTTAAAATTTAGAACGCAGCTTGCACAAGAAACTCTTTTTTCGCCTTCTGCAAAGGTCTTCTTGCTAGTCGGATCTACTGGAGGATACTTAGAATCCAACAAACAGACAGGTTGACTTTGAGAGGAGTTGACTTCTGACTTTTTCTTGGCCCCTTTGGAGCTATCAGGAGGCGGAAGACCTTTATATTTATGAGACTCTCGTGGCCTCTTAATTTCCAAAGGACAGAAAGATCGAGAGGGAGAAGCAGAAGAAGGGAGAAAGACGAAGGAAAGCATCAAATATCAAACAGATAGATGGAGAACAGGAATCTGAGCGGATTCTTGATAGGTTGCGTGGGGGCGGCGGTGACGCTGGGCGCCTACCACCAGACCCTCGTCTCCACCACGCAGTGCATCACCATCGGCCTCCTCGTCCTCATGTTCGGCCTCTTCATCAAAGAGGGTCTCATCTCCCTCTGAGCGGATCCCGATGATCGCACCCCCTTCTCTCTTTTTTCTTTTCTTTTTCATCTTAGTTTGTCGATCTACTATTTCCTTTAAGATTTTACTTCTGTTTCATCAAGTCCTTGATTTGATCCAAAGGATTAGACAGCAGACAGACAGTGTGCGGATTACTGCACAAGTTTATGGCTCTCCTCCTTCAGACTGTATCTTGTGTGTTAATGCCGGTAGATCAATTCACATGTGTGCAACATAAATTGCAGAGCCGTATCATATGCCTGTCTGTAGAGAGGTGTACCTATGAGAGATTGATGTGAACATGTCGATCATGCAGTTCTTTCTCGCGACAGCTGTTGTGCTCTCTGATTGATTCTTCTGCTGGTTTAATTGGTTCTGGGAGCATCTAACTTGCTCATTCATGTACTTGTTGTTGAAGTTTAGATGGATGATCGTTAAACAATAAGTTAAGATCTCTTGTTTCCTGTAGAACAATTAACCCTGTGCTAAAGGTTTCAGTAAAGATCATTCTTTAACCTTATTTGATGGAAGAGCTAATAGTTTTGAGGCTAACAAAGAAACTGTTATGACAGTTCATATATTGAATCACCTGATTAATGAATTGAAAATATACATAAACTATATGTGTTGAAGTTTGCAAAACTCTATGCAAATCTGACTCCAAGTTTTATTATGGGTAACAAGAACTTTTTCGGACAAGAACCACTAGCACCCGAACTATCAGGATACAACATTGCTATTCAGTTGTGCAGCAATGGTTGGTCAGCAACAGGTATCTCAAGAAAAAAAGGACCAGTGTACGACTAAAGTCTTGTTGTTCTTACTAGGCTTCAGAATAAGCTTATATGGACGACGCTAGTAATTCTGCCCGAAATGCCTTTATTAAGTTTCTTGCTAATTTGCTATGAGTGAAACCTTTACCAATGGATGGAGTAGATATACCGACGAGTGAAATTGCCTAACTTAAATATAGAAGTTCTGCAAATTACCAATTGATCATCTCAAGGGACTACAATAAATGAAGTTACTTCAACATATCAAATCTATCATGAACAAAGAATTCTGCATTTTGATCTCTTACATGGCACCATACATAAGCTATACACAACTGAAATCAGAACAAATAAACTGCACAGGGCATCCAGTAACTGGAGCTAGATTGGTTTCTTGTAACAATTGACTAATAATTAAACAGTTGATATCTGCTTGTGTTTATTGTTAGGGAATCAAATTAGAAGTAGAAACAAAGCCAGTTTACATTTGAGAAGGTTGAAAGGACGACCAGCGCTGTTGTATATTAAAGCCATACATGCACCGCCCTCTTTCTTTTTCCAAGGTGTCTCCTCCTACAGGCTTTTCATGCAGTACCTACACTAAATCTTGTCATGGAGTACCTGGTACCTCCAACAGTCGACCTGTCGATCATCTCCGAGCGAAAACATGTCGATGGTGCTGGTTTAGTTTTACGATGGTAATAATTCACATGATCATTTCTTTATTTTTTTTCGAATGGGGCATAATATTGCAGTAAGTTGGGTTTTACCATGATAGATATACTCACATTTTCCATGCTAAAAGGACCCTCATGATTGCACTTCTTCGAACAGTTTGATCAGCCTTGTCAACATCTGCAGGAACACTGCATCAGATGCGAGAAAATAGCCACTCAGCACTTGAGATGTCGTTCTCCCCCTTCTGGCTCACATGCATGGCTCCTCTGTTCTCCTGAATTATCAATGGAAAGGTAAACGAAAACTGCTTTCCTGGGCAATTGATAGAAGTGATCAGAAACTTTCATATGATCGGCAATAATGACTGTTCACGTTAATGGATCATGGTTTCCCATTGATTGAAAAGTTCTATCCAGACAGCTTAAAAATATGAACAACACTTGCAAGTTAGTATCATGTTACAATTCTCAGAGAAGATATAGAATGTTGATGGCTTAAGAGAATAATTAATTCTATACTTTGGCGATGAAAAGAAGTTGATGGTAAGTATATAAAGCAGATCCTATCAATACACACCTGACGAGTTAATTCTCCAATTCCACACAAAACATGGAGGGCCAACGAGAGTGTTGTCATCTTCGTTCTAGCATGGGAAAAGGAGGCAAATACGTAGCCAAATGTGACTTGCCGGCCCTAGTCATTACCACTGCTATTCCACAGACATACTTGTTATGTATATGTACAGAAGGGTTGCGTGAAAAATGCAGAGAGAAGTAGTAGCAGGAGATGAAGCTTGCCGGCAAGTCATCCTTGGCTGTGCAATGTGACCTCATTCCCACATGCAAGATCTCAGATGACTGTTGTTCATGTAGCCCCAAGGGCAAGGAAAAAATGGCAGATCTTTCAACAAAAAGGTACCATTTTTTCTCATGTGGGTGATGGAATGTTTTGCATGGTAGGATGACAAGGAATAGTAACGTGCCGAGGATCTTTACTCCAACACAAGGTAACGTTGCTGGAAAGAGAAGGGGGAGGGAGAGCTTAGAAACTGTTGGAAGTAGGGGAAGAAAGAAAAGGGAAGAGGAGAGAGAGAGAGATCGTTAAGCGTGACTACAACATAACGATGGAACCCCTCTATGTTTGCAGTTTACATAGTACTTTGCATGGATGGAGCGGGTAAGAGTAAGACCACAACACATCTGGGCTCCGGTCTGTGCCTCGGATTTGACGGTGCATGGCAGTGGAAACCTACGAAAAAGTTTGTGACAAGGACGCCAACCCTATCAGCTCCTACGTCAAGTCTTGCTCCTTTTTGTACGGATGGCAGCATACGGATGATAGCAGAAGTTTGTGTGGCCCATGACTAGGTTGAGCTCCGCAGGGAATTTATGCATGCCTGCAGTAGTCTGATGCTCAACTTTGTTTATTATTATTAGGCTTGCAAAAGAGCAACGTTCCTGCACTTTTCATGGCTTTGCACAATGGTTTCACGGAAACATAGACATCATATGGGTGCTGTGTGTTCCAATCCAAACAAAGATAACTTCGAACTAATTAAGAGATGAGCATCATAACAAATCAGAGAGTTGATTGAGATTCCGGTAGACTGTTCTTGCATACACTTTATTGGAAGATGGTAATAATAACTCATTAAACATGATGGGGAATGGAATCCAAGAGCCTCGATCGGCTCGCAACTGCAGTAATGAAAACAAAATTATTGATTATGCACAAGTTTCGGACATCTCAGATTAAACAAAGCATCTTCATCTCACATGCTCTCCATTCTCGAACTGCACCTTCACCACATAACTTTTCTTCTTTCTTTGGGTAAATCTTAACCGCAGAACTTTTGAGGACCATAAAAATACTTCACTGATTGCAATTGCATCCGAAGGTTATTGCAGCCACGTGACAATTGATAAACTTCAATCCATTCTTAAACGCCATTCAGCTTTTGATAAAACACAAGGGAGGCATTTGTGTCCGCAGGTCAGTTCAATGCTTTAGAAGTACGCACGAAATAAAGATGAGCAATACGACCAACGATAGACACCACGTACAGGTTCTATCTTATGCGACTTGTGTACAAGAACAGAGAGAGGGTACAAGAACGGATTAATTAAGTGCTTTGATTGAAGCTTTAAACGTTTGCCGCTGTGACCGACAATAAAGATGACCAAAACTCGCAAGCATTTAGAAGAAATAACGGAAAGAGTTTGAACAAAGGAAACATATGCCTTCATACAAGTTGTCCGCATTGGCACCTTTGGAGCCCGGCGTAAGCCAAGCTTCAACAAAGAGTGACCTCTCAGATCTCCGTTCTTAATAACTTAATCATTAGGCATTCGTTCTTCAAACAATAATGAAATAGAATACACCAAAGCCAGGAATAGTGTAATAAAGCAAATCACAAGAAAAACTATTTGCTAGAAAGCACTTGGCATGCGAGAAGCCTCTCAAAGTAGTGATAAAAATATGTAGTTCAACTTAAACAAAGCATAAGAACATAATACTGATTTATAAATGAAATCTCTTGAGTACTATTTTTTAGAAGATATTGTCCATTAGCATGGTAACTTTAACAGCATCGCAGCAGAGAGTGATAAACACAAAAGCAAAAATGCCCAGGGATTTCCATCAACACAAGAAACAGTTATAAGTTCACATTTTATGTCAAGAATTAAATAGATGTGGTTAAGCATAGAATTTTGACATATAACATTATCCATCACTCTGGTACATTGCAAAATGATACAAAATCAAAATACACCATGATATTAAGTTCCTCCTGGACCGGCAGGAAGAGGTTGCAAACAGCCAGATCAAGCATATTGATAATCTTTGCTGGGGCACAATCAACATAATTACGCACTTCAACAATCTTTATATCCATCTTTTATTGCAACCTCATGTAGAAATTATCCATCTTTTATTGCAACCTCATGTAGAAATATCTTTCATAACCTGCTTTTAATAATACAATTGACAGAAAGTTCTTCCGTATGATGCAATCTTGAACAACAGAGAGAAAGTCTATGCAAACAATTCCAAAAATAGAGTGAAGGGACACAACGACACATTATAAATTAAACAATTGGAGCAGATTGCCTCAGATGAAGTCCTTTTCACAGTGATCACTCACTCAAAGTATATTTATCACCATCATGGGCATTATGTAAATTGCAAAAAATCAGAGAGCAATATTAATGTGAACTATTACCGATTATCACAATATAGATTAATTTGATGACAACTAATAATTTTTATATAAACAGAAATAGAGAACTACAATTAACTAGTCAACACACTGGAATGTCACAATGCATGTATATTGAAATAACAAAAGCAACAATACATATTATGAAATAATGCAATACATGTCTAAGCATCAGAGAGATTCCCATCAGAACAAATCAACATCCTTCATAACTGAAGTACTGATGTCCCTGTCTGGTTTCTCATCATTTACTGCGAAGTTTGGTTTTCAAAACAGACAATATTTACTAGGTTTTATAGCTATGATGTTCGACATTGATCTTCGATGGGTTCTTTATTCGGATATGAATCATAAAAGAACTTCTTATCATATTATGAAAAGAAAAGTTCGTGCCTCAGATTTAATTCTTTTCACAGTGAATGAACACTCATAGGCAACAACTACATAATAAGATTTACGAAAACATTATGTTATAAACGAAATTAGAAACCTGAAATCCGAATAAAAAATCGTTTCTTTCCAATTTCAAGATATCTATTTTGAAATGAAAACATCGCCTCAGTGGTAGTGACAATGAGGAAAATCATCATTCTTAATCTGATAATACGTGCATATGGTTATGCATCATCGGCGAGCCATATCTATCTTTCATCTCTAATACAGAATAAAAAAAAAAAGACAGCTCTAATAGGACCAGGAACAAATGAATCAGGCATTGCAGGCAGAAGCACGCATCAGAGAGATTCCCATCAATAGACAGCTCATCATCCTCCACGATTTTAAAAAGTGGAGTGCGGATGTCCCTGTCTTGCTTCTCATCACTTGCTGCAAGCCTCAAAGGTGTGAGCTTTGTAATCCATCAGGAGAAAACTACGGAGAATAAAAGCGGCGAGAATACGACTAAATGCCCGTAAGAAACAGAAGCAAAATGATAACAAGGAGAAGAACATTGGATTGTGGTCGAAGGGTAACGAGAATATATAAAGGAAGACGTGTCGCAGGAGCACCTGCAAGACCGGCGGCGGCCGAGGAACTCGAGATTTTAGGGTTTACGAGACGACGACTCGTATTATATGAGAAGTTAATGGGCTTCTATTTCGGCTGTAGTAATGGGCCGTCCTTGCCAATAAAAATTTAACTTGGGCTCGTTGGCAATCTAACTAAGCCTTAAATACACAAGGCCATGTTTAGTGCGATAAGGCCCAGTTTTTTTTCGCAATCTCGTGTTCATTTGATATGCGGCCACGAATGTGTCATGTGATTCGAAACAGCGGCCATGTCAGCCACCGCCACAGCACGTCCGCCTCCGGTAGTCTGCCCAACGCCCTCCACCTTCGCGAGGCCGACGCCTGTCTTCTGCTCGCCATGGCGTTCGACCCTCCGCCCTCGCACGTCCATAGCACTATCGGCGCCGGCGCCGGTCGCGGACCAGCTGTCGGTGGAACCAAAGTCCTCGGGAGAGGACCCTGGCCGTTGCCCCTGCTGCGCGGCCGTAGGAAGGCGACGTCTTGTCCTGGAAGCTTCGGCAGCGACGGCGATGGCTCTGCAGCTGCCCGCCGCTGCGCCTCCCGCGATGGCTTCGGGCTTCGGCGCTTTCGACCTCACCGGTGGCCCCGTTGTAAGTTATCGCGTCCATGAACTGAATGAACAACGCGCACTGCCGAGATGTTTACCTTTTTGCTTCTACTCTTTGCCTATTTCATGGTGTCTCTAGTCTTCTGTTAGGCCGTGATGGAAAAGGTGCATCCCCGGCGTTGGGATTGGTACGAGGAGTTCTATGCCCAGGCAATGGATCAGGGAATGAAGGAATACGAATTTGAGGTCTGTTCCAGGGCCTAATCAACTCCTCAATTGTCTCCCTCTCTGCGTACTCATATTATCCTTTTAATAGTGCATCGATACCTCTCAATTTGTGAATCGTCAGTAGAAACAAGTTTACACACTGTTGCTATTTGCTAAACGAACTCACTGAAATACTTGGACCATTAGAATAATCCCTCTGATCTATTAAATTACTGTATTGCTAGTTGCTCTGTACTTCTGATGAAAACATCACATAGGCCAAATGTTTTTTAGGATGATTGGAGTGGATATAGTATATATCCTATTAGTTACCTTGTTTTCTCCTGTGTGAGGATTCTTATTCTTTTCTTTCTTGATCTTGGTGTAGATTGCGAGATACAAAGAAAAGCTATTTACATATGTGGCAGGACAAGATAAGAAAGTATTAGAGCTTGGTGTAGGAACTGGTCCAAACATCAAGTACTATGCTATGGCCCCTAATGTCAATGTCATAGGAGTGGATCCTAATAGAAAGATGGAGAAATATGCTCGGGCTGCTGCAGAATCTGCTGGGCTGGCACCAAGAAACTTCAGCTTTGAACTTGGGGTACAGTGCCACATTATAATCAGATTTTTTTACTTGCTGTTACATATTGTACCTACTTTGTCGTCAGATTATTTGGTCATATGAAGGTTGCAAGTGGCATAATTTATCCTGATTGATGGTTTTCAGTCTCTTTTAAAACTATCATGTTGTGTAAACCATGCACAGTCAACGAAAATCTATGTATTGCTACTAATGGAGGGAGACAATTGGACTTCTAGGACATTCTTTTGTAGAAAAACTATATATATTTTTTTCAGTGGTGTCATTGTTCGTGTTGCAGGAATGGTGCAGTAAGAAGGTATTATACAATGTCCATTATGGAGTCTAGCCTATGGGATGTAGCTTAGTGATAAATATGTTGTGGATAATTAGATAGATGCATGTTGAGAGAGGATGACCATGATATATTGTTAATATTTTTTTGGGTTCAGTGTTTATGTCAAGTGGACTTTTGACAGTGCCATGCATTCTTTTAGCATTTGAAACAATCTGGAAGGTCAGCTGCTGGTGCGACTGTGGGAGGTGACATTAAGTATGCCTTTATAAGAGTGTCAAGTATAGACTTCTTAACACAATGACTAAACCCCATCTTATTTCATGCTGTCCATATCATTTTTTTCTTTCTTTTTTTGAGAAATGTAAGGATGACTACCAACTTTTTTATTTTGAAACGAGAAAGGACGACTAGCAAAGAAGGTAGTCATCCAAGAGTTTCAATAATAGTAGCAGAGATTACAATAAGTTTGATATACAGGCCAATAGAATATGGCCATGAAGTCAACATGACAATAGCACACTACTCTGAACCAAAAATGACTTCACAATTCTCCTAAAAAAATGACTTCACAACCCTGTACATCAGCAACCACAAGCAACCAATGCCCACACAGGAGAGGACAACACGCAACCAGCAGAGGTCGTGGAACCAGATTCGTCCCCTACATTTGGGGGGTGCACGGGTGTTGACCGATTGGATTGCGGACACGCTTTCGGCTGACACCACAAGTCTGAGCCACCAAGGCAAACACGTCCGGGATGTGTACCAAAGAGGAATCACATTCAGCTACTGTCACAGGGTCACATGCCACATCTGTGGTACAAAGCTTCTCAGCCGATGCCAGGAGTCCTGAATTCCAGCTTATCACATCTGTCCCCGACGCTGCCGTGGCGCCTGTGAGGCTAGGAGCAAGACCTGCAGTCAGATTTTTCCCATCATCGGGTCGTTGATCCACCACAGATGAAACTGGTCCGTAGCTGCCCACTGCTGTCCAACGACTTACAACGCTCCGTGAGTGCAAAAGAAAACATTGGACTGGTCGGCCCATCACCAAAAATTGCTGAAGCACACCAGGTCTGGCACCAGGATGCCGATGGACGAGCCTGAAGCCTTTGCAGGGTCCGCCTCCTACTGAACCACCGCAGAAAGAGGGGCGGACACGCTGGCAGCCCGTCTCATATCCGTGGATTGATCATCAGGCGGCCGAGACTCAGGCACCGCCGGAGAGGGAGATCCGACGTCGGAGGTACCCAACACAACCCGCGGCAGAGCAACGTGGGTGCAATCGTGACGACGAGATCGCCTGTGGTTCAGGAGCCAGGCAGCGGAACAAAGGTGGGTCGGATCCACTGCATCAATGGTCGTCGGTGGCGGGCCAATCGCATCAGGCACCACTGCCCCATCCTCCGGAGTTTGTATGATGGGGATGCTGTTCCCCTGAGTCGCATACACAAGGATGGAGGGGGGAACTGAAGGGTCATCAGGGCATGAGGGTGCATCACGTGACCCCAAAATGTGGGGGACACCGTCAGCCAGAGAGATATGTGATGGTTCATTTCCTAAGCACACCTCGGGAACCTGAGCCTCGTCCACCGCACCGCAACTTGTTGGAGGCAGTGAAGCATCCTCACTAAGTTTATGCTGCTGCAGCCCAGACTCCTCAGGTTCCACAACTGCATGGCTGGCAGTTGCAAAGAGCAAACACGTGGCATCCCCGTGTTGACCGGCGCCACCAGAGCCAGCACGCTGTGGGATGCATGGGGGGCAGGTGGACACGTGTCCGTGGAGGCTTCTGTGGGCACCACTCCCAACGCGTCGCCGTCGGTGGCCGGGGGCCACTGCCGGTCACAACATCCGCCCAAGAGCAGTGCCGGGAGCCAACCTCAGCTTCACGCACGGAAATGATGAAGATCTGGACATCAGTGCAGAGCTCAACGAAGGCGGGAATCCGTGCCTGACACCCCAGCTCCACCCGTGCGTGAACACAAGAGATGTCCCGAGATCTGATGGCTGGCACAACGAGCGCAAGGTTGCTAATGGGCGGATGATGGCTGACAGGGTCTCGGCGTATCTGAGGTGAAGAGGGACACCACCAAGGGAGATCGAGCGAAGTTGGCCGGATGCCGAGCCAACCATGGCAACCAGCGGATCGACAATGTGTCACTCAGCCACACAGGATCAGCCACCAAACATTGGCGCTGCTCGGCCGATCCGAGCCACAACAGGACACTAGATGGGGAGAGGAAGGATGGGGAAAGACGAAGAGGCGCGCGGAGGTGTCGCTCAATGGCCCCCAGAATCTTGTCCAGCTGATCCGTCAGTGAAGAGAGCTCCTCAATGGCGCGCGGAAATGTTTGGTATTGGCAGCATCAGGGCCCCAGGGCGCAGTCACAACAAATGCTTGCAGCGTCAACGTGCATGCTGCCTCCTACCGCAGGTCATCATGGGGCGGCGCTCCCGCAGAGGGCAAGAGGCACGCCTGTGTCCAAAGCCCCCACACCGGAGGCACCGCATCGGCTCTCTGCAATGGCGCTGGAGATGATCGTGACCTTGGCAGCGAAAGCACAGCACGTCCCGAGCAAGCTGCTGTTGCCTGATCACCCGAGCGGCCCGAAGGAACCAGCCGTTCGCCTCCTCCACGTATCGCACAGAAGGCATAGTCCTGTTGGTGGTGAAGTTGGGTTCGTGGCACCGCCGGCAGAGATTGCTGGAGGCGGGGAGGGAGGGGGGATGACTACCAACTTTGTGTGGTCATCTGATTTGTATTAAAATTGTAAATCCAACAAAAATGTACAAGCGTGTATAAGATCTAAGAGTGAAGGAAAAACAATAGAATGTGGGGATCCACACAAAGGAGAGCCCATCTCGTACTGTCTACTCTGTTGAGGTTTTGGCCCTGCCTCAAGATTTACGCAAAGAGCATGACCTTGAGGGAGATGCAAGATCGCCAGATGTACCTAATTCTAGTTTTACCCAAGATCAAGCTCCTAGGTGATGTGTCCATTATTTTTGTATGCAACATCCCATTCCTATGTTAAATGTCTTGTATGATTATTTTGCAATTTTAAAGGTTCTTCTACCTATAATTACTTCTGAACTGGAATCTTTTCTATTTCTTAGGTTGGAGAAGCTTTAGATATTAAAGATAATACAATGGATGTTGTGATTGGGACTCTGGTACTATGTTCCGTCAAAGATGTACAAATGACACTAAGGGGTAACAATTTTGTTTCTTATGTTGTAGTAATTTTTTCTCTTGTTAAGGATGTCTTGCACATTAATGACAAGAAAATGATGAGGCAGTAAATATATATTTCCTAGGCATCATATGAATACTTTAATTATGATTTGAGACCATATGAATCAATTCTTTAAAATGTCCCTTTCAAAAAAATATCTTTAAAATGTGGTACTATTGAAGATGAAGATGTAGGATGGAAATGTCAACCATTTGAGTTTTCTTCCTTTTTGATGGTGTGCTCTATTGTTACCATTTTTCTCAAAACAAAACTATATGAACATTCTAGAGTGGGAAGAAAAACAACAACAACAACAAAGCCTTATCCCACTAGGTGGGGTCGGCTACATGGATCATACGACGTCATTTCGCTCTATTAGTAACCAAACCTTTCGGTATATGAAAAACAGTCTTATATTATTAATAGTCAGTTTGTTACCTTGCATAAACTAACAGTCTTAGGAGTTAGTTCATTACTGTCGAATAAATCCCATCAAGTTAGGAGTTTACCTCTCAATATTATTAGTGGACTCCAAGGTTCTTAGTGAATTTTGCAATCGTTCGTTCGCCTTACGATTACCTAGTATGTGCCATCACTATCCTCATGCCATCTATCTTGCAACTTGCAAGTTGAATGTACTCACACAAAATGTTCACAGATTTTGTAATTGGTCACCTAATAAAAAGCTAAGCTTTTGGTTTTGACATGTTTTCTTGTTTTCTCTTATAAAGGAGCATGAACTTGTTTTTTTTTTTTTTTTTTTTTTTTTTTTGGGGGGGGGGGGGGGGGGAGGGAATTGAGCCTTAATCTGTTTTCTCAATCTTTTCTTACAAATTCTCATACCATACTAATACGGCAACCTGAGACTCTCTGCATCCCCCCTCATGAGTCATGGGGGGGGGAATTGAGCCTTAATCTGTTTTCTCAATCTTTTCTTACAAATTCTCATACCATACTAATACGGCAACCTGAGACTCTCTGCATCCCCCCTCATGAGTCATGACACTTGAATTTGATTTCCTCATGCATAAACAATATGAACATCCTTAGTGCTGCCTAAGTACTCTGGCAAACTTTTGCTTTTCCTTTACTTAAGAATATAACTGTTTTTGTGCAGAAGTGAAAAGGGTTTTAAAACCAGGGGGTCTTTACTTATTCATTGAGCATGTTGCCGCTCGAGGTACATGGTTCATCAACACACTTCATTTTGGGTTCAATCTTTCTACTTTCTTTTATAGATGACACCAACTTTTTTTTCACTGCAGATGGTTCCGTCCTTAGATTTGTTCAAAATATTCTTGATCCTCTTCAGCAATTTGTTGCCGATGGGTGCCACCTTACCCGGGATACAGGAAAGCAGATTTCAGAAGCAGGGTTTTCTTCTCTGAACCTCAACAAGGCATTCTTGTCATCTGTCTCCCTTATAAGTCCTCACGTCTTCGGAATTGCTTGTAAATAAACATTCATAATCAGAATAGCACTACTTATGAGCCAAACACTTCCAAGTTTAAATCCTGCCCGGGCAACAAGTTTGAAGTTTGAACAGAAGACCAAGTCATGCAGCTGGATAGGAAGAAGTAGGACCTCGAAGCCTGTAAAAGCATGCCTGGATCTCTTCAGATGGCATGAACGGAATAAAGCATTGTGGTCACGCCTCCCTCCCATCAACTGCTATAAAAAACTTCATTTCCGGTGGGTTACTTTTCTTCTAATGTTGCTGTAATTAGCACTTTGATTCTTTCCACGTTGAATACGGAGATGATCACATATATCAATTCAAGAATCAGGATGTCGAACTTTTCAATTGATAGATGCCATTGTTACTTTACTGAGGGAACACAAATTTGCCCATTTCTCTAGAACTGCTTTCTTTCAGTTGTTCATCAAAAGGTAAGATAAACAAATGCAAAAAAGTAACAAAAAGTTACGCAATGAAATTGTAATTGAAATGACAGCACCAAGTGGGATAGGAAACATTTGGACATTAAAGTTGATGAATGATATATATAAATTTTTTTTTTTTGAAAGAAGGTTCCAAGTACAATGCACAAGACAAAAGGCAAAATGGCTAACAAAAACTGTCAAACTGAGGCCACACATCCTTCGGAGGACCATGATGTTGTTTTATGTCTTTTGCAGACAGGATAAGATATTGCATTATAATGATAGATTTGAGTTGGGAGCAAACAGCCGAGACAACCATGTGGAAGCTGCCACAGGCTTTTAGATCTCTAAAGACTAGTTGGTTAAGTTGCGAGTCTGAGAGAGAAAGTATTAAAAACTGTATGAACAAACAAAGCAAATGGACAGCGAAATATCTCCAAGAGACAGAAAAATTAAGTAGTATATCTTAATCTGTTCTGGATAGAAAGCTCCACGCAACAAAGGCAAATGAGCAGTGAAATATTTATACATATATACATATATATATATGTATGTATGTATATATATATATATATATATATATATATATATATATATATATATATATATGATTGAAGGATATCGTGCTGCTGAATTTTGGGAAAAATGACCTCCTCTCTTTCGTTGTTAACATTATCAAGTAATGACATTTAAAAGATTTCTCTGTTCGGCGGAAAACAAATCTTTAGTGGATTATGAATTTGCGTAATAAAATCACAGATCGCAACACTGCAAAATTACTATTGAATAATCTATGCTCAGAACAAAAGAGCCGAAGAGTCTCTTGACCCAATTTGTAATTTTAGAAAGTGAATTTAGTAGTATTATTAGCTGCTTCTTTTCAATTGAGACTCGGAGGAATAATAAGATTTTGGCATGAATTTAGTAGTAGTATGGCTCCAATTTTCAAATTAAATTGATGGTATTATTTCTTTTATCAATCATCAATATTTGAGAAGCGGTACCGATAATTCAATTCGTGTGACATTAAAGAGTGTATTATCTACAAACTAGAGGTCGGTTCATCATCGAATCCAACTAATACGATTAACTCTAAAAAAAATATTCTACGTTCATAAGAATTCGAACTTGAGACTTTGCTTTGACGAGGATGAGTTGTTTATCTCCACTAGTGTTGGTATTTTAATGGTATTACTTAATGTGGTTAGCCAAAGAAAAAAAAAATATGTAGCAAAATTGATGACAATGTATAGGCAGCAGCAGCAGGTAATTTAGTTGAATAAATATACGCCGCACTTCTCATATTCAGAACTATCTAATTAATAAAAAGCCGAAGGAATGAATGATATTCTTCTTATCAACTAATGACTTCAAAAATTAAATTCAAAATTATTAATTTCTACATATCCTGAGAAATAATGCTGTTAGAATTGTGGCAATCAAATTTGATTAAAATGCATTTCGTCTTGCTGTATAAAGTATAAGCATTGTTTGAAGTAGATTATACGAATTGTTCTGTAATTTTAACTGCGATAATTATTCAATTAGCTAACTTTGATTTATAAAGAGTATTCTTCAAATTTTGATTTCTCACGTGTATTATCCTCTTACCTTTAATAGTGAAAGACAAAATTGGTTATTATCTTTATTTTTCTATTATATATATTTACATTACTTTATTATTTTTTATTGTGTCATAAAAAATTAAAACTTCAAAAATAACATAACAAAAACAATGCGAGTAAAAAATCAAAACTCAAAAAATAGTATAACAAATTAAAATCAAGAGTACAATAACGATTCATGTGTATTGTTTTTACATATATTATTGTTGTATTGGAAAGCATGCGATCTTTAGCTTCGTTTACTAAAAGCTACGGCATGCATGGCAGTAGAAGCTACACTACAGACTACAGTGCTCTCGGTACTGCCAACAACAGGACGAGCGTAGTAGGAGGCGGAATTGAATTCTAGTAATAAATGAATCGACGAGTTTTACTCAGCAGAAAAAAGGTTCCAACTTTTTTCCACAGGCAAGGAGACAAGACATCCAACGTGCAGAGCTCTGCAGCCAGACTTCGATATGTGTGTTTGCATTTTTTTTGGCTGGAGCAAGTAATTAATGAGGGGGGAGGTTTCTGTTAAAAACAAATAAGTCTGTTAAAATTAAACATGGAGGAATTTAAGGGGAAGCTGGTGAACAGAAAGAGGATGCCTACAGCAAGATCAGATCTAAATGCTTTTGGTTTTGCTTAAAAGGCCAGATTTCTGTGAATGGAGTCCTTGATTTGCGCCTAGGAGAGTGGAGAAACTTTCGGTAAATGTGATTAATAGGAAACTTGCACTGTTCTTGATTTTATATGTTTCTTAGTTGCTTTCTTTTTTTTCTTTTTTTTTTTTGTTGTTTCTCTTTGGATACCTTATTCCCGCTTCTTGGTCGCCGAAGAGAGACATCAAATTTAATTTCCATTGGGAGGTTTCACTTCAAGTTCAAACACAACAGTTTGGTTAGATCTCACTTGTGTCTGCTTATTATCCTTGTTATATGCTTGCAGATGGAACTTTGAACAGTGTATAGGTAACATGAATGACCAGGAGCATATCTGACTTACATGTTATCTGATTTCCTCTGCTTGTGGTGGTGGACAGCCAGAAGATGCCGATCGAGGAGAGAGAGAGACCACAAAAGAGAAAAAAAAAATGCAAAAAGAACATTCATCCATTATTAAAATGCAGAAATGGCAACATGGCCCTATGGATACAATTAGATATGACAAAATTTGAGATATCACTTATCCTGTAAAAGTTGAAGCAATCAGCAAATGCCTAATTGTCATGTTTCCAATTCAATTCTTGTCGAAAAGAATGATTCAGAACTGTTATCAAAGAATGCCCCTAATTTGGAAAAAAAAAGACAACTCTCTACTGAAAATACAGTCAATTTCTTTTAAAATAAAATGGTTGGAATTCTAAATATTCATATTTTAGTTACCTTCCATTTTAAAATGTTAATCTTCCAGTTAAACCATTTTTACTAGATTGATAGGTTTTTTATTTTAATTAAAGAATGACAGAGAAATAAATAGCTGAGACGTTGTTCAGAATTAAGAAAAAAAAATCCCTGTTTTGTTCCGCCCACCACCTTACACCTTTCAGTCTTTCACGTTGCTTGCTCGTTTGCTGCGCTGCTGGTAGTCAAAGTGTGCAGTACGTGTTAGTTGCATGTTGGTAAAAAAGCATTTAATCGACCTTTCCCCCTTTCCCCCTTCCCTGTTTCAAACACCCCTCACTCCTCCCGTCGTGTTTATTTATTCACCATCCCCTTCACTTCATTTGCCACCCACACTCCACGAGCCCTCCTACCCCCCCTCCTCCAAACCTCGGCCTTCCTCTCACTTCTACTAATCTCCGAGGGTAAGAAATCACTCTCCTCTTCTCCGTTTGCTACATGCATTCCTGTACCTGCTAATTAAAGAACAGCTTGTTACTGAGTAAGATTCCAACATTTATTGTTGCAGCAGGGGAATGGACTACAAAGGTGTCGTTTTGATGAGCCTCCTCCTCCTGTTTTGCCCAGCTGCGAAGGGCTTTGGACATGGCGGGGGTTGGACAGCGGCTCACGCCACCTTCTACGGAGGGGGTGATGCTTCTGGGACGATGGGTATGGTTTGCTTTTTCTCTACATTGTCTGCCTACTGTAATTGTAATATTATGATCCTTACCGGATGCATTGACTCTGCAGGTGGTGCTTGTGGGTATGGGAACCTATACAGCCAGGGATACGGCACCAAGACGGCGGCCGTGAGCACCGCCCTTTTCAACAATGGTTTCAGCTGCGGGGCTTGCTATCAGGTCAGGTGCGTGGGTGACCCCAAATGGTGCCTTCCCCGCTCCGTCGTGGTCACCGCCACCAACTTCTGCCCGCCCAACAACGCCCTCCCCAACGACGCCGGAGGTTGGTGCAACCCCCCGTTGCAGCACTTTGACCTCTCCCAGCCTGCGTTCCAGCAGATCGCACAGTACAGGGCTGGAATCGTCCCTGTAGCTTACAGAAGGTGATGATGGTTTACATCGTTGGATTCGTCCTCGTACACTACATGCGTTCTGGCAAGCGTAACTTAAGTGTTTGGTGGATGTGCAGGGTGCCATGCAGGAAGAGAGGGGGCATCAGGTTTACCATCAACGGCCACTCCTACTTCAACCTGGTGCTCATCACCAACGTGGGGGGGGCCGGCGACGTGCACGCTGTCTCCGTCAAGGGCTCCAGGACCGGGTGGCTGTCCATGTCCCGGAACTGGGGCCAGAACTGGCAGAGCAACAACTACCTCGACGGCCAGGCCCTCTCCTTCATGGTCACCACCAGTGATGGCCGCACCCTCGTGTCCAACAACGTGGCTCCTGCCGGATGGTCGTTCGGCCAGACGTACAGCGGAGCGCAGTTCCACTGAAAAGGCTTCCAGTTTGAAGAGTGTTGCAGCAGAGCAACGTAGTAGCAGTAGTAGTTGAAGTAGTACATAAAGTAGTTCCTCCGTAAGGCGTGCAATAGAGATAGTTAGATGTCTTTAACATTCTAAATCAAATCTGCTTCTGCATTAGAGGTCTGTGATGGTGACGGGGGCTTTATTTTAGGCTTGGCCCCTGTTCCATCTTCTCATGGCATGTAGGAACAACTCCCCATCACCACCGGCGTTGGCCCCTTTTTCGTGGTAGCCGGGAGTAATTAGAGATAGACGTCCTTGATTTGTTTGTGATGTATTGTTGGCTGCAGGAAGCTGGAAGAGGTGGAGACTTTTCCACCCTCCGGTACTCACCACCGGCGTGCGTGTAGGAAGGGCAGACAGGAAGGGCAGACAGGAAGGTGTGCCGCCTGCTTTGGCTCTGCCTTTGTTTGTATCCTCTTTAATTTCTTTGTTTTGGCCGGATTTACCAAAATCTGAGAAACGTCGATATAGAAGTTGTACCTGTGTTGGATGTTCCCTTGTCCATTTCTGTACTCAGTTCGCTTCAAATCTGATGATATCTAGTGAAAGTAATCAAGTATTCAACTTTCGGTGCTCCCTTCTGCCAAGTTCGTCTTTTTCTTCCATGCAAGTATCTGGTAGTAAATATCAGAATGTTCTAACATCTAACCGCAGAAACGATCTTAAAACCAGGGTTTCACAATACTTTTGTTCCAACTTCTAAACCCAGAGACGATATTAAAACCAGGGCTCACAATACTTGACCTGCAAACAGTTCTGAATCAGCTTATGAAGTCTCATTTTACACTAACTTCTTGCTTTAGTTACATGGTAAAAGGGGGCTGTGCATGATCAAACTTCACAATCGAACCAGGGGTAAAACCAAAAGACAAAAGGGAGAATTTTGTGATAACAAATTGAGTTGCTGCTGAATAATTGAATGCACTCTGATCAAGAGGTGCAGCGGGGTTCAACAGAGGACGGTCAGAAATCTCTGCGAACTGTGTGCTTTTCTAGATGTAAATTATAAAGTATTGATTTTTTATTCACTCCCGCCAATCGAGCATCAAATTGGTTTGACCGGACTGGAAAAGAGAAGCGACCGGAAACCATCTCCCCACCCCCCCAAGTATGCAATATGCATAGATAACTGTGATGCCGGTGAAGTCCAGTTGTTAATAAGTATATCAGAAAGGAAAACAGAGTTTATATACAATTATAGTATTATACACGCCTCTAAAGATCATCTACAGCTGCAATGACTTTTACTCTTATGTCAATTTTTTATTTAATTAAAAAAGATTCCGATCTCTGCTCCTGTAGTCTTGTGGAGAGAGAGAGAGAGAGAGAGAGAGAGAGAGAGACTGTGATGTGTGAGCTAGGACTTTGCCACCAGGCTTTAATGATCTGGTAGGAGTTGGCAAAAGCAGAAGAGGCATGCCATTTATTTTAACCGAATCACTGAACAAAGGTTGTTGGAGTGCACAGTAGTAGCTTTTAATTTCGTGCATGTCCGGGAGAGAGAAAGAGGGAGACATCTGAGGGTGCATGGTAGATTTTTCAGTTAATAACTGTCACGGCGGCAATAACTACCACCACCAACATTTTGTGATATGCGAAGGAAGGAGAACGAGAAGAGATGTCTGTTATTAATTCAATGTGTCCGCTGCAAACACATGCATTGGGAACGTTTCACTGCAATGCCACCATATTAAGTTAAATGCACTAATGCAGTCTTTTCCCCACATCCAAAAACACTGCTGCCATTAGCAGCTTTCCCTCTCACTGTCTCTCCTCCTGTGTCCTATTCCTCTTGCTCTCACAGAACCCCCGGGCTGCAGCTGCTGCTGCTCCTTTTCTCAAATGCATCAACTTGTTGATTCCTTCGTCTTTATTCTTGCAGCTATAATTCTTGAGACCTTAACCTCCTCTTTTCTTATTTTTCTTCCTTTTCTTTGTTAACGATTTAATTACATGATGATTAAACCGTTCCTTGAACATAGATTTGCTGCAGTTAAGTCACAAGATTAATGCAAGTACTGAAATGAGAGCACAGATTAAGGATTTGTCTTGCATGGCTCTTCTCTTTGAAGACTTGGAAAATGGTTATTATAGATAGATAGATAGATAGATATGAAATGTATAATATAATCAAAAGTGGCTATTGGACCTACAAAGATTCGTCCAGGGCCAATCATATTATTTGCAATAGATATGCAATGACCCCAATTATGAATCTTTGCCATCCAAATTCCTTAATCCCTCATCTTTCTGTTCCACAAAGATTATCAATCATCGTCTAGTACATATTTGTTATGTCAGGGCTTTGATCGAGCGGCTACAGGAGCAATCAAAGTACCCACTCTGGCTCGCCGTCGCTTGAGCTGGTCGGAAGTTGGCTGCTGTCACGGCTTAGGCTTTAACCACTCGCCATCCTCCGGCTGCATGCGAGTGAGTCGAGGTTCCTCACTTGCTTCATGAGAAGGTAGGACATCAAGAACCTCACAAGCGTAAACCAGAATCCCTTCTTCAAGAGGTACAAACTGCCACGGGACGAGGTCGGTTATCCCGACAGCATCTTCAACAACCTCAAGTTTGCACCCTCCGTCGAGCCAAGGAGAAGGAACTGAAAAATGGTAACTATTTAACTGTCATTTGCTAGACATAATAACAACAACAACAACAAAGCCTTATCCCACTAGGTGGGGTCGGCTACATGGATCATACGACGCCATTCCGTTCTATTAGTAACCAAACCTTTCGGTATATTATTCACCAATAGATCATGCTCTATTAGTTCGCCAAGTGTCCGTCTTGGCCTCCCTCTCCCTCTTTTAATCGGACTCCAGATTATTTGATCTACTCTTCTTACTGGCGCATCTAATGGTCTTCTCTGAACATGAACAAACCATCTCAAACGATTCTCTACCATTTTCTCACTAATAGGAGCCACTCCGACTCGTTCACGTATATGGTCATTCCTAATCTTATCTAATCTTGTATGACCACACATCCATCTCAACATCCTCATTTCGGCTACCCCCACTTTACGTTCATGTTGTCCCTTCATAACCCAACATTCACTATCATATAACACTGCTGGTCTTATACTGCCAGTTGAAAATTTCTATACACTGTCACAAAATCTTGCTACGTCAGAGACTTGCTAATTTGATGAGGTTACAACGATTGACTCATGAAGCAAATTACTAATCTACACAAAGTGTGCAGGACGGTTCGCATAATCTACACAGAAATGTGCGGGAAGGTTGGCAAATTACCATTATGCGGGTTCTTGATAGCACAATGTGACAGCCATTTGAGAACCTCCTGCGGCACATCTCCGATCCATGGCACAACAATATCATCCAATCTTTCAGCTGAAACATTCACCGAGATCTCTGAATATATATATATATATATATATTAGTTCATAGTTTTTTTTAGAAGTATTAGTTCATAGTGGTGAGAAAGAAATTTATCTTTTCAGAGGAGATTGTAACTCTGTAATTTCTTTCATCATCTTGTGCATTGATCTGATCTATTTAAACTTGTTTTACACTGGTTGTAAGCTGAGAGAATAGTATATGAGGCTATGTAATTTCCTATTCCGGGTTGACAAGAATCACAGAGGACGATGAGCATCCTGTCAAAATGAAGAGATCATCTGATTAAAAAAATGATAACTGTGTGGACACAGGGACAAGACCAGTTGTGCGCCGGCTCATCCGTGGGTATAGCATGAAGATAATTGTGTGGAACTATAGGGGTACACACCGAAGTGCGTAGCCGTCTTACAGAATTAGTTAGCAGGTATCAACCGAAGATTGTCATTCTGGAGGAAACACATGCTCCTAATCGGCAAGTTCTCTCTCTCTCTCTCAGACGGTATATCCTGGACTATTATTGGGGATTTAATTGTCTCCTTCAGTCAGAAGATAAAAAAAGGTAGGAGGCTTAACCAGGTCGAAGAATTTGGCTTGATAGATGTAGATTTAATTAGGACGCACCACAATAGTGACGCGACAAGGATTCTCAGAATCACTCTGACATAGAGTTCATCATCATTGTTTTTCATCTTTTAACTTGTTTCACTTGTGATCGGACCCTTGCGTTTCACTTCTCTTTCCCGACGAGTCTTTCCCTATGTCGGTGCGCGCAAGAAAAGAGCCCCCCTCCCCCAGACTTTACCAGAAGGTCACAGAGAAAGGAGGGACTTCCCTTTCACTACGCGCCTCATTTTTTATTTTCAAAATTATTATATTTTTAATATTATTTTATTTTTAAATGATACGTCAACTAAATGCTTGCGTGAAGAAAAGAGAACATGTCGACCGACAATCAAGAAATAGTTAATCATAGGTGAAAAAAGACAATCACGTTACAAAGTGAAGTTAAAAAAAAGTTAAAAAAATGATCAAAGTTGAAAAGTATTTAACGTAATTTATCTTGCAAATTGTAAATCAGAGATGCTGACGTCCTAAAGAATATCATGCATGCTATTTCGGATATAATCATATTTTCCTTTCATCTTTTGTGCTTTGCCATTGCTACTGAGAATGTAATATAGCAAGTACTTCCAATATTTTTTGAGATATTCCTCGCGATCTCATCCACATTTTGTATTAGTACGTCACAACTTTTTAATCAATATTTTCCTTTCATCTTTTGTGCTTTGCCATTGCTACTGAGAATGTAATATAGCAAGTACTTCCAATATTTTTTGAGATATTCCTCGCGATCTCATCCACATTTTGTATTAGTACGTCACAACTTTTTAATCAATAGATAACATAATTTGCTTTTGGGAGCATTTGGGAACTAGGCTAAAACGGCAGTTGGTTCAGATGATTCCGCTATGTGACATTTGACAGAATCATTCCAAAAAGTCCAGGTGGAAATTAAAGTCACGTGACCCCAATTTTTATTTTTCGAATGCAACCGAAGCATTGTAGCCGAATTTCCCTTTTTTCCATTTTTTGTTGACGTGATAACGCCATTTTTTCAATTTTGTTTTTATTTATATTTCTTTTCCTTATTTACTCTCTCATATAGTTTCCTCAAAAAATAAATTATTTATTAAATATAATATAATTATTATAAAAGGATTAATATTATATTAATTATTACATACCATTTCATTAAAAAATTAATATTTCATTAAATATAAATTATTAAAAATGATTTTCATATTTAGATAATATATTTAACATTTTTTCTAATAAAAAATATACAATTATTTTATTAATTAAATTAAATTATATATTTATAATACTTATTTTTTTATCAAACACACTAAAATTAATATATCATATCAACTTTTTCATATAAGAGATTCTTCATCGTTATGTTCTACTTCATTCAAACTCACCTCGAACTATATATCAATTTCACTATTCACATAAAATTCCTCGAACTATATAACAATTCCACTATTCACATAAAATTAAAAAGAATTACGATTCCATTATTCAAACACAACTTTAAAAAAAATAATATTTTTGTACATATGGTCGACTAGGACTACGCAGTGTTGTCAGACCTGACCGATTGGACCACTGGTGTCTAAGGTTTAAAACGAGTCGCATGTCAATTGAAATCCAAGGGAGGATTTGACTCGCTTTAACTCGAGTTCAATTAGTCGACCCGACGATGAAAAAAATTGAAACATAAAAAAATTATTAAAATATTTAGACATATTATATAATATATATATATATATATATATGCTTGAAATGTGTATTCCAATGTTCTCTTGTCACATATATAAAAAATTTTAAATTTTTTTTATTTATAACTACCTCACAATTTTTTTTATTTATGTTGATGACTTAATTTATGTTACTTTATTATGTCATTTAATCTGAATAATTTTATATTTTATATTTTTGTTAAATAAGATATTATATATCAACAATATTATAACAATCTCTTTAATTAATTTTATTTTTTTTATTAATTTATATTATCCGATCCAACCATCTTATTCGATCCGATCTAATTTGTCCAACCTTACCCATTAATCAATCCGAATCGATGGTCGGGCCGTGTCTTATAACATTGGAACTCAGAACCAAAAGATGAAAAAAGAAAAAGAAAACATATCTGATCATATATCAGCTGATATATATTGAAAGTATTTTTCAGTTTTTTTTTCATTTATTTTACATGAACTGCTAATTTGCATGTTTACCCAACAGAAAATGAGACAAAAAGAAAGAAAATCACATTTAGCCATTTGTCCGGAAGAAAGCTGGAACAAATCAATACGAGCAGTCACAGCTGTCAGAACATGAATTGAGAGTGGAGTAGATGGAAAGGAAATAGACGCGTAGATAGGAAGAAACGTAGGGGAATGAGTTGTAAAACATCAAACCTAACAGAGTTCAATTTGACTGATTTTCATTTTTCTCTCTGGACAACATGCATGGACATTTTACTCCCATTAAACGGTCATTTTCCACTGTTTAGTAGGCTGGTACAGATTGTCACAGTTCACAGCCTAACCATCCTAAATCTAAGACTGAACACCCTCTCAAAAAAAAATTCTAAGACTGAACATTTTGCAGGATAGGCTGAGCCCAAAGAATTTCATGTTTTTCCACCCAGTTCTGAAATCTCTAAGAATCATAATGAATCACTACTTTGTATTAGAACTATTCTAGCACCATGTCCTTCAGGGTATGAAAGATAGAAACGGTACAAAAATATTGATCTTCACATGCATATAACAATAAAACACAAAAAGATAAAAACACTGTTACTCACAACACGCAATCTGGAGCTGGACGCGTAAAGATTGACTATTTAGGTTTCCTCAACCTGATCTGAAATCTCTGATGAATCATAATGAATCAATACTATGTATTAGGCCTACTCATATTTCATGCATAACAGTTCTAGCACCATCTACTTCATTATGTCCTTCAGAGTACCAAACAAGGTAGAAATGGTACAAACAGCCAAAAAAAAGGCAAAAACACATTTCACATACATATTACTAACAAAAAAGATAAAACCACTCTGTTACTCACCCTTGACACATGCAATCTGGAGCTGGATACGTAAAGATGGATTGTTTAGGCTTCCTCAACCTGATCTGCCCTTGCCTATTCTTGTGGCCACCCTGGACTGCCTGTTGAAATTCCGACCATTCCATGCTCTTATTCAGGAACAGCTGTCCTAGCAAAGCCATGTTTGGTCTTATGGTCTTTAAGTTCTCATAAGTTCGATAACCCAACTGAAACCCGGAAAAAAAAGAAAAATATTAACATGTAGTGCATCAAAGATTATACGTTGCTTGTTTCAAAAAAAAAAAGATTATACGTTGCATCTAGAACTAAAACAATTACCACTGCATTGTGCATATTCCCTGGAGAAGCTGATATAAACACATCACTGTGTATGCTCACGTAATAATCAACGGCAGCCAAAAGAGATGCCTTTCCCTCCACCTTGGCTAATTCCTCCTCAGAAGCGAGGCTCTTCTTATCCTCCATTAGCGGGAAAAGCTTGTGGAGGCTGGAGATCCTTGCCTCACCACCGTATACCTGAATAAGATATATATGTCAGTGATTCCCAATTCAGAATGGAATTAGGAAACAGAACAATTTACACTCTTGGACCTTATGAGAAGCAAGATAGAGACGAGTGTTGCTGTCAAATCCTAAAGCTGCCATCAGTATTCCTATTTCTTCTGGAGTCAATGGGCATCTACCCTGACCTCGCAACTCTTCATCCGTAAACTGGGAGTTTAAGACCCTGCCTTGCCAAAGTGTTTGCCTGTATTTAGCCAATGCCAACCTTTCAGCTTTGCCGCCACCAAAATCACAAGCAGAATGTGCAGCCATGTCCTGCATGTTATTGTCAGTATGCTCAGATCTATGGCATAATATTTTTATTTCCATTAAGACCACAACATAGATGTTCATATATAAGTTTAGCAGGAGATATTGCCACAATAAAGCACTAGATTGATCTATCTTTCACCTATTTATCGTAGAATGTTTTCAATATTTATCATGTATGAGTATGGCAAGCATACCTTGTCAAATCGAAGGTGTAACACCACAAACTTTCCCATCTCCTGGACATTCTCATTAACTACCTCTTGCATATATTCATCAGCATTGGAATGAACGGGATACCTCAACCGTCTAACCAGGGCATCTCCTAAAGCATTGATGTGAGGAACAAATGACAGTGCTTGGAAGTTAACCTTACACCTTAGCCGCTGAATATTCAAGGGCAGATCATCAAAAGCCAAACGATGTGAAAAGGGGGATATGGCAGCGATTCCATAACTACAAAAAGAAAAGCAAAACTTGCCCTGTTAGGGACAGAAATCATCGAAGAAGGGATGCAGATGCAGGAAATACAGCATGAATTAGCAAGGACTTAATATGTCAATTGTCAATTATGGTGCAATGCTAGTCACCATCTAAAGTGCAAGCGTAGTGATGATTTTGACACTCAATATGTCAGCCATAATGCAATGACTAGTCACCATGAAAAGTGTGACAGTTAACACATAACAAAATTCTAGAGAGCACTTTACTGAAAAAAAAATTCTAGAGAGCACATGGTTGCAAACCTGTGCAATACAGGAAGAACATTCTCGATATACCAATTGGCTGAGGCATGCGAGGGTGCAGTCTTAACTCTTGTAGCTCTAATTGCCACAGCATAGTACTCTCTAGTACTCCAGGAGTATTCCTTAGGCAATTCTCTAGCTATTGATATATCAGCTTTCAAAACATCAATAAAGTGGTCAACATCGTAGATTTCCTCAAATGAGCTGCATAAGAGAAACTAGTCAAATAAAACGTACCACCTCAAGGTACTAATAAGAAATATCAGTAAACGGATATGAATTCTTAGAAGTACCTTGAGTCTTTCCAAACAGGGTTGACCTCAAGGTATGGAATCACAAGTGTTGCATTCAGAATTTTGGCCACAGCAACTGCATCACAAATCTAGAAAGAAAATACAGAAGTAAGCAAACATAAAGAATGTTACAGATGTGCCACATTATTGTGGCAAACAGTCTCATGAGCACAAAGACATAACTACTCACTCCCATTCTTTGTTGGTTGAGCCCTCCATCAAGGAACACCTGGATGTACCCAGTGGGTTCACGAGGGGGTGCTAGACACAAGAAATTGCAGTAATTCATGAAGGAAACATCATAGATATCAAATGCAGATTGCTTAAGAAAGAAAAGAACATAATAAGGAGCTTACGAGTAGCTGCAGGTGTGTCAGTACAGGGCTTCCATCCTTGGGGTTTCAATGGGGACCAGAGCTCTGTCTGCTGCTCATTAGACTAGAACAAAGAAATCTGAGAAGTTAACTCAAGCTGCAATGTTTGTAGGTACAGAGAAAGGAGAGCAACAAATGGCAGGGCCACTCACAGTTTCGCGTTCCAACGCGCCCTCCAGAAGAGAAAGATGCCTTGGTTTGGGAGCATTCCATTCCTTAGGAAAACCGACCAAAATCCCATGAGAAGGATAATAAAAGTTAACACTTTTTGGAAGGCACCAAATTACTTGTACAGAAAAGGAAAACGCTTTCAAGAAATGGAGCAAAGCTCGATCCTAAATAGATCGCAGGGCGCAATGAGATCGTTCGATTTCCAAAGGAACCAAAGAAAGGGATTTGAAGGTAAGTACCGAGAAGAGCGAAGGGGAGGCACGGCCGAGGGGAACGAAGAGGGAAGGGAAGAAGACGGGGAGGAGGAGCACAGACGTCGCCGCCAGAACCCCGGACCGTTGCGGCTGCTGGTTGTGGTGGTAGTAGTATCGGCGATACCACGACCGCACCATCCTCGACGCCTCGTGGATCGCCGCAGGCTCACCGGACCGCCGTCGGGATCCAATCAGCGGGAGAGAGAAATAGCTCCTTCCGGAGACGTTCCACCGCCTCGTCGCCGTCTCCGCCAATGTGGCCGGGCCGAAGGAAGGAAAGCAGTCGCTTGCCGCAGCGGAGGAGGACGAAGAACGAGATGCAAACACAGAGTCATTATTTTCACTTTGCCTTTTACGCGATTGTGGGATAAAAGTTAAAAAAGTAATTATTATTTACCACGGGCACGTGGCGGGACACGAGGCGATGGGGAAGCTTGCCTGCTGTTTGCGGCATTGGTCACGGTTGAGTGTTGGATCCGGAACGGGGCTAACCGTTGGGTCCCGCCAAAAAGGTTGAACGGGTCCTGTGACCTCGCGACACTTGTCCAGTCCGATCGAACCCGAGGCCTTTTTTTTTGGTCCAACGAAAGATTCGTATCGATAATTGAAAAAATAAATAAATTCTAACATGTTAATAAAGTTTTGCACCTCTTAGGAAAGGATTAGACTAGTGGAGTTTATTTCATAGCAACATATGTAATTTGGTGAGTTTGAACTTAATCCAATTTTTTTACCTAAATCTCATCGTTTTAGATCTCAACTCACTTGACAACAATTAAATTCGATCTTGAAAGATACATGCGCTGAAAATGATGCATTTTTCCGCCCACATCCATAGATCAACAACAACAACAAAATCTTATCCCAGGTGGGGTCGACTACATGGATCATACGACGTCATTCCGCTCTATTAGTAACCAATTCGTTGATCCATGTTCATAAAATTCGACAGAATTTTATGCTGACTGTCGGGGCCTAACATAACCATCCTCATTTATCCGGCCCACATCCATAGATCATATGAGGAAATGCCGCAGGTCATTAACATATATGGGTTATACAAATGAGCCTGCCATAATGCATGTATGAGTCATTAACATATATGTTCCTTGCTTAAGTACACGCTTAACGGCTCCACATATTCACAACCATAAACATGCAAGGAACTCGGTCGGCTCATTACTCAAAATAAAAGAGAAAAAAAGGAATGCACATTAAGTTGCAAATAGTATGTCATTCAAAATAGAGAAATATGCTTTAATGCACCATATTATTCGAGTTTGGATTCACCACAGAACAGGTGTTTTGACAAATAAAAACACCAATTACATCCACTTATTGAGCGTAAACAAGAGGACACACAAACAAACGTCACACAGACGACAACAAGCAGACCCCACTTTTATTTAGTTACTAATGGAGGAGTGGGGGGCATCAGGCACGATCGCTTGCGGTTCATTCATCATCAGCACCATACCTACGATGGTGATGCTTATGATGGCGTTGCTTCTTTTCCTCATCATCTGATGTATTGCCCTGCAAATTGGTTCAATTCCAACAATCATCACTCATCAGTATATGAGGTTAAGCTTGTATTTATTTAGTTCGAACAAATTCTGGAACGAAAATTTTGAAAGAAATAACACTTTTTAATTGTACAAGAAAGTTTGCGGTTGAATAATTTTTTTAGATAAGCTCTATCGATAAAAGTACAAAACTCTATCAATAAAACTCTATCAATAAAACTCTATCAATAGAAAACATGAACATATATTGGATAACAAGTTAAGGACACAAGAAGTATCTTCAGCACAAGTACAAAACCAAAAATCATGTATATATTTATTGATATATGGACCATGGTAAGATTTAATAGTGAAACCAAAGAATAAAACCAATAAAAAAGCTTCTCAAAGATCATCTCAATGCAGTGTCAGTACACTGACAAAAGGATGATTACCCAGTCTCATACATATGACACAATGCTTTCAAGGTCATAGTTTCCAGCTACATCCAATGCGAAAAAAGCTACATGCAAGTGGTTAATGTCAATTTTTTTGAAATGGGTTAATGTCAAATTGAGCCGACCCCACCTAGTGGGATAAGGCTTTGTTGTTGTTGTTGTTGGGTTAATGTCAAATTGAATAATTGAGGCAATCACCAGACAAAAACTTTAATACATAACCTAGAAAATGAATGAGCTTATCACATTGGTAAATGTGTAATAACAAAAGAAATATTAAGTTAGCTTTTAAATTTGGTTGCTGTATCACAATGGAACTTAAACCAATTAATTATTTTAGTTACTGCATAAAAAACTTGTGAAGGATTAGAAGACACACTTAAAAGAAGAAAATATTCAACTAAAGCCATGCAACTTGTATAAATGCAAAAATCACTGGAAGCACATGGGGCATTTTACATATCTCTCGTGATCAATCAAAACCATAGATGTGACAACATGCAGTGATCACCTGTGGTACACTACATATAACTGTAGCATAGAAGTGCAAAAGGAAAATAAAACTATACAGATTCACAAACGGTGACATTGTAAGCATAGATTAGGCACAAATTTGATGTAGTGAAGCATTAACCCACGAATCCACCATCTCAATTTTTTTTTGAAAGGGAACCCAACTCAAAATTACCATACATGGAAGTAAAAAGCTAGGAATAGGATTCAACTCAGTTCAATCTTATGAACATAAATGTGTTCCTCAGAATTGACTTTTCATTTCCAAGGAAATATCTCATGTTTCTAGTATTATTTTCAATTTAAATTTTGGGTTAAATACTATTTTTCAATTTTTTTGGGAATCGCTCATGACTCGTGCCAAATGTTATTGAGTTGACGCAATGATGGAAAGACATATAATGGATACAGTACTCTAATACCTACACTTGATGACATTAATTTTGAGATACCGATCCTCAAACTATATGCAACTGAAATTTTATGAGCCGATACTCTATGGTAGACATTGTATCATTCATGGGATATAAGTCATGCATTGCTTCTTAATATATATGGATGATTTTTGGCCTCAAATAGTAACTTGTACTCGTGTAAAACACTAGAATACATATATACATGTGCGTGTGTGTTTTTATGTAACGGAACTTGGCAGAGTATTAAGAATGTAATTAGGAGCTCTGCTGTCTTCTATTTTACTTGGTTATCTTATTCTTAGTATGACATGTCAAGTATTCACACCTACCCATCCACAATATTGTTCCCTAAGCATTCCCTAATTACACCTGTTTTATACCTGACTACTAAGAATGTAACAGAACTCTATAGTACATACACATGTGTGTGCGCGCGCGTGTGCTTATATGTAACAGAACTTGGCAGAGTATTAATAATGTAATTTAGGAGCTCTGCTGTCTTCTATTTTTAGTTGGTTATCTTATTCTTAGTTTGACATGTCAGGTATTCACACCTGCCCATCCACAATATTGTTCTTTAAGAATTCCCAAGTTACACCTGTTTTATACCTGACAGATATGACTTCCTTATGTTATGACTTCAGGTCAGTCACAAGTAATCTAATATGATATACATTTAACCAGTTTGTGAAGACGTGTTTAAAATCAAATTGCCCCACAAAAGTTGAAATATAAATTCTTTATACAGTGACAACCATAACAACAGTTCTCCAAATCCTACTGAAAGGAAATACAACGGGAAGACAACAAAACATGAACACATCTTATTATAAACAATGCATATGCAAAAAGGTAAATGGAAAGTAATTGGATCAATTAAAATCACATAGCAGGATTCAACAGAAAAAACGTGTGAGATATACTTACATAAGTACTGCGACCATATCCTTCTCCTTCGCCGGCATCATACCTGCTGGGCCTCTGGTACTTCCCTGCGTCATCGTCATCATTCCTGCCATAAGAGGGTCTCTGGTACCTCCCAGTCTCCTCTTCGTCATTCCGGCCATAAGAGGGCCTCTGGTACCTCCCAGCCTCCTCCTCATCATTCCGGCCATAAGAGGGCCTCTGGTACCTCCCAGCCTCCTCCTCGTCATTCCGACCATAAGAGGGCCTCTGATACCTTCCAGTCTCCTCCTCGTCTCCACCTCCGTACGAGGGCCTCTGGTAACTGGGTTTCCCTCCGTAACCATACCCTTGCCCGTCACCCCCAGATCCATACTCCCCTCCTCCACTCTGATACTTGTTTCCATAACCATACCCTTGCCCGCCTTCTTCCTCCCTCTGCGGCCTCCCACCGCCGTACCCGGATTCATATTCCTGCGCCTGCGGCTGTTGCCACTGCGGCTTCCTGCCATAACCAGATCCGTACTCCTCGCCTGTACCATAATCACTCTTGCCGCCTCCAAATCCACCATATCCACCGCCTCCGCCTCCATATTGCTCCTCTTGTTGAGGGCGGAAGCCATATGCTGGCTGGGGTTTGGGCTTGCGTCCATACCGGTCGCCTTCGGCCTCAGAACCCCCGTAGGACGACGGAACGGAACCGGAGGAGTAACTAGGCCTCTGGTAGTCGAAGCCACCGCCATCGCCACCGCCACCACCGGAGGATATCGGGTAGCAGATCTCCTCGGAAGGAGGAAGCGGGCGGCCGAAGGCGGTGAAGATGTCGTACCCTCCGCCGTAGGGCGTCGGATCGTACTCATCGAAGTCGTCCGCCATCTCTCCCTCTCACACACACACGGATCGGATCTCGATCAACAAGACAACGGCGGCACAAGAAATGACGAGCATTTTGTGGCCACATTTATAACCCGTCGTCTGCTAAAGTCAGATCTGAACCGTTGATTTATTTAGTCATCTCGTTAAATCGCGAGCTTACGCACATAAATTTTTTTAAAAAGCTGCGTCGACAATCCAATTTATTAATAGATTAAAAATAGAATTTAATAGGATCCTCCTCCTGTAAGGGGAGGAAACCCCCCCCCCCTCCTCATTCGCGCTAGCGCGGATGATGAGTTCGGTTCAGGGGTAGACGTACGATTAAGGAGTAGTTCAGAGCAAAAGAATCGTCGGTTCACGGTGAAAAAATTGAAGAGAAGGGTCGGCGGGGACGAGGTCATTCGGCGGATCCTGCCATCTTCATCGTCGACGTTCGGGGCAGGGATGGCGAGGACGACAACGAGCGTGAATCCGCGATCGGGACGGCAACGGTTTCGTGGCGGGGACGATGACAGAGTTGGCCGCCCGCTTCAGATCGAACGTCGAGTGACCGAATCTGGCCGCCCACAGCCAGATCCAATCGCCCGCGCATCGTCGGACGACCAGATCCAATCGGCCGCGTCAAATCGATCGTTGGACGACCAAATCCGATCGCCCGCAACCAGATCACGTGTCGGACGGCCATCGCGAGAAAGGGAAAGGGAACAGGAAAGCTACCGAGAGAAAAGAGAGGAAGAGGAAGAAGGAGCGAGAATGGGAATGGGGAAAGCTGCCGAAGGGAGAGAGGGAAAGAGAGAGGGGGAGGGAAAGGGAGAAGGGGCGGTTTGGTCGGTTTGAGTGATTTTTTAACTTCTGAACTGCACTCATCATCCACGTCCGTCGAATCTCCATCCGACGAGCACGAATGGAAGATGATCCCCCATTATAGGGGGAGAACTCCCATTAAATCCTTAAAAATAAGTTTATCGTCGGGTCAAACTATTGCGATAACATTCCAAACTAATAATGACACTTTCAATAATATACATATAATTTTAAGGATTTTATTTATATGTTATAATTTTAAGAAATATCTATTTTTGTATTCTAAAAATATTTTTATTATTTTATAATTATTTTTTTTGTAACTGAACTTACAATTATTATTCAATCTTAAATTATAATTAAATTGCAATTATCCATTCTTCATTCTTTTTTCTCTTAGGGTTAAATATCAAATTATAACTAAATAGCAATTAACTACTCTTCATTTTTTTCTCTTCAGGTAAATAATTTCTCTAATTTAATTATAATTGAATAATATGATTTATAATTGACTATATAATAATAAATTAATAGCAAATCATAGTTTCATTTTCTTAATTAATTCTCTAATTTCATTGTAATGGAATAATATTTATGACCCACTCTTTCATTGTAATTCCTTATGGTTAATCGAATAATTTTAATTAAATATTAAAAAACACTACAATATCTTAACTATATTTCCTCGATTACATTTCAAATGCATCACCACGTCCTCTATATAAGTATCCTTATCTAAGCACTACACAAGGTCACACAAAAAAATAGTATTATATACAAAAATCCAATAAGAAGAGTGCAAATATAATGATGAGATATGTCTTCCACAACCCAATGGCAGGCCATTGGAAGTTGTCCAAGTTCTAACAAATTCAGTCAAATGTATGATGAAAATTTTGGAAAATTTTTGTCACCTGAGCCGAACTTTTCAATCAAAAGTTTCGAGAAAAAGTTTTTTACTTCCAACAAAAACTTTTTAGTTATTGTTTGAAGCTACAACTTTCATTTTTTTTGGTAAAATCAAGAACTTCTATTTTTTTTGTTTTTTATTTTTTTATTTTTTCTTTTAATTTTTTAATGCATATAAATTATTTATTTGTTAATACATTATTATTTATCTTACAAACTTAATTACTAAATTTTATTAATTAAAAACGATAAAAGTATTTAGTTATAATAATTATTTTTTTGTTAATTAATTAAATTATTTTGCTTAGCATTATAGTATAATAAAATTATAAAAAATCATATTAATTAATGGAAATGATGTAAACATTATGATTATATTTATGTATATAATATGAATTAAATAAAATTAATGTCAAACCTTATGTGTAATATTATATTTATTATAATAGAAAATTTTAATTTAAATGTTCAAATATTTTTATAAAAAAATATATTATATTTAAATCTTAAGATCTACATAAATTATAATATTAATAACATATAAAAAATTTAATCAAAATTAATATTAATATACTGTGACACAACTTTTTAAAAATAAAATTTTAATTTAATAATTACATATAATATTTTTTATATGTTAATAATTATTATTTGTAATAAATAAATGTGTAAAATATTTTTATTTACCATAATTTTATATCTCATAAAATAATAAATTATATTCTTTATTCTTACTTTTTTTATTCAAACACTTATTAAAATTTATCTATCAAATCAAAATTTTAAAATTTCTATTATTATATTTTTTTATCCAAACATCAATCTAATTTTTTTTATCAATTAAAGACAATAAGTAATAACTCTGTCGAGTCCGTCATATAGCTTTCCATTATTTTCATTATATTATTAAGTAGTGCGGTGATTCCTTATATTTCTTTCTTTTTTTATATTTCTTTAGTTACTTAAAGAAAAAATTCCATTCTATAAACTACTTATTTCGTCTCGTTTAAATTTCCATTTATTTTTTAGATATTTCTTATTTTTTGTGAACTTGTGAATTTATTTACTTTAATCACTCCACAATATTATTGTTTTTTAGATATAAACTTATTGGATTGATTTTCATGGAATTATGTGTAAATTATTATTCATTTTCTCTAAGTTCAAATTATAATGGCACACTAAATTACAATACAAATATTTTGCGCACAATAATTTCATTCCTCTTTCATTCATATCCCTCTTTTTCCTTTGTCGACATACATAAATGTATTTTTTCACCTTTCTATGTTTACTTGTATTTTGGTCATAATCTATATACTTAATTCGAAGTTGGAGTTGAGTGATAAGTGATTCCTTTTCGTTTAAGTAATATATTGAGTTCGAGTTCTTGTAAATATAAAATATTTTTAAATTCTCACCTACTATATAACTAAATTAATTGAGCTTGATGATGACCCGATCTTCGACGTACGAATAATGTGTTTTTTAACATCGCGCGAATTGAATTGTAAGCACTACTTTTCAAACAGTTTAAAAAACTCTATATATTTTATAAGTATAGTCTAAATCAGAAAATTGTGTTGTAAAATATAAAGAAAACATATATGTAACACTGTAATAATACTGTAATAGCAAGTAATTTACAATTAAAGACAATGTGTTCTTATCTAGATTATCATTATTGATTTATACTATTCTTGTATCTACCTTTTTTATAGCATAAAGTTGAAAAAGACTGCAACTTCAGTTTGAAGTTATATTACAAATACGAAATGAATAGTATGAAGTTATTTTTTGAATAGTATGATAGACAAAAATGAGAATAAACAACAATTATTTTTTAATGAAAGTAACCATTATATAAATCTTACAAAAATTTAATAATAATTAATAATAAACAATTTTAATTTACACTAAATGCGAAAAGTTTTCTTAGTTTTTTATATTGGCATGAATTCAAATTTGAGAAATGAAAAGCCGACTCCGTCCCAATCCGTAACATACGTAACGTTTTCCCCGACATTTTGCCCCAAAGGTACGAATGAGACGGACATGCTACTTATGCATCGAAAACGATATGAGCGCTCACTGCCGGAAAGAAAAACGATATGAGCGTTATCCGTTTCCATCTCCCACCGCCCTCTCCGCCGGCGCCGCCGGCGGCGAAACCCCTCACCTTCGCGCCTCTCCGGCCGCTACCACCCAATGTGGTATCCTCTCCTTCGAAGCTCGCCGCCGACGCGGGACTTCGATTCCGGGAGAAACTCCTCTACCTGGAGCGCGAGCTCGGCGTCGACTCGGCTCGCGCTCTCGCTCTCAACCCTTCCATCCGATCCATCCCCTTGGACTCTCTCCGACCGGCCGCCGATTTCTTCTCATCCGGCTTCGGCCTTTCCCCATCGGACGCGGCCCGCGTGTTCTCGATGTATCCGGGCCTTCTTACCTGCGATCCGGACGTCGATCTCCTACCCGTCCGCGATTTCCTCCTTGGCGCCGTCGCCGTCCCCTTCCCTGACCTCCGCCTCTCCGTTGTTCGCTGCCCTCGCCTCCTCGTCTCCAGCGTCCCCGAGCAGCTACGGCCTGCACTCCGCTTCCTCCGCCGTCTCGGCTTCGTGGGGCGCCACCGCATCACCTGCCGGACCACCGTCCTCCTCGTCTCCAGTGTCGAAGCCACCCTCGTTCCAAAGCTTGACTACCTGAAGGGCCTCGGGTTCTCCGATCGGGAGACGCGGGACATGGTGCTCCGGTCCCCCGGTTTGCTCACCTACAGCATCGAGAATAATTTTCGGCCCAAAGTGGAGTTCTTGGTAGGGGAAATGGGGAGGGAGCTGGTAGAACTCAAGGAATTCCCGCAGTACTTCTCATTCAGCCTGAATAATAAGATCAAGCCGCGGCACCGGCTTTTGATGGAAAACGGGCTCACAATGCCTCTGTCGGAGATGCTCAAGGCCAGTGACGGGGAGTTCCAGAACCGATTGGTGGAGATGCAACTCCAGCTCGTCAATAGAAACTGCAGCAAGTTGTAGTGGCATCCGAACCCTCTAGTGAGTAGTTCTGTTCTCGCTATCTGGTTTATAGAGATCGACATTGATATGCCATAGTGGTCGTGTAATATGTTTGGTTCAAAAGCTGTTTATTCTTCTTGTGATAGATAAATAAAAGATGAACTTGATCTGCGGCAAATGAAATGTTTCTGCGTAACTAATGACCATATGTCTAGTTCTCAGCAAACACTCTTCATTTGCTGTTTCTAGATTTTAGTGCAAATAAGAAGTGATGGAAGTTGAGGGGAAGACCACACACATTGTCATGTAAGCAACATATGTCTGGTTCTCAGCAATGGAAGTTGAGGGGAAGACCATACACATTGTCATGTAAGATGCCAACAAGTATTGACATTCTGACAGGTTCTATCTTGTGTCTCAGTTATCATTCACTGAGAGAAATGTTATTAGCCTCATAGAGAAGGCATTCTTTGCTATCCTTTCTTCTCTGTAATTCATTCACTTTATACTTCACCTCTACAAAATCAATTAGAACAACAAATTTGATGTCGAATGAAATTTCACATTTGATCCTTGTCTGGTGGAAAGAGATTGCAGCTCCCATCTTTCACCATTCAGCTCCATAAGATGGTTATGAAGGTAGTTAGCATATACAACAAATTTGATATGCTTTTGGTGCACATATATAGTCAACAAGCATTGACATTCTGGCATGTTCTATTTTGTGTTTCAGTTATCATTCGCTGAACAAGTCTCATTGCGAAAACATTCTTTTCTATCATTTGTTCCCTCTAATTCATTCACTTTATACTTCACTTCTACGGAATCAATTAGAACAACAAATTTGATGTTAAATGAAATTTCACATTTGATCCTTGTCTGGTGGGAACAGATTACAGCTCCCATCTTTCACCGTTCAGCTTATTTCTGTATCTTGCATACCTGAGAATTTTCTTTTGGCTGGGTGAATGACTTTTATCTCCTTGAAATCTGTTGCATATATTTGCATATGCACTATTCCATCTTTTTTTTCTTAACTTCTTCATGAAGCATTACTTTTATCAGAACAAACATGATCATTTCATTGTTAATTTGAGTGCCAACACCAACATTGACACCTCCTTAGCAGGGAAAATTAGATAAATCTTCACCAGCTGACATGTATTGACAATTGAAAATATACTCTTAACTGAAGAGGAAGTGTATCAGAATTTATACTCTACATGTTCCTTACTTGGAGATTAGTATGCTATTTAGGAATCTTTGACAAGTGTGGTCTTGTTTCCGGCCAGAAGTTCTTTATGACAAACCATGCATCATTTGTCACCAAATATCAACATGTTGTCAGGTGTTTCAGTGGCGACTTTGTATTGACTATGGTCTAGCATCTATATTGTAACCTTATTATGGAGATCGAAATGGTTGGATCCTCATATTAGCTTTTGACACCCTCACTCCTAGCATTTTCCTTTTATCCATAATTTTTGTAAAACTTCATTTTTGCAGGATTCATCTGCAATAGTTTCCTTTTGTGCCCCCTTAAAATTTTTTGCTTCAAAAAAGAAAATCTGTCGGTGGATAATCTTTTAGGGGCTATTTGGTTATGGAATATAGATAGAAGAATAGAGAATTATATTCTTGTGAATATGGTATTCTCCGCTGATGTTCTTATTTGTGTTTGGTTGATAAAATGATATTCCTAATTATTATTCTAAATAGTGTTTGGATGAAAGAAAGTAAAATAAAAAATAAGTATAAAATTAATAATATATGACAATTTTATTCTATAACTAAAAATGCTATTTATATTTTCAAAAAAATACTAATACTTGCTTTTAAATTTGAGTTATTAATAAGATTTTAAAATTTTAATATGAAATATTAAGAATCAATTTTAATATAAATTATTTGTAATATTAACGCTTGAGAGATAATATTAAAACATAACAAAAATAATTAGTTAATATGTTAATAATATAATATATATAATTGACGTCTCATAATTAATTAATCTTTTTCATTTTTTTCATGACTTTGTAGGAATAGTTGTATTCCATAGTTTTTAAAGAATTTGATAATCTCATGGACAAACTCCCGACAGGTTTAGACATAGTTTGGAATTTGTGCAACAAAAAATGATGCTAATCCCATCCAATCACCTGTTTAGAAACTTTCAATAGAATAAATAGATATCCCCGTGCTTATTCTATATCCAAACAGCCCCTTGGTGATTAGTTACTTGCTTTCAGCCATTACTATCTTATGTTTTGTCCTTCTACAACAATCTTTAATGATATACCGTACACATGAAAAATTAAGCAATTTATTATACTTCATCATTATACAACAGAAGAATGCAAGATAAGTGTAACACTCTGAAACACACGTCTGAAACATGTGTCCGGAAGGTCATTTCAGAACTAGGTTTCTTTTACATTGATCAGTCAACATATAATATTTACATGAGCTAAAGACTTTAGTACAATAATCATATCATAGTGGAAGTGGACTATATAATATTTAATGACCCATGGGTTACGCAATCGCATTTATACATCAATAATAATTTATCATTTCTCTCAAAAAACAATAATTTATCATGTTTCTATTCATGTGCAAGTCAATCGTCACATGAACTACCAACTAGCACTGGCATCTCTATTTACTCATCCTGCATGGATCTAAGTACAAATGAGAACCCCCTCAAAAAAAGTATAGAGGAGAAACTCCTAGTGTGTATACAACTCAGCATATAAAGTTACCCAACTATAATATATCAATCTGCTAAAAAAAACTATAATATATCAAACATGCGTTTGACAAAGAATAACAAATATCATTTAGTTGGATAAAACAATATTTTCGTCATGCACCAACAAAACATTCATAAACATCTATCATCAATCAACACTTTACAATCTTCAATCATCAATAGAGAAATAACTTTTCAATTTATCAATAACCAATTAACTATTATCCAATCTCAATCCAATTGATCAATTATTAATGTCAATCTTCAACTAAAAACTATCCATAGGATATCAACAACAACAACAACAAAGCCTTATCCCACTAGGTGGGGTCGGCTACATGGATCATACGACTTTGTTGATCTATGACATGAGATTCGACAGGGTTTTACGCTGGCTGTCGGGGCCTAACACAACCCTCCTCCTTTATCCGGGCTTGGGACCGGCTATAAAACATAGGCAGAGTTCGAGTAACCAACAAGATTCAAAAATAAAATGTAGCTGCTAAAATTAAACCCTGCAGCGATTCAGCACATAATAGAATATAAGATGGCAAATGTAATTCCCAGTTATTTCCTCACTGCAGGGAAATGAGGATAGAAACCAAATACTAAAATACGTCACTTACAAGTCGAGGCACACTTCTGCTGATGCACATAGATGCCTTTGCTCGCAACCGAGGATTCTTGTTCTTGAGATAAGGCAACAATTTGGGCAACAACAAAGATGGAGATACCCAAGAAGTCATTGCAATCAGAGCTGCTTCAGCAGCTTCGCAAACAAAACGTTTGTCTTGTGATGATTTCAGGAGTAATTGCATAAGCAGGGGTTCAACCATAGGATATCATGAAACATAAAAATGATTATCAATGAATAAGAGTCATCAATTTCAATCAATCGTTTATCAGTTATCAATCATTGGGTTTTCTATTGATAGCAATCCTCAACTTATCAATTTTTTTACCTTCAAAATTTTTTTTTGATCTCAATTATCAACTAAATGGACTTCAAATTATTATTATGAATGATGGTTGATGGTTAGTTTCTCAAAAAAAAAAGAAGAAAAGAAAAGTAAACAAACCATTAACCATCATTGATAATAATAATTTGAAGTCAATTATCAATCATTTAACAATTATCAATTATCCATCGGCCCCAATTATCAATTGGCCTTCATTTAAAAATTATCATATCTTATCTTCTTCAATCTTATTAATTAACAATTAATTTATTATGAGTTCCACATCATATACTTGGATGACACCCTAATTTGGTGCTCATCCTTTTTTTTTGAGAGAGAGCAAAGGATGATTATCATTTGTAATCATCCATATTATTAAAGGTTGTTATATTGCATAAATGTACAAACAAACATAGTCCTTCATCCACTCACCCACTATCTTCTCATCCATTGCTACAATGTTCTCAACATATAACCTCTCACCCCTAAAAATACAACCATTGCGTTGGATCCAAATAGCCCATAGGAAAGCAAAAGGGGCCACCCGACGCCTCCTTGTACTGTACGCTTGGACTCCATTTTGGCTCTCACATCTTGTTCGGAAGGAGTTCCAAAATTGGGTTAATGTTCGAGGGGTAGACATTAAGGATCCAAATCTTTGCCACACCTCTCTTGCCATCGCGCATTGAAAGGAAAGGTGATGCTCATCCTTTTTCCTTCTAAAAAAATTATTATTATGAGTTAACAACCGACCATAAAAATTTTCATCGACCACAAAGGTCTCAATCGACAATAAGGACCTCCATCGATCACAAATGTCTTCATCATCAATCCTCAATTCCCAATTCTCAATATCAATCATCAACCAAAATTTTAACAAGTTAACCATCACTCGTATTAATATATGCTATGATCATAATGCATCAATTGGGCAGTATAACAAGCAAATAAGGTAAAACATGACTATACCGTAAGTGCATAAGATGACAAGAACAAGTAAAATAAAGAAAAATGACAATAGACGATCATAGATCAATTAACAATCAACTTAGAAACAAATCAGATTAATATCAATGACAATTCATACAACAACAACAACAAAGCCTTATCCCACTAGGTGGGGTCGGCTAATCAATGACAATTCATAATAACCATAATTCAAAACTACTTCTAAAAAAACCATAATTCAAAACTATAATAAAAAGAAGTTGGAACCTGGGCTGGGTCCGATCAACTTGAGCCGGGTCACCTCTAACTCAAAGACTATTGTCATGGATTCTCGAAACCTGCGCTATGCTATCATGACCTCGGTCGGGTTCCTCAGAACCTGGTCAGGTTGTCTTGAACCTTGGCCGAGGTCCAATTGATTTGGGCCGGATTGCTGCGAACAGGGTCGAGTTCCACAGCGCCCAATGCCTTTCTGTGTGATTTTGGCTCTAGTTTCGATGTCACTATTCTAGGAATGCCTGAACAGTAGATAAGCAGCACCACATATTGGCAGTGAAACGTGGGTCTATATCAGGATCCCCTATATTCCTTATGTTGGCGAAAATCCACAAAGCTCCTCATGTTCTGAACTGGTTTGACTTCATCTCAACCACGGTCACTACACCTTGATGTCCGTGTGCTAGGGTTGAGGCCTTGAAGGAGACGAAGTCCGGACGTGTTGCTTGTTGGCTTGGGGAGCATGCAGAAGAAGGAAAACGAGAGGAGATGAGAGGAGGGATGGGTAGTTGGCTCATGGATATTCATAGGAGGGAATTCTGAGTCGAATTAAATAGCTATTTTAATTAGATATTATCACTCTTCATTTCCTAGTCTCATGAGTCGAATTAAATAGCTATCTTAAGCAAAAGGCAACTACAGTTGTGGCCATTTTTCCATGGGGCACCTACGGGTGATAGTGGGTCAGGCGGTGTTGGAAGAAAAATCCTTGAGCCGTCCGATTCAAAATCTAGTTGTTTCATCGGTTTGGACTTTCATTGGGCGTGGGCTGTTTTTCCAATATATTAATAATTTTAAGAATAAAATATAAGTATCCTAATGATTAAAGTATGTACGGTTAATCATAAGAACCAAGAAATATTAAATGTTTTAAGAATCTAACTTTTTTAACATTAATTAATTAATTGTATTAATATTTTATGGTCAATCAGGTCAGTTACTGGGTTACAACTCATGAAACTCAATATCTGTCACTATCACTTAACGAAAAAATGATTGGGTTGTGTTAGGTCTGAACATGTACTAAACATCGCATCTGTGTTTATTTTGCAAGCTGATGTTTTGCTGCAATTTTTAACTGTACTAAACAGAGTTTACCCTAAAGAAAAAGAAACAAAACAAGATTCTATATATATATATATATCTAATATGCATATATATATATGTATGTATATATATATATATATATATATATATATATATCAAACTACTATGCAAAGGTGCTTATAGAGCTGTTGAGAAATGATATTGAGACAGATTTGGATATGTGCTGGAATCACTTCGTCAAAACGTTTGGGATTCTGAAATAGCGCCTTCAAGCTACATAATACCATAAAATGATATCAACAAATTTGCTCAAGCAAGAATTGTTCCTTGTGATTTGTATCTAATTGTGATATGCTTAAAATGTGTACCTTCATAGCCATTGGAATATATTTGAATTTGTTGACATGGGACAAAAGATATATGAACATACGAGTTTGCAGTCTCCACCATCTACCATGTGTTCCTGCAAGAATCATTATGTCAATTCAGCTCGCTCAGTACAGCAGCCATCTCAATTTTGCTATATCTTGGTTTTCGACTGTGATGAGATCAATGTGCAAGTATGGACCATCTTCTTGCTTGTCATAAACAAACATTAGTTAATTGTTATATGTCCCTGCTTTCTAAACAGCTAAAGTGATTGGTGCTCGTGGAAAGATCTCTGCACCAGCTATGTTATAATGCCAAAATCACCATCTCACATCTTCAATTATATTTTGCTACTATTGTAACTTAAAAGCATAGAACCTATAATGCCAAAATCATCATCTCACATCTTCAATTAGATATTGTTGCTATTGTAAGCATAAGACCTTTTAACTACCTTGCATGTCATGTCATTCCCCCGTTGAGATATTTGTATGGATCTTGCACATCAAGCCCCAGTGCTAGTAGAACTACCTTAAAAGAGTGTAAATAGTGAAGATTGTATGATAGAAATATTGGTTTATCAGTCCATTTATTATTCAGAACATATGTCGGGAGACATACTTATTACTGCATCTCTTACATGAATTCGCCAAACTTTTCACAACATCAAAGACTTGAATTCAAAATCTTTTGTATTAAGAGTACATTTGTGCTTGACAATATTGAATTATTGATTATGAAAGCACTTTTGGTGTAATTCCTAACTTTTGTATCAAACTTTTCATGTAATTCCTAATTATTTGGTTGGAATCTAAAGGCAGTTATGAAAAGGAAATCCTGAGACATAAGCAGTGTATCAAGCTTTAATTCTGGCCTTATTCATACAAGTCCGACCCCATGTAGTTGCTTGATTTCATTTGGTCCATCTTCTTAAACATCAATACATTATTACTGTTTTAATTTATAAATAGACAGTTTGCTAATTATGCATGTATCTGAAAGGAGTGACCTGATTAGCTTTGTAAAAAAATTAGTGGGTCATGATATTTTTATTGAACTTAATACCTAGGAATGTAGTGGGAAGTGTCCAGGTAATATAGCGATCTTTATGTTGCATTTGCAATTATCAATTTTGTCTAATATATTTCTTCTATTACAAGAATGGGGTCTAATTTTCGCTCATTCGTTGCCCCTATGAGAACCTGCTCATCATGTGGTTTATATGATTGGTAACCTTCACTTTCATCCAACTTGCCAATTAAATAAATTTCTTGCATCAGAGCAAATGAAACAATTTGGAACCTTAGTCCATATCATTGTTCTATCTCCTTTGATGAAATATTTAAGCTGTAAAAGAATTTTTTTTCAAAAAACTATTTGGTCACTTTCGATTTAGTTGTGAGTGACATTTGATGTTGTTATGAACTTATGATTACACTGATCATTACTTCAGTAGGCATATACTCGAACATTCTGTCACTTAGAATCATTCAAGGGCCTTAAGCATATCTATCTTACTCATCATGAGCTTTATATAATCATATAACCCTTCATATTTCATCCAGATTGTCAATTAAAAAAGTTTCTTGCAGCAAATATTTAAAACAGTATGTGACAGATCCATATCATCATTCTTAGAATAAATGATTAAGGTGTCTGATGGGATAGTTTAGAATACATCAAAAAACTATTTAGTCACTTTGGCAATCGAAATTAGTGTGCTTCACCAAAGGTTGATATGTTCACACTGATTATTAAAATATATTCAGGCTAGGTAGGTTTGGAATGTTCAAGGGTCTTATATTATCATATGATTTATGTAAGGGTTTAATAAGCATGTAAAGCACACAAGGTCAATTGTGAAGCCATTTTAAACCATTGTACTTGTACACTTGTATGATGAAGTGTGCCCATAATTTCTTTTTGCATTAGTATACTTGCTGAGGTTTAAAAAAATGGTTCACATCATGTATGCATTGCAAGCCCATTAAACCCTTTGAATAATAGTATAAAACTTCATTTTTCATCCAACCTATCGATTCAATAAATTTCATCCAGCAAATCAATTTGAAAAATGCCATGTAAACTCATATCATCATTCTCTCGTTTTGAGAAAGATTTTAGTTATGTTAAAAAATAGTTTAGAGTACAAAGAAATATTCTGTCTCAGAAAAACAATATTCAGTCACATTGGAAATAGTGGTAAATTACATTGAAATTCGATATGTTCACATGATCATTAGACATGTTCCTTCAGTCAGTCACTTTCAATCATTCAAGGACCTTGTGAGCATATATCTTACTCATCATGTGATTAATTTATAATGCATTTTTTCCTTCCAATTTTTCAATTGAGTGGATTTCTTGCGGATCAATTTTCACTTTCTTCCCAAGAAATGTTTAGGGTGTCATATTAAAGAACAGTTTAGAATACAAAAATGTGGAAGCTATTCTGTCACTTCTGAAATTGTTGTGAGCTCCATTAAAGGTTTGTTTGTGTGTGTGTGTTTTTTTTCTTTTAAACGAAGGTTTGTGTGTTTACATTGACGATTAGAAATGCATTGATTCATTCTATTCTATCCAGAGGTATCAAATATTCAACAGAATTTCATGTTTGCATGATAAATATCCTATGCTTTATGGTATCTTTGAATTTGCTGGAGGATCATAATCTGGAAGGAATAAAGGCTGGAATTAAACCTCTGTCAAACTTTATCTACCATTGCCGATTGTGGTATTAAAAAAAATCATATTTTTATTATATCCTCAAATTAGTATTTCTATTTTTCATTTGAGGAGTTCCTTAACTCACTGATAACATATTGGAACTTTTTTGCCTTCTATGAAAGATATAACTTCAACCATTTGCATATTGCACTTTGGATATTCTGATAGATGGTTCCATCATATATTCTGATAGATGGGATATCAAATTTCCTAGTTTACTATTGAAATTCTGATTTAGATCACAAAAGTTTCTATTCTCAATTTTATATTTGCATTTCATGTTGGAAGAATAAATCCATCTCCGTGAAAGACTTGTACACAGAGTAGGTAAATCAGATGTGAAACTACAAGTTCGGCCAAAATCTGTGGTTCAGAACTCCAGCATGGATTTCATCCTTGCCAACACTTCATGCTGTACTAATGCAAAGAGGATATGGACACACATTCATCAACAAACTTCCTATTTGTGATTATTCTTTCTCACCTGATCCATCCCTTTCTATCTGGTCCTTGCTTTGGCCTGTTCGTTGTAGCCTCGAGTATTCTGCTCTTTAACCTCATTGGTTTGGGAAGTGTTACATCAAACATCAACTTAGGAAAATTGGCTTATTGCAAAGTGGTGAATATTATATGCTAGGTATATGGAGTTCCTAGACACATTTATAGCTGGCTAATTAGACAATTTCAAAATTCCTTTTCTGGGAAAAAAAAGATGACCACATTATGAAGTTCCCCTGACTTTCAGTGAACAGTTGCTTGTTTGAATTTGTTTGATCTGCCTAGTGCCGGCATGAATGATGAGTGCAGATACAAATGGAGTCCATATGCATATAATTGTTTCTGAGTAAATTGTTCTGTCGATTTTGTATTTCTTCAAGTTTTGAAAGACTATGGGGACCAGGTAGCTTTCCCATGTGCCATAAGTTTCATGAGCATTATTTGTTGTAATCTACTTGTCTTTGAGCTTCCGTTCATGAGCCCATTTCAGAACTCATTTTGTTTCTTTATGCCCCTGTTTCAAGCTTTGGACAAACATTGGAGAAGAAGAATCTACACTCGAAGACAAAGTATCATGCTTTCTTGCTTAATGACTGTCAAATAAAACCAACCAAGATAGGAGTGCTCAACAGTCCAGCTCATGCCTGAAGCTTGCGTGTTCACTCATTTAAGGAGATCTGTGAGCTGTTTCATGGCGGTGGTCCGATAAAGTTCATGTTCATCTTTGGTGGCTATGAGTGAAAAGTATGCTTAATTATGTATATGCTACTTTTTTCTCCAAACTCAAATCTCTCGTAGTTGGAGAACAGAGTTTCCAAGTAGTTGATCCAGCGTACATATCCAAATCATGTTTTTTTGTGACAGCATCTAAGTCGACTCACATGTACATATAAGATGTGTCGGATGCATGTATGCATCTCTGATTCCTCTGATTCCAGAACAGTGCTGTCAATTATTCCTTGTGGATCATCTATGTGCTTAAGTCATCCATAAATCTCTCATTATCAGATCAGCCAAACGACTTTGCCGCATTTGTCATTTGGTTCAACCCCTGTTTGGTAAACGAATAAGAGGTGAATAAACCTTTTATTCAGATGGATGAAAGTCAAGTCTAAAAAAGATAAGGTAGATTAGTTATTCATGAAATCTGAGAAATTAAGGGCTAGCAATTTTTTTCAACACGAAAGAATAGTTAACCTTTTATTTCTTCTCATAAGCATTATTTGTTCAAGCGTCATCCAATCACATTTATTTTTTTCATTCTTAAGATTTCAAAGAATAACTAAGCTAGAAGAATTACTCTAATAATTAATCTTGTTGCAGATATCACCGTTGCATTCGTGCAATCAATCCATCCATCCATCCATGGATGGCTTTGCCTTCCTCGTTTTATGATCTCTCTCTCTCTCTCCGCTCCCTCCCTGCCCTTTTTGTCCATGATATATGGCAGAAGAAAAAGGTACCTCCACTCGTGTGCTGCAACTGCAGCCTGCCCGACTACAAAGCTGCATCCCTCGTCCTTTGCCTCCTCTTTTCTTTCTCCTTTTCTTTTCCTTCTTTTTCTCCACGTTGCAGATGGAAATGATCTGAAAGTAAAAGGAAAACCAAACAGTTCACTTTGTTGTATGTTTTCGCGCAGTGTTGTTCTCCCTGCCAAAGTCCTGGGACGGCCATCGTAGCATCCATCATATGGGCGCACCGCCAAAATGTTCGCAGCTTTTTTGCCGCCTCAGTCGAGTAGATGCACAACATGCATTGCATAATTATTAAAGTCTTGATGACTTTTTGGCCTCAAGGGATTGTTTGATTGGAGTGCTATTCAGACACGAATATTTTCTTTTTATTCCTTTATCGCCGTAGATTCACCACGGATGAGAACGAGATGATAAGTTCAAATTTAATTATTCAGATACTGATAACTTTATTCGAAAAAAAAAGATTGGGATTTGTTGCTAGAGGGTATAAAATTTTAGTTTTTGTTAGGAATTATTTTAAAGGTCGAGTATATACTATCTAAAAATATGTAGTAGTTAAGATCGAAATTGAAGTCAAAAGATCGAAGATCGTATGATGAGATCGAGGATTGTAAGATTCTACTTATTAATAAAACAAACATATAATTTAAAAATAATAAATATTTTTTATAATTTTTTTGTATTTAAATTAAAGTGCACTTCAATAAATCATTTTTTTTATTGATTCTTAAGAAAAAACTATATCAAAACATATTTAAAATAAAGAAAATATATCAAACTTCATCTAAATTAATTTTTATTTTCACGAATATATTTGTAATTAATATTTAAATAATTATATTAATTATATGAAATTCGTATAATCAAAATTATTGATCTTTTTAAAATCTTAAACATAAAATATTTAAGATAAGATTGAGATCGGTAAAGAACAATAAGATCGTAAACTTGTAAGATATATAGATCGGGATTGCCTACTATGCTTCCAAAAGGTGTCATATATATATTCATTATCGAAATTTCTTACCCATTTGTATCGGATCGTTTGTCAACCAATTAATGGTTAAAAAGAAGGGGGAAAAAAGAAAGTGCTGTTCAAATATTCTCGGCAGTTGGAGGACAATTAATTCAAGGCTATGTATGCATGCACTGAGACCTAACTTTTAGGTTAATGCGTGTCAGCATAGACTTGGAAACGTACAACTCCCAATTATCGAATGTGTTGACCACTTTTCTCCGAGTGTGGGAACAAGTAATTCTAAATAATTGAATCCAATTAACTTTTAGTGTTCGATGCATAATTTTGATCATTTTAACTAATGGACCATTAGTTTAGCAAAATGTTGTCATCACGATAAAACCTTTTGAAATATTTGATCTAGCTCATATATATAGTATACTTTTACACACACATATATAATTTTATCTTGGAATAAACAAGTGATCGAATTTATGCAAATTGATATCACTTTAAAATTTTCAATGAGCGTGATATGATATCCAAATTAATCTGATTGGATGGATCGTATATATAATTATGATGAATAAGATTTCGATGGTTTTTTTGTGTATGCAATAATTCAAACACGATATCTATTTAAATGATAACGAACCATATATAGAGAGCTTATATGATTATTTTAAAAAATTCGTATAAGTTCTAAAAATTATCAATTCTTGGATTATTAAGATTTTGATCTTAACGATTTAATGGTATCCTAACACATAACTTCAACTATTCAACAACACAACTTAATCAATTCTCATACACTCAGTCTCAAAACTCTCTTGAACACTTACAAACGTTTGGGCTGAGGTCATGTAGATAAATTATCGATTATTTTATTTAAAATTTTCAAGATCCATCATATTATCTCATTTGACTATGATTAATTATTAATAATTTTAATTACTTTAATAATCTTAATTATCATCTCACTAGTAATCTAAATAGCAGTCAAGGAAAGTGATTTTTTGGATTACCAATTACTTACCATGCATTTTGATAAAAATATTCATTCATTCAAAAATTTTAATTTAAATATTTTATTAATGAAGAAATATTATTTAATTTCATCTTCTTTATTATTTGAATCCTTTTAGAAATAACTTTTCATTTTGTCACTTTTATTTTTATCTATATTCACTTTTGTTTTTTTTGTTTATTTATAATGCTATATGATGAAAATTTAGCATAAATCGTAGGGGTATTTTTATAATTTGGAATCTATCTATTTATCTATTATTTACATTATAGATACTTACCAAAGACTATAATGTGATTTCTTGATAATTTAAATAGTGATAATCTACTTAAGTGGTGATCTCAATTATTGGTTAATTAAATCGGTAATATATCATACGACCCCTTATCTATGTATTTCTATGACTTTACACTTTCTTTAAATTTTATAATTTAACACATATTTATATAGATAAAATAATTTAATATAATAAACTTGATTCATAGCAGAAGTCAACTACATAATATTCAATAATATGTAAATTAGGGGTGCACATTTATACATAGGAGTGTTTATCGAGTCGAGTTGACTCGATGAACCCGATGACCTAATTCGGCCTTGACTTGATTGGGTACTGAATGAAAAAAGACTCAACACAGCTTGATTTGAAGACACAATTTTTTTTCTTTTCATTTAGTTTTAAGCTTATTTTTCTATTTAAATTTTAGAAACATAAATAAATGTTTAAAGGTGGAAAATAATATTTAAATATTTGATCATTTATTTATGCTATAAAATAAATACTAAATAATATTTTATGTTAAATAATGATAAAGAAAAAAATAAAAAAATGATGATCGGATAATCCAACCCAGCTTGACTTGAGTTAGGCTGGATTGGATTTAGCCTTTAAAAAATAATGTGAACTAGTATGACTCATCGCAACCAAATTAATCAGATTGAGCTGAGTTCAATTCGACCCATGAACACTCCCATTTATACACTATCCTTTTACAATATTAACTATTAGGTCACTATCCATGTCTATATCTATGTCTATTATCACATGAGTCACCAACCACATCATCATCATCATTTCTTAATCTTGAATGAGTCCAAATACAAAAAGAGAAATTCACTTAATATAACACTTAATGCGTAAGTTCACCCGATATAACATAATGAATCATGCATAAATCTTTAATGCATGCAATATCATTTAGTTTCATGAAATTATATCAAAAGATATAAGTAAAATGTCAATTTAACAATTATATATGTAATATTCATTAATTAAGCAATGGACAATTTTAATTAATCGTATCAATATCAATTAGCAATATATCTATATTATTCCCTCCACATGGTAATAAATTACATATAGAAAAGACATGAAAGTAATTCAAGAACAATGTAATCAATCATACATAACATATCACGAAGAACTTATAACATATCAATGGTCAATCAATTGAAAAAATTACCTATGAAATAATGAGCGACAATCAATTTATGTATTATTAGTTATTAATAATCAATAATCCATTATCAATTACCTAATATTTGTTAGTTGTAAATTATTAACTCTCATTAATCTGAATTTCAATTATTATCAAATTATTGATAATCAATTACCCATATTATATCATAAAATATGTAAACACTTACCAATGATACATAAATAAAAATATTATCCACAAATAATAAACAATAGTGAACAAATTGTTTGTCAATGACCACATTAATTCTTTAAGCAATGCTTAGCCAACAATGTTCAATTTATTAATTATTGAAGATAAACGTTTAGTTGGCCATAATCAATTTTGACATAACTAATAATTATCAACTTAGACATTATCAATCAATCATAATATTTAATTGTTCACAATTATTAAGTGGTCACCATTATTGATTTGACTCAACAAAAGTGATTTTATCTCAACTTTTTTAACTTTATCAATATTAAAAAATTATCAATATATCGATAACAAAGATCATGATTTAAGAAATTTTCACTTATAAATGGTACATAATATGTCAATGCTTATCCATCATCAATGACATAAATCACGATGGCTCATAGTTTTCATCTCTTATACTTTGTTTACTAAAAATGCATATCATTATGCAATTCTTATTTTATTCACCATAAGTTATCATACCATATCATTAGGAAGTATAACAATTATTTAAACATAAGACAATTTTCACATCAATATATGTAAAATGACATGATCAACATGTATAAATCAGAGCATGTAAATAAAAAACATAATTTTATGAACAATCATAATAAATATAATGTAAAATAAATTAAAGATGATAAAACATATATGAATTAATAATTAAAAATCTAACACTCCAATGTTTCTTTCGAAATTTGGACCGAGTTGTCCAGTAAACTTTTGAAAGAAATGTTTTTTTGACAAAAATCCAAGCATGTCTGAATGGAACTCGAGTCAGGTTATCTCTAGAATCTCAATTTTAAAACTTGAGAACAGTTGGGTCATCTCTAATCAAAGATAGTTGGTATGGTTCCTTAGAACTTGGAACATGCTAATTCGAATTGCTCTTGAGTTTCACGAGTTCCTGAGACATTTATGTGTTAAAAATTTTAGTCTCATGTCATAATACTATATCAATTTTGTACATATCTATGAATCTACATTCGTGCACTAATTTTGAGGGAGAGATCTTTCATGTACAATCATAGTCACCATGCATCTACATTCGTGCACTAATTTTGAGGGAGAGAGATGGCCGATTGTCAAGATGCACAAGAAAAAAGATGAACGATTGTGTAGGAAAAGAGACATGGTTTGATACTATTTACACGAATTGTAATTAATTATAATCTTATTTTGATTTATGTTAAATATTTTAGGGACATACTTAAATCAAAATTAGATTAAAAATCCTAACTCAAGTCTCTTTTCTAATTATATTTTTCCTTTTTTTAACTCTTTTGTCTTTTCGTATTTATTCAGTATCAAACTCTCCTATATATTATCATTTATAGGTAATAAAATAATATTTCATTATATTTCTAAGCTTCGAGGCCTCACACAAACATACGAAATATTGCATATATATTTAGTAAAACTTTATCTTTAGCTCGTTGCAGCTTAATTCCATGTGTTCATCCAAATGCACACACATCGATCCTTGTGTACAGAACAGAACAGCATATAGATCTAGCTAGCAGCCAGTCATGCATGCATCAGATCGATTCATGTAACTCGTGTGGGTAGGAGGAGGAAGGGGGTGCCGTAGGATCATCGCATCGTAGGGTTGGTGGTGGTGGGTGGTGGCAGTAAGTGACATATAGTTTGAAGGTCCTGTCCATTGAGATTTGATAGGAAGCGTGCGTGGGCACTCCCTCTCTCTCTCTCTCTCTTTCTCTCCTTCTCTTTCTCTTTCTCTCTCTCTCTCTCTCTCTAGCTCTCTAGCTCTCTCTAAGCTTTACCTGACACACACAAACTGCAACACTACAACTTTGGTCAAATAGAAGGGGGTGCTGCACAGTGGAGTCGGAGTTATGCGTGATCTCTCGGAAACGAATGCATTTAAACATGCAGAAGAAAATAAAACATACCGAGAGTACGTGACTGATTGGACAACCGCTCATCACTTCCTCCATCCCCCCCAAGAACTCCATCGATCCTATTAAATTTTGGCTCAGATTGGATGGACTTTTTGGGCATGCATGCGTTTGCGCGAGCAACTAACCAAAGCTGCGTTCAGCTTCGGGAATTGTTTCAGTGGCCAGTCAATTGATAGCTGCGTTAACAGCTATCAATTTGATTACAGAAGCCTTCTAATTTCTTCATCAATTAGCGTCGACCTCAGTTTCGGAATTCAAGAACACCAGGGATTACACGCATCTCTTTCACGACGACGCATACGTTGCTCAATTTTCAGTGCCTGGAGGTACTGGATGTGAAGACCGAGTTCTAACTTTGATTTCAGCACTCGAGTCTTGAGAAACAGACGTTTGATTTATATCGCTGCTAGTGCTGCTCCATCAATTGTGGTTTCTGAGCCTGTGCGTGGGTACAGAAAACCATCTGTGTACCCCAAGTAATCCATCAACCCCTCTGTTCATCAAACCGTAAGCACAACATGCAGCAGCAACAGGTTTTGATCGATTTCAGAAGTTTGTGTTCGTGTTTGGTGTCCACCCTGTGCACTCTCCACAACACCAAGCTCAGATAAGTAATCAGATAACAAAATACATAGTATAAAAAACTCGGTTCATTTGATGGGCCAATAGCCATCACAGGCATGCATGATGCATGGTTACCAACAAGGCAACAACTAGACCAAAAGTGTCTTATAAAAATCACATCATTGTTAAAGCCTCAATGCATTCTAAAGCACAGCTTTAGGGAGGGCGTGAAACTTCTGTCTCCTGCATGCTATACCAAGTGAGAGTTCACTGTTTTGTCTTGTTACATGAGCATATATATATATACATGCATCCATTTTGCTAGCTAGATACATAGCTAGTTGGGATCATCGAGAGGGCGCAGATGTGGACAGGAACATCTACTGCATCCTGTCTCTGTCCGCTCTGATGGATGGATGGTTGGCTCGCCAGAACCCACGCTTCCTACAGGAATCCAACAAGGGCAAACACACAAAACGCCATCTTACTATTTAGATCCCCTCCTTTATTTTGTGGGCCATTCACCACAACATGCAATATCTCACTACAAAAATCATGCAGCAACCTGCCTATCTATGTATTTAATTATCCATCTATGCATCTATTCTATGTATTGACATTAGATAGGTATTTGTAGGTCCTGTTCAGAAATTCGATAATCATTGAGGCGTATATGTTATAATAAGGTCTATCACTATCTTAATCCTGCTAGATCTTTCATAAGTATAAGCTGAAACGAGTTGTTTGCAGATATGATTACACTCCATCTTTCTTCCTTTTTTCGATCAACACTTAGAAAAAAATATAGTACTTCTTTATATTTGTCTAAAGGAGAATATTCACTGGATGGAAGCAAATCATATGATAGAAAACCTATTTGGTCTATTTAACGTTTGCTGATAAAAAAAAGTTGATCTTGTCCCATGTCTGTAATGTATAGAACAAAATTGGGAGCAAAAAATGGTGCATGCTCTCTCTCTCTCCTTCCTTGCTCCTCGTATATATATGGATTAGATTGCATGCATGATAACTAACCTATCTATATATGACCAGAAAGCGAAGTCTCTGGAGCTGTTATGATCCCTCTTTTGCATCATTCACATTTCATCATCATCACAATATCGTTTGCTGTAACAACCACTCCAAACTTGTAGCATGACTTCTGGGCCCTCAATAGATCCTATATACGCAAAGACGACCACATCAGGGAAAAGGAAAAAAAAAAAAGCCTACATATATACTACGATCGGGTACAAACCCTATCAACTTAATTTGTCCCTTTGGCCAGCAAATGGACGTGCACCGATGGAGACACCTCGATCCCTCCCTGCTCAGCTGCTTAGTCTGATTTGTGAATAGAGCCACCTAACAAGCTTGTAAACAGAAGGAGACACTTAATTCCTTGCTGATCAGTTGCATGCATGCATGCATGGCACTGGAGAATGATGACGATGGAACAGGGATCCATCAATGGGCTTTCACTATATAACTGAGCACTTGGTGAATTAAACAGTAACCAAAGTGCACATTTACATACATATGCTGCTGACCAATGCGTACGACCTTATGATTTTTTTTCATAGATGTAAGAAAAAAAATGAATAATATATTTTTCTTTGCAAACCTGCATGAGGAATGAGTTGAGGAGCAGCAGCTTCTTGTGCACTGGTACATGTTATGTAAATTTTCACATTAGACGATGATACTGATTTTTTATATATATAATCCGCCTCAGCAGTTATCAGTATTAAAATTTTATTTCACGACCTTTTGCAAAAATGTGAAAAAAATCCTATTCCCAGAACCCTTTGTTTTTAGAACCTATTCCCTAATGATTAATCATAGGAATTGTGAGACATAGGAAAACTTTAGAAAGAGTAAAATATGAATGTATGGGGAAAAAAATGAGGTATGTTGAGGTTTACAGTAAATAGTACATAAAATATCATGATTGATTCAATTTAATTTCGTCAAAAAGTAATTTGGATTACTGTATGTACATATTTTACTCATTGAAAATGATGTCACAATGTTTAAGTCGAGTTAATTCTGAAAAAAGAAAAATAGATGAAGCTTTCCATAATCCAGAAATTTAAATTGTTCGAGCGAAAGTCAAGTATAATATTTGAATAACATGTTGAAAATAATAGCACTTGGTTGAGAGAGAATTTGGTAAAGTAAATGTTCTAACGTAGAGAGTTAGAGACGAAAGAAAAATTAGTTGTGCATCTAAACTAACATTAATAATTAAGAGAAGAAAAGAACGTGTAAAACATGTGTCGCCTATTGTATAGCCTTAATTAATGGAATCTTCTTATGGTTTAGTGGTCTATTAGTAATATATAATAGCAAGTTCGCATAATTAATGTCGATTGGGTGGTTAACATGTTCGAGAAAGGAAAGAAGAAAAAAAGGGTTCACCTCATCTGTGCCTTTTAGATAACTGACAAAGATTTTGTGACGTCAGAGCGCGATCTATGAATTAGATCTGTCGATCATGCTGATGTTGTTTTGCATCATTCTTCCATTTTTTTTTGCTTTAATCACCGTCCTTAACTTCTGTTATTAATAATATTTTAGTACGTAGCCGGTGGCAACAGGAAAAGAAAATAATGCTCCACTTCTGAGATCTGGAGAGAGGCAGCTGATATCTCTCTCTCATCATGTACACAGAAAATAAACTTTGGAATTGGGAAGTCCTCTATCCCATTGATCAATTAATTCCACAGCCTCCCTGGCAGCTACACATTAAAATATGGAGATGGTTTTATCGTTGCTCAATTCAATAAGGCTTCTGTTCATGTTTCCAGGTTGACTGATCGATCAATTGCGAGGTCTTCACCCCTTTTTTTTTCTTTCAGCACAAAAGACATGATATTGCTATGTCGTGTATATGTGCTGCTGATCCAGTTCATCTAATGCTCTCCAGGTTCATTTAAAGCTCTTGTTTGATAAATTGGTGGTGGTGGTGTTCGCCCCTCTTTAATTTGCTGTAGACGAAGGAGTACATTCCTGCAATTGCTTGCTTGCTTTGCTTTGCTTCACTGTTCCCACCTCATTCATTGAGGACATCGCTCCATCTGTGCACTGCCACTGGCTCTCTTCCAGTTTCAGCAGAATGAACAGTAGCATTGGAAACCCTCAAATTGGGACCTTTTTTTTTATATGCACTTGGTACATGGGGACGCAGATCGGTACGTTCCTCTTATGGTAAAAGGAGAAAAGAAAACTTGAAGGAGTGGTGGCCTTTTACGCCTTCTGATTTTTCTCTCTGGGTGTCACCCAATTGTATATATTTATTTGTTGGTCCCTTTTTATATGAATATATCTATGCATAAACATCAAGAACAGTTGAGAATTATTCCGTTCAGGTGCTTTGTTCGTATAGATCATGTAGAGGACAGCTTCTTTCCTCTGTTAGGTGCAGTTAAACTCGTGATTTATGGGAGAAAAATAAGGGAAGAAAAAAAAAAAGAACTGAGGAGGGAGTGCGCGCACGAGCTCAGAAAGTTGGATTTGGTGGTACTGATCAGAACACTCAAAGGGAAAGCTAAAAAGTAGGACTCCTTTTTGCTTTATGTCTTCTCCTTGGTGCGATCATAACATGATCAGGTTTACATGTGCACCTGCTGATATCAGTTTGGATCTATGTGCCGATAGATTCAGTATGCTCAGGAAACGAATGAAGGCATACATTTGCATCACAATCCATCCATCTAGTGACTAATTATATGCCTTTGGTCAGCTGGATGGCATGCACACTTCATGCTCTTCTGTTCGTTTTTGGGAGCTTTAAACTTTGTCTTTGTATTGCCAACGTGATTAACTGAAACACAGTTTAAATTCACACTTTAGCAGACACAAAGCAGGCGCGCTCAACGCGGGGAGGTGGTGTGTGTGCCATTTACTGCTGGAGTTGGGCAGTGTGGGGCAGTGTTCTGCTCAGTTTCCTGATGCTGAAAGGAAAGGCGTTCATGTGTGTGTGTGTTGAACCATCTGCAAAGGTTCTTTCAAGCAGGCAACAAAGTAGAGTTTCATTTGTCAAGGGAGAGAGAGGCAGAGCCAAGTTAACTCTCTAGCTGGTGAAATATAATTGAGAGAGAGAGAGAGAGAGAGCGCATTGTGTTGAGAGGACACCCACACGTGTGGCGCAGTGCTGGGTCCGCAGTGAAGGGGTGGAGGAGGAGGAGGGCGTTTTGTTAAAGATGTGAAAGATTGACAGCTGGTGCAGTCAGGGTGGTGAAAGCTGGGGGAAGAAGCCCCTTTTTTATTTTTCCTGTTCACCAAAATATATAAATATTCGACTTGAAAATTTATAAGTTAATTAATTGAAAAAATCATAATGATATAAATGAACCCCAAAACTAAGTTGCTTCTCCCACTCATCTCCAAGTTATATGCAATCCCTCTCTCTCCTCTCTATCTCTTTCGGTCTTTCCATTTTCCAGCTGCATTCTATACTTCTCATATCTTCTGTTAGCTTTGAGAATGGCCTCGCAACAGCCCGAAGGGAATGAAGGCGTGCTCGCCAGTAGATTGAGCAAAGACTATTCTTCATCTTCTTTCTCTTCCAGAGGGGTGCTTGCAGACATGAGCTCTCTCTCCATCAACCCCACGACGTCTTTGGTGGACACCCTCCGCTGCACCAACAGGAGCTCTTGGACCTTTCGGTTCATGACCGGTTGCATGGGGCTTAAGGAGCAACAGCAGTACAGCGCTGATCAGGGCGCGGTTCACGGAAGGTGTTCCGATGGCGGCTATGGGCTTGACGCTGGATCGGAAGCGAGATCGGATGGAGACTACAACGCCGTCGAGGCTTCGGCCGGTGAGAACAAGGAGAGCAGCACTCTCGAGTCTATGCAGTCGAAGCTCTGTGCCAGGGGCCACTGGAGGCCTGCCGAAGATGCCAAGCTCAAGGAGCTCGTAGCTGTCTACGGCCCTCAGAACTGGAACCTCATAGCGGAGCAGCTGGAAGGGAGATCAGGTAACAGTGAACCTTGTGCTGTCACATTTTTGCCTAATTTTTAGGTTCCCGTTCCATCTTTCTCGCTGGCTCGATCTCTTTCGCTCACTTGACTTTGTGTGTCTTGCCTCCTCATTGTGCTTGTGCGGTGTGAAGGAAAGAGCTGCAGGTTGAGATGGTTCAACCAGCTGGACCCAAGGATCAACAGAAGGGCCTTTACAGAAGAGGAGGAGGAGAAGCTAATGGTTGCTCATAGATTGTATGGGAACAAATGGGCTATGATCGCGAGGCTTTTCCCAGGAAGGACCGACAACGCAGTCAAGAACCACTGGCATGTCATCATGGCCAGGAAGTATAGGGAGCAGTCCAGTGCCTATAGGAGGAGAAAGCTCAACCAAGCAATCTACAAGAGATCGGACGAAGCTGCAGCTGGTGCCACAGCGAGAGCAACGCACTGTGGCTTCATGAAGAACAACAGCAGCAGCAGTAGCAGCAGCAGCGCCACTCACGACTCCCATTTCCCTGCCGCCGTTGACGCGGCCTCCATCGGCTTGCATCACTTTCCACACAGTGCAGGGTCCTCACTGTCAACTTACAATGGGTTATGTGCTGAACTAAGCCTCTTTGAGTTCTTTCCTGGTAGGCCTTCACACTTTTCCCTTTTCCAGCATCATGAGTGCCTGTCATTGCATATGCTATCTTGGATTGTCCATGATATCTGCAAACTTTCATGCAAGATTAACTTGTTACAGCATTAATCATGACTACATTCAGCACTTGGACACGTCTTTTCTTTTTCCATTTCATGTTGCAATGCATTTATTGTACCTGTGACAGCTTTAGTACGCATTTGCTGCATGCATTCTCCGAATAAAGTTTACTGAGGAGCTTGAAACCAGACTACATCAGCCCAAGAACCAAGCAGGCTAAGCTTGGATGTATGTACTTCACATGCCTGCTACAAATTTGCCATGCATGCAAACATAAGTATGTATAAGGCTGCATGTGTAAAAAGGAAAAGGCTGCATACATAATACATATGTACTGATCATTGAAGAACAAACTAGTCTTAATGATCGATCAGTTGTCAATCTAGGTAGAAATATTAAACACGCATCTAGCATTTTCTAGGTGATTAGTTTGTCTAAACTTTTTTATATGTTTTGATCTGAATGCTGCACAGGTTCAAAGGATGATCATGCCAATCTGAGCTTCTACAACAGCACCATATCTCGGGACACAGCAAGGCAGCAGGATCACCAAAGACACCCGTCTGCAAAGCAACAGGCGCACCAAGTCCTATCGCAATACTATTCATCATCGCCTGGCCACATTGCAGCAGTCACTGATCATGAGCCATCGTCATTTGTCGAAGAGGGTCGAGAGGTGATCAGCTGCTTTGAATCCACTGCCTCGCCAACTTTCATAGATTTCCTTGGAGTAGGCGCGACATAGTTAGACATGTAGGACAAGTATCATGGTAGCTCTAGCCATTTTCTAGGGATTTATGCATGCATGCCTGGTGGTTTAAAAACATACACCAGAGAAGCAATGTTTGGCCAGATTAATTGCAGAAGTAATTAATCAGTGCCCCAATCGAGTTATTTTCCTTTGTAGCTTTGCTATCTGAACCCGAGGTAATCAATTTAGTTAACTATAAATTAAGTAGTCTAAGTATAGTTTTCTTTTTGAGAATATTTCTGATCGTGGTCTGACATAAAGGCAAAGCAAAAATGCAAGCATGTGCATGGTTTAACTTCTAAACCATGCAAGTTTACATGCCAAGAAGGAGCACTGTTGAGCTTTAATTATTCCTCCAAAAAATAAAACTGTAAGTTTTTTAATAAAACTAACTGCTGGGGGAAAAAAATATTTCAAATCGGGATCCACAAGGATTTGAATCTGAAACTTGTTCAGAATGAAGAGAAACGACAAGGTCAAGACTTACGATGTAGTGCACAATTATAGGTAAAAAATCTATATACACCCTCCTGTGTGCACTTTGGAGCTTAGTTCAACATAGGCCCATGTTCCTGTACTTCTAATAGCCTATGCAATAGCAATTCACAAACTTGTACGCAGTAAGTACAGATGAGATGATAAAAGCTACAAGATATCACCAAAAAAAGCAATTGTATATCAGAAACTCAAAGCAGATGGAATTCTCACATTCTTATTATCACTTCAGAATTTTTTTCCAGAGCAAGATTATAAATGATGTCCCCGTTCCCAACAGTTGAAATTCTGCCTAAACCCTGAGGGTTCATGTAAATATATTGAGCATTCAATAGAATAGAGTAGGACATGAGGAAAACAGCATGAAATAACAGGGAGAGGCAGATGTGCAGCTGACACAGAACTAGTTAATGAACTGAGCTTGGCATGCATAGAGAGAGTGCAGATCAGGTACGAACAAGGGTTCACCATTAATTAGCAATCCTAATCCGTGTTGCTAGTTGATTTGGAACAAGTTCTGCATCATTATCAGAGCGCAGCTGCAGCATGAACTACCCGTTAGGTTAAAGTTAAAAAGTTTAAACTCCGTGTATCCAGCACTGATCGGCCTCTGAACTCTGAAGTGCCATTGGTAACAAGATCGATTAGTTTGTCAGTAGAGTCAATATGCATCAGCAACACATAAATGCGCACGTATAGCCGATGGAGGAATTAACTCGTGGGCTCTCTCTCTCTCTCTCCCTCCCCGCTCCCTCTCCCTCCATCCCTTGGCAACAGGAGGCTGCTCAAGATTTGGCGTAGATTCTCTCCTTCCTCTTCGTGACATAATAGGGACGTCTATTAGTGGCCAAGGCAGTGTACACGCCCCAACCGTTGTGTGCTGTGCTCGGGCAGGGAATCATGGCAGCGCTTGTGCGTGCAGCATGTATGACACATCTGATCGTCCACATCTCTCTCTCTCTCTCTTTCTCTCTCGTGGACATCTTTGTTTGATATGCATCTGATGGTCTCTCCAGGCATGAGAACTGAGAAGCCCGTGTGTGGGCACTTGTTTTGTTTTGGTTCGCAGCAGTGGCACAACCAAACTGGGGACAGCAGTGATCGTGAGGGTGGGCAGGGCAGGGAAGGGATCTTATGCGTGCAGTGTTAAGCTACAGTTCTCTGGAGAATTATGGGCGCACAAGTCACAGCATCTCACCTGCTTCCATTCCCGTCGCTTATGTGCTCTGGCCACTGACCATGGAAGAAGGCCTGCAGCTTTCCTTTGTATCCACTCGCCACCATCCAGAGTTGGAACAAGCTAGGGGTGGCCCTTTCCAGCTCGTCTCTTCCAGTTTCACTGTTGTCTTGTGATCGAACTGCGACACTAACAGAACTTTGTGGCAGGACAACGAGCAGCAGGTCTTACATTACAATTTGGACATGTCGACGTTGCTCACGAGTAACCACGAGGAGACATAATAAAATAGCAGTACGTAGTAGTAAGTCAGCATTTGTTATTTTCCTTTTCGGTGGAATAGTAATATTTGTTCTTTTACTCCCCATCCAAGAAGATGTCTACCGTATGTATATGATTGGATCTATACGAAAAATGATCATATCTTAGCACTCATAATATATTAATACCACAAATTGATCATCATGGTTTCCCAAAGGATATTCATTGGACTTGGAGAGAAAATAATGGATGGATATCATAACCAAGACATAATAGTATTAAATAACATAATATACGGAAAATATATGGAGATGTAAATTTTTAAAAAAAGAATTACATGTGTAGATTTATAGTTGAATTAATATTCAAAAAATCAAGAATAATTTAAATTATTTAATAATATAATCCTGAATAAGTAAATTTGTTTTAATTTTGAAAATCACTGTTACTACTCCAAAACATATTATTGCCACTCCATCATGTCTAACACTTTTATTCTTATGAGATAAAATGGAGTGACAATACTATGTTTTGAAGTCGCAACAGTAATTCCCTTAATTTTGGCTACATGTGAAAATTTTTTTTATGAATTTACACATACATTTTTCTTATATATATATATATATTACATTAAATATATGGAATTCAAAAAAAATGAAGAAGATAATGAAAGAAAAAAATTATAATTAATCAAAAGGAACAATAAATTGGGATATTCTTCATATTAACACATAAACTCACTAATCACTATTGCATAAATCCGTGTATACATTAAAAAATTTCAAATATTAATATTTATTACTATTCATCATTTTAATTAGTAGTAGATCTAGTGATAACTTAACATTTAAACCTAGGTGTTCGCACGTACATTTTCCTCTTTTCAGAAGCATCATCAGAACAATCAACTATTGGTTAATTATATTAGTGATAATTTCCATATTTTCCCAAAATTACAAAATGAGTATGATGATCGACTTCACGTTTGTTTTATGCGGTTCTAATATTATTTCACCCGAGTGAAACGTTTTTTTCATTTGGAAGAAGTTTTTTATTTATTAAAAAAACACATATCATCTAACAAAAATAATTTCGACTTTGATTTTATTTTATTTTTGCAATCTTATACAGATTTTTTATGTACATCATTTTTCAATTACAAAAAAAAAACTTAATTTTATAATTGTTTTGAATTAGTTAAATTAGAAATCTCGTACAGAATACTGAAGAGGAAAAAAAATACAAAACAAAAGAAAGAACTTTAATTTATTGCATAAAAGATGACCTCATTTATGGTGATTAGGTCAGGACTTCGAGAAAATGGTCTGACGACGTCGATCTAGCTGGGCCGATTGGGCCAAATCTCATATTTGGATCAGAACATTGGAGAGGCCCAAGGTTAAAGTAACCTTTCGTATCCATACACCTGCCTGTGCGATCGATGAAAACGCTATCGAAAACATAAAATTAGAAAAGAAACTCAAACCATTACCGACAAAAAAAAAGGAAGAAAAGAAACTCAAACGTTTTCTTACGGTAACCTCACCTACGGTGTTCTCACTCTCCCCGAACCCAAACTAGCACAAAGATCCAGTTGATCTAATTTATGGGCTTGGGCCTTGTAATAACCAATGGGCGACCATAAACTATTGGATCAGTATTCTTACCTCTGACCTTATTGGGCTTCCACTTCTAACCGATCGAAAATATTGATTTAATTTGTATTTTATTGGTCGTTTCCCGCTCAAAAATTATAACATATCGAGATTCGCCTGATTTTATACGTTGTTTCCCACTTAAAAATTATAACATCTCGAGAAATTGTCTGCCCAAAAGACTAATTCAACAGTGCCACTCAAGTCGAATAATGTTCAAAGGATAGTCCTCTAACTTTGATCTTAGTACCACTTTGGTTCTCTAATTTTAATTTATAACTATTTGATCCTATATCTATATAATTGTTTTAAGATTAGTCCTCCTCATAGCCGATTTTGAAGTTATCTGATGTCATGGAATAAATTATACGAATTATTTCTCAACTTAGAATTAATATCTCAACGGTCCACCGACTTCAATTTGATTTTTCGGTCACCTCGCTTATGTGGCTGCCACACACACCATTTCTTTTTCATCTACAAGATAAATTACACTAAATGCCCTCCAACTTTAAGGTTTGCTCGGTCGGTGATATCCTCCAATTTCACTTTGTAACACAAATGCCCTTCATCTTTTAACGCATTTCACCTGATGCCCTCTTTATCTGGGATAGCCAATTTTCTAGTTTTTCGTCGACGTGGCATCCACGTGGCCATCTCCTCTCTCCTCTACGCAAATAGTCGTCCGACGTGACATGCTCCGACGTGACACATAAAATTACACCAATGTCATCCAAATTTAAAGTTTGCTTAGCGATACCCTCCAACTTCACTTTGTAATACAAATGCCCTTCATCTTTTAATACATTTCACCCGATGCCCTTTTTACATGTGACGGTCGATTTTTCGATTTTTTGTCACATGACGTCCACGTGATCATCTCATCTCTCCTCCATGCAAATAGTCGATCGACGTAGCATGCTTCGACGTGGCACCACATATTAAACCATCTTACTTAACGTAAGTTGACCCATTCACTATTAAATTATTTTCTTATTTTCCTCTTTGCCGTCATTCGCATGAAACCTCCTTCGTCGTTCGCCTCCTTCATCGTTTACTTTTCGCGTTTGTCGGTGTCATCTTTGTCCAAATTGGTGTAATTTTATGTGCATTTGGTGAGCAAACTTTAAAGTTGGAGGACATTTGATGTAATTTTATGTGTCACGTCGGAGTATGCTACATCGAATGACTATTTATGTAGAGGAGAGAGGAGATGGCCACATGGATGCCACGTCGACGAAAAATTGAGAAACCGACTGTCCCAAGTAAAGAGGACATGGGGTGAAATGTACTCTAACTTTAAAGTTTGCTTACAAAATGCACATAAAATTACACTAATTTGGACAAAGATAGCGCCGACCAATGCGAAAAATGAATGATGAAGGAGACAAACGACGAATGAGAGCGAACGACGAAGGAGATTTCATGCGAACGACAACAAAAAGGGAACTAAGAAAATAATTTAACAGTGAGTGTGTCAACTTACGATAAGTAAGATGGTTTAATATGTGGTGCTACGTCGGAGCATGCTACGTCGGACAGCTATTTGCATGGAGGAGAGATGAGATGACCACGTGAACGTCACGTCGATAAAAAATTAAAAAAATGACTGTCCCAGTTAAATAGGGCATCGTGTGAAATGTATTAAAAGATGAAGGATATTTATGTTACAATGTGAAGTTGGAGGATATCACTGAGCAAACCTTAAAGTTGGAGGGCATTGGTGCAATTTTATATGCCACGTCGGAGCATACCACATTAGATGATTATTTGTGTGAAGGAGAGATGAGATGGTCACGTGGATGCCACGTCAACGGAAAACCGAAAAATTGGCTATAGTTGGAGGATATCGCTGAGCAAACCTTAAAGTTGGAGGGCATGTGGTGTAATTTACCCTTCATTCACATCATTTAACAAAATAATATAGATATATAATAAAATAATACTAAAAAGAGAAATGGTGTGTGTGACGGTCACGTAAGCGAGGTGATCGAAAAACTTACTATCAACGATTAAGTGGACGAAGCGTGCCAAAAAATTAAAGTATGGGACATTCTAGTTATAAATTAAAGTTAGAGGATCGTTGAGATATTGACTCAAAGTTGGGGGATGATTCGTGATCCGTGTAATTTATTCGATGACATGGCAACGCTAACACACAAGAAAGTAAATTCACCTTAGCATAAAAATGATTAAAAAAATTGAAAAAAAGGCATCGTGGGCTTTTCTTTAAATGAAGAAAAATAAGTGGATGTTGACAAAGTCTCTCTCATCAAAAAAATGTTGAAGACAACTTATATGATGCAAGAATGTTATGCTAATATAATGAGATTAGAGGAACTGAATTGGAATGGAGCTCTAGCATATGCAGAGCTACCAATAGAAATCTTGGAGCACAAAGCATTTGAAGAACAAGATGATACACATGGTGAAAGTAGATTGAATATACATAGAGATGGAAACACTACTTGAGAATTGAAAGAAGAGATGAAGAAGGATTTTCTAGAGTTGTTTATACATATGGTTGTAAAATTTTTAATGCAAATTCGTGGACGAGTTTATTTTTAAAAAGGTTATGATGTAACGATTATGATTTTCAATAAGTAATAAAAGAATATTTTATTCTAGAAAAGAGATGTGTAAATCAATATTTCAATCATTGAATTATTTAATTCCGAAATTGCAAGGAAAATAGAGAGGAAGTTGGAAACATAAATGAGTTTGAGATGAAGTTGAATTTTTATAAATATGATGCAAGGAAATTAGAGAGGAAGTTAACTAACTAAATTCAAATTTAATAAATCCTGAATAATTAATAGGGTCAATTAGAGATGGACGAATACGATTAAATTAAGATGAGTCCAAGTCCCAATAGAAATGAAAACCAAGCCTATAATTAATAATTAAAATCCTTAGTAGCCAAATAGAATTTCTACACCATGAATCTTACTTCTCTCATTTTAATGCGAATCGAATCATTCTGGAGGTGGGAGTTCCAAGGCCACACCACGAAGAATTCATCGGTCAAACTTTAGCATTCGTGCAACATACAAAAGATAGGAACCCAATTAGTTTTTTCAATCAATTTTAAGTACATAAGGGGATCCACAGGACATAGATTTTTTGCAGCATGGAACCCTGGGCTCTTCTCCTTCATGCAGAGATTTCATTGTATAAATTTACATTGATTGTATACCATGTGACATAGATATGATGATTGAAATTTGTGTCACAAACATGACTTCTTGACGACGATAGAACTTGACCCGGATTTTGTTTTTCCTGACAGAGGTTCGAAGGAACTTGTCGAGTTAGAGTTGATCGGATTGAGTTCATGTGTAACTCAGTCGGGTTGTAGTCGAGCGCGGCTCGAGTTCTACAGCTCGAGCGTGAGTCAAAATTGGATTGGCCAACCCGACTCGGGTATCACTACATACTCGATCCAAGCTATGGTGATCAAAAGCTAATGTGAACCGGCCAACTTGGCCTGGGTTTATAGTACACTCGACTTGGGTTCATAATACACTTGGTCCGAATTTCACCCCCGGCCAAGGTGGAAAACTGATTGGGAAACATGGCTCGAGTTTCATTTGACGCGAGCTAGGCTCTGGAGGTTGAATTTTTTATGTTTATTATAGTTAATTGAAATGTTATTATTACTGATTGTCATACCTGATCAAGATCATATTATCATCATATTATTACCATATCCAATCTTATCAATGATTATAATATTGATTTAGTAATATTTCTGATTGGGTCTTGTTTAATCTGAACTAAATTATCAAAGTTAGACATCTTAGGTAAATAAGATAAAATCTGAAAGCTATCGGGTCTCTATGTTCTATAATTGCCTCCAAGCTCCTAGCCCATATTGTTATTGTTTTTGAATTGAATGTGGTACTTAGATGTTTGGGACATCATCCGCTAGATAAATTACCCTATGTTCGGATGCCATTCATGAACTATTGCTATCGTTATTATTAACTTGTCGTGAGCTTGATATCCCCATTGGCCTACCTGAAAGAGTCAAAGTTTTTTTAATTGATCAAACGCTCCGTATTACATTGCATAATATCAAACACTAAATTGAATTGTAATTGCATTGAATTGAATCAAATTAAATAGAGCATTATAGATCATGATCATTTTAGTATATTGACAATGATTTGGCAATTGCTATTGTCATATTAAATCGAACTAAAATTGTTAATTCGACATTGTCATTTTGATTAGGCATTGCCTATTGTTAATTGATCATTATTATCGATATTGATTAGTTTTAACTCGATTCATTATATTGACTAATTGTTATATTGATATATTGTTATATTGGTTTATTGATTATCACATCGTATTGTCTTATCTGCTCAATTATTTTATTCATTTTATCTTTGAGAATCATTGATTAGTGTTTATTGATTATGATTAAACATTAAGTATTAAATATTTTTATACTCATAATTTTTCATAAATTTGATTTATGCCGATGATAGAACTTTTATATATAAAGGTTGATCTTGCATATGACCCAACTTAGTAATTTCGCACATGATATTAGTTCGAGTCATTTAGCTTTATTATTTTCACATTTATTAAAATTGTGAACTTATGGATATTTTAATTATTTTAAATATTTTGAACTATTGACTATTAATATTGAAAAAATTTTCGTATTCTATGCATTATATTTGGAAAAAAGATTTGAGGTAACATCGTTGTAAAAGTCGCCTGAGTTTTAGGGTATTAATTAAAACAAATGTGTTTTTATATCGAATCTGTATACTATAAAGCTAATATTAACATAAGATATAATACATAATAAATTCAAGTTGAATTGGTGAAAGAATTCTCATTTGAATCCACTCTAGATCGTGTAAATAATAAATATGTACACGTCGGAGGAAAGAATTGAACGAAGAAGGGGTTCAAACTTCAAAAAAGGTGTAATGATGCGATCAGCAGCAGAAGCTGCTGCGCTCGAAGAAGTTGACGAACTCTCCAAAATCGATCCTCCCGTCCCCGTTCTCGTCGTGCGCCGCGATCATGCCCTCGCACGCGCGCAGCTCCGACGCGACGCCGAAGCCGAGGCCGCAGAGAACTCTCCGCAGGTCCTCGGGGCCGATGAACCCGTCGCCGTCCGCGTCGAACACCGCGAAGGCCGCCTCCACTTCCGTCAGCGTCGGCTCCCTCTCCACGAACGTGTCGGCGAGCCCCGCCAAGTCGACGCGGCCTTCGTCGTCGTCGCCGGTGCGAGGATCCATCGACAGCCCCACGATTTCCATGATTTTCTCCACGTCCTCCCTGGCCATCTGCAGCTTCTCGGCGCCGGCGCCGTCATCGTCAGCGGTCTTCGAGGGCGCCGGTGGCGTTGCAGGTGAGCCCATCTTGGCGGTGGTCTCGACGTGACGGTGCGGCGGCCGGGAGGCGAACGACGCGGTGAGCGTGGACCAGAAGGAGCGGAGGCTGAAGGAGGAGGACTTGCGGAGCATGGCGGCCCAGAGGAAGACGGTGTTGCAGAAGAGGAAGGCGAAGGGCGCTGCCAAGGGGAGAGAGGAGGAGGACGTGGCGTTCTCCATTGTTGTCGTCTGTGAGGTTTCCTTCCTCTCTTCGCTGCGTTAATTTGATCGTGGAATACGACCAAGGGAAGTGGTGGCTTTATAGGCGGCTGGTCCACGTTTTGTTTTGAGTCGGAGTTTGAGTTTGACTAAAATAGATTTTTATTTTCCGAAAAGTAGTGTTTAATAGCCACTCATTTTATTGTATTCATATTATATATATATATATATAACTATTAATCAAATATGGACTTTATATAGTTCAAAATTGTTCGTTATTGATTTATTTTTAATAGTCACCGTAATGATTCTTAGAATATCAATTGATCACAAGCCAATCTTTTTAAACAAAAAAAAATAGAGGGCATAGTTTATTTATCTTTATAGACTATTTTGAGTGATCGAATTACCATGGGCGATCATCTAGTATTTACATAAATTTTGTGATTAATCTTAATTAAGGATTGTGACAATAATGTTAATCTATATTCCAACCGAGTTAATTACACTAATTATGTGGCAAAGATCCAAGATAGAGGTCAAATGGAGGAAGGTGGCGTGGTGGTGGCTTTGAGTTGGAACCTGCCCATCAGCTGGTCAAAAGAACAGTGACATTTACCATGCACGCGACGGCTGCATTTTCGCGAAAAGGTCCGGTCCAAAAATTATGCGTCGTTGGTGGGAAGAGAAGAAGGTGAGAGGAAGTAACCCAAAAATGCAAAGCTGCATTAAAAAAAAAAAGAAGAAGAAGGAAGAAAAGAAAAAGGGTAGGAAACGTGGATGAGTACTTAAACACGAAAAAAAAATGTTATTTCATATATCAAATTAATAAATTATTTTTTGACCTATCACAACTTTTTATCACTTTGAACCACCCTCAATTTTATTTGTCTGGTCATCGTTTGGAAAGAAAAGAGAGAGGAAAAAAAAGATACCTAAAAGTTAAATGATGTGTTTTTTCTTTTATTTTTTAATAAGGGATATTATTTTAGGTTTTGTTTGTAAATGACAATAAAGGCAACAGGGTAATTGGATCAAAAAATAAATAAAAAAGTTAAAATTAACATAAAAATTTATATGGTGCAAATCGTTCTATTAAATACACCATATGATTAAAATTAAGATATTCCCTGGAATATATGAATTTATGACAGCATATACAATATCATAATCTGCTGTATATACTCTATCAAGCTATTATTCAATTCGGACCTTACCTGCACTATTTTAAAATAGGTTTTGATAGGTCAAAGAAGTCAACGTGGACTGCCCAACACAGAGATAAAAAATAAGCCCAAACATTTTTGTCAAAAAAAAAAGAATAAATGTTATAATAAAGTAATAGAATATGATATTTATAAATTAATAATGATAATAAGTATTAGTGTTGAATATAATATTTAAATGAAATAAATATATTTTTTCACTTCCGAACATTAATATTATGCATTGGATATATACCCATGACATAGAATTAAATATTTTGTAAATCCGCAATTGTTCACTATGTATAAAATCCTTTACTTTTACGTGTCTCATCTAAGATTTATGACTACGACTATTATGACTAAGAAGAAAATTTTAATGTGTAAATAAAAAAAAGTGGATTATTTTCTATATTAATTAAAATTGGACACAATGTTCGGAATCCCATATTCAAATCGAACACGTAAAATTATAATTCACACTATGCGACTAAATTGTAGATTTACACAAATATTTAACTCAAGTAAACATAATGTGCATCCAGGAACTCACTTTAATTGGAGAGCTATACAACAACAATAACAACAACAAAGCCTTATCCCACTAGGTGGGGTCGGCTACATGGATCATATGACATCATTCCGCTCATTCGTTGATCCATGTTCATGAGATTCGACAGAATTTTACGCTATATATGGTCAAGATTTAGTTTAGTTTAATAGATGTCATTAACATTAAAAAAAAGAGCATTTGGGACGTTGCAAGTAGGTGGATTTTGACCTCGATGCAGTTTGATTGAGCTTGAAAATTAAGGGTCAAAAGGTCCACAGGGGGAAAAGAAAATATGAACGCAGTAAAACACATGTTTAGGATTTAGTGAGGGGGATTGAGGCATGCATTCCGCATTCAATGGTTTGTATCTAATTCAAAAGGGAATCCAAGTTGATACCAATTTTATTGTTTAGGAGAATATATCAGGATCGATATTAGAGAAAGAAGAATATCATGTCATATTATTTCAAAATGAACATGTGCATGTATATGTGTTTGTAAAGTGCATAATCATTTTTTTTTTAAAAAGAACACAGATCAAAATTATTTTCATGACCGTGTGGTTGTAGAAAAATAAAAATGAGAACCAATCAATAATAGAAGAAAGAAATAAAATGTTGGCAACTTAACTAGCTAACCCAGTTTTAAAGGAAAAGAAACTTGAAAATAATAATCAAACCTTAAATAACAAAAAGAAAAATAAATAACATTTGGATTGTTTGACTATCAGCCGCAATCAAACAGAATTTGATGGATTATTTTCTTCTAGATTGTCATCCTACTACGATGCTAAGAAATTATGAGGAGTGATGCTAAGAAATTATGAGGAGTAATCGCAAGTTGAAATTTCAACTCATCATCGAGTAATCGTTTGATAATAGTGGATCAGGTTCCCTATGTTTACAAAGACTCGAAATTATAATCGTACTTAAATAATGAGAAGCTACTTATCGCTCCATCCAGCTTATGGTGGTCACTTAGGATGAACTTAAATAGAGAAAAAAAAACAGCAAGAGTACAATAATAAGAAAGGAAATAAATATGGAAGGAGGATTACTAGGGAGAAGAAATGGAACTAGAAAAATGGAGGAGGTGAAGAATAAATGCAAATAAAAGAAGAGGAGGTCAAACAAAAAGAGTGAAGTGAAAAAAAAAGTAAGGAAAGACCAGCAGTGATTTTGGAACAAAATAACTTAGTAGTATATAAATAATGATAATAAATAATAGCAAACTATCTATCATCATATTTTTAGGTAAATATTAACTTTTTTGCAAAAGAATTAGGGCTATTTCCTTTAACACCCCTCAACTCTAAGTTTTTTTTCGCATCTAATCTTAAACTATAAACTTACACATTTTAGTTTTCAAACGTACTCAAATTTGACACTCAGGTCCTTCTATTAAATTTTAAATAAATGTTGTTAAAATTAATTATAAAATGTCATTTTTACCCTTATGTTCATATTAAAATAAAAATATTTTAAAAATAAAAAAATCAATACAAATAAAAGTACTAATAGATAATAATATTTTTTATACAATATTATATTTATGTCAATTTTTTATTTTTTAATATTTTTTCATGTTAAAAATAAGAAGTAAAAATAATATTTCCCAGTTATTAAAAAAAGAAACTTGACAAGCTTTAGATCTAAACATCGACATATAAAAAATATTATTGTCAATTAGTACTTTTACTTGTATTGATTTGTTTATTTTTAAAATATTTTTATTGTAATATGAACGTAAGGATAAAAAAGGACATTTCACGGTTAAGTGTAACAAAATTTAATAGAAGGACTTATGTGTCAAATTTGGGTAAGTTTGGGGATTAAAATTTGTAAGTTTATAGTTTAGGATTAAATATGAAAAAAGTTATAGTTGAGAGGATGTTAAAGGAAATATCCCTAAGAATTATTGTATACTAATATTTAGTATTAGTAGTTGGTTATTAAAAAATTATATTGTGTGATATTAGGTGCCACATATTTGCAATTATGATGAATAATATTATTCGAATAAAATTGGGTTGAGTCAAGACTCAATTAATCATATCTTCCATCCATGAAAATATTGGGCCTAGGTACTTTATTTGGCTGCACAGTTGCAATGTCAACTAAAGCAAAGATTCCACTTCCTCTTGAGTCTGAGGACATGAAACGATAGAGCCCTTAAAGCTACAACTTGTGTACTCCACCGCTTGCTGAACTGCTACCTAACAGTTAGTAATATGCATCTCTTCACCATCACTTCCCCTTAACTTTCTGTACATTTGAATGTTTTTGACATATCATGTTATTATGTTCACTTCTAGTCACCAAGATTAATTTTCTGCACACATCAGTGGATGCAGTTTTCAAGATTTTTTTTTCCAATATGTGGAGATGTACAAATTCTAAGAACATTAGACCATTGTGTCCTCAATTCAGATTGGAAAAAAAAGTTGTGTTGAAGAGATTCTACAATGAAGCCGCAGATGCAGATTGTGCATCTGATTTTGGGAGACACAGTTCTGTTCTTGACACATGAAAGAGCTAGAAGAAGGAAGACCATGATAAGACCCTGAAGAAGAATCTAAACCGACTCTTTCTCATCCATCTCTGCCTTCTGAAGATCAATGAACAGGAGGTGGAGAAGGAGATGAGGAATTGAAGACTGCACCATTCCTGGTATTTGCGTTCGCCCCTGGCTCACTGTAGTCCATCTCCATTGCTATCATCTCTCTGGCTATCCCGGAAGTCGACTGAATCATGGATGCACCCATGGAAACAAACGTCAAGAATTCAGAGAACAAGCAAAGGACATCAAACAAACAAACAAAAGATGGTTCTGTAGAGAAGAAAGAAACTGAACCTCCTGTAATTGGCGTTGTTGTTGAGGTGACTGCAACTTCTCATGGCGTCTCACCACATGTATCATTCTCCCAGATCCTACATACACATCACACATGATACACATATAAACCATGAGAAAACAGCTAAGAAAAAGGCAAAGATCCATAAGCAATAAGCAAACACACACCCTGAGAGAAGGAAAGGAAGATGACAGCCGAGATGAGGACAAGAGCAAGGAAGCAAGAAGGTTTGCCCATAATTGAGGGACCAGCGGTATGTATGATGTATATGGACTCTCGAACTTGTTCTTGTTGTTTCTGCTTCCTGCTTTCTGCGATGGATTGTGATGGTGGTTGCGGTGGCCTAACTGGCTAACTCTGTTCAGAGGAGAGAGGAGGAGGAGACCACGCATTTATTGTGCAATGAATGTAGTATTTAATGGATGGTTGGCTTCAGCTTGCTGTAAACAACAGTTTACAGTTCACATAAATGCAGAGGCATTAAAATCAATGTTATAAGACTAGATGAATCAAGTCGGACGATTGAATCGGGTCGAATCGATAATATAAATTAATAAAATAATAAAATAAGTTAAAAAAATTATTATAATCTTATTAATATATAATATCTTATTTAACAAAAATATAAAATATAGTATAATAAAGTAAAATAAAATAATTTAGATTAAACAATATAATAAAGTAACATAAATTAAGTCATCAACATAAAATAAAAAATTCTATGAGATAATCATAAATTTAAAAATAGTGAAAATTATATATGTGACAAGAGGTCATTAAAATATAAATTTCAAGGAATATATATATAATATGTCTAATATTATAATAATTTTGTTTATGTTTTTTTTTCATTTTAACAATTGACACGTCCGAGAACCCGAGTTTTTGATCGGGTCAAAGTGGGTCAAACCCTTCCTCGAATTTCAATCGATCCGTGAGCCGTTTTAGACCTCAGACACCGGTCTATAGAGAAGAGAAATATGCAAATAAGCAACTGAAAGGAAAAAAAAAAGAAAAAGAATGCGAGTGTAAGCAATTACCAAATCCCATATTTTAGAAGTAGGCGGCATCAAATGTGTCGCATAATTAAGTTGGGAAGAATATAATAGTAGAAGCATATAAGCATGGTTAGTGAGTCTACTTGCTAATACCAACAATAAGTTAGAGCTAGAAGACGTACGATACTGTTAGGTCATCAGTATATATCGTTTTTTTTAAATATATATATATATATATATATATATATATATATATATTCACGATCAACCCACCGGTATTAGATACCAATGAAGTTAAAACTTTGAGAAATCAAATTCGGAACTACTTTCGTACAAAATTTCGCAAATCGTCCCCTACTTTTTTTTTTTAGTACAAAACTCTTAATCATGTCACGTACACGTGTTATATGCGCCGATCCTTGTCTCGCTTGAGTAGATATCTAACCACCCCGACACCCCTCCCTCAGCAATTGCAAATCTAATTGGGCTTTGAATGTAAGGTAGATTCGGTGTTGTCAGATTTTTGGATAGCCATCTCATCTCATGAAGCGTCCTTTCTCTGCATGCAGGATTTACTCAAATTTTACTTGTTGCAAACCCTCGTTCAGATTCCGGACTCCGGAGATGAGAGCTGCCTTAGTTCCGTTTTGCTTCTGCTTAAGGCCTTTGTTTGTGGCCTTTCTCTCACCTCGGTTTCCTCTTCTTGGCCGCTGAAACTTCTCTTCTGTTACAGGCATCCAAAACTGGTTGTTACCTCTGCTGTTTGCTTAGGAATGTTTCAACTCGCAGCCATGGAGAGAGAGAGAGAGCGCAAGAGGGAGAGCACTAAAACAACCGTAGGAATAGACAAAAACTTTGCAGATCAGAAAGAGAGAGAGAGATCACTAAAACAACCGTAGGAATAGACAAAAACTTTGCAGATCACCCTTTGTCGGCATCTCTGCGTTATTTCATTAGAAAGTTCGCAATAAATTGACGAGCCCGTAACATGGCGCCGCAGGATCTTTCAGAGATAATAAAATAAAATAATTTTATTTTAGTTGAGAAGTTAAGACTTTGTTTAGTAATTTAAGTTGAGAGATGAGTTAAGATGGTAAAGTGATAGATTGGTGAGATTGAGTGTGAAATCATATTTGAATATGAGTTAATATAATAAAGTAGATAATATAAATTATATTTATATATAAATTTTAATGCATGAGTTAGAAAAAGTTAAAATAGGTATACGTCTTTATTATTCTTAACAAGATTTTATTTTTTTTAATTTGAATGAGAAGAAAAGGATAGAATGTGACTAATAATTTTGAACCCCTAAAAAATCATTAATTTAATGGGTTTAGTTTTAAGTCATGTGATGAACTAATAAATATTAACCTAATCTTAGTTACAATTTTAAAATGATTGTTCAAACAAGGTTAAGAATTTTGACTCACTCCACCTTAATTAAGCCTAACATATTCCTTCTTAATCGTACATCCAAACGCATCCTAAGAGATATCATATACACATATTCTATAAGAGTAAGGCGAGGAAAAAGAAAAATGAATACAAAAGGATTAAGAAAAGATTTTAGAATCTTTTGCCTTTCTGAATTTCTAAAATTAAATGAATAATGTTTATTTAATTAAGTAAAAAATAAAGGATATTAATAGATAATGGAAGAGATTAAAAGGAACAAAAACGAAAAGAAGATTGATTATATTAAAATTTTAAATTTAAATCATAAATTAAATTTTAATATTTTAATCATTATTTTTCACTTATTTTTATGAAGACAAAAAATAAACTATTCAACGAATCCTTCGACAAGATTGAATCGAACGATTGAGTTTGAATGAGCAAAACCAATTCAATAGAGCATCTTAGTTTCATCTCACTATTTTTCACTTTTTAGTGAAGACCAAAAAATTAACCACTCACTAGTTCGTTCGACTTGTTCAGGTCGATCGGTACAATCTGACTCTTGATTGAGTTTGACTAAGCTAAACTCATTCAATAGGATAGTCAGGTTTTTCTTGATCCATTGATTGATTTGATGCTTGGTTCAACTATTTCAACCCGTCGTTCTGGTCGAGAATTAATAGCATCTCCATCATTTTCCACTTATTTTTTGCTAAAGAAACAAATGGCGCTCATCGATTCCTTTGACCAACTTTGGTCAATCGGTCCAATTCGATTTTTTATTAGGCCAAATTGATGAAATAGGTATGGACCAATTTGATGCTCAAGTCATAGATCAAATTGACTGGTTCGTTATGGGAATAACAACATTCCTTAGGAACAACTAATATAATGTGACATTGAGATTATGACCATCATTAATTGAGAATGGAATGATATGAGAGGTCATGACTCGAAGAGTTGTCATGTACGATTTGCTTGCAACCATAAGGTCGTGTTTATGGCTAGTTATGAGATGTTCCATGTCTAGACAACAAGAAAGTCTATGTCTATGCTACAGGGTATGTGTTCACAACATGGCTCATCGAGAGCACGATCAATATCCAATAAACACAGCATGTATTCAACTTGAACGACCAATTTTTTGTATATATAACTATTATTTATATCTTTTATTTGAGTATTTTAATAATTTTCCCTATTGTTATGATTAATTGTTGTTGTTAGTCCTATTATTATATTGATCGACCTAATTATAAAATGACAAAGATAAACACATCATGTACCTAGATTTGCCTAGGTGGCGAGATATTATACATGGTGATGGTGATGATTGATGTAAGAATTGAGAACAATGAAATACTAGCAAGTGCACTAACGTTCAAATAATAAAGTAGAAGTAGATTGTCGAACTCATGAGGAATTAACTTACTTAACTAAATTAATTTCAAATACTAATAAAAGACAACATGGTTTGGGTAAAAGAGTTACAAAAAATAAAATAACAAAAAATGATATAGCAAAACTAAACTAAACTACTGGTGTATAGGGTCTTAAGATGAATTAAAATGATTAAGAACAAGCTTATTTCACTTCTATATCAATGATTCATTCGAAATATATTCAGGTTCAATTTTTAAATGGATTAGGAACTTTTAAAGGATGATATTTCTAACTAGATAAATAAACTATTATTAATCCTAATAAGATGAGAATACTCCACCCGACTCCTAGTCAGATTAGAGTGTTATGAGTTGTGATTCTTATATTACTAAATCGCTCACTTAAATCAACTTGACAAACCATGCAATTTAATACTTTGCTCTATTTTATTACATTACGATATGAATTGCTTAAAGAAAATCATGAATTAATAGATTGATCATACTTCCCAATTAATAATAGATTAAAATTCAATTAAAATGCATTATTAAATTGAGAAATCATGTTTTTAAAAGCTAAACAAATTATAATCAAAATTATAGAAAGGTGCATAAGTTGTCTTAACAATAAGACTCTTGCAGAAATAAAACTAAAACTTAAAAGATGAAAATTGATTCCAAAGTATTCACATTACAAAACTTATAATGATAGAACTTTTAAGCATAAATTGATGCATCCCAACATAAAATAAAATTGAAAGTACTTTTTGGAATAAAATGACAAATTGCTGCACGATCCTCGCCCGATATTACCACACAAAAGTTATTTCGATTGTTCTTCAAGTTGCTCTTACATTTTTGTCTTTAAAGCACATGTTGCAAGTCCTAGCATCCCCTCTTCTGACTGTAGAAGGCTTTTATTTATAGTGGTCTAGGTTTTCATGTGATCGAAGAAGAAATAGAAATTTTTTTTATGTAAAATAAAATAAATTCGGATCTAAAATAAATATGAGATTTTGGCCTCGTCAAATTTCAAATTTTGATCAACGACCCTTATAGTGCCCTATTCGCATAAAAATTATGAATTCCACGACCCGTAAAGTCTGGTCACGACCGTGCCTCAAGCAAGTTCCTGGCGAGAAAATATGCATTTTACTGGTCTTGTATAGTGATTTCATGGCTCGTGATAGAAGTTTTATAGCCCTCCCATGACAATCAATTTTTAGCCCTAGTAGCTTCACTTTCTAGTTCCACTTTAACTTCGATTTTGCCACGATTTTCTTCGATGCTTCATAATACAATTTTATTGTAGAGAATAAAATACAACATTTGGGTGAATTTTTATTTTGTAAAATTAAAGTAAATAAGCTCATAAATAATACATGCTATTAAAAAATGAATCGAAATATGATTAAATGAAATACTAAATATATGTTATATTTTGCATGCATCAAACTTTCCAAGTTTAGATATTTGCTTGTCTTCAAGCAATGTTCAAGCACTACTAGAAAAACGCTGATTACCGACGGTCCGGACCGTCAGTAATCAGCCCAAAAACCGTCGGTAACGCAATTACCGACGGTTTTTCAGTCAGAATCGATCCGTCGGAAAAATGCTCGTCGCAAATCGATTTGTGACGGTCGAAAAAAATTCGTCGGAAATATCGACGGTTAGAATCGTCGGAAAAAGTCCCGGCGGTTGGAACCGTCGCAAGTTTCCGACGGTTGCAACCATCGGAAAGGGCCGGCGGTTCGAACCGTCGCAAGTTTTTGACGGTTGCAATCACCGGAAAGGGCCGGCGGTTCGAACTGTCGATCTTTCGACAGTCGCAACCATCGCAAAGCCGCCAGCGGTCGGATCCGAACGCCCGACGGCCGATCCAACCGCTGGAGGCCAGATCCCCAGCCAGGCGGCCGGATCCGAACGCCCGACGGCCGATCCGGCTGCTGGAGGCCGGATCTGAACGCTCAGCGGCCGATCCGACCGCTGGAGGCCGGATCCGAACGCCCGGCGGCCGATCTGGCCGCCAACGGTGAAATCCGACCGCCAGCGGCCTTTGTCCGGAGAGAGAAAGAGAGAGAGACGCCGGCGCGGGAGAGAAAGAAGGAGAGGAAGAAGCAGACGCCAGCGCAATCTCCTTCTTGGCTGGCGCGGGAGAAAGTCGCCGGCGCGGGAGGGTCGTCAGCGTCCGGTGCTGGAGAGGGAGGCCGGCGTGGGAGGGTCGCTGGCGTCCGGTGCGGGAGAGGGACGACCGGTGCTCGCGGACCGGGAGAGGAGGGAGAGAGAGAGGAGAGGAGGAAAAGATGAGAGAAAAAATATATATAAGGGGAAAAGATGAGAGAAAGCGGAAAAAGGAAAAAAAAGCGGGATAACGAAATTTTAATTACCGACTGCTTCGACCGTCGAAATCATAAATATTAACTATTTTTATAATTACCGACGGTTGTGACCGTCGAAAAAATATTTAGTTATATATAATATTTATTTTCTATTTTACCGATGGTTTAAACCGTCGGTAATCGTTACCTACGGACAAAACCGCCAGTAATTACGACGGTTTGGGCTGTCGCTAGTTATATTAATAAAATATTCTTTATATTATATTATTATACATTTACCGACGGTCACGACCGTCGGAAATTGCGACGGATTTTGCGACCAATTGATATCCGTCGGAAATATCGACGTTCCTAATCGTCGAAAAATTAAATAATAATATAAAAAATAAATAATTTAATTTTTCATTTTCGACGGTCGTAACCGTCGAAAAATCCACGAAAAAGTTAAATAATAATATAACAAATTACATAATTTATTTTTTTATTTCGGACGATCGTGACCGTCGGAAAATCCGTCGGAAAAATTAAATAATAATATAATAAATTACATAATTTATTTTTTTTTGTTTCTGATGGTCGTGACCGTCAAAAAATCCGTCGGAAATTGTAATGGATGGATATCCGTCGGAAATATCGACGCTCTTAATCGTCGAAAAATTAAATAATAATATAAATCATTTTCGACGATCATAACCGTCGAAAAATCCGACAAAATGAAACCGTCGAAAAATCCGTCGCAAATTGCGACGGATTTCGAACCGTCGAAAATTATTCGTCGGAAAATCGCGATTTTCTTGTAGTGAAGGCAAAACTTAAAATCCAAAAAGGTTAATCATTGCTTCCATGATGTTCGTTAACTATTTTGTTAACACTTATTTTATGCATCTATTGCCAAACATCTTTCCATCATTCCAATAGTTCAACCTTGTAAAATTTCTAAATGTTAAACATATTTAAACACATCTAAGTTCAGCCCATGCAAGAAAAGATATAGTCTATCAAATAAGATTCTCAATGTTGAAAACATAAGTGCATACTGAGCTTATATATTTTCGCTTTGAACTTTTTTTATCATTTTTCATTCATTTTTGTATTATATTTTTATGTGCTTCTTCGTATTGTAAGGTGGTCCATGTTATGAGTTTTTGACCGATGGATCCGAAAGTAATTGCCCTTAGATCGTCAGGAAAGAATCCCCTACAGATCTAATTACTCGGACATGCCAAAGTTCTGGATAACACTTTTTTCTTTATTTTTCATTGATTTGGTACATGTGTGTTATATATTGCACAATGTGGTCCATGTAACGAGCTTTCGACCGACAAATTATTTGCCCTTAGTTCATCAGGCAAGAATTCTCTATTGACGCACTAAAGTTCCAGATAACACAATTGTACTTATTTATTTCATTTTCATTTTTTTTATTGGGGTTCAAGTAACTATCTTTTATCTTTTTCTCTTCTTCTACGTCTTTTTTTCACTATAAGCTCAATAAACACTTAAGTATTCAACAAAGAGACAATTATTATGATGACCAAAGAAAAATAAAAAAAATGAGCATGAACAATAATTCGTCATCCAATTATTTGTAATTCTACTTAACAACATTCACATTTCAAATACCCAATGCTAAGGCAGTAAAAGATAAAATAATAGTGCTTAAAATTTCATTAATTAATAAAATGTCCTTGAATAATGCTTGAAACTAAGAAAATATTAAGACGCAAAAAATAAAAATATAATCTTTAGCTTTTTCAATGAGCATAATTTTAAACTCTGAATTTTAAGTTTATTGATTTTCAGTATGCAATGCAAATCACATATGAAAGTATGAGATAAAACATTATGAGAGTGTATACATGTAATGCAATATGGAAGAATGGACATGATGCATGAAAATGCAAATTCCCCCAAACGTGAACAAAACACTGTCCCTAGTGTTGAAATCAATCCCGAAAAGAGAATATAACACGATAAAGAAAAATAAATGAGGTAAATGAAAAGAGACAACCTCATATATATCCATTGATGGATGCAGAAGCCATAGAGAGAAGCCAATGTATGTGTGTCAAATTTATTTGAAGTTATCGAGATCAATGATCACTACAAGAAATTTGCCGATTAGAGACACACGCAAGGCATCACTAAATTGGCGCTAAATCATGGCTAAAAAAATTAGCCACCCTTTAACATCGACACAACATCATGACGATGAGACGTCTAGTTTTCGTAATCATTAGCGTCACAATGGTGCCAAGAGATTGGACGGCTCTACTAGTATCACATATCGACGCTACTACGATGCTATGATGACACAAAAAATGTCATTGTGAAGCGCTAATATGCATCGCTACTTCGGCGCTAAAGAGACGCTGACATTGTCGATGCTACCTCAATACCAAGTTGACGCTAAATCGTGACACTATTCTGATGCTAGTAGGGCGCAAAAATAATCCCCACCTTGCCATCGCCGGTGGCGCTACATCGCTAAATAGTGAGACACCAATGTGGCGCTACTATGATGCTAATATGGCGACGTCAATGTGACACTAATGTAGCCCTATATATGATATGTTCATCAAATGAATAGATGTGCGCAGAGGATCATTTTCACATATACAGAGGATCATTTCACATATACATTCACATATACAGATGTTCACAAAATACATCAAATTCGTAATCATTTTCATTACATTGATATATAGATGAATTTTCATCAAATTACATCAATATATAGATGAATTTTCATCAAATTACATCAAATGAATTTCCATTACACCAAATCAATTTTTGGGGTAGCATCTACGATGGCGGGGACTCCGACATCGGTGATCGCTCGATAGAGATCACAAATGAAACTTCAACATCGGTGGTGGGGCACTCGCGGATGAGACTCAGAGCGATGGTTCGGCGCCTCAAGGAGTGAGGCGTAGGGGAGGTGGAGGTTGAACTTGCATAGGGCATAGAATGCCTAGTCAGCAGGGCCGCACGTGTTGTAGTGGAACCCATTGATGATTGGGTAGGGTGGCAGGGGGAGGAAGGAGAGGGGATGGGACGGTGGTGAGCCAAGTGGTGGAGGGTCGGAGGTAGCTGGGCGCACGTCGGGTCGAGGGCAGCATCAAGTCGGCATCGATGCACATGTAGGCAGCGTCAACGCAGGGCTGCCGATAGGCATAATAGGTGGGACGACGTCGATGCACGCGTAATAGCAGCAGTAGGCACATGTCGGTCAGCTTGAGAGGGTGGAGGAGGAGGATTGAGGAGAGAGATCGATTAAAAAAGATGGATTGAACAGAGAGAAAGAGGGAAAGATGAAAAGAGACGGTGAATGCGCGCTACGAAGAGTTAGATTAAAAGAAAGAAGGATTAGAACTCATTCTTTGATGAGCACATGGATCGCCACTTAGAGACGCTACTGCATTGCCGATATGACGCCATGTTAATTCAATTATGATAGATAATTAATTATAAAATATGTCGACTAGCACCGCATATTAGCGACTCGAAGAATGCAACACTACGGTAGAACATAGTGTCGCATTGGCATCAACGATGTGAGACGCTAAACTAATGTCACGTCTCTGTGACGCTATTACACACGGCTCAAGAGTAGCACAACAAAGATGCTTGATTTGTTGCTAATGTGACGCTGATGTGGCGCCAAAGTATTAGTTATTTATTAATTATAAGTTGATTGAATGTATATTATCTAATTATATCAGAATATATGTATATATATGTATGTTATGTATGTATATGTATATATGCACACACACACTATATACTATATGTGTTATACTATTTATATTAACAAGTGTGTACTACGTTAGCATACAATTATCAGCATATCTATGAATCCTTTTGTTTAATCATACAATTATCAACATAAAGTAAATAAGCTCATAAAGTGATGTGTGCTATTAGAAAATAAATCGAAACAAGATTATATGCAATACTAAATATATATTATATTTTGCATGCATCAATGATGATGGTAACTTCAGAGACAAGATGCTTTGCACAACAAAGATGGCATTGCTTGACCTCCAACAGAAGGAAATCTTGAAGTAATAAGCTAAAAAAAACTATGGAACTTTGCCTTCGAAATCCCTAGTTGGACGAGGACCCCCCGTTTGAGATCTTCATCCATGATCTCAAGTGATGGGCTCATAGTTATGATTATTGAAGTCCTTGTAGAACCACCAAAAACCTCCAACAATGATATTGATACAGGAGAAGCATCAACATCCTATGTAACTCTAGTACTTACAAACATGGTGAAGAGAGCCCAAGCATAGAAGCTGAACGAATTTAGGAGGTATGACAAAACCACCGAAGCTATGCTACATATGCAAAGACCCACACTAAAAAAATGAGTGCCTAAGATGACAATCAATGTCATGTTCTATGACAATGGCCAAGAATCAAAGGAAGGCCTAGAGTAGGAATCAGTTATGTCGTCAAAATATATGAGAGTGATGCACAAACATGTTGACTCAACAAAAAAATCAAATAGGGAAAGTCTTCTCTTCGCCAAGATTGTGGTGCAAGGGCAAATACTCTACAACCTCACGACATTGTCACCTATGACATTTTCATTTACATGTCTGCCATAAAACAACTCAAGCTCCCTCTTCAAAAGATGCGATGAAGTTCAAAGTGATAAATTTGTGAACACCTATTGTACAAGGCTTCATACCTCTCTATAATAACTCTTAAGAGTCCTAGAAAAAAGTATTCTACTTCAAAAAGAGAGTCATTGTGGTTCTTGACATTTTTTCCTATTTCAATTAAGATAATGATAGGGAGGCATGAACATAAATAAGTTAGAGCTCTCCACATGGATAAGATCGAAGAACTCAACATATAATATCTTCTAAATCATGACCACTTGATAATTGATGGCCGATGGATAATAAAAAATATTGATTAATTAATAAATAATACCAATTAATCATTATGATTATGGATAAGGACTAATTTATTGCGATAAAAATTATAGACAATTCATAATTTATCATTAATTTTTACAACTTATAATGAAGAATTGATAATTAAGAGTTAGTAATTGACAATTAACAATTATAGATAATTAATCATTAATAATTGATGTATTGCATTGATGACTGAAAATTAATATATTATTTATTATTAATAGTTAATTGTTTTATTTCATAAATAATTAATTATAATTATGTTTACTCATGAATATCTGATATGATGTTATGATCGGTGCAATGATAGTGCATGTGATAAAGGTTGATATATATTTTGTATGATATTTTTGGGAGATCATATATACTGAGTTTTATACTGATGAGGAGTCTCTTCCTTTATTTGGATCCATACATAGTAAATAGATGACAATAAAGATGTAGTTAGTGGCTCCTGCCATGATTCAATTGCACATGAAAATAAGAATTAAAACAATATATAGATATGAGTTCACAATACACATGTAGTTGATTATTCCATAGTTTACTTTCGTTATAAAGAGATTATTGTATTTAAATCTTTCGTCTACATAAGCAAGTGAGTCGATTGATAAAAGTTAAAAGGAAAAAGTTAAATTATACAAAAATGATGCGTATGATTTATAGAACGATCTTCTGAACAAATATTTTGTTCATTTCAGGATGTTAGGCATAAATATAGGAAGTTAGTTAAATAAAGCAGCCTGAAATACACAGCAAGAACTGTTTATGATTGTTGGAGTTAGTTAGGTGGAGTCTGATTCTAGGCCTAACTAATTTGTTATTAGATATGAAAGGAAGAATCTGAGAGATTGTAACTTCCTTGTAACCATAATATGAGGAGATTGAGTAGATATCATAACTACCTTATTTGTTAGATATGGAGTTATGGAGAATCAGGATAAGATATACCGTTATCCTGGGTTGTTACCCAAGGCACATATCTGGTAGCGATTATGCACTATATATAGTGGGGATCTGGGTAATGTTTGTAGTGTGATCAATTGACATCTGAATAGAGTGAAACTCTATGACGGTCGTGGACGTAGGAGACAATCTCTGAACCACGTAAAATTTGTGTCTTTCTCTATGTGTGATTTCTTGTTATTCTTCCACCATCTGTTCTTTGATTCCTCTCAGACATCGATATCAATAGTAAGTTGATATAGAGGATATTCCGCAACAACTGGTATCAGAGCTCTTCGGTGAATGAGTTCGTGCGCAGTGGGAGCGATGGCGATAGACGACGCGAAGGTGAAGATCGAGAAGTTCGATGGTAGAGACTTCGACTTCTGAAAGATGCAGATCGAGGACTATCTGTATCAGAAGAAATTGCACGAGCCTCTCTCTAGGGAAAAGCCGGAGGCGATGAGCGATGTGAACTGGGCGCTCCTCGACCGGCAGACGCTTGGTGTTATTAGGTTGACGTTGGCGCGGAACGTAGCCTTTAACAAGGTTGTCAAGATCGGGATCTTATACAAGATCGGAGGGGGTCATAAGATCGAAGATCGTAAGATCGGATCGAGGATCATAAGATCCTACCTATTAATAAAATAATATATTTTAAAATAATAAATATATTTTTGATAAATTTTTCGCATTGAAATCTTAAATGATACCCCACTAAGACATTTCTTATTGATTCTTAAGTCAAATTATATGAAAACATATTAAAAATAAAAGAAAATATATTTAACTTCATATAAATTAATTTCTATTATCATAAATATATTTTAAATTAATATTTAAATGATTATATTAATCTTATGAGATCGTATAGGATCGGATAAGATCGTAAGATCGTGTGACCAAAATTAAGATCGTATTAAGATCTTACACATAATATCCTCAAGATAAGATCGAGATCGGAAGAGGTCTGCAAGATCGTAAAATCGTAAAATCTTAAGATCTAGATTGAGATCTTGACAACCTTGGCCTTTAACATCATGAACGAGAAGACCACGACGAGTTTGATGAAGGCATTATCAAACATGTACGAGAAGTCGTCTACATCAAATAAGGTGTATTTGATGAGAAGATTATTCAACCTGAAGATGTCTGAGGGAGCTTCAGTCGCGGATCACATCAACGAATTTAACATTATCATCACACAGTTAAATTCGGTGAGTATCACTTTTGATGATGAAGTGAGGACTTTGATCTTATTGTCTTCTTTGCCAGAAAGTTGGTGTGCAACTGTGACGGTGGTCAGCAGTTCTTCCGGTTCAACGAAGATGAAGCTCGATGATATTCGAGATCTGATTTTGAGCGTAGACGTTCACATGAGAGAATCAGGAGAAGCTTCAAGCTCGACATTGAGTGCAGAGCGAAGGGGAAGAACTCAACAGCGAGGACAAAACCAAGAAAGATTAAACGCAAGGCGACGAAGTCAATCGAGATCTGGTGAATTCACATGCTAGAATTGCGAGAAGAAATGTCACCTGAAGAAGAATTGCAGAGCACCCAAGAAGAAAATCAATGAGGAGTCAGCAAATATTGCTACAGAAAAAGTCTCAGATGCATTGATTTTGAGTGTTGACAGCCTGACAGAATCTTAGATTCTAGATTCTGAAGCTTCATACCATTCCACATTACAAAGGGAGTGTATGAAAGATTACACTACCGGTAACTTCGGCAAGGTTTATCTGGCAGATGATAAAGCCTTAGACATTGTGGGGAAAGAGAATGTGAAGATTGTCACTGATATGGGACAACTTTGAAGCTGAAGGATGTTCGACATATACCGGAGTTGAAGAGAAATCTGATCTCGATTGAATAGCTTGATTCAGGGGGTTACACTACAGTATTTGTAGGTAACACTTGGAATGTCAACAAGGAGCCATGATGATTACACGGGGCAGCAAGCTGGGTACTTTGTACAGGTCGTCGAACACGAAGATTATTGCAGCAACTGATTCAGATGATATGTTTGAAGTCTGGCATTGCAGACTTGGACATATGAGTGAAAAAGGGATGAAGGTTCTGCACAAGATGGGTCGACTACCAGATCTGAAGTCAGTCGACGGTGGACTTTGTGAAGGTTGTGTGATGGGAAAGCAGAGAAAAGTCACTGTCAGTAAAGTACCAAGGATGCCGAAGAATAGCAAGTTGGAGTTTGTACACACGGATGTGTGGGGGCCATCTCCTGTTCCATCCCTCGGCGAGTCACTGTATTATGTAAAATTTATCGACGATTATTTCAGGAAGGTATGTGTTTACTTTCTGAAAAATAAATCTGATGTGTTCTCTACTTTCAAGAAATGAAAGGCGCAGGTAGAGAATGAATCTGACGTCAAGATCAGGTGTTTGCAGTCTGACAATGATCGTAAGTATACTGAACGGATGGATATGACGCTGAATGAGCGTTCCAAGAGCATGAGGATCCATGCAGGTCTATCGAAATCATTTTGGGCAGATGCAATGAACACAACGACATACCTGATCAACCGCGAATCATCTGTACTATTGGAAAACAAACTACCAGAGGAGATCTGGAGTGGTAAGGAGGTAGATCTTTCTCATCTGAGAATTTTCGGTTGCCTATCATATGTGCATATTGATTCTGCATGTAGAGACAAGTTAGATGCTAAGTCTCTGAGGTGTTTCTTTATTGGTTATGGTTCTCATGTGTTTGGATATCGATTTTTGGATAATGAAAACAAAAAAAATTATCCAAAAAAAATGTGGTGTTCCATGGGACAAGTGTGTTGCAGAATATGATAATGCAAGAGTAGAAGGCAAAGCTCAAGTTGAACTTGAGGGTATTTCAGATGAAGATGTGGTTGGATCACAAAAGATTGTTCAACAGGAGCCTAAGGTGATACAGGCTAGGCTGAGTACTTCATCCCCTGTCAGAAGATCTACTCGGGAGATAAGACCACCGGTGAGGTACTCTCATTTTCAGAATTTCATGTTACTAACTGATGCAGGTAAACCAAGATGTTTCAGAAAATTCTTGACGGTTGATGATTCGGTCAAGTGGGAGTTAGTAAGGCCGAATGAAATTGATTCGTTGTACAAGGATAAAACTTGGGTGCTGACAAAATTGCCTAAAGATGAAAAGACATTGCACAAGAAGTGATTGTACAAGATCAAGGAAGAGTCAAGTGGCGATCACAGAAAATCGAGGTTCGGTGAAACCTCGGATTCCCTCCAAAGTTAGTTGCAGGAAGGAGACGTCCAGAGTTCGGGCATGGACAGGTGCAACTCAATCTCAAGAGAATCAGTCTTCAAGTGGGAGATTGTTGGAGTTAATTAGATAGAGCCTGATTCTAGGCCTAACTAATTTGTTATTAGATATGGTAGGAAGAATTTAGGAGATTGTAACTTTCTTATAACCATAATATGGGGAGATTGAGTGGATATCATAACTACCTTATTTGTTAGATATAGAGTTATGGAGAATCATGATAAGATATGTAGTTATCTTGGATTGTTACCCAAGGCATATATCTGGTAGCGATTATGCACTATATATAGTGGGGATCTGTGTAATGTTTGTAGTGTGATCAATTGACATGATGACCTGGACGTAGGAGATAATCTCCGAATCACGTAAAATTTGTGTCTTTTTCTGTGTGTGATTTGTTGTTATTTTTCCACCATATGTTCTTTGATTCCTTTCAGACATCAGTATCAATAGGAATTTGATATCGAGAATATTCCGCAACAATGATCTCCTGGTGGGTTATGTTGCCTTTGCTGATGCTTAATCGTGGAGACGATGCACAGAATCTCTAACCAGGGCATCAATTTCATCTGACAGTAATTTGGGTAGCCAACTTCAGATAAATTTCTTTTTCTGTATAGAGCAGAAGGATTGCACTAGTGATCATGTGACATAAATTTCTGATTCCACCACACGAATGCACAGGAACACTGCAACCAGCGAGAGCATCACTTCTTTTTCAGGTACAGTTAAAAAGTAATGATACGCTTGGCGACCAAATAAGCGATAATGAGAATAAAGCAACGACCACGACAACAACAACAAAAAAAAAGATGCTTAACTTGGCTTCAGTTTTCTTGGTGGTTTCTTCTTGGCATTTGATTATTCCATTAATTATTGATTCATGCTCACATATCTAATGCTGAAATTGAGAGGAGTCCCGTCTTCTCAATGTTATGTGACTTGTGTCTCGGCATCCGTCGCTTTTGCATGAAAGCAAAAATGCAAGGCCTCTCTCAGACTCTTTCCCTCCCTCTCTCTCTCTCTCCAGGTGTAAAGTGGCTTATGGATAGAGGGACACTTTCACATTTGTGTTGCACAGTTGCACTCGCGCACACATGATCACCCTGCAGAGTTCTGATTTGAGAAGAGAATGCTTTGTTCAATTTGCTGTCAATCTTCCAGTCAGAAACCATGCTGCTTCTGACTTTTTTTTCTCTCACTCTGGTGGGGGCTTGTTCAGTATTGGTGACTGATGATGAATTGATTTACACAACGTCTTTGCAGAATTCAGAATGGTGGATGCATCATGGTTATTGCAAAAAATGCTCATCTACCTATGCCTTGCCTAGAACATGTTATGAGAGAGATCGCAGGCGACACAAAGGCAGAGAGGGGGAAGGGCTCCTTTAAGCAGGGGAATCTTTTGCTAATTCTTTTCGTGATTCCTTGGGCCATCTTTTCGCCCTCCTTTGGGTGGCTTTTGGATCTCAGCGAGAGCTTTAGAGAACTTATTGGTGGCCACTTTTGCCGAGTGTGTTATGATACACCTTCGCTCACCTACTGCAAACTCGGCCTTCTGATCAGGGGCATCATCCAAGAATCTGCTTTACTTCTATAGGAATATATTAAAGCAATAAAGTAAAATTTGTAAGTACAACTAGTTGTGATAAGAAAGGCTGCTGCTGCTGCTGCTGCAAGTTGCTTTTATTCCTGGGGCTTCAGTTTGCCCCTCCAAATAGTGCGACTTAGTGGAAGAAATAATGGCAAAAAAATTGCAGAGCATATTCCCATGTCCAAAAAGTGTTCAATTTTTGGATATAGAACTGATAAAAAAAGAAGACAGAGATCAGGGCTGCTATGAGTAATCTAAGGTTTTCAAACTGTTCTTTTTGCACTGATGCGTCAACCCTTCTCTTCTCGGCACTAACTCCACCTGCAAGTGCAAAGGTTAACTGGGAACTTTGCATGATGTAATGCATGTTTCTACCTGTTCTCGTACTCTCTGCTTTTGTTTCTGTTCGATTTATAATACTTTTCCCCCGAGAGATAATATAAACAATCACGAGTGGCTCGACGTCGCAGCGCAACAAATCGATACAGTTTTAGTTTTCTGGAAGATATGCAAATATTCCAAAAGATACAAGAAATCAGCAAGCTCTTCTTTAGAATTTTTTTTTAAGGTATTGAGTTGTGTGTGTTCCTTTTGCACTAATGCAATGAAGATCACATTGCAACTTTATTTTATTAGCGACTTGGATTCTGATTGTAATCAGCATCCCGTTACTGTCACGTTAATGCATTTTTACGTCAAACTGGAGCACTACTTGGTCCCTGTGCCAATTAAGAGAGAGGACAATGGACAGAGAGTTTGAAGCCTGAAATATGCAATATTCCATCTGTGACTCTTGGCAGTTCTTCAATCTTGGCACTGGATTGCAGATGTTCATCAGAACCTTTTATTGCTGATGCATGATTCGTACTACTGAGAAAAATTAATTAGTACTAAATGATAAGAAACAATTAGCTGTGTGGATCAGAGAATAATAATCAGCTGTCTAATTTATTTGGATTATCTTCAAGTAATTAGGCTGGACAGGAAGTTGCTATTAATTGCTTCCAGGAACTGGTAGATCCAAAAGCATCTGTGAGCCGGATCTGAGAGCCAACATAATGTAATGTGCATGAATGTACTTATCTGCAATTGCAGCAGCTTTTCTTCACAAACATCTCTGGATTTGGGACTGATTCCAACAAGGATCAATGTCTTCTTCCGTGTCTTGTATTCTTCACATTAATGTATTGCCACGTCCTCGGGTGTGACTTGACTGCGGCCTAGAGCTGTATCAGCTCGGTTACATTTTTTTACCCATACGGAATTGAATACAAATTTAGAGTTGGATTTTTTCTGTACGTATAAAATTCTGAAGTAGACAGCCGAAGAATGAACCAAATTAGTCCGAAACTCTTGATGCAGACAACCGAAAAGAGATTGCACCCCTCTCTTCCTGTTCTGAGATCTACCTCCTTAGATTCCATTATTCCCTAATCAGCAGAAAATCCAAGCACAATCCTCCACATCCACCAGAAAATTAATAATTGGTGGCCTTCTAAAATGTGGAACTGCTTTCGGATGCTCCACAAATCCTTCTGCTGCTGCTGCTGCAGTAGCAGTGGCAGCGACAGTAAATGGAATACATGATGCCCAACATAAGTAAAGTCCATGATAGTTTCTCACTGGAACCTGTATGTTATAAGGGAAAAGTTGCACTCACTCCATTATTCCTTCTCTCTCATGACCCACTTCGCTCTCTCTCTCTCTCCCTCCCTCCCTCCCTCTCTCTCTCTCTCCCCGAGTGTTGTAGGGAAGGAGAGAATCCAGCAAAGGAGACTAGATGGACGTGGGAAAACAGCAAGGAAACCATGACTGGCTTTTTTCTTTCTTTTTTTTTTCTATCCTTTTGAGAGCCAAATTTGAGCTGCTTTGCCTTTTTTTCTCAGATTACTGCATCAAAGATTCGCTTGCTCCTTTCGAGTCAAAGAAGAAGCTTATAAAAAAAGAGAATTAAAGTAGTGAGAGAGAGAGAGAGAAGAAAAAGATGACATGGAATTGGGAAAAAGACGATCCAAAGCTCATGCAGAACAAGAGCATATATTCCTTCTCTCCAAAGACGACTCCAACAACAATTCACACAGCACTTATTATTACTACTGCGACTAGATTGAGCAAAAGACGTCAAATGACCTGCAGAAGGGCATCTCCCTTGGCTGCCATGCTTGGATGCTGAGATAGGTATCAACATCATTGCCAGGCTGCGCCCTGTGCTGCCAGGCCGTGCGCCACATCCTCCTCCTCCAAGCTGGTATTTAGACGCTGCGGATCCATCTGACACAGTCGACTCGATCGTCTGAGCTGTTCATCCAAAAATGGGGTCACAGGAAATGGTGCCTAGCCATGGTCAGCAGGGAAGCCACCACCAAGTGATCCTCCTCCCTGCCGTCAGTGCCAAGCCGCGGCTCAAGTGGACTCGGCAGCTCCACGAGCAGTTCATCGATGCTGTCTCACAGCTCGGCGGTGCCAACAGTATGTTGCAGCCTCTATCCCTCTCTTTCTGTATCGAGTTCCAATTTGTAATTATCTTCTCGCGATTGCAGAAGCAACACCGAAGTCTGTGATGCGGATCATGGGAATTCCAGGGCTTACCCTGTACCATCTCAAAAGTCATCTCCAAGTATGCTTCTTTCTTTCTGTCCTCTGTCTCTCTCTCCAACTATGCCAACTGCTTCACTCTCTGCGTCTTACTTGATGCATGCAGAAGTACAGGCTCGCGAGGAATCGAGACTCGAGCATCGACGGAGAACAAGGTGAGTTTTCCGCTTCGATATATGAGCGTACTCGACGTATCTCCAAATAAATACTTCAGTGATCTGTGAGTCCAAAACAGATGGCAAGTGCGGCGCCAGTCTCGAGGATACGACCGTCCATGATGAGGAGCAGAACGGAACAAAGGCAGAATACAGCGAGTATGAGCGGAAATATAACCGTTGTGACCTTCTTTACCATGTTTAAGATAATTAATTGTTCTGCTAACTCTGCAACCTTTTTATTACCGCAGAACCATGTTGAAGATGCAAATGGAGGTACAGAGGAAGCTGCAGGAACAGATTGAGGTACTGATCAATTAAACAACTCGACGGGACCCGGAGTTTTCCATGCATGGCTGGCTGCTGTCGGCAGGACTGATTCATATAGATCAAAATTTATACTTTTCAGGTGCAGAAACACTTGCAGCTCCGCATCGAAGCACAGGGGAAGTACTTGCAGACGGTTCTTAAGAAGGCGCAGCAGACGCTCGCAGAATACGGTCTAAACGCAATGGGATTCGATGCGGCCAAGGCCGAGCTCTCAGAACTAGTATCTGCAGTGGAGACGGTGGAGTGCCTCAGCTCGTCGTCTTCTCAAGATGGCTTCTTTGTCAGGAACCGCGGCGATTGCTCCACGGAAAGCTGCTTGACCACCAGCGACGCACCGGATGCTGCGTGTCGCAGGCAAGAGTGCAGCTCCGACGCATTAAACTTGAACCAAGACTGCGACGAAAGCAATAGCAGGAAAAGAACACAGCTGGTGGACGCAAACGAACTCTGCACGTCTAAAAGGAGCCGCTGCATCGAGACCAACAATGCAGAGGACGATAAATCAGGAAATGAACCCCAAGAAATTGATCTGAATAGATAAGGAGCACTGCTGCAAGATGAATGCTACTAGAAGATGGGCACAAGGCCAATTGCTATGCACACTTGTAGTTGTGAGTGAGATACAGAAAGGTGGGGGAGAGAGAGAGAGAGAGAGAGAAAAACAGGAAGAGCGCAGCTCCAACAATACTAGTGAAAATCCAGTCGCGGTGCCGTAGATCTCCTTTAAAGCTTTGTGAACGGTTCTGTGCTTTTGTGTTTGTGGTTGTGTCTTGTGGATGGGCCAAAGCAGAACGTGCCACAAAGCCTTCTTGTGCCTGATTTCAGTACAGAAACATTATATTTCAATGTACAATGTTGGTTTTCATGGTAGTGACTGGTGAGAGACCAGCAATGTGTTGACACATGTCATCTGAGAGGTTTCTAAATTTAGTATGTTATCAATATAAATAATTATGTTGACAACCATGGTTACAAATATCTAGAGTGAGATTTGTTGATATTTAAATTCAATCTGTGGTGAAAAAATGTACTGGTGCCTCAGCCACTTGATGCTATAACAGTGTAGGCGCACTTTAACTTGTTCTATAGTTCATGACTTCCTCTCATGTCCTTAATCCAGCTGAAGAATTTTCACTTGCTCTGGAGTGGAATTTGTTTGGTCAACAAGTAGAGAAGAAGAGCTTAATCTAAATCGGGGCCTTGAGATCGAATGCATGATTCATCACTAGTCATCACTCCACCACTGCCCTCCTGATGGCCATGATAAATGCACATCTAGTCTTATCAGTTTTACTTCATTTGTTGCAACTGATCAAGAACTATAGCTACATTCATAAGTTTACTCGGTAAATTAAGCATTCTCACTGTACAAAATTCTCACAAACACTGCAGAAAGAAATGACAACTCAACGCAGGAAGAGGAGAGATGAACAATTTTCCTTTTAGCTAAAGAAGTCACTCATCAGCATCGTCGTCGTCTTCGTCGTCATCATCAGCTGACTCGTCTTCTTCTTCTTCTTCTTCTTCTTGGCTGTGACCAATTTCGCCCTCTAGCTGTTGATCTTGTTGCTGCTGTTGGTGATGTTCTTCCTGTTCTTGTTGTTGCTGGTCATCTCTTGAACCGCCCCGCTGCCCGTAAACGATGGTAACCCAGATCCCCCTCCTCCTCCTCCTCCTCCTCGTGCCCCTGCTCTCTTCGTCCTCTTCCTCCTCCCCTTCGCCTTCGCCCTCGCCCTCCGCCGGATCATCGCTTCGGGCGTCCTTTTGCGCCTCTCCCTCGTCCTCCGCCGGCATCGCGAACCGGCAGACGGGGCAGGACCCGTGCATGCCCAGCCACTTCCCGATGCACTCGCCGTGGAACCTATGCCCGCACGGCATCTCCTTCACCACCGTCGTTCCGGCCGCCTCCCCTTCCTCGCAAGCGGCCGCGAGGACGTCCAAGCAGACGGGGCACTCCTCCCCGCCGCTGTCGGCCCGGGGGACGATCTCCACGGTCGGCATGGCATCGATGGAGGCCTTGGATGCTGGAGGCGGGCCGCCGCCGGGACGCCGGGCGGAGAGGACGCGATCGGAGAGTAGCTCGGCGACGACGGCCGGGTCGCCCTGGAGGACCACCATCCCCTGAGTGACGGGGTTCACCAGCACGATCCGGTCTGGCGGAGGGGCAGGGTCGCCCTCGGCCGACGGGGGCGGGCCGGTGACGCCGACGAGGATGGGGTGGAAGCGCGATCTCCGGCCCCCTTCCCCTCCGCCGCCTTCCATGACTTCTCTCATGAGCTGCTCCAAGCTGCTCGACTGCGCTCCGTCCGCAGCCATGGCGAACCTTCGAGCTCAGGCAGAGAAAAAGAACCGAAGCAAAAACGAGAGGTGTTGTTCAAAAAGGATACAGATATTTTTAGCTGCTCGTGTTGGTGAAAAAACGCTATTTTTAATTAATTAAGTAATTAATTAATTAATAATAATAATAATAATAATAATAATAATAATAATAATAATAATAAAAATAAAATAGCAACAGTAAAAGTTCGGATTCCATCTTGGATGGATTCATTGCAATAGAATCTAAAGGTTATGATAGATGGATTCTGTAGCAATTAGTTAATTAAGAGTATAAAACTCTTGATGTTATATATAAGAAATTTATTATTTTGTTTTATATATATTAGTAAGGCCATTCTTTTTTTCCCCAAAAAAACCGAGTGCGCAAAAATTCTGAGTTGTGTGATTAAAGACACTTACCTTGTTGTGAGGTACGCTTATGCCTTATGCACTCTGTATTTATTTTTAAGCTTTTTAAAATTTTTACTTGTCCTGGTACAAGAGCTAGAATGAAAAAGACATATCACAATATCATATCAAAGGACATTTTAAAAATATTAATATTCTTTAATTTATTAGACAAAATAAAAAACATTACTTACACAAAAGTGATAATAATAATTTTTTAGAGTGATAATAGCAATGTCCTAAAAAAATATAAATCTTACAAATTTTAATTTAATGAAAAAAATTACAAGCATAAATCATGAAAGATGCTTGATATATATACTGTATTGATAAAATTGTGGGAGCTGAAATTCAAAACAAATAATATCTTACATAAGTAATGATATCAGGATGGACCTTGGATGTGATGGAAAACTCAATTTTTTTTCTCACACCATATAATATTATATTGATGTTAATATAAATTAAAACTAGTAGTCCCTGGAGGAGGGGAGGAGGAAGGGGATGATCTGGTTAATTGATCCCAGACCTGAGGAGCAGGTCGATTAAACGTGGCCTAATTAAATTACACAGACCGTTTTAATTATTGTAGTTAGAGTGAATTTTTTTTACTCTATATAAAATTCGTTAGAGGTTGAGATTAGAAGTAATTTCAAATTAAAAATATTATCTTCTTCTGAAAGATTTTTTTTTTATCTCACAATATTGTATCATTATCGTTGGAAATCTTATCTCTCACAATAATCAACTTAATCACACAAAGGGACCCACCATGCAGATGATTCACTTCCCACCTTATTAAATTGTTTAAGTAATCAATTCAATCCGGGGCCGGACCGGGTGATGTCTCTGTCACTCTCAGTCCCCCCCCCCCCCCCCCCCCCCCATCTAAATCATGCTTTCGCAATTATTTTTCTTTTTTACTGTCACTTATCAAATTCAAGTCTGATACAGCTGCTCCAAAAAGGAAAGGAGAAAGAAATAAATAAATAAAAGCATCCACATAAATCTCTGAAATTTATCACCGAAAATATCTGAAAATTCCATAATAGTAAATAATTAAATTTGGATGTCATATAGTTATTTTTTTCTGTCATGTAGCAGAAAAAAATAGTATTACCTTATTATTATTATTATTATTATTATTATTATTATATTATTATTATTATTATTATTATTATTATTATTATTATTATTGGCCTACGTATAAAGGATAAGATGATATAAAACTGATAACACGTAAAGGCGGCAGAAACAGGGGACGCAGGTTGGATAGGAAAATGAGTACACGGAATGTAGAAATAATAATGAATTCATGAGGTTGTTATTAATAAATAAAGATATATATATATATATATATATATAACAAAGCATATAATTCAATATGGCCAGCTGTTTCAGTGGAGATGGACAAAAATGATTAGTCTGTCGGTGGAGCAACAGCAAAGTCGTCACTCATACGACATTACGACCTGCCTAGCAAGTCCAATTTCAGCTCAATCTTCCCCAACACCGCAATATTTTTTTTCAATCGTCAGCTATAAGGGGCCGTTTGATTTCTGAATATATGTTGGAATAGAGTAGGTGTGTAGTCGATTGTTTTTTTTGTCAAGCGACACGTAGAATAAGATTAAGTACGGATATAATTACACTTCGTTCGAGACGTGTTTAATTCTGTTGGGGCGCTACTTTTCGGATTGATGTATTCAACGAAAATACACGATATTCGTCCTTGATATCAGGGACATTTTACTGTTCATATTCAGGTTGGGCGAAAGAAGCATCAATCAATATAGCGAGGGGGTAAAAAATGTCATTTGACAACGTTCTATTTCGTAAAGAATCAAATAACATAGCACACCATCAATAAACATGTTGCCGAATAAGATTTAATCGCTCGAATACATAAGCCTATTCCCATGGACATATCCAGGAACCAATGGCATCGTATTCGAAGTGAGCGAATAAAAGTTTAAATTTAGTACAATTCATTTAATTTGTATCGTGTCCGAATCGCTCATTTAATTGTGATAAATAAGATTCCTAACAAAAATATTTTATAATAAAATAAGTGTTGAGCTCAGAGCTCCGCTCCTTAATTGAGGATCAGCTATTTATCAATTGAGCACAATCCTCCCATTACACCCCTTTGTCAAGAGGAAGAGCACAAAGAGTGAGAAAGGATCCTTGGAAATAAAAAAAATAAAATAAAAATGGGGGAGGAGGATAGATGAGGCTAATGTTATCTCCTAATTTTTGTGAATTTTCCATTTTCTACACGGACTCCAAACTTTTATAAAAAAAATAATCATTTTAAAAATATTAAAATAATATATATGTCAAATAATTGAAATACGACTAATTAAAAATAATACAACTCAATATTTAAAAATATTAAAATAATAAATATTTATGTCAAATCATTGAAATGCAAGTAATTAAAAATAATACAACACAATATTTAATTATAGATTTAATATTTGTGTTACCTTTTTTTAAAAGGAGTAGCTATTAATCACCGTTCGATTTACGACGAAGAGTGTATTCATCAATTGAATAATTTTTTTAATTCACAATTCATCGTGAATAGCCTTCGTTGAAAGAGTATCAATATTTTTTTCATTTTAATTATATAATATTAAAAATCACATATGGTAAATTTTCAAGAAAAAAAAATATTATATTAGTATTTGCTGCCAACCCTACCCAAAGCGAGTGGCATCTAAGTGCCACCACACGAAGAGAATGATGACTTTATACAAGTTTTTTAGGGGAATGATGACTCTACTTGACAGACTGCACATGAAGCTGTCGATACCTCAAGTTCAATCAACTAAGATATATTTAAGCCATAAGCCTTACTTAATTACCTATGACATTAACTTAATTGGTACCCACTAAAAAATGCTAGCAGCAGATCCAATTAATTGTAGGCCGACAGTGGAGGAGCCCAATGCCATCTCCTGATCTGCATGGGTTTCATAATAAAAGGTATTTTTATGATTTAATTTTGTTTAACTTTAACCAATTAATACGCTAATTAAAATTTTAAATGTAGTATTGATAAGAGGTTAATGAGTATGTAGAGCACTCCGCTCTACACCTCCGTGTAGAGTGCTTATTTTTTATTATTTAATTAATTTAATAATCCTAATTCATCGTCAAATTAATTATATACTTCTTAGATGAAATAATATATATTTATTTGGGTAACTTAATAATAAAAATGTATCATCTAAGACTAAATAAATTATAATCGTTAAATTAGTCATATTTATTAACATGATTTGATCACGATGATCGGATAATCCGATGATTTTAATTTCAATTACCTTTACTAGTTAACACATATTTTAAATTAATATATAATTGTTTTATTAATTTAATAAGTAAACATAATGCTCTACATATATATTTTCTCTATCGTATAGAAAGTGAAATTATATAATATTTAATTATCTATGAATTATGCATCTATATCTATACAATATTATCTTGTTGTTGCTAACTAGAATATCATTATTACTTTTCCAAATTCATCTATGAATTATGCATATCTTTTTTCCTTACAAGAGCAACCACCAATGTCATCATCTCTATCTACTCATCTTCATATGCAATAACATTTAATTATGTGAAATATCATATAAAAATGAGGAAAATATATATGTAGAGCATTTGACGTAGAACGGATGTAGAACACTCATATTACTTATTAGTTTAATAAATTAAATATATAATAATATAAAGTATATGTTAAATAATAAATATAATTGAAATCAAGATCATATGATTAGTCGATGATGATGATCAAGCTATTTTAATAAATACGATTAATTCAACGGCTAAAATTGTTTTAACCTTTGATGATATTTTTTTTATTATCAAATTATGTCAATAAATATTTATTACTTCAACTAAGAAGTATATGATTAATTTGATCATGAATTATAATTATTAAATTAATTAAATAATAAAAATAAGCGTTTTACACCAAGATGTAGAGTGGGTGCTATACCTATTCATTAACCTCATAAAAAATTGCATAATAAAAACATTAATATAACAATTAACAATCGATAATAAAAAAAATGAGTAGTTGATTGAAACGATATCAAATACCTGCTTAATAATAAATAATTAACGAACTATGATCAATTATAAATATACTCATAAATAATCATCACCAACTTAATAATTTTCAATCTTCCATAGATGCATAATTTCCAATTTATCAATAAAAAATAATCTTTATTATTAATTTAATTGGTTAATTGACAATCCAATATTAAATTACAAATTATCAATAGACATCTATTTGATCAATTAATGAAATAATCATTGATAAATAATAATCATTTTAGCAATAATCAATTTCAAACCATCATTTGTCAATCATTCCTTATCCAAAATCAATTAACTATAATCAATGACCATTTACCCATACCCGATACTTTTATAATTATAATTTTTTAAAAATTTGTCATTGTAATTCTTCCATTACATAATATGAATTATTTAAGCAATGGTTAATAAAAAAATAGGTATTAATAAATAATGAACAATTAGCAAATCATTGATCACAAAAAAAAAGTTTGATCTTTCTTTGTGAATACTCAATAATAATATTAAACTTATCAATTATTAGCGACGATCATTGATCAAAATTCTCAATTGGCTTCAATTATCAATCTAACAAAAGGTATTTATTCGTCAAAATTATAAATTAGCCTCGCTTTTTCGGTCTCATCAATTGTCAATTTATTATTATGTGTTATCAATCACTCACAAAAATCTTCATCACTAATTGTTTAATAATAATTGATTAATTATTATGAGTTAACAATCGATGACAAAAGCTTTTATGGGCCTTCGTTAATCATAAATAAACTCCATCAATCACAAAAGACCTTTATTGATATCTGCATCTTATTTATGGGTCTAAATGTCTAATCGTGATCTTGTGTCCGAGACAAGTGCTTGTCTTATTTATTTCTTAACAAACTCTCCCATCATCCTTTATTTTCAAATTCAAAATAATTTGAGATTAAGAAGCCACGAAAAAAGAAAATTGCAGTGCGTTCTACTTCCCTCGTTTATTCTTATTTGTGCCAGGAACAGTATTCCGAATCAGGACCCAATGGCAGCACAAGAAAAAACCGTACCATCTAAAAAGTACGGCATTTTCGTTCAATTAGTAGAATACAAGGAGAAAGAAAGAGGGAAAAAAAGCCAGCTATCACCGGCTACAAATCGGCAAGAATGCATTAACTTTTCAGTGTAGCCTAATCCTCATTGCAGGCGATCACTGCCCTGCCTAACCCAATGAAAAGGGTAAACAGCAGTAGGCCAGTTGCAGAAGCGACGGCAAAAAGATGTGCTTCTGCTGCCTCTAAGGGTTGGATATGAAGGTGCCAACATAGCCGCAACCGACCACTAAAAATGCAAAACTCTGCAGGTAGATGTAAATGCAGTAGTAGTACTTCCCGTATGCCAGATCGTACGACGCACAAAGAAAGAGGAAAAGTGCAAAGATGAGTTCGGCTATGTTGAATCTGAGAAGATTAACAGACAAGTATCAGCAAGCATAATCGACAAACTCCGGTGTGTGTTCATGAGCCTAGTGAGTGCAATTCGAAGATTTACCTCTCGACGGGCCTGACCGATGGCTTCTCAAGTAGCGGGATTTCAGTCTTCGCCTTCAGCGTGTCACCCAGCTTCTCTGTCACAACCCATTCGTCTACGCTTCCAGCCTCGAACAAGCCGATCAACGTTGCCTTTATCCGGTGCATGGACATGACGTTCTCAAACAGAATCCAGAATGGCATAAGATGGATGGAGCTGTGGCAACAGGAAGACAGTAAGCTAAACAACAAATTAAGAAGTATCTAGAAGGAAAAATCAAACATATTAAGGTTGCAAAGAAATTGCAGCATCTACTCTACCTAGGATTTCTCATGGCATTCAGGAGAGTAATTGTTGTCGGTATATAGGACACTGCCCATATTGAAATATAAACTTCTGGAACAAAAACTGATGCTGGAATCACTATACAGTACAGAGTGAACGTCACCATATGAGCCACGACCTTCCTTACAAAGAAGAAACTGTAGACCAGATGAAATTTCTTCCACACTGATACTTCCTGCTTAACATTGAATTAAATATGAGATTCAGTGACATTTTTCTTCTGAATGATCATCGTCTCTCGGTAAACCTGTATGAAACAGATTTTACCTTATGCATTAGTATTTCCATTGCCATCTTTCTGAACAAATTTGCAGCACCACAAGTCCAGCGATGTTGCTGATGACGGTATGCCTTAAAAGTACTAGGCAATTCACTTTTCACCTGGAGTAGATATGAAACAACACTGTTCTCTCATCTTGAGATGGAATACAATTCAAAAGGAAGTACTTGTACCATGCAGTATAATGAAGCGACACATGCAAAAATGCTGAAGAAAGGGTGTTTGCAACATATGATAATCTTGGTGCTCTCCTTTTATCAAGCACAGAAAGTATTAATTTATTGAGTTATAACAAAAGAATGAATAAAGCTGAAGCTTTCCTTATAGAAATGTTAGAACTTCGAGGGACCGAATGCTGATCGTGTTGTTTCTTTGAACAATCAATTGATATCAAACATGAAAACATCTAAAGAGTAATATGACCGAGTTCAATTTTCACTAGGCTCGTTTACTCCCCTCGTAATTGGAAAAACAGATAACATGACCAAGATACCAACATAATTTAATGCGTGTAATGTGCTTAAAAGAACCTTAAATCAGTATACCTTAACATCGCCAAAATATAACAATTTCCAGCCTTTAAGAGTAACTCGTACAGCCAAATCCATGTCCTCCACAGTGGTTCTATCTTTCCATCCTCCAGCTTCATTAATAGCAGATATTCTCCACACACCAGCAGTCCCTAAAACAAATGAGCCCTTATCACACCGAGAACAACAGACATTACTGTGCCTTTACAACTCATGGAAGACAAGTGTGTTAAAGTATTTCGTATTTCTTCATATTGCTCATGTTATATTATTGTCAGATACCGAAATCTATCATTATTTTGCTCCAAACTGAGGTAAAAAATCTTTGTAAGAATATCAACACCCAAGAGAAATTTTTTAATAAGAGGCAGAAAGGGTATAAATACCTATAACAACAAAGAGTATGGTTATAAATGCTTGATTTACCATTGAAGCCAAAGAATGCAAAGCTGGATGATCCCGCTTCTTGCTCAACTTTGAAGTGGTAGTCTAGAGTCATTCTTTGGATCCTAGTCATCATGCACTCATCAGAATTCACTGCAAAATCGTAGGGGAAAGGCCACGTGAGCAACATCCTGTCATTAGGGACAAGGGATATCAGAGTGAATAAAAATTTAATCCTCATTGGGAGTTCCCTAATTACATAAATCCCTCTTCAAAGTTCCTAATATGTCATGGAAATTAAGTAGTTTGACAAAAAATATTCTTCAAGTTATATGATTTACATTTCTGGATTAGCATAGAAGAAATAGTACACTTGTGGTGGTACAGTTTTTGGTATGTTGCTTCTGAGGTGTTAAAAAAAGATTTCTTTTAGCTGGTTGCAACTCTTACTCCAGGAGAACATTCATGATCACATCCATTTTTATCAATGTTTTCATAAATGATTGATCTTAAAGTTCCAACTTAATTTCACAGTCAAGCAATGCAGTAATCTTAAAGGAACATTGGGAGGAAGTTACTTTTTTAAATGGAGGACAAAGCTATTACTATGACATCTGTCACCTAGTTAATTGACCATCAAATCTATGGTGAAATCAGCAAAGAGAGGTTTAAGCAATAATCATCTAAACGTCTCAACTCAGAGTAGAAGACTATAGGAGGCAGTCTCTCAAAGAAAACAAGAAAAGGTTGCACAAAATCTGTCTACCTTCTTAGTTCTGATGGCCGTCAATGGTTTAGATTACTGGATCTTTTCGATAAGTTTTCTATGAAAGTAAAATTTCTGCCAATAATTAGATAAAGATAATGCAAGAAACAGAGCAAGGTACATGTTAAGTAGATTCTTCTTCCATGGAGCATTTGATGAGCTTAGAAAAGCAAGTACACTAGTACATATGAATTAAAGAGGCAAACATAAACAAATCTGCACAGATAGGCAATTTTTCAGACTGTGAAAGGTTTTGTTGCAGACATAAAAGACAGAATACCTTCTATTGTGAATATCAACATGAATTGTGATTGTTTTAATTCTAAATCTCAACTGAATTATTTTGAACTCATCTTAGATGCAGGTTTTCAATGTCAAATGTAGCACGCCCTGGAAATACATCACAATGTAATTTTCTAATTGTAACCATGGAGATCCTTACCAAATTTCCAGCGGGTTTGAACAAGGGCAATCTCTGAGTTGTGCACCAAAAAGGGAACCGTCCTCATGAGGAAGTCAGATTCTGGTTGGAAATCAGCATCAAATATGGCAACAAATTCACAGTCTTCAACATAGCTGTGTGACATTGCTTCTTTCAGGGCTCCTGCCTTGTAACCTTTGCGGTTGTGACGAACCTCATACTTTATATTAATACCTTTTCTTGCCCACAGCTGGCATTCAATTTCCACCAAATCCTAGAAGGTGAATTCAATAATAACATGTCAGAGCATCACTAAGACCAAATGGCTAACTGATTTTCAGTAGGACTGACACAGTTGGATACACGCACTTGTTTCTACAATTCTACCAAGTATATCATAAATTGTATAAACAAAGTGTTGAGAAACATAAATTTCATGTAGCAACGTAAATGTTAAGCCGAACACCCACAATGCATGTAAACATTCAATATTTTGTTCCGTTGAAAGTTGAGAAGAAATCATTACGATCGTCTAAATGTTGATGCTACTGTGAAAATGAGGAAAAAAACATTTGATATTTACCTATTCAATCATAAATCAATTAATATACATGAAAAGAAAATTATAAAACGTTATAACATGGGAGACTCTGGTAAGACTTCACCAACTAACTAATGTCCCGCACATATTCCAAAAACTAGACAAATCTGAGTGTCAATATTTTAAAAGAACCTGTTTCTTTCATTAGTTTCAGATAGCACATTGTTTCTTGATTTGTAACATCCTAAATGAAATTAAAAAAAAAAAAGAAGGGAAAAGAAGTGTTCAAACCCACTGCCGCACTCGGCCCACAGCCCAACTCCCTAATACAACCTAAAAGCAACTTACACTCTCTCCCACCTAAAGCATGTCGGCCAGCACCCTAAAAACCACACCCCAATCTACAGTAAACCCCCATCTACCCACTCCCTCTCTCTCCCAAGAAGCATTCGGCCAGCAAGCAAGGAGACCCCATTAGCTGCTACAGTAAGTTCCATGGTTTATCCTTTGGTCAATAGCAAGCACCCTATTACTACTACAGTAAACTTTCTTTTCCCGTGCTAATCTCTCTCCATTGAGCCATTAGCATAGTGTTAAACTCTCTTTTGTGTGGACAGCAAGAGGGAGTTAGAAAGGAAGAAGGAAAGAAGCTAGGATTTAGGATTTTGCTATCAAGGTATGTTGAGGGGATCCAAATCCTCTAATCACTCCCTAATGATACTTGTGTGCTTGGATTAGGGCATAAAGAACCTAACATGTGTTCTTTAAATGGATGATTAAGGGATGTTCATGTTAGCATTAGTATGCTCCTTATTTTGTTAAGATCATTGTTCCATTGCTAATCATGTTTAGGATTATGATGTTCATTATCACTTATGTTAGCTCAAAAATGAAATTGTCTAAAGCTCATGTACATTTATGAACTTGATTAGCATATTAGATGTCTTTATATAAAAACGCCATGTGGTTCATGATTAGAATGCTAAGAATGCTAAGAAATGTCTTATGTGATGTTTGGAAGCCAAATGTATTCAATATGTCAATGTATGCAAGATTAGAAAAGAAATAATGTAAAAATCGTGTATCTGTCCCAGAACGGGCGACTGATTCATTATCGGTCGACTGTTCTGAAGACGAATAAAGTCTCGCACTCTGTCCAATGGTCGTCCGTTTTGGAAGGGTCGTTACATTTTGTGATTAGCGGACGATCGAATGCCCTATTTCGATCGCCCGAAAGCCATGTGACGGTCGACCGTTATATCAGCAGTCGTCCGATTTGAATGGCCGTCACATTCTGTGATTAGCGGTCGATCGTTATATCAGCGGTCGTCCGATTTGAATGGCCGTCACATTCTGTGATTAGCGGTCGACCAAACACCTTGTTTCGATCGTCCGATAGACATGTAACGGTCGACGATATACCAGCGGTCGTCCGATTGAGTAGTCATCACATTCTGTGATTAGTGGACGAACCGAAGCTCAGTTTTGGTCGTCCGAAAGACTCAGAACGGTAGACCGATATCCCATCGGTCGTCCATTTCAGAGAGTCATCACATTCTGTAATTAACGGACGAACTTGAACACGATTTCGGTCGTCCAAAAAGACTGTAACGGTCGACTGATAATCCGACCTTGGAAGATGATTGGTTATGATTGAATGACCACACTTAGCATGATTTGAAGCTTGTATGACCTTAAATAGGGTTAAAAGATGCAGCATGTATTGAATGATTGTATAGATTGATGAACATGATTAAAAGACAGATTGATGATGGTGTGGCATTTTTATGACTCAGGACCAATCGGTACCCAATCTAAGTTCCATCGACGGGTGGGGAAAGACCTCATTGACGAATGAGGATAAAGACCTTGCCTTCGGGGAAGGATAAAGACCTCACCTTCGGGAAGAATAAAGACCTCATCTACGGATGAGGATAACGACTTCACCTACGGGGAGGATTATGATTTATGAGCCACTACCTTTCTCAATCGACAAGATAAGAAAGTATCTAAGTAAAGATGAAAGACGAAAAGATGAATGATGAATGACATGGGACATAAAGACAAAGATGATAAAGATGAAGAAGGCACCTATGAGGATGCATTATGAATGCTCACTTATCACATCATATGACGTCATGAACAAAGATGACAAAGTAAAGTAAGACAAGATCATGATATGCAATAACATAATGCTAAGTATGATGATAAGATATGATATGCATTAGCATAATGTTATGTATGATGACAAGTTATGATACACATGATCTAAAGATTATGATGTTACATATTATCTTATCTTGCCATGATGATATGCTCACTTGCCATATAGTATGATCTAAAATGTCATTTGACAACGTTCTATTTCGTAAAGAATCAAATAACATAGCACACCATCAATAAACATGTTGCCGAATAAGATTTAATCGCTCGAATACATAGGCCTTTTCCCATGGACATATCCAGGAACCAATGGCATCGTATTCGAAGTGAGCGAATAAAAGTTTAAATTTAGTACAATTCATTTAATTTGTATCGTGTCCGAATCGCTCATTTAATTGTGATAAATAAGATTCCTAACAAAAATATTTTATAATAAAATAAGTGTTGAGCTCAGAGCTCCGCTCCTTAATTGAGGATCAGCTATTTATCAATTGAGCACAATCCTCCCATTACACCCCTTTCTCAAGAGGAAGAGCACAAAGAGTGAGAAAGGATCCTTGGAAATAAAAAAATAAAATAAAAATGGGGGAGGAGGATAGATGAGGCTAATGTTATCTCCTAATTTTTGTGAATTTTCCATTTTCTATACGGACTCCAAACTTTTATAAAAAATAATCATTTTAAAAATATTAAAATAATATATATGTCAAATAATTGAAATACGACTAATTAAAAATAATACAACTCAATATTTAAAAATATTAAAATAATAAATATTTATGTCAAATCATTGAAATGCAAGTAATTAAAAATAATACAACACAATATTTAATTATAGATTTAATATTTGTGTTACTTTTTTAAAAGGAGTAGCTATTAATATTTACGACGAAGAGTGTATTCATCAATTGAATAATTTTTTTAATTCACAATTCATCGTGAATAGCCTTCGTTGAAAGAGTATCAATATTTTTTTCATTTTAATTATATAATATTAAAAATCACATATGGTAAATTTTCAAGAAAAAAAAATATTATATTAGTATTTGCTGCCAACCCTACCCAAAGCGAGTGGCATCTAAGTGCCACCACACGAAGAGAATGATGACTTTATACAAGTTTTTTAGGGGAATGATGACTCTACTTGACAGACTGCACATGAAGCTGTCGATACCTCAAGTTCAATCAACTAAGATATATTTAAGCCATAAGCCTTACTTAATTACCTATGACATTAACTTAATTGGTACCCACTAAAAAATGCTAGCAGCAGATCCAATTAATTGTAGGCCGACAGTGGAGGAGCCCAATGCCATCTCCTGATCTGCATGGGTTTCATAATAAAAGGTATTTTTATGATTTAATTTTGTTTAACTTTAACCAATTAATACGCTAATTAAAATTTTAAATGTAGTATTGATAAGAGGTTAATGAGTATGTAGAGCACTCCGCTCTACACCTCCGTGTAGAGTGCTTATTTTTTATTATTTAATTAATTTAATGATCTTAATTCATCGTCAAATTAATTATATACTTCTTAGATGAAATAATATATATTTATTTGGGTAACTTAATAATAAAAATGTATCATCTAAGATTAAATAAATTATAATCGTTAAATTAGTCATATTTATTAACATGATTTGATCACGATGATCGGATAATCCGATGATTTTAATTTCAATTACCTTTACTAGTTAACACATATTTTAAATTAATATATAATTGTTTTATTAATTTAATAAGTAAACATAATGCTCTACATATATATTTTCTCTATCGTATAGAAAGTGAAATTATATAATATTTAATTATCTATGAATTATGCATCTATATCTATACAATATTATCTTGTTGTTGCTAACTAGAATATCATTATTACTTTTCCAAATTCATCTATGAATTATGCATATCTTTTTTCCTTACAAGAGCAACCACCAATGTCATCATCTCTATCTACTCATCTTCATATGCATTAACATTTAATTATGTGAAATATCATATAAAAATGAGGAAAATATATATATGTAGAGCATTTGACGTAGAACGGATGTAGAACACTCATATTACTTATTAGTTTAATAAATTAAATATATAATAATATAAAGTATATGTTAAATAATAAATATAATTGAAATCAAGATCATATGATTAGTCGATGATGATGATCAACCTATTTTAATAAATACGATTAATTCAACGGCTAAAATTGTTTTAACCTTTGATGATATTTTTTTATTATCAAATTATGTCAATAAATATTTATTACTTCAACTAAGAAGTATATGATTAATTTGATCATGAATTATAATTATTAAATTAATTAAATAATAAAAATAAGCGTTTTACACCAAGATGTAGAGTGGGTGCTATACCTATTCATTAACCTCATAAAAAATTGCATAATAAAAACATTAATATAACAATTAACAATCGATAATAAAAAAAAATGAGTAGTTGATTGAAACGATATCAAATACCTGCTTAATAATAAATAATTAACGAACTATGATCAATTATAAATATACTCATAAATAATCATCACCAACTTAATAATTTTCAATCTTCCATAGATGCATAATTTCCAATTTATCAATAAAAAATAATCTTTATTATTAATTTAATTGGTTAATTGTCAATCCAATATTAAATTACCAATTATCAATAGACATCTATTTGATCAATTAATGAAATAATCATTGATAAATAATAATCATTTTAGCAATAATCAATTTCAAACCATCATTTGTCAATCATTCCTTATCCAAAATCAATTAACTATAATCAATGACCATTTACCCATACCCGATACTTTTATAATTATAATTTTTTAAAAATTTGTCATTGTAATTCTTCCATTACATAATATGAATTATTTAAGCAATGGTTAATAAAAAAATAGGTATTAATAAATAATGAACAATTAGCAAATCATTGATCACAAAAAAAAAAAGTTTGATCTTTCTTTGTGAATACTCAATAATAATATTAAACTTATCAATTATTAGCGACGATCATTGATCAAAATTCTCAATTGGCTTCAATTATCAATCTAACAAAAGGTATTTATTCGTCAAAATTATAAATTAGCCTCGCTTTTTCGGTCTCATCAATTGTCAATTTATTATTATGTGTTATCAATCACTCACAAAAATCTTCATCACTAATTGTTTAATAATAATTGATTAATTATTATGAGTTAACAATCGATGACAAAAGCTTTTATGGGCCTTCGTTAATCATAAATAAACTCCATGAATCACAAAAGACCTTTATTGATATCTGCATCTTATTTATGGGTCTAAATGTCTAATCGTGATCTTGTGTCCGAGACAAGTGCTTGTCTTATTTATTTCTTAACAAACTCTCCCATCATCCTTTATTTTCAAATTCAAAATAATTTGAGATTAAGAAGCCACGAAAAAAGAAAATTGCAGTGCGTTCTACTTCCCTCGTTTATTCTTATTTGTGCCAGGAACAGTATTCCGAATCAGGACCCAATGGCAGCACAAGAAAAAACCGTACCATCTAAAAAGTACGGCATTTTCGTTCAATTAGTAGAATACAAGGAGAAAGAAAGAGGGAAAAAAAGCCAGCTATCACCGGCTACAAATCGGCAAGAATGCATTAACTTTTCAGTGTAGCCTAATCCTCATTGCAGGCGATCACTGCCCTGCCTAACCCAATGAAAAGGGTAAACAGCAGTAGGCCAGTTGCAGAAGCGACGGCAAAAAGATGTGCTTCTGCTGCCTCTAAGGGTTGGATATGAAGGTGCCAACATAGCCGCAACCGACCACTAAAAATGCAAAACTCTGCAGGTAGATGTAAATGCAGTAGTAGTACTTCCCGTATGCCAGATCGTACGACGCACAAAGAAAGAGGAAAAGTGCAAAGATGAGTTCGGCTATGTTGAATCTGAGAAGATTAACAGACAAGTATCAGCAAGCATAATCGACAAACTCCGGTGTGTGTTCATGAGCCTAGTGAGTGCAATTCGAAGATTTACCTCTCGACGGGCCTGACCGATGGCTTCTCAAGTAGCGGGATTTCAGTCTTCGCCTTCAGCGTGTCACCCAGCTTCTCTGTCACAACCCATTCGTCTACGCTTCCAGCCTCGAACAAGCCGATCAACGTTGCCTTTATCCGGTGCATGGACATGACGTTCTCAAACAGAATCCAGAATGGCATAAGATGGATGGAGCTGTGGCAACAGGAAGACAGTAAGCTAAACAACAAATTAAGAAGTATCTAGAAGGAAAAATCAAACATATTAAGGTTGCAAAGAAATTGCAGCATCTACTCTACCTAGGATTTCTCATGGCATTCAGGAGAGTAATTGTTGTCGGTATATAGGACACTGCCCATATTGAAATATAAACTTCTGGAACAAAAACTGATGCTGGAATCACTATACAGTACAGAGTGAACGTCACCATATGAGCCACGACCTTCCTTACAAAGAAGAAACTGTAGACCAGATGAAATTTCTTCCACACTGATACTTCCTGCTTAACATTGAATTAAATATGAGATTCAGTGACATTTTTCTTCTGAATGATCATCGTCTCTCGGTAAACCTGTATGAAACAGATTTTACCTTATGCATTAGTATTTCCATTGCCATCTTTCTGAACAAATTTGCAGCACCACAAGTCCAGCGATGTTGCTGATGACGGTATGCCTTAAAAGTACTAGGCAATTCACTTTTCACCTGGAGTAGATATGAAACAACACTGTTCTCTCATCTTGAGATGGAATACAATTCAAAAGGAAGTACTTGTACCATGCAGTATAATGAAGCGACACATGCAAAAATGCTGAAGAAAGGGTGTTTGCAACATATGATAATCTTGGTGCTCTCCTTTTATCAAGCACAGAAAGTATTAATTTATTGAGTTATAACAAAAGAATGAATAAAGCTGAAGCTTTCCTTATAGAAATGTTAGAACTTCGAGGGACCGAATGCTGATCGTGTTGTTTCTTTGAACAATCAATTGATATCAAACATGAAAACATCTAAAGAGTAATATGACCGAGTTCAATTTTCACTAGGCTCGTTTACTCCCCTCGTAATTGGAAAAACAGATAACATGACCAAGATACCAACATAATTTAATGCGTGTAATGTGCTTAAAAGAACCTTAAATCAGTATACCTTAACATCGCCAAAATATAACAATTTCCAGCCTTTAAGAGTAACTCGTACAGCCAAATCCATGTCCTCCACAGTGGTTCTATCTTTCCATCCTCCAGCTTCATTAATAGCAGATATTCTCCACACACCAGCAGTCCCTAAAACAAATGAGCCCTTATCACACCGAGAACAACAGACATTACTGTGCCTTTACAACTCATGGAAGACAAGTGTGTTAAAGTATTTCGTATTTCTTCATATTGCTCATGTTATATTATTGTCAGATACCGAAATCTATCATTATTTTGCTCCAAACTGAGGTAAAAAATCTTTGTAAGAATATCAACACCCAAGAGAAATTTTTTAATAAGAGGCAGAAAGGGTATAAATACCTATAACAACAAAGAGTATGGTTATAAATGCTTGATTTACCATTGAAGCCAAAGAATGCAAAGCTGGATGATCCCGCTTCTTGCTCAACTTTGAAGTGGTAGTCTAGAGTCATTCTTTGGATCCTAGTCATCATGCACTCATCAGAATTCACTGCAAAATCGTAGGGGAAAGGCCACGTGAGCAACATCCTGTCATTAGGGACAAGGGATATCAGAGTGAATAAAAATTTAATCCTCATTGGGAGTTCCCTAATTACATAAATCCCTCTTCAAAGTTCCTAATATGTCATGGAAATTAAGTAGTTTGACAAAAAATATTCTTCAAGTTATATGATTTACATTTCTGGATTAGCATAGAAGAAATAGTACACTTGTGGTGGTACAGTTTTTGGTATGTTGCTTCTGAGGTGTTAAAAAAAGATTTCTTTTAGCTGGTTGCAACTCTTACTCCAGGAGAACATTCATGATCACATCCATTTTTATCAATGTTTTCATAAATGATTGATCTTAAAGTTCCAACTTAATTTCACAGTCAAGCAATGCAGTAATCTTAAAGGAACATTGGGAGGAAGTTACTTTTTTAAATGGAGGACAAAGCTATTACTATGACATCTGTCACCTAGTTAATTGACCATCAAATCTATGGTGAAATCAGCAAAGAGAGGTTTAAGCAATAATCATCTAAACGTCTCAACTCAGAGTAGAAGACTATAGGAGGCAGTCTCTCAAAGAAAACAAGAAAAGGTTGCACAAAATCTGTCTACCTTCTTAGTTCTGATGGCCGTCAATGGTTTAGATTACTGGATCTTTTCGATAAGTTTTCTATGAAAGTAAAATTTCTGCCAATAATTAGATAAAGATAATGCAAGAAACAGAGCAAGGTACATGTTAAGTAGATTCTTCTTCCATGGAGCATTTGATGAGCTTAGAAAAGCAAGTACACTAGTACATATGAATTAAAGAGGCAAACATAAACAAATCTGCACAGATAGGCAATTTTTCAGACTGTGAAAGGTTTTGTTGCAGACATAAAAGACAGAATACCTTCTATTGTGAATATCAACATGAATTGTGATTGTTTTAATTCTAAATCTCAACTGAATTATTTTGAACTCATCTTAGATGCAGGTTTTCAATGTCAAATGTAGCACGCCCTGGAAATACATCACAATGTAATTTTCTAATTGTAACCATGGAGATCCTTACCAAATTTCCAGCGGGTTTGAACAAGGGCAATCTCTGAGTTGTGCACCAAAAAGGGAACCGTCCTCATGAGGAAGTCAGATTCTGGTTGGAAATCAGCATCAAATATGGCAACAAATTCACAGTCTTCAACATAGCTGTGTGACATTGCTTCTTTCAGGGCTCCTGCCTTGTAACCTTTGCGGTTGTGACGAACCTCATACTTTATATTAATACCTTTTCTTGCCCACAGCTGGCATTCAATTTCCACCAAATCCTAGAAGGTGAATTCAATAATAACATGTCAGAGCATCACTAAGACCAAATGGCTAACTGATTTTCAGTAGGACTGACACAGTTGGATACACGCACTTGTTTCTACAATTCTACCAAGTATATCATAAATTGTATAAACAAAGTGTTGAGAAACATAAATTTCATGTAGCAACGTAAATGTTAAGCCGAACACCCACAATGCATGTAAACATTCAATATTTTGTTCCGTTGAAAGTTGAGAAGAAATCATTACGATCGTCTAAATGTTGATGCTACTGTGAAAATGAGGAAAAAAACATTTGATATTTACCTATTCAATCATAAATCAATTAATATACATGAAAAGAAAATTATAAAACGTTATAACATGGGAGACTCTGGTAAGACTTCACCAACTAACTAATGTCCCGCACATATTCCAAAAACTAGACAAATCTGAGTGTCAATATTTTAAAAGAACCTGTTTCTTTCATTAGTTTCAGATAGCACATTGTTTCTTGATTTGTAACATCCTAAATGAAATTAAAAAAAAAAAAAGAAGGGAAAAGAAGTGTTCAAACCCACTGCCGCACTCGGCCCACAGCCCAACTCCCTAATACAACCTAAAAGCAACTTACACTCTCTCCCACCTAAAGCATGTCGGCCAGCACCCTAAAAACCACACCCCAATCTACAGTAAACCCCCATCTACCCACTCCCTCTCTCTCCCAAGAAGCATTCGGCCAGCAAGCAAGGAGACCCCATTAGCTGCTACAGTAAGTTCCATGGTTTATCCTTTGGTCAATAGCAAGCACCCTATTACTACTACAGTAAACTTTCTTTTCCCGTGCTAATCTCTCTCCATTGAGCCATTAGCATAGTGTTAAACTCTCTTTTGTGTGGACAGCAAGAGGGAGTTAGAAAGGAAGAAGGAAAGAAGCTAGGATTTAGGATTTTGCTATCAAGGTATGTTGAGGGGATCCAAATCCTCTAATCACTCCCTAATGATACTTGTGTGCTTGGATTAGGGCATAAAGAACCTAACATGTGTTCTTTAAATGGATGATTAAGGGATGTTCATGTTAGCATTAGTATGCTCCTTATTTTGTTAAGATCATTGTTCCATTGCTAATCATGTTTAGGATTATGATGTTCATTATCACTTATGTTAGCTCAAAAATGAAATTGTCTAAAGCTCATGTACATTTATGAACTTGATTAGCATATTAGATGTCTTTATATAAAAACGCCATGTGGTTCATGATTAGAATGCTAAGAATGCTAAGAAATGTCTTATGTGATGTTTGGAAGCCAAATGTATTCAATATGTCAATGTATGCAAGATTAGAAAAGAAATAATGTAAAAATCGTGTATCTGTCCCAGAACGGGCGACTGATTCATTATCGGTCGACTGTTCTGAAGACGAATAAAGTCTCGCACTCTGTCCAATGGTCGTCCGTTTTGGAAGGGTCGTTACATTTTGTGATTAGCGGACGATCGAATGCCCTATTTCGATCGCCCGAAAGCCATGTGACGGTCGACCGTTATATCAGCAGTCATCCGATTTGAATGGCCGTCACATTCTGTGATTAGCGGTCGACCGTTATATCAGCGGTCGTCCGATTTGAATGGCCGTCACATTCTGTGATTAGCGGTCGACCAAACACCTTGTTTCGATCGTCCGATAGACATGTAACGGTCGACGATATACCAGCGGTCGTCCGATTGAGTTGTCATCACATTCTGTGATTAGTGGACGAACCGAAGCTCAGTTTTGGTCGTCCGAAAGACTCAGAACGGTAGACCGATATCCCATCGGTCGTCCATTTCAGAGAGTCATCACATTCTGTAATTAACGGACGAACTTGAACACGATTTCGGTCGTCCAAAAAGACTGTAACGGTCGACTGATAATCCGACCTTGGAAGATGATTGGTTATGATTGAATGACCACACTTAGCATGATTTGAAGCTTGTATGACCTTAAATAGGGTTAAAAGATGCAGCATGTATTGAATGATTGTATAGATTGATGAACATGATTAAAAGACAGAGTGATGATGGTGTGGCATTTTTATGACTCAGGACCAATCGGTACCCAATCTAAGTTCCATCGACGGGTGGGGAAAGACCTCATTGACGAATGAGGATAAAGACCTTGCCTTCGGGGAAGGATAAAGACCTCACCTTCGGGAAGAATAAAGACCTCATCTACGGATGAGGATAACGACTTCACCTACGGGGTGGATTATGATTTATGAGCCACTATCTTTCTCAATCGACAAGATAAGAAAGTATCTAAGTAAAGATGAAAGACGAAAAGATGAATGATGAATGACATGGGACATAAAGACAAAGATGATAAAGATGAAGAAGGCACCTATGAGGATGCATTATGAATGCTCACTTATCACATCATATGACGTCATGAACAAAGATGACAAAGTAAAGTAAGACAAGATCATGATATGCAATAGCATAATGCTAAGTATGATGATAAGATATGATATGCATTAGCATAATGTTATGTATGATGACAAGTTATGATACACATGATCTAAAGATTATGATGTTACATATTATCTTATCTTGCCATGATGATATGCTCACTTGCCATATAGTATGCATAAGTAGCTCATATCATGCATATGATTTATGTTCCACGATGATGAAATGCATATGCCATTACATATAGAGATCATGTTATAAAATAATGAATGATGAATGACATGGAACATAAAGACAAAGATGATAAAGATGAAGGAAGGCACCTATGAGGATGTATTATGAATGTCCACTTGTCACATCATATGACGTCATGAACAAAGATGACAAAGTAAAGTAAGACAAGATCATGATATGCAATAGTATAATGATAAGTATGATGATAAGATATGATATGCATTAGCATAATGTTAAGTATGATGATAAGTTATGATACGCATGATCTAAAGATTATGACGTTACATGTTATTTTATCTTGCCATGATGATATGCTCACTTGCCATATAGTATGCATAAGTAGCTCATAGCATGCATATGATTTTATGTTTCATGATGATGAAATGCATATGTCATGACATATAGAGATCATGTTATAAAATCATAGCATGCATGAGCCTCAACATACTCTAACGGGAGAAATTCCCTGCACCCCATGGATCCGTGCAGTATGGAGGAGACTTAGGTTCGGCGGCGAGAGCCTTGTGACTGCGACATTGCACATGGGTCTGTCGGGCTACGACCCAAGTTGTTTATTTTCTTTATGTCATGATGATGAACCCTTATAAGGGTGAAGTATGTATGGCTTATGGGCCTCTTATTGAGTCATGTACTACACTTGAACTCATTCATGTATGATGAACCCTCTATTGGGTATACGTTAGAGCCTATTAGGCCCATGGGCCAGTATATGTATCTTGGAGTTTTACTTACTAATGAAGTCTTCCGCTGTTATGATATTGATGCCTTATGTTTATATATGATTATGTTTTCGCTGCAAAATTTTTTATGAAATTAGGTCAAGTTCCACGAAAAAGTGACATCGCCTAGGGTTCGGCAAAGTTTAAATTGGGGCCGAATTTTGGGGGCGTTACATGATTCATCTGTTTGGGACCTGATTCCTCTTGGCGATAATTCTACAGCCGAAAAGTAGATTCGACACAACCATGGCTTCATCATGATTTATGGTTGCGACATTAATTGATAACTTATTGATTTATTTATTTTAACTTATGATTTATTGGAGGAAGAACAAATGAACAAGTAGGATAATAGTAACTGTCTCAATAAAAAAGTAACAACCCTGGGATAGAACTGAGCGTGCTTAACTATTTAACCAACCCCATTGATTGACCGACCGAGTTCTTATCTACTTAATTGAATTGTCCAATTCAATTTCAGTTCAGTCAATGGATAATAAGTTCGTTAACTGAATTCATTCCGTCCGATATGGATAATTAACCAAAATTCAATTAAAAACACCAAATTAACAGACAAGTAAATAGACACATTTTATATAAATGTATTTTTTGAACACATATTTAAATTTTTAGCTTCATATATGCCATGTTTTATGAATTTAATATTATTTTTTATAATTTATTTTTCCATTCAACAAAATGGTAAATTACCCCCCTAAAAAATGATAAATTGGTGACTTCAACCAAAAATTTTGACCGATCGATTTTTTCGGTCCAGACTGCAGAGAATGGTTAAATTCCTTTAGACCGATTCAATAAATTAATTGAACTACCCAAAGAGGTAATTAACCGAACCAATGGTTGCTCACTTCTACCTTTGGATCAATTGAACCTGATACGCATCTACACCTAGAAAACTTAGTGTACAAGCCAGAAAAGAATAAATTTTTAGGTTGTGCTTTTTTACGACTTTATTTTGATTTTCTAAACTTTTATTTTTGCAACAAAAACATTTTATTGACCACACTATTTTACAAATTTATGGAAATCCATTTTCCTTTTCTTTTTCTTCTTTTGTTAAAAAATCTGTTTTCGCACTACTCTCATATTACACATTAAAAAATTATGGATTTACATTCTTTAACTTACCTTGATACACAATACAAGCTATTTTCATAAGAAAAAAAATAACAAATTTAAATTTCTTCAGAATTTATTCTCTCACACACTTAAATAAATGGAATGAAAAAAAAACAATTAATCAGCAGAGGGTACAATCGTACTACGCACTTCCAACCCAACATGAATTAAATCATATATTTGTGAGGCAATAGAATCAGGTTCCCCGGAGCTAACCAACAAAACAAATCGCCGACTCCTTAATAATGCCGCCAACACGACGACGGGCCGTGGCCCGTGGGCCATCCCTTTTTATCCTTTGCACGTGAATCGCATGTAAAACCCAATTCGTTCGACTCCCCCACGTGACATTAAAGAAACGCGGTTAACGTTTCGAGCAAAAACAAACGGCCAAAACTGGCGCCCCAATCACCAGCCGTGCATCGCAAGCTTTACCAAACCCGAAAGGGCACAAACCAACGGCCGATGATGCCTCGGCTAATACGAGGCGCGAGGGCACCATGTCGTGCACCGTGCGGCCATTACTAACGGTACTAGTCGTATTAGTATAACACGATTTGGAGGTCGAGAAAAAAAATCGACAATAATATAATTATATAATATTAAATAAAAGGAAGTGAGTAACGTGAGAGAGGCTGAGAGCTCGAACCTTAACCGTTGGATCGGTGGAGTCATCAAGCACCTGGATTATGATACGATCCGACGGCCATGAGAGCCCGCACGCCGCCCCAATCGATAACTTGTACACCTGTATATTTTATGACTTATGAGGTAAATACAAAAAAAAAATGCATACTGGCAGTGAAGAAAGCAAAAGAAAAATAAAAAATGTTTTTTAGTTTCATATTGGGCCACATAATTTAGGAGGCAAAAGAAAAATTAAAAATGTTGAAGAGAAAAAAATTGAACAAAAAAATGTCATCGACGTTACGAGGGAAGGGAGGAGGAGACGACCGGTTATCGTACCTCTCTCTCGTTGTACATCGGAATCTGGACGAGGACCATCGGGTACGCCCCTCCGGCGCCGGCGCCGCGCTCCAGATCGCAATCGCCGCCGGCGATGGGCTCCCACTTGTAGCGCTTTTCAGGGCTCCGGCGGAGGAGCTTCACGGCGAGGCTCACGGCGGACATGAAGACGACCTCCAGGAACAGCATGACGGACATGGCCAGACACAGGACGACGGAGAACTGGAGGACCGGCGCCACCAGCTTGGACCGGAGGACGGTCCAGAGGAAGGCGATCCGGCCGCCTAGCCCGACTCCTCTCCCGGCGGAGAGGAGCCAATGTGAGAGGAAGGAGAAGGCATCTCCGGCGGCGACGCGGAGGAGGGCGGAGGGGAGGATGCCACCGGCGGCGGAGTGGGCGGAGGCCGCCGGGAGCTCCATCGTGCCCTTGGTTTGGGGGGTTCGTATCTGCGTATGTTGGGGTGGTGGTGGCGGTGGGTGGGTGGATGAGGGTGCCAAAAAGTAAAAAAAAAGTAAACGAACCGACGGACCAAAAGGAAAAGGAGACGGTCAACAAATATAAATGCTTAAATAAATAATAATGTAATTTACGGAAAAGACGAGGAGATGGGTTCGTGGCTTTGTAATTTACGGAAATTTATTTACTTAATGATTGATTTTATTACATTTAATTGAAATACTATTTTTATAATTTATTCACTCTATATATCTATATCTCGACCAGTGTAATCATAACTTAATTTGTGCTTGTATCCGGACTCTCTTCTTACCTCTAAGCGTTCGTTTGGTTTAGTAAATAAGTGCTGAAATATTTAAATATTTTAAAGAATATAGTCAAACGTCTTGTAAAATAAAATTAAGTTAGTCAAATTTTGATTTTTACAAAATTAACGTGAAACCACTATATAATTTGATTTGAAGAATATTTCTATTCCTAAAAAACCTAGAATAAAGGTATTCTATTTTTTTTATTTTTCACCATTTTTATATTTTCATTATTTAACGATATATTATCATATTGTAATTTTTATCATTATAATAGTAAATGTAAATTATTTATAGTAAATATTCTAATTACAAAATATGGGGAAAAATCTTCAATCAAACCAAAAATATAATAAAAATATAATCAGAATACTATAAAATAATATTTATTATTCTTTATAAAAAATATTCTCTATCCAAACAGTCTCAAGGTGTTTTTTAACCGGTCATTGTTTTTTTTTTAATTGAAAAGTTTAACTACTGATTAAAGGAGGATAATCAGTACAAAATATTTAGAGGCCCACAGGAGGATGTCTTCCCAAAAAGTGTTTGACACAAAAGATCTACCCAGATGAGTTAAAAGAATCAACAGCTTAATTACAATTATGATATATATGTTTGCATTTGAATTCGTGACTAGATGCATGGTATGATATTCTGTATATGTCATGGAGATGAAGAGACTTTAATGATATGTACGAGGATCTCTGGATCCATGCCGCAATCCACCTGCGGTAGCTCAAACGCACACAATACTTTACACCATCGAAGAGCGCGAGAGCTTCCAGCTCCAGCACCGAATGACCCTGATGTTTCGTTGTGATGGCCGGTGTCTTTTTCGCCGCCGTTATCGGTGCGAATTCCAAAAGCCGGCAATTGGACTCCATTGGAGGCCCATATCTGTGGTCCCGAGTGGGCTTATAAGGAGAGGCCGAAAGACACACGTATCTATTCAACGGTCATTGCTGTCTTTTTCGCCGTCGTCAATGTCAATTCTAAAAGCAGGCAAGGCAAGCAGACTAGGTTGGAGGCCCATATCTGTGGTCCCGAATGGGCTCATACGGGGAGGTCCATACATATATATATCTGTATCTGTTAGACTTAATCATGTGAGCTGGTCATGATCCAACACTTCTTATTTTTTTTCTTTTATTTGGAAGGTAGAGACGGGGGGGGGGGGGGGGGGGGGGGGGGGGGGGGGGGGGGGGGGAACAGATGGGTGATCTTCAAGCCATCAGAGCATGTCATGCTTGGTGGTCCAAATATCATATTTTAAGTATTTTAATAATAATAAATAAGAAATATGATATACTAATGTTGCTTGAAGTGTTAATTTGAACATGTTAAATATTTTTCACAAGAAAAGTAGGTCGTGAGATTTTTGCAATCAAAACGGATGACCGAACTATTATCGGGCGTCCGCTAAACATATAATGAATGACCGAAATTGAATGACCACAGTTGTCCGAGAATTCAAAATTTTTAAAACGAACGGTCGAAAAAGTTTCGATCTGCTTGTCGAGTTCAAAAGACAAATATCAAACAGACGATCGAAAAGTCTCTGTGTTGCAAATGTACGAAAAATCAATAATTTTAAATTGAACGTCTGAAAGATTTTCGGTCGATCGTTCTAGATGTCAAGATCAAAAGAAAACAAATGAGAATGACGAACGAGACATTTTCGAACGATCGTTCCAGAAGTGACATCACAACTTTTTTAAAAAGTTTTGTAACAACCATATTTTTAAGAGAAGCCTATAAAAAATTCTAAAAATGGAAGGAAGTTTATCTAAGCAAAGGAAATTATTTTATAGCATTTTTTTAAGTCAAAAGCATTTTCTAGAGGTCAATTTTGCAAATCATCCCTTTCCTTTTTAATTTCTAGGTGTGAGCATTCTTTGTAAAAAGAGAGAATTGGAGAAAATTTTTGTATTCTTGTTTAGTGAGTTTAAAAGTTTCTTATAAGAAAATGTATGTCTTACCTTTTGACCAAAGAAAAAAATAATTGTGGTGCAGAAAAGGTTATTCTTTTTCTAAAAAAAGAGAAAACTAATAAATTTCTGAGATATCGAAATCAAGAAATCGGACGAAGACTTAGGCCAAGAAATTGAACCGAACCTCACCAATATATTGTGTCTTTTTGAGTTTTAATTCTTCTTACTTGTCTTTTACTTGCTTGCGATTATATTTTTTAACAATCAGTTTTTACGATTTTTCGCTTATGATTTTTATACATCAATTCATTCCTCTCTTGGTGGTTTCCAGCTTAGAATGACCATACATAAATTATGTACAAAAATCATTGTAAAGGATGATAAATCTGATCCGAAAATAAAATAAAGGATGATAAATCTGACCCAAAAAAACAGGGGGATTATAAAAAAAAAGACATCAGGTGGTTGGGATTCGAATTATCCTAACATCTTGAATTTTCTTGTAACTAATGTCTGATTAACTATAATAATACTTACCATTTCTGATATCTCAACATCCTTGTTATTTGTTCATGTTGACTCATGTGACTGTATATTAGATACGATGTGTGATTAACGATCATAAAGATTTCTAACCCTTTCAGGGAGAGAGAGGAAGAAAGATCCCTTTTTTATGTATTAATTGACAAATAATTCATTAAAAGATGTACTTGCATATCTGAATAAGTACATGCTTTAATTAATCAAATTAATTGTAGATACAACTCATGATGTACATACACCTTTGAGTAGTAATATGGGGACCGTTCATCCACATGGTGAATTAACTAAACAAAGTGCCCTGCAATATATATGTTCTTGTTGAGCATTTTGCAAAAGAGCCTGTGCATTTCCTTCTTGCTCATGCCAACCCTTTCTTCTTCTCTTTTTTTTTTCTTCCATCACACACTGATATACATACATATGGTATGCATGAGAAGCCAGAAGCCATGACCAATTGATAATTCTCTTTCTGTTAAATAAATGTGCAAAGAATATGTAGCTTGTGTATATCCACTTGCTGAAGGATTTAATCAAATGCATCCTTCTCGATTTTTAGCACCGAAAAAATGCATCTTGGTAGATTTATTTCTGCGACTGGTGGATCACTTCTGATCATAGATCCTGCAGCTCTTATAATCATTTGTCTGTGGGGATGATGGTACCAATGTATCCCAAACCCATGACAAAGAATGAGACGGCCTGAGGAAATATGTAAACGAAGTAGTAATCTCTCCTGTACATGCAGTCGTAGGTTGCACAGATCAGTAGATACAATGAAATAATCAGCTCCAGAACGTGAAATCTGCAGGCAAACATTTAGAACTGCATGAGATTTTGTACGTAAAAGCTTAATTAATTAATTTCAGAATCAACGGAGCTTAATTAATTAATTACCTGTCCTTGATCTTGAACCTGAATCTGAGCTTCTTTGTAAGAGAATCAGCAGAAGGTTTTGGTATCGACTTCAGCATGTCTCCCAATTTCTCGGTGACGACCCATTCGTTTGCTCTCCCTGTTTCGAAGAATCCGATAATGACGGCTTTGCACCGGTGCATGGCCATGACGTTCTCAAAGAGCACCCAGAAGACTATGAGGTAAAAGGATCTGCACGCAACATGGTTATCAGTAAGAAACAGAGTGAGTACCAGATAGAAGGACCGAATGAAGTGACAATTGTTGAACCTTGGAGTTCCAACAGCATTCATGAGTGTGATTGATGTTGGAATGTAGACCACCCCCCACTTAGGGACGTCGACTTCGGGGAAGAACGCAGAGAGAGGGATGATTATGCAGTAGAACATGAAGGTGACGAAATGCGACACGATTCGACGAGCAAAGAAGAAATTGTAGATTACGTAGAACTTCATCCATGGGGATACGTTCTGCATGCAGTGAGTGCCGAGCAATTAGAAAATTACAAATCCAATCGTTCAATAAATTAGAATTCACACTTGAATTCCAGAGCCAAAAGTTACCTTGTTCCTAAGGACGTCCCAGAACAATTTCCGGAACAGATTCGCAGGGCCACAAGACCAACGATGTTGCTGAAAACGATAGGCCTTGAAAGTGCTCGGCAGCTCACTCTTCACCTGAAAGAAATAAAGAATCTGATTTCTTATCCCCAAAACGCTTGCACGGTGGCTTATGTTGCGAATCATATGAAAAAGTTATTCTCAAATTGTGCACGTTAGTAATTAAGATGTCATGACTGACTTGTTGATTGCAGGAGTACTTATTTTGCATGAGTGTTGCCAGAGGAGGTACCTTGAGATTGCCAATGTATACAAACTTCCAGCCTGCAAGGCCTGCTCTGATTGCAAGATCCATGTCCTCCACAGTACTGCGGTCGTTCCAACCCCCGGCGTCCTCAATGGCTTTGATCCTCCACACGCCGGCCGTTCCTGTATATTATGGACGGAGAGTTTCTTTAATTACAGACTCAGCAGAGGAAAACATTAACATGCATCAGGGCAATAATTTGATGTAGCTAGCTGAACCAGTAATATCAGACATTACTGACAACCGTGCATGGTTTTCTGATAGCACTTATAATTTGGACCTTTAGACAAGTCATCATGCACTTTTGGCTCTCAGTGTCGCACATAATTAAAGTTTGAAGATCACATCATTACACAGATGTCAATTATTGTCCCCACAACACAATTAGGTGGGCAGAAAAGGAATCCAGACAAAGAAAAATGCATGCATGTGTATATGCTTCCATGCTTTCCTGCCATCATCACTGAATGCTTGCTAATTGCATACCAACAGGATTAAGGTACATGTGAACGATACATGTACATGCCAGACTTGGTACATACATGTGCAGGAGCACAGTACGTAGATGTAACCAAGATTCGACAAAATAACTCAAAGTTGCCATGAGTGGTAACAAAGTTACAGTACTGAACAGAGAGAACAGTTGGGTATGGTTAAATTCTTACCGTTGTAACCGAAGAAAGCGCACGCAGTAGATCCAGACTCCTGCTCCACTTTGAAGTGGTAGTCCATGGACATCTGCTGCATTCTCGTCATCAAGCATTCATTGGCGTTCACTGCATCCAGAGCGGCAGTTCAAAATTAAAGAATTCAACTTTAAATTACAATGCTGGTATATATTAGCACACACTTGACAGTCAAAACCATGCAAGCTGGTAACCGATGAAGCATAGATAGATAGATGATAGATACCAAAATGCCAGCGGGCTTGGACAAGGGCGATCTTAGGATTGTGAACGAGGAAAGGGATGGTTCTGACGAGGAAGTCGGATTCCGGCTGGAAGTCGGCGTCGAACATGGCGACGAACTCGCAAGTCGTCACGTAGTCGTAGACCATCCCCACCTTGAGAGCCCCGGCTTTGTACCCCTGCCTGTTCGCCCTCGTCTCGTACCTTATGTACTTGCCTTTGCTGCGCCACATCTCGCACTCCATCCGTATCAGTTCCTGCACCCATCAAGCAAATTAAGCTAGAGGAAGAACAACTGCTGGTTGTTCGGAGTCTATTGTATAATCAGGAATTTTTTTTCTTCATTAGATTCTGCTGCAGATCGCATATATATAGATAACAGAACGTAAGAACAGAGAGGTCGAGTCTGACACTGTAGATGATGGGAACATGAGGTGTGTAGGAAACAAAAGGGAAACAAGCTCCAAGGTGCTGGACCTCACGGCTTATATATGCTGCATAGTGCATACGGGCCAATTAAGTGGATGCCCGATCCCCATTGGCCGAGCGAGCGATCGTGCGAGGACCATCTAAGTGAAACAGCTAGCGAACAGCGATTGATGCCTCCAAAAGCTTCGCATTGATCTTGTCAAAACTGTGACGGACAGCTCACGCAGCACAAGAGGCATCCGCGCGCGTACGCACGGAATCACACATATTGGACACATGATCTGGGACCGGTTACTACTACGTAATTTTGGTGCTCTTAAAGTAGGTAGCGAATGGGGAGGCAGACGCCCGCCTCTTAATTACTTGTAGAACTGTGCGAAAAATACATGGCGCGCAGCTCTTGCTGCAATTGGCAGCAAGAGCCCCATGGCCGTGTGCCCGAGGATTTCAGAACGGTGGCCCCGTGCATTGGACGCATCAGCGCACTGCACTTCTTCAATTTTGACAGGAAGTTGAGGGGAGTTTTCTGCTCAGGTGACGTACCTTGACCACCGGATCTGTGGAGTCGTCCAGCACTTGGATGATAATCCTGTCGCCCGGCCATGTCAAGTTGCATGCAGCACCAATAGAGAGCTGGTACACCTGAGTCCATGACAACATATATACATGATACATATATGATATATCTACGTATCATCGTCCTTAAATCGAGAAAAGTATATATCAACTAGTGGGCCTACTTGGGAGAATGAGCTGACCTTGCATGCCAATAGATCACGGCCGGTAGGCCATTAACTACGGCAATTGATATGTTAATTAAATGCAATGACGATATACTGGTAGTATAATATAATGAACTCGAACGATGGACCGGCCCTACGCAGTGGCTTCATGTGACACAGACGACCAATCCACAGGCATTAAAAAAAACAGATGGTGGAGCCGTGGGTCACGTTTGCTTTACCTCCTTCTCGTTGTACATTGGGATCTGGACGAGGACCATGGGGAAGGCGAGCGTGCCGGCCTCCTCGTCGGCCACTATGGCGTCGCACTTGTACGTCCTCGCCGGCCGCCGCCGGAACACCTTGGCGTAGAGACTGATGAGCCCCATGGAGACCTTCTCCACCAGCACCATCGTCGACATCACCAGGCACATCAACACCGCCACCCGCATCGCCGGCACCAGGACGGACGCCCGCACCCGCCACCATATGGCGACGAGCTGCCCGGGAAGCGCCGCCGCCGCCGACAGGAGGAGCTCGAGGAGCCGAGAGAACGAGCTCGCGGCCAGCTTGTCGTACCCCGCCACGACAGCGGCCGCCGCATTCTGCGTGTACATGCCCAGTACGCCTGCAACATTTTTTGCTTGGAGCATTGTAAACATCAACCAGGCCATGAGAGCTTCGGAGCAGTAGAACCAGCAACAAGAAGCATGCTGTACCTACCTTCCATGAGCTCGCCCCTTGAGCTCCAAGTCCGAGTCCAAGGAGACAGCAATCAGTGGCGGCTTTCTTATTGGTGATGGCGATGAGGAGGAATCAGGGACAGGCCAGGCGCACAAGTGTGGCCGGCTACACACACCTTTGAGATATATTTATACCATGCACCACCCACCAGTGTTCACAACCACCAATTTGATCGATCAATCGCTCGATAGAAATTGTGGTTGGTTTTTGGCACATGTACCACATAAAAAACGCAGATCCAGTAAAGGATGAAGGGGGAAAGCATATTGTTCAATATTTCTGGATCTTGTTCTGTAGCCGTGGACAATCACTTACTCCACTCTCCCTCCACATGGAGACACTGCAATAATTCCACCCCATCTCTAGCTGTACATGTTTCTTACAGTGTCACACTTACTTTTTTTTGTGTTTATACAATTAGAATATACCTCTTATGCAATTATGATACACCTAAAACTAAAAAAGGTTAATGAAATCAAGTTATTAGATCGAAGAGAGGTCGAACATGGAGGATCGTATTAATAAGTATATTTTAAAATGATAAATATTATTTTGATAAATTTATTATACTGAAATCTTGAGTACCCTCACTAAGTTATTTTTTTATCGATTCTTAAGCCACACGTAACAGAACATATTAAAAAAATGAAGAAAATGTGTTAAACTTTATTTAAATTTATTATTATTATAAATATTTTAAACTAATATTTAAATAATTCTACTAAATATATGAGATTGTTAAGTTCATATCAAATCGTAAGATTGTGTGATTAAAACTTGATCTTATACATAAAATGTTCAAAATAAGATTAAGATTGATTAGGAATAATAAGATTCACTACAAAAAATTAAGATTTTTCGATGGGCAGTTTACGACGGAAAGAAAATCGTCGCAAATTACGATGAATTTTACGACGGATCTCAATCTATTAGAATTTTTTGCGGTTATAATTCTCGGAAATAAAAATAATAAATTATGGAATTAATTATATTATTATTTTATTTTTTGACGATTAAGAACGTCGAAAGTTTCGATGAATAAGTAGCCATCGAAACTTTCGACAGTCCTAACCGTCGGTGACTAAAAAAATTAAATATTATATAATGTAAGTAGTATTTTATTATTATAATTATCGGCAGTTCAGACCGTCAGAAGTTTTCAATGGTTGCGACCATCGGACTTTTGGGACCGTTGCAATCGTCGGAACTTTCGACAAGCTTTTTTCAACCGTCGAAAATTATTTTGCGACGATAATTTTTTCGACGGATTAGTTCCATAGATAAACCCGTTGAAACCCTTCTTTTTCGACGATTTCGTTCAATTTTCGACGGTTGAAAAAAGCTTGTAGTGATTGTAAAATCTTAAATAGATATCATTGACAACCATGCATGGAAGCGACATGGAGGTAGAGACAAATTGGGCGTATTACAAATTTAAGACGTCAATTTGACCACAATCGCGTCTCACTATCACACTCTCTGTGGGCGTCTATTCCTGCGTAATATATCATACATATGTGTCTCTGGTCTTTTCTCCCACACATCACACTGTGTGGACTATGATGCTTTTTTTTTTTACCATGTTATTACTGAAGTAGTTAATATATAGTTCTTGCCCAATTCAGTTAGAAAAGATGAACATTAAAAAACTGAGAATTTTCTGATAACAACGAATCGACTTGATGTTTCACAGTTCATTAAACCATGCATCAGTCAGCTGAAATAACTGACTAATGAAGTCTGAGATGAGATCCATGATTACATGCAGGCAGTGCTGCAAAAAAGTAGTCTTGCATGTCGTATTTGTCAAATGTGTAGCCGATCAATGGAGCATCCGAAGTAGTGCTATATATTATTATAAATCCTGATGTAGTTTTAATTATATGGTGTCTGTACTATCAGATATCTTTAATTCTCTCTCTCTCTCTCCCTCTCTCCTTCCTTTTTGCTATTGTGTTGTTTTTTCCTTCCATTGGATTTGCTCTACTTCTGAGAAACTGCCTAATAGACGGGTATGCTAACTAGCTTTCCAATGATACATACTGAAACAATCTTTTCAAGAAAGGTCATTTAAAAAAAAGAGACAGAAAATTATAAATGATTCCAACACATGTGTCATTATGTTTATTCTTCGAACTATATATTGATTATGTCGAATATTTTTTTCCATATATTATTTACTAATTCCGCATTTATTCAAACTAGTAATAATACTCATGTTTTATTTTAATTTAGATAAATTATAACGTCTTTTTCCTTTCCAAAAAACGAAATGCATGCATTTGTATCCATCGATAATTTCGAAGTGTAAATTCATCGAAAATGTTAGTACTAAAATATTAATTATATAATGATATTATATTATATATGTATTCTATTATTAAATATAATTGCTAACAAATTTAGTTTTCAAAATGATTGACGAATATAAATTTATCAATAATTTTGAGGGTAGACTTGTTGGAAATGTTAATATTAAAATATTAATTATATGCTTATGTTATATTATATATATTATTAATTTAATTACTGATGGATTTAGTCTTCAAAATTATTAATATTCTATTCCTTGATAATTTTGAAGGCGACGATCGTCAATAACTTATCGATGAATTTTATCGTCAGTACCAATGACGGACAATTTGTCTGTCGATATTTTGATTTTTCTTTGTAAATATCGTCCCTCGGGAATTGTCGGTGAAAATTGCACAATTTTCTTTTACGGACAAACCCACGCAATTCTATAATAATGTTGTAGGTGTTGACATATATATAATCGAGGATGCATGACGAGCAAATGGCCCATAAAATATATAATTTACTGTATGTGGTAAAAAAAACTAAAATTGAGCAGGAAGAGTTGAATATATTCTTAAATATTAATCTCTCTCTACATTTATTATTATTATTATTATTATTATTATTATTTTCTCATTCTTCACCGCCAAAAAAGGGAACATGGGTTGAGCATGTAAAGCGTGGAGATGAAACTTCAACGCCAATATATAAAAAAACACACGCACGCCGTGATATATAAGATCCCATCGAGGGCTGCATGACGAGCAAATGACCCATAAAAAATAATTGCATGCATGCCACAAAGTTGAATTCTTCATGCAACGTTGTTATTAATCACGCACAAAATTAATTAAAATAGTTGGCCGCTGATCCGATCACGGATTCGTCCGAGTTGTTCGACCGTTTGATTTTTAATTTGCACAAACGATTATTGTACGTTAACGTGCTTGATCTATACGCCTGCTTTGACTCCCACAACAACAGCATCATGTGTATATGTTGATTACTAAATCAATGCATCACCATTTATGCACCCAAGCGCATTGTTTAATATGCATAACGTACTTATAGAAAGTTTACGTCAATTATTATTATTATTATTATTATTATAGAATCATGTGCGTCAACAAAATAAAAGAAAATATAAAAGAGGTTGGCTGGCCCCATCATCAGACAGAAGTTATGATGATGCATATGACAGGTTTGGAATCCTTGGTGTCTTCCTCGTTGGTTTCGAGTCGGACGAATTGTGATAATTGATCCGAGTCAGGCCCACACCCCCCACCCACCCCAAAGGAGTTTTACGTTGCAATCATTTGCAAACACATAATTGTGGAGTTTGGCAAAATATATATGTACATTTGCGTCATTAATTATCAGTCATCAGGTACGTACCTCACAGTCCGAATGGGGTGCTACATCTGAAATGTATAATTGTTGATTGGCATGCTAATAATGATTTGGTGTTGCTCGGATGTTATCTCATGTCTCAATCTGTAAGAATGTAACCATTCTGAGATTGGCTGGAGGAAGAAATGGTTGAAATGGCACGATGATTGGTTTTGCACCTGTAGACAACAGAAACGGATCTTTTTGTTTCCTTTTTCTCTGAGGAGCATCCCAAGGAGATGACAGCCACCTCACTCCTCAGATGATGCTAAGGAGAAAAGTGGCATCAATGGCCGAATCATAATTGGACGAGAGGGAAATAATCGTGGGTTTGGTGGGGAGATTTGTTTCCTGGCTCGCACAGCATGCATCAGCTGTGTATGCTATGCTTGTTCATCCTTTGTTGATTGCAACAGAGGGCTTCAATTGTGACACGGGCAGCCATCAGTTCTTTGGCTTCTTATTGGTTCCAAGCTCGCAGGTCAAAAGCATCAGGAGGACACCTGCACTTTCTTCTCCTTTTTCCTTCTTCTATTTGCTGTTAACTTTGGGATAATAATTGTGCTAATAATGCTTTGATACCTTGAACAAAGTAGATGGCTGTGCTTGCACTTGCACATGGGGACAACTTGTACAGTTCCCAGTGTTTGGATGCCCACCAATGGGAGATTACAGTGTGCCTTGTTGACTTGTACTTGCATACTTTACAGTTCTAGTAATTCCTCCACCAATAACAGTTCTAATATTGAACACCAATAACAGTAATTCCCAAAAGCTCTGACCTATGGATATATTCCAACAACATCGTGATGAGCTAGACATCTTTCCTGACAACTCATAGTTACAATGATGGATTCATCCTTTTTGTTTGTACATTCAACTCTCCTGTGATTGAGAGTTTTGTGTGTACAATGTGGCTAAACTTCCATTTGATTATCAACCTACACACACTATGTAAAACTGCCAAATTGTTGACTAGAGCATAATTAATTACCAAAATTTTGATATGAGTTTATATTTTATGGTAACATATGGCAGTAATTCACATGTGCATTATGAGATACAACACAATATGTTTGAACAATCAGAAACAGGAATTTCTAGCTCGGAGGCAAAGTCCCAACATAGCCAATACCCACAATGAAGAAGGTGACAGCTTGTGGGTAAATGAAAAAGAAATAATTGTTCTTCGCATACCACAGATCATAAGATGCACATATGAGAAGGAACAGAGACATGACAAGATCCGGAAGAAGAAACCTGAAGAAATTATGACGGAAAAAAATTCGGCCATCAATAAAATGGAGGAATAAGACATTGGAAGCAAAATGACATTTTATGATAAAATATTTCTTTTCTAAATATTCATCAGAAGAAAAAGTAGAAATGTGCCTCAAGAAAAGAACAATCCCTGGCTTTGGAGATGTATGACTTACAAATAATCTAAAATGTCTAAGTATGATATGTTTGAACCTACTGAAGAGAAGGTTTCAGATAACATAACTCTCTTGAAAAGTAGACTGCTACTATTTCTAATGATGAACAACTGATAAAGGGATAGGGCAGTCCATATTCAGGAAAAAAGTGCAGATCAGCAATGATAAAATTATTGGATTACCTGTTCTTAACTTTCAAGAGTTGGCCAGATTCCTCTCCATTTACCTTCAGTTTAGTGCCCAACTTCTCAGTTACAATCCATTCATTTACTTCACCTACTCCGAGCAAACCAGCCACGACCGCTCTGGTTCGGTGCATTGCCATTACATTCTCAAACAGTACCCAGAAAAACAGTAGATGCAATGAACTACATCAAGAGAAACAGACATTGCAAAACAAATGTTAAATTATCAAGAAATTTCCATTTTATGCTTGCTGACAGAACACAACTACCAAACCTTGGAGTCCCAACAGAATGCAGAAGCGTGATAGTTGTGGGAATGTAAACCACCCCCCATTTTGAAACTTGGACCTCTGGAATAAAAACTGAGAATGGTATAACTATGCAATAAAAGGTAAATGTGACAATGTGGGATAAAATTCTCCTAACAATGAAGAAGCTGTATAGCAAATCTATTTTCCTCCATAGCAGTAATTTCTGCAAGATAAAAATACTTGAATATATCAGGAAAACATGTGGAACACAAGAAACTATTCATGCATTTGAGAACTATAATTACTAACATTTGTTGTTATTATCTCTTTGGATATCCCTCTAAATAAGTTAGCCGAGCCACAAGACCACCTATATTGCTGATTCCGATACGCCTGAAATGTACTTGGCAATTCACTTTTAACCTGCAATCACACACTGAGCTATTCTGTATCATTCTGGCAACTTGATTAACATTTACATAAACATCTTTCGAGGATATTGTAAAAGAACCATTTATCATGTCCTCGAATATCTTGAAGATAAATGATGAGAGTTTGCAAGTACAAATTGAAAATGTTTTCATAATGGAACTAGTATCATGCCTTTCTAGAATCAGGTATTTATCATTACGAACAGGGATGAGGAGTTTTCAGTATCTCAGGTATCTGTATTAAGGTAATTTAAATCTCAAATATTCTATTAAGTAGGACAACTTATCTCTCCCTTAGTATGTTTTAAACTGATGACTACAGTTAATTTTGGCTGGTAGATTTTCATCAACATACTCATGTCATTCACAAAATCATTTTCGTCGTCTGACTTGAGTTGACAGTGCTTGCATTGAATCATGAGACTCCATGAATAATTTTGCAAAATACCTTGATATTTCCTGCATAAATGAAATCCCAACCACAAAGAGTTGCTCGAACAGCTAAATCCATATCCTCAACGGCCGATCGGTCATTCCAACCTCCAGCATCTTCAAGAGCTGAGATTCTCCAGACACCAGCAGTTCCTATGAATGGAACAAGAAAAAAAATAGCATAGACATGATAAGTAAAATTGCCTATCAGATTGAACCACTCATATTTTTTGCATTGTTCCATTATTTCTTCCTGGTGAATAGTTTTTCATCAAAGCAAATTATTGCAAAAATTGTTATTCTGGTCACATGATTCTGGTGGATGCTAATCTTTAAGGTTGTGATAACAAAATTTTAATTAACCAATTAGAAACTTCCTCATCTAAAAATTCCTCATTGTTGATTAGTTCTGTTGAGTATCGGGATTAATTGGTGGATATTATCTCTATCTCTCACTATACATTCTATCATGACAATTGCTACATGTCAACAAAATAAAGAACAAAGCATAATTGGCTGATATGACAAAGATTATTTTTCCTCATATCAAGTAATGTTTACACTAGGATAACTAGTTGATCAAGGCATGATAAAATGAGACCAGAATGTTACTAATTGTTAAGAAATTGATGTTGTAAGATTCTACCAATATGTTCTGTCTTGAAGCTATTGTTATGTCAATCCAGCAAAATGTCAGCAAACAGTTACATACCGTTGAAACCAAAGAAAGAATACATGGTTGAACCTGATTCTTGTTCAACCTTAAAATGGTAATCCATTGACATTTCTTGTATTCTTGTCATCATACATTCATCAGAGTTCACTACATCCATAAGAAGGTTTGTCAACAATTAGCAGGTGAAAATCAAACAAAAAAAGAGCTATTCACAGACAACTGAAATCAAAGCTAAAGAAATGATCAGCTCCGAAATTAAGGGTGGTATCAAACTAACAAAATATGTAGTGAAAAATTATACATTAGATAGAAGCATGGCTGTCAAAATATTGATGAACAGAGAGATTATAATCCTTGTTGCTGAATATGCAAGTGAGGAAAATATTATCATTTGGAGCAATTTTCCAAAGTACCACCTTCTGGACATAGTACAAAAAGCTTTGATAAATGTCATTTATGTGTTCATTGTTTGACATGCACCACAGAAGAAAGCTATAAAGTGCTAACACGTATAATTCATTTCACTTGTTACTTCAGCTATACCATATAGACCATACAAATAATGTTAGTGATAGAGTACATGAAGATGGCAACGATCATAGATGTTTCACGTGTAAACAAACCATCCATGTCAATGTTCTTTGTTTCTTTGAGGCAACAAAACATCCAAGTTAGATGAATCAAATCCTCACAATTTACCGCATAAATTATCTAGATACCCTTAAGTTCAAGTCGGTCAATTAACCATATTTCTTATATTAAAACTTAGGCTCATAAGGAAGACATTGTCACTCTTCTATTTAAATAATTGATACTACTATTGAATGCTAAGAGTTACCAAGTTGGCCTTTATACAATTGCAAATGTGAAGTAGCTTGGAATAGTGATCTAATGCATCTTAACTCTCCCAAAATTGAACTGCATGCATGCTATGTAATCTAGAACTAATGGCGGTAATCAAATAATTTGGTAAGACTTCAGAACCTACAGGGAAGTTCATTTCTTTGAGGACATGAGTATGATTTGCAAACAGTTCACGTTTCATTTTTAACTGGATCTGGTACTGGAATGCAGGCAACCGTGTGAATGTAATTATAAAGTATCATAACTTTGCTGATACAAGAACTCTTTGGCATTTAAGAGGTTAATTAAATTGAGGAATATCATATACCAAATTTCCATCTTGCTTGTACTAGACCCACTCCTGGGTTGTGGACTAGGAAAGGGATGGCCTGCAATAGAAAATCTGCCTCAGGTTGAAAGTCCGCATCAAAGATGGCAACAAAAGCACATTGACCCACATAACTATACTTCATTCCTTCTTTCAGGGCACCAGCTTTATAACCATGCCTATTGTCTCTTGTCTCATATTTACTATTAACGCCTTTGCTTTCCCATTCCTTGCATTCAAGCTTCACTAAACTCTACAGATGACAAGAAGAAAATACATATTAGAATTTGATTTTAACCCCAAAAGAAAATTCTAAACATAGGAAAGTTCTACACTATGAAAAATATACGAGGGCATATCTCTGAGATTCCAGGTTCCAACCTACAAGTGAAAAGGAATAATATGTTACAGAGATGCATTAGAAGTCTTATGATAAAAGTGAAAATTGTCTTTCTCCATTGGCTCATTTAAGAGAAGTCTTAGTTGATTGAAGGAGAATACAATCACACTGGTTGTTAGATTGACAGAACCAAAACTTCCGAAGTTTAGAAGCTAGTCAGTTTTCTACTCACTGAGAGTGATTGCTCTCTAAAGACAAATAGTGAAGCAAATCAAGATACATTTTACCTGTTCCACATTATCACATGACAAGAATGTCAATCTGCTGGATAAATCTAACACCAACTACAAGTCTACAACATATCTGATGAAAGAAAAAATTACCAACTGCCAAACTTTGATTTGAATACTAACTACAATCTCCATGTGAAGAAACAACAACAACAACAAAGCCTTATCCCACTAGGTGGGGTTGACGCTAAATTTTACCAATGACAAAAGGGGGTCACTTAATTACTCACATTTTTATGGTTAAATTCCATAAACAAAAAAGCACGCACCATTCAATGTCATTGAAGTGTTGGGAGAATAAACTAACACTGTGTGTATAGTAAATCCAATTGACTGCACTGAGAATGGTAGATATTATTGTGTTGCTAAAGTTGTTTTGTTTCTTTCTTTCCTGATCAATGTCAGGACCTAATTCCGGGTTAAGAAGTGCAGTAATGTGTGATACAGATATCAAGCTTACCTTAATCTCTGGATCTGTGGAATCGTCCAGCACTTGAATGATGATGCGATGAGATGGCCATGAAAGCCCGCAAGCAGCTCCAAGGGAGAGCTTGTACACCTGCAGGAATCGAGAAAAACACACACACACACACACTCAAAGCAGGTAAAGGGCGAAGTAAAGAAAGGGTGAAGTGAAAAACAGCGGGGCATCACTTTCACCTGCCTCTCGTTGTACATGGGCAGCTGGACAAGGACCATGGGGAAGCCGGTCTCGAAGTCCTCCGCCATGGGCTCGTACTTATACTTCCGCTGGGGCCTCCAGCGGAAGACCTTGGCGAAGAGGCTCGTCAGCCCCATCACCACCTTCTCAAGCACCAGCATAATCGACATGGTCATGCACAGCACTACAGCGATGCGCAGGACCGGCGCCACCGCGTAGACCCTTACCTGCATCCATATCACTTCCACCTTCGGCGACGACGAGGCCAGGGACGCCAAGAAGCCCAGGGCGCGAGATGTCCACAGCTGCAGGACCGCGCTGTTCGTGGCATTGGCTTCCATTGCTGAACAGACAAGCCAACAATTTTAAAAAAAGCTGTAATGCGTGAATAATGAAGGAAAAAGGATTGTAGCTTTATCGTTTTGTATGGTAAGGCCATGAACAGTGCAAAAGGGCGGGAATGTCACCATTAGATGACAAAGGCAGAACAAGAAGCACCACTGTTGATTGCTAGCCCACATGTTTGTCTTTTCAAACTAATTTGCAACAGTGTCCTGCTCCCCTGCCTTCCCTTCTGGTTTCCAGTGGTCAACTCAACGCCTCAAGCAAGTCCTGTCCCTCCCTCGTCTTGAAGGGCTGAACCAGTGACGAACACGAATGCTGTGGATCCAGAAGCTGAGCTCCCTTGGATATGGTTCACGCCATGGGTTGCCAAAAGATTAGGAACTGAGATGAGCGGTCAATCTACCACACTAGACAGGCTCAGATGCAGACAACACTGTTTGTCAGCGACAGAGGGACTAAACTGACGTGCTAGATTTTAGGATATATTATATCACATGATTCACATCTCACAGAATTAATATAGATAGACTTTTAGATCTCATGTGCTAATAATTTACACAGGCTGTGGTATCAGCCAATTCAGCCATCAAAGTATTATACATATAACAACAACAAAGTCTTATCCCACTAGGTGGGGTCGACTACATAGATCATACGACGTCATTTCGCTTTATTAGTAACCAAATCTTTGAATATATTATTCACCAATAGATCTTGCTCTATTAGTTCGTCAAGTGTCCGCCTTGATCTCCCTCTCCCTCTCCCTCTTTTAATCGGACTCCAAATTGGAGCCGGACAAGTCCCATTGACTGACCAAGGTACAACGTTTTTATGTTTCTTCCAGCCATGGAAGAGCCGTCTTAACTTGCACCCTCATCTTTATTTATTTTGCCCTGAATTTGTTATGGAATAGAATGGTCTTATTCGCATAGGTTTTTTTTCAGTATTGTCTTGCACTGTGATCTTTCTGAGGCCACAAAAGAGAATTCAGATAAGAAAAAGTTGTCATAGTTTGTTCATAATCTGGAAAGAAACAACCGAGATAAAACATAGCTTTCAAAGTTTAACCTTGTGGGCCACAAGTTTCATAACACCTTATTGAAATAGTTTCATATGACATTGCAGGGTTTTTATGCTACTTATAAAATAACATGCGTTTCATATGACTTGTGTAGTGGCAAAACTCTAGAAGAACTGATTGGCATGTAAAATAGTGTTACTTCACCACTGATACTTCGCTGCAACTAGAACTTCCTCGTATCGCTCAGCAGCATTTTCCCAACTAAGGTCCTGCTCCATGCCTCTCTTCTGAAGCCCCTTCCAGCTCTCCTTGTGGTTCCAGTATGTATTCAAGCAGTTCCCCAGTGCGTTAATAAGCTTGTTAGTTTCTGCTCTATCAAAGGTCCAACCAGTTCCAGTCTCGTTGAAAGGATCAAACTGGATTACAGTGTCTCTAAGTCCGCCGACAGCATGCACGACAGGAATAGTCCCATAATTCATGGCATACAGTTGGTTGAGTCCGCAAGGCTCGAATCTCGAAGGCATGAGGAGGATGTCAGCTCCTGCAGTTATTCGATGTGCCATCTTCACGGAAAACCCCACCCATGCTCGAACCTTATTATGATACTGGGCCTCAGACTTCCTCAGCATATCTTCAAGCTCTCGCCTCCCAGTGCCCAGCATGACCACCTGCACATCCTGACCAGCAATCCAAGGCATGGCCTCCATGATGAGGTCTACACCTTTCTGGGGATCTAACCTTCCGATAAAAGCTATTACTGGAACGTCATCACGGACTGGCAGGCCAACCTCTTTCTGAAGTGCAGCTTTGCATTCTGGTTTTCCAACATGCAGAGTTTCCAATGAGTAATTGGTGTACCCATCAGATTCCAGGTAACTATCAAGTTCCGGGTTCCAGTCTTTGACATTGATCCCATTAACGATACCTTGGAATTTCCAGCCATTCTCGTTTATAATTTCGTGGAGACCCCAGCCACCTTCCGATGTTTTAAGCTCCCACGAGTAGCCATGGCTGACTGTGACTATGCGGTCCGCACATTTTAGGCCAGCAGCGAAGATATTGAAGTGGTCGCCTCCAATTGGATCGTAGAGTTTAAAAATGTCCATGTAGTGTTCTGGTAAATCAATATGGAAGAAGTCTTCTACAGGACCACGACCCTGTATTGCAAACCGAGGTCATTAGGTGTTACTCTATGATGCACGGGTACTCCAATTTCCTCCACGTACTCGTATCGGGTACGTACCCGGTACCAGTACTTCATGGGTACTCGTGAGTACTCGTACCTATACGTACCTAATAATAAAATAATTTTAAAAAAATAGGTACTTCAATGGGTACTCGTGCCTATGCTTTTGGGTACTCCATATCAAAATTTTGTCAAATAAAATTCTAAAAAAGATAATAAATGATTGATGATTATGAAAGCACTAATACTAGAGAACATGATACTGATATATTTTGCTATGTTTTTATCAAATGTAAACAATAAAATCTATAGATGTTAAAGATGAGAAATCATAAGGAGAAAGAAATTATTAATAGCTCCTCATTTAGACATAATCAGTAAAGTGAATAACTAATTACTTATTTTGAAAACTTAAACAATATGAAGATACTAGAAATCTTATGAAAATTTATTTTATATATTTAATATATCGCCGTACCCGTACCCTAATTTTTTAGAATTTGACGTATCCCGTACCCGTACTCGTACCCGGTACCAGTACTGTACTCCAAGTTCGCATGCACAGATTCTTTCAGTCATCTTCATTTCTAATTTTTTTCCTTCTGATTGGCCCAATAATGATTCAAATAATGAGGTTTACTAGCTCTCTGACAACCCAAGTGAACAACTGCCAATTCAAAAAGAAAATATTCTTCATAGATTGATGAGAACACTGTATAAGCTGGTTATATGAGCATCTCAAACTTCAAAGTAAAAGCTAAAAGTAGAAATGTATATACATTTAAGATTAGAGAGCAAACCTGATGGGCTATATTGTGTATCACTAGAACAGATCGAGCATACTTCATCAAGCCATTGTCACGGTAGTATGCTTTCAGATACACAGGCAGGAGTGCAGTATGCCAGTCATTTGCAATAAAAGCCAAGTTTCCATCTCCATAGCAAACACCGCCACATGGGACATGCCAAGGAGCCTGAAACCAATTCTGGTTTCTTAGATGCAACGACATACCATCGTATCATTCTTAAATCTTAGAAGCAAGGAATTACCATCATATCACTTCAACATTTGGATCAAATACATAATCTCATTTGCAACTTCTCAAATAATTGAATCGGAAATGTTTCCGTGTCATCATTCTTTGAATATGAGGAAGTCGATTCTCTGTACTTCTTTTGCTAAAGGTAGATACCGTACAAAAGGAATAATAGAAATATAAATAACATGGTAGTGAGAATACAATTCAAAGTTCTGTACACTGGACAAAAGAAAGCGAACTTTTGCCAAGTGACGAAGATAATCTTATCTTTCCCCATAATCCTACATATATGCATGATACACCTTCTATTTCAATATATTACACCTACATCTCAGCCTTCAAGTTCTCATTGTCTGGAAAAGAATGTAAATGTAGTCAATATATTTAAGGGCTAGGCAAGGCTTGTCTAACTTGTATACTTTTATTTCAAGTAATTAAAAGCAAAGGTGTGCTAGATAATGTTTCAAGCCCCCTCCAGTTGAAATTATCTCTCCCAATTCTCAAGAATCAACAACATGGACAACTCATTTGAAAGTTGTTATAAAACATGATTTTTTTTGTCGCAAGGGCTATCCAGGCAACTGAATCATAACTTGAGCATCTTAAGAACTCAATAAAGAAAAAAATAGACTTGTATGCCAAAGAGCTTCCAGATTCTCAAACACCACCGTGGTGAATCTTTAGGAGTCAAGGTAAAGAACAAACCTCTACAGTTGCCTTGCAGAATAAGACCATTCGTTTCAAGACATCCTGCATTCATACGATAATGAGTTTCAGAATGTTTCACTAATTTTTATGAACAAGTAGAGAGATGAAAAATAATGGGTTGTAACTTGTGCTTCAAGTATAGAAAAAGATGACTGATAAAGTTAGGAGAAGAAGAATATCAAGTGCTTACAAGTCGATCTCCCCCATAGATATTGTTCTCACGATGATGAAATACTGGGTTATCGATAAAAACATAGTCCACACCATCAATATAAGCATGAAAATAAGTCACTTCCATATCCTGTAGATTGACATGTTGCAATACATATTTCAGTTGATAATTTACCATTTCTCCATAAATTTGTATACCAATACTGATGTAATGATACTGACCTGGCCATCAACCTTATAACGCTTACGAACACCTGTATCTTTGGGTTCTGCATAGTTGCCATACCTTGGTGTTACAACCTAAGAATACAAGATATGGAACCATTTAACTACATTAGCTTGCTATGATAGTTATTTCTGAAGAATAGTAAATCAAAGTTGATTGAGTTGCAGATTTTTTTTAACTTTACAATTATCAACTTGCTCAAACTCTTCATGATAGCTGATTTGTGCTACAGACTAGAAATCTTGCATTAATGACAAAAGCAGAGTACCATAACACGGTGTCCTCTTCTGGCCAAAGCCTTCGGCAATGCTCCAGCCACGTCTGCAAGCCCTCCTGTTAAAAGATGACAAAGGTAAAGATCACTTTGTAAACTGTGAGACAGATATTACTATTGAAATCCTCAGACCTTAAGCAAACAGATAATTCTAATTGGAAAATGAGGACCTTAGTGTGTCATGTTTAAAATATGGTATCATTAGGGAGACATATGATTCGGCTATGGATGGATCAATGAGTTGATGTAATCTTGTAACGACATAATAACATGTAATATTTCAAGAACTAATAATTCTGGATGATTACAATCATCATTTACTCTCTCAAAAAAATAATAAAATAAACAAGGATACTGAAAAAAGAAGTATTTCTATTGAGTGATAAGTTAGCCGGCAATAAGTCAATCCAGACTAGGGGCTTACACATAAATTGACCGAGCACAATAGAATATGCAAAAGGTCAAGCTATGGCCTATGATAAACTTAAAGAGAAAGCCTAGGCCTATGTTATTTACTAATTTTACAATATCTGACATAGCTTGTTAACTTATTAGGCTCTATTGTTTTAATTAAATTAAGTATTTAATTATAAAAAATATACAAACATGATATTATGATTTAAATTTATACTTTATAGCAATGCATTAATTAGTATGTTGACCTTGAAACAAGCTTACTTATAACTTATGGTCTGACTCATTAGCAGCCCTACCTGTCTTCGACCAAGGATCACATTCTGCAGCTGCTAATAGAACGTTCATGACATTTACCCCAGCCAAAGGAGGAGGTTTTTCATCTTCTTCCGGAGGATCCACAATAGTTTCAGCGTCTGAACCATCTTCTTTTGTTTCAGATAGATCCTCATATTTAGCACTAGAAGTTTCAGAGGTTTCCAAAGTAATTGGCGAAACAACAATTGTTTTGGTCCCAACAACAGAGCTTCCATTTAGACCAACCTCCAGATTTCCTGACATGTTTCTTTTTGCAGAGTGGACAGAGTCATAAGAATCAGTCTTCCCACTGTATCTTCCTTCGGTGCTTCCATTATTCACACTTGGAGTAGACACTGAGGTGTCGTCACTTTTGCTGGAAGAAAGTTTAACCTTCACTGAATCAACAGAATCACTTTCCAAAGAGGAAACAAGGTTCCTTCCTTCCACTATCTGCATCAAAAAAAGATAAATAAATAGGTTAAAAGTATAGTACTCACTGAATTTAGAATGTTGTAAGCTAACTATGATACGAAAACCAAAATCTATAACAATAGCAGTGAAAGATCAAACAACAAGTTTTTTCATCAAGTAGAACTCCTATAAAAGTAGTTACTTCAGAGAACAATCTCATGTAGATGGGCATTATATGACAATACAAGTGATATATGAATGCCATGATAAGAGAAGTAAATAAAAATAGACTAATCTGCAGCACTAAGTAGAGGAGACAGAAGAGGTTGCAAAATATGCTGCATTTACATAGTAAGATAAAAGTTCAGGGTATATCAATTTTTTTCTAAAAGGATAAAATGCATGTATATCAATTTTCAATATGACAAAACTTTCTGTTTTTTCAGGTTTCTGGCAGCAATAAAAGATTGCATCTGAGATCTTATATATAATTAGTCCAGCAAATAATAAGATAAATTTCTTTCAAAATCAGGCGAGCATCAGCATGTTTTGGATGCGTCTTTGTTTTCTTCAGTTCTCTCATTGAAATCATGTAAAAGGGTTATAATTCAACTTCCTTTCGTCAAATGTTCCAAGCCAGCAAGGGCAAGGGCCGGGCATGGATGTGTGGTTGCTTTCATGATACAGCTGTTTCTAAATGCTCTCGGTCTAGCAAAGGTAGTGTACATGATTGTTCTTGTGGGGAGGTTGCTTCTGTGCCTTAAACTCATGACCTCTTTACCAATAGGCTAATCATATCACTAATCATCGCCCACACTGAACTTTGCATCAAGTACAAATTTTTATCTTTTTTTTTCTTGTTAATTCATTGCTTAATTGTGTGGATTTGAATGAAGAAGGCGTCAAAGAACAATCTGCAAAGATCATGTATTTGACGCCACTATCAAATTCTGAATTTGTTAAGAGTGTATGATAATAAATTGAGTACCTGCCGGAGTAAGTCTTGTTGCATTGTGGCAACCATCTTTCTCCTGTCAAGTTTATCCAGAATTAAATCATCCTCACGTCCCTCCAGGCCATCATCTTCATCTCTGGCGCTCCCTTCTTCCAAGCTCCGGCCTTTACTGGCGGCAGCGCGAAGGCTTCGTCCACTCTTCCTAACGACAAGGGCATCACGGTTTCCAAGCACTTCCGGAAGCTTCACTCTGTGACCACCTCCATTGCCATCAAAAGCAACGAAATTAGGAAAGCCAGAAGCCCCTGCCGCAGGCTGCCTGCCGGTAGCAATTGACTGCATGGCGCCGTTCCAGACCTCGAAGAGGAAAGGTCGGGGCCCAAAAGATGCCATCTTTGAGCCAAAGATCGAATCTTTCCGGTGGACTCAAGAGAATTGGAGTCGAAGCCAGCGACAGGACAAGCTGAAATAACTGGGGGAGGAAGGAGGAGAAGACGAGATGAAGAGCAGGGAAAAAGCAACACAAGGTAAATGTGCATAATTCCTCTGATGGTGGTGGTGATGGTGCCGGTGGGGCAGAAGAGAATGAGAGGGCCCGACGGGGATTCACGGCTCTGATTCTTGCGAGTGGTGATGGGACGACGGAGGCCATAGGCGATGGTGGGTGGTCGTGAGCAATCCAAATGCTGTTTTCGTCTTGTTCTGGCTACTAAGACTAGGGAGCATTATAACGCGTCTGTGTACGAGACAGAGGCGGGGATGGAATGGAGAGTTGTGGCTGAAACGCGAGACAGAGAGAGAGAGCGAGAGAGCGAGAGAGAGAGAGAGAGACGAGATCGAAGTTTTCTGATGGGTTCCTTTGGAACCGATTCCTGATATTTTTGGGTTCCTTCCGTCCTGAAAAGAAATATGATAACTTTCACAGGTCCATCATTTTCTTCACGTCGGTTTAGAGAACGTGTTCAATGGATTCATAGTTCACATATTGGATACGAAATATGTAATATAATACAAAAATTAGACTACGTTTAGAAATCCTTGAATTGAAAACTCTCTAGTAATATTTTCTATGAGAAAAAAAAAAGAGCTATTTAACCAAAGGGATGTCGAGTTTGATTCATTTGTGTACAAAAAAATTTCATAATCCAAGATGAAACACGAGTTAAATTAAATAATCGACGTTATTTTTTTAATATTGGAATGGTAATAATATATATAATTTTGTCCATTAAATTATTGTATTATACTTAGACAACAGAAATTTAGGAGTTGTGCTAACTGCTGAGCCATGCGCTGGAGAATTTTAAGGCGTCGTTTGAAAAATGTTCATGTCAAGTGATGTCACACTCTCATTTTTTTATTCTTAAAAGTCTACATAAATACACTGCATACACATAAAATAAAGGGCACGTGGACGTCGCGCGGGTTGATTGGGCAACGCAATAATTGCAGGCAGCAGAAAACAAGATGTGTGGTATCCAATCCAACCAATGGGAATGAGATGGAATCACAAGAAAAAAAAAATCTACAACGTCATGGAATTTATTTTTTTCTGTTTTTTGTCCTCTGCGAATCACACGCATCCCTCTGCTGAAATTTGTAGTTTCACCATCTTTTTGAACCCGTGGTGCATGTTTAGTTTCAAGTTATTGGATCATCCAGCTGATAGGTTTGTGCATTATTGATAGTGTTGATTTGCATGCATCTAAGGGTGTTCACGGGTCGATTTTGACTCGACCCGACCCCGGATCCGATCCGATCCGATTCGTCCGATTTTGATCGGGTCGGGTCGGATCACCCCATTTTTTAAGGCCGGATCCGATTCAACCCGAGTCAGTTCAGGTCGGATGATCGGATTATCCGACCATCATTTTTTCTTACTTTTATCTATTATTTAATATAAAAATATTATATAGTATTTATTTAAAAAGCATAAAATAACTTATTCAACATTTAAAAATTATTTTACACATTTAAAATATTTTATTTTTATATTTTTATAATTTTTTATACATAATATAAGTTGAAAACTAAAAAAAATAAAAAAATCGGATCTTCGGGTTGGGTCGGGTTGACTCGGGTCAGAAAATTCCGACCCGTACCAAGTCAACCCGACCCGCTGAACACCCCTACATGCATCTCAATATGAGTATTTGAACCTTTTTTTCAGCCTTATGAATTGAGATTTTAGTGCCAACATTGAATTTTTTTTCTGGTTGGCTCTCTGGACCGTAGCAACTTTCTAGTAAAATTATACTCAAGTTTTAAAACTGCAATGTTTTCTATCTACGCCATGTGCAACCCAAGGAATAAACTCATCCTCCAACGTTAATTCATTTGCTGATTTTGGTTGTAGTTGAACAGATAAGATGATCTAGGACGGTCAGAGAATTATGGGATTTTGCCTTAATAATTGATGTTTCATTATGAGCCTTTAGTGCAGCACATTAATTTAGTATTTCTTATATTAGATTTTTTAATTAGTTTAATATTTATTAAATTTTTTATTCATATTTTCTTGTTATTTGATATATGGGTACTTAGAACCCTGTAAATGCCCTCTACTAAATTAGAAAATATTAATAAATATTTAGAAAATATATTTGATTAATAAGTATTTGCTATTAGCATATTTATATTATAAGTGAATTCAAGTCTTCATCGATTGATATCAAAGTAAATAAATCATCATATCTTCATTAAATGGTTCAAGTCATGCTGCATCCTCAAATCCTAATTTCTCCTCCATCAATCGCCACTACAGTAACATCGTGATTAATCGTATTGTGCCATCGTGTACCGCAACAAGAACTTGCTACAATATCTCACACTTGTGCTCCATCAACACCATTGCATGTCATCACGCCACATTTCGCCCGCTATTGTCGATGTCGTCGTCGGCTGATCTGCACTATAATGAACCTGCACCCAACACCCACTCCTCAAGCTATAATCGTTGCCTCCTCCCTCCTTATCAAACACTCTATTGTGGCCATCGTCTACATTCACTGCTACAGTCGCCTCTGTTCACGCACACCATTGTTGTCGTTGTCGTCATCTACTCTTGCTATCACAGTCGACAATTGTTGTTACAACTACTATGTGACTTCTGTTATTGCTACTTACTTCACCAAATCATTGAGCAACATAGCTATCACCACCACGATAGATTTCCTCTACGCCTTCACAACCATCTATCATCATCTCTATTGTAACACATGACCATCTTCTCTTGTTATGACTGCATTTCATAACTACAACTCTTCCTCCGATATTGGATATATTTGTTTGCAAAGAGAAGTTGCAATTTGATTTCATGATCATGCTGGTTATGCTTACCATCGTCCTAAAAAGGATAATTCATTAATCTTGAAATTTGGTAACTTCTTCCTCATTATTCACTTTGAGCAATGGATTGACAATGACTCGTTATGAAATTTGGTAACTTCTTCCTCATAACTTCCTCCTCATTAGCCTCAACCATCATTATTCACTTTTTTATGGATTCATAGGATTGACAACGACTACTCGATAACATTAGCATATTTCATTATTAGTATGTGTTACTTTCTTTTATGAATCTCTTTTTTTTATTTATTTAAATATGTCATGTAGTAGTCATGGTTCTCATTTTAGTGTTAATCCTCAATTTGGTACTAGATGACAGTATACTTTTGATGTAATTCAAGATCTCGTTTGTTAATGCAAATCCTTGGACACAAAATAAACATCTTCACACAAAATTGTTATTCGTTCATTAATGAAACTACTAAATCATCAAATGTGAATTTCGATCATCACTTGACTCAAGGTCCTTCAAACCATTCCCGATATAGGTTGCATTCACATGGTTCCCTTACAATCACACATCACAAGTGGATGTTCCTCACCAATCTTAGATGCTCCACCTTTTGATGGTATATCCCAACATTTCTTGATTGCTTAGGCAATTTAGAATATTACTTTGATAAATATAACTTGTCTAATGCATATTGTGTTTATTTTGTCAAACTAAAACTTGACGGTTCAATAGGATGTTACTAACGATATATTCAATATGAAGGAAACATTTAGGTTATCCTCCCATTTGTTTGTGGTTTGAAATGAAACAAGTCCTCCAATAGCAGTGACCTCAAAACCTATCTACCACTGCAGTAGGGTAAATTTAATGTCAATGTTGTATACTAAACAATATTTAAGGGGAGCAAAGTAATATTTAATCCTAAAATTTTCATATTAACATATAAAACTAATAACATTTCAAAAAGTTGAGGGGGGCCACGACCCCCTCAATACACACGTGGGTTCGCCCCCAATCACAAACATCATGTGGATTATTATTTCATGTTATATTCATCCTCTTCATCCTAAAATTGGAAGTGAAATGCAACATCATGAATATGAATTTTTAAAACGACCTTCAAGCTAAATTGTACCTTCAACATCATTCAAGTCGTGCTTTTCTTAAGCCTTCAATTTCACACGTGTCATTGAATAATAATTCTTTTATTACTTCACGGACTAGTTTCATAGTTGTACCTAAAACACCTATACGAGATTGAATTTGTTCTTATTGTCATTATAACGATCATGTTGTTGCCCAATGTTCATGGCATGATCCTAAAATTGACTTTGAGTCTCGTCCTCATTCGCATGATTCAACTGACTCCTCGCATGATGATTACTTTTGTCTACTAAAATTTGATGAGCCATCCTTCGGTGATAATAATCCTCTAGTTCCTTTGATAGATGAGTCTATTAGTATAGATTCTCCTTTGATTGAGTCGATATTTTTGAGTTCCCTTGACATACTTATTTTTTATCAAATAGTTTTGAGTTTGATTACTCTTTCTCATCTTGAGAACATTAATTATTTGCTAGAACTCTTAGATATAAATGAGTCTTTGCTCATGGATTCTCTTTGATATGAAAGTCACAAACATGTCGATTCATGATGCATAAAATGATGTAGCAAAATAAAATCGCTAGCAAGTGCACTAGTCGCTCAAGTAATATAAAAAATAGAAGTAAGAGTATCGAACCCACAAGGAATATTATTAATTCAATATCTGAATTTATAAATTAATAAGAAAAGAAAAATATAGGTTTTGAAGATAAATTTTGTAATTATAAAATAAAATAGAGAAAATAAGATAATAATAAGATAAGATAATGATGTTGAAGTTGGTTTTAGAATGATAATGCATTAAGGGTAAATATGTGAATCAGAAAAGATAAATTAAAGCTCTTAAGATGGATTAGGAATCTTCCTAAGATATTAATTTACAAGATTAAAATCACAGAGTCCACAAACTGATAATTCTACTATTTAATCTAACTAATCAAACTATCTTAAATTTAATCAAAATTGAAGTCCCACAAACTGGTATTCATAAATATGAAATTAAAATTAAGATGCATTAATATAAAAATCCTAAACTATTAATTACTCCGCAAACTAGTATAGATTAATAGACTGCACAGATTTAATTCTCCACACACTAGTTATTAGACCTATGTCAAATTTTAATTTCGCAATAAATCATTTAATTTAACTAAATAAAATCTGAAATCAAGTAGTACACAAACCGGTAATTACTTAATTCAAAATTTTAAATAATTAAATTAAAATCACTAAACATAATTAAAAATTGATTAAAAGAAATTTAATAATAATAAAATAAGGGTTCACAGAATTTTTCTTCAATAATAATCTCCTAAAATAAAATAACTAAAAATGTGGAGTTCATTACAGAATTGTAGAGAGATAATAACAAAATAACAAATGATAATTGGAAGAATTATACCAAGAATAAATCAGAATCCTCGAATATCATTGGAGCATCTGGATCAGTCGTCCGATCAACTTTCTCTCTCTTGATCGAAGCCTGCAGACTCTCGACTCGTCGTAGAAGAAAATCAAACTTCAAAGCACACCCGTAATGGATGATTGATCATATATTTATAGGTGTATATGGACTTTTGATTGCGGGCTTTAAATTCGTTCCGATAAAATTTCGTTTCTAATCTTTACACCCTTCTTCGGATCTCGGTCAAAATGATAAATCATTACGCCTAAAATGATGATCTCTTCTTATTTTTATGCCATTACTCCGATTGTTGACCAATAAGTTTCGGCCATGTATGGATTACACCCATATAAATCAAGCTGCATTTCTTTTACCCCTAAGGAAGTTTTATCTAATGAAGGTGATAACCACATCTCGGCCAATATGATAAGATCTTGGGGTAAAGATAATTCCTTCATACTTATTTTGTTCAAAATTTTTTTGTGATGTGGATTTCGGCCGATAATTTCATAAGCAACATTTTTTTCAATTTATCTTTTACGCCCAAAACATATAAGACCAGCAAATGTCACTCACTTGTGATTTTACTCCTTATCTCAATTACGTCGTGACTGAATTAATCCATCTGTTAATTTGACTTGTCTGCAAAATAATTATAAAAATTAAGTAAATCCCTCCTTAATTAAAATATTCAAAGTATTAAATAATAAAAATAGATAATTTCGAAATTATGACTAAAAATGATCTAAAATAATGCATGCCATGATCAAATTATAGAAAAATTAATTAAAATAATAAAGTAAAATATATTATATTTTCATGCATCAATCCACTCTCATTATCTTTGTTTGATGACATTCCTAATATCCATCATAGTTCTAATATTCAAACAAAGAGTCATGAACTGTTAATGTTTTCTAATAATAATAAAAAAAACTTGATATTGATGGGCATAGTCAATTTATGGACATACATGTGAATACATTTGTGATGGTTGGTATGTGACATGAACTTTATAAAACCATTACATTTAATGAGTTTCGTAAAAGAACGACTATTTTCTATATCCTTTGTGGACAAGAACCCAATACTTATGTAGTGGATTTGTCACCTAATTTTGACTTAAGCTTAGTGCATAATATTAAAAGTTCCCACTCATACTATGATCCTTTTGAGCTTTCTTCTCAATTTACAATTGCTTCTTCTAATGGTTGTTATTCTCTTGATTCTAATATTTACAAAGTTTTCATACGAGCCTCGTCAACACTCCTTTGTTCAATTGGTTGATCATCCACATGCCACAATTTTTTTGAGCCGGGGAGAATTAATGTAAGAGAACTGGAGAAGAATAAAATTATGGGCCATTTGCCTTAATAATTGTCTATTATGGGCCTTTAGTATAGCCCATTAGTTTAGTATTTCTTAGATTAAAAATCTTTTAATTATTTTCCTTTTATTCATCATTTCTAATTATTTGTCACATGAGTGCTTACAACTCTATAAATACCCTCTACTAATGGTATTAGAAGACAAACTTAATTAATGAATATTTGTTATTAGCATATTTATATTCTATGTGGGTTCGACTACCGAAAGTTGATAGAATTTGATATGTAGTTCCACTCGATTTCGCCAAATCTATTAACTCGTACTGGAATTCGATATGGGAACCAACAATCATGTGATGTTGATTCCCACCTCTGGCACTATAGTTTTTTTAACTTTTTTTTTCCAATTTTTGTTGATAAAATTGATTTTTGCTTTTTTTCCCTCATTTTCTCTTTTACATTTTTCTCATAAATAATTTATTTATGAAATATAATATAATTATTATAAAAAGATTAATTAAATATTGTTTATTACTCATAATTTCATCAAAAGAATTTAATATTTTGTTAAATATGATTTATTTAAAATATACTTTATTATATTTAGTTAATGTATTTTTAAACATTTTTTAATAAAAAAATAGGTTATTTTTATTAATTAACAAAATTATATTCTATATTTACAATACATATATAAAATTAATTTATCGCATTACGTTCCCATTCATCCAAACCTCTGAATTATCAATTCAACTACTCACCATTCTACTATCCAAACACTATTGTAAAAAATATTGCAAAAATTATTGTGCAGTGATGTAATGACAGGAAAACTTGTCTTATACGAAGAGATCAAATTAACATACAGAGGAACTTATATAGGATTTCAGATGGCTCATATAGTATAGTTCTCAATAGTTAATAGAGGGGCAAAAAAAAAACACCCCTGATTTCAGAAATTAGTATCTACATTTTTTGCTCAAACTGAAGAAGTTGAAGATTACAGAAAATCAGAATGTACTTTTGGCTTCATATACAAGAAAAGATTGTCTTGGGATCAAGGGAAAGTGAAAGGATAAAATAACTAACACTTCCGAACCCGTAAACTGCCGGTTATCTTCTGAAGACTCTCTGGAATTCTTCCTTGAGCTAGGCATGCGGGAATAAACATCGACTTGTGGATCTTGCAAGGCTACCTTGATTGAATAGGACGCATTCAAGTTTTTTATGGCAAAATTCAAGTTGTTCAGTTGTGATCGCCGACATCTTGAGCACCCTCGATACAAGTTGCAGATTGATGACAGATATTAACAGCTCAATCTGGAGTTCGTCGCATGGACTAGACAGCAACTTGGGTTTCATCAGCAACTTCTTCAGTCTCATCTTTTTCTTCAAGAATGCAAGTTTGGTTCACTTTGTCAGTGTTTTGAAATATTGCATTGACAAGAGTTACTTAAACCCCAGAGTAATAAAAAGCATACTTCAAACATCTACATAAGGACAGTTACTGTGATACCAAAATAAACAGTATAATACAACTAGCAATGTTATCAGTTTCTTGGAAAACTTGAACATATAAACCTCTTTCTTTTTCCCTTTCTGTGGTGAACCAAAGGAGAGGAAACTGAAACTAGTTCCTAGAGCACAACATAGATAGGGGTCACAAGCCTCACATGCACAGATGAAAAACTTCAGAATTTATATGCAAGATGTGAAGGCCAAACCATCCAAACTCTAAAACATGAAATGATGTCAGAAGAACAACAATTCCGACATTGGGTTCAATTAGTCATAGATAAGGGAAGGACGTCCACTGAAATGGATAGACAATGTATCATTATCAGTTTAAGCTACAGTATACGATGATGATCACTTGCCACCGTAACGTGGGACCTTGACCAGCTACTAGCTGGAAATTGTGCCAAGGAGATAGACAGATCTTTATCATATTAAGCATATATTGCTATCTCATTAAGCATGCATCACTCAGATACCCCAGAGCTGGTACTTCCTTTCTTTTATTTGCTACTAATGCTGCATCTACTGAAATTTAAACTCAGGAACAAGACAAGAAGCTGCAGCTCAAATTTAAGGCTTACCATATAAGTGTATTGAACAAAGGAAATATGCCAAACTTTAGCTTTCTGAGAAGCTAAGTCTGAATTTAAGTGAAGCTTAATAGACGAAAAAGAATCAGTTCTGCTGACCTCTTTTGTTTCTTTTTTAATTTGACACAAAACTTTCAGGTCTCTTGGATTTTCCACTGGACAATCAGTCCAGGGGTGCTTCCATGGAGATGGCTCCTTCTTGTCATCTGTCCTGATAAATAGCCAAAAAGTTCGTATAGCACTCCCAATAGTCTCCAACAGCTTGTTTGCCGTGACAGTATCCTCTCTTTGCCATCCTCTCATATTATAAGCTGAAAGTTTAAATGTTTATCAAATGATGCTGATTAATAAAAAGCTCATATCAGCATCAGATAAGCAAGGACACAACATTTGAAACGGAATACTTCAGAAACATGTTCTGGAAAAGCAAAAACCCGAAGAGCTGAAGATCAAAATTGGTACCTGAAACCTCTGGGATTTGGAGCAGAATTTTGTCGGAGAATCGTCTGTGAACAAAGTTCCAAAACCTTTCACCATCAAACATCTCGCCCTCAATGAATCGTATCATTGATATCTCAAATCTCTCAAACAAGTTCATTACACTAGCGTCGAAACATGTCAGACTGGAATCCTGGCAGAGTATAATGTTCTCAACTTTTCTGTACTGATGGTGAAGAGCCTCCCAGCAAAGGCATGTCTGCCCGACATAGATGGCTTCGAAGTCGCTCTCAAAGCACTTTGCAAGCTTCTTTGGAAACGCTCCATCAGAAAAAATCACCTGATGTTGGATTCTCTCCTCCAAACCCGTGCTCTCCAGAGTAATGTTCCGAATAACACCTGCAACAATACTTGGTTAACAAAGGCAAATCTGAAATGCATATGAAGAAAGTCTCAATGTTACATGCTTGGATTGCTTTCATAGTTACACTGTGCTTTTCAGGACAAGATGAGATGAAGTAACAGATCAAAACGTTATTGAAAGACTAGAAAAAAATTATCAAGAAGGCACAGGGGCAAAGAATTCATTTTTGCACACAGAGATCACACAAAGTCCCAAGGCAGGCCCTTGCACACGAATCCGATGAAAGAATTACAGCTGCAAGTTATGTGGCAAGCTGAAAGCTAATCATTCCATCAAAAGTTTGCCTTTCCAAGTAGAGCAGTGCAATTAAGTAGAATTAGTCTCATGATCAAAAACAATTTTGCTATTTTCCAAGTAATCGAAACAAATGACAGGCAGTTCAATCATTTGAGCTCTGTCATGAATTGTCAGAACGATTTGAGATCATAATCTGCACGCAGTAAATGATAGGAATCAAAAGAAGAATTGTACATACTTATTGTAGTTCTTCTTTCAGCATTCAGTCGATCGAACCACGCAACCCTCTCCGTGTAGCTCGCGTAGAACTGATCCCCTTCTTCTGCCTGTCCATTCGCGCCATCGCCATGGAGTTCCTGTGCGACCTTCGGCACGGAACGCGGCGAGGCGCGCGATCCGTAGGACGCATCGACGTCGTCCGCCTCCCTCCTCATGTTGCGGCGTACTTCCTGTGCGACCTCCGGGACTGACCGCGGCGAGAAGCGCGTTCCGTAGAACGGAATGACGTCGTCCGCCTCTCTCCTTGTGCTGCGGTGCACTTCCTGTGCAACCTCCGGGATGGGTCGCGGCGAGACGCGCGACCCGCGGAAACGACCGGCATCTTCTTCTTCTTTGTCCTCTCTCCACCTCCCATGGCGCAGTTCCTGTTCATCCTCCGGGACGGATTGCGCCGAGATGCGAGGCCTCTGGAACTGGACAACTGTTTTGTCCACCTTTCTCCTCCTTTCGTTGGGTGATTCTTGCGCAATCTCCAGGACGGACCACGGCGAATCACGCCACCCGAGAGAACGATCAGCCTCCTCCAGTTTTCTCATCATCCTATGGCGTGGCTCCTGCGCGGCCTCCGCCATGGACCGCGGCGAGACGCGCCGCGACGGCCGAGGCGTGTGGTTTGCCTCCTCCTCTCGACCTCCTCCGACGTCGACGGAAAGACTTCGGCCGGCTTTGTCTAAAAACCCACGAGACTGCCATCCCAACGGTCTGGTGACTGTACGGAAAGTGGTGAGACTTCTCCGTTCTGAAGCACGCGTCGCGTACACGTTCTCGTCGTGGCCGTCTGCTGCTGCCGCCGGCGTGGCGTACCCTTCGCCTACATGGTTGCCCTCTGCAACATGGACAGCAGGCTCGTCTTCCTCCCCTGTTTGTTCCATCCGAGAGCGCTCTTCGTATGCGAATCCGTAGCCTTCTCCGGGAGAGCGAATTCCGTCGAATCTGAAGCTAAGAGCTTCCGACAAAAATGGCTGTGTAGAGTCGTTTGGATCATTCTTTGTTCTTGTTAATGCGAAATCCTCGCCCTGCGACAGCGGGGAAACGTTTTTCGGATGATCGCTCGGCTCCCACGTGAGAGTGCCGCTTTCCAGCAGAAAGAAAGGCTTGACGGCTTGCTCGTCTCCCCCCTCCAGCAGAGGAAGGCAGTCCTCGTACTCCTCCTCGCCGTCCTCCTCCTCCTCCTCTTCTTTGGCCAGCACCAGAACCCTCAGGCCGGAGGAAAAGGGAAGGACGATGTACCCGCCGATCTGCGAGTCGGACGCCTGCGAAGGGACCTCGTAGAACTCCGCCAGGAAGACGACGAAGCTCCTGCACTGGTCCGCGAACATGTTGGCGCCCGTGCCCACCAGAACGACCGCGCCGCCGACGCTCCTGAACGGAAGCAAGATGAGGTAAAACAACCACCGGCCGATCAGCCGGACGAGGTTGATCACGGGGCAGACGATGAGAAGGATCGGGTGGATGAAGAAGCTGAGGCGGTGCCAGCTGTCGAACCCTCCGTCCTCCAACCGGAGGACGTCTTGGACGAAGTACCAGCATTGAGCGAGCGACACGGTCGCCATGGGAGATGCCTTCGCAAGGATTCGATTCGACCGGTAGAATCAGAGGTTGCAGCAGCAGCAGCAGCACCGCCGCTGGTGGCGGCAGCTCGACGCGTGGTCTCGCATGGTCTGCACTTCTCCTACGGCTTGATCAGCAGACACAGCACGCCACATCCACTATAAAATCCAGTTCCCGACATTTCACCAGAAAAAGATCTATCGACCATGGAGACAACGAGATACTGTGGAGTTTATAAACAGTACAAAATAAATTTTAATTGGGTCAACGTCATATACGTGTACAAAAAAAAGAAGGATTAAATTTAAAAGACTTGACTTTTCCAAGTCAACCGGTTGGGAGAAATGTCTGCATACGCATCGTGTATAAATAATTAAGTCATTAATAATCGCCGATTTGTAGACAAAAGTTGTTTTTTTATTCAGCACAATAATTTCGTAAGCCCCTTCTTTTATTATTAATTAATTTGAATTAATCAGCTGATTTATCCAACCATCTAACGTCATACTGCATAATAAAATCTCTTCTAGATTTGGGAAAGTCGACTCCACTTATGAAATTAAGTGATTTTTAGGTCTGGTTGGCTTAAAAGTATTTTATACCATGGATTATAAAATATTACAGTATGTCAAATTTCAAAAAGTGTTTACAAAACTTTTAAAAAAATTAAATTGAGGTGTTTGGATGCATAAACTCACTATGGGAAAAAAAGTAAAATAATAATACAATGACCACTAATAATTACTTTATGTCTTATCTCACACAAGAAAAAAAAAACACGGAGCTCAGACCGCATAATTCTTTTACCATGTTTTTTATCCTATATCATAGTTTTAGATTCAGAAAAAATAACATCTAAACACTACTTAAATTTTATAGAGATAGGAAATTTTTTTTATGATTTTGCTTCATTTCTTCACTTTTCCAAGGTCCACAAACAGGCCTTAGTTTGATTGCTATCAGAATTTATGTGTCCTTTTTATTTCTCTTCTACCCATACTTATATTTGTAGGGTTCATTTGTAATTGAAAATAATAATTATGTGCTAAAATCAAGTGTTATGCAATCTACTGCTCGTTAGAAAAAAAAGTATTTTGTGAACACAAAATTGAAATATTTTAAAATGGTGAAAACTATTTAGCCCCGCACATTATTCTCCTCTTTTCTTTACTCGTAATTGATTCCACATTTCAAAGTGTTCTTATTTTCTTTAAATTGCTTATAACTCAAATCTAGAGCAGTTAAATTGATGGCGCCCGTGGTTAACTCGTGATATCATAATTCTACTTAAATTAATGATCTAATTCCTCAATTTTATATTTCTTTAGGATTTCATCTTTGTTTATAAATTTTGAAAAATAATGTTTTTCTAACGGTTTAAATTTTTTAAAATGATTTGCTCGGTGAGTTTTAAAATGGTTCTTGATGACAAAGAATGAAAGATTGTGTTTGGCAAGACCCAAATAGTGTACTTTTTTTGGCATGAGCCGCAACAATGGAGGCCAACCTTTACGTCCTCTTCCTCTTCAACTATTAGGGGGTCCATTCGCCCCAAAAGTAATACATGAAAGAAAACTTAAATGTATTGAAAAAAAAAACAGAAAAATCGAATACCATTTGGAAACTAACACGCAACAGAGACTTTGGGAGGAAATATTCTAGAAAAACTATTTAACATTATTTTTTTCATTTTTATTGATAATAACTAGTAAACTTTTGGTCAAGGAAAATTTCTTCTACTGACCAAAAGTTATATACAATTTGGTAAAATGATTGTATTTTCCTTGAACAAACACTAAGGGGACTATTCAAAAAGCGCTATCCAATTTCATGCTAAAATACAAAACTTTTAACATCAAAATAACATTATCATGTGTTCTCAAACTTTGAATAAAACCGAATAGTCAATTATAAAATAAATTTAATCTAAAACTTTTATTATTCGTGAAAAAAATGCTGATACAAGTCAATCCAAAACTTTCATATGAATGACATAACAATGATAGTAACATTTCACAGTAAGTAAACTATTGAAATAAGGGAACTTAACTAAATGGATATTGATGTGTTGAATTTGTAATAAATAAATTTACTAGTAAGTGTTCTATTCTTGTCAAGTAACAAAGTAGAAAGTAGAATGTTTAACTCACGAGAAAATAATTAAATTTAATCTATTTCAATAATCAAAGGGTGTTATGATATGAAAATATAAAATAAATGTGCAAAATATTTAAATAACATAAAAATAAAATAAATGAGTGTTGAGCCTAAGAATGATGGGTGATTAATGATAAGGATTATCTGACATAAATCACGATGATGATTGAATTATAATAATGATAAACAAGTCTACTTCCTAAGGCGGATTAGTATTACTTAAATTATTGACATATACGCTAAATCAAGCTATATCTTAAATTTCACAAAATTTAGTAACACAAACCCTGAGTTAATATTCAATTAAGAAAATATTAAGATACATTAAGTCATAAATCGTGAACTAGTAGTCATCCAATGTCGGATAAAAATTGATAGACTGCACAAAATCAAGCACAAACGGTGAGTTACAAGATTTGTGTTATAATTGCTTTAACTCTCAAGTTAAAGAAGTGTTGAAAATTATTAAATTCTAAAAGTCACCACTTCATATTTGTTTTGTAATCTTATCTCAGAATATAATAATCTCAACCATTAAGCACAATAATCATAATAAAAAGAAACTGAAATAACTATATTAGTCCAAATATAACAACCTAGTTATGTAGTTTTCTCAATAAAGTAAAAATCTCTATTACATGAAAGATAGAAATAATGAAATCTGAGTAAAGAACATTCAAACAATAGGTAGAAGATATAATCATTCACCTTCGATGATTTCTGGATCGATGTAGAGTACACACACTGAGTTGCTCTACAATTTCTTCCGAACAAACACTGAAAAACTCTAAAATTCATCATCTGCAATGTAGCATGGCTCCCAAATCTGAAGCACCCCAAACACCACAGCACACTTTTTTTTCTATCTCATAGCGCCTCTATTTATAGCCTCAAGGTGTCAAAAGATTTTAATAAAGTTTCAGTTTAATTGGAAGTCTTTTATGTCAAAATAATAAAAATTCGGAATAAATTTTTATTAGACTTTGAAACTCCTCAAAACTTCTTCAAATTTGAGTAAATATGATCTCTAACGATCACTATGACTTATGATATGATTTGGAGTTGATTTGTAATTAAAATATTTAAGAAAAATTGAAGAAATCTCGAAATCAGTCTTTGTAACGCCTCATAATAGTTTTGTAAGGGTCTGAATATGGCTTCTCACGACCCGTACAGTGATTTTACCGTCCTTATAGTATTCAAATTAGAGTAGAAGTGTGGTTTAACGGCCCATAACACTCTGGTCACGATCCATTATTCGGGCAAGTTTTTCGGCGGCCGTTACAGGTATTTCACGGCCCTACTGTTACGACTATTATATAGCTCTCACGACCCATTATATTCATTTCACCCTTGGCAGTCTCCATTAAGTTTCACTTGTTGACTCTATTTTAACTCCGATTTGAGCGCAGTTTTCTTCAGTAGCTTCGTAATTCAATTCCTTTCTTTTTCTATGATAAAACATAAAATTTGGGAAAAACTTTATTTTTATAAAATTAAAGCAAACAAGGTTAGGAAATTATGCATGCTATATGAAAATGAATCAAAATAAGATTAAATGCATGGATAATTATATGTTGTATTTTGCATGCATCATATATATATATTTCTTTAACTCATTCTACTCACAACCATGGTTGGTCTTTTTCTAACATTTTTTATTGTTGTCCTTTCCTCAATGCCAAGTACTGTATCGGGATAAAAGACACTATTGTCCAGGATAGCTACACTGGGGATACCCAGCCATTGCCACGGTCACCACCTTCATCTCCACCATGACCACCTCGTCAGGAGATCCCACAATAGGCAGTGTCCTTTGAGGACACTATCCAAGCATTTATGAAGCTCCAACCTCCATAATTTGATGGAAAATGAGAAGTTGACAAGGTTGAGCGTTGGATCCTCAGTATGAAGGAAATATTTGCACTCATGCAACTACAGAAGATAGAAAAGTTACGTATGTTGCAAGCCGCCTAACTAATGAATTGGTGGAGGGCCATTAGAGCAGCAAAGTTTAACGACCAGGAAATGATTCCCTAACAAAATTCTTATGATGCATTCGAGGGATGTTATTTTTTCGAATATAATTCAGATGCAACGAGAATTAATGACCCTACATCAAGACCAGATGATAGTGGAGGATTACCATATCAAGTTTGTGCAGTTGGAAAGATATAACTCTTCACATGAGGGAGAGCCAGACCACTTCGCTCAAGGTCTGAACCCCACCATCCGGAAGAACGGGCTACTACAAAACTCTCAAGGATACAGTGGAGCTAGTTATGAAGATGAAAAGAGGTTACCAAAGAGAATGATGAGATCAAGGAACTCAGAGGTAAAGCACTAGTATGCCCCACTGAATAGTACCAGTAGATATAGGATGATCACCGTCCAGCTAAAGGACCAGAACGATGTGATAATCATCGCAATAGTCGGCAGAGGCCTTATTCTCCTCATAATGTAACTCCACTACAACAATAATAGTCACATATACCTCCTCAATAGTGAATTAACTACAACCACAAAATCGTCCTCAGTAGGTGAAAAACAAAGCATTGACTTTTGGCATTGCATTAAATAATAAAATGATCACAACAAAAGCTAATCATTATTTTTAGCCCTAGAGGTAGCCACCACCTCAAAGACAAGAACATGCTCAGAATGAAGGTACCTATGACTTCTGTGGGCTGAGCCATCCGGGAGAGTGTAGGAAGAAGTGGTACATGCATCTATTGTGATAGATTCAACCACTACGCGATTGCCCATGCCATCGAAGGGGGTGAGAGGCGAGAGTGCACTCATCCAAGGCCACGTCTACATCATGCAGAATGACACGGAGTACAATGACGTTGACGTCATTACAAGTACCCTCATTATCTTTGGACTACCGAGTCCCAGTTATGGTTCTATTTAACTCGGGTGCCACACACTCTTTTATATTTGTTATTATGTTAAAATATTGAACCTTCCACTCACCATTTTGACATGTCACATGAATGTGACCACAATGATGGGCACTTTTCATGCTATGAACTATATTGCTAATACTCCTAGCATAATGGAAAGCAAAGCATTTCCTACATATTTAATAGTCATACCTATGGTGGACTATGATGCCATCTTGGGTATGGACTAGCTATCCCATCATGACATTTCATTGTAATGCAAGAAAATGTAGCTGATTATAAATGCACAAAATGATCCACGAGTCATAGGTACTCCTTTAGGGGATCGCAAAATGCTTTATATCTGCAATGCAAGCTCAAAAGATGTTAAAAAAAAGGATGCAAAGGGTACCTAACCAGTGTTATTAGCATGGAATCTATCCCTAAGGAGATGCATCAGCTCGATGTTGTTTGTGATTTTTTCGGATGTCTTTCCAGAGGACATCTTCGAACTCCCACCACAGAGAGAAATCGACTTTAACATCGAGCTACGCCAATGACAGCTCCTATATCCAAAGCACCATATCTTATGGCACCGATAGAGATGCATGAGCTAAAGAAGCAAATCCAGGGGCTACAGATTTCATTCAATCGAATGTTTCACCTTGGGGTGCACCAATCTATTCGTAAAGAAAAAGGACGACTTACTTAAATTGCTCATTGACTATAGATTGCTTAATAAAGCCTTTGTCAAGGATAAGTATCCGCTCTCGTGCATTGACGATCTTTTTTATCAACTATCCAGAGCATCTAGTTTTGCGGAGCGACTATTTTCAGCTCAGAATAGCTGAGAAAGATATATATAAAATTACTTTTTGGTCCAGGTATAACCACTATAAGTTTCTTGTCATGCCTTTTGAATTAACAAATATCCCCGTGACATTTATTGATTTCATAAATAGGGTATTTAGGCCTGATCAGTTTGTCATTGTCTTCATTGATGATATCTCGATTTATTCATCAAACCCAGAGGAACCTCGACAACATCTCCAAATTGTGTTGGAGACATTAAGGCAACATATGCTCTATGCTAAACTATCCAAGTGTGAATTTCGACCGAAAGAAATAATGTACCTTAAGCACATCATATTGAAACAAGGCATTTCAATAGATCCCGCCAAAGTTGAAATAGTGAAAATTTGGTCATAGCTGAAAAATGTTACAAAAACTCGTAGCTTCTTCGGACTAGTAGACTATTGTCATTGATTTATCAGAGATTTCTCTAAAATAGCAACGCCATTGACAAATTTGACAAAGAAAGGGCTAAAGTACATATGGTCCCCTAAATGTGAGCAGAGTTTTCAAAAGCTGAAGACTTGATTGACAACGATACTGATACTTATATTTTCATTTAGTAATAGTGGGTATGTGGTGTACAATGACGCATGTGGCACCGGTTATGTACTTATGCAGCATGACAAGGTGATTGCTTATGCTTTTAGACAATTCAAGAAGCAACTACCTCACACATGACTTAGAGCTAGCTGCAGTGCTATTTGCATTGAACTTATGGCGCCACTATCTCTATGGCGAGACATTTCAGGTCTTTAGTGACTATAAAAGCATGAAGCATATTTTTTATTAAGTCTCGAGATTACGAGTTTGCAATTAATTATCATTCACGTAAAGCAAACTCTATATGAGCCGCAAGTGAGAAGGATGATTGGCCTACATAAGGCTATGAGAACACGAGCTGCTTGAGTAATTCATTCACTGGAACCCAACTTGATAGATAGAATCATTGTAGCTCAGCCTTACAACGCAAAGTATCCCCACTAAATCAAGAAATGCCAACCAATGTTATAAGACTCGACCCAGCCTTCGACCCGGTTTGCTCAATAGGTCAGATCGGACCGAATGGTCGGATTGGATTATAATAAATTAATATAATTAATAAAAATATGTATAAAATCAACATATATTGTATCACTAATAATAATGACATAACAAATTTTCTAAGACATGGTGTTCCAGTTTGAGCTTACCAATTTCTCAACACAATCAATAATTTAAATTTAACACTAATTCATAAAATAACATAACAACATTAAATCTAACACTAATGACCCGGTGAAGGCATGCCCTGGCTGGCCAAGCGACTAGGGCACGCCCTGGCGGGCCAGCCGTGGCTAGGGCATGCCTGGCCGGCCAAGAGCAATCGAAGGCTTGCCCTGGCCGATCAAGGCATGCCATGGCTGGCCAAGCGCGGCCGAGGGCTTGGCCTGGCCGACCAAGGCGTGCCCTAGCCAAGGCGTGCCCATGGCCGACCATGGGACAATATCGACGATTGTGATGAGGGGGCGGGCTGGCATCGCCTTCGAAGTTCGATGGCCAAATCTTGGAGTCCCGAGTCACCGGCGTCGCGATCGACAAAACTGAGCCGAACTAACAATGTTTGATCGACAAACTAACAATCAAGAAAGGGAGAAACTCATTGGATTGAAGGCAACGATCATTGGATCGCGTGCACGTCGTCGAATCGAAGGCAATGGTCGCTTGTCGCATCGCCGAATTGGATTGCTGGATCGTGTGCACATCACCGGATCGAAGGCAATGGTCGCCTACTCGTAGTCGGTCACCGAATTGTACCTGCGCGTGCACGTCATCAGTAGCTGGATCTTTGGATCATGCGGCGTGCGCATGTCGTCGAAGTTCAAACGAAGGAAATGAATGAGAATGACGAAACCCGAAGGAGTGAGCCGACCCTAACTTCAGGAAATTTTTTTAAAAAAAAAATGTGAACTAGCCCGGTCATAGAAAACTGGTGGGTCTACCGGTCAAACTCGAGTTTGCCCGAGTTTGACTGATTCAACATGGGTCAAAGACCAATCCGGATCTGGATCGACCCGAGACCCCTTTTGGTGGCCGGTCCAACCCGTCTCACCGGTCGGGTCGGGCCGGGTTTCAAATTATTGATGCCAACATGAGCAAACCAACTTGAAAATTTTCATTGATGGAGGGACTCATGTACAAAGGGACAACTATGGGTTCCGAATGATGCATCTTTTAAGAGAGAAGTTATGGGCGAGTGTCATAAATAAGAGTTTGTCATACATCTTGGTAGTACGAAAATGTATAAGGTCGTGTAGTGTAACTTCTAGTGAAATGATATGAAAAGACAGATAACTGATTATGTCTCCAAATGCATTGTATGTTAGCAAGTAAAGATCATAGGCCTTATGAATAGTTGAAGTCTTTGGGAATCCCAGAATGGAAGTCAGAGAATATTATTATGAACTTTGTATCCAACCTGTTGCGGAGGCAGAAAAGTCACGATGCTATTTGGGTAATTGTGGACCAATTGACGAAGACCGACCACTTCCTCTCCATCAAGTGGTAGTAGTTAGTTTAAAGCTTATTAGACCTTTGTGTTCAGTAGATCATCCGACTTTATGGAATTTCAAAATCCATTATTTCATATCGTGGCCCCATATTTACAATTAGATTTTTGAGAAGTTTGCAGAAGACCTTCGACACTGCATTTCATCATAGATAGATGGGAAGTCGGATCGCACTATTCAGACACTTGAGGATATACTAAAAACTTGTGCATTGGATTGACAGGATAGTTGGCATGATCACATTCCTCTTATTGAGTTCTCTATAATAATAGCTTCCACTCAAGTATCGACATGACACCTTGAGACACTATATGGAAGATCATGTCGCTCACCGACTCATTGAAATGATGTGAGAGAAAGAAAAGTAATGAAAAGGAGGAAGTTCTAGAAGCACAAGAGTACGCTGACAAAGTAGAGTTGTCTAAAGAAAAGATAAGATTGTGCAATCCCGATAAAAGAGTTATGCAGACAGAGACTGACGTGAGAAAATCTTTCATCATAGTGATAAGGTAATGTCCAAGGTTTCTCCTATGAAAGGAATCAGCAAGAAGGGGATGTTGAGCCCCGGCTATGTAGGTCATTGTTGGCGACCCAGCATGTAAATTGGTATTGCCCCTTTCCTATGGGTGTGTGCATAAAGTTTTTTATGTATCCATGCTGAGGAGATACAAGCACGATGATGCTAATATAATCAAATATGAGGAGCCCAACCTAAAGGAAGACCCATAATCTATGAAAAATAACCAATGGAAATATTGTAATAAGATTCAACGATAAAAGAATAGAGATGTACCGATGATTAGAGTTGCATGGAGTCACCATCGAGATGCTAAAGCAACTTGGGAACTTGAGCCAGAGATGTGCGAGTAGTTCGTAACTCTTTTAGGTAAGCCTCTACTTCGTCTCTAAATTCGAGGATGAATTTTATTTTTAAGAACTTTATAATGTAACACCTGGCCCAATTTAAAAATCATAATCAAATTAGAGTTAGAGTTGGAGTTGAAAACTTACCTAAACAAAAAGATATATAACAAACTTTCCCCACCTATATATACTAACTTTCTACCTATCCTAACTACCTTTGCCCTAGCCATCAAACTCCTCTCACATCTCCCTCTCATGTGCCTACATCCAGGAGCCCTGGAACACATCGTCAGATATTGGGGATGAGCCCATACACCAGGTGATGAACAACAACCATGGTTGGCATTTTTCTAATATTTTCAGTTGTTGTTCTTCCTTGATTGATTTCCCTTTGCTTTCTCCTTCATCCCATGCGACCAACAGACGTACACCTTTGAGGTTTGAGAACCTTCAAGGATGGTCGGCAAAGGAGAAGAATGAGAGGAAGAACATCAAATCATAGGGTAAAGAGAACAAAGGTAGATGGATCATTGGATCAACCTCGTATATATTTTAGTGTAATTTTCATATCTGTTTTAATGCAATTTTGCATGTTCCTAGGGTTGAAAAATAGATAATGCTTCTTGGTTACACTGGTCACAAGAGGTTTATTTCGGAGAAAGCACACTGAAAATGGCGTAAGGGTTCATCGAAATCGACGAACCTGGTCCGCGTGTATGTATCGTCGAGCAAAACAAGCGCCAGACTTGACCCGGGTCCCATATCATCCAACCTACGGCCATCACCGATGTGCGCACAGATGATGAAACTGAGTTCGGGCTCCGCTGAACCCAGCCCGAGTTCTGATACCCAGAGTTCAACTCGGACTGGGCCTAGTTTATACTCAGCCCGATCTACAATCGAGGCATCAACCACTAATGAATCCGGCTCGAGTTACACTCAACTTGGCTCAGGTTCTTTTGAAACATAATGATGAGATGGAATCCTATTTTATAATTAGTTTATTGTTAATCCATGATCTAGTTTATATCTTATTGCACTGATATGATGACCTAGAGTATTTCGTAGTATAGTACGATTAGAAGTTCCAATCTAGGCGAAGAAGATGATAATTAATTAATAAAGATAAAAGTTTGGGTACCTATGTTATGGATTGAAGGGAGCTCATGACAATATTTATCATCACATTGTTGGGGCACTGGTTCGGCCATGTCCCCATCACACGATTCTTCCCATCATGCGACGAAAGAGGATATCCTCTCCTATAGTGAGATGACTTATCATGATGTGCACAATCATCGAATACTCATGAAGTACATGACACATCATTGTAACCAAAACACCACTGATGACATGTATAGTTAACATTGATCTAGAGCATTGATTTCACTCAAAGTGTTGCATTGATTTGTCCATTGATCTTATCCAAGGCATAACATTGATTTTCCTTGCTGAACTCACTTAGTGCATCACACTGATTATGTCATTGATCCCAATCGGAGCATAGTAATGATTTATTATTGTTATCAAGTCATAGCATTATATTGCTTATGATTATGATTCTTTGATAAAAGCTGGCATTGATTCCTAATTACCGATTTCCAATGATGTTCACACTAACCCCATGTTCTCCGACTATTATTACTACCCATGGTTTATTATCCACCTATTAAGTTGTGAATTGCTCATGAGTTATTATTTTTTCTACATTGATCCTACAGGTAATGAGAATAATTAAGGATAAGCTCAAACGACTGATGATGTTCGCGATGATTTAGTGCACATGGATGTGTCTTAAGCTTATTTTTTCATTGATATTAGATGTTTCCTTGCTATGGATACATTGAGTCGTCTTTTATCTTTCAATATATATTTTAAATTCATGTGAGCCAATGACCCAAAGCGACCACGCAAGTTGGGTCGTCGACACCCATTTCCAAAATTGACTAAGAGAGAGAGAGAGAATCGGTGTGGGTGTGAGAAGGAAAATTAGAGAGATGTAGGTAGGATCCATGTGGGAGAGAGATAAAGGCCATGTTAAGAAGTAAAATAAAAGTATATTTTATAGCTTTAGAAATAGACCATACGAGCCACTTCATCTGAAAAAAAACATCAAGGTAAAAAAGGACGGCGCATACACATATGATAACCCAATTGACATGTTTATCAAATCGATTTCTATTAACAAGATTTAATATTGTCAGATTTGCTAAATATTAATAGCTAATAGTAGTTCTACAATATTAATATCTACTTGAAAGATTCAATTCAAGTGAAAATTTGTTAATAATACTTTGAATGCTACCTCAGTTGCAAACTCATCAAGGATCTCACTTTCCGGAGGACAAATCTACTGGAGTCAAGGGGTGAGGATCTATGAGGATCCTCTGCAATGGGGGCATGGAGAGGCGTAGGCCCCAAGATAAAATTTTAAGGTGTATTTCATTTATGATTTTGAATTTGTTTTAATTCCATAAATTGTGATAAATGTTATCCATGATATGTGATTTGATTGCTATTTGAGAAGAAGTGATTATTTTCAGAATAGTTTCCATGATTGTTCTTACTTATTGCATGCCACAATTAAGGAAATCGAAAGAGACCTAATTTGTGTAGTTATTAAGGTGACTTGAGAAAGGCCTTAATCATAATTCCGATTTAATGCATCTTTTGATTAATTAGATAAGTTAAAAACTGAAATGATTGATTTATTCTAATTATTTCTTAAGATAGTAGTTAAAGCCTAAAATATTTGTTAACTAATTTTGAGAATTCACTTTATTATTGATTCATTAATTCTAAGTTGAGAAAATTCATTACATTTAGTGGCGATAATTAGGTGCTCTAATCATTAAATCATTATTTCTCCAGATGATCATTTTCTTTATTTTATTATTTTCTTTTTATTCACCTCTGAAAATCATATATTTTCTTAATTTCTCAATTAACAAAGTTAAAATAAAATCTAAGTTATTAATCGTCCTCGTGAGAACGATAACTCTACTCATTCACTTTATTACTTGAGCGACTAGTGCACTTACTAGCGTTTGTTATTAATTCTACACGCATCAATATTCTTTTGATAACTTAGAACAATTATCTTAAAGGACATAATTGTTTACTTGTTTCATGACACCAGAAGAGTATTAGGACTCTTAAACCTGCCAGTGGCTACATATAGTTACTATTGATCCTAGAAAGGTCCTATAAATGTTTATACTTGTGAATCAGAACACATCACCATGATTTTCTTCATTGTAAGACGATGTTTCAATAAATTACCAGACCCACTACAAGAAAATTGTGATTTTGTGACGGATTTATCTATCACGAAACCTTCGAAATCCGTCGCAAATATGTCTTTGCAACGAATTTTTCGATGGATAGTAGTTTGTTGGAAATTTTACCGTTGGAAATAATTATCGACGGTCCTCAAACGTCCCTTCAAAAGTTTTGGCTGATGTTTACGATGGATAAATCGTTTTCAGAATTTTCAACAGATAGAATCCGTCGCAAGTTCCGAAGGAAAGGTCATCCTTCGGAACTTGCGACGAATTCTATCTGTCAAAAATTCTGAAGGCAATTTATCCGTCGTAAACATCAGTCAAACTTTCGACAGAATTTTTCGTCGAAAACTACCAATCGTGCTGCCGAAACTGAGCGGGGGGTTGCTGGAATTCGATGGGGGAGTGTCGCCCCTTCGCATGTTTCGACAGGGTTTGACGGGAGAACTCGTCGATAGTTCCGATGGGAGCTCTCATAGTAAATAAAATAATCAAAATTATTAATGTCTTTCGAAATTATCGACAGATGCTAAATCCTTCGATAATTTCGAAGGCACTATCCTTCGATAATTAAATATTATTAATGTTTATAATATAACACATATATCTCTTCCATTTTTTATAAAATATTTATAATATAACATAATATTACTAATGATTGTAATTATATATATTAATACATATAACTAATATCAATACATTTACTATTATCAATGTTTAATAATAATATTATATATATAAATATTGATAATAAATTATACTACTTTAATTACCGAAGGATAATGCCTTCGAAATCACCGACAGATGTAAATCCTTCGATAATTTTGAAGGCATTTTCCTTCGGTAATTACCGTTGGGTAATGTATTTCGAAATTATCGATGGATGCTAAATTCTTCAGTAATTTCGAAGACACTATCCTCCGGTAAATAAAATAATAAATTTGATAATAAAATACTGAATATATACTTATATTATATTATATTACATATATATTGTTATAAATACAATTATTGACGGGTATTTCCTTCAAAATTATCAACGAATTTAATTCCTTCGGTAATTCCGAAGGCTATACCCATCGATAATTTATTGCCAGAGGTTTTTCGTCTGTAGTAACGAAGGACGTTTTGGCTTTCGGTAATTCGGAAGGAGTTGCATATCCATCGCAACTGCCGTCAATAAATGAGAAGGATTTATTTCCTTCGAAAAATGTCCATCGCAAATTCGCCATTTTCTTGTAGTGACCATTATTTTTTGTTGTTTTCTTATATTTATTTGAACACTTCAATCTACATGTGATTATTATTTGCTTGAATCTTGTATCATAAAGCAATGTGATATATATATATAATTTGGAGCAATAATCTTGAAGGATACCTTCTCAAAGGAAAGCTTAAAAGAATATATTATTTACTCATTTTATGATGGAGGTTTGAAAACCTATGTCATAAGTGTGTGGATATGCAAGTATGCGAGTTTCTAAAACAATAGGATATGGATTTGACAATATAAAATATAAGAAATCTTCTAAAAAAATTAATATAAGGAACTAAATTTATAAAATAAAATATCACAAATAATGATACACTAAGCAATGATGTTATCACCAATAAAGAGAAATAAATTCTAATCTTTTAGAAAATGATACAATCCTAATACAATACAAATGGCATATACCAACAAGTAAAGCCACTCAAGTTCAAACGAGACTTCAAACCCAATAAGTATTGCGGAAAGAAAGGCCACAAAAATGTTGAGGTCTTCTTAAATTGCAAAAATGGTCACTCATGTACATGTTTTCTGAAATGAAGACAACACTAAAACATATTGCCATCCACCTTGACATGATCAAAGTTGAATAGAGTGATCAAAGTCATTTCTCTCATCTCCACCTTGGTGTGACCTCGTGATCTCTCAAAAAGGTTGTCAAGAAAGCTCCCACAACACCCATGTCATGCTTGAAATTCCTCCTCTCTTTTGATTCTTCCTACAATTACCCATATATATATGAGGCACCGTACTCGTAACCTACCCATGTTGTTACAATATATTAAAATATTGGGTACGTGTACCCAAGAATACATATAGGTGTGTTCACGGGTCGGGTTGGACCCAATCCGTGAACAAATTCGACCCGACCAATCGGGTCAAGGCCCTTAGGGGCAGAAAATTCGACCCAACACGACTCGGTTCGGATCGGGTGGTCGGGTCACCCAACCACACTTTTTTCTTTTTTCTTTCTAATTTATCTTACTTTTTATATTTATTTTAATATGAAAAATTAATTAATAATTATTATAAAATATAAAATATGCTTTTTTGAATATTTGAGCATTATTTTGTTAAAATGTTTTATTTTAATATTTTCCCATTTTAAATCAACTATAGGACTAAAAATAAGTTAAAAAGTAAAAAAAATAAAAATAATAATAGAAGTCAAGTCATCGGGTCGGGTCGGGTCGGGTCGACTCGAGTTGAGATTTTTCAACTTGTACCCGACCCGAACCCTCATCGGGTTGGATTGTCGGGTTCACCAGGTCGACCCGACCCAGTGAACACCCCTAAATACACGTACTATGTGCGTACTCGGTACATGTACTCTGGCCAAGGGGACATGCCCATATGAATCATAGTTGAAAACTAGAGTATTATGACAAAGGCATGTATCATAAATCATTTGTCTTTCACTTTTGGTTCTTTGGTCTCATGCCATTCTAGGTCAGACCCTCCCAACATGTCATTTCATGATTGTTTTATAGATCATAACAAAGAAAAATAACAAAAAGAAAACATGATGCACACATATGGATGAGACATTCATACATCGATTTTTTTTTATAACATGTATGAGTCAAAGAACATTTTTACACTACTTTAGAAACCTAAGGACTTGATATTATTTATTCTCATAGCTCAAGTTGAATAATTATGACAAAGTCCAAAAGAAAATCCATGATATCTTTGATATATGTAGGCATCATATGGGAAGATAAAGATTGATTGTAGTTCATATGAAGGATTGTGGGTGGGAGAGGTAGAAGAAAAAATTGAGAATAGAAGTATGCAAATTGTAGTGGATCTAGAAAATGTATCATGATCCCCTCAAGGTTGATCCATCGAAGTGATAATCTTGATTGGATTAATAAGTTGCCTACTCACTTATTTCAGCATCTTCAAGTTCATCTTTTGCTGCAATCCTTTCTATCACACCACCTCATATATTAACTCCAAGTCTCCAACTATCCACTCATTGTACAAAAAACAATCAAATTCTCCTTTTGCCAACATTCCAATAGCCACTTTGCTGCCAACCTCCAAATGTATATGCCCACCTTGATGACCTCCAACACAGCCTGCTGCCCCCAACTTAGCTGTATGTGGTGCTCCACCCAATAGGGATGCCAAATAAGAAAGTCTAGTGCCAATGCGACATAGAGGATCATGCTTGCAATGTTGGCAAGTGGTGGTTATAATGTCTGCCACATGACATTTATTATAACTGCCATATGGGATTTGAAGCGTGCGTCAGTGGCACAATGACTATGATAGATGTTCGTATGTTGGCTTGCGATGGGGACACACGGTAGTTATTATAGTTATTGTGGGGGACTTACGTGACAAAAAAGTTGGTTGGTTGACTTAGTTTGAAAAAATAAGTTTCGCAGTAGTTATTATAACTATTGTGGGAGATTTACGTGGCAAAAGAGTTGGTTGGTTGACTTAGTTTGAAAAAATAAGTTTGGGAGTTATTTGGTGAAAACATATTTTGGAGAGATGCCTATTTCTAATTCAATCAATGGTTGTCAATAGCACCTTTTGAACTTCAATTATTTGTAGTTTCATCAATTTCTTGGGGAAGCCTATAAAGAGGGAAGGATAATTGGTTGGTATGTTGATGATGATTGAAAAATTCTCCTTACACTTGCTTTGGAGTCTCCCTAGTCATTCAAACTTGGTAATAATCTAAATCAATGTATTATTCGACTATGAAGTTCTTAACATTAGGCATATTTGGCCTCCTTCAACACGAAGATCACTAAGCGTTGTATGTGATTTAGGGCAAAGCCGAGCTCGACATCATTGGTATCACAACACATTTGGCATTAAAGCACTTGAAGTGGAGAACCGTGCTTACATATCACAAGAACAATCTACATAATAGGATGACCGCCTAAGAGTATCTCATAGTTTTTAAGGAGCCAACTTCAAGATGCAAGTTGATTCATAAGGTCATCGAACATTTGACACTAGCGTCATGAAGTGTTACTTCTATGAGAGACCTCACCCTATCAAGTATTTGAAAGTCAGAGATAGGTGAATACTTTGTGGAAGCATTCGGGTTAGTGTTAAAAAAAACTAACCACAAAAAAATCAATGTTGGTAAGCAACAAGGATTGTCCAACATTCAAGAACTACTATACAAAGATCCAATCCAGAAAATTGTATTCCACGAGTTAATAATGAATCAATCATTCCTAGTGGCTAATTGAAAAACTCCTTAGTTGGGTTCAGATAGAGTAGTTTGAAAATTTTGATTATAGAAGTAGATGCCTACGAATACAAAGATGGGATAGTATGAAAGATTTGATTATAAAACCAACTACCCATGAATGCAAAGAAGCTTATGGTTGTGAATCTTGTTCAATCTGCTAAGGAACAAAATCAAAGAATTCAGGATGTTGTTAGAGTCAACAATGAATTCGGTGGGAGAGAGTTTTAACGCGCTACCCAATCGAGAATGCCAAATTAGGAAGCTAGGTCAATGCAAATGTGACATCAACGACGCATGTTCGTAACATTGTCAAGTGGTGGTTATAAATTATAATAACTACCTCATGGCAGTAACTATAGTTGCTTGGCGGGAATTAAAGCGAGCATCATTGTGACAACAATTATGATTGTCGATGTATGTAATGTTGTCTTGGTGGTGTGGGGCTTAAGAGACCAAAGTTGGTTGGTTGACTTAGTTGGGAAAAATCAATTTCAGAATCATTTGGTGCAAATGCACTTTGAAAAAATGCCTATTTCATATTCAAATACTTCTGGTCAATGGCACCCTTTTAACCTTCCTAGTGAAGCCTTATAGGAATTGCTCCTTATCGACATCATTTGATGCGTGGCTAAAAGAATTGTCTCAAGCTCTCCATCCTTTGTCTTAATCAAGCTTGTTTTCCCATCTTTATATCAATTATCGTACTTCCTTATTTATCAAGACAATTTTTTATTTATTGTAAATCACATATATTTTAGAAGATTTTATGTGATTTTTAATAAGTTCTTAAAGGAAAAGAAGAGGAACACGATCGACCAATTTATTTTATATTTTGCACGACCAACCAGTTTGAGATTAATCACATGGATTATTTGTGATTCAAATTCCTGCACTAACCATGGGAGTTTTACTCTTGAAAAAGAATTCTTTTGGAGTTGAGAAAGAAAGCAAAGATTCAATTTTAGTTAGATCCAAATCTCCACGTGTCTGATAAGGAAAGAAGTATGCATACTTGAGGGAGAAGCAATTCATGTTGTTCTAATTCAAAGACTCCCTAGATAACAAGGAAAGGAAGAATCCTACAGGAATTAAATTTACATCCATAGGATGCTGATTTTGAAATGATTTCTTAAATAGGAAGAATCATGGTCAATAGCCACAATCGAAAGAAGGAACCTATGGACATAGGCCTATTTAAAAAGATGAGTCAACACCTTTTGGAGGATCATGCGAATTCTGCAACCACTTACTTTAACATAGGGTTTTTTCTTTTAGTCTTTAGTTTTTCTTTCTTTGTTGTATGTTGCCTTCCTCCATAAAATTTAGTGGCTAAGTATCCCTATTTTAGAGCCAGCGAATCTTCAACATGAGCATTGTTATCTCATTTGTATTTATGAAAATTTATTACTTTTATATATGTATGTATTTCTATTTGGTCATCTCCTATATGCTTTGTTGTTTTAAATAACCATTGAGTTTTTATTCATTCCATTATCTCATGGAGATAGGTTTCCCATATAAATGTAGCTTGAGAAAGCACACTTAAAGTTGAGACTGAGATGTTTGTCTCGATCAAAATTTGTTCGCTTAAGATGTGCAGGTGTGACAACAAGTTATTTTAAAGATGTATCTTAATTATTGAATATTTCTTGTGATTTATGAGCATCTTCCTAAACTATGGCAGGAAGAGTTGGTAAGCCTTCTTTCTCGATTTTGAATGATTCATTTGATACTTAATATATATATATATATATATATATTTGTCTTGTTCTTTAAATTCCTCTCGGCATAGCTTGAGAGAGCACGTCTTTTGTACACCGAGAGGTTGATCACAACTGAGCAAAGTTTATTGGTTGAGATAACGATTGAGATGGCTATTTATTAAATGAACCTTGACTAACAATGGGGAACCGAGTATTGGAGCATTTCTCCAAGTTAAAACAATGAGAGTTAGTTGGCCATTCTCTTGAATTTTAAATATCTTTAAAAAATCAAATATATGTCGAGTCAGCCTCGACCTGAGAGAGCACGCTTGTTGTTGTCGATTGGGAGAATGATGATAGCTGAGGAGAATTTACCGAGTGAGATGATGATTAAGATGACCTATTGAGCAAGTAAACATTAGATTTAATTGAGGGGAGTCTCTATCTTGAACCTTGGAGTACTCCTTGAGGTTAAGATGGTGAGAACTTATTGATAATTACCTTGATCGATATTGGTGTATCTTGAATCATTAAAGCATTTAGATTTTGGACAGCTGACCAATCTATGTCCTAATTTTTTTTATCTTAGGTTAGGATAACGAGAGCTAGCAGATTTATATTTTGATTTTTTGAATTTAATTCATGTATTTCTATGGTCAAGGTAACAAGGATTGTCCATGGTGAGACATATTATTCTTTCTTATTTACTTTCTTGTATTTTCTTTATGTGAAGAATATAAAATAATCTTCACTATTTATTTCTTGTCTAAATTATTTTAGTGAGACATCCTAGTACTTAGTAGCCAATACTTTGTACTCGATATCTAAAATAGTACAATTGACATGTCTAGAAGTTGTGCATTTTAGATTTTATAAATATTAAAACTTGTTGCTTTTCACCATGTGTCTCAATTTGTATCTCACAACACACATTGGTCAAGTCACCATAATTCCTGAAGATCTCCAAATATAGTAGCCAACTATTTTTCCCAATGGCATTCGTCCACTACTTTCTTCTAACAAATCAAACCACCGCTAGGCTTCCAAGACACTATCATATTTGAAATTATTGTACTCATTAACTTGTCTCATGCCATCAACTTTCTTTGTCAATCACTATCGTTTATTGTTGCCGCCTTAGTCCTCCATCTTCACACCCAACAATCTCATCACTTGTGTTGCCATCTCCATTCTCTTCCACCAAGGCATCCCTCCATCATAGTGGTTGATTTCACTCCTTGTCAATCGTAATCATAATTATGCATCACGAAATCACCAAGCATGGCCCCGTTTGAATACGCTCCTTTGTCGATATCCATAGTAATCAAATGTTGCTTATCACCAATATCCAATGGGTCAATGCACCATTTTCTTCCATAAAACCACTACAACTTTCAAAATTCTATGCCCCATACCATCTTTATCCCCCTTCCTCCTCCTCCTCCCCCTCCTCTCAACAACTTGCTTATGATGCCAACCTTTCTCAATTCTTCACCTTTTGTCAATTGCTGGCCTTCTCTAATGATCATCAACACAACTACAAGAAGAAAGCATTTAATCATCTTTAGTCTCATTTATCTCCATTAGCATGCATCTCCATCTATTGGTGGCGTTTGTTTGCGGAACTGGGACAGAACCACACCTTTGTTCCCACTGATTCTGTCCAACACCACCTCAGAACTGGATTTTGGGGCGGGAACAAATCTGGTGGAATCGGGGTCACATGACCTCGGTTTTACCCTCTCGGAACCCGGAGCCACTCCAATTTTTTTCCTTTTCGGTTTGACGTGATGGTTTCTTCTTTTTTTTTCTTTTCTTTCACACCATATCTTTTATAAAATAAATTATTTGATAAATATAAAATAATTTTAATAAGGGATTAATATATTATTATTTATTACTTATTATTTCATTAAAAGATTTATTATTTCATTAAATACAAATAATTTAAAAATGATTTGTATATTTAAATAATATACTTTTTAATAAAAATTTTCCCATAATTTTTTTATTTTATAATTTAAATTTAATTAATAATAAAATTATACTTCATAATTATAATAATTACTTTTAATTTAAAACCCACAAAAAATTCATTCATCACATCAACCACCTTATTCCTCCTCATCAAATTTCACTCCAATCAAACACAACTCAAACTAATCTGTCAATTCAACTATGCACTGAGAATTTAGGAGGAACCGCGGTTCCATTTCCAAACGACCCCATTAAGTACACGTCAAACAATCATGATTTTATATGTATTCTCTAATTTTTTGTTGTATCATTCCACTTTACCTTACAACCTCTCTTAGTACTTAATCTCCACCTCTAATTTGTAGCATCACATTTTTCTTTTATCAAATTTCAACTCATCAACTATGTTGCAGAATAACCTCGGTACCAATAAACCATCAATATCGATGTATGGGAGAAATTGATGAACAAATAGATGAAAAGTAACAAGAAATCACATACAGAGAAAGACACACAAATTTTACGATTCGAAGATTGTCTCCTACATTCACGATCATCATAGAGTTTCACTCTATTCAAATGTCTCAACTTTTTCAGTTACAAACATTGCTCATGTATCCCTCAATATATAGTGAATAACTGACACAAGTTATGAGCCTTGAGCAACAACTCAGGATAATCGAATATTTATCCTAATTATTCATAACTTCATATCTAATAAATAATATAGTTATGATAACCTCCTAATCTCCCCATATTATAATTATAAAGAAGTTACAATCTCTCATGTTCTCTTACCATAACTAACAACAAATTACTTAAGTCTAGAATCAGGTTCCACCTAACTAACTCCAACAATCTCTCACTTGGAGACTGATTCTCTTGAGATTAAGTTGCACCTGCCTGTGCTCGAATTCCTCCTCCCTGCAACTATCTTTGCAGGGAATTGAGGTTGTGCAGAACCTCAATTTTTCAATGACCACCATTTTGATCAACATGTGATTCTCTGAACCTCAAATCTTCTCAAGCACCAATGTCTTTTCTTTCGAAAAATCTCTAATAAAATGATACTTTAGTTTGATGTGCTTCGTCCTGCCATGATACATTGGATTTTTTTGCCAAATGAATTGCATTTTGATTATATACTCAGGCTCGGTTGCACCTTCCCAGCTCTTTAAGGAACCCCTTCAGCCGAATCATCTCCTTACATGTCTCTATCATGGAAATGTACTCTAATTCAGTAGTAGAGAGAGCAACAACCTAACATCCAACTTATCGTCGTGCCACTTAAAGTGAACACATATCCGATGGTAGTTCTAGCAGTATCAATATCACCACTTAAATCTGTATCAACATAACTCTTCATATCCAAATTATTTTTATCGAAACACAAACACATACTTTTAGTTCTTTCAAATATCGAATGATCAACTTCACTGCTTGTGCTCCTTTTCTAGATCTATCATGTATCTGCTCACAACTCTCGCTGCATGAGCAATATCTAGTATGGTGCTAACCATAGCATACGTAAGACTTCCTAATGTTCATATAGAACCTTTCGCATATATGCATGTTCCAAATCTATCTTGGGCAATTGCTTCTTCGAAAGCTTGAAGTGACTCGACAGGGGTGTCTGTATTGTCTTGGCATCTTACATGGAAAACATTTTCAACACCTTTTCAACATAAGCTTGTTGTGTCAACTTTAGAGTATTTGCTTTCCTGTTCCGAACAATCTCCATTCCAAGAATCTTCTTCGCGACTTCCAAATCCTTCATCTCAAACATACTTGATAATTGTTCCTTGAGTCTTTTGATTTCCATTATATTTGAATCTGTGATGAGCATATCATCCACATATAACAACAATATGATGTAGCAATTATCAAAATGTATGATGTAACACAGTGGTCAGAAAAATACTTGCATATTCCTTGTTAGTCATAAAGTTATCGAACTTCATATACCATTATCGAGGCGTTTGCTTCAAATCATACAAGCTTTTAGTCAGCTTGCACACTAGGTTTTTTTTATCATGAACCTGAAAGCCTTTTGGTTGCTTCATGTAAATATCATCCTCTAAATCACTATGAAAAAATATTGTCTTTACATCTAATTGTTCAAAATGTAAGTCCTCAACATCAATCTAACAGTTGTTAGTTTCACAACTGGTACAAATATTTTAGTACAGTTAATATCTTCCTTTAGCTCGAAGCCTTTCACAATCACTCTTGCTTTATACCTCTTGCCAACATCCTCCTTCTCCTTAATCATGTACAACCACTTCTTGTGCATTGCCTTCTTCCCTTTAGACAATTTCACCAGCACCCAGGTTTTTTTTTTTCAGCGAGTTCATCTCGTCATGCATTGCTAACTCTCACTTGAAGGAATCATTAACCTCCAAGACTTCCCTAAAACATCCCGACTCACTAGCATCAGTTAGCAATATAAAATTAAAAAATATGAAATAACAAATCTAAAAAATAAAAAATTTGTTGGAAAGATCAAAGTGGTAACTAAAAAATTATCATTTATGAAAATACTAAATTACCCTATCTTGATTTTTTTTCTTTTTTATATTTATTATTTGATGTGTTATGAAAAAAAATCAAAAGTAACAAAAATATATGGAAGGACTAAAGTAGAAAAATCGTGATAGTTTAGGGATAAAAAATAAGTCCGTAGTTTGGAGTTAGATGCAAAAAATCGTGATAGTTTGGGATTAAATTTATTTTCATCATTATATTCTCAAACCAAACACCCCTCGGTCCCTAAGGCGGCGTTTGGTTGTAGAATAAAATGAAGAATAAGTGCATATTCTAGTGAATATCGTCAAATAGACAGCAGAATAAGGAGGTTAACTCGATCTATGTACGCTTTTTATGAAACCATCTTGAAACTCGTGATACCACCATTTTATTCAACGAAAGTGTAAAATTTGTATTCCATCAAAACGAAGGAATAGATGTATCTCCACCATTTCCATATTTTGCCATTTCTTTGATATTTTTTACAATTTAACCATATTTTATTATTTTATTATTTTTATAATAATAATAAATGTCAACTATTTATAATAAAATAATTTAATTATAAAATATAATATATTTAACAGTTATTCCTTTTACATTAAGCAAATGAGAGAATAAGGGTACGATATGAATATTATATTCTTTTGAATAACTTATATTATTTCTTAAAAGTTATTCTTCGTCCAAATGATTTCTAAGGGGTGTTGGCTTGAGAATATAATGATGGGAATACGATGGTTTAAATTCTTTTTAAAATTTGAATTATTGGTAGCATATTTTAAGATTTTGAGAGAATATGTTATCTATGTAAAAGTACTAGGATTATATAAAATTGCAACATTATCCTTTTCACTTTTTGTTGAATAAATATGGTATTTGACTATATTTTGCAAATATTATTTTACACTGTCATTTAACCCTAAACTACACTACCTTTAGTATTCTTTAATATATAACAAAAAGTTTCTCAATATTTCGTTTCAAATTATTAGGGGCTTCCCAACTTCCTAAAATGATTGTCCTTGAACTTAATTATGAGTGAAATTCAACTTTTTTTCTTTCAATAATGAATTTTCATTTTTATATTGATTTAAAAATACTTTAGATAATTCATGAGTGATTAACATTTAGTTGATATTTGTATTATATATGTGTGTGTTTTGTGTAGCCTATGAGTTTAATATTTCTGCTACCTATTTTAAGAGATAGCACCATCAAACATTCAGCACCATTCATCATGAATCTAACGGTGATGAATGTATCAAATGAATTCAATGAATTTGAACTATTGAATTATGATTATATGGTTGAAATTAAATGTAACAAAGTAATATTAAATTTAATAAAAGTTGAATCACATAATCATCATCTAACGATCATGAATGCATCCAATGAATTTGAACTAGTTGAATTATGATTATATGGTTGAAATTAAATTTAACAAACTAATATTAAATTCAATAGAGGTTGAATCTCAATCATATAATCATCATCTAATGATCATAATTTATTAGTTGCATATTAGTTATATGTTTGTACTACCTCTAACACCATCATATGTCCATCCATCATCGTTATATTCATTTTTTTTATCAACCGTTCATCATGAATTAGACGTCTAATGGTGCTACTCTTTAAAAAAAGGTTGGACAATTATTTTTAATGTTTATGCTCCATCTTTTAAGAGATAGCACTATCAAATGTCCATCCATCATCGTTAAATTCATGATGAATGATGGATCTATTAATTGAAAATAATTTTCTATCAATCGTTCATGATGAATAGACATCTAATGGTGCTACTCATTAAAAGATGTTAGACAATCATTTTTCCATATTTGATTTAATGTTTGTGCTATTTTTTTAAGAGGTAACACACGTCCATGCATTAATGTTAGATTCATAATAGATAGTGGATTTATTAATTGATTTTTGGATCAAATGTTCATAACGAATAGAATGATAATGAGTTGTTATCTAATGGAGCTACTTTTTAAAAGAGATATGACTAACATTATTTTACATATTGGGTTAGATTGTGGATCTCAATTATAATAGTATATATATATATATATATATTATACACGTGATGTAACAAAAGATTCGAAAGTGAGGCTTGGGCTGCATTGTTAAGAATCCAACGGGCTATTATAAGGAGGAGCCCAATCTAGCGGCCGTAATATCTAATAAATTAATATAAAATAAATGGAGCAAAGAAATAAGAAAGACCAATAAAAGAAGCCCCTTTCTGGAAGCGCTCTCTCTCTCCTCTGGTTCCCCCGCCAGTCGCTCCCAAACCTCAGCTCTCGATCCGATTCCTTCTTTCCTCTTGGATTCGTTGCCGTCGGCCGGCGAGAGATCGTTCGAGGTTCATCGGACGCTGCGTTAACTTCTTGTTCTTCGTCCTTCGATACCTCCGGCTACAACGAGGATGAGCGGTGGGCCGGCGAAGAAGCGGACCTTCAAAATTGAGGCCTTCAAGCACCGTGTGGAGGTTGACCCCAAGTACGGAGAGAAGACATGGAAGGTGCTTGAACACGCCATCCACGAGATCTACAACCACAACGCAAGCGGCCTTAGTTTCGAGGAGCTCTACAGGTAATCAATCCTTCCTTACCACCGACGCACTCCTTTCGTTCGTGGAAGTGTGTCAGGGGAGATCCGAAGCGTATTGTTTCCACTGAAAGGAAAGTTTCCCTCTTGGCATTTTTGGAAATGTCTTATCGGATTTCCTAACCCTGTCGCCGGTACCATTCCTAGAAATGTCCATAAAGGTTTATTGTTGCGAATCGAAACGTATCTCCATGATTTTGTCCATTGTAAGATGCTATGGCTATTAATGTATCGGACTCAGAAGGGGATGGAAAACAGTAAGATCATTACACAACTGGCGGCTCTACCAGATTTTATTATCAAATATTTATGTTTATTACTATTTTCTGGAAAAAACTGTCACGAAAAAAGAGAGAGATAGAGATAGAGCAATCACACAGAAGAACATTGAGATTTAGGAGGTTCTATTTTTAAAATAAGCAAAATCCAAAATGAATATGTACAGAAGAAGTGACGTTAATTCAGCTATTTCATTGTAAGCTTCTTAATTATTGCATCATTTAAAGAGGAAGTAGATTTCTATTTGTACAAAACATAAATAACAATTTTTGAAACTATCAAAGGGGGCTGGATGACCTGCAGACAGCGAGATGGGGCAGCAGTCACCTGCGACAAGGAGACAAGAATTATTAGTTGTATGGTGAGGAGTTCAAGAATAGCTATTAGGCCATAAGTCAACTTAGAATTGGGTAAAAGAGCGTCTTCCATTAGCAAAATTAAGGGAAAATAGAGGTAAATGGATAAATAAAGATATTTTAGATTTTCTAGTATTGGCACAATTCATGATTTTACGCCTCCGATTCTACTGATCTTTTGTAGGAGCATGTGATCCTATCTTGTGCTGGAAAAAGAAACATGGCAGATTAGTATCAAACATCCTAAGTGATTGAACACATGTAGAGTTGTGCATTGCTATATTTTAGCACTTAATTTTGACAACACTGCTCGTTACAGATCTTTTAGAGTTATTTATACTAGGTTTGCATTTGCTTTGTTCTTGCCAACTGGAACTAGGTTTTTTCCACTCGTTTTTTGTGATGTATTTTGTGTTCTTTATTCCTTTCTTGGGTTTGATCTGGACATATCATTTCCTGACTATCAGAAAAAAAAAAATAGAATTCACTACCTTGTATAATGTGGTTTTGTTAGGCCCCGACAGCCAGCGTAAAACCCTGTCGAATCTCATGAACATGAATCTCATTCACTACCTAGTGGGATAAGGCTTTGTTGTTGTTGTTGTATAATGTGGTTTTGTTAGAGGTTTTTCCATTTTTGTCATTCTATGTAATTGAACATTTTGGTTTCTGTTTTGTAGGAATGCCTACAACATGGTTCTTCATAAGTATGGCGAAAGGCTATACTCTGGTCTTGTGGCAACTATGACATCACACCTAAAAGAGATAGCAGACTCTATTGAAGCTGCACAGGGAGGCTTGTTCCTAGAGGAGCTGAACAGAAAATGGGAAGATCACAACAAATCACTGCAGATGATTCGAGACATATTGATGTACATGGACAGAACATTTGTACCTACATCCCAGAAAACACCTGTTCATGAACTCGGAATGAATTTATGGCGGGATAACATCATCCACAACGTAAAAATTCAGACCAGGTTACTTGACACACTTCTGGATCTTATACAGAGAGAGAGATCAGGCGAGGTGATAAATCGAGGACTGATGAGAAACATTACAAAGATGTTGATGGATCTTGGTCCTTCTGTGTATCAAGAAGATTTTGAAAGACCGTTTCTAGCAGTATCAGCTAGTTTCTACAGTGTAGAGTCCCAGCGGTTCATCGCGTCTTCTGATTGTGCCAAGTACCTTGAAAGTGCTGAGAAACGGCTAAATGAAGAGATTGAAAGGGTTTCCCATTACTTGGATGCCAAAACTGAATTGAAAATAACTAGTGTGGTGGAGAAGGAGATAATTGCTAACCACATGCACACGTTGGTCCACATGGAGAACTCTGGTCTTGTGAGTATGCTTTTGGATGACGACAATCAAAACTTGAGCAGAATGTACAATTTGTTTCGGCGTGTTCCTGATGGACTTTCAACTATCAGAGATGTGATGACTTCACATCTCAGGGAAACTGGGAAGCAGTTGGTAGTTGATCAAGAAAGACTAAAGGATCCAGTTGACTTTGTGCAGCGTCTTCTGGACGAGAAGGGGAAGTATGATAAAATTATTAGTATGGCCTTCAACAATGACAAGACTTTTCAGAATGCTCTGAATTCTTCATTTGAATATTTCATTAATTTGAATAACAGATCACCGGAGTTCATATCATTGTATGTTGATGATAAGCTCCGAAAAGGGCTCAAAGGAGTTAGCGAAGAGGATGTCGAAATAATTCTGGACAAAGTGATGATGCTTTTCAGATTCTTGCAGGAGAAGGACGTCTTTGAGAAATATTACAAGCAACACTTGGCAAAAAGGCTACTTTCTGGTAGAAGTGTTTCTGATGATGCAGAGAGAAGTATGATAGTTAAGCTGAAGACAGAATGTGGATATCAGTTCACTTCTAAATTGGAGGGGATGTTTACCGATATGAAGACATCTCAGGATACAATGCAAGATTTTTATTCTAATCAGCCTTTTGAGACTGGAGATGGACCGGCATTAGATGTGCAAGTGCTCACAACTGGCTCTTGGCCAACACAGCCCTGTGTCCCTTGCAATCTCCCTGTTGAAATTACAAGTGTGTGTGAGAAATTCCGAACGTATTATCTTGGAACTCATACTGGAAGGAGGTTAACATGGCAAACAAATATGGGTACAGCAGATCTAAAAGCAACCTTTGGGGTGAGCCAGAAGCATGAGCTGAATGTTTCAACTTATCAAATGTGTATTCTCATGCACTTCAACTCTTCGGACCAGTTAACATATGAAGAAATCAAACAAGCGACAGACATTCCTGCTCCAGATCTGAAAAGATGCCTTCAGTCGCTGGCTTGTGTTAAAGGAAAGAACGTACTCAGGAAAGAGCCTATGAGCAAGGATATTGCAGAGGATGATACCTTCCACTTCAATGAAAAATTTACAAGCAAATTTTTTAAGGTGAAAATAGGGACTGTAGCGGCTCAAAAAGAGTCTGAACCAGAGAAGCAGGAGACTCGTCAAAGGGTCGAGGAAGACAGGAAACCTCAAATTGAAGCTGCCATTGTCAGGATTATGAAATCCAGGAAGGTCTTAGATCATAATACTATTGTTACTGAGGTCACTTCACAGTTGCAGTCTCGATTCCTTCCAAATCCTGTTGTCATTAAGAAGCGAATCGAATCACTAATTGAACGAGAGTTTTTGGAAAGGGATAAAACAGACAGGAAACTGTATCGGTATCTTGCTTGAAAGTTGACATGAATACTATTCCTTGGACCAAGGTATTGATGAATTGTAAAACCTTTAATGCCTTTTTAGCCCTTGTTTTGTTAATCACTTGAAATATTTATTTTCTTCTCGTTGCGCATGCCAGAGCCTATTCCATTTCTTTAAGCTGACTTTATCCATTTGCACAGGTGCTATCAAATCCCGTGAAGAGTAAAGGGGACCGACCTTGCTGTTAACTATTATTCCTTGCTCTCTCTGTCCACAGTGGATGTTGGTGCAAGCCTGAAATGAAAGCATGGAAAGAGTCTCATCAAGCATTCTCGAGGGACCCAGTTGCTTGCTTTCGAAGTGTCATGTTGAAATTTTCCTCAATGGCTGATTGGTAGCTGCAGCAAAGTATAAATCTCAGACCCCGTTATAAACTCAGGTAGTGATACCTGTTTATTTGATTAAGATATGGTAGATAAAGGATGTAATGGCTTTTGTTTGAATAGTTACCCAAGACTGCTGTTGCTTTGGGGAGTTGGACTACTTCGTTGGCCATCCTCAAATGCGTATGTACATTATTACTTTCTTAGAAACCCCTCGCTTGAGTGCTTTTTATACCTGAATACCGATAGACATATAGCTAGCACTATACCTGTTTTGCATACCCCCATTTCTCGCAATAAACCTTCCAAGGCAACTGTTAGGCCTCCCCATCATCAAACTGCTCTTTTTTTTTCCTGCTGATTTTTCATTGTTCAAATTACGAAGGGAAAATAATGTCTAAATATGCCATCATCCAAAATCCGTTCTCACAAACAGGCGATAATAAATTATTTTCTTTTCAGTCATATATCATTGATGGAATTTGATACTCCGAAGTATTACCGGTAGATCCTTATTTAACCTCATTGCCTCATTTATATTAGAAGTTTTGTGTTCACGTGTGATTGTGAACATTCCAAAGATCTTAGGAGGCGTTTGACTATACTTATAAGCCATTCAACATGACTTATAAATAGTTTTTAAGTTTTTTCCGAAACACTTATTTTACTTATTTATAAGCCATAAAAAAGGATGGAGGACAGCTTATTTTACGGGAAAAAGGCTGATTAGATTTATCAATGTTAAAATAATAATTTATAAGTTTTTATTACCAAACTCATAATTATTTAGTTTTAAAATCAACTTCAGTTATTGAAATATTTATCAACGAATTTATCGGTTATACAAACTAAGTTAGGTCAATGTTTAGTTTTAAAAATTAATTTTAATTATTAAAATATTTATTAACACTTTAACTTATTAAAATATTGATTTTGACCGGTGGGATTTATGTCTTCATTTGTAACGGAAAAAAAAATTACTTATTGAATGAAATAGTTAGAATAGGGTTTAATGGGCTTGATCGTAGGATGCACCACGAACGGACGATTTGATGTGATGGCGAGGTTCATGGGCGGTTCACCATTTAAATGATGCTGATTCATCTTTTACCGCCCGGTTTTCGTGCACCACCTCCTTGTGACTGTCTTCTCATGTGTCGACCTTGTGCATTTGCCACGCCGGTCTCTTCACGCACCATCAGCCTCGTTGCGTCGACCTCTTCTCATAGTTGACGCCAATCTCCTCACGCACAGTCGACCTCCTCATGCAGTCGATGGTAATCTCCTCATGCACCGCGACCTTGTGCATTGCGGACGCCGGTCTCTTCACGCACGGTTGCCCTCCTCGCGCGGTCGACACCCATCTCCTCACGCACAACCGACCTCACAACGACCTCCTCATGCACCGACCTCCTCCCCCCTCCTTGTGCATCATCAACGTCGGTCTCCTCATGCACAATAGGCGCCGACCTCCTCCCTCATGCACAATAGGCGTCGACCTCCTCCCTCATGCACTGTCGCGCCGACTTCCTCACACCAACCTCATCTGCCAAGCGCCTTCGCGTCTAGGACACAAAATGATGATGGAAGCCGACATACTACAAGGAGGATCTCGGCGGCGTAGAGGTAGGTCTATTGCGGCGGGAGGTCTGGCAAGATCAAGGAGGTCGACGACAATTTGCACATTTACCCTTGTCGTCGATTGGGACGCTTCACTCATCGAAATGTGGGCTCGTCTTCGGAACGTGGGTTTGTCCATGACCATAAAGGTGTTTATTGGATCAGGCGTCCGCTGCCCGACCTGATAACATATCGATCAGTCCATCCAAGTTCAAGCCCGAGCCCGTCCGATTTCTTAATGGACTTAGGCTTATATTAGATTGGACAAGATTATTCATCCATTTGTCCGGTACCGATAGTCTGATATCCGTCCAATATTCGTCCCATAATTTATAAGCCGTCCGTTAGCCCGTCCATTAATCGTTAATAGATTAAACTTATTAAAATAATATAAATATTATTGTACAAATTTATTTTAATTAATTCATGTGCTGCCATTATGTTATTTAGCTAATGTTAATTGATTATACAAAATGCATGATTCTAATTTTTATTTTCTATAATGATATGATCATATTTTTTATATAATGATATAATTTTTATTCTAAGTTACCTTTTGATAGTAATATTTGATTGTTATAAATTTAATTTTACTTAATGCGGTGCTAAATTTTATTACTCAACATCACGTTTATATTTATTCACGGGTCCCAATTCGTCTGTTCGATATAAAAATATATATATTAAATTTGACGACAAATTCAGTCGATAATTAAAAAATTTCTTCACTCATCGGACCTTAGTGGCTTTCAATTGAAACAACCACACCATAAGCTTTGGTAAATCATATTCCTCGTTTGGTGGCTCCTCCAATGATCAATTTACTCATGTTCACCAGACAGACAATACAAAACCACAACTTCAATGAAGAGCACAATCTTAATGTAATCATTGGCATCATCCAGAGCATGACACAAATTATAATTGCTACCATAATGTACAAATAACATGGGGAGAAGGAATAAAAAACATTATGATGCACCTCTCTCGTCGCTTCAAGTAAACATGTCTATTTCCTACTCGATGTCACATAACATTGTACGGTCTTGGATTATACACAGGATATATTTTCTCTACACGGTAGAAGATGATTTCGAAAGAAAATTCCCAATCCTCATCCGATAACTTGGACGGACGTAATATTTGATCAAACTAAAACAGGAGAAATATAAAAGAGGCCATGCACCGTCTGACACTCATAACAAATCGGGACCACATTTTCAAATTTGTATGTATAAAGAAATATTATTCATCTCTCAGGAAATGAGAAATGCTTTTGAGTTTCAGGGGACGACAGATATTTCTGTCAAACCACAAGTCCCAGCAAACAATTTCTTTTCTGGGAAGGAACTTACAAGTTGTTAGCACACAGAATGCTGGTAGGAGTGCCGAAGGGATGCTGAACATGCTACGTTTTGGCTTTCTGCTGGCTACCATCTTCTTGTTCCAGATTTTCCAAGCTTGGAACTTGAAGGTGAACTCGCAGGAAAAAAATTGCCCGGCCTTGTCGAACGGGGAACGCTGCATCAAACAACAAGAATAAATCAAATATAAAGGCATGATAAGGGGAAGAGATACATCAAATGTCAAGCTTTTGCACAGATAGTTAGAAAGACTCAGAAGGTGAAAAATGTTTACCTCTTCTGTACGAGGTTGTTCTTCTGCACAGAACTTTTTCTCATGGAGACCTCAAGGCTGTCAGTAAAAAACAATAGAAACAACTTAGTTACTGATGGTATGATATACAGAGAAATTCAATCATGCAAAATCATGGCATACCTGCTCACACACTCTATCTTTGCTTTCTTCATCAAGTTACTTTTCAGATTGGAAACATTGATATTTGATCCGCTTCCTGTCAAGTAGTTTCTATATTATAATTATCTAGGCTAAGTAAATCTGTGGCTAAGCAAACAAAGCACATAGTTTAAGTGTTGGGAAACTTCAACACTGGATGACAAGAGTACCTCCCCAAGAGTTCCTCTTATTGCTTGGTGGAATTTTCGAACAAAGTTGAGTTTTCCGACTTTCTTTATCTGCAGAGACAGAAACAAATATATTCAGTGTTGATGTACTCTGAAATCCATGAAGATGCCACGGTAAGAACTATTTAATGCAACACTGAAATTGCATTGCCTGGAGATTTTTTTTGCACAACCAATGTGAAAATACTTCATTATATGTTCACAACAAATTTGGAAGCATCAAGGTAGCTATATGTTCTATGGATATCTAAAAAATATTAGAACACAATCTAAAAGAGTCAAACCATTATTTAGAGGCATATTCCGAAGATGAACCATGCAGTCATGTTACTGTGACTAATTAGGGCTAAGAAATTTGAAAAATGGACTTCAAGATGAGCCACAGAAACTGCCCAATCATCAGTCAGAGGACAAAACCTTGTTAGGTTTTTGAGAACTAAAGACAACCAGTAAGCATGGATGATTGTAGTAAGTAGCGTCCAATAGATTTGAGCCAGTAAAAATCATAATCTCGAGGTATCATGCTACCATTAATTCACACTCTAATATCTGTCTCTCTCTCTCTAGACGATTTCTCTAGGCACCTCATGGTAGGATGGGGGCTGAAATTGTTTTGTGGTAGGTCCTCAGTGCGAGATTGCATGCAGGATTCTGACTTACGACTTGATGGCCAATAACTTCGGCCGAAATCCAGATTCTGTTGAGGATTAGAGTATTTGCCTGCTTCTAAAAGGATGCAGAGAGTTGGAGTCGATCCTACATAGCCAAATGGGTCGCGGATTTATGCTATATCTTGCATAGCACTTTTAGAAGGACACATTACATATGTTTTTTCACTGCATATTGCCCAAAGAGGTTTGGTTGGCAGCTAGAAGTGCCTGGCTGGTTATGACAGCAGAATCATATCTTTGGAGGTCCTTTTGGAAGGCACATATGTTGAAGGTGACAATGGAAGATAGTCACTTTGACTTCATTTGGATTTTGTGGACTCATTGAAAGTTGAAGGTTCATATAATAGTCTACTATGAAATTACTTATTCTAAAGTAACAATATTGAATCTCTTCCTCAAATAAAATATTGGATGACCACATCCGCTGTAATCATCCTCCGAGTTTCTCTCTTGCGGTTGCAAACTTCCCCTTGTTCTCTTCTCGTATCATCCTAACCACTGCTAGCTGAAGCAAGGATATCTAATAAACCTCCACTACTGTTGTTTTGCAATAATATTTCTCCAATACTATAAGTATGGGGGGTGTCACATAAATATGGGATTTTGCGCATTGCCTACTGACTAATCATAGCATTGTGCTGCAACTTTTTTTTTCTTTTGAGAGGCATTGTGCTGCAATTTAACATGTCAAAGCTGAAAGAACCGTAATAGCAAAACTAGATCGGATCATGACGAATTATTAGGAAACTTAATAAACTTAATGCGGAAACTTACCGTTGTCCATCGCTCTCTTTCGATCACGAATAAGTTGTTCATCGACTTCTTATGTTGACGAACACTTGATGGAATGAACTTCCAAAACGACACCACCGAAATCTATTCTTCTTCGCACGGATGGTGAATGCAAAAGAACTTTTCACCAAATAGATTTCATCCAAGTTGTTGTGCGTTTTGGGGACCATGACCATCTACTTATAGTAGACACATAAGGGTTTGAATCTTCACCCATCAAAAAGAATTTTTTTTTTTTTTTTGAGAAGGAAAAAGAATTCAAATGCATCCTTTGATCTCCATATATGTCTTTTGACATTGATGTACCCTTTTATCCTCATACATCTTTTAGTATATGAAAACATATACAACTTTAAACTTTATGTATCTTTTGGTATATATATACATCTATTAAGCTTTATACATCTTTTGATATATATACACCCTTTAACCTTTTCGTATATACACATTTTGTATCTACACGTATAATTCCATATCATTTCATATTAATGAATATGCCCATAAATACTTTGATCACTTTATTTGGGCCTAAATATATTTTGACAATTCTTAATTGTATAATTATTTTCATATTAAACCTAGTGTTGGAATTATGTTCCAACAAAAGCATGGTTCTCCTTAACTATAAGCATGTAAATTTGAGAGTTCCTATGTTTTGACATTAAAGTAATAATTAAAGAACGTACTTAATATGCACGAGAAGTAGGAGAAAAATGACAACTCACTAGCTTCAGTTTCTTCATATCTCCTTTTAAGTTTCTGAGCTAATCTGTTCGTGATTTCCTCTGTGTTTTGCTCCTTTGCCTGCAAGAATTGTACTCAAATGTGATGTAATTTACTAATTATAACAACCTAGAGAAGTGGAAAGAAAAAATTTGTCACAACAAGCATAAGTTAGATGAGCTCGAGACAGTACCTCATACAACTTTCGCCACTGAAATACTACTCCTCTCTCTTTCATCCGCTTGATTACCGTGTTAGCACTATCAACTCCGAACGACTGCTCGTAGAATCTTTTCCAAAGCTTATCAGTGATAGGGCTGAGATCCCTTCCCTGAGAATCACATAAAGTCAAACAATTCTGATCAGTTGACTTACCTAAAAAAATGATCAGTTGATAGACTGGAAGCCAGAAATTCAGCTAATTACCTTGCTTGAATTCTCAATGCGCGTCAATTGATCTAAGGTACAGTGCGGCAAGATATCCTTCAAGAGATACATGTCCATCTCCCCTACATCTCCAATGTATCTGAGATTGGCAATAGCCGTCTGCATACTGAGATCCAGCAAGGTAGGAACTTTCCTCTGGGATGCCATCGTTCTTTACTTGGGATGATCGTTTAAGTCCGAGTTACTGCTCCGATCGTGCAGTGTTATCGCAATATGAAGGAAAAAAACTTAAATCTGCATGAGATAATGAAACAATCCAAAGATAAAAAATACTAGAATCATACAAAATCGCACGAAGGCAAATAAACATTTTTACCCGCGAAAGTACGATTAAAACTTTAAAAGAAGCAGTATAAAACTATCGTTTTCGCGATGCAAGTCTGACGCAAACGGGATAGATATATATGGAAAGATGAATCCATCAGAATTAGTAAAGGAAACGATCATCTGTCGGGAGAGCAAAAGATAGAATCCAACACGTTTTAGGATTGCAAAATTACGGGAAGAAAATTTGATGGGAGGACCAGATAATACCTTGTTCCGAGCCTCTCCCTGAACCCTACGCCCGAATCGTGACGGACACGATTAGGACAAGGTAATTGGAGAGTCGAAGAACTTGGAATCTTTACCTCTCTCTCTCTCTCTCTCTCTCTCTCTCTCTCTCTCTCTCTCTCTCTCTCTCTCTCTCTCTCTCTCTCTCTCTCTCCCACCCTGTTTTTCTCTTTTTTTTACTTCATTTATCCCTTTTTTTCGATCTCCGACAGGAGCAGGATCCCTTTGGAGAGTGGTTCTCAGATATGTGTTGGGCCCTAATGAGCTTTTCCCGGGAACAGATGGGTCATATGATTAGTTCTTTTTTATTGAATTTTTTTCTTTTTGGTCAGTCAAATTATTTATTTATTTATATAGTTTTAATAAAGTAAATAGAATAAAGGATTAATTTCAGGTTTATTTAAGTTTTAATATTATGTTGACACTTCTTTGAGCTCATCGACGACACACCCCTTTTGAGTTCAGATAAAAGTTATTTTATTGTGTCATTTTATTATTTAATTTATCTGTTTATATATAATTCGATAAAAAGGATAATAATTATAAGAACATTAAGATTTTTTTTTCTTTATGCACTTGAACCTTCAAGGTGACGAATAAAATAGAAACAGCTTACCGAATAACATATAACTACAAAATTTATTTTAAATGTAAAAATTAGTACACGTTGATTGTTACTTTAATTCTTTTTATCTTTGTTTTATACCAATCGGCTAATTCAAACTAAAAATGTCTTCTCGGTTTAATTCATTAGTGTTAAACTCCAAAAAGAAATAAGAAGAGGTTTAGACTTATACGTTTTTGCATCAAACTTCAAACTAGATTAGTTAAGGTCGTAATAATTTTTTTTACGACAAGATTAACAAAAAAAAACATATAGTCCAACCGTTGCATAGAACAAAGAAAAATGTAAAAAAGGACTTTGCTAAAGAAATAATTAATTAATAATTTTTGGGGAATAAAGGAAAAGGGGGGACGACAGAAGAACGAATTCATAAAGCAAATGTGTTAGTTCTTATAGCCGAACCAAGAAACAAATCAACAGACTTTTTCATGTCAAGCCCTGTCCAATTAATACATGGCCAACTAATTGGCATGCTTGTTCATGCATGCAAGAGTTAACGCAAATAAATAATAATATAATAATAACAATTCCAGAATAAAAATGTCGAAAAATCCTGGTTTGAATATTCCAGAATAACAATTCTTGAGCATATATCCTGGTTCTTCTTTCTGAAAGTCCTTTTTATTGAATTTGCATCAGATTTGAAAAGTGAACGCTGGAGGAAAATTTCATGCCTCAAGTAGCATCTAAACCAAGGGATCCCTGACTATCACCCCGCGTGAACAACAACATTTACAGATCACTCCAGAAAATTACCCGAGGAGAATGAGATTAAGGCTTCCCACAATACGTCAGCCCTCAACAATGGGTGGAATGAATCTATAGTTCTGGAGTGTCTGCTCGAATATGTGACCAACCCTTAGCAACTTCCCCTGCAAAGAGCAGCCCAGAAGAAATCATGCGCAAGGTCTCAAATGCATGAGAAATGATTCCTACTGCAGTGAACATAGATTATGTACCACGTTATCGAGTCTAGCTTAGAAAAGATAAGCAGTGTGCTTTCCAATAAATAGTTAATGGGAAGTTATATGATGCCAGAAAACTTCGTTCTGCATAGAATTCAGTATCAAGCATGACTCCTTAATTCTGTCTACCAAAAACAGTTTTATTAAGATGGAAAATTTAGACTACAATCGTGGAGATACTGGCATTTCCATTAAAATGATTCATCCAAACAAGAGATAGCATATGAGTGCTAAAAAGTAAAGATGAAATCAGGATATCATGATATAAGGTTTGTCTTAGTTGTTAACGTTCATTTCCAAGCAAAAGAAAAAAGCTGAACTAAAAAATCTGAGATACCTCATCAAAGGCTGCACCAATCATCTGAAGCCCGACAGGGAGGCCAGAAGGTCCACCTTCAACAAAACCACAGGGAACAACCAGTGCAGGGACCCCCGCCAAGTTAACATTTACCTACAGATTAATATTTTTTTAAGGTGCAATTCAACTGTATGGGCTACTTTATATCAATAAAAAAATGATAGAAACGAATATTCAGAACTCAAAAGCCTTGTATTTGTGGTCATAACACAAAAATGATATTTGGTGCTGATCATTGAGCAATATGAGAGGAATGTATTTTATTGTTCAGTACAGTTAAAAACAAATGTTTCTTAGTAGCTAGGACAACTTGTTTCAAGATGAACAAGTCTTTTTAACAAATAAGAGTTAGTCTGCTTGTATAGTTTATAGCCTGCATCAACATTGTCAGCATATGGGCATTCTGCATAATATTCGTATCCTAGCTTGTATAGTTTCATTAAAAAAACTTTGATATTGTTAGAGAAATATTCCATCTATGTTCTTCAAAGAAAAGGTGGTCAACAACAAAAATCATCATCCCAATAAAAATCAAAGAAAAGGTGATCAACATTAAATCATATAGCAAAATCAAGGTTCTCTGAGGCAAGGTTGTCAAAAACGCGAGTCGACTCGTAGAATCGTACGATTCTACGAGTCTACCCCGGCCAATCGTGTTCGATTCTATCCAGAATCGCGTTTCGTCAACACGCGGTGGAATCGCGTGTCAGTGCGTAGAATCGGTGGAATCGCGTGTTGACTCCGTGTCCGCCGATCCCTTTTTTTACCTGCTCGTTCACCCACGTATGGTGTACCTTTTATAACTTGTGACGGGCACTCATCAATCTTTTCCTCCTTTTGTTTCCTGTCTGCCGATGTTGCTCTGCCATCACCGTCGCTGACCTGCTGCCACCGTCGCCGCTGTCCTGCTGCCGCCGCCGCTGACCTGCTGCCATCACCGCCGCTGACCTGCTGCCACCATCGCCGCTGCCGCCGATGCTCGTCTGCTGATGCTGCCATCACTCATCTTCTGCTGTCACTGATGTCTTTACTTCGCCGCCGCCGCTCTCTGCTGCTGTCCTGATGCTGTCGCCGACCAGGTACGCCCTCTCCCTTTCTCTTCTCTCCCTCTCCCTTTCTCTCTTCACTCACCCGAGCAGGCCTTCTCTCCCTCTCCTCTCTCCCTTGCCCTTTTCTCCCTCTCCCTTCGCACACCCTAGCATTTTTTCCCTTTCTCTCTCCGCGCACGTGAGCGGCTTCTCTGTTATTATTCTAAATTTATTGTTGTCTTATTTTTTTATGAATTGATCACGAATTTTTTTTATGAATTGATGTGCTAATTTTTGTTATTATTATAATTTTAATGATGTATCAGTTTTTCATGAATTAACTGTTAACATTATTTATTGATTTATCAATTGCCATTAGTCTGTTCTTATTATAATTTTTTGAGGTGTTAATTTTTCATGAACTAATATTTTAATATATAAGAAAATAATTGTTAATGTCATGAATTGATCTTAAAATTAGAATTTTGCTTATGTAATATTGCATTTGGTACTTATAAGTTCAAAAGAATTTGCATCTCACCACTAATTACTTATATATACATATATATATTTACATGTATATATATAATATATATTAAATAAAAATCTGGTAGAATCGGCCGTGTCGTGTTACGTGTTCACGATTTACGTGTTTTGCCGACCCTCCGTGTCGAGCCCGTTTTACGTGTTTGACAACACTGCTCTGAGGTACAATAACAAGATCATTTAATGTTATAGAAAATAGAGAGTAGAGATTATCTTTTTTTTTCTGAAAAATTAATAGAGATTGTGGAGACATACAGTCATTATATCCCCCGCATACATTGCTAAGGGATCATTGGTCTTTTCACCTGAAAGGATGATGGAAAGTTAAGTAGGTTAAAAGAAGACTTCATGGAAGTTGAAGACTTCAAAAGAGCCTAGCTTATCATACCTATCTTATATGCAGCTGATGGCGCTGCAGGTGAGATAAGAATATCATTTTCCTCCAGTGCATCCCTGAAACTTTTTTGAACCAACGTCCTCACCTATAAAGCTATAAATATCATGAATCTCTTGTCCATGTACCCTTAATAGATTATTGTCACACTAAAACCTACCTGCTGAGCACGCTTGTAATATGCATCATAATATCCAGCAGATAAGGCATATGTCCCCATCAATATTCTCATCTTGACCTACATAATTACAGTTTAGAATGAGATGAAAGTAAAACCACTCATGCAAAAAGTGAAAAAGGACAAATATTCATCTTGCAAAATTTACAACTTACATCAAACGAATTTTACTGAGATATGCAAACTACTTGTCTTACTTGTTTCCTTGAGTGGTATAAGCCTAGTTAAATATGACATCAAAAGAGAAACAAAAATGCACAAGCCTTTGATCATCTTTGTACATCCTTTTTCTTTGTGTATACATCTTTTCTACAAAGCCAACTAGATACATCCTTAAACAATTTACATGAAAGAATTAAAATGGCTAGAAACTAAACAGTAATCACCTCAGTTCCAAATCCACTAGCTCGGGAATCCTTGTACAGAGAATTTAGTTCATCAGCGGCAGTCTGAACACCATATCTGGCATCATCGAGATTGTAAGAAAAGGTCACAAATATATGTGTGGTACAGAAAATTTAAGTACAAGCATTAATCAGAAAAATTGTCACCTTACACCATCATATCGTGACAAATTTGATGAAGCTTCCGATGATGCCAAAATGTAGTATGCCGGTAGACCTAGAGAAAATGAGGGCAAAGATACCTGCATACATAATCTTCATGGATGTTCAAGAAGCACAATTAATATTTGTTAAGAATATAAAATCATTGATGTTGCTCTTCCTAATAATTTAAGCTTTTAGGAAAAATGGTTAGCACATCAAATTTAAAATCGTGTCAGAGCCAGTGGTCAAGGCTTCAAACTTCGTTAAGCTCTTATTAAAATAATATTTCCTCCCTTTGTTGTCCACGTGTTGGACTTGAGTTAGACCAAAAGTTGTTAGCAGCCCACACGTGAGGGAGAGTGTTAAGAATATAAAATCATTGATGTTGCTCTTCCTAACAGCTTAAGTTTTTAAGAAAAATGGTTAGCACATCAAATTTAAAAATATTGACATACAGGCAGGCATGTTCAAGAAGCACAACTGATATTGGCATGCAGGCAAACGAGGACTTAAAAAAAAAATAGAGCAATTTAGTAACCTCAGTGACTGCAGCTCCAAGACCTTCCAAGTGTGAAGCAGCAGTTTTAATAGCGGATGCCACTCCCACATCTACACCTTCTCCTAATGTTTCACTGATCAACCCAACCCTTAATCCATTCAAAGGTTTGGACTCCGCAGAATCAATTGATACTAGATCGGAAACATAATCTGGAACCGCCTGTTGAACCAGTTAAAGAGAAAAATTACAAGGTATAAACAATAATTACTTGCAGGGCTTGGTATGCACATTCAAAGGAAACTTAGATGTCATAAAAAAATATATATGCCTGGATCCTCACATTCATGCTACTAGTTGCATCAAATCTGTCATGTCCAGACATTACATTTAGGAGGATGGCTGTGTCAAGCACTGATGAACCAAAACATCCAATAACATCTAACGAAGATGCATACGCCATGAGCCCAAATCGCGATACACGACCATAAGTAGGTTTGATTCCCACAACACCACAGAAAGATGCTGGTTGCCTTACACTTCCACCAGTATCACTACCTAAAGATACCATGCACTGCTTGGATGAAACAGCAGATGCTGAACCTCCAGATGACCCGCCAGGTACCCGTGACACGTCCCAAGGGTTTGCTGTGACCTACCAAATGAAACAAATATCCGAACATATTGAAAAACCACGAAAATTGATACATCGATGATAGGGCAAATTGTAATTGATTTTTTAAGTTTAGAAAACCATACTCAATTTAGAATAAATTACAACACAAAGAGATGATTCTGATGAAATGATTCACAGAGCAAGAAAATGTTTCTGAAACTCAAGTTGGAGTAATTAGACTTAAACAACTAAAGATCAAATCCAACATTTGTATTGCCTTCTGCATATCAACTGACAAGCCTTCCCTTATTCCCATATTTTTTTGTCTAAAAGCAAGTAGAACTATAGCTTCTCAACTACTAATCCCTTGTTTAGCCCATATGAATGATAAAGTTGTCACTTTGTCATTAGCAAGACAAAAATTGTCACTCGAAATTTTGAAAGAACAGTTCAATAATTAAAAATCGACTTTTATTTTGTCAGAGGAGAAAACTCAATACATGAAAAGTAACAGGAGTTTCATCAATTTATTTATGATCGACTGCAAAGAAAGATATTTTTTCCCAACGGACTTTTCTTTCCTAAACCAAGGATACCAACAAAACTTTGGCCCAAACAAAATGCAGTAACATAACACCTCTCTTTCCTGTTACCTAACGCAAGGGAATGCGAAGGATGTGATCTTTAGCATTCATTTCCCGACAAACATCAGAAGGCATCCTTTCTTTCGCCAGAAGAGGAAACACACAAATTACCTGGAACCCGGAGCCCTCGGTGGTGCTGCCCATCCCGAACTCGTCCAAGTTCGTCTTCCCGACAATTATAGCGCCGGCCTCCCTCAGCTTTCTGACGGCGGTGGCATCGAATGCAGGTCGGTACCCCTCGAGTATCCTCGACCCGCCAGTCGACGGCATATCGAAAGTGCAGATGTTATCCTTGACGCCGACGAGCACCCCTGCCAAGGGCCCCAGCTCCGATCCACCGGCCGCCACCGCCCGGTCGACCTCCGCCGCTTCCCGCCGCACCTTGTCCTCCTCCTCCACATGGAGGAAGCTGCGGACGTGGGGCTCGACGCGGCGGAGGCGGGCGAGGTACTCTTCGGAGATGTCGGCCGCGGACCTCCGGCCGTTGAGAAGGGACTCGCGGACGGAGAGGATCTCCGACGCCGGCGGCGATGATGGGGATAGGGAGACGGCGGAGGCAGAGGTGGAGAGGCGGCGGTGGCGGCGGCGTGGGGGCCGGGGAAGGAGGGGAGTGGTCGAGTGGGAGAGCTGAGGGGGGCGGAGGAGGGCGGGAAGGCGGCAGTGGGAGAGGAGCCGGCGGGGGCTTTGAATGGGATACGACGGCGGCATCTTCTCTGCTTATCGTTTACTGCCACTATCAACTCCTCCTCGACCTCTTCTTATGTTCCATTTTTATCTTTATTTTTCTCCAATCCCATTATTATTATTATTATTATTATTATTATTATTATTATTATTATTATTATTATTATTATTATTATTATTATTATTATTATTATTATTATTATTATTATTATTATTATTATTATTATTATTATTATTATTATTATTAAATACTTAGTTGATAAAATAAGATTTTAGCTATTAAATTTAATATTTGTGAATATGTTCCATGTACAATTCGAAATTAAATTATACTAAATATATATATCTATAAGTACAGGTTAATTTGGATTAAATCATGAAAATAAATTTAAGAAATAACAAAAATATAAAATAAGTAAATTTTTTTTGTGTAGACGAGCCTTGAAAATGCTTTCATTTTTCAATTGTTAATTTATTTAAATGAAAAATATTAATAATGATTCATTATATAATTTAATATAACTTAATATATGTCCAAAGAGAAAATTAAATTTTATTAAAAATATAAATTTAGTATTAGTAGAAGTCAACATTTTGTAGTTTAAACAAAATTATCATTATATGATCTAAGGCAGTAATTCCTTTTAATTAACTTTAAGTTTATAATTAAATTTGAATTTTATTTTATTTCATATGGCAATCTCACCACCCCTCGAAAGGCTAAGTTTGGATGTCATAACATAAAAATTTCAATTTGCTTGCAAGTTCTCGACGCAAACGATAACTCAACGTCATAGTTAAGCTCTTGCTTGGATTGAGGGGAAAGTGTGTTAAAAGAGGAGAATGGAAGGAAAAATATTAGTTTTCCCTTGTTTGGATTGTCATTTGCAAAGTAAATAAGAGAAAATGGAGGGGACCCTCCATTTTTTTAACTACAAAACGGAGGGAAGAGGAGGTAAATGGGTTTATTATGTGCAATTACTTATTTGCCCTTTTCAAATGACTTTAGAAAAATTATAAAAAATATATAATTGTCCATTCACTTACCCATTAAATTTTTTCCCCCTCCTCTACCTTTCTTTTCCCTTACCAAATGAAGTAAAAATTTTCTCCCTCTTTACCCTCCCTCCCTTTTCCCTTCCCCCTCTTTCTCCTCCCTTTTCCTTATTATAATTTGTCCAAACAAGGCCTAAGTGACGTAATTTTGACACACGTTTAATGACGGCGAATTCTTGCCTTAAGCGAGGACTCAAACCTCCTGATTCAAGAGAATTTTGGATGTTAACCACAAGATGAGGAAGTAACGGTGTTTAGCATAAATTATCAGAGCAAGGAATCTGATTCCACCGAATTCTCACATCCAAACCTAACGTAATTTAAGAACGAAGGAAAAATGAATGTATGGCTCTACGTGAACAACATAAGGAGATGATTATATACTTGGATGTGTCTACTTTTTTAGTTATCAAATATTTTGAAATTCGTAGAAGTCAAAAGCAAAAGGATGAATAATATCTAATATTCTCAGAAAAATTACACTAAATAACCTCCAATTTTGATATTTTCTCAGCAACTTCACTTTGTAACAAGACGAAGAGGAATTATCACGCATCGCTTCGGGTGCGTGCAAGAGGGGGTGCCCAGGTGGGCCTCGCCCGCCCCTTCAGGGAGATGTCATAGAGGGGGAGGAGCACCCTTCCTCTTTGTCGACGCTCGGGAGGGGATGGAGAGGAGACTCGTCCCCCTCTGCGACCTTGCCCCAAGGTTGGGGTGGTGTGGGGGTCCTCTTACAATCCCTTTTCGCGTGCCGGCTCGTCAAAGCTCCCCCTCGTCGGAAGTGGGGGGGAGGGAGCTCGCCTTCGCGACCTCTAAATTTCTTTTCGCGTGTCGGCTCATCGAAGTTCCCCCTCATCGGAAATAGATTTTTATTTTTTTAATATTGTCACGTTGATAAAATGCTTGCGAGGAGGAGAGAGAACATGACGCACCTAAAAATGATCTATAACCGATGAAAGGATATTTAATGAAACAAGTTAAAAGATGAATGACAGACTTATTAGAAAGTAAAGATGAAGAAAGTAGTCAAAGTTAAAGAATATTTGACATAATTTACTCAATATTCTCGGAGACTAAAAAATTGAGTTTCGTTTTTTTAAAAAATACGAATAATTTGTTACACCTTAGTATTCATAAATTAATATTTTTCAAATTTAATTGTCATTCGTTCATTGGTTATTTGCGTACATTACTACTAAACCCCTCGGAAAGACGGGCCGTGAAGTGAGTAGTCTAGGGTGCACAACGTTGCACGATTGCGGCCAAGATTGCGAGACGCAATCATGAATTTTACGGCAATAGATAGAAAACAAAGCATTAGATCCATTATACTGTTATCAATGTGGCCGACAAGCAGCACTCACACAAAGGTCGCAGGCACGCCGCCGGGAGAGGATGCCAGTCGAATTGGTGAACAAACGACCTCTCCGGCGAACTGCAACATCAGGCCAGAGGCAAAGGTTTGGGACAAACGGGAAGTCCATTTGAGGACCTCAAGCCAACCGAGCTAGAAGCGAGAAAGTTCACTACTGGTTCAGAGCATCCTCCACCAGCAGTACCGCCCTTGGAACACTATTCAATATCAAAAGAAGAAACTTTTATCTGACATGCAGATAGAGATCTTAGCAAGTAATAATTCTATTAATGCTAGACACCATATAAAGACTAGAGTCATGGCTGTTGATCATAGCACCATCTGATCACGGCCAACAAATTGCAAAACCTTAGATCACTTCTCCATAGTAAAGAAGAGAATCACTTACTACTGTTAATACAAAAGAAAAAAGTGCTTAATAATAAGTTAAAACCAAAAAAAAAGTCATGTTTTAGGAACAGCCCTGTCGCCCAACTGTTTCTTTTCTGCCACTGTGATGCCTTTCATTCCTCTTCATCATCCTCTTCGTCGTCATCTTGTTCATCGTCTTCATCTTCACCTCCCTGTCCATGAGAAGTAAAATAGTTAATATACGAGCTGGTAGCAAAGATCAATCCAAGCATAATCAGAGTAGCAGATATCTGATTGCGCTCTAAATGCTCTTATTTTCAGGACGAAATGGCAATTCCATTGTTTTTGGACATGGGCTTATCAGTGAACCATTTTTCTTTTCTGAGGGGGGCTTATCAACAAACTACACGTTCAAAGTAAAATTTACAATCATAATTACATAGGGATTAGTATCTTCATTATCATTCTTCCTAAGTTTTACTCTTCTTCCAGACTAGGCTCCATTTGTATGTAAAACGAATTTTCAGTATGCATAAAACCGTAGCATTCTTTTTCCAAGAGAATCTGTATAGGAAGCAAAATGACGGGCAAGCAATCATCAAGATATTTCTACTAGAATTTCTTTGATAATGAGATGTTATAACTAATAAAATAATATACATACATGTGAAACTCCCTAGAATAATGAATTTCGCAACCTACTAGAATTTCCTTGATATTCATACAGTCCTTTATCTATCTCTAGTTCATTTTTTTTAGGAGTATGAAATGGGATTATGACAAACAAGAATTTCACAACCATCTATCTCTAGTTCATTCACAAACCATAAATGAAATAAAAACCAAGATGCAAAATGGGCAAAACATAAAAAACTTCGTTCACAAACCAACACAGGTATATCAAAAAAATAGAAAACATAGGTGCGTTTGGGGGGAAAGAAGAAGAATTAATACCTCATCATCTTCGTCACCATCAAAATCCTCCTCATCAGCCTCCTACACCGATAGAAAACTTTGAAATTCAAAGAAGATACTCCATAGAACACAACAAGCACAGAACAGAACATGAGGAACTAGAGAGACATACATTATTAAAATACTTCAAGGGATTAGGCCATAAATCTTCTTTGATTATCTCAGCAACCTGCTACCATCCCAATCGAAAGATTCACCAATATCAAACTTTGATGCATAAAGACTGCCAAATTATACCTCTTTTCCACAGTAAATAATCTTTCTAGAGAATACATTAAGTAGTTAACATGCAAACTACATCGATGATCATTGCATATAGGCAAGCGAAAACAACTAGCAAAGTTATTAACAATAAAATCACACTTCTGCCAGAGCAATCACTTGAAGTGATGAAATGGTTATATGATGATTTCTTTAAAGCTAAGGCCATTAAAATTACCTCATCCATTAGTCCTTCCGTCATGGTTTTTTGGTGAATCTCAGTGAACCAGCTAAAGAAACTGCTTAAAATAAAAGAAGTAAAAGCAGAGGGAAGAGAAATAAGCAATATATTATAGACAATTGCTAACCGATAAAAGAAACCAGAATCTAATGTGACAATCTTATTAAAAAAATCAACTAAACCTTGCCTAAAACATAAAAAATTATACAGTTTAAATCGAACAGATACTTGTAATATATATATATATATATATATAGGGAGGCCAAGGCGGACACTTGGCGAACTAATAGAGCAAGATCTATTGGTGAATAATATACCGAAAGGTTTGGTTACTAATAGAGCGGAATGGCGTCGTATGATCCATGTAGCCGACCCCACCTAGTGGGATAAGGCTTTGTTGTTGTTGTTGTTATATATATATATATATATATATATATATATATATATATATATATATATATATATGAATCTTCATCCAGACAGCAAGAGCAGATGTGCATGCAGTAGTAGGTTGGCTAATACAATTATTGTGAAATTTATATGCAGAAGGATTATCCAAATTATCCATATACATATTGGATATACCAAAGATAAACAGGAGATAAACCAAATAGTGAACACAACACATAATCAAAAGTCAAAAAGTAACCTTTCTTCAGTAAATGGTCGTTTGCTTCCTTTCTCATGAGCATCACCATTGGCAATACCCTTCAAACATCAAAAAACGAAAGATCAACACCAATAACCCACTAGATATCCTACCAAGATACAACTTCATAATTCAAATCGCGTTTACCATGCCCTCCTTCCACTTAATTGTTGTCCCAGTTATAACAGTCGTTCCTTCATCAGTGAATGAATATGTCTTTACAAGTTTTGAGTCTTCGAAATAAGGGTTAGGAGAGAAGTTCTAGAAGAAATCATGAAACAACTTCCATTAAGTATGGTGATGTAAATAATTTCACAATAAAGGTCGGAAGCCCTCTGACCAAATCATTCACTCACAAATATTATAGAGTACCCTGACTTCACATCTTTGCAATCCTCAACATCAAGTGAAGTCAAATATTTTAAAATCTACAAACAAAGTTATTTGTTTCAGAACCACTTTATATATTAGACAGTAGAAAAATGTTGCACTCTAACACTATCACAAACCTGTTGGTCCTTCTCATTCAGGAGGTCACCAAGAGCAGGATGACTCAAGAACTGAAGGAAAGAGGAAACAAGGAAAAATATCATGAGGTGAAAATACAAAATATCATCCAGTCAGATGATAAAGCATATGAGAGGCTACCAACCGCCGTCAACCAAAAGTCAGGAATAGACTGGATGATTTCATTTCTCTTAAGGTATACAGGTCTTCGAATCTCATTGTACTTCTGCTCCACCTCCAACACTTTGTCACTTGCCTCCTCATTGATCTATGGACAATTACATAATTCAGGAAATAGATTATTTACTTAAATAGAATGCTAAATGAAACCAACCACACCAATAACAAGTACACTTTTAATATAATTGCTTCAAAAATGGAATTAAATTAAGCTGTGTTTGGAGATTGCATTTTTTTTTTGAGATTGCATATTCTGACATCATATTAAAAGAGAAAAAGATAAAACATAAAGACCAAGTTGCTCCTATATTATTTTGAGAAGATGTAGTTCCTATATTTAGTCCTCAGGAGGCTGCAATAATAAATGTGAATCGAAGAAAAAAACTTGTTTAAACTTGCAGGTGGCAGCAGTCTGTTGAAGTTATATCGATAAAAGAAAACCCCCTATAATATCCCTCTCATTTTTCTGTCTAAAATCTCTATTCTCTACACAATAACTCACCAAAAAGAGGCCTTTAAAGAATAAGAAACCAATTCAATATCTTTTTAGGTGTTTTAAATTACAGCACTTCTAATATACTACTCTAATTTTGTTCCTCGACCATAGGAGCAAGCACCATGCAGAAAACCAATCGCAGAGCCCAATACGATGATATTACAAGAAACAGAAACAAATTACAGAGGAACGTTCTCATATATTATTTACAATTAGAGCAAACAAACATTGTAAATATTTCATGAATAACAACAGAAACATGCTCCGCATTCAGCTTGAAAGTTCACAAGTTCGCAAATTTCTTGATGCATGTCATTTTTTTAAGTTGTCTTGGACATTTCTAGACCAATAAAAGGGGACGAAATCACAATCAGGAAACTTTAAGCGTGTGCTCTATTTTACAAATAGAAATTAATCACCTCACTCATTTAACCGTAAGAATATTATAATCAACAGCAGAGGACATATTGTGCACAGTGATCGAATCATATACCTCCGATCAAAGAAAAAAGCAAACGAGATTTTTTGTTACTAAAGGAGAAAGAAACTAAATTTGACACTTAACTGTTTCACTTCATTGAAAAAAGAAGGATACAAATCGGTTTCCACTGGAAAAACAAAAACTTTATTTAGAAAAATTAATCCAGGCCAGCTTAAAAACAATAGATGCATGTGGACATCTAATACCAAAAAAAAAGAATGAAATATGTCCACATTGATCACAAACAAACGTACAAAAGACGGAAGAAAAAACACTAATAGCAACGCACAAATATGTTCAAGAACCAAACTTTCTTCTCGATTCCCGATACTCCCAACGATGAACCCTAACACATCATTCCCGACAGGAAACACCATGACGTGAATAACGAATAAAGAAATCACGGGGGACGCGTGCACAATTGCAACAGAAATTCTATACCTTCTCGAGATCATCCTGGATCTCCTGCAGCTTTTCGATGGCGAGAACGAGCTCGCCGTCGATGCTCTGCTGCTCCGCCCCGGACTCCTCCTGCTCGACTCCCTCCGCCGCCTCCGCGACCTTAGGCTTCTTCCCCTTCTCCGCCACCATGTCGAAGGAGCCTTAAACCGAAAAGCTTCGCCTTAGCTGCGTGAAACGACGCGAATTGGAGTAGAGGAGTAGTGCCGGCCACTAGAGAGAGAGGAGCGGAGGGAGTACGAAGGAAAGAAGTGGAGAGTATTTATACACTCGCGGGATCAAGTGCTTCTCCGCCTTAGATAGACCTCGCGCCGGCTGGTCCGACCGCATATCTGAGCCGTCAGGCTCTCTGATTCGGGTGGATTGGACGATCAAGATCGGAGTTACCAAGCGAGGGATGGTTTGAAAGGAGGGAAATAAAAGAAATAAAAAACCCTAACCCTAAACCTCGCGCAGCCGCAACAAACAGACGGCTCGAGCCAACCGGTGCGGTTCGATGATCGAACCAATGGCTTCGTTAATTGAAACATACAAGTGGGTCGCTATGGGCCAGCGTCATATTTTTAGCCCATTTTTGAACTGAATATGCTTCGTTTTTCACATTTGCATCAGACAATGGACTTGCTTTTGTACTACAAAGTATAAATATATTAACATATATATAATGTAGCTCCGAAAATATTAACATATAACAATGGAGAAAATTAAGAGAAAAAACGGCAAGAAGTGAGAAGTAACCAATGTAAAATGCACTATGAATCTTGTATTAGAGTTCTAGCTTTTTCAAAAAAAAAACTATTTTATTCACCGAGTGATAAAACTCAATACATGTATGATTTATAAACATACAGTTGACTCGGCACCCAAAAGAAAAAACATACAGTTGACTCCCAACCTGTTTACAATTAATATATTATTAGACTGATATTAAGACAACAACACTCAATCCCTGCACAGCTCCATTTTTTTTATGTTTGCGGATCTGCAAAAAAACTAGCTTTAAATTAATCACCCAACTTTCTTGACTGGTCGGGCCTCGTAGCCTCCTTCCTTCCTCTTCACCAGAGTGTAAGGCATGTAAGTTCCCAGGATCTTGTCCCAGGTGACGAAGAAGGGCTGCGAGAAGTTGTACTTGGCCCCGTAGAGCTGGTGGTGGATGTCATGGTAAGCGCTGTTGTTGCTGAACAGCAGCTGGAGGAGGTTCCCCGGGAGCCAGATGCCGCAGTGGTCGTCGACGGTCTTCACGGTGGCGAAGGAGAAGAAAAAAATGGCGGTACGCGGCGTCATGCCGGAGACGAGGAAGGAGAGGGCGCCGCCGATGGTGTCGAGGATCAGGCCCTCCATGGGGTGGTTGTAGAGGGCCCCAAAGGCGTACGGGACGACCAGGGAGTGGTGCTTCGAGTGGACGTGCCTGTACAAGAACTTGTTCACGTGCATGTACCTGTGCATGAAGTACTGCCATGTATCCATCACGAACATCGCGACCACGAACTGTGCCACGATCACGAGAGCCGACGGCTGCGTCGTCTGCTTGATTCCATTGTCGCCACTTGCAAACTGCTCGTACACGGATGCAGAAGAAACTAATATTTATGCTCTGCACACATTTAGTCATTTACGATCTATATACACAAAGTAGGGCGCGGATGCCTACCATGAACAGGAGGAGAGAGACCGCAACTTGGAATGCCTGCTGCACAAGAACGCCCTTGACGACAGTTCCTTTGGAGACGGCGTTCTTCTCCACTTCTTCTCCCTTTGGATGCAGACGGTAGGAATCCAGGCGATCAAGCATCACGTACAGCCCAGAGTATAGCCAGTAGACAGCAACAGGCACAAAGGTACCCAGCAACTCGTCTGAAACACCAAAAGCCATGTCCCGCGTACGTTGACACTTCTGCAGATGAGAACACAATCAGAGATTAGAAATCTGATCGCTGCTCTTGTGCACGAAACGCATTGACCACTGCATGCATATGGAAATCCCAAAAGCTTCAACCGTCACTCACCGGGATTGTCTGCAGGTTCGAGTATGGAGATCAAGAAGAGTCGCGACAGATGCAGATGGTCTCAGTGCTAGTTCCAAAAATCTACTTGGTGGCTTCGACGTTTGCCTTCCGGCAGTAGCGCGCTTGTCGTTCTTATTTATATAATAACGACGACGCCAACGCAGTGAGGATGGATGTGATGTAGACTTCTCGTTGATTTCTTCGAGCGCTGTGACGTCTTCCAACTTGGAATGCCACATTGCCACCTGCTTAAATACGTTACGTTGACCCGCGACACGAAAGAAAAGTAACCCAAAACAAGAATATCTTTTTTTATACAAGTCAAAGTTCTTTACGTAAAACGTTTATTTAAGAATATTTACTATAACCTCATCAAATACCATAAAATTGTATTAAGAAAATAATTATTAATATTTTCGTTTTTTTTCGGGGTAGCCACTTCTATATCAGAAAAGTGGAGTCGATAGTCCCATCCAACCGATGGATCACAAGTTGAAATCTCCATTCAGCAACAAATCTAGAGACCTTGATTTCTTACCTTTTTTTTGTGTGCGCAAGCGTGTTTCTTACTCTCGAGCTTTGGGTGGAAAGTTTGAACAGATTAAGTTGATTAAATAAAATAATATAAATAATTAAAGGAGGAAACATGACGTACGTAATACGAGGAGTTATATTAAATTATTGTCAGACGTGATTGAGTTAAAATTAACAAGAACTACGTATGTAAAATATTCAGATCGATGCAGGTAGCAGATGGCGATATTTCTCTGTTTCCGTCGCATCGATAAGGATATCGTTTTCAGATGTAATATGCGGTCCGGGTCTAACACGGTTAACATATGAATAAATAAAGGAACCATGACATGTTCAACTCATACGTGCTCCGTGTCTTAAAACATTGTGACGTAAAAGATCATGAAACATGTCTGTTATTTGCAATTTAATTTAATTTTCGAATCAGTTTTCTTGGTACAATTGGAGTATTGCTTTTGTATTTAACAAATTTATGTGAAAAGGTAAAAATATGTAAGAAACCCTAGTGGAACACCTCGATGTTGAACTCCATGTCTACAAAAAAATTACTTGACGGAAATTACCTAAAAATGATTTAAATTCAACCATTAATAATTATCGTTACGTATTTATGATTATTCATCATATTTGATTAAGACAAATGAAATTAGACCGGCACAAATTATTTGTGGGGCAAAGCAAAATGCCCCTCGGTAAAAAACAAAATGGAGATCATCATAAAAAAAGGGATAATATTGTAAGGAAAACGTGAATTGGGAATTTCTGACAAATTTGTGACTACTTGATTAGCGACTTTATTTGTGAAAGAAATTTCTTTGTAACTTTATATATATTTGGACGGATATATACATCATAAGTCATAACTATGTAATTATGATATATACTTTGGGTATTTCAACACCAAAGTACATGACCACAATTCGCAATTGCAAAATAAATTACATCGATTAGAACTGGACATAATAACTTAATTAATACATTTAACTAGCATTTCCCTGGTCTTTATTGACAACTCGAGGGGTCTTAGTTCATTTAAGTGGTTTGTATAAGAATATCCAGAAAAAACTTCAAAAGATATTTATATTATTTGATTGGGACAACGTTAATTTATATTGTTTGATATTGCAATTGTATATTATTAATTTAAAATAACTATATATTTTGGGGTATAATAGATATAACATATTTTATGATAAATAATCTTTTGTAACCAGACCGAAATAAGACTAGTATTTTGTAATGTTAAAACTTGGGTGATCAACATGTCTTGAGTTGTTTCTCAAAAAAGTGGCCCTGTAAATGTATTCCGAGAAAAATGGCAATTTAGGCTTAGGCCTCTTTCCTCACGTACACACACAAAAGAAAAAAAAAACTATTCAAGTTGTTGTCAATCCTTGAATAATATATATATAGACATTAAAAATAATCAAATTATTTTTTAGCTTTAAAATTAATATATTAAAAAATAAAAAATTTAAAAGCTTAGAAGGCGTGAGCCTCTGCATCGATCATCCCACTATAAGAAAATCACCTATTTATCATGAATAATTTTCGACGGACAAAAATTCTTCGTATTTTCATATAACATTTACGATGAATTATAAAAATTTTCAATAATATCGAAGGTAAAAAATTCCTTCGCTACGACATACGGCAAACTCCAGTGGGTAAATCAGTCATCCGGATCCTTTCATTATATCTATCAGTGATCTTATTAATCGTTAAAAATCTCACAAAAACTTCTAATAGATCTATGTTCGAAATGTTTGTGACTATTATTTTCCCTATAAATCTGAAACTATAATAAAAATTATTAAGCAGATGATTACATAATATATGTATGAATGGATTTTTTTGTCACATTATATAGTAGTGCCAAAGATATGTTTTCATGGGTGTAGGAAGTGTTAGAGTTGATGAATATTTCAGGACCCTTTGTTTCTCACACCGGGTTCGTCCACGTGAGCTTAGAGAAATCTGAGTATTATCTAATCAGCAGTGCTGCTGGCATACGAACGAAAGGGGGGTTCGGGGGGTCCGCCCCCCGACGGGTTTTAAACGAGTTTTGGGCTTTTGTTTAGCCGGTCCGTGTGGTTCGGATTAAGTTTTTTCTTTGTTTGTTTGGGTTTTCAACCCAGTTTGGAGAGGCTATTAATAGCCTAATTTCTGATGCAATATATGTGGCAGCTGTAAACCTAAATGATATACTAGAATCTCTTTGCAGGACGTAGCCCTAATCTCAATGGTGAACCTGAGTAAATTCGTGTGTTGTCTCCTTTATTTTTCTATAATCTCTCTGCGATCTCCTCTCCCCCTTCTCGAATTTTCCCATCAATCTCTCTGTTTGTTTGAGTTTTAAACCCGGTTTGGAGAGGTTATTAATAGCCTAATTTCTGATATAATCTGTGTGGCAGCTGTAAACATAAATGATATAGTGGAACCTCTTTGCGGGACGTAACCCTAATCTCAAGGGTGAACCTGGATAAATTCGTATGTTGTCTCCTCTATTTTTCTGCAATCTCTTTGCGATCTCCTCTCCCTCTTCTCGAATTTTTCCATCAATTGATATCAGAGCACAGGTTGTTCGAGGAGTTAGGGTTTATTCGACATGTCAGGAGGATCGCGGATTGAGATAGAAAAATTTGATGGAACACGGTTTGATCTCTGAAAGATGAAGATGGAGGATCTCCTCTGTGATCGAGATCTTTGGACCGCAATCGAGAAGAAGAGGCGAAGCATCGAAGCGGCGAAGGTCGCGGATGGGGCATCCTCCAGTCAGATAGATCCAAAGGCGATCGAAGAGTGGGATCGAATCGATAGAAAGACGAAGGGTTTGATTCGGTTTTGTCTCGCGGATTCAATTCTTACGAATGTGATGAGCGAACCTACAGCCAGTGATCTGTGAAGGAAGTTGGAATCCCTATATCAAAGTAAGTCGTTGGTTAATAAGTTATTTTTGAGGAAGAAACTGTACAATCTTCGGATGCATGAAGGTGACACGTTCTCTACTCATCTTTATAACTTTAACACGGTGATCAGTCAACTTATATCAATCGGTATTAAATTTCAAGATGATGATAAGACAATAACATTGCTCTGTTCGCTGCCGAATTCATGGGACAATCTGATTGTCGTGATTAGTGGCGGGGATAAAGAACTTTCATATGAAAGTGTGTGTGTTGCCTTATTATCAGAAGAAACACGAAGAAAAGGATCGGCAAGTTCTGCTAAAGAGGCACAGACGGCCAGAGGAAGGCAACTAGAAAGGAATCAAAATCAGAGAGGGTCCAGATTCAAATCTCGTAGGCGTTCGAAGAGTAGAGAGAAGAATGTGCAATGCTGGAGATGTCAAGAGTGGGGCCATCTGAAATGGGATTATAAAAATAAGTCGATTCACAAGAAAGATGCTGAGTCAACCTCGGACAAAAAAGAGGTTGAGGCAGGAGATATGTATCTGGCTTCTGCATGTATGGCACAGTCAGATAAAGATGTCTGGCTCATTGATACTGGTGCTTCGTACCACATAACACCTCATAGACACTAGTTTTGTGAATATGAGGAGTATAATGGTGGGGATGTCATGCTAGGAGATGACACTGCGATTCAGATTATTGAACGTGGCAGAGTGAAGCTGAGGATGAATGATGGCACGGTGAAGACTCTACCAAATGTGATGCATATATCACTTATGAGCAAGAGTTTGTTATCTGTTGGTACAATGGCTAATTCGGGTGTTATATTCAGTTGCGACAAGGATTCGTACAAGATGATCAGAGGATCTATTGTGATTGCGCGAGGGGTTCGCTATGGCACATTGTATAAGTTGCTCGGAGAGACTATATCTGTGGGCTGCGGATTTATTTCTGAAGAGGCCAAAGAAGATGAAGACATCACATTTATGCTGTGGCATCAGAGATTATTCCATGTCAATGAGAAATAACTTTCTACCATAGCATCAAGTCAGATGGTAGAAGGAGTTCCGGATTGTTCTGTGGGCTTCGAGTTCTGTGAACATTGCCTTCATGGAAAACAGAACCGAGTCAGTTTTCAACATACAGGTTCAAGAGCAGCCAAGATTTTCGAACTGATCCATAGTGATATTTTTGAATCAACTCCGACTCCATCTATTGGAGTGTCCAGGTACTATATCTTTTTCATAGATGATTTTTCGAGATACAGTTGGATTTATTTTATCAAAAATGAGTCAGATGTATTCGATAAGTTTCGAAAATTTAAAGTTTTGGTGGAAAACCAATTGAGCAGCAAGATCAAAGTCCTTCGTACAGATAACGGAGGCGAATTTTGTTCAGAGAAGTTTGAGCAGCTCTGCGTGGACAATGGTATTGCAAGGCAGAAGACAACTTCATATACACCTGAGCAGAATGGAGTAGCTGAAAGGTTAAATCGGTCACTCATAGAGAATGACAGATATATGCTGAGTTGAGCTGGATTGGGACAAGAGTTCTGGGCAGAAGCTGTTACCACAGCAAACTATTTGAAGAATTGCTCACCGACCTCATCAGTGAATGATCGGACGCCTTATGAGACAATGCTTGGGAAGAACCCGAATCTATCTTATGTTCGGGTGTTCGGATGTGACGCATATATTCATATACCCAAGGAAAAGCGGGGTAAGCTTGACAGTAAGTCTGAAAAGAACATATTTATTGGATACAAGAAAGGGGTCAAGGGCTATAAAATGTGGAATCCAAAGTCAATGACTATTGTCTACAACAGGGATGTTTTTCGTGAATCACGTTCCCAAGTTGAAGTTCAAAAAGGTGATGGACCTAAGAAAGTGGTAGTGCTCGAAGAAGATTCTGATTCTGAAACTTCAGAGGTGGATGCACAAGATACTTCAGTTGAGTCTGTTCCAGAACTGAATTAAGATGACTCGGTTAATAAAGTTGAAGATGCAGATTCAGATGAAGATCCAGATATTGGTACTATCATACAATTCTCAAAAGATCGACACGAGAAAGAAGAACACCTCTGAGATACTCTCTCGGTGCTCTGAGTACGTTTCATGCTTTGAGCATCATCGGAGAAGAATCTAGTTCTCTAAAAGATGCAAGATCTATGGATAATGCAAAGCAGTGGGAGCTTGCTATGACAGATGAGATGCAGTCACTGGATAAGAATGAAATATGAAGCTTGTGTAAATTTCCTAAGGATAGAAAGGCAATTGATTGCAAATGGGTGTTCAAGCGAAAGCTGAAACCGGATAGGACTGTGGAGAAGTACAAGACGATACTGGTAGCTAAAGGGTACTCTCAAGTTGAGGGAGTCGACTATGATGAAATTTTCTATCACGTGACGAAAATGACTTCAATCAGATTTGTTCTATCTCTAGCAGCAGCATATAATCTTGAGGTAGAGCAGATGAATGTAAAGACGACATTCCTTCATGGGGACTTGGAGGAAGAGATATATATGAAGCAACCAGAAGGCTTTGAAGTTCAAGGCAAAGAGAATATAGTGTGCAAATTGAAGAAGTCTTTGTATGGATTGAAACAGTCGACAAGGATGTGGTACCAGAAGTTTGATACATACATGCTAGAGCTCAAGTTTGTACGCTCAGATTTTGATCATTGTGTTTATGTGAAGAGAGTTGACGATCAATTTATCATTCTTACACTGTATGTGGATGACATGTTACTGATTGGAAACATCATGAAGATGGTGAATTCAGTGAAGGATTTGTTGACAAAGAAGTTTGAGATGAAAGACTTGGGGCCAACGAATTACATTTTGGTTATGCAGATTAGAAGGGATTGTCAGAAGCGAAAGTTGTGGCTAGGACAGGAGAAGTACATAAAAGAAGTGTTGAAGAAATTTAACATGTCGGACTGCAAGCCAATGGGTACTCCTATGTCTCTAGGAACCAAACTTTCTGCAGAGCAATGCCCGAAGATGGATGAAGAAACCGAAGAGATGAATCGTGTGCCATATGCAAGTGCAGTCGGTAGCTTAATGTATGCCATGGTGTGCACGCGTCCAGACATAACCCAAGCAATGGGAGTCTTATGTCGGTATATGTCTAACCCAAGGAGGGAATACTGAAATGCTATCAAGAGAGTTTTCAGGTACCTTCGTGAAACTTTAGATTTTGCTTTATTTTTTGAAGGTACATGGAAAGGAAATGGGCTTGATATTGTAGGTCATGTAGATGCTGATTGGGGTGAAGACATTGATAGTAAACGGTCCACTAGTGGATATATTTTTATATTATTTAGGACTGCACTAAGTTGGATGAGCAAGAGACTGAGCGTGGTAACACTTTCTTCTATAGAAACAGAATATATGGCTCTTACTCATACTGTAAAAGAGGTCATATGGCTATAACGGTTGTGCTTGGAGCTCGAATTTGAGCAAGGTGCCATGGAGGTGAGATGTGATAATCAATGTGCTATTCAGTTAGCTAAGAATCCTGCATTTCACTCACGCACAAAGCATATTCACATCCAATACCACTTCATTCGAGAAAAGGTGGAAAAGAAATATGTTCAGCTTGAAAAGGTTGATACAACAAAGAATAATTCTGATTTTATGACTAAAATAGTTACAGGTGCAAAGTTCGAGTGGTGTTCTACTGCTGTCGGATTGAAGAAGAATGTTGCTGGCAAGACTCTCATTAGTGTGAAGTATCCACCAAATGGGAGAATGTTAGAGTTGGTGAATACTTCAGGACCTCTTTTTTCTCACACCGGGTTCGCCCACGTGAGCTTAGGAGAATTTGAGTATTACCCAATTAGCAGTGCTGCTGGCGTACGAATGAAAGGGGGGTTCGGGAGGCCCCGCCCCCGACGGGTTTTAAATGAGTTTTAGGCTTTTGTTTAGCCGGCTCGTATGATTCGAATTAGGTTTTTTCTCTGTTTGTTTGGATTTTAAACCCAGTTTGGAGAGGTTATTAATATCCTAATTTCTGATGTAATCTGTGTGGCGGTTGTAAACCTAAACGATATAGTGGAACCTCTTTGCAGGATGTAGCCCTAATCTAAAAGGTGAACTTGGATAAATTCGTGTGTTGTCTCCTTTATTTTTCTGCAATCTCTTTGCGATCTCCTCCCCTTCTCGAATTTTTCCATCAGGAAGGTTGGGCTGCCTTAAGTTATTACTTAACAGTTAATTTTTCTCGACCCTTCAATTTTGTGAATATCAGTATCTAGTTAAAAGAACATGACCAATTTCTTTCAGACTTCAGATACAAGCCAGTCATGCACAGTCCATTGTTGTATGAATATACTTCTCTATCAAATACATATTGGTTTGTTTTCTCTATCAATTCTGAAATATACTTTTCTTTGCATTTAACCTGAACAATAAGTATATAGATGTACATCTATGAATTTCTGTCGATCATAAATACGAGTCGTTCCATACAATTTTGTTCCCACTCTATCATTTTATAACGATCGATCTAATTATTTTATATACTCTAATAATTTTTTCCCATCATGCCCTTTTAATCTTATAATGAAGTCAACTTTCTTTCTCATTGTCATCTCCAAACTTTAATTATTATGTATAATACTGTGGTTGGATATATTCGGATATATATATATATATATATATATATATGCACATTACAATAGAGAAAATTAAGAGAAAAATGACAAAGAAATGATGATCAACTAATGTAAAATGCACTATGAATCTGGTATTAGAGTTCTACCTTTTTCGAGGAGAAATGAATAACTTGAAGAATAACTAGTTATTCTAGGAATAATGTCGAACATAATTAAGAATATGATTAAATTAAACATTTTTTTTCAAAATCACCTAAAAACCATCAATTGCTTTATCGTTACATTGGAACATCTATTCTTCCTCCTAACAAAAATAACGCTATTTAATTTTTTATTCACTTTTTCAATAATATTTCTTATGTTATTCATCTTAATCCAAACATAATAAGACAAGAATAGTTTATACATTAGAATAGATAAGAATACTTATTTTACTAAGTTAATTATTTTTTTAAAAAAATTAAACTTATTCTTGAATCAAATACCGCTACTGATAAAATTGAATACATGCATTACTTATAAACATACATTTGATTCTCAACCTGTTTACAATTAAATATATAACTAGCTTGATATTATATACGGATCGGCAAAGACCAGCTGCTGTTTTGATCACTCAACTTTCTTGCCTGGCCGGGCCTCGTAGCCTCCTTCCTTCCTCTTGACCAGTCTGTAAGGCATGTAAGTTCCCAGGACCTTGTCCCAGGTGACGAAGAAGGGCTGCGAGAAGTTGTACTTGGCCCCGTAGAGCTGGTGGTGGATGTCGTGGTAAGCGCAGTTGTTGCTGAACAGCAGCTGGAAGAGGTTCCCGGGGAGCCAGAGGCCGCAGTGGTCGTCGATGCCCTTGACGGTGGCGAAGGAGAAGAAGAAGATGGCGGTGCGCGGGGTCATGCCGGAGAGGAGGAAGGAGAGGGCGCCGCCGGCCGTGTCGAGGAGGAGGCCCTCGAGCGGGTGGTTGTACATGGCCCCGAAGGAGTAAGGGACGACGAGGGCGTGGTGCGTGGAGTGGACGTGCTTGTACAGGAACCTGTTGGCGTGCATGCACCTGTGCATGAAGTACTGCCATGTGTCCACCACAAGCATTGCTATTACGAACTGCGCCGCGATCACCAGAGCGGACGGCTGCGTCGTCTCTCTGACTCCATTGTCGCCGCTTCCAAACTGCACGTATGGCAAGCAGAAGAATTATTATTTTATACCCTCCACGTGTAACGTCTCTGATTTTTTCAAAAAATAAATGTTAATTATCAAAATAAAATAAATTCGAAAATATTTAATTTAGTAAGAATTATTAAAATTTGAAAGTGTTACGGAGTTTTTTTCCTATTAAATTATTAATAATGTGAAGTAATTACTTTGTTCTAATTATAGAATAATTTTTAATATGATTGGAACTAAATCCAACCAAAATTAGATTCCATACAAATTAGTGTCTCCCTAATTTTCTGTGTCACGTACAAGACTTTTTTCTACCTTTGTCCCACTCGTTTCTTTTCTCGGTGCACGTTCATAAGTGCAATTAGTATAAGGAAGTCTAAATTATGTCTAAAGACAATGATCTCGGAGTTGCGGTTGGAAGCCGAGCTCAATCACCGAAAAGTTCTACAAAACTCGAACATTAATTAGGATAGTTTACAACAAAGATTCATATATAATTTAACAATTCACTCTTTCATATGATTTCTTAAGAGATTAATTAAGTTAAAAAAAATTAATTATGTCATAATGTTCTTCAGTTATTCTTAAGGACGTGCCTAGGTTTGCATGCTAAAAGCACGAGTTTCTAGGTCTCAAACTCAGTCCGCACTATCAAAATCGTAGGTCGACTTGAAATTCGACTCGAGTTCATTGAGAATTATCTGGCCCAAATTTGGCTCCAGTTTCGAAGTAGAATAGGAATACATCTTTAACGAGTGTATGATGTTTCCCCAACGACACGACCTACACATTGGTACACTCTATCCGAGTTTTTCATGTTAAAAAAGTAAAGAAGTAGTTGCTCGACACACTCTTAGAACTCATCTTAGAACTCATCGCGCCAAAGGTTAATTGTTATGGATCTCTCTTTGAACTCGACACAAGTTTCATAGTACCTAATCCGAGTCCCTAAGCTACCGACACACGTCAAGTTCGATTAATTTTTTTAAGATATTTGTCATATCCTTTTTATGCATTTAAATTACCTTTTTACCCTTGTAATACTTGACCTTGTCAATTTAAAACCTTAAAAATAATTAATTAAGTAACATAATAAAAGTTTTAATAAATGCTTTTATCATGTGCATTATTTGTCAAAGTTCAAAGTGAAAAAAGTTTGAAATTAGAGTACCCTATTTCAGAATTAGCATATAATCCTTACTAATTTGGATCTAAAGTACCCCTCTCATAATGGTTTGATCAATCATAATTCAAAATATATGAAATGTCATTATAAGCCCATAATAAAAATTGAAAAACTGGTTTGAGAGGGCACATATAAAAAGTCCCTATGCAACTATACTAAATTAAAAGATGTAGCACAAACCACAAAAAAAAATGCAAGAAGAAGTGAAGAAAGAAAGACAAAATAAACTTCATTTTTAAATTATTTTTTATTATTTGTCCTATCATGATTATTATTAAAATGTAAGTTGTTTCTATTAAGCATCCATACATCTATCTTATATTATGGATTGATCATCATTACTCATATAAATTTTATACCACATGTAACTGAACCCACTAAGTAAGGATGGTAGGTATGTAGCGGCAATGTTCATGTAAATATAATTACACATGGGACCAAATCATTAGGACACTTTATTTCATTTAAAACAATAGTTATCTTAATATTTGTTAATCTTTGTAGGGTCAATAAAAAAAGAAAAAATATAATTTTCTTCCATACTTTATATAAGATAGTTTGTTATTTGCTAATTGAATTTATTATGTTGAAGGATCATGCAAAAAAAAAATAGTAGGTAACTTTATTCTAAAGTAAGTTCAACTATCACGTGACAAGAGAATGAATTTTAAAAATATTACGGTTGACACCATAGCTCAAAGTTCTCATTTTTTTCTTAGATTAAAGTTATTTGAGTGTCTATGTACAAAAACATCACAAAGAGTTACAATGTCAATTAATATAAATTAAGTAAATTTTGGGATTGCACATATTGTCTTACTAAGTTGTATTGTGCACTTTCTAAACGATTTCCCACGCAAGGTGAATAAATGAATCAACTAGGCATGTAGCAAAGGGGCAATATCCACATCTATCAATAACTTTAACCATCCCAATTTAATAAGGTGAATAACGATAATAACAATCCTCAACAAAATGAGGTTGCCTTGAAGAATAGCACAATCTTAGAGTTTCCAAAGCTCAAATCATTCCAATTCAATGAGACTGATGACTTTAGGAATGTTGAATGATGGATTAAAATCATCGAGAAGAACTTCGAACTCATGGATTGCGTGGAAAAGAAGAAGGTTGTTTTTGCTACCAATCGTCTAATTGTGGATGCAAAGAATTGGCTAAAGATCACTAAAAATTTAAATCCTTAGCGATGGTTGAGGTCTCATGTGCATCGTTTAAAATAATGTTGTTAGGATCGGACCGGACGACGATCCGAAAAAGTGTCCGTTTCAGGTCTAACCGATCGGACCGGTCAGTCGGATCGGATAGTAATAAAATATTATATTTAATATGATAATAGTAAATTAAGCTATGATATTTCAATTATATAAGTATATATATATGATATCAAAATGTATTATACAAAAGAAAAAATAACAATCATAAGTAATAAATAATAAGTTTATAATTAATTTTAAGATTTGATTTTAAAGTTATACACTTAATAAATTAAAATATTATGAATTTGATTATTATATACAAATTTTCTATTGGTTATTATTTTATGTATTTCATATCTTTATTTTTTATGTTAGAAGCAAAAATTACATATTTTTTTTTCAAAATATTAAGACAAGATTGTATATTCTATAAATAAATATATGATATAATGAATAGTTAACTATTTAATTTGATTTATTATATACTAAATTAAAGAAATTTAAAGTTGTGTATATATAATATTATACTATACTAAGTACATTATAGCATTGTTGTGTATTATACATATAACAAAGAAGTGTGCACTATTCATTCATAATTAATTTATCTAATATGATAAATATTATATTAATATAATAAATATATAATTAATTTATATTATAATATACATTGATGATATTAAAAAATGAAATAAGATCATGAATTTAAGCTCAAAGTTTAATAAATTCAAAACTAAATGAAGAGAGAAAGAACAAATGAGTGCACAAAGATAATCTCACATTGCTAATAGTAGCAAAGTGAGAGTCAATGGACAATTATAAATGGAGGAGGAGACTAATGGGCCAAAATGAATGTTTATGGAAAAAGTTCATTTTTGGATATTTTCCAAATTTATAGTAATAATTTTTATCAAATCATCTCATAATAAAAAAATTAATTGGTCCAAAAACGCAGTTCAACCCAGTTCAATCTGGTTTTGACTAGTTTTTTACCGGTTTGATTCGGTTCAATTCGGTCCAAATGGAGGTCTGATTTTGAAGCTCCAAATGGGCTGAATTTGTGACCGGTCAGCGGTCGGACCGGTTCGATCAGCCGGTCCGGTCCGGCCCTGACAACACTAAGAGTACAAATAAAATTACATATTTCTTCTGAAAAATAAAATTGGGATGATAATGATGTTAATCTAGGTACTCAACAAAATTACATATTTCTTCTAGTGAAATTTTGATGCGTTATTGGTAGAACCTATAGATAGTAGGATAAAATTAGAATAGAGTACGAATTAAGAAATATGTTACAAAGTTATCAAAATTGTTGAGAAAAATTCAAGAAATTTTTGTCCTTTAACAATGTGAGATTCCCAGTTTTTGAAAAATAAATATCAATTGTCATAATTAAGTACATTTGAAAATATTTGATTCATTAAGGACAATTAAAGTTTGAAAGGAAACAGAATTATAGTTAGATAACATATAGAAGGAGAAAATAAGTTATAATTGAATTAGGAGTTAAGATTATATTAAAATTCAAGATTCAAATTTGAATATAAATCTAATCATGAATTTTGATTATAAAAGATTCTCAATAGAATTTAAATTATGAATTTTAAGTTCAAAATATTTCTTTAAAAAATAATATTATTGTAATTCAAAAGTTAAAATATAATAATAATTATTATTAATTATCTAATTCTAAAGTTCTAAAAATAAAGGGAAACTAAAGCTGATAGACAAATTTGATTAAAAGAAGGAAAAAAGACGATAAAGTTAATTAAGTTAAATCAATGAAAATAAGATTTATCGAATACTTTGAATTGGAATTAAAGTTTTAATTTGATTGAAATTAAATCCAACCAAAATTTAATTTTGTATTGATTTAATAATATCTAATCTTGAATTTCTACCTCACCCAAGTCAGTTTTCTTATATTGGTGCCATATTTCTCACTTTTCAACGTGTATGCGCTAATACAATTAATATCTGAAAATCCTCTATACCTTCGAAGACAAAGATGTCAAAGTTGTAGTCAAAGTACATACAAACGTTGTCTTTACTTTTCGATACAACATCTTAATAGATTAATTATATTGTAGTTTCTAGGTAACTACAGTAAATGATTTTGAACTTTATCATTTTTTTCAACTCTTTTCCTCAACTTCATTTTTTAACTATATTGTCTTCAAACTTTTAACTTATTTCATTAACTACCCTTTTGATTGAGCACATAACTTCGATTTTTCGCCTTAGGTGACATATTAAAAAAAACTAAGAAAGTTAGTATAAAGTAATATATAATATTGTTAAAAAAATTAAAAATTTATGGACGTAAAGGGGGAGGAGGCTCCTCCCCTTTCCCTCTTTCTCCAACAAATGGGGAGGGGCGCTGCCACCTCTCCCCTTTGGTCATGGCACAAATGTGTAGATGGTGCCACCCCCTCCCCATCTCTTCTCTGGCACAAAAGAAAGAGTGTTGTCGCGCCTCCCCCTCTGCGTCGCGCACATAAAGGGGGAGGGGCGACACCCCTTTTGCGTAGAGGCTTTCCCCTTAGGTCATGGGCGTACAAGAGGGCCTCCCTCTCTCTGGTCATGTGATGGGAGAGGATAGAGAACGATGTCCCCTCCTTCTCTCTACATTGGTGCCGAAGAAGATAGGGGGAGTGTGCCATCCTAAGTACCCCCTCTATGGTGTCGCCACCCCCTCTCCTCTCCACTTGTGCAATTGGAGAGGGCCCTCCCTCTCACTTCTTGGACATCTAAGAATAGAGTGGGAGGAGGGCACCGCCCCCTCCACCTCTGCAATGGAACCAGTGGGGAGAAGGGGAGGGTTGGCACTCCTTCTTTTCATCCACATTTTTTATTTTTTTTATTTTTTTAATAATAATTTTATTAATTTTTTATGTGACACATAAGTGAAAATATAGTTAATTAAGTAACAAAATAAGAAATGTAACACGTGGGTTCATCATGTGCACTAATTGTCAATTTTAAAATGACAAAAATAAGTTTGGAGTTAAAGTATCTTGCTGGATATTGACTTAGAATCCCTGCTTAACTTGAGTCTAAAGTATCCATCTTATCTTGGTGTGATCAACTATGACCCAAAGGGTTATGAAGTGCTCTGTTAAGTCCATAAGAAAAGTCAAAAAATTCTCTTAGGATAATACAAATGAAAGTTTTTGCATAGTTATGTTAAAATAAGTTTAATACAAACTACCAAGGAAGAAAGACTAATTATATGAATAAAGTTACGTATATTACGAAGGTAAAATAGTACATTCATTAATTAAATCGATCAACTTTTTTTCAGATCCCTAGCTTATTTATAAAATAAATGCTTATCAATTTTTTCGTTTATCAAACAAGAAGAAATTTTTAAATTTTCTTATAAGTTATTTTGAATGACTTATAAGTAAAGAAAGACTATCCTTTGGTTTTTTTCCATTATTTATTCTATTGTGATTATTATTATTAATGTTTCTATTAGATGATCACATTTATCTGTACGTATTGATTAGTAGACATGCAAATTTTATTTCTTATATTTAAATTCCACAAGTAAATTTTGTTTCTTTATGTTTGAATCCCCCGATTAACTAAATACATTAAATAAAGATGACGTGTACGACGGCAACGTTGATGATACAATTGCATATGACGTTAAGTCTTTAAAACTTTTTAATCTTATTTAATATAATAATTATTTGAAAGTTTCTTGTTCTTTGAACAAATAAAAGTTACGAAGTAAAAATGTTCGTTATTTTCTATTTGATTTTATTGTGGTGAACGAAAGGCCAAGGAAAAAAGTAAATACAGATAATGCTGATTGAAAAGGAGCTGGTAAATTTGGGTGACTTATACAACGGGCGCAATCTGCGTACCGTGAAGAGGAGGAGAGAGACCGCAACTTGGAATGCCTGCTGCACAAGAACGCCTTTGACGACAGTTCCTTTGGAGACGGCGTTCTTCTCCACTTCTTCTCCCTTGGGATGCAGACGGTAAGGATCCATGTCCAGGCGATCAAGCACCACGTACAGCCCGGAGTATATCCAGTAGACAGCAACAGGCACAAAGGTACCCAGCAACTCGTCTGAAACACCAAAAGCCATGTCCCGCGTACCTTGACACTTCTGCAGATGAGAGAACACGATCAGAGATCTTAGAAATCTGAGCGCTGTTCTTGTGCACGAACGCATATCACTGCATATATGCATAGGCAGCATATGGAAATCCCAAAAGCTTCATGTAATCATGTGTCACTCACCAGGATTTTCTGCAGGTTCGAATAGAGATCAAGAAGAGTCGCGACAGATGCAGATGATCCCAGGTGCTAGTTCGAAAAATCTAGCTGGTGGCTTCGACGTTTGCCTTCCGGCAGTAGCGCGCTCGTCGTTCTTGTTTATATAATGACAACGACGCCAACGCAGTGAGGATGTGGAGAAAGGCTTCTTCTTGGTTTCTTCGCGCGCTGTGACGTCTTCCAACTTGGATGCCATCTGGTTAAATACAATTAAGTTGACTTATTATCCAACTCGACTAATTTAATATTATTTCGGACGATACGTCGGATTATGATAATTACTTTTATGAATATTCGAAGTCAACTTTTATTTGAGAGATGAGAAGCTGTCTTTCGCTTCATCTAACACCCGTTCCCATCTCCAATCTAAGAATCTTGATTTCTTACTTTTCTTTTCTTTTTTTTCTGCTAGCGTATCTCTTACTCTCGAGCTTCGGGTGGAAACTGGAAAGTTGAATGAATTAAGTTGGCTAAATTAGATAATATATAATATAAATAATTGGAGGAGGAAACATGACGTACGTAATACGAGGAGTGATATTAAATTATTGTTAGACGTGATTGGCTTGAAACATGAAGTACGCATGTAAAATATTCAGATCGATGCAACTAGCAGATGTGATATTTCTGTGTTTCCGTCGCGTCGATAAGGAAATAGTTTTTGAATTTAATATGCAGTCCGGATCTAACACGTTTAACATATGAATAAGTAAAGGAACGATGACATGTTCAACTAATACGCGTGCTCCGTGTCTTAAAACATTGTAACGTTTACAGATCATGAAACATGTGTGTTATTTGCAATTTAATTTTGGAATAATTTCTTTTCTACAATTAAAGTAATATTGCTTTTGTATTTAGCAATTTTACGGAAAAAGTTGAATATATATGATAAATCCTAGTTGTACACCTCAATGTTGAACTCCATCAATACTACAAAAAAAATGACTTGACGAATATTACCTAAAAATGATTTAAATTCGACCATAAACAATTATCGATACGTATTTATGATTGTTTATCATATTCGATTAAGACAAATGAAATTAGACGGGCGCAATTTATTTCTGGGGCAAACCAAAGTGACCCTCGGTAAAGAACAAAATGGAATCCGTCATAAAAAAAAGGGATAATATTGTAAGGAAAATGTGAATTGGGTGTTTCTGACAAATTTGTGACTGACTTTATCTGTGAAAGAAATAGTTTATCGTGGCACGTCACCTTAATATATTAATATTTGGACGGATATATACATCATAACTATGTAAAGTATAGTGATACATAATTTACAGTAAAAAAAGTACACAGTATTACACTATTTCAACATCAAAGTATGACCACAATTCACAATTGCAAATTAAATTATAATGATTAGAATTGTAACGCACCGTTTAAGAAAAGAGAGCAACGGCCAAGTTCTTTTCCTTTTCCTCTCCCTCTCTTCCGACATTTCACGAAAGGGGAGAGCATGGGACAAAGGCATCACCTTAAAACCAATATTTTCATAATCGGACCGATGACCGGACCGAATTTCTTATCGGGTCACGATTGGATCGGTTCAATCGAGTTCGACCGGATTGAACCGAATTTTATTAAAATAATGTTATTTATAATTATTATAGAGATATAATATAAGTTATATAATATAGTATATTAATATTGTACTAATAACCTATTTAATAATATTAAAAATTAATATAACATAATTTTAATTTGTTAAAAGTTTTAATAATGATAAATAATAATAATTAACATTTAAATATAAATATATTATTAATTTAATATCTATTATTTAATGATATAAATGCTATATTAATAAAGTTTATCTTAAATTATTCTTATTTCTTTTTTCTTTATCACTTTCCTTTTTATTTCCTTTATTTATGTCTTTTAATAATTTTCTGTTTTAATGCTAAGCAATTTCAAATGCTTACCTTTTTTATTTCCATTCTTATTTAATGTTATACCTGTCATATTCTTCCTTCCTTACATTTCGTTTATTTCTTTCCTTTTTTCCTTTTCAACTTTCCTATTTTTGTCATTATTTTAATTCTTTTTTTCAAAATTTGAATTGAACCGGGTTGAACCGGTTCAACCGTCCCGGTCCAACCGGCCGGTTCAACCAGTTTTCCCCGGTTCAACATCAAAACCGGTTTTATACCTTGACCGGACCGGATCATCGGCCGGTTCACGGTTGAACTGGTTGAACCGGCCGGTCCGGTCCGATTTTCAAAACATTGCTTAAAACCCCCTTCACTGTTGTCTTCTCTGGTTTTCCACTTCCGATCTCTCCTCTCTCTCACTCTATTTTTCCTCTCCCCCATCCACGTACGCGGCCAGAGAACAAAAGGGTGACGCTGACGGTTCCACTCGACACCGGAAATGACAGAGGACAGCAGCAACGAACCTGAGGACGAACTTTGACGTAGCTTAATTATGAAAGATGAACACATATTTTAAGAACTTATCTAGAAGTAGAATCCATATCAGGAAGAGTAGAAAACGTGCCATGTGAATTTCATAAGGTTTCAAATCTATTTTTTATTGATTTACATGCTTCAATCGAATGCTATTGTGACTATCGAAACTTGCTCTGGATGATGTGCTTAGTGCAAAACCATATGCATGCCAAAAGCATACCATTTCATATTAGGATTTTATTTGTTTATATGATGAATGCTTAGGGCCACTTATGCATGTTTTAGATAGTAAAATGTTGTATCAATTCATTCCTAATCATCCTTGATGTATTGCACCGACGATCGTCGGAACAACGAACTAAGAACAATTTTAACGTGACACAACTCGGCCAGGGTTCATTGAAACTCGGCCCGAGGTATCCCAGTCCGAACTGAGTTCCATCGAACTCGGCCTGGATCCATCATTAGCGTGGATCTTCGAGCTCTGCATGTACCAGTAACTTGACCCGGGATCAATAGGACCTGGCCCGAGTTTGTCCTAAGGAAGACGATTGGACGAGACGATCTTCTTGACCCGATTGTACTCCAATCGGCCCGGGTCTGACCCAGACCCAGCCCGGGTTGTTACTCGGATTTTTTCGAGATAAACCTCGTCAAAACTCGACCCAGGTTCTACCCATACTCGGCCTGCGTTCTGAGCAACAAAACCATGAATTATATGCTTTAGACTCCTGATCTACGTACACGTTTGATCCCTAATCTCTTTGAAATGTTAACTATGCTCAACAGATCGGTATTTTCCCTTCATGACTGATTTGAACCAATGGAATGTATATCAATATGCTTAAGACTCATCATCGAAATATGAACCAAGAATGACCATGATCCTACGAACAACCATGAAGAATGATTATGAACCATCATCAACTTTTAACAAATAAATAAAGAATGAATACAGAACAGTCGACAATTTTCCCTTTCGGTCGACCGAATAATACTAATAAATGAGCGTTCGCTCCCTTTTCGGACGATCACCGAATTGAACTAAAACGGATGACAGCTCGACTTTCTGACATCCCATATGTGGACAGGAAGAATGCGACTTTAATCGAAACCCCCCCTTTTGAAATCAAATGATATGAACTTAAAGATGGAATTGAGCTATGCTTCTGATACATGCCAAATATAACATATAATTAACCATGCATTTAATCACATTACGATTCATTTTCATATGGCATGCATCATTTTATAGTCTTATTTTTTAATTTTATAAAAATAAAAATATATCCAAATTATATTTTATTGCAAAAAAATTAAGAGAATTGAATAACGAACTTACAGAAATAAACGTCACTCAAATAAGAATTAAAACGAAACCAAAAGTGCAAATTAGAAGAGGGTGCCATGATTGAAAAGGAATATAACGAAACGTGATATACAAGTAACGACCCGTGACACAAGGCCGTTACAGGCTCATTACGACCCGTTCAAATGTCAAGTTTTGTGCGAGAAACTTGCCCGAGTTACGGGCCATGAAATCTATGTTAAGGGACATTAAAACCATACTTCTACTCCGGTTTGGACACTGTGAGGATCGTGAAATCAATATTGTGGGTCGTGAAAAGTCATATTATGACCGTTATAAAGCTGTTGTGGACTTTTTTTACAAAGGTTGTTTTCGAGATTTTTTTGACTTTTCTTAGGGATTTAAATTGCAAATTAACTCCAAATCGTACCATAAGTCACAGGGATCATTAGGAAAAACTACAAGAAAAATGGTGTTTTCCGACGGACAAAACAGTTGGAAAATCATAAGAATCAGTCGGAAATAGAGGTTTTCAACGGATTTATCGACGAAATCGATCGATCGAAAAAGGTGGCGTCGCAAATAATTTCGGACGGTCCGAAAAACACTCATCGAAACATTCCGACGGTTGTCACCGTCGAAACATTCCGACGGCTACGACCGTCGATATGTTCCGACGATTGTAGACCGTCAATACGTTCCGACGGTTGCGACCATCGTAAATAATTTTTAAAATATAAAAAAAATTTGCCTGTCGCCCTAGCGGCCAGATTAGGCCACCTAGCGACCAATCGAGCCGTCCGGCGGCCAATCTGGTTGCTAGGCATCCGATCCGACTACGGCCGGATCGAAGATGGAGATCGAGAGAAAGGGAGAGGGAGCCGGAGCCGGAGCCGAGCCGAAGGGGTGCCGCTGTCGAACGGGAAGAGAGCCGGAGCCGGAGGTGGACGGGGCGGGGGAGAGAGCTAGGGAGAGGAAGTGCGAATGATAGGGGAGAGAGAGCCGAAGGGGGTGAGGTGATGATGGAAGGAGAGAGAGGAAAAATATAAGAAAAATTGGCAGGGAGGATGAGTGGGAATTAAATTAAAACTACCAATGGTAATTAAATAAATAAAATTAAATACAATATTATATATTGTGATATATATATGATTATAATATTTAATTATTTTTACAGTTACTGACGTTTGAGACCGTTGAAAATACCAACAATCCGAACTGTCGGTAAATAAATAATATATATATATATCATATTATATATTATGATATATATGATTATAATATTTAATTATTTTTACAGTTACCGATGTTTGATGCCGTCGAAAGTACCGACGGTCCGAACCGTCAGTAAATAAATAAATAAAATATATATCATATTATATATTATGATATATATGATTATCATATTTAATTATTTTTACAGTTATTGACATTCCGGTCCGTCGATAATTAAATAAATATAATATATATCATATTATATATTATGATATATATGATTATAATTAAATAAACAAATAACCAATCACATTATATATTATGACATGTATGATTACAATATTTAATTACTTTTACAGTTACCGACAGTCCAGACCGTCTAAACTTCCGATGGTCCGAATCGTCGGTAATTATAATAATAAAATACTGACTACATTATATATTAAATAATATTACATATTATAGAATATTCGTCATAGAAGATAGAAAAATGTGTGCTTGAGATCCTGAGAACCGTGCCTATTGCAGAAGAGACCGATTCGAGTTGAAGAAGATTATTAGAGAAGAAGGAGAAACAACGCTACGTCAGAGCACCAAGATTGATCCAGAAATCATCTAAAGCAATAATTCATGTTCTCTATTCATTGTTGGATGCTCTATTACTTCATTCTTTTTTATTTCTGATCCTTTAATTTTTTATAGAGATTTGTATAGTTTCTGGAAAACTACATGAACTACTTTAGTATTGAATTTAACATAATTGTTAGTTCTTTTAGATTATGAGTGTAGCATGCTTAATCTTCTTTTCTGAGAAGCATTTTTCTATGAGTTTAGATTACAAACCAGTTTTGAGTGATTAAAACAAGGGCATAATACTTTTTAGTAAATAAAATCTTAACATGTAGGTTAACTCAATCATAATAGAAGTCTTGTAATTCAGCGCAATACTTGATTTTCTGCGGTTTAATAAATTATATACAGCGAGAATAATTATTAGTCTAGGATTTACAACCTCATGCATCTTAATTCTATGTTAATTAAGGGATTTACTCATCGTTAGAAATCTTTTAAGTTTCAAGAGTTAAGGTAGTTCGATTTGATCAGCGCATAAATCGTTACCTTATGTGATCCGTCTTAAGAATTGGCTTTGAATCTTCTTATTAAAAAGTTCAATTTTGTCTGTTGCATGTGAGTTGACCTCACTTTGATCATCCAAAATTCTTATGGCCCTTCACCACTTTATTTTTAATTATCAAATCGTTTATCGTATGCAATTTTTTATATTTCTGTTTTAGAACACAAAACCCTTTTCTTTTGTTAGTATATTATTAGGATAAATTAAATTTAACTAGTTTCTCATGGGTTCGACACTCTGCTTTTTACTTTATTACTTGATACGATTAGTGCATTTGCTAGCAAATTTATTTGTTACAAATTTAACGCATCAATTTCATATGACCTTGATCAATCCTCAAATTAAAAGAGAGTTCCATAGATGATAAAATATTACCATTTGTGTATCTAGACGGGAGTTCTTCCCTATCAATGTTTCCGCCTTGCAGGAGGTCATCATGCCCGATGGGACTGGTCATAACAGTGATCCTTCACTGGCCTACTATGGTCTAGATAGCTGCACTCTTGCATCCTTGAAATGGTTTTTCCTGAAAGAAAGAACAAGAGTTCTTTCAATGCATGAATTTGATGAAAGAATGAATGGCAAAAAAGATGAAAGAAAGGACATTGTTCTTATGAAGATGAATATGTACAAGATCTACAAATATGAATGATGAACATAAACAATTAACATGAAAATGAATATTGAAAAGAAAGAAAATGAAAAGGCATAAACTATGAGTCTCTTTTATCGACTTCCCTATTATGATTCACTCTTTTAATTGATTATATGTTTACTTCATGCTTATTCTGACAGAACTAACTTATGACTTATACGAACTCACACTTAACTTTATGCTAATGATTTAGCTTACTTCCCTGTGTGATCCCCACATGTACATGATGAAGGTGTGATGTGTTGATGTGTGTGCGGCGACTGCAGTTCGGATGGCTGCACATGGTTATCATAGAGTCCAATATGAGTCGTATATTTTTATGCTATATCAAGTGGTACCTTTATTTTGACGGGTCTTATCAAGTTGTGATAGGTCGTAAGCTTTTTTATGTCTAGCGTCAGTACTTTTACGTTGTAAGCCTCATACTGGGATGTTTGGATGTACTCCTCTCTTTAGTTTCCGCATGTAGTTTGATATTGAGACAATTGGACTTACCTTTCACTTATTTATCTTCCGCACTTTTCTTTTAATTGTTGTATTATTTTTATTTGTTAAGTCTTCCTCTTCCCTGTCATGATTTTTTATCATTTGAGTCAACAAAAGAGTCAAAGAAAGACTGAATGAAATAACGATCGAAAGAAGATTTCGTCATGTGCCGAGATTGAATTTTGGGGCGTTATAAAAACTAGACATAATACTTAATTAATACATTTACCTAGCATACGTAGGGAAACAACTACAAATACTAAGGGCTCAACCAAAAAAAATGAAGAAAATGGTACTTCGGATGATGCGTGGTCACCACCACCACGATGACCATTAGGAAAATTTGTCTTTCTTTTGGTTATTTCAAATTTATTAATATTTCACTTTTTTATTGAAATAATTGGAGAATATTGAAATTTTGATTTTTATTGAAACATTTTATTGCAAAATATTTATGAAACTATGAAATTATTTTTTTTGTAATTATTAAATTTGCGATGGTTCACCCACCGGAACTTTAGACAAATTTGGATTGTGAAATGTTTCGACGGTTTGAATTGTAGGAAGTTTCGATGATTGCAATCGTCGAAAGTTCCAACAGTTCCTTAAAAAATTAACTATCTAAATTAATTCTATCCTAAAAATCTACTAGGAGAAGAAAAGGAATTTGTATTCAAAATAGAAATATATGCAAAAAATTAACGTATTGATAATTAATAGTAAATGGTGAAGAGCCCTAAGGATCTCGGATGATCAAAAGTAAGGTCGACTCATGAAACAAAAAAGATTGAATTTTTAACAGAAAGATTCGGATGTTAATTCTCAATACGAATTAGGATCACACGAAATAATGATTTATGGGCTGATTAAATTGAGCTATCTTAAGTCTTGCATTTCAGAGATCTCTAACGATGAGTAGACCCCTGATCAATACAAAACTAAGATGCATGAGATTGTAAATTCTAGACTAACAATTATTCTTGTTGGATATAATCTATTAGACTGCAGAAATTGAGTATTGTGATGAATTACGTGATTTCTGTTATGATTGAGTTAACATATAAGTTAAGAATTTATTTTCTGAAGAGTATGATGTTCTGAATTAAATCACCCCAAAACTAGTTTGTAATCTAAACTCACAACATGATATTTTCATAAAACAAGATAAAGCAAGCAACAATCATAATTTAAAAGAACTAGTAATTTTATTAATTCAACACTAAACTGGTTCATGCAGTTTTCCAGAAACAAATATAAATCTCTATCTCAACTAAAACATTAAAAATGAAAATAAACAAGGAATAGAACTTCCATAACAAGAAGAAATCAGAAATTCTTGCTTTGGATAATTTCTGGAACGAAGTTGGAGTCCTAACGCTGAGTTGCTCGTCCTCCTTCTCCAGCAACCTTTCTTGAATTGATTTCTTCCGCAATAAGCATGGCTCCCAGGGTCTCAAGCATGAAATTTCAACTCTTCTGAGGTCTTCTATTTATAGTTTCAAGGTTCCCGACGAGTTTTGATAAATTGGGAGTTCAAAACTTATCCAAAGAATAATATGTAGCTTAAACTCCTCTTTGACCCAAGAATCTCGTGATTTATCTCCAATTCAGAACTCTTACAATAAAATAAGTCTTCTAGAAGGTTGGGCACCATCCTGGCATCATGATTCAATCAAAGTTTGTTCGGTAAATCGATGATCAGCAAAAATCAGCACTCTTAACGGCCCGTAATGAGGTGTTCACGACAATTCAATTCTAACTCGGAGTTTTCATATCAATATTACGACCCATAATGATGATATTTCGGCTCGTAACTCGAGCAATTCTGTGTTTGACTTCTGTATAATCCCCCTTATGGTGCGTAAGTTGGGTCCGTGATCCGTGTCTTACGACCGATAATGATTTTGACTTATTCTTTTGTGGGTGTAATTCGCGATATTTGATAAATCTATTAATATAGCAGGTCGTTAGATGCCTCTTACGACCCGTAATTGTTCTAGCAAGAATTTACATCTTTCTCTATGCATCACTATAATTTCATCACGCCCCGTAATATAAGTCTGTCAAATGTTCATCTGATTCTGTATGGGCCGTTAGATAGATATTACGGTCGGTCAAGAGGGGGATCGACTTTGGATATGGTTTATAATGTCAGATGATGACCCATTAAAATCTTCCTTGGTTGGAATCTTCATTCTGTGAGACCCATTAGATTTGTGTTACAACCCGTCATATGTTCTAGCTCTCTTACACAATGATTCTGTGAGTATCGTGAAAACTTCATGATGGCCCCATGAAATCGCTTCTGAGGTATGAATGTCTCTCTGCACGATCCGTGAATTCATGCTTAGGTCCGTATCATCAATATATATGGGCGATATAGATAGCTTACGGCCAGTGATGAATACAAATACATATGATAATCTTTCTGTGGGGGCTGTGAATTGTGTATTGCGACATGTGAGAAATATCCGAAGGGGCATTATTTTTGCATTACGGACCGTGAGAAAAAAATATGTTTTCTCCTCTAAGGTTCATTTCTTTCTTCTTTGTTGCTCGCATATTTTTCTTTGATAATTTCCACCAAAGTAGGAGATTTTCCTGTAAAATAATGCACACCTACACACCTAGGTAGTTGGGGAATTTAAGAAAATGATTGTAATAAATAGAACAAAATGGATGCATGCCATGAGAAAATTATGGAAATAAACCTAAATGCAATATAAATTAAATGTTATAAAATGCATGCATCTGCGGGCGCGGCGCGGCCATGGCGGGGCACGGCCAATCCTAGTGCGACTAGGAGTGTAGCCGGCCGGAACTTCTGGATCTTCAAGAGGGGGCCAAATTCTTCTTCTACTAGCAGGAGATTTTTCTAAAGACAAGTCTTGTAGGCCGAGTCGGATTAGGTGCCTAGTTAGAGGAGGAGATGATCATCTTTGACACTATAAAAGGACATGTAATTCAGGGCTTGTAACTCATCTAACTTTGCTCAATAATACTCTCTAGTTTTCTCTGAAACGTCCGAGTGTTCCCTCTCTGTCTTCTTGGGGTGTATTTTGTTGTGCACACAGGTCCAGATGCGGTCGGGACATGTCCGATAATTGGCTGATTGGTGACCGTGCAGGGTTCGGCCAAGCCTAAGCGCATTAGGGCTGTGTTTGGAATGAGAATTTTGAAAAAAAAAGTTAGTTCTCGAGAAATAATCGATTTGATAGAAAAGTTTGGGTTGGTGTTTGGATGAAAAAGTGTAATGATGAGAATTTAAAAAGATGATTTTATGGATAAGTTTTAGGGGGTGTTTAGATAAAAAATAAGAACTAAGAATATAATTTATTATTTTATGAGGTATAAAATTATAGTAAAAAATAATATGTTATTAATATTATAATTTACGTAAAATCATTATATTATTAATATTAATTTTATTTATTTTGATTAAATATTTTAAATATTATTAATATTATAATTTACATAAATTGTTATATTATTAATATTATTTTTATTTATTTTGATTAAATATTTTAAATATTATTAATATTATAGTTTACGTACATCTTAGATCCAAATATAATATAATTTTTTAAAAATTGAATAGTTTAATTAATAAAATATTTATTAATTATTAGAACTAAATATTTTATAAATTTTTATTAATAACATTTAATAAATTATTTTATAATATGATTGATAATGTATTAATAAATAACTAAATAATATATACTTATATTATTATATAATTGTAACTTATTTAGAATATCATAATTAATAATTTAATTATATTATACTAATATCATACTAGTTAATTTTTATTATGATATATGATAAGTAAAATAAATAAAAATATTCACGTTAACATTTAAACAAGAAAATATATTTTTCATAATAAATAATAGTGGAAAATTATATTTTATTATAACACTAAGTAAATTTTAATAAATAATAAATGTACTTCTTTTGTTATTATACCTAAATAAATTATAAATTTATGATAATATAATATAATATATATTATAAGTATATAATATATATGCATATAATATAATACATACATATAACAATATTATTAAAATAATAAGTTATAGGTCTAAAAGTAGATCCACCTACTTTTAGAGCTATAACACAAAAAAAAGGAAATAGGGTGTTCTTGCTATTAGCAAGAACTTTTAAAGTTCTTGCTAATAGCAAGAACTTTACGATCGGAACATTTGGTAAAATGTTCACATGATGTGTTTGACTCAAGTTCTAGAACTTGGGCAAAGTTCTAGCCCAAGTTCTAGAATCAAATTTGGATTGGGGATTTTAAGTTCTCGAGAACTAATCGATTTGATAGAAAAGTTTGAGTTGGTGTTTGAATGAAAAAGTGTAATGATGGAAGTTTAAAAAGTTGATTTGATAGATAAGTTTTAGTAGGTGTTTAAATAAAAAGTAAGAATTAAGAATATAATTTATTATTTTATGAAATATAAAATTATATAAATAAAAATATGTTATTAATATTAAATGTACATAAATTATTATATTATTTATTTATTTGAATAATTATTTTAAATATAATTAATATTATAATTTACGTACATCTTAAAATCCAAATATAATATAATTTTTCAAAAAAACTAATTAAATAGTTTAATTAATAAAATATTTATAATTAGCAAATTAGATAGAAGAAAATATTTTTTAGATAAACGAATTAATAACTAAAACATGAAATATAAAAGATAATTTAACATCATATTTATATAAAATAATTATATAATTATAACTTATTTTGAATACCATAATTAAAAATTATACTAAAATCATACTAGTTAATTTTTATTATGATATATTATAAGTAAAATAAATAAAAATATTTACGTCAACATTTAAACAAGAATATATATTTTCATAATAAATAATAATAGAAACACAAAGTAAATTGTAATAAATAATAAATGTACTTTTTGTTATTATAACTAAATAAATTATAAATTTATGATAATGTATAAATAATAAATAAATATAATATACGTATATAATATATAAGAATATAATATATATAATGATATTATTAAAATAATAAGTTATAGGTCTAAAAGTAGCTCCACCTACTTTTGGAGCTACTTTTAGACCTATGAAAAAAATAAAAAAAAAGAAATAAGTAAAACGTAAAAAAAATGTTTTTACTTTCGACAAGAACTTTTTGTTTGAAAAATTGATACGTGACCAAAATATTAAAAATTTTGATTACATAAGGTGTTTGAAACGTTCTGCCATCCAAACACAGCCTAGAGGTTCTGGGCATAGATTTAGAGCATGACAAACAAAAACTCTCCTTCTAGTCAACGCATTAGTTGCGCCACGTGGGCTCCCCCCTCTTTCATTCTCTCTCCGCTCTCTCTCCCTATCTCACTCTCATGCACTCGTCCAATGTCTACTTTCCTATGACGCTGAGGTCGCCAACATCTGACGAGCACACATCCGACAATGAAATACTCGGGATCATAAATGATGCACTGGCTCTCCCCTCTTCTCCGGCGCCCTAGTTTTTTCCTCTTCTTCACGCCGACAATGCTGGCGCGGCTAGATTTGGCAACATTACCATCTTGTCAAATCTCAAGTTCTGCCACTGCCAGAACTTTGTCCAAATGAGTCGAGAAACTTTTGTGTCACGTCAATGAAGTTCGAGGATCTAAACAACTTCAGAACGAGCCAAACACAGTCGTAGAGTTTATTGACAACTCAAGATTATCCCAGTTCAATTTTCTCGATTATCATCTGGATCAGTATTAAGGTTGTTCGTCAGTCAATAACTTCGAAGGATAGGATCGTCGAAAACTTTAATTTCCACCCCTCCCCCCCTAATTTTCTTTCTTACTCTATATATATCTCCCTCTCTCTCTCCCTATATCTCTCCCTCTCCCCCCTCTCTCTCTCTTTCCATTTCTCCGTCTCCCCTCTCTCAGCATGTGCCTCCCCCACTCTCCCCCTCTCTCATTCTCTCAACTTCGTCAACCTTCCACGACTCTGCCCACCTCCCATAGATATGATGATTCTGGTGACCTCTCTCTCTCTACTCTGCCACAAGCGGAAGGATGGGACCTGCAGAAGGTCGAATTCTGCGCATGTAGCCGGATTCAATGACTACAATCAAATCTTGCTCCTACATCCTGCGGCCAGATCTGTCCTGCAGGCAATTCAATCATGCGCCTACAGTTGGATCTGGCCTACAAGCAGCTGAATCAAGCACCTACGGATGAATCTAGCCGCCAGGCCAGCGGGGTCGCCTCCCTCTCTCCCGCTCCCCCTCTCACACTCTCTCCTCTCGGCAAAGATCGACCTCTACCGCCGGATGGGGCAGCCTCGCAGCCGATTCGAACATAGGGTCCATTGAAACGTTCGATGGGAGCGGTCCCGTCGTCCGACGGTGGGGTGGGGGCTCTCCGGTTGGAGGTTTTGAAGGTGGACTTCTCGTCGAAAGCTCATTATGTAAAATTCCTGATGGGTGCCTCCTTCGAAAATAGCTACAATTTTTTAAATTCGTTGAAAAATAGTTACCGATGATAGTTATCTTCCCATCGGAAACTCAATTTTCCAACATATTTGGTTGTCGAAAATTGTTAAAAATGTTGTAGTGTTCTAGGAATAATGTCGATCATAATTAAGAATATGATTAAATTAATATTTTTTAAAACCACCTAAAAACCATCATTTTTTTCTTATCACGACATTGGAATATCTATTCTTCCTCCTAGCAAGAATAACGCTATTTAATTTTTTGTTTACTTTTTAAATAATATTTAATATGTTATTCATCTTAATCCAATTATAATATGACAAGAATAACTTTTACATTACAATAGATAAGAATACTTATTTTACAATGATACTTAATTTTTTAAAAAAATAAAACTTATTCTTGAACCAAATACCACTACTGATAAATTTGAATACATGCATTACTTATAAACATACATTTTATTCTCAACCTGTTTACAATTAAATATATAACAAGCTTGATATTATATACGGAACAACCAACCATCTAACTTTTAACTTTTAACATCTAATCAATCGCAACACAGAAAGATTTGTTGCAGGTGGATAACATGCATTTGTACCCAAATGCTCGCCCCACCCACATGATCGCACGAAAGAGGAGTTCGTGAGTTCTTGCGAACAGCATTGCTCCAATTGGGTTAAGAAACGGGGGTTAGCGATGGGGTTATAAACAATTTATTCCAGAATGTTTTCGATGCATCCAAACAGGTTGTTGTTGTTGTTCTAATACTTTTCTTCTTGTTCTTCGAGGATCAGCAAAGACCAGCTGCTGTTTTGATCACTCAACTTTCTTGCCTGGCCGGGCCTCGTAGCCTCCTTCCTTCCTCTTGACCAGTCTGTAAGGCATGTAAGTTCCCAGGACCTTGTCCCAGGTGACGAAGAAGGGCTGCGAGAAGTTGTACTTGGCCCCGTAGAGCTGGTGGTGGATGTCGTGGTAAGCGCAGTTGTTGCTGAACAGCAGCTGGATGAGGTTCCCGGGGAGCCAGAGGCCGCAGTGGTCGTCGATGCCCTTGACGGTGGCGAAGGAGAAGAAGAAGATGGCGGTGCGCGGGGTCATGCCGGAGAGGAGGAAGGAGAGGGCGCCGCCGGCCGTGTCGAGGAGGAGGCCCTCGAGCGGGTGGTTGTACATGGCCCCGAAGGAGTAAGGGACGACGAGGGCGTGGTGCGTGGAGTGGACGTGCTTGTACAGGAACCTGTTGGCGTGCATGCACCTGTGCATGAAGTACTGCCATGTGTCCACCACAAACATTGCTATTACGAACTGTGCCGCGATCACCAGGGCGGACGGCTGCGTCGTCTCTCTGACTCCATTGTCGCCGCTTCCAAACTGCAGCAGTAGAAGAAATTATTATTTAAATACCCTCCCTCCACGTATACCATCTGTGATTTTCTAAAAATAAATAATTCGGAAATATTTAATTTTTAAGAGTCGTTAATGTTTGAAAGTAAATAAAATTATCACCAAGAATGTAAGAGATAAAAAGAGAAGAGAGGCCCCAATTTAATTAGGAGTTGAGATTATATTAAATTTATGAATTCAAATGTGAATTTAATCGTAATCATAATTTTTTATTATACAAGTCCCCCAATAAATTTTGAATTAGAAAAATTCTAAAATTAAATTATAAGAGTAATATTTATCAATTATTTATTTAAGAATTTTGGAAAACAAAGGACAATTGAAATTGAGAGGATATATAAGAGTTTAATAAAAGAAGAAAGAAAGGAGGAGGAAAAAAAAAGATAGAGTTCGTTATGTTTAAGTTCATCAAGTGATAAGAGTTTTTTATTATTTTAAGCTGAGAATAAATTTTAACTAAATCCAACCAAAATTAGATTCCATACAAGTTAGTGTCTCCCTCATTTGTTGTTTCACGCCCAATACTTTTTTTTCTACCTTTGTCCCACTCGTTTCTTTTCTCGGTGCACGTGCATAAGTGCAATTAGCATATGAAAGTTTAAATTATACCCAAGATAATGACATCGGAGTTGCGGTTGGAAGCCAAGCTCAATCATCGAAAAGTTTTAGAAAAGTCGAACATTAGGATAGTTTACAACAAAGATTCACACGTATTTTAATAATTCGCTCTTGCATATGATTTTTTAAGAGATTAATTAAGTTAAAGAAATTTTAATTATGCCATAATGTTCTAAAGTTATACTTTAAAACATACACTAGGTTCGCATGTCAAAAGCACGCGTTTCTAGGTGTCAAACTCACAAAAGTTGAAGAAAAATTCTTGAAGTTTCAATCACAAGAACTCCCACTTAAGGTTCTACGGCAATTTTCATGGGCGAACACGACTTGAAATTAAACTCGACACTAGTTCATTAAGAATTATCCGACACATATTTCTATCTATTTGGCTCGAGTTTCGAACGAATACATCTTAACGAGCTTATGGTGTTTGTCCAACAACTCGACCTACATCTTATTAGACTCCATCCGAGTTTTTCATGTTATAGAAGTAAAGAAGTAATTATTCGACACACCCGATTTAAGCCATCTTGGAACTCTACCTAAGTGACAAAGATTAATTGTTACGATGATCTTTCATAGTACCTGGTCCAAGTCCCTAAGCTACTGATACACGTCAAGCTCCATTAATACAAAAAAAAAATTCAAAGGTTAAAGGAGTAATAATGTAACATTCCCAATTTTTGAGAAATAAATACTAATTGTCAAAATTAAATACATTTGAAAATATTGGATTCATTCAGGGCAATTAAAGTTTGAAAGAAAATAGAATTATAGTTAGATAAGATATAGAAGGAGAAGAGAAGCTATAAATGAATTAGGAGCCGAGATTATATTAAAATTCAATATTCAAAGTTGAATATAAATCTAATCGTGAATTTTGATTATAAAAGATTCTCAATAGAATTTAAATTATGAATTTTAAGTTCAAAAATATCTCTTTAAAAATAATAATATTTTATTTAAAAAGTTAAATATAATAATTATTAATTAGGTAATTCTAAAAGTTCTAAAAATAAAGGAAAACTAAAGTTGATAGACAAGTTTGATTAAAAGAAGAAAAAAAGAAGATAAAGTTAATTAAGTTAAATTAATGAAAATATGACTTCTCGAATATTTTGAATTGGAATTAAAGTTTTAATTTGATTGAAAGTAAATACAACCAAAATTAAATTCCGTATTGATTTAATAGTATCTTTTCTTGAATTTCTCCTTCACCCAATTTTTATAAAGAATAAAGATCACGGGGACAAAATTTGAGTCATATATGTGATGGTCCATAATTATTTGTAGAAATTTTGATGGTGCTTATTTGTGAAATGTCATATGAACATCCAATGTGGCGCAATATATATTGATATTGGTGTCATGTTTCTCTCTTCTTACCTTGAAGACCAAGGTGTCGAAGTTCCGGAAGAGATCAACCGTTGAAAAGTACGTTGTCTTTATTTTCTGATATAATTTTTTACTAGACCAATTTTGTTATATTTTCTGGGTAAATTACGGTAATTGAATATGACGTTGTCTTTAAAACTTCTTATTCTTATGTAATAGAATAATTGTCTGAAAGTTGCTTACTCTTTGAACAAATAAAAGTTACAAAGTGAAAAAAAAAATGTTAGTTTCTATTTGACTTTATTGTGTTGGCCGAAAGGGCAAGGAAAAAAGTAATTACAGACAATGCCGATTGAATAGGAGCTGGTAAATGTTGGCAACTTACAGTAACATAACGGGCACAATGTACATATGCGTACCGTGAACAGGAGGAGAGAGACTGCGACTTGGAACGCCTGCTGAACAAGAACACCCTTGACGACGGTTCCCTTGGAGACGACGTTCTTCTCCTTTTCTTCTCCCCTGGGATGCAGACGGTAGGGATCCATGGCCGGGCGACGATCAAGCACCACGTACAGCCCGGAGTATATCCAGTAGACGGCCACCGGCACAAACGTGCCCAGCATCTCGTCTGAAACACCAAGAAACATCACCACCACCACCCTGTATATACTACGTGCACTTTCTGCAGATCACAGAACACTACAATCCGAGATTAAAAGACTGAGCTCGATCTGCTCTCCTTCCTCTGCACGAACTGATCATATCATACCTGCATGCACATGGAAATGGAAATCCCAAGAGCTTTTCATGCGTCGCTCACCAGGACTTCCTGCAGGAATATGGGAGATCAATGCGGAGGCGGCCGATAATTAATTAAGCAGCATAATTCCAAAAATCTAGTTGGCGGTTGCCGACGTCTGCCACCCAACAAGATGAGCTTATATTAAGAAGCTACGGTAAATATTCGTACGTCAACGTTGACGTACGAATATTTGCTATAGCTCATATGCCATTGTAATATGATCGTTTATATATATAAAAACATAATTACCAATCATTTTAATTTTTTTTCTATCGACACCTATTAATGTTCAGGACTATTAATAATTAGAGGATAAAACTACGACGACTCTAAGAATGTTATTTTTTTTCTATCGAATATGAAGCAATCAGTATCCAGCCACCTTCCAATTATGCCAACCAACTCTTGATTAGTGATAGTTATTTTTACAAGGCTATTTCTTATCTGGAGTTGTCGGTGGGGGTGGAGGATTAATTGAACGAATTAAAGAACATGTCGAAGAATTAAAGGAGGCGACGTGACGTTGGTAGCGCGACATTAATTAATCAATTATTAGGCACGTTGGCTTAGTACAAGGATTAGGAACTACATATGAAAAATATTCAGATCGATACATTTGGCGGGCGTTGAGGTTTTTCTTGCGTGTGTTTTCTGACAAAGATAACGAAATCGATTGCTTTCGTTAAAGTAATTTCCTCAGCGACCCACGGAAGTTGAGGTTGACGACGGAAGTTAGGGTTAAAAAATTTTTATTGAGAGTTTTATTTGCTATTATTAAATATGAGATTCCGGATAAATTAATTCGATTCGACGGTGAGTCGACTTGACGAATTGAATGATCGACATCACTTTTCAAATATCTAAATTGACAAAAAGTGGCAAAGAGTTAAGGCTGAAAGAACGGATGTTAATAATTTTGATACATGTGTTAATAGTAAGGGACATGATAGAGCTAATTTAAACTCGGGTAGGCACTTAAAAAAATGCTCATTCAAAATTAATTTATTTGTGATAGATAATGAAATCCGTCGTAACTTTGGGTAAATGTTTTCGGCAGCTTTCGGCAAATGTACTTCTATGATCTGTCCTACCTAAATTAGTTAGGAATGACACATTCGTCACAAATCGAGAAGTACAAGTCATCCATCTCAATTTGTCGATAGACATATCCTTCACAAATTAGGAAGAATATTGAATACGCCATAAAACTTAATAAGTTATATAAAAAATAGATTTTAATTATACATATAAAAGTTTGGTTTTTATAAAATTTTATAATAAAGTTTATTAATATTAACGTCACCAATTTTCGGCTGGCAAATCTGCCCTGGTAGGAGAAAAAAATGAAGGAGATTGTCGCCAGAGAAGGAGAAAAAAACCATTGGGTTGCCATAGCCGGAATTGAAGTCAACCCTGGTTGTCAAAATTAGGGATCACCGGAGTTGGAGAAAAAGGAGTTGGGAAATAGAGGAGAGAGAGAGAGGAGTTAAAATCACGAATTTTCGTTCATTTGAAAATACAAAAGAAAATTCATCGCAAATGCATATCATAATATAATATATCGAGACTTGGTAATCAGAACATTTAAAATATTTTGGTAATATATTATTTTATGATAATTTTTTTTCTTTGCAATTGTCCACATTTTTTTGTCCACCGATCATTATGAAAAAATATCTGATATATATATATATATATATGTATATATGAAAATATATTTAATATCATATTAATTTTAGATTTCTGATGGATTTTTTTTTCTTCGCAAACTTGCCAAAGAACAATTCGTTATATATATACATATATACATTCATAATTAATATGTTGAAATATTTAATAATATATTGTTTCGAAATTTTGATGATTCTATTTCTTCGCAAGTTTTGATGAATATTTTATTTGTAAGAAAGGCAAAATCCATCATGAATATATCATAAATATTTTTTTAATCTCTAACGACTAAATTCTTCAAAAAAATTAGGGATTCTAAATTTGTCGAAAATTTTGAAGAATCTCTCTGTTAAAAATTATGACGATTTATTCAACAGCTACAATTAAGACGAAAGAATTATGTGTTCGACAACTATTTTTTTCGTCTTCAAATTTATGATAAATTATGAAAAAAAATATGAGCAGTCCTCACAGACCAACCCATGTGTAAATGGGTGGGGCTGGCGCCCAATATATATATATATATATATATATATATATATATATATATATATATATAATAAAAATAAAATTTGCTTGCCTTGGATGATTTTTTCGTTGAAAAAATCAAACTTAAAAATTTAGATGGTCTTTTAACGCATGAAAAATCATTCTATTTTTTCGGAAAAGAAATCTCAACCTAGACGGCCTCGAGTTCTTCATAAATATCTAGATAAATTACATGATTAGTCCTACAACTTTGAGTCACTTTCAAATTGGTCCGCCAACTTCAATTTGTAACCATAACGTTCTTCGTCTTTCATTTTATTGCACGATTAGTCCTCCTAATCGGTGATCATGGATTTTCTGATTGCTTTGCATACGTGGCCATCTTTCTCTCTCATCCACGTCAGTTTAAATCGTCAACGTCATTATAAATTTTTTTTTTAAAAAAAATGAGGTCGTTCACGTGATTATAAAAAAAAGTGAGACCGACCTGAGGCCGGAGCCCCCTCGTGCTCGCCGTGCGGGAGAGAGCCGAAGCTCGACCGGAGGGGGGCGATCTCCCCCCTCTGGTCGAGCTCACGTGCAATCATCAGTCTCCGCCAACATCCAAATCCGCATTCCGGCATCCCACTGAATCGCTAGAGCTTCCAGCACTTCTTGTTCTGGGACCACGAACTCGGGTGAACCCGTACGTCCGTGGGTAATATAACACCTCAAATGGCAGGTTCCCTGCCGCCCTCACGGATTTCACCACCGATGCTGCCATAATTCTACCTCTCATGCTTCTCGAGAAACCATCATTTCCGCCGGGGCCGTCGTCGGTCTTCCCTCCGTTGCCTCCAAGAGCCGGGGCACCCCCAAAGGGCGAGGGACTGGCCATAGGGACACAGGTCCTTTCAGTGCGGCGGACGCTAATAAATAGCTGGCCGGAAGGTACGCGCATGAAGACCATCGAATCCCCGACGATAAGCTTCTTCGCGTTGACGAATTTGCTCCAGCCGGTGGAGAGCAGGTGCCGTCGGGACGCACCGCGAAAGATCTGGCGGAATCTCTAGACGGTCCCGTGAACGTCGAGCAACTTGGTGATCTGAGTGGGCGGGTTATCATTGAAGTTTAGCGGCGGGAAGATAGAGTCGGCGCAGAACTTAGCACCGAGAACGCCCCGGCGTTGTTGGTGTCGCTCGGCATAAGCACCTTTGCGAAGGCTGCGATGCCTTCGTCACCTCGAGCGCGCCTTTCCGATGATTCGGGGCGCCGCGGAGGAGGAAGAGACTCCGTCGATGCGGTGTCGAGGAGTGGGCAGAGGAAGATGCGAGCGAAGACCTCGTCAGTCTCGGGGTTATCGAGATAGAGAACTCCGGTGACGTTGCATAGAATGGCCGGTGGCGCATCTGAGGAGGAGATGCCCGATGGGGAGGCAACCTGCTCCGTGTGGCCCTGCGGGAAGTAGTAGACGCGAGATCCGACGCGGGGGACGCGTGCGACGGCCCTGGCGCACGCCATCCACACTTGCCGATCCATCGCTCGCATCGCCGGCTGCTCCATCAGGGGCTCACGGTCGAGAGAGGTTTCCGCGCCAGCTGCTCCATCAAGGGCTCACGGTCGAGAGAGCGTGCTCGCCGTGCGGGAGAGAGAGGGAAGGGGGCGATCGCCCCCCTCCGGCCAGCGAGCTCGACCGGAGGGGGGATCACCCCCCTCCCTCTCCCGCATGGCGAGCACGAGGGGGCGTCGGCCTTGGGCCGATCTCACTTTTTTTATTTTTATAATGACGTGGACGATCTCTTTTTTTATTATTTTTAAAAAATTTTATAATGACGCGGACGACTTAAACTGACGTGGATGAAAGAGAAAGACAGCCACACATGCAAGACAATTGAGAAACTCATTATCATCGTCCAAGAGGATTAATTGTGCAAAAAAAATGAAGAATGGAGGACATTTTAATTACAAATTGAAGTTGGAGGACCAATTTGAAAACGATTCAAAATTGGGAGACCAATCGTATAATTTATCCTAAATATCTACTTTAGAATAATATTTTTAAAAATATAAATATTAAATATATCACGAAAATATTTTTAAAAATAAAAATCAGCTGTAAATTTAACTATTTAATATAAATCAACCAAAATAACACATTATTAAACTATAATACAAATATTTTAAATCTTTATGTGTGAAATATATGAAAACGATAACAAAATTTATTTTTTTAATGAAAATCTTTAGTTTATGGCATTAAAGATAGATTAAAATCTTAATTCATAATCGATTAATTTAGTGTTTAACAGATCACACAATCTGCATATGCGAGATCAGTAAAGAAAACTATTTACATACACAATAAATTAAAATTGTGAAATGTTCTCATTGTTATTTTTTAAAAAAAAAATAATTGTTGATGTTTCGTTTTCCAACTTAGTCGGGAATGTTTATTGACATAATTACTAGAGTTGTGGGTACGTTAACGAATCCAACAACTAGAGCAATAAAGTTGTGGGTAATGTGGGTCCTTATCTGTTTCATTGTTATTTAACTTATTATTATCTCCCCACTTTTTTCCGTGTTTTTTTAAATACGAAATATAACCAAAAAAAAAAAGAAAAAAAAATATAAAAGTGATGGATGCGTCTGGTGGCGCAGCCGGGTTTGATACGCTGACATGTTTCCCCTGGAAGCACGTGAATATGTTAATATTTCGATAATACAGTAAAATAATTCATAGAATAAGATTATATCGATCAAAATTTGAAAAGCGTAAAATCATTTTGACAAAAGGAAAATCGATATTTTTTTATTTCGTCAGAAGAATATACTTATTATTCTAAAATAGAAGAATATGATTATTCTCAATTTTTTCAAACATATTTTATTTTTTAAAAAATATAATCATATATTATTATATAAGTATCCTTTTGTTATTATAATATTGAATGTTAGTTCTGTGTAATAAAATATTTTTAATATAAAATATTATATTTTTGAAATTTATTTTCTTCTAACCAAACGATACTTAGAATAAGAATATATTTAATAATACGATATTTCATTATTTTATTCTCTTCAATTTTATTGCATAACCAAATGCTCTCGTAAAGTCAGAAAATAAAGGTTAGCATTGAAATGTATTTAAAAAGTTATTTAAAAAAAGTGCTTAAACGTGCACCAAAATAATTTGCCTAGTTATCACGCTCACAAGTTGCTCCTCAGCGCCTCAACTTGAAGATTTTAATTTTTGTTCGGACTAGGAAGCTTCTGTTATAAATTAAACATCCGTAAATGATAGATAAACAAAGGATTTAATGCATGGCATTGCCTATATTTGACGTCCGATCATATTTGGATGACATATGAAACAAAGTGTGATTCACTGGCAGTTTAAGTAGCATGCCAACGATTTAATTCTGGTTCTTTCAAACCTAATTTTGGGTTTATCTCTCTCCTCACACTATTCATCTCTCACGATTTATCCTACCCTAGCCGACCTCCCGAGCTTGTCGGCAACGGCGACCTCCAACCCCACCATAGCGCTCTGGCCGCCTTCTTCTGCAACCTAGACCTCCTGGCCATCATTCTCCTCCTAACGGCCGCCGCCTCCGCGTATGCCTCCTTCGTCGTCGCCCTGTCACGATTGTGCCCCTAGCCGATCTGCCACCTCGTCGGACCACCTTTCCCAGTGCCCAACGGCCACCGGCATTGTCCTCCTCGCTCCCGAATTCGTCAACATCCACGATCTCATTGCTTGATCACAGTTGCTGATGGCCAGCGAGATTGTGCTCCTCGCTCCCAAAGTCATTGGCAATTGTGATATCGTCCTCGCTCCCTAACTTGTGGCGACAACGACATCCTCCTCCTTGTTCCCTCTTGAACTTGCACAGACCTTATTGAGCCGTGACCTCAATCGCGCGTATTGTTATCAAGCGTTGATCTCCGATCGAATGTCACATGATGCAGGTAGCACATGCTCCCTAATTGAGTAGGTAGCATGTCCATTTAATTCATAAACAAAGGAAGAAAAATAACCCAAATAAATATATTGTAAGATATTTACACAAGGTGCAAAGTGAATAAACTTAGGCATTATGTGGTAGTTCCTCCGCTAGTGTGTTTATGTCTCTAAAATCAAGGGGGAAATAATTTTTCTCAAATTTTGATACTTGGGTTTGAGGTGATTGTCTGGTTACTTATGGTGTATAAAAAGTTGTTCTGTTCTATTATAATGTTTACCAATCATTCTGGGTTTGAATTACTAGCATGCGGGGGTCCTCCTAAAAGGTGAAGCAAAAATCAGAAACGTCCAATGATCCATCTTTGAATAGAAAACAAAGGGATATTATTGATCATCATGCATACGTGCCATTGTAGTCAATTTAATTAAAAAAAAAGCTACGAGGTTCATTTTTAATTAGTAAAATATTACTACATACAGTAATTTGAAAGAGAACTATAATGATTCACACAATTCTTGACATTAATTCAAAGACAATCTATATAAACTATTTTTGTATACGATAGAAATTTGATTGAAAGCTAGATTATGCAGTTAAGTTGCCTTAAAAAAATTAGGACACGGGCTTCTGTGAAATTTAATATGCTGACCAATTTTTCTAAAAATTTAAGTGAAGAGCAACATCATTAATTTTATATTCTTAATACTCCTCACTTATGAGCTGTTGACAACTTTTGATTTAGCTCAAATTCAACACATAGATAATTAAGAAAGAAAATTATTTTTTAATAAGAATTTAACGAAGTTCGAACTCTTGATTTTTGACTTTAATATCATGTTAAATTTGATGTACTGATCAATTTTTTTAAAACTTTAAGTCATTCGAAAAAGCAATGTTATTAATTTTATATTGTTAAAAGCAGAGCACGAGCTTCGGCCTCAACAGGGGAGCAGCACCTGCAAAAATAAATTGACTCGTATTAGTTGGAAGAATGTAAGCAGCACCTTTCTTCCTGAGCTGAGCAAATGATCCATTCGTGTGGAAGGAAAGCGGAGCATGGATTGGAGGCTCTGTCGGATCAGCATAGGTAAATTATTCAAACTGCATAGTTTGTTAACTTATCGGAGAAGAAGGTATCACTCATGATTTAATGCGTTATCATCATGAAAGGACGTTTGAATGGCCACATGCGAATGTGCTCAGTTAATGTCGATCAGATTGAACAAGAGGCCTTTGTTTTTTCGGCGTTCAATTATGAAACAGGTCATCGGACATCAATGCAACAAAATTCGAAACAAACGATCCCTCGAGATCAGTAATTTTTTTTTTCTACTGCAACTCCTACTGCAATTATAGAATTTTAAGGGTCGATTGATTGAAATTAATTGAACTGGTAAAACTACTACTAACGTGTCAATTAATGTGGGTTGACATTACGTGTCATTATTGGGCTGGTTGATTACTCATCTAGAACACTGATATCCACCCAAAAGTATGACCCAATGTTGTAAGTCCCGACCCGGTCATCGACTCAGATTATCTAATAAGTCAGGTCGGATCGATTAGACCGGATCTAATCAAATAGTCGGATCGGATAATATAAATTAATAAAGAATAAAATAAATTCAAGTGACTATTAAAATATTATTAATATGTAAGATATTATTTAACTATAATATAATATAATATAATATAATAATTCATATTAATAGTATAATAATTAAATCATCAATCGAATATTTTTTAAATAAAAATTCTTATGAGTAATTATTAAAAAAAATAAAGATATTAATGAAAATTTATATTTGTGATAAAGAAGAATATTGAAATATAAATTTCAAATATATATATATGATATTCTAAAAAAATTTAATAATATTTATACATTTTAATTTTTTTATATTTTTTAATTTGATCCGATCGGGTCGTTCAAATTCATCGGGCCGACCGGTTGAACCCGAGTTTTGACCGAGTTTGACCGGGTCAAAGCGGGTCAACTTTGTGACCGAATTTTGAACGATCCGCGAACTGTTTTAGTGCCTGGACATTAATCCGACCGGTCCGATCGATCGGGCCGGACCTGGTCTTACAACGCTGGTATGACCACTTCTATTTTTTGTTTGTTTATTTGCTACATGAATCTCAAAGGCCTCCTCCACGTTAGGATGAAATGGTCCTCCTGCGTTGGGACACCATGAGATGAGTTGTAAAGAACAAAATCAACAAACCGCAAACGGCAGAGCGTTCCACGATGACTAGTCGCAGACGGCAGACCAGTTTAGGAGCAGCCCACAGGATGGAGCCGGCATCCACAGACTACCACTGGTAATGGAGTTCAACTTCAAGTGGCCATGGGTCAACCCCAAGTTCATCCGCCCACTGCTGCCTGACAGTCTAAAATGTGCCAGGTCCGAAGTTTCCTACTCTTAAATATTAATATATTATCTCGCCTGATTTATTTTCCCGATTGCCACTTTAAAAATAACGGTGCCTACCGTATAACTCAATTAACAATAGAAATTAATTAAAAATTTAATTTATCTTATAATTTTTTTATCAAGTCAAATGGAATAATGGAAACTTTCAATATGTTGTTTTTTTTTGTTGCAATCCCGATGTTTGAAAAGTGACGCAAATTATTTAATTTAGCTGACGTTAAAAATTATGTGCACTAATTATGAATTGAAATCTCAACTTATAGCCTGACTATTTTGATGTCGCTTCGAACAATATAAGTGAAGCTTCTCATGAAAATTTTCTACATTCAAACTCGAGATATTTACTTAAGCGAACGATGAGAAGTTACTATCCACTCCATTACGCTCCAACTTCCGTTAATAATATGTTGTTTACTTGTTTCTTTAAGAACACCCGGCATGCAGCATATAATTTGCACGGTATGGCTAGGGAGGAATATATAAAGCAGAATAACTCCTTTTATATTTTTTTCTGAGTTACTATATATAATATTTTTATTTGTACGGAAACAACACTGTATCAACCCCCCTGTTGGACCGTTTGGTGGTCCCAAGATTATTTATATACATGTTGCGAACCAAAATAAGAGAAATTTAATAAATTTGAAGTGATTTCAAATTCCGCTAGAATTTACTATTTCACACTCCAGTTACCAATTTACTAATTCTGTCAGACTGTTGCCAGCAAGTACAGCATGCCCAAAAATAATGCTCAATCAATCTCATGCCTCGATATATTAATATATCACGGTGCCAATCCGTCGAACACGAGAAAACTGTGGGAGAGGAAACAAATTAAATCTATGGACATTATGGTTGGAAGGCAGACTTCACACTAGATATTTGTTTTTTTTCTCTCTTTTTCATATAATGCAGACGCACACCATGAATATATAATATATATATCATAACTGTGTGTGTTGCTGCGACAAGAACCGCTTCCTCCCGGGAGATCTCTCCCAAAACCAAGCGCACAACTTGGAACACCTGCTGCGTTCGATCTCTTCTTCAAGCACAACCAAGTAAGCCGGCGATCAGAAGAAGAAGAATGACCGGCGGCAGCTTCGCGAGCATTAATGTGTCGGACGAGATGCTGGGAACGTTTGTGCCCGTCGTCGTGTACTGGGTGTACTCCGGCTTCTACGCGCTGCTCGGCTCCTCCTCGGTCTCCAACAAGTACCGCCTGCACTCCCGGAAGGAGGAGGCGGCCAAGAACGCCCCCTCCAAGGGGCGAGTCGTCGGCGGCGTTCTGATCCAGCAGGCCTTCCAGATCGCCGTCTCAATCCTCCTCTTCATGGTACAGTATAAATTTGGTTACTTTATGCCAGTTCCGAAGGCCGCGACGTCTTGCTGATTTATGCATGCAGGTGGTGCACAGGGACGGGGATGACCAATCGCCGGCGGCGGCGACGTCGTTGCTGGCGGTGGGAAGGCAGGTGATGGTGGCGATGGTGGTGATGGATACATGGCAGTACTTCGTGCACAGGTACATGCACGCGAACAAGTTCCTGTACCGGCACATTCACTCGAAGCACCACAGCCTGGTGGTGCCGTTCGCCTACGGGGCGCTGTACAACCACCCGCTGGAAGGGCTGCTCCTGGACACGGTGGGCGGGGCCGCGTCGTTCCTCGTGTCCGGGATGACGCCCCGCACCGCCATCTTCTTCTTCTCCCTGGCGACGGTGAAGACGGTGGACGACCACTGCGGGATGTGGATCCCGGGGCACCCGCTCCAGCTGCTGTTCAGCAACAACAGCGCCTACCACGACGTCCACCACCAGCTCTACGGCGCCAAGTACAACTTCTCGCAACCCTTCTTCGTGATGTGGGACAAGATGCTGGGGACCTACATGCCCTATACCCTGGTGAAGGACACGGACGGTGGACTCAAAGCCAAACTTGTCAAAGATTAATACATTGTTCTTTTTGAAATTCCAGAAATGAAAGTTTACAGTTCATGTATCTTTGATATGCAGTTCATTTTTTATATATGTATATACATAATTTCGTTGCATCTTCTTGAAAGAAAAAGAAAAAGATTGTCAAGGTATGAAAATAAATTATGTATTATCTAAATTTCTAGATTATCGCATGATTGCATCACAAACCCAGTTTCATATTAGACAAGCATCTTTGACAATATAAAAATAATTGGAAAGGAAGAATATAAGAAATATTATATACATATATAACATATTCAACCTCACCAATATGGAAAGGACGAATAGGAATCAGAAGTAAACTATAAGAGTTAAGGTATAATTACAATCATTTGTGTATCTTGGCTTTTCCTTCAGAATTCAAAGGAATTTGTATGTCTACAATCTTAGAGCAGTATAATTACATATTCGAGGGCTACAATAAAGAAGCACTGAGGGCATATCAACTGATATGGTGTCGATATTAATGTTATCATGATCATAAAATGGAAAAGAAGGAAAAGCTGCATTTGACCAGAAAAAAATTATTTTTCTTCGTTAACAAAAAAAAATCAGGGTTTCTTTGAATAGCAAGAGTTGGTCAATGCCTCATTGACCACAAACGCTAAAGATATGAACCTCAAGTTGGCAGAATAATATCTTATGAAAATGCAAAAAGGTAGTACATAGGATGTCAGTTGCTGCAACTATGGCAAGATTAATTAACATTCTTAACAGTCAGGGCAGGAATATCATAAGACATTGACAAATATATAGATGACATTTCTCATATAGTTTGTCCTCTTGGAAGAATAGATCAGTAGTGCAATGACAAATATATTTAATCTCTAGTGACTGTTAAAGGCCCTGCAAATCCTTTTATCTCTAGTGAAACTATTAGACAGGGCGAAGGAGTTTCAAATTTTCAATTTAACCAACATAAGTATCATCATATTATAAAAGATAATACCTTCTTTTAGGGGAATTAAAGATAATACCTGAAGCCATCAACGTTTATAGACTACTAAAACTGAAGCCATCACAAGATAATACCTGAAGCCATCACAAGACAAACCATGGAGACCCTCTTTATTTTTTTTGTTCAGTCCAACCATAGTGATTGTAAGCCATGAGCTTTTGCAATACCAGCAATCGAAGTAACTCCACGTTCCACAATGCATGATGTCCAAATCATAAACCAAGAAACAAGGAAAATAAACACCAGCAAGATACCTGGGTTTGGCCCCATGTCTGACAAAAAACAAAACATAAAACAAAAACCAACAGAAGCATTAAATACCACCAACTTGACTTCCATTACAGGCAATGCTTTGATAACGAATTCCATTTTTGTTTCTTTATTGATAAGTTGTTCAATGTTTGATACCATTAAAATATTTGTTAGACCTTTTTTCCAATTAGGAGAAACTTTTTAGACCTAATTATGTCAATTAACTTCTACCACAATAACCAAGTTTGAGTTCAGTTAAGCATTATAAAATAAAGACCCTTTTTGAAACATGCCCTAAGGAGACATAGTCCTGATATGAAATAGACACATCATCCTAAATTCATAATAATCCTAGAGTACACATGTTATTACATGCAAATTTATTCTTTACTGCATAGTTGTAAAGGATGTTTCTCTTGAAAGGCATAGTAATAACTATCGAATTAACATCCGCAAACATCAAAGTATACTTACTCCATCACTGGTATTTAAAGCATGTCATACAATGTGGTATAAATGGGTTCTAACATACATAGTAAGAATGCTCAGAAACGAAAAAGAAGATGAAAAGGTATTAAACTTCAACCAATCAGAAATTCAAAACAGTTCCTAGATTATGATAGAAAATAAGTATTGATATCTTAAATTGCAAGGTCATTCACCAATTGAAGCCTCTGAATGCAGAATAAGCCAATGTGAATGCACATTGACCTTGAAATTGGTTGTAGAACTCAAAACTGGACAAAATGGTTACAGGAGTTTTTTTTTTTTTTTTTGAGAGAGAAGGTTACAGGAGATTTACTTGTACAAAAATTTGGAAACAACAAAGGACTGAACTACCAAACTTGGAAATGTGAGAAAAAGAGGCAAGCTAAATCGAAGACATAATTCAATATGGTATACCCTGCAAAAACAAGCAAAAGGCATAAAAGAAAAGAGGGAAATTAAAATTACCTGAACCTGGGTAGATGCAGCCCTTCTTTCTCTTCTTTTTTTTTTGGAAGGATAGATGCAGCCTTTTCAGCAACTATGTTTAATTATTTACAGACAATTTGATACATTACTACAAGAACAATGATATTTCACTACCCTAAAGTATTCCGAAATTCAAAAACTGACTGCCTTTTTTCATTTCAAAAAACTCTACTGGTTTATCTCAGGTCATCAAGGTTGCAATATAGTATTTTGGAAGCATAGAAACCATCTAAAAGATATGACATATGAAAGAAGTAGATATTGATTACATGTGATATTGCCTCCTTCATATCATAAGGGCATGGAGTTTGTCGTATGATTGAACATGTTTTGTCCTATTCTCTCAAGTACAATACAGAAGTGACTATCTTCAATTCTCTTCTTCGAAGATTGGTTAAAACAAGAATAATTAAGAGCCCTATGAAATTTATTAAATTGAAAGCTAATTTTTAGCTTCCACATATCAAATGTTTAAAAGATTACTTCCTTCCCTATCCTGCTTACAGAAGCATAACAATATCCAAAAAACTGTCAAATATCTGAAGAAGATCTTCTTATATATATTGAAAACCATAAGAACATCAAATATGTCACCTACATAAAAAATAATGACTAAGACATCTATAAATAAGAAAATGTGATTACTCAAATGACGATAGCATACTAGAGAACGGAAACTATATGCTGTAATAAATAGAAATAACGACACAGGCACTTTTGCCTTAAGTTACAGATAGTGACACTATAGGAGTGGAATGTGCAGGAACCTCGTGTGAATACTAATGAACTATATCCTTTCAGACACCAAAGTTACAAAGTTGGAGAAACTCCATTTCAGTGTCAACATACTTGGTCCATAGATTCTTGTACTGGTTAAGCGCAACATCGAGCCATGGTTTCATGTTTCCACTGAAGTGTATGACGGCAGCATTACGTATCTCATCCGGACTAACATTTGGGTTATAACCAAGCCCCATAACATGCCATGACTTATCCAGTGGTTTTGTTGTTGTATAGAATGTCGCCAAACCTGCAGGGAGCACAGTGCTAGGGTTCCAGAGAGTGCCATCATCATTCTGCAGAAGTAATGAAACACGTCAAGTGACAAGTTTTTTTTAACAAGAATATGATGAATAAATATTGAAGGCTAGCTTGTTAGGAACTCGAACTCTTAATTGAGTGAATCTATTATGCTGAAAGCTAAGGGAATGCAAACAGAAAAAATCTACATATGAGAAGCAGCACCTATTCATTCAAGTATGATATTGCAGCATGAGGTTTTCAACACAATATGTCTACACTGTCGCAAATTCTGTTATGGGCCAGCAATTCATTATGTTAAAAGGTACGAACAGTAGATGGCGTTAGAAAGATAATGCTTATTCTCTGAAAACTTCTCTGTATCATATTTCATGACATAAAAATCAAGAGCCTAAGATGTAGCATAATTGATGCGGTGGGAAAATCCAAGATAGCCAGAGTTACCAGCAGAAATCTAACATGGCATATATATAAATATGTAATCATCAATCCACGTACTACTAACAGAACAGAACCTATATCATTTCACTGATAGATCAATTAAAGCAAAGACTTTAAGAAAACTGGAAACTTAATCTAAGTTTTCATTTCATAAAAACAGGAATGATACTCACAATGCTCTGATACTGATGGAATTGCTCAGTGCACCTTTCCTTCCTCCACGCATCAAGATCGAACACATTGATTCCGTAAGACCAGGCACATGCCCTGGGATTTAATTTCTGGCGGATAACCGGATTTGAGAAGTTCAAGTACTTACTGTACCTCCTGAACCCACCAAAACACGTCTCGACTGCCCCGTTCACCTTCCCGTCCAAATCCATCCTCCACAGACCAGTAAGATCCTGCTGCACAACCACATCGTCCTCCAATAATATAATTCGTCGCAGCTCAGGATACATCTGCGGCAGGTAGAACCTTAGGTAATCAAGGAGAACAAGGTCCCTCTTTCCTGCCTTAACCTGCCGCACCAATGGTGAATAAGAAGCGTTCAGGAACCGGAACTCCGCTGTAGACCTGACTTCGACGATGGAGCCGTTGGTGGGCGGACGGCGGGCAAACCAAACCTGCATTGCTGCTAGATACATAGGGTCGGTAACGACATGGAAGACGTGCTTCGCGGGATCCTCGGAATTGCGGATCGCCGAGTTCACGACGACGGAGACAGCGATGATGTTGTTTGAGAGTATGACGTAGTGGAACTGTTCGGGGTTCCGGGTCTTGGGGTCGCGGCGACGGCCCAGGTGCGTGTAGTTTTCCGGGTGGGAGATCTTATCCTCAACAAGACGCATGGCGAGGCAGTGGAGGGACTTGGGGGTGGATCCGGCGGCGATGGAAGCGGCGAGGCCGCCGAGCTTGTGGGCACGGTGGAGTTGCTCCTGGACAGCGAAGATTGTATCGCGGAGCTTCTGGATCTTGAGCTGGGTGTCGAACGACTCCTTCGACTCGGAGACGAGCTGCCGCGCGGTCTTGATCCGTTCCTTGGCGTCCTTCTCCAGCGGCCGGAGCGCGTCCTCGTCGCCGCCATCTCCAGAAGCCGCCGAAGCGCCAAGGCGGGACGAGATATCGGCGAGGGAAGCGGAGAGGTCCTCAAATACGCGGAGCTGGCGGGAGGCGTCGATCTTGAGGCGCCGGGCGTAGGCAGCGTAGGCCGCGGCGAGGGCGGAGTGGTCGGCGGCCTGCCTGTAGATCAGGTCGAGACGTGCCCGGAGGGGGTCGGACTGGAGCACGCCGAAAAGGCTTCTCCTCGCGTCTCCGCCTATGGACGCGGCGGAGGACGAAAGGCGACCGACGGCATAGAGCGAGGGGCCACGGGAACCGGATGAGGCGAGGAGGACGGAGAGGGCAGCGAGGAAGAGGAAGGAGAAGACGGCGGAGACGAAGATCCTAAAGCTGAAGAAGGCGCGCAGGCCGGACGGCGCCGGGCGGTGGGCGGGGCGGCCGCCGGCCATCGTCGTCGTTGTCGCAGACGAGGATAAAAAAGAATGACGAAATCTTTGGACGATCTGCACGAGCAAAAACGGAGGAAGCGAAGCGAGTTGGAAGTGAAGGCCAAGGGAGTGCGGTGCTATAAATTATTTTAACCGAGGGTGCCGGGTGTATTACGTACCGTCACGGGTAGATGAAACTTGTCGCGCGTGGGCTTGGCACCTTTAATTGTTTGGAAGGCCCCACTTCTACGCGAAACGGATTGGCGGGTGTTTTCCTGGGTGCTCGTATTCGGTGTCTCGGGAAGTGACGCGCTTCGTTCTCTTCTCTTTTCGAGTGGTGTCGGTGACCCTCCTCGTCGCACCCAAACATTTTGACTCGCTGAGACGCTGTGGGAGCCACATCGGATCAAATTGTGATAATTGATCAATCCAATCATCATCATTACAAAGACTTTACAACTTTTTACTATTTTTTTCATTTTCTACCACATAAATAACATAAAATCGCACCTGACTATTGACGGTTTTAATGTAATGTTGTGGTTTCCAAAACTAACAATATATATTAATGTTAGTTAATATCTGTCTTATAAAATTATTTCGGTGTTTGACGAGTAGTTTTGTAATTATATCGATTTTCGTAAGTAAGCAAAATGAGAATTGTAGGTAAACTGAACTAATAACTTCCTACCTTTCTAATAAACACAGATTCGTCACTAATTTAAGTATAACAAATATAAATGATGCTTTGTCATTAATACTTGTTAAAAAATCTACTACCTAAAAATATTCACATGTATCTATAATAATTGTATTGATGATAATACCAAGTCTGATAATAAAATAATAGATTAAAATTAAACAAATTAAAAAATTTTAAAAATTAAATATCATGCAAATAAAACTTAATCTAGTCATAATATATAAATGAAAAAATATAGTAAGAATAATAATAAAATTTACTGTACGTATTCAGTAATAATATAAAAAACTTTCAGTTAAATAAAACAAGAAAAAAAAGGAAGCAACGCATTCGAGTGAAAAAAATAATAATTTCACGAAGTGAAGATATCTAAAAACAATGAGCACACAATGTTAAAATATACTATTCAAATGGTTTAGAAGCTCACTTTACTTTCTTTTATATGTATTCTTTTTTCTCTTATATGTATTCTCGGGCAAACAGGGACTCGACGATGTAGGTTATATGTATTCTTGGGCTCGATCATGTAGGGGATGGGTCGAGTTCGACTCGACTCGTGAATAAATACGTTTCCATTCAAATTGGGCCGGGTCAAATATTTATTGGGTGTCAAATTCGACCTAATCCATCCACCCAATTTTTTTTATTTTTTCTTCATATTCTACATTTATTTAATATAAACATATTATTTAATATTTATTTTTAGAATTTAATGAGTTAAGTTGGGAGCACCTTGCTCCCTATTTTTCGTCCATTTTTATCATCGAGGGCTGAAATCACGCGCGATTTTACAGACGTCCCATCTGTGCGCAACGACTGAGATGCGCTGATTTTTTTTCTCTCCTCATTTACCGCCTCTTGCCCTAAATTGCCTGTCGTTGATCGCGTTCCCACGAGATTACTTCGCCGATCACTTCCAAGGTCGCCTCCGCCTTCGCGGGTCCCCATCGAATCCGCCTTCTCGAGTCATCACCGCTTCCCCGTACATCGTTGCGCTTCGACTTCCGTAGCTTTCGCTTCCACCTTCGCGAGACTAGTCGTGACATCTACGCAAATCCGCGATGCTGCTTCCGCCTTCGCAAGACCCATCATCTAGATCTGCGCAGCGACGACCCCGAGCACCCCTGGTGCGTTACCACCAACCTCGAGCACCTCCGCCGCAACGCCAACAACCCCTAGCACCCTCGGTGCGACACCGCCGACCTCGATCACAACCTTCGCGATCCCCGCCAGCCTTCGCGACGACCTCCGTCGCAACCCCTGTCGATCACCGCGATGATGTTCGCCGCGACCCCCGCCGACCTCCGCTACGACCTCCACGACCCTGTCAAGCTCCGCTGCCGATCTCGTGAAGCTTGCCTCCTCTCTGTGTCCATGCCGATCTCGTCCCCTCGCGATCTCTTCGTGCACGCCAAGCTCCGTTGTTGCTAATCTCGTGCGCCGCCGCCGCCAAGCTTGCTCGCCCACCCATCCGCCGCCGATGTCGATTGCCCCATGCACTGCCGAGCTCGGCCGCCCCGTGCACCACCGCCGCTCGCCGCCCCCACACAGACGCCGACTCTTCGCACTCTAGCATGTTGTCGACCCTCACACGACCGACCAAAGGCGGACCTAGGACCCCAGACGGTGTGGGTGCAAATTAAATTCACTTACTCTTTTTTTAACAATAATAATATAATTAAATTATAATAAAATAGACAAATTTTAAATAAATTTTAAATCAATAAATTACATCATCTAAAATAAAAAAAGACATTACTTAATCAATCTTTTGCATATACTTATAAATTAGTATCCCAATTTCATTAACTAATTAATTAAGGAATTACGTGATAATTCATAAATTATGAAATGTTAGTGCTAACTTTTGTTTCATATCATTAACTAATAATAATGTTAAAGAACACAAAGTAAATCACCATAAAGAACAATGGAAATTAATAAAACAAAATATGACTAATAAGATTTTTTTACTGAAGGATAATTTATGATCCAATGTTCTCTTATGTATTTTAAATTTTTTTAATTAAAAAAGAGAAATGGTTTCTAAAGAGAAAAAGTTATAATATACAAAGAGAAAAAACCAAATAACTTTTAGGATAATATATGTATATTTTGCACCTATTGGAGAATATGAAAATTAGTTATGTAAGATCATTTATAAAATTTGTTAGTTTTAAATAAGAAAGTTATTAGTTATGTACATATAGTATTATATATATATATATATATATATACAATTATATTTTTGTGGGGTCAATTATATCCTCAATTTAATCGACAATTATATAGTCATTTGGATTACAAGTAAATGTTGTCACTAATTTGAATTAAAAATTTCACTAATCTCAATTACATCCATCCATGACTTGGTCTTCAGAAGATGACATCCATGATTTGACTGAGTGGACGAGAAGACGGCAGCGGCGAGTGGGTCAGGAGGCGATAGCGGCGAGTGTGCGAGGTGGCGGTAATGACGAATTGCGGTGAGTGGGTGAGGCACCGATAGCGAGTGGGTGAGGCGGTGGTAGTGGCTAGTGGGCGAGGTGACGGCGGCGAGTGGACGGTCATTGCGGGGGTCATCGTACGCGCAGATCTGGTCGTCGCGAAGGTCATTGCAGGGGTCGGGGAGAAGGTCATCTAATTAGAGGTCAGCGGGGGTCGTGACAGAGGTTGTCGCGGAGGTGATCTGGCCCACGGGGGTCCTGGAGGAGGTCATCTCGGAGGTCGTCAAATGTCACGACGAGGGTGCTCGAGATCAGTCGCATCGTGGATCTGGTCGACGACGGAATCAACACATAGGAGAAGAAGCGGCGGATGTCGAAGTGTGGCGGCATTTGGAGAGAGAACGCACAGGCAGTGGAGGCGAACGATCTCGCACAGTGATGGCGGCGATGACGGTGACGGCGAACAACCTCATGCAGTCGAGATCGGAGCGAGGAGAGAGTTGCATTGGCGGGTCAAGCGACGCACGAGGAGAGAGAAAGTCAAGAGGAAAATGGAGGATCGCGTTAGGGCACATGACGTCAAAGGAAAGTGAAGAAAAAAATGCAAATCTCACCCGTCGATCGTGAGTCAAAGGGCTGAGATACACGCGCGAATGTCAACCCTCGATTCACGATACAAGGGCTGAGAAAATGGGAGCACCCCTATTAAATCCTTATTTTTAAGTATAAAATAAGTCTCCTAACTATTTAAATATTATTTTTGTACTCAAAACATTGTAATTTATTTTTCTTAAAAAAGTCAAATATAGACTTAAGTTTAAATAAAAAATAAAAAATTGAATCATCTTACCTCTCAATTTTAGCATAGTTTACAGAATGTTTGAGATACAAAATTAAAGTTTAATACTTCATTTTATCTTCAAACACACCGTCAATTCGAGAGAATAATTCAAACACTTGAAGAGATGCTCAGAGGTTGTATTATAAAATTTAAGAGATCTTAGATTGTACATTTGTCATTAGCAGAGTTTGTCTATAATAATATCTTTCATTCGAGTATCGAGATGGCTCATTTTGAAACATTATATGGTAGGAAATGTAGGACACCGATATGTTGGGATGAAGAAGGTGCAAGAGTCCTTTTGGAACCACAAAAAGTGTAATAGACTGTCGACAACCTAAAAATCATCCAACAAAAGTTAAAGGCAATATAAGATCGACAGAAGAATTATACAGAACAAAACCGTCGAGAAATAGAGTATAAAGTGGGAAGCAATATTTTCTTAAAAGTTTCATTTTGGAAATGTGTTATACGATTTGGGAGAAAGGAAAGTTAAGTCGAGATATGTAGGATCGTATAAAATTTTGAAGCGTATTGAGCCAATTGCATATTGATTAGCGCTACCATCGGAGCTAATCTCTTTCATGTCTCGATGCTTTGACGATACCGATCAAATCCTTCTCATGTGTTCGTGCCTCAATATATTTAAAGTACGAGAGAATTTTTCATACGAAAAGAATCTAGTGCAAATTATTGGAAAAAGGAAAAAGAACTACATAATCGAAAAATTCCATTAGTTTTGATTTTTGTTCATATGAGAAAACATTTAAATTATAACACATATAACATAAGTTGTCAAATTATATGAACTTTCACATAAATAAAGTAACTCAAAATATTATTCTATTCATAATTAAACTCCACACATGTATTATTACACATATTCATCATGGATCATTATGTATTCCTTCATGATCATGTGTCATACAACTAAGTAGAACTTTATAATCATAAATCTCATATATGCAGAGCATATCATGGGTCAGTATTTCTTCATAATTGTATGTCTTATAGTTAAGCAGAACTTCATAATCATAACTCTCGGATACACAATACAAAATATGGGTCAATACATATTCATTCATGATTGTATATCATAAAGTTAAGCAAAGCTTCACAATCGTGACTCTCGGATACGTAAAGTATAACATGGATCAATACGTGTACGCAGAGCAGTCTCAAAGCGCCAAAATACTTGATATACTCTCCAAAGACTTCATGCATCTTGAATGTAGCTTCAAAATTTTTTTTCAACCAATATGACTAATAAACACATGGAGTTTAACAATATCAAAATATAAATGTCATAATCACATATTGATGGCAAATGTTACAAAGGTAAGTTGTTCTTCACGTTTGCATGTGCTGCCTGAATTTTGAGTTTTGCTTTTCCTTCAAATTTTTATTCCTCAAAACTGATAACGTATATAGCACGCCTCAGAAATTGAACTCGCCCACTTGCAAGATAGAAGACAGCTTGCCGGTACAATGAAAGGGAAATAGGATTAGTTCAACTGTAAATTCTGTTGAATTCCTCTTACCCACTAGATTGTACAGTAACCTAAGTTATGTTATTAATCGTGTTAACTTACATGAATTTATTAACACAGAAAGAAAACATGACATGAACTGATACCTGTGTGACTAGGTCTCCTTTTATATTGTACTTTTTCTTCAATTAATCTCGATTATCACATTTGAGATGTGCATTAATATATTTTAAACTGTGGTTTTGGAATCTAATTTTCTTGCACTTCTTCTTTAGGCAAACCTGAGCAATGCAAACCTTGAAGGTGCCCTTGCTACTGGAAACACATCTTTCCGCGGATCAAATGTATATGGTGCAGGTATTTGTTAATATAAGTTCCCTCTTTTCCCCTTATAAAATCTACAATAATGTTTAATTTAGAGATAAAATTCATTGCCCGTCATATTTAGGAAGACAATTCTATTTTTTATAGCTAATATCTAGTATAATCCATCACATACATTCATGTATAAGAGTTATTACAATATCCATGAATTATAGACTTATTTTCCACCTATATTGATGTGTAATTTGAAGAGGATAAACTTCTTTTTTCGGTGAACCAAGAAGATAAAGTCTTGGTCTATTCAGGAGTATTCCAGTTACAAAAAAAAGAATATCCAACTCTCCCTTGTTCTTATTGCGTTATGTTCTTCCTCTTAAATTTTAGCATCATTTCATAAATATAAGATTGATAGCAATGATTGTACCAGTCAGTCGCATGACCATAAGCAGTACACACACAGACACACATATATAGAGGAATATTAGAATGTATACACACATAGGTGTCTGACTGTACTCCATCTGAGCCGTCACATTAAAATTATTTTAGTTATTACGACTGAGATTTAATCATTGATAAGGAGATGTTTTACTAGATGATTAAATCTCAGCCATTATAACTAAAATAGTTTTAATCTAATGACTCAAATTGAATGATCGCATATGTATACACCTATGTATATATGCACTGTAATATTTCTCATATATCATATATATATATATAATCTATCTACATTACTAGTAATATGAAATTAAATTACTTGGGTTCACCGTATTACTTTGTTTACTTTGTTTTAATTTACAAGTAATCTGAATTGCTTATGTCCGACCCCGATTTAAACGGTGATTTAAACCAGAGCTTGCGACTGATTACAGAGGATCAAATATTTTTTAAAAAAAAAATTTGTGCATAACTCCTCTAAATAATGTAAGAAAATGATAACACATATAAGCAAACCACGTAATTTATATTGATCATTCAGAGTAGATAACAACCGTAGAGTTTACGCCACCACATAATCATAAAAGATTTAGATTTTACAAGATACAAAATTATTTTTCATACATAGCACATATCAAACTCTTTTCATATCTCAACAGAGAAATATTAGAGCTACAAGTCTTCTATCTAACACGAGCAGTGGGCACATGACTTCTCAATACCTCAGCAGCAAAAAGGATCCACACCTTTCTAAGGTTGTCTCTCTGCTCCCAAAAGTTTTACTGATATGTAAAAGTGTACAACAACACTGTGAACAAATAATAGCTCGGTAAACTGATAACTCATAAGCTATATGTTACTATTTAATAAATTCGAGGAGACATAAGCATACATGCATTGATCATAATATCAAAGTCAATATATTCATACATTTACTAAATACATATATAACATCCCAATCAAAATCATTGTACTCAATTTATATTCATTGTCACTTAAATATATCAAACATGTATATGCAATGCAACACTTTATGTGTATGCACGGATCACCAATTGATCAGTGGTCGGTAGGTGGACTGTAGAGGTGATTCCCATCGTGATCAACGATGTAACACTTAGCTCCATTCTACCACATTCCTTTCAAGGAACAAATCATATAATGATAGGTGGACTCTAGAGATGACCCCTATGGATTCTAGAGGAGGCCTTCATCGTGACTACTCACGATGTGACACTTAATTCTGTATGACACTTAGCTCTAGCATATCTCATTTCATTATTGAAGAACAAAATGATGGATTGAACTTTAGAAGTGACTCCCATAATGATCAGCGATGTAGCACTTAGCTCCAACCATCATATATGCAAATGCAAATGAATGTCAATGCATGATTCATCACATAACAAACATCTCCTGAATATCAGAAAATGAGTCATATCCAATACCATTTCAAAATGAAAAAGATTGCACTCATTGCAATCCATTCAAATCATATAACGTACTTTTCATAATTGCAGTTCTCGAAATCAATTCATAGTATTCCAAAACATATTCAATACATATATTAATCGATGTTACACCGAACTCAAAAGAGGTAAAAATATAGAGTATGAGAAATCAACTTACCTATAAGAGCTAACAAAATATTTTCCTTTCCATTTTCACTACTTTACTCTTCTACTCCTATAACAATAATAGTAAGAAACACATTACTACTATGATATGAGCACAAGCTTATCACATATGAGACATAATTAATTGCAATGGTATATGAACCTTAAATATTTACTCTTATAACTTAAGTAACCATTAAACATAAGGATTGACCTAATATTATGACATATTGCACACATAGTAAAGAAAAATCTATAACTTCTGGTATACATAATCAAATTACATCATTCCAATTTTTTTTAATTTCATATTACAGAGACATTAATCTATAAAAGTTTTATTTCCTATTTCATTATGGTTTGCTCTCGTAAAAATCGACATTCAGACTAATTTTTATGTTGTTTCTATGTCATAATAGACTGAGTAACCTTACTTTAATAATTTATGTAAAATAATAAACATTTTATGTTCTAGTACTTTTAATTTTCCCAAAGGTGCAACTATGAATTTATATCTATTTGTACTGAGCACAATAAATTTAACCAATACTAGCATAATATGTCCTAGGCACCATTCTGATAGACTGAGTAAGGCTTGGTAAAATATTTATAACTTTCGCTACACATATCATTTTCTATTGATTCCAATTGTCAATGAAATCTAACATCAATGTCTATAACACCCTAAATTATCAAATAATTCCATGACATATTATATCTAATACATAATTTACAAATTCAGGTAGCAATTTCGGCGGATAGAGTGATAGTACCTTAAAGATAAGAGCATATCTCTATCTACAGAAATTATATTAACTTGATTTCAAAGTTCAATGAAAGTAGACTCATGTAGGATCAATCAAAATAAATTTCATAATTTTTGGATCATCGAAGGTATGGAATTATGTAGCTAAAGATTCGTGAATCAATTGAACATGGCTAAGGTTAATCTTACCCATGAACAACATGAGTTTTGCCCCACATTAAAGTAAAATCCGAAAATAAATGGATGAGAAAGACTAAGAGTCACCATAATTAAGAATTATGTCTTTAAAATCAAAAGAAAATAAAGTAGGAACTTACCAAAATCTAAAACCCTAATTGCCCCTTCTCTTCCTCCAATTCCTTCAACAATTATGGATGTTTTTGTTCTTGCCTTAGGTGTTCGGCCAAAGTGGTGAAAATGACGGAGAAATATAGTAAGAGGTAAAAATGATAAGTATTAGAAGGAAGGGGGAACCGACTTCAGCTGGTGGAAACCATTGTTCCAAAAATACCCTTGTTATATGGCTTATTACATGTAAGTAAGGCACTACCTCCCATTTGGATTCAAATAAAATATTTAAAAAAATAAATAACCAAGGAATTGTAATCTATTTTTTTGTCCGAAGAATAAAAATCGCGATTTCATAAATTTTTTGATCTTGTATCTACGTTTTACCTAACTCATATACCTCATAAAAATTATTAAAAATCACTTTTAGAATCCTTTCATATATAAGAACAATTACCGGGACTTTAATTTTTCAAATTTTCACTTTTCCGAAAATCACATTTTCATTCCTTAAACATATTTCCATCGCTTTTCGGGCTCCAATAGTTATTATTGAAACTTATGTATTAATATAATCTTCATAACACATATCAATAACATAATATAACATTCTCATCATACATGTTTAAGTTAGGGATATTACAACTTAGCAATGTAGATTACCTATGAAGTGACAATCCACATTGACTAAGAGATGAGTGTCCATCCAAATTGTCATCTAAGTGACAATATATTTTTATTTTCTTTTCATCCTTGCCCTTTCCAATCTTAGGCAAATAAAATATAGAAATAATATAAAAAAAATCATATAACAATAGCAAATAATATTATTACCATCATTATTATCATGAATAATAATAATAATTTATTTAAAAATCAATTTATTATTATTCACATGAATTGCATATTATTATTAGCTATTAATTTAAATATTATATATATATATATTCATTACCATTATTTTCATTTTAAAAATATATGAAATCTTTATAATTATATTTATTTAATTATTAATTTTATGATTTTTATTTGAGTTTTAAATTGGCTTATATAATTTTTAACTTAATATTGGTGATAAAGGGCATTTTAGTAAATGTTGTATAGTGTCATTTAAATTGCTGAAAAGATTATTCAAAACATAGTAAATAAGATAATGTACATTACTGGTAATTTAATCGGTGATAATTTTTAGGATTATTTCCTCTAACCAATCATAAACTATCACGATTTTTCAAATCTAACCCCAAACTACGAACTTCATTTTTTGGGTCCTTAGACTATCACGATTTTCTAATTTGATCCTTCCATTCAATTTCGTCAACTTTTCTATTACCTTTGATTTTTCACATTTGTGAAAAGTCCATTATACCACTATTACAAGTGTTACTCTATCTTTCTTAAGATAATATATAATAAAAATAAAAAAAATAATTAAAAAAAACATTGCCTGCGGAGCGACACGCCCGTGTCGCTAGAGTGAAAGAGGAGCGCCGGCCCCCCTTCTCCCTCGCTGTGCACGAAGAAGAAAGGGGGGCTGGCGCCCCCTTGAACGAGCTCACCTACGGGCAAGCTCGCTTAAGGGGGCGTCGCCCCTCTTTCTCCCTTGCACACTGGCGAGCTTGTTCAGGGGGGTGCCGGCCCTCCTTTTTCCCTCGTCGCACGCGAGGAAGAAAAGGGCGGCTGGCGCCTCCCCCCCCCTCGAACGAGCTCGTCGGCGGGCGAGCTCGCTCAGGGGGCGCCGACCCCCCTTTTCTTCCTCGCGTGCGGCGAGGGAGATTGGGGGTCGGCGCACCCCTTTCGCTCCGATGACACGAGGGGCGACGCCCTCCGTAGTTTTTTTAATTATTTTTTAATATTATTATAAGAAAAATAGAGTAACACTTATAGGAAGGGTATAATAAACTTTTCACAAATATGAAAAATAAAAAAAATAATTGAGAAGTTAGTAGAATTGGACGGAATGATCAAATTAGAAAAATCGTGATAGTTTAAAGACCCAAAAAATGAAGTTCGTAATTTAGGATTAGATATGAAAAATCGTGATAGTTTAAAGATGGTTAGAAGAAATAACCATAATTTTTATGTTAGAAAATGTAAATTGCTAGGCAATATGAAAAAGTAATACAATAAACGCCTCCGTGTGATATGGAAGGCGAGATGATTACTTCTTCCTTCTCTCGTGATAGAGTTCTTACCCTTTCGACTATGTTTTCTATGGGGGCCTGGCTTTCATTCTAGTCAAGCAAGTTATCGTATGAAAAAGGATTATGATTAACTATCATGAAACACACTAACTAGAACCCCGAGGGTCTCCAATCAGACCAAAACTGGGAGCCCCCATGTGACCCTTGGTACAAATTAAACATTGATGGTTCATTTGTCCACCAGGGCAGTATGGGTGGTGCAAGCTTTATTTTAAGGTCTCCTAATGTCACTTTCATTTTTGCAAATCACTTCATAGGCGATTTTGTTCAGCATTTGAGGTCAAAGCTTTTGCTATGCTACAAGGTCTTCGTCACTACACTTCTAAGGGCTTTCGAAACTTTCTAGTAGAATCAAACTCTACCGAGCTGGTCTCCTTCATCTCCTAGAATCAGACTTCACCTTGGCGTCTTAGAGCACTTGTAGAAAACATTAGAGGCACTACTACTATTTTTTAAAACTTTACTTGTTTACATGTAAGAAGAAACACTTTTTTTAAGAAAGAAACGCTAATTCAATAAAACATTTTTTGTCGGCTTTGCCAGGCAATCATATGGCGATTACTTTTGAGAAGACTATCTAATCTTTCTCAAGGGCTTCTTCATTTATTTGGACTCTGATCAAATAAATATATAATTTCTTTTGTTTTAGAAAAGTGATTTATAAGTTAACAATTATAAGTGGAAAAACTTTGAGGTCATTACTCATTACTCTTTCATTTTCTGTAGTTGTCATTACTCCTTACTTTAGATATAACTGGATATGTGGCAGTACAAAAAAATTGTAACCTAAAAAGATTATTTAACTTACTTTAATATTTTAATTTATTTTTGAAAAATGATTGAATTTAAATTTTTGAAACAAATGAATATTTTTATGTTATAGCATGTGTTTAATATACAATGTATTTATCGTAAACTTGGACCCAAAAAAACAAACCCAACTAAAAATCTACCCAAAAAAATCTAAGATACGACCCCGACTAAAAATTAGGTCGGTATTTCGAAATAAATATTTTAAATTAGAGCTCCTTTCAAAAAATTGAAGGGACTCGAACCGAACCAAATAGTTTTTTAGAATTATAATTAACCAATTACTTCAACTTTTAAATAATATTTTATAATTTTACCTTTCTCTTACTCGAATTTTTAGATTAGGTATATTAATGACTTATTATCATGCAATTGAAATTAAATATTATTAAATTAATTTATATATTTTAATAAAAAATTGTACAAAATTAACTAGACATTTTCAAGTATATTCTAATAATATGTTATTTTGATTTATTTACATTAAAAATATAAACCTAGAATTAAATTTCATTTTTTAAAGATCTACGTGATATATTTAATATTTACAAATTTATTTTGTTAAAAAATATTTTGAAGTAGGTTGCCAACCTCAAAGAATTGAGATCACTTGGGTCGAATTTTTTTGTCCAAAAAAATAGGGTGATCTTTCTTGCATTAAAAAATCGTTCAAAATTTAAAAGTCAATTTTTCGAAATGAAAAAATCACCGACTTGAGCTACTTTCACTCCTATTGTTGTGACACCTCCTTATCCTAAAGGAATTCCCCAATAACATGGATGATTGATTTAACATAAACTTACACTACAAGAAAAAGGCTAATTACATATGGTCAAAACCGTCTGTAATCGGCCCAAAACCGTCAGAAATTACGATTTTTGACGGAATCGATTCATCGAAAAAATGATCATCGCAAATCAATTTTCGATGGTTGAAAAAAATTCATCGAAAGTATCAACAGTTATAACCGTCCCAAAAGTCCGACGACCCTGACCGTCGAAACTTTCAACGGTCGCAACCTCGAAACTTCCGGCGGTCAAAATCGTTGAAACTTTCGACGGTCGTCGTAACCCGCCGAAACTTTCGGCGGTCACAAATTGTCGAAACTTTCGACGATCGTCGCAATCGTCGAACTTTTGACAGTCGCAACCGTCAAAAATAAAATAAAATATAAAAAAATTAGCCGGCCGCCAGGTAGTTGATCCGGCTGACAGCCAACTAGGCCGGGTCGGCCAGATCACGCCGGATGGCGGCCGATCATGCCGGCACGGCGGCCAGATCAGGCTGCGGCCAGATTCCGGGTGGAGAGAGAGAGATAAAGAGAGAGAGGGGGGAGAGAGGGAGTCGCCGGCAGGTCGTCGTTCGGGAGGAAGAGGGTCGTCGGGCTGACAAAATAGGAGAGGGAGAGAGAGAGGAGAGAGGGAAAGAAGTAGAGAATGGAGAGTGGGAAATAGAAATATATATATAGGGGTCGAAAGTTGGGAAAGCAGGAAAACGAAAAAAGAAGTGACGGGAGAGTATTTTTTAATTACGGACGACCATGACCCCAAAAAATTAGTAAAGATATATATGAATATAATATTTATTTATTTTTAAAGTTATCGACAGTCGAGACCGACGGAAGTTATTTAATTATAATAATAAAATACTACTTACATATATATAATATTTATTTTTTTAGTTTATCGATGATTCGAACCGTCGGTAACATATTATATTAATAAAAGACTCTTATATTATATTATTTTTCACTTACCGATGGTCAGAACCATCGGAAATTATGACGGTTTGAAATGTCGCTAATTATATTAATAAAAGACTCCTTATATTGTATTTATTTTTTACCTACCGACGGTCTGAATCGTCAAAAATTACGACGATTTCAACTGTCATCAAATATATTAATAAAATACTCCTTATATTATATTTTTTTTCATTTACCGACATCCTTGATCGTCGAAAATTACGAGGATAGATATCAATTGGAACTTTCAACGTTTCTAATCATCAAAAAATAAAATAATGATATAACAAATCACATAATTTATTCTTTTTATTTTCGACGGTTGTAACCGTCAAAAATTCTGACAGATACCTATCCGTCGCAAAATCCGTCCCAAATTACGACGGATTTCCTTCCGTAAAAAAATCACAATTTTCTTGTAGTGTTAAGGATTAATTCCTTAAACCTTTTCGTGTCTACTTTAATATATGAACTTACCATAGTGCCCTTTAAATTATTTCATGATTTTCATTTTAGTCCATTCATCATATTTTGTTAACTTTTTTTATTATCTTTTATTATTTAATTATTAAGTGACTAAACTGACCTCATGTTAGCTTGAAATAATTGTTCACTTTTTTCATTAATGACAAATTAGTTATTTAATAAATAAAAAATAATGGTAAAGTTAACAAAATATGACGAATGAACTAAAGTAAAAACTACGACATAGTTTAAGAGGATGCTACGATAAGTTTAAATATTAAAGACAGACGCGAAAAATTGCTATAATTCATTGGAGGTTTACAGAATTAACCCTAAACTTTAAACACAACGTGCATTGATGATCCACAAAGCAAAAAATCATTATGACAATAAATTCAAAATAAAAGCACATTCTAAAAAAATCATAGTCTATTTTAATCATTCGTCTCTTTTTATTAAATATTATTTCCATAGTCCATTTTCTCCTTTTAGCTTGTTTTATTTCAACTTTCATCATACTAGTGTGATGGCCCGCGCGATGCGCGGGTCATGTGAAATTAGATGAATGCATGTTTATAAAATAAGTAAAAATGTGTATGTATATTTTAATATTACTTAAAAATTTTAATAATTATAAAATAGAGAAACAATTTATTAGTCTATCTAATTCTTTGTGTATCCCATTTATTTTTTTCTCTTTTTTAGAAAAATACTATTCTCATCTAAGTTTGAGAAATTAATTTGTTAACCTATTTCACATAAATAATCATTTATTATATTTCTTTCGATCACTACTCTAATTATCTTAAAACATGTTAAATTTTAAATACATGTTGAATATTTGGCAATAGCTTCATATAAATGTTGAATTATCCTTTTTTAATCAATCCTTATATATTATTTTGTGTTTAATGTATCATAGATAGTTCTATTATACACAAAATATATCTTCTAAAATTATTCATGTTGTTTGATTTTTCAAATCATGCATGTAATTATATTTTTAATAATGGAGAACATGCAACTTGGTATGTATAGAAAAGAATTGTCCAATAAAACCTTTGGATATTGACGTAGGAATAGATTTCAACCATTATTCATGTTGAATGATGATACCACAATCACCACATTAATATTTAAAGCACGTTCATCATTTGATTTTTTTATTTATTAATCACTAACTAAAAATGTTTCACTTTTATTTATTAAAATAAAAATCATCACATAAATACATCTACACTCTTATTTTTAATAAATAATTTTACTAATGAAATATAATATCATTAATATAAAATATTACCAACAAACTCTTAAAAAATGTATTATGTTTTGATATTATATAATTAAATTATTAAAAAAATCATGCCCACAACATGAAATAACTTACCGTGTAATAATTTCATGAATGAAACATATTATAAATATATGCATTTTTTCATGCTATAAGTGTTCGCACATAAAATATATTTTATATGCACAGCTAGCTTTAAATACAGGCTGGATGCCATTTTTTTATTAATAATCATAGAATAGTTGAAAGAATTATAAAAATATGACATAAATTCAATGCTAAAGAAAACAAATAACAACACAAATTTTTCCACACTTGTACACTAATAATATTTTAAGAATAAAAAAAAATATAAGAAATGCTACAAATAAGTATGATATTTCTTATTTACAAATAAAAATTTATTTGTAATAAACAGAAAAAATGATAGTCATGATAATATTCTTCCAATTCTCATATAATTTAGAATGAATTATTTTATAGAACATAAAATATGATTATTAATTATCTTTTCCAGTAATTATTAGCTAAAAACAATTATTTCAATATTCTTCATTATCTAGATATTTACATTATATGTATATATTATATTATATTTATTAATTTAATAGCAATTTTTTTCTTGAAATTTTATGATTTCATTTGAAATATATATAAAATAATAATTTATTAGCATAACATTATTCTTAAATATTTTAGTTGTCAGAATAGATAAAAGCTTATTGTAAGTATTCTAATTAAGTTAAAAAAATAAAATATTACTAAGATTTTTATAATACTAAAAGTAAAATACTACTTTTGCCAAGAACCATTCTCTCTTTACTATGGCATCTTTAATATAGTACATAGATATAAGATAATATAATAGATTAGTATTACACTAACATATTTGTAATTTTTGAAATTTTTTGGTTTTAAAAAATGTCATCATTTGGATAATATGATATCTTATTTATTAAATATATTGTACGAAGTTAATATAAGTATTATATAATTATACTATTCTATAATTGATCACATAAATAACTGTCAAGTATTTTTTTCATAAGTAACATAAAAGTAATTTATAAGTGATTCTAAAAATAACTGTCAAGTAAATATTTTTTCATACATAAGTTTGCAAATAATATGCAGATATAAATTAATTTTCAATTAATTATAGATTCTTAAAGACACTTGGCAAAATTAGTTATGGTATATTAATATTTTCTTGGTGCATTTGTCATGTAATGGTTAAACAAAAGTCGGCTTAATACCATATAATAGTGGATGCCACCTTAAGATGAAAAGATTTAAAATAATTTTATAAAATATTAACATTTATCCGAAATCAACCTCCTAATTAAAATGAGTCAAATTTTTTCTATATGTTATTAATAAATTTATGAAATATGAACAAAAACTTGAAATATAATAAAAAATTTATAGTAACAGAAATGACAACAAAGATAAATTAAATAGAATATATAAATTGATAGAAAATGATAAAATAGACAATTATCAATTTTTCTAAAGTAAATGATTCCATAAATAATAAAATGTGACAGTATATTAATTTTCAATATAAAATAGGCAGGTAAAAACAATGTAAGCAAATCTAAATATGTATATGTTTGCTGTCTTCTTTGTGACAAAGTCACTCTCTTTTCTTAGTCATCTAGAATAAATGAATCAATATATTCTAAAAATAAAAAAAAATATTATATAAAAGATAACTAATTGCAATAAAATTACGGGGGAAGAGAGAGGGAAGACTAATGTGTGTGTGCGTGTATGTGAGAGAGAGAGAGTGAATTGGCATGAAGTGAGACAACTAATTGAGAGAGAGAATGAATGGTATGAAGTAAGGTTCGTTTCATCCTCACTATTTATAAGGTGTCAAATGGAGACGGTCGCTAAACAAAGCAACCAAATATTGATGAAATTTTAGAAATAATATTTAGCCTAAATGTATAATAATTATCTCAATATATCTTACCACTAACTGATCGGTTATAACTATATGCAGGTGTTAAAAATCACTATTAACAATTGAATTTGCATTCAAAATGATTTTATGAGGTGAACTGGTACACCTTTATTCTTGTGCTAATGTAATTAGAAAAACATTTATCTTCTTATCTTAACTATTTAAATATTTTTTTACAACTTTCATTTAATTATTAGGTGATTATTTAAATTTAAGTATTTTAAATTATTTAAATTTATTTGTAATTTGAATTTTACTATATATTTTTAATTGATTTGAGAAATAATCCTCAAATATGAAGTGATTATATACAATTATAGTATTTAAGATATCATTAATTTACTTTTAAATAACATATAAAAATAACATCTTGAATTAACATTCTTTGCAAAACTTATTTACTTTTATAAAAGTTATGTTATCGGTTATGAATTGTTCTCAACCACTAATTCAATAACTAATAATTTGTTTACTTATTTTTAACTTATTTGATGCCTATAGTATTTACGTGAGTATACTTTTTAATATGTAATAGAATATTAATTAGTTATGACTCTATCACAATAAATACTTAGTTATCATTTAAAATAATAATTTAATATTAGTTTCTTTAATTATCATATTTTATAACTATGATTTAAAATAATTATCATATTTTATAACTATAATCTATAATAACTTAAGATTAATTTATATAATTTAAAATAATTACTATTTCTAAAGATACTTGTCAACTCACATTGATACCAAGTGTCATTCTTTCCTTCAAAGTACTTTTTCTTTAATATAATATAGATAAGTCTTTATCTTCTTCTTACTTTTTTTAAAATAAAATTCACCAAATGCCCTCTAACTTTGGTCACTTTGTCAATGCTACTTTCCAACTTTACTTTGTAGCTAGATTGATCTTTATCTTTTAACTTATTTCACCAATTACTTTTTTTACTTGTGATCAGTTGTCTCCTAGTTGCGTTGTCGATGTGGCGTCCGTGATTTGCTCTGTCCTTCATACAAACAACTTATTGACGTGGCATTTTAAAAAAATAAAATAAAACTAATATTAATAATTAGAAAAATAAAAAGGGCACCGATGAGGGAGGGAGGACTAGGCCTTCCCTTTCCCTATGTCGGTGCGCGAAGGGAAGGGGGCTCACCCCCCTCGTCTGAGACCTCACTTGAAGCGCAAAGAAGGCTTTAGATGGATCATCCAAGAGGGCATAAGCGAGCAGACGACATGCGGCAAAGACGAGCGTGGGTGTGCCCGCTGCGTGGCCTTCTTCCGAATAAATTGGTCATGGACGAGGGCGTCGGTGGGGGCAGGAAGGTCAGGAAGGGGTCGATGTGAACGTACACGTTGAACAACTTCTAGTGACCTCTAAAGAATCGTTCCCAAAGGGGAGCGAACATGAGGTTCGAATTAGTGAGAAAAAAGGCGACGGTGGAGTTGAAGCCCCAGCGCCGCTAATCGCGCTGCAGCCTCAACGATAGCTTCCGATGTGGCGCGTCAGAACAGTGTGTCGCCTCGTCCTGGTTAGGAATCCTCGATAGGGTCTTTGGTGGAAGGATTCAAGGTGCAAACTCGAAGGTCGCCGATAGCGATAATAGAACACAAAACGAAGAGGATATCATCATTCTCTCGTGGTCCTGCTCAAACCCCTGCACGAGACCTTCATACCGATCGAAACAAAAGAGATAACCCAAAAATTGGATCAAAACGCTGAAGGCTCTACCACGCTATTAGGGTAGCAAATCGAGGACCAGGCGACCAATGATCGGAAATTGACGCACGCAGGGAAAGGAGGGCCTCGCCCCCTACACACAAGGAAAGCCCCTCTATGACTTCTCTGGAGGTTGTCGATGCATGCAAAATACAACATATATTTAGTAATACATTTAATCTTATTTCGAATTATTTTTTAATAGCATACATAATTTTATGAGCTTATTTACATTAATTTTACAAAATAAAAATCTATCTAAATATTGTATTTTATTGTATAGAAAGCAAGAAAACATAATTACGGAGCCAACAGAAAAAACCACGCTCAAATCGGAGTTCAAACAGAGTCAAAAAGTGAAAAACAAATAAGCTGTCCAGGGCTAAAAATGTGTTGTCACGGGTCGTGAAGAGGGCCGTAAAGCTCAATAATGGGCTGTTAAAATGCTTTTTTTAGCCCAGAAAGGTGCCCGAGACACGAGCCATGACTAAACTTTCACAGGCCATGAAATTTACTATTTTAACACTATAAGGGCCATGAAAACCCTGTCATAGACTGTGGAAATCCTATTTTTAATCCGATTCCGACCTTGTTTAGAACGTTAAATCATCGTAACATGCCGTGATGAAGCCCAGTTTCGAGTTTTGAAGATATTTTTGGAAGAACTTCAATTGCACAATGACTCATACTCATATTATATGATCAAAGGATACTTTGAAAACATATTATGTCATACGTTTCGGAGTTTGATAAGAACAAAATTTTAGAACTAATTCAACTCCGAATTTTCCTTGTTTTGAATAGGAAAATGTTTCGTTTCTTCTCCGATCACATGAAAACTTGAACCCCTATAAATAGATGTATTCTACATCCAGAATAGAGCTTGCTAGGGCATGTAACTGAATCTTTCAAGCCACGAACGAAGGATAAATTCTGAAGGGCAAAAGAGAATACTTCTGCGCGGTAGACTCATGCGAGGATTGCATAGTCGTTTCATCCTTGCTTCTGAAGAGTACTCTTTATTTACATATTGTTGGGATGATATTTTAGATTTCATGTTTAATCTATCTATTTTAGCATCCATGATTATTAGTTTTTGTTTTATCGTTTAGTTATAGTTGCAAGAGTTTAATGTATGAACAATTTCTGATTAATCGAATAATTAGTTTAACATAATTGTTGTGCATAATGCTTTTCTTCATAATTTTATGATTTCTACGATGATTATTGATTGTGTAGTGTGATCAATCCTTAATTCATCATTTTCTGTTTGAATCGATCCTTAACTTTATGTTGAAACAATTCATATCGTAATCTTAGAAACCATGTGGCATATTAGATTATGCGGTCTGCATGAATTGACCCGTGCGAGCGACTGTGTAGTTTAGGAATTATAGCGCATTGCATTAAGTTAATATAACTGAAGGCATATCCGTGTGGAATACTTTCAAATTATTATTGTTTTAAGATAGTTGATTTACCCGTGCGGAAGATCATATCTTTAGTGTCCTTAATCCGTCTGAAAATTAAATCTAAACTTTATATTTTGGATTTTACATAAATTACAGATTATTTCTATCATTATAAATAATACTAAGAATCTATGCATCATTAGTCTTAGATTTTACTTTTATATTATCTTTACTTTTCTGCAATTTATTTTTATTCAAATTTTATGTCGTCTCCTATTAGTCTCTGAAATTAGTTTAGTTAAGTAAGTTAATTCCTCGTGAGTTCGACATTTTACTCTTATACTTTATTACTTGAGCAACTAGTGCATTTGCTAGCATTTAATTATTATTAATTATAGTGGGCGCCACCAAGTGACACTTTTTAAAATTATTATTTTATTCTTTAATCATTCTTAGAGAAGAGAGAAATCGTTGCATGGGAGCCAACGACGCAACCGATAAATGAATAACCACAAGTCATGAGGGTAGTTGGTGAAACAATGAAAATATGAAAAATACTTTTATTATAAAGTAAAGTATAACACCAAAATAATGACAAAATTATAAAGTATTTCGTGAAAATTATCCTTTCATTTAATATCTTCTATCCCCTTACAAGTACTATAATCTTTTTCAAGTTTTTTTATAAAACAATTTTAAGTTATTATTTAGGAAAATAGAAAAAACGGAATGATCTTTGTTCGCTTATTCAACTTGGTTATTCGATTTTTCTGGTTCTAATCACTTTTTTTTACTAGATATTAAAAACGATAATTAATTCGGGGCGATCAGTCAAGTATAAAAAATATTATTTCTTCACTTTAGTTCAATTGACGCATCTGTTTTTTTCCCTGTCCGACAGAATTTATTATTGTTTGCTTATTGATTTTAGTAGTATTTTAATAATAAGGGTGTAAGGAAACTACGATCAATAAAAAAAAACTAAATTGCGGATAAAAAAAATAAATTTGATTAGAATTTAAGATGAATTAATAGATCAAAATCAGATGCTCAAATTAGAATTCAATGGCAAAGTTTAGTAGTGTTTCACTTTTTATTTATCATTTTACATATAACTATTTGTTGAATATTTTATTATTAATATATTACTTTTGAATAATTTAATATTTTATGTCATTTTTGAACTATTATTTAATATATATTTTGAAGTTTAGTGTCATTTTTATACATTTCCAAGATTAGTGTTTAATATGTTTTACTTATAATGTTAAACATATTTATGTCATGTTAATTTTTTTATTACAGATGGATGTTTATGTAGGAAAAGTAAATTCTGAAAAATAAAAATTGTGACCTACTATTTGAGTGGAGGTGTGTGACACTAAGTTAGACTCTTATTTTCTATTATTTTAGTTTTTTAAAAAATATTATCTTATTAAAATAGTTATCCCAATGAAATCATAAAACCTATATCCTATATGATGACTTCTTTTCCTGAAAAATAATAATCGATTGGAAAAGTGTTAACTAAACCACTTTCAAGTTTCACCTTTATATAATAGCTTCACCCCTAAATAATAGCCTATGTGAAACATTTATCTTCAAACAAGTAAAAGAAAAAACACAGATACTACAACATTTTTTCAAAATTTTGGCAATCAACTTTCTCGAAAAATCTCATAAAATTTGTGAAAAATGTTGATACTTTTATGAGTGCCGCAGCAGAAAGTGCTAAAAGACAGACGCCTTTCGAAACTCCCGACGGATAACTCTCGTGGAAACATTCTAAGGGCATCCCCGAACCACACTTCGAATTTTCTGATGGATTTATTCATGGGAAATCTTTTTTAAAAGTCCGACCTCTGGACTTGTGACCGGATCTGGTCGAACAAGAGGGAGAGGGAGAGAGTGGGAGTGGAGGGTCATTGGAAGCATTTTATCGTTGGTGGAGCTCCAGAATCGTCGAAGTCGAACGTGAGAAAGATCGAGAGTGTGTGAGCGAGAGAGGGAGAGGGAGGGACAGAGAGAGGGGAAATTGCCGGAGTAGGAGCCTATCATCGTCAGAGCCGCAAGATCACCAAAACCAGGGGCGCTAGAGGCGCACAAGAGAGGGAGAGAGAGATAGTGAGATAGAGGGAGAGGGAGAAAATGAGATATTGTGAGAGGGCAATAGAGATGAGAGAGAGGGAGAGAAAAAAACTGTTGAAAGAGGGTATTTATTATAAATTCAAATTCTGACAGTCCATTTGTCGATAATTTCAAAGACTACAATTGTCAGAAACCTTAGTTTTTAAATATTAATCATATGTCAACATTCTATTATAATATTATTATAAATATAATTGAATATAAGTTTAAATTTTGATAATTTTAGCCTTCGAAATTAGTGATAGTCGCCTTATTCGATGATACTTCCCAAACTGATGGTAAAATCGGTCGATATTTTGAAATGATAATTTTTTCTATCGCAATTTTTGTCAAAGAATGTGAAGATTTTTTATTCATAAAAAAACAAAAAATACACAATTTTCTTGTAATGAGATACAGAGAAAAGAATAGACTGCCGATGTTCGTAAAATAGGGGCATTAAACTTTACACCTATAAATACTAAAAATGATTAGCTGTAGGCCTAACAAAAAATGTTGAATAATAATGAAGGAAATTCAACTATGAAATTCATTTTCAGTAACAAAATTATTACTATTTTATGGTTATTCGAAAATGAGTTTATATGTCTATATTCCTCAAATTCTGGCACCAGTTGGCTTTTGGACGCATATGATGTTCAATTAACTAAACTTTTATATGTGCTTCATGTTTTGCTAATTTAGTCTGTTTAAAGTGAATTTATGATTTCGTAAGTAAAAAAATACAACAACGATTAGTTTAATTAAAATTCATAATTCTATAATCTCATGTTATATGAAATTAACATATGATTTTTATCAATTTAACCTAACAAAAAATATAATAGTATTGATTAAAACAACATTATTTTTTATTAAATAAAGATGACTTTAAAAGCACTCGAAAGATTAATAAATATTTTATTTAGAAACATTTTAGACTTGTTAGTATTATTTATCACCTCTTCTCTCCTTTTACATATATTGAATCAGATTTTTTGCTCAGTTTATCTTAATAGAATAATGAAAATATCCAATCAGATTCCACCGTCCCGGTCTCTTCTTCCTCTTCTTCTCTCCTGTGGGGAATTCGCCCAAACACTCCACGAGCTCCAAAACCTTCTAATCCCTCGATCACCTCGTTTCCTCCCACAACAATGGACGTCATAGCTTGCGGTAGAATACCACCACCCGACGCCTTTCGATCGCCTCGGCGTTTCTTCCGGCGCCGGGAGCTCTTCCCCGGAGGCCTCTACTCCGTCTCTTCTCATAAAATTGCCTCCGAGGATGGCCCCAACGTCGACCATGCCACCTCCAGCCAGTCCCTCTCGACCGTTTCGAGGTGAGTAGTTGTCTCAGCTTCGGTTCTTGTAATCAAATTCCTGGCTCTTCTGTTGCTTCTCGAATGGACAAAGCGGGAAAGACGCATATAGTTTCACATATATATTTTGCGATAAATGAAACTTGCAATTGGAATAAGTTGTTTTCAGCTAATGTTTTTCTTTCCGTAACGTTTGTTTTCTGCAATTGCAATTTGAAATTGCAGAGAAGATGCAATCTTTTGGTTCATAAGATGCATATACTTTTCACATTGATAGGCGATGTCCCAACATTTTATCTATTCCTTTTGGAATTTTATATCTAAATGGCTTTTCTTCAACATGACTTTAACAATAATGCTTTCTAGGTTCGCGGATGATCAATTTTCTAACCTAGTGGAAGTAATGAAAGAAGTCATTCCCATCGCTACTCGAAGAGTGCTGTTTGGCAGTTCGACCTTATGGTTCCTCTTGCATTCTTCAAGGTACCTTTCAGGTTAGCAGTTATTAACACCGTTTCATCTGTCTAATTCGATAATTTTTTTTGATTTTGTAGACAAAATTTTATGAAACCACACACTTCCATTCACAAATAATAGAAAAGCAGATGACAGGTGACAGGTTGACAGTATTGTAATTCCGAAAGAGATCAAGTTTTGAGCATGCAGTTCTATATGGTTGACCAATTACATGAGGTTGCATCATGATTCATGTCATTCCCTTTTCATGAATAGCATCACTGTTACTTTTGGATGTCATATAAAACATATTTTACATAATTTTTTTAGTGCATATGTAGTGTTTCCTTTCTTATTTCTTTCATCATTCCGTCCACCTTCTGAACTCTTGTCAGTGTTTGAAGAACCAACTATTCTTGATATTTAATTATTTGTCATTCTATTACACCTTTCTTGACATACCATCTTTCTAGTTAACAGTGTACTATCATCCCATCTTAGTACACAGTCAACCAATGTACTTCAAGGTTCTAGTCTTGTCGATAGTGACATGACATGCAGGACAACCCATATGGTAGATATAAATGGATGTGTCCTATAAGTGATTGGTGATAGGAGCTACCACCACCAGCACAGTCAGCTAACTTGTTACTGGTGTACGTGTGTGGCACTAGATAAATCTATATCGTTTAACATGCAAAAACAAGCAGAATAAAGCTTCAATAATTACGTAAGATTGAGATTTTTGTTGTAGCTCTTGCTTTGGGAGATCCATCTGTGTCAATTGAAGAAGTGACTCCTTCTATTTTTCAATCTGGGCCACTCTTTCCTCCTGAGGTTTGCATTTTCAAGTCCTGTTTTTCTTCGGTGAAGATTTAACTTCAAATGCAGTTTGTGATTGTGGTTATAAACTTGAGCTATATTTATTTGACAGGAAAGGATTGTGGATATTTTTGAGAAAAATACTTACTCTGTTGTTAATATCTTTGATGTTACACTGCGGCCTCAACTTAATGTGACAGGCGTTGTTGAGGTATCATAAGTTGCTTTTGGATCTAGAAATTGTGTCTTTCATAAATGTCATTGTCATCATCATACATTGATCTAGTTATGAACTGAAAATCCTTAATGACACGTATTTTTCTCCACATATTGTAGCTCATTTGACATTGCAAAAAATCATTATAATTTGCACCAAATAACCATCAAGCTATATTATTAATCCTTAATTGCTATATGAAAAATCAGGTCCCCGAAGGAAATGGTTCTGGAGTAGTTTGGGATAATTCCGGATACATTGTGACAAATTATCATGGTAAGAACTGCAGAAGTTTAATCTTACTTATGGGCCTTGAAGCTAATATCATCTTTTTTGAGTGCATACTGGAGCTACTATCTATTGTCATGTAACACACTTTTTTCAGTACAAGTAGTTGGAAAATACGAGATAATGCACATACTGAGAAAAGGTTATATATCTTTTTCTTCTTCTAGTGGTTGGAAATGCTCTTTCAAGGAACCCTAGTGCTGGACAAGTTGTTGCACGGGTGAACATCCTTGTTACTGAAGGGTGAGGGTTTTCTGCACTTTTGATTGTTTGTTATTTTGTTTGAATCTTAATTTACTTTGAAATGTTGCTAAGATAATATGCTTCTTTACAAGGGTACAAAAGAGTTTTGAGGGTAAGCTAGTTGGCGCAGACCGTACCAAAGATCTTGCTGTCTTGAAGGTAGATACACCAGTTCAATTATTTTGATGTTTTTAATGTTTTCTGATGTATGACAGCTATGATAAACATCATTGGCATTTATTTCGTTGCCTGTTCATTATGCTATCGTGAGTAAATTGAACCTGTCTGTTCATTTTGTTATGAATATACGTGAACGAGTCGGAGTGGCTCCTATTAGTGAGAAAATGGTAGAGAATCGTTTGAGATGATTTGGTCATGACCATTAGATGCGCCAGTAAGAAGAGTAGATCAAATAATCTGTAGTCCGATTAAAAGAGGGAGAGGGAGGCCAAGACGGACACTTGGCGAACTAATAGAGCAAGATCTAATCTATTGGTGAATAATATACTGAAATGTTTGGTTACTAATAGAGCGGAATGGCGTCGTATGATCCATGTAGCCGACCCCACTTAGTGGGATAAGGCTTTGTTGTTGTTTGTTGTTGTTCATTTTGTTATGTAATCATATCATAGATTCAATGTGTGCATCTTGAAAATAGTTTGTCTAATTCTCTCTTACTTGTGGGCACCAAAAGTAGCACCAATGATATTTCTCATGTGTCACTGAGTCTCATGCCAATTCTGTGTCAAAAATGGGAAGTTTGCTTGTAATATCTATGTAATGTGTTCCCGGAATTCTGGTTAATAAAATTGGATGACTAGCAAGCTCGGTACCAATTCTTTTCCCCCTCAAAAAATCTCATTGTGCCTAGGGATTTTGGGGAGTTTTATGCGAACAGAAATTAGTATGATGTTTGATTTCATTAGAATTTTTTTAATCTTAAATGAGAGAATAATTTTTGTTGATAGCAGTTTCTTAATCTTAAGTCAAAAGAAATTTGCATGCTGTACTATGGTTCTTATGTACTTCTTTTACAATGTTGCTTCTGTTTGTTATATCTAAATAAATAGTCATATATAATCTAGAGGCTTGAATGCAAATGGAGGAATTTGAACCACACCACAGGTAGGGCAAATGCAATAGTTTTGTTTGTAACGTTGAGACTTTTAAGCAGAATGCGGCGCAGCAGTGCCAATCAATTGGGATTTTCTCTTCGTGGAAAGTTTAATTTTTAATGAAATCCTGTCGATGAGGATGATAACACTGCAAACAAGTAAACTCCTTTTCCAAAGTTCTGCCAATTGTCCTACCATCCAGAGGAAAGGCCATGTATTGGTTAACTAATTTACAGATTCAAATGCTACACCTGCAAGTTACATACTACAAGTACAAAGAAACATGTGCACATATATGCACCTATTTTATTTTATTTTTCTTTTGATGAGTATAAAATTTATTACTTTAGATTGTTCTTGTGGTATGTAAATTCTTATAACATAATTGCCGTAGGTGGATGCCCCAGTAGATATCTTGAAGCCAATCAAAGCAGGCAAATCATCTGATCTAAGAGTTGGCCAACAATGTGTTGCAATTGGAAACCCATTTGGGTTTGATCATACTCTGACAGTTGGAGTTCTGAGTGGCTTAAATCGAGATATATTTAGCCAAACTGGAGTAACTATTGGAGGTGGCATTCAAACAGATGCAGCCATTAATCCTGGGAATAGGTGCGTTAAGATGCTCTTGACCCATCTTGTTTCAGGAATTTGTAAGAAATCCTACTCATGCTGCTGATATCTGTCCTATGCTTTGTAAATCTCTTTCTAACTTGTTATTTACAATGAACTTTTTGGCGAGTGTGTAACTATGGCAATGCCATAACAAGGAGAACTTAAAAAAGATGACTTAGTTATTTGAAAAAGGTAAATTGTCACACCATCAGGTAGACAGGTACAAACAGAGTGGAATATCCCTGGAATTTAATTTCTTGCATTCTGTGCGATGTTTTTCTCGAGAGAATTTTCTTTCACAGTAATCTTTGGTTGGAACTTTAATCAATTGAGCTGATCTAACTTACCTTTTTAGCTAAGTCTAAAAATTGCTTGTGGATGACATTTTGATTCACCAATGTTCTAGTCTATTCATGTCACATTGTCTAATTTACCAGCATGACGTTATTGTGCTTGTTGGCACGAAAAATACTCAGATCTTTTATTACTCATTAAGAGTGATACATCTTGTAGATGTGTTTTCCTGTATTGTTTCTCTTTTCACTATGTAACCATATTGGTAGAGAGAAATAGTCTGCTGAAACATAATATAATAGATTGCTGAAATATATACATCATATTGAGAAAATGTTTTGCCTAATCATTAATAATTCGCCTGTGAAAGAGTCAGTGTTGTTTCTCATCAGGCATGCTTCTATGGGTAAAGAAGGTACAAAACTCAAAAAAAATTATCTTTAAATGTTTGTCTTCTTCAGTGGTGGTCCTTTACTAGACTCCCGAGGAAATATGATTGGAATCAATACAGCAATATTTACACAGACAGGTACTGACTCTTGTTCTGACTTTTGGTTTGGTGGATGTTGTAATGAACATACCACTAGAGTTATTTTCTTATTTATTTTTTCTTGTTTTTCTCAGTATGTGATTTATGTAAGTTATACTCTTCATCAGCAAGCACAAATGAATAAATATGCACTAGGATCCAGCCCAATTAATTCTTTGTGGGCATTGATACATAAAATCCTAGGAATGTTTTGCTTGTAGGATGATAACATGAAATATTGGATCATAACTTCATACACCTTATATTTGAGAACAAGAATTATTGGATTGTACACCTTATATTTTTATTTTCAGTCAAAATCACAGATCTTACCTACCCAACCTCCCCACCCCCACCCCCACAAAAAAAAAAAAAAATCTTGCAATTGGTTAATTCAACTCATATAGAATTGTCCATGAACTTTTTCACCTCAACTGACAATAATGAAGATGTTTCATATGCCATACACCACAAGATATGTATTTTTGAGGATCCTTCCGAAGCTACACTGGTAGTTATTTTCCAATTCAATCAAATATTTATACCATTGATAAAAAGAGACATATAAGTCAAAAGGTGCTAGATGTTTAGTCCTGTACGAATAGCTAAGAAAATAAGTTAATAAAATTCAATGGACAAAAGATTACTTTACAATATGCTTCACTTGTTTAGTCGATAGAAAAACATTAAATGTCAAAAACCCAATGTACATTTGTAAATGTCCCTAGTTGACAATGGTTCAAGTTGATAGATGATAGTGTTCTGCCTACAATGTAACAATATCTCCTAGTGTGTAGTGACAGTATTCAAGGCCTTTCGTCCACATGCAATGATGATTTGAACACAGTATTATTCAGGGGAAAATTCCCTGTTCACTAAACATGCTAACTTCTTAATTTTCTGCCAAATAGGTTGTCCTATCCTTTCAAACTCTGCACCTGTACATTTTACCATCTTATAATTATATCACATCTCACCCATAAATTGGTAGCCGCCCTTTATTCTCTCTCTAAAAAAAAATAGGTCCTATCCAATAACTATTGTGATCTTGAATGAAGAATTATGTCATAATGTATTTTTTTGAGGGAGTTACATTGTAGTATATGCTTTGTAAGAATTTTGTAGTGGACAGTCACTGGACTGTGGTTGTCCGAATTCCCGGAGCGGTTAATGGATGTGAAAATATGCTTTTGTAAACACAGTTGATAATCATTTTTTCTTCTTTATGTTTACATGCCATGTGCATTATTATGCTTCATTAGCGTATTGCATCCAAACTCCCAAAGGTTATCGGATGGGATTACTTCTGTTTTGCAGGGACATCTGCAGGTGTAGGATTCGCCATCCCATCTTCAACTGTTCTCCGGATAGTCCCTCAACTAATCCAGTTTGGAAAAGTAAGTTCACTGTTTTACATTTTTGTTCTTACTTCGTGGAGAGTACAAGGGTCATCGCCTCTATATCGGACAGCCGTCATAGACAATTAACAGAGAATAACACTCATGAACTGCATATCTAGCTTATATCCTTTAGGATTCACTATTTTCAAGTAAGAAGCCAAATCCATCACAACGAAGGAAAATCTATATGCAAGGAGGTCAAACCAAAACTCCTTTTAGGACCCCTTTTTCGAAGACTCCAAACTCGATCCAAATTGGCACTTTCTGGTTCCAAAGGCCACTAATGGAAGAATATTCATTGTTTCCATGTAAGGAGCCAAATCCATCATAATGAAAGCACATCTATATGCAAGGATGTTCAAGCCAAAACTTTTTTATGACCTTTGCTTTGAAGGAAGACCTCAAACTCAGGACAAATTGGCACTAGTGAAAGATAAGACACCCAACCACCTTGATTGGAGCTAGTTGGTAAATGCAAATTGGTCCACTGTTCTTTTCATTTTATATTATCTACCACAGTAGACTTGCATCCTTCAAGTTTTATAATTATCTTATTCTTGAACTGTTATAGAGCTGACACTTTAAGCAATATTTCTAATCAGCTATCTTCATTCAATCAACTTAAAGTTAGGTTTTCTGTGTCAGAGAGAGTTGAAGCCACACAACCCGCCTGGAAAAGTCCAACTATTCTTTTATATTTTCCTTCCCCTACTTGCAACGTTCCAATGAAATATTTTTCGAATTCAACCATGGCGTCATCAACCAGATATGCATAGGAAAAACAATAGTTCAGCACTAGTTGACCAGAGGAAGCTCCAAAGAAAAAAGTTGACCAAAGGAAGTGCCAGTTAGTTTTAGTAATGAGTGCAGTTGAAATCATTGAAAACATATCGTGCCATAGCATGTAGTTGGTATGTGAGCATAGTTTATTGTTCCAGCTAAGTCTGGAAGGAGAAAATAGGGGATATGGGACTTTGTGAATGTGTTCATGTTGTGGCTATATTTTTTGCCATCATTTGCTCTCGTTGATGAACCTCATTTCAGAAAATTAATCTGGCATCATGTAGCTTGTTCTTTACTCATTTTTTCCTTGTATGTTTTTATGCTTTAATTTCTTTGATATAACGATCTTAATATGCAGCTCGCTTTTTTTGAGAAAAAATAATGATTGTTGTTTTGCGGCTTTCATTAGTCTTATAGCATTCTCAGTTTTGATTGCTTTTTTAACCTCTTCAATTAATTGAGTTGTCACAAGCTATAGTCTTTCTGTTCCTTTCCTGATTTTCATCTTCTTGTAAGGTTGTGCGTGCTAGTCTAAATGTGGAGATAGCACCTGATCTCATTGCTAATCAACTTAATGTACGGAATGGAGCTCTTGTGCTGCAGGTATCATAAACATCTTCTGCTATCATTGGGTTGTGTGATTTTTCTATCTCTGACCTTTTTTCTACTAGGTCCCTGCAAATAGTTCTGCAGCCAAAGCTGGTTTACTTCCTACTACACGAGGCTTTGCAGGTAATATCATTCTTGGAGATGTCATTGTGGCAGTAGATGACAAGAGTGTAAGTATCTGCTGCCCCAATTCCATATCTTTTATATCTAATCTTTAATCTGTCTCTTGATTTCTTAGTTAGTATAGTCAGCCAGTTCTGTCATTGATGGAAATCCTATAATCCTTTATCAGATAAGAAGTAAAGCAGATCTACTGAAACTTTTGGATGACTACAGCGTTGGAAATATTGTACGTCTGAAGATTATGAGGGGCAATCAGGATTTGGAGCTCTCTGTAGCCTTGGAGGAGTCCAAGATCTAAACAAGGCCGCTTCAATCTGGAACGATTTGCTCAAAGAATTTGTAGGTACTCTCTTACCAATGATATGATCCAGTATTAAATAAAATGCAAGTTAACAAATACAAACATCTTTGAAGAAAATTCCCATTCATCTTTGTTCTGGAATACCACATAATATCAATCAAGGCAAGGTCTTTTTTTTTTCTAAATTGTTTAGAGTTGTATCTCTTTGATACGAACTAAAACAATAACAACAACAACAACAACAACAACAACAACAAAACCTTATCCCATTAGGTGGGGTAGGCTACATGGATCATACGACGTCATTCCGCTCTATTAGTAACCAAACCTTTCGGTATGATACAAACTGAAAATACAATTAAAATAAAATTAGGATAACTATTATTAGTAGTAAAAGTGTAAGAATCTTAAACACAATTACTACTAATAACCTGTCAATTTGAGATGACAAATCTCCATAAGTTCGTATGGAGTGGATCAAACTCCAATTACCTACTTGGTAAACACATTTCAAAAGGCTGCCTTAAATTTAAAACCCATTCATGTATTTATAACATGCAAAGGTGGTTACAATAACTATAACAAAAATACAAATATAACTAACTACCCACTACTTTCTACTAGCCACTAACTCACAAAGTGGTATCTTCTAACCATCCACTACTTAATTAATCAACCACTAACTAATACAAATTGGTATCTTATCAGTAAACCCCTCCTAAAATTTCACCTTGTCCTCAAGGCGAAGAAAAGAAAATTAATAATAATATTCTACAAGTGCAGTTGAAGCCTCTAAACTTGATTAACTTCATCTTTGGGCCAAGAGAGAAATTTTTTAACCAATATGAACTTCCAACTTTTCTTATAATGAAATGAGCTTTCCCTTGTGATGATGTGTAAAGTCAATTTCTTCTGAATGGATGTTGCTTCTTTGTGTTTTGCTACTAGGATCTTTGAGGCTCCGATACCAATTGCTACGGACTGAAAATACAATTAAAATAAAACTAGGATAACTATTATTAGTAGTAAAAGTGCAAGAATCTTAAACACAATTACTACTAATAACCTATCAATTCGAGATGACAAATCTCCATAAGTCCATATGGAGTGGACCAAACTCCAATTACCTAATTGGTTAACATATTTCAAAAGGCTGCCGTAAATCTAAAACCCATGCATGTATTTATAACATGCAAAGGTAGTTACAATAATTATAACAAAAATACAAATATAACTAACTACCCACTAATCCATGCATGTATAACATGCAAAGGTAGTTACAATAACTATAACAAAAATACAAATATAACTAACTACCCACTACTTTCTACCAGCCACTAGCTCATACAAAGTGGTATCTTCTAACTATCCACTACTTAATTAATCAACCACTAACTAATACAAATTGGTATCTTATCACTCTTCTTTTCGACTTATTCAATATTTCATATAATACATGTTAAGTGACAGCTCTCTTTCAGAAAAAAAAGAGGCAATGGCAGTTTCTGAGACGGGCCTGCTTATTTCATTGGCATTGCTGAAAATATGCAGAGGGCCTACTAGTCTTACGAAGTTCGTTAGCCATTAACATGGTGATGCTAATTCAGGTGACACATTTATCCATTTAGGTTTTAGCACTGTACTGCGAGACCAACTTCATGCGTTATTGACGATAAATATCCTTGCTGCAGACTTTTCAACAGACATTATAATATGCCACTCTCTTAGCTACCAATTCGTGATCATTCAACCTTAAATTGCTTAACATTCTATTGCAGCCACTGGATGAACCATCTATTGGAAGATCAATCCACTCCAGCTCAGCTGTCTCCTGAAATGCCGACCTTCAAATGTTTCTCATGTAATATGGGCGCTCCTTGTATATTCTCTTGTTCCCATAAATAAGGTTATGTTTCTTGAACAAGGAAGTAAAAAAGAACTAATCCAACTCATAGTGTAGAGGTTCCTATTTGTTGAAAAGAAAAACGAGTTGCCATAATGATGATGAGCTGTTCAATGTTGAGGAAAGTTTCCCTAGCTGGAACTAAGCTGACAGAATGAGAAGAAAAACTCCCACAATAGAAGTTTCTTGCATGTGACCACAATTTGTGTATGCATTGTGCAAAACAAGTATGATGTACGAGTTAACTTTATTTGAAAACACATGACACGAATCAACTAGTTGGATTTTTTTAAAAAAATTCTTGTTGTGAGATGCATCCAGAGTTCTCCTTAATCTGATCATTACTGAAAAACTTTAACCAAATGGATTATTTGAATACTTAATAAACCTCTTTGATGATTTGATTCTTGATGCACTAAACGTTTGCTTTTGAGAATTATCCTCCATAGTGCAATCCCAAATCATTAAAATTCCTCGATCTTTAGCTCCCAACCTTTACCTTTTTCTCTTTCGTAATTCCCTTTTGTTCTCCCGCAATGATAAGACCCTGTGGTCGCATCTAAAAAACCTACGGAAACCATCATGAGGAACATATGCGACCCGTACAACATGCATTGTTCTTAATGAATGCACATACTTCTTTCTATTTTACAAGGGAAATCTTGGTGCAACTAGGGAACGACTAGATGCAATCATAAGATAAAAAACTATTAGAAATATTATGTAATCATGTAATATATCCAAACTTATGTGTAAATTATGAATGATCGGCTAGTTGCACCTAGATAATCGGCTATTTGCTGCATAACAAATATTTATTTTACAATAAGTCGATTGATATATTGCTTTTTCAAGAAGCTTTATTGCGCAATATATTGTGGGAAATAATAAAAAGCATACGACGCCACTGGATCAATAATCAAGGATGAAGCTATGCATCCTTGTACCGTTATATATATATATATATATATATATATATATATATATATACGTGATCTGCATGCTCTTACATAAGACACACAAAGCTGTACTGCCTTGTGTTGAAGTGTTTGTACCTAGTGCAAATTCATGCAATGCCATGCCATACTCCAAAGTATCTTTCACTGCACAAGCCACCCCACCAGATACTCTGTTCTTGTGGCCAGATAAAGCAGCAACAACCCACTGTTGCTTTCCTTTCTTCTTTTTATTTTTGCTTTATTTCAAAATAAAAAGAAGGGATGCAAAAGAATGAATCAGCAAAGGAAAAAAAAAAACAGCATTTGATGGCATATTTTAATAGCTGCGTTGTTCCTTGCATTGGACCAGTCCACCATTCTCATTCTTAGTTCTCATCAACTCCCCTTGGTTTTTGTTAAAAGTGACGGATAGAACTTGTGCTTTAGGAATCCTACATGCATGCTGCATATGTTATGTAAAATCAACATGTACAAAATATGCATAAACAAAGGAACAGTTAAAGAGCATAACTTTATAAAGAAGAATGTGTTGGAGGGGCCATCCAAATCCAAGAAGGAAAAAAGAAAAGTTGCGGAAGAGGTATTAATGCAGGAAAAAAAACACAAGCAAAGCTTTAAAAGAGAAGCCCTCGTTACAATTAGCACAAGAAACCAAGTACCAATTTCCTTCTTTTCCTTTTCTCTTCCACCTTCTGCATGGATCGGAGTGCATGCTTCCTGGTTCAAAGATGAACTCGTTAAAGCCTTACACGAGATCAGCTGCCACCATGGAGGAGAGAGAGGAGGATAAAGTGAGTGTTTGGTTTATTTTGGATGGAGGTCCTGTTCCCCACAAATATATAACACCTCCTTTAATGAGGAGGAGGGATCAGTTGCTTTGCTTTGCTTACTGAGGTGGAGAAATGGAGGGAAGGGTGATGGAGGGGACAGGGGAACCAATGGAAAGATACTTAGCTTCCCAAGGATTTGTGTTCCAATCCTCTTTATTCATACCTGTCAGAATCTTCTAAAAACAGCCTTAAATTCGTTTCTGCGCCTGTCTGTCTGTGGAGAGTTGCAGAGGAGTAGTATATGATTTGTTCAAGTGAATCTTGCTTCTGGGTCCCCAGAGCTTTCCTGCTTTTGGACCAGAACTCCAACACAGCTGGTTTATATCTGCACTCTGCAGGAATGACGCATTTGAACAGGACAGATATGGACCTCTGTTGAGCGAGAGACAGCAGCGGCAGGAGTTCATACGCTTGTGCTGTTGGCTACGTGACGGGAAGCTGCAATGGGTCCATGCAATCGTAGATTCATTTTGTTATCAGCATTGCTGTGCACGGCGGTGATGTTAGCATGCGAGCCGGTCATGGTGCATGGCGTCAGAGAGAGAAACCTCCTCCTGAGATGGAGGACTGCTGCAGAACAACAGCCCGCGGCAGCAGCAGCTACTACTGCTCGAGTTCTTACGGATGTAGACGTTGCTGTCGGCTTCGACACACGCAAGGGATCGGCAGCTGGTCCTTCGGCGTATGATCCCAACGGGGAGAGCAAGAGGAGAGTGAGACGAGGTTCTGATCCCATACACAACAGGAGCTGAAGGTGTTCTGCCCTTGGCAGTTGATCTTTTTTTGGTCGTCGTGAATACCATGAGCTGCTACGCAGGGGAGCTCCTGCCATGAAAGCAGCTGGAGCAAGCAGAAGAGAACCAGCTCGCGAGGAAGCGAAGGCTGCGAGGGCTTCAATTGCTTCGGCAGTTTGCTCCTTTTCTTCCTCGATCCTCTGTTTGTTTTAACAAATTCAAAGTTCCTTCTTTTGTTTTTTCTTTTTGCCATAGAAATATTTGTACAGAGCTGGTTGTCAAACAATCGATTACAACGAGGTCGACACCATGTCCTAGACTCCTGCCATAGATGTTAATGTTGCAGATTTCAGACTACTGAGACTGAGTAGAATGTTACTCTTTCTGGGTTTCTTTGTTTTGCTCTCTTAGCAAGAAACCATGGTCACATGACACATCCCAATCTCACAGAGACATTTCGGATTTGTTTTTTTCCTTTTTAAGTTTCATATCAAACCTCGCATTTGTTTTTTGCACGCCTTCTCGTCGTTCTCTTTTCTATGTTCCTTCTCTGGCATGGATGTGCATCTGTTTCAATCTCTTTTTCCGTTCAAGCATTTCACACCTCCTTGGTTCTGTTTCTGCTCATTTAGCTTCTGAGTAAATCTCCTGGGTGTTGTCATTATTTGTAGTGCTCATATAGCTTCTGAGCAAGTGCATCAGTAATATGTAGCTTGTCTGCAAGGATTCATACTGAGTCAGTTGAAATCCATGATCTTTGCTGGACATTGATCCCAACATAATGAGTTCGGCTACTTGCGTTTTAATTCTGTAGTGTAGCAATAATTTAATTCATTCATCTTTGTGTTTAACCTACTGAGGAGATCCAGAAGAAAAGTTTTGAGATCACAGAAGTGCGGAAAGATACGGAGACTGGGACTTGTCAAGCTTCGATTCGACGGGGAGGTCGTGGGTGATTCCGAGGACAAGTAATTTATTTTTATTTATATAAAATGTTATTTTAAGAGTCTCGGTCAATAGGAAGTAAATTGTTAAATTAGTCGGAAGATTTAAATTGGAGAATTATTATTTTTCTTTCGAAAAAAAAATAATATCGAAAGGATGAGCACGTAGCCTTGCACCATAATTTTGCACCTCAATTACTACGCTTTCGGAAATATGTCCACGATCGCGCGAACGAAGCAACAATGTCTTCGGCTCCTACAATCCTCGTGCGCCTCCATGGCCGACGTCCGCAGAGTCCACGGCCGCCTCGTCGCCGCCGGTCTCCTCCGCGACTCGGACGCACAGTTCCTCGTCAGCGAGATGCTCCGCTTCTGCGCGCTGTCTCCGTCCGGCGACCTCTCCTACGCCCGCGCCGTCCTCCTCGCCCAGCTTTCGGCCGAGGTCCCTATCATGCTTTCTTCGTGGAACCACGTCGTCCGCGGCTACAGCCTCAGCGGCCAGCCGGCGGAGGCCGTCCTCTTCTACCTCATCATGCGTCGCCGCGGCGGCCAGCGGCCCAACGAGCTCACCTTCCCCTTCGTCCTCAAGTCCTGCGCCCAGCTCGCGGACGCTGGAGTCGGGGCGCAGGTCCAAGCCGACGCGCTCAAGAACGGCGTGCACTCCGTCGTCTATGTCCAGAACGCTCTCATGCACCTTTACGGCTCGTGCGGGCGGATCGATGACGTGAGGGCGGTGTTCGAGGGAATGCCTCATCGGACGGTGGTCTCGTGGAACACGATTCTGACTGCTTTCGTTGAAAATTCTTTTCCGGAGCAGTCCGTCGACCTCTTCGTCCGCATGAAGATGAGCTGCGAGGTGGAACCGGATCAAACCACATTCGTGGTCTTGCTCTCGGCTGCGGCCGAGCTTGGAAGCTTGAGCTTGGGAAGGCGCATTCATGGCCAGGTCGTGAGAAGCGAATTGCCAATTGGTCTTCAGCTTGGCACGGCCCTTGTCAACATGTATGCAAAGTGCGGGGCGATAGCGTATGCTAGCTGTATGTTCGAGCGAATGCCGACGAGAAATGTATAGACTTGGAGCGCGATGATATTGGGGTACGCACAGCATAGTTGTTCCACACAAGCTCTTGAACTTTTCAATCGTATGAAAAACTCTTCTGTCCAACCCAATTATGTGACATTTCTTGGAGTTCTTTGTGCTTGTAGCCATGCCGGCTTGGTCAGCAATGCACGTAGTTTCTTCCTTGAAATGGTTGAACAGCATCACATCAAGCCAAGAATGGAACACTACAGTGCCATGGTTGACATCCTTGGCCGCAATGGCCGTCTTTCTGAGGCTTACAACTTCATAAAGGATATGCCCATCGAGCCTGATGCAGTGGTGTGGAGGACACTGCTAAGTGCTTGCCAGTTACATAGCTCTAAAGACATAGGAGAAGTTGGACAAGAAGCAAAAAGGAGATTACTGGCACTAGAGCCCAAGAGGAGTGGAAACATTGTGATGGTAGCCAACTTGTGCTCAGAAGAGGGAGCATGGGAGGAAGCTGCAAAAATGCGAAAAACAATGAGTAAAAAAGGCCTGAAGAAGCCTCCTGGAGAGAGTTGCATTGAAGTGAGTGGCCAAATTTATCAATTCACTTCCTGGTTAGAATCTTGCAAAGATTATGAAAGTGTCTACGAGATTTTGGATAGATTGAAGTTGAACATGAAAATTACCGATTCTTTGGATCCACTTATCTCAGAGATTCAGTAAACAGTTGAACATGATCAAAGAGGGTTTTACAGTATCTTTTGCTGACCGAGCTCTTTTGTGCAAATTTATTTTACCATTAGTGAGGGACGTATACAATTGACAAGGTAGTCCAGCCAAGCAGGGGCAGAAGCTTTAGGTTACAGTGCAAATTCTTTATGATGGTTTCCATTCATAGGAAGACAGATGGTTGTAACAAGTTGGATTATCATCCTGCATTGCGGTTAGCAATAACACTGATTAATTAACTGGTAAAAGACAATGCAAGGCCAAGTACAAAGGTTTGGACTCCTTTTTTGGGTTTACTCTATGAATTAGCTGCAAGATGCACAGTAGAGGTGGGTTTCAACAAATCCAAGTTCTTGCTGTTTAAGCACAAAAGCTGGAGACTGTTTCAATCCCTCTGTAATGTTCATTCTACACTAAAAAATAGGGGTGGAATCACTTTTTAATTCCTTGGTCATGAAGATATCTGAACAAGCTTCAAGGCCTCAAAATATGAGAAGATTAACTCTGATTGTAGCAGAGGTATGCTCTTGTTTCATGTTTATGATTTCTTTAAGTATTGGGAAGATTTTGTAGTTTGTTAGAAGTTATAAGGTTTGAAATTTGAATTATGTCGAGTCAAACATAGTGAAGCCCCTAATGGATATAATAAGGCTGAAGAAGATGGATGCATCCCTCTAATGGGTAATATACGGTACTTATCTCAAATGATTAGATATCCTGGATTGATTAGATATGCTGATGTGTGCATAATCTTCAATTTGTTAATAATTTCGTTGTCTTATAGGTATCTAAGTTTGGAACTTCCAAAGGAAATATGTATTGCCATCATGAGACTGAGTGGTTTTTCTTTCTTTGGAATCTGTTCATAGCTTTTGATTTTCGAAACTGCCAAAAAGAGCTGGATGTTATGTCCATGCTCATATCAGAGTTACTGCTGTAGTAAAGTTGGTTTATCTCCTAAAAAAAGTTGGTTTAGAATGAAGACAGAGCTTTAGTTTTCAGTCTTGAATTAGAAAAAGTCTCTTGACGGTAGCTTCTTATACCACAAATATGGTTAGAGAGGCATGAGTCTGACAACTGACAAGAAAAGAATTGTCGTCTTGGTCCAACTTTTTTCCCCCTCGTTTGGTCTCAATGAAGCTAATTATATAAACCAGTTACTTGACAGTGACTGAAATTTCAAGCTTGTGCTGCACTATTTCAGGAAGCAGGATATTTTCTGCTGCTGTTATGAATCGAGCATATATTACTGATCAAGAATGTGTGGAAATATGGAGCACTAATCATACTTCTTGAAGGATGTTCAATGAACAAAATGGATTAATTTGAATGCCAATGAAGTTATGTTTGGAGTAAGGTACATGCTGAATTACAGTCAAAGAGATCCTGTGGTAAACTTCTAGACAAGGCTGGGAAATTCCTCTGAAATAAAGCAAATGAACTCAAATGCTGCAGATATCCTTTTTCACTACTTCGGCCGGGAACACAAGATGAAAACTGTGCATAAAGAAATTGTGTAATCTGTAAGGCATGCTATTTCTGGATAGCTTCAGATATCTTTGCACTTGGTATCTTCTCAAATTCCATCAAAGCTAATCACTGACATCTTTTTTTACCTTTTCCTGTTCTTTTTTTAGATAAAAGTTGCAACAATTATCCACAGATATTGCTGACATTGTTGATCATGTCACCAATTAGATATACTCTCATAATCAGTTGATGATGTTCAATATGTCCACACGGAAGAACTTAGAAAATCAGATATAATTTAGTTCAACATAAGTTATATTTATGCCTCCTACCACACTTCCTCGTACTCAAGGCTGTTAGGTTGGGCAATAGAAAACATGACCATAGCATATTCATCACGCAGAAGAGAAAAAAGAAGTTTAACAACCTAGATAGCAACAATAGTGGTAACTGATTAAATTCAAGGGCACTTGGGCCCTCCGCTCTTGGTCTTCCAGTTGTTATAGCAAGGGCACTCCCCTTTATTGCCATAGAAGCCTGAGGGCACGCAGAGGCACTTCATGCAGCACTTCTGGCAGAAGAACATGCATGGTTTGTGATACTGCGTCCTGGAGCACCTCCTTGTGCACTGTGATGGGCATTCTGATCACCAGAGAACGAACTTTATCAGGTGAGGATGCAAATAATAAGCATTCATTATTCATGATTTGTTAACTAATAGAGCAAGATTTATTGGTGAATAATATACCGAAAGGTTTGGTTACTAATAGAGCGGAATGACGTGATCCATGTAGCCGACCCCACCTAGTGGGATAAGGCTTTGTTGTTGTTGTTATCTATATCTGTTGGCTTTCCATTTTATTCCTACATATCGATATATGATTGTACTTCAAAATCAGTGAGAACATGATCACTAATTGACCTTTACCTGGTTATGTTAGATTAAATGATTCCCCAAAGAGCTCATGATATATGGTCAAGATCTATGTTATCTGACTTATCAGTATCTCCTCACACATCATGGACTAGTATGATAGTGACAACTTGTGAACCATGGAATACCCTATTTAGGTGGTGTGGGCCAGATTATCTGAAAATTTTCTTAGAATCTTGGACTTTGTTTTGTATATCATTCTTCAGTCTACTATGGACCACAGTCAAAATGTCTTAAGTCCTTGAGTAACGTTTGTCATGCATTTATGCCTGATGATTTAATGAACTGCTTCACAGATAGGCCATATATTTACAAGAATGTGACAAAAGTGCAAGGAAGAAAGTCAGAAATCTAGAGATACTTACGATAGCTTCGAAGACTCCCCTGCCCTGAAGCCTGAAGGAAAAATATTTGAAGAAATTTAGAAGTTGGCTCAGAGCTTAATATGAGAGGTAAAGTCATGACATGACACTAAATGACAGTAGGAAGTTGCACATTACCGGCTGATACACCTCTGCTGCAGCATGATCAGTTCCCTTGGCCAACACCTGCAAGACAACGGAGAGAGAAGAAGCTCAGTGTAAGCATACTCTTGATCCTTTTGCCTCATTATTCCAAGTAAACAAAAACCTGTTGCAGAGAGAGATGCTATTTTACTCACCATGGAGTCGGCCATGAGAATGGCCAGGAGGGCAATGGCCGACACAAAGAGAAGCTTGGCCATGGCCATTGCGATCCAAAACTTCTAACAGGGAGATCTGGCAACAGCAGCAGGGAGGAGGTAAAGGTGAGTGAGGTGTGCCAAAGGGTTTGAGTAAATAGGTAGTATTTATAAGCTGGATGGAGGTTCAGATAAAGGTCTAAGCCTGATGAATGAGGACAGGGGTTGCCTGACCTTGTCGCATGTCCTGCTGCCTGCATTGGCCCTTATCCACCTTTGGGAACTACATCCTTGCCCTTGTCAGAGTGGATCGGATATTAACTTTTCCTGTCTTAAGTTTTAGATGCACAGTCACATTATTTCTGAAAATATTGTACATAAGGACAGGGTTTTATGCTTAATACGGTAAAGAATACGAATAACGATGGCAATTGTAATAATGAAGTGGATGTTAGTGGCAAGTTTGTAGGGTTGTGGAGGTTGGTGGGTCCAGGGCTTCTGCGCCATTCACGGGCACATTTGAGGTGGAGTAGAGTTGCATGTGCTGCTCTGCATCCATCACATGACCAACATGTCCGACCACCGTCACGCCTTTATTATGATCCCCTCTCTCTCTCTCTCTCTCCCTCCCTCTCCCCCGGGCACCCCACCATGTGGCCCGGCAGGCAGGACCAGATGCTATTGCAAACTCCATCCACCACCCAACATTGCACCACTCTCTGAGAAGGCAGAAGCCTACTATATCTCATCCATGGATTATTTGTTTCGATTTTCTTCTTATGATCAACTAGTAATTAATTTAAGGAATAATGGATGAAATTTGGATATAGAAGACAGCATTGAAGAAAAAAGATAACTCTTATAGTAGGAAAAGGAGATCCATTTCATGTAGCCTTCATCCTTTTTCTCACTTTTTGTAGCTGTCATCTTATGTGATCCCATTTGAATCCCACCACCACGAGCATCCCACCCAGCCTCCTCCTCTTTCCACCTGCAACTGTTTTTACCTTGGGGGCAAGCACTTCAGATGTTAGCTTTTGATCTAAGAAATAAGAATGGTGTGGATACTCAATTTGAACATTAGAACAATGAAGGCGTAAAACTTTCCACTCCACGCCTACTCCTATTTATTCAATAATAATTATGCATCGATTTATCATTTTAAGTCAGATAATTTGATAGTAACTATGTTTATTAGAAAAATTCAATAACGCCATCAAGTTTATTACTTTAACAAGAAATAAATAAACACTTAAGAGATAATACATTTATCTATTTTTTTTTATTGGCCAACTATATTTTTAGAGATTTCTTTTTTCCCAAATGATAGTAAAAGGTAAAGTTGCAATTGGATAAATAAAAAAATATGGAAAAGTTAATAACAAATCTAATGGAGGTACCATTGAATGGCTTTCACAGATTAATAGAGGTAGATGACTAATTTCGTTGACGTGAAAATAAAATTATACATCGCGGAAGTAAATCGAAATATACATTGTTTTTAAAATAAATATGGCGACTGCTTTGTATTTTTAAATCTGGAACAGTATTTTTAGAGTAGCTAAACCGGTCCAAGCCCAATAGAGGCCCATCTTAATCTTTTTCCTACCAGGGTGTCCCCTCACGTGACCTGGGCGCAAATGGAGCCCTGAGTCTGTGTGACGTGCGAGTCTGGTCGGAGTTTGAGCCCATGCCTTATCGACTACGTGAGACGTACCACCGTCGGATGAATAGCTGGATCGAAATCTCGTCCGTTCGTATACGGGATTCGAGATGGTGATCACTCTCCACCACAAAAGGAATTCAGAGAAAAAAAGAAGGCGAAGAATATTAAGGAGAGTACGATGGCGTCGTTGAGTCTGGCGGCGCCACCGTCGTCGTCGAGGTCGGCGGCGTCTCTGTCGACGCTCCGAGGTCCCTCCCGGAAGCCTCTCTCTGCGTCCCTAAAGCTCCGGACTTCGTTCTTCAACGGTGGCGGTATGACCGATCGAGCTTTGTATTAACTTTTGCATTCTTTATTTTCCCTGCGATTTATGATTACAATCATTTGCTATTACTTACTGTTGTTATTGAATTTGTTGCTCGATCTTTAGGGCATTCTGTGTTATCCATTTTTTTGTGTGTTTGCTAATTGGATTGGGTGGGTGTTCGTTTGTGATGCGTCGCCCCCTTTCACGCTCAGTAGTTATGTAGTAACTTTAGTTGACACGCATTATTTGATTCTTGCATCTTCTCATCAATCCTTTGGTTGCAATGCGGGAGGTGATTAAGCTTTTCCAGGTCAGACTTATAAGGATAAGAACGTGATGTATCTTCCCAACCAGCAAAATACATGTACACTCCGACACGATATCCGTAGTACCTTAAATCATCATGTGTGATTTGTGACTTCGGTCCTAAATCCTAATTGAGTTGGTTGTGTGAGTGCATGCATACATATGTTCCATCTAATGCACCAATGCAATAGGATGGAGAGAATTTATGATTTGGAAATATCTTAATTGAATGTACTAACCTTATGTACTTTTCATCTAATGTACCAATGCAATAGAATCGAGAGAAATTATTATTTGGAAATATCTTAAATGAATGAACTAGACTATGTCATGATTCATGAATCTCTACTGTTGTATATAAATAATATTTTGAGTCCACTCACTCTTCTTGTTCCATTTGGATACTTCTTCCGTATAATATTTGCTTGATGAAGATTCCCATTTGATATGCATCACTGATGCCGAGGACAAAGTAGATTGTCAAATGGATTCACATTTTGTCGCACAACCTGGCAAAATATTCTTCATTATTTTTGGGTCATCTCCTGGCACCCAAACTCAACTGGTGAAGTCATTTTATATTCTTAACACTGTGCTTGGTTGTAATTTTCATAGTTAGAGCCTCTTTAGGAGTCACTGGTGTAAATAGGTTATGAAAGTAGAATTTTTGTCATATCACAAAGTTCTCCGAACTCCCAAGTTCGCTCTCTCGGTCCCTTGTGAAAGTATGGATTTTCAAAAGTGGTGTGCACTGCTTGATTTTGACAAAGGTCATGCATTACGGTCTGGTCAAGCTATGCAGGACGAAGTAGGGTTCAAGTTTGTCAATCATTTTGGATTTTCCATCTATTTCACCTCAGTTGTTAATAATCTGCACTAGGACTACAGATTGAAGGTGTCACAAATTTGTTGAGTTGGCTCAAGCTGCTGTATGGTTTTTGAGCATCTGTTTGTTGAATTTGAACTCCGCTTATATTTTATAGCCGGTCCCAAGCCCGGATAAAGGAGGAGGGTTGTGTTAGGCTCCGACAGCCAGCATAAAATCTTGTCGAATCTTATGAACATGGATCAACGAATATAATGACGTCGTATGATCCATGTAACCGACCCCACCTAGTGGGATAAGGCTTTGTTGTTGTTGTTGTTGTTGTTGTTTGTTGAATTTGGTACTTCCAATAAATGTGTTCTTGTGTTAAGTAATCTGGTACCAGGCATTCTTTGCATGATTTTGGACCTTTCAGAGGTTAAGTTCAGGCCTTTTCATTACAAGTTTCTGGACCTCTTGGATTTTTTATCTGAGCCTCCGAATTGTGTGTGATTGAGCAGATGGAAAGTGTTGCTTGGCACTGGGGTATGAGTGACATAATTATAGACCTTCCTCCTGTTTCTTATGGACGAATCATTCATTCTTCCATCTGGTTCCTTGAATCTTTCAGATTCTATTTGTATCTGATTCTGGATATTCACTATGAAAGAAAGGTAACCCTCTTTGATGCTGCTACTTTCTCTGCAGTAGCTTTGAGAGTACGAACTCCTAGTATCTCACTGAAATGTAGTCGACATGGAGGTGCCCTGGGTACTCGGATGAACTTGTTTGATCGTTTTGCTAGGGTTATCAAGGTGACCCTAAAGAAATTATCTTTAAATCAGTATTTTTTAGTATTTTCTTATGAAACCTGATAATGTTTTTACTGTCTTATGACCTCTTTAGTCCTATGCAAATGCAATCTTGAGTTCCATGGAAGATCCAGAAAAGATCTTGGAGCAAGCTGTTCTCGAAATGAACAATGATTTGACAAAAATGCGCCAGGCCACAGCACAGGTAGCTTTTATGATTGTTTTTCCCCTTTTGAGATATAGCTTTTGATGATCTTTGAGATTTTAAATGGAGTATCGCGTGGCACAAAAAACAGGCAAATGGTAGATAGTTGACAGATTAGTAACAATTGTTGAAGTCATGCTGAAATGTTACAAACTCTGCTAGTTCTGGTTTCAATATAGCAAAAAATAAAATTTTCCTTGCTGTGATACAATTGTCATTTTTTATATCTTTCCATATGGTAAAAATGATGACCTTTATTAAGTTTGAAGGATACTTCTACATCATGGTTTATTATGAATTCAAGAATTACATTTGCTATATTTTGGCAGATTATAGCATTTAGTGGCTCCTATAAATTTACTTATTTGTGATACAAATGATTCTGAAAATGAGTATACAGTTACCTAACTGGTGTATTCTATGTTCAGTTTTCTCTTTCTGCAAATTCACAATCTAAGATATCTACATACATCATGCATGACATTTCAATTTTAGAATGGTATGGATCCTTGTTATTCATCTAGGTATATGAATTTAGATTAGTTAATATAAGTTTCAATTCTATCTGTGATCTTAGTGGTTGTCATATACAATAATAGAGATATCTTATCTATTTGCTCATCACCCCTTTACCGACTTTCAGTGCTGGCATTTACTTCTAACTTTTCTTTTATGGATTCCATATCTCCAATAAAATTCTAACTTCCAGGCATTTCGTTAGCGAATGAAGATACTTACTCTGTCTCAATATGCTTTTGCTTGGCATCATGACTTTCCACTATGTTGCATATCCTGGACCATCTCTTAACTGTAATAGCATCATATTTTTCCATTTATCTCCGATATTCATCTTTGGACGTCCTCTTTTGTCCAATTAATCAAACATAACAGCTGTGCTTTACATGGAATACATCTTGCAGATTTATGCTAAAGATAATCATGTTCATGTTTAGCAAAATATTATATATGTTGAAGAACATCTATACTCATGCTGCAGATCCTAACAAAGAAGATTTATTTAATATAGATTCAAGCCTATCGAAAAATAGAGATGATTTATGCTTCAAGATAACCTTGAAGCCAAAAGTTAAAGAATACTTAAGTATTTTGTGCTCTATCCCACAATTATGGGGAACCTATGACATCTCAATAAAAAATGGAAGAAACTGTTATTTCACAAACAAGATCATGGTTTATTTCCAGCAAATGAAGATACCAAAGCACATGGGAATCATGATTCATATTGCTGTGTGCATTTCTCTGCATCCTATATTATAGGGATGCATATGCTTACACAATATGGCACATAATTCCTTTCTTTAAACACGTGTTTTAATCAGCCTTATGTTCTTTTATGTTCTGAAGGTGCTAGCATCCCAGAAAAGGCTTGAAAACAAGTATAAAGCTGCTCAACAACAATCTGAGGAATGGTATGCTTGCTTAGACAAATAAAAACCTTTCGTTACCAGGAGTTTATGTCTTGAGTTTTATTATGTAGGTATAGAAGGGCCCAGCTTGCTCTTTCAAAAGGAGATGAAGAGCTTGCACGTGAAGCACTCAAGAGGCGTAAATCTTATGCTGTAAGTCATTCCTGTAAAAGCTTTGGTGATCCTTTTCAAAAATGAAATGAAGCTTTGGTGATCAAAATCTCACTGTATTTATTGTTATGTTTTGAAGAGCTTTAGGTCTTCACACCAATGAATTTGCTTACATTGAATATCTGCTGATTAGATGTTGTTAGCATGTGTCATGGTTCTGATGGCACCAATTGGGTTTTAGCTGGTGGCTGAAAGAATTTTTTCCATTATTCTTTATTGTTTGTAAGCACCATGTCCTAGCAAAAATAAATTGCATAGGGCACCATGTGAGCATACTTCCAATTTCTATATCTAAAAATACCCTGGTTGAATGAAAAAAAGTGTTAATGCAGAATCAAGTTTCTTTTCCTTTGATGTTGGGTTCCTCTTCGCTTGTCATAATTTTGGAGTACGAGTGATTTAGTGGTAGTCATTAGTAACCCATGCATAGGACATGATCTGGCCTTGGCTGGTAGTGGAGAAAAGCTTTCTATAGTTTTCCATTTTTCCACTTTTTCTTCATGTTTGGTATCTCTTGCATCTTTCACTTTCTTTCTCTTTAATGGATGGGTAAAATGATTTGGTAAACCTTTAAAAAGGCTTAAATGTGTAGACCCAGATCAACGTCCATCAGTGCATCTTGATCTTAAGGAAGAATCATATTTTGATTGCATCATTATGACATCATTTAAAATGCTATGGTTAAACTTGAGTTCTAGAGACAGTGAGTTTATAACTGGATATATGCATTATATTTTTTAATGGATACAGTGAGTTTGTATGACAAATCATTAAGGGATTTAATCCTTTTAAAATTGATAAAATTGGTGGATTGAGTGTCATGTAAGTATCCTGAACATTTAGTATAATATTGTTTTACTAAGTAGTTCATCAGAATGTTACTACTGGCTACAATGTTTAAGGTTTTGGAAACCATCTCAATTAATACTGTAGATATAATATTTTATCGATGAATTAAGTTACTCCTCACTCTTTGTTCAAGATATTCGTTCAAAAGCATCTTTTAAAATAATGCAGGGATTGTGATGTCTAGCATAAAATTATTTTAATTTTTGAATTGGTGTTGTGTCTCACTGTAAACAGTGTCAATTAGGAAAACTTTAAAGATCCTGATTTCTTAATGGATAAATACTTCAGGATGATGCTGCATCTTTGAAAGCTCAGCTTGATCAGCAGAAAGGTGTGGTTGACAATCTTGTTTCAAATACCAAGGTAAACTATTCTCATAAGTGAACTTTAAATTAAAAAAAAAGAGACTCATTTTTTTTATTGTGTGGATTGTCAGTTTTTTGGTTAAAGAAAAGTAGTATCTGCTAACTTCTCTTTTAAGTTTATTTGGTGAATATTTATTTAACAATTACTTTTGCCAAAAAAAGCAGCTTCAAACAGCTTCTGATTTGACAAGGATATCCAGCAAGATGGTAGTCGTCCAAGGTTTCATTGACATTGAGAAAGGTTATAGATTATGATAGTGAAAAAAACTGGTAAAACCCAACACCAAAAAAAAAAAAAAACAGAATTGCCACCCAACAGAGGTGACAGTTTAGGCTATCAGCATTTCTTCCACTTTCCTGTGGAGTTTCTTTGAACTTAAAAAGTTTTATATTAAATTCAACTCAACGAGTATATAAGATGTCATTACAACATATCATAGTTCTTTAAGTGCATTAGAAATTCTCTTCTGATATATGAGTAGAGTTCATTTATTATTAACCTTGAAATTCTTAGCTGAGTTAACTTATTCTATGATAATTTGATAGCTGCATGTAAATGCATAATGGGCAACCTATGATTTTTTTATATTCTTTTTTAGCTTTTGGAAAGCAAGATACAGGAGGCTAAGTCAAAGAAAGACACATTAAAAGCTCGTGCACAATCTGCCAAGTATGTTGGTCTACTCTTGGCTTGTTATTGAAGACAATTTATTTGGCACTTCTTCCTTCTAATCTTGCTTAGTGGTGTGATATCTTATTTTTTCTTAGGACTGCAACAAAAGTCAGTGAGATGTTAGGAAATGTTAACACAAGTAGTGCTCTTTCAGCATTTGAAAAGATGGAGGAAAAGGGTAAGCTGCTTTCGGAGCTAATTAATTTGCTTTTCAATTTTAATGATGCTGCTAGTGCTGCTAACACTAAATAATTGATGAATACATGTGCGTGCGTGCGTGCGTGCGTGCGCGCGCGCGCGCGCGCTACTTCTTTTCATCCCAAAATAGCAAGTTATGATATGATTTTATGTGTGTGTACAAATGCTTACTTGTATGATCCATGTAGTCGACCCCACCTAGTGGGATAAGGCTTTGTCGTTGTTGTTGTACATGTAAGGACACTAGATATTATCTTATTGGCAACTTCAAAACTATCAAAACATTTTCTACACGTCTTCCATTTTTCCTTTTCTTTCTTGGGGGGGGGGGGGGGGGGGGGGGAAATAAGCTGATTTTGAGTTGCTTGTTCAGAACAAACTGACTGAGATCCTGAAGACTTTATTTTGTGAGTTTTTAGTACCTTAAACCTTTACTTGTAAAGTTTGTTGGTTGCTTAGCCATTGCATGATAGATCACTAGATGTTACTTAGAGCAGTCAAAAGATTAAGTGGTTGGGAGTATTTTTTTTCTATATTTTTTTTTGGAAAATGGTTAGGAAGAATTCAATTGGGCATTATTTTTTTATTTTTGAGAGAGGAAATTGGGCATTAGTTTGTTTTTAGTTTTTTACTCTTCAACAAGAAGGTATGTTCAATGAGGCTCTATGGGGTAGTAAAACTTGATGGCATAACATTGAAATCGTAAGAAGGGTGCGTATAACTTAAAAAAAAGAAAGAAGTGTGTGGCACTCTAAATTCGTATATTTTATTTTGTTAACGAGTATGCACATTTTAAGCTTTTTTCTCATTTGCATTTAGCAGAATTTATTATTTGGCCGGCATATATTTTTGGCATTCCAAGGCATGATGTTTAAAAATTGATGGATTTCAACCTGTGTCCTGGTAGTTATGGCGATGGAGTCACAAGCAGAGGCTCTTAATCAGCTAACTACTGATGATTTAGAAGGAAAGGTATCGTCAGATTCTAAGACAACTTTATATTTACTATCTGAATAGTTAATGTGATCATAGATCCACATGTATGTTTTGCAGTTTGCAATGCTTGAGAGCTCATCAATCGATGATGATTTTGCTAAATTGAAAAAGGAGATATCAGGGAGCTCACTGGTAATCATTTCTTCATTCTATGTCAGCAAAAGAGAATTAGTGCAAGGTTATACACCTTTAGTCAACAACATATATATAGGTTGCATCCAAATCACATTGAATTGTGAGACGGCACTTTGATGTTTCATATTAATTCTTCAACCTATTACTTTTGATCACTTTCAGGAGAAAACCTATACTTCAGAAACACCAGCTAACCAGATGTTAAGGAATTCTATTGTGCCTTTATCTCTCTCACTATGCTTCATCATGCAGACTTAGATGAAAGTGACAATGTCTTGTTTTTTCCATCCAGGATTTCTGAGAGTTATTTTGTACAAGTGTTCCAAATTTTTTATAGTAGTTCCTTATGGTAGTTTTTACTTTCCTATTCTGTACTTTCTTCCCTTTGGTCTCTTTTTGAAATAAGAAAAAATGTTTCCCAGTTTCCACGAGGGTTTCAAATTGCTCCCTTTTTTGGCAATTTTATTATTTTATCGTTTTCTTCATCAAAATTTCTATCCTAACTGCAGAAAGGGGAGCTTCCCGCCGGTAGGACGACTAGCACATCAAATGCCTCGTCAACTTTCCAAGACTCCGAGATCGAAAGGGAGCTCAACGAACTAAGAAGAAAAGCAAATGAGTACTAGGGTTCCTCAAGATTTTGCTTTGAGCTGCATTCAGAATTGAGCGTCATTGTTTAAATCTGTCTAAATGGAAGTGCGGGTACCATGAACTTTAGTTGATTGCACTCAGTCTTTTCCTCGTTTTTTTTAATTTCGAGGATAAGTAATTGGGTAAGATTCAATTTTTTAACATTTTAAGTTTTTGTATACATGTTGATATCCGTATATAGACCATATTCCCGTTTTCTGATGAAAACACTTGCTCTTTTCGTTTATTTTGTAGGTCGATGTAAAACATATGATAATGTAGTCTCAAAGAAGATGGTGTTACCATCGGGGCGTGTCAATTTTCAGCCAAATTTGACATAAACATAAAAACTTTTATTCATTAAACAAAATATGATTCCTCTTGAAGAATCATAAATATCGAGCGCCGATATTTTTGTGTGAGGTTATTTTTTCTTCTGGACATGAATAATTAATTAGAAAATTGTTAGCAACTAAGAGATAATCTCACTCATTTTTTCAAGAGCTATATCTGGTGGTATTACCGTTCCAAAAAATATTTTGTCCTTTTTGAACATTTCACCCTTTTATTTATTTTCTCCGATTTAACTAATTTCTAGTGCAGATTATTTTTTGTTGAAAATAAGTTTCTATTTTGTGTTGTGTTATAAAAAATTGACCAGTAATATAGATAAATGTTTTAAAAAATGTTGTTGAATTTGACTATTTCAAATTGCAGGATGCCTTCAACATTTCGGAAATGAAATAAAACCGGTTTTTCCTTAAGTTATCGAACATTTCACCATTTATGCTCTCTAGTATACTTAAAATAATTATTATACATTATCCAAGAAAAGTTAGCCTTGATTTTTTGAGCTTTAACATAGTACATCATATATATTAACTAAACAAATATAAAAATATGCTTGTGATAGATGGAATGTTCTAGAGAGGGAGATTGCAAAGATTTTAAAATATTTGAAAGATATCTCGGAGTTACATTTTTGAACAATTTGTGACTCCAACGATTCTGCCGGTGCCATTAGTGCTCATGCGTGTCTGCTTCGATTGCACTTAGTGCCCCTTGGACTTGTAGAGTGTAGACTCCTTTTGGATCACTTCATTTATGTGGTTGGCTTTTAGCCAGTAGATACCAAAAATCTACAGAATATTTTATGCATAAATTTGTCATTACCTCTTTATTAATAATAAATCTACATCGTTTTTTTTGTATTCCAACTACTACTATATTTAATAATAAAATTATTGTACCTTCATAGTCTTTTTCGTGATTTATTGATCAATAAAATTTGATCATAAATAATTAAATTTTATTATTTATATATATTATTTATCTGGATTGTTAATAAAAAAATTAATGATTAAAATACACTCAACGTTTCTAATGGAAGTTGCTACATTAATCCCTTTAATAATACCCCAAAATTGACTAGTATACATTTCCAAATAAAATCATTAGGGACCAAAAAGTTAGAGTGAATAATATTTTAATGAAAGATAGATGCCATACTTGGCACTAGAGCTACTTCCCATATTCCTCTTCACCGCGCCAGTGTGCACTTACTTTTAAACGTAATCTCACACGAGCAAGATATTTTTAAAAAAAAAACTGGATAAAAATATAAAATAATGTGTGGATGGCCATTAATTAATAGTCGCAATTCTCGATTCGTTAATATTTCTAATATTCAGAGTAAGAAAACCATTTGACAGTTTAAATATTCTTTTTTCCATAATATATATTACACTTTTATATTATTTATCAAACACATCAATATTAGAAAAGAAGGCCTAAAGAAGACATCCTGAAAAAAAAAATAGTCCCTGAAATCAACCAACTTATCCAAAATTTACTTTTAGACCACCCAATTGATTTTTTTTTAATGTTTAGATAATTTTATGGAGTCAATTTTTACTTCACTCGTTTGTTAGATGACTTAATAACGTGAGAAAACAGTTATTTAAATATTGAAGAAAATAAAACAATTAGTAAAAAAATATAGAAAAAATCAAGTTGGGCAATTTAAATTTTTTTTTTTACAGAATAACCCATGACACAAAATATCATACATGCTCTCATTCTAACTTTTTTCCATAACAAATAAATAATCATGCGATTATGTTTCGTGACATCCAATTAACTCACAATAACCACAACTTCCTCCTCCTCTCTCTCTCTCTCTCTCTCTCTCTCTCTCTCTCTCTCTCTCTCTCTCTCTCTCTCTCTCTCTCTCTCTCTCTCTCTCTCTCTCTCTCTCTCTCTCCAGCAGCAGCGGCAGCAGCTCATATATATTATATGTGGAGGTGCTAAAAATAATTAACGTGTCCATGGACAGCGTCTTCGGGCCTGTGGACTTCAAAGCTCATGGCGGTCACAGCACCGCCGCCGCTGCCGCCACCAAGACCGTCTCCTTCCCCAATGGCGCCATCAAGAAGCACCAACACCACCCTTCTCTTGCGGCAGACCACCGCCACACCCACCCCTATCGGGAGTGCCTCCGGAACCACGCTGCCAGCCTCGGCGGCCATGCCCTTGACGGCTGCGGCGAGTTCCTGCCGTCCCCCTCCGCGGACCCCTCCGTCCCCACCTCCCTCCTCTGCGACGCCTGCGGCTGCCACCGCAACTTCCACCGCCGCGTCCCCGACCACCCCTCTCGTCGCCACCAAACCGCCGACGGCCGTCGCCGCCCCCGGCAGGACACGGAGGCCCACGACGCACACGCGAACGGTGGCGGCTGCAGCGACGAGGAGCAAGAGGTGCGGGATGAGGAAGAAGATGACGAGGAAGACAACGACGAGGGAGAGGTCGGCCTCCAGCGGAGCTCGCCTTCTCCTCCCCCTCCTCCGTCCTTGTATTCCTCAGCGCCCCACATGCTCATGGCTCTCAGCTCGGGGGTCTCTGCCGGCGGCCATGGCCCAGTGCGTCACGTGGCGCCCTTGTCCGCCGCCGGGGCTCCGGCAGCCCAACCAAAGAAGAGGTTGCGTACCAAGTTCAGCCCGGAACAAAAGAAACGGATGCATGAGCTGTCGGAGCGGCTGGGGTGGCGAATGCAGAAGAAGGACGAAGGGGTGGTAGAGGAGTGCTGCCGAGGGATAGGCGTCGACAAGGGCGTCTTCAAGGTCTGGATGCACAACAACAAGCACCACTTTGTCCTCTCCACGAGAGCAGCTGATGCAGTCAGCGGCGGCAGTGGCGGAGGAATGGATGGAATTACCAATGGTAATGGTGGTAATGGTCATGCAATTAACAATGGCTCCTCTTCTTCCTCCTGAATGAATCTGCACAATCTGTCATTGTGGATGTTCCTGTTGTTGAGGCAGCTGCTGTCGGGGAAGATGATGCTGGTTAGACTTTAATGCATTTTATCAGTTAGAATGACATAATTTCCTACATAGGGGTGACCAAAACAGTGGATTAGAATGAGTTGAGAATTACATCACTAAACCTTTTTTAGCAGGAAATTTGGGTGAAGTTGTAGTTCTATATGAGGATTTCAATTCAACTTGGCTCCATGAGTTTGTTACAAACAGTTAGTAATCTTGCACTATTCTTAAGCTCATTTCTCATCGACTTTCATGCTTTCTTTAACTGTTCAAAATTTGGTCATGATTTGAGGTATGTTGATAGCTGTTTTCATCTTAATCTTAGTTAGTTAGAGCGACAGATTCCTAATAGAGTAATCCTTGTACACGTTCTGTGTTTGTTTTCATAATCTACTTGTATCGTTGGTCAACTAATCTTATTAAAAGCATCATGCTTGGTGTTATCCATTTTGTATTTCTTTTCTTCTTATCTTTGGAGAGCTTAATGAAAGTTCTGCCTTGGGGCCCTTCGGATTTTTGTGGCATGTTCCATCTTTATTTATTGCTTATGCTTTTAATGCTTTCTTCTCCATCTAGTTTTGTGTGATGTGTTTAAGCGATCCTCCATAAGAAATATGGCCGCTTGTGGGTTAATGCTTGTTTGCGTGCATATCAACTTGTAACTAAGTTGACACAGTCTCTGTCTTATCCACTGTTGTGACTCTGGTTCTGGACTATTGCTCGTGATTTTTGTTCTCATTTGGAAAAGTCCGGATAGAAAATTGTTAGATTATACTCTCTCAAGGTTTATATACAATGGTTATATTATTTATTTAAACATGGTGTTCAGGAATTTTAGCTGCGGTGACAAGGACATACTAATAATTATAGGCCTGTTCAGTGCCTTCCCTGGTAAAATACTTTTTCTTGGTTATGTTAATTACATATTTCAGCTGAATTTAATATTTAGGTGCAAGTATGAGATCTTTGTGAGCAGAAAAGACATATTGGACGAGAGTAATCATCAATTGTGTTGTAATACACAGTAGTCATGCTATTGCTCTCTCCTCCGTGACTCCTGCGAGAGGGTTGTTTAATCATTGTGCCTATCCATATGGGACTGACTTCTTACGAGCACTATGTGGTGGGGTTGCTTAAAGTACTATTTTTTGCACATTCTCTGGATTCAACATCGTTTGATCCAAATCTCTCTTTCTCTCTTGTGTCTGTGGAAGTTGCAGAAAGCTGTTCTTCCTCCTTTTATAAAGACTGAATGCCACTATGAAATTACCATATGATATTCCAAGATTCCAACCACTTTAAAGCGGACATACTGGACTCCATATTGCTGAAAGTTACAGCCTGCAATTTTCTCGTCGTCATAGGGTTTCACAGAAAGAAAAGTTGAACAATCTGAAGATAAACCTTCTCAGTTTGTTCTTTTCTACCACTTCTTGGACGGCTCTTTGTGTTCTTCACTGCATCTTGTGAGAGTATTAGCTATGATTTATGATTTCTGAGTTCTTTTTGCTAAAGCTGTTTGCTGCATGTTTTGGATCAAACTGTGCTGAAAGGGATCATATAGCTGATTCATTCTACTCCAAACTATTAATTGACTGTTCACTTAGGTTGCCCAATAGCAAAGAGATGTAGTGGCATGAATGCATCATGGTATGTTGAATGGTCTTTGAAACTAACAGAATCCTCCACACAAGTTGGTGCACTCCATTGGTGACTCCTGATATGAGCAATGTCTCTCCATTATTGGCTTGTATCATGCATCATATCCATCATGGTCCAAAAAGAAGTGGCTGTGTAGTGGAAATAGATATGTTCCTTGTGAGCCAGATGAGGATTGAAGGATGACTGGAGAGAACTACATACAGTCGTATAGGGATCAATTGTCTACTCGATCAATCAAGTGCCGAAAGTGATGGAGGAAAAGAAAAAAAAAAGTTGATCGAGGAAATCTTGTAGGCTTCTTTATTCAAAAAGAATATCCCACTTTGTTATCTTATCCGGCCCTGTGGAATATTTCCTAACCTTTACTGTTAGTTGCGTCGTTCTAATAGTTCCTGTACCGAGCAAGCAACTGGTTGAGCTTGACACAGTGTTACAACATTATTTACATGCTTCCAATTATTTTTGAAGAATTATTGTTAAACAACATAATCAACCATTGGTCCATTAGGGCATGTTTGATTGCATATTATATTTGAGGGGACTAAAACGCTAAAATATGATATTCTCCTTATGTATTCCAAGGTATTTTTTTACGAGAAAAATAATTGTGCTACTTCCGATCATATTCTTATTAATCATCGTTCATTTCGCGATACATGGTGAATAAAAAAATTATTCAATTAATTAAATCATCATTCATCATGAATTGAATGATGATTAATAGAGGTATGATGATGCAACCCTTTTTATTATTTTTAATGTAAACAAATTGAAGTGAATGAAAGATACTTAAACATTATGTAAGTATTTAATAAAAACATCAATTACTGATCATTTTCATTGCCTAACATTAAAAGAAGAAGAAGAAGAAATAAAAAAAAAGGAAAATGAGTGGAATATTAATAACTTTTCATTTGCAAGAGTAAATATAAATTCTAATTTGAAGAATAAAAAAGAGAAAATAATTTTGGAAAAATTGAGAGACCAACTTGCTGGTATTTTTAGACAAATATGATATTCTTCTTGGTTCAAATTGCCTCTTAAACATTCTACTTATCGGATTAATCTTTGACGGACCATATTACAATAATTTTATTTGATTCAAGAATTCAACATTCCTGCTTTTTTTTTCCTTTCTTTTAACGAGCATAAGGTTAACCTATTATATTAACATTTCTTTCAATTGTTTAAATGTGGTCAATTTATTATCACTTTCATTGAATTTTAGAATGTGAAGAAACTGAACTTTGAATTTAATTATTCTCCAAGCAAGAAACATAAAAGGTCAAGCAACAATTGTGTACACGAGATGGAATCCGATCACAGACAAAACCAAAGTCCCAAAAATAAACTTCACAGAATCTTTGTCTTGTGGGTGTCATCTACAAGGTAAAATATCAGCATGATATACAGACAAAGCTATACGCAGTTGCTTATTTAGTAATGAACAGAGATCTTGCAACATAATAAAATAACAATTAACAACCATCATGATTTATGTGAGGAAAGGACGAGTGAGAAGTCTGATAACTATCATGCATGAAGAATTTGTGTTAAATAGAAATTTGGGCTTCCATAATATGATCATATTATAATGTGGGCGGGCTTCAGACATCTATAAGTCTTGGGGCCCCATTAGTTTCCTTGGTGAACTAATTGCAATCAATGATCTTAATTTTCTAAGCATTTTTTTATTTCTGGAAGTAATTTAATCAGCATTTATTAGCTTCTCATTGTGAGAGTGCTATGATCTGTTGAGCTGTCATTTACTGTTTCTGAGTTCTTAATTTCTGGTGAATGGTAAACTATTAATTGTCTATCAGAAAACTAAGATATCGGTTATTGCGACATTGCATGCAGGATACAAAGTGCATGACTCCATTAATTCCTGATTTCTCCACATGTGCAGCTTCTGTAGTTAACTAACAACCACTTGAATCCTAAATCATTAATGTTATCTAATTAGTTCTGCAAGCAATCTAGTTGTTCTGGTTGTCCTCTTACGAGCAGGCAATTCAGTGATCAGAACTGATTAAAATTCTGAATACTAGGACTAATAAATTAACCTGCAATTGCATGCCTTGTGCAGGAAAGTTTTGGTGATATTCCTTCCTGATCATTTCATTATCTCAGGTCCATGTTTCAGAGTTTCTACCTTGTACGTCTTCATCTCTGTCTTTTTCGTGTACTTTATGCTCCAATGTCAAAAATGGAGACACTCATCATGGAAGGTATATTTAACTCACCAATATTCTTTCAGGCAAAACTTCTACCTTGCCTTAATTTGTCACTGTCAACGGGGCAATCTTTAGCATGCAATGCATCTCTCGCAGCCCACACCATGCATAAATTACTTGTTATCTACTTGCCAGGTGGCTGGTGTGATGACAGAAGGATCATGCAATTACATAAATTATAGTTAAACTAATTAATTGAACATCGTGTCATATTATTGATTAAGCCAGCATGGAAGATGGTTAGGTTTGCACATTGAAGATGGAACTTACTGCTTCAGTACCAACTTGATGCCATCTTCACATGCTTCATTCATTAGGTCTCAATTGCAGGTGGTTTCACATGCCCATATATACATATGTTATTATATACACACAACACACAGAGTAACATACAGTACTTTTCAGCTAATTCACTGCTACAAACTTACAACAGTACTGAACAATGTGAGTTGCTTCTTGGCACCTAACTTTGTTCATGTCTGAGAATACCAAAAAAAAAAAAGAGAACAAAAGAAAACAGAAAGAAGAACAAGGAGAAGTTGATCAATCACGGAGTTAAGACATCTAATTTTATTCCACAAACTGTGTGCACTAGATCTTAAGCAACATTATACACACTGCAAATAGTAAACGAACATATGAATGGAAAGCACAGAAGAGAGACAAAAAAAAAAAACAAAAGAAAGAGTTGGAATCAATACAGTAAGCTAAAACAATTGTATCATGGAGAGATCCCCTCGATGTGTTACGTGATCCCTGGACGACACCCTCGCGGCTGCCTTTGCATGCACGTGCGGCGTATCAGTTAGTGCACTCGCACGTCCCTTCGACCTCCTCCTGCACCCTGCGGTGGAAGCTCCGGTGGCAGCCGCAGGCGGCGCACTTGAGCGCCTCCCGGCTGCCCTCCTCGCCCCCGGCCATGAACTCCCCGCACCCGTCCACGGCGTGGCCTCCGGCGCTCGCGGCGTGGTTGCGCTGGCACTCGGCGTACCTCACGTTCCTCCGCCTCGCGCACCCCGCGCCGCCGCCATGGCTGCAGAAGACAGGCTCGTATCTTCTCACCACCAGCAGGCGCTTCTTCATGCCAAGTTGAATTATTAAGCGGCTGCTGCTGGTCGTGGCAGAGGCCGCCTGCTACGCCTGCAGTGCGAATTAATTGGACTGTTGCAGGAAGCTTATAAATGTATCAAAATTGAAGCTTTCGTTCCAAAGCTGAACCTTTAGTCTACTTGGCGCGCGCACACGTATATATATGTATAAGAAACTTCGCTTTGGTTTCTTTCCATCTCCCTTGTAGTAAATTAATGGCCACACGGTTGAGTGCAGGACCTAAAGAGTCGGCTGAATTGATGGTCCAACCAATTCCAACTCACTAGAGGCAGAAAGATACAATTTTTGGGGACATGGAAGAGGGGCACTGGTACCCTTAGAATGACAGGAGAACCTTTTCAAAGTTTTTTTTTTCACTATCTTTTTGCCTTGCACTTTGATTGGTTTTTGTTTAGAGGTAGGGGGAAGCATGACTAGCTATCAAGCCAAAGGATATCAATCTATCTATCTTATCTTATTTATCTCATTGGTCTGGGGGTCCCCTTGGACTCTTGGAGAGAGGGAGGGGGGAGAGAGAGAGAGAAAGCATGCATGGAACATTGGCTGTCTGCAGAGATATAAATATGTGGCCTGATAGGTTGGTTTGCCAAATTGTTGGAAAGGACAGAAGGCGCCTCCACGGGCTCTCCTTTCTGAAGATTTTTTATACAAGTTTTTGGTCATTTCAGGTCACCATGGAGGGTACGATGGGGGAGCTTTGAATGATCCAGTGACAACTTAATGTGCGCAAGAAGAGATAATAAACTCTGCCATATGGATCCATTGCCCAGTGAACAAGTACAGTATTGAAGTGGTGGTTGTGAGGAATTATTTCTTGTTTCGCCCAAGTCTCTACTTCTTTTGTTCTTTCTTCTAGTTAGATGCATGTATCAGATTATTGCAGTTTATATGTATGGTACAGCAGCACTTCCATTTGTTGCAGGCTGTGTACAGCAATGATTATTAATGTTTCAGTTGAAGAGCGAGAATGCTTTGCACGGCAGATGCGGATCAATGCATGGCATAATATAATTTTTCAGAACCACTTTACATGCACGCAAGTGACAGCATCATCTTGTCCATTTTAGACAAGCGCCAGTCAAAATGCTAAAGAAGTACACATGCATGCATCTCAGATATAAACAGTTCTGATCAGAAGTAGAAGTTGAGCCACAAACATATAGATCTCATTGCCTGGTGATGCATAGCTCAAGAAGAAAAGGCCAATTAGGCATGCGATCCATTTGTAAATCGTGATGCATAGCGATCAGTAAGGTGGCGAGAACATGGAATGCAGATAGTACATATAGGATCATGATCAGAGTACTGCTTTAATTGGCCATGACCCTTGAGAGCAAGCACAGCATGTTGCAGCCAGCTTGAAGGAGAGGGTAGATCCAAGTCAAGCTGATCAAAGGGGCATATTGCAGACAAACAATGCCGGACCATCATCATGTGCTCAAGATTCAAAAGAAGTTCAAAACCTTCAATTCATCACCACATTGTAAAAAGAAGTGACAAAGTTAAAGCTAAATTTCTGAACTTAATTACTTCCCGGATAGTAATGATCCAAAATCATTAGTATGCTCATCAACTAAAAACTTCCATTTGCACAGAGATCAGAGATAAGGTAATTTCTGAAATTATACATGGTGAGATCATACTTACTTTAGGAGCACAAATCTCCGGATAGCTGAAACTATAGATGCAAAGGTTGTTATGCATCTTGCAACATGAGATTAATTGGTAAGAACTTTTACTAGTGAGATATACAGAAACCAGAAAATACAGCTAACTAAAAACAAATTGGCCAGAGGGAGGAGGGACTACAGGATGAATAATTGAGCAGTGAAATCTGATCCTGTCCTTTTTATTGGTTCCACAGCCAATGGAATTTAAAGCCAGTTAGTGTTCTCTTTGTCCTCTTTAGTTAATGAGCAGTATCCTTGTACAGTTGCATAGTTATTTGGGTCGTTTCCTCTCACTGTTGACATTAACTATATATGTAGGCAAAAACGTTTTTTTTTAATATGGACTGTAAAGCATCCAGAAATTGTATATTGATGTTAATTTTTCTTATATATTTTTTTAAAATTGAAGAAACGGACAGGTCTCATGATGATTATGGCTCCAACAAATTTGGATTTTTGTGTGATTGATTGATGATTATATATTTATGGAGTGCAATTGTAAAGAATCCCAATGGAAAAGATGGGACACAAGAATCTGAGTCTTGTATCATACTTACTTGAAAATCTGTTCGAGTTGCTTTGCTGAATTGGCGTAATCTGATCGAGTCTGTAATGCAGATAGAAAGCAAATTAAAGAGCATAAAATTACATATAACCTGAACATTGTACATCAAAGAGTAAAATGTAAATTAAAAACTAAATAAATGGAATATGCAATTTTGTTGCAGACCTGAATGTATATAATCTCATTCTTCATTCTTAAGGACATAAGAATCTCGGTTATTGGCTAATTGAAGTACGATAATTGCCTTATAATTAGATAAAATCCAGTCATGCATAAAGTTTATTAGAGTTCTTAATGCCTGCAACACAGAGAAACAAACAAAACAGCAAATGCCTTTATCTCCTCCTTATGTAACCAGCCTCAACCGATCATCTATATAGATGTAAGAATCAGAATTGTCTTGTTACAAAAAATTTAGGAGGTCCTCATGCTGCCAAAAAATATCAATATAAGCAAGTCACTATAGTTGGCTACATAATCTAATTTCCCTAAAAATGTGGTTGACAACAAAGCATTCAAGTTCTAGTGGTGTTCCAGATATCATTCATCGCATGATCCTCCACGGACATGCAGCAGTTTTGTTAAAATTTTGGACTAGGTGAGATGAATTGGTCTCAAAAGCAATTCTCTGATGCTCAAACTCAGCACATTTGAGGATCCCTTGCATAATAGCCGAAGCTTCTGTCGCCATTGTCGAATGAAATTTTTAAGTAAAGATTAGATTATCTGAGCAAATAATCTGCTCCTCCCACCTCCTCGGATCTAGAGAATGAACAATCAGTGTTGAGTTCAATCCAATGAAAATGTGGGGACTCCCACCGGATCCTGATTGGATCATGAGAAGGTAGGCCCTCAAGGTAGTGGTGTTGGATATATTCTTCGGCATTTGTCTGTCCACAGTACCATATAAGAGATAGTGGATGAGGTGAAAGAGAAAATGATGTCATTTCTCAACTTCCAGATGCTCTAAAAGCAAAAAGAGATGTAAGACAACAACATGAATTTAGACTCTTTTTGAAGTTGTGACTCCTCAAGGATTCGGTTGCCGAAGTCCAAGGGGGGAGTGTGTAAAGTTGATGAAGAGTTTACACTATGCAAGAGACCACAACTAAATATTAACAAGGATAAAAAAAATAGGTGTGTGTTTGTTTCCATGCATTGGTTACAAAATAAACATTAGGTATTTGTTGTTCTGTCAAATTTTTTAATTCTATCTTTTGTGGGCAAATGGTTATGGGAAAGTTTTCAAAGAAAGATGTGTATTTTGAGAATTCTCCACCCCCATTCAATTATTACTATCAAGCATTTGAAAGAACCAAAAAATATGATTCCTTGATCATCCTTGAGATAAGAAGGTAAATGTATAGATAAATTTGAAGTGATATAAGTCCAAGCCAAAAGAATCCAAGATCAAGTCATCATTTCATCCTCAGAAGAATGCAAAAGGTCTATGGATCATGCATGATATTACTAACATGTCTTTTAAGTCCATTTCTAATATCTTGTAATACTGCCAAGATCATCTTCTAGGACCCAGCCAGCCTTAACCAGGCTATGGTTAGAAGTTGCCCAAGGATGTATAAGACCACACTTGAGTTTGGCTAGTTGATGCCATGTAGTATCCTTATTATTGAGTAATCCACCACTCTTGTTAGCTAACAGTGAAGTTGTAATACCTCTGGCTTAATTAAGATATTGTTCGCTTTGGACTTTTAGTCCGCATAAATTTAAAACATATCTGATAGGTGAAGATTATAGCTATATATAAGCTCATAATCACTTCAGTATTTTGTCCACGTGAAAATTATTCAATTAAATCTATCTTGATCTTAGAATTTTGAATCATCTCCCAATTGATTAAATATGATACCCTCTTGTTTCCATTAAAAAAAGTTCTAAACAATTTCTCTAGTGAAACAAATAGTGCTTGATGACACAGGATAGAGCCAAGAGAGTAGTTTGGAATTAAAGCTAATACAGACTTCATCAAGGTGGACCTGACCTGATTTAAAATTTTCATTTTTCAGCCAAAAAGCTTGGAGAAGCTTTGTAGAATCGATCTTTTATACTAAGGATTTTGAGGAAAGATGGGGACACCCCACTAGGTAAGGGAAATTAATTATTATGATGATAGTCTTAGAACTCTTCACTAATTTACACAACATGAAATAAATATATACTTTAATCAGACATTACATTGGCTGATAAAGAGATGATTTGAGATGAACCATGAATTTGAATCGAGGAAAAATTGATATTTGGTGCTTTGAGATGGTTCGAAGCTATCAAATAATTATTGTTCTAGCTGGTATTTGGGAATTTCTTTTCAATAAATTTTAATATTCAGACGTGCAACACTTTTGGGATTTTTTTTTTTTTTTGAGAAAATGGACTGTAGTCAACAATTTATTTTCTGTCAATAGCTTTAAAATTCATTTTTTTAAAAAAAATTGTTGTAAAATAAAACAACTTGATCCCAGGACATTTTGGGCCTAAAGTCTGAAAGGCTACCCAGTTCGCACGCAAGAAGCACTCAAATTAAGCCCGATCCAATCAAAACAGCTCTTTTCCTCTCCTTTTTTCCCAGTTTTCTGTATGATCTAACAAAGTTCTATAAGAGCGAGAAGAGATCATATTAATTGCAGAACTAATTAAAAAATAAGAAGAAGATTTGAAACCACTATTGTTTTATATTTTTATTCATTATAATGATATTTGCACTTTCTGCATCTTTCCCTCTGCTTGAAGGGATCGACGCCTTCGTGACCATGCAACGCATGCATGCGCGCGCATGCAGTGGAGCAGGATCGATCGCCTAAGGAAACTGGAAACGCTCAAAGAAGCTGCTTTGGTGTGTGTCCCGAGGGTTTGCTAATGGAAGGAAGCTTTACTGATGGATCTGAAACAACCCATTTGGGTCATCCATCGCCATGTCGACCAGCTCCGATGCTTCTTCTCCCAGCTGTCGGATGGCTTCGTCGAAGAGCCAGCTCTCAAACACCGACGTCAGTGCCGCCGGAGCTTCTGCAACAACCACCGGCGTCGTCGACCGTCCCGGAAAAGTAATGCTCGTTCTGGACGTCTCCGCGTTGAGCAGGGAGGAGTTCGGCGCGACAGCAGCGGTTGCCCCGACGCCGAAGTACGGTTCCTGCAGCTCGCTGGAGGAAGCCGAGTCGGCGGATCCACCTGCCTTGTAATTCATGGACAGCTGCGTCGACTCCGAGTTGGAAACCGCCGCCGCCGCCGCTGCAGAAGCTGGGGATCCCGCGGGGGATGATTTCTTCGTTGTCGTCCAGCCTTCCAGTAAGCGAGAGATGTTCTCGGCGCTCGACGCGTAGATAGTACTCCTCCTGGTGGCGGCTGTGGACGTCTGGCTCGAGGGCGACGCCGGCCACGAGTAGATGCTCGAGTGATCGGCGCCGGTGCTCGGTTCACCGCGATCGAAGGACAATGCGCGGCGGAGGGCTTGCTTGGCCGTATGGGCGTCGGTTTGGAGCCTCCTCTCCCACTGGCCTTTCGACAAGGAGCGGCAGGTGACAGCTTCACGCTCTCCCACAGCTTCTGATGCTGCTGCTGCAGTGCCGCCATCTTGGCCATTTTGGAGCTTCCTCAACTTCTTGTTCAGATGGGTGTTCCAGTAGTTCTTGATGTCATTGTCTGTCCTCTCCGGCAGATACGAAGCTATTGCTGCCCATCTGCATATACATGTAAGCATGATCCATCGAAAGGGAAAGAAGAAAAGATGACCAGCAATATCAATCATATATATGCATATGCATTCATGAATACATATTTAGGCACCTGTTTCCCAGAAGAGCTTGGAGATGGATAATGAGCTGCTCCTCATGTTGTGTGAAGTTGCCGCGCTTGATCCCTGGCCTCAGGTAGTTGGTCCATCTGAGCCTGCAACTCTTACTGCATCTCATCAAACCTGCAGCACAATTGAACAAAGGGTCAAATTTTAATAATATATCTCTGTATGCTGCAGGGTCAACGCCTCAATTTTTTATGGATGACGGAATGAGTACATGTATTATACAACCTATAATTAAAAAGGACTTCATAGAAGAATTTATACGAAGATAGATTGACTCTAAGGAGATGCTACCTGTGTTGGTAGGCACAGCCCTCCAATTGCCAGGGCCATGATCCTGGACGTATGAAACCAGCATGAGGTCCTCCTCCGGAGTCCAGGGACCCTTTTTCACGCCTATCTTATCACAGCAGGGTGGCCTTCCCATATTTCTCTCTCTCTCTCCCCCTCTCTAATATGATAATATGTATTCCCAATACAGAATAGAAGAGGATGCATATATAATACACATAAAAGATCTGATGTAGCTTTCTTCTCCTGTGAAGAGGAGACAAGGCAAGAGTCTAAAGTGGTGTGTCTGGCTGTCATATGCGTGCACACGGGGGACCTGATCACATAGCTCACTGTTACCTCTCCCCCTTTTGACTACAAGGGACGGGTCGCAGGCAACGCCAAGGCGAGTACGTGAGTCAAATGAGGACATCAGTGAGTTTCTCAAGTCAAGCTAAATCACCTGGCGCTGACGTCTCTCGCTCCTCTCTCTCAGAACCATGTATGAGCTGCAGTCATTAATTACGATCAGCTTTACCACACCCAGAGAGAGAGAGAGAGAGCTGGAGTTTATAAGTATGCCAATTAAATGCATGGTTTGTTTATGTAATACATGTTCACCAGAAGAAGGAAGAACCAAACTATATACAATACACTGCCTTGCATGCCTTGCATGTGTTGGGTTCCGCATTCAAACTCTTGACCTGAGCCGCAGCCGTGCATGCATTGCGTTCTCCTTTTCATTATTGTTTTCATCTGTTCATTAAAAACTCTTTATCAATGCTGATCCCATCTATCTTGGCGTCACTCTTGGCGTTAATTTGGCTGCCCCGTTCCTTAAATTCGATTGTCTTCATCGCACTCCTCTGATATACATCAAGTTCTCCATGCACTTATGGCACTGTGTGCTCGGAAGCAGCTGGAATAGAAGTAAGCTGTATGTGTCTCTTTCTTCTATGGTGAAACGAGCTGTTGAACTGTGACTTGGGAGCACTCTTCTTCTTCACTCGATTAAAACATGATAAAATGAGAGCAAGTATGTACATGTGCTAGATATATAATTGACTCTGTCCAGAGTGATATTGATACTTGGCTAGGTTGATAAATTCACAGGTAGCTTGCACATACGCCTTGGGCGATTAGTTAGTTCTTCCGGCTAACAGAATAAATTATTAAGAAGATAACTACAAAGTTGCAGTCTTAGTTTCGAGGGTTTGATGACTCAATTCCATCCACAGGCATGACAAATTGGATTTGCTGGAAATTTACTAACAGGTTTCCTTTCATACGAACACCTGCATGTAGAACACTGATTCATGCTTTCCGCATCATAAGTTTGAATTTGGATAACAAGCAGCCTGAATTAACAGAAAAGAAAATATTGAATTGTGCACTTAGGGAGATATTGCACGAACACAGAAGACCACACGAGGTTCACTTTAAATCGAGCTATGTTCTCGAGCGGCATATTTTTTTTATTATGAAATAATGATGAGTACGATGATGCAAAATAATCTAACCGTCATAAAATTTATATAGAAAATTATAATACAAAATAAAAAATAGAAATTTTAAAATTATTTAAATGGCCCCGTATGAGATCCCACTCCCTCATGCTCACTGTCCGAACAGCGAGATATCCGTAGGGAACGGACGTTCATTGCTGAAGAGCAGGCCCACGTAGGATTAGCATTATCAACAAGATAATCCGGCAGCTTGGATTTTACTTTTGTTTCCATCGATCATTTCCTCATATCGTCAATTAGGTGCGGAAGAACTATTTGTTTCATAACTACATAAAGATATAAGTCTAATTAAATTAACCAGGCAAGTAAATTTGATCTTCTTTCTCTACCTTTATCCACTTTTATATTAACTGGGTCATCTAAAGATGGCGTGTGTTATCTTTCAATCTATAACCATATTCATGGTAGCCTTATTAATTATTAACAAAAAGAAAAAAATGGGTCCCTGAAGTATTATTGGCACATATATTAATACATATGTACAGTGACATGACAGACATATATGTCTTCAAGGAAAGGAAAGAGAGAGGAGTGGGGGAAGAGTGAAGAATTCCTGAGTTGTACACATGCTCACAGTAACTATACATTTAATTTTTCCTTTGGAAATAAGGAAGCAGCTTTTTTGTGTGTGATGAAACTATTAGCGTGATAGTTCTAAGACTCGAATTCAAAATTATTAACGTCCGTCGAGCGTTTGGAACTCAATCTTGTTATCAGTTGAGTTGATCCTTTGGGACTCAACCTTGTTACGAGTTGAACTGATACATTTGCGTAAAGGAGTTAAGGGCTGTTCAAGAACTTGAACTTCGGAAATTTTGGTCCTTGTGTACGTGGCTCTGCTTAATGCACAATATTGATGCTCCTCCTAGATGGCCTCCAATGAAGCATCTGTTCTGGAACAATATTCATGCTCCTCCGCATGCAGGGATGAAGTGGAATTCAGGAAAAAATTAATGAGCCTCCAGAGATTGATGTGATATCAATGTGCACCAACCAGTCTAAGTTACACACTATATATGCACGTCTGACTGCATCAAACCTTCACGTAAAAATTTCAATTGCTAACTTCCAAGTTGTCATTGCTGTGGGTGACTCGTTGCAGTGTTGGACACGCATTGTGACCCAAGTATTGTGCAATTTCATATTTTTCAAGTGGTATCCTTTCACCACTCAATTGTGTCACATATGTGTATATTTTATGCTTGTGGTGTATATATTATTAGGTATACTATATCTTCAAGTGATGATATATCTTGCTGTTCTTGCAGTCATTTATTTGTAGGAACAGTACTGAAAGAGTGCTTGTGTCAGTTCATAATTTTGAGACGGATTTAATACGGTGCCACCTTTCTACGAGACGCTTCAAAGCAATGTCCTCGAGCATTGATCTGTTTAGCCCAATGGTTCAATCATGAACCATTAATAAAGCATGCATGAATCTAATGGAATTATCAGAAAGAGAGGGACATTTTTATCCATAAACTATCTATTAGCTCGTACCAATTGTCAGGAAAAAGTTGAAGTACTTGGTTTCCTTGACTAATAAAAAGCATTCAATTCAGCCAATATATAGTGCAAAAATTTTCCTGAACAAGATCGGAGGTAGATACACACTTCTCCCTGTCTGAAGTTTAAGAATGAGTCCTCACGGAATTTGCCAAAGGAAGCCAGTTCTGAAGCTGACAAAGTAGCATTCACTTATTCCAGGAATCCAGAGGAGCTTGGCCTTTGTAGTGATAAATTATTTCTTCTTCGGAGATGAAAATTTTCACATAAAACCTACTCGTAGAGCACTGTTTTTTTCTCTCCCAAAAAGTAAAAAACTCTAAGTTTCTGATGTGAATAGGGGTGTTGTTGAATTAGAGAATTAGAGAATTCAAGAATCAGTTATGTTCTGTTGCAGGCAGGGATCGGAGTTGTTGAGCATGTTAGGGAAGAAAACAGGCATCAGACATTTCATATACGATAATATTTGGTACATAACCATTTTGACACCATAAGTGAGATTGTAGGATTAGTCCTCTATCACCACTGGTGTATCTTAGACTTGGCATTTTACAGGAATAAAAACCCTGACTGAACTTCTCCTTAAGGAAAAAAGATCGAGTACAAATGATAGCTTTGTTAAGCTCTACAAGAACAGGAAACTCCCATGAAAGAATGAAAGTGACTGTGATCTCTGACCAATATCTCTCTTGCATATGCCTTAAATTTTGTTCAGATTCATGCACCAAATTCAAGCATTCAGATGTCTACATAATACATCTATGTATACAGATTTTTTTTTCCATTGCAAACATCGGTTATAGATATTTGATACGATTGACAATTTATATATTCGTTAACAATCCTTTTTGAATGCATCAAATTAATAGGATACAAGAGAACCCTCATGGAAAGAATTGAACCAGGGACCTCATGAATCAAACCTATGTTAATAAATTACGATGTCAAACAAGGGTTTAGGATATATCAAACAAAGGTTTAAAATGATGCGTGAGTGTTTTTTACTCCACATTCTAGCATGCATTGCAAAATCTAAAGTCAAAGTTATTTAGAATAATGAATATACAAGGTTTACAAAGTTTCCACATCTTTTTTTCTGCTTGATCAATTGAAAAGCTTGAGTCAGAACTTAGCTCAAGCTCATAAATATGAAGTCGGTTTCAAGATTTGATCCATATGTTTGCATAGCAAGGTTTACACAAATAGTTTCCAAAGATGGTACATTTGGTTTCACTATAACAACTGAAGCATATACATATTACATTATGATATAAAGAACATAGTTTTGAAGCAAGGTGTAAAGATAAGGTTCAGTAAAAAGAAAAAAGGTTTTTAATTACTCATTTAGTGAAAAAACAAACACAATTATCTGCTAAATCCGGATGATATTAGGTATGACTTGTAACACATGGTGTAGATCCAGAAAAAAAATATGAAGTTCTACAAAGTAGCATATCTCTCATTCTGAATTGACATTTTAGCTTCTCGAAGCAAGGTCTTCCTGCAAGAATTTATGCAGCTCATCGGCTACAGCCGAGGGAAATTCCTCATGCGGAAGAAGAGCTCCCGGAACCTCTACAAACTTACTTACACCTTTGGCTCCTCTAAGTGCCTCTATTTCAGCTTTCGACCTCTTTGGGGCACTAGAAGCACCTACAACCAGTACTGGTACTTTTCCATCCAACTCTGCGAACAACTGGACAAACTCCTCACGAGATTTAACAGGGTCAAGAAGTCCTGTAAGAAAAGCAGCGGGCACATACCGAGATCCTTTTCTTTTCGTCAGTGCATACCTACTCTCTATAAGGCTTGGTGTCACATTCTCTGGATTTGCGTACACATGGGATGTATACTGTGATTCAATAGCCTTTTCATTGCTTACAAGTACATTATACATCATCCAACCAACTGCAGGGGCCCTAAGTGTACCCCTCAAAAAGCCATACCTGCAATTTGTAAGCATACATAAACATTGAAGCATTGATATCCGCCAAAGTATTTATGAACTCAAGCTTGTGATGGAAAGAAAATACTTTGAGAACAAAATAGAGAAGATCAGAAATCTTGTAGTTGAAATGTATTGCCTTATGTTTCATATAATCTCATAAACTTCAGCTAAAAGCCTGGAATGGCTATAGTTGACTCGTAGTTGAGCATGATCCTACTAGCTTTCATGATCTGATAGTTGTGGTTCTTCAGGTGCATTCCCAAGGCATCTAAACATAAAGTCAACATATTGAATAATGTTGCTAACTTGGTTAATAATGAAACCATAGGATATGACAATTCCACCTAATTTCTAGTTAGGCACAGGGCTGAATGAAAAATATTGCACAGAACATGCTCAACAAATATGATGCACCTCAAAATAAATTTATCAATGCCAAAAAGTTGGACTAAGTATACCAAAACCCAGATGAAACATTTTATTTTTGAGAGGGAAACCTACTTGAAACAATATCCTAGTTGAATGTTTATCTTAAGTAAATTTTCAATATGCAAGATTGGTTACAGGTGTTTGTAATTCAATTCAAAATTTGACAACATGAACTTCTAAAAAATGTCCAAATGAATCACCCAGCCTAACCAGAAGGCAGGAGGGGGGTAATATCATGCTAGGACAAACATGATGAATATCGATATAATAGGCTCCTGACACTTGAGTAATGATAAGGCAAAACCAAGTTATAAGAATATACTACTGTAAATGGTCAGAAGATTCATTTTACTCTTACGAATCTTAGGCAGAAATTGCATTTAATAATAAAATATGATGTGAAATACCAATTATTTGAACGCATTAAAGACAATGTGCAATATTAGTCCGGGTTCCAGAGTTTAGATACAGATTTACATATGCGGATGCCAAAACTAAAAGAACATTTAATTAGAAAAGTCAAAATTTAGACTCCAATATACCTTGACTCCATGCTGGAATCTCGGCCAAAGACTATGGGAAGAGGACCTGCCCACGTAGGTGCAACTGCTGCTATCCCTAATGGATTTACAAGACCCTTTCCTGCCGCAAGAACAGCTATAGTTGCCGCATGCCCTCCCCCAAAAATTATCAGCTCACCAGCTTGTAAGAACCGGGCACCATTGTGATAATACTCAGTAGAAAAACAAAAGAAGGCACCAAGTAGAACACAGAAAAGTACAAGAACAAATCTTATATGTCAGCATATATTAAGTGACAAATAATGTTGAAGGCATTCTCATATTTCATGCAACAATATTTTTTCCCATCAGTGTGTTGACTCTTATTTATCTTCTGTCTTGACTCTTGGTTAATTTCTGAGAACAAACATCAAGAATAGAAAAACCAGAAAGCTCCTCAACATCTTATTATACTCTTATATTCAGCCTATTAAAAGGTCAAGGGTGCATAAGATAAAGCAGCAATAGACAACCAGGTAGTAGAAAAGGTTTTCTTGAAGGAAAAGTATGTGATCCCAGAGAATATACGTAACATTTCCAACCAGATATTATCCACTTTAGATCTTGCTCCGCATGGTTTTGTCAAAACATATCACATTTGGTCCAGGTCATGTTCTTCCGCGTCATGTATGTGGGACTAATCTAAGGCATGGGGACTCAACGCTTTCGTTGAGTTTCTGCACCTCATCACGGATGGAGGTCCACGCGGAATGGCTGTAATACCATATGTAACATTGCAGTCTAGCATATGATATTATCCGCTTTGGACTTTGATCCGCATGGTTTTTCTAAAACGCGTCACACATGGTCAAGACGATGTTCTCATATATACTCAACATTTTTTCCATATGACAAGGCGATGTTCTCATGCATGTGAGAGTAATCCAAAGCATGTCTCTTTTATCCTAACTTAGAAATTTAACAAACTGCTAATGTTTATTGAGATATTTGAGGTGAATTATAGTTATCTGGTTCACATTATATTTTGCTCATGATCATGATTCATAATTAAATCAATGAAAGGAACACAAGACACGTTCTAGTAATAAAGACAACAAGAGAATGGTCCACTGAGGATAATTAAGAAGGATGTAAGAGAATGAAACAAGGAAATCAATAATGACGTTCATTGTCAAACAATCAATCACAAAGAATCGACAAACAAGGTAGCTCTCTTTGCATGCTACACAAATCTACAAACCTCAAGTAACATTACGCAAAATATGATAAATGTTACAAAAGGGAAATGAATGAGGAAATATTATACCTGAATTTGCTAAGGGACTGTCTGATGCCTTTATGAACTGGACCAAAAAATTTTCCATGACATTAACATTGTAGTCGAGTAATGGCCTGTCTGAATAACCCAATCCAGGCCAATCAAGAATTGTAGCACGGTACCGTACTTCTCCTTCCCTCATGACGAGATCTCTAGCAACCGCTCGCCACTCCTCAACAGTGCTAACGTCCGAGACAGTGGGAACCATAAGGATGTTCCTGACATCACCAAAATTCTCACCTTCGTGCTCCTCAAAATACACATTCACAGAATTTCCTTCAAAGTTCCACTGCCAGCTGCCAGTCTGAATGTAAGAAGTGCTTGTAAGAAAATGTATAACATCAACATATACATATGCAACTGAGTGACTTTGTGCACATAAAGGGGAAAAACTTTTCTCAAACATCTGAGCAATCATGTTTTGACTTTTGATCGAATCAAAAGGACTCATTTTCTTCCAAATTAAACGACAGCGCCCAAGGTTTCCGACCATTTCAGAAAGACTAGTGCACAAAACCAATTAGGACCCCCAGCATAAGTATAGCATCAAGATCTAGTTCGTAATCCTAGGAAATGATAGAGATGCAATCTTCTTCAATGAAGCAAATTAAAAAATCACAAACTGAGGGACTAGAGACGTGATCTTACAGACATACAATATCCGGAGACGTGGTTAACGTGATAAGAAAAAAAAGAAAAAATGCATTCTTTCTCTTTAGTGAAAGTTGCCAAAAAGACCACATTTGATCAACGGGGAATCTAATTTTTTTTCCAGATTTCGACATACACGAGCGTGCATGATGAGATCTGAGTGAGAAAGTAGAGAACTTTATAAGTCGGAGTTGGATACCTTGGACGGAGTGAGAGGCCTCTGCAGGACGCCCGGAGAGGCCTTGGAGGAGGAACCCAGAGAAGAAGGAGACGCGGAAACGCATCTGATCCGAAGGGCGCCCGCGATCCGAGGGGAAGGGAGCCGAGATCGTGAGAAGGTCGGGGGTGAAGGAGGGAGGAAGAGAGCAATGGAGGCTGCCGCCATGGAGGGTCGATCGAGCTTGATATTTTGGAACAAGTCGACGACGTTGAAGTACGTCTTCTTCCTATTTTCATGCCTTTCTGTGTTTTACTTTTGAGAGATCTGGGGAAAAGTAATAGAACCCGAAATAAATGGACAAGATATCGCGATTAAAAAAAGTTTCTTTACTTTTTATTCAATTTGTGGTTTTTGCAGAACTTTTTCTTTATATTGGCTATGTAATTTGACAAAAGTTTTCCTTTTCTTATAATTTTTTTTAGTTGTCCATATTTGAAGGAAAACAATTTCCATTTTATTAATTTTTTAAAAAGAAAAAATAGATGAAAAGAAAAGTTGACGCCCAAAAAAACCTTCCACTTTCACTTTACAATTAAGCATTTTTAAGTATGTTATCAGTGGATATACTAATTTAACTTTAACATATTTCCTAATTATATACAAAAATAAATGATAAAATAAAGTGACATATCTTGTTATTAACGTGGAATAATCACTATTATATTTAAAAAAAAAATAGACTTTTCACTTCAAAATATATTGTTACTTGTGCTAAAAATGTTAACATTTTTACTCTTATTGTATAAAACAGAGTGACAATAGTGGTGTCTAAAGTATGCCTCATGTCTCATGTATATATGGTACTATAATGGGTATCTTTCCTTAAATACATTTGTCACGGTAGAATGATAAATTATTCCTCTTTGTTTAAGCGTCTTGAATTTGAATCTTCATGAATATAACTAATTTTTACTAAAACTTTTATCTGACACAAGTACGCGGCCTTATTAAATTAGTTCATCTAGATGGTGAGTCAATTTTCAATATGTGAATAATATACATAATTGTTAGTCGTTCGAGTTGGACCGTTCTAACTGCTTCTTACCTATCGGATCCAAAGTAATATTAAATAACAAAAGCAATATATATATATATATATATATATTCACATAATAGGAGGAATCAAGATTGTGAGTGGCCATCATTGGTCATTAGCCTTTTGAATTCATTCATATCCCCTTTGTTATTCTTTACTTTCGGTTATGTACTTCGTTGAAAATCAATTTTGAGCGTACTTATATCTTTTTATCTTTGGAAGATCTCCACACTTTTTGTGTAGAAAGTGTCTTCACTTGACATGATTCCACTGTATTTTTCTTCTGCTATGTGATTGCTCCTGCTCCTATTATTATAGTATTTGCATCCCTAGTTTAGTTAACTCGTTTAACAATCAATACACGTTAATCATAAATTTTTAATGTTTATCTAATTCGTCTATGTAATTATCTTTGAATCAAATCATAATCAGCATACATCAATCTTATGATGATTCAAAAGCCATATTGTAAGAGGGCATAAAGCATCTATTGTGGACCAAATATTAATTAGAGCAACCAAAAACTTCGGTGATTTTAAATTTTCTTATCGTTTTCTTTTAGGATTTGTTTACTTTAAAATAGTGAAAATCATTTTTTTTTTATTTTCCTTCGACACCTTATCTTTCTTTTACTTCAAAATAGGGCAAGAGGATCGGATATATTTCTTTGCTTTAACTATATTTAATCAAAATATAAATACATATATAAAAATATTTGTTCGAGTAATATTATTATTGAACGTCTTTACCTTTATCCCCATTAACTCCCTTTCATTTTTCTAACAATAATAAATTATTATTAGGAATTAAGTATACATTGATTATCATACAAATTGATGTGAAATTTGAACTTTTCTACTACGGTCCTATAATAAAAGTTGAAGTTACGAGTGACTGAGTGGTTATTTGTTATGTTAATCATCTCTATATATATATTTCTCTCTCCAGGGGTGAGCACGGTCGTGACCGTGGAGTCAGACCGCATCGATCTAAATTTTTTAAAAATATTTCTGGCTCAATTATAAGTCAGGCCGGGTCCGAATAAAAGAATAAAAAAATTCGGCAGTTCCGGATCGTCACCGGGTCAATATATAAAAATGTTTACCCGGTTAAAATATTAAAAAAACTATTAATAATATTAATATAGTTCTAATTATTTACTAATTTGATCATTAGTTGTTCATTTTTAAGCGTTAAAATTTTTTTATTGTCTTATTATATGATATATTATAAAATATTTTGATAAGTTAGATGTTTATTTGATTAAATTATAATTTAAGTTTTCTAATTATCACAAGTTTTCTATATTTCTTTTTATATTTTTAAAATATTTTTTTGACCCGATCTCATTCTCGATTTTTTTTCGAATCGACCCGGACCTGGTACCAATCGAGACCAAATCCGATACTCGGTCCAAAATTTTTGGACCCGACAAAAATCGGGTTGGGACTATTGACTTTATTATATGATATATTGACATAATATTTTGATAAGTTGATATTTATTTAATTAAATTATGATTTCAATTTGTTAATTATCATAAGTTTTTTATATTTCTTTTTTAAAATATTTTTTTTATCCGGTCTCATTTCTGATTTTTTCGAACTGGCCTGAACTCGGTACCAATCGTGACCGGATCCGATACAGGGTCCAAATTTTTTTAATCCGATAAAAATCGAGTCGGGACCGGTCAAACCGAACCCAAATCAGAACTTGATTTTGCTCTCCCTTGCTCTCTCTTTCACTCTCTTCCTCGTATAGAATGCAAGTTGCCTATCACTTTCGATTAAAACGATAATTAATGTGAGAAAATATGAAAAAAATTATGAAAATTGATGAAATGATGGGTAAAGACTAACACTATGTTTGGATTGAGATGAATGAAGGGTAAAGAGTAGGAGGAGAAGGGGAAAAATTTTTTCATTGTTTGCATAAAATTTTAAAAGTGGGAATTGAAGGGGAATATCTATTTTTTCCTCATAATTCTTCTTCTTTTGTGTTATTTTTTATTTCAATTTCAAATTGGGGTTGAAAAGTTTAATTCCCTTTCCTCCTATTTTCTTTCCTTTAAGGAGTGTTCATTCAAACATAATGTAAAGAAAGTAAAAATTCCATCTCTCTTTCACTAGCAAGTAAAGAAAGTTGACAAAGAGAGAGAATGGGACATCAGTGTCTGGGCTGATACTTTGTCTCCAATCTGATTCAGAATGCTTATAATTTTTTTTTTTACATTCTACTTTTTGACTTATTTCTATTTTTACTAATGTCTAATTCGAAATTCAAGAGATAGTTCCCATGTGCATTGATTTATCTTCCTCTATATTCTAATATTGCACCATAATATCCTTAAATATGATTGGATTAATCTCCTTCGTAGTTGACGAACTAGAAGCACGCTAACGCTAAAATTAATATTTCAAATAATATTTAACGGTTCAAATATTAATTATTTTATTTGATAAATTACATAAATGTTGAGTTTCAAATAAAAATATTTAAAATATATTCTTATTGACGTTTAACATCTAGAGATTATATCATTTTAATTTTATCACCATTCAATTATATATTTTTTCTATTCATGTTTAATTACTTACAAATTATTTTTTTATTAACAATGAATAAAAATTGATTCATAATTAATATTTTCATATCATACATGAATAATATAAAATTTTTTATAAATATAATTTTTTATATATGTTAATCAAAATACTTGTGTGAGTTTATTTTACTTTATTGAGATATGAATTTATTTATTATATTAAAATAATTTTTGTATAGTGCTTAAATTGAATAATTTATCCTGTATTCAATTACATTATATTATACTATATTATATTAGAGGCGTATTATGGTGCAATCATAATTTACGATTGCACTGTGCAATTTCATACTTCTGGACCATCATATTGGAATCATGTTGATCTGTGGTCCAGATTGCTTATGTTTTGGACCATTAGATCAAAATGATGCCAATCTGATGACTCTGAACTATGAGATTGCACGGTGTAATCACATATTATGATTGCATCCTAATACAACTAATTAGAGGCATATTAGAGTGCAATCACAATCTACGATTGCACCGTGCAATCTCATACTTCTAGACCATCAGATTGGAATCATTTTGATTCAATGGCCCAAATTGCTTATGTTTTGGGCCATCGGATCAAAATGATGTTAATATGTGACTCATAATTATGAGATTGCATGATGCAATCACATATAACTAATTAAAGGCGTATTATGGTGCAATCACAATATGCGATTGCACCGTACAATCTCATACTTTGGACCATCAGATTGGAATCATTTTGATTCAATGGTCCATATTGCTTATGTTTTGTGTTATCAAATTAAAATAATGATAATATGATGATTCAAAACTATGAGATTGCACGGTGCAATCACAAGAGGTGTATTAGGGTGCAAACACAATCTGTGATTGCACCGTGCAATCTCATACTTTTAGACGATTGGAATCATTTTAATCCAATGATCCAGATTGCTTATGTTTTGGGCCATCAAATTAAAACGATGTCAATCTGATGACTCGAAACTATTGGATTGCACGATGCAATCACATATCCTTAATATAACTAATTAGAGGCGTATTATGGTGCAATCACAATCTGCAATGAGTCTTAGGGTGCACCTTAATATAACTAATTATATTATATTTATCACTAAGATCTTAAATGAGCCTTTAACTACTAATTATCATCCCTTAATTATAATATTATTCGTTGTCAAACCGTTATTTACTTGCTGATAATATCAAATAGAGTCTATCCAACTATGGTCATTTATCCTCTGCTTTAAAAATAAAAAAGGAAATTATCTGATTATCTATACCAATTAGGGGGTATATAAATAAAGAGTTTTAAGACCAGAAAATCGATTCCAGACCACATAAAAAATTTAATTTATTTTAAATTAGAAAAACCCAAGGTGTTTTACATAATTATCCTCATATAAGATATGTTATTATATTTTTAAATGTTTACAATATATAAATTATTTTCAAAGAACATATATTTATTACACACAAAAATTATATAGGTCATAAATAGCAGTGTTAAAATATACAATATGAAAATCCCTCTTAATGTTATTTTTTAATATAATACATAATACAATACAATCACAACTATGCAATTCCATAATTATTGACCAAAGATCAAAATGATCCAGATTTAACAAATTAAAATGATAATTTTAACCTCGACGAGAAAGGAAATATTGACTTAAGCATGTTGTAGAATAATGAGAAAATGATATATTGTAGAAAAAAGATTAAATAAGCACATTCATTTCTTAAAATTTTCGAAAATGAAATAAGAAGATTTAGCATGAAAAGAAAGTAATATAAAACCCTCATTTAACTAATGGATCAAAATAATTTAAATATAACGTGTAAATAATACTTTTATACTTGATTGGAAAAATATGATAAATTAAATAAAAGAAAATAATAAATAATATTAGGAGAATTATAGAAATATTTAAAGCATGGATAATAAAATATTTAATACAAAAATATATAGCATAAAATTTATTATACAATTTTATAAATTTATATAAAATACATTATGGAATTAAATTCTAAGAATGTTGGATCCGAAATGTTGGAGGAAATGAAGGCAACTACGTGGTTTGTTTTTAAAAAAAACTACGTGGCTTTAATATACAAAGGCGGTTATGTTAGGAGGATCAGAGCCATTAAAATATTATAGAGTCACTATTTGATCACATACGTAAAAAATTAATATATAATTCATCGGACTTTTATTGCATTACCTTCTCACGTTACTTAGCATTTACATTACCTATAAGAAAGATTATCATTAATTAAATTATCAGTAACATGCATTATCTTGTTTATTATGTACAAATAATCTTTTCAACAATTTAAATGACATTACATAACTTTTTCTAAATATCCTTTATCACTGATATTAAATTAAATATTATATAATTTAACTAAAAACTCATAAAATTAATAAATTATATAAATATTTCATATGTTTTTTAAATGAAAATAATGGTAATGTATATAATATTTAAAATAATAATATGCAATTCATGTCAATAACAATAATAAAAAAATTTAAATAAATTAATATTATTAATTATGATGATAAAAATATTATTCGTTGTTGTTATACGAATTTTTATATTATTTTTGATAGGCAATCTGGATGACAATATGCATTGTTAGACAACTAATATAATAAAATAAAATAAATTTTAAATAAATAATATACCACTTCATTAATGTATATTAATTGCTTAATATAATAATATACCACTTCATTAATTGCCTAATATAATAAAGTTATTTTATTATTATCATCATAAATAAATAATATACCAACTTAATGATGACATCCCCCTCTACGTGGATTGTCACTTCATAGAAAATCTGCATCGTTAGACAATTCAGATTATCTGCAAATTAAAATAAAGTAAACAAGATAATATGATGGGCCAAGTAATTTAATTATTAGTAATCTAGAAAGATTACTTATAGAGAAATATCCCTCTTATGTTTTGTGAAATCAAAATTTAATTATGTTATTCAACATCTCTTTGTAAGTGTGAAATCAGTGTCGGGTCGGGTGAATTTTTTTATTAAAAAAATTATTGTATAGATTTTGATTGGGTTGTTAAAGTTAAAAATATTATCGTTTTTTTCGATGAGTTTTTTCGAGACCCTATATTTTATAAATTTTATATTTATAAAAAATATTAATGATATAAAAAGATGTTTTATTTCATAAATTAATAACATTCACATGTTATGTATTATAATAGTGCTATTTATGGCTTATATTAATTTCCTATACATATTATAAGATAAATAATATAATTAGGAAGTAATTTTATATATATTATAAATATTTAAAATATAATATAAATATATATTTTATAAAATTTTAATTATGTAGATCTTCATCGGGCTCTTCGGATGATTTATTTAATTTAAAAAATCACCTAAATTTTTTCGAATGACAAAAAAAAACTTAAAAATGTTGTCACGGATCGAGTCAATTTTTTAGGTTTTTGATTTTTTTGCTTATTCCCCTATTTCTTTGGATAGTTTCAATTGATCCAACTCTTCATAGTTTACGTCTTTTATTTTATACTATTTTATTAGGTCACAATGCTTACAGTGCACACGCCACGTCACTTTTTGTTTTTAAGGATTGGAATTTGTTTAGACATTTCTTTTTATAAAATACACTTTGCATATTATTTTTTAACAACCAATTGGTGAAATGAAATAATATTTTTTTGTTAAGTTCCACATGATTTATCAATTTTATTAATGATTGAATATTTTTTCCGGCTTCTATCTAATATTTGAGAACGATAGAAATGTCCATATTTTGGAAAACTATAAGTTGACCAAGAAGATTGAAACCATCTCAATTAATCTACTTTCATCATGAATTCCCCCTAACTTTTTGTTATGCTATATATATAATATATCATATAGGTCTTATAAAGAAATTATGATTGGAAAAAAAAATTCATAGGTCCTAATCTTATGAAATCTACATAAATATAATATATTATTGTATTCATGAAATGTGTGAAAGATTTATAGTGTAATATGTGCATTTATGAAATATATGTAACAATAAGTTTGATTGTTTTTTTCAACAACAAATCAAACTACTTAGTTAACTATTTAAAAAATTGGTTACATATCTTAATCTAACTTTTTGAAGTTAATTATTTCATATATATTATGTTAAATATAATTATATTATTTTATCATAAAATTTAGCTTGCAAGATGAACATGACAAATAAAAAATGCATGGATGAATAATAGATAAATATATATACACATCAATTAAAGAAATAAAATTTATAATTATAAGTTATTTGTTTTTAATATATATCTTTTATAGAGTACATTCTTTTATCTTATTTTTATTTTTTATAATTATATGTTTTTTTTCACATTATTCATTTTTCTACTTTTTCATCCGGACTCACGACACTAAGGATGTCTTAAATTTGAAAACATAGTTGGATAATTTATATATTAAAAATTAATGATAAGTAATTTGAATCGTGATTTTATAATCTAAAATTGTGATTTTTACAAAAGTGAAGTGACTTTGACGTGATCATTCGGCAAAACTTCACCAACACCATTTTAAAGTTTAAACCTAAAATTGTAGAGAGTAAAGACAGAATTATCCTTAATGTTCTCTTTAATGAGTCATTAATTGAATAGACTGTTAATGGTTGACTAAGCGATTTTGTGTTTCAAAGTGGACGCGGTGAAAGTTAAACAATTCGGGATGCTATTTTCTTTTTATGAATTCGTAATCTAATTTTAGTTCTACCCCAAATCAAATAAGTTAGATGCTCTTAGATTAAAGGGAAAAATGAATCGACCAATACGTTTTGACATTTATAGGGGTGTAAGAAAAATTCAACCAAATTAAAAATTTTATCGCACTTAAAAAGAAAGTGAAGCGAAAAAATAAAAAAAATTAGAAGAATTAATATAATTTAGAATGATTTTTTAATAGATCGGAACATGTCCGTTCAAATTAAATCCCCAATAAAAAAACATCATATGGATCCGTGAAGTTTGTTATTTATTTATTTATTTTTATATAATTATTTTATAAGTAGTTAATTTTTTTTATTATTGATATAATAACGTTTATACAATTTGACGCGTTACTATCAGGTTACCAAACTCTAATTTAATAGTTATAGTATTATATTTTACATTTAGTTATAAAACGAAATATATTTATATAAATTTTAACTTACTATATTCTAAAATATCATTCTATTAAAATATGGATTCAAAAATCTATTCGAAAAATTTGATTTGTTAGAGGATGATTTTTTTTTAAAAAAAACTAGAATGCTTTTTTTATAATTTGAAAAGCAGATCAAAACAACAATGGGCGATTTTTTTACTTGAAAAATAGATCCGCCACTTTGGGGTGTTTTCGGTCTTAAAAAATAATCGTTACTTATCGAATTGATTTTTTAAAATTAAAAAATAGTTCTAAAATTATTTTTAAAAAATAAAAATCATCCTTTAGAAAGTCAATTTTTTTGGACCTTACTTTTATATAATTATATCTTAAAATATATATAGTAACTTTTATAAATATAAAAATATTTAATTTTATATTAAATATAAAATATAATATTAAAAATTTAAAGTTATTAAATTAAAGTTTGATAATGTGATAGAAAAGTATGAAATTTTATACAAAAAATATTATATCTATAATAAAAGAATTGATAACATATGCATTAATTATATAAATAAAAAACGAGCTCCACGTGTCCTCGTGATTTTTTCGGATGGATTCCTATTTTTAACAGATAAATTAAATTTTTATTTTTTTACTTCAATTTTTTTGAATTAAATAAAATTTTCGAATTGGTCGAATTTTTTTACATCCCTACCGCCACTTTCACCCCTACAATTTATACATTTAAAAGGTGAAAGTTCTCGAAATTACAGGAGGCATATTGTTACCATAGGAAAAACGATTTCTTACCTTTCTGGTATAAAGTATTTATTATTAATTAATATGAGTTGTTATTTTTTCGATATAATTTTTTTGATAATTTAAAATCGATAACTTGACGAAGGAAAAGAGGTATCTATATACGAGTTGTTATTTTTTCGATATAATTTTTTTGATATTTTAAAATAGATAACTTGACGAAGGAAAAGAGGTATCTTGGCCCATAAGTTAATATATTGACCGAGTCCAAAAAGCTAAAGCGTCCTTTTCATTTTCCACAAACAAAACAAGAGAAGAGAGAGAGAGAGAGAGAGAGAGAGAGAGAGAGAGAGATGAAGGCGACAGGGAGAGCAAATCTATCTCGACGTCGTCAACGCTCACACGCACTTTCACGAACATGCCACCGAAGACTCAACACTGCAAGCCCCCTTCCTTGACGTATGACTCCAATTGGCTTTGGTTAACAATCCTCTGTTTGATAACAGTTTTGAGGTCCATTTTATGTGTTAAAAACATGTTTATCTCTCTGAAATTATTCGTTAGTTTGTGATTACGAATTATTAAAATATCCAATTGAATCAGTTAGCGGAGTTGTGTTCCAACTTATTCTCTATATGCTAATAGTTCATGTCCAATTTTTTAAGGCATTAGAGAAATACATATTTATCGTTCTTTCGTCTCGACTTCAAATTAATTATGTATTAATAGTTTTGAACATCGAAACTAAAAAGAAATAATGATGTTCTTCTCTTGTATCATTAGATTTATCGGATTGAACTCGTTATCGGATTCTAATTTGACCAATCCGAACTGAATTTTATTAAAATAATAAAAGTTATATGATAATATACGATAACCTATTGATGATAAAAATTGATATAATATATTTTTTGTTCATCAAAAGTTTTAATAGCTTAGATAATAATTGATAACATATAGATATAAATAGATTATTATTAATTTAGTATTTATTATTTAATGATGATAGATGCTATATTAATAAATTTTATTCTAAGTTATTCTTATTTCTTTTTTAACACTTTCTTATTTGTTTTTAATATTATTTAATTTTAAGTACTTATCTTTTTTATTTTAATTCCTATTTAATTTCGTACCTAGCAATTTTTTCTTTCTCTTTAACCTTCCTTATATTTCTTTTTTTTAAAAAAATTTCCTATTTTTGATATTTTCTTTTATATTTTTTAAAATTTTTTGAATTGAACTGAGGAAGCGTTCACTGCATTTCCATTCAACATTACATAACAATATAGATTATCTCTAAAAAAGATTGTCACTTATTAAATTATCAGTAATGTACATTACCTTATTTACTATGCATAAATAATTTATCTAGCAATCCATATTAGTTATGTATAAAAAAATACAGATTTATGAGTTAATATACAATTTTTACCAATATACCCATAATCAAAAGAATTATGTTTAGATATATAAATTATTTTTAATTTCGTAAACTTAAATTACAAATATATATTTTTATCTATAAAATTAAAATTTATAAAATAATTAATATATTTTAAAATATGATAATAATATAGTCATAATAATTATAGTATTTATTTGATTAATTTTATACTTTATTTAATTATTATTATAATTTATTTAATATGTTTTAGAATTTATTTAAATAAAACTGAAAAGGACAAATGAAGAAAGTAAAATTTAAAAGATTGCAACTCAGGTGATAATGTAGATTGCCTAGACAATCTAGATTGTCACTTCATAGGTAATGTGAATTATCTGGACAATGCAGATTATTTATTACATATCACAAGTGAAAAAAGTAATGTAGTGGACCTAAGTAATTTAATATAACATTACCTCATAATCTACAAAGATTATCTCTAGAGAATCGTCTCCTGAAGTCAATCGGTTAACTATCAATTTAACATTAAAGAAAATTTTAAGATATAATCTTGATTCGTAATTAAATTGGTTGAACCGGCCGATAAGATCTGATTGTAATTGTCATTTGTCAGAGGTGCATCTCATTGTCATACTGTTCGATGATGATCAGAGAAGCATCTTTGCTGTCATGATCGTTGGATGAATTGGAGTGAGGAAATCGTATGTGGCCCTAGGAAATTGTGAGCGGTAATGACAAATTTACATGTCCCCACTCCCCAGTTGTTTCAATAGCCTGCAGGGGCAGACGAGGAAACTTAATAGTTCATGCAATTTGGAGGCATTGGCCTTGGAATCATGTTGGAGAAAGAGGAAAGAAGGAGACGTCAGTCACCGACTGCAATGCATCTCTGGAGGGTCATGCGCCATGGAGTATGGATGGGAAGAAAGCAGGGGAAATTATTGATAAATAATAACAGCAATGCCAATAAATTAAAATCGGCATGTAAACTGTAAATATGCATAATAAAAGACACGTAGAAATCTTCACGCGTCTCAGGCCTTGCATGCATATTTCAACTAGAGAGAGAGAGGAGAGAGAGAGAGAGGAGAGAGAGAGTGTGCCATTAAAATCCCCTCCATGAATGTGATGCCAACCACCCAACATTGCCCTTGGCGATTTTGTTTTTTATGGATCCTAACTAGGGCAGAATTAAATGTCGATTATCAAAACGTGATTTTGACAGGTTATCTCGGAGGATTGATTCGCATCGTCCGCCTGAATTCTGAAACGTGAAGCACGCACGCTTACTATCTGTTGTCCGTCATTTTTCCTACTTGCAATTTTGGCCAAAGATGCCGTCTTTTTCTTTTATTTCTGTACTACCGGTGTAGAACATTGAAAACTGATGTGCACCAAAAAAACTGTTGCAGTGCTTTAACCCTTCGTCGAAAGAGTTGGAGTTTTGGCGTTGATGGGGCTCAGAAAGGGACGGCAAATACTTTTAATGGTACCGTAATTTGGGACGCATCGTTTTTATATATGTTTTTTGTTGTTTTTTTCTGATGACGAAGATGTTAAGGTCTTCTTCTTCCTTTTGTTTAGTGATCGCTACTCGTTTTTTACCTGTTGGAGGGTTCATGAAGGACGAGGCGCACGCGTAAACCAGGGCAATATCTTGTAGCGATCGAATCAGGTCCGGAAAGAGGAAAAAAAAAGGTTTCTTTTATCTTTGTTTACTGGCAGTTCTCCGATATCACGAGGGTTGGCGTTGTTAAGGATTTGTGATGACGTTTCAGAGTTTTTTATGCAAACAGGTGATCGACCCGCGGCCTACTGAAACTGGGTAGGTTTTAACCAATTCCTGTTGGAGGGTTCATGAAGGACGAAGCGCACGCGTAAACCAGGGCCATATCTTGTAGCGATCGAATCAGGTCCGGAAAGAGGAAAAAAAGGTTTCTTTTATCTTTGTTTACTGGCAATTCTCCGATAGCACGAGGATTGACGTTGTTAAGGATTTGTGATGACGTTTCAGAGTTTTTTTATGCAAAAAGGTGATCGACCCGCGGCCTACTGAAACTGGGTAGGTTTTAACCAATTCTGATGAGCGACGAAGGTTTGCAGCACTCATCCAGGCGACGGACTGGTGGTGTTTAGTGGTCGTAGGTAAAGTTCTCTTCTCTTCTCTCCACGTCAAAGTATTCAGATGAACAATAAATAACAGACCTTAAAAAAAGAGAAGAAAATTCCTGCGGAGCCGCGGCAGGCTGTAGAAATTACAGTTGACGGGGGAATGAAAAAATGTTCTTTTTCGCAGATATTATGTGTTCCTTTTCGATTATAAAATCGCGTGTATTTAATTCCTTCTGAAAAGATGTCATCAGTTTCATTGGCGTGAGAAGAACGATAAATACAGTCAAATTTCCTTTTTACTTTCCTGTAAATGAGAGAGAGAGAAGAAAGAAGAAGAAGAAGAGAGAGAGAGAGAGAGAGAGAGAGAGAGAGAGAGAGAGAGAGAGAGAGAGAGAGAGAGAGAGAGAGAGAGAGAGAGAGAGAGAGAGAGAGAGAGAGAGAGAGAGAGAGAATTGGTTGTGTACCCACTTCGAACCGGAGAAAAAAGGGGCGCCTTTCCATTGGATTGTCAGCATTGCAATTTCAATCCACTCTTTCTCACAACACCTGGCAGGGAAAGACGAGGCCTGTAACTGATAAATCTCCCTCTTAGTTGAGAAGACAGCTAATTAATTCTCCAGCAAACCTGTGACCGCCTTCTCTCCGTCTTCCTCCTGGTGCAAAAGAGAAAACTACAAGTTTCTTATGGTCTCCTACCTGTTTCTTGAAACACCAAACGACTCAGACCTCCTCATTAGCTTTATTTTATTGTCATATTAGGTAGCACTCGGATCCCCTGCAAACATATGTTTCAACACCTATCTTTTCTTGGAACTTCGATACGAATAAAAGATCGAACTTTCAACTTTTTTTTTAATGTTCTTTGACTTCTTTTGTAAGCTCAGGGTCTCACTCCATGTGCAGAACTGTTGAGTTGCAGAAATTTTAAGGAAGAATGACAAGGAACTTCTGGATTGCTGTCGTGATGGATTAATTGCTTCAGAGTGACATAAAGGGGGAGATTTTCTGCTGTTCAACCTCAAGAAAATTTTGCCCGAGTTTCATGAGAAAAAGTAGTTACCGCGTGATCACTAGTTAGAGGAAGATGACTCTCCTCGTCAGTTCCTGCTGGTTCTTCCTAGCCAGTTCTCTGATCTTTCTGATCAATTTCATATCCAGGCGCCTTTCCAGGTATGCTAAACTTGGAACCCTCTCTGTGTTTCCTAGTCTATATTTGTGAATTATTTGGTTTATATTTCCTTGCACTTTTGTCCTGTAGAACTAGGATCGGGGATACTGGCCAGAGGGACGATGAAAAATCCTTGAAAACATGGATGCAAAGCGAATCAGAGCTTCTTGATGACACTCACTCAGATAGTACTACGAATCTTAACTCTACCCTGGAGGATGAGTTATCAGGTTTCATCTTCAAGTTTGAGCATCAAATTTCTGATCATGGATTCATCAGGAAGGAAGAATCTGGTCTGCCTTTTGAGGAGGAGACTGAACCAAATTCTGCCACAAGAATACAAAATTACCGTTTCTCAGCTGAAAAAGATTTTAGTGGATTTGTGGTGGAGCCAGAAGTTAAGACTTGTCTTGTTAAGGAGTCATTTGTTCATCCAGAAAGTTCTTGTACAGATGATAAAGATGTGCATGGAGAGCTTGGTCCTAGTTTTCTGTCTGATGAAGATAAGAAACAAGAAAAATCAGATGATGCGACAAATAAGGCAACAGATGTTATCAACGAGAAACCAGTAAACACAAATGATAACTCAGTAAACATAGGGATACCTGAGGCATCGGAATCTGATGCTGATGCATTTGGTGAAATCAGAGAAGAGACTGGAAGAAGTCAGGCAATGAACATGGGTGGCCCAGACAGCTCGAAGGTGATTAATGATGTGTTTCTGAATCAAGATGATTGTTTGAGTAACAGTGAGACATCGAAGAAGGAATGTCCTATCAAGAATAATGCTGAACCATTATGTGATATCTTAGAAGAGAATGGAACCAGATTCTCACCAGAAGATTTTTCAAGTTTAAATATGGAATCTGAATTCCATGACAAGACTGATGACTATTCAGTGAAGAATTTGGATGTAGAATTTGATGGCAATGAGGGTACGGACAGAAATAACACTACTAATATTTTATCATCCAAAGATTTTAAACAAGCAAACGTTGGTGCTTCTGAACCTAACAAGATAGATATCACCAATAAGAGGCTGGTAAAAAGAGATGAAGGTTTTATGCATAGCAGGCAATTGGAACAGGAAAGTTTCCATACCGCCTCATTGGATGAATTCAGAAAAAAAGATAAAGGAGCGAGTTTATTTCAAGAAGAATTATCAGGTTTTAATTCCGATTCAGAATCCCTTATTAGTGAAAGCGATGGTTATTCTGTGAAAGACCTGATTGTGGATTCAGATGGTTTCTTGTCTGAGAGGGATTTTGATGGTTGTCAGCAGGAATCAGCAACATTGGGAGATGATTCTACAAGTAATTCTGAATTTAAACTAGAGCAATCAGATTTTCTGCACGTTTCTTCTGTAGAATCTGATATCAGCCATGACATCAATTCTGCTGGCATCTATATAGATGAACATCTTCCAGAAGTTGATTCCTGCAGTCATGGGCTTCAGCAAATGGAGTTGCCTAATGGAGCCACTGAAACAAGTAAATTTCAAATTTTTGGAGGAGCAGAGTCCAGTTCAAATGCTATGCATATAGATTTTTCTGATTCCAGTGATGATGAATTTTATTCGGTAAACCATGTACATGGTTTTGGAAAGAGTGTTCATGCATCTATGGATATGGGTGATTTACCTGACGAAGATGTTGCAGGAACGCATAGGTTTGACTACAGAAGTCCAAATTCCTACAAAAATGCATTAGGTGCATCTACTAGTCCACTCTCAAGTCCAACCAATGGATTAAAGCAAGAGAATGTCACTTTTCTTGGAAGAGATATGAATGTTGAATCACCAGAATCTGAAAATGATTTTACACACAAAGTATTTGAGGAGGATGAGAATTCTGAAGAAGCTCATTTAGATGACTTGAATGAGGAGGATTTCGATGAGTTGGAATCTCTCTGGGAACATGAGGATCTGATAGAACAACTGAAGATGGAATTGAAAAGGGTAAAGGCCTCTGGACTACCTACCATACTAGAAGAATCAGAGACCCCTAAATCTATTGAGGATTTGAAATCATGGAAGATCGAGGATAAGCTCTCGCGGGAGGATCCCCTGGACGAGCTGCACAAGTTCTATAAGAGCTACAAAGAGAAGATGAGGAAGCTGGATATTTTGAATTACCAGAAAATGTATGCAGTAGGTTAGTCCAAACACCTCCTTTCTCTTAGCATCAGATACAAGACACCACTGTGCATATTTCGTAATTGAACATATTCAAATTCTTTTATTATTAATAAAATCTAATGGCAGTACAATATGTTGTATTTTTTGAGAAGAAAATTTGTACATTTAAGAGTATTTATCGTATTGTTCTTGCTTATATGCAGGTTTTCTCCAGCTGAAGGATCCTCTTCAATCAGTGGTGGGTCAGAAGCCTATTATTCCAACACTGACCTCCATTTTATCCCAGAATCTGTGGCCCATTAGTGGTAAATCAAGTAGCAATGAATCAACCAAGTTTATTAAAGAGCTCCGATATGAGTTAGAACTTGTGTACGTGGCCCAAACATGCCTCTCATGGGAGTTCCTATGCTGGCAATACGAAAAAGCTAGAGAGTTAGCAGAATCTGATTCATATATGAACAATCAGTACAACCACGTGGCTGGAGATTTCCAACAGTTTCAAGTAATCCTGCAAAGATTTTTAGAAAATGAGACGTTTCAAGGTCCAAGGCTACCCAATTATGTGAAAACTCGATGTGTTCTCAGAAATCTGATTCAAGTACCAGTTATAAGGGGTAAGCATATCTTAAGTTCTTTTTTGTTTTCGTTTTTTTTTTTTTGAGAAAACATATCGTAAGTTCTTAACATATAAGACTAGTCCTAGTTGATGACATGACACTCCTGGGAACCATGCTCATTGAAGGTTTGTGCTCAGTTATGAGAACTCCTAGGACCTAGAAGCCAATTATTGAGATCAAATCTTTCTTGTACAGAGGATAGCATGAAGGACAAAATGGAAGATCAAAGGAAAGGAAATTTTGTTGTTACGAATGAGGTGCTAGAAAACATCATGGAAGAGTCAATCAGGCTGTTCTGGGAATTTGTCAAGGCAGACAAAGATGAATCTCCAGGAATCCTAAAAGCATTGAGGGCAACACATGCGGAGCTTCAAGATCCATCATACCTCCAGCTCATGCTGGAAATCCGGTCCGACCTGCAGAAGGTATGGATCATTTTTCTTTTTTCTATCTTTTTCTTTCTTAATTCTGAGTACATGGTAGAATAATTCAAGGCACATCAACAGTGCTGATAGTCATTTTATTTACAGAGAACAGAAATTTCCAAAAGATACGGCACTATCTTTATTAGTTATCACATAGAATGCACTCATGAGATACATTGGTTAAATTTTATTTTCTTGTGGCTTCATTTTGTTTCTCTTTTATGCAGAAAAAGAAGAAGCTAAACGACATTTTGCGAACAGGCAATTGCCTAGTCAAGAAGTTCAAGAAACCAAAAGAAGATAGAACAAATCAAAACCTCTTTTTCTCTCAAGTCGACCTAAAGCTCATAGCAAGGGTTCTTAGAATGTCTAGAATTACAGCTGAGCAGCTGATGTGGTGTCATAAGAAATTGAACAAAATTATGATCGTGGATAGACAAGTCTACAGGGAACCCTCATTTTTGGTATTTCCTTTTTAATACAAGTATTTTTTTCTTATTATTATTTACATAGATAGAATGTTTTAGAGGGAGCCTGTTTTGGTATTTTCATGTTTATATAGTCATCTACTTTATGAATGCTATTTACTTATACACCTAGAAGCAGACATATCAAATTCCTTTTTTCTGATAATCTCATTCCACACCTAAATGGTAGTTCAACAACAACAACAACAACAAAGCCTTATCCCACTAGGTGGAGTCGGCTACATGGATCATACGACGCCATTTGTTGATCCATGTTCATGAGATTCGACAGAATTTTACGCTGGCTGTCGAGGCCTAACACAACTCTCTTCCTTTATCCGGGCTTGGGACCGATTATAAAACATAAGCGGAGTTCAACGATTCCACAATTCAATATCAAGTACTTCGAGAGCCAGCAAAGGTGCAATAAAACTTTCATGAATTTTGGAGTGCCCTGAAAGAAAGAGGCAAGAACCAAGATCTGGCGTTTTGGTTTAAATTCTGGAACTTCATATTTTCTCAAATTGGAATATACAGAAATGTTCAAACTCAAAGTTCTGCTGAGAGTAAATTCTATTAAACTTTTGTTCATATGCTTCAACCCCTAAAAAAAGGACAGTAACCTTGTCTAAGGTTCAGCCTTCCTTGTGCCTTTTGCAACTGGTACTTTTGATTTGTATATGGAAGGCCAAATTCTGATGGGGTCAGTCATTTATGAGCAAAATACTGTATCAAGTTGACATTCCTTTCATTTGGGACTTGGGAGGACATGATAAAGATACATCTGGACCTCTCAGAGCTTGTCATCCACTTCCAATAAGTAAGCATGATGTGTGTCATGGACAATGAGCTCACACATGGACAACTAGCATGAGAGTTCTCTTGTCACTCTATTTTAATTCCACTTCAAAGTTTTCATTTATCTTTCATTATATTTTAGTTCACATTTTTTTCTCTCTCCTAATGTCTCTTCCATTTCGGTTTCCACCTAACTCTTTTAATAACTAATGTTCCAATCGCGCTCTGTTGATCCCCACCAAACTTTGTAATAACGATAGGTATATAATATGAGATGTATATATATATATGTTAATGCGATATTGTATTATACAAATGTTTTGAAATATATAAAATAAATTAGTTCATAAAAAGATTGAAAAGGGCACAAAGAATTTTTTAAATTTGACTTTTAAAATTTTCTTTTGTCTAGAGTCATGTATTTACATTTTGTCATTTTTTATTTCCATTTTATTTCATATATTTTCCAAATATTTCACATGTTTAATTTAATTGTATTTCCATATTAATTAAGTGTACATGTATGTCTCACATTCCATATTATATAATATTGGGAATGAAAATTATGTGGGATAAAAATGATCTATATATATGGGTCAACGTTAGATATAATATTGGGAATGAAGATTATGTGGGATAAAAATGATCTATATATATGGGTCAACGTTAGATCGTGATCTGACGATTCATAAATAAATATCATTATGATTTATACAAATAAGTATATATTTGTGAACTATCAGATCACGATCCAATGATGATCCATATATATGTGTCACTTTTTTTCACGCAATTCTTATTCTCTATAATATTATTATCTTTTATCATAAAAAATATAACCCACAAGAGAGAGAAATAGAGGGTAGAGACAGAGAGACAAAAAGAGTGATTAGGTTGGAAACTGAAATCTAAGAACCTTGTTATGGTGAAATGGGTGTAAAACTTCTTTCTTTTCGGAGTTTCATATATTAGCTTTTTTATTATTAGTTCATCATAAACCTGTCATTCATATAATATAAGTTGGATTTGATTGGGGATAAATGTACCGAGTATCGAATATCTCATTAATGTATTAAAAAATGTTGTAAACCATTGAATTGCTTACATCAAACAGATATTGTGTATTAAAATGCATAATTCGATATATTTTTTTTAAAAGAAAGAAAACAGAAGCTAAAAGTGTTCATGCACACTCTTTCATATGGTTGATTAGGTATTTTTAATATGCTCACTCAACTTCATTTTTAAATTGGATGACACATTATTAAACTTAAAAAATGTTTCACTATGCTTAGTATTACAATGACAACATTTCTCTCTCCTTTACATCTGATTTTAAAAAATAAAAAATTCACATCAATATTTTTTCTTTTTTCTCTATTCAAATTTAATTTTGTATTTATATATCCATTTAAATTTTAAAAAAAAATTCAAATATGATTATTCAATTTTTAAAAAATTTCATTCGCTATCGTTATTTTGAAAATAAAATAATAAAGAGTCAAAATTTAAATAGTAATAAATAAGATTTATAAATGGTAAGGTCTTCTCCTCACTCCAAAGGTCTTCTCCTCTCACCACACTAATATAGGCAAGAGGTGGCTCTCCGAGTGCTGCCCTTTTTTTCAATGAAGTGGCAATATTTTTTTTTCAATTAAATGGTTATCAAAGATAAATGTTTCTTAGAGTACACCTTTTTATTTTATCATATTTAAAATTTAAAATTTTATATGATATCAAAAGTTAAATAAAAGGACGCGGATTCATAAAGGAGCTATAGTCTCTCACTGACAAATTATTTATTTTTATTTTACCTTTTATTTTTTTTAAAAATTTATTTTAATGATGATCATAATTGAAAGTTTTGAAAAATTAAATAAAAGTTGCAGTAGGGTGAGCATAAATACTGATTACAAACCAAGTGATTAATCGACCGATCCATTATTCATTTAATCAGATCGAATTATCTAACATGATTTCAGTTTGATTAATGGAATGATTTTGTTAACCGAACACGAATGATTCGGTTCGATGAATTAATCAAAATTGTGGATAAAATCAAAATTAATCAAAAATTAAAATAATATTTTTATTTATTATATATTTGTATAATAAAATTCATATATTATACATATTTCTTGATACATTTTACATTTTTTTTTCATCGACACATATCAATATTTCTATTTGGTTATTATTTTCGTGAAAATTATGTTATTTGGGATATTCTCCTCTTTTTAATGTTTGTTTTAAATGGTCTATATTTAAAAATATTTTATATACATTCATTGCTAAATCTTATAATTGATTATTGTTCAAATTTGATATCAAATTTTTTATTTGACACATACTATATTTTATTTTTGGATAAACTTTAAAAGAATAAAAATATGTATTTTGAAAAATATTATTTTTTCTTTGGATAATTCGATGAATTAATCGAACCAAACCGAACCTTTTGGTGAATTAACCGAACCGAACAAAAAATTTCAGACCGAATAGTGGATAAAAAGTTTTAATTCGATTTGGATAATTAACCAATATAATTAATCAATGCTCACCCTTAGGTTGCAGCCCCATAAAGGAGTGTCCGTCTCTCGATCACTATTAGTTTTTTATTGATAATCATGGATGAAATTTTTTAAAAGTTAAGCATGTAGCCATAGCCCAGAGTTACATCTCGCTGATATATTTCCATTTTTTATTACTATTTCATTTTGTATTTTTTAGTATTTTTATTTTTAAATTGATGATCATGACTAAATTTTTAAAAAAGTTGAATTACTAATACAAAATTAGTTTGAGCGTGTGAGAGAGAAAAATATTGGCATGATATTTTTTTTAAAAATTTGACATGGAGATGAAAAAAGATACCGAGGGCAAGCTGCATATATATAGGTCAAGCTACATGCAATAGGTCTAAAATGTTTGTCTTCTTCCCAAACACAAGCTACATATATTTATCCTTTCACAGTCACAACATTATCATAGATCAAAATCTAGTGAAACTGGCTGAAGAAATTCAAGAAGGTCAATTGTTTAAGTTGAGTTTCTTATTTGAAATTGACGATGATCAATTCTTCATAGTTCTTGCTCCGTAAATTATGAATTTGCGTATGGGAAATTCATTAGATGTTAGCTTTTCCATGTCCACTAGAATCATTTAAAAGGATTTTTAAGATGAAGTTATGAATTTATCTTCATTGATCGTTTGTTTTGTCTCGAATCATATACATTTTATCTTGTAAATTAGGGCATGATTAAAATAATTTGAATTAGGGTTTGACATTTGTATATATTTTATTTGACTTTACAAGAGTTCGATGAGAAGTGTAATCATCCAATTTAGATGTGTATATGTGTACAAATGAATTTTTCATTATGTATGATTTCTTATGTCAAGTTTCAACATATTGACAGAACATGAACTGAATTAACTATTTTTACTAGAAGAACATGCAAGGAATTAATTTTTTCCTAAATTTTATGAAATCCTAGTTTCTGTAAAAATTAATATCTTGTCAAATACTTAAGTATTGAGAAAGACATAAATTATTCTTTTGGTAACGCATAGTCCGTGAGAACTGAAATCTTAGGTCCAATTGCCTATACTCTTATGATTTCCTCATTGGGATTATGAGTTGATATTTATTGGTTGAAAACACTAGTTTCTAATTCATTTTGAATTATAAGATTTGACCTTGTGGTTAAAAAGTCGTGAATAATTTATTAACGCACACTCTTTGAAATTATGAGATGACACCTAATCAACTTTTGGAAGATTGAGCAGTTCTCATTGTGGAATAACATATGAACATAAATACATGAGATCAAAATAAATATTTGGAAGAGATTACATGTATTTTAAGGTGCATAAGCATTGATGCATTGTATATTATCATTATTAGTGATTGAAAAATGAAATAGCATTATTGTTTGTAGTAAACAATCAAGTTACAAAGTGAATGGGAGAAAATCTAGTGAACATTCTTGAAAAGGTAAAGTATAAGGTGAGTGGATAAATTTACAACACAACAAAATAGTATATGATATTACTTTTATTTATGGTTGTATTTCAAGCAAGAATTATGATTATTATTGAAAGTATCTTGAGCTATGGAAAGTACTTATGATATATTTCAAGAATTTCATATGAAATGAAGTAAATTTACACGAAAATATTTTTAAGGAATAATACTTGTAATGTTAAAATAAGATTTATTTGATATTGACATATAATTATGATATGCTTACTTTGCTACTATTAAACTTCATGTGTTCATTAGTTATACTAATTTAAAAAGGTCTTTGAGACTGTATTTGATATACATATATTTTTTGTGCGTATATCGGGTGTCTTTATTCTTTGAGTTGCTCTATGTGTATGTATTGACCCATGTTATGTGTTACGTATTCGAGACTTATTATTATGAAGTTTTGTTTAACTATATGACATATAGTATGAAAGGATGTGTATTGACCTTCTCTGCGTATTTGAGACTCTGGAGAGATATGTATTAACCCATGTTGAGCATTTGAAATGACATATGTGTGAAGGTTGATTATGGATATGATGATATTTTGAGTTATTTACGTCTACGTAAAAACTCACACGACTTGATAATTTATGTTATGCTTTACATGTTTATTCTTATAAAGCATATGATTATTTAAATTTTATTTTCACTCATATTTTCCCCCACAATATACTTTTATTTCACTCGCTGAGCAAATGATTGCTATTCATAATATCTTTTTAAATTTTTTAGATATTTGTAAGTTCTCGAGTTAATTCTATTAATAGCACTTCTATTTCCCATTCACTTTTGTTCTTGAAAAAACTTAATTATATGGGGTGTTAGATAAGGGATGAGTTGTGAAACAATAGTAACAATATGTGAATATTATCTCTTATGCATTTTGATTAAAGTTTGACGAGTATATATGCATATATTATATGCATTTATTTTTAAAATTACTAAATTAAATTTAAAAAGATAATAATTGAGATTAGAACTTAATCGTAGAGTTGGTGCGACAATCGCACTCGCTCGCAGGTCTCCTTCTCAGATTGGCTAATTTTTGTCGTACCATCTGAACTACGCATCGAACCATGACTCATCCTACTCAAAACGAACTAATTTACAACCCTTGTCTCGTTTGTCAATCAGCACCCATTTTGAATCGGACGACTCTTGATGCGTGATCGCACCTTATGGTAGCACAATAATATTTCTCATATATATATTTTCAAAACAACTTATTTGTCAAACTAAAATTAAGAAGTTACTCATGTGCTTTTATTTCCTCTTCTTAAATCTTTAAAAAACTCAACAAATCAAGACTATTCCACCAAAACAAAAGAGAGTCCATTCTTTTTGGGTTACCAAAATAAAACGTGACGGTTAAAATATGTTAATGTAAACGTGGACTATGCCAAGGACCTCCCCCTTCTCACGGCATCCACTGGGGCGGGAGAGCATAGTGGGGAGAGAGGGATAAACGTGTTGAACCGGATTTTGTGAACCGATGATTTATTTCTTCCGATCTGCCGTTTGATTAAGATCAGACGGTAAGACAATTAAGGAGGAGCGTCCTCCCTACCTATTTAACTAGGGAGGACGCCTATTAAATTTTCTTAAATAAAAGTGACTAAAAGTATCAGGTTAAATTTGCAATAAAAAAGAAGAAGAAGAAAATGCCACATCCTTTTTCACACGGATTCCATCGAGACAAAGCCCAAAGTAAAGCCCAGAAGCCTGCAAATACTCAAACTAAACAGAAGAAATGAGAACCGTCAGATCCAAATACGTAGCCGTCGGATTTAGGTCATCTTTTGTCCTCCATGTATAAGTACTTCGGATCGCGTTCTGCGTCTCTCGTCTCTGTGGATTTCTGCTTGCCTGAAAAGAAAAAGAAGCTTGAGGGAGGCGGAGGAGGAGACGAAGATGGTGCAGCGGTTGACCTACAGGAAGCGGCACAGCTACGCCACCAAGTCCAATCAGACCAGGGTCGTCAAAACCCCAGGTAAAGATGCTACCTTGCTCACACTTTACCCCGACTTTTCAGGGTTTATAGATTCCATATGCTCTCAAGGATACTTCTTTTTTCCGATCAATGTGGGTATTTTCCCGTTTCCGTTTGATTTTGGGTTTTATCCATCCATTTTTTGTTTGTTTGCCCTAAAATCTGATCTTGGTTTTTCTTTTGCATCGTGGTGTTTAAGGGTTATATGTTGAATTCGATGAGAGTATGTGGAATGTTTCCATGGGGGTCTAATGGTTATCTGTGCAGGTGGGAAGCTTGTGTATCAGTACACGCACAAGAAAGCGAGCGGTCCTAAATGCCCCGTGACTGGAAAGAGGATCCAAGGCGTATGTGTTCTGATCCTCGTTTTTGCACAGTTATCTGGTTATTTATGTGTTAGTATGGCTGCATAGCTTAGCGGTATCTTAAATATTGAAAACTTCTGTTGGAGGAAGCAGTCTCGTTTTGTTCATAATTCATATATTAAAGTGAAGTTAGGCTTGAGACGCTATGGTACTTGCTGAGATAGTCGTTTATTGAAATATTGTTGGAAAGAGTTTGTTTATGCAACTGCTTGTGGATTTGATGCCAGAGGTCCCGATGGCAATTGAGACCCTAACTTCCTGTAGCGTTCGTTTTTTTCTGGGCACGTTATTTTTATCTGATTCATCTAGGATTTCATTTTTCATTTGGATAAAAATACGACAAAGCCAATGTGCATTAGTGACTGAAGCATAGTTGGGTTTTGCAGTTGCTCATTTTTTCACTTGAAGGGCTGTTTATGTGATAAAAATATTGTACTGTTTGAGTCACTACTTTTGGAATCACTGATGTCCTTTCTATTTTCTATTTTTCGTTGAGTTGTTTGAACGAACATCTTTTTTGCCCATGCCATATAAATACATATGGTTCGTAATGTCTTGAACTTAACTTTAGTTTAGAAATTGATCAACAACAACAAAGTGATCTTTTATGAAATTTCTTTAAGTGGGATGTCTGCAGAAATAAGTTTTCTCAAGCACTTTTCTATGAGCTAGATCAGCACTGGCTTTTTTTTATTGGCTATATAGTCACTCCTTACATAAATATACACGTTGGCAGAATGTTGTTTTATATTATTTTAGAAAAGATGCCTTTTGATCATTAATCATTACCTACTCGTCTCTCATGGACTTGATTTGCTGTTGTGTCCTGTTGTTGTAAATCTTGTGTTTATCATTAATCATTACGTTTGTCTCTTATGGACTTGATTTGTTGTTGTGTCCTGTTGTTTTAATCTTTGTGTTTATAAGTGTTCTATTATATTTAGTTATGTAACATGTTTATCTGAATTATTGACAGCTAGCTTCTGAGGGATTATTCCATTGCATCCTTTTGTAGAATCATGACTTTGATGTTCAATGTGTTAATTCTGATCAAATTTGTCGAATGTATAATATTTTTTCACATCATGTTTAAGGCTATTTATTTAAATTGTTCAGATAGGCTGTATTACAATGAATAGTTTGTTTGTATTGCATTTGAAGGAGCCAATACCATATAACTATATGGACTGTACTTGATAGGTGTGATCCTAACTTTATAGTTTATGCAACATATCATGTTATAAATGACCATGATATTATGTGATCTTGTGATCATTTGTCTGAATAGATTTGAAGTGCTTCTGGAGATACTGAACATGTATTTTGTTTTTCAGATTCCTCACCTGAGGCCTACTCAATACAAGAGGTCTAGACTCCCGAGGTCCCGGAGGACTGTAAGCCGTGCTTATGGTGGGGTCTTAGCTGGAGGTGCTGTCAGGGAAAGGTTGGTTTTGAGATTTCGGTCAACTTTATGATTATTATATATTTCGGCCATATGATATACCTTTTATTGTTGGATTTGTAGGATTATCAGAGCATTCTTGGTTGAAGAGCAAAAAATTGTTAAGAAAGTTTTGAAGATCCAGAAGGCGAAAGATAAACAAGCTGCCAAAGCCTAAGATTTGATGAAGCATATTTTGGGAGGGTGGATTAATCGTGGGATGTTTTGGCCAATGAGAATCCATGAAAAGTGTGTAATGAAGTATGATGGTGAAGGCTAATTACTAGTTAAGCTTTTAGTTTGTCGTTAGAAGTATTTTTGGGACTTCGGATTCCTTGTTTTCTTTGTTGTACTTTGATCAATAACTAAGATTACTCTATCCAAGATTTTTTTGCGCCTGCTTGCAGTTCAATTTTGCAGTTGATGACGAGCCTGCTTGGATTTTCCTCGTTTATTGGTGTAGCATCTGTTATGTTAACCGTAGACGTAGCATTCTTTCTAGTTAAGCTAAGCAATGGTGTTTTTATTTGCTATGTTCAACAACTGTGAAGTTTGCCAAGATTTGATCTTTATCACTGAACATAAGAATTGTTGTCATTTCAATATAACATTGTGCGTATCGCTTTTGACATTTGTAAAAAAAAAGTACGAACCTTTTTAATTAATCGGATCTTGACAATCTTTAGTAGCTTAAAATAAAATTCCACGATCTAACTAATTTTAAGATTTGTGATACTATGCTTCCATAGGACGTGATTTCTGTACCGGATAATGCAACATCTTGGTATCTTTTTGTTTTCAAAACAAATGAAGACAACTTTTTCGGGGGTCAGTCCAAAAAGAAAAAACATTAAACTTGATAAGAAGACTTGTACTTGTGTTGGCTTAGGAAACTTTTGGTAATCTTCCATATCACTGAAATCGAAAGTGTTGATTGCATTATAATTTGTGACGTAAAATTTCTCTTTCCTCTCTGATAGCACTTCTAAGGGAAACTCAAACAGTTGAAATCGGTGCCCTACCATTTGCTCTTTATATCAGTTGTAATCAGTAGAACATTCGTGATCATCTCTTTCTCTTCCTTGCCAATCCAAGACATTGCCTGCCTTCTCACCATGACCGATGAAATGCAGCAGGTTTCTGTCTTCATGCTGGACCCTGCCACTAATCTCTAGGCATAAACCACTGTTTATTTTGCTATGCCCTCGTCCTTTAGCTTGATCTCTTCTTGGACCTGGATCAACAAAGACTGGTTGTACTCTAACAGTAGGATTAGGCTTTATGCGCTGTGAGTCTGGGTCTTCCGGTCCAAGGATCCTGTATTCTGATTTGAGCTCTGACGCTTCATCCTTGTTCACAATCACCTGCAAAAATAAGTTCTCCATGAATATGACAAATAATGAGATTAAGAGACCTCGTGGAACATTTTAACTCGAGGTATCAAGTATTTATTAAGTTATAGCATATGCACATTTTTTTGGTAAACATAACATATGCAGATTATTATTTGCAGAAAAATTACTGCACATATAACTATTTTGCATTGGCGTGCTTGGGTACGAAAGAATGCATTAACATGTTGACAGTTCTGCAAGTTGAGGAACTAAAACTTCGCAGCATTCTGTGCACAATAATCTAGAGTAAATACCATTATTTCAATTTTGTAAACCACACATTTGAGGTGACCATTTCCTAGTCTACAAACAAAAAGGGGAAGTAGTGATGATAGGCATAACCAACCAAAGCTGAATGGACAGTTGTTGAGTCAAGTGAGAGAAAAAAAGGATTTAATAAATATCTCAAAATCAGGCTTTTATAATATATATCAACTATAACTGTATCGCGAAGGAGAAAGTACAAAAGGCTACACAAACTAACCTTACGACCAAGTAAATCAAATGTCACAATAACTTTTCCTTTTTGTGCTTCGGCAGCTTCTTGCACTTCCTTCTGTTTCTTCAGTAAAAGCTGCTTCTCCTGAGGCAAAGAGATATAGTAATGAGATCAGATAACTTGAAAACCACCCAACTGCTTTTTTAATATTTCTGAGACGAAAAAGGATGGCATGATAACTATTAATACAAAGGTTACTGTTGTACAAGTGTGTATTCTATAAAGAAAACACCAAAACATATGTAAATTGATGACGCAACTATTCGAACCCTATTCTCTAACAAAAAAAGGAGAGTCTAGAATGTTCTCAACACATCTCTCGTCATTAAACGTCAATATTCCAATTCATACATGCAGAGCTATTCAGTGTTCTAACGTTCCTGTCAAACAATGTTTCAGTGAATCTCAGCAATAGAACGAATATTATGCGCTGACAAATGACACTGACATCTGAGTAACATAATGACAATTACGAAAAGTCCAAACATACTGTGTATGAAAAGTACATACTGATGTTGCCTCAAGGGTCAGTAGAAAAATGATAATGACAATGAAAAGCATAGTATATTTTGTCTTGGACCACTCCACATATTTAGAAGTATGAAAGTCCAAGTCTACTTTCCATGAGTATGCAGACCAAATAATGACATCAATGACAAGAATTAAGGATGGAGATGAAACTTTTGTCTTCTTACACACTAGAAGTAGAATGATAGATGAAGATAATAAGTGTGTAAGAATGTGTACCTCTGCAGATAGCCAGCTATTCCCTTCAATTTCGTAATAGTCACTCTGGTCATCAATAACCTTAGTTCTTGCAGCAGAGTTCCTGTCATATTCTACAAGCCGTTTTGCATATGCTTCAGCTACAGCTTCAGCTTCAGACAGTGGAACAGCCAGGTCATCGAGGCCAGCATATGTACTACCTTCTCTCAGTACGAGTGCACCACAGAAATTGCAAGGACCCTCTCCTTCTTGTTCACATATTATCTTACCACAAGATAGACAATTACTTACTAGCTTGTGCCGTCGAGCTTGGCATGAACATGGCTTCCCTTTCTGGAAGACAACAGAACCTTTTGCTGCCTCGGCAAGAGAAATGACCTTTGCAACTTTTTTCTTTTTGGGGATATTTGCATTCCCCTTAGAATTTTTTTCAGTTTCAGGTACATCACTTTGTCTATTAGTTTGCCTAGACACTGAAACATTTGTTTCTTTAGAAGGTTTTGTTTGCTTTTTAGCTGGAATGCCGAACCCTTCATCAGCTTGTGGCTTCATATAAGCTTGAAAATTTGAACCATTTGCAGCAGGGACACTAATGGAGTTATCGACAAAGCCTCTCCTCTTCAAGTATTCACTGACTATGTTCTGGCCAGCTTCCAGGCCAATAATATTCTGCAATTAAAATACATCAAACAACAACAACAACAAAGCTTTATCCCACTAGGTGGGGTCGGCTACATGGATCATACGACGCCATTCTATATTCGTTGATCCATGTTCATAAGATTCGACATGATTTTATACTGGCTGTCGGGGCCTAACACAACCCTCCTCCTTTATCCGGGCTTGGGACCGGCTATAAAAAGGCGGAGTTAAAAAACATCATGACTGGCTCACTTTTGCAAGGAAAGAAAATAATGGGAAAAACATAAATTCAGATGAACAAAAAATGGTCAAGATTAAAAACCATATAGCCATGTAGAATTCACACTAACTATTCTATCTACAAGAGAACCTTAAGGGGCTTGCAAACAAGAAGGCAATAAAAATAAAAAATGCATTAAAAAACAAGCCAAGTCAACAAGACATGGATGCTAGTGACTTTTCCTACTATTTAATTGTGTAACGCTGATTTTTTTGGGAGGATCGTGTAACACTGATTGTCATATAACCTTTAATCAATAAAAGAGAAGAATTCCGAAATGCATCCATTAGCATAATCTTACATCTGTTTTACATATAATCAAGGAATCATTATACAGGATCATCCTATATATTTCTGCTTTACATCTGAAGATAAACATGCAATATCTGTTTACAATTTTTTTTTTCTAAGGCTTGCATTATACAAGATTATCCTACATATTTCTTAAAAGGCACTCTAAATTATGTTTGGCGATTAAGGCCCCATGGTCGTAACCTGAACCGATAAATTTGTGTTTGAAATTCTAGTATTCTCGATAACAAGATAGTAGTTACTCGGCACCAAACCCCAATTTCAACATCAGAATACTATCAAACAACTCCCATTGAACCTATGATGCACAGGTACTCCAATTTCCTCAACGTACTTTGTACCTATGATATTGGGTACACCATATCAAAATTGTCGGATAAAATTAAAAAAAGATAATAAATGATTGATGATAATGGAAGTACTAATACTAGATAACATGGTAAACATATATTTTGCTACGTTTTTGTCAAATGTGAACAATAAAACCTATAGATAGATGCTAAAGATGAGAAGTCATCTTCAATTTCGAGGAGAAAGAAAACTATTAATAGCTCCTCATTTAGACATCGTCTAAATTTATGTGAAGTGAATAACTAAGTACTTGTTTTGAGAAGTTAAACATCATGGAGATACTAAAAATCTTATGAAAATTTATTTTATGTATATATTATATATTTAATATATTGTCGTACCCGCATCCTAATTTTTTAGGATGTTCTAGTATACCCGTACCCTTGCAACATAGCATCGAACCCTAATCCAACAGCAAACTCACGATTTCGTCTTGCATTCACATCTCTTATCTCCTAAGAATATAATGCGGCTTGAACAAAACCTGATAATCTATAATCATCATTACATCGAACAGAGATGCATGCATAACACATCGACTACTCGTTGCAAATAGACTGCAGAAACAGCAAAAATATCACATCTCTACGGTGAGATACGCAAAATAGGAGTCAATTCGTTCCAAGACCAATCGAACAATCAAACTTGATCGCAAAACAGGTAAAATAGAAGATGGCGGTTACAGCGAGGTAATCGGCAGCATCGGGCGGCGGTGCGAGCTCGCAGAAAGAAACGAGGCCGGCGATGAGGTCGCCGTCCAAGTGCAATCCGCCCTCCATCCTCCCGCACAGATCCACCAACGCCTTCTCCAACCATTCCCCCGACGGAGAAGCCATCCCTGCTCGTCTCTTCTCCGCCGATCCCTCAAACGAAAGATGACCTTTTTCTTACCTGTTCCCAGTAATTAGAGGGGAAAAGGAGCCCCGAGGCCCAGCAGGCTATTAGGCGCTAATATCAGCCGTCCGATGACTTATTACTTTTATTTACTTCCGTCTGATACAGATCACCGCGCTCCACCACATTTGCATTCGCATTCGCCTTCGCTGCCCGCCGCCTCAACTCCCACATTTGCAGTCGTCGACGCGTCCGTTTGCTCGCCGGCCGGCGGCTCGGCTCCGAACTCGTCGCGAACCTCGTAAAAGTGTGCTATATGAAGCAGGGGCAGAACCCGGATCTTTGCTTTCAAACTTTTCGAAATTACTGCCGACGGCCTCGCGCACGACACCAAAAATAGTCGAGCTTCACTGAGCATAATTATTAACACCAATCGAATCAACCGGAAATAAAAACTTTTCAAGAGGATGTCTTATCGAATTTGGCAATTAGTTCGAACGAGTGCGGTGAAATAGTAAGATGAAAGATTGGAGTGATAAAGTGCGATAGATATAAAAATCAACAAATTTATTTTCGGATAATGGAAAACAATAAGTATGAGAACGACCATTTTATTTAAATAAAAAATATTTTTAGTCCAGGTTATGTGCGAGCTATTTACAATATCTAATGAGCAATATAATTATATCATACTTCTTTCTTAAATCTATTTTTTCTATATCTTGTTTCGACTATTTTTAATTATAATTTTTTTATTTTCTCTCATAATTATTTATTCATCTATTTTTAAATAGTATATAAATATGAATTAAAACAAATAAAAAAAATATTATATTAGTGTAACATTAGTACGAGAGAAAGTGATTTTAGAAAAAAAAATAATGGATAAATATGGAACACCAGCCCAACACTATCGCTCTTTTTTCAAATTTTTATATTATGTTTTATTTTATCACGTCAATAATATTACTGAAAAATTGATTATATCTAGTGAGATGGATTGTAAGTAAAATAAGTTAGTAGTTGAAGAATTAATTCACTACAAATTAAAATTGGAGGTTCGAGTTAAAAAAGAGAAAAATTTCGAAAATCATTGTTGAAATTTATACTGATTAAATGTGATGTGTTATCATTGTTCATGATGTTATTCTTATATACGAGTTGAGGTTGGAGTGGTAAGTGGCTCTTTTTTGTTTAAATAATATCTCGAGTTCGAATTATTGTGAATGTCAACATTTTTATTAGAATTTTTATTTACTACCATTAGGTACACGACGCAGGACAATCTTATCGAATTGGTTAAACTTGATAGTGCGATTTTCTTTAGACAGTGCAAGTGTCGCATGAGTTCAGTCGTCGTCATCATTTTCCAGACATCATAGACTCGCAATAACAAATGATATTATTAGTATATAATTGATCTAATATTTAGTAAATCAATGTATTATTATGATTGATATTAATTATTTGTTATTAAAAAATTAATATTATGATTATGTTCAATCACATATTGATCATTGATAAAATTAAGATTGAAATGAATAATGATGATTAAAAATCGAACATGGATAATGAATGTAATATTTAGTTAATTGTTAGGACATACGATTGATATGTACGGTGATCTATAATGCACAAAGATAAATAAATAATAAATATAGACGTCGTAAGTAAAGAAAATAAACAATGAAAATTATGTACCACCATAGTTGCTATGATCATAAAGTAATGTATAATAGTGAAAGTAATTGGAAAGATGTTACACAAATCTATCATGAAATCTACTATTGCCTTCCTCTCACTTACAAAGAAATTTAAAGGTCTCCTAAATATGGAGGAGATGTGGTTGTGTATGTGTATACTACAAACAATGAATAACCATAGACATAACGTAGTATAAACCAAAACTCTCAATTACGTTGATTAATGGATAATTTCTAATGGTTAATGAATATGATTGCAACTTTTATAGTCGATGGATAAATGCTAAATTAATTCATAACTATAGCAATTGATAATCATACATCATAGATAATTGAATTAGCTAATTAATAAATATAATAAATTAATAATTATCTTTGAATGATAATTATAAAATTATATTAAAATTAATTATGACAAATTCATGGTTGCTTAAAAAATAATGATTAATAATTAATATTGACACTAGTTGCTAATTGATAGAGATAATTGAAATAGATATTAGATAACTGATAATTGTCAATAAAAATGATGAAAATTTAAATTGTTTGATTATTATTATGATGCTCTATTAAATAGATTCTTATTCTTTTTGCTCGATAATGTATTTGATTATCTTTTTTATCATATGTACTGAGCATTTTATATTTATAATTTTTTCTTTGTATTTGAATTCGTGGAGGATAAGTAAATGACAATGACAATATTGTTATAACTCTTTCAATGAGTATGGGCATTACTAAGGATTTAATAGTTGATATCAATAGCAAAATAATATAAAGACGTGAGTATCTCACTAACTTCAATTTGTTCAAAAGAATTCAATAAGATATAAAAAATTTGGAAATTCATTAGATAAAATATGTTTTCCGTTCTAAAAAATGATATTGAATTATTAATTATTAAACATAAAATCAGGAAAAAGTATTCCAAAAGGCATATTCACCCAAAAAAAAAACAGCTTTAGATGGAAATGTTATTTTTTTCCTTTCAAAACAGTCGATATATCAAAGAAATAAAAATGGAAAAGAATCATCATAAATTAATATGGCGTTGAAACTAGGTCCATAACTTATCCTAATTAGCGAATTCATCCAAACACAAAAAGTAAAATTATGATAAATTAAATCTTGATCAAAGACATAAACACCAATTTATGAGGTATTAGTCTTTCCTTCTAATAAGAACCATTGTTAATAATTCGACTTTTTTTTATGGTTAACATTTTTTTGCTTTTAGCATATAGGTTAGTTTAATTATAATATAGAGTTAAATTAGCGTACAATTATAATATGTAATTGCACCGTACAATCCTATAGTTTCGAACACTTGAATTAGCATTATTTTAATCAGACGGCTTTAAAGCACAAGCAATCTGTATTATTAGATCAAAAGAATATCAATATAAAGGTTTAAAATTTGAGATTGTACGGTGCAATCACAATTTGAGATTGCACCGTACGATTCCATACTTCTAAACAATCAGATTGGCATCATTTCGATCCAATGGTCCAGAATGCTTATGTTTTGGACCATGAGATCATAATGATTCTAATCTGATGGTTCAGAACTATGAGATTGCACCCTAATATAACATATATATATATATATATATATTGTATATGTTACCTATGTATATCTTATATTTTATATATAATTACTTATTTAATAATATATTATCATAAAATATATTATGACATTTGTGAAGAAAGAGTCACAAAAAATGCAAAGAGGGAGGGGATTGAAGAATTTGAACCAGGATTTTAATTAGAATTTAATGGGTGTCCTCCCCCATCCGCGCCCGTCGGATGGAGATCCGACAGGCACTTTTTCTTTCATCGATTCAAGCATTTATTTTTCAATTTTTTGCCCAATTTTTTTACGATTGACTGCCCTCACCCTATCTTCCTCCTTCCTAGCGACGATCGTCCACCTCGCCGCTATGGCTCCTCCCTCTCTCTCGTCGCCGATCGGCCTCCCTTGTCACCGTGCGTCCTTCCTCGCCGCCAATCGTCCTCCCTCGCTGCCGCACATCCTCCCTTGCCACCGATTGACCTCCCTCGTCGCCGTGCGTCCTCCCTCACCGCCGATTGGCCTCCCTCGCGGCCGCGCATCCTCCCTCACGACGATCTGCCTCCCTTGCTACCATCGCGAGGTCGTTGCTGCCTTAGCCGCTGCGAACTAGGACGCCGCTGTCGTGCTTGCTGCCACATCATGTAGCCGCTGCTTGCTACCTTCACTACGAGTTAGGGCTCCGCTATTGTCGTTTGCTGGAGCCGCCACTTGCTACTGCTGCCATGAGTTACGACTTTGCCGCTGCAGCTTGTTGTTGCCGCCGCCGCTTGCGGGTGGCAACTTGGCAAAGCGGCGGTGGGAGGGGACGACCTCGTGGTGGCAGCGATCTCGCGGCGGCAATCTCAGCGGGGCGACGAAGACTTCGACGTGTGGCAGTGATCACGACGGGATGACAAAGATCTCGGCGACACTAATCTCACGGGGCGACGAAGACTTGGCGCGACGACAATGAACAGGCATCCACCGAGGACGACGATGGACACTACCGCGACGGCCACGCAGAACAAAGGATGAAACGGACGTTCCAAAGATCAGAGGGGAAGGAGGGAGCGGGGGATCAGAGTGCGTAAGAACTAGGAGCGGTTCGACTTCGGGGCGTAAAAAATGATTTTTTACCCCTTGAATCTGTGAAAGAAAAAGCGCCCATCAGATGGAGGGGGGAGGGCCCCATTAAATCTTTTTAATTATAATTTATTTATTATTATAGTACAATAAAAAACATGTTATTAGTTAAATGGAATTAAACCTTATGCATGATAATTATATATATATTGTACTTAAAGAAGATTTTATTAATTACTTTTTTATTATACAAAATATAGTTTTATATTATATTAGGAAATATTTATTTTTTAAAATACTAATTAATTTTTAATTTAATTATATTTAGTATGCATCATAATCAAAATGTAATAATAAATAAATTTTCTTATTTTATAACTTAGTTACATTGACTATTGGATTAGAATTTTAATGATTACACCAATCCCTATTTAATTAGTATATTTAAATTATTAACTAATACCACTAATTACTTTTAATTTACTAAAAAAATTGTTTAATTTTCCATCTAAAATTTAGTTTAGGTTATATTTGTATCTTATTGAATTATTAATTAATATCAATTTTTTTTATAAATAAGGCCTGATTAGCTTATAATAGTACACTGATTATTTATTGTTAGTATAATATATTAAGTATTAATTATATTCTTCTAGATAAGTTACGATTATATGCTTATAAAAATATTTTGTCGTTAATATAATAAAATAATCTCCATAAATAATCAACTATATTTTTTTATTCAAACACTAAATAAGAATTTATATATCTTGATTAATTCTCAGGAACTTAAAATTTTACATTCAAATATTACCTTGGTGTTAATCCGTAAAATGTTTATAAGAATTTAAAATTCCCCTTTGCTCTCCTTTATTTTCTTGGCAAAAAATGGAATATAATATAAACCAAATCTTATCTCCCTCTCTCCCCGCTTCATTGCCATTCTCTGGTGGGGAAGACGAAGAGCAGAGAAAAAATTGCCACAAACATGGCTTCGCATTTCATCATCCTCCGTCTCCCTCCTCTTCCTCGAACTTCGCTCCCGTTACCGTCGTTTCCGCCAATCGCCGCCGCCGCCGTTGGTTCGCGAGCGCTCGGCTCCTTGTCCTCCTCGAGGAGAAACGGGCAGCAAGCTCGCGTCTTTCTCCTCCACCGCTCAGTTTGCCCGCCATTTATCCCCTCACAGGGATGCAACCGGCAGCGTTTGGCTCCCACCACCTGCTACTTCTTTAAGCCCAAGAGCGAGCTCGAACCTTCCCCTCCCTCGTCCTCCCCGAATGAAGACGACGAGGTTTCTCTCGTTTTCCCTAGAGAAACTTTTAGGCCCAGTTTCGGACTTTTTTTTTCCATTCTTTGAGAGATATGGGATCTTTAAGTGGAGAAAAGGAGACTTGGAAATAAAAAATACACTCCACAGGCGGCCCCTTTCTGGAAAGCCAATTTTGGCTTAGTTTATCTTTTGCCTACTGCTCTGTCTTGTTGATTGAATCGAAGAAACTACTAGTATTTTGTTTGGAGAAAATTATTAGAGTTTTGAAGAGAGCAAGAGTAGAAATTTTACTAACCAAACCAATGGTCTGTTAGCTACATTTGTGCATGATGGGAAAATGCCAAGGACGAAATATCATATTTCTAAACCTTGATTCCCTCAAAAAAAAATGTAGACTTTGAAGAGTGGTCAATATGACACTCAAATGTTGATGCAGGACTCAGAAGTGGAATGGCCTATCCTTCGGCGTTGGGATGTACCCTGGAGGTGGCAAACTGTGGCACTCACTATGGCTGCTTGTGGAGTAAGGTAACATCATTAATTGGATATTCATTTTTACTGGACAAACAAGGAAATGCTGTATTTTTCTTATTTTCTTGTATAAACTATTGATCACTTTTCCCCTTTGACTTTAAGTTATTAGTTGTGAGATGACCAAGTTCTGTTTTATAGGCAGTGAAGTTGTAATTGAATTGTTTATAATGCTCTTCAAGGACTGTTTCTCTGTCCATTCAGGGAAAAAAAATACTAGTGACTATACAAGGACCCGGTGTCAAACAATGGCATTACTCTTATATTCATCATTCATTGTGACTGGCAATTGTTTCTGTTACATCATATATAGGATAACTATGAAAGAAATTTGAAGTTTTTCCAGACAGCTTTGTTCTTACAGGATTGGTGGAGGCATCCATTTTGCCCTATCTTGGATTTGGTCAAGAACTAAGTTTAGATGAGAAAGCAGAGATACTGTTTGCAGGCCAATTGTATGAGCTGATTTTCTCAATGTTTTAGCACTCAGCAGCATGTTGCTTTCCCGTTAGTAGTATCTTTGGTCTATTTAGCTGACTGTGTTGTTTTTGTCAGCTTTGTAACCGCTGTCGTCCTTGGGGTTGTCTATGGCATAACCAACACCTTTCGGCCACTTCCAAAGGACCTTTTCTGCTATGGTGAGTTCTTATGTACATAAAGATGTAGATCTCTTTGCAGTTTGCATCTAGTTGCCAGAAGTGTACTCATGAATTTCTATTAAGCTTGTTTTCCATGAAATAATAAGAATGTTGGTTTTCGACAATATTGATAACATATCGATGAAGATATTTTCTACTAAAAGTCCATGTGCTTCTTAAATATGTGCTTCTTAAAAAAAGTCCATGTCATTTTTTTTGAGGGAAAAAGGTTCATGTCAAGATTCTTCCGTTCACTTTCTTTATATATGAGGATGAGTGGATGAGTAAGTTATTATTGTAATCCCTGTAGAACACATGCCCCAAACACATGCTCAAGAGGCCACCCCAGAGGTACTACCAATTCTATGATTCAATTTTTTTGAACTTTGACCGGTCCATACTATAAACACATAAACAAAAGACTTAAAATAATGTCATAACTTTAATAATCAAAGTACTTCATCCAGATAGTGGAAGAATAATAATCCTCCTAGCACGCATTCAGCGTCCTATTCATCCGTTCAGCAACCCCATTCTGCTGTGGTGTCCTCGAAACTGTCATCTCCATCTTTATGCCATGTTTCCCGTAGAACTCCTTGAACTCATTGTTCCTGAAGTTGAAGTTTCTACCATCGAACTTCTTATCTTCACCTTCTCGTCGTCTGTCGTCATCGCTCCCACTGTCCACGAACTCCTTCACCGAAGCTCTGATATCAGTTGTTGCGGAATATCCTCGATATCAACTTACTGTTGAGACCGATGTCCGAGAGAAATCGATAAACATATAGTGGAAGAATAACAAGAAATCACATACAGAGAAAGACGCACAGATTTTACGTGGTTTGGAGATTGACTCCTACGTCCACGGCCGTCACAGAGTTTTACTCTATTCAGATGTCTCAACTTTTTCAGTTCGGGATTACAAACATTACCCAGATCTCTACAATATATGGTGCATAACCGCTATCAGATATGTGCCTTGGGTAACAACCCAGGATAACCGAATATCTATCCTGATTCTCTATAACTTTATACCTAACAAATAAAGTAGTTATGATAACCACTCAATCTCTCCAGATTATGGTTACAAAGAAATTACAATCTCTCAGATTCTTCCTACCATATCTAACAACAAATTAGTTAGGCCCAGAATCAGGCTCCACCTAACTAACTCCAACAGATATCATCAACTATGGTGACCCATCGAATTCGGGCCATGCTCTCCTGACCCCTGCTTGATTCCATTGATCCCGGGCTGGGGCCTTGTGAACCCGGCTGGGTTTTGTACTTTTTTTCCATTGAGGTTTCCAACTCAACTTCTAGCCCTATTTTTGAGGTACACATCTGCGTCATCCTATCTATAACTCATCCATAAATTTTGTATGATACACTATATATAGGACAAAGATCCACGGGTGGTGAAAATCGTTGATATAGGGATCCTCCTTATTTTCCTTAAGTTGACAAAAGCTGTAAAGTCATTCTGCTTTCTGCACAAGTTGCAATTTCCCTTTATCACCATCACGTCTTGCTGCTTGGAAACGCGTGCAAACTTCCGTCAATCTTTTCTATGATGTCATGGGTTGTGGAAGGACGAATGATGTTTCTGTCATCTTGGGATGCATGCAAAACGAGGGGAGAAGAAGAGAGAACAGTGTGGTTGGATGTTTGTGTGAGGAGGGGCGAACTCAATTGGGTTGGTCGCCATTTATGTCGATTAACTTCTGATTTGATATTTAATAAATCCCCAATTCAAACTCATTAATTAATTCTGATCAAGGGTCTTAAATTCTAATCTATTAGTTTAAACTTAAACTTGAAATTTAAATCCTCGATTTTATTCCAATTCAAACTCCTCTTTTATCTATCTTATCTTTCTTTCTTTTAAATCCTCATATTATTTTATTTTATTTCCACAAATCTGGAGCGTCACTCTAACATCATATTGATTTTTTGAAAAAAACTATACAATGAAAACTCTATAGATTTGAAGGAACCCTTTGATCTTCGTGATGGATGGCTTCTTTGGGCTGGAGTGGGTCTCCTAGGTGCATTGCTTGCTATTGCACTTGCTGGAGTTGGCCTAAATATTGTCCATGGCGAAAGTCCACAAAGAGAGGTTAGATGCATTTTCTATTATCAGAGCTTACTGGCAGTTTTTCTAACTTCTAAGAGCATTTGACTTGTGATGCCGCTGCATTTTTTATGGTTCTTTATTATCAAAGTGATCTAACCGCATCTGGCAATGTCAGAATGATGTAATATCACACTAGTCTTATCTCAATACTAAATGCTTAAGCGAAACCCCCGTTTTGTGTTGCTGAGACATGCGTGATCCTTCTTTCCTACTGCTGAAGTCCATAATTAGGCTTAAAGGCAATTCTTTTGCATTAAACTAGCAAATAAGGTAGAGCTATGACAATCAACCTGATCAATATCTTACTCCTGATGGTGTTATCAAAATACTGAACACAATGAGGAAGCTGCCATCAAGAATCTATTCAGTTTAGGGAGCAATACTCTTTTTTTATATTATGTAAAAAGCAGTTCATACACTCAATATTCAATCTAGACATCTAAACCTTGTTCTTTTATGTTACTCTTAAATCCTTGAGCCAATCTTCCATATATATAGTAGCAGGAAACCTGAACAAATGTGCTGTAGAAAATTTTATACATGAGAGCAGAATATCAAAATAGCTCATCTAGTTGGGACTGATTTCTAAGTTCTTGTGTTGGGTTGAGTCAAATGCAATGTATCAATCCTTGGGTGACAATTCTTTTCTAGCACGAGTGTTAAATAATTTACGAAATCTTCTTACATTTCAGCTGGAGTCTGGATTCTACTCTTTTTAAGTTCTTAATGTAATCTTCTAAGCAAACATTTTAGGATGTTTTTGTGAACTTCTGCTTGTTTTGGGGAATTTCACCAAATTTTCTGTCTTCAGTAACTTATAATTTTTAATACGCTTTTCTGTGTAAGATTCATAAAGTTGTATTATTTGATCACAGACTGATGCTCTAATCCGTTTGTTGCCATTGATTGGATCTTCAAGCATCAGGTAGTGTTTCTTCATACCTGATTTGAGTATGATAACATAGGTACATGATGATCAGACAACTAATGTTCTAAAATATGTTGTTCATGTAGCACTGTCTGTCTACTGGGCATCACAGGTGTTTTGGCCCCAGTTCTCGAGGAAACAGTCTTTCGGGGTTTTCTTATGGTGTCTCTGACTAATTGGTAACTTCATATACATTTTTGGCCCTTAAAAAATCTTTAGATTTTGGGAGTTATTTTTTCTTTTCTGATTTCTTTGTGAAACCCCATTTAAATAATTTACTTGGGTAGTTGGCTATAACTGATTCATTACAAAAACAGCATTCTTTGTTTTGTGGAGGCACTATGCTACAGTTCAATATTTTTGCTTTCTCGCATTGTCTATTCTTTGATCATGTGTAATATTATAATAATGCATTTGGGTATTCTACATGGGCATACATATAACCGAGTTTCCCGAGGTAATCTAGGTGGACCATACAAACAAGTATTTGTTACTTATTTCCAGTTTGAAATTTTTAAGTAATTATAGTTGAGACACAAACTATACAATTTGCATCACCAGATTGATGTTGATCTGAGAGCAGATTGATGTTGATCTGAGAGTCTATGTATGCATAGTGCAATCACAATTTGTGAATGCGCTCTAATATAACTCAATTCTAATTGAATCTACTTTTTTCTTTTGTGAGACAGGGTTTAGTTGATGATCTAAATGTTCCCTAGAAGAGCTTCATTCATTGTTTTACTATTTAAATAATAGTTATTGCTCAATTGTGATGTCATCTATCCGTTGCCTTTTCAGGTTCCCTACACCAGTCTCAGTTCTTATTAGTGCTGCAGTGTTTGCTCTTGCTCATCTCACTCCTGGGGAATTTCCTCAGCTCTTTGTGCTAGGTTAGCTCCATTCGTCTTAAAGCTTTATAGTTGATTAGTCAGAATCCGTCTTGACACAATAATCTGAAACTTCTGTGTTTTTTTCTGCAATGTGTCCTTCACTGTTCATCTGTCTTGGTTGCTAATATCTAGTAATTATTTAGTTTTGGGATATCCATTTTGTGTTTCTGTACTGAAACAAAGCATCAGTTCATCAGTCTAAGGGAAATGGAAACATCCCTTCTTAACTTTGTTATTTGGTTTATTAACAGCATCTTTTTGAAAAACTATTATTTGCTGCAATGTGCCTATTGAATGGACAAATGGGTAGAAGATTCTGTCACTCCTTTCCTGTAAAAAATGCCTATCGGATACCAGAAACTTTTAATAGGCAATCAACAAGAAGCTTTTTGCTGTATCTATCAGATGTATATAGCAATAATTCGAGATATTAGCATGGAATAAAATAATTGAGTAAATAACTTTTTGCTAAGTCCTATTAGATTATTCCATTTTATTATTGTTGATGGACTTGATTTTTAGGTTTTCAAGTGGTTCAAGTTTGCATCATATATGCAATATAGGTCCATTATTCCAAGCCCCACCCTGAAATTTTGAGAAAATTCAGTATTCCTAGCAACTAATGATTCAAGTTGTAAATAACAAAAAGAAATATTTAACTATTCAATTCTGGACTGTGGTCATTTTTGTAGTTTTAGGGAAGGCAGGAAATGTGCATCAATGGAAATCAACCTTTTCGTGTATCCTCTTTCCTCTGACGGTAGTGTGACATTTATTTCTTTTCCATGTTCCATTTAAAACAGGATCTGCGTTAGGTTTTTCATATGCCCAGACTCGGAATCTCCTGACTCCAATCACCATACATGCACTGTGGAATTCTGGAGTGATTTTATTGCTTACGTTTCTTCAGGTAACGTCACACATTCTTCTAGCTTAAATTCGTAGATATTGTGATATAAATTCTTGGTAACACTGACTATGGCTCTGATTTGCGCCAACTACAGATCCAAGGGTACGATATTCGGGAGCTGTTACAAGCATCATAAAAAAGGCGTCTTTGATCATCGATGATCGGAGGAGGGGGTGCGTTGTTTCGAGATGCTCGGTTTCCTTTTAGTGATGGGATTATTTATAATCAGCTCGAGACATCTGTTATGTGTTAACAATGATGGATTTTTCATTATAGGCTACTTTTTTATTTTTTCTTCATGTAGGGTTTCAATAGTTGTTATTTTGCCTTTTGCCATGGGCAAATGAAGATAGCCGATGAATGCCAATATAATGACTATAGTTTCAGGCAGGCCTTTGTCCTGTACTTGAAGTGACAATGTTATTTCGCTTACAATATATCACACCAGTAAAGTTTGGTTTCCAATGCTCAATTGTCTTCCATGCGCTATCTGCCAAATCGACTGATCCCTTTTCGCCATTCATGCTTCATGATGGCAAAGGGATACCTTCTCACAACTTGGACAACATCCAGCAGTAAAGTGATATTCAGATTAAAGCAATCGATGCAATATCTGGAACGTATAGAAAGATATTATTTGACAAATCTCCTACTGCTGGCAAAGTTACATCACGAGTTACTTTCCATTCAGAGGTTTTTGCCAAGTTGTCATATTGCACTTGATTTTTTGAACCAGATCAAAGCGTCTCTGCTGGCGCTGTCTTTCAAGAAGGAAGATGATAGAATTTGCATATTGCAAATAGATCTCCAACACTTGGCATGCAATAACCGGGGTACACCAAACAAAACAAGATTTTGAAATTTGAATACTTCCATCCACGTCTTATGTCTGCTGGATTGAAGCCCTCAACTTTGCAGCACCTTCTCCAATGTGCCGGTGCCTCTGTTATCACATCTCTTTTGCTGGCTTCATTTGCTACCAAACTTGTGTCGCGCGTGTGAGGGCGAAAGAGATGCTTTTAGTGTCTGACAGTCCCATTCTGCCAGTGGCCCACTAAGAAGTCATCCATGCTGATGTTGATCTCTCTCTCTCTCTCTGTGTGTGGCTATGCAGTAGAGTGCATGTTGGGGTTCTTCCTAACTAATCTTAGCAAACTAAATTCAATGCATGAAATCTCAGTCATCCTCAAACTGTTCCTTGACCAAACCCTACTTACATGTACTTAAACTTTTTTAAGGCAATTTTTTGTGGCCATGGGGTTGTCCTTGTCACCAAGCTCCCTACACATTTGAACTCTCCTAGATAAATAGTAGGCACTTCTACATGGTTAATTATGAACCTAAGCTGGGCCTAGCAGTGTAGTATTGAATGAATTGATCAGTAGAGGCAACCCTTAAGTTGCAAGCATTCCCAACCCCATAATTAACATCGAGACATCACGTTTTTTTTGTGTGTCGTACAAATGAGCAGTAAATTAATTGGTAGGTTTCCTCTTGGTGAAGTTAACTGTAGTGGGAAAGAGCCTCAAGATGTTTCTCTCACCGCCAATGCAGTCAAGTCAGTCAGTCAACTTTTGAACTGCTTTGTTAGCAGCCAGAGACAAATGCAAAGCTCTGAAGAGCTCAACAAGGAGAAAAAAAAATATTGGTGTCTCCTACAGGTTTAAATACATATAACTTAATGCTTCCTTGTAGAAGATACACCTGCAACAACGTTATTAGTCGATATATAATGTCTCTACTATCAAACATCTCATAAATAGATGAAATATATAAATAAAACATTAGGATTAAATACACCGACATGAAACATGGACGGGAGCCATCATTTTGAGACACTTACTTCATAAACTTCGAAGTACAGTTCTCCTCCACGAAGATTTCATGCATGTCCTCGACCCACTATAATAATTGTTTCTTTTCTCACTTCCGTGCCTGTGCTGAGGCGATCCATTAATGGAGCGACCACGGTTAATTAAGCGACACACCAAGTTTATGTTTTATTAATCACGCCTCATTAAGACTAACTAATGCAGTGTTAAATGGACGGTACGCTCTCAGAAGCAAGCAAACCAAGCAAGCAAGCAAGACATGGAACGAGGGAGGGAGGTGATGACTTGAAATCGCATTGGAAACATGTCTGAAATCTTTGAGGGGAAGAGATGTGAGAGGGGGAGAGAGAGAGAGAGACAGAGAGTTACATGTTCACATACCAAGAATGGAGAACGCTTAGAATCGAAGGGTTTGACCCATTCCTTTTGACTTAGGTTGCACGCATGCATGCATGATTGCATGGCTGAGCGCTTGATCAATCTCAGTCTCAGTCTCAGCAGGATGCATGCATGCAGAGGCCCCAAGGTCAAGAAGACGGGCGTGGAACAAGACAAGGACGGGGCTCCTATCGAGGGATAGAGCTTGGGAAACCTCAAGCATTTGACCTCCCCCATGAACTAAAGCTTAAGATATCCTCCTCCTCCTCCACCTCTTCCTGCTCTCCCAACTCTCCATTAATTACAGGGTTCATCCCTTGTTGGGTTTTTGGTGGACATGGTTAGCAAAACTTGGTCATGGGAATGGGTTCACAGTGTTCTGGCCACACGGGCAAAACTTTGTTTTATGTGGTTAAGATATATTATGGGACATGGCGCCCCCTGTTATCTGTGCAAGATTTGCTGTCACAGTTGAATTCTTTTCTTCTTCTTTATTCTTTTTTGCCGACATTTTCTTACTTCACCAAATTAAGTTCGCACTAAGCTATCAAGCCACATTAATATATATATATATATATATATATATATATATTACTTGTCCGAAGAATGGTATGGAATAGCATGCATATCATATATATATATATATATATATATATATATAGAGAGAGAGAGAGAGAGAGAGAGAGAGAGTTGGGTATCTTGATTCAATTGTTCTTGTAATGATGGTGCTAGTTGAGTGTTTTGCATGCAACATGTGTCATCAATGCATACGCCACTTGTTAATGTCATAAATGTATGTTGAATGAAGAACATTATCATGATTTATCATGTGCAAAATTATAACAATATCATCAGCTTCTTCTAATCTTCTTCTGAATTTTGTAGACGTATGATTTTCCCCCTTTTTTAAGCAAATATATATCTTTCATACTACACTTGCAGAAGAAATGTAATCAAATCTGCAAATTTTTTAGGGGCAATTAAGTGCGCCTGAGTAGCAGCAGCTGAAAAGGCAGGTTTTTTTATCAGTCATTATCTGTACAACTTTTTTTTTCCTGCTTCTGTATTAAACATTTAGTCTAGCTAGGATATATAATTGCAGATACCATTTTATAAGAGTGAATTTGAATCAGCAGCAAAAATATTATTTGTTTACTACCTGAAAAGAATGCCTGAACTCGTAAATATCATAGTTTAAGTAGTAGTTTTACTTTAGCTTTCAATTTTTGTTTTTTTGTGATTTGGAGGAATCATATAAGATCCCAAAAAATGCGCTGACAAGAAGAGAATATAATATAATATAAGATTTACATCTGATTTGGAGAATATGAGGAATTTTGGATCAGGAGAGACGCCTGAGAGGAATATATAGAGATCCATATAGAAATGACAATATGATCAGAAGAATTGCAGAGCCCCCCCATTGGGATTGAATTGTAAAGAATAGGAGCATATGAAGCTTCTAATGCTTTGGAAAGCGTTGAAATTTGATTAAATGGGATACGGATATAGTTAATATACTGGCACTTCATCTTGGTGTGTGCTTAAGCAATCTGTGTGTGTGAAAACTCCAGGAGTCTGATCATTATAATATTCACATTTGAAAAGAACGGTGTTGGCAATCTCCAGATGCAACTCCATGCTCTCTTCTTGAGATGGGCATCCCATTGCAATTAATCTAAGCAGTAAACCAACCAGTTACTTAGAGCTAATGGGGTGCCAGTAAAGTGTACTGTTTCTGAAATAAAAATAGATCCTTGGTAATCGCATTAAGCAGCTGGATTATGTTTATAAGAGCGGTGTTTAACTGCTCATTACCGAAGACGTCCAGCAAGATAAGCCGGACACTGGGAGGAAGGAGCTCTTCAAGATCACGAAGGAACACATGGTTCAAGCATTTTAGAAAGTCCTGGAGAGAGATAGCGAGATGGAGAGAATACATCATGCAGTTCATCGAAGCTTCCTTCTGTGTACATGCATGCACGGTCTCTGATCAACGCACTTTGCTGTCTTGAGTCTCCAACCTGGTCGACCAAAAAGTTTCGCTGTCTTAAGTCTGCACTTTCAGCTTCTTTTTAGGATCTAGCTAGATCTTGTTTAGGTCGCAAGTTAATAGCTTGTGGAGTTTGTGGTATATATCTGCAGGGGCTGCCTAGCTAGTAGAAGAAATTAAGTACCTTAAGTTTAGGTTTTTCTTTGGCTTGGTCTCCTTTAAGATCTGATAGTCTTCTAGATAGAGGCCTGGAAGTAGTTCCTAAAGGTCTCAGTTTTGAGGAGCTGCAAGAAGAGATTGTCATTGCACCAGTGCAGTTCTTGGATATATAAATAGAGGTGTAGAATTTACTTAAAACTGGTCGATATGGATGAGAAAAGTGATGTGGAGAAGGGAGATGAAATAATGCTGCCAGGGTTCAGGTTTCATCCGACAGATGAGGAGCTGGTTGGCTTTTACTTGAAGAGGAAAATACAGCAGAAGCCTCTGTCCATTGAGCTCATCCGGCAGCTCGACATCTACAAGTACGACCCATGGGACCTTCCAAGTAAGTTTCTGAATCCCTCCCTCCCTCTCGTCCTTGCACTACTCTCTCTCTCTCTCTCATGGCTTTTACTTGTTGTGCAACTGAGAAGAGCTGGCGACGACCGGAGAGAAGGAGTGGTACTTCTACTGCCCCAGGGACAGGAAATATAGGAACAGCGCGAGGCCGAACAGGGTGACGGGCGCTGGATTCTGGAAGGCCACAGGGACAGACAGACCAATCTACTCCTCCGAAGGTACCAAGTGCATAGGCCTGAAGAAGTCGCTCGTGTTCTACAAGGGCAGGGCGGCCAAGGGCATCAAGACTGACTGGATGATGCATGAGTTCAGGCTGCCTTCGCTGACGGATTCGTCCATGCCCAAAAGACCTCTGGACAAAGACATCCCGCCAAATGTAATGAAATCCAAAAAAAAAAACCTATCGAAGATTCTTTTTTCTTTCGTCTTCTTCTTCTTTTGCTGAAATGCTGAGGCTTTTTTTGCATGTGTTCGTGCACGATGAGCAGGACTCGTGGGCTATATGCAGAATATTCAAGAAGACCAACTCTGTGGCGCAGAGAGCACTTTCTCATTCCTGGGTGTCTCAGCTACCTGAGACCAATGAGTCAGACATGTTCTCCACGTCTCAGACATCGCAGATCAGTCCCCACTTCAGTACGCAGATCCTGCAGTGCACTACGGAAGCCCGGCCACCTGCATTCCAGTTCAGCTGTAACAGTAACCTGCAACATCAGCAGCAGCAATGCAGCACAATCTCATATCCACCTCTGGATTTGCCGCCCTACAAGCACATCAACCAAATGATCAACTGCAAGCAGTCCTTTCTGCCCATCGCGCCCCAAGAACTTCCACCCAGCAGCTTCATGATCTCCTCGTCGGAGCTTCAGGTCCTGTCCAAGTGCAACCTGGACGTGACCTCCATGCTGCTCAACCTGTCGCCGGCGGTGCTGGGTGACGTGCACGACAAGGCCTCCGCGAACATAGACTTCGGAGGCCAGCAACAGCAGCAATGCATTAATCAGTTCCCATGCACAGTCGTCGATCTGCCATTAGCGGAGGTGAGCTCGTGCTTGGGGGCGAACGGCGCGACGCCGGGGAGCGTGTCCACAAAGAAGAGTACCGACAACGCATGCAGTTTTGGCCATAATATGAACAGTACCCAATGGGGAGCGGGAAAAGCGACCGCCGGCTTTCCCTTCAGCCATCCACCGATTTTTTCCGACGAGTGGAAGACGAACATATTGCCGTGGGATTCGCCGGCAGCGCCTCCATGTCCCAGCGAGATCTCGACGAGCTATAATTCCTGCACCACCACCACGACTATCAGGAACAACAAGTGTTACAGTTGATCACTACTGTTCACCGCTAGTGCTGGCTAGTTACGACTTAGTTACTAACTGTCTGTAAAATACAATTGCAGGGATTAATTTTAACATCATCAGCTAGCACTTGTATTAGTACTTTTTAGAGGCATTAATATACATCTTTCGATCTAATTAATGAATTATTGGTGATATTTGTCTAATTAATATACATCATAAACGTTCTTTAAGACACAACCACATCCTACGTCACGAAGTGGACAACCACACCATGTATCAATGTTGGGGGTCATTTTCGCTTGAGGTTTAGACAAGCTCTTTTTTTATCGTAATGAAAGCTCTTTTTTTAAGGTATGTGTTTGTGAGCAAAGAACATCTCACAAAAGGGTCCTAATGCGTAGATTGTCACTTATGCTTGAGGCAAATACACAACTAATGCTTAATTACAAATACTTGTGTAAGATAAAGATCCATGTCAAAACTTATTGTCGTTGAATTGATCAATTTGAGATGCTTAAATGATACTAACTATAACACGTGAAGCTGAAGAATTTGACATAAAGTAGTTCATGATAATTTACAAAAAAAAAAAGCTTAATCAAGGACTATGGATAATGAGAAAGCACGGCGCATTAATGTATGTGGAGGACAATCTCATCAAGATATTTGAAACACATACAAACATAGGCACAAATTCTTGAATATATTGAAGGAGAAGTATGCATCCAAGAGGACATGAACTTATAACTGCTACTGCACAGGTACACTACGTGCAAAATGAATGCATATGACATATCATGTCAACATAGTGATAATGGCGGTGAAGGTCTTGGAAGTTGCAAGATACGCACTACTTACGCCATTGTAGCTTGCCGCCAATGAGGTCTTAGTTCAAACTATCTCTCATGAAAACTAAGGCTCAATTTGGTTACTATGCCACTTCAGATGTATTGTGATGATCAAATAAGGATAAAATTGATAAATAATGAAGCAAATAATTCCAAAAGAAAATATATTGAAGTAAAATATTACTGTATTTAAGATATAGTGAACAAAGAAGTAATTATGACTAATATGTGATAATATGTTGGTTGAATTTATTACAAAATCAATTGTGACTAAAACATTGATTAAATATATTGATATTTTAGAACTAACCAAATATTTGAGTCAAATGAAGAACAATGAATTATAAAATTACATATTCAAATGGTAGGAGTAACGAAATTGTATGAGGAAGATTTTAGTTATGGTGACCAAGATTGCTCATAAACAAGTCAGAAGCATTAATAACCATCTTAAGGATGAAGTGGGAAGTTGAATGATTTGATTGTCAAAACTAGCGTGGGCGACAACATCTAACTAATTTTCGAATAAGAGCGCAGAACACAACTTCACTATCCAATTATGCTACTAGAATTATTCATTCTTTGTTTCAGTTTCTAATGTACTTATACCTTGGATTGCAAATTGCGATCGGCCAAAATATCAAAGAAAAATAGAAAATCGAATAGGATTGCACCAGCCACAAATTTTATGCTTGGCCTATTTAAGTTACCAGTGGGCTCCCATAAGATGACTTCTATGCTGTAGACACCCTTGCGGTAAGTTACCTTCCGACCAACTCGGTTCCGAAGCAATATAATAATTTGCAAAGCTTTTATCAATGGGGCGTTTTTTACTTCTTTTCTACTTTATCCAGTTCAATATTTTTTTTTAAAATGTTTCCTAAATGATTAACTTTCAAATTTCGATTTGAATGTATGTTAGCCTAGTTTTTTAAAAAATAATTATGGCATTATTTTTTCTCTTGTTTCTTTAAAACAACAAATAATAAACTACACTAGCATCATAACTCCATACGTTAAAAATAATGACGTAAACACCTACTAAATTTATTTTTAAAATATTTTTTTATTATGATAAATAAATCAGTGCAAAACACACGCAATTTATCAGAAGGATTTAAAAAAAAAGTCAAAACTCGGAAGCTAGAATTTATAGTTTAAAGTTAGATAAGAACAAAACTATACATAATCGAAAAGCATAATGGCAAGTAACATTTCTATTCATTTAGAGGAAAATATATTATTCAACAAAAATTAAACAGCAGAACACATACAACAACAACAAAATCTTATCTCACTAGGTGGAATCGACTACATGGATCATACGACGTCATTCCGCTCTATATTCGTTGATTCATGTTCATGAAATTCGACAATTATTTTCTTTTCTTGTTTTCTTTTTGTTTGAGATATAGAGAGAGAGGGACAAAGATGCCAGTTGCATTAGGCTCTTTGGAAGTGCCTCTTTCCTAATTATTTTCACTCCAATTTTGTATGCATATATATACAAGAAAATCATCCTTGAATCATTATCCTCGAAATAGCTGTTGAGGTTGCACATAACTTGAAGAGGGCGAATACAAATAAACGACCACCAACCCCCCACTCCCCACTCTGAGCTGCAGTCTGAAATATGAAAAAGAAAAAAGAACCATTCCATCCTAAAAAATAAGCTAGATCTCAAAGTTTGTATCATGCAGAAACTCCCAGGGAGATTGAGACCAGTTATAGGCACTATTGATGTGGCTCTTGCTGAGGAGTTGAAGGCGACTCTGGTGCAATTGTAAACTGCAAGCTCCTTCCTTGACCAGATTGTAGTATGAATGCCACTTCTGTTGCTGCCAAGGCAGCTTCCTGACATTCGGAAACAAGATACCATCAGATGTACTGCACAAATTACAAAGAAAGACCGGATGGTGAAGGAGACCACGGAAATTATATGTTTGCAGTAAGCATTCAGCATAAGCCCTGTTAGATTTTGCATTCAACCATGATTAAGATTGCCAAGGTTTTTGCTCTCCACACCCCTCACAAAACTCATGACAACCGACATAATGTCTTCAAGGTAATGGTGTTTGAAATGAATTATGCTTCGCACTTTTGGGAGACTTGTCATGTCTAGACTACGCAGGACAATGTAGATCATGAAATCTTTTTTTTTTTTTTTGAGAGGACAGATCACAAAATCAATTCGTAGTTGACAGAAAGGTTACGCCTTATAAGAGATAACTACAAGTACAGTATCAAGCTACATTGGACTATTAGCATTTGAGAATTGAAATAACTTGTCAAGTTCGTATCCCATTATACAGCTAGTTTGTATTACATCAGAGAGACCAAGATGCGGAGAATCAGTAGAACATTCAGATTCATGGTCTATTAATCCTGGATCATCGAATTGGATGAGACATTGCAAGAGATCAAGAATTATAAAAAAGTAATGTCAACTAATACTTCACAAAAAGTGTTTCGTGCTTACAAATGCGATGCAAAAAAAGAAGGCCAGACTGCAGTTTCAAGGTATTAAGTAAATCAACTTATCAGCTCCACCTGCATTTTTCAATCACTCATTTTAAAACTTTATCCCAGTACCAGACGGGCCTTACTACAACACTAAAGATGGTATTTCCTTTGGTGACTAATATGTCATGGATTCGAGGACTAGAAACAGCATCTACAAAAGCAGATGGAATGCCATGAGCCCATGTGCCTACCACAACCCCTCATACCTCAATAACATGGATCACAGTGCATAGAATTTGCATTTTTCATTTTAAAACTGGTTCACTTGTTTTATATCCACAAAATAATAAAATACTCAACTGACAAAGCTCAGAAATATGTTGTCTTACTGACCTGTCTTTGCCTTCGACGTTGTAAGATGCTAATAGCCCAGGCCATTATGTAACAAGGTAACAAAAACCCAGCAGCACGGAGCAGAAAAAGCTGATAATAATCAATAGTTAATACATGTAGAAACAGAGATAAGAGAGCCAAAACGATAATAGGAAAGATTTATACTCACTGAAAAATAAGTAGATGCATCATCTTCATCACCATCAGTATTAGTTATGGACAATGCATGCCTCAACAATAAAAGAGCCATTAACTGCAATGTGAAAAAGAATCATTTCAGGAATCAGGATTCCGCATAAATGCAATGTGAAAAGTATTCATTCAGGATTCTACATAATTTAGTTAGCAAGAAATGAGGAGAGAGAGCCCCTCATATATTGAGCTGAAAATGATCAGCACACTGGAACAATGTCTAATGCCTTGAGCCAGGGGAAACAGATTCGAAAAATCATTATGGTGTGAGAATCAATTACTGCTTGAGGATATTTTCTAGCAAGATGATTTAGGTGAATAGGTTAACAATAAAAGTGTTTTTTATGTTTAAGAGACACTTTTCAGCAAACACTAGATGGGATCTGCATGTGTCACAGGTGCCTTGCAATAGTTGAATCAACATTGCATTGAGATATTTTACCAGACTTCAGAGTTCAAACAAACTAAGATGGGACCTGAACTATAATATCAAATAGTTGGGATCAATTGTTGTACAAAAGTAAAGAACCAAAGGCAGAATAAATTAAATATTCGTTTCACTACTGCTGATCAGACATACATCAAGAATAGTAAACATCACATTCACTTTTTGACCAAAGAGTGGGGTGAGTTTTTGTAGTCCTCTATCACACACCAGTGTACATTTTTTGCTCTTTGATCACTAGATTTTTATACGTAAAAAAACACATGGATGAATTTAGCCATCCTTTTAGGGGGTACACCCTAAAGAAAAGAGTATACACATATATCATACAAATGAGTCACCCAGTCTATTATAAATAAAATGATTGGCATGCACAAAAATAGAGAAACCGAAGGCTTCTTTACATGTCAATCAGATCAGGAAGCTAAGACATTATGAATTAACAGGAATTCACCCATGAATTTTGATGTTATTTTCAGGGGATGAATATTAAAGCTAATACGTCAATGTTCAAGATCTTAGTTTCCTTTTCTCAGCTGTTGTATTCCACTAGACTGAAATTCTAGCTAAAGGTACGCCCTTGGAAAGTGGATGGCATGGGGTTTCTTAATGTACCAATTCTTCTAAAACCAAAAAAAAAAAAGAGAAAGAAAACAGCACTTGCCTTTAGAGGCTGGCTACGACACAACTTGCGAAGTGGGAACTCATCAGCCAAAGATATTGGCTCAAGCATGGTTGTGTTCTCTTAACTTATTTAGCATTCTGGTCTGCCAATGAGTCAGTGTACCGACTAAAGCGGTGGCACCACACAGAACTGATAGGACAGATCATAACTCAGAGTACACATGCAGTTCATGATCCATCCTGTCCCACCTACTTATTTGCACTTGTTGGCCACTACTGGCCAAACTCATTACAAAATGGTTGGTTTAGTTCCCTAAGACTTTAGTGTTATCTTTCTAAGAGGCCCATTAACCTGCCCATCCACTGTGTTCAAATCTTACATCAAGCTGCAATAACTTCTTTTGAGGGGGCCAAATTTCAGGATACTCGTCATCCAAAAATCTTTATCCATAAAGCTGATGATGTGTATATTGGGAATATTAACTATTGAGAGGGTCTAGAGACCCAAATATTTCTAATGTTAAATCAAAATTTTTACAAATAAGCTAATCATTAAACAGTTACTCAGGAGACAAATGTCATTTCTTGCAATACAAGAACTTACTATCAGAGCCACAGAGCGGCAAAATGCTGCACCACTGGCATTTGTAGCAGCATATTCATCATACTCAGCTTCAAGGAAACGGCGCTGTGCTGCAGCCATAGCAAGAATCCGAGGATCACGCAGGTCTATAGGGGAACCAGTTATGGTCCAACCACCGCTGCAATGAGACAATCGGTGGGCCTTTTGAGTATATACTTGTAAAAATATACCCATCAATTTTATCAAGACAATACACGAAAAAGGGTCTACATTAAAGGGCACAAGAATTCAAATATCTGTGTACATAAAATAACGTGCCTGATCTCAATAGTAGTCTCATCAGGATGAACAGGAGGAGGTGCAGTGTATCCAGGTTTGTATTGCTGCAAAATATAACAGGGTCCCATGTTAACATCTGTTTTATGTTGAAATCCTGACAGTACATGTATAATAAAAACTTAAACTGCAAGGCGTTCATGTTTTTGGCAATCTTCAAGACTGAAGAAGAAAGATATCAAGAAACTTGTGCTTGATCACTGATAAAATACTCCAGAATGAAATGGACAAAAGTTTGATAGCCTAATGGAACAAAGAAGAAAAATATTGAAAACAAAATGTTCCAAAATACTGTACTCAACAAATGGTTGTATTAGAACTAGCTTTGATGAATGAAAATTATTCTCTATTTTAATTCATAAGTGGATAACTTAATTAGGGTTAGAAGTATGTTAACTTAGTAGATTTCTATCAGTATTATATGGAAATAAGGACATCAATGACATGGAACTAGAATAGGAGAATCATAATAAAAAACCCACCTCATGGCAGATCTCACATATAATATCATGCTTCTCATTGCACCAGCGCTGCACACAAGACCTATGAGCATACTGTAAATGAAACAGTCAAAAGTAAGAAAAAGAAAAAGATTTATAAGGGCAACACAAATGGAAAAAAGAAAAAAAATGAAACAACAAATAAGCAAGAGAACCAACTTGATGGGAGCATAAGTAACTAAATGCACATTGACTTCAAACCACAAAGATAAATAAGAGCAATAGTTAATATTCTTCTACAAATATATAAACAAAATGTTACTTCAGGCCATGAAAAGTAAAGAGTTTCCTTCAATAAATGTAGTCTTCTAGCTTGAGCAGGCATATGCAGAGATTACTTGCCCATCTCAGTCATGTAACTCAAAATATCCAGTTTTCCGCTAAAAGTTAGAAGAATATCACATAAAGTGATCCAGATTGGAATCTTAATCGGTCATGAACATTTTTATGGAGATGGTTCCATGCAAATGAAGCCCAGATTTGCTTGTCAAAGGTACTGGACAAAAAGCGATAAGTGACAACAAGTTCCAATTTTTGGTTTACCAAAAAAATCTCCAAAGTTCTAATACATTTGAACAAGGATACTTTGGTGAGAGTCGATGTCGAGAATCAAGAGGCATTGAAAATATTTAACATGGTGTCTGTATTTTTTTATATAGCAAGGAGAATGCTGCACAGAGAAACATGAGGGAATATAACTTTGGATAATGATTACATACAGATCAACTATCAGATTTCAAACTAAGTAAATGACCAACTACACAGAGAATTATACATGGATCAAGTAATCAAACTTTACAAAAAAAAGTTCAAGAGAAGCAAAAAGAAGAGGCAACAGAACTTATTTACCATCCATTACAGTTATGATTTATAACAATCAAGAACACCAAACAACATTCAGATGCATCAAGGACCATAAACTTTCACAGATGTCAAAACAAAATTAAAGTAAAAATACTGAAAGGATTAGACCTTTAGACTGCCACTGCACGCACAAGGGGTTTCAAGGTTCTTGATATGATCTTCCTCCTGGCAGATACGGCATTCCACCATCTGGATGAGTGGTTCCTCTTCGTCAGCAATCGCAACGTTTTCTTCCACATCCTTATCCTTAACTTTCCCATTTCCAGAATCAATCACGGAAGACGAGGGAGCAGATGCCATAGGCAGAATGCTCGCAGGCTCTACAGAAGCACTGGAGTCCTGCGCCCCTTGTATGGTTTCCATCGTCTGCGGCGTGATGAGACGATCGACATACACCACCAGGTGATCTCCCATTTTCAAAATGTCAATGACTTTCTATCAAGCCGAGAATAATTATCCTTTGTTTTTTGTGTCTTTGGGCAAGGGTCAAATTCTTCCTGCAGATCAACAGAAAGCCCCAATTTGTCAGAAAGCTGGAATCTTTCTCCAATAAAACCCCTAAATTTCTCGAAACCCGGGGGTGGAACTATGAGAAGGACCATCTTTTACATCCAACAAAAAAAAAACTGAAATCCAAAGAAAACTCCACCAGGATGTCAAAAATGTTCCGAAAAACTTCGCACGGCAACAAAGCCCTTGGTCCAACGAATCGATCTCAGAAAGTGCCATGAAAATAAAGCAAAAATCACCTTAAAATCGAGAAGAACTAAGATGCATTGATGAATGACAAGTATTAGGCATGAAAATTAGTCCCAAATACACCAAATTGCAGCTCTCGACGAGATGAATCGAACTCAAACAAGCGACAAAGCGATATAAAATCCGATTAAAATACAGAAAATGGAAGAAATCACAGGGGGAAGATATCGCGCGTACCTCTCTTTGGACGAGACGATTGAGTGGAATTTGGAGAACGCGTCGTCGTCCTTGCGGATTTTATTCGTATAATAATAAGAAAAGTAAACAAGAAGAAAAAAAATGCGTTATTTGTGGAAACAAATAAAAAAAGAGGATAAAATTAAGCTTTGGGTAACAGCCGGCTGCCTGACGCCGTGACATGGAGACTCTCCGTTTCCGATTTCGGACGTCCCTTACGTTTTGTTACGGGTAACGTCGTCGTCGGTCCGTTTCGACGACGCGGCTTGTTAACGGAAACAAACTAAAACAGGGTCAGCGGTAGGTAAAGACTCGCGCATTGACGAAAATGTCCATACTAGTCATTAATCATATTATTAATAATGATAATAATAATAAAGGACATTGAAATTGTAATTCTTTTTTAAAAAATAATGGATGCAATTATAACCTTGTTGATAGAAATATGGTATTTCAAATATCCAATTCTTAGTCATTAATTAATCATTTAATCCAGTTTGAATTAATCTTAATAATTTAGTATTGTGTTTCTTCTTTCCTATATATAGTTATATAGTTGAAATTAAATCTAATAAACTAATATTAAATTTGATATAGATTGGATCTTAATGATATAATCATTATTTAATGATTCTGATATGATGGTTGCATATTGATTATAAAAAAATTGATTGTATACTACTTAACCTTTTTCTTAATAGAGTTTAAATAATATGCAATCAAAAGTTGTATAACAAATATGTATTTAATAAATCTTAATAGTTGAATGATGGTTATATAGTTGAGCTTAAATTTAATAAAAATTCAATCATGATTTTTTTTGCTAACCTCTTACTAATACCGTATCATGTTTTTTTTATAAGATTCTGCGACATCTAAGTAGGACATTACATGGTGAATGGAGTTTATAGGAATGATTATTTTGGATAACAAAATAAAATTATATATATATTTAATTATCTCTCTTATTTATGATGATCTTAATTACATTGAATAAGAAATAAAATAATAAACCTCTAATGAGGTTTTTGACCTTTTCTCAACTTTTTGCTTGTAATAGCTGGACTTATATATATATGTATATATATATATCTAGAACGTTTTACTAATATAGAAAGAGACAACTCAAGACGCATGGTACAGTGTTGACTCTTTAATTACAAATGTATAATATCGCAAACCCGACTTTGGGGATGTGTGCATGGAGACGCGTCACCAAGCCCTGTTGTTGGTGACCACGAACAATGACTAGGTAGCATAAATTTGGTAAACATGATTATCTGCATCATGCATTTAATTAAAATTTAATGTACAAGTAGGATTTCTCTGGTTGTGGACTTTTCAGCCAAATCATCCTAATTTTACAGATGATATATACTTGAAATGTCTATTTTCAGTCAATTTTTTAATCTTTTACTCTGAATAGGACTTGGTTAATCAAGTTCACAATAGGAAATTTTTTTGATTTTATGATGTATTATTTTTATCATTAAAATTTAGGAGCGAAAGTAATTTGGGTTGGGTCGAATTTTCGATCTAAAAAAGTCAATCGCTATTTTTTTGAATTAATTTTTAAAATTTAAAAATTATTTTAAAAAAATAAAAATTATCATCTAACGGGTCAATTTTTTCATAGCCCTATTTTAAATATATATAATAAATTAAAATTAATATAAAAATATTTAATTTTCTATTATATATAAAATATATTACTAAATTTTAAAGTTATTAAATTAGAGTTTGATAATGTGATAGAAAAGTAAAAAATTTTATACAAAAAATAGTATATCTATAATAAAAGAATTAATAACATATGTATTAATTATATAAATAAAAAATCATAAATAAAAAAAATGGTCGATAAGTTTTTCGGGTTGGTGGAATTTTTCTTACACCCATATTAAAATTATTGGGTGTAATATTATCTTCATTTTTTAATTGAATAATTATAAAAAAAAGATGAAAATATATAATGTGATTTTAAGTTAAAATTTTGTTTTTTTATGAATATCTAATCATTACTGTAAAAAATGTAAAACATTTATCACACTATTACAATAAAAAAATTATTTTAATACAATAGTACTAATTTATGCCATTTTGTATAGGCCACTCGCTAAATTTATTGAATACTTATTATAATCTCTTTATTAAACCTATAAATGTGTTTTTTATTCATTTTTTTCAATAATTGATTCATCATTCGTTACTCAAAAGACTATCCATTATGAAATCGTTGAAATTTCAAAAATAGCATTAGGATTGATAAGTGTTATTAATTTCATATTCGAATTCTAGAGATGCTAATTTAAATCATAGCTTTCTTTTCACGACTTTGTGGAAGACAAAGGTTGTGTGTTTCTATTTATTTTAATATTTGCCTTTTATTTTTCATAATTATATATTAGGAGCTAAGGGTGCAAGAAAAACCAGATCAACTCCATAAATTTATTTGAACCAAAAAATTGAAAAATCAAACTGAAAAAAAAATCAAATGTTTGAACATGTTTTAGGGTGATTTATTTAATAAAAGAAATCGACCAACTAATTCTATCAAAAAAATTGTAGAACCCATGAGCATGTTTTTTTTACTTATATAGTCAATTCATAACTAATCAATGTTTTATTATTGATATAATATTTTTTTTATCACATTATGAAACTCTAATTTAATAACTTAAAATGATATAGGATGGATTTTATTTTTTTCAAATAGTTTTATAATGATTTTTAAATTTAAAAAAACTATCCAAAAAATAGGGATCTTGTTTTTTTAGCAGAAAAAACTGACACAACACCCCTACTGGGGGAGAGGCTCCGTCCCTGTTAAGATGTGATCCTTCACTAGTTGGCATCTATAAAATGCAAACATTATATTGATCCATTAAGAATTTGGGATTTTTCCAAATATATTATTTTGCCAACCTGGAGGATAATTAAGCAAGACATATATATGAAGGATGATAAATTAGACTATTAACAATATATAAGCATTTCTGCTTGTGATCATATATATCTGACATGCATGACAGACTTGGGCTACCATGCACGATGCCCTGCGCACAAAAGCTCGCAGCAGTCCCCTTTTCCTCCTCCACCCTCGATCTCCAGATTGAGCTCCATTAATGAGTAATGACCGAGCATGGACTCACTACAGGTGGTCAAGGGCGTCAGCGGTTGGACTGGCCATCTCCTGGCTCTGCAGGCGGCGCAGCTTGAAGGAGGACAACCTCTGAGTGCTGCTGCCGCCCTGCTGGACGGATGGCTGCTGTTGCTGCTGCTTCTCTGTCATCCTGATGAAGGTGTATGACCATGCGCCTGACAGCGTGCCGCAGACCGGGCCCACGAAGTACACCCACAGAGAGTTGAATCGCTTGCTCGCCACCGCAGGCCCCAGCGTCCTCGCAGGATTCATGGATCCTCCAGATATTGGCCTGCATGTGTCACGGGGTCATTCTCGGACACTAGACCACGTGCGGCGACTAGGCGGATAGGCACCTAGCCAAGCCTGTTTTGAGTTTGCAGCGGAAGTTTTATGGTCGAGACGACTTTGCCGAGAGTCGCTCTTATAGGCATTCAATCACGGACATGACTAGAGTGTTGGACTACTCGTCACGAGACCGTGGCATTAGCGCGTTGCGGCACTAACGTAGGCGCTTGGGCGCTTAAAGTCCGAAGGGGCGACGAAGGGACCACGGGACGCCACGAAGGGACACCGATGTGGGTTGCCACCCCACGCTCAAGGCCATGACACTAGAATTAAAGGAAAGCTTACTTGTATTAAATATGATGAAACATAACATACAATTGGGCCTCGGAAGGCACTAGTGAACTCCTCCCAGTGTACCGTAGGTATAGGAGTCTTGTTACATATTGAAGATGCAAAAGACGTACCCTACGGGAACGTCACCTACTTGGCCATTCATAAAGACGGCCTTACAAGATAAATGCCCTAAGGGCGGATAACTTGGTACTCCGCAATATTACGCAGTGCGGGGCGGCTGCATGTGTTCTATGTTTTCGGCGCTGAGCGGCCGAGGGCTATAAGTTGAGCGGCACTGGTGCCGCGAGGCTTCACGCTTCGTGTCACGGGAAACGCCCCGTGACATTCTCCCCCACCAAAGTCGGCGACGCCCCCGACGCCGTTGTCCGGGCTTCCTCGGGGCCTTCGTCTTGAGTCTTGACTTCGCTTGTCTCGTTCAATTCTGCCTTCTTTGCCTTGACTTCAACTTCACCAGCATCACGCAACGCCAGGAATGCCCGCTCCTTGGGGTCTCGCTGAGGACTCCTCCCTCAGGCCTGCTTCGCTCGCTGATCCTTCGTCCAATCCGGGGTCATCACTTGTGCAGCGCCAGTGGAGTCCGCCATGTGCGGTCTGACTTCATCAAGCAACTATCCGTCCATCAAGTCTCTGTTGGCTTCACTTCTCTTCGACTTGCGCAGCGTCAACTTGTGTGGTTTGGCTTCTTTGGGGGTGAAACAACTCTTGTATGCCTTCAGGAATAGCGCGGAGAAGAGTTGTCTCAGGGTCGTGTAGAACACGATGAAGAGTCTCGCCATTCGACCTGCATGACTTGACTCGATGCCTTCATGTTGCGGATGGCCGCAGCATAAGGTCTTCCTTCCGTCGAATGCGAAGTGCGGGACCATCTCACCCTCGATGGTCATTCTTGAATTTCGACGGTTTGAAACAGCACAAGCTCTCCGATGTCGATGCTTGTAGCTTGTCTGCTTCGAGTGCCTGGGGTCGCTATGATGAGCGACGAGAGTCTTCCCACGGATACTTTGGGATGCTTCAGGTCTCTTTGTGGGCTTGACTCAACGTCTCTATGTTGCAAATGATTGCAACGTAGAGTCTTCCATACCTCTGCCGAACTAAAAGCGCAGGACCACCTCCTCCTTGGTGATCACCTGATGTTTCGACAGTCTTGAGGCGGGACAAGGTTCTTTGATCTGATAATTCATGCCTTGTCCATCCAAGTCGCCATAGTGGGCGACGAGAGTCTCCCCACGTTTCCTTGTGGTTCAACTCGCTGTCCCAAGTTGCAGATGGCTGCAACGTTGAGTCCTTCGTCCGCCGAGCCTTGAAAATAGTTCCACCTTCCCTTTGGTGGACAAGAGATACCTCGACGGTTTGAGGTGGAGCAAGGTTCTTTGGTATAACATTCCGCACCTTGTCCACTCCCAGTCGCTATAGTGAGCGACGATGAGGGTCTCCCCACATGTGCCTGTGGTTCGACTCTCTTCTCCTGCTTCGATGGGCGATCTTTATCTTCGGCATAAGTAGCTTCCTCCTTGCGACTTGAGCTTCTCTCCCCCACCATTGCCCTTGCCCAAGGGCTTTGGTGGTATGGCACTTGTCCTGATTGACTTGGCAGCGTCGACTAGTGAGCGGAGGTTGGACGATCCGGTCGTTCCAACTCCTTCCTAGTCCAAAGCTTCTAACCCCTCTGCCTGAAGAGCACCAACACTGGGTCTTCATCCTCCTGGGAACACTGTAGGCGGAGCTCGGTGATTCCTTTCACTTCCTCCTTCAACATGCCCATCTGGCCGATGCTGAACAATGCGATCTTGACCTCCAGTCCCGACTTGTCAGGGCTTGCATAATTGATGAACTGCCAATTCTTCCGTCCCATGTCTGGGATGCATGTTTGCCACATTCTGCATTGTCGCGATGGCAACGCCATCCTGAGTTTGCCACATCTTGCAGGGTTCTTGGGATATGTCTTCTTCCGATCCTGGGACCTCCTTTGAAGCTTTGACAATCCCTTTGGGGTATGAACGGGGCGAGATCGTTGTGCTCGTTCATGAAGAGGATGCACCTTCGATGCTCGTCCGTCCGCGTCTTGGGCAAAGTAGTGCCACTGTGCTTGTCATCCTAGATCATGCACCTTTGACATACTCGTCCACCGGGCGGCTTGACCCTTGCGAAAGAGTAGCCGTTTCGGGCCTCCACTAATCCGGGTGGATGCTTGTGAAGACGCTCCGCTTAGATAAGCGGACTGCGGTTGGTGAACTCGTGGCATGAGCTCCCAACATTACCTCCATCTCCATTCGAAGGGACGACATCGTCAATGTGTCCTTCGAAACTTTCGCATTGCGATCTTTGGAGGCCGCTTCGATTACTCGAGGCGATGTCCGAAAGGAAAGGGCACTCCTTCCTTCGGTTGGCGGCAGAACGCTTGACAGCAGCATGCCAAGGTTCGCCGATGCTCGACGCTCAGACCATTTGCCAAATTGGTCGCTGAGTTGAGACGTCGATTTGCGTTGGCATGTATCAAGTTCGTCCCACTCCTTGATGGATGACATCGCGCCGCTTGCGGGGCGACACTTGACGAGGCAGGCAAGGCTGACAGCTCGTCCACGAGTGTTTGCAAGTAATCAACGCTTTGCTCCATTCCTGAAAGTCATCGTGGCGTGGCAGGCGATCTGCGGCACGACAAGATGCTTGTGATTGATGCTCCTTGGCCGAAGGGATGGTATTCTTTGGCCGCAAGGGGACCATGAACCTTGATATTTGTCTTTAAGCCAACTTCTCCCGTGAAGCGGTTGTGCACTTCACGTTGCATGACTGGGCATGCGATGCGACGTCACGAAATACCGAGCAGCGCCAGGTCGCCATGATATTGCATGACAGACAGTCCCTGAATGTGACACGGGTCCTCCGAGTTACACGACGCTCGTGTAAGCGATCTCCTGTTATGAGCAGCGCAAGACCATCATGCAGAGCATATGGCCACTCTTTGACGCAGCGCGACACTTCAGGATTCCCGACTGTATACCTGGGGTGGTTGGTCTGCTCGAGTGAGCGACGCATGACCGTCCCGGTTAGGCGGGGCGATCAATCCGCCATCATGATGCATGACGGACGTTCCTTGACACGACACGGGTGTATGAGGAACATGCTGCGGGGCACGACTGGGCGTGCGGCGAGGAAGCTTGCCATGCATTCCTCGTTGGCGCCCATGATCAAAGACCATGGTACCAGTGCGCCTGGGCGTGATGGAGTATTTGAGCGGAAGCACATTTCCTACGCCAGGGCACGTTGCGACGACACAAGCGAGTCATCGTCGCTGGGTAATCCGAGCAGGAAGAACTGCTCTGATACCACTTGTCACGGGGTCATTCTCGGACACTAGACCACGTGCGGCGACTAGGCGGATAGGCACCTAGCCAAGCCTGTTTTGAGTTTGCAGCGGAAGTTTTATGGTCGAGACGACTTTGCCGAGAGTCGCTCTTATAGGCATTCAATCACGGACATGACTAGAGTGTTGGACTACTCGTCACGAGACCGTGGCATTAGCGCGTTGCGGCACTAACGTAGGCGCTTGGGCGCTTAAAGTCCGAAGGGGCGACGAAGGGACCACGGGACGCCACGAAGGGACACCGATGTGGGTTGCCACCCCACGCTCAAGGCCATGACACTAGAATTAAAGGAAAGCTTACTTGTATTAAATATGATGAAACATAACATACAATTGGGCCTCGGAAGGCACTAGTGAACTCCTCCCAGTGTACCGTAGGTATAGGAGTCTTGTTACATATTGAAGATGCAAAAGACGTACCCTACGGGAACGTCACCTACTTGGCCATTCATAAAGACGGCCTTACAAGATAAATGCCCTAAGGGCGGATAACTTGGTACTCCGCAATATTACGCAGTGCGGGGCGGCTGCATGTGTTCTATGTTTTCGGCGCTGAGCGGCCGAGGGCTATAAGTTGAGCGGCACTGGTGCCGCGAGGCTTCACGCTTCGTGTCACGGGAAACGCCCCGTGACACATGCACAGCTCCACTTTCCATCTTAAGTCTACTGCAAACATGTTATCTTCCTCTCTTCTGTTATTTTTTTTTCTCTCTCACTCACTTTTTTTCATCTGATCCATTGCACAGATACATAGACCAAAACATTTCATCTAGAATTCAGAATTCAGGTTTCTGGTATTAGATGATTGATTTGTACTTATAAGACTGTAGCAGTACCATGTATAACGTGTCTGATGGAAATAGCAATCTGCTTTGTTTTACTAGTTGACAGTTTATATGTAACAAAAGAATTAATCTCAGGTATAAGAGTCAAGAGCTTTACATCTACAACAGCGCCAAGAGCTTTCATGGTTAGGTGCATGTTGTACCCCGGATACAGTTGGGTGTCCCTTTTTGTAGTTAAGTGTCCTGCATTTTTGCTGATTAAGTGCATGTATGTCCTGCCTTTTTCTGACCTTTTCTTATGGACATTCTCTCCCTGTCTTGATTCACATCAACATCCAATTAAGATGGCTTTTGGATATTTTTCTTAGTTTAACTTTCTTTGGTTTATTATATCTTTTGGTTGAAGAAAGTTAGGTGTTTGGTATCACTCCATGATCCATCACTTGTCAGCTTGATTTCATTAATCTGTTGGTAATACTAATAAGAGTCTGTATCCGAGCTAAGAAAGAAGGCTCTTTTGGAAAGCTACATGCATGCGCTTGGTTGGGTTAATGCATTTGTAAATCCTAATTTTTTCATTAATTAAGACATCAAAATGGAGTTTTCTTATAATTTACCCGGCTAGAATTGAAGTTATGCAAACTGCTGACCCAACTGCTAAGCCCGCCAACTCTCCTACCTGTTTTAAGAATGAAAAGTGTTACTATGAATTCTGAAGAAAGAACAGTATTGGAACATGAAGATTGAGTGGCTTCTTGAGAGGAGGAAGAAAGTAATCTGGGCATGCAGGCACTTACAGCTTTTGTATCAGTCGCCACTGCAGAAGTAACAAACATCATGGAGAAGGTGACCACAATCTCCATGACCAAGGCCTTCATCGCCGTATCCGACGGCGTGGTGGTTCCTAGATTTGTTATCGGGTGGAGTATCTCTTTCAAAACGAAAGATGCGACCATGGCTCCTGAGATCTGAGCTGACATGTAGAATGGAACCTGCAGAGCAAAGTTAATTAGAATCTCTATGCAAACTTAATTAGTGAACAGACAGATTCATCTAAAAACACATATGTAATCATTTTGCTGCATGAAGATTACAAATATTACAAAACTTTTATTTTATCACTAGCTCAAGAAGGTATGCAATTAATACTTAAGTAATTTAGTTGATATACATATTAATTAATTGGCCGAATAAAGCTTTTGCAGTGAACATCAGAATGGCCCACAGAAATGAACAGTGTAAAATCATCAAATGACCTGAAGAAAAAGTTGGATGTGAGGATGATAAGAACATGAAATGACTTGTCTGCATATGATTGAGGCATTGATGCAGCTTTATGGTAAGTAGACAAGTGATGAGATCCAGGCCAAGCTTTAGGCCTTCAAACCACTAATGGTCCTTATATGGCTAATTTGGCACCACGCTATGAATATATGGTTAAGCTGCTTTGAGCTCTCCAAATTAGCATTATTTTTTGTTCTTTTGTCAGAAACCCATTATAAGTCATCTCCGTTTCTGCTTAACCTGATGTCAAATCACGTAATGGTGGAGAATAAAATTTGTGGTCCAAGGATCATTTCTGTGGTTTCTTTCTGCAGTTTCTTTTCTGTAATGGGAACTCTGACATGCACTTTGAAAACTTGCTCTATTGGGGAAACCAGACAAACTATTTGTTCTCGTAGAACAGTGGAATTAGAGATTAAATAATCAGGTTTCTTATACATTGCCAACAGCTCCAAATGTTCCCTACAATAACTTGGTTGCATGATCAACTTCTTCCAAGAAGGAGACATACATACCTGTCATCCTTATTGCATCAGTTGGCTGTCAAGCTTATTGATGCTACGACGACATAAAATAGTGCATCTTTTGGCCCCATGAATTTTGCAGACTATGATCAGACATTTTGGCCCATGCATTAATTTGCAAGCCAAAGAGAGACCTCAATTTTATGCATGTAAATTGACTAGAATAATTATATGCAATAATGGATAAGCAAATGAATCAGATGAATGATCTTTATCTTCCCCTTACTTTCAATTATTAGAGAACCTGGCGTGCATTATTGAGTAGGTTCAACACTCAACTTCACAATTCTTTAATAGATTCAATGACACAACTGTTAGTATGACAGGAATGTGTTCTTTATCACCAACTTGCTTCCCTTATGGAGATTAGTTAGCCCCAGTTGAGGTCAGATGACTTAACATGCATCACATGTTAGACAAAATTTGGATTGGTCAAAAGGAATTTACAAACTTAATTGGAACTATACATATGCAGGCAATTCAATCGTCATCGTTACTAGATTGTTATTGGATTGTAGCTTAAAAGTCCTTGGAATTATATTACTAAAAAGACAGTCGATGAAATAAGAGGATATATCTCAATTCTCAAGGGACCACAAAAAGCTTGCAACAGTATATGAAAACACTTCAAAGCAAACTTAGTGATTCAAGCCGACATGCGTCTGCTTCTTGTTACTTGAAAGTTATAAATGATCTGGATTTCTTGCATTCTTCTTCTCTTGCTGCTTCATCACATGCAGCTAAAGATTTGATACAAACAGAGAGAGAGAGAGAGAGAGAGAGAGAGAGAGAGAGAGAGAGAGAGAGAGAGAGAGAGAGAGAGAGAGAGAGAGAGAGAGAGAGAGAGAGATTGTTTTGCAGATGAAACTTAATTCACAGGAGATCAAAATGAAACTAAAGGTACAGGAATGCAGCTGAAAGTTTTAGTAACAGCAGAAGCGAAGTGATAAGAACACAAGACGTGAGAGAGAGAGAGAGAGAGAGAGAGAGAGAGAGAGAGAGAGAGAGAGAGAGATTGTTTTGCAGATGAAACTTAATTCACAGGATCAAAATGAAACTAAAGGTACAGGAATGCAGCTGAAAGTTTTAGTAACAGCAGAAGCGAAGTGATAAGAACACAAGACGTACCTGAATCCACGGGAAGTGTCTCGAGACGGCGAAAGCCAGCGTGACAGCGGGGTTCATGTGCGCCCCGGAGATGTGGCCGACGGCATATATCATCACGGTCACGATCAGACCTCCGGCGACGGACGCCCCGAGCTGAGAGACCCTGTGGGGGTCGTTGTTGCTTAACGCGGCGGAACCGCAGGTCACAAACACGAGCAAGAACGTAGCTATCATTTCTGCTACAACCTGCGGTATTATACACGACACGTAAGAGTCCTTTACAGGCACATAACAAAAAGATGGAAAGAGAAGTTGCCAAGAATTTCACGAAACCAGAGGGCAAAAAGAATTGGTTCTTGTTCATGGTTCTTATATGCATACGTTACCTTTCTGGCCAGGTGTGGCGGCAAGTGTTCTCTGAGAGTTTTCTTGTGTTGGTGTCTTGAGGCGTTGAAGGTTTGCGGGGCCGAAGAGTTTTGTTCTCTGAGAGTTTCGAGGTCATGGATCTCGTTGGAAATGGAGGGCTTTGGGTAGGAAGCCATGTCCGATTTTCCAAACTCCCACAAAGAGAGCCCTCCAACTCTCTCAATACAATTCTGATTTTGTTCTGGTCTCTCTGATCTCTTGTGGCTGCAGTATTTATAGACACAAAGAGGTGCTGTGTTGGAGGGCAAAAGAAGCTCTCAGAAGACCAGTGGACAGTGGTCAGCCTGTTTTCTGTGCTGCCTTCTGCGTGTCACCTCATTCCATTTTACTTCAGTATCCTGACCATCCATTAGTTCAGATTCTGTATTTAATGGAATTTTGACCTTTTAAGTCAAGATCAAGGAGAGGAGTTATAGGATCATTAGGCCTGCTCAGGTGCACACCAACAAGTCTCTTTCTTGGATTAACCTTTTATAATTCAGTTTGACAAAAAAAAAAAAGCCGAAACTTCATCTTGTGTTCTATACTTCTATTGTAGGAACTCTTCACCTTCCTGAACTGATCTGTCCAAGTTGTGGCATTTGAGTTGTTTGGTGGGGATGTGGTTCGTATGCATTGGGGGGGGGGGGGGGGGGGGGGGGGGGGGGGTGGGCACCTGGGCTTTTCTTCTAGGCCCTTTTTTACCTTTTTCCTGAAAGCGTGCAACTTAATTAACTCAGTAAAATAATAACACTAAGAAAAGGTTGTCTCCCTCCATGTTCTATGTGCAGTGAAACGAACAGCATTCTCAGTCAGCTGGAATATGTCTTTTCTGATAATTGAGGATAAGTAAAGAACATTTGCCCATATTGCAATGACAACAGTACTAGGACCCCATGATATGTTTTAATTAGGATAAGAAAATATCATAATCACTAAAGCTTTGTAGTTTGACCCAATGAGTGATATCACTTCAATTAAAGACATCATTACTCTAGTTTTACTTTCTACTGTCCAGTAAGCTTTGACCTTGTTTGTAGCACCACAATATAAGATCAATCAGATTAGATTTCTGATGTCTCTGTCTCCTTTTTCTCATACCTTGGGGACTGCCCACTAGAACCTGAACTTTTGCCGGTGTGAAGGTGCATGATGGAAACAATTGGCTTGCATTGCATGAATATATATATATATATATATATATATATATATACAATATCATGCATCCTAAGCAAAGATTCTGCGAACGCTTATCTCCCTGCCTAACGCTTCTTCCCCATGAGAGCCAAACCCTAGCCTCCCTCCGGTCGCCGGAGTGGCTTTGGCGCAGCTCTCCCCGCTCCTACAACCTCCTTCCCCCCGCTTAGATTCTCCATCTCCCTGCCTTCCCTCTCCTTTCCATGGCTACCCTCTCCTTTCCATGGCTAACAAAACCTCGCATCTCTCCCATGAGGCGGGAGAGCTCACCTCCCTCATTAACCATGTGCTTGGAGATCCTTCCGACTCCCACCTCTCCACCGTCACTCATCCAAACATCGCATCCTCCACCATCCGAAATCAGCCCTAAAAATCTAACCTTCGTGATCAGCCCCAAAATGTGCTACCAGAACAAGGGATACCAGCTAAACAGTCAGTGTCTTGGGCGGCGGTTGTACGGCGTAATACTCCTCCTAATGGCCAGCGTCGGATCTCAGCGCATGCGGTACCCCCATCACTTCTGCTAGCTCCATCCCCTCGCCAAATCTGACAAATCATGGAGAACATCTTCGACGCTATTGAAATTCCTTATGCCGAGCTTGAACTTCGGACTGCGGAGGTCCAACAGAGTCTTCTATGTCGCTTCGTCAGCCCCAACCGGGAGACGGATCACTTGCAGACAGAGCTACCATCACTGTGGAATCTTAAAGGATCTCTACGTGTTGTGTATCTAGGTAATAGCTACTATATGTGTCATTTTGAGAATTTTGGTGAACATATGCAGGTGTTGGCGCAGAGCCCTGGGAACCTCAAGGGCCACATTCTATACCTATCGGCGGCCAAACCTCTTTTTCGACCTATGGATGATACCTTATCGGCCTTCCCGACCTAACTCCCGAGACTGGCCTATGAGATGGTAAATTGGGACTCCCTCATCCGGATTGCAGCATCATTCAGCACACCTCTTGCGGTGGATGAACACACGCTTGACCTCGGCATAGCCAGGGTCTGCATCGAGCTATCGCACTCTGATCCACTTAAACAGAGAGTTTGGCTCTTGAATCTGGATAAATCTAAGGATTTCAACGTGTCCTCTATGAAAGACTCCCACTTTTTTGTTTCAGATGTGGCCATATCGGTCACTGATTTGAATCATGCAGTCTGTCATCGCCGACGATGGAGACGGTACTCCTCTATGGGCCATGGCTCCGGGCACCTCCTCTCACACGTGAATCGGATCGTCACGCGAACCGGGCCGCGTCGGCTCAGGAAAATCGAGTCTCCTACCACCTTCGGATCCTAGCCGTCCTTTGCTTGCTACAATCGCATCCTCATCATCCAACGGTCAAATTCCCTTACACAAAACTAATGGTCAGATCTCTAACTTTCCATTGCCGACTATGCAAGATCGGGACAAGTGCCGCTCTGATCCTTCGAGTATCCGTCGCTCCCACGAATCGGTGACGTGGCAGCCATCGCATGATCCGCCTATCGTCTCATCGCAGGAGGAGTCAGAGCCAGAATAGGAGGATCTTGATCTCCTTTCTCCACTGCGATCTGTGCTGAAGAAGGACAAAGTGAAGCTGCAAAGGCCGCTGCCCACTCTGGAGCCAAAGAAGAAAATGAAAAATGCAACTAATGGTGTGAGGAAAGGTAAAACAAAGAAAATTCAAACAATCACTACTGCTAATGGCACTCACTCGTCCTTGCAGGGTAAACATCGTGCTGTCGGTGGGGGGTCCGAGGGCTTGGACCTCAATAGATGAAGATAATATCTTGGAACTGTCGGGGGGCCATGCGGAGCCGGGTGAGCGATCGCCTCGTCGACCTAATAAAAGAACACGACCCTGACCTCCTTGTTTTGCAGGAAACTCATGCTACTATTGATTCCTCGGAAATAATTGTCAGACGCTTTGGTAAGAATTGGAACTTTTTTGCTGCCCCAGGTACTTCCTCTTCTGGTGGCATTATTCTGGCTTGGCCTAATAATAACAGTGCTAAGGTAACTCTAATATCCACATCGTCTCAGCTTTTGAATGCCGTTGTCACAATTGATTCATTTACTTTTCTTATTACTTGTGTTTATGAAAGCACAGTACCGGACATTAGAACTAGACTCTAGCATGATTTAGCTAATATTAGTCTTACTGATTTTTCTTGAATTATTATTGGCGATTTCAATACTTGCATGCATAGTGAGGATAAGAAGGGTGGCCGCCCTTTCACACCTACCAAATCTATCTATGCACTTCATCATCTTGTCGATAAACATGGTCTTATTGATGTACCTATTAGGGGTGTGCAGTTTACTTGGTGCAATAATAGAAGGGGGTTAGCGAGAATCTGGTGTAGGCTTGATAGACTTTTGATTAATTCACAGTGGATACTTAAATTCCCAGCCTCAACCTTACACTCTTTGCCTATATGTGCATATGACCACAATCCTATCATTCTGAACTCAAATCTAGAAGTAGGAAACCACGTTAATTTAAATATGAGGCCTTTTGACTTTAATACCCTGAAGCCCAGCAAATAGTTAAGGACATATGGGATAAAAGGCTTCCTAACTCAACCATTCATAATTCTCCTATGGAGATCAAACAAAAAACATTGCAATGGAATAAGAAGCAACTTGGTCATCTCGAAACTAAGGCCGCAGAATTGCAACACCAAATCAATACCCTCAAGCTCAAAGACGAGTCCTCGGATCTATCTGATCATGAATTAGGGAATCTTAGAGCTCTTTACCATCATCACTCTGCAATTCTTAAACAAATTACACTCAAATGGTGGTCCAAATCAAGGGTAAGCTGAATAAAAGATGGAGATAAAAATACTAAGTTCTTTCACCTTAGTTCCATGATAAAATACAACAAGAATTTAATCCAATCTATTGACACTGATAATGGAATTAAGTTACAAAAGGAAAATGACATTATGAATGTTTTTGTTCAACATTATAGTCACCTATGGAAAGAGAACACTTAGCCTGTCATACCCATATCCTCCTAGCATATGCTTCCTTCTTTAGAGCCTTCTTGGCATGACCATCCCCCTATTACTGAAGATGAAATTGTCAAGAGTCTTTGGTCTCAACCTCGGGGAAAGCTCCTGGGCCAGATGGCTTCACCTTAGAATTATATAAAACCAATTAGGGGGTCATCGGGAAAGATATTATAACTGAAATACAAGCATTCTTTCAAACCAACACATTACCTATGGAATGGACTCTTACCTCACTCATTTTTATTCCAAAGAATGCCAATCCAACAAAAGTTACTGATTTTAGACCCATTGCCCTATGCAATATTATCTATAGGGTAATTGCTAAACTGATTGCACAAAGGCTTATGCCCATAATTGACAATATAATTGACAAATGTCAGTCTGCCTTTCTGCTTGGAAGATCCATCCAGGATAACATTCTTCTTAGTCAAGAGATAACACATTCCATGAATAAGGGCAGGAAAAAACCATGATAATTAGGACATATATGAATAAGGCTTTTGATAGGGTTAGCTGGCATGGTATCAGAACTGCACTCATGGTCATGAACTATCCTTCCACTTTCATCAACTGGATTATGGCATGCGTGGAATCCCCCTTGTTTTCTTGTCAGATCAATGGCATACCTTCTCCATATTTTAAAAGTCACTGTGGTGTTAGCAGGGTGACCCCTGTCTTCATATATTTTCATAATCATCACTCAAGTGCTCACTTCTCTAATGAATCAAGCAGTCACCACTGGACATCTCATCCCTGATGACCTATTAATTACTGTCGGGGCCAAACTTAAGAATTATAAATGCCTCAAGGAAATCCTCCAATTATATAATCATCTTACAAATCAATCCATTAGCCCATCAAAATCATAAATCTATCTTCCAAGAACCTTAAGTAACAATAGGAAGCACATGATCCTTAACTATCTGGGTATTAGTCAAGGCAAACTATATTTCACCTATCTAGGTGCTCTAATTTCGAATAAGTATATTCTTATCTCCCAACAAAAAGCTTTAATTGACAAGACTACCGCTCGTATTGATGGTTGGAAAGTCAACACTCTTTCTTTGGTTGGTAAAGTGGTTTTAATCAAATATGTCCTCAGTAACATTCCAAATTATGCTATTGGTTCCACTTATATTGCGGATACCTTACTTGGTTCACTTGAGAGAAACGTTAGGAGATTCTTATGGAGTAATAACAATAATAGTAGAGGCTCTCATCTGATTTCTTGGGCCACGGTTCAGATATCTCTTCAGGATGGAGGCTTAGGGATTAGAAGTATTCACAGTGCTAGATATGCCATTCTGGCCAAGCGGGTCCTAGCCCTCCTAAACCACCATCCCACGCCTTGGGTGCAATTAATTAAAGCTAAATACATGGATCATCACATTTGGACATCTCCTATCTCTTATCACAATCCATCTTAGTGCTAGAGACTAATGATTAAAACCCATCAGGAAATGAGGCATGGACTTAAAAAACATATTGGCAATGTTTTCTCTACTAATGTAATCAAAGACCCCTGAATTTTTTCCATACCTCTGCTCTTCATGCCTACTTACATTAACATTGATATTAATTTGGAAGATATGTGTGTTAGTGACTTTATTTTTTATAACATGCGCTGGAAATATTGATCTTTTACATCTACGTTTTGGCCCAATTCGCGCTGACCTTATTGCCTCAATTTTTATCACACCTGCTGCCAGTGATGACAAATGGTACTAGGTACATGATCCGATTGGTAAAGCTACTGCTAAGTCTGTTTACCATTTCCTGTGCCACCATACCACCACATTTCCTGATCAGTCTAGAGGCTTGTTTGGAATCTCATCTGGAAGCTTAGAACTCCGCAAAAATTAAACTTCTCATGTGGAAAGTTGCCCATCGCCGCCTCCCCACTCTTGTCTGGCTCGCTCAGTTCATTCCCAATGTGAATCCCATCTGTCCTATGTGTGGCTTATATCCTGAAATGTTGGATAATCTCTTCTATGAGTGTACTGACGCCTCGGCCTTTTGGTCTTTCGTTCAGTCCAAGCTTAATTACTCCTTCCGGTTTTTGCTTACCTGGAACATGGGCGACTGGATTCTTGAGGGTCAGGATCTAACCTTAAATTCTAAAACTTCCATCCTCTCGTTGATTGCTTTTTTCCACTGGGCAATTTGAAAGCGGAGAAATGAGTTTCATTTTGGTTCCAAACGGGCAACCACTGAATCAATGTGGTGAAGGTCTTGGCCTGGTACTCGAAATTTGATGATTATCATAGATCTGAGGCAGCTCACACACTTGTACTCCTCCAACCTCAGGGCACACTATCTGCCCACTGGGAGACCCCGCCTGCTTCCTAGACTAAGATCAATTCCGATGGCTCCTTCTGTCGTCGGACCTTGGTTAGCGGCGCAGGATTTATTTTACGCAACACTAACGCTATCTTCATCTGTGCAGGTTCCATTGCTTGCAAGGCTACATCGGCGTTGCAGGCAGAGGCTTTTGGAGTTCTTTGGGGACTTCGTGCTGGCAAGCAGCTCGGATTGCAGAACATCATTCTACAATCGGATTCCTCCACTCTGATCGACATTATCAATGGACGACTTGAAATACCTTGAAAACTTTGAAACGTCATGAAGAAAATACATAATCTCTTATCTTTTTTTATAAACTCTTAATGTAATCACTGTCTTAGACAGTCTAATCATGCTACATATTATCTTGCTCGTCTTGAAAAATCTATTGCACATGATATTTTATTTTTTGGGAGGACAACCCCTCCCCGACATATTTTGTATTAGGACTCTTGTAATCAATAGAACTTGCATTTTAAATCTCTAGTTTGTGTTTCTCATGGAGTAAAGTACAAATATATATGATGACAAGTAGAAAGTGGACTACCGCGGATCGTAGGGGCTGACGTGAGGACCGGACGTTCAGTCTACATGGTCCTCAATTTAGTTTGCACGCTTATATATATGGAACCATATATATCAGATTACTAAAACACATAAATGTCCATCCATACATGTCCTTTCATCTGCATTTCCCTGTGAAAAGATTGTACTGCAGTTTGACACAACTCCATAAAGAGATGGGAAAAAATGGAATATGAAATAGCATTTCCTATTCCCTCCTAGAGAAAATTTCTTTTCTATTTGCCATTTTCCCTGTTTCAGAACCGTAGAACAGGAAAGTGATGAGAACAGAACTTTCTAAAGTTAATAAGGATCCACGTTCTTCGCCTCGAAAAGGCAATGATTCGTTTGATCTATTCCCTTGGTTAAAGTAGCAGATAATTATGCTTCTTCAACGAGTCAATCAACAATACATCCAGTACTGTGCAATCACATGCTTACTATACATCATGCAATGATCAGCTCCTCTTTGCTCATTTGTCTTTCGTTGGTTGAGTCCATTGGAAATTTACTCCTTCTGATAGTGTACTGTAAAAAAAACATTTATAAGTTTCCTCTTCAGATAAAGTATCATAAAAAGTTGCAACCCTAAAAAAGATTAGTTAAGACTTCATGCCAATCTTGGTCTATACAAACTACAACAACAACAACAAAGCCTTATCCCACTAGGTGGGGTCGGCTACATGGATCGTACGACGTCATTCCGCTCTATTAGTAACCAAACTTTTCGGTATATTATTCACCAATAGATCTTGCTCTATTAGTTCGCCAAGTGTCCGCCTTGGCCTCCCTCTCCCTCTTTTAATCGGACTCCAGATTATTTGATCTACTCTTCTTACTGGCGCATCTAATGGTCTTCTCTGAACATGACCAAACCATCTCAAACAATTCTCTACTATTTTCTCACTAATAGGAGCCACTCCGACTCGTTCACGTATATGGTAATTTCTAATCTTATCTAATCTTGTATGACCACACATCCATCTCAACATCCTCATTTCGGCTACTCCCACTTTACGTTCATGTTGTCCCTTCATAGCCCAACATTCACTACCATATAACACTGCTGGCCTTATAGAAGTACGATAGAATTTTCCTTTAACTTTATTGGGTACTTTTCTATCACAAAGAACTCCAGTGGCTTTCCTCCACTTACACCAACCAGCTTGAATTCTATGATTAACATCGTCATCAATCTCACCATCTTGTCTTACAATTGATCCTAAATATTTAAACTTTGTCACTTGAGGAATTATATCCTCCCCTAGCCTAACTTTCAAATCGTCTCTAAGTTGTTTATTTGTGAAATTGCTATGCATATATTCTGTTTTATTCCTACTTAAACGAAAACCCTTTGACTCCAACGTATTTCTCCATATTTCCAATTTTGTATTAATCTCTTCTCTTGAATCCGCTAAAAGTACTATATCATCCGCAAATAGCATGCACTTAGGTACCTCCTCTGTGATACTCTCGGTTATAGCATCGATAACTAAGTTAAATAGATACGGGCTTAAAGCTGATACTTGATGTAGGCCAATTCCTATAGGAAATTCATTTGTCTCACCTCCGGGTGTCCTAACCCTAGTCAATGCCCCATCATACATATCTTGTATTACCTTAATGTAGACAACACTCACCCTCTTCTTTTGCAAGGCTTTCCAAAGTACTTCCCTTGGTACCCGATCATACGCCTTCTCTAAGTCAATGAAAGCCATATGTAAATCTCTTCTCCTACTTCGATACTTCTCCATCATCCCCCTTAGTAAATAAATCGCCTCTGTAGTGGATCTTCTTGGCATGAACCCAAATTGTCTCTCAGAAATACTAGTATCCATTCTCAATCTATGCTCAATCATTTTTTTCCATAATTTCATTGTGTGACTCATAAGTTTAATCCCTCTATAATTTGCACAATTCTGAATATTCCCTTTATTTTTGTAAATAGGAACTAATGTACTTAATCTCCAATCATTAGACATCTTTTTCGACCGTAAAATCTCATTAAATAGTTTACATAACCACAACACACCTTTTTCTCCTAAACATTTCCAAACTTCAATCGGTATACCATCCGGTCCAATGGCTTTACCATTCTCCATTTTCTTAAGAGCTTCGCTAACCTCCGAGACTCTAATTCTACGATAAAATGACCTATTAAGCTCACATTCGCTAACTGTCAAGTCCTCCAAATCACAACGGGAACCTTCACATCCATCATTAAATAGCTTATAGAAATACTCTTCCCATCTGTTCTTAATATCTCCTTCAGTAACTAAAACCTTGCCAACTTCATTTTTTATGCATCTTACTTGATCCAAATCTCTCGACTCCTTCTCTTTATTCCTTGCAATCTTGTAAATCCTTTGTTCACCAGCCTTTGTCCCTAACTCCTTATAAAACCCCTCATATGCTTTAGCACGAGCATCACTAACTGCCTTCTTAGCTTCCCTTTTCGCCAAACGATATTTTTCTCAATTGTCAGAACTATTGTCCAAGTGTATCGCCTTGAAACAATTCTTCTTATTACGCACCTTTTCTTGGACCTCCTCATTCCACCACCAAGTCTCTTTATCTCGTGGTCCAAAACCTTTTGATTCTCCTAAAATGGCTTTAGCAACCATTTCAACCTTTTTTGCCACATTCTCCCACATGATACTAGCATCTCCTTCTAACTCCCACACACTTTCCTCTAATAACTTACTTCTAAAAGTCTCTCGCTTTTCCCCCTTTAACTGTCACCACTTGATCTTTCGATCAAAAACTGTTCGAGATTTTGGTTTTATACATTTCATTTGCATATCAAGAACTAACAATCTATGTTGTGTAGTCACCCCATGCCCAGGAATTACTTTGCAATTAGTACAACGTCTTTTATCAGTATTTCTTGTCAAGAAAAAATCGATTTGAGACCTATGAGTTCCACTTTTGTATGTGATTAAATGTTCCTCTCTTTTCTTAAAACAAGTGTTGATAATCTTAAGGTCGTATGCTAAAGAAAAATCAATAATAGTTTGTCCTTCCTCATTCAACTTCCCAAAACCAAAACCACTATGAACCCTTGCATGTGGTCATGCCTCTTTACTAACATGTCCATTAAGGTCTCCCCTAATATAAACTTTCTCGGTTGTTGGTATACTTTCAATCAAACCCTCCATATCTACCCAAAACTTCTCCTTGAGATGTGATTCTGCTCCTACTTGGGGTGCATATGCACTAATAATGTTCATAGTTTCCTTTCCAACAATTACTTTCACGGATATGATTCGATCCTCAATCCTTTTAACTTCCACAACATTCTTCCTCCATTCTGCATCCGCGATAATACCAACACCATTCCTTCCATTTACCTTACCTGTGTACCAAAGTTTGGAACCATTTAACCTAATCTCTTTACTTCCCTCTCCTACCCATCTAGTTTCTTGCAAGCATAAGATACTAATCTTACGCTGGTCCATTACTTGTGCCACCTCGAGGCGCTTCCCATTCAACGTCCCAATGTTCCAAGAACCTAATCTGACCTTAGTCTCATGAACTAGCTTCTTTAACCGCCTCCGTCCATTAGAGTGCGGTAGCCCTTGCTCATTTAACACTGCATTCAGGCGAGGATGCAGCGGCTCTTGCTCTCTTATCACTGTACCCGAGCTGTACAGCGCGTTACTTACGGGTAACGACCTAACATTAACACAATATATTCGTTGATCCATGTTCATAAGATTCGACAAGATTTTATGCTAGCTGTCGGGGCCTAACACAACCCTCCTCCTTTATCCGGGCTTGGGACCGGCTATAAAATATAGGCGGAGTTCTTGGTCTACACAAACTAAATGATTAATTATATTAAAACAAGTCAGCTTCTTCCCTTAGTCGATCCCACCTAGTGAGATAAGACTTTGTTGTTGTTGTTAGTCAGCTTCTTCCCTATTGCATACGTGAGATTTGCACCAAGCTTTAAATAGCATCATTATTGGAGCATCTATAAACAGTCAACTTCCAACTCCTTAATCCAGACATTCACATCAAGAAGGACCATGTCCATCAAGCACCCTCCACATGGGGATGTATTCTAGCTCGCTGTGTGCTCATGGCGACAGACTTGACCAGGGCAGCAGTTGTCTGCATTATCTCTCCATGCATGATGCCCCCAGGGCATATTGATCACGAGTGGGTACGAGAAAGAACAAAAAAATGCAAATGCAGAGAAGAATTCAGAGAAATTAATTGGTCATTGGTGGCAAATTTATAAAGAAAGAAACCAAGCAAGGGATCAAATGCTGCCATGGTTCGGTGGAACAGTGCCAACTAGATGCTTATGGTTGTAATATTAGCTTCTCTCACCTTGGGAAAGAATTCAAGATCACACACATCGAGTGGAGACCCCTGTGCATGACTCTGATGCTTCTTTTGGAAGGGTGTTCTTTCACTGTTCCTGTTCCTTTCCACGATGTTTCGTTCTCTTTGTTTTTGTGTCCGGTTTCTTTTATCTTTTATCTTTTATGATGATTTAGTAATGCATCATGCATGCTTGCATCTATCTTGCTGTGCGTTCAATGTACTTCACGAAAAAAAAACATCATTCTCACTGAGAAAATTACGTTTGCTTTTTCCCATGAATTCTATTTAGTTAGTTCGAAGAATGATGTATTTTTCAAATTAGTAGTATGATCCGTGCTGAAAAAGAAATCAAGTTCAGTCACAGAATTCATGGCCTGTTCTTCTCAACAAAGAGAACGTTTTTCAGGGACATGATTGCACCTTTGATTTGAGGTAGGACAGATGGTCCAGAGAGCATGATACCCACATTTGACCCCCATTGAACCTTTTTCTGAGATTTGATTTTAGACCCAATGCTTGCCCAGTTTGCATGGTTGATGAAGATGGAAAATAAAGAGGAGCAACTTTTGGGATCTGGCAGAAGACATATGTGCTCCACAGCTCCAGTGATGGCTATGGAACCCTACTGCCACTAGCAAGTACTTGATGGTGAACTGAGTGGTACTGGGAGATGCCAAACGGGATCAGGTGGGGGAACTACACATGAGTGATCACTATTCGCCACCAATACTGGAAGAACCATAAAGTTTGATTTCAACTCGCATGGAACAGATCCTAGTAGCAGTCAGCTTCCTCAGTCTGTCCGAGAATCATTTTCATATGGTGATCAATGGCTTCTACCGATTTATTCAATATGTTTTATGATTTGGATATATATCTACCAAGTCCTGTGGCACAAATTTGAACTCCTCTAGCCAACTTCACTGTAACATGGATGTTACAGTAGAGAGATATATACATGAGGTAATGATTCCTTGAGTCCTTAGTGCCAGTGGACAAAGTGTTGAGCATATATTAAAGTTGGACATATAATTGCATGATATTTGTGTCCCATGCTGAATAATTTGGATCATTCACATGCACCTGACTGCAAAGCAAACTCGGACCACTATGAGACTCCCACCACCAAATCTGTCTGTGAACCTCACTGATCAAAAAGGGAAAAGAACAGAAAAAAGGAGAGCTATAAAGCAACGACCAATCAAAGTCTTTCTCATATATGTCTGATCATTAGTCGTTGATCACTAGAATCACTACAGAAAAGCAAATGGCCAATCAGAGAGTTGACCTCCTGTAAGAATCGGGTGACAGTTGTGCCAATGAAGTGGCTTTGCTGATATCTCGCATCAGGTGCTGAAAATTGAACAGAATTAGCATGAGATATCATTACTGGTTATGTAAATAATGACGTAGTGTTATATTAGTTATGCATCCTCTAACATCATCTCCTGGTGGGCTGTAGGAATAAGAATCGTTAAGGTGACTGTATTTGAGGATCTGATGCACTGTAGAAATACTGCATTCATCAGATTGTGGGAAAAAACAAATTGTATTGTTACAGGACACACTCAATCTCAACCCTGATCTTGCTCCCACCCTTGCAGTTAGCAGATTTCATGTCAAGGAGGTCACAAGGTTAATACGAATAGAAAAGGACGAGAGCAACTTCACGGGCTAACAGCATGCAAAATGATGGAAGCATCTCCCTGCTTTTCAACACTACGCCTAGTAGGCATTTTTTTATTTGAATGAATCAGTTCAAGTCTAGATTTGTAAGCATGATGCCTCGATCATTCTGAATCAAGAAAAATAAAAATATGAAGCACATCCCTGTCGAAAACTCGGCATGTTTTGGCCGCTCTTGCAGGCAAAAAGGAGTAGTGGCTCCAAGAGGAATCAGTTTGCACCTTTGCACATTCTGACTACAAGAAACTGAGAAAAGCAAAGCGAGTGCTGCGGAATTGTTTATAATTATCAATTTCCCCTTTATTTTGGACCAAATTGGGTCTGAATGCGATATTCATGGAGGATTAGATTGATTTGGAGTTGTTCATTGCAGCAAATAATAAACATCAAACAATCAAATTGGACTAACGTTCATGCATGGATATTTTCAATTCTCATGTCTTTGACGTCGACTTCTTCCAATACTTTTTCTCTTTTGCAGTAATATGTAAAATATTAAAGTAGTCCTCTGAAGGTGCGAACTAATCCTTACACCCGCTTGCACTTAAAAAGATCTGATGATACAAAAGATAAAGTTAGATAAGGACTTCTGATCTAATAAGAAGGCTATGGATTACATGTATATGGATTTAATGCAGAATAAGTCTTCGTGCTGTAGCCAATCATGAATATTAAGGTTGCAATTATGCACTGTACTCCAACATGCATGATGACCTCACATTTCTGCATGTACATCTTATCAGCTTCAGAAACTTCTTACCTTTGTAGATTATCCTTGGAGAGTCCTCAAGTTTTTTTTTCCCTTTCTCAGTAGAATAGGAGTTCTGGAAGAGGTTTCGCTCTCGAAGCATAAAATTATTTAGGCAGCTGTCGGACATCCATCAAAACTAACAAAATGGTCTTTCTGAGTAAGTAATGGAAAATATTAATGTGTCTGCTTAATTTTCGACGGTCTGGATCGTCAGAAGTGTCGACGGATTTCTGTCCGTTTCAAAATCCATCGCAAATTGAGAAGGATTTCTGTCCGTCGGAAAATCTCAATTTTCCTGTAGTCATCACTGTTGCGTTTTGGAAAAAGAAAATCAACTGGCAACTCTGCTTAATCTGTAGTTTGAAATCCTTCTGAAACTTTGATGAACATATCTAAGATGTATGATTATATGGAAATATTCTGGAAAAATGTCAGGGGCAATTTTATAAATCTCTTGAATAAACTGCTATCTGCATGCTTCAGAGTTCAGAATGGTCAGACCGATAATTTTTGTCCTTTGTGTTTATCCACAGTTTCTCCTCTCCTGTTACTTATGGAAAATAACAAGAAAGAAATGTTAATACTATAATGCGCAATTAAGTAATACTTCTAACTTTTGACGGCTGCAACTCGACAGAAGACTGTAAATAATTTTATAAGGAACATGTTGATGTGCTTTGAATTATGTACTCAGTACCCAAAATTATGAAAGAAAAAAAAATGAAAAAGAAGGAAAAATGAGAATCTATGGCGGAAGCGGAGGGCTTGGGCCGTTAGGCTCAAGTCCGTAGCCCGCCACTGATTCTCGTGGGGGGTGCGAGGGGCGAAGCCCCCCGCAGTATGGACCTTTATATATGAGGGTTATGGCTTTATATGATGTACATTCTCTTTTGGCCCATAGTGAAAATTTCTGGCGGCGACCTCCTTTGTCCGTGAATGTTTCTCTCTTGTTCACATTGATTAAGAGAGTTTTACCACGTTAAATCTGTGTGTTCATCTTCTCTTTCTTTCGTTGTTTTGATTATTCATCGATCCTCGATGTTCTATTCGCAACAGAACACATTGTGGGATCGTTTGATAAAAAGATGAACCTTTTCCATTCAAGTTGATTTCTAACAACAAAATAGGAACCAAGCAGAAGTATACGGCCTAAGAAATCACCTTGCAAAGTTTGAGCATTTGATCAATCCACAGCTTTCTCCCTTATGTAACAAATAGTATCAAAACTAAAACTGTGGAATATCTAACAGAAGTAGATATTTCATAAACTCCTTATCGCCGACCATGTCATCACTGGTAGCAACTATTGGAGCAGCAGCAGCTGCCAATTAAGTGACAAGTATAATTAATTCATCATTCTCTAAACTAGGAATTAAAGTGCTGAAAGTTAATTACTTGTATCCTAATCATGGAAAGTAGCTCGAGATCATGAAGTCAGCAAAGATTAAACTAACAATTTGATTGCATAAATATCTTATGCCGTATCCTGGAAGTACAAGATGTATCATGTATCATAGTAGTACCAGCAATAGTTCACCTCAACATGACATCATGCAGATGTGTGATCATGTCATTTGCAAGTTAATTTAGAACAATAAAGAGCTCAACAACTATAATATTTATTTGGTCTTCTTCGTCAGTATTCATAATCGTTTGATATGCCGAAGCGTTTATGCTCATTAATTTGTTTCCAAAGAAGAAGAAGAGCTACTAAGTTTGCTGCAGCATCAGAAAAAAGAGTCCCCCAACATGATACGTTCAGTGTAGCAATGCGTCCAATTCAAACTATAATAAAATTCTATCAAAGTCCGCGTCATTGGGAAATTACTATAGAAAGTTAGAAACCAAACTTTGGCCTATTTCCTTTTCTCATCAGGGATTCTTCATACATTGCACCAAACTGATCAACAAAAGTCAGGATTCCTGATCAATTTTAAAGGAAGTTTATGCAAAAGCTTAATCACTTTAAAGATTCATAACTTTTCCTCTGTAGATTGTTTAGACACCAGCAGCCAGCTAATGCCGTCAAGGGTAATTATCAAGGAAAAAAATTAATAATGGAATTATAGAAAGATGATATATAGAGAATGCAAATGAATCCTCCAACTAAATCAGTTAAAATTAATTGTGGTTCAAAATGATCACACACCAGAAAAGAAATCTCCTTGATCAGCAAGGGCCTTCGGCCTATTTGTAAAGCGCTGAAACTAATAGACTCTGAGCTGCCCAAACAAAGTTTCTGTAACGACCCCAATTTTTGAGAGTTAGAAAAATAATATTTTATTATTTATTTTGAGAAAAATGACCATTAATATTATTATAATAAATAATTCCGAAAATAAAGGAAAATAGGAGAGGAGTTTAATTAAGGATAAAAGTGTATTATGGGATATTTATTTAAATTCAGAATTATTTAATTATTAAAACAAATCAAAATTGTTAAAAGGGATTAATTAAAAGATTAAATTTGATTAGGATTGTAAGTTATAGATGAATTGGAGATAAAGATTTAAGAGTCCTATAAATAAATCCTTAGAGTCGATCGTCAAAAGAGTTTTTTTTTATGGGTTCTTGGTGTTCGACGGCAGAGGCATGGCAAGGCATGATTCAACGTCGAACGGCTACGATGTACGTAGGGGGGATCCGTAGGTTCTTTGATTATTTTTTTTTGGATTACTATTGCTACATGATAGTTTAAAAAAAAAAGTTAATGGCCGAAGTAAAGAACGAATTGTTAGAAAGAAAAAAAAAAAGGTTTGGCGCAGAAGGAGAAAGAAAAAAAAAAGTGATAAAAAAAAAGATGAGAGGCGCCATATGCAGTGGTATTAAATAAGGGAGAAGAGAGAAAAATCGAGAAGAAGAAAGGGGTCTGTGAACATGACGTAGGGGGATTCTTCGTTTTCGCGTTGTGTAATCTTCACGGCGCGGTCTATTGTCAAATCGTTGAAGCGGTCTGTTATCAAATCGCTGGAATTTTATTTCTGTCGTGGGAAAAGAATTAAAGTAGAAAAGAGAGATTGCTGGAGAGCAATTCCAGCAGTGCACTGGCCAATAAAGGAGAGAGAAATATAGAAGGGAAAAGTAAAACGTGAGAAGATCTAATATTAATGCAAATGACGTGGAGAAAAATCTAGAGAGGGAAGTGAGAGAAAAGGAGATTTTCGGGCATAGAAGAATAATTGAGAGAGAGATCGTGACACGGGAGAAAAAAAATAGAGAGATAGATTGAAGGAGAGAAATCGGCCGTGATGTAAGGAGAAAAAAAAAGGAAAAAGAAAAGAAAATAAACAAACGTGTGTGCAGGTGATATGGAGAGAGAAGGAAGAAAAAAAAGGGGTGTGGCACTTCGTGAATAGGAGAGAGGAAAGTAAATAATAGGAATTGGATTTACCATAAGAGAAAGCATAGAAAAAAAAAATAGAATAAAAATATGGAAAGAAATTTTTATTGAATTCTTTCTAAAGCCGAGAAAAAGGGATAAAAAAAGGGTAAACACGTCAGAGGGATTTTTTTTCCTTCGCGATGTGTAAATTTTGCTTTCACGTTTATTTCGTGGTGTGCAATTCCTTCCTGATGTTGAAAATTACAATAGACGTTTCGGCTTGCGTCAGACAATAGGACAGTAATTTAAATAAAAAAAATTAATGGGCCACAGAATAGGTAGAGAGAGAGAAAGGATAAAAAAAAACAATTAGTTGGCATGCTGGAAAAGAAGGATTGTAATTTCCTTCGGTTATAATTTTCCGACGAGGAGAGTTATTTACTGAATTTTATAGGCCAACATGAAAAGAAATAGAAAAGAAAAAAAAAGAAGAATTGAGTGTTATTTTATTAGTTGATTTTATTTTAATTATCAGTTTTATAGTAATTATCTTATTATCATTATGACGAAGTATGATATGTTGATTGTATTATTATTAATTATTATGATAACATGGTTATCATTCCTTATTAATATTGTGATATATTAATTATATTATTATTGATCGCTCTTGATTATCATGCCTGATTATATTATTTATCATACTTGATAATAATATTAACACATCATATGATCGTATTGTCATCATATCTGATCATATTTTATTATCCTATCCGATCTTATCATTGATTATGATACTGATCCAGTAGTCTTTCTGATTGGGTCTTGTGTTTTACCTAAATTAAATTGTTTAAAGATAGACATTTTAGGTAAACAAGATAAAAGCCGAAAGCTACTGGGCCCATGTCTACTGATTGCCACTAAGCCGGGACCAATTGAATTGAATTGAATTGAATGGGGCAGATAGTGTAAGAACTATGGCTGTCCTGTGTATGGTCACTCGTCCCCCACCATACACAAACCCATTGAATCGTATTGGGCTTGCCGTGGCACTGATCCCCCACTGGCCTGCATGAAAGTGGCATGGTGTCCCTTAATTGACTGAGCGCTCCTCATTGAATTGGATAACTCCGAACATTATAAATTAAATTGAATTGAAATAGAATCGAATTAAATTGAATTGGATTGAAACTAAATTGAATTGAATAGATCATGGTCATTTGGAATACCGGCGTTGATTGGCATTGCCTCCGCCCATTGAATCGAATTGAATTGTAATTGACCAATGACCATTGATATTGAATTGAAAATTGTTAAATTGAATAGTGTCATAGTGATCAGACATTTAATTGCTAAATCAATATTGATCGATCATCTGATCTTTTTATGATCCTTCCTATTGATTTATGACTTTATTGTCCTATTGTTATATTGAATCATCGATCCAATTGATTAGGCAATTATTAATTGCTATCTCTATTGATTGGTCTTTTGACCATAACTTGATATAGTTGCTCATGTTGATAAATCGTTATATTGTAAATTGATTATTGTATTGATTGCTCAATTGACTCATCATTGATTATATCTTATTTTTGATTGAGCATATTGATTGTTTAGTAGACCCTACATACTGAGTATTTTTATACTCATGGATATTTCCCTGTACCTGGATCCGTACAGGTGAAAGTACTTTGATAGAGGATGATCCTGCAGGTGGCTATGCTCAGTGATAGACAGATGTTGCACATGTTCTAGATTGAGTTGTCTAGTTTTTATTATTTCCGCATTTATTAGAATTGTGAACTTATTAATATTTTAATTATTTTGAATATAATGGATTATTAGCTGTTATTATTGAAAAAGTCTTCCGCATTTATTGTTTATATTCCGCAAAAATGTTTTATAGAAAATTGAGTAGCGCCTCTAGGACGACTCTGAGCACGTGAAAGTCACGTGGGTCTCGGGGCGTTATAGAAGGTATCAGAGCCTAAGGAGAGACACTTCTTAGCTGTCTCTAATAGATAGAATTGAGTCCATGTGCAACTGTCACGAGTAACCACTGCAGCCATCCAGTAGGGTCAAGTAAGTTTTCATTATGATATTGATATTGAATTATTACTTATTAAATTGTATTGTATTATTTATTATTGGGTGAGCACAGATGTCTCCCAAGTTGATGACCTCTCATCAATTTTATCGTGGATCGAGAAATAGATATCGATGATCGAATCCCAAAATGCATAGGATGATGGTCAAGCGATCCAAGGCCCACGAGTAAATAATGAATGGGCCGATACACATCAGGAGGAACATATGAATCTCGTTCAACATATAGAGAATATAGCAATACTTATGGTGATGACGTTTCTCCTCACGATGATTGAAAAGAGATGGTTAAAAGTTTTCTCAGATTACAGCCTCCCCAATTTGACGGGAAGGACGACTTCGAGAAAGCCTATAGGTGGCTGAAAGAAATTGACCAAACTCTAGTGAAGATGGACTGCGGTGAGAACTGCAAGACTATATGTGCTACGAAGCGTTTAACATGTGACGCTAGGCATTGGTGGAACACAACAAAGGCTGGCACATTATCCGGAAAAGGACCTAATTCCTTGGAGAAAGTTTAAAAAGGATATTCAAGGATCGCTATTACCTATTTCTCGAAGAGCGAGAAAACGGAAGGAATATCGAGATCTACAACAGGATACCATGACAGTCGATGACTACATGATCGAATTCTTAAAGTTGGAGAAGAATGTTACTCGACGTCAATCAGAGAGAAATCGCGTTAAGCAATGGGTGGAAGGTCTCAAGCCAAGCCTCCGAGGACGGGTAAAATGTTGTAACTATCATACCCTTCAAGTTACGAAAGAGTTTGCTACCATGCGTGAAAATGACGACATAACAAACGCAACTCAACCGAATCAAGATGATATATATATAATGATCATAATCATATTTGGAGTAAAGATAGAAAACATCAAAGAAGAGAGAAGCGGCATCACGAAAACTACAACCGAGGAAAGTCATATCCAACACGGAATGATCCTCCACCACATAGAGAATCATATAATTACTGCCACAAAATGCATCTCGGTGAATGTTATTGGGCAATGGGTGCATGCCTAAATTATGGCAAGATGAGACACTTCGCAAGAGATTGCGATGAATCAAAATGGGTCGAACCTCTACGACAACAATAGGCCTCCAAGAATGGTGCTGAAATCACCCAAATAGATTGATATGTTATGACATATGACTTGAAGCTTAATCAAGTCAAAATTGTAATCTCCACTCCAACTAGTCCTTAGATATTTTATATATCCAAATAGCATGTGTTATATGGAATGAATATAGTTTATAGTTTACTTTTCATTAAAAAAAAATTGACCATTGAAAAATAGAGTGATTAATGGAAGCACTCATATGACAATATTTCTAAGGAGGTTATCGATTAGTTAGTGCTCATAATTTATCGTAAAAAGTCGAGCACTCAAACTCAATAGAAAAAGTGATGAAGTGCACACATAATGGTATGGAAGAAGGACAACATCCAAGTATGTTGAAAAATTATAGTATAGTTATTACTACATTGGTTAACCCAAGATCGATGATATTCCAATATATTCGTCAAGCCTAGAGGAACATGCAGAACATTTGCAGATTGCACTGCAAACATTAAGAGAAATGAGTATGCGCCAAATTATCGAAATACAAATTTTGGCAGAATGAGATAATGTTCTCCAGAATTATCGCATAGATGGAATATCAAAAGATGAATGCTATAATCAAATGGATTCAACCAATGGACATGTTAAAGAAAAAAAAACTTCCTTAGACTTGCAAGATCTTTTTGAACAGTCGCATTAGACTTGCAGAATATTAGCGGAGAGTCACACCAGATTACTGCACGATAGTACTGCCGTGGACGAACCTCACCAAGAAGGACAAAAAGATATAAAAATTTGAATGGCTCAGGAAAGGCTAAAAATATGTTTTAAGAATTGGAGAAGAAATTGATAACGATGTCCTTCTTTTGAAAAGACCTTCAGGCCGAGGTTATGTCGCCCACAACCATGCATACAACCCCCGCATGGCATGAGTCTTGATGCTATATAGGAAGAAGATAGTTGCCAACACATTAAGACGATTAGATATCGAATTAGCAATTGTGGTCTTCACCCCGAGAATCGGTGACACAATGTGTAGGGCGAAGAGTTTGAATTCTCCACGAACCACCAAAGTTGAGGTACACTTCCGAACATTTGTCGAAAAAAAGGGATCAAATTATTGAAAGATTACGAGTTTGTCAAAGCAAACTCAGTGGAGCATATCTTAAGCAGAAAGGTCACTTGCTCATTTGGCGGTGAGCCGATAGAATATGAACAATGAGCAATTGTATCATCCAAGTCAGTCTAGTAACCAATAATGATGGTGCAGGGATAGCAACACATCTTACATGCAATCGAAATTACTATGAAAGGTCGAAAAATGAAAGTGGAGCATCAGAGGTCACATGGTGTACTACAAGAGCTTGAAAATCCTCAATAGCATTAAAAAAAAAGATAACGATGGATGTTATTAGAGGTCTTGACATGGACACAATGTGATATGAGTAATAGAGGATCGATATATTAAAATAGCCAATGTCATACTCAGTAGAAAAATGTTAGTCCATCGAAAGCCTCATGGTCATTTTTTTTAAGGAGGTTATCCGACTACATGGAGTGTTGATATCCATCGCGTCGGATAAGAATCTACAATGCATAGACCAACTCTGATGGAGCATCTATAGAGCAATTGAGATGTGGTTGAACTTCTAGATCACCTTCCATTCACAGATGAATGAGTAGTCTGAATGGACAATTCAGACCTTAAAAAAATGTTCTGAACTTGCATTAGACCGGAGTGATAGTTGGAACTCCCACTAGCGAAGTTAGTATGTGGCAACAGTCGCCACTCTGACATAGGCATGCCACTTCATAGTTATGTATGGAAGGCATTATTGCTCACCTATCAACTGGAGCGAAGTTGATGGACAGTTCGTTGATGACAATTCTCGTCATGAGAATAACTGACGCACATTCAAAAGGATGTTGACAAAATTTGTTTCATCAAGAAATGTTGAAGGTAGTCCACATGAGACAAAAATAGTAGGCTGACATAGTGAGATTTCAAGAATTGAATCAAAATGGAGATCTAACATACGTAGGACACATCATGAAGATGAAGATGACATTTTAAAACGGAAAGTTGAAGTCAAAAAATATTTTTTTTTCAAATTTGTTGGGTAGATGATGTAGTTTCGTTTACGCAAATTCGAGGACGAATTTATTTTTAAGGAGGTTATGATGTAACGACCCCAATTTTTGAGAGTTAGAAAAATAATATTTTATTATTTATTTTGAGAAAAATGACCATTAATATTATTATAATAAATAATTCCGAAAATAAAGGAAAATAGGGGAGGAGTTTAATTAAGGATAAAAGTGTATTATGGGATATTTATTTAAATTCAGAATTATTTAATTATTAAAACAAATCAAAATTGTTAAAAGGGATTAATTAAAAGATTAAATTTGATTAGGATTGTAAGTTATAGATGAATTGGAGATAAAAATTTAAGAGTCCTATAAATAAATCCTTAGAGTCGATCGTCAAAAGAGTTTTTTTTTTATGGGTTCTTGGTGTTCGACGGCAGAGGCATGGCAAGGCATGATTCAACGTCGAACGGCTACGATGTACGTAGGGGGGATCCGTAGGTTCTTTGATTATTTTTTTTTGGATTACTATTGCTACATGATAGTTTTAAAAAAAAAAAGTTAATGGCCGAAGTAAAGAACGAATTGTTAGAAAGAAAAAAAAAGGTTTGGCGCAGAAGGAGAAAGAAAAAAAAAGTGATAAAAAAAAAGATGAGAGGCGCCATATGCAGTGGTATTAAATAAGGGAGAAGAGAGAAAAATCGAGAAGAAGAAAGGGGTCTGTGAACATGACGTAGGGGGATTCTTCGTTTTCGCGTTGTGTAATCTTCACGGCGCGGTCTATTGTCAAATCGTTGAAGCGGTCTGTTATCAAATCGCTGGAATTTTATTTCTGTCGTGGGAAAAGAATTAAAGTAGAAAAGAGAGATTGCTGGAGAGCAATTCCAGCAGTGCACTGGCCAATAAAGGAGAGAGAAATATAGAAGGGAAAAGTAAAACGTGAGAAGATCTAATATTAATGCAAATGACGTGGAGAAAAATCTAGAGAGGGAAGTGAGAGAAAAGGAGATTTTCGGGCATAGAAGAATAATTGAGAGAGAGATCGTGACACGGGAGAAAAAAAAATAGAGAGATAGATTGAAGGAGAGAAATCGGCCGTGATGTAAGGAGAAAAAAAAAGAAAAAAGAAAAGAAAATAAACAAACGTGTGTGCAGGTGATATGGAGAGAGAAGGAAGAAAAAAAAAGGGGTGTGGCACTTCGTGAATAGGAGAGAGGAAAGTAAATAATAGGAATTGGATTTACCATAAGAGAAAGCATAGAAAAAAAAATAGAATAAAAAATATGGAAAGAAATTTTTATTGAATTCTTTCTAAAGCCGAGAAAAAGGGATAAAAAAAGGGTAAACACGTCAGAGGGATTTTTTTTCCTTCGCGATGTGTAAATTTTGCTTTCACGTTTATTTCGTGGTGTGCAATTCCTTCCTGATGTTGAAAATTACAATAGACGTTTCGGCTTGCGTCAGACAATAGGACAGTAATTTAAATAAAAAAAAATTAATGGGCCACAGAATAGGTAGAGAGAGAGAAAGGATAAAAAAAAAACAATTAGTTGGCATGCTGGAAAAGAAGGATTGTAATTTCCTTCGGTTATAATTTTCCGACGAGGAGAGTTATTTACTGAATTTTATAGGCCAACATGAAAAGAAATAGAAAAGAAAAAAAAAAGAAGAATTGAGTGTTATTTTATTAGTTGATTTTATTTTAATTATCAGTTTTATAGTAATTATCTTATTATCATTATGACGGAGTATGATATGTTGATTGTATTATTATTAATTATTATGATAACATGGTTATCATTCCTTATTAATATTGTGATATATTAATTATATTATTATTGATCGCTCTTGATTATCATGCCTGATTATATTATTTATCATACTTGATAATAATATTAACACATCATATGATCGTATTGTCATCATATCTGATCATATTTTATTATCCTATCCGATCTTATCATTGATTATGATACTGATCCAGTAGTCTTTCTGATTGGGTCTTGTGTTTTACTTAAATTAAATTGTTTAAAGATAGACATTTTAGGTAAACAAGATAAAAGCCGAAAGCTACTGGGCCCATGTCTACTGATTGCCACTAAGCCGGGACCAATTGAATTGAATTGAATTGAATGGGGCAGATAGTGTAAGAACTATGGCTGTCCTGTGTATGGTCACTCGTTCCCCACCATACACAAACCCATTGAATCGTATTGGGCTTGCCGTGGCACTGATCCCCCACTGGCCTGCATGAAAGTGGCATGGTGTCCCTTAATTGACTGAGCGCTCCTCATTGAATTGGATAACTCCGAACATTATAAATTGAATTGAATTGAAATAGAATCGAATTAAATTGAATTGGATTGAAACTAAATTGAATTGAATAGATCATGGTCATTTGGAATACCGGCGTTGATTGACATTGCCTCCGCCCATTGAATCGAATTGAATTGTAATTGACCAATGACCATTGATATTGAATTGAAAATTGTTAAATTGAATAGTGTCATAGTGATCAGACATTTAATTGCTAAATCAATATTGATCGATCATCTGATCTTTTTATGATCCTTCCTATTGATTTATGACTTTATTGTCCTATTGTTATATTGAATCATCGATCCAATTGATTAGGCAATTATTAATTGCTATCTCTATTGATTGGTCTTTTGACCATAACTTGATATAGTTGCTCATGTTGATAAATCGTTATATTGTAAATTGATTATTGTATTGATTGCTCAATTGACTCATCATTGATTATATCTTATTTTTGATTGAGCATATTGATTGTTTAGTAGACCCTACATACTGAGTATTTTTATACTCATGGATATTTCCCTGTACCTGGATCCGTACAGGTGAAAGTACTTTGATAGAGGATGATCCTGCAGGTGGCTATGCTCAGTGATAGACAGATGTTGCACATGTTCTAGATTGAGTTGTCTAGTTTTTATTATTTCCGCATTTATTAGAATTGTGAACTTATTAATATTTTAATTATTTTGAATATAATGGATTATTAGCTGTTATTATTGAAAAAGTCTTCCGCATTTATTGTTTATATTCCGCAAAAATGTTTTATAGAAAATTGAGTAGCGCCTCGAGGATGACTCTGAGCACGTGAAAGTCACGTGGGTCTCGGGGCGTTATAGTTTCTTTACTGATCACGTTCTTTCTTTCTTTTTGGGTACACCATTTTTTTCCTTCTTTTGCAGAGGAAGCATTTGCACTACCTTTCTGTCAATTGGTTAACATTTCCTTTATTACTCACCTTAATGAGAGAGTTATTGATGGCAATAAGCACGGAGAAATTTGAGCAAAAAAGATCTCCAAGCAAAGTAACATACATTAATTCTCCAAAAACAAGACTAATTTCAAAAGGCTTTATGGGTTCTCTCAGAACGGAAAGAATCTATATTCTATAGCAAATTACACTTCGCAGAGATCATTGGATCTAAAGTTTTAAACTTTCGAGTTCCCCAGCGATTTAGGATAATATTGCCATGATCGAGATCGCCATGGAAAACTTCCCACTGAACTATGATGTGTCTCTTCGTGCCTGGGTCTTCCCCTTCAGACCTCTCGCAGCTTTCTGTCCCCCTTCAAACAAGAAAGGTGCTTTGAGTTCAGCCATCGACAGCGCCCCCGCCGCCGCCACCACCGACGGCAACAGAAGCCGCACCGGAGGCTCCTCCTCAGGGAGCTCTTCAAGGTCATCGATTGCAAAGTGCCACTTCTGGTCATCAATAAGGCGAAGCCTGTGCAGATACTGGACGAGCTGCAAGCAAACAAGCAGATCAACCAGAAAGCGGGCATCCGCAGCGTCGTCAAGCAGAGTTGACTATTACAGCCGGATGACACACGAGAGCCGCGACGAGAAGCTGGAGGAAGCGATCATATATTGCAAGATGACCATGGCGAGCGCTTCTGCATGCACCTTCTCCTCTGTGCCATTGGATGGTACAGTGGGATTTCAGTAACATTTTTTTGTGTCTATTCTAATGGCACTTTTTTTTTCTTCTTTATTGCTGGTGGTTTACGCGTCAAATTTGCTAAATGGTGTACGTAGATTCCCAAAAAATTATCATAACAAAGATCAAATTTTGTGAGGTGTTCAGTGTTCTGTTCTTTCTCTGCGCTTAGAATTAGTAGTTGAACAAAAACGTTCCATATGGGCCAAAAGATCAAATTGATCCAATTCATTTGCCTAAAATATATTAATTTCATTACTTATTTGCCTAAAAAATTATAATACTTATTTTTTTATCTTATCTCCTTTAATTATTATCATGATTTCACTTTAAAGTTTTGTTTTTCCTTAAATTTATCAAAATCTTGAAGAACTAAGCTCAAGGTCATTGATGACCTGACCCTTATCAATTGGACTCCTCTCATTTTTTTTAATTCAAGTTCGATTTACTATCACCATATTTTTGGGGTAATATATCACCATATCCTTTGTACATAAAATACTTTTTCATAAAAAAAAATTATTTTTTTTTAAAATAAAATATATATTCTAAATAAGCACTATATCTCAATTAGTTTTTTTTATCGATCACTACTTTATCTTAAATAAGTTGGCTCCTTACAAAAAATTAAAAAGAAAGCAGGGGGAAAGTGAAATTAGAGAGGTTTTGAAGTGCCCTGTAGTTGGTTTAAACAGGGTTTTACCATCCGATTTTGTGCCCCCTTCTCTCTCTCTCAAGGAGACAAAGCGGGTCCTTTTATCCTCCGATTTCTCAGTTTTTGAGACTTGGGGAGCAAGAGTCATGTTGCTCTCTCCTTCTCCCGGCCTCGCTCGCGGCCTCTCCTCCTTTGCCGCTTGCCGCCACCTCTTTCTGCGCCCCGCCGCCTCCCGCCTCGTACTGCGCCGATGTCACCAAGGTTAGTCTTTCCCTATGAAAGCGCTCGTTTTTTTTTCCCTGGCAAATGGATTTCCTCGGCAAGAAGCGCATTGGTTTGATAAGATTCGACCTTTGCGGTGTTCCTTGCTGCCGAATCCAGCGCTGATACCTAGGGTTTGAACAAGTTGCAATCTTGCCTTAAGTTTACGTCTTATTTTCGATGACGTTGTACATTTAAAAAACGAGTCTTTTGCGAGACTAATCGTTTTATCATGGATCTTTGATACTTGGTAAGTGAGATAAGATGTTTTTTTAATTCAAAATTATCTGCTTGCTTTAGTTGGAACTTGGAAGTTCAAGAAATTAATTCAGCATTGAGGGATACGAGTCGTTTTTGTTCAATTTGTACTTTGATATATTGTAACCCTTTAAGAAGTTCAGAAAAAGAAAAAACATATTTGCAATTTCTGCAGTGCGGGCAATCAGCGCCACTACAGAAGCTGTAGCGGGGTTCGATGAGATGGCTGCAGGTACCCAGAGGAAGTATTACATGCTTGGCGGCAAAGGTGGTGTTGGGAAGACGAGTTGTGCTGCCTCTCTTGCTGTTAAGTTTGCCAATAGTGGGCATCCAACCATTGTAGTCTCGACTGACCCTGCACACTCCTTAAGTGATTCCTTTGCACAGGTGTGCTCCATGAATATGCAAGAATAAGGCTTCTATGGAGCCATGCTGATTTTCTCGTTTCAGATCATTTGTCGAGTTTTGGTGATGAAACTTCATATCACCTTCTCATTTGTCTTTTGGCTTTTGTAGGATCTCACTGGTGGAACAATGGTCCCTGTTCATGGAGTGGACTCTCCACTTTTTGCACTTGAAGTAAGCTGAATATATGGCTTTTGCTTTGTTCTTTCGAAGATGATCTTTATCCTTTCACCATTCCACATGACATGTTGGCCTTCGTTTTCAAGATTTTAAATTAACCGACACAACTGCTCAGGAGTTGGATTCTGTTGACAGATAAACCCTGAGAAGGCAAGGGAAGAATTTCGCTCTGCAAGTCAGAGCAATGGAGGCGCAGGAGTGAAAGATTTTATGGACAGCATGGGTCTAGGGATGCTTGCTGAACAGGTAACATCTTCAATTCTTCAAATCACTGTCTGGAATATTGCTATTGTTTATAGATGGTTCTACTGAATCATCAATGTTTACCCAATACTTAAGGTAACTGCTTTCATTTATTTATGTCTTTTTATCTAGTTTAATTTGTAGATGTCAACATGTTCTCATTTGTGTCATTATTACAATTTTCTTCCTAATAATCTTATCTTGTCTAATCATAATCATAAGCTGAGATTGATCTTCAAATCAACTAGGAGCTCCTAATATATGGAATGATGGTCAATCCGAAAAGAAGCGAAACTCTGAATGTGATACTCTTCAACAAATTTTTGCTTGTTGTGTTTTCTTTTTATCTCCTGTTTCGGACTTTCATCTCTTTATATGTGGCTCGACTGATCGTCTGGTCATCAGCATGAAATAAAATATGTTCAAGTTGTTGCTTGATTAGCTGTTTACCCCCAGCTTTTGGGTGTGTATATATATAAATATACATTATGCCATCTTATGGTAATGAAAAACTAAAAAAAGAGCTAAACTAATATTTCTCATTTTTCTTTCTTGTGAAAGATCATTTTTCTCCTTTGTAAATTTAAAGATGGTATGTTCTTCGTAGGCAGATTGTGGATGAAATAAGCAACTTTTATGTTTACTTATTATTATCATTATTGTGATTAAGTTAGGAGAACTGAAATTAGGAGAGTTGCTAGACACACCTCCTCCTGGATTGGATGAAGCTATTGCAATTTCAAAGGTAAAATCACAAGTATTGAATAGTATTTACCAACATGCTTTTGTTTTCCTTTCGTTCATTTTCAGTTACCTTCTCATAACCTTCATTCTAAATTCCATGTTTGCTTAGGTAATGCAATTTGTCGAAGGACAAGAATTTGGCATGTTCAGTCGTATTGTTTTTGATACTGCTCCAACTGTAAGCAGTTGATCTTGTTCCCGCAAATGCAAATCTTTTCCCAACTGCTTTTTTCTTAACAATTGAGAATTTTAATGACTTTGTGACAGGGCCACACTCTTAGACTTTTATCTTTACCAGATTTCTTGGATGCTTCTATTGGGAAGATATTGAAGGTTTGCCATTAGATGACTTATTATAGATGTTCACGTGACTTTTTCTTTAATTCATGAAAGTTTAAGTGTTTTGTATCTTAAGTAATGCTTACTTCTTTTGGTGAATGATTATTTATTTCCTAATGTAACTTGTCCGTTCCTAAAATTTAGGCATAATTTTTTCTGAGAGAAAATGCTTATGCAAATTGCATTGCCCTTCAAATCACTGTTTTTTTCACTCAAATGAATCTCAAAGTAATCATTTCACAGGACGTACTTGCCAGTTCTCCGCACATTATGTCATGCTTTTGGACATTAACCATGGCACAATTCCTGAAACTTACAGTAATAATACAAAATATTGCCACTTGCGTAGAATGTGAATTTACATCCCTCCTGTAACTAGATGCTATGCTTTGTTCAATTGTGTTCCCCTTTTGACGGAAAAAAGTCATGGATGTGCCATATTAATGTTTGTAATATTGCTGTTGCAGCTAAAACAGAAGATATCTTCAGCAACATCAGCCATTAAATCTGTTTTTGGTAAAGAACAACCAAAACAGGATGCTGTAAGTTTCAATTGATTTCCTCTGAAAAATAAGTTTCAATTGATTTTGTGCTAGGAGCTCTCTAGCAATTTTTTAAAGGTTTTACTCCTTGATTGCAGTCCGACAAATTAGAGCAACTAAGGAAGAGAATGGTCAAAGTGCGGGAGCTTTTCCGTGATACAGAATCAACTGAGTTTATCATTGTTACAATTCCAACGGTGAGATATTAGCACCAAAGTTGAAGCTGATGCATGCTTGCATGCCTGATTATGCTTGGTATTACCAGCTTCAATTGTTTTACCTGAGCTCATTATACATGAATGCATTTATATGACAACAAGTTTTTCCAGCGTCAAAGTTTTTTTTTTCTGATGGGCCTGTTGTTTATTTATAAATCTTAGATTGGATCAAGGAAGGTTATGATCCTATGCGGGCCATGCACATGCAGCCTGCACAGATTTTGGCCGGCCCGAGCACAGCGTACGACCGGTCTTGGGCCAAACCATGCTGGGCTGCTCAGCAGGGTGCTGGGCCTGGCCCGAGCACAGATGTTTTATTTTTAATTATATAGTTAAATATTTAAACATATATTCTAAGTTTTATAATTATATTACACATTTAATCATATATCATAAAGTTTATAACTATATTGTATATAAAAATAGTTTTTCATTATGCATCTAATAATCATAATATCATATATTATAATATTTTTTATTATTTTTGTTATTTTTATTAGTCTAAATCTTAGGGTAAAAAAATGACCCATTTTTTATTTTTATTTTCCTAATTTAATACTTATAGCAAAAATAAGAAAAAAAAACAGGCCACCTGGCGGGGTCGGGCTGAAACCGTGCTAGGTCAGCCGAAGTGCCTTTCGGCATGACCCAGCACGGCAGGATTTCAGACCGTGCTGTGAGGCATGGTTCAACCCGGTTTGACCAACCTAGGCACGAACTCCGTCTTTAATCCTAATGCAGAACCAGATGTGATCTGGGCATGGCCCAAAACTTCATCTTTAATCCTAATGCAGAAACAGATGTGATCTGCTGCTTGTCTAATGAACTTCCTGTTTATTGTCATTATAAATCTAAATATGTTAATTTCTTTAGTATTAATTCAGTTTTTATGCTTTACAAGATCATGGCCATTAATGAGTCAGCGAGACTCTGTGCATCCTTGAAGAAAGAAGATGTGCCTGTGAAGAGACTTATAGTTAATCAGGTTCTGCCACCATCGACATCTGACTGCAAGTTTTGTGCAATGAAGAGGAAGGTGAAAAGAACTTTTATGCACTTTATATCTGGAGCTCGCATTAATTATGCTCATGACTGTCATCTTTTCCTTGTGGAAGAAATATTTGCTGATAATATTGTTTGATAAACTAAATGTCTTGATGTTTACAGTGCATAATTGTTGTAGTTGATTACTATGGATTTGAATCTTGTAATCTGCTTATTCATGATTTTGCATAACTAGGTTCCATAATTTTGTTCCGAATATTATGGTGTTTTAACCTCAGTTTTTAACCGCTCCACGAATGCTTTTCCTTTTCCCAGGATCAAATGCGCGCCCTTGAGATGATACAAAGTGATCCACAGCTCACAGGATTGAAGATAATTCAAGCGCCGCTTGTTGATGTCGAGATCAGAGGCGTGCCTGCCCTCAGATTCATGGGTGATATTGTTTGGAAGTAGTAGACATCCATGTGCGTGAACATGAGAAGCAATATTGTCACAATTTTGATAGAGACCTGCTGTTCTTATTCAACGTTACACCATCTACAATGAGAATCTTTCTATGCATTAAAGTTTGTCTATTGGTGATTGTCTTTCACTATTACCTTTTTGGACATTCTCCACATTCCAGGATGCATTCTAGGCAGAGAAATAGAACTTTTGTCATTCGCCTGTGATAAATTCCGGGCTATATTTTCTTTTGATTATATCTCCTATCAAAAGATCACAAAAGATTACTCCTACTTTTCCTGATAAGTTTCAAAGCATAACATGGATCATTATTGATCTCCTTGGACAGGAAATCAGCTTATAGATTGTCTAAAGCATGGAGATTTTATCATAAATTCAGGTTGCTGTCAATGAGATACTTGTTATGATTTCAGACGAGAAATATCTGAACAAATATAGATTAGATTAGTGTCAGAGATTCAGGGGCAGCTTAGCAAAAGTAAGTCGACGTTGTGAAGTGTACATAATTTGACTTTAAAAACATCATCATTAGCATGCTTTCTATAAAATTTTTCTTTGGGTCATCTTTCCAAACTCAATAAGTAAAATTTGATTTGTCAAGGAAAAATCATAAACTTTTGTAATGTCTGCGATTAGGAGGACCAAAATTTTTCAAAAAATAACTTTTTTCTGCTTTATAAAAAAGTTGTTCAATTTGTCAAAAAAAAGCTTTATAGAAAAATTTATCAAACATGTGTTGCTGTGTTTGGGAGTAACAAATTGTTAAAAAAAACTTTAGAACTTTCTTTTTGCTTTGTATTCACCTTTGAGAAAAAACGAAGAAAAGCAAAAGAAAAAGCAAAGAAAAGCAAAAGAAATAACACAGTTATTCAATTTGTACAACAGAAGCTTTAAACAAATTTATCAAAGGTTTTGGATTAAAAAGCAAGTGTGTTTCCTGAAAGACGAAAGTTACGTCGAATGCAGCCATGCAAATATATATATAAGTTACAAGCCTTATTTCTTGCTGTAAAAGATGCTTGGCCAGCTGGTTTATGATTGACATGCTGTAATAAGAACATCATGAACTGAACTTTTATTGCAGTTCATGTTCTTGTCTCTATGAAAAAGCATAAGAACATCATGCATGATAGGAAAATTTACTCCTTGTTCAATGATCATAAATCGCTCTGCACAATTGCCAACTCTCTCGTCTCGTTGACATTTTTCATCTCAAAGAAACAAACAAAGAAAAGGGATCAAACATGATTAAAAAAGACAAGATGAATTGATTAATGGGAAGATCCAAAATCTCATCTTTCCTGAGGACATCATGGCAATCCAAACGAAGTCTTATCCCTGGGACGGATGTGCATTTTGCACCAGATTGAGTTGTAGCCAATTACGTTTCTTTCTTCTTTATCTCCCTCGTCCATGGTTTAAACAAATTTAGCCGTCAATGTCTCGACCACATGCATGCCCAAATGCAACGTTTGGAAGAACAAATTAACAATGCATCATATTTTTTTTCTTTACTCACGTAATTATTCCAAGTGAAGGAATAAGAAAGTTTAAGAATTTGACTCATTCAAATATTTTATAAAATTTGGAAGGATTGAAAACAATTTTTTTACTAAAAGTATGAACTCTTCATCACTATTTTGTGCTTCTCTTCTCTTTCTTCCAAGCTATAATTGACTGGTACTCTTTCTTATTCAACTTTTGAAAAGGTTTCAAAACTCTCATCATTCTTATAAATATAAAAATAGAATAAAAATAATGAATCCCGTTTGTAGTAATAATTTCCAAGGTTATTTTATTACTATGTCTTTAATTTACGTTTTTTTGGATGTATTTAATTATCAATTTAAGCATGGATTTCAAGAAGGCAATGAGAGACTTCTTTTTAAAATGTTTTCAAGTAGAAAAAAGAATAGAACATATACATTTGGAAGAGAACAGTGCTTCAATTATTAAAATTTTCAAATTATGTTTGATGTTTTTAATCATTTTAAATTTGATAATATTATTATGAAAAATTCAATTTACTTTTGCACTAATCAGTTTCATGGGGACCTTTAGGTCGGCCCCTGATTGGGATTCATGCCTTGTTTTTCTCAATTATGAAGAAGAAAAAGTAGCTTCATGATGTAACATAAACCATTAGAGGACGATTCGTACTCTTAAATGTGCTTCTTTGTTTCTTCCGACTCTTTAACGTACAAATCAACATCTTGTGAAAATAATCTAATAACGGAATTGTATTATAAAGACGTTAGATGTTAGTAGTCTCATATTTAAAACTTATAATCATGATCAAAATTTATTCGTATCATTATCGTCCGAAGTGTTAATATCCCTCGAAATCGGTGAGTGCCGATAAAAAAAATATCTTGTGAAAATATTTCTACCACCAAACCGTTGCACACTTTGTGTTCCTCCTGTTCAAATACATCTCGAGAAAGTCTTACAAATTAATTACTCAGTAACATAATTAATGTCAGAAGATCGTGTATGTAATATGTAAATTCAATACAGGGCATAAAATATGATTCATGTACAACTTAATAAAAGCAACAGTGGAGAAGGTGACTAAGAAAAATGTTGTCGCATGCGCCTTAATTAAATGGATAAACGTGCACGAGAACCGCACCATAATTGTATAATGTGGGTGTTATAAGAAATTAATTTAGACATCTTGCTCTCTTTTTTTTTATTTGCGATCATAAGGATAAGGCGATCGAACATTAAAAATTCCATGAACTAATTAATAATCTCTTAATTAAAATCGCTTATTTGATTAACGTTTACTAGTTGCACTTGTCGTCATACTGCTGGCTTAGTTATATTAGTTAACTAATTAAGATTAACGTTTATATTATTTGACTTGGAGTGCACACATTGGACAGTAACTAGTTCGTTATATTAATTGCAACAAGAGATTAAGCTTGGAGTTATTAAGATTAACGCTTATATGCATGATGCACATGTACTTATCCAATCCAAGGGATAACTATCCGCCAAGGAGACAAGTGTACACAGACTTGGTATAATAACAATTCAACAATGAACAGGTGCACAAATTTGAATATTACTCTTTTTTTGGCATGCATGAACTTTAATTATTAGAAGCGATGTAAATTATATTTCCTTTGAAATCAAAGCGCTATTACTACTCTTTAGCACTCTTTGTGAGACATCAAATTTCGATGATTAAAATAAAAAGTGTTAGAACCTTAGATCATGGTAAAAGATTAATAAACTCTAAAATAACATGGGATCAACAAGGCGCACTACAACAAAACTCTGATTTAGAAACTATTTTTTTAGAGACTAATTATATTAAGTTCTTAAAAATATAAACATACTACCTTGATCCCTTGACCTTTACACCGATAAGGAGAGAACCAGACTACCTAGATAAAATTTATCCTTACATTTTATATTTTAACAGATAATATCAATAAATTTTTAAAAAGTTGAGGGGGCAAGGCTCTCCTTCGGATCCGCTCTTGAATATAAGTATTGGAGACTAATGTGATAATAGTCTCATATTCTTATTCATTTGAAATTAAAATTTCACTTGTGATCATTAAAAGTACATCTTTTTTAAGTTAATCAAATTTTTTATCACTAAAATTTTTAAGGGATATGGAGGATAAAAAATTTTGTTCCAAAAAGTATTAAAAAGATTGAAATTGAAGTTTTAGAGAATAATTTGTTTGATTTCTTAAAAAAAGTGGTGGGGATTCAATAATTAAAATAAAAGTGTCCAGACCCTATTTAATAAAGGATTAATAAATCATAAAATAATGTTCTTTATTATTCGGTAACTATTAATGAAGAAAAAAAACAAGAGTTTTCTATCAAACAATGCCACGTGTGTACCACAAATCTTGTCTAAATCTATAAACAAGATGACAACAGATTTTATGGCAGTTCCATGTTGTCGTGATCTCAACTTTTTGTCGTAATTGGAAGGAGAGAGAGAGAGAGAGAGAGAGAGAGAGAGAGAGAGAGAGAGAGAGAGAGAGAGAGAGAGAGAGAGAGAGAGAGAGAGAGAGAGAGAGAGAGAGAGAGAGAGAGAGAGAGAGAGAGAGAGAGAGAGGACAAATAATTCAGTCCCGTGACTCCTTGTTCAACGAACATAATAAAACCCCGTGCGCAATACGTAAACCCGGACATTGCCATTTTATTTCTTTGCATCTGAAGGAATCAAAGAAAAGGACAGATACATTATTTCTTTGCATCTGAAGGAATCAAAGAAAAGGACAGATACATGCGTGATAAACAACAAAGAACATTCGATTCATGAGAAGATCCAAAAATCTGATAACGTGATTGCAATCCCATCAAGTAAAACACTCTTACATGACATGCCATATCCTGCGACCGGCGTGCATCTTTGCAACGAATTGAGTTCTATCCATTTACGATTCTTTTTCTTTCCTTTTTTTTTTTTTGTTCTTCACCTTGTTCTTGGGATGAGCAAATTTGGCTATCAAATCAGTGTCTCGGCCACGTACGGACATGCATGCATGCATGCAACATGTGGATGGATTCATTGTCCCAGTGTTTCCATGTTTGCTCCGACCCTTCGAATTCCCATATTGTCGAGTGTCAATTTTCAGTAGCTGTCCTCCAATTCCGTGTGCACTTTTGTGTGTTCAAATCAATGTTCCACACGGTTATTGATTGACTTCGATCAATAGGTTGTCAAATCGAGTAATTGAATGCGAATAATATATAAATTAATACAAGGAATAAAATATTTTGATAAGATTATTTTTTTATAATATTGTCAGTAAGCAATTTCCTGAGTGACAAATATATTAATAACATAAATCATAATATGAGAAGATAAAATGAAATATTAAAATAAAATAAAGTAAGCATAAATTCGGCCATACATCAAATTTAAATGCAGAAAATTTCTTCAATTGAAGTAATTATAAATAAAAGAATATTAACAATATTTTATATATGTGATGGAGAAGAAAAGAAAAGTGAGTTGAAGATTTTTAATTTTTTTTAGTTTTCAGATCATTCACACTCATGCTATGTTTGGATACAAAACTTAATCTGTTGTTGGTTCTTGAGAACTAATTGATTATATAAAAAAAATTGATTATTTGATATTTGGATAAAAAAATATGATGATGATGAATTAAAAAGTTTATTATAGAGACAAGTTTGACTAGATGTTTGTATAAAAAGTAAGAAATAATGAGATAATTTATTATATTATATAACAAATTTATATTAAATAAAATATTATAATTTATTAATAAAAACTATATAAAATATTGTTATTCGTTATTATTTAAACATGATTACTACGGATATATATATATATATATATATATATATATATGCATATATGTTTAATTCAATTAACATCATTCAAATAATGCTCGTTGAAAATAATTTTTCGATGGACGTAAAAAAATCTTTGGTACTTACATGAAATCATCTTCGAAAGTTCCGACGATTGTCACCCGTAAAAAATTTCAAATGTTTGACATCCTTCGAAACTTCAAACGGTATTAACTTGTCGAAAGTTTTTCATAAATAATGCTGGAATTAAATAATAATTTTTATTATAAATAATAATAATAATAATAATAATAATAATAATAATAATAATAATAATAAATAAATAAATAAATAAAATACAAAACTTTCAAAATAAATTACATTTATTATTAAAGTTGTAAAGTTCATACAAATGAACATTATCAAGTTGTCAACATTCTTCTCCTCGTCGTCATCGTCATCATCATCTTCATTTGTCATTATTCTTGCTCAAATTATTGTTGCATATCTTGTCATAATTCATCTCGAATTTACTATTGTATTTGTTGTCATACTTCCATGAGTCATTTTTCTCGCATGCTATTTATTTCGTAAAAATTTCATTGCACATCTTGTCTTGTATAGTGGGGCATCGATCTACTACCAAATCCAATATCCGTATAACTGACGAATGATTTGAGATTGTAGATGTGACCCTTCTTCATATCGACATGGTTCATCCAAAGTTGACACGGAGTCATCAACGTCACTCCTGCGTGGCTAGATCATCGATAAAATAATGATGGGTTACGTCGTCGATACTAATGATGGATGCTTTGCCTGTCGATATTTTGGATGATTTGGTTTCTCGTCGTAAAATGCAAAGGATTTTGACTTATCGGTATCATTGAAAATGTGTAGTTTTCTTATAGTACGTGTTTGCGCTTAAAAAATAATATATAAAAAATGTTTGGAAAAAAGTATATGTGTCCGTTGAGATAACAACTAAATAAGTTATTTTAAAAAAATATAAAAATTTACTTCTAAACTAGAGTTAAAAAAATGGATAATCCAGTCATAACTTTCATCATGTGGAATTACTTTCCTTATTTAAATGAAATTATCCACACATTCACGCAACAAAAATAGTATAGTGTGACTATTGCATTTAGTTACTTTACATATCCTTTCTTTAAGCATTATCATTTTTAATTCTTCTTTATATAAATATAATCAATGGTAATATTCATTATTCATTTTTTATCTTTTTTTTTATATATTTTACTTACTACCTTTTGATGATATAAGCTAAACATAGTATCAGAGCAAGGAAAGCTCCAATCAATCATATAAATTATAAGTCCAAAATTAATAGGAGTTTGATTGATTTCAATATAATGCATAAATCAAATGGGGTGTGTTCTCTTGAGTACTTTTGGACATTCAAAAGTCAGTTAGCGGATGTTCGATCTTTCAAGAAGTCGTCGGGTTCAATAACAATCGTCTTGACATTCCGAACTAACAATACTTCTCGAACATCCAGATTTGGTGGTCTGGGCATCAATAATAGAGGCTTCAAGTTCTAGTCTTTCAAACCTTTTGGACAAGCAGATCAATTGGTTGTTGATTCGATCTTTAAGGGTTCATAAAAGATTCGATCTTTAAGGGTTCATAAAAGTTAAAATTTTGTTCGGATGTTTGGATGTACGGGACGATAAGTTTGAACATTTGAAACTACTAAAATTTATCGAATAACAAGTTTGAACAACTAAATATTAGTTCCGGTCATCCAAACTTTTCAATATAATAGAAAGTCTCATGTTTCCATACAGATTTGGGGAATTCAAACATAAAGAACATAAATAAATTTAACTCGGATGAAGATTTTTAATCATTTAAGCATCAAATCAAATCATTTTTAATCATTTAAGCATCAAATCAAATTTTAAGTGAGCTAGTTTTAATGATTTAAGTTTCTTTTTAACTTTCATCCAATTTCATTCACATTTACCATGAGTCATCACAAAGCAACGCCTTTCACTATAGATAATGTTCTAGCTAAATATCGATCAAATCTATCAATACTAAAAGTATAGTAGTCTCATTACAGAACATTTATTCATACTTGGTTTACTACAAAAAGCAATAATCATTCAAGTTAAAACTATAACCTTAAAGACGAAGTCTAAACATATTTTAAATTCTCATAAATATATTTAATTAAGAGTATAAATTACATATCTAAACATCTTTTAACAGACATTCATATATATATAATTTGCTATCAATCAGTATCTCAACCACAAACTTACCTGCTATTTCTGGGTGATTCAATACCTCTGTGTTTGTTTGTTTGCTTGGTTCTTCCAATTCCATGTCTAATGTCAATTTTCAAATCAACATTTTCAAATTATATCTTGTCTGCCACCAATTTTGTGTTGCAATTCAAATATTTTTGATCGGGTTACACTTTTCGCATAAACAAGAAAATCCTGAATGAACTATTTTTATAAAGAAAATTACATAGTTATAACTTATAAAGAATGTGTAGCAATTTAGTGCGTTGATTAAGAAATAATATCATATTAATTATACGCTTACATTTGATCTTAGTGAAGAGCTTATTAGTTGTCGTAATTTTTAAGAGTTTATTTCTACAAATTTTAGATAACTTTTTTATCAAAAAAATTATGTCGAATAATTGTTTTGAGTTGTCAAATACGAGAACGTTATAATTTCTCAAATTTTATTCATTAGTACTTTTAGCCAGGTTTTTAGTTAACATGAAATTGTTTTCTTGCCAATTATATTTCCAGTTACGGGTTAAACCAATCACTTATTCACTTGTATTAGTCAAAACCAGCAGAATTTTAACTTACATTTCTCTCGATTTCTCAAACAATAAAAAGAGCGAGCAATTAACATTTTTCAAATAAGATTTCTCCTCAAATAAATACTCTTATATTGTGTTTGCATAGAGGTGAAAGTAGTTCGGGTTGAGTCGAATTTTTGGTCTAAAGAAATCAATCGTTATTTTTTTAGTCGATTTTTAAAATTATAAAAACCATCATAAAATCATTTTGAAAAAAAATAAAAATCACCATTTAACGGGTCAATTTTTTCGGATGATTTTTTTGAAGTCCTACTTTTATATAATTATATTTTAAAAATATATTTAATAACTTAAAATTAATATAAAAATATTTAATTTATATTAAATATAAAATTTTAAAATTATTAAATTAGAGCTTGATAATGTGATAGAAAAGTATGAAATTTTATAAAAAAAGTATTATATCTATAATAAAAAAATAATAACATATGTGTTAATTATATAAATAAAAATCATAAATAAAAAACGGACTCCACGAGCCCTTACGATTTTTTCGGGTGGGGCCCTAATTTTAGCGGGTGGATTTTAATTTATTAAAAATCATCTTAAATCATGTTCGGACCCCTAATTTTCAATTTTTTCTATTCGATTTTTTCGGATCGGATGAATTTTTAGAGTTGGTCGAGTTTTTCTTACAACTCTATGTTTGCACTTTCGTGGAAAAAAAATAACATTAAAAGTAATCTGGCAAAAAAAAAAACATATGTATTTGGTTTTACAACAATGAAATAAGTTGGAAATTTCGGAAATAATAGAATTACTTCTAAAGTGGGGTTTAAAAATGGATAATCCTATCATAATTTTCATGGAGTTCGAAGTCAATAGTCATATATATATATATATATATATATATATATATATATATATATATATGACTATAATGTATATGTGAAGCGGGTGTTGCTCAGCACGGTGTGAAGCGGTTGGAGGACGGTTCGATGATGATCCAATGGTGGACACTGATGCGCCCCTATGATCGCGATCAAACGCTCAAGATGGATCTCGCGAGATTTTGATTAGATCATTTGCCCGACCTTTTTCTCATTTCCCGCATCCTCTTTTGCCTTTCGCTTTTTCATTTCCCGCTCTCTGTTTCCACTCTTCTGCGCTAAATGCATGTTTCGGTCTTTCGCTTTTTCATTTCCTGCTTTCTGTTTCCCCTCTTCTGCCCCAAATCGATGTTAGGGCCGATCTTCGGCGCGATACCCCTCTCTCTTGCTGTCGACTTTGTCTCTTGCTCCCGATCGTGATTTTGCGCGATCTCCGACGCACAACAGGTGTGATACCCCTCTCTCTTGCTGTCGACTTTATCTGTTGCTCCCAATCGTGATTTCGCGCTATCACCGGCGTACAACAGGTGTGTTACCCCTCTCTCTTACTCTCGACTTCTACCTGTTGCTCCCGATCATGATTTCGCTCGAGCTCCGGCGTACAACAGGTGTGATACCCATCTCTCTTGCTCTCGACTTCTACCTGTTGTTGTGATTTTGACCGAGCTCTGATGTCCAACAGGTGTGATACCCCTCTGTCTTGCTCTCGACTTCTATCTATTGCTCCTGACCTCCCTTTCTCTCAGTGTTATCCCTTCTCCTTCGACGATGTGCAGGTTTTAGTGTGTCGGCAGAGATACTTTCTTTTGCTCTGGTGGCAGAAAACACGGCGAAATCGTCTGTTCTTGAGAAGGTTTATTAACTACCTTAATAACCACTCTCCCCCTCTCTCAAACCCTTCTATAATTTAGTTTATTAACTATTATTATCGTTTGCTTTTGGTTTTTTTGACTTTAATATCAACATTTATGTTTATTTTTAATCGTTAAGGTCCTTCAGTTGGAAAGATAGGTCAGGCCATGCATATTTTGTCTCTGTGATCAAATCGTCTACAATTAAATTATTAAGGCTCGACAACTTCCATGTAGTTGAAATTGCTTTCGGACCAACATATGAAAATCCATGCATTTGCTTGTACTGAAAGATAGATTCATGTGAGAACCAAGAATTAAAAAGTGCATTGATTTATTTTTTTTCCCATTTGCTTGTACTTAATACCTAGAAGTTTGAAAAAGATGTGAATGTTAAAACATCTTGGACGGAGCTGAATCTTGGTCGGAGGTTCTATGGTTGCAAGAATCACGGAGTAAGTCTTCATTTAGTTTTTCTTTTGTTAATAACACAATGATAACACTAAATCATTTTCTGATTTTATTTTTTTAAGCTAATTGAAGCATGCCAATTTTTTCGTTGGATGGATGGACCTCTGGAAGATCACTACAGGAATATCATTAATGGATTGCTACACAAGATAAATAAGTTGGAGAGTGAAGTCGAAATCCTACACCTGAAGCAAGAACTTGATATGATGAAAAATCCAAGACATGGATCTCCTTCATCGTTTTGGAAATATTCAACCTTTTTTTACTTATGTTAGTTTTAGTGACTGCGATAAAATAATTAGATGACTACTTTGTTTTTAGGGTTCCATCCACTGTTATGTACTAGTTTGTTAATTAGGGACCAATGTGTTGTGGCCCTTATCTATGTTAGAATGTTGTAGAATGTTGTGTATGAGACCCATTTATTTACATACTGCTATCTATATGTTTAATCACTATTTGGATTGTTTCAGCCTTGTGAATCTACATAGCTGGTGGTCAGTCTTTTGTTTTGGATGTGATGACGAGAACTATATATGTATGAAGTGTGGTTATATTATGAAAATCGATGGATAATTTTGTTGAATTTTTATTCACTGAAATTCTTACTCTATGTCTCACAGCAGATTTTTTAATGTTCATATGTTCTAACCTAATGGTAAGTTTCCATGACACGACTCTTGATCGAACTGGTTTCAATCTATTATGTAGTTTAACTACATATACAAGTTTTTTTCCCATGAGTAAATTTTCATGTGTTGTTCTCGTTGTCTCTTTAATTAACCACGGATGCAGTTCAACTCATAAACCAGTCACCGGTTAGTAGATAAAGTTAACAAAAGAACATGAAAGAAACATGTAACATACGGTTTTATACATGCAAATTTGAACTCAAGAAGGCTGCTCACGTATTGGTCTGAGTGAAGCAAAATTCTTTTGCGAGACAGAATAGCCACCACCGTTAATCGATCAGACAACATTTGGGATTACAATTTGACTTCCACTGCCGCAAAGGACGACGAATGAACTTTAATTTGTCAATATATCGAAATAGAACAACCTACAATCACATTGATGTACACACGAGAAGTCACATGGCTTAAAGTTGTCAAAATTATAAAACTAGGGTCGCATGTTCATGACAAATGATCAATAGTGAAAAAAAAATTAGGATCAATAATTTTCAGCTAAGAAAAACCAGTTAGATACTCAAGTTCTTATCTCCCAAAATGAATTATATGAATACTCAGTTGAAGGCAGGGAGTTCGAACCATACAGGGATAGATACATACTTATCATACCTATCAGCATCATACTTATCACAGTTCAGCAGGGAGTTCGAATCATACAACCTCGTCAAATTTAACATCAAATTTAACACAAATATCCATATCTATGGGAGGAATCCTAAAATAGTAACACAATATGGTAGCACGAGTGACGCACGATGTCTCTCAATACATTCTTCAATATTTCAGATTGTTCTCCATGGAACTCCTTGCAAATAAGAAAATTACCTTAATATTAGAACCTTCAAAATGGAATTTTTATGGAATTTTTAGGCACGAGATAGTCAAAATGGAATACCTCTACTGAATACTATGTATCTGTTCCTCCTCTTTGTGTATTGTTTAACTGCTGCAACCAAATGTATGTTAGAAAAATATGTCATATAACAAAAAGAAATTTAAAAATGATTTCATGATAAGTTGTAGAACATTACTTGTGCCTTTTTCAACGGACAAGAAGTGACGTAGTGTCCTTTTGTTAGACAATAACTGCATGTTCGCTTTTTAGGACCACTTTGTGACATGGAAACCTCAACACCAGATTTCATTCGTTGTATGTTCCTTGGCCTTCCCTTTGCTTTGGCGGCACATTGATCATGTATGACAATATTAGAACCTTCAATAGAAGAACCATGTCCTTCCTTTTGACTCGAATTTATCTCAACTTGAGAAGTTTCAACTCCATCACTTATCTTTATGCAAGATAATTTTTGAATAGCTTCCTTCAAAATCGCAAAACCAACATCCAAATGTTCAGATGATCATAAACTCATTTCTGCCACCTTGCGCCAGTTTCTTTTAAAGTTCAACTTTCGTATCGGAGTGATATCACATTCACCAATTGTAAGTCCATCGTCGGATGCTAAGTGTACAGTTGAATACCGAGCACTCATCGTCCAACGAGGAAGAATATAATGCTTTGGTAATGAGACAACTCTTCTTTCATTAAGAATCAATAATGCATGTGCACATAAGATTCCTTCTTGTTCAAACATTTTACACATACAATTCACAAGAATTTTTTGTTGTGCAATGTACTCCACAATAATCCTTTGTTGATCTTCTTCACCTGATAAATACATAGAGTAAATGAATTTTTCATCATCTTGTGAAATAAGTGTACTCCACAAATGCATGATTTTCTTGAATTCTTCCTAAAATATGGAAAAAACTTTTTGTGTGTACACTTTTCCGGCATAGATTTCCAAAGGACTTTTCGAAGTCATGACAGCAAGAAAATACAAATTCTTAAAATCTTCGCGTTCTTCGGCCTCACGACGAGTAGAAAGAGCTAAGTCATATTGATACACAAAATCATCAAGTGAAGTACTAGAATTGACAAATCCAACAAAGAATGCATTAATACTCTCAGCCCTCTGTGTAGATTGCATACCTGCAAAAAATGTATCATTTAAATAAATCGACACCCAGTGTTCATGCTTTTTATACATTTTTTTCAACCAATGCCCATCTGAAATATCATATTTGTCTTTCAAAGAAAACCACCTCTCCTCAAATTCTTGTTTGCTCATGGATGTAAAAAACCAGTCATTGTAATCTTTTTTAAAGTTGTCACGCATGTATAAATCCCAGAGATGTGTAATGACATTCTTCATAATATGTCATATACAAAATATATGTCGTGTACTAGGAAGCACTCTGCGAATAGCATTAGTTATTGCTACATCTTGATCAGTTATAATACATATAGACTTATTCCCGTTCATGCATTCCAGCCATGTTTCAAATAACCAAATGAAAGTGTCTTTAGTCTCATCGGCTAGTAGAGCACATCCAAGTAATATAGATTGTCTATGGTGATTAACACCTGTAAAAGGTGCAAATGGCATTTTAAACTTGTTAGTCCGATAGGTTGTATCAAACACTATGACATCACTAAAAGTAATATAATTATCTTGCGATCTATTATCTGCCCAAAAAAAAACTTTTTGCCACTGCTTTTTCATTGGCCACTATTCTAAAAAAGAAAGATTCATCATCTTTTAATTTCTTTTCAAAATAAGAAAGCACTGCCATGCATTCTTTACCTACACAATCCTTTCTTGATGTCCGGATATAGTCAATGCAGTGTTGAGATGTTACAAATTTCTCCCCCAACATGTTGAGAAATTTAGCTATCTTCGAAGGAGTGATCCCCGCTTTTCTCGTATCAGTCATTGCTTGTTTTGAAGGACTTGACAATTTATTATGTGAACATAATCTTGAAAAGTCAATCGAAGAAACAAGGGGATGTGTGTGATCTTCATGAAACTTTTTTACCTCCCACTTGCCATCATCTACAACATTGACTAATAATTGTGCACCACAACCTTCTCTCACATCCCTTCTTCTTTTCACATTTTTGTCATGGTCCTTTCTTTTGAGATCCTTATGTCCTTCTTTTGAGCAAACTAATCTTCTACCGATGGGTTCATGTGTTTTCTTGATTTGTAACAATAGTCCCTCCTTATCGAAAATCCTCTTGACCTAGCATATGCATTATAAAATTCATATGCCTGTTCTTCGTTATCAAACTTCATTCCAACATATGGCTTGCTAATATCGATATCATTATCATCATACTCTCCTTGAACTTGGGCACTAAGAAAATAAATAAAACTTAACTTAGATATACTGCTAATACCATTAACAAATAAAAGTTAATTTTGATGGAACAAAATATACTAGTACTCCATCTGTTCATCTCCGAGCTCTTCAATTTCTTGAGCTTGGGTTTCATCCATCTATTAAAGGGATATCTAAACATTAATATAATTGATATTTGCCTCATTCAAACAAAATGAGAGAAAGGAGGAACTAAAAAATAACCGAGTGTTCCAACTTTGTCAATTGCATTCTCAACTTGACAATTCAGTTCCAATTAAAAATAGAAAGGAGGAAGATGAAGATGAGGAACATGTCTTCAAGATCTTTGTAGACAAAAAGGAGTTTTGGGAGTTCTAACCTGTCGGAATGCAAAATCTCCTGAGTGAAAGCAAAAGAAGACCTACAACCTGTAAGTTAAACTAGATCATGGATGTGAATGATTTAAACTGCTAAACATGATGATTGCTTCGATCTAGATCAGAGGAACCATGTAACAACTAATTTTAGACCATAACACCGAGCGTGAGAGGGGAGTTACTTGGAAATGCCGACAAGTCGCCGCCTATGCTCTCGCCAGAGGAGAAGGGGTCGGATCCTTGCTCTCGCCTAGAAATGCCGACAATGAGTGAGAGAGAATGTGCGAGGGGGAGAGGCGAGGAGATACACAGGGCGGTCGTCGGATCCCTGTACCTAGAATGCGGTGTGGTCGTCGGATGCGAGGAGGCAGGGCGATCGTCGGAGAAGACCTGTAGTGGGGAGGAAACACGATCATCGGATGAGAAGGCAAGGAAAATGCAACGAAGATAGAAGGGATAACGTGGGTTAGTCATTGGATCCCTGTACCTACAATGTGGGGTGGTTTTCGAATGCGAGAAGGCAAGGCGATCGCAGGAAGAGAAGGGGCCAATCCTTGCACCTTCACGAAAGAGGGAGTCAGGGCACCGAAAATGCAACGAAGAGAGAGAGAGAACGTGGGGTGGTCGCCGGATCCCTATACCTAGAACGCAGGGGTGGTCGTCGGATGCGAGGAGGCAGGGCGATCACCGGACATCGCCGGCAGATCGAAAAATCGAGCGGGAGGCGTCAGGGCGGCGAAATGAGAAGCGAAACGGGCAAATGATCTGATCAAAATCTCGCGAGATCCATCTCGAGCATCCGATCGCGATCGTAGGGGCGCATCAATGTCCACCGTTGGATCACCATCGAACCGTCCTCCAACCGCTTCACACTGTGCTGAGCAACACCTGCTTCACATATACATTATACCCATATATATATAAATTAAATCTTGATTATTTAAGCATTAATGATTTATTTATAAATAATGCAGTTTGTTAAAAGTCTTTTTAATGATAATCACGTGTTTAATATTTGACTATTAAAATTAGGTTTAGAATATTAAATACACAACTATTTAATCCTTATGTGCATTCATTGGATTTGCATTATACTCATTGTAATCAATAAAAAATATTTTGCAATAACATCTAACATACAGTATATTTTTCTTTCATAACACTTTTTTAACTATTAATATATACATCGAGAAAGTGACCAATAAGAAAAATATCGAAAATAAAAAGCTCAAATATTTCTCCACCGTTGAATTCCCCCCTCAATTTTTTTATAATTTTTTTTCTTTTCGTCAGCGTCTCCCATAGGTCATGTACAATTTTAAAACGTTTTCGGCGATTTTTCTAAAAGTAATATTGGACTATCAAAAGAACACCAGAAATATTTTTTAATTCAAAAAATTTGTAGACATATTCACATGGATGTTATACGTGATAACGAATACGAACAACAAACAACAACAACAAAGTCTTATCTCACTAGATGGGGTCGACTACATGAATCATACGACGCTAATTCGTTGATCCATGTTCATAAGATTCGACAGAGTTTTACGCTAGCTGTCGGGACCTAACACAACCCTTCTCCTTTATTCGAGCTTGGGATCGACTATAAAACATTAGGAACATTTAAAAAAATAAAAACATGAAATCCAATAAAAGAAATTTATAATCCAGAAGAATCCAAGCACATGAGCCTTTTCAAGCTCGTGTTTTTTATGCCAACGTTTTTTTAGCACGCCTTTACTGACAGGTGAATCTTAGGGCAAATATCTTTTCTTTTTTTTTTAAGGGCAAATATCTCAAATGTCTGACTGATTCAGCAAAATCAAGTCATTGCCAAGGGCCCAAGATTACGGATCTACCACCTTTCATGAACTTTGGAGGCATACTTAAAACGGTTAAAACATTTGAGAAGAAAAAATACGTCTAGATATATCTTTAATTTTATTTTTTTTAATATGAGAATTACGCGTCTCCTTCTTTATCCGAAAAAAAATTTATTAATGATTAATCAATAGAAACGACTCTTAGGCGCCGTTTAATTGCAAGGGTATGACAAGAAAAATAAGTGGACTTTATTTTGTGAGTACGGTTATTCGAGCGATATATCTTACTCTTGTATGTTATCATATTTTACGCTCGCGTTAGTTTGGCGTGCAAATATCTCCATGCAAAAAGATCGTTCATACTCTCGCCTAGAAAAAAACAATTGCCACAATCAAATTAAGAAAATGAAAGTGTATGAACAATGAAATTACGGATATGTCCTCGCTTGTTTTGGATAATAACTTGTATTTCACTAATTTCACTGAATATGATATTTCGTAAAACAGATATCCGATACGATTAAATATGTCGGGTTATAAACTAATTCCGACTTTTGTTTGGATGTATTCACGTGAATAAGTCGTTATTCACCCCTTTATCCTTCTTTCAAACCGCGCATTATGATTTTAAGTTTCAAAATTGAAGTGATAATTATTGATTATTAATTATTATAGAAAATTATTTCTCTTGCATATATTGATATCTTCCAAGTGATTCTGACATCATTAGCTTTTACCGAGAAAAGAGGGAGCTTTTTTAGAGTGTTGATGATGTGACTTCTTTTACTTCAAAAGAGTCAACAATAAAAACAAAATAAATGATGTAAAGACTTAAGTTTTTAGCACATCAAACTTAACTCAGCCACTTATAAAAAAAGTATTTTACTCTTGATATCATAAAGTTGAATATATCACGTGAACCAATTGATGGACCAGCAAGGGAGAAGATACTATCATAAATTATCGACATATTGTCACTTAAAAAATGACACATTAAAGGAAGGGAAAAGATGAGTGGATCGAAAAAAAAAGTAGGTGGCCTAGTTGTGCTGCAATTTAAGTGCATACTTTCTATAGATACTCATATTCTAGAGTATGACATTATAATTTTTTTTATAAGGGTGGTACAATTATTACTTCAAAAATATTATTAATTTATTATCATTCTATTTTATTAAATAGGGATAAAAATGTTCACTGCTTATAATAATAATAATAATAATAATAATAATAATAATAATAATAATAATAATAATAATAATAATAATAATAATAATAATAATAATAATAATAATAATAATAATAATAATAATAATAATAATAATAATAATAATAATAGTCATAGCAATATTTTTTAAGTCAAAATAATGTTATTCTTTTGATAAATGATTTCCAAATCATAATATCATTACAAAATTTCATGTCGATCCTGTGATAAAAAAAATACCTAAGTCTTATATTTTTTATGTGATGTATAAGACTTCTCAAAGAGAAATAAATGAGCGGTATTTAATTTATTTCTTAAAAATAGATTTAATAGGATAGAGTAAAAGATTTTTAAAAATGAAGAGAAATTAATAGGAACAAAGATTAAAAAAAAGTTTGGGTTTATGTTAGCATTATAAATTTAAATTCAAATCAGATAATATATTTTAAGATGCTTAATCAGAGTTAATTTATAATTTTAGTAAAAAAATAATTATTGAATTTTTAGAAATTAAATCCATATCAAGAGAAACTCATTGCATGTTCATAGTAACTAGGTCAAGTTCTATAGGATTGCTCAGGGTTGTAACAAACTCCACCCAGATGCATGACCCTACGGTTTTCAATCATAACTGAAGTAGCTTGAGTTATCAGTTCTATACACAGAGAATCGATGAATAATCAAAATAACGAAAAAAAGAAAAGATGAACACAGATATTTAACGTAATAAAATTCTCTAGATCAATGTGAACAAAAGAAAAATATTCACAGGCAAAGAAAACCGTCGACAGAAGAAATTCGAACAAAAGTAAATATATTATGATAAAACTCTAACCCTCGTCCATATCGCTGGAGATTTCGCCCCCACACATACACGAGCCAAGTCTTCTGTTTCCATCACAAATTCTCAATTTTTTTCTTATTTTTTTCATAATTTTGGATATAGGTACATAATTCAATACACATCAACAAAAGAGATGAGTGAAAAAGGCAGAGCGGCATTCCAAGATTCTTAAGGCTCGTTTGGATATTTTAAAATTATTCTAGAATATAATTTTCCTAATTAAAAAATGTTATCGCTCATTTAACACGAATAGAACAAGAGAGCAAGAACTTGCATAACTTTTACTTTTGTAATTATTACATATAGGACCTCACATTAGTGCTAAAAATGGTGTTTAACTAAAAACATAAGAATAAACTCACTTTATTCTCATACCAAATAGGCCTTTAAGAATAGTTTTGCATTTAAATTGTTATAATTATAGGTTATTTTTGTACTATTATAATATTGTTGTGAGTCTTGTGACATTGAGTGATTTGTTTTGCTTTTATTAATTATTATAGAAAATGATTATTAATTAGTAGTAGTAGTAGTGTTGATCCTGTCATTAAAAAAATTACCTAAATCTTATATTTTTTTTATGTGATGCATAAGAATTTTCTAAGAAACAAATGAGCGATATTTATTTTATTTTTTTAAAAAATATTTAATAGGACAGAGTAGAATATATTAAAAAATAAAGAGAAATGAAGTAAGACTATGAATAGGAACAACGACAAAAAAATTCGGGATCATGTTAACGTTATAAATTTAAATTCAAAGTAGATATTATCTTTCAAGACCCTTAGTCAGACTTAAAAAAATATTATCTTTTTTAATAATAATTGATTATTATCCATTGATAAATTGGTAATTAGTTATTAATCTTTAATAATTTAAAAATATTAATTATAATAATTATTATTTATATCTATTCTATTAGCTATTATGTATTCTTTTCAACCGAACATTTAATTATCTTTTATACCACGCAAATTGAGTATTTTATATTTATATAACTTTTTTCACATACCCCAATCCGTGCTGATGAGCAGGTTCCATAAATAACGATGGACATATAATGATTTATGCATAATTAATTAATTATAGACTTGATTATTTAGTTTCACTAAAATTGTAAAATTATGAATAATTTATTATAATATTGAAGTTATGATATTTCATATTAGATATTCCACATATATGGTTATATTGCCGATCTATCAAAGTTAAAAAAAATGTTTAAATCATGATAATGTATTTGGAACAATATCCTGAACACATGCATCATTAATTAGGCATAGTTTCAAGGAGAGAGTGACATTTTATTCAAAAATAATTGTGCCAAATTGTCGTCTAAAGCATTGATACTATTCAAGAATAGGAAGATAAAATTATTTATTGTACCAAATTGTCGTTAAAATTAGTTTGAATCCCATCAATAAGAGGTATGTACTCCTTTATTTTTAATTTTTAATTTCCTTGCACTAGACCTATAACCTCCTTATATACCGAAAAAAAAGCATTGATACTATTCAAGAATAGGAAGATAAAATTATTAGTACAATTACTACTATGACCGACAATAAAGGGCTCCTTTTTAATGATCACCAACATGAAGCAACGTGCACGAGGGGTTTCATCTTCACGATAAAAACATGCACTAAATTGCTTGCAATCCAAATTACATTTACACTCACTCGAACCTCTTAATTAATTATTATTATATTTTAAATTGCTAATGTTCGATTAATTTGAATTCGAAATAAAGATTAGAATAACTTTTTTTTACCGATGTGATAAACTCCAGAATCGAATATTACTAAGTTTTTTTTTGTCACGCGAACTAATTATATATCAGGAAGTTGCAAATTTTTTAAATTGCTAATTAACATTCGCACTTGCACATTTTTAAATTTTGACTGATAAAACAAAATTTTCCCATATTTTAAACGTTCACAATTCTTGGCTTAAGAATATTGTAAATTTGAATTCGGTATAAACGAAAAATAAATTTATGATTGAAAGTGCCACTTCGAATAGACGAGTGGTTTTGTAAAAAAAAAAAGAAAGAAATATCCACTAAATAAGCATCTAGTTCGATATATTTTTATTCAAAAAAAATTCCATCAGAAATGTCATTTTTTATAGTCATTCTAAAAGCGAAAAATTATTCTATCCGCGTGCTTAATTAGTTGTATGTGATTACTCAACTGTTTTATTTAATAATGATGTGAAAATAAATGTTGTGAAAATAAAAAAAACAAAAAAAAACAAGATAATTCTGGATTTAATTAGGTCCACATCTACCACGTTTTTCTTTCTACTTCTTTAATATTTCTTTTTTCAAGTAATTTCTCTTGCTTGTAGTTGCATGTCTGTGTCAGTAGGCTGCCGCACCACAAAAACACAGAATAAATGGCGACATTGCGACCACAGGAAGCGCCATCGACTTGCGCCACGGGACGTCCATCTCCGCGAGACGCGTTCCAGATGGAGGCCTCCTTAGATCACAGTACTCCGGGCTGCTGCAGCGTCGTCGTGGCAATACCGGACGACGTCCTCGCCGGCGCCGGCGACGACGGGGGCCTCGACCGCTGCAAGGTCCCGCTGCTTCGCAGTCATGGCCGCGGCGTCGACGTCGGCGACGACGACGGCGCCTCGTTTGGCAGGACGTGCCTCAATTCGATCAACGCCATTTCAGGTGCTCATCATCGCATGCATCTTGTTGCGTTTGAGCAATCTGGAACCAATTAATGGCGCATGGTCTACATACATGTCTGCACTTGTTCGTCCCTAATTCAATTATTAATGATGGTCAATGCATGTATTAGGAATTGCCGTCCTGTCGATGCCCTACGCGCTCGCCCTCGGCGGATGGTTGAGCATAGGAATCTTCCTGGTCGTGGGGATCATATGCTACTACACGGGGATCCTCATTCAGAGGTGCATGGACGCCAATCCCGGCAAGATCAGGACGTACCCAGACATCGGAGAGCACGCCTTCGGTCGCGCGGGCAGGACGGCCATCTCCGTGTTCATGTACTTTGAGCTGTACCTGGTCGCCGTCAGCTTCCTGATCCTCGAGGGAGACAACCTCGATAAGCTGTTCCCCGGTTGGAGCTTGGAGGTGGCGTCGGTGGGCGTCCGGCTCCAAGGGAAGCAGCTTTTCATAGTGATGTCTGGCCTCATCATCCTGCCCACAACGTGGTTCAGGAATCTGGCGGCGTTGGCCTACATCTCGGCCAGCGGGCTCCTGGCGTCGCTCCTCCTGCTCGCCTCCCTGATCTGGGTGGGTTTCACGGAAACGGGATTCCACCGGAGGGGCAAGCTCCTCGACCTAAACCGGCTGCCGACGGCGCTGGGCCTGTTCTTCGTGTGCTTCACCTGCCACGCCGTGTTCCCGACCATTCACTCTTCCATGAGAAAGAGCGCCCTCTTCTCCAAGGTTCGTTCTTTTACGTCCTAAGTACGTAAACTAATGATTCATGCATTCACATGAGAGACTTCTGAAACATGCACAAAATTCTCATGACCTGTTCGATCCCGATCGATCGCAGGTGCTCGTGGTGTCGTTCACGCTCTGCACGCTGAACTACGCCCTGACGGCGATCCTCGGCTACCTCATGTACGGGGAGGACACGGCGTCGCAGGTGACGCTCAACCTCAGCACGGAGAGGCTATCGTCGCGGATCGCGATATATAGCACGCTGCTGAACCCGTTCGCCAAGTTCGCGCTGGCGATGGCGCCCATCGCGATGGCCGTGGAGGAGGCGGTGCCCTTCGGGAAGAGCTGCAGGTCCGGCGGGATCCTCCTGAGGACGCTGCTGCTGGCGAGCACGGTGGTGGTGGCGCTGGCCGTCCCGTTCTTCGCCTCCCTCATGGCCTTCGTCGGCTCCTTCCTCAGCGTCATGGTCTCCGTGATGTTCCCGTGCCTTTGCTACCTCAAGATCTACATATCGACATCTTCATCATCATCACCGTCGTCTGGTTCCGGCGAACTGGTGGCCATTGCTGGCATTCTGCTGTTTGGGTTCCTTGTCGCAGTCACGGGCACTTACTCATCCCTGAAAGATATAGTCCACAGCTTATGATCCACGGCCTTTTTTCCCTTTTGCAGAGAATCATACTCCTCAATCGCATGCTGCTCTCCAGCAGCTCGATCTGTTGCAGAGATCTCATCTCATAAAGTCCGATCTGTTTGGCTATTAGCGTTCCAGAAATATTTTTTGTTAGTGTTTTAAACTTGGCTGAGCAAATCTGGGTTCGAAGTCGGGTCTTTGCCGTCTCGGTCACGTCTTGGTCTCGGGCCCTCGGCGCCGGGATCGAGATCGGGAGTTCGGGACGTCTAGGTTAAATCAAGAAATTTTCAATTGTTCTAATTCAATCATAATAATAATAATAATAATAATAATAATAATAATAATAATAATAATAATTATTATTATTATATAAATATGATAATTATTAATTAATTTACATATATAATAATATAACATATATTTTATATACATATAATAAAATAAACATAAATATAATATTTTAAAATAATTTAATATTAATATAATATATAATATTGGGTCGGGATATTATCCGAATTTTTACAATGCAGATTTGTTCTGGATCGGATCTAAGACCTAGTTACCTACCGAACTGAAAGAAATAAAAAATTTTGAATCGATGCGGGTCGGGGCAACCGTCCCGTACTCACCTTTAAAGATGGCAATATCCTTCGCCCCTGCGGGGCCCCGCGGGAAATCTTCGATCGGGGCTCCGAACTCGAAGAATTTTTCTCTCGTGGAATCGGGGATGAGGAAAATTGTCCCCGAACCCTCTTTCGGGGGGGGGGGGGGGGGGTTGGGGCGGGAGGAGTTGTCCCTGCCCCCACGGTGCTCCGAATCTCCACACCCCAAAGAATAAGTGAGTGTACAAAAATAATCTCACATTGATAGTAGTAGCAAAGTATGAGTAGATAGACAAGTATAAATGAAGGAGGAGACTAATGAGTCAATATTGAATGTTTATGGAGAAAGTCTATCTTTGGATATTTTTAAATTTATAATAATATTTTTTTATCAAATTATCTCTTTTTTTATTGAACCAAAAAATACGGTTCAACTCGATTTTTTCTAGTTTTGATCGATTTTGTTTGATTTTTTACTGGTTCGATTCAGTTTAATTCGATCCAAACTAGGATCGGGCCGTGAAGTTCTGGGTCCTCGCATGGCCCCGAACCCCCACGGGGATCGGGGCGGGGGATAAAATTCCCCCCAGGCCGGGGATTCGGATTGGGGTCGGGGGCGAGGGTCAGTCGACGGGCAGGATCGGGTATCACTCCTACTCACCCTTAAGATTAATCATGAATTGGTAATATATTTGTTAATGAATAATGTTTATGTCTTATTATCATGCGTTCTAATGAATATAATTTATGGAGAAAGTCCATCTTTAGATATTTTTCAAATTTATAATAATATTTTTTTTATCAAATTATCTCTTAGTAAAAAAATTAATAAAAATTTTTGACTGAACCCAAAAATGCAGTTCAATCCAATTTTTTCTGATTTTGATCGATTTTTTATCGGTTCGATTCAGTTTAATTCGGTCCAAACTAGGGTCGGACCATAGGGTTCGGGGTCCCCGTAGGGCCCCGAACCCTCGCGAGATCGAGGCAGGGGATAAAATTCCCCCCGGACCAGAGATTCAGGTCGAGGTTGGGGGCGGGTGCCAGTCGGCGGGCAGGACCGGGTGCCACTCCTACTCATCCTTAAGATTAATCATGAATTGGTAATATATTAGTTAATGAATAATGTTTATGTCTTATTATCATGTGTACTAATGAATATAATTTATCATCAAATTAATCATACTATTCATAATGAAGTAATATATATTTATGGAACTAATTTGATAATAATAATGTGGTTAAATAATATGAATTAATTATAAAATATTAAAATCAATATTTAATTAATAATAATATATATTCTTTAATCTTATAAAAAAGCAGTGTTATGCATCTCTTCTACTCCATATCATAATTAGTTTGCAACCTAAAGTGAAATTCAAACAGTAAACTCTTAAATTTGTGAAACTGTGTATATATGTTTTCCTTTTTTCAACAATAGGAGGATCTGGAATCTAATAAAATAACACAATTGTTAATGATGAGACTTGAATTCATATTTTTTTAGGATAATGCATATTTTTTTATTGCATATTAAGAAGGTCATAATAATACATAGAAAGATAATAATCCCATAAATTATGTAATGATGTGTCGAAACTATAAATAAAGGGTTGCACATTAATTTATAAAATAACACATTCTTTCAATTTCATAAAATGACGTGCATTTCATGCAATTTATAAACAATGTTTTCTAAAAATATTAACAATGTAAAGACAAAATGCATGTAATTAACCTCTCTCTCGATGATTGACGGCGGTAGATCTGGATCTATGACAGATCAGATCGGCGGCGTCGGTTGACGAGGGCTCGACGATAGCAAATCTGGTTCGGCGATCGCAGGGGATCGGGGACGGACGTGTTCTCTGCCCCTGCGGGGATGGAGCGACAGAAGTATTGAGAATCCAAGATAAGGTCACGACGAGATGAGCCGTTTATCGGCGGGATTCGTGCTCAACGACGAAGATGGCAACACGTGAGAACGCCGGAGGTTGCAGAGGTTTCTGGCCATTGTCCGATCGATGTTGTTCACTATGAGATGATCCCAGGGGCCGGTGCTCGGAGGTTGCAGGGTTAGGGTTTGGGTGTCGGTGGTGGCGGCACTCGGAGGTTGATCGACGGCGATGATAACAGCTCGGTGGGGAGGAGGAGATCGTGCAAGAGAGAGGAGAGAAAGTAGAATTTTGATTTGGATAGTAGATCTAAAATGGATGGTCAATATTAAATCGTTACACAAAATTTCACCTAAGGATGCTACACCTCCATTAATCCATATATATATATATATATATATTGGAGTTAGTTAGGTGGAGCCTGATTCTGGGCCTAACTAATTTATTGTTAGATATGGTAAGAAGAATATGAGAGATTGTAACTTCCTTGTAACCATAATCTGGGGAGATTGAGTGGATATCATAACTACCTTATTTGTTAGATATGGAGTTATGGAGAATCAGGATAAGATATGCAGTTATCCTGTGTTGTTACCCAAGGCATATATCTGGTAGTGGTTATGCACCATATATTGTGGGGATCTGAGTAATGTTTGTAACGGAGTGTGATTTGAGACATTTGAATAGAGAGAAACTCTATGACGTCCGTGGACGTAGGAGACAATCTTCGAACCACGTAAAATTTGTGTGTATTTCTCTATGTGTGATTTCTTGTTATTCTTCCACCATCTGTTTATCGATTTCTCCCAGACATCGATATCAACAGTAAATTGATATCGAGGATATTCTGCAACAACTGGTATCAGAGCTCTTCGATGAAGGAGTTCGTGAGCAGTGGGAGCGGTGGCGATAGACGACGGGAAGGTGAAGATCGAGAAGTTCGATGGTAGAGATTTCGGCTTCTGAAAGATGCAGATCGAGGACTATCTGTATCAGAAGAAATTGCACGGGCCTCTCTTTGGAAAAAAGCCGGAAGCGATGAGCGACGCGGACTGGGCGCTCCTCCATCAGTAGACGCTTGGTGTTATCAGGCTGACGTTGGCGCGGAACGTAGCCTTTAACATCGTGAACGAGAAGACCACGACAGGTTTGATAAAGGCGCTATCAAACATGTACGAGAATCCGTCTACATCAAATAAGATGTATTTGATAAGAAGGTTATTCAACCTGAAGATGTCTGAGGGAACTTCGATCGTGGATCACATCAACGAATTTAACATTATCATCACACAGTTAAATTCGGTGAGTATCACTTTTGACGATGAAGTGAGAGCTTTGATCTTGTTGTCTTCTTTGCCGGAAAGTTGGGGTGCAACTGTGACGGCGGTCAGCAGTTCTTCCGATTCAACAAAGTTAAAGCTCGATGATATTCGAGATCTGATTATGAGCGAAGATGTTCGCAGAAGAGAATCAGAAGAAGCCTCAAGCTCGGCACTGAGTGTAGAGAGAAGGGGAAGAACTTAACAACGAGGACAAAACCAAGGAAGATCAAACGCAAGGCGACGAAGTCAGACTAGATCTGGTGAATTCGCATGCTTGAATTGCGGGAAGAAAGGTCACATGAAGAAAAATTGCAGAGCACCCAAGAAGAAAACCAATAAGGAGTCAGCAAATGCTACTACAGAAGAAGTCTCGGATGCATTGATTCTGAGTGTAGACAGTCCGACGGAATCCTGAATTCTGAATTATGGAGCTTCATACCATTTCACATCACAAAGGGAGTGTATGGAAGATTACACTACCGGTAATTTTGGCAAGGTTTATCTGGCTGATGATAAAGCCTTAGACGTTGTGGGGGAAAGGGAATGTGAAGATTATCACTGATAATGGGACAACTTGGAAGCTGAAGGATGTTCGACATATACCAGGATTGAAGAGAAATTTAATTTCGGTTGGACAGCTTGACACAGAAGGTTACACTACAGTATTTATAGGTAACACTTGGAAGGTCACCAAAGGAGCCATGGTGATCGCACGTGGTAGTATGGTACTTTGTACAGGTTGTCGAACATGAAGATTATTGCAACAGCTTATTCGGATGATATGTCTGAAGTCTGGCATTGTAGACTTGGACATACGAGTGAAAAGGGGATGAAGGTTCTGCACAAGATGTGTTGACTATCAGATCTGAAGTCAGTCGATGGTGAACTTTGTGAAGGCTGTGTGCTAGGAAAGCAGAAGAAAGTCGCCTTCAGCAAAATGCCAAGGATGCCGAAGAGTAGCAAGTTGGAGCTTGTGCACACGGATGTGTGGGGGCCATCTCCAGTTTCATTCCTCGGCGGCTCACTATATTATATGACATTTATCGATGATTATTCCAGGAAGGTATGAGTTTATTTTCTAAAAAATAAATCTGATGTGTTCTCTACTTTCAACAAATGGAAGGCGCAGGTAGAGAATGAAACAGACGTCAAGATCAGATATTTGCGATCTGACAATGGCCGTGAGTATGTGAACCATGAATTCAATGAGTTCTACGAGGAACATGGCATCAAGATGGAGATGACAGTTCCGAGGACGCCACAATAGAACGGGATTGCTGAACAGATGAATAGGATGCTGAATGAGCGTGCAAGGAGCACGAGGATCCATGCAGGTCTACCGAAGTCATTTTGGGCAGATGCAGTGAACACAGCGGCATACCTGATCAACCGCGGGCCATCTGTACAATTGGAGAACAAACTACCAGAGGAGATTTGGAGTGATAAGGAGGTAGATCTTTCTTATCTGAGAATTTTCGGTTGTCTATCATATGTGCATATTGATTCTGCATGTAGAGACAAACTAGATGATAAGTCTCGAATGTGTTTCTTAATTGGTTATGGTTCTGATGAGTTTGAATATCATTTCTGGGATAATGAGAACAGGAAAATTATTCGGGAAAGAAACATGGTGTTCCATTAAAAGATCATGTATAAAGACAAGGTTGCAGAATCTGGTAATGCAGGAGTAGAAGGCATAGCTCAAATGGAACTTGAGGGTATTTCAGATGAAGATGTGGTTGGGTCACAGAAGATTGTTCAGCAAGAGACTGATGTGATACAGGCTAGGACGAGCACTCCACCCTTGTCAGGAGATCTACTCGGAAGATAAGACCACCGGTGAGGTACTCTCCTTCTCAGAATTTCATATTGTTAACTGATGTTGGTAAACCAAGGTGTTTCAGGAAATTCTTGATGATTGATGATTCGGTCAAGTGGGAGTTAACAAGGCCGAATGAAATTGATTCATTGTACAAGGATAAAATTGGGTACTGACAAAATTACCTAAAGATAAAAAGGCGTTGCACAAGAAGTGGTTGTATAAGATCAAGGAAGAGTCAGGTGGCGATCACAGAAAATCGAGGTTCGATGCAACCTCGGATTCTCTCCAAAGTTAGTTGTAGGGAAGAGTCGTCCAGAGTTCGAGCACAGGCAGGTGCAGCTCAATCTCAAAAGAATCAGTCTCAAAGTGGGAGATTATTGGAGTTAGTTAGGTGGAACTTGATTCTGGGCCTAACTAATTTGTTTGTTAGATATGGTAGGAAGAATCTGAGAGATTATAACTTTCTTGTAATCATAATTTGGAGAGATTGAGTGGATATCATAACTATCTTATTTGTTAGATATGAAGTTATGGAGAATCAGGATAAGATATGCAGTTATCCTGGGTTGTTACCCAAGGCACATATCTGATAGCGGTTATGCACCATATATTGTGGGGATCTGGGTAATGTTTGTAACGGAGTGTGATCTGAGACATCTGAATAGAGAGAAACTCTGTAACGGCCGTGGACGTAGGAGACAATCTCTGAACTACGTAAAATTTGTGTGTCTTTCTCTGTGTGTGATTTTTTGTTGTTCTTCCACCATCTGTTTATCGATTTCTCCCAGACATCGATATCAACAGTAAGTTGATATCGAGGATATTCCGCAACAATATATATATATATAATTGGATCGATCTATGGGTTATATTAATCCCAAGTTAAAGTGAGGTAAATTTGATAAATTGATTATTACATCTTTTATCTTTGTAATTAATCATGTAGATTTTCCTTCCTACGGAGATGAGTTCAAATTAGCTACTTAGCTATGTAGAAACCACAAACTTAAGTTATATTTGCCGACGACATAAGTGAATATCTAATAAATGTCGCCGACAAGTCTTACACATTACTTAATTAGTTAGATTCTAGAATAATTCCAACATAGAGTTCATAGTGTCCCTACTTTTTAAAGAAGGGACACCACATCTCCTATTTTTTTCTATTCATCATATAAAAAATATATGGTTTAGGTTAAAAGTTATTATATCATTCATAGATTTTTATCCGTTAATTAAAAATGATAGGACCACATCCATTTTATCTATATATATGGAATTAATGGGATGTATCTCTTAACCTAGTGCAGCGCCCTAATATGAGCCATCCGTTTTAGATTAAAGAGTTCAAATGAAACTTCTCTCTTTCCTCTCTCTCCTCTCTTTTGCGTGCGACCCTTTCTTCCCCACCCGATTGCGGGTGATTGGTGCATGTCCCCTCCCAACGCCGCCGTTGCAGCTACTGCCAGCCTCTCCAAGCGTCACCAACCACTGCCGCCGCCAGTTGTTCAAGCACACAAGCCCCCTTGCGATCGCCGACTGCCCCCCTCCTCCTCTCCTCTATCGTCGTTGATCCGGCTCCATCATCGAGTCAAATCACCTCTCTTCCCCATCCATATGCCCCGATCCATGCTGCCCTATGTCACTCCTCTCTTCTCCCACCGTCCGCCCTCTCTTCCCCGCTCAAGAGTCATTCGTCGCCATCCCTACTTGCGCTGAGAGTCGTCTGTCGCCATCCCTGCAGATCCTTCGAGAGTCAACCTTGTAGATCCGTCGAGTGCTGTCCGTCATCGTCCATGCAGTATCCGTCGAGAGTCGTCCCGTTGTTGACCTCCATTCTTGGCTGGCATAGAGAGATTGCCGAGAGGAGAGAGTGTGTGTGAGAGTAGAGAGAGAAAAAAGTTATGAAATAATATGGACAATTGATCTAAAATGATCAGTTCAAATTAGGGCGCTACACCAAGTCTCACCTAGGGGTGGAGCCAGATGGGTCTCCATGGGTGGAAGTTCACCCACTAATTTGTATAAATAATATCTAGTGATAATAGTATCACGTCAATCAACTTGTCTTGCTCGTAGAGCATATCTATGGCCCATGACTTCTTAAGGGATCGATCCTTGCTCTGCCCTCCATTATCACAATTTGGAGAATTTTTATTTCATCTCGTTTATATTTATATTTCATCCATATTTTTTTTGTAACACACTTTGTTTCATGCATTATTTTATTTCAGTATTTTTTATTTTATCCTGATAATATTTCAATATGTTTTATTTTATTTACCACATTGAAGTGAAATAAGTGTAAAATGACATGAATATAATAATTAAATTATAATACCTATTGAATTCATATTTTGAAATTTCAATATTTTTATGTATTAGTTTCAATGTGTTTGCTTCAATATTTCTTATTCATACTAATCTAATATTTCATGTGCCACTTATAGTAATGTATATTTTTAATAAATATTTTTTTATCTAATAAATGTTTATAATATTTTACGAGAAAAAAATACACCGTAGTTTCACAATGAAGTAAACAAATGCATGATTACAATAATACGCATTAAACTTATATTCAAAATTTCAATCCTTTTTATATGTGAATTTTAATATAGTTTTTTTAAAAATCAAATCCTTTTTATTATTATATTATATTTAATATTACTTTTTATTATTTAAATATATATTATAATGTGTACACACTCCTCGTATTTTTTGGCTCCGCCACTGGTGTCATCTACGGGGGTTAAACCCGATTAATTCCTATATATAATAGGGTTATTTTCATAAACCTCCTTTAAACTATGACGATTTTTCACATTTAATTTCAAACTACGAACTTATTTTTTTGAATCATACACTATCGTGACTTTTTCACTTTAGTCACCCCGTCCATTTCTGTTATGTTTTTCGTTACTTTTATTTTTTTCCATTTATGAAAAGACTAAATTACTCATCCATTCAAAAAAATATAAAATAACAAATATAAAAAATAAAAAAAACATTTGATGGATTAAAGTGGTAAACAAAAAAAAATTGTCATTTATAAAAAAGACTAAATTATTCTTCCCTGATTTTTTATTTTTTATATTTATTATTTAATATGTTATGATGGGAGGGGTAATTTAATATTTTCATAAATAAGAAAAATTAAAACTAACGTAAAATGTAAGAGAAAGTAAACGGAAGGATTAAAGTAGATGTAATATATATATATATATATATATATATATATATATTTGCTTGATCCACGTATTAAGAAAAGCAAGAGTGAGAAGGTGGTCAAGAAAAATGTAGCACAGGCAACTTAATTAAATGGGGATCAACGTGCATGCATGAAGGCCCACGCCATATTTACAACATGTGATATTATAAATTATAATGCGTTAATTAAGTTTTGGAACTGATGCAGTGATGCATGCAATGGAGGCCCTATTAATTGCATCATGCATGGCAGACTGCCTATCACACTACGTGGTAGGTGGCTACCCAACTAATCACACCTCTATATATATTCCCCCTCTCTTTCAACTGTAATTAGATTAATATCAGTGTATTCTTCTTTCGTTTGGGATTGGTTCTTGGATAACTAGATATTGCAAATGATTTGGGATCGGTTCATTGTTTTATTTTGCTTGGGAAGGGTCTTTGAATGATAATTGTAGTCTCCAAAAAAAAAATATTTACTTACGTACATAGTTTATTTGTATTTTATTTTAAAATTTAAAATGTTCGTCTTCGCAGAGTCTACTCTTTAAAGTGTTACTCTATAGACTCCTACTCACTTTAGAGGTCAAGTAGTGTACAATCAAATGTTTTTTATATTAATATATAACATCTAACAGATTCGAAACCATTGATTGATTATTATTATATAACTCTGGATCAGATTCTATTAATTTTAAAATTAATTTATTACGTATAATATCAATCATATAATCATCGTTTGTTCAATATATATTAGTTGATAATAAAAATTTCGTTTAAAATATTATTTAAACTCAACGTATTAATTCGAGCGTATTGGTTTCAAATTCAACGCGCTGGATCGTCGATAAATTTAATAATAAAATATTACATATATACTGACATTATATTACATATATATTATTATAAATATAATTATTAATGGGTCTATTCTTTGAAATTATATACGGATTCTAATTTCTCGATAATTTTGAAAGTTAGATCTGCCGATAAATTTAATAAGAAAATATTAAATATATACTTATATTATGTCACATATATATTATTATAAATATAATTACCGGGTCTAGCTTTCAAAATTATCGACAAATTTAAATTTCTATGTTGAATTTAAATTATTACAAAAGCTGTCACGGTCGTGACAGTAACTTAGCCTAATTTTTTTATGTTGAATTTTTCTGTCACGGCCATGACAAGAATTGTCACGGTCGTGACAGTCTTTTGACCTGTTTTAAGTCTTTTCTTTGACGTTTTCTCATATTTTGTCATGAATAATTTTCAGATTTAGGTAGAAATCAAATCTAAATGAAATTATATGAAAATAAATCAAAATTCTTTTTTTAAAATATAAAAATATTCTAAAATGTTAATCAAATAACCTAAACTAATGCATAATTTTCCGTGCATCAGGAGATTTCTCTTGACGATTTCAACAAGTACCGTCGAATTCGTCTCCATAATAATCTTGTCAAAACTCAATAGTAGCTGAGCCTGTTTGATGAGTCCTCATGTCTCCAACTCTAGTAGAGTCTTCATGTCCCGTCTTAATGCCCTCGTAAAAATTAACTTATAATTAGTGGATCTTAATAAAAAAATGTCTCCGCCTCAAATGGATTTGGGAAGGACTCATCCGAGTTGAGCTTGATGAACTCATTAGGTGGGAGGTGGGAGTCTCTGATCCGAAGTGGAGGTGGGAGCTTGATGAACTCAAGTGAATTCATTCTCCGTAGTAGCAAAGAACTTTTTGACCCTCGGTATTTCGAAAGATTTTTCCTATCAATCGCAAATGCCACCATTGAAAATGTGAAGAATTTATGTCTGCAAAAAAAATCTGTCACAAATTGATAATTTTGTTGTACTATTAATCTGTTTTCTACATATGTTTCAATGTTTTCTTTTTTAATTAATAAGCTTGTAGGGAGTCATTAAAAAGGAATTTAGGCTCCTTCATAGTTCGTCATGCATGGTCTGCCGTTTTTGTTTTTTTACAATCTAATATCCCAATGATGATGGATGTCCAATTCGTAAAGTGCTATAAATTAATTAGTAGAAGACCTATTCAGTAGTATTTTTAAAATTTGAACTCAACTCCAAAGTTTGTTGTAAGTCTTTTTTTTTTAATTATCATAGTTCATGTCGTATAAATTAAGGTGACGCTAACTATTAAAAAAAAGCATGACGCCGATATAATAATTTATTTGCATAAGCATGTGACAAAAGAAGACGAGATATTAATTGCGCATGGACAATAGTATCCAAATGTGCTAAAAATATGCATAATTTAATTTATAGTCTACCTAGTTTTTAAATGTAAATTAAGTTTACGTCAGCATATTATCATATATAGGAAAAAAGAAAGGATGCATTACGTGCACTCCATGTATCAGAAATCTAGTGAAACTATTTGATAGGGAACAAAAACCCACACATAATATTAATCATATCTATATAGTTAAATATTTATATACTAACGTATTTAAGATACTTTCAGTTTAATTGGGCCCTTTCTCGTTCCCGCGACTGCAAGTTTGGGCTTTCTCTTGGCCCATTACGATCAAGATAGGCGGTGAAGGCAAATCTAAGGCAGATAAATTAATCATAAGATATCTTCTCGCAAAAAAAAAGGAAAATATTTCATGATACAAAATTAAAACATAAGGACTTCAAGATGAGGGTGCCTTAATTACCTCCTCCAAAATTTCATGGAAGAACGAGTTATACTGGCTGAAAAAATTTCCAGTATCATTCTTTATTTTTCTTAAAGTTCCACTGAATTATAACGATTTTTCGCGTCCAATTTTGAACTATAAATTTATCGTATGATGCTTCTAAACTTTACTATAATTTTCACTTAAATTTTTTCATCTCATTTTTTTAACTATTATATTTTTTAGATTTTTTTCTGTTTAATACTAAAATACCTTTTCACGGCTTGTCTTCTCTTTTAATATTTAAAATAAAATAAAATATTTTGATAAGTCAACAATGTCAAAGACCTTTTTAAAAATATTTTTAGTTTTTATTTTTTTTATTGTTTTTTTATTTTAAGCATTAAAATAGAGGATAGCTCGTGGAAAGATATTTTAGTCTTTTTATAATTAAAAAATTGAAAATAATAAAAAAGTTGATAGAATCAAATGGAAGCAATTAAGTGAAATTGTGATAAAATTTAAGGGATGTCATATAATAAGTTCATTGTTCAGAGTAAGACGCGAAAAATCGTTATAATTTAAAATGCTAGTTCCTTCTTATAATTCACAAAAAGATATATAAGACTTTTAAAGCTAAATTATTCAGAGAATCAAATAATTAATTGTTTAGTTAATTTTAAAAATCAGGATAAAAATAAAATATAAATCATGAGTCAAAGGTATGGTCAAGAATTCTAATTACATTAAAACTTAAGGATATTTTTCCTGTAAATAGAATTCCAAATGTCTCTTCCAATTTTTCTTTCTTTCTTTTTCGTTTGTGTTTTTCCTTCAACTTTGCCCTATATTTTCTCTCTCTTCTTGGTGCACTTACTCGAGTGCTCTCAAGGTTAGGTTACTCGTTGTTGAGTCCTAAAGACTCAAACATCCGAGTTGTGGTTTGAACCAAAGACCAGTTGTCAAAAAGTTCAACGAAAGTAGGGTCGATAAGGTAGTTGACATCAATATGTGGATATTGAACCCACTTTTAGATATAGTTTCAAGAAGATCATTCGATACCCACATGTTCTTAATATATTGCAATATTAGTTCCATAAATCTATGCAAGAAAAATACATCATGTTAGTGTGTAAAATTTCAACCAAAGTTAAAGAAAAGTCATTGAAGTTCCATAGAGTCAGAATCTGGCCTGTGTTAGAAGAACCTAACTTGAATTTTTCAGTAAGTTCTAAATTAATCTCTTCCAACATAGAATCTTACCGGTGTTCCATATGGATCCAACCCGACCAGAATTTAGGTGTGAGCAAAACCGGGTCCGGGACCGGGTCTCGGCCAACCCAATTCCGACCCGATTTGCTCCGAGTTTTCGAAAAAGGGAACCCAGTCCCGGCCGGGTCCGGGACCGGAACGTCCCGATCAAATCGGGACAAAAACCGAAAATTCTCGATTATCCCGGTTTGACTATAAAAAAGTCAAATAATAGATAAAATAGTAAAAAATTAATGTCATTATATAAATATAATAACTATTAATTAAATTATATATATGATAATATAAAATAAAATATATTTAAGATATATATAAATAAAATATAATTTTTTATTTAAAATAAGTATAAATACACTATTAAAACTCGGACCCGGTCCCGATCCGATCTCAAGAAAATGAGACCCGGTCCCGATCCGATTGTTAATCGGGTCGAGAAAAACCTGAAAAATCTGAGTCGGGCTGGACCGAGACGACCCGACCAGTGCTCACCCCTACCAGAATTCTATTTTTTATAAGAAAAAAATTTTCTTCGGTGTTCAGAGTTGTCACGATGATTCGACCTGAGCGTCAATACACTTGGACTGAGTTCTACTTGATATTTGTGAGCCTAGTGGACATGACTCGGTTCGGAGTTTACCCTACCTGGTCCATGTTTAGTTGTTTTCCTGTGGATTGTTATCCAATAATTTGATTAAATGATCTTGTTGTCCTCATCCATGATGTTTTCAATTGAAGCATGCAAATGTTGATGCTTAGGTAACAAAATAAAAGTTAAAAGTATTGGAAGTCATACTGATCACACATGAACTTATGAACACAAATATTTCATATTGCAGTATACAATCCTAATACAAACGGTATAAAATCTATATATATATAATTCCAAGGATCAATGTCAGTGTTGTAATTAGTTGTCATGCATTCTCCTTTCATCATCTCTATTTATCTTTTTTTTCTGAATTTTTGAATTGTTTAAGCTTTTATTTTTCTTTCATATCACTCATGCTCCACGATCATTTTGACTTCAATGTACATCACTCACTACCGTTATAACTGCAACAAATTACCAAGTAACATCACTCACAACAATTGTAACCTCCTCTGATTTTATTTCCTTTCAATTTAATTGACCTTCGAGACTCCAAAAGACATCAGTTTTTTTTAAAGAGTTTAAAAAGAGGAGAACCTCCAACTTCAAGCATCGAGAAACACGACCGTCGACCTCCATAGCAAGACTTCTACTCTTGATACTTCTGTTTGATTGAGTTCCATGTCAAATGCACGCTGACTTAATGCATACTTCTTCTTCTTTCCAATTTCCCAATTGCGCAGGCATCACCCACCGCCGCCGAATCATGGAAGTGAAGCTACAGTACACTGTTCGCTGCCTCGCTCCCTCGTCAGGCACCTGAGCTCCGCCTCCCTGCGCTCACACTCCACCGCTGAGGCCGTCGCCAAGATCCACCTCCTCTCCAAGGACGACACCGAAGCCCGCACCGCTCCCGCCGGCGCCGTCTCCCTCCTCGCCTCCCACCTCCTCCTCCGACGCCGAAGCCCTCGAGGGGGCCTAGGAGAACGCCGTCTCCCTCCACTCCTCCCACCACCTCCACTATTATATATTAACAGATGTTAAATCAAATAGTAATTTAATTTTATTATATATATTATTAATAATTTAATTTAAACCTAAAATCATAATTATATTTTATTCCTCTTTTTATCTGTAATTCTCTTTTTTATTATTCTCTTCATAATATATTTTTATTTTATTTATTTCCTTCAGTAACCTCTTTTCTTTTCTTTTCTTATTTTAAATTCTTTTTCTTTTTTTCTCCCTCCTCTTAATATTCCATTTTCATATAAAATCATTTTTAATATAACATATAAAGAAATATTTTATATATTAAATTGGGCTCTTACCCTCACGTCATCCCCTCCTTACTCCTTAATTAGTGACACTTTTCTCTCTCTTTAATATGAAATCGTAATCCCCCTCTTTATTTAGTGACACTTTATCTCTTTCTCCTTAATTACACTCTTTTTTCTCTCTCCGCATCATTTAAAATCTTTTCATATATCTTCAATTTAAAAAGAAAAAACCAGATTGATTCCAAATTACTGGTTCAACCTGATTTTTTGATTTAATCCGAGCCAACTCGATTTTTAAATATTATTAATTTTAATAATGAACCGAATCGAATTTAAAATCGGTTCACGAAAGAACCAGTTGAACCAATCGGTTCAAACCGATTTTCAAAACATTGCTTTTGAGCCTTTTTTAAGCTCTCCATGACAAATAATTAATATTATCATATATTTATTATTTTCGCCCTTTTGAAGTTCTCTCCATAACAAATAATTAATATTATTGTACCATGGATAATATTTTTTAATTTTAAGTTCTCTCCATAACAAAGATCATTAACTATCTTTACCTTCCCAACATTTCTATGCCATTAACTCATTATCATTAATATTATAACCCCTACCAAATATATACCATTATAACCCAATAATATTTGCCATTAACATTATAAATTTATAACTCCACCACTTATATAGCATTATAACTCATTAACATTTGTCATATTATTTTCCCTCTCCACAAAAAATAATTATAACATTAATTTTACTCTAATAAGTTTTTAACACTATAACCTACATGACTTATATACCACTAAAATTTTGCAACAATTATGGATGGAAAAAAAGAATAGATGAAAGACATGCGCAAAAATTAAAGCACACACAATTAATGATGGAACTTATCTGATGTGAACCCCAGGAATCCCAATTGCAACCTATTACAAACACTTGATGGAGCAAGATGGAGAGGAATAAGACATCTTTGATGTCATCACATTGTACATACATTTGTTAAGTTTTTTCACTTTTTGTATATCTATTGCTTATGCATTCCTACAAGAAAGATGGTTTCTTTTCTTTTTGGAATGTGATTTTTTATAATGTTTATGCAATCATTTACATGAGATTATCAATCTCAAATTGCAAAAGGTCCATTTTCTTTACTACATGATGTTCTATCTCATTGTGTTATAAGTTGTTTTTTAGTAGATTCGTATATCAGTAGGATTCATGTTTATATTATATTTCATTTAAATTAATATCAATTTTATTTAAAAATATTAGTTCATTTTAATCTAAATTATTTTAACTTTAGAATATATAATAATAAGAGAGCAAATGCGTTATGAGCAAGCAAAAGAAAATTTGTTGCAATCTATTTTTTACTCAATTGACGAAATAAATTGTTTGTACCCTAGCATTTGTCATTTGCCTATTTTTTTGCCTTTTCTATGATAAAACTAAAAAACTAATTTCGTTATATTTCAACAACTATTTCAGAGCATGTTTCTTTCTCAACCCTTTGAAATACCAATTTAAAATACATACAATTGAAAGCACCATCAAATCTAATGCAATTAATATAAACTATAGGGTTATTTTCATAAATCTCTCCTAAACTATTACGATTTTTCACATCTAACTTCAAACTACGAACTTATTTATTTTATCCTGAAACTATCACAATTTTCCACTTTAATCCTTCCTTCTACTTCTATTACATTTTTTTATTATTTTTTATTTTTCTTATTTATGAAAAGACTAAATTACCCATCCCTCCATAACATATCAAATAATGAATATAAAAAATAAAAAAAAGAAAAAAATCAATGGGAAGGTAATTTACTCTTTTACATAAAATGATAATTTTTTTATTTACCACTTTAATCCTTTCAACAATTTTTTAAATTTTTTTATATTTGTTATTTCATATTTTTTCTGGTGGGAGAATAATTGATTTATAAATTTTAAAAAAAAGTAAAACTAACGAAAGATGTGATGGTAGGACTAAAGTAGAAAAGTTACGATAGTTTAAGGATCCAAAAAATAAGTTGATAATTTAGAGTTAGGTATGAAAAATTGTAATACTTTAGGAGAAGTTTATGAAAATAACCCTAAACTATATGATAAATTCAACTGAAGATAAAATTGGATTCAACACACTTTTAATATCATCTAAATGTATTTATTTCAATCACTGTCCAAATTCTAAGTCATAGTCTCTAATGTAAAACCTATATTTTAACATAAAAAGTTAAAATAATATATTTTTATAATAAGTTAAAATTGTGTGATCCACGATTATGTTTTCTCTATCTCCCATTAAAGATAACACAAAATTCATATTTAAAGGTCACAAAGCACCTTTAAAACTTCACCATATAAAATAAGTATTAAATATTAGTAAAGATAAAAGATTTTTTATAGTCATTTTAAATACTATAAAATGTAAACTTAACTAACATATTGTTTTCAAAATTAGAAGATATTTACAAGAATATTGTATGTTACAAAAATATTACTTATATTTTATAATTATAATAAAATATAAAATTATATTTTATAATATATTTAACTTGCGCGAAGCGCGAGGGTGTTCCCTAGTTGTAATATAAAATTCTTACTTGGAGGGTAAAAAAAGTTACACTTAATATTGATCTGTTCAGCAATAACACTTATAGGTGGTCGAATTAAATGTCATGCAAAATTAAGTGCTATGGTGAAAGCCACCTCTAAAATATGTTGGAGTCATCTCTAGAATACAAGAGGAGAAGGTTGATGGCGCTAACTTGTGCACACGAAGCATTGCAAATTATTTTCTATGACTCTTAATTAAAGCTAATTAGAACTGTAGTTTAAACTAATAAGTAAAATATCATAATTTAAATCCCTATGGCGAGTGCACACTCACTCCAAGGCACGAGGGCACGATCAAACCTAAACCCTTGCAAATTTTCCAAGGCAATCCATCACTGCATGTTCCAATCAATCAGCCACTTGCAAATTTTCAAAATTTTGACTCCTTAAACAAGTTTTCCCCATATTTTTAACATTCTCAAAACTGTTGGATCGATGGAGTCATGAGCTGACTCCTCTTCGTTTTAGGAGTATATTTTAAATTTAAAGATTTCTGCCTACGCCAATTTTTTTACTAAGTCTCATCAATGATACTCGAGCGACTTTGATTGAAAGTGCCATCGGAACGTCATTGTTATTTTATAAATATTATAAAATATATACATCTTTATATGATTTTATATTGAAAAGTTTCGATGGCTGTGGTCGTGAGAAGTTCCTATATACGCTATTAATATTATAAAATTTATACGAGTCATAAAAAATATTATTTTATATTTCTCATGGTAGTAGCCGTTGGAACTTTTGAATTCCGATGACTACGACCGTGGGAACCATCTCTTTACAATATAAAATATTATTTTTATATTTCTCACGACTTGAGCTATCGGAAGTTCCGACGGCCGCAATCGTGGGATTGCCATCCTTTGCATACAAATGGAGCGATATCATATAAATCATTATTTTATATTTTTCACGGTCACAGTCGTGAGAATTTGTGATGACTTAATATAAAACACTACAACAATATTGCGATTTTGCGACGGATTTATCTGCTGCAAAACCTTCGAAATCCATCGCAAATATGTCTTTGCGACGGATTTTTCGACGTATAGGGGTTAGTTGGAAAATTTGTCATTACACAAAATTATCGATGGTCTTCAAATATTCCTTCGAAAGTTTTAACGGACGCTTCTGATGGAAAAATCGCCTTCACATTTTTTGACGGATAAACAGAAGTTTCGAAGGGAAGGTTGTCCTTTGAAACTTCCGACGGATTTTGTCGTTGGAAGCTCCTAATTCGGCTACCACGCCGGAGGTAGGAGTGTTCCCCCTTCTCAAGTTTTGACCAACTTTGATGGACAACCCGTCGAAACCTTCGGCAGGTGAGGACCGCCGAAGGCTTTGACAGGTGAGGACCCGCCGAAGGTTTTGACGGTTCGACCCGTCGAAACCTTTGGCGGGCGACACTCGTCGAAGCCTTCGACGGGCTGTCGCACGCACCAGCGGAGTGCGACAGACACGCTCATCAAAAAGTTTTTAAAAATATAAAGGGGATGGGGAGGAGGCCAAGGACGCGGGCGGGTGGCCGGATTCGTTGCCAACGAGAGCGAGCCCGATCCGCCGCCTACGTCGGATCTGGCCGCCTGTGAGCTGATTCGACTACCCGCACGTCGCCCGTGACTGGATTCGGCCAAGGGCGCGGGCGGCCGGATTCGGCTCGTAGGCGATCGGGTCCGACCACAGGCACTGGCTCCAGTCGTAGATGCCGGGTCCGGCCGCAGGCACCGGATTCGGTCGTAGGCGTCGGGTTCGATCGCAGGCACTGGATCCAGTCGTAGGCGTCGGGTCCGGCCGCCTGCGAGCTCGATCTGGCTGCGAGCGTCGGATCCGGTCGTAGGCGCCGAGTCCGGCCGCCTGCGAGTTGGATTCTGCTGCAAGCGTCGGATCTGGTCGTAAGCGTCGGGTCCAGCCGCCTGCGAGGTGGATCCAGCCGTAGGCGTCGGATCCGACTGTAAGCGTCGGATGCGGCCGGCTGTGAGCTGGATTCGGCCGCCTGCGAGCCAAATTTGACGCCTACGAACCAGACCGGCTCGCAGGCGACCGGATCCGACGACAGATGACTAGATTTGGCTCGCAAGCGTCCGAATCCAACTGCACTAGGCGCCGGAGTTAAGAGCGAGAAGGGAGAGATAGAGAGGGAGTCGGTGAGCACGGTCAGGATCGCCGAAGTCGGGAGTCGCCATCGGAGTTGCCGCCGCCACCGTAGGAGAGATAGAGAGGTGAGAGGAGGAGAGATAGAGAAGGGGAGAGTGGAGGGCGCGGGAATGAAAAATCGGAGGGGGGAAAATTGGGTGAAAAAATATTAGAATTTGCGATGGGTATTACCTTCAAAATTATCGAAGGATATAGTATCCGTCGGTAATTTCGAAGAAAATACCCATCGATAAATAAAATAATAATATTTTTATCAATATTTATATAAAAAATTTTATTATTAAACATTATAATATTATATATATTAACATATATGACTAAAAATATTAATAATCATAATATTATATTATAAATATTATTAATGTTTAATAATAATATTATATATATATTGATAATAAATTATACTATTTTAATTATCGAAGGATAATACCTTCGAAATTACCGATGGATGCAAATCCTTCGATAATTTTGAAGGCATTTTCCTTCGGTAATTATCGACATGTAATGTCCTTTGCAATTACCGATGGGTAATATCCTTCACAATTACCGACGAGTAATGTCCTTCGAAATTACCGACGGATGCTAAATTCTTTGATAATTTCGAAGGCACCATCCTTGGTAAATAAAATAGTATATTATTAATGTTTATAATATAACACATCTCTCTATTCCATTTTTATAAAATATTTATAATATAACATAATATTACTAATGATTGTAATTATATAGAAGGATATATATAATTAAATATCAATACATATACTATTATTAATGTTTAATAATAATATTATATATATATTGATAATAAATTATACTATTTTAATTATCGAAGGATAATGCCTTCGAAATTATCGATGGATGTAAATCCTTCGGTAATTTCAAAGGCATTTTCCTTCGATAATTACCGATGGGTAATGTCCTTCGAATTACCGACGGGTAATATCCTTCATAATTACCGATGGGTAATGTCCTTCGAAATTACTGTCGGATGCTAAATCCTTCGATAATTTCGAAGGCACCATCCTTTGGTAAATAAAATAATAGTACATTATTAATATTTGTAATATAACACATATCTCTCTTCCATTTTTATAAAATATTTATAATATAACATAATATTACTAATGATTGTAATTATATAGAAGGATATATATAATTAATATCAATGCATATACTATTATTAATGTTTAATAATATATATATTGATAACAAATTATACTATTTTAATTACCGAAGGATAATGCCTTCGAAACTACCGATGGCTGTAAATCCTTTAGTAATTTCAAAGACATTTTTCTACAGTAATTATCAACGGGTGATGTCCTTCGAAATTATGGATGAATTTCAAATTCGTCGGTAATTTCGAAGGTACTATCATTCGGTAAATTAAATAATAATTTGATAATAAAATACTGAATATATATTTATATTATATTACATAGATATTGTTATAAATGCAATTACGAACGGGTATTTCTTTCGGAATTACCGAAAGGCTATACCCGTTGGTAAGTTATCGATGAAGGTTTTATGTCTGTAGTATCGAAGGACATTTTGGCCTTTAGTAATTCAGAAGGAGTTTCATATCCATCGCAGCTGTCGTCAATAAATTAGAAGGATTCATTTCCTTCGAAAAATGTTTGTCGCAAATTCCCTATTTTCTTGTAGCGATGGTCGTCACAAAAATCGTCGGAACTTGCGATGGATGTACGCTCGAACGCTGGTCGGTAATTAGAAAATTACGATTTTCTTGTAGTGCCAGTCTAAATAGTGAATACACTAATGGTTCAAAAAAAAACTACAAAATAAGTATTTAGTTTTATTTATTTTAATTAAAAAAACTAGAAATATATCATTTTGGATAGTCATTCAAAATTGGAAAAAGAAATGATTCTATTCGCCTACTTTGTTGTGTGTTCATCATGGAGTTCATTAATTTGATAAAATTATATCTAATGGTAATAATGATAAATGAGACTCTCCATAAAATAAAAAATAAAATGTACCTATTCAGATAATTCTAAATTTAATTAGGTCCACGTCTACCACGTTTTTCATTCTACTTCCTTAATATATTTTTTTTCAAGTAATTTTTCTTGCTTGCATTTGCATGTCTGTGTCAGTTGGCTGCCACAACCCCAAAAAACAGAATAAAATAGCGACATTGCGACCACAAGAAGCACCATCGACTTTTGCCCCGGGACGGTCCTCCCCGAGAGATGCGTTCAGATGGAGCCCTCTGCAGCTCACAATTGTAACGTATCAGCTTCTTAATCAAAAAATAAAAAAAATAAAGAAAATCAAAACGAGCGGTCGGTAGGGGAGGCGTCGCCTCCCCTGGCCTTCCGCCGTTTCGCCTCCAGCCGACCAAGGGTCGGCCGGGGCGTATAAGAGGGGGGGGGGGGGGGGGGGGGACGCACTAGCGCCCTCTTGGAACCCCCGACCTCCTCCCTCTCTCCTTCGTCTTCTTCTCGACTGGCGACCGAATGACGTGCACGAGCGGCAGAGCAGAGAACGACGATGACCGATGACCCTCAATGCACGACAACCATCTCTCAACGTGCGCAGGGGCCGGGCAAACCCTTCCAGGTGACAACGAACGTCCGACGATCGACGGACGACGAGCAATGATTGGAAAACTCCAATAGCCGAACTGTAAAGGTACCCTTAGCATTTTAATCTCATAGACGAAGAATTATGGATTGTTTGATGCAAAGAATTATACCATTGTGATCCTGAAACTGTCATATACGTTTTTCTTATTCATTTCGAGATGTAATTATGGCCAGAGGACCGCCGAAATCGGAGATAAAGTCCGGTAGCCCTATTTTATCGCAGAGACCGATCGACCGATTCGAGGGAACGGTCGACCGGTCTCTGCAATAAAATAGGGCCATTGTCCAAGGAGCGGTCGACCGGTCTGCGCACAGAATCCACACGAACTTTTCCTTATCGGTCGACCGGCCTCACCCCGACGGTCGACCGATCTATATATATTGACAAGGCATATTAATCCTGTGATCGGTCGATCGATTCAATGCGCCGTGCGCATCTTCAAAACCTAATGAACGGTCGACCGACACCCAGATCAGTCGACCGATCCATAGAATCAAATCAAAGAACTCGGCTGACCGATCCTAGAGGACCAGTCGACCGATGCCAAGAGAACGGTCGACCGGTCCTTCAGGAACAGTCGACCGGTCCGACAGTCAGACCCTTTGGTCTGACTTAATCGGATTAACTCTTTCCCTAAACACAACTGAGACTCTGACCAGTTCACCTACACTGACTGGCTCATAGTGTATAAAGACTAACGTTTCGTTGGATCTTAAATCATAGATTTACAATGACTAAAAATAAATAAAGCAAGGACAAAGACATGAGATTGCTATGTGCCGCCCCAATGTTAAAGCAAAGATTAGAGATTAAAGCAGAGAAGAGATATGTAGTTAGTTGAGGGGATAGCGACGCTACTGTCTTAAATGACCACTATTCCTAAGATGTCAGATTTTCTTCCACCTGTATCTCGAATGAAGAGTAATGCTAAAGGACATACCCCTTCCCTTAAAGATTAAAGTATTATGCCAGAGGGACATGTAGCTAGCTGAAGGGACAGTGAACCTACAAGTCTTGTAACCGACCACTGTTCCTGAATTGTAGGAATTCTTTCCCTTACCTTCCGAACTGGGTGAGGCAGTAACACTCGCCCCTCCTCCCAGCAGTCATCGGATCGAAGGCAGCGTTCGCCGGAGATCGTCAGTCGCTCCGTACTACCAGATCAGTGACTTTGTGGCCGTCGAATCTGTGGTCGCCGAAGCCCCTGCTACCAGGTCGTGACTCTGTGGTCGTCGGATCTCGGCAGTCTTCGACAGATCTCGGCAGCGCGTCACGGTGCACGGACTCCGAGATCTTCGTCGGATCTTTGTGGTCTTCGGCAGATCTCGATGGTGCGTCGCCGTGCTGGAGCCAGGAGTCCATGGTCGTCGAATCTCGACAGTCTTCGTCGGGTCTCGGCAGATCACGATGGTGTGTCGAGATGCTGGAGTCGGGAGTGGAGCGGCCGCACTGACCCAAATCACAATGAAGCAAGAACCGGGCAGCCAGCCCTAGCAAAAACATGTAAACCATTTTTTTTTTAAAAACCGGCCGGGTCATGAGAACCCGACGGGTCAAGCGGTCAAACTCGAGTTTTGATCGGATCTGACCGGTCCAACATGGGTCAATGGGCAGTCCGGGTTTTCGCTGACCCATGACCCATTTTACTAGCCGAACACCGGTACGATTGGCCGGGCCGGGCCAAGTTTTAAAACCATGATATCGAGTTCAAACCTTTTGTGCCCTTATTTTCAAATTTATTTTCCAATTTCTTGTTATAAGCGAAAAAAGATGGAAAGATAAGCAGAGATAATGAAAGTAAAAATAATGAAAAGAAATAAAAAATTAAATGATAATTTGATTATATTATTATTATAAGGTTAAATAAGAAAATGTGTATTAATTATATTTTTTCTATTTCTTCTTATAATTTAAAATGTGTATTAAGACGCGAAAAATTGTTATAATTTAAAATGCTAGTTCCTTCTTATAATTCACAAAAAGATATATAAGAGTTTTAAAGTTAAATTATTCAGAGAATCAAATAATTAATTATTTAGTTAATTTTAAAAATCAGGATAAAAATAAAACATAAATCATGAATCAAAGGTATGATCAAGAATTCTAATTACATTAAAACTTAAGGATATTTTTCCTATAAATAGAATTCCAAAAGTCTCTTTCAATTTTTCTTTCTTTCTTTTGCGTTTGTGTTTTTCCTTCAACTTTGCCCTATATTTTATCTCTCTTCTTGGTGCACTTATTCGAGTGCTCTTAAGGTTAGGTTACTCGTTGTTGAGTCCTAAAGACCCACCGGGAAAAGGACCGTGTGGGGAAAGAGATGCCTCATATATATGGGGAGCCATCGGATCTTCATCCCACGGTCCAAAAATGTGTGCGGTTCAGCAGTAAAAAACATACATAAAAGTTGTAACTGTTGGCTTGGTTCGATTGGACCGCAAGCACGAGCCGACAAAAAAAAACCAAAACCAAAACTTGTTTTTAGGGTTTCTACCAAACCCTAAAAACTCGCGACCTCATTTCCCCCTCTCTGGCGACCTCATCACCACCGCGCGATCTTCCTCTCTGCCAGGCTTCTAGGTAGCAGATCTTCCTCACTGCTGCCGCGCCTCATCAGATCGCCCTAGTCGTCATCGCTCCTGTTGTTGCGCCTCTTCGGATCGCCGCCGTCGCTCCTGCCGTCGTGCCTCTTCGGACCATCACCATCGCTCCTGCCATCGTGCCTCTTGGGATCGTCTCCGTCGTCCCTGCTGCACCACCTCCATCACCCCTGCCGCACCACCTCCGCAGATCGTCGCCGTCGCTCCTCCGCCGCACCTCTTCAGAGCTGATCATCGTCGTCGCTCCTGCCGCCGCACCTCTTCGGATCTGATCCTCGCCATCGCTCCTGTTGTCGCACCTCTTCGGATCTGATCCTCGCCGTCGCTCCTGCCGCCGCAACTCTTCGGAGCTGATCCTCGCCGTCGCTCCTGCCGCCGCACCTCTTCGGATCTGATCCTCGCTGTCGCTCCTGCTGCCGCAATTCTTCGGATCTGATCCTCGCTGTTCCCCTCCTGTCGTGCCTCTTCATATTGTCACCGTCGTCGAAGAGAACACCCTCCCTTGATCACTCCTGGTCGCCGTCGTCGTGAAGAGAAACGTAGGTAACTTTAGAAATACAAATCTAGTAAAGCTAAAAATATGTCGTGTGCTAGGATTACGTTTTATGCTTATGAAGTGGTATCGATTTGCATAATTGTCTCTGTCGTGTGCAGGCTAATCCTCCATGTTTGTTCAGGTTGTTTTATTTTTCTCTAAATAGATGTCATCTTCCACCTGTTTTCCATATCCTTCATATGGGTTGGACACTCCATTTTGCGCATGTGGAGATAGTGCAAGATTGATTACATCATGGACAAACAATAATCCAGTAAGACGTTTCTGACGTTGTCCTCATTTTCGGGTATATAACCAAGGAAATTCTTAATTTATGATAGTTTATTTGCACAAGCTTCAATACATAATCTATTTACATATCATGTTCATGTTGTAGGTGAAATATCGAGACTGTGGTTTTTTTCAATGGATGGATCCTGCCATGGAAGATCACCACAAGGTTATCCTAATAGAATTACTTATTGATAGTGAAATGTGTGAGAAACAAAGAGGCAATGTTGACAAGCATCGAATAATCTTATTAAGGCTTCTTAACAAGGTTTTGGCGTGTGAAGATTCCATCCGAAGGAGCAAGCGAGAGAAGAAGATGTTATGTTTATTACTAGGAGTCCTAATATGTTATATGTTTTGTAGATTCATATGATCGAGTCTGTAAATCTTCAACTTTTAGCGCTTCTTGGCGTGTATTCTGAACCAATTTGTAAATTGTGATCCAACTAAGTTTCATCTCATGAATTTTGCCAACCAAATTCTATACTTTGACTGCATATAGGAATCATCTAAACCTTATCTAAACATGGGGTATGTCAATTAGTCTCTTATCTTATAAGGTATATTCCGTGATTACAGATTTGAACATGAAAATAAACTTGAATCTACCAACGTCAAGTGTTCTTTGCTAGTATTTATATCTGATAGATTAAAAGAGACGAGCAAAGTACAGAAAACCTGAGGGGAAGTTAAAAATCTTTTGTCAATTGTATGTTCAGGGATCTCGAGTTGTTTCAGCAATGTGCACAATAACTATGTACAGCTAAAGTCTTGAAAAACTGTGTTGCCATGGTCATATTGATAAGCCTGATGATATCCATCAAAATTATCTTCTTCAAAACTACACAGACAAACGTCCTTTGAACGCCAATCGTTCTTTTTTACTTCGTGCACAATTGAAAAAGAAAACTCCTCTTATCCTTGTAGGTTTTCTCCCATAGCATTCTCCCTGAAGATCCTTCTGTATGCTTTATTGAGAAAACTGAGAAGAACATGATGGGGAACAAGGAAGACCTATTCGGCTAATAAGAATTAAATGATAGCTTGGTTGCAAAATGATAGCTGTTTGTCATTGCTGAAGTTGAGGGAAATAAGCTGTGCATGTTACATAAGTTTGATCTGTAATCCACCGGAGCAGCAGAATGCACGTGAAAAAAGAAGCATTAACATTCAATGCATTAGCACTTCAGAGTAGGCAAGGCACAACTTCGAGTTTGATCTAAATGTTGAAACGTAAGAATCTAAAGTATCTTGGTCCCCTTTGAAGGACATCCTTGCAAGCCAAAATTGCTGTCATAAAGGCGTGGACATGCCTGTACAATAAAACACACAAAAGGAATATCCTTACATGAGTCTTGTAAGGAACATTTAAGTTAAAACTTCAAATAGGATCATTTAGCTTACAAAAAGAAAGAACTTTTAAGATTTTGCTCAAACGAAAATATGACTAATGCCATGAAATACAAGGATATCTTTTGAATTCTGCATAACACTTCAATTTCTTCTTGATCTTCCACACATATAAAAACATCTAAACCTTATGCCTAATCATCTTGCGCTTCTTGGTTTCAACCTGTAAAAACAAAAAAAAACATTATAAGAACAGAGATTGCCACATAGTGTTATGACCAAACAATGACAATGCAAGCTGGTGGAGACCTTTTGCATAGCTGAGTTCATATAGTTGTAGGTTCATATATCGTCCATCGTCTTGCGCATTATTCTGCTGAATCCTATAAAGTTTCATATTTAGGAACTGAAAGACAAAGCAGAAATGTAATTAAACAGATAAAGTGTTAAATTAGAATTACCTGAGTATCGTCTCGATAGTTTCTTGACTACATTGTTGCACCTACATTAAACATATAAAGTGTTAAATTAGAATTTCAAATACATAACGGAAAGCCAGTGTTCATCGTGAATTTCATACTTTTCCTTTAAGAAGGCCCATGTTGATTCAAATTCCTCAATGCTTGTAGAGCCATGAATCCATCTTCCATATTCTTGTTGAAAGTTGTCTCGAGCATATAAATCTTGAAGATTACTCATGGCATTTCTCTGTATATGCCAAATACAATACATGTGACATGTATTTAGAAACACCTTCCGAATAGCATTGCCCATAGCTATGTCTTGATCAATAATAATGCACTTAGGATGCTTATCATGCATACATTCTAACCATGTTTCGAATAACCAAGTAAATGTTGCTTCTGTTTCATCAGCTAATAAAGCACATAAAAAAAGGATAGACTGGAGCAAATGGCATACATAATTTATTCGTCCTATAAGTTGTATCAAAGCTGATAACATCTTCAAAAATTACATAACTGTCTCTTGATCTAGAATCTGCCCAAAAGACACTCCTTGCAACTTTATCATGGTCAACTTCCCAACTGAAAATGAAATCTTTGTCTTTGGCCATTTTGTTTTTTTGAAAATATCTAATTACACCCACACATTCTTCCCCCAAGTTATGTTGGCGTACTTTTTTCAAATGATCACTACACATTTGAGGTGTAATGGATAGCTCACCAGAAAAATTCAGAACTTTACAAATCAAAGATGGCCCCATGCCAGCATCATGAAATGCATTTATAGCTTTTTCAGAACCTTTACGTGCTTCATTGTGTGAACGCAACATAGCCACTTTGGTAGGAGTAGCAAGAATATGAGTGTGCTTTTCTTCAAACTTTCTCACCTCCCATTTTCCATCACCTCTCACAACTACTTGTAAATGGGCTTCACAATCAACTCTTACTTCTCTTTTTCTTCTTTTAATTTGTTTTCCAAATTCTTCATCACTGGTATTCTTATGTCCTTGCTTCGAACATACAAGCAGCCTACTGACGACTTTGCCAAATTTTTTACACTTTGTGGTATACGATCTTCGCATTGAAAAACCCACTGCTCTAGCATATAAATTGTAACCGTCATATGCCTCATTTTCTGAATCAAAGACCATTCCCATATTAGGTTTCCCACCTATATGTTGTTCCTCTTCATTATCCATTACCTCATCCTTAGGCTGAAAATTTATGCATTAAAACAATCAAGTCATGAAGTTCTATATTATTTGCATCCATAGTGGTAGAAGACATGCAGATAAGTTACATAGTTGAAGTAACAATCTTAACAATTTAGTCACAACACAATATAATTTAGCAATGAACTCCAAGCTATTGTGCTATTAAGAAAATTGTTGGCAAGACAAGAAGCAACTTTGCAACTTATCAATCTCACGAAGAACCATAAATAGAGAACAAGAGGCCACAAAATAGTTGACTAACTTTGATCGCGATGTAAGTGTGCTTCATCCTAAGGCTAGAAGGGCGGCCGGCGAAGCAAAGGGTGGTCTGGCGAAGTCAGTGTAGTGTCTGGAAACATCCCTGGCAGCAAAAGAAACAAAGTAATAATGGCAATCTTTGAAGCGTAGAAAGGATTAAAAGGCCTTGCCAAGACGTACCAGGACTATAAAATTGTCAGTTCGCTTCATGTCAGTGTGCTTCGTCCTAAGGCAAGAAGGTTGGGTGGCAGGGGCGACAACAACGATCCAAAGAGGCATGACAACAGGGGCGACGACAGTAGGGGTGACGACGATCAGATCCGAAGAGGTGCGGCGGCAGGAGCGACGGTGACAATCTGAAGGGGTGGCCCGACAGAGGCGACGACAACGATCCGAAGAGGCACGATAGAAGGGCTGACGACGACGATCTGAAGAGGTGGTCCAGCAGGGACGAAGACAACGATCCGAAGGGGCATGACAGCGGGGCCGACGATGACGATCCGAAAGAGGCACGGCCACAGGAGCGATGGTGATGATTGGGCTTGGTCCAGCAGGGGCGACGACAACGATCCGAAGGGACACAACAGCAGGGCCGACGACGACGATCCGAAGAGGCACGGCCACAGGAGCGATGGTGATGATCGGGCTTGGTGCGGCGGCAGGGGCGACGATGATTAGGACGGGTCAGCTGATGATCTGTTGTCATTTTTTTTGGGGGAAATTTGTTTTTTTTTGCCGGCTCGTGCTTGCGGTCCAATCGAACCAAGCCAACAGTTACAACTTTTATGTATATTTTTTACTGCTGAACCGCGCACATTTTTGGGCCGTGGGATGAAGATCCGATTGCTCTCCATATATATGGGGTGCCTCTTTCTCCACACGGTCCTTTTCCCCAAGACCCAAACATCTGAGTTGTTGTTTGAACCAAAGACCAATCGTTAGAAAGTTCAACTAAAGTAGGGTCGATAAGGTAGTTGACATCAATATGTCGATATTGAACCTACTTTTAGATATAGTCTTATATTTATATAAAGCTCATCAACAAATGACAGTTTCAAACTCATATAATCACAGCTTTGCTATTTATCTTTTTTTTCCTTTTTTTCTAATTTTTATGCCGAATGCATTACTTAATCTTTGCACACTTATATCTCCGAAGGAATGCATCACTTTTTTTTAACTAGCAACTTTTCATATTCGATCCCTTCCAATTCTTTGTCGGCAATCTCATCTTCATCACTCCGCACCTCCGCCTCATCTCCTTCCCGTTTTCCCCCTCGCCGTCCGCCAAGGCCATCTACATCTGGGCGATGCTCCTCGGCCTCATCTCCTCAAGTCCCTGACGCTGCTTGCGCCCCGGATCAGCTTCTTCGTCGATCTCGTCCTCAGTGTCCCCAGCAAAGCGATCTTCACATTCGTCCAATTCCTCTACTCCTCCACGGCGGGTCTCCACAGGCTCTCAGTCTGCTCTACGACGCCCGTGGTATGAAGAAGTAATGCAACTGGATTTTCATCAATTACAACAAACATTTTTACAGCAAACATTTGTTATTATCGCAACGCGAGATTTGCATTCGGGGATCTTATGTCACAGTTCTCGATCCAGAGATTGCTATTTGTTTGCTTTATCAGTCGCGAGATCCCCCTGGTCGTCAAGGTGCCCAGCATCGTTCCTGACCTGGACAACTCCGATGATGATGCTTGGAATGCATCATCGGACGGTCCTCAACCCCCCCCCCCCCCCCCCCCCCCCCCCCCCGGGACCGCAGTCCAGATGATGGCGGCTGGACTTTCACCTGGGACCATGACTCTCTCTTCTGCAGCCTAAGGATAGCATATGCATGCATGCGGATATGGAATTCGTCTACGTGGGCTGCCTCCGTGATGAGATTCATGTCTCCGAACAGGATCAGGTCTCACAGATTTTGTTGGAAACCTTCAAGTAAGTTCGTGCTTTCCTCCCTCCAGATTTGCTCACTCGGTTCTACCATGGCTTTTGCAAGCAGCAGTTGTGGTCGCTCTTCCATTATATGCTTCCTCTGTCCCCTGATCTTGATGGGCGATTCAACAGGAACCTCTGGTGGGCTTATATTTCAGTTAACAAGATCTTTGCTGATAAAATTCTTGAGGTAATCAACTCCACTATATTATTACACCAATCATCCTTGACTATGGAGCATATTGTTTATGCGTACAGGAGAATTAAAACCCGAGCATTCTTTTTTTACTATCATGGCACTTTAAAGCCACAGACTGCTATGAATAAGAAGCCTGACCCCAAATCATTCGAAAGTTTAAACAGCTTGTGCTGTGATGAGAGGAATATGTACCAATGGTAAGATATTTTTCTCCCTTTTAAAAGATTTTATGTACTGGAGTTTACTTTACCATTTTAAGTGATACCGTAATGCTTGGTCAAAATTCATAAATCATTAACTTTTATACTTTTTCAATCATAGACCAAAGATTTGATGAATTGTTTAAGATATTTTTTATAACCTATAATCTAAAAACCGTTCAGCTTTTTTTTCCCCTTTTTCATTTGATCTTTTGCCGTATGTATGTAATTACATTCTTTATTATGAATCAAAGTCCTTTTACACTTTAGTGGTGGCACTCCAAAATCCAAACGAGCTTCTGAGCTGAGTGACTTTTGGGAGTTGGCATTTCACCTCAACATATAAAATAGATTGTTAGGTATTTATATTTAGTTAGGAAAGATTCTGATCCGCGCTCGGTTATCCATCGGTATTGTGCAGGGAGGTGGACGTGGCGATGGAAAAGCACGGACGGTCATTGCTGGCACTGGCGCACGCGTACCGGATCAAGTGGCTGAAGCGGGTGTGTGAGTCCGGGTGGCCGTGCCGCGCGGCTGAGCGCGGAGAACGTGGTGGACGCGCTGAAGATGGTGAAGTTGTATGATGCGCCGAAGCTCTACCTGCATTGCATGAGGCTCGTGGTTAAGGAAGTCCTTTTTTTTATTCATCAAATGGAAGATCTATGATTTATATTCGATTTGCCCCATTTTCTTTTCACGACCTTGTTTCTTAATATATTTGATCAAGTTTAAGAAGATCATTCAATACCCACATGTTCTTAATATATTGCAATATTAAGTTCCATAAATCTATGCATGAAAAATACATCAAGTTAGTGTGCAAAATTTCGGCCAAAGTTAAAGAAAAGTCATTGAAGTTCCATAGAGTCAGAATCTAGCCTGTTTTAGAAGAATCTGACTTGAATTTTTCAGTGACACTACAAGAAAAAGCTAATTACAAATGATTTTGACCGTCTGTAATTTGTCGAGAACCGTCGAAAATGATATTTTTTAACAAGTTTTTCGACGGATAGCATCTGCGCGAAAATGACGCGTCGCAAACTATTTTCGTCGGTTATCTCACGACCGTCGAAATCTTCGATGGTCTAGTTGGCGGGCTGAGCCGCCAAACAATGAAGAGCTAAGACGATTTTAGCCATCAATATGTATCGATGATTTGATGTCACGACCCGATTTAAACCGTTATTTAAACCGGAGTTCGCGACTCATTACGATCGACCAAATAAAATTAGGAGAGATTGCGGAAACGTGATGTAAATATTTTCTTTTTAAAAGCAAAAGAAATGAAAATATATCATTAAATAAATTTCACAATTCTGTGATGATCATTTCAGAGCAAACCAACTTACCCTAAGTTTTACATTTCAAAGAATTACTTTACATTCTTACAAAATGACACATATATAATACACATATTAAGGTCTCTCGACATCTTAACAAAAGGACATGAGAGTAACAACTCCCCTCAATACTTTTAATGATCTGAACTCTGCTAAGATTATGACCTCGCACGATCCAAGAAGCTATAATGATCTGAAAAATGTTGGAAACAGCAGAGTGAGCTAAAATAGCTCAGTAAGCTGATAACTCATAATCTATGTGTTACCAACTAATTAATTCGGAGATACATGAAAAAGCATACACTAATCATAATGTCAAAATAGGCATTTTCATATATTTGATAATTACATATACAACATTCTAATCAAAAGCATCATACTCAATTTGTAATCAATATCGTTTAAATCATAACAAACATATGTATGCAAATGTAACACTCTCATATGGATGCACGGATCACAACTGGCCAGTAGTCGGTAGGTGAACTCTAGAGGTGGCTCCCATCGTGATCAACGATGTAGCACTTAGCTCCATTCTACCTCATCCCTTTCGGGGAACAAAACATATAGCGATATGTGGACTCTAGAGGTGGCCCCTACGGATTCTAGAGGTGGCCCCCATCGCGACTACTCATGATGTGGCACCTAGCTCCGTATGGCACTTAGCTCCAGCCTATCTCATCCCATTATTGGAGAACAGAATAATGGATTGGACTCTAGAGGTGGCTCCCATCGTGATCAGTGACGTAGCACTTAGCTCCAACCATCATATATGCAGATGCAGGCAGATGCAGATGCATGATTCATCATATAACAATTTCATATCAAAGATCAAAAGATTAACCATATTTTATAACTCAAATATCAGAAGATGAATCATGTCGAACACTGATTCAAACGGAATATGATTGCATTTTATTAAATCAATCCTTAATATACCACATATATTTTTTAATTGTACCATCACTCGATCAATCATTTCAAACGGAACAAGATTGCACTTCTCGTAATCCATTCATATCATATCATATATGCTTTTTCAAATGTGCAATTATACAATCATTCATATATACTTTTCATAGTTGCCTTTCTTGAACTCAATTCGTAACATATACAAAACATATTCAATACTATAATAATTCATGTCACACCAAATTCAAAAGAGGTGAAAACATAGAGTAGGAGAAATCAACTTACCTTATATGGATGATAACAAAAGACTTTCCTCGTTCTTTTTCTTACATTAATCTTCTTTCCTATAACAATAATATATGTTCATATTATTATTATAAAAATAACACCAACCTAGCAGACAAATATATATATGATTCATGCGTTCAATCTTCTTACTTTACCCATCAAAAGTGTATTATGATATCTTGCTCATTTTGTAATTGAAAATTCATATCTTTTAAACTAAACAATCAATTCTTGTGATTCCAATTTTTCTTAACTATGAACTACATTATTACCAAGTATTTTTATATTTTATCTCACAAGGATAGCTTATAAAAAAATCAACATTCAACACACATTTCATGCTCATTCTATCTTCTCGCAGACTAACTAACATGGGTCATAAAATTTATAACTTTCGATTCAAAGGTAAAAATAATTGCAATATAATTTTATTTGACAACAAACCTTCTAAAGTACAACATACATAATTTTTTATGATCAAAGACATGTTGTTATTACTTATAAAAATTCATACCACTCATTATATTCATAACTTTCTCTACCCAAATTATTTTGAATTGACTCAAATTATATTAAAACCCTTATTTACGCAAGGTCCTTAGTCTTAAAATTCATATTTTATTTCTAAATATATAATTTCTAGCACAATTTCTAATCTAATGTACTGATTCGGTAGGATAGCAAGACATAGCACACAAAATCTCTCATAACTCTTTCTTAAAATTAAACTTCTAAATAATCATTTTCTAGAGGTTCCACGGTCTTTATAATCATTATAATATATTTTAACAATACGTTCAACATTCAGCTACGAAACTTGGAATCAGAGAATTGTTCCTTCTAGTTTTGATTTTTCATATATCCAAGTGGTTGGACAAATTTCTTATTAATCCAATCAATAGAAAATGCATGACTTTACTGCCAAAGAAAAATTGGGAAAACAATGATTCAAATCCAAATCATACGTACCTTATAAAATTTCCATTTTTCTATTTCCTTTTGCTTTGGTGCCGTGTTGTCTTCCTTCCCTTATTTGGTTCGGCCAACTTTAGAGAACAAGGCTATTTCCTTTTTAACCTTCTCTCTCATTTTTTTCTATTTCTAGCCGACCACACAAAAGGAAGTAATTTCTTTTCTTTTTTTTCTTTTTAGGTCATGCAAGGTAAGTCGATAATCACGTTTCCATTTATTTTATTTTTGCATGATTTTACGGTGATGTGGCAGCTCACCTTTGAAACTAAATTTCTTGCAAGGTGAGTTGTCATTCCACCGAAAGTTGTTCTTTTCTCCTTTCAAGGTAAGTCGGTAAAATGGTCTCCAATCCTAATTAATTATTTTAGGTGATTAAATCTACCATGTGATGATAACAAAATTGGTAGATACCAACCACTTAATTAATTAGCATAATTTTTAATTAGGAGAAGATTTACTAAACTATTATAGGAAGATTATTCAAATTTATTGAATAATGATATTAGTATGCATAATCTCAGCAGATCTTATCTTGCTACATGAATGGATGGTAATAAGTCAATTAAAACTCTCATAACTTTAAATCATTCGAATATACTTTAGTACGGGAAGATTAGGATAATATATATATATATATATATATATATATATAGCACCAGTACACGCTAACTAATTAATTATTTTAATAAACAATAGCTTTATACTAATCCAATAATATTAAATTCAACTTGATGATATAATATTTTATGGAATTTGTCACAAGAGCTCATTAATAATTTACTTTTAAAAAATCACCATTAAATTTAATTAGTTAAAGAAATATTTAACTTGGGGTATTACATTTGAGCTGTCGATATTATCGACGGTTTGAGACGTCGATATTATCGACGGTTTGATACGTCGATATTTAAATCGACGATTTGAGCCGTCGATAACACCATTGAGTTTTGACGGCTCAAAATGTGTTAAGTTTCGACGGTTAAAACCGTTGATGCTTATCGATGGATCCGACCGTCATATAAATTTGGACGGTTTAAACTGTCGATGGTTATCAACGGTTTCAACTGTCGAATATGATACTATCGACGGTTTGAATCGTCGGAACAAATTTTTTAAAAAAATCGACACAAACGTTCTTGTCGGACATATTAAAGGAATTGATTTAAGTAATTAATTTAATAATCAAATTAAAGGAATAATCATTTGATAATTAATTTAATAAAAAAACAAATTAAATAAATAATTTATGTCCAAACGTAACGAAATTGTAATTGAATGTCATGCATAACGTCAAATGTCAACACAACATCGTCAAATGTCAAATGTCCAAATATCAAATACAACACAAAGAAACTACAGTACTACATCGTCGTCCCCGTCGTCGTTGAACTCGCCACGCATCATTTTCTTCATCTCTTTCTTTTGAGGTAATAAATTACGATGCTCACGTTCTTCGAACTCTTTTCTGAGATCTGCGTAACCTCTTGCCTTATCTCTTGTCGGACATCGGATAAACATTGTTCCCACATATTGTCAAACATTTGTTGCATACCTTGACTTGGAGAACCTGATACCGATTTACGACCATATCCAATATTTGCACTACTAACAGATGATCCGAGGTCGTAAATGCGACCCTTTTTGACGCCGACGTGGCCCGTCAAAAGTTGTCGAGGGGTTAGCGGTGTGGTCCCCTCCTGCGTGGCTTCGTAATGTGCTCGACTTCTCTTGTTATAGGATAAAAACACTAAGATGAGGGTGAATTGGTGTAAAAAAAAATCTTCTCAAAAATTCACTTTCGAAAAAATTAATAAAACCGATCACAAACAAATATAGATAAAGCTTAAATGAAAGATAAAGAACAAACGTAAGGAGACACAATATGATGACGAGGTTCGGCCTCAACTCCTTGGCCTACGTCCCCGCTCCGACTTCTCGACTTCGAGATCGTCGGAGATTCACTATCTTCCTCTTTTCTTGTAGGGAGAGAACAACCCTCTTTACACAATCAAGCATTTGAGGCAAGGCACACCTCTTATACAAGGAGCTCTCAATCTCACTAGATCAGAAAGTAAATTTTTCCTTCTAACTCTTTTTTTTCACAAATTTTCTCTCTCACTCAAGGCTAAGAAAAGAAAAAGGAAGAAACTTGCACTTTTATGCTCAAAAACTTGAGATGAGCTATAGAATGCTTTCTCCTGCTTGGATACTTTTCCTTCAGGCTTTGACACTCCTTATATAGGCTCTTGGAGGTGAAAATTCGTTCAAAAATCCTTCCACAAATTTTTCCTCAAAAATTCTAGTCGTTACTATTCATTTGACCGAGAGGCCGGTCGACTACTGGGATGGGCCGGTCTATGTGACCGGTCTCATTTTCGCATTTTGATGCTTGTCCGGTCAACCGGTCCTTCGACTGATACATCGATCGATAATGTCTCGATGTCGACCGGTATAATTGTTGTCGATCGGTATAGTCTCGATGTCGACTGGTTTAATCTCGTCTTTCCTTCCACTGAATATCGATCGACCGGTGCTTATGGTTGGTCGACTGGTGGATCGATCGGTCGTGTCTGAAAATTTTTTCTTGCGGTTTTAATTTGTCAATTTCTTTTGCAAATGTGGTCATATCAATCCTACACCTGCATTATCATCACTTGAGCATATATTAGTAACTTTTATGTTCATTTAATTTGTTATCATCAAAACATAGGATTCAACAATCTCCCCCTTTTTTATGATGGCAAATTAATTGGACGATAAGGAGAAAGAGAAAGAAAGAAAATGAAAATGTAAATTTAGATAGAAAGTAGTGAACAAGCTCCCCCCTACATTTATGCATACTTCACATTTTCTCCCCCTAAATAGGTGGCATTTATATTTTCATAATTCCTTGGGACAATATGAACATATGGCGAGATATGAAATCAAAAGTGAAGTGAAAAGACATTTCATCATGAAGAAAAAAAAGTCATTACATTACATTCATAGTTAATAATACATTATGTGTTCATGCACTAACAAATGTGACTATAGTCACTACAAAATGGTGCATGACACAAATGTAAACAACATCACAAAGTCATCATAGCATCATAACATCATCCTAATCTTCTCCCCCTTTTGACATCATCAAAGAGGGAGACAACTCAACTACTCTTCATCGGGACTATCATCCTCACGAGCTACAGGTGGAATAAATCTCTATGATGCATAGTATGCCTGTAGTGAACCAACAAGGTAACGACAGTCACGCTCCACCATCGAACACGACGATCCATCTGGGTCACACGATGGTCTATGACAGCCACCTGCTGTGAAAGAGTCGTGAAGTCATAGGTGCCATAGAAATCTGAGGTAGCGTGCAGGGAAGGTCCAACATGCTTAGTGGGTGTCGATGGTGGCGGAAAGCTAAGGCCAGCCTCCAGTGCATCCTGAGTGTCCATCGGTGTTGGCTCGTCATCTGTGGCATCATCTCTATCGTCAGAATCTAGCGCTGCCTGGTCACTAAACCTAAGACCTTTATAGTGTAAAGTCCCGGAACCAATGACGTCAGTGGGACGAGGTCAAATGTACTCCTCGTCAGCAGGGATCTCGACACCAAAGTGGAGTAAAATCTTCGTGGTCCAAGTACCAAAATATAAGTGGTGTCGTCCACGAGTAACATAAGAGATCTTTTTAAAGGTGTAGTCCATGTGATAGAAGACATAATGACAGAAATGAAGAAATGAGGCATTACGGATGCAGAGACAATGAAAAAAGAAGAGATCAAAGTGAGTGACCTCTGTATAGTGCCCGACTCTAGAAGTTATCATGCGGCTAAGGAGGTGACGCGCCATTTTCATAAGTGGATAAAGATGTCGATAGGCAATTTCGACGGTATACTGGACGTCTTGTCCAGCAAAAATTGTACGAATGCCATCTGCGATCGGAAGATAATCGAAAGGTCAGCCATGAGTGACAAATGAATAAAAGCCAGGTAAGGGGCAAGCAATGCCAAAGATGCGACAAAGATTATCCGTATCAAAGCGAATGGGCATACCAAGGACATAGGTGATGATGGACTCTGAGTGATTGTCATGTTCGCATAAAAGTGACGAACAAGACGGGGATACACACGCTCTATGAGAGAAAGAAGTGACAATCAACCGATTGTTGCGAACATCTCCTGAACATCTGGAATATTCAGAGCGTCCCAATCAGTGGTATAGGCACGCCGGACTTCGCGAGAGGCGTACAAGATTTCGAAACTAACAGAGACGTCCCTAGTGACAAAAAGATGACTATCAAACTCAGTGGGTTCGGGGGAAGATAGCTGATGAGTACGTCCACGGAATCATCCTCATCCACGTCGAATGAGCTCGAGTTCGAGTTCTAACTCAGGTTCACATGGGAGGATATGAATGGTACCACCAGAGCTAGGAAAGCGATGACGACGCTGAAAGACTATCCGCCGTGAACACACATCATCATCGGCCATGGATTCAACAATGGTGGTCGAAGGTGATAAAAATGAAGCTGATGTCGGTGACTCATCGATCAAGAGGGAGATTTAGAGAGCTGTAACGAAGAGAGAATGACGAAATGATCGGAGGAGAGAAGTACAGTGGGTGAGAGCCGTTGACGGAGAGAGGAGGTAGAGAGAGAGTGAGAGGCGAATGACCAGATAGAGATAGAGGAGGACAGAGTGAGAGAAGTCGACCGACGGGAATTGTCGGAGAGCAAAGGGACGGTCGATGGAGAGAAGAGAGAGAGAGAGGGCTAGAGGGAGACGGAGTTGATGGAGACGAGAGAGAGAGAAAGGGTAATCGGACAAGAGGGATGGACGATGGAACCCGGACAGTGAGAGAGGAGAGAGAGAGAGAACGATCGGCCAGAGCAGATAGGGCGATCGATCGAAGGTAGGATAGTCGGCCGGCGGTTGCTGAACTCGAGAAAAAGGGGGCGGCTGGTCTCTAGGGTTTGCCGGAGGGCGGCTGGCTGGAGTTTGGTTGGCGGTTGTCGAAGGAGGATGGGTCGCAGGGGCGGCGATCACGTGAAGAGGAAGAATTTGGTCGACCGATTCGAGCGGTCGATTGCTTATATCGTGCGATTTTGGCATATACCGGTCGACCGGACAGTTCTTTTCGAAATAAATGATCTAGCGGACGATCAATGTCAGTCGGACGCAGTCATATATCGGTCGACCGATTGTAGCATATTGGTCGAACGATCGTTGTCATTGCGCATTTGAACTTTTACAGCGTTCGATCGGTCCTTCCAGTAGGTCGACCGATCCCTGTATTTTTCAAATTTTGAATCATTTAAAATAATTTAAAATCATATTCTAGAGATATCGTACAAATGTAAGTGTTGTGTAACACTTTTAATGTTCAATTCATGTCAAAAGTGATATTGTATAATCAAGTCACTTTTACTTTGAATTGATATGCAATCAAGAGTTAGTCATTCCTAATTTCGTTCTAAGCATGCAAAATCGTTCTTCACTTAAGGGTTTTGTAAATATGTATGCAAGTTGAACTTCGGTGGACACATATTCAATGGCAATGCTATTAAAGGACACATGTTCTCTAATGAAATGATACCGTAAGTCAATGTGTTTAGTCCTAGAGTGTTGAATTGTATTTTTTATTATTTCTATAGCATTTGTGTTATCGCACTTCATGGGTACATTTGAACAATTTACACAATAATCAAGCAATTGTTGTTTTACCCATAGTATTTGTGCACAACAACTACTGACGACTATATATTCGGCCTCAGCGATAAAAAGTGCGATGGAGTTTTGCTTCTTGCTAGCCCATGAAATGAGAGAACTACCACGAAAATAACGCATCACACTAGTGCTTTTTCTATCAACTTTACACCCGGCAAAATCCGCATCGGCGTAAGCATACAATTCAAATGGGGAATTTCTATCATACCAAATGCCTAATTCACTTGTATGCTTTAAATAGCGTAGTATTCTTTTTACGACGATTAAGTGCGATTTTTTGAGAGAGGATTGAAACCTAGCACACAAACACACACTAAACATTATGTCCGGCCTAAATGCCGTCAAGTAGAGCAAACTACCAATCATACATCTGTATCTTTTTTTATCAATGGACTTGCCTTTTTCATCTTTATCTAATTTTTTAGTAGTGCTCATAGGAGTTGTGCTCGGCTTGCATTCGTTCATCCCGAATCTTTTGAGTAGTTCTCTTGTATATTTTTCTTGATTGAGAAAAATGCCTTCCTTGGATTGTTTTACTTGTAAGCCTAGAAAGAAAGTGAGCTCTCCTACAAAACTCATTTCAAATTCTTGTTGCATAAGAGTTTCAAACTCTTTGCATAGGCATTCATTAGTGGCACCATACACGATATCATCAACATAAATGTGAACTATTAAAATATTATTTTTAAAATATTTTTAAAATAATGTGGTGTCAATTTTCCCTTTTTGAAAACTATTTTCAATTAAAAATGAACTCAATCTTTCATACCAAGCTCGAGGGGCTTGTTTCAATCCATAAAGAGCTTTTGAGAATTTAAATACATGATGGAGAAAATCTGGATTTTCAAAATCTTAAGGTTGTTCAATATAAACTTCCTCATTTATAAAACCATTCAAGAAAGTCGATTTAACATTCATTTGAAAAAATTTAAAACCTTCATAGCATGCAAAAGTCAAAAGCATTCGAATTGCCCCAAATCTAGCAACAAGAGCAAAAGTTTCATCAAAATCAATCCGTTTAATTTGTAAGTAATCCTTGGCCACTAATCTAACCTTGTTTCTCATAATGACACCATTTTTATCTAACTTGTTTCGAAAGACTCATTTGGTTCTAATGATAGGATGATCCTTGGGTCTTTCTACAAATTTCCACACTTGATTTCTTTCAAAATTATTTAATTCCTCATGCATTGCATTTATCCAATTTGAATTTTCAAGTGCTTCATCTATATTGTTGGGCTCAAAATTTGCAAGAAAAGCCAAAAAAACACATAGATTTTTTAAAGAATTTCTAATTTTTATGCATTCATTTATATTACCTATAATTTGATTAAGTGGGTGGAATGAGACATGTCTCCAATTTCTTGGGATGATTTGATTCTCTTCTCTTTGAGGTACTTCCATTTCTTCCATCTTTGGGGTGTAAGCTTTTGCTTCATCTATGTCCACAACTTCAAGTTTTCTTTGTACTTCAATTATTTCTTCATCATCATCATGTGCTTATTTGCTCAAAAAATCATTAGTTTCATTGAATTTAACATTAATAGACTCTTCAACAACTAATGTTCTTTTGTTATACACTCTATAGGCTTTACTTGTACTAGAATAATAAAAAAAATATCATCATCACATTTATTATCAAATTTGCCTAGTTTATCTTTGATATTCAAAATATAACATTTACATTCAAAAACTTTAAAATAGGAGATATTTGATTTCTTACCAAATAGCATTTCAAAACATGTTTTCTTTTCAAAAGGTTTAAGTAGAATTCTATTGAGAACATAGCATGATGTGTTTACGGCTTCCGCCAAAAAATATTTTGGTAACTTGCTTTCATTTAAAATTGTTCTAGCCATTTCTTGTATAGTTCTATTTTTTCTTTCTACTACTCCATTTTGTTGAGGTGTTCTAGGAGTGGAAAAATTATGGGTAATTCCATTTTCTTTGCAAAATAATTTAAATTTATGATTTTCAAATTCTTCTCCATGGTCACTTCTAATTTTTGAAATCTTTTGTTCAAATTTGTTTTGAACTTTTTTCCAAATTTGGAAAAACATGTTTAGTGTTTCATCTTTACTAGCGAGAAAAATTGTCCAAGTGAAACGGGAGAAATCATCAACAATTATAAATACATATCTTTTTTCTCCTAAGTTTGTCACATCAATAGGTCCAAACAAGTCAAGATGTAAAAGTTTCAAGGCCCTATGTGTATTAATAACTCCTTTTAATTTAATAGAACTTTTGTTTTATTTACCTTTTAGGCATGAATTACAAACATTATTTTTCTCAAATTTAGTCTTAGACGAGCCTCTAACCAATTCATGATGTGAAAGTTTATTTAGCAATTTATAATTTGCATGTCCTAATCTTTTATGCCACAAGTTTATGTCACCATGCATGACACTAAGACATTTTTCATTTTTCAAGTTATCAAAATCAATTTTATATACATTGTTGTACCTAAAACCCATGTGTAAAATTTTGTTGTTTTCATCTAGTATTAAACATTTGTCCTTTTTAAATTTGACTAAATAATTTTTATCGCATAGTTGACTCATGCTAATTAGATTATGTTTTAAATTTTCAACAAGCCAAACATTTTCTAAATATACTTTGTCATTCTTATCAACATTACTTATACCAATTACTCTTCCTTTGCTATTGTCTCCAAAGATGACTTTTCCTTCATTTTTCTTTTCCAAATTGATGAAATTTGAGGCATCGCTGGTCATATGTCTTGAGCATCCACTATCCAAATATCATTTACCTTCATTGTACTTAAAAGTTTCCTACAAGAAAGAAATTATGAGTTTCATCTTTTTGGTACCCAAACTTGCTTGGGTCCATCTTGGTTAGTCATGATTCTTTTTGGGACCCAAATTTTTTTCATTCATTTACTTATTCATTTCCTAATTCTACAATCATAAGAATAATACCCTTCATATCCATAATGAAAACAAACAATATGTGATCTTGTGTAATCATGCGATGCTTTGACAAACAAAATTCTTTTGTCATTCTTCTTTTCAAAAGAGGTGAAACCAAGTCCCTTTTTGTTTAAAGATATTCTAAATCCACTAAGCATGGCATATAACATTTTACTTCCATTTGAGAATTTTTCAAGTTCAACTTTTAATTTATTAATTTCTTTGTTAAAGCATGCAATTTCTACAATTTGTCTTTTACATAATGATTTTAGTGCACTATTTTCCGTTTTCAATTCTTCAATTGAGAATTCTAAACTAGAGCTTTTTTCATTCAATATATCACACTTTTCACATGCTTTAACATTCTTATTTTTCTTTTACAAATTTTCAAGCTCTATTTTTATCTCATCGTATTTCTTTTTTAGGCATCCATATTTATTAATTAGACCTCTAAACTCCTTATGCACATTGATAGATTCACTATCACTAAAGTTAGAAGAGTTAGATAATACCTCATGGCTATTAGCCATTAAACATATGTAGACTTCTTCGTCATTACTAGAGGAGGTGTTGGAGTCATTCTCTTCATCTTCCCTTTCGTCCCAAGTAACTTGGAGAGCTTTTTTCTTCCTTCTTGAGCTTTCTCCATCTTTCTCCTTTTTGACCAGATTTGGACATTCATTTTTGTAGTGTCCAATCTTTTTGCATTCAAAACAAGTTATATGACTTTTGCTTGATGATTTTCTCTTAGAGAAGCCTTTCTTCTTCTTAGCAAACCTGAGATATTTGTCAAGTTTCTTTGTATATAGAGAAAGCTTCTTTTCATCAAGATCATCATCGTCTTCACTTGTATCTTCCTCATCTTTGTTTGCCTTCAATACAAGTGTTTTCCTTTTTGGAGTATTTGCTTCTTCATCCTCCTTGATCCCGATCTCATAGATTAAGAGTGAACATATAAGATCATCAAAATCTAACTTGTTTAAGTCATTTTCTTCAATCACCGTCCTCTTTACATGACATTTGGAGGAGAGAGACCTGAGAAACTTTTTTACTTTTTGAGGGTTAGTCCTTGGCTCCCCCAAAGAGGCTAAACCATTTATAATATTATTAAAGCGAACAATCATCTCATTTATGGATTCATTTTCAAGCATTTTAAAAGAATCATATTGATGATTTAAAATATTTAATCTAGACTCCTTAACTTTATTCGTTCCTTCATGAGTAATGATAAGTTTCTTCCAAATCTCATTAGCACTTTCACAACTAGAAATTCGATTAAATTCGATTGGATCCAAAGCACAACAAAAAATATTTTTAACTTTCCAATCTAGTTTTACTAAAAGTCTTTCTCCTTCGGTATATTCAAAAGGAGTTCTTTTTACTTAGAGCAAAACCTTTTTGAATAATATCCCACATATCAATATCAATAGAACAAACATAGGCTTGCATCCTAATTTTTCAATATGCAAAATTTGATGCATTAAAAAGCGGAGGACGATTAATAGATCGACCTTCAGAAAAATCGGAACCACTTGATGCCATAGCTCTAAAGATATTTTAAATCTTACTAAAGCAACTTGCCTCTAATACCAATTGTAGGATCAAAAACACCAAGAGGGGGGGGGGGTGAATTGGTGTAAAAAAAATCTTCTCAAAAATTTACTTTAAGAAAAATCAATAAAATCGATCACAAGCAAATATAGATAAGGCGTAAATGAAAGATAAAGAACAAACGCAAGGAGACATAATATAATGATGAGGTTCGGCCTCAATTCTTTGACCTACGTCCCCGCTCCGACTTCTCGACCTCGAGACCGTCGGAGATTCACTTTCTCTTTTCTTGTAGGGAGAGAACAATCATCTTTACACAATCAAGCCTTCTTCTTTGCTCAAGAGGCAAGGCACACATCTTATACAAGGAGCTCTCAATCTCACTAGATCAGAAAGTAATTTTTTCCCTCTAACTCTTTTCTTTCACAAATTTTCTCTCTCACTCAAGGCTAAGAAAAGAAAAGGAAAGAAACTTGCACTTTTATGCTCAAAAACTTGAGAGGAGCTATAGAATGCTTTCTCTTGCTTAGATAACACTCTTTATATAGACTCCTGGAGGTGAGAATTCGTTCAAAAATTATTCCACAAATTTCTCCTTAAAAATTCTAGTCGTTACTGTTCATTTGACCGAGAGGCCGGTCGACCGGTCTATGTGACCGTTGTCTCATTTTTGCATTTTGATATTTGTCCGGTCGATCGGTAATGTCTCGACGTCGACCGGTATAATTGTTGTCGATCAATATAGTCTCGACGTCGACCGGTGTAATCTCATTTTTCCTTCCACTGAATATCGATCGATCGGTGCTTATGGTCGGTCGTCCGATGGGTCGACCGGTCGTGTCTGAAAAGTTTTTCTTGCGATTTTAATTTGTCGATTTCTTCTGCGAATGTGGTCATATCAAACCTACACTTGCATTATCATCACTTGAGCATAGATTAGTAACTTTTATGTCCATTTAATTTGTTATCATCAAAACATAGGTTTCAACAATTGTTTCGTAACCCTCCTAAAATTTTAAAAAATAAATCAACTATATTATTTAAATTGAAGAATTTACTATCTTTTGTTATGTAACCCTCCTGAAATTAAAAAAACACATCAAATATATTTACTTACATGTCTCCCGAGCAAACGATGAAACTCATTGTTTATTTTTTTTCTGACGAGTTCGGAGAAATATTTCATCCTGAGTAGGTGCTCTACCCATCTCTTTCTCCTGCAGTTAAAAATGTCAAATAAAGTATAATATTTTTTTAATATAATAATATATTCAAAGACTTTATCATTCTTTTCGCAATCGTGCTCGTGGATACACATTCACTCGAATGCAAGCATGCTCCCTGGTTGGACTCTCGACTTGCCTTCGTGTTTTCGCATTTAGATTTGTACTCCTCGATAGACCACTTCCATAGCAATTCGATCCAAACAGCTCAAGGATCTTGGATCATTCTCCTGCAGCTCGAGCTTCCGAAAGCATCGAGGATAATCTCTTTGAGCATCGAGAATTAAAAGCCTTTCACATTTGTTCCATGTGCTCGGGATCCCACCACACATCAGCCTTCGTGTACATAAAAATAATTGAACTAGTATGAAGATAAATTTAAATGACCAAAATTGGCTTTCGATGATAGCTAAAATTCATTAAATAACATCTATCTCGTGGCATATGGAACTTCCCTTCATGTAAGCCACGCATCAGTATACCTATGTCATAGTGCCTTAGTAACTAGGACGGCCGTGGGTTTCGCCGGTACAAACCTTTACAAATATGAAATTTGAAAATCTGATGCATGAATCACAAAATGTAAGCATTTTTTGAAAAACATAAAATAACACTTACCCTAAATTACTATCTGGCTATACATATGATTTGTATACACGATTTGACGAGGTTGCAACTGAAGGTTCTTTCGGCAATTGTGTCTCTAGGTTCGCAATATCAGGAGCTCTAACGGGCTCCACAGAATCAGTGTGAGAGGAAGGAGCCGGCAGAGGAGACTATCGTTCAACTATGCGAATGTCCGAGACTGGTCTAGGCACTCTGTTTGAAGAAGTATTTCTAGGAGCGACCTTCTATTTTCTCTTATTTTTTTCCTTTCCCAAAATGAAAAATATGCATGATACAAAATCTGGTCACCGCGGCTGGCCAAATCTGGCCGACACGATCGAATCTGGCCAACGTGGACGGATCTGGCCGACGCGACCGACCAGATCTGGCCATCGCGTCCGCGACCGGCCGAAAGTGGATGGATATGTCCACATTTGGCCGGCCGGATTCACGGATATGGCCGGACGTCGGCGTCGGGAAGGGCGAAGGAGAGCGGGCGGAGAATCGGAGAATCGGGGGTCGATCGTACCTATGATGACTGGCAAAGTTGCAGCAGCGACGTGGCGCGCAGGCGACGACGCGGAGCGACTTCTGCGTAGTGGCGGAGGCGATCATTGGCGATCGGAGGCGACGACGGATGCAGATCGGATTGTCGATGGAGTTCAACGACCGTGCGCAGCGACAGCTACTCGATTGATTGGGAAGAAGGGAACCAAACCGAAGACAAGGCAGGAGGGTCGGGTACTTATAGGAGGGTTCTATTTTTGACGGTTCGGACCATTAAAATTTAAAAAATACTATAAAATATAGATTCAAATATCGACGACAAGAATCGCTAAAAGTTTTGACAGTTCAATGAACCGTTAAAAGTTTCGACGATTCTAGCTGTTGAAACGTATATATTACGTAGGTCATATAACTGACGTTTTGATGGTCAGAACCGTCAAAAAACCCATATATCGTACACAATACACATCAATTGGAATTCAAATGGTTCTAATCATTGAAGGTTTCGACAGTTCCGTGAATCATCGCAACTTCAGACGTTAAAAAATGTCGGTAAATTAAAAGAAAAATATATTAACAAAAATAATAACCATTGAATATATAAATTATATATAAGGAATATTCCGATGGTTAGAATCGTTGAAATTTTCGAAGGGTGAGGAAGCATCGAAAATTTAGACTGTCAAAGCCGTCGAAACATGCCATTGAGAACTAAACACGCTCATTGACATGTTTCGACGATTACGAGCATCAAAACTTACGACGAAAGGTTTCGACGGTTTTAAAACCGTCAAAATTTAAGATGATTGTAACCGTCGAAAGCCGTTCCGTCTCTAATTACAATGGAGACGTAGACCCGTCGAAAAAGTCTTTGGTAGTTTAGATGGATTCTTGCCCGTCGATAACTACCTGTCAGAAAATGATTATTTTCTTATAGTGTAAGTTTCAAATCAATCTCTTCCAACATAGAATGTTACCTCTGTTCCATATGGATCCAACCCGAATTTTAGACAACCCGACCAGAATTCTAATTTTTATAAGAATAAAATTTTCTTGGGTGTTCAGAGTTGTCTTGATGATTCGACCTGAGCGCCAATACACTTGGACTGAGTTCTACTTGATATTTGTGAGCCTAGTGGACTCGGTTCGGAGTTTACCCTACCTGGTCCATGTTTAGTTTTCCAAGGCACTCCATCACTGCATGTTCCAATCAATCAACCACTTGCAATTTTTCAAATTTTTTACTCCTAAACCAATTTTTCCCCGTATTTTAAACATTCTCAACACTGTTGGATCGATGGAGTCATGAGCTGACTCCTCTTCGTTTTAGGAGTATATTTTAAATTTAAAGATTTCTGCCTACACCAATTTTTTTTACCAAGTCTCATCAATGATACTCGAGCGACTTTGATTGAAAGTGCCATCGGAACGGCATTATTATTTTATAAATATTATAAAATATATACATCTTTACATTATTTGATATTAAAAAATTCCGACAACTACGGTCGTGAGAAGTTCCTTTATACGCTATTAATATTATAAAATTTATACGAGTCATATAAATTATTATTTTATATTTTTCACGATAGTAATCGTCGAAACTTTTGAATTTTGATTACTGCGGCCATGGGAACTACCGCTTTATAATATAAAATATTTTTTTTATATTTCTCACGACTTAAGTTATCGGAAGTTCAGACGGTTGCAATCATGGAATTGTCATCCTTTGCATACAAACCCTTTGCATACAAACGGAGCGATATCATATAAATTATTATTTTATATTTTCACGACCACAATCATGAGAATTTATGATAACTTAATAGTCGTCGTAAAAATCGTCGGAACTTACGACGGATGTACGACTGTCGATAATAGGAAAATTGTGATTTTCTTGTAGTGCATACAAAATAATGATTCAAAAAAATTGTGATGTACGACTGTCTAAATAGTGAATACACTAATGGTTCAAAAAAACTACAAAATAAGTATTTAGTTTTATTTATTTTAATTAAAAAAACTAGAAATATATCATTTTGGCTAGTCATTCAGAATTGGAAAAAGAAATGATTCTATTCGCCTGCTTTGTTGTGTGTTCATCGTGGAGTTTCATTAATTTGATAAAAAAATTTCGAACGGTATATTTAATAATGATAAATGAGACTCTCGAAAAAATAAAAATAAAATATACCTATTCAGATAATTCTAAATTTAATTAGGTCCACGTCTACCACGTTTTTCATTCTACTTCCTTAATATAATTTTTTTCAAGTAATTTTTCTTGCTTGCAGTTGCATGTCTGTGTCAGTTGGCTGCCACACCCCCAAAAAACAGAATAAATAGCGACATTGCGACCACAAGAAGCACCATCGACTTCTGCCCGGGGACGGTCCTCTCCGAGAGACGCGTTCAGATGGAGCCCTCTGCAGGTCACAGTACTCCAGACTGCAGCAGCGTCGTCGTAGCAATCCCGAACGACGTCGCCGCCGCCGGCGACGGTGGCCTCGGCCTCTGCAAGGTCCCGCTGCTGCGCAATCATGGCGACGGCGACGTCGGCGTCGACGACAACGACGGCGCCTCGTTTGGCAGGACGTGCCTTAATTCGATCAACGCCATTTCAGGTGCTCATCATCACATGCATCTTGTTGCGTCCGAGCAATCTGGAACTAATGGCGCATGATCTATATGTCTGCACTTGTTAGTGCATAATTCAATTATTAATGATCATTGGTGCATGTATTAGGAATTGCTGTCCTGTCGATGCCCTACGCGCTCGCTCTCGGCGGATGGTTGAGCATAGGAATCTTCCTGGTCGTGGGGATCATATGCTACTACACGGGGATCCTCATTCGGAGGTGCATGGACGCCAATCCCGGCAAGATCAGGACGTACCCAGACATCGGAGAGCACGCCTTCGGTCGCGCGGGCAGGATAGCCATCTCCGTGTTCATGTACTTGGAGCTGTACCTGGTCGCCGTCAGCTTCCTGATCCTCGAGGGCGACAACCTCGAGAAGCTGTTCCCCGGGTGGAGCTTGGAGGTGGCGCCGGTGGGCGTCCGGCTCCAAGGGAAGCAGCTCTTTATAGTGATGTCTGGCCTCATCATCCTGCCCACCACGTGGTTCAGTAACCTGGCGGTGTTGGCCTACGTCTCGGCCAGCGGGCTCCTGGCGTCGCTTCTCCTGCTCGCCTCCCTGATCTGGGTGGGCTTCACGGAAACGGGGTTCCACCGGAGGGGCAAGCTCCTCGACCTGAACCGGCTGCCGACGGCGCTGGGCCTGTTCTTCGTGTGCTTCACCTGCCACGCTGTGTTCCCGACCATTCACTCTTCCATGAGAAAGAGCGCCCTCTTCTCCAAGGTTCGTTCTTCTACGTCGTAAGTACGATAAATTAATGATTTATGCAAAATCATATGAGAGCGCTCTGAAACATGCACAAAATTCTCATGATATGTGATCGATCGCAGGTGCTCCTGGTGTCGTTCACGCTGTGCACGCTGAACTATGCTATGACGGGGATTCTTGGCTACCTCATGTACGGGGAGGACACGGCTTCGCAGGTGACGCTGAACCTAAGCACCGGGCGGCTGTCGTCGCGGATCGCGATATGCAGCACACTGCTGAACCCGTTCGCCAAGTTCGCGCTGGCAATGTCGCCCATCGCGATGGCCGTGGAGGAGGCGGTGCCCTTCGGGAAGAGCCGCAGGTCCGGCGGGATCCTCCTGAGGACGCTGCTGCTGGCGAGCACGGTGGTGGTGGCGCTGGCCGTCCCGTTCTTCGCCTACCTCATGGCCTTCGTCGGCTCCTTCCTCAGCGTCATGGTCTCCGTGATGTTCCCGTGCTTTTGTTACCTCAAGATCTTTAGATCGTCACCTTCATCATCGCCATCATTTGGTTCCGGCGAACTGGTGGCCATTGCTGGCATTCTGCTGTTTGGATTCCTTGTTGCAGTGATGGGCACTTACTCCTCCCTGAAAGAAATAATCCGCAGCTTATGATCACGCGGCAGGTTTTTCCATTTGGAGATAATTCCTCCCTCGCCTGCTGTTCTTCAGCAGCTTGATCTGTTGCAGTCTTGCAGATCTCTCATCAAAGCCATTAGTTCTTGTCTTAACCTAAAGATAATGTTTTGGGTATGTTGATTTTTTTTTCCTTGAAGTGAAGGGTAAAGATATTAAGATAAGGGCACCCCCTTTAACTCGAGAGTGATATCGAGTTCAATCCTTTTGTGCCCTTATTTTTAAATTTATTTCCCAATTTCTTGTTATAACCGAAAAAAAAGGATGGAAAGATAAGAAGAGAAAATGAAAGTAAAAATTTAATGAAAAGAAATAAAAAATTAAATGATAAGTTGATTATATTATTATTATTATTAATATTATTAATATTAATAATAATAATAATAATAATAATAATAATAATAATAATAATATTATTATTATTATTATTATTATTATTATTATTATTATGAGGTTAAATAAGAAAATGTGTATTAATTATATTTTTTTTCTCTTTCTTCTTCCCCTTCTTTTTTTTTTAAATTTTCTTTCACCTTCAACCAACTTAGAATCATCAGCAATAGCATTGCACAAATCCTTCTTTAATTGTTTTTCTTTTTGAAACTTTAGATTGTGAATTAGACATAATTGGTTTACTTGTTGAGAAAAAAATTTATATATAGAATCCAAAATGGAATTTCATACCATAATTAGTTTACAAACTAACCAATATATATTAGGTATATTTTTCTTTTTTATTACAAAAAGGCGGGTAATAAAATTTAATACAAAAGAGATAAATATAAAAAAGAATATATTTACTGATGAAATTTGGACTCGATTTTTTTTCGAATTATAGATATAATATTATGGATAGCCAAGTCTCATAATTTATAAATTCGATGTGCTGTTTGCATTGAAACCATGAATTAATAATTGCGCATTACCTGTACAATTACACATTCATCGAGTTTCATAAAATGACGTGCATTGCATGCAATTAATCATATATATATATATATATATATATATATATATGATAAAATGGAGGTGTTGAGCAAGTGTCACGCTATCGTCGGTCCAACTAAATGTGCGCGATATTTTGATATCATATCGCGATATTTTGACATCAACTCACTTACATCGACATTCTTCTCTCTCTTTCTCACATGCGCAATTCTTTCTCTCTCACCTTTCTCGATCTCTGGCGAGTCACGTTTTGACTCTCCCTCCCTCGATCCTCGACTGTTGTCTATCATGGCTGATGTCAGACTTCTTCTTCTTCTTATTCATTTTTATGTTTTTTCTGTATATATCGCTGAGTCAGCGTGTCGTTAGTTATTTTTATATCAGATGTCCGGGTGTCGTTAGTTAGCCGATATGCACACAGTTTATATCGTCTCTTTTATTTTTTATCTTTTTTGTACACAGTATAAAACGCGATGAGAGGAGCTGTATGAGGTGATTCACTTTGAATACGAAATATGGTTTTCCCTCCCAATTTGTGTTTCTCTTCTGGTTCTCCAGTTGCTTGATCATTTTCTGAAAGCTTCGATCGCCGACGGCCAACAGTGTTCTGACGAATCGGATTTCTCATCACCGACGAGGCAACAGTGAGGTCAATCGGCAAAGCGACAGCGAGAGCGATCAACGAGGCTATCTGAAGGCCGACAGAGTGAAGGATGCTATGATCTCGGAGTCTGCTACTTGGATTTTCGACGAGACGACAACCGGTGAGGCAAGATGACACCCTTGTTGAGAATATGTCTCTCTGTCTCTGTGTATATCTCTTTCCCTTTCTCACCCCTCTGCAACTCTCTCTCTCCCTCTCTCAATCTTCGGTGAGGCAATGACGAGGTTGATCGGCGAGGAGACGGTGAGGGCATTCGGCGAGGGCGATGGCGAGGGCGATCGCGAGGTGATCTGGAGGACGGCGAAGAAAAGGATGCTGCAATCTCGGTGCCGATGACTTGGATCTCCGACGAGGTGAGGCAACACGAATCTATCTCTCCCTCTCTCGATCTCCGGCAAGGCGATATTAAAATGAGATAAATTTGATGTATCAGTATCTAGGTTATATTAAAATGAGATAAATTTTGAACAAATTGACCACTAGAAGAATCAAATCAGATTACTAGATGTCTACGTTTTGTCTTTGTGATTAATCATGCTTTTTCCTTCCTATCTAGATAAGTTCAAAATAGTTAGGTAGAGAACGCAAACTTAACTTGAAATATCATTGCAGATGATCTTGACATATTTAAATATCTAATACAAGGAGAAGTCTTACTTTTAGCGCATATATATACATATATATATATATATATATATATATATATATATATATATATATATATATATATATAGTGCTTGATCCCAAATTAAGAAAGGCAAAAGTGAGAACGTGGCCAAGAAAAATGCAATACATGCACCTTAACTAAATGGATAAGTCGGCATGAAGGACACACAAACAAATCCTAACATGATGTTATAAGCAATTAATTAAGTTTTGGACTTATTTAGACGTGTCATGTAGGTCATATTAATTACATCACCCAACTAATCCCAATTTTATATTCCCTTATCTCTCCTCCTCCTCCTCCTCCTCCTTTATTATTATTATTATTATTATTATTATTATTATTATTATTATTATTATTATTATTATTATTATTATTATTATTATTATTATTATTATTATTATTATTATTATTATTATTATTATTATTATTATTATTATTATTATTATTATTATTATTGTGCACATATAATTTGGAGGATTCAAAATGAATCTCAAGTCGTCATTCATTCTTATCTCTTTTTTATTTTTTACATTTTCTATATGTTTTAATCATGAATGATCGTTAATTCTTAACCCATGAAATATAGGAACTTTTATCACCTTCTATAAAAGAATCACCTCCGATTCCTCACTCTTATTCAAACATTAATGCTTATTATTAATATTGTAGTTGTATTGCGTTCATAAGTTTCACCAAGTTTAATAAACATATGAAGGTGAACAATCAAATAAACATTTACTTCATTATTTTGGTAAGATAATGTTATTTGATTTTATATATTTATTGGTGTTATGAAAAAGAGCTAGAGATAAATCACACGTACCGAAAAATATACGAGATTTAACTTGATTGCAATGACATATTTTTGTAAGAACTCTAATACAAAATAGTGAGCTTCCGTATAGGATGAACGATTTTGTCATCCAAACTATTTGAGTATATAACATAGGAGTCGAATAAAATTTATAACTGAATTAAAATTCAAGATATTATCAATAATTTGTTAATCTTTTTTGTTTTTACAAGTACAAAACACCACTTTTTTATTTTGCCATGAAGTGAAATCTTTGTGACACTCAATGTGGATAGCGTCGAAAGCAACGTGAGTTGACGCCTTCACGCTGGTGTCGATGAAATAATTGCCAATTTTTCTTCTTTAGTTTTATCTCTTGCCTCTTCTTCAAATCCCAACCTCTTCAACATCTGATGCGGCTATTGCAATATAGTGTCGGCATGTAAAAGTTCTTTCAATGTTTAGTTACAATTTGGTTGGATTAAAAAACGTAGCCTTTTCTTTTAGAACGATATGTTTAATATATATTTTTTGTGCAATTATTTAAAACGTAGAAAAGGATATTCACGTAATTTCATCTTTTCTTGACTAGAAATTAACATTGACTTTAATAATGCATTTTTAACCATGACTATATAGACGCACAATGCAACCCTACATCCTGGGCCATTCGATTTTGATCAAATGATCAAGTTTTTTGCGTGATGAACCACTTGCGTGGTCCGCGATTTGTGCAGTTCGCGGAGGTGCAATTGCACTGAACCGACATCCTTCGATTTTGATAAGAGGGAGACGGTGAACAGATCAATGGCGGAGGGCGACGGAGACGACGAGCGAGGGCGAGGTGAGCGGCAAGTGGATCGATGGTGGAGGGTGGCGGTGGCGGCGAGGCAATGAGCAGAGAGCGACGATGATCGACGAGTGGAGGGCGGAGAACGACGACGAACGGAGGGCGACTGTGAGCGGAAAGTGGAGGGCGGAAGACGGCGACAAACGGAGGATGGAGGGTGGAAGGTTCACGACTCACAGAGGGCGGCGGATCGGGCGGAGGCGGCGATCGATCTGCGAATCTTGCAACCTGCAACGGCAACTGATCACATTCTTGCCCTTCAGTGACGTGTGATCTGGAACCTGAGACCTGAGAACCTACAACCTGCGATCTGAGAAATTGTGACCTGCGAACCTGCAATGGAGGCGGCGATCGATCCAATACGAAAGCTGCGACCTGCAACGAGAGTGGGAGATAGGAGGCGTCGCCGAGAAAGTCTCGCGTAGAGACGAGGGAAAGAGAGGGATCGCGGCGACCTACGAACCGGACACATCATTGAGCCGCCGAGGGGAGGAGATGCACGCACGCGAACCGGACGTGCGAGTCGTTCGAACCGGCTCGCATTCATCCAGACCGTTCATTTTAGATCGGATGACTCTGGATGCATGGGCGCACAGTGACACCACAAAGGTGTGGTGTCAACTTAATATTCCTCATATATATGAGGAATATTAGGGTGCTCCCACACTTTTGTGGTAGCACCCTCCGCCCATGTTTTAAAGACCATCCGATTTGAGATGGATGGCTCAGATGTGTGATCGCTGGTTCAGATGAAGAGTTGAAATGGTTCAGTGCCGATTTGAGTGGTTCAACGCCGGTTCAAAGGAAAGGAGCGGTTCAGTGCTAGGCGGTCTGAGGGGAGACGCATGGCAGGGGAAGGTGAGACAGAAGGGGTGGCGGTGCGGCGAGTCAGCCCGACTTTCGACGTTGGCGCAAGGAGGTGGGCGACGGCAGCGGCATGCACGGCATCGGCATGCACGGCATCGGCTTTTGACGTCGAGGAGGCGAGGGAGGGAGGGCAGTAGCGTGACGGATCTGTCAGAAGAAGGGGGGCGGTGGCCCCCTCCTTGCGCTTGTCGGAGAGCTCACGGAGGGGGGCGATACCCCCTTTTTTCGATGCCACACCGGCGAGTTAGAGCAGAGGAGAGAGGGAGAAGAGGGGTAGACTTCGGCGGAGAGAAGAGATTTGACCACCGGCGACCTAGAGACGATGGCCGCTCAATCGCCCTTTTCCCTGCGCTCTTGCTCGTGGATCAAGATTGCCACTCCACGCGTCGATGAGAGAGCCGACCTCGCCGTTTGATGCCGCTCCATGCTCAATCGCCCCTCCATGCGCCGATCAAAGAGACGACCTTGCTGTTCGATGCCTTCCATGTGCGAACGCCGATCAGATGTCGCTCGATCGCCCTCCATGCGCGAATGCCGATCAGATGTCACCGACGAGAGAGATGATCTCGCTGTCGTCCGCCCGATTGCTCGCCGATGCTGTCCTCTCTCCTGCCCTGCTCGAAGCATCCTGCGCCCTCCTGCTCACCGCCGCCATCTAGCAAGTCACGTGGAGATGCAGTTCCCTGAACCGGACTTGGACCACCAACTCGCACGGATGTCCTGAACTGGATGCTCAAACCGGCGTGCCTTGATCTCGTCCACTCATCTCAAATCGGATGGTCTTTAAAGCGTGGGCAGGGTGCTACCACAAAAGTCACTACAAGAAAAAGTTATATTTCTGACGGTTCATTTTTGACGGTCCGACATCCGTCTAAAATATCGACGGTTTTTTCGGCGGATCTTCCGAACCGTCGATATTTTTGTCGGATAATTTTTGACGGTTTTAGCCGTCTAAACTTTCGACGGTTCTTAATTCGTTGAAAGGTTCCGTCGAAAATATTTATACTTCGACGGTTATGACCGTCGATAATTTTGGCGGTTTATCTAACCGTCGAAACTTCCAGCAGTCTGAATCGTCGAAATATTTCAACGTTGGTTCCGTACAATTATTGAACTTATCGACGGTTTTGACCGTCGAAATTTGCGACGTTCGAAGCAACCGTCGATATTTCGGCGGTCATACCCGTCGATAGTATTTAAATAAAATATTCTAGCTTAATTGTTTTCGACGGTCTCAACCATCGAAAATGGAAATTTATAATTTACACAAACTATAGATCTGTTGATGTCTTGAAAATTTATTATTATGGGAATCGACGGCTAAAACCGTCGATATTTCGACGGTTTGAAGAACCGTCGAAACTATCGACGATTTCCGTCGATATTTCGATGGTTTGAATAACCGTCGAAACTATCGACGGTTTTTAAAGCGGATTCGAGCTGTCGAAATGCGAATTAATATAATATTATATTTACCTATGTTGCGGTGGATTCGACCATCGAAAAGTGGTTATATAAAAACCCGACCCCACTCTTACTTTGAACATTTTGAACGTTCGTCCGCGCCGTTTCGTCCGCTGTCCGGCCGTCGACCACCTCCAACGTTCGCTGCCGCCCGAAGCTTCCGCCGCTGACTAGAATCTCCGGCGCAGGTAGGTCCGATCCCCGCCCTCCTTGGATTGAATTTGGTCTCTCCGGCGGCCAAATCTGGCCGCCCTCCGTGCGGCGGCCAGATCCGGCTGCCATTCGCGCGCGGCGGCCAGATCCGGCCGCCATTCGCGCGCAGCGGCCAGATCCGGCCGCCCTCCGTGCGGCGGCCAGATCCGGCCGCCCTTGCGCGGCGGCGGCCAGATCCGGCCGCCCTTCTGGCGGCGGTCAGATCCATGAGCAAAAAAGCTTCTGTGCATAGGTCCATGAGCAATTTCAAATATCAATTAAGCCTCGTGACTCGGTTACAATCATGATAGTCAGGACCAAGCATGCTTCGTAGCTAGACAATTATGTTATATATACTTATTATATCAAAATAATCTTATAATATTTCATATGACAGAATAATTTATTCTTCCACCCTGAAAGATAGTGAAGGATTTTTAGCTTCAAATAAAAATTGCATGAAATTTTATATATATATATTTTATTTCGAAAACATGTTCATAGGCAAAGTTATCATAATTTTCATTCTCAATCAGACATTGAAAATACAATAATGACACAACTGAGAACATATTGATGAAGTAATCCTTTGACGGGAAAATAGTAATAAGACATTGCCACTAATGAAGGTGGGCCCATCTCAATGGTTCTTTCTGAAGATCGACACAGAATCTGTATTCTATGTTACATGTCCTATCTGAACCAGGAAGTATTTTTCTTTTTAACGAAAGAGTTAACTATTAATTTGCATGCCAAAGGACATCTTGATACAAGATACTAAGAAGATTACAAGGAAGATCCTCCTTACAAAAAATTTTGAAACCCTGAGATTTATCAATATCAACCAAAAGGTCTGCAGCCCTATTACACAATCTATAGCAATGTTGTACTTGAAAGGAACTTCAGTTAAAGCTCAAATGGATTGCATAATATTTTTTATCCTCAAAGGACAACCGAAACAGCAATAAGTCCATTGATTACATACAGTAAATGTACATGTGTATGCGTGTATGCTATCTCTATACCTAGCAGTATGATTAGTAAACATTAGCTAAACAATATGTTCTTCCTCAGTTGTTTCATAAACTTTTTTTCTTTCCTTATACAATTCTGTATCACTGAAATTTTTGATGATTTGCAAATAATGCAGTCATTATGTCATACTTGAACGATCGTCGATGGATGTACAAAAGAAATAATCCTGGTCGTAGAGGCTTGACACAAGAATTTATAGATGGCGTTGACTATTATGTTACTGTGGCTTGTCAATCTTTACAATTTCAGCGGGAGGAAACAATTAGGTGTCCTTATTTGAAATGTGCTAGCACAAAGTTACAGACGATAGAGACTGTCAAAGTTCACTTATATAGAAAGGGTTTCAAACCCAATTATTGGGAATGGAATGATTTAGGCGAAGGAGCGCATTCGACAAGCGTCCCAAATCCAGTCTATCAGCTTCTCTGCTGCCGCCATTTCCGATGCGAGGTCTTTCACCCCACGCCGTTCCAGCTCTTTCTCGTCCCAGTTTTCTAAGCCGGAAGAATAAGTCCTTTTCTTTTCTGGTATTCCTTTAAAGGTGCCTAACAAGGTCTTTCCTGAGGTTGAATGCCAACTACGGTGCCGACAACACTCGAAGCTAGGCCCGCACGCACTATTCTCCTTGGTTATGCTCGATCCTGCAAGTCAAGAGTCTGGGAATGAGACTGGCAGAGAAGGATAAGGTCTTCATTTTGTGGATCCTGAACCAACATTTGCTTCGCAATATGAACAGTTTGTTTATGACGCAGCTGCAACTGAGTATGGCAATATTAGATTTGAGCAGAATGAAGAGGCACCAAATCCAGAAGCAAGATATTTTTATGACTTACTAAACGCATCGAGCCAACCCTTATGGCCTGGGTGTGAAAGTCATTCGGAACTATCACTTACTGTTAGATTGTTGAATCTGAAAGCCGACCACAATATTTCACAAGCATGTTTTGATGCATTTTTAGATATTTTAAAAGAGATCACACCAACTGGGGCTCGTATTCCTAAAAATTTTTATAGGACAAAAAGATTGGTCAGTAAACTTGATCTTGACTCAACTAAAATAGATTGTTGTCGTGATGGTTGTATGTTATATTATGGCGAGGACATCAATCTAAATGAATGCAAGTTTTGTAGGGTCGAACGATATAGAGTGACTAACAAGTCTCAAGTCGCTGTGAAAAGAATGCATTATTTGCCTCTTATTCCAAGGCTTAAAAGACTATACTCGTCTATAGGGTCAGCGTCACAAATGAAGTGGCATGCACAGCATAATACTTCTGAAGGTGTCATGCTTCACCCATCGGATGGTGAAGCGTGGAAACATTTTGATCGTAAGCATTCTGATTTTGCTAGGGACCAAAGGAACATAAGGCTCAGATTATGCGCAGATGGTTTTACACCATATGGTCAGACTTCAGTTCCTTATTCATGTTGGCCGGTAACAATAACACCTTATAATTTGCCACCTGGGATTTGTATGTCCGCACTTTATATGTTTTTGACATGCATTATTCCTAGTCCTCAGAGTCCTAAACAAAGGATAGACGTGTATTTACAGCCTCTAATAGACGAGCTAAAAGAATTGTGGGATGGTGTCGTCGCTTATGATGTGTCGACCAAACAAAATTTCACATTGAGAGCTGCCTTATTGTGGACTATTAATGACTTTCCAGCCTACGGGATGTTGTCTGGTTGGATGACTGCAGGGAAATTAGCTTGTCCATCTTGCATGGAACACTCAGATGCGTTCACTTTGAGAAATGGGGGTAAAAATAGTTGGTTTGATTGCCATAGACGGTTTCTTACAGCCGATCGTCCGTACAGAAATAACCGAAATGTATTTCGACGGAACAGGGTTGTAGAAGACATGCCTCTGGTCAGACGCTCAGGAGCTCAATTACGTCGCATTGTCAATGCTTTATGTAGAATTGTCGACGACCCAAATGTCACATACAATGAGTATGGTGTTTGTCATAATTGGACCAAACGAAGTATATTCTGGGATTTACCTTATTGGTCTGATTGTTTAATACATCATAACTTGGACGTCATGCACATTGAGAGAAATGTGTTTGAAAATGTATTCAACACCGTAATGGACATTAAGGGTAAAACAAAGGACAACCTCAAGGCGAGACTAAATTTGAAGAAGTACTGTCGAAGGCCAGAGTTGCACTTAGTGACTTTACCTAACGGAAGATTATCTAAACCAAAAGCAAGTTATGTTCTCACTAAGGAGCAGAAGACCCAAGTGTATCGCTGGATCCAAGAGCTGAGAATGCCGGATGGTTATGCATCAAATCTGACCCGATGTGTGGACATGAATAACTTGTGTTTGTTTGGCATGAAAAGTCACGACTGTCATATATTCATAGAAACTTTGCTTCCTACTGCTTTTTCTTCACTCCCGGATAAGATTTGGAAGTCGATAATGGAGTTGAGTCAATTCTTCAAAGAATTGTGTTCTACAACATTAACGGTGGAAAATATGATCCAATTGGAACGCAATATTCCGATAACATTATGTAAGTTGAAACGAATATTTCCGCCGGGATTCTTTGATTCCATGGAGCACTTACCTATTCATCTGTCATATGAGGCAAGGGTAGGTGGACCAGTATAATATAGGTGGATGTATCCTTTTGAAAGATATCTCAATCGAATAAAAAGGATGATTAAAAACAAAGCACGTGTCGAATGATCCATTTGTGAAGCGTATATGATTCAGGAGATTTCATACTTCTGTTCTTACTACTTCGAGTCCCATGTTAAGTGTGCGAGGACCAGAGTCCATCGAAATGATGAAGTTTCAGAAGAACAATCTGATGTGGCATCTTTGTCGCTCTTCAATCAGTTAGGACGACATTTTGGGAAGCCAAGGAGTAGATGGCTCAGTGATGTAGAATTCAAGTCTGCCATAAATTATGTCCTTTTAAACACGCCGGAGGTGCAAGGCTACATTAAGTAAGTTTAATATCCATGCGTTCTTTTCTTTAACGTCTTCCCAAACACCATTTTGATTTAGCCATAACTTCGTATGTAGTGCTTTCTTGCAATACTACATTGTCACTGAAGAACATGTACAAGATAGAATCGAGAATGACTTCGCACCATGGTTTAAGGAACAGGTAATTCTCAAAATATTCTAAACAATTTGATGTCTTCAGCGTCTACTATACTCATTTATTTTCATATTAGGTTCTCAATACCGGCACGGCGTCTGGTCTCCATAATTTGGCATGGGGACCGGCTCGAGAGGTGAAAAGTTGGCCAGTGTATTTTGTGAATGATTATAAGTTTCACACTGAAACTTGGTCGATCGGGAAGAAAACCGTGAACAGTGGAGTATGTGTCGTGGGATCCACGGACGGAGAAAATGAGCATGACTACTACGGTGTTCTCAAAGACATTATTCAGCTGCAATATACTGGAGGTAATAAAGTCACATTATTTGAGTGTAATTGGTTTGATCCAAAGGAAAGGAGAGGGATGCGAGTTCACAAAGATTTCAAAATAGTTGAAATACGTCACAATAGGTGTTATGATCGTTTTGATCCTTTCATTATTTCGTCTTCTACAAGACAAGTATATTATGTGTCATATCCGGAGAAGATCAGGGACAAATCACAATGGTGGGTTGTAATAAAGACGAAGGCAAGAAGCAGAATAGAAGTTGATGGTGCATTGCAATGTGTCTTTCAAGATGACTCGCAGACGTCTGTGGCCCCTATTGTCGACACCGAATTAGTCGACGATCTACAGGATTCAGAACACGTATTTGAAGACTTCGATAACATCGACATACAAAATGATGAAAAGGATTCGGACGAAGATGAATTTGAAACTACGACGACTTCTGATGATGATGGTGATGATGGGTACCAGTCATGTAGAAATTCAGATGATGAGTAAAGGTGTCTTTACTTGTCGTCACGAATTATCAATTTTTTTTACCTTACGACTAGGATATTTTATTACGAATGTTGTCATCTTATGGATTGTTCATTTATGACTCATATTCATTTTGTTTGAGGCAATAGTTAGTTTGAGGCGTTAGCGATGCATGTAAACAAACAATCGGATCAACGGATGCCTGACGCGGACGATGCATTCTTATATTCGCTACCATCTCGTGAGTGTTTGAAATAATGATCAGAAGAATTTTTCGCAAAAGCTTATTCGAATTAATTTGTTTATTTTTTATAAGCACCTCCGGATATTAGGAATTGGTTCTCGAGTTATACGTATAATTCCGTTCCTCAAGATGCAACACAAGACGTAGCCGAACATAGTCAGGTCGAGACGTTATGACATTTGAATTTTTTGTCAATTGTGAATTTGACTTGGAATAAATTTGTATTATGCAGATGTATCGATTTGTTAAAAGTAAAAACAAAGGAAAGGAGTCGGTCGTCCCTAGAGCTCTCAGTACTCCGTCTGCTCCTATATCAGTAACGGACATTCGCATAACAGAGCGTTTTTCTCCTCCGTCAGCTCTTAGATTAGCCACGGGCATTCGCATAATAGAACGTTCTTCTTCTCCGCCGGGTCCTTCCTCTCATGCTGATATTGCGGACTTGGATACACAATTGCCACAACAACCCGTCAGAGCTCATTGTTCCGTGGAAGACTCGAACCAGACTTCGTCAAATCGTGTTTACAAAGCATACGTGCAGCCAGATGGGAATTTAGGGTAAGTGTTATTTTATGTATATCGAATCCTTATTCATGCTTTGATTCAGCCATGACATTTTATAATTCTGTGTCCTTCAAGATTTGTACCGTCGAAATCAACGGCTGCAGTAGTTACTAAAGTGTTGCGACATAGGTATACTGAAGCGTGGCTTACATGGAGGGAAGTTCCTTATGCCACGAGACAGATGTTATTTAATGAATTTCAGGTATCATTAGAAGCCAACATGATCATTAATATTTTTCTTCGTAATACATTAATTATTTTTAAACACTTACAGGCTGATGTGTGGTGGGAGCCCGAGCATACGGAAAAAATGTGAAAGGCTTTTAACTCTCGGTGCTCGAAGAGATTGTCCGTGATGCTTTCTGAAGCTCGAGCTGACGGAGAATGACCCAATTGGATCCCCGAGGCCATTTGAATCTATTTGCTAGGAAAGTGGTCCACCGAGAAGTACAAAGTGAAATGCGAAAAAATAAAAACCAGTCAAGAGTCCGACCAGGGAGCGTGCTTGCATTCGGGCGGATGTCTATCCACGAGCACGATTGCTAAGAAAATGGTAAGGTCTTTCTCCGAACTCAGGACGAAATATTATACTTTAAGAAAATGGTAAGTGTCGAGAAAATATTATACTTTAAGTTGCAAGGTTTAAAATATTATTTCATTGCAGGAGAAAGAGACGGATAGACCACCTACTCAGGACGAAATATTTCTCCGAACCCATCAGAAGAAGAACAAAGAATGTGTTTTGAATTATGCCCGGGAGACATATGTATGTAAATTTTTGTGCCTTTATTTTTTTCTAAATTGCAAGTTAATAATTAATTAACAAAACTTTGAAGTCGATCACCTAATCGTCGTTTGTAGTTAATTATTTTCTTTATATTTCAGGAGTCTTATAAAACAAAAGAAGTTGATCATATTACGCAAGCCACGCAGGAGGGGACCACACCGTTGACCCCAAGACAACTTTGGACGGACCACGTCGGCGTGAAGAAGGGTCGCATTTACGGACTTGGATCTTCTGTGAGTGACACAGATATTGGATATGGTCGACGAAGTACTTCAGGTTCATCTCCTTCTAGTATGCAAGAAATGTGGATCAGGTGACCATCAAGATTAGGGAAGAGGTCAGAAAGGAATTCGAAGAACGTGAACGTCGTAACAGGCTTGAAATGAAGAAAATGATGCGTGCCTTCATGCGTGGCAAATTGAATGACGACGACGTCGAGGTAGATTCGTATATAATATATAATTATTTTTGGAATTTGCTTTAATCTGATGGTTCATTGTACTCATTATATTCATATGCACTTTGACATCAACATGGGTACTAACTTAGATTTTACTCTTCATCCCTTTCAGTTAGATCTGTAGACTTTCAAAGTTTTCACCGGAAATGGAGTGCAGACAGCTGGATCATGTAAATGTCAGTACTTAGTATAAATAAATATACTTGTAGTTTATGTTTCCTATTTTTTCCTGATTGGTCATGAACTTCAACATACTTCCTGATCACCGCATGAAATCATAGGAAAAAAACTTAGCAACCTTATTTTAATGATAACTTTGGCATTTTGAATTTAAATGGTAATGATGATTAAAAGTCATATGCCTCTTTCTATTATTTTGGATGATTATGCTCGATTTTGCTTCAATTTTGAGATTCGGCGTTAGCTTGTTAGTTTACGCATCTTTTATTGAATTTATCAAATTATGTTGATGTTAAATTCAAATTATGTTTTTAGATTTTAGATTTTAGATTCAATTAGATTTTGATTTTGCTCTTCAACACTTAACAAAACTGAATTCATGTGTTTTTTTGCATTTTCATATGTTATAACTTTTGCTCTATTTCAATTTGTGCAGTGATGTTTTGTGACCAAGACGTTATGCGAATTGAACTTCAGCTCTTCGTCGTGACGAAGACGTTATGCCGTTCCATTATGTGATGTTCAATTTGTTTCATGTTTGGATTATGTGAATTAATTGTGCCGTTCCATTATCTCGTTCCATTATGGATCATGTTTGGATTACGTTATGCCGAATTGAATTATCTGTGATGTGATGTAATTGAATCTGTGATGTGATGTGAATTATCTGTGAATTACGTTATGCCGTTCCATTATGGATCAAATGTGTTGTATTATATGTGTGAATTATCTGTGAATTCACTATTTTTTTTTAAATTTTTTTATGTTTCCGACGGTCCTGACCGTCAGAAACAGCTGAAATATTGCAATATTCAACGGATTTTTTCGATACTTACCGACGGTTATATCCATCGGTACACAATTATCGACGGTCGTAGCCCACGAGTAAAACCGTCGATACAAGATTGTCGACGGTTTGAACCGTCGCTACTATCGACGGTTCAAGCCGCCGATATATATTGATGGTTAAAACCGTCGATAGTATCCACGGTTAAGCCGCGCCCGCCAGTTAGACCATCTGTAATACCGATGGTTCAGAAGAAACCGTCGCAAAATATTTGCGACGTCCCTTTTTCGCACGGACACTGTCCGTCGAAAGAACCGTCGGAAATCGTGATTTTCGACGGATCTGGCCATTTTACCGACGGTTAAGACCGTCGGTAAAAGGCAGTTTTCTTGTAGTGAGTGTGGGAGCACCCTAATATTCCTCTCTCTCTCTTTCTATATATATATATATGTATGTATGTATGTATGTATGTATGTATGTATGTATGTATGTATATGTATATAATATGGGTAAAATGTATATACCAAGCGCTCTCCTCTCCACACACTATCATGCATATCTTGAATCGTAACTATAGATTGTGCTTCGCGAGAAATTGGGGTCTGCTTGCAAGAAATCGTCCATCTCTCTTATTCTCTCCCTCTTTCCCCTCTCTCCCTTTATATCTCCTTTTTCCTCTCTCTGTCCCCGATCTCTCGTTCCTTTCTCTCTCTCATGTGAATGCCGCCGTCTTGCATGAATGCTACTATTGCAGTCGTCGGAGAAGAGGCAAAGGGTGAAATGCCTCTCTCTATCTCTCATGTGAACGCCGCCGCCACTGCCATCGAAGAGGAGATGAAGGGTGAATTGGTTGATCTCTACGAGTATGGCGTTAGAGATGTGCAGCGAGGGCGAATATGTCGATCTCTACAATCGGATATCACTACAAGAAATTAATTAATTAGTGACACACGTATATTAACTCTAATGCATCGCTAATTTGTCGTTGAACAATGTAGCGACGAATTAGCATTGCCTAAGCGCCACAGTAATGGTGACACCAAAGGTCCGACGCTATTTTCATCACTGTTACTAGTTCGACGCTAAAATGATGCTTGAGTGTGCGACGCTAAGGCGACACCGGGTTGACGCTAACATAACGCTAATATGATGCTATTTTGACGCTGGTATGGCGCTAAAACAATGCTTAAGTTTATTCTTATTGTTGGTTGTGGCGCTACGTAGATGCCAATGCGACGCTAAATAGCGACGCAATTGTGTGACGCTAAGCGGACACTAATAGGGCGCTAAATGTGCAACGCTAATGTGATGATAAAGAGACGCTAAGTACGACATCTTCATCCAATGAAAATAGCATGCTTTGTACAATTTAATTTACATTTCACATTTCATTACATAAGTTTAACTACGATACTCGATCATGTACATGTTCTAATCAGGTTCATCAAATTACACATTATACATCAAGTTTACATATACATTTCAAATTCATCAATGGATTTATCAATTCATTGTGTGATGATAAGTAGACGATAATGGTGGTAACGGGCGGCGTCATGGAGGCAGGCGGCGATAGTAAATGTGTCAGTGGCAGGGGAGAAGGGATCGGAGGGGATTAGGCAGTTTCTCGAGCAGGGAGGCCGACGGCGGTGGCAGGGGAGAAGGGGATAATGCGGTTTCTCGAGCAGGGAGGCAGGCGGGGCGGACGCTACGGCGACAGGGGAGAAGGGAAGAAGGCGGTGTCTTGAACAGGGAGGCAGGCGGCGGCGGACGCGGCGGCAGCATGGGAGAAGGGGAGAAGGCAGTGTCTTGAGTAGGGAGGCAGGCAGTGGCGAACGCGGCGGCGGCAAGGGAGAAGGGGAGAAGGCGGTGTCTCAAGCAGGGAGGCGGGCGGTGGTAGCAGGGGAGAAGGTGATGCATAGAATTCATGCATAATCATTAGGCCAATTTATTCTAAACTTTAAGAGTGTTTCATGATTTAAAGTGGAAAAAGTAGTATAAATATAGAGAAATTCCCAAAAGATTGACTTCTACTTAAGCTTGATTGAATTTATAACAGGGAATGGAAGTACGTTGGAATTTGGACGAAAAAGCTATGGAAAACAAGTTTTTGCATCTGGCATGGCCGTGCCAACTGACGTCACGCCCGTGCAATGAAGAGCGGAATTCAAACATTCTGTCACGGCCGTGCAAATCAGAGGCTTGAAACTTACGTTCTGTCATGCCCGTACAGAAATGTTCATGGCCGTGCAAATTGAAGGCTAACGTTTTGTCACGGGCGTGCCAACAGATGTCACGGCCGTGCTGCAAAAAGACCAAAAATTGATGTTCTGGCACGACCGTGCCACTTGATCTTCACGACCGTGCCGGCGGTTCTGTTAGGCCGTTTTAAGCTATTTTTATCCATCTTTTTGATAAGATTTCGGGTTGTTGAGCCATGTTACGGGAAAAACTATTTAAGAAGACCCCAAATCTTTTGGAAGAACATCTTTGGAGGGCATAATTCAGAAGTTGAAGGCTTGGTGAGGAAGATCTAGAGGCTACAACGAAGTTCTGCCGGAAACTCGAGAGAGGACGGTAGAATTAGGAATAGTTCTTGTTCTCTTTTCTTTTCTTGAAATATTATTTAGATTGATGTACTCTAGTTTATGAGAGTAGTTCTTTAGGATTTTCTTGATTGAACTCTATTCTTTATGAATTCTTTGTACGATTAGTTGATGGATTAATAGCATGCTTGATGGTTTTATTGATTGTTTCCTGAGATTTATTCCTTTGAATCTTTTGATTATCTGAAAAGAAGTTTTTAGATTCTCTAAAGTTTTTCTCTGATTTTTCCTCTTACATGCCACTCTTGGGGAAATCGCAAGAGACCCAATTGTGTTGTTGTTAAGGTGACTTGAGAAAGCTCTTAACTTTATATTCCATTTGAATGCGTTTTGAGATTGAATAGATTAGATTAAAAATCGAAAGGATTATTCTCTTTTATTGATCTCAAAATAGGGTTTAAAGCCTGAAATATTGGTTAAATCAAATTGGGAATTTTACTTTATTAATTCATCATCTTTTGTCTAGAATTCAAGATAAGTCATATTCATCAAATATATACTTTTAAACTCCATTGATCATATTCTTATATTTTTATTAATTATTCAACTTATTTTCACATTAAACAATTTATTAATCTTTTCTCAAGTTATAAGCAAGAGAAGTTATTAATTATTTTTTGTCCTCGTGGGAACGATATTTTATACTCATTCATTTTATTACTTGAGCGACTAGTGCACTTGCTATCAATTCTACACGCATCAAGTTTTTGGCGTCGTTGCCGGGGACTAGTTAATATTTAATTTCTTATCTTTCTTATTAATTTGAGAATTATTACCATTCATTTATATTGGTGTGGTTGCAGGGAATTGAAGAATTCATAATCCATACATCCTGGAGGATTCTAACACTAGTGCCTTGGGACATAGGCATAATACACGAAGTTCAGGACGCCCACTAGTGTTTGATCCTGAAATAGAGAGAATTGTCAGGCAACTGAAGAAGAAAATTTCCATTGTTGTTAAGATGGCAGATCAACAGAGGCAAATTGAAAATCAACCACTTCCATCTGCATACAGAACTATGAGAGATTACACTATGGGTCCACTGATCGAGGAAAGAGGGAGTATTACACTTCCTGAAATTGGTGCTAACAATTTCCAAATTCAGCAGGGCACAGTTCAAATGATATCAAATACACAATTTGGAGGACATAGAGATGAAGACCCATTCAGCCATATTACAAAGTTCATTCAATTATGCTCAACATTCAAATTATGCAGTCCGGTTAAGGCTATTTCCTTTCTCTTTGAGAGGAAAAGCATATACGTGGCTTGCTACATTACCTGTGGGCACTATAAGAACTTGAGACGACATGCGACAAGCATTTCTTAATAAATATTGTCCACCCCAAAAAGCTGCTAGGTGTTTATCTGAAGTCTCTTCTTTCTTTCAACAGGAAACTGAAAATATGCATGAAGCTTGGGACAGATTCAAGGATCTAGTTAGCAAGGTCCCAAATCATAACATTCCCCTGTGCCAGCAAATTCAGTACTTCTATAATGGGGCGACAGCTGAGATAAAGGATAAGATTGACACTGCTGCTGGAGGGACCATTGCGGACAAATCTCCTGAAGATCTTTATAGGTTGTTTGATAATCTTGCCTTGAACAGTTGGCAAAATGCAAAAGTGAAAAAAGCTGGATTTCATCAGATAGATAATGCAAGCCATATTCAAGCTCAATTAGATGCCCTAGCAAGGAAAATGGACATGCTAATGACGCAAAAGCCCGTCAACAAAATCTCAAACATCATCTGTGATATGTGTGGAGGAGGACATCCTAATCATGAATGCCAAGCATGTATGAATTTTCAAAAATAGAATTTTGAGGATGCTAATTATGTCTCCAATAATGCTTTCAAAAATAATGTGGGGAGCAATTCATAAACACTGGGTTGAGGAATCCTCCGAATTATTCATGGGTGAACAATAGAGGTCCAGCACAACTCCCCGTTTATCACCCTCGTCCTGAACCTAAGACTAACATAGAGGATGTTTTATCAAAGTTTATTATAACTGTTGAGACTAAATTCACCAATCAGGATGCATCAATCAGAAATTTGGAAACTCAGGTTGGTCAACTGGCAAACATGATATCTGAGAGATAGTTAGGAAGTTTGCCTAGTAACACATAGAAAAATCTGAAAGAGCAAGCAAATGCAATTGTTCTAAGAAGTGGACTTTAACTAGAAGGTCCGAAAATTCCTGAAGCAGTGACACATTTGTAGGAAGAAAAAGTTGAAAAAGAAGAAATACAGAACAATATTGCACCATCTAAGGAGGATAAGCTTCAAGAAAAGCCTAAAGATGAAAGAATTCGGAAACTCCCTTACCCACAGAAATATCAAAGGGAGAAATTAGATAAACAATTTGCTAGGTTCTTGGAAATTTTAAAATAATTGCATATTAATATTCCATTTTTCGAAGCCATTTTGCAGATGCCAACTTATGCCAAGTTCCTGAAGGACATCCTGACCAACAAGAGGAAGATAGAGGAATCTGGACTGGTGAGACTTTCATCCAGTTGTTGTGTTGTAGATCAACAAGATCTTCCTCAAAAATTGAAGGATCTAGGGAGTTTCACAATTCCATGCTCAATTGGAAATTTCTTTTGTGCTAACGCTCTATGTGACTTAGGTGCCAGCATTAATTTAATGCCATACTCAGTACTTTTGAAGTTAGGCACAGGTCAACTTAGAGAAACGAGAGTTCTCCTTCAACTAGCTGATCAATCAATAAAGAAACCTAAAGGATTACTAGAGGATGTATTTGTTAGGGTTGACAAATTCATATTTCCTGCTGACTTTGTCGTTCTTGATACGCAGACTGAAAAGGAGCCTCCATTAATCTTGGGCAGACCATTTCTTGCCACGGGAAGAACATTGATTGATGTTCAACAAGGAAAAATAACATTAAGAATAAATGTCGAAGACTTATCATTCAATATTGGACAAGTTTTGAAATATCCAATTAATAATTCTTCTTGTTTTGCAATTGATATTTTTGATGAACATGGCAGGGACAATATCGATGAAATAGTGGAGACTCAGATGAAGGATACTAAAAACGAGAAATTGGAGGAAGAATTAATGAATGAAGATTCTAGTATAGAGGAGTTAGAAGAAGGAGATTTACCAACCCCTATTCCTGAACTCAAAACCTTACATGTGCATCTTAAATATTGTTTTTTAGAAACTAATAAGTTCCCTGTAATTGTGTCTTCATCATTGACAGAAGAAATGGAGAACAGGTTACTTGAAGTATTCCGCAAACACAGAAAGGCTATAGCTTGGAGGATAACAGATATCAAGGAAATTTTCCCTTCTATCTGCATGCACAAGATCTTGATGGAAGAAAACAGCAAACATGTAACCCAATTTCAAAGGAGACTTAATCCAATGTTGAAGGAAGTATTGTACAAGGAAATTGTTAAGCTACTAGATGCAGGGATTATCTACCATATCTCTGATAGTAGCTGGATTAGGCCGGTACAAGTGGTCCCCAAGAAATGTGGGATGACGATTATAACGAACGCACAAACGAGCTCATGCCCACACGCACAGTTACTGGCTGGAGGGTATGTATCGATTACCGAAAGTGACCATAGTTTCTGGTCATAAATATTACTGCTTTTTGGATGGATATTCTGGTTGTAACCAAGTTGCAGTGGCTCCTGAAGATGAAGAAAAAACAACTTTTACATGTCCTTATGGCACTTATGCTTATCGTAGAATGCCGTTTGGATTATGTAATGCCCCTGCAACATTCCAAAGATGCATGATGGCCATATTTTCATATATGAATGAGAGGATATTAGAAATCTTCATGGATGACTTTATCCTTTTTGGAGAATCATTTGATGATTGTTTGTCAAATCTATCTCAAGTACTTCAAAGATGTGAAGATACTAACCTTTCTTTGAACTGAGAAAAGTGTCATTTTATGGTGCAGGAAGGAATAGTACTCGGGCACAAAATCTCTTAACAAGGTATAGAGGTTGATATGGCCAAGGTAAAGGTGATAGCAGACTTACCACCCCCAACTTCGATCAAGGGTGTGAGAAGTTTCTTAAGACATGCAGGATTTTACATACGCTTTATAAAAGACTTCTCCAAAATAGCTAAACCTCTAACCACCTTACTTTCTAAAGATGTTAGATTCGATTTTGATGATGATTGCTTAAATGGCTTTAATATCTTGAAACAGAAGCTAATCTCTGCACCTGTGGTAGTAGGACCAGACTGGAGTCTGCCATTTGAATTGATGTGTGATGCTAGTAATGGAGCAATCGGGGCTATGCTTGGACAAAGAAAGGAGAAAGTTTTCTATGTTATTCATTATGCAAGTAGAACGATGAATCCAGCACAATTGAATTATGCCACAATAGAGAAGGAATTCTTAGCTGTCATCTATGCTTTTGATAAATTTTGATCCTATTTAATCTATTCCAAGGTGATTGTGTATACAGATCATGCAGCAATTCACCATTTAATGGAGAAGAAAGAAGCCAAACCCAGACTGTTGCGTTGGATACTGTTACTACCGGAATTTGATGTTGAAGTGAAGGATAAGAAAGGATCAGAAAACTTGGTGGCAGATCACTTATCTCGTTTGGAAACCACCTCCAGAAGAGGAGGGAGACATCCTAGAAGAATTTCCTGATGAAAGGATGTTTACAATGGAAACATTATTTAAGGTAAAACTTTTTGATCAAATCCCCTGGTTTGCTAATATTGCTAATTACCTTGCAGAGAAATGGATTTCAAAAAGTATGACAAAGCAGCAAAAAGCCAAGTTCTTTTCTGACCTCAAACATTACATATGGGAGGAGCCCATACTTTTTCGAGTGTGTGCTGATAATATCATCAGGAGATGTGTACCTGAAAATGAAGTACAAAGCATCCTATATCACTGCCACGACAGAGAAGCAGGAGGACACTTTGGACCAAATAGGACAGCCGCCAAAGTTCTGCAATGTGGATTCTATTGGCCCACCTTATTCAAGGATGCACAAGCCTACTGCAAATCGTGTGACAAGTGTCAACGAATGGGTTGTTGAAGTTGAACGAACTTGAAGAAATTCGAGAAATGGCTTATGAAAATGCAAAGCTATACAAAGAAAGAACCAAGAGAATTCATTATAAGAATATCCTTTCCAAAGAATTTATCCCAAGCCAACATGTTCTTTTATATAATAGCAAATTAAGGCTTTTTTCAGGAAAATTAAAATCTAGATGGACAGGTCCCTTCAAAGTGGTTCAGGTATTTCCGTATGGAACTATTGAAGTCAACCACTATCGAGAGGCAATTCTTTTAAGGTAAATAGTCAACGTCTCAAGCACTACATAGGAGGTAAGGTTGAAAAGGAAGGCCACTCAGTGCCCCCTATTAGACCCCTGAAGATGAAAAGGTAAAAGTCAACCTAGCGACTATAACTTAGAACTACATTGTCTAAAACCCTTTTCTTTTCTTTTAATAATGAGTTTTCAGTTAGATTAAATTTGTTGTTTTAGAAATGTCTGTCACGGTCGTGCCTCACCATGTTACGGTCGTGCAGACACTAGAAGCACACGACCACACTTCAACAAGTTCTGTCACAGTCGTGCAAAAAATTTCACGACCGTGCCCCACTTCCATACAAGATCAACACGTGGCGATTTATTTATTAAAAAAAAATCGCGTGCCCTAAATGCACGATCGAATCAAATGGTCGCGTGCCTTTGTCAAAAGAAGCTTCTCTGCCTCCTTCCTCCACAGGGTCGCTGCCCGTCGACGATCATCGTCCCCCATCACAGGCGATTGCCGTCGCCGCCGTCAATCTCCGATCCAGGAGCCGCTGCCAGCGCCATTCGCCTCACCGACAGAGGCGCCGCCGTCAACGCCGTTCGCCCTTTTCTCCCCCGAAGATCCACCACCCCGTCGCCGTTGCCTCTTCACCGGCCATCAACGATCATCGTCGCCAGCGTCATTCGCCTAATTGACTATCGGCGCACCACCGTTCGGCCGATCTCGCCGGACTGTAATCAACCGATCTCGTCGGCCGATCTCCCAAAATTCATCGCCTTCTTCACCGACGATCAGCAACCAACCGAAGCGCCTCCGCCTCCTTCTTCCACAGAGTAGCCGTCGCCTCTTCACCGGCCGTCGACTACCGGAAGCGATTGTCACGCGCACAGCCGTGGTTCTTCAATAAGCCCCTATATATTCGCGCACGGCCGTGCTTCTCCAGTGCAGCAAGAGTGACCACACAGCACAGTCGTGACCCTCCATAGCACGGCCGTGACAGTGTGCTCTTCTTGAACGAGAATGTCGGCACCTGCACCTAAACGGAAATGGCCGATGAGCCGCCCCCTACGGAGGCCACAACCAGTACAAGAAGAACCTCCTCCTCCTGAATTGATACCACAGCCCCCTCGCCTTTAGTTTTGAGATGTTGAACAATGAAAAAGGTTTGATACGCTAAAAACACTTGGCATCAGTGTCACTAGATTTCTGCATATGGAGTCAATGGAAGAATTTTTATTGAAGGATGATGTGCTGCTCATGTTTGACAATATTGGATTGCAACACTTTGCCACGAGCTATTGGTTTACATATGAAAGGTTAACACTTGAGTTTCTTTCCTCATTTTCAACTAACAAGGATTACTCAGTTATCACTTTCAGAATGCACAATAGCGAATTTAGATTGACAAAGGAGGAATTCCGCAACATTTATCATTTCCCCTTGGATGGCCTTAAGAAACAACGTGCCGATTTTGACTGTAAGGAGTTTTGGAAGGATATCACGGGAGAAGTTGTGTTTTCAGGGCGAACAGCTAAAAGCACGCCAATCCAAAATCCTATTCTGAGATACGTACACCGCTTTCTTTCATGTGGATTATTTCCTAGAGCTAATAGTGAAGGTGCGGTTACTCAACTCCAGTTATATATTATGTTGGCCATGTTAAATAATGTTGTGGTGGATATTGGTGATCAATTAATTAGGCATTTTCAGAAAAATGCAATCAGAGTCTGTGGCAATATTACTGTAGGCAGCTTGATAACTCCTATTGTCTAACATTTTCATATTGATTTGGAGCAGGACATTCAGATTTCGGGATGTATATTTCTGAACAGATATGCACTGAGTGCCATGAAATTAGTTGTTCATGACAGTGATCAAAAGGCAAACATGTTCAAGTTCGATAATATTTCTATACATATACCTTCTGTTGATATTGACCGACTCACAGTCTTTAATCACGATAACTAGTTGTTCTTCTCGGCCCTAGGGCAGCACCATAGGCCCCACCTGCTAGGACACATGATGCCGAGGCAGGGCCTCCCCGTACTTCGCCACCAGCACAGATGGAGTCAAACACTCAGTCGTCGTCAGCATATGACCTTAATGTTATCTATGATCTTCTTTCTATTATGCAGGGATAGATTACTAACTTGGCCGCCGAGCATCGAGAGACTGCACGTATGACTCGTCAGATGTACGCTTATCATCTCAGCCAGGGCCACTTGGCACCTTCTCCGCCTGCATCACCTCCAGAAGACTAGTACTTGGTCATTTTTTTTCTTTTATTTTATGTTTTCCCACTTATGTATTTTTCTTTTCTTTTAGCATGTTAAGCCGAACACTGGGGCAGTGTTTGATTCTAGCTTGGGGGAATTTCATGCACTTTTATGAAAACCTTTTTGCACATTAGTTGTGACCCTTTTTGCGTACTAGATATGTGATAAACTCAATGTTGTGGTCAGTGCATCTTTTCTCTCATGTTACATATTTTATTGTCTTACAGTTCAGTGTCCGGGCATTGCTTATCTTATGAAATTCAATTATTGTTCTTTTTATCAGTTATCACCAGATTATTGAGAAATGGTAAGAGTTTGTTGCCGAGCAAATGAATCTACTCTTTAATTTGCACTTCTGAAATTATCTACTATGATATGATTCTTGATTATACTTGTATCTTTCTTGAAGCATAAAATCTTTTGGAGCTTATAATTATGCTAATTAATTTTAATGTGAAAGTGAAAATGAAAAGAGGGCTAGTTGAGCTCCAACAGTTAAAGTGAAAAGTATAAAGTATTCTTTGGAACCTTGGTGTGTCCGGGTAATTAGATTCGTAGGGGTTTTTGCCTGGCGACATAAGGGCATCTGCTCTGGGATCCGTCGATCGAAAGCTCGATACATGGACCACTTTGTGCAATATGGAGGATTAGTAAATTCTTAAAGTGAAAAGAAAAATTCTTAATGCTGAAATATGAAATGATAATAGTATGAAAATAAGCTCCTTAAAGATTTGTGGTTCAATATTGAGAACGGTTAAATGTTGAGAATTCATGCATAATCATTAGGCCAATTTATTCTAAACTTTAAGAGTGTTTCATGATTTAAAGTGTAAAAAGTAGTATAAATATAGAGAAATTCTCAAAAGATTGACTTCTACCTAATCTTGATTGAATTTATGACAGGGAATGGAAGTACGTTGGAATTTGGACGGAAAAGTTACGGAAAATAAGTTTTTGCATCTGGCACGGCCGTGCCAACTGACGTCATGCACGTGCAATGAAGAGCGGAATTCAAACATTCTATCACGGCCGTGCAAATCAGAGGCTTGAAACTTACGTTCTGTCATGCCCGTATAGAAATGTTCATGGCCGTGCAAATTGAAGGCTAACTAACGTTCTGTCACGGCCGTGCCAACAGATGTCACGACCGTGCTGCAAAAAGACCAAAAATTGATGTTCTGGCACGGCCGTGCCACTTGATCTTCACGGCCATGTCGGCGGTTCTGTTAGGCCATTTTTATCCATCTTGTTGATAAGATTTCGGGTTGTTGAGCCATGTTACGGGAAAAACTATTTAAGAAGACCCCAAATCTTTTGGAAGAACATCTTTGGAGGGCATAATTCAGAAGTTAAAGGCTTGGTGAGGGAGATCTAGAGGCTACAACGAAGTTCTGTCGGAAACTCGAGAGAGGACGGTAGAATTAGGAGTAGTTCTTATTCTCTTTTCTTTTCCTGAAACATTATTTAGATTGACGTACTCTAGTTTATGTGAGTAGTTCTTTAGGATTTTCTTGATTGAACTATATTCTTTATGAATTCTTTGTACGATTAGTTGATGGATCAATAACATGCTTGATGGTTTTATTGATTGTTTCCTGAGATTTATTCCTTTGAATATTTTGATTATCTGAAAAGAAGTTTTTAGATTCTCTAGAGTTTTTCTCTTATTTTTTCTCTTACATGCCACTTTTGGGGAAATCGCAAGAGACCCAATTGTGTTGTTGTTAAGGTGACTTGAGAAAGCCCTTAACTTTATATTCCAGTTGAATGCATTTTGAGATTGAATAGATTAGGCTAAAAACCGAAAGGATTATTCTCTTTTATTGATCTCAAAATAGAATTTAAAGCCTAAAATATTGGTTAAATCAAATTGAGAATTTTACTTTATTAATTCATCATCTTTTGTCTAGAATTCATATGTGAGTAGCGGTATTAATCAAGATAAGTCATATTCATCAAATATATACTTTTAAACTCCATTGATCATATTCTTATATTTTTATTAATTATTCAACTTATTTTCACATTAAACAATTTATTAATCTTTTCTCAAGTTATAAGCAAGAGAAGTTATTAATTATTTTTTGTCCTCGTGAGAACGATACTTTATACTCATTCATTTTATTACTTGAGTGACTAGTGCACTTGCTATTAATTCTACACGCATCAGAAGGCGGTGTCTCGAGCAGGGAGGTAGGCGGCGGTGGCAGGGGAGAAGGGGTCAGAGGGGAGAAGCCGGTGTCTCGTGCAAGGAGGCAGGCGACGGTAGCGAATGGCATCAGGGAGGCAGTCAGCGGCAGCGGACACATCTTGGGGCGATAGCGGATGGCGTCAGGGTGGTGGCGACAGTGGATGGCGTCAGGGAGGCAGGCGGTGGCGGCAACGGATGACATTAGGGAGGCTGGCGGCAACGGACGCGTCGACAGGAGAAGGCGTCGGAGGGAGAAGGCGTCGGAGGGAGAAGGCATCGGCGGGAGAAGCCATCGAAGGGAGAAGGCATCAGAGGGTTGGAGGGGAGAAGGTGGTGGCGGATCGATAGAAAGAGGATGTTGCAGGCATTAAAAGAGAGAGAAATCGGCAGAGGTGTTACGAATCATTGGATTAAAAGAATGGATGGTCATGATTCGTTCCTTGATGAGCACACGGATCGCTAAGCGACTCCAATGATGCGATGCTATTGAGTTGCTAATATGGCGCCATGTTGTATGCCAAATGGCATCTCATGTTAGCGACTCAATATATTGTGACACTATATTGTAGTATCACATCGCATTGGCGCCGCACATTTGAGACGCTAATTTAGTGTCACAGCTTTGTGTCGTTATTGTGGCGCTACTGTGACGCTAAAATGATATCGCCACTATTGTGATGCTTAAGTGGCACCAAACTATAAGTTATTTGTTAACTATAAATTGACTAAATGTGTATATGTATATGTATGTGTATGTGTGTATATATATATGTGTGTATGTGTATATGTATGTGTATGTGTATATATATATGTATATGTGTATATGTGATATGTGTATGTCTATGTATGTGTATGTGTGTATGTGTATGTATGTATGTATTTTTTTAAGCGCACGAAGCAAAAGACCATTTTGAATACTTTTTAAATTTGGATGAAAACAAAATCTAAGAAAATTAGCATTTCTCAAAAAATTTTGAAAATTTTATGTCAACTAAATGAGACCATTCTGAGCTCTCTTGAAAGATCCAATTTTGAAGAATGTGCATTTTTAGATTTCTTAGGGGGGATGGAAGTCTTGAGAAATTTTTATAATTACAAAAAATAGGTATTTTGAGAATCGGAGGAAACGAAAAACACGTAAAACATTTGCACTGCCCAACTTTCTCGAGCCCTTTGAAACATCTATTTTTTCGTAGCAATCCGATTTAGGACCGTGGAAAACTGACCGTTTTTATTTCAAAATTTTGCCCATTTTATTGAATTTCTTTCAACCTTCGATCGCCATGATTCTTGTGTGAGTGGACAGCTCGTGTTGATCTCTAGGAGTTTGTAATTTTCGTTTCGACTAATTCCCGCCGGGCTCGCATAAAAGATCATTGGAAGACTTTTTTCCTAGTTCTTAACTCTGCCGTACGACCTTCTAAAATCGCTAAAAAAATACTGAAAAATATGTGTAGCCATGATCTATGGGAGAATACAAATTTTGTGATGATCCGACGGTTGGATCTCCAACAATCGTCATTTGAATTTGTTAAAAAATGAAGAAGCACTATTCCTCTTATTTTGGAATTTGGAAATTATAGTATAATGTATGTATAGCATGGCATATTAACTATTGTATACTATATAATAGAATAATATAGTATAGTATGGTGTATAATATATTAGAATATAGTACAATATAGTATAATATAGTATAGTATAGTATAGTATAGTATAGTATAGTTAGTACTATATAGTATTGTATAATATAGTATTATATAGTATAGTATAGTGTAGTTAGTATTATATAGACTATATACGCCAATACAACACAAGAAGCCAGTGCTAATATCGGCTCTTACATTTCGTCGATTTAGCGTCACTTCGCTTGTGATGCTAATTTAGCGCCGCGGACCTGCGACGCCAATATAGCGCTACCATCTGCCATGTGTTTATTAGTTTTCGCGCGTGATAATAGCACTGAAGTAGCGTCTACTTTTTGTGACGCTATAGAGAGGCACCTAGCGTCTCCTCTCATCGACCCAATGACGGCGCTCACTACTAGAAAAACGCGGATTACCGACCGTCGGTAATCAGCCCGAAAACCGTCGATAACGCAATTACCGACGATTTTTCAGTCGGAATCGATTCGTCGAAAAAACGCTCGTCGCAAACGGATTTGCGACGGTTCAAAAAATCCGTCGAAAATATCGACGATTCTGGCCATCGGAAAAGTCCCCGGCGGTTCCACCCGTCGAAATTTTTCGACGGTTGCAACCGTCGGAAAAGTCCCCGGCAGTTCGAACCGTCGATATTTCCGACGGTTGCAACCACCGGAAAAGGCCGACAGTTCGAACCGTCGATATTTTCGACGGTTGCAACCGCCGAAAAAGTCTCCGACGGTTCGAACTGTCGATATTTCTGACGGTTGCAACCGTCGGAAAAGGCCGGCGGTTCAAACCGTCGATATTTCCGACGGTTGCAACCGCCGGAAAAGGCCGGCGGTTCGAGCCGTCGCAACTTTTCGACGGTCGCAACTGTCGAAACTTTGGACGGACGTCGCAACCGTCGATCTTTAGACGGTCGCAACCGTCGCAATCCGGCGCCAGGCGGCTGGATCCGACCACTGGAGGCCGGATCCGGCCGCCTGGCGGCCGATCCGGCCGCTGGAGGCCGGAACCGGCCCGCCTGGCGGCCGATCCGGTCGCTGGAGGCCGGATCCAGCCGCCTGGCAGCCGATCCGGCCGCTGGGAGGCCGATCCGGCCGCTGGAGGCCGATCCGGGCCGCTGGGCGGCCGATCCGGCCGCTGGAGGCCGGATCCGACCTCCGGCCGGCCGACAACAGAGAGAGAGATGCCGGCACGGAGCGGGAGAGAGAGAGATACGCCGGCGCGGAAGAGGGTCGCCGGTGCAGGAGAGGGTCGCCGGCGTTCGGCGTGGGAGGGTCGCCGACGTCCGACGGGGGCGGGAGGGGGTGCTCGCGGCCGAGAGAGAGAGAGAGAGGAGAGGAGGGAGAGAGAGAGGAGTGGAGGGAGGAGGGAGAAAGAGAGGAGGGATGAGGAATATATATAAACGGAAAAAGTGGAAATAAAGCGGGAAAAGAGAAAAAAAGCGGGATAACGAAATTTTAATTACCGACGGTTTCGACCGTCAAAAACGTAAATATTAAATATTTTTATAATTAGCGACGGTTGTGATCGTCGAAAATATATTTAGTTATATATATTTTTTATTTTTTATTTTACCGACGGTTAAAACCGTCGGTAATCATTACCGACGGTTTTGACCGTCGGTAATTGCGACGGTTTGGACCGTCGCTAGTTATATTAATAAAATATTCTTTATATGATATTATTATACATTTACCGACGGTTACGACCTTCGAAAATTGCGGCGAATTTTGCGACGGATGGATATCCATCGGAAATATCGACGATCCTAATCGTCGAAAAATTAAATAATAATATAATAAATTATATAATTAATTTTTTTTATTTCCGACGGTTGTGGCCATCGGAAAATCCGTCGAAAACATTTAATAATAATATAAAAAATACATAATTTAATTTTTTTATTTCCGACGGTCATAACCGTCGGAAAAGTCGTTGAAAATTGCGACGGATGGATATCTGTCGAAAATATCGACGTTCCTAATCGTCGAAAAATTAAATAATAATATAAATTATTTCCGATGGTCATAACCGTCGGAAATGGAACCGTCGAAAAATTCGTCGCAAATTGTGACGGATTTAGAACCGTCGGAAATTATCCGTCAGAAAATCATGATTTTCTTGTAGTGGCTATTACAACACTAGCGTCAATTTAGAGTCGCGTAATATTGTGACACTAAGTTACATCGCTATTCGACAATTTTCTTGTAGTAGATGTACGGTGAGGATGTCGTGGTTGGGCGTGGAGGACGCGAAGAAGGCAACAACTCGGAGAGGGTCAACTCACGATCTCACCTTGATCTCTCGATCTCTCTGCCATCAGAGATGTGCGACGAGAACGCTGCGATTGGGTGCGGAGCAAGCGAGGGTGACAACATCGGTGAGGGTCAGCTCATGATCTCGATCTGGTGAATGACTGATATGGAGGGATCTGCCACCCGAGCGAATGTGGCTGACGTCGGAACGAATGCTGGTGGCGTTGACTTGGGCATAAGGGTGCGAAACTTCTGATGAGATGGATTAGAACCATCCGATTGCATCTAGATGGTCTACCCACAAAGATCGTGTGAACCATCAGATGTTAGTTGGACGCTCAGGATGCTGACTTCACACCGTGCAGAGAGAGAGATAATGCGCTTCATATGTACATTTTATCATATATATATATATATATATATATGTCATATTGACTTGTAAATAAAAAGGACTTGCTCCTTCTGCTTCATATTTTTCTTGATATTTTAGAATATATATTATTTATTTTATAATCTCATTTAATCTCTTTAGGATTTCATATTTATAACCCTTTTAATGTATTAGTATTTATTATTATTATTTTATCGTGATTTGTAATCCATCAATATTAAAAGTTATGAACACATGACTGATTCAACATTTGTGCAAGAGCTTAAATGATAAATCTTAACTAAAATGATGATTCTAATAATTAAACAGAATTTCCCCTCATCTTGAACGTTGGAATATAACTTTATACCTTTTGTTTTATGAGGAGGCAAAAAAAAAGGCAGAACAAATTTTATTCAAGATTTGAATTCCCCAAAGGTAACACTTGACTCGTTGGCACCACAATCTTTGCAAATTTACTCGTTATAATGCACTACATCATGCATGCATGCATGCATGCATGCACAACCATGGGATTTAAATTTTGTACACAAATTAAGTATGCAGTATGCACGATCACATTGACTCAAATACCCACTATATAATTATAAGCTGTAATTAAACGCATATATGGAAAGTTTAAAACGGGGCGGCCTAATTAAATGGGCCACCCCACTAATCATCACCACATTGCAAACAGAATTAAGATTTCGTTGGCATCTTAATTTGTTGCGTTATAATTAATTTATGGCAGCCACTGGGCATATATAATTAACTATGTGCAATCTCCACTACGTACGTATGTATTAATTATTCCATTAAGATCACGAATTATTCCATTAAGGAATATAATTCAATTAACATGCGTTTGTGCAAATTGAATTAATTGAGTTTTCGGCGGTAATTAACGTCAGTTACCTTCTATACATGACATGGATGTCTAGGGCATACATACGTGCTTTAATTATTAGCTAATAATTTACTTCACATTCATGTTAACCGATTTTCACGTAATTTGTATATTTACCTATAAATATATTCCAAAACACATTGGGTTCAATATTTGATTATGATCTTATAATAAAATAGAAAATATGATATACAAGACATTTTATGACAACAAACAAACAAGAAAACCTTGGAATATATTCAACTTCCAGATTATATACTTATATAAGAGGAGATATTTAGTAATCTATTAAGAAATCTGTGTTTGGATATTTAAGTAAAACTTAATTGATATGACTACAACAACAAAAAAATGTAGAATTCATCAAACATCGTGTAAAGAGTTGTAATAATGAAGATATTTTTCTTTTAAAATCCCAAATGATAGAATTATTTTCCATAGTAAACCTATGAGATATTTCGATTGTTATAATACATTCTTAAGAATTTTGGATAACATATTTTTTTTCTCTGATCGAATACATGGCTTGGGTTCTATTTCATTTTATCATAAATACATTCAATTTTAGATACCTATTTTTAATAGAAATTGTTTAGTTTATAAGCAAATAAATCCTTTTTTATTTGATATTTACGGGAAACTTAATAAATAGATAAAGCTAATATGACTAAACTAAGTAAAAAAAAAGGAATCTTTTTTTCATGACAAATTGTAATAATGGGAATTGATTTTTTTTAGATCTCTAAAACTACTCAATATTTTTTTATACCAATTTTAATTCATATGTGAATATAAAAGATGATTTAATTATTTTATCATAACTTACCTTCTTATGGAAAGAAAAAAAGCGTGTCACATATTTTCCATGTTAGTCTTACACATATTTTTCTTAATACTTTTCTTAATTTTAACTGAGAAATGATTCAAACCATTACATAGGTCGGTTTTTGATCACATTTATTCATCTCCTTGATCTTATTACCCCTATCACTTGATTAGTGCGGCTGCCACGTGATCACATCAAGAAAACTACGATTTTCTGACGAATGCTTTCAGACTGTCGCAAATTATTCTCAATTTCAGAAGGAAATTCCAAATTTTCTTGTAGTTTGACAAGATGCTAATTTTCCAAGTAATTAAGTTGGTTTCATTTGTTGATCAAGAGACAACAAAAATAATTAAATAAATCATTTAATCAAGGAATAAAAAATGTTAGACAAAAATAAAACAATGAGTGAGTGCCGTTTTCAGTTGAAGCCTCAATCCCACCCTAAGATGGCCATAATGACGCACTACTAATTATGTAGATACTCCACCAATCAGCAACCTTTGTAACTCCCATTCACGCCATCTCTCCATCAATGCATGCATGCATGCATGCACTGCTACTGTTATTTTCTAGGCACAAAGTTTTGACCCTCTCTCTCTCTCTCTCATATAGATAATCATCTCCCATGAAATCCAATATATATCTGATATACATCCAAGAGCTTCTGTTCATCGATCCTTCAGTATTTACTTCCCTCTCATGCTACAGATGGACAGGCCTGAGGATTTGGTTGGATTTCCGGATGCCATTAATGCACTGAAAGTGCACTCAGAGTTCAGGTACATCTGATTGGAATTGGATTGTGCCATCAATCTCACTGCATCCCTTCTTACATTTTCCATTGTTGATTCATCGGTCTGACATTATATTCTACATAAAAGAAATGTATTAGTTTTATGCATTCCTTTTGATTGGATGGATCCCTCATCATCTGCAACTTCTGCAGTGGATTACCATTCTGGACGTGGCAATATGAACATGCCTTCGAATTAGAAGCGATGGAGATGGAGGGCTTCAACGGCGGTCCTCTGATGCATGAGATTTCGGATGGAACATCTTTCTCCCACATGCATGACTTGTTTCAAGGTCACTCTCACGGCCACTGAATGCATGCTACATCATACAGTGCTGACTCCACCTGTATATGCACGCTTTGCTTGCTGCTTGCACGACTGTTGCATGCATTCGTGCATGTCTGGGTGCAATCTTGCGCTTTAATTTGTTATTTTTATCATCTGCAGATGATATTTGCAAATTGTTCGAAGGCGATGACACGAAGAGCGATGGCGCCGTCGGCCATGAGTACGACGCTTATCAGATGGAGGAGAAGGGGCCTGTGATCAGGAGTAGTGCTACTGAAGGCACCAATAGAACATTCGATAAGGAGAAGGCCATGACGATAACCTTCGAGGAGTTGTCTCGTTACTTCTACCTGCCCATCACACAGGCGGCCAAGGAGCTCAACATCGGCCTCACGCTGCTGAAGAAGAAGTGCCGGGAGTTGGGCATCCCCCGGTGGCCGCACCGCAAGATGAAGAGCCTGCAGTCCCTCATCAACAATGTCCAGGTTTCTTTCTCTCTCTCTCTCTCTCTCTCTCTCTCTCTCTCTGCACATGTGACATATGCATATGATGAAGAGTTAATGCATATGTATCTGTGTAAATCGTCAAACAGGCGTTGGGAAGGCAGGGTAGTGGAGGTGCGGATGCACAGGTTCAGATTGCAATAGAGATCTTGGAGCAGGAAAGGAGGAAGATGGAGAAGGTGCCGTCAATGGAGCTGGAGGAGAAGACCAAGAGGCTGAGGCAAGCGTGCTTCAAGGCCAACTACAAGAGGAGACGGCTCATGGCGCTGACGGGTGCACACGGACCATCAGAAGCACTGCAAATTAATCCTGCAGCAGGTTGCAGCTCTTAGCTTAATGAAGCTTAAGCAGACGCATCGTCATTATCGGACTGATGTGATCGGTCTCAGAAGTCTAATCCGATGATCTGAAGTACAAAATCAAGAAATCGATCGCAACCATCAAAATATATCCATCTTGTCTGATAGCTTTTGTTTCTTTCATTCTGTAAAAGGATACATGCCATGCATGATGTGATGGTTGCTTGGTGGCAATAGTAAACTGGTTTTTCTTTTTCCTTTTTTTTTGTTCTGCACGGATCGTTTCCAAATCGATAAGTTTGCTTTTCTTATTTTCTTCCAATTTGCTTCTGTTTCTGCGTCTTTGGTGGTGAAATCAGTGTAATCGCTCTAATTGATTTAGATTATGATTCTCCTTTTTCCTGCGCGCGAGCGTACTCTGCCTATCAGATTGGGGATTTTCGCGGATGCCGCAAGGCAAAAATATTAGTTCAAGTCTCAATGATTTGACTCATGGCATCTATCCACAGGAAAAACAATCCTGTAATTACTGCAGTTTCCTGAAACCCGGCATGAAAATGTTGATTACAAAACTTGAACAATCGTAGTTGCAATAACTACTGAGCAAACTTCACAAAACAGGAAGAAGAGATTTGAACAGAAAAAATTCGCATACAGTCTTTGAGAACGTCCGGCGAAAAGAAGATATTTATTGGGTGAGTGGTTCAGAAAAGAACAGGAAATACCTTTTCCAATCTGTCCATTTTAATTCGAAGATTCGATTTCATAATTCTTGTCAGATGATCTTGTTTCTTGTCGTGTTGCTGTAACTGGGTTTTGGCTTTGATGATAGATCCTTTCGTCTCTTCTTTGGTTCAGAAAGAAAATCCATTATCTATATATCTTCCTATAACATTAATAATAATTAATAATAATAACTTTAATCCGATGGTCATCATAATAATTAAGATTAGGCATTAATTTCCCACCTAGAGTTTACAGTAGTAATCTGTGCAAAAATTTCATTATTTGCTACTATATTTGATTTTAAATTTCATAAATATTCATATGCATTGAATAGTTTGTAAGTCATTATATATGTACAGATAGTTTGCATACAGATAGTTTACAAATTATACAGTGGCATATTGACGCGTATAATTTTGAGAAAAATATTTCGATTCTAATTGTAAAATCTCATTTTTATTACCTGTTATTTGCTGTAATATTTTCTCTTTTTTAAAAGAAAAAAAAGTACCTATTAATGAAAAAAATCCGTTTATTAGCCATTTAGTTTGTTTTGGTCTGGTCGGTCACGGTGTTCATGGCTTGCGGTCTTCTTCCTCCTAGTCGTCTACTATTACGACGACAAACCCACCGTCACCTTTGTGTCCGCCACTACTGCTCATCGCCGCCGCCGTCTTTCTCCGCCGAGCCATGCATTCCTCTCATCAAGTCCTGCTCCACGGCCGTCCACCTTCGGCAGCTCCACGCCCGCCTCCTGCGTTCCGGCCTTGCCTGCGACCCCACCGTCTCCACCGCCTTCCTCTCCCGCGCAGCCCTCGCGCCCCTGCGTGACCTTGCCTACGCCCGCCTCGTCTTCGACCGGATCGCCCGCCCGACGGTCTTCCATTGCAACGCGTTGCTGAGGGGCTACTCCGAGATCGCCGCCGGCTCGACTGCGGAGGCCTTCCGCTTCTTCGATCTCATGCGTGAGCTCGGCGTCCGATGCAACTCCTTCTCGCTGGCGTTCCTTCTCAAGGCCTGCGTCAAAGTTTCTTTCTTGTTCGGCGGCAAGCAGGTGCATGGAAGAGTCGTCCGGGATGGGCACCAGGGCGACTCGGTCTTGCTGACCTCTGTCGTTGATTTGTATGCCCATTGCGGAAATAGCGAGGACGCGCGAAGAGCGTTCGACGGAATGCCTTTTAGGGATGCCGTTGCGTGGAACGTGCTGATATCATGCTACATGCGCAACAGGCGCACAAAAGATGCATTCAAGTTATTCGATGCAATGCAATGCGACGACTCTGCAGTGGCGCCAGATGACGTCACTTGCCTGCTTTTGCTGCAGGCATGTGCTAATGCAGGTGCACTCGATTTTGGCCAGCGCATACACAAGTACGCAGAGGAACATGGTTACAGTGGTATCTTAAGTGTACGGAACTCTCTTATAGCAATGTACTCCAAGTGTGGGTGTGTAGACAAAGCATATGAAGTGTTCATTGATACGCCGCAGAAGAATACTGTGGGTTGGAGTGCCATGATTTCTGGTCTGGCTATGAATGGTTATGGAAGGGACGCAATTGAAGCTTTCGGAGAAATGCTCAGCTCTGCGGTTGCTCCTGATGAGCATACCTTTACCGGTGTGCTTTCTGCTTGTAGTCACAGTGGATTGGTCGACGAGGGATTGAGGTTCTTTGATATGATGAGATTTGATTACAGAATAGCTCCTAATGTTTGTCACTACGGTTGCATGGTTGATCTCTTTGGGCGTGCTGGTTTGCTGGATCAGGCTTATGATCTCATTGTCAGCGCAAAGGAAGTCCAGATGGATGCCACAACTTGGAGGACACTTCTTGGAGCATGCAGGATTCATCGTCATGTTCAGCTGGGTGAACGTGTCATTGATCATCTGGTTGAGCTAAAAGCCCAACAGGCTGGGGATTATGTTTTATTATTAAATACTTATGCGTCTATAGGAAATTGGGAGAAGGTAAAAGAAGTAAGGAAACTAATGAAGGAAAAGCAAATTCAGACAAGTCCTGGTTGCAGCACTATTGAATTGAATGGAGAGCTTCACGAGTTTATAGTAGATGACAGTTCACATCCAAGAAAGGTGGAGATTTATCAGATGCTTGATGAGATAGGAAGCCAGTTGAAGATAGCTGGTTATGTTGCAAATGTGGTATCTGAATTGCATCATCTGGATCTCGGGGAGAAGGAGAGTGCTCTTTCTTATCACAGTGAGAAATTGGCTATGGCCTTTGGAATTCTTGCAACTCCACCAGGCAGGACAATTAGAATTGCGAAGAACCTTAGAACCTGTGTTGATTGCCACAATTTTGCAAAAATACTGTCTAGTGTGTATAACAGACTAGTAATTATTAGGGACCGGAGTCGATTTCACCATTTCAAGGAGGGTCACTGTTCATGTAATGATTACTGGTAGGGCCCTTTAGGTGATGGTTTCTTATACTTTAAACATCGATGATTGCTATTACAAAAAAAAGGACACGTTTCTTTCATGTGGAAATATTTGCATAAGCAACTTCAACTAGATAGGTTTGCAAGAGTTTCCATTCTTCTGGACGTTAGAACTGTATGCTCATCTACTTCATGCACATGTTGACTGATGTGGGTGACCAAAGGAATCTGGGAGCTATGTTGAATACTATATTCCATTGAAAAACAGGTACTCTTGACCTTATCCCTATTGAAAGTAATAATTGAGTATTCAATATGATCTAAGAGTTGCAGAAAACTTAGATAAAATTCAATATGAAGGTTATTAGTATTGTGTTTAACATCTGCGATGCACCTTCTACTCTGTAAAATTTCTGTCCTTGTATTTGTTTCACGAGTTAATGTCTTATCTCTATTAGTCTTTGATAAGAAGTTCTTCATGCATATTCTTGAATACGCTGACTTGCCACATAGGTAAAATCATTTTGGTTTCCTTATGTTCAGGGTCAGATTACTCTTTGGTGTCAACTTGATATTTTCCAATTCCTATGCATTATACTTCTTTCTATTAGCCTATGCAAAAGTAGAAAGAGCAACCTCAATGATTTTGGATTTCTACAAGATAGGCATAACAAGAAAAGGAGATGGTCATAGGTCTTTGGAAGGAATTTAGGATTCAATTGTGTGGGAGAAATGAGTGTAAAAACTTAATAGGTATATATAAATATATATGCATATATGGGAGAGATTTCCTCAAAAAAAATGTATATATGTGGGAGATTTCCTCAAGAAATATATATATATATATATATATATATATATATATATAGGGATAGCTATTCTACAGATGAGCCCTTGATCAGCTACATAGTGGTGTCATTACCACAGAGCATCAGTTTCTGCCATGTCATCCGAAATCACACAATGAAGTCTGCAGCTATGAGGCTGCAACTAGCTCGGTAATATTCTCTAGTGTTCTCATGTTTTTTGCACTGTCATTGAATTTGGATAAATTTTCTTTGAATTCCTCTCCATTTATGGTTTCCTTTTGCACCAACATCACCAACTTATCTATAGTCAAGATCAATATCTTGCATAAGATCATAGGGGTAATAAAATCAGATCGAGCATTGTAAGATCCTACTATTAATATATATTTTAAGAAATTTATCACACTCAAATCTTAAATTACACCTTGTTAAGTGATACTTCTATTATTTTTTAAAGTCAAATTATATCAAAATATAATAAAAATGAGAAAATATATTTAACTTCATCTAAATATTTGTTATTATCATGAATATATATTTTCATTAATATGAAAATGATTATGTTAATCATATGAAATCGTATATGATTGGATAATATCATAAGATTGTGTGATGAAAAATAAGATCTATTAAGGTCTTACACATAAAACCCTCAAGATAAAATCGAGATCTCGATTATGGTTAATAAGATCATAAAATCGTAAGATCTTCATTAAAATCTTGACAACCTTGGGGCGACTGGGCAAATTTAACGAACGAGGCCTCTGCCCCGGACCCCAACCTTTTTTCTAGGAAAACTCTTATTTATGTATGTGAATATTATAAAAGCTAATTTTAGCTTATTGAATATATCTTAAAATATAATTTCATTTATTTTAAAAAATAAATTTTGATAATTTTACATCTTCACCCTCCCGAGTTTGGATCTTGGTCCCATCCCTGCGTGATGTGAATTTTTGCAACTTCACATCCTTTGTCAATGGTAAATTTTAGTGACTTGAAAAATCTTGTGCTAGTTGAATTTTGAGCTTACATTCTTAGTACTACATCACTGCTTTATACTACTAAATCCATCAATGACCATGGCACAGGAATAAATTTAATACTATTAATCATGATCTTCTGCATTCCATTCTTGGCCCACTTGGTGTGGGCACGGGTGCGCACCATGGCCAGTACTCTTTTGGCATCAAAGACATTTTGACAGTCAATTAGGACTCTTGGGAGAGTCAGACCTGGAGAGTTCCCATGGCGACATTCTTAGCGGTGCCTAGGCCATATGGCTCCAGCGAAATCGGGTTATTTTTTGTGAAGAGAGATGTTATGTTAAAAACATTGTACGTATTTCGATCCTTCTTAATGAGTGGGGTTTTGGTTGGAGGTGTTACGTTTCTCCACTTCTTTTGACGCTCTTTTCCTAATAGCTTGCACTTGTACATATGATATGACCTTTGCTATTAATACATATACGGATGAGAACATCGAATCTTGGTGATCATCCTTTTCTCCTAAAAAAACTTAACCTATTATACTTCATGAAAGAAGTCTGTTCAGTCTGGTTCCTGCTGATACTGTTGTCTGGTACTTTGCATATGTTTTACCAGATAATAATTGATAAAATAAAAGTTACAATTGCTTAAATGTATTTCCTGTTCTTCATTGATTTTCTATAAAACGGTTCCTTCAGTTTTTATTGCAAGCATAAATACGAACTCTAGAATTTAGTAGTCTTAGTTACACCACGTGATTAATTCACCCTCGTTCTCATCACATGATTTAAGAAAGTTAGCATATAATGATTATTCTCTTTTCTATTGAAAGATATTAGGTGTTTCCAATTGATGAATAATAATGTACTGGAAGAGGTTGTGGGCCTTGTGGCAATGTGGTTCGGGAATAATGTGAACATGCTCTAATGTAATTAACTTTTTCTTTACTTTTGTGATTAGAGACATGGGAAGGCGTAAAAAATAATGAAGGAGATTAGAAAGACATCAAACTGAAACTTACACAGAAAGTACATGCTCAATCTCATGATATGCAACTAGTATTTTCTTTTCTAACCTGTTATCTTGGTTCCTTCCAGACAGTTCCAGTCAATTGGGCCAGTGATCTCTTAATCTCTTTCACTGTTATATTGTTCATGCCTTTTCTTCCAGCTGGTTTAGGAGCCTCGTTCATTAGATTTGCCTGGTTCTTATCATTAAAACCTGGTGGCCTCATGGACACTTAGAGAGACACCCTTCGCCAATTTCTTGTTGCTGCTGTGGACCTTTTGTAATTCTTCACTCCCTCTGGCATCAGTAGTCCAACGTTTACCTCCGAAGGGATACATGGATTAAGAAAACTTCTGGAGATTTTGTTTAGCTTTCTCTGGAGCTAAGTTGACTATCAGATTGTCAAATGGTCATTAGCTGATCCAAAGAAACCTACATTTGGCATGAAAGATATATATGATTGTCAGCATTCTAGGTGGCTTATACACCAATACATGCTGCAAATAATTGACAGATGTTAAACTACATCTATTATGAAATCTCTTTTTCAGCATTTAGAATAGCTAGAGCATCACAGCTGGTTGGTCCAACTGAATCCTTGAATGAGCAGGTCTCAGATCAAGTCATAGAGTCGACACTGTTGACAGTTTTAAGCTTTGATGCTCCCCACTTGTTACTGGATTATTCAAAGATTAGTAGCCTACAGGATACCAAGGCTTATACAAACGGAATAGATGGAGCATCAATGTGTGTTTGCTGCGGTGCTAATTATAACCCATCGAGGCAATAAATGGACATGGATGGGGGCATTTGGCTCTCATCCTTCACACTTCCAGAAAAGAAAAAAAAAACATCTGAGGGACTGGAAGTTACATGATTTGCTACTGATGCATATTTTCTCCTCCCTTCTCAAAAAAGTGTATTTTGTGCAGATCACAATAGCTTGCTTTATGATGAGTTGATGATAACATTTATGTTGCCAATATCTCTCTGGCTATGTGCTATCATGATTGATGCAAATAACTGATGTCTGTTTTCTCTGTTAGAGTTGGGATCTGCAGTATGGTCATCTTCATGTTCTTTGTGTTTATTGGAACCATTTTGTTTTTCATGATATGACTATTTGGTTAGTGCTTTCCTATCCTAGTTTCACAAGTATAACTCCCAGAAAAAATATTTATTAGTCATATTACTTATGCTCTCTTCTGTGAAGACTATAGGAAATGGATTAAAAAATATTATTACCTGTTGATCAAATCTCCCAGGTCAATTAGTGGAAGGAATGATGATAACTTCACTTTAGTAACAGAAATCATCCTTTTCTGTTAGTAAATGATTTAGTGTATGTTCTCTTTCATTTTCTCCTCTACTACCTGTTCTCTCTGCTTTCCTACTGCATGGATCTCATCAATAATAGAAAGCATACAAAAATCATCTTTGCCTTCTTCCAAAAACAAATCATCTTTGTCTTGATACATGAATCTCTAAGTCTTGAAACCCCCCACGTCTACAAACATCTCTATGGATTCTGAACCTACTGATGAAAAGAAGGGAACCCCACTTCCCTTGCTATTGCTTTAGCTAACAATGTCTAGTTCATCCAGGTGGACGAACTAGTTGCATACCCTTATAGATCTTTCCTTCAATGGCAGCAAAATTTTCTAGTGATTTTAGACATTCAAAAATTTCTTAAAATTCTTGCTTTGCGTCATCGACACCAGTCAGTCACATTGTCAAGAGTGATCCAGGTGTTGTGTTGCATCTGAAATTTGGTTTCTGTTTTATTGAAACCTAGAAGCATTAATTAACGAAGAACCTTCTCGTTACTGAAATATATTAATTAGAGAGAAGAGGAAAATGAATGCTGATGTTATATTCAAGTTTAATAATAAAAGTTTGCTCTTGAAATTATTGGTATTAAGTACTGACACTGATGTAGATGCTTAATCTTCATATTGCTTGTTTTGGTGTTACCTTCCCACCCCAAATGGCAGGCTGGGTCTTCCAGGAATATCAAGTGAAGCTTCCAAGAGGGATTGTAGTAGGAGCAAAGGAAATATGCCCAATTCTCCAGAGAATTGAGATTCATCGGGCCTACATTGAGTTCTAACAGTTCGCAGAAATTTTGCCATCCTTTTCTTTGAGCTTTCTCAACACTTGTTGACAGACTAGGATGCAAGCATATCTGCACTAATACACTGATTCTGATAAAGTTGAGCGTGGAAAAACCTCATTGTATCCTTTCTAAAGCTTATAAAAAGATCTGCACTTTCACTCTAGAAATAATTCAATATCATATTGGATATCTGAGCATTGTTGGCAACAGTGCCATTTTCGAACAGGTCTACTTTCTTTAAGGTAGCCTGGGAACCTTGAATATTACATCTTAATGGAACTGGATTTTCTGGTTTTGTCTCTGTTGAATTGCAGAAAAACTTGCTCTCCTATATTGGTTTTCTTAACTTCCTCCTGTGGAGATCATTATCTCTTTTTTTGCTTTGAAGTCTCCCTGCCTGCAGTCTAATGCAGCCATTTTTTCGATATCCCGAGACTTGCAGATGAAAAGGTGTCTTTGTGGGAGAAGGCAACTGCAGGTGCCATCTTTTCCTCAACCAGAGGACTGTAAGAAGGATTCTTGAAGGTGATGCAAGCTTTGCTTTTGACTGCTCTGTTGGCTCTGGGCGACAGATGGGATGTTCAGCTGGTATAAACAGTCTCAATAGTCTGATTTATGCCATGTTGTCTTATTCGTATATTAACAATACAAATTGAAATGTTATATCATCTATTTAAAGGTTCTTATGATATAAGATTTTGTTAGCAAGGAATGCTTAAATTCCTAAATTATGATGTTGTGCACGTCTCTTTACGTCGTGCAATTGAGAAAAAAAGTGATCTGGACGGCAGAAATTGAACCACTTGGATGTTTCCAGGAGGCTTTTCATGAACTCATGTCATCTAAGTTGCTCTTGGTAAAGGATTTATGAACGTTATCGATTTTTTTTTCTGACTTGTCGGTAATCCATATGCTTGTGGAAGCTTCTAAGATCTTTTTTAGGTGAATGTTTGTTCGATGATTAGTGGAAGGTCTCAGTCCCATCTGAACGGAAATGTGTGGTGGAACCGAGGGGCCTTTATACTTGTACCTCGCAAGCAGGTGGACTTCCCTGTCAGGTAGGTCAGTTATCGTACATCTGTATGCATTGTATCCATCAACAAAAACTCGAGCAGTCCAAATGTTGTGGCTGTTGTAGGTGCCAACGTATGGATGCTTTCTTCTGTCTGTATTAGATTGGGGCCTTCTACAGTACTGAAGTAGTAGAAGAAATTGGGGCCTTCAACGTGTGAACAATCATCTCACTTGCAATTTCAAGCAAACCCAGGATCTAACTTTATCGTTTCAGAAAGAAATTGGCGGATAAATTTCATTGCTTCATAAAAAATGCTTCATCACATGAAGATGCATACATATTTTTGTCGGTTGCCTATTTGTGAGTTCGTTCTGATTTTGCACAAGGTTTGAGTTGAGAAAGGCCAGGTCAAGTGGTTGCTTGAAATAATATACAAGTGTGAGCTTTCAAAGTGTGAGCAACAACAAAAGAAAAGTATATCAGCTATTCAAAACTCCACTCTAAAAAAAGGAAAGAGATATGGTGTATAACACACATCGCTTTTCACAAAAAATTACTCGGTTATACTGGAGTTATAAGGCCTAGGAACTAATAAAAAAAGATGCCAGTGACGCTCTCCATTTTTATCTCTGCCGAGTCAATATTCGGAATGACTGCCATAAGGTTTGAGAAGTTAAGGGGAATAGACCCCTAATAGTCATCCGCTGCCAAATGCCTCATGCCGCCAGATATGCAAAAAATAGATAGTCGACGTCCTCCTTCGTCTCGTTACACAAAACGCAAGACGTGTCCGTGTGGGGTGCCCAACATGCTCTGTATGTCCTAGTGAGAAGTCGGCTTCGCTGCATAAATCAAGCAAAGATCTTGACTTTCAACAGTATTCAAGAGCGTCAAATCAACCTATAGTCTGTTCAAACCATGTCTGAAAGGAATCGAATGTATAAGCTGCGTGTTGACTAAGACTCCGATAGTCACTCCCATCCATCGGGCCTAGAATGGTAGGGACAGTAGGGGGCCGTCCTCCAATGGAGCTCCAAAAGCTCGATGATGCGCTGGTCCGTGAGGACTGATTTGAAAAGAGAGGTCCATGAGCCAGAATCGACGTCACACGGACCACATCTCCGCCACTGTCGCATCAAGATATGCCACCGGTGCATATAGCCAGGGAAAAGCCTCCCAGGGGGATCCCGGGGAACCAACTGTGCTGCCAGAATGTGAAATGCTCTCTTGTGCCAAGTGATGGTGTCATGAGTGGGCGCACGCATGGGAAGAGTGCTGCCACTCCCCTCCAGATGGATGAGGCCCCACGAAGCGTTGTCGGTCTCGACTCCCAAGATAAATCATGTCCATAACAGGTGAAGAAGACCAATCGCCATAGGACCTGACCCACTAAGCAAGTAGAGACCAGTTAGTGCAACGAAGATCTCGGACCCCAGTCCTCCATGCTCTCGAGGACTGGGGTCCACCCCCGAGAGCCGACGATCAAAGAGAGGGAGGTCCAGGCATGTAATCGGCAAGGTGCCGATCGAAGTGCGGAGCTCAGTTGTGCATCGGATTGTCTCCTCGATGACCATGCCAAACAGGATGGAGGATTTGGCATGGTTTATCTGGAGGTCGGTCATCGCGCCAAAGAGCTCTACGAGAATGGCCACTCATCGAGCTTTCTGCTCAGAGCCCTCTACGAAGAATATAGTATCATCCGCATACTATAGGAGAGGAACTAGACCCCCCGGCAAAGTCGCTAAAAAGACCCGTCGTGCATGCTGCCTAGGTACATCCGGCGAGTGCTTCGGCTGCTTATTTTCATAAGGTTTATTTTAAATATCTTCAAATTAAAACTCCTATAATACATAAAGTTATATTTCAAAACTCTGATTCTAGCATTAATGGCATTCTTTGTCTCCCCTTACTAAATATTCTTCATTCATTATGATAATTCACCAGACCCACAACATACTCATTGTTGCCTAGCTAGATCAACTTAAACAAATGCGCATCCTCAAGAATATGCTCGGTAACCTGGCTTTTGCCTTTGCCGAGAAGCCAGATGTCTGTTTCCACAGTAATGCTTTATGATGATCATATTAGTAATTGCCTCAATTGTCTTCGTAGTATCCCCCCCATATGTGGAGTCGTCGTGTCCCTTTGAAGTAGCCATGCACTGGGACGAAGTTGTCAAACCAGATTTGTTCACTTCTACTGGTTTCCCCAACGTAATCAGCTGAATCCTGACGTGCCTTCACGGATCTCTGAGACTCCTTTGTCTGCAGAGTAATGTATACAAGGCATACATAACATATATTCGATTAAGGATGATTAGTGTGCATGTGCTTTTCGATTTACATATTTATACATAATTTTGTGAATTTGACTTGTTCATGTGCATGTTATCTGAAGACTGAGTTGCACAATAATATGACTATTCGAGGAGCAGTTGTTACCTTTTCTTAAGGTCCCTTCTGCCACGCATTTCACGCCTGCACACGTTGGGTTTAGCATGTGAATCAAAGATGCAAAGTTGGCTTTACGTGTAAACTTGAACTAATTGGGCACTTCTTTTTTTTTCCCCCTTCATCAGATCAGTTCAATCGAGTGGTCGGTTCTATCCAATGTGGCAACCATCTTTTCGCCGAAACCCCGGATGAACCGGTTTCAGGAAACATATTTTATTAAAAAAAAACATGTAATACATGAAAAATAATGGAAATAAGGAAAGTATTTTTTTAGGAAGCGGTGAAAAGTAAGAGATAAAGGAGATTATGATGGATAAATTGTAAAAGGGAATTATTAAAAAAATGAAGTGAATAAAATATGGGTGGATCTAAAAACTACGAAGAGAGGAAAACATTGCTTTTAGAAAATTAGTAAAAACTATTATAAATAATATGTATATGAAAATTTATTAAGGGTTTATTGTGTTAAAATTAATTTCAATGTGATATTATTCAATTACTCTATTTTTCTTACTCTTTCACTCATATTAGTATATGTCTAAATTTATAAACAAATACGGAGTGATTGGGATCTTGATTCTAGAGGTCAAAATTGGAGTTCTGATTGAAACAAAATTTATTTGTAATGTGTATATTAAGATAATGGCCTCTTCTTCTAGTGGGAAAAAATATAGAACAATATTACTTTGATAAAATAAAAATGCATTTCCTTTGAATCAATTCGTGATCTCATAACCCAAAAAATACAGGTGCAAATTGTGAAAATTATTTGAATTGTTGCTGTGAAGTCAGAAAACACATGTCTTCGACCTAGTCACGTATGGGCGTAGTTATCTAGCTTTCATTTTACTTTAGTTTATTTTCTATGTCAACCCAATAACGGAACACCATGATTGCGTGAAGCAGAGACCACGATTCGATATGTGGATAGTAACTTGCTATATTGAACGCAGCGTGGGATATGCCATTTCATATCCTATCCATCTCCCAAACGTTCTTGACAACACATCCAAGTCACCCTCAATTATATATACATATACATATATTATTATTATTATTATTATTATTATTGTTGTTGTTCAAATGCAAGGAAGACGACCACGCAAGAGCTGGTGTTGTGTGTATATATAGTGCAGCTAGCAAAGTTCACAACACAGAAGAAGAGAGATCGAGTTGTAATTAAATTCATCATCATTGCAACCATCATGACGAACAGACCAACTGCACTTTGCCTCACCCTCTTCTTTGTTCTTCCTCTCTTCCTGGATGCATGCGCTGCCCAAGATTTCGACTTCTTCTACTTCGTCCTCCAGGTATATATATATATATATATCTCTCTCTCTGACTGATCCAAATGTTTTGTTGTCTCACGTCGATGCAATGCTGCATGAATGCAGTGGCCGGGTTCGATGTGTGACACCAGGCAAAGTTGTTGCTACCCTAAAACTGGGAAGCCCGCGGCTGACTTCGGAATCCACGGCCTCTGGCCAAACTACAACGATGGCTCCTACCCTTCCAACTGTGATACTGACAACTCTTACGATCAATCTCAGGCATGTCACCTTTTCCTTTTAGTTTTCTTTTTCCTTACAACTTTCTATCAGATACTATGCGTTACTTGTTAGATAATATGATTTTCTTTACACCGTCTGAAAGTTGGTCAAATTTTAAATTCATAATCGATATGTTATTAAAATTATTTAGACAAAGAATTGCAACAATCATATGCATATAAGCTACTTTTCCAACTACGCACAAGTCCAATGATGAAATATGTTATTTTGTTTTGGCATGCTCTATTAGTTACAATTAACTTGAGATATCATTCCCAATTTATGATTAAAATAATCAATAATAATCATATTTTATCTTGTTATGACTTGCAGACATCATTCATCTTCTAAATGGGTACATTCATTTTCGAAAATATTGTAACACTAGTTTTAAAAAAGACTTTAAAGAAAAAATGTTAAACATGTTCATTAGTAGATATTAAAATCGATTTTAATGTTCATTATAGATTTGGTGAAGAAACAAAAGTAGTGTGTGATATAAGTAATATGGGCGACTTGTTCAAGGGTTTAAGTTTAACTTAATTATCTCCGACACGCCACGTCAATTAGTCTTGAACCAGATCGACCTTAGGCTCGAAGCATTTCGTGGAGCCCTCGCCATGACTACAGTCAGGCATTTACTGTTTTTTTCTTTTCTCTCTTCTGTCAGTACCACCAATAATAATTTCCAATTATGGAGCTAAAATATATAGTACAGTTGGTTCTTTTTGGATCTCATAGTCTGAAATTAAGCTATAACTTATTCTGTCCAGATGGCAAATTCATTAAAAAAAAGGATTTGAGAGAGAAGAATATGCTCTGGATCTATATTTCACTTGCAATAGTCAACTAAGTTTCCGCCACTGGTTGCATGTAATAAGATAATTTCATGTCTGTCTGACACTTCATGGATACATCGATCGATCGTGGCCTAAGCATTTTATCTCTTTCTTAGTTCTACATATGTTTTCCATCGTTCCAAAAACATAATTCTTGATATAATCAATTAAATACAACAAGACAAATATATATATACATATATATATGATTAATTATTACAGTAGGAAATAATTGTGATTAATAAGAGCAATTAATGGTGGCAATCAATAACATCAATTATGATACTAGTTGTCTCAACGCCCCGAATGAACTTGTCATCAACAGCTCGAAATATATCTGCAAGAAATCTTTAACTCAAAATGCTACACTTCAAATTTTCGATACGTTTCAGTTTGGTTAAAACTTAAAAAGTTATACTTTCAGGCTCCAATTGTGGAATTCATTCTTCTGAAACCATCCAATTTTTGCCTCTGCAAGAATCCCATGAATTCATTTCTTTAATTATTATGAATCATCTTTTCTGAAACCATCTAAGTAGTACTTCACATATGATGAAATAATCGTTTATCATATGGATACATATATACGTTACTAGTTAAGAAATAAGAATCAGCCTGCAAATCTACAATTTCTTGGTCACTGACTCATATCGGGAATTTCATGCATGGACGCAGATCCGTGACCTGATAAGGAGCATGCAAGTTAACTGGCCGACGCTGGCGTGCCCCAGCGGCGACGGCTCCAAGTTCTGGGGCCACGAGTGGGACAAGCACGGCACCTGTGCCGAGTCCACCATCGGCAGCCAGCACTCCTACTTCCAGGCTGCTCTCGACCTCAAGAAAAAGGTCAACCTCCTGCAGGCCCTTTCAAATGCTGGTAAGTAGTTTTCTGTTGCTGCTGCTGATGATGATAGTGATGCATGCATGCTGATGAACTAATGGTTGGAAAATTCGAACACTGTGCAGGGATTCGGCCTGACGGAGGGTATTACAGCTTGCAGAATATAAAGGAGGCCATCAGGCGAGGAACAGGGTTCACTCCGGGGATCGAGTGCAATGTGGACGAAGCAGGCAACAGCCAGCTCTACCAGGTCTACATCTGCGTGGACACCTCCGGGACGGAGCTCATCGAGTGCCCCGTCTACCCCAGGGGCAGATGCGCCTCCCGAATCGAATTCCCCGTTTTCTGATCTCGTCGAATCATCACTTACATTTGCTGCTTGAGCAATTTAAATTTGCAGCACATGCGTGCAGTTGTAGGGATTTATATATTTGCTTTCGGTCACGAGCAATTTGAATCATTCAGCTACAGCAATTTAATTCGTCTGGAATCAGTAAGCTTTTCAGAAGTCCGATTTGTAGCAATTATGTTTCCTTCGAATTCGGAATAATTAGATTTCTTTGAATTCAGATGAGCCTTGAAGTATTTGTCATTTGGAGGCATTAACATTAGTTCAACTCAGGGGATTGAACTTGGGAAATCGTCCATCTCGAACTGAATTTATTATGAGACGCTTGAAAAGCTAAAGACAAAAAGTAAAAAAAAAAAAGAAGTAAATTTTACTTTTTAAAAAAAGTAAGGAAACGAAAGAAAAGCCCAAAACGGCGTTGGCACTACATGGGATCTATCTACTGAGCCCAGCCTGCAATAGCCTATGTGCCACTTAAGTGGGTCTTGTAGGCCCATATCGGTAATTGTTTGGGTCGATAATGTGGAAACCGATAGGAAAACAACCTCGTGGACCCAAGCATCCAATTCTATGGGCCTTGAGCCTTGGATTATATAACGTTTCATGGGCCACCGCAAGCCAACGGATCAAATTGAACCGCGATTGAGGACACCGCCTGCATCGGAGACCGTCTGTATCGGCATACGTTGGCTCTAATACTACTACTTTTCTATCACCGCAATCATCCTAGTATCCTACAAGAGTTGCCTGCTCTCTCTCTCTCTCTCTCTCTCTCTCTCTCTCTCTCTCTCTCTCTCTCTCTCTCTCTCTCTCTCTCTCTCTCTCCCCCCCCTTCCTGTAGGTTAATCACAGCGAGAGAAAAAGAGTAGTTTTAATGTCACTGAAAAGAGATAGCATTTGCGTGAGCCGCTGATTAAAAAATGAACGGCATCGCACTCCTCCGCATGATGCTAAGAATCAGTGTTGAACATATTAATACCTTATATTTGATTATTTGGATAAGAATTATCCGTCAAAACTAACGTCAATTTTACCAAACACACACCCCAAGCTCTCCTGAATCACAATGATTTTAATTCTAATCAATGACGCAAATTTTTGTGAAAGAATTATCGTTCACGATGAGAACTTACAAGTTCTTTCATCTATGTGAAAAATGTCTAATCAACTATCCTAGTTCTTCCATCTACACAAATTCCATAGTAAACTCTCACTATCCAAGAACTAATTGGAATTTTAGTTACAACATTCAAACACAACATGAGAAAAGGGATTATCTCAATTCAAATTGAATGTTTGTTTTTATTCATAAACTGTTTCATAGAGATAGTGTTCGGTAAATTTCTCATACACATTTTTCTTGCCTTATTGAAAGCAGCAAGTTAATTTTTTTTTCCAAAATCCTTTATTCTTGGGTAGAGAGAGAGAGCGCGATAGCAACCTTACAGAGTCCGCGTCACAGGAAAAATGGAGAGACGCCTCTCCAGGGTCGAGGCGAGAGAGTACGCGAGATTTCCTTTAAACTCACGACTTCGTGTACGGTTTCAAATTTTGAAAAAAAAAACTTCAAAGAATAGGAAGAGCCGCATAATTAAAGTTATGATCAGATTCTGAACTTTTTTGTTATATATAATTTCTCCTCTAATATTTTATATAATGGTATAAACCATAAATGATAATGATATTAAAACATATGACTGATATCAATTCATAAAATAAAATCTCTTAGTTCTCACAAATATTAAATTGATAAAATCCTAGACGATCATTATAAAAAATCAATAAAGTTTCTAAAAATAAAAAAATATATATATTGAAACAAGTCCTTTTTACATATAAAAGAATCATCCGACTGTTACCCAGAATTCATTATCACCCAATTAATTTGTGTCGGTAGATTTGGAATTCAAGAACTCAGAATTTAACATGTGAATTTTCTGCGTTCTTTGCGCCGCAGGTCATGAATAGTGCAAGGAGTTAAATTCTTGCAAACAAATCAGCTGAAGGCATGCGTGATTAATTTCACTACAAATTGTGAATCTTCCTTATCGCCTCACCCTCGTCAGGATGCTGAATGCTCAGTTCTGTTTGCCTCATCCTCTCGTTTGCTCTTCTTCTCTTCTTTGGATGGCATCATACTTGGTTCAAGAGAAACAATGCAAGATTGGAGACTTCTCATTCTTGAAGGAAAAGTTGAATCAACCGACTGATGCAATATAAATGATATGTTACAGGAAAATAAAGTTTCAGTACAACTTATACAAGTTGGGCGTCTGTCAAATGATGCCACATTGCATTACAACAAACATATCCAAGCAGCAACAAGCTGCAAGAAGGAGCCTCTTCTATTTTTCCAAAAATAAAGCATCTCTTGAATCCACTATTCTGATACGCAGAACGTCCGGTGCCGATATGACAGTTTTCTATATTCCGGAAGCATCCTCCATTCATGTGCCATGAATTCACAGGGTTAACTTCTCCATCTCCCTCCGCAAGGCAGTAGCCCTGATCAGACTCCCTATTGTGTTAACGGCAAGCTTGATGTCGTCCAAGGGGTTCCCCGGCACGACCTTCTTGTACAAGTAGCTGTCAAATGTCATCTTCTGCACATACTCATCAGCACACATCTCCACAAAGGCCTCCTTGGCCGAGTTGGAGCGGTAGAACACCTTCTGCAGCACGTCGAGGACCTTGTACGTAGGCCAGTACAGGTCGTCGAATTTCTTGAGGTACTTCCTCAAGTCGCTCTCATCAATCAGCCGCTGGCCATTCTGAGAGCCCTGCACGATCGCCTCCCCGCACATCCTTCCACTCTTTGCGGCAAAGTAGATGCCTTCGCCGGAGCACTTGGTCACATAGCCAGCTGCATCACCGACAAGTGCCACTCTATCCAATACTCTGTTTCGTGTTGCCGACAAATAAAAGGTCAGTATAATTTGGCAATGAACATGAATAATTCCTATCTAGTACTTAGAAATTACTGATAACCTTAACTCGGAAATATTGCAAGTGTTTGATTTGCCAAACTTCATGAAAAACCAGTAAAAAACTAAATCAAGGGATGGCCTTCCGAATTTAAGTTGACAAACTCCGAATTTAATTCCTACCCATTGCAGTGACAGGCATAATAAGTTGACACACTCCGAATTTAAGCTCCAGATTATATGTATGTTATGTATGTGTAGTATATATAGGCCTTCCGTTCCTCTGAGATGTACAATGATCATGTTCACTTCTACCATCTCATAGTCAATGAAAACACTGATTGAACTAACGCAATGTAAAGGATTTCAAAGCACATCTTAGACTACACTAAGCAACAAATCCTACTAAGCAAATGATTTAGAAGATATTAAGTGCACATCATAACTTCATGTCATCTATTTCCTAAAACAGCACGTTCTTAGTTATTAGCTCCATCTATGTATTAACATCATTGCAGTAGAAGCTTAATTTGCAGATCTAGAGAGCAGATACGACGCAATGCGAAACACAATGCAGCTCAGTGCAAAGGTCGTAAGGCTGGTGGCTCACCTGCGCGGCCTCGGGTGCTCCGGAATGGGATGTGCCTCGACACGGATGATCTGACCGCCCTCGATCTTGTCCTTGGCCCGCAGCCTCGTCGCCGCCTGCAACTTCTTGATGTCGTCCTTGTGGGTTACGGTGCCGGTTCCCACGGCGACGTGGTCGCATTTGGGGAACACCCACCCGTAGAAGTCCGGCGACACGTCCTCCCCGACGTACATCTCCGCCCGGTCCTTGTAGTACTCCATCTTGTCGTCCGGTATCCTCACACGCTCCTGGAACGCGATGGCGAACTCGTAGTCCCCGGCGCCGATGGACTTGGCCACCCGAGAGTTTGCACCGTCGGCACCGACCACGGCGTCAACCTCCGCGGTTTTGCGCTCGCCTCCGGCGGAGCCGGGGACGTACTCAGTGTAGTGGATGGTGTAGGTTCCGGTGGGGTTTTCTGGGGGATCCATTCGGAGGAAGAGGCCGTTGATGATGGAGGCTCCGGCGCTCGCAGCACGCTCCCGGAGGTAAGCGTCGAGGACCTCCCTGCGGACCATGCCGATGTACTCGTGGGGAGCGAGGGTTCGGCCGATGTCCACTGCGACGTTCGACGGCGATATCATCTTCATCTTGGTCACGCGCCGATCGATGAGGTCGAGGGGGAGCGAGAACTCGTCCACCATGCACAGCGGGATGGCGCCGCCACAGGGCTTGCAGTTGTCCAGCTTCCGCTCTATCAGTATTGTCTCCACCCCGCCCTTGGCGAGGGCCTCCGCCGCGGCTCCGCCCGCTGGGCCTCCGCCGACGACGGCCACGCGCAGGCGACGACCGTTGAGACGCGGACTGGACGCGGACGCCCGGATGGCGCCAGCGCGCCTGCGGCGGAAGGACGGGCCAGCATTGCTCCTGGGGATGCCGAGGGCGAGGAGGCGGGTGTCCCGGCGGAGGCCGGCGAAGGATGCGAGGGAGTCCGTCCGGCCGGCGGTGGTGGCGGAGAGGGATGCCATCTGCCTGCTGCTGCGTGGGGGTCCGGCGCAGCGGTGTCCGAGCACGGGGATTAATTTGTGGTGCGGATAAGGGGAGTGCGGATTCTGGGGGATCGAACGCCGTCGGATGGGAGGCCACGGAGGGCTGCGATTGCATGTGGATGAGGTTGTGGATTCTTCCTGATAAATTAATGAATCAATAAAAACTAAAAAGAATAAACGGCTCTGTTACGAAACGGGAGGTGGCCAAGATGTGGCCACGTAGACGAGAAGGTGTGGAGGAGAAACGTGGGCCAATGAGCCTCGTACACGTCGGATGGTTGGGCCACAGATCTCGCAGTGGTCATGGCTTCGCGAGCGCAGGACCACGACCACTATATTATCAATAGATCTTTTCGATCTAAAATGTTATGTTACTAGATTTTTGTGTCTGAACAAAATCTCAAAAAAGATTTCTATAGCTTGTTTGTAATTAAAAAAAGCAAATAATTCGTTAGTAAATTTAAAAAAAACATTTTTTATCCTTGATTTGTGTCCTTTTATTGTTGGTTTCATTATTATTATATATATAGGAGTCTGGAAAATTTCATATTATATTTACATATTTATTTATTTCCAATTATTATTAGTATGAAAAGGCTTATCGATGAGCCCATTTGTCTAGCTTTCATAGGCTCCTCTTATGTTTTGTTGGACCATACAAATTAAGGCCTAATTTTTTGGCCCATTTAGATGATTATTGCGAGGAAATAAAAGAAATTGAAGTAAAAATCTTGAGAGTTGTTTACTGGTAGATGTTCCTAGTATTTATTTTTAAATGAGAATTTAATACTTGTGACAAGCGATTTTAAATATCTTATTAATTAATTAATTAATTAGTTCCTCGTCAAGATCAATTTATATGGTCCGTCAGGCATTTATTGTTATGGATAAGGGAGAAAGCCATAAATGGCACATGTACCAAATCCATTGATCCTTCGCATGTTGAATGTGGTCATATTGCAGATATCAATGGACATGCACGCATCATGTTCATTATCAATTGAACAAAGTTTAGCTACTTCCAACTGTGTCCTAATTACACTACCACCGTTTTGAACCAACTCATGAAGCTATCCACAAAATTTTTATATTCCCTGTATTCTTTATTTATTTGTATAAAAAAATATAAATTACACAGATATATAGTCTCTTTGACAAACAATGTTAATTTTTCTTTTTTATACCCAGTTCTTGATGTTTGAGAAACGACGTCACACTAACGATTATACGTATTGTTCACGAATCATATATCCGCCCACCGTTCAATTTTTCGAATAATTTTCACAAGCTCTAGCAAAAAAAATTCTTGATTGACCTTTTTTCTAGGATTTTCCAATGTAAGAAAAAATGCGAAAATACTTTTTTTCTCCATGAATTATTTTCCTTCACCTAACTTTCAAGAGCGCCGTTGTAGTTGAGGCACCAAGATGTACTGAAAAATCAATTAATTGCTCTCCGATCTCTACATCATGGCCCCCATTTCTTCACAAAAACAAACTAATTAAGAAATTAACAAACCAACAAAACTAATTCGAATAATTAAGTATCCATGAATTAATAAAATTAAATGCCAATAAAAAAATTAATAGTTTAAGATATTTTAATTATGCTCGAGATTATTAGTCAATATGCGTGACTAATTTAATTTGAAGAACAAAATTTCTGTACAATTTGCCCAGATTCGGACGCAAAATCATCATCAGTGTTTTTCGATATGAGATTCAAAATAATCTTTATCACATGAATTATCGTTCGCTGATGTTTGAGATTTAATTTAATGAGATGTGGAGGATTATTAGCACCAAAATTACGATTTAAAAAATTCGACTAACTCTAGTCGATTAAAATGATAACTTCAAAAAATCAAATTCAGGACTATTAACTCCCATTGACAAGATCATGAATGATTGATTTTTTTCGGTAGTCAATCATCGATGTTTAAGAAGCGATGGACTGTCTAATTTACGCAACGTTATTGAGCGCACTGACCATAAATTGAAAGGTCGATCCAACTAATCGGTCAAAATCATCTTGAATCACATGCTTAAGAATAATTTTTTTTATATATTCATAAACATTTGAATATACCTTTATATTGATTTTCACTTCATGGACATGAACAAAATTTATACACATAAGAAAAAACTATGTGCGGTTTAACCTAAGTCATCGAGTCATCGGATGAAGGTGATAAGTTTCAAGTTTCAACCCAGGTACCTGTACCTAATACGATGTCAACATCATTGAAAACAAGCGACCGGAACACGCGTTGGATAATTGGATTCGTAAAAGATTTGTGGTTGGATTCGTCTACTAAACATCTATAGATGTGACTACACAATAATTTATCTATAAATTTCATATTTTATTAATTTTAATTATTATTTATAAATCAAATTTAGTTTACATGATCTAATAATAGCATCGTTGAATGATGTATGGATTGCGATTTGGGGCTCCCTCCGATGGCTTATTATATAGGTGCATGTGCAACCATGGAGTCCGCCTCTATCGTGTCCACATCGTCCGCGTTGTCCGGCCATTGTGAGATCAATATGTTCCACTTGACGAACGCTTATCACGCTCGTCGATCTGATAACCATGGTGGTCATCTATAATATCTCCCACTTGATCAACATGGTCATGCAGTTTCAACACTTACATTATTCATGTAATGTTACTACAACTTCAATACTCTCACTATTCCTGAGTCTCATTAAACTAACATGTTTAATGAACGTTTCAGTTGCAATTCCTTTTGTCAAGGAATTAGCCAACATATTTGTTAGCTCCATTTATCAAACTTATGGCTGCTTGATTATCACAGTACATTTGAAGTGGTCCAGCGACCAAATTGAGCTCTAGTTCCAAGAGAAAACGTCTGAGCCAGACTTCATGGGTGGCTGCTATACTACAAGCAATGTAATTAACTTCCTGTGTGTGTCTTGCCACACATCCTTGTTTCTTTCTCCCCTAAGAAACTGCTGCTCTACCTAATAAAAATAAGTGACCTGATGTAGATTTTCGATCGTCTATGTCATCTTCGAAATTCGCATCCGAATATCATGTATTCTCCAATGTGTCAGCTTAGTATGTCAATTTCAATTGTACTGTGCCTTTCAAATATCGTAGAATTCTCTTAATGGCCTCCCAATGGGTCTTTCCCGGATTACTTTGAAATTTGCTAACCAAGCTTACTGCATAAGCTAAATCAGGCTGTATACAAAGCATTGCATACATTAAGCTACCCATCGCTTATGCATAGGGTTCCTCTAAGGGTTTTTGGCTCACATTAGGACACTGACTTTTACTAAGTCTTTTTCCAATCACAAGTGGTGTAGGCGCGAGACTACAATTTTGCATCCTGAATCTTCTCAGTATTTTATTAATATACTGTTCTTGACTTAAACTCAATAGTCTTGAGTTTCTATCTCGAATAATTTGAATGCTCAGTACATATGATGCATCTCCCATGTCTGTCATTTCAAATTGTTTGCTCAATTTATCTTTTACTTCATTGATCATCGTGACATCATTACCAACGAACAAGATATCATCTACGTATAGTGATAATATCATAAAATTGCTCCAATTTTTCTTGATGTACACACAATGATCCAATTTCTTCGCTTTAAAACTAAATTGGACTATCGTCTCATGAAATTTTAAATACCATTGTCTAAACGATTGTTGTAAGCCATACAATGACTTTTTTAATTTATACACCTTATCCTCCTGACCTTCAACCTGAAAATCTTCAGGTTGACGCATGTATATAGCTTCTGTTAAGTCACCATTTAAAAATGTTGTCTTAACATCCATTTGGAATAACTCCAAATTCATATACGCGACTATCGCTAAGATCGTCCTAATCGAAGCAAATTTAGCTACTGGAGAATAGGTTTCCTGAAAATCAATTCTGACTTGTTGAGTATAACTCTTGGCAATTAATCTAGCTTTGTGCCTATCAAGAGAACCATCAGCTCGATACTTTTTTCTTGAATACCCACTTGCACCCTATGGATTGCCTACCTTCCGGCAAGTCACATGGTGTCCATACTCCGTTCCGATCTATTGAGTCCAATTCACTTTTCACGACGGACGACCATGATTCCGACTCATTAAAAGCCATTGCTTCCTTATAAGTAATAGGATCTGTACTATCCTTTATGTCAACATCAACGGAGTAACACGAAGCCTCACACTCGTACAGAACATAATCATTCAAATGTGCGGGTTTCGTTCTTGGTCTCTTGTTGCCAATCATACTAGTGGAGAGTGTGGGTTCCTCCACTTCATCCAAAGATACAGTATTCTGTGTAGCATCTACTCCCACTATTAGAAAATTTAGTGTGTGTTCAGAGTTGACTCCACCATCTCCTAGAGACATTAAAGGATCATCATCTTTTTGGATGCATTGTTTTTCATTTTTTAAAAAAGTAACATCTCGACTCTCTATGAGCTTTCTATCTGGGTGAAAGAATCTATACCCTTTAGAATTTTGACTATATCTAATAAATCTGCATGTTTTCGTCCTAAAGTCCAGTTTGTCCCTCAACTGACTAGGAACTAATACATGCACTTTACATTCTCATTTTCGGAGATAGTTCAAATTGGGCTTTTTCTCATTCCATAACTCGTATGGTGTTAATTCTACAGACTTTGTGGGAATTCTATTTTGTATGTAACTCGTGGTCAACACTGCTTCTCCCCAAAATTCTTTGGGTAAACCCGAATGGGACAACATACATCTTACTGCATTCATTAATGTTCTATTCTTTTTTTCCGCCACTCTATTTTGTTGTGGCGTATATGGCATCATAGTTTGCCTACATATGCCTTTTGTAATGTAATAATTTTCAAATCCCCGAAAGGTATATTCTCCTTCTCGATCTATCCTTAAACACTTGATTGGTCTTCCAAATCCTTTTTCTACCTCCGTTTTATATCTCTTGAAAGTTTCAAAAATTTTAGCTTTTCTTTCTAAGAGATAAACATAACAATATTTAGAATAATCATCAATGAATGTAATGAAATATTCCTTACCTTTGTATGTAGGGACACTCAACGGTCCACAAATATCAGAATGAACTAATCCTAACAATTCCGTCGACCTTTTCTCGGTTGGAAAGGGCATTCGAGACATCTTATCGATCAAGCAATGCTCACATGACATTGTTCTTGTATCAGATATGTTAGGCAATAAGTTCATTTTGATTATTTTATTCATTTTAGAGTTTCCTGTGTGTCCAAGTCTCTCATGCCAGAAATCAAAATCAGACACATGACACAGAGTGTACTCAGAAGGACCATTAATTGATTCATTGTTATTTACAGTCAGGCAGAATAAGTCATGTCCAGGTACATATTTTCCTATGACATAAACTTTTTTATCTTTGCCAATTGTCACACGACCATTATAAAATCTAACTTTTAAATTATTCTGCAGCAGGTTCGGGACAGAGATTAAGTTTCGTCAAATTTTTGGCGTGTACAAAACTTCTTGGAGTATCATGAACCTATTTCCAACGTCAAGCTTGTACTTTTCAACACCTTTAACGTCCAAGTAGGTGTTATTTTTCATGTAAATTCTCCGTTCCCCCTTTTGCAGTTCTTTGAATTCAAGCAGACCTTCTTTTGTCTTCACAATGTGATGGGTTGCTCTAGAATGAATCCACCACCCTTCTATATTTGTCGTTGCAACATTGCACTCAACGACACCAAGAAATGATGCCTTGCTTGAACTTGCTCCTTTGCTCTGTTGTCCGCTACGTTGTGAACCCTTAGTTTGGCTATGTCTAGATGTCGTAGAACAACTGGATCTAAAATGACCAAATTTTTCACAACTATAACAAGCTCCAGGTTGAATCTTCTTGCCTTTAGGCTTGAATTGCCTTCTGTACGGGCCAAGATTCTTTTTGTGATGAATAACATAAGCTTCATCCTCTTGCCCTTTTTTATTTTTCTCGACATCAAAAATTTCTTTTTTCTTCTTTTCTTTAACCATGTCTTGTTCAACTGCGAAAATGGAAGGCAATTGTCCCACTTGCTTGATAGACCCATTCACACGAACAGCAGTCATAACCATATCAAATGTAGATGACAAACTATTCAAGACTGTTATTATCTGCAAGGGTTCAGGTAAGAGGTATCTTGCAGTTTCTAAGTCTTTGGCCATCACTATCATTTGATTGACGTGATCTGATACATTATCATCTACTTTCATTTTACAAGTAATGTATCTATGCAATGGGAGCATTAAGTTCATATCTCTTCTAGATGCATACTTGTCCTTTAAAGCATTCCAAAGTTCTTGTGCACTTTTATGTGTTTCAAAAACTCTGATAAGATTATCCTTCATATACATCAATATGAAGGTTATTGTTTTTTCATCATTCAGCTTCCATTGTTCCATTGCCCTTGTATGAGCTAGCTTTTGCTCTTCTGTAGCATCTTTTGGAAGCGTTGGAGCAGCATTATCAATATATTTTGTAAATTATCATGAATTAGTTCATACTGAATTCTTCGGCTCTACATATTATAATTGGCACCATTAAAACGTGCCAACTTGGCCAGTTCAGCAACAATAAATTTTGATATAGTTCTTTTTATTTAAAATGTCAAATAAATATATTTAGTGGGCATAAATTTGATAATATAATTAAAAAATAATATATTTGAAAATGTTAATTTCTTTTAAATTCAAATTCAATTAAAAATTGTATTAAAAAGAATAATAAAAAATAATTAAAGAATTTAAATTTCAATGTTGTTTTTTTAAAAACAAATTAGAAAAATAAATTTTAAAATTCAGATTTTTTTTATAAATTGAGAATTAAAATTTAAAACTTTTTAATTTAGAAATTGAAATTAAAAAATTCTCAAATTTAAAATTTTGAAAATTAAATTTCTAAATTAAAACAACTCTGAATTTTATTAAAATAAAATAAATAAATAAATTTAAATAAAAAATAGTCAAGTGAAATTAATATATGTATATAGTAAATAAAATTCTAGTTAACTAGTTTAGAGAATGTCTGCAATAATTATCTAATAACAATAGGCTGTAATTCAGAATTGCATACAGAGAACCAAACAATAGAGTTCTAATTCATGAACAATAAGGAAGCTAAAGAAAGTTGATGCAATAATTATTCATATTCGACTCCAACAATATATCTATAATTTGGTTTAACAACTTAAACTAATATAGAATTATGATTTAATACTAAATTCTATATGGCTTTAAAGACTGATAAACCAGCAAATAACGATGAATCTGTGTTTTCTTTTTAATGATCACAATTTAAAAAATGATTGTGTGCTGATGTTTAAGAAATATTTTGTTTGTAGATCAGAAAATCTTTTAAAAAAATCAAATTAATTGTTGACTGAAAATAATAATATGTTAATACAAAACAATCTCCAAATGTGGTTACTAAATTAGAAATGGTCAATATAATAATAATAACCAATATGAAGTGGTTTTTTAATAAACTTAAATACTTCTGATTTAACAAGTTAAATAAAAATCACAAAAAATATGAAATTTAATTTTAATAAATTACACACGAAAAAAATATATATTTAACAAATCTATATGAGTCGAAATTTATAATGCTGTCTATAAAATATATAATTAGAAAAAGAAAATTTGTGCAATCGTCTAGTCTAGATGTATTTTGGAGGCTAAAATATAATATGCATATGACATCATGTGGACAAGATTAATATGCATGTCAAGAATGGATGGACAGGATTAACTTGCGAGGGGGAATACGCGGAAGTACTGTTCGTCTTCCTCGGGTGAGATACCTTTCACCGAAGCAGATCAGGGGATGCTGGGATCACCGGTCGGAGTGCGTCGCAGGTGGAATTGAAGGCTGGCGAAGGTTCACAGCTTGCGTGGAAGGTTTTCGATAGCGCCAATTTTGGATCTCCTACAACAGAGAGTTGTGGTCCGTCGTGGATTGACGAGATCAGGGGAGAACCAGTTCGTCAGCTGCGAGTTCCTCCTTATCGAAATTGATCGTCGTCGAAGGTTCGCTGGAGAAGACGAATGGTTCTGGTGACGTCGCTTGGGATTCTCGCACAGCAGGAAATGACCGTTATCGGAAGTCGCCGATAAAGCTATACCAGTGAATGATGTATGGATTGCGATTTGGGGCTCCATCCGATGGTTCATTCCACTTGATTATGAGCTTATTATATAGGCGCATGTGCAACTATGGAGTCCGCCTTTACCATGCCCACATCGTCCGCGTTTTTCGGCCATTGTGCGATCAATGCGTTCATTTACAACAATCGTGTCACCGGATACATGAGATAGTAATGTCGAATTCAATTTTTGGACCTAGTAAAAGTATAATCCCAATCAAATCATTTTCCAAATTTACGCTTGAGAGTTGGGAATTAAAAAACACTTCAATATAGTATTATTCGTAATTTTAAATTTTATATTGACTAACTAAAATTCAAATATTGCTCCTTAAGGCGTTTATGTACGGATAATTTTTATAAATGATCAAATAATGTTATATTAAATTACTTGAATTTAATTTATTATTTTATTTATTTGTGACAGATAATAAGTAATTTAAATTGTCTATGTAATTCACATTATTTATGAGGTGACAATGTAAATTGTATACGAAAAGAGAGACATTGAGTTGTAATTTTTTTAATTTTACTTTTCAAATTTGTCATTTATATTTTTATTTAAATAAATTATAAAACTTATTAAATAAATTATAAAATTATTAAGTAAATTATAAAATTAATCAAATAAATATTAGTTAATTATTATGAATATATTTTATCATATTTTAAACAAATATATTAATTATTTTATAAATTTTTGAGAATATATATTTGTGATTTGAACTTACGAAGTTAAAAATAATTTAGATATATGTAAACATTATTCTTTCGATTTGGACTATATCGGTAAAAACTATACATTAACTTATAAATCTTTATCTTTTAATAAATAATTAATATAAATTATCAGATAGATTATTTATGCATACTAAATAAGATAATGTACATTAATAATAATTTAACAAGTGACAATTTTTTTAAAAAGCAATCTGTATAGTATAGTTAGGTAATGTTAGAAAGAGGAACACACCCTTAATTTCTTTTTTAGAAAGAAATGATGTCTTTTTTTTAATTTGTTTTATCCAATTAACACTGGCCCATATTGCTGCCTTATTGTTATGGTGATGACTTAAGAATATTATGTTCAATATTAAATCTTTTGCTCCACAAAAAACTTCTAGGTATACCTAAATAAAATGAGAAAAAAATAGAGAGCGAGAACATGCACATTCTTCACGTGGCACCCACGTCAGATAGACTTTATGATCTCAATTGTTTATAATATCAATGATGAAAAAATAGCTCGTATTTTAATTGTTTCAGTTAAATTTTTTTTTCTTGCGCATTATTTTTCGAGTATTTTTTTATTATTACTTGACCCCCACTGTGATATCAATTGCAAAAGACAATATATGAATTACAAACTCTAACGTCCCACGTCACAAAATACATGTAGATTACTTTTAGAAGTGCTATATAATTTTATGATTTTTTAAAAAAATTTTATTGGTCAAAGTTAAATTGCCATAACTTTTAAAATCAAAATAACATCGTCTGCATTCGTAAATTTAATAAAAAAATAATCGATTCCAAAATAAAACTAAAATAATATCATACTATGTTCATGTGTAAAACATTGACACTCCACTAATATCGTCATAATCATTTATTATAGTTGTTCAATTGAACAAATTCAAATATAAGTCCTCGTGATTATAAAACCTAATACGTAAAGTGTGAAAAATATCATGTGCTAAGTTGAAAAAAAAAAGACATTGAGCACAATTTTGTAATAATCAATTGTACAAGAACACAATTCATTTTAATTTATCAATCAATTTCAATTAAACATTAACAAATAGCTTTGATTAATGAATTATTGTAGGTATCAAATATCAATTTCAATTATGGTCAATTGTCAATTGATTTATTGTCAATATCGAATATGAAATTATTGTGATTCTATATTATTAATCAATTGGAAAAAAACATCAATGATTTTTTAAAGAATATCATATCATATGTACTTTTTGTACAACATGTATGTCGACGGCTCCACTATATTTTAAAAAGAAGAGTCTATCTTCCGATGAATCCACGAGATCTGTGGTGAGGTCGAACTCGATTCGTCGGATATGGATTGATAAATTTCAATCCGAGCCGACTCCATCCGATTTGATGATTCGATGTATTTTTTTAATTTTTATTCAATTTTAATCATATATTTGAAATTAAAATAAAATATTTTGAGTATAAAAAGTAATATGTAAATATTGAGAAAGATGATTTTAACATTTTAAAATAAATATTAAATAAGATAATATATTAAAAAATTAAAAATGATGATTGAATAATTTGACCCAACCTGAATTGAGTTGAATTGGATTGAATCTATTGTCCTCAAAAGCGTTGATCCGACTCGATTAAATTTGATCGAGTCAGATTAAGTTTGTTCACGAGTGGGGCGAACACTCCTAAGTGGACCATATTAAAAATTCTTAAGATTCATTCAACAAAATATGTACACTAGGATAATCCTATTTATAAATCTGATAATAATAACATCGAATCTAATATAAAATATTGGGAAAAGAAAACGAGAACTCTGGTAGCCACTATGCACGTGCTCTCGCGAGTTTCTAACAGAGCTTCGTTATTGTTCTCGACCTTCTCCTCTTTGTAGACTTCAAATCTATGCTCCAGGATACTTTTTCAAGCCTTCTTTTGCCTCATTTTATAGGTTTTCTCCTCCCCCAAGGAAAAAAATAAAAAATAAATCAAAAAGTGCATAAAAATGATTTTAAAATGACATAACTGATAGCCGTCATGGCCATGATCAAGTCCTTCACGGTCGTGACAGAAGGCTGTCAAAGCTGAAAAATACTTAGCCAATTTTTCTTTAGAAATCTCTGTCATGGCCATGACAGAAACTGTAACTTAGCCAAATTTCTGCTTGCAGAATCTTTCTGTCACGGCCATGAAAAGAACTGTTACGGTTGTGATAGTCTTCTGAGCTATTTTAAAACTTTTTCTTGTCTTGATTTTGACGTTTTCTCATATCCTGCCATGAATAATTTCCAGACTTAGGTAGAAATCAAATATAAAGAAAATTGTATAAAAGTAAATCAAAACTCCCTTTTTCTAAACATAAAATCATTCTAAAGTGCTAATCAAATGACTTAAACTAATGCATGAATTTTCGTGCATCAAATACCCCCAAGCTTAATATTTTGCTTGTCCTCAAGCAAATTTCAGATAAGACATAGGGCTTCATCATAAAATCAATACTTTTTTTCCATTATTATTTTTACACGACCATCATCAGAGTATCAATTATCAATCAATACACAACCTTGCAGAATTCTTAACCTTTAAACATGTCTTTCCTACATATTTACAAATAATATTAATCAATCTCATAAAAGTATCAATATTGAACCACAAGTTTTTAAGGGGCTTATTTTCATACTATTATCATTTCACATTTCAGCATTAATAATTTTTTTTTTCATTTCACTTAAGAATTTAGTAATCCTCCATATTGCACAAAGTGGTCCATGTAACGGACTTTCGAACGATAGATTTCAGAGCAGATGCCCTTAGGTCGCCATGCAAGAATCCCCTATGGATCTAATCACCCGGACACACAAAGGTTCCAGAGGGTATTTATACTTTTCACTTAAACTGTTGGAGCTCAACTAGCCCTCTTTTCATTTTCACTTTAACATTAAAACTATATAGCATAATTATAAGCTCTAAAAAGACTTAATGCTTTTAATAAAGATTCAATTATAATCAAGACTAACATCATAGTAAATAATAGAGAAATTCATCATTTAAAAGCTAGTCCTTCTACTTAGCAACAAACTCAATTAAAATTCCAATACTTTGGTGATACCCGATAAAAAGAAATAATGATTGAATTTCATAAATTAAGTGATGTTCTGAAAATAAACTTAAAGACAATAAAATATTAAACAAAGAGAAATGAGATGGAACTTAAATTTTTTTTAGAGTTATCGTAATTAGATTCATGTATCGATTCAAAATATTGAAATAAGACATGCCATGCAAATGCAAAATGAACTAAGTCCCTCCCCCAAGCTTGAACCTAGCACTGCCCCAGTGTTAGGCTTATGCACATGAAAACTACAAAATAATAATGATAAAATGCAAAAGGAGTACAGACAACCTGATGATTTCTAGATTTTGACGAGCAATTAAAAAGAATCTTGGTCGTATTGCTTCAAAGGGCGGCTCAGACTTGCATCGTTCAAACATGGTTGCCGCGTCACACTCCATCACGGTCGTTTCGGGCCCTTCATTGATGAGCAATGGAATGTAGAGTTGTAGGGGTTGAGATGAAAGTCAATGTTGATGAAGTGCTGCTTGTTTTGGAATGCAAGCAGCGGACCTGACTGACGGTGATTGCAGGATGGCATCGATGATTGAAGCAGGCAGACCAGCTGGTGATGATTTGCAGAGATCAGCCGACAAATTTTTGAGCAGGGGGCGCCGACGTCAATGGAGAGGTGATGATTGGGAATCTGGTGCGGAGGTTGTGACGCCAAATCGTAGGAGAGTAGGCATGCGGAAAGTAGGGTGGCACTGAATCTCGGCAAGGACACGCCGCCAACATGTAGGAAGATGGCCGGAAGAGACAATTGACGTTGGTTACTTGATGATGGTGGCGCTATGAGGAGGCAATGCTGACATCAGAGAAGGCAAGAAGCAGCGGTGGTGGCGCTAGAGCAGTAGAGCAGGACGGCAAGCAGCAGGAGGCACGGGGTGAGGTAGCTAGGAATCACAGCCCGTGCCGATCTTGAGATGGGTATTGGATGGTCCGATTGCGCCATGTGAGTTTTTTGGATTGATGACACGTGTCCTGAAAAATAAAATACAAAATAAAATAATGAATGTGATAAACAAATGCCCGATATGTTCGAGTTCATAACGGCCATGCGTCGTCCTCGGAATGGCCGTGCTAAGGCATGCGCGATCAACTCAAGTACGGCTGTTCCATCCATTGCCATGGCCGTGACAGAGGCGCTGATGCTTTGAATAACATGGCATGGCTATGCCACATACTTATGGAAGCAATATTCTAAAAAAAATCATTAATCTAAACTAAGCTTTCAATGTTAACTAATCTAAATTAAAGAATCCAATACTAATGCTAGACTAAAAATTAAGAGGACAAAAGTTTAAGAGTATAGTTCTAAGTTATAGTCTTTAGCTTGACTTTTACCCTTCGGTTACCTCAAGTGTCTGGAAGGAATTCAAAGTGACCTTTTTCCAACTTACCTCTGATGTATTGTTTAAGGCATTGTCTCTCCACTTTGAAATAATTACCTGGATCTTCTTGTGGAGCTTGATCCTTGGGCTTCCAATGCATCGAATTTTGTGATGTCTGAGGTGATGACGGTGCATTCCCTTCTACCAATGAACGATTTGGAGGTAACTCTAGAATGCTTGAACTTTCTGAAGGTGGACTTCTTTTCAGCACTTGTCCATTTTCTATACTATATTCACTTGCTTCCTTGACCCTTCATTGAGTAGTCCATGTCTTCTGGTAATAATTCTTCCTCAGTCATATTTTTCTTGAATTAAAATATTGCAAGTGACATGGACATATAATAGGTATAGATTTATCCACAATATTATCCCCCGAGGCATAAGCGAGAAGCCAACTCTACTTTCTTCTCTAATGCTTGAAATTTTGCCTGCATCATGTCAAACTTAACATTAAAATTTGGGGATTGAGGAGTAGAAGAAATAATAAATGATTGTTGATCCTTCAATTGTGTCAATTGTAATTGTAGATTGCTAATAATTTGATATTGAAATGTAAATCTTTTCTCTATAACTCCAATCAATTGGCACAACTTTTTCTCGATGTTGCAATTTGACTCTAAATAGGTGGATGGAGGAACATCATTTTTCATTTGGATCCTAGCCTCCAATTGCTCTACTTGTCCCAACAATTTCATAAAGGCTCTTTCTTGAAGTTGAAATTTGTCTTCAGCCATTATGATGAACTTTGACCTCTTTTCTTCAATTGTAAAATTTTTTTGTACCATGAGAATTAGTGGGATACCATTATTTGCAATCTGCGATATTTGCACTTCATAATTCTCAAGCATCTTTCTTTGTGCTTCTAAATAGTAATCTCCCATAGTCTTTAATTTTGTTGTCATTCTGAATTGTCTTTTGAAAATATTTCCTGGTCACACAAAATAAAGAATATATGAAAGTATGTTAATTAATAAGAATTTGCATGGAATTTGACAGAAAAATAAAGGCTCTCAAATAACAAGTAAATTAAAATAAAATTTACTAAATACCATCTCCGGCAACGGCGTCAAAAACTTGATGAGTATAGAATTGATAGCAAACACTAGCAAGTGCACTAGTCGCTTAAGTAATAAAGTGAATGAGTAGAGTTATCGTTCCCACGAGGACAGTTAATAATCTAGATTTTATTTTAACCTTGTTAATTGAGAAATTAAGAAAATATATGATTTCCAGAGGTGAATAAAAAGAAAATAATAAAATAAAGAAAATGATCACCTGGATAAATAATGATTTGATGACTAGTGCACCTAATTATCGCCACTAAATGTAATGAATTTTCTCAACTTAAAATTAATTGAATCAATAATAAAGTGAATTTCCAAAAGTAGTTAACAAATATTTCAGGCTTTAATTATTATCTTAAGAAATAATTAGAATAAATCAATCATTTCGATTTTTAACTTATCTAATTAATCAAAAGATGCATTAAATCGGAATTATGATTAAGGGCTTTCTCAACTCACCTTAATAACTACACAAATTAGGTCTCTTTCGATTTCCCTAATTATGATGTGCAATAAGTAAGATCAATCCTAGAAACTATTATGAAAATATTCACTTCTTCTCAGATAGCAATCAAATCATAAACCATGGAATCAAAGAAAAATATTAAACATGAAATTGCAATGCTATTAAAGATTCAAATCAAACTAATATTAAGAAAGACTCCAAAACACAAATTGGGTTAAATTAGAATGACCCTAATGAAAGAATAAATCTGATAATAGTAACATCAAATCTAATATAAAAGATTGGGAAAAAAATGAAGAACTCTGGCAGCCACTATGCACGTGATCTCGCGAGTTTTCGACAGAGCTTCGCTATTGTTCTTGATCTTCTCCTCTTTATAGGCTTCAAATCTATGCTCCATGATACTTTTCCAAGCCTTCGTTTGCCTTTTTTTATAGGTTTCTCCTCCCTCAAGGAAAGAAATCGAAAATATATCCAAAAAGTGGATAAAAATGACTTTAAAATGACATAATCGACAGTCATTACGATCGTGATCAAATCCTTCACGGCCATGACAGAAGGCTGTCAAGGCTGAAAAATACTTAGCCAATTTTTTTGCTAGAAATCTCTTTGTCACGGCCATGACAAAAACTATCACGGCCGTGAAAGCAACTTAGCCAAATTTCTGCTTGCAGAATCTTTCTGTCATGGTCATGAAAGAAACTTTCACGACTGTGACAGTCTTCTGAGTTGTTTTAAGACTTTTTCTTGTCTTATTTCGACGTTTTCTTATATCCTGTCATGAATAATTTTTAGACTTATGTAGAAATCAAATCTAAAGAAAATTATATAAAAATAAATCAAAACTCCCCTTTTTAAACATAAAAATATTTTAAAATGCTAATCAAATGACCTAAACTAATGCATGAATTTTTGTGCATCAAATATGTCCAATGGCTGAGCTACCCACCGAAATCTCAATGCATTGTTATTTAGTTGTTCAATTTAGCTCATCATTCCCTTTGTCCCAAGATTAATATTTTAATCCTATTTTTACTCATTTTTCTATCATCAAGACTGGTTGCCAACTTCCACAGTTTTTGTTTTTCATCATAACCAAGTATTAACTATAAAAATTTAATTTAATTTGTAGTATTTAGATTTTTTTGCTTAACTTATAATATTTTAATAGTGTTATAATTTTAAGCAAACAAAGATTAATATTTTTTATCATTTAAATTATAATTTACTCGCCGTCTTGAATAACTAATATTCAATTATTCTCCTATTTTAAATATATTAATAATTGAATAAATCATTTCATATATTTATTCCCTTAGTATGTGACTTATAATAAATCCTGTTGAGATATGAAATTATGAGTGAAAATTATCAGATATATTTTATCATTTAATTATGTAATGTATATAAACTTTTTTATTCAACTTTTTTTCCTTTTAACATTACTATAGACTTAGTCAACAAAAGGTTATTTAATTTTACTCTGTGAATTATAATTTATTCTTCATCTTGAATCACTAATATTTAGTTATTCTCCTATTTCAAATATATTAATTTTCAAATAAATCATTATCCTCTTATTCAATTATGTGACTATAAAATTTATGTCTACACATGTTAGTTATGAAAATTTAAATTTATGAGTGCAAAAATTTATAAAAAGATGTAAAATTTATCATGGAATTAATTTAAAAAATATTTATTTAATAATAAACATATTGATATAGGCTTGATCATTATTTAAAAAGTTTTAGTCAATTATAAAATTTGTAACTATATATATATATATGTTTGTCGAAATTATATGATGCTTATAATTTTAATTAGTGAACTTGTTGAAATTGATTCTTGGCTCAGCACTGAATATATCTAACCTTGCATTATGATGCAGGTTTCAAATAAAAAGTCATCATAACTAGATTGAAGTACTTTGATAAATTAAGAAAACAATGAAAAGACCTAATATTCCAGTAATCGACTGAAACATCTTATAATGAAGAAAATCATGGTGATATGTTATGATTCACAAGAAAAAACATTTATGACGTATTTTTTGCCGATCTTCCCTTACACATTTTCACGAACAAAAAGAGCACGAAGTTAAGAAAAGATCACCTGTAGAGCTCCTTGAGACTAAGGCCAAGCGATGTGGTTGTATATCTCGTGGATGCCGTGCTCGAGCACCTTGTTATCTGATATGATTTCTTTCCTGAGTTCTGTTTCTATCTCGCTGCATACCCTGTTATGAGGTGTCTGCATGCCGGTAGTTAGACATTTTGTAACACTGGTCCGTGTATCGTTAGTTATACGATATCAAGGTTTATATCATTTTTCAGTTTATAACACTTTTGTAAACATATATAAAACCCAAAGAGAGGAGCTGTATTATGATTTTTTGATACGAAAAGTATGGTTTCCCTCTCAATTCTTCTTCTTCTCTGGTTTCTTTGATGAATGTAGGATCGTCGGAAGGATCTGATCTGCGACTATCTTTCAAGGGAGTTTTTATCAAAGTATCAAAGCCATCTCAAGGTGCTTCAGATATGATTCTTCTTCTTAATTCGGATACAAGATAAGTCTTCCTAGATTTGAGTTCTTCTTCAGATTCCATTGGATTGAGTAGCTGTATTCAAGTTCCCCAGTGATTAGTAGGATCAGATTTGAGACTTAGGTGTTCTTTTTGTTTCTGATTTCTTGAAATCATAATGTCCGATTCAAGTTCTTCCGCAATGAATCTTTAGTGTTTGATGTGATGAATCCACTCTTCTTGAGTCCATCATATACTCCTGGACTCATTTTGATTCCAAATCAATTGTTAGGTGCAGAAAACTATGCAGAATGGAGTGATGCTATGTTTAATGCCCTTTTAGCCAAGAACAAACATGTTTTCGTACATGGTTCATTTATGACTGATAAAGTAGACACCAATTTCAAATTCCACTAGAAAAAGTATAACGCATTGGTAATCTCTTGGATTCGTATGTCTTGTGCAAAGGGTTTGATCAATAGGATTTCATGTTCACAAAGTGCACATGTAGTGTGGTCGGATCTAAGAGAAAGATTTCAGAAGGTTAACTCTATACTACTCAGTAGAAAATAGTTTGTATGAGCTTCGACAAGGGCAACTTTCAATTTCAGAGTATTTTTCACAATTAAAATATCTCTGGGAGGAATTGTCTCTTATGACATCCGAGACTCCTACCACAGGCAACTGGAAGAAGTATAGTGATTTTTTGGAGCAAGGGAAGTTGTACAAATTTCAGATAGGTATAAATGACTATTTCAATCATGTTCGAACACAGATTCTTATCATGATTCCTCTGCCCTCTATCAATCAGGCTTACTCTTTATTAATTGAAGAAGAACAGAAGCAAGGAAAACAAATACACATGGGAAGTGATCAAATGGCCTTATCTGGGAACAAAGTTTAGTATAGGCAGAAGAAGGATTATCAGATTATATGTGACCACTGCAAAAAAAAACCTGGGCATAAAAAGGCCCAATGTTGTAAGATAATTGGTTATCCAAAAAATTTAAGAATAAGGGGCAAAGTGCTGCAAATTCAGTTGCATTATAGTCTTCTGAAGTAGAAACGGTTAAGAGTGATTGCCTTGATGCAAAGATGAGTTCTCTATTTACCGAGGAACAATAGAAATATATCCTGAGTTTGCTACAAGGAAATCAAGATAAATCTTCGTTGGAACACTCAGCTAATATGGCAAGCACATCCTCAAATATGTTTTCTCAAGAGTGGATTATTGACTCTGGTGCATCAAGTCATATGACATCTCACAAAAATTGGCTTATATATATTAAACCTTTGCATTCTAAGAACATTGTTTCTTTACCAAATGGATCAACTTTTGCAAAAGACTTAATAATGTTCTTGTTGTACCAGACTTCGAATTCAATCTAATCTCTATTGCACAATTGACAAAAAATTTGGCATGTGTTATCTCATTTACTCCAAATTCTGTTTTCATTCAGGATTATCTGAATGGCAAGGGGAGCCAGATTGATGAAGTACGAGAGGGGCTTTATTACCTACTGAAGAATCCTTGTAATTCCAAGATTGTAGCAGGAGGAGCAGTGGCTACTCAAAAGTCTGATTTAGAAATCTGGCATTATCGACTTGGACATTTGCCATATGATAGAATGTTATTGATTCCTGAATTCAAGAATTGTAAAATTGACAAAAACATGTCTCATTGTATTGTTTGTCCATTGGCCAGACAAACTTAACTTCCATTTCATTCAGCTATGAATAAATCCAGTGACATTCTATATTTGATTCATATAGATACTTGGGGCCCTTTTAAATCTCCTACACATGATGGTTGTAGCTATTTCATGACTCTTGTTGATGATCATACGAAATTGACTTGAGTGTATTTGTTAAAACAGAAATCAGAGCATTTTTCTACATTGTGAAGTTTCCTTAATCTGGTTCAAAATCAGTATAATAAGAAAGTTAAAGTGATAAGAACAGACAATGGGTCAAAATATCATAATAACTGATGTAAAACTTTGTTTTCAGACAAAGGTATTTGGCATCAAAGTTCTTGCACCTATACTCCACAAAAAATGATGTTGTAGAGAGAAAACGTAGACACATTCTAGAAATAGCAAGAGCAATGCTTTTTCAATTCAATCTTCCTATAAAATTCTGGGGGAATTGATTAAGGCTATTGTTCATGTTATTAACGAAATTGCCTTTGAAGGTTTTAAATAACATTTCTCCTTATGAGTCTTTTTTTAAGAGATCTCCTGATATTACTCATCTCAAGGTTATTGGGTGTCTTTGTTATGTGACTAACAAAGTTATCACACATAAATTTGATAGAAGAGTTAAACCCTGTGATTTGCTGGGATATTCCATGACTCATAAAAGTTATATTTGCTCAGAAAAGATATATGTTTCTCGAGATGTGAAATTTATTGAGAATATGTTTCCTTATAAGTCTGAGAATTTATTGAAAGAAATCAGACTTCCATTAACTCCTACTTATGTGAATCATCAAAGTGTGCTGGATTTTTCAACTCTTGGTTTCTTCAACTATCATCAGGCAGAAGATTCTCCTAATAACAACACTGATGTTCTAGAAGATCCAATACAACCAGAATCAGAACTTCCAATTTTTTCTTCACTAGTCAGTGAGTCTAATGCAGAAGGTGAGTCTAATACAGAAGCTCTGGTAGAGAATTTGGAAATTCCCTCTTTGAATCCTCTTCCTGTTGCTCCTCAAAGGTTGCAGAGGGTTGTCAAATGACTAGAATTGCTGCAAGACTATGTTGTCACATCTACTAAGTTGACTTCTGTTGAACATCCTCTATAATCTGTAATGTCTTATCATGCCTGCACTTCTCATTATCAAGCATTTCTTACAGCAATATCTAAGTTTGAAGAACCAGTTTCCTATATATAGGCAATCCAAGATCCCAGGTGGGTCCAGGCTATGGATGATGAGTTAAGTGCTTTACAAGATAATGAGATTTGGGAGATAGTTCCATTACCTCAAGGGAAGAAGCCAGTTGGGTGTAAATGAGTGTACAAGGTCAAAGTTACTTCCACATGTGAAATAGAAAGGTTCAAAGCAAGACTTGTGGCCAAAGGATACAGTCAGAAGGAAGGGGTATATTTCAAAGAAACTTTTTCTCCAGTAGCCAAATCTATTACTATCAAGGCTGTCCTCACAGCAGCTGCACAATTAAACTAGTTACTCTTTCATTGGGATGTCAATAATGTTTTTTGAATGGAAACTTGTTTGAGGAAGTATACATGACTCTACCTGAAGGCTTACAAATTCAAGGGGAGACCAAGGATAAAGCATGTCGACTTCTTCATTCATTATATGGCTTGAAACAAGCCTCACGACAATTGAATATCAAACTTACAGATATACTTATTGCTTTTGGATTTGTACAAAGACAAAATGACTATACTCTTTTTACTAAGGCTCAAGGTGGTGAATTTGTAGCCTTGTTGGTTTATGTGGATGATATTTTAGTTGTTGGAAATAGCATGAACCTTATTGAATCAGCAAAGAAAGATTTACAATCTCATATCAAGATGAAGGTCCTGGGAAAGTTAAAGTTCTTCTTGGGAATGGAAGTCCTTCGATCCTCTTCAGGCATTATTGTAAATCAAAGAAAGTATACTCTAAATTTACTTGATTTAGGTCTCGCAGCTATCAAACCAATATTCACCCCTTTTGAACAGAATCTAAAATTAACAACTATTGAGTTTGATCAACATTTTGATAAATCCACATCTGATACACTTTTAGAATCTCCTGAAATTTTCCAAAGGCTTATTGGCAGACTGATTTCTCTTACACATACGAGGCTAGATATAGCCTTTGCAATTGGACATTTAAGCAAGTTCATGCACGCTCCAAAATCCTCACACTATCAAGCATCATTGAGACTAGTAAAGTATCTCAAATCTTCACCTAGTCGTGGACTCTTTTTCTCAGCTGTAAAAAAAAACTCTTATGTCACTGCCTTCAGTGATGCTGATTGGGCTTCTTGTATTCTAACATGAAGATCAGTCTTTGCATATTGTATCAAAGTTGGGGATTCTATAGTCTCGTAAAAATCTAAGAAACAAACAATTGTTTCTCATTCCTCTGCAGAATTTGAGTATCGAAGTCTGGCTTTAACTATTGTTGAGCTTATTTGGTTGGATCGATTGTTTGTTGAACTCCGATTACCCTTACAACATTCTTTCTCACTCTATACTGACAGTTAGGCCACAATTCAAATGGTCGACAACCTAGTTTTTCATGAACGTACCAAGCATATCGAAATTGATTGCCATTTTGTTCGAGACAAATCCTTGCAACATTTGATTAAGATCCTTCATGTTGCTTCTAAAGATCAATTGGATGATCTTCTCACAAAGGCACTTGGACGACATCAACATGATTATCTGGTGCGCAAGTTGGGGTTGTTTGATTTATTTGAAACCCCAGTTTGAGGGGGAGTGTTATCTGATATGATTTCTTTCCTGAGTTCTGTTTCTATCTTGCGGTGTACACTGTTATGTGGTGTCCGCGTACCGGCAGTTAGACATTTTGTAACACTAGTCCGTGTATCGTTAGTTATACGATATAAAGGTTTATATCATTTTTTAGTTTATAACACTTTTGTAAACACATATAAAACCTGAAGAGAGGAGCTGTATTGTGGTTTTTTTGAATACGAGAAGTATGGTTTCCCTCCCAATTCTTGTTCTTCTCTGGTTTCTTTGATGAATGTAGGATCGCCGGAAGGATTTGATCTGCGACTATCTTGAAGGGAGTTTTTATCACACCTTCCATGTCTTCTAGCTATACTTGGCCAGGGTCGACCTCCACCCGATGCTTGAAATCATCGACCACTTAGGAGGAGAAAGAACGTTCTCTTCATGTTTTCGGAGCCTGAATGATCCCTCATCGTCGACAACAATGAGACAAGAGGAGGGAGGAAATCATATCGATCGTTGGGATTTGGAAGCAACCGGCACGGGAAGGGGAGGGGGAGAGAGAAATCAACCTGTCTGAAGGCATTTCTTTTATTTATTTTTCCTCTCTGAAACAAAACCAATTTCTAATATATTACTTTTTTTATAAGAAAGCCATCTTATATATATTGATTTCACATCTTATTTAATACACAAAAAATAGGGTAAAACCAATAAAAAAATTAAACTAATATTTCTTATAGTGTATGACAAATTTCGAATGTAAAAAGTTGTTTTAGATTATTCTATAATTATTTAATATTGTAATCCTAGCTGTTGTCATGATGATGTCTCAAATAATATGATTTCATATTTAAAGCTACAGAAACATAAAAATTTAAAATAAAAACATATCTAATTTTTTCCTCAAAATTTTCTATCATTTTTTTTGTTCTTTATCAGCATGTACAATTAAGTAGATTCGAATAAGCATTAAGCAGAAAAGTTGGAAGTATATATTAAGAATACCATTCTCGTTTTTGTTAATTAAATTTGTTATGAGCAACGAGATTGGGCTCCTTTCGCATGGCCCATTGGACTCTTAACAGTGCAGCGCTAGATCTGGTTAATTAAGATGTTTCATCTCAACTTTACATAAAATTAATTTGCCGTTGGATCGATATCAAGAGGTGGGTGTTCATCGTTCATGAATCATCTAAGGTATTTTGATTACAATTCATAATTGGGTATTGATATGATATTGCTTATATAATTTTCTAAAAGAAATATTGAAACATATTTGTTGGAAAAGAAAAATTAAATCTTACTCAGATATGAGTTAAGGAAGTTGTTATTTCTGTTTTTTGTCCATAATCCTTCTCTAGATTTATTTCTTCAGAGTACATGATCTAACTGAGACGGCAGTTTTCATTTGTTCATCATAATTCACATTCCTATAAACTGAAGCGCTAAGTTCAAGTTGAACGTTGTTAGGTAGTAACATCTGATCACATTCATATTGACGAACGTTTGTGCGCAGCCAACTATTAAATCCTGGATCATTTTAATACTCGATGGTATCTGAGAAGAGGAAAATAAATGTTTGATCTTATTCTCATTGCACATTGCTTTTTTTTTCTCTTTGCATTTATTTTATGAATCTATGAAGAGGTAATTGCGATCTACTAGCTACAGGCCCTCTGACAAAAATATTTGCGTAAAATTCGGAACATGAATATCTAGATGGATTGTTCAGATCTTTTGCAGTTTTGGTGCAGTGTCTCTTTCATGTTGAATAGTCGCAGAAAGTTTTACCCCTCTCTCTCTCTCTCTCTCTCTCTCTCTCTCTCTCTCTCTCTCTCTCTCTCTCTCTCTCTCTCTCTCTCTCTCTCTCTCTCTCTCTCTCGCTCGTCTTTTTCTTTCCTTTCTATCATCATTATTGAGGTGGAAGCAGAAAGCTTTAACAGGCACCTGGATGAAAGCTCTAGGACAGCAAGATCCAACTGTTTCTGCTGCCCAATCTGGATGCAGCCTTCAGTATCTGACGTCTTCAAAACCTGCGTGCGACAAAGCTTCACAGTACTTATATAACTGGAATCTTTTCTTGGTTCACAGGTCTCAGAGGCAAAAGGAAAATGTTATTCAGATTGAGCTTGCATGGTTCTACTTGGAACAAGCTGAATACTGACCCAGTGTTTCATATTGCAGAAGATTCCCATGGCTCTTTCTTCCTGGAACAAGCTGGTAACTATTGTCTCTGCAGCGTTTCATGTTTCAGATGATACATCAATTGTGTATGACGTGAGGATTGATCCTTGTGGGAGGGTAAATACTTCACAGCCTGCAAATTGTCTCCCCTGGATGAAAGCAGAAGCTAAGCAACCACAACGTACCTTAGGACAATCAATCGAGAGCTGCTGCACCTGCAAGTCTGCAACGCCATCTGGTGGCCTTCAGGCTTCAGATAAAGCTCGAAGGCATACGATCTGCAGCTTTCATGGTTCTCGCGCTGTTCAGATCGTTAGTCCCCGAGTAGTATACCTGTAGGACATCTCTGAGGAAACATGTTCCAATTTTGAGCAATGGCGTCTTCATTTTTCCTGAATTTTGATCTTCTTGTGTCTTGCTTCGGACTGCAAGCATTTAGAAGAGACCAACGTTAATTCAAGCCTTGAAAAGTTGTATTATAATACCATGAGCGTAGCCAGGGCGTACCTTTAAATAATAGACAAAAGAAGGAAAAAAAAAGTAAAAAAAAAGGTTATTTAACTTTTTTCCGCATCTAACTTTAAACTATAAATTTGCAAAATTTAATTCCCGAACTAATTTAAATTTGACATTTAAGTCCTTCAATTAAATATAATCTAAAGGTTCTTAAGTTTCTTTTTTATTTATTTTCATAAACCTCCTTTAAATTATCGTGATACGAACTTTTTTTTATATTCCTAAACTATTACGATTTTTTCACTTTAGTCCTTTCATCTATTTATGTACGTTTTTCATTACTTTTAATTTTTTTCATTTATGAAAAGATTAAATTACCCCTCCCTCCATAACACATCAAATAATAAATATAAAAAGGAAAAAGGGAAAAAAATTGGGGGAGGGTAATTTGGTCTTTTCATAAATGACATTTTTTTTACTACCTTAATCCTTCCAGTGATTTTTTTATTTTTTATATTTGTTATTTCATATTTTTTCTGGAGAAAGGAGTAATTTAGTCTTTTCATAAATAAGAAAAAGTAAAAATAACGGAAGACTAACAAAACTAGATGGAATGATTAAAGTGAAAAAATCGTGATAGTTTAGGGATATAAAAATTAGTTTAGGGATATAAAAAAATAAGTCCGTAGTTTGAAATTAGATGTGAAAAATTACGATAGTTTAGAGGAGATTTATGAAAATAATCCTTTATTTTTCTAATAATTGTGAAATCTTATTTTTATCCCTTATTTTTAACATGAAAAAATATTAAAAAAATAAAAAAACTACAACATAAATATAATATTGTATAAAAAAAATATTATTATCAATTAGTACTTTTACCTGTGTTGATTTTTTTTTAAAAAATTATTGTAATATGAACGTAACGATAAACATGACATTTCACAATTAAATTTAATAAAATTTAATTAAAATTTCACATAAGAATCTAAGTATCAAATTTGGATAAGTTAGGGACTAAAATTTGTAATTTTATAGTTTCGAGTTAGACTTGGAAAAAAAGTTATAATTGAGGAGATATTAAAGGAAATAATCCCAAGAACACATATCTACTCAATTTCCGTGATTAAAGTACAAATAGTGAAAGCTTGCTCCTTTGATTACTTGAATGCAGGAATGCTTTCAGAGTTGCAAAGAAGGCCATTGTACTTACTAACTAGAAATTCTGAACCATTCACGGACGGCACGACCCCAATGTATCAGTTCAACATTAGGAGGCAGAAAGGAAAGAACCAACAAGGAAAAATGTATTGCTTCAGAGAAAGGTATAGAGATATTATTGTTAATTACCCCTAACTGTAAGCATACGTATAATATGTACACAACTATATCACATAAAGCGATCTCAACTGACCTGTACAATATCCATTCAAATTTACACCAAAAAAATCTTAGCAAAGCTCTAGTACAATAATAGTCTTTTAACGTAATATATCCGAGATTATGTCCCACAGTAGCACAAATGCCCATGGATTGGTCCTCAGAGTACGAATACACTGTTGAGCCCTGCACAAGGTGATTTATTCCAACTCCTGCACAGGCACACTGCAATGTTCCCATAGACACCGCATGTCGAGAAAGAGGCACAGACATAATTGATGGATTTGCCATTTGCAATAGTAGATCACCTTCCACTGAACTGGAATTAATTTGTGAATACTGTAAAGAAAAGAGGGCCATTGCACACCTATCCATGGACCAATGAATTGAGCTGTATATGTTCTTTTATAACAAGCACTTGATTTGAGTCTTTTGGTTCCTCCATAAATTCTCAGCAGGTATATAAATTATCATGCTTATCTGATAGAAAACTTTGTTATATAGGCTGCTGGTCTAATCTTATGCTCCTTTTCCTCAGACACATCAAGCTCTCATAGGCTCCTAGGCTGCATGATGACTAAATCATGGATAAAAATGGAATCTCTCTCTCTCTCTCTAACTACTTGGGCTGAATTGGGACCTAAAATCCTGGTTTTTGTGCTCTGATGTAGCTGCTGTTGTATTGTATTTAAGGATATTAAATTGATGTAAGATGATTGAAAGATATTGTCTGCATTCCCTGTGCGTGACTAGTGTCTCTCCAATGCAACTTACAGTTCCTGTTGCTGATGCAGATGCACTTATTTGTAATGTAGCCATATATCACGATGAGTTCCACCAATAGGAGGACCCATGCATGGGGCGCTGCCGGCCCTTGCATCCTAAAGTGCCCCACCTCCTCCTCCTCCGTGTGGAGCCTCGCCACTGACGGATGCAAGTGGCCTTGTTCGTTGGTCCTCCAACAGCACCCTCCGCGCCCTAATAAATCTCATGGAATTATCTTGCAGCATTTCACATCAATAATGCTAACAGCATGTGGGGGAATCACTGAGTTGTTGCTTTGGTGGGTGTTCCGTGGTGGGTTATGCCGCCCAGCATGCTCGCACAAAAGTGCCTCACAGGTTGATGTCTACTTATGCCCGGCCCTTGTGAGTCCTGATGCGTGCATGGAATGGCTTATCGGATGTGTCAAGCCAGCTCTCTCTCTCTCTCTCTCTGCCTACTATGTTTGAATAATAAATAATGATAATAAAAAATAGTTGAAGGGTTTCTGGCCTTTCTGATTGAGTTCCAACCATGAGGCTATACATGGACCAGCTAAGACCAAAGTCGCATCGACTGGTACACCTGGGAGTCTGTTTGATACTATATGTGTAAGGGTGGCTGTGTGGTGTCCTTGTTGCGTTTGGACTTCTGTCATCAGGTGGTGCATGCTGTGGTCATATGCACAGATTGGGGTTTGCTCACAGTAATGGCCAGGCCAGCGAACTAAAAGTAAAGCGACGTATGCTGTAAATGCCAATTAAAAGGAGGGCCACACGAGAAGGTCTCTTAGCTTCAAGTGGGCGAAGGGGCTGCCTGTGCAAGAGCTTTAATTTCGTGAATGCATTGCTCAGAGCCACTTTGCCCTCTGCCACATACATATCTGGCAACCTTTTTCCTTGTGAATGCTGAACTCGAAGGAGCGTCTGAGAAGCGCCATACATGACAGAATTCATAAATTGAGGGCTACAAGACTTAATGGAGAACGAAGAGGACCGTGGGTCCGTGGGCCTCGCAATACACGTACTGATGTCCGTAGTTCTAATGTGTGCGTGTGGTGTGTGTGTGTGTGAGTGAGAAAGAGAGAGAGCATGAGCTCTCTTTGTGCAACGTGCTTCGGTACTGCAACCGCAAGCCAGGCACCACGTCGTCCACATCGCAGAGCGGGCGGCGGCCGCGTTCCGGTGAGGCCACGCGCGGCCCATTTCGAGATCTCTGGCGCGCGAAACGATGCGCCGGAGGAGGGCCCCGGGTTGGGGGGCTCACGTGGCGTCGGGCGATAGGTCTCATGGGTTCCTAGGTGCATGCATGCGACAACAACTTTTGCGGAAGCGGCCATGCTCGCACGCAGTACTGCCGGGTCTCTTTCCTCCTCCTCTGGTCGCTTTGGTTCCCCTTTGGATGCCCGAATCGATGAGGGCGAGGGGCACATAAAAAGTTGATCAGATCCTTTGTGTGTATGTGCGTGCATAAATTGGATTCGATCCCCCATCTGCCGCTGCCGCTGCTGGTGCTGGTGCTGGTGCGAGTGCCTAGGCGCGCGCGAGATGCCTCGATGTCATGATGGAGACTCATCAGGACAATTAAATAGTAGTTCGGTCGATAACAAGAAGTGTGCGCCTGTGTGGTCGCTTCTGTTAGCTTTGTTTAACCATGAACTAACTGGTTGTGCATTGCCCTCACGAAATATACGCTAAAGATACTTTGTACTCTTGGTTTCAAAGCTATTAGCACACGTCAACGAAAGAAACAACTGTGAATGATTAACCATTTTATAAATTATCCACTCAAAGTGGGAAACAATTCATATATAGATGTATATTGGAAAATAGAGAAAACGAAACCTTTGGCCAGAGCAGATTAATTAAACACAGAGGAGGAGCAGAGTTCGGATTACAGCGGCGAATGCGTGCGTAGGACGAGCGAGGGGAGTGGAGGAGGATGTGACTGGACTGGGAACTGCCGAGTTTTAGGGAAAGGGAAGGAAAGAAGGATGCGAAGTCAGGAAGATCCAGAGAGTGTAGATTCCAACTGTCTCATGACTTGGCATATCATCTCTCTCACTCTCTCTCTCTCTCTGGGTCCCCCGCCAGCTGCCACATAGTTGGATCTGTTCGATCTTTATATCGATCTAGAGATATAAACAAATGGACATGACATTTGCTAAGCAGTCTTTTTGTCTTGTAATTTTAACGTTCAGAGAGAGAGAGAAGATAGAGTTTTGATTCTGTAAAAAAATTGTTCCCGGTGTACAAGTAATTCATAGTCAATGACCAAAGGCAAACATGATAAATTTGCATCAATCTACGGAGTTCAGAGTTAAGGTTAAACACTTTTTTTTCTCTTAATATACTACCTTTTTTATTCTATCTAAACGAATTATTTAATACTCAAATATCATATTTCATATTTTACTTTTATTTTTTTACTTCTCAGTTTTTTCTTATCAACATAAATTTCTTTGTGTTTTAGATTGTTTGTGTTGAAAATTCTATCAGAGATGCTCCTTTATTAAATTGGAGTAGTCAAAGTATTTTTTACAGCCAAAAAAAGAAAATATGCAAATAAAGGATTTGCTTTTTATAAGACATTATTCTAGTTGTGATTTTAAAAGTTACAATTTTAAAACTGATGGCTTAACAAATATTTAAAATTACTAGCACCTAACTAATTTCAGGTGTAAATCCTAATCAAGTTGATGACTTCACAAATTAAATCTAACATTATTGTTAGCACTTGAAAACTATAAAATATAACCCGCTCTTGAGCCATACTTAATCAATTAAAATTCAATAATTGTTTTTATGTAGTTCATGTGATATCATTGGAGAGGGAGTATCCTCATGACCTGGGTTGTTTAAATATTGTCAATTATTTTAAATTTTCAGATCCCACCATCCTCATTTGACTGTAAATGATTAATGATAATTTTAATTAATGTTTATCATATTGATTATCATCTAATTAATAATCTAGATAATAGATATGTGTCTTTTTAAATTACCATCTGACTCCAAAGCTTTCTTTACGAGAGTATTCATTCAATTATTTTTAAAAGTTTAAATATTTTTTATTAATATAAATATCATTCAATTTCATCTTCTTTATTTTATAAATATTTTTTATTTTTGTCTCATCTTCTTTTATCTATATTCATTTTTTTATTTTTTTATTTTCTTATTTGTAATAATATGAGATAAAAATTAAAATAATGTTTAGATACATTTTAATAATTTATTATCTAATTATTTTAACTATTATTTATATTACTAATACGTAGTTAATAAGTGATATTACCATATTAAAGGAGGTTGGGCCAAATAGTAAGCCATTTGAAATATTTCGTAAGCAGAATATTCTCACTTAAAGACTAGGGATGTGATCCAGAGTCACACATGTTAGCGAGGCGATAGTGGATTGACTCTTTATCCAACCACTTTAGATATTATGATAGAAAAATAATTAAATAATTATGGATTAATTATACTAATAATGCATGAAACGATGCCTAAATATTTTTTATCTAGAATCAATTTTTCATCGACTAACTGATTGTTGTCACTACAAGAAAAATTACGATTTTCTTATAGTGTGTCTTAATAATCAAGGTTATCAAAATCACGAAGATAGTACGATTCTATCTAAGATCTGCGATCTCAATCTCAATTTTTGGATTATTTTTTAGGATCGATAGGATCGTAAAATCTTATCAATTTAATTTTTTTTCAATGCTTTTTCACTTTATTTTATTTTTAAAATTTTTCACCAAGTGTAACATCATTTTTAGAGAAATAGCATTAAGAGGAAGATGATTAGGTATAATGAAAATTTTAAAATAATTTTATTCACAAAATAATTTTTTATCAATGTTATTAAAAATTATTATATGATGCTACTGCATATTAATCATATTATTACCATTTTATCAATTCATATTAAATTACTATTATATATATATATATATATATATATATTGTAGGAAGTAGGATGATACTCAAGTTAACATTATTTATAATTTACAAATTACAATTTTTTTTAATTTTTTTACATAATTTTATATACTAAACTATTTTTTTAATATATAGGTAGGATTTTACGATCTCTAATTCGATCTTACGGCCCCTTCTGATTTTATGTAAGATCCCAATCTTAACTACTTTCTTAATAACTATACAGTTTTGTATGAAAATAACTCATCAAATAATTTGTGATCCCTTTGGAGAAGATTGTTTAAAATCCGAGGAGCTTAAGAGTTAGACGATGTTGATTGTTTCTTATGGAAAAATAGGGGTAATACTAGCGTAGGAAAATTTAAAAAACAACAGTTTTTTTTAAACAATAAAGTGGAGAGTTGGAAATAATGCAAGCTTTTTTTTTTCCTCCACATGTGAATTGGAGCAATTATGGGTCACCTACCTTTATAATATTCAATCTAAGCACCAAATCACTAATTTTTTTCCTTGTCAGATGTCCCTGATTTCCTGTCTGCTAGCTTGTATTATTATTACCCCCTCTCATCCCCATGCATGCCACCCTGTGGGTTTTTTTGGTTTTTTCTATTTACAAAGCTGCCCTCATAATGAGATGCCCCTGATTTTTGACATATGTTGAAGTCCTTTTTTCTTGTTTTCTTTTCTTTCAGTGGATTGATCATGAATCATGATGAATGTCCATTAATTTATCCTTAATCTTGCACCATAAGCACCTTCTATCAATAAAGAAATGTTTGCATCATTCTTTGTTACTTGTGTCAATCATTTGTCATGGGGATTAGGGAATGAAAATTTTATTCTCACCCATCTCTACCAATTTTATATTGACATTATTTCTTCTGCATTTTTTTATGTACAAGTGTGGAATAATTTAATGATTCTTTCAAACCATCCAACATTATTCTACATCATTAGGTACAATCTTGTTATCTTTTGTTTTTGTTTCTTTTCTTAGATCCGATTGAAGGAATCCTCTCTCTCTCTCTCTCTCTCTCTCTCTCTCTCTCTCTCTCTACACGCATACCTATATATTATATATTCTGTAATATTTATCTTGGAGTTACAAATCATTCTAAACTTGAAATTCCTCCATTTCTTTGTCAACTATCCCCCACTAGCTCATCCCCACAATTTCTGGTTTATGTTCCCCTTAGGAAACCCTGTATTGCAACTGCCAAATCCATAATCTTTCTCCTTTTTTTTCGATTTTTAAAAAGTTTCATATACATATGCCAATTGCTAAACTCCAATAGCCAAGAAAAAGATGAAAACTTTATGAACAGTTTCTTCTCTTTTTCTTTGATGGGCTTAGTCTCTCTCTCTCTATACTTGTTCTTGCAAGTAGATCTGCTATCTCATTATCTTTAATTTTGCTTTGCTTTTCTTCTGTCCTTCGAAAATACCTCGTAATGATATCAGACTTAAGCCTTTAATTACAAGGGACATGAACTTTAAACAAAGGGAAAAGTGGCCGAGGATAATAATTAAAAGATGAAATGGTGCAGGGGGTGGAGGAGTAGTACCATATATGGTCATATATAGGGCCATAGTTGTTGCCATGCACTGTCTTACCTGTAAGTAACAACCAACAGCAGCAGCAGGCAGCAGCAGGAGGAGGTAGCCTTTACTTCAGCTGCTGCTTGGCCGTATCTTTTGGTTTTTGTGCCCCAAATTTCTGCACCACGTACAGCAAGTTTCAAACTAGAGCCACCTAATAGTGTTCCTATCTCACACAACAGCAACCTCCGGTTTCTAATTTCCATTTGTACTTGAGTCAATGGATTTGAAAATAAAGGCATTAAGCATTTTTTATTAAATATATGGTGCATGATCAATACTCTCATTTTATGTTTATTTTTTATATATATTATTTTTAAAAGCTTATAAGAATCATCCACATATCGCACAAAAGATGCACATGCTTTATGAATATTGCGATGACGTCATTGATATACGTATCTTTTTCTCATGTTACATATATACCTTTTAAAAGAGACCTGATAATATAAACGATAAATAAATATGCCACACCATATATTTTACCCCTTTATTGTCTAATATTATTTTTTTTGTAATTTATATATATAATCATTAATTAAAGAGAGAACAAAATGATTATAGAAAATGAAAATAAACACGTCCATTTATGACATGCGCTGAATAATTAAGACGAGTAAACCTAGCTTTTAGCTTTGAATCCGGCAATCTTCTTTCAAATTGAATTAGTCATGTGCTGATGAGTTCAGCTACCATTTTACGCATTGTCATTTTACTTAATGATGATATAGAAGAATATTATTAAAATAGACCTTCACTATTTAAATTATGATTATTATGATGCTATTTTTTTTTGTCTGTGAACAGTGCCGAATGTTATAATATTTGATCAGCATTAATAATGTACATAATAATTAAAATATCTGAAGAAGAAATACTAACATATAGCTCAATGATGGTTCCATTTGTAATCACATATTATTATGGATAAACAAAATTAAACAACATTCAAAGAGGTTATGGAAAAAGAGGAGTTAAGATGACGTACGGATTATTCATAAAGGGTATAAGTTTAACGGAGATATGAAAACTTTTGATATATACTGTAGCCAAAGATGATGATACAACAGCTCCTAATAAGTATAAATAAAATAGTCGGTAAACCGTGTAAATTATCTCGTATCAAACGAACTTAATTACTTGTCATCATTGTTTTACTTTTTATATTGGAGGGTCCTGGTGGGTATATATCCAAAAGAAAAGAAAATTGGAAAACTGAGACACTACGCAAATGTGTATATTTTACGCCATGCATATATAACTATGTGCGTGCGAGTGAGAAGAAAAATGGTAACAATGATATCATACTGAAATTTATATTCTCACAGTGTATGCACTGGTGATATATAATTGCAAGGTCCACATACAGTAAGTAGTAGTATTGCAAGTTATATATATAACCAAATGATGGATGTATGAATGAATGAATTGGTATATCTCGGTCTCTAACATTTAATAAGATCGGTGAGCGAGACACATTTATGGACCTCGTAACGTGCTCTTGTCCCCCTCCAATTTGGCACTGCATAATACAGCAGCCATTGGGTGGCAGGAATGCAATGCATGGCGTGGATCTTGCGCACATATTGATATTGAACTCGTTCATCAGTGGCAATGCTGCATGCACCCTCCCAACTTGTTCCTTTACACCAAAAAAAGGGTGCATGGAGTCCATGGAATCATGCATCCATGCACCCCTTATTAACTCGAGAATTTTGAATTAAATTATTATTTTTTCATTATTGAATTAATCATGATAATTGCCATTGAACTCTGTAAAAAATATATATTATTCATGAAGCTCAACAACGTTACATTCTTAGTAATTGCCAAGGGCTTCTTTCGTTTGTTAATTATTAATTAGTAAAATTCGATGTTATGTACATATCGCCAAAAATATTGGGAAGACATGCAGGTCGAATCAAATCGATCGGGTCATTGCTACCCGATCTGGACCCAACAACATGATTGGGTCCGGTACTTTTTCTTTTTCGGTGAAAGATTGGGTCCCACACGAGAACACGTCGCCATCCTTTTCATATTTTCCTAAACATTTCTTTCCGCACCACATGGCAAATTTAACTCGAGACGTAACATAAATGCTTATTTTGAAAAAGGATGCAAGAAAACAAAAACTAATTATCTGTTATTGTGATATACATTATATGGAAAATTGAGAATTGAAAATAGTTTTCTCAGTTCAAACTTTTCCTCCAAATTTTGCAATTAAGGTTTTCAACATTAATTCAGATTATTAAAAAAGTATCTACCGATGTTTAACGAATTCGGATATCGACAAATTAAGCAAGTCAATTACAGCACATATAATACCGAGTCATCCTTTTGCCAGAACTGCTGCTATAACTAGTTCGTTACTTTTGGTAATTAAAAAGAGTGTTTTTGTTAGTTACTAATAAAATATGCGATTAAGAAGTTTTTCCCAATTAAAATTACTTGAAACAAAGCCAGTCTCTTAGGGTATCTTTTCTTTAAACAATTCATCCAATAATTAATTAATTAATAGTGGGATGAGTCAACATAAACTGTGACAGATAGGAGAAACGATAATGACCATATATATATATATATATATATATAAGCTAATTATTGACTGCTGAGACGGTGACAAAAAAAGGAAATGGAAAAAGAGATGAAGATAATATTAGCGCGAGCCAGAGAGATCTTATAAAGCATGCAATAAACATGGAGATATAATCGATTAATCCAAAATATTAATATACATATATTTATAAAGCTAATTGAAACTAAATTTTAAATAGGAACAAAAAAGTTATGTTCAATTCCTCTTTGACAAGGCAGACGCATACGCAATCATTCGGAATTGCAATTTTAAATTCATCTTAAATATTGTGTAGTACATGTTTGATTAGGATGTACCATAAATCGCAAACTAATTACACTTTGAAAGATAAATAAGCCATGAAGCCGAAACAAAAAAAAAATCCACCTCGAAAATGTGTTGGATCCTTAAGTTGACTGAATAAGATCTTGACTTGGGTGGGGACTTGAGTTTTTGTGTGTAACGGAACAAGGAGTCAGCTAAGATCCCTAAAATCAACATACAAGATAGTAGATAGGGAACAAACCCTAGACCCCCCCTATATCTCCCTACTACATCATGGCAGTCCACGTAAAAGTTTCAGTGGCATAGATCCCCAAATTCCCTCTCCTGGCCATCCAAAATCATGGTATTTAATTAGCAGCAGCAAACACCTCAGAAAGAGAGAGAGAAGGGGGGGAGAGAGAGAGAGCAAACAGCGAGCAGCGAGAGCAAAAAAGATGGAGGAGAGGGGGAGAGGAAAGGGAGGGAAAGGGAATGATTACTGGAGGGAGCGGGGGGGACCCACGTCGATTTATCTTTTTCTTTGTTTTTTTGACTTGGGACGGGGAAGTGCGGGCCCCACCCGTCTCGGCCACTACCGTCTTTACGGATTGAATGATAAAGAGCACCGCACGTGGAGTCTGAACCAAGTCACTGGCCACGCACAGTGACCTGCCCCTAAAAAAAAGCACCCGCAATGAAATTAAAATATATATACACAGAAAATAATGAACTCATAATAAGAAAATGTAAGTTAAATAATATGTAACATTATTACCAAGTAGAAAAAAATAGCTGTAGATTAATTTTCATTACCAAAAGCGTTTTGTGGAACGAAATAGTTTCCAACGCAGTGCATAGCACCATCCACATATATAATTTCCACTCATTGTATTTGTTGCTTAAAGCTTTCCTCCCTCCTTCGTTACCATCCTCTCTCTCTCTCTTTCTCTCTCTCTCTCACTGTCTCTAAAAAGTTACGGGGGAAAGAACTAATGGAGGGAACAGTGGCCTATCCTTTGCATCTCTTCCATGGAGGCATAAACTTGAATATGCACAGTGTCCTACCAGCAGCAGCCATGAATATATAGTCAGTCAGATCTATGCTTCTTTAACCTCTAGACAGCCATCCTTTCATCCCTCTTCTTTTCTCTAGACACACCATCATGAACTCCGTCCAGCTTTTCTGTGTTAAGATTAAGATTAGCTTCTTTCTCTCTCCTCTACCACCACGTCTACTAAATTAATTTCTCTCAATCTTAGGTAGGTGTGGACTTTGGTTCTGGGGATCATAACATTCACGCTATAGTCTAATAGTTTTGATGCCCCTAGCTCTTCCCTTTCTTCACCCTGTCTTTCTCTCTCCACACCTTCATCAAAGTTTGAGTTGGTTGTCCTACCAAACTCCATAAAATAGTATCAGTCTCTCCCTCCCAAAACCAAACATAGACCCATCTCTCCATTTCTATCTCGTACACAAACATCAAACACACACGAGAGCTAGCCGTAGCACACACTCTCCCTTCACTCATCCCTGAACACTGAGCAGCAGAAGGTTGGCAATCTTGAATACTTCAGGCTGGACGGCGACAGTTTTGAGCTTCTGATCGATTAATAATACTGCAACTGAGTGAGTTATAAAACTATAATCATATCTCTCTCCACTTGATGCTCTCTCTCTCTCTCTCTCTCTCTCTCTCTCTCTCTCTCTCTCTCTCTCTCTCATAGTCTGATCCTTCCTATATGATAGCCAAAGCATTTATAAATACATATGCTTCCTTGGTTTCGGAGCTATATATTTTCATATTTATAAAATGGTGTAGTCTGCTTTCATCTTCACAGGCGTCACTGGGGCCAATCATTGCATAAGCTTTGCACCATGAACTCAGTGATCTAAAGATGGACGGTGAAGGCGGCGGTCCGGTTCGGCGGCCAAACTTCCCTCTTCAGCTCCTCGAGAAGAAGGAGGAGGACTCTTGCTCCAGCTCTGGGTATCCTTCCCTCGCCATATCCTCCGGTGCCACCGGCAGCGGAGGAGGAGTTGGCGGCACCGGCGCCCATGACCTCGTCCCTGATCCCCCCAGGAAGCCTCCTCCGAAACGCAGCTCGACCAAGGACCGCCACACCAAAGTCGACGGCCGTGGACGCAGAATCCGCATGCCTGCTCTCTGCGCCGCGCGCGTTTTCCAGCTCACACGGGAGCTTGGCCACAAGTCTGACGGCGAGACCATCGAGTGGCTCCTCCAGCAAGCCGAGCCCGCGGTGATCGCCGCCACCGGGACGGGGACGATACCGGCGAACTTCACCTCCCTCAACATCTCCCTCCGCAGCTCCGGCTCGAGCATTTCTGCCCCCTCGCACCTCCGCGCTACGAACTACTTCAACAGCGCAGCGGCGGCCCTTACGGTGCCACCGCTCAGAATAGGCAACGACTGGGACCGTGGAAGTAGCTCCAGCTTCATCTCCGAGGGCCCCTCGTCGTCGTCTTCCTCTTCCTCGATGCTCCTCAGCTTCAATTCGGGGAGCATGGGCCTGGACGGGTCATCGTATGCGGACGTTGGGAACTTGCGGAAGCGCCGGTGGGAGACGGACATCAATCAGCAGCAACAGCAGCAGTCTGTGCAGCATCAGATGGCAGGATACAACCAGGCGAGCCATGGGCAAATCCCTGGGACTGTGTGGATGGTGACGAACCCTAACACGCAAAGCGTCGGCGGAGGTGCCGGTGGGGAGTCAATATGGACGTTCCCTCAGGTGGCGGGCAATACCATGTTCAGGGGTTCCATGTCCAGTGGCCTCCACTTCATGAACTTTCCGGCGCCCATGACGCTGCTTCCGAGCCAGCAGCTTGGGCTTAGCTCCGGCGGCGGTGGAGCCGAGGCTGGGCATATGGGGATCCTGGCGGCTCTAAATGCGTATCGGCCGCCCAACGCCTCCGAGTCGCTGCCCTCTGGCTCACATCAGACGCACGGGGGGAGCGAGCGGCACGACACCATGAGCACCAGCGATTCGTAGGGTCGCACTTCGCGCGTTGCCACCACTGATGCTGTCGGCCTCTCGTATGTTGGTTTCATGAACACTCCTGCATTGTTGTTCTTCTTCCAATTTGCTTCTGATTAATCTCTTTTTATTGGTATTGTGGTCTCAATCTGGTTCTCATATTTATTCTTGACTATAAACATTCTCGTCATACAAATGCACGCCATTTTTTTCTAGTCTGTAAGCGTCGCCGAGATTAAATAGAGGTAGAGTTTGATTGCTAGGGTTTCATGGAGAAGGGCGGAAGGCGCAGTGTGCATGCTTGTTAGATATGGTTTTTGTTAGGGTTCTTTCTTTTTGTTGTGAGACTCTGGTGGTGACATTTGATTCGACAAGAGTTCTTTCATGCAGTTTAATTATTACAAGTATCTTTGTTTCATAATAGCTTATATGGTTAGTCTTCCTTAATTTCACCAATTCCCGTTTGCTCATGAATGAACTCCCGGTGTGTTTAATTACTATGCATGTAATGCATCTGTGTGTGTGTGTGTGAGAGAGAGAGAGATATTTCAGTTCAATAGTCGACAGATGGAAAAGTATATAGGGGGAACAGAAGCAAGTGATGAGGACAGCACGAGAGTGAGTGAGTGAGGGAGAGAGCGAGAGAGAGCGAGAGAGAGAGAGAGAGTCCTATTCAATTGTGATCAGAAGACCCATTGAGTCCAATAGTGAGAAACTTTAAAATTTCAACTCAGAGGCTCTCATCTGATCAATGATTACTGGCTCACATAAAGGGATGGGCTTCTCCAGTTCTCCACAGCGCCTTTCTAAATGCATGCACATATATACTATGCAAAGCTGTATAGATGCACATTATTCTTCTTTTTTGTACACACACATATTTATTCATCTACTTGTTCATATTATATATACACACAATTAAGCAAGGTATGTGTACAGTGAGGGACTTCACTAATTAAAATAGTCCATGAAGGCATGCCCAATGGGGACATGAGTTCGCAAGTCCAGGGTTGCCTTGCGTTCTTTAATTGGAAAATTGTGTTCTTTTTCTCTCTCTTCCGCTTCCAGGGTGTTAAATAGATGGATGTGAACAAGGGAGTGAGTAAGAGCAGGGCAAAAGGCCAAATCGGTATAATGCGATGCTAGAGCTGTCGGTTGTTCTGTTCCACATTAGAGCTGTCACATGTTGAGCTCTGATGCATGGGCTGTATCAAATAACCCTAACCACATATGTACACTCTTATCTTTTTTCCTTCCTCCCTCATCCTAGCTCATTTCTTATTTTTTTAACTTCATCTTCTAATCCGATGCACCTCTCCATTGTCTACTTATTTCTATCGGCAAAGGACAATATATATAATTGAACCAAGAAAAGGAGAAGAAAATTGCATATGCAAGACTGCCATGCATGCCACTTAATTATCAGTACCAGATCTCTCTGTCCTCTTTCTCTCTCATGTCTTTTGTGTACCTTGTGTTGCTATAGAAACAAATATATACTTGTTCATGTAACATGCATATACAAATAAGTTGTATGTCCTGATGCATAGGAATGTGGATCTAGATTCATTACTGTGTATACAAGAGTAAAAGCTGTAAAGGTAGGAACATGTTAGAATCATTTGAAACCAAGATGAATGATGAACTGTAGCTTTTTTTTTTCCGGGTGTGCTGATCTGATCTCTTTCATATAATTGGAGACAACAAGAGGGGGCTAGGCATTTCTTTTAAGGTAAAAGTGTGGTGAAGTGTCTGGTTCTTTATACCAGCCCTTTGTGCTTTCTAGCTATAACACATATGTAACAGTATATCTAGTCTTTCTGTGTTGAGTTTTGCCTCCTTCTGTATGGCGTATATCCTAGCAGTATACATTAATTTCCACTTTATTAAAAATGATAAGAAACAACAATGCAATCAATTCATTCATATGTCAAAACATTGTTTTCGGTTGCATCCCAAAATAATTTTCTATAATAACTAAAGTTCTCGGCTTAAACTTTCATACATGCATGAAATGATCTCAGCTGAAACAGTATATGCATTTAGATGCCAATCCAAATGTTATTATGATATTTTCAAGTTGTATGCATTTGTAGATATAAATAGTATACGCATACTATATATATATATATATATATATATATATATTACGCATACTGTATATGTCTATAAGGATATACTAGTTATTATGCATGTGTTGCATGATATTATATGTTATACATAGACGATCCAAATAGTTACCTACCTATTCAACTTTTGTTTTTCCTCTATTAACTCCGTTTATGCTTCCTAACTGCATGACCTTCATCATTAGTATATAATCCTCTGGAAGATGAAGGTTGTCTAATAAAATTAATGAACCTAATTTGTTAAATTTTTTCCTGCAATTATTGCACACATGGACAACCATTTCGGCGGGCTAACGGGAATTTAGTTAAGTCTGGGTTCATGCAACTTATAGATGTCATGCATGATTGAATGTATATAATATGCTATATATGAAATTAAAATAGTTTTTTTATATACAATTAAGTCAAGCAAAGGTTGCTAATAAACTACTGGAATCGTCCAATCATCTCCAATCATAAAAGCATGATCGAATTAATTGTATGTCCGCGCATCTCGATCACATTAAATAAACAAAAACACCCTTTCGTGCATGCGTGCATGCACGATGCATCTCAAATGCACGCCACTTTGATTTTTAACTTGTTCCTTCAGTATGATCAGTTGTTTATTTCGACGTACGCTTAAAATGGCAGCTCCAATTTTGCTTTTGCTTGAGCACGCATGATTGATCATGCTGAGACGGATGTACAAATTCGCAGTAGAAAAAAAATCCTTATTTATGGAAAAAAAGTGTTTTAATAATTAGCTAGTATGATTATATACATTCTTATAAAAAACTATGTGAATGGAAAGACTCACGGCCGGCTAAAAGAAGTAACTTCAAAAAATAATAAACAGGAGATAAACTTATATTATTTTTTTAGCTAAATCAATTGGCCAAACTACGTAATTTACCAATATAACCCTTATTTTTCTAAATATTTTCACATATAAATTATTTTTTCCTCTCAATCCCTTTCATCCTTACCTCAATTTGGAAAAGCGAGAGCATTCTTTTACACTTCATAGGTCCCCTTTTTATTTTGTATGTAATTATATATTTTGTATATTAGCACATATGTCTATAAATATATTGGGTATATTGCATTGCAGATTTTTTTATCCTATATTATGATTTAATCAAATTATTTTTTAATTTAGATATTTTAAGAGTAATGTAGTCTTTTGATTACAGTAATGTCAAGGTTGTGAAAGGGTATTCTATGTAAGTGTTAGCATGCTTTTGTGATGATTTTAGAAATTTCTTTTATTGATATGTGCCTCCTTCGTTGTGCAAATAGTGAAAAAAATAATAAAAAAAAATATTGAATACTGTGTTTATATTTCCATTTAAACTAAATTTTAATTAAATATTCACGGTGTCTTGTAATTATAACCATTATTCAAGTTCTATATTAATTTTTTTCCATTGAAAATTGGAGGAAATACCATGCGACAATAACTACCACTACAAGAAAATCGCGATTTTCCGACGGATAATTTTCGACGGTTCTAAATCCGTCGCAATTTACGACGGATTTTTCGACGGTTCCATTTCCGACGGATTTTTCGACGGTTATGACCGTCGGAAATAATTTATATTATTATTTAATTTTTTGACGATTAGGAACGTTAATATTTTCGACGGATATCCATCCGTCGCAATTTCCGACGACTTTTTCGACGGTTATGACCGTCGAAAATAAAAAAAAATTTAAATTATGTATTTTTTATATTATTATTAAATTTTTTCGACGGATTTTCTGACGGTCACGACCGTCGAAAATAAAAAAAATTAATTATATAATTTATTATATTATTATTTAATTTTTTGACGATTACGACCGTCGATATTTCTGACGGATATCCATCCGTCGCAAAATCCGCCGCAATTTCCGAAGGTCGTAACCGTCGGTAAATGTATAATAATATTATATAAAGAGTATTTTATTAATATAACTAAAGACGGTCCAAACCGTCGCAATTACCAACGATTTTGATCGTCGGTAATTAAAATTTCGTTATCCTACTTTTTTTTCCCTTTTTTCGCTTTCTTTCCACTTTTTCCCTTTATATATATTCCTCCTCCCTCTTCTCTCTCTCCCTCCTCCCTCCACTCCTCTCTCTCCCCCAGCCGCGAGCACCCTCTCCCGCGCGTCGGACACCGGCGACCCTCCCACGCCGGACGTCGGCGACCCTCTCCCGCACCGGCGACCCTCTCCAGCGTTGGCGTATCTCTCTCTCCCGCTCCGCGCCAGCGTCTCTCTCTGCTGTCGGCCGATCCGGCCGCTGAAGGCCGGATCCGGCCGCCTGGAGGCCGGGGACTTTTCCGGCGGTTGCAACCGTCGAAAAATTCTGACGGGTCGAACCGTCGGGGACTTTTCCGACGGCCAGACCGTCGATATTTTCGACGGATTTTTTCAACCGTCGCAAATCCATTTGCAACGAGCGTTTTTCGACGGATCGATTTCGACTGAAAAATCGTCAAACCGTCGGTAATTGCGTTACCGACGGTTTTCGGGCTGATTACCGACGGTCCGGACCATCGGTAATCCGTGTTTTTCTAGTAGTGTACTCATTCTATAATGTACATAAACATGTATTTAATTATATTGATAAGACAATTTATTTCTATATAATTTAACATCATTTTTTGTTAACTGATTTTTTCATTGGAAATTTGAGAGCACGCATGATATTCTATCTTTTAAATTGGTATATATATAGAAAATTGATCTTGCTGCCCCATCGACAAGCTTGAGAGGGAGTAGGGGACCATCGGGTCAGGAGTGGAGTTTCAAATTTTAAATATTTTCAAATTCAAAATGAATATTCATTTATTATTTTATTTCAAGTCCTATTTATTTTGAGATATCACCAGGAACATAGGAATCCATTAGAATTGTAAGATAAAAAAAATGTTTTCGAAATTTGGTAGAGTGTTTTTTTATAATTAAGTTCCATTAAGAAACTAATTTAAGAATAAAAGCCAATATTCCCCAAAATAAAAATATACGACATCTGAAAAAGAGAGTTAAAATTTTAGCACTCCCGTCCCACATTCTAAGAATCTAATATATTAAATTTCATACGGGAACATATCGACGAATCATTATGATAAGTAAATGCTCAAACATAAAAAAACATAGATTAGCAGCAGTTAATATGCTACACAGACATTAAATTAAACTAAATTTTAAAGATTTATGTTAAGATACGGTGTTGGATATACCTCGTGCTCAATCGTGGGCCTCATGTTGCCACGGTGACGTGTTAAACTGTGGCGCTTTTGCGGTTAAACTCTTGTAAGCATATCAAACTTGAGTTTCCTCGCGAGCACCCCAAAATGCCAAAGAATCCCCCTGCCGCGATCGCTATCTCCGTCGCCGCCGCGGCCGCCGGGATCCTCCTCCTGCTCTACGCTGTCTCCATGAGCGCCACCACCGGCGCCGATCGCATTCCCTCTTCCGGCATCATCACCCTCCTCCGACCTCCCGATTCCGGTATTAATTTCTTCCCCTGCGCTTTTTTTTTTGTTAGATTGTTAATTTGTTGATGTGGCCTGATGAGTGCGCTCAGAGTCTTCCTCCATGTCGTGGATCTTGGAACGGCGGAAGCTGCTCTACGACAAGATGGCGAGGGACCTCGATGAACACGGGGCCGCGTTCTTGAAGGGCGGGGAAACCTCGCAGTCGTTGTCGCTGTCCGACATCTTCGAGTTGAGAGATGGCATTGTCACTCCTCTGCAGAAGGTTAGCGAGATCTCAGCCTTGTGCTACCTTGCCCCAACAAAAAGGTTGGATTTTTTTGGCGAATCTTTTGGTTGTCTGACTGGTCTTTCTCGCTGCCTTTTAACAGGCAGCGGATCCTCCGGTTCGTGCTACGGTGCTTTATCTGAACAGCGAATTCTCTGTTCCCATCTCGTAAGCAGTTAACACCAGCAGAATTATTCAGATTTGTTGGAGCTCCAAGTTTGTTGGAGCTAAATTATATTAATATTAAATATGTGAATGAAGTCGGTGGATCTGATTATTTTGTTTATCATCGTTTCTTCTTCGGAGTCTTAAAATAGTAGATTCGTTTTCATAGAAGCTTCGTGAACTTAATAACTTCCATTTCTTTTAGCTATTCTTTGGCAATTGTTAAGAGAGCGAAAGAGCATCATTTACCCATTTCAAATTTGGAAAATTTGATTCCATTCGGTCAGTTGTTACAAAGCGATGAAAAAATTGAGCAGTAGTTCCCAAATCTGCACGATCTCTTTTTGGTCTTATAGCCCTTTATGTGTGACTTTCGGAGTCAAATAAATATAGGGGATCTTCAGATTCTGTAGTCTGATGCTTTAGTACCCAACATTTTTTCTTTAGTTCTTCTGCTTCTGTTTGTCTATGATAGTTGGACTTATCCTCTTTTGGTTGTGCTGCAAGAAATAATAATACTGCAGACATTTTGAGCATCATGAATTACATAAGTCGCATCACTAAACTTTGCTGATACATATACCTTATCCATTTGTTTATCCACTGGTTTGCATTTATTTAACATCAAACCGGATTGTCATCTCGAATTGACAAGTTATTAGTAGTAATTGTGTTTAAGATTCTTGCACTTTTACTACTAATAATAGTTATCCTACTTTTATTTTCAGTCATATATGGAGTTGTATTTTCAGTTTGTCTCAGAGCCTCAAAGATCCTAGTATCGAAGCACAAAGAAGCAACATTCATTCAGGAAAAATCAGCTTTACATATTACAAGTGAAAGCTCATTTCATAAGAAGAAAAATTGGAAGTTCATGTTGTTTTAAAAATTCTTCTCTTGGCCCAAAGATGGAGTTAATCAAGTTTGGATACTTCAACTGCACCTGCAAAATATTATTATAAATACATGCATGGGTTTTAGATTTAGAGTAGTAGTTTTAGACAAGGCAAAATTTTAGGAGGGGTGTACTGATAAGATACCACTTTGTATTAGATAGAGGTTGGTTAATTAAGTAATGGGTAGTTAGAAGATATCACTTTGTACTAGTTAGTGCCTGGTTAAGAAGGTAGTGAATAGTTAGTTATATTTGTAGTTTTGTTATAGTTATTGTAACTACTTATAAATACATGCATAGGTTTTAGATTTAGGGGGGTCTTTTGAAATGTGTTTACCAATTAGGCAATTGGAGTTTGGTCCACTCCATACGGACTCATGAAGATTTGTCATCTCGAATTGACAAGTTATTAGTAATAATTGTGTTTAAGATTCTTGCACTTTTACTACTAATAATAGTTATCCTATTTTTATTTTCAGTCATATATGTAGTCGTATTTTCAGTTTGTATCACCAAACTGAACAACAACAACAACAAAGCCTTATCCCACTAGGTGGGGTCGGCTACATGGATCATACAACGCCAATTCGTTGATCCATGTTCATGAGATTCGACAGGGTTTTACGCTGGCTGTCGGGGCCTAACACAACCCTCCTCCTTTTATCCGGGCTTGGGACCGGCTATAAAACATAGGCGGAGTTTTAATTATTTTTTTGAAAGTGTATCATTTAATAATTTAATGATGATAATTCATGATTAAATGAATTATACACATTTTAGATGAAATGATATATATATGTGTATATATATATATATATATATATTAGAAAAAATAATACAGATTTATCGGGGTAATTTGATAATAAAAAAGTATCATCTAGGGATAAATAAATTATAACCATTGAATTAGTCATATTTGTTAAAATGATTCACGACCATCGGGTAATTTGATGATCTTGATCTTAATCACACTTACTATTTAACACATACTTTAAATTAATATACAATTTTTTTATTAATCTAATAAGTAAAATTAGTGTTCTACACCTGTTCTATGCCAAATATATTTTCCTCTTATTCATATTAACATTACTTTCAAAAAAAATATATTAACATATCTAGATCCCAACACATGATTTAATATAGGAGCTCGCATGCTTATGTTTTTCATTTCTCTTATCTAGTCAATAAAATAGCCAAATAGGTATTTTTCCATACTCATAAAATAAGAACGCTGAGAATGAACAACAACAAAAGAAGAACCTACTGAAAATGGACAAAGAAACTTTACCTTGTTATACAGGATCACTCCTGTTGAGAGACAAATGTAGATGAATATGTAAAGGTAGGTAAGCAGAAGTTGTTTGCTGATAACCATCCTTGCTGTGCTAATAAATTAGGTGAATGTTTTTTGCGGATTTACTAACATATAATTAACTGGTCATCTGAAGTCCTGAACAGAGAAGATAAAAGTTTTGGCATTGTAAATGTATATGGATAAACTTGTTCCAAGAGATAATGATAAGTTCATTGATTTGTGTTGCCCAAAGTCCAGAACTTCAGTTAGAATATCTGATGCATGTGATGAAATAACAAACTATGCACCTCGACCTCCGAGCCAAACTGAAAATACAACTAAAATAAAAGTAGGATAACTGTTATTAATAGTAAAAGTGCAAGAATCTTAAGCACAATTTATACTAATAACTTGTCAATTGGAGATGACAAATCTTCATAAGTCCGTATGGAGTGGACCAAACTCCAATTACATAACAGGTCAACACATTTCCTAAAGGCTCCCCTAAATCTAAAATCCATGTATGTATTTATAACATGCAAGGGTAGTTACAATAACTTAACAACACTACAAATATAACTAAATACCCACTACTTTCTTAACTAGCCGCTAACTAATACAAAGTGGTATCTTCTAACTACTCACTATTTAATTAACTAGCCACTATCTAATACAAAGTGGTATCCTATCCTAAAATTTTGCCTTGTCCTCAAGGTGGAGAAAAGAAAATTAATAATAATATTCTGCAGGTGTAGTTGAAGTTTCCAAAGTTGATTAACTCCATCTTTGGGCTAAGAGAGAAATTTTTGAACCAATATGAACTTCGAGCTTTTCTTATGAAATGAGCTTTCATTTGTAATATGTAAAGCTAATTTCTCCTGAATGAATGTTGCTTCTTTGTGCTCTCCTACTAGGTTCTTTGAGGTTCTAATACCAATTGATACAAACTAAAAATACAACTAAAATAAAACTAGGATAACTATTATTAATAGTAAAAGTGCAAAAATCTTAAACACAATTACTACTAATAACTTGTCAATTCGAGATGACAAATCTCTATAAGTACGTATGGAGTGGACCAAACTCCAATTACATAAAAGATCAACACATTTCCAAAAGGCTCCCCGCTCCCCTAAATCTAAAACCCATGCATGTATTTATAACATGCGAAGGTAGTTACAATAACTTAACAACACTACAAATATAACTAACCACCCACTACTTTCTTAATCAGCCACTAACTAATACAAAGTGGTATCTTCTAACTACCTACTATTTAATTACCCAGCCATTATCTAATACAAAGTGGTATCTTATCAAACAACAGCCATCCTTTCCCTCTTAAAAGATTGAGATACTCTCATGGGAAAATGTTCTTCCCTTACATCATCTCTCTTCTTTAATTTCCATGAAAACTTTTGCAAGCATAACATTTTGTTAACTTTTGCAGGAAAGCTGTTGAAGAGACCTTTCTTCCATATTTTGATGGAGGTGTTTCCTTTATTCCTTTGACACTATTTGGTTACATGACTAAAAGAGGAGGAAAACATCTTTTCTTCTGAAATCTAACCAATCCACTGATTCTGAATTTGTTGATGAACCATTTTAAAGTTCCAGAAATCGCCTCTATGACTATGACATACTTTGTTCATTAGTATCTGTGAGGCTTTGGGAATGTTCTTTTAATGTCTTCTCCATGATATGCTATTCTGTAACAATCAAGAATTTTAATTTATCTCAGATATCGTCACATCAAACCTCTTATCTATATTTTTTTGTCATGTCAAGAATTTTTTGTCCGTTTCATCCTACAAATTCACTGTGAACATTTTCAGTTATCTGGTTTCAAAACACAAGCATATATCACTCCAGCATGTTTCATGCATCCCATCACCTAACATCTATTGTGGCAACTGATGATGAGGTACACATAAACCTGTAACTGTTAGCCTTCTTTGACAATGCAATCCTGTGTTAATGTGGTTTTTGACTTCTTGAGATTGAAGCAGAGGTGAATGCTGTAAAAGCTGTTGCAGATACCCTGTGCCCCCTCAAAATTGTCTTGGATAGAGTGGTTTTGACATCAACTGGTGTGCTACTTGGATGTTGGCAGGTTTGCTTCATGGTTTTTGTCTTTTTCTTAGTGGGGTCTTACCTTTTGATAGTATTTTACATGGCATATTACCAAAGCTTAAAATAGTTTATTTTCTGCTTGTTTACAGCTGATGCTTGATTTTCTGCATTGCTCTTTTCACATATTTTATCTTACATTTGACTTATTATATTTCCTTTATGGCGCGTAATTTAGATTGTTTAACGAAAGTATCCTTTCAATGGCTCTTTGATCATTAATCTTTTCTTTCATAAAAATGTTAGGCTAGCCTAATTTTAACTAAAGTTCAGCTTTTTCTCATAACCATTTTAAGCTGCCAATCTGCCAGAAAAATGTGATCTTGCTATTTCTTTTTATTTTATTTTTTGTAAACTGATATACACAGCTCAGATTCTCAGAATGCTCATTGGGAATGTCTACTGCTATGTAAAGACTTGTCTTAGCATTGTGACCCAAATCTGCAATGTGTTATTCTAGTAAGGTTATCACAGTAGATATTATTTTGCATTAACTATTAACGAATGTACTGATAACTTTAGTTTGTAATCAAGCATTAATAGCTCTAGTATCAACATAATCATGGGTCTCTTTCATCTGGAATTTCATAACCTTACCATCTCTTCCATGCATGGCAATCATTCTTGTTTGTTTTCTCAAACTCAGGTTGTCTCTGGAACTGACCCAGCAGTTATCCGTGAAAAATTGAGAAATGCTCTCCCACGTGCACCTGAGAAGCAACTGGTAAGAGAGACTTTTCTCATCTAAAGACATGATATGTGAAGGTTGGGTGTATAGTATGTAGAAGCTTAAAGGAGATGGAGAATCCTTTTCAAATGACATACCTAATTTATCTATATGTTGCTCATTTTTTACTTCTTCTTTCAATTTAGGTGGTCCTTTCAGTTATAATAATGATGCATTTATGCTTTATTCTAGAAGTATTTGGAATTTACTTCTTCGAGCTGCATATGAACTGTTCTTGCATTTACAGTATGACACTGTTCTGCTTCATACTTCTTTTGCGAGACTTCTTGGACATCCTAAAGTTCAGTTGGAGGTAACATTTCAGAGAGATCTCATATATACTTTCCTTCATATGTTTTTCCCCATTAGATTAACTTTTCCTTCATATGCTGTAATCAGAAAAGGAAAAAAAATAAAAAGAAAAGATTGCTCATCTCAGTATCTCCATATGTTTTATGCAGGAGGTAAGAAAGTCCTCTAATCAAAGCCAATTGTTCCACAAACTGGTGGCGAAACTGAATCTTAAGCTTCAAGGATTTGAGGTAGCTTCACCAAGACTTTACTCTATTCACATTGAAATGACTCCTTTGTTTCCCCACCCACAAGCTTTGCCAACAGTTTATTCTATTCACATTGAAATTACTTGTTATTCATTATTTTAATTATTGATAGGTAGAGTTTTCATTTCTGTTCTAGGGGTTATAATTAATCTTGAGCTCAATTCTTTTACCCTTTTAGGCAGTCATGTCAGAATTGTGGTTTGTTGAAGAGTATGACGTTTTGGCACTTGCACTGAATGGAAGAATGAAGTTAAGAAGATTTCATTTCGACTGCAACGGAACTTGATGATACTTAATATCATCAGTACAGTTACGTGGTTTTCAGATTCTTGGACAACTTGTTCAAATTGTTATGTGACTCAAGTTCTCATAGGTTTTCTTCATGAAGAAATATTCGGCAAAGTTTGTAGATCAATATCTGGCTAGTGTGTGTGTGTGAGTGTGTGTGAGAGAGAGAGAGATTATCACAAGGGACACTGTGTTACATATCTTTTCAATGTTTTATATATTTAGGTTGGTATCGCTGCCAAATATGACATGTTTTCAAGTTTGTTGTGACCCGGGAAGAATAACTATATTCTCGAGGGCACTGTTTCACCAAATGTTTGATTCGTCCATTTCTCAGTTATTAGCTTTATCATTACACTTCTTTTCATCAGCGTTTTTGGCAGCCCAAAATAGTAGCTTGAAAGAATAACTTTATAAGTGAAAGGACTGCGATATCAGTACATATTCTCGAATTTTCCCATCAATTGGTATCAGAGCATAGGTTGTTCAAGGAATTAGGGTTTATTCGAGATGTCAGGAGGGTCGCGAATCGAGATAGAAAAATTTGATGGAACACAGTTTGATCTCTGGAAGATGAAGATGGAGGATCTCTTTTGTGATCGAGATCTTTGGACGGCAATCGAGAAAGAGAGACTAGACATGGAGGCGGCGAAGGTCGCGGACGAGGCCTCCTCCAGTTAGGCAGATCCAAAGGCGATCGAAGAGTGGGATCGGATTGATAGAAAGGCGAAAGGTTTGATTCGGCTTTGTCTCGCGGATTCAATTCTTACGAATGTGATGGGCGAACCTACTGCCAGAGATCTGTGGAGGAAGTTGGAATCCCTATATTAAAGTAAGTCGTTGGTTAACAAGTTATTTCTGAGGAAGAAATTGTACAATCTTCGGATGCAGGAGGGTGACTCGTTTTCTACTCATCTTTATAACTTTAACACGGTGATCAGTCAACTTGTATCAATCGGTGTTAAGTTTCAAGATGATGATAAGGCAATAACATTCCTCTGTTCGCTGCCGGATTCATGGGACAATCTGATTGTTGTGATTGGTGGCGGGGATAAAGAACTTTCGTATGAAAGTGTATGTGCTGCCTTGTTATCAGAGGAAATACGAAGAAAGGGATCAGCAAGTTCTGGTAAAGAGACGCTGGCGGCCAGAGGAAGGCAACCAGAAAGGAATCAAAATCAGATAGGGAGATCCAAATCTCGTGGGCGTTCGAAGAGTAAAGATAAGAAGGTGCAATGTTGGAGATGTCAAGAGTGGGGCCATCTGAAGCGAGATTGCAAAAATAAGCCGGTTCATAAGAAAGAAGCTGAGTCAACCTCGGACAAAAAGGAGGCTGAGGTAGGGGATATATATCTGGCTTCTGCATGTACGACACAGTCAGATAAAGATGTCTGGCTTATCGACACTGGTGCTTCGTACCACATGACGCCTCATAAACACTGGTTCTGTGAATGTGAGGAGTATAATGGTGGGGATTTCATGCTCGGAGATGACACTGCGGTTCAGATTGTTGGACGTGGCATGGTGAAATTGAGGATGAATGATGGCACGGTGAAGACTCTACCAGATGTGATGCATATACCACTTATGAGCATGAGTTTATTATCTGTTGGTACAATGGCTGACTCGGGTGTTATATTCAGTTGCGACAAGGATTCGTGCAAGATGATCAGAGGGTCGATTGTAATTGCACGAGGGGTTCGCTATGGCACGTTGTACAAGTTGCTCGGAGAGACAATATCTGTGGGCTGCGGATTTATTTCTGAAACATTGCCTCCATGGAAAACAGAACCGAGTCAGTTTTCAACACACAGGTTCAAGAGCAACGAAGATTCTCGAACTGATTCATAATGATGTCTTTGGATCAACTTCGACTCCATCTATTGGAGGGTCCAGGTACTATGTTTCTTTTATAGATGATTTTTCGAGATACAGTTGGATTTATTTTATCAAGAATAAATCAGATGTATTCGATAAGTTTCGAGAATTTAAAGTATTGGTGGAAAATCAATTGAGCTGCAAGATCAAAGTCCTTCGTACAAATAATGGAGGTGAATTTTGTTCAGATAAGTTTGAGCAGTTTTGCATGGACAATGGTATTGCTAGGCAGAAGACAACTTCATATACACCTGAGCAGAATGGAGTAGCTGAAATGTTAAATCGGTCACTCATAGAGAAGGCCAGATGTATGCTGAGTTGGGCTGAATTGGGGCAAGAATTCTGGGCAGAAGCTGTAGCCACAGCAAACTACCTGAAGAACCGCTCACCGACCTCATCAGTGAAGGATCAAACACCTTATGAGGCAATGTTTGGAAAGAAGCCAAATTTGTCTCATGTTCGGGTGTTCGGATGTGACACATATGTTCATATACCCAAGGAAAAGCGGAGTAAGCTTGACAGTAAATCTGAAAAGAACATATTTGTCGGATATAAGGAAGGGATCAAGGGCTACAAACTGTGGAATCCAAAGTCAAGGACTATTGTTTACAGCAGGGATGTTGTTTTCCGTGAATTACGTTCCCAAGTTGAAGCTCAAAAAGGTGATGAACCTAAGAAAGTGGTAGTGCTTGAAGAAGATTCTGATTCTGAAACTTCAGAGGTGGATGCACAAGATACTTCAGTTGAGTCTGTTACAGAACCGGATCAAGAGGACTCGGTTAATGAAGTTGAAGATGCAGATTCAGATGAAGACCCAGATATTGGTACTACCATACCAGTTCTCAGGAGATCGACACGAGAAAGAAGAGCACTTTGAGATACTCTCTTAGTGCTCTGAGTTCGTTTCATGCTTTGAGCATCGTCGGAGAAGAACCTAGTTCTGTAAAAAATGCAAGGTTTATGGATGATGCAAATCAGTGGGAGCTTGCTATGACAGATGAGATGCAGTCACTGGATAAGAATGAAACATGGAGCTTGTGTAAATTGCCTAAGGATAGAAAGATAATTGGTTGCAAATGGGTGTTCAAGCGAAAGTTGAAACCGGATGGGTCTGTAGAGAAGTACAAGGCGAGGCTGGTAGCTAAAGGGTACTCTCAGGTTGAGGGAGTCGACTATGATGAGATTTTTTCTCCCGTGGCGAAAATGACTTCAATCAGACTTGTTCTATCTCTGGCAGCAGCATATAATCTTGAGGTAGAGCAGATGGATGTGAAGACGACATTCCTTCATGGGGACTTGGAGGAAGAGATATATATATGAGACAACCAGAAGGTTTTGAGGTTCAAGGTAAAGAGAAGCTGGTGTGCAAATTGAAGAAGTCTCTGTATGGATTGAAGCAATCGCCAAGGATGTGATACCAGAAGTTTGATACGTACATGCTCGAACTCAAGTTTGTACATTCAGATTCAGATCATTGTGTTTATGTGAAGAGAGTTGGAGATCAGTTTGTCATTCTTACACTGTATATGGATGACATGTTGTTGATTGGAAATAATATGAAGATGGTGAATTCAGTGAAGGGTTTGTTGGCCAAGAAGTTTGAGATGAAAGACTTGGGGCCAGCGAATTTTATTTTGGGTATGCAGATTAGAAGGGATCGTCAGAAGCGAAAGTTGTGGCTAGGACAGGAGAAGTACATAAAAGAAGTGTTGAAGAAATTTAACATGTCGGACTGCAAGCCAGTGGGTACTCCTATGTCTCTAGGAACCAAACTTTCTGCACAGCAATGCCCGAAGACGGATCAAGAAGCCGAAGAGATGGATCGTGTGCCATATGCAAGTGCAGTGGGCAGCATGATGTATGCCATGGTGTGCACGCGTCCAGATATAACCCAAGCAGTGGGAGTCTTGAGCCGGTATATGTCTAACCCAGGCAAGGAACATTGGAATGCTATCAAGAGAATTTTCAGGTACCTTCGTGGAACTTCAGATTTTGCTTTGTGCTTTGAAGGTGCGGGAAAAGGAAAGAGGCTTGATATTGTAGGCCATGTAGATGCTGATTGGGGTGGAGACATTAATAGTAGACGGTCCACTAGCGGATATGTTTTTACATTATTTGGGGCTGCAATAAGTTGGATGAGCAAGAGACAAAGCGTGGTAGCACTTTCTTCTACAGAATGTGAATATATGGCTCTTACTCATGCTGCAAAGGAGGCCATATGGCTACGGGGGTTGTGCTTGGAGCTCGGATTTGAGCAAGGTGCCATAGATGTGAGATGTGATAATCAAGGTGCTATTCAGTTAGCTAAGAATCCTGCATTTCACTCACGCACAAAGCATATTGACATCCAATACCATTTCATTCGGGAAAGGTGAAAAAGAAAGAGGTTCAGCTTGAAAAGATTGATACAACAGAGAATAGTTCTAATTTTCTGACTAAAGCAGTTACATGTGCAAAGTTCGAGTGGTGCTCTACTGCTATCGGATTGAAGAAGAATGTTGCTGGCAAGGCTCTCATTGGTGTGAAGTATCCACCAAGTGGGAGAATGTTAGAGTTGGTGAATACTTCAGGACCCCTTATTTCTCACACCGGGTTCACCCACGTGAGCTTAGGGGAATCTGAGTATTACCCAATTAACAGTATTGCTGGCGTATTAACAGTATTGGTTCGGATTAGGCTTTTTCTCTGTTTATTTGAGTTTTAAACTCGGTTTGAAAAGGCTATTAATAGCTTAATTTCGGATGTAATCTATGTGGCGGCTGTAAACCTAAACGATATAGTGGAACCTCTTTGCAGGACGTAGCCCTCATCTCAAGGATGAACCTGGGTAAATTCGTGTGTCTCCTCTATTTTTCTGCAATCTCTCTGCGATCTTCTCTCCCTGTTCTCGAATTTTCCCATCATTTATGTGCATGCATTATAAGAAAAAGGGTGACCGTCTGTAATTTCCCCAAAAACCGTCGGAAACATCGTTTCTGACGATTTTTTTGACGGAATCGCATTCGTCCGAAAAACGATCATCGCAAATCAATTTTCGACGATTGGGAAAGAACCGCCGGAAATTTTGACGAATTTCCGACGGTCACGACCGCCGATATTTGCGACGGTCGACGAAACCATCGAAAATTTGACGGTCACGACCGCCAATATTTGCGGCGGTCGAGAAATCATCGAAAACTTCGATCGTCAAATATCGACGCTTGCTATCACCGAAAATTTTAGCAGTCGCCCGACGACCGCCAAAGTTTCGACGGTCGAAATGGTCACAAAGAACTTTTATAATATAAAAAAATTAGCCGGTCGACGGCCAGATTCAGCCGTCAGCGGGCAATCCGAAGGCTAGCGGCCGAGATTCGGCCGCCAGCGGTCCAGCGGTTGAGCGGCTGGATTCGACCGATACGACTGCCTACGACTGGATCCAATCGTCAAGCGACCTAGTAGGCCGTCCGCAGCCGAATCCGGCTGCCAGGTGGCCGAATCCGGTTGCCAGGCGATCGATCCGACAGCAGGCGGCCGATCTGGCCACCAACGGCGAGATTCGGCCGCCTGGCGGCCCGAGCCAGAGAGACTCCGACAACCGATCCAGAGAGAGGCACCGACGGGAGAGTGTCACCAGCGATCGACGCTTGACGTCCGGTCGGAGGCTCGCCGGCCGGGAGAGGAAGAGGGAGAGGGGGAGAGAGAGGGGAGAGGAGGGAGAGAGGAGAGGAGAAAAAAGGGGTATTATATATATATATATATATATATATATATATATTTGGAAAGATGAGAAAGCGGGAAAACGAAAAAAAAATAGGATAACGAAATTTTAATTACCAACGGCTTTGACCGTCAGAAAAGCAAATATTAATTATTTTTAAAGTTACCGACGGTTATGACCATAAAAAATTATTTAATTATAAAAATAAAATACTATATCTAGTTATATGTAATATTTATTTTTTATTTTACCGACGATTTGAACAATCGCTAATTATTACTGACGGTCGGAACCGTCGGAAATTGCGACGATTTGAACTGTCGCTAATTATATTAATAAAGTACTCCTCATATTATATTATTATATATTTACCGATGGTTACGATCGTCGAAAATTGTGACGGATGGATATCCGTCGGAAATATTGACGTTCCTAATCATCAAAAAATTAAATAATAATATAAAAAATTGCATAATTTATTTTTTTATTTCCGACGGTCGTAACCGTCAAAAATTCCGTCGAAAATTATAACGGATGGATATCCGTCAGAAATATCGACGTGCCTAATCGTCAAAAAATAAAATAATAAATTACATAATTTATTTTTTCATTTCAGACGATTGTAATCGTTGGAAAATCTGTCAGAAATTGCGACGGATGGATATCCATCGAAAATATCGACGTTTCTAATCGTCGAAAAGTAAAATAATAATATAACAGATTACATAATTAATTATTTTCATTTTCGACGGTTGTAACCATCGAAAAATCCGTCGCAAATATTTTTATCGCAAAATCCGTTGTAAATTGCGACGGAGTTTTATCCGTCGAAAATTGTCCGTCGAAAAATGGCATTTTTCTATTAGCGATGCTTAATTATTCTTAAGATCCTTAGAGTTCAAAGTTTTGGTGTTGATTGCACGATCTACTTTAGGATTGAAAAAAAAAGAAAAGAGTTTGGGGCTATTTGGCTAAGTTTATAAGTCATTTATAAGTTAGTTTTAAAAAAAAATTTCAACGCTTGGTAACTTAAAAATACGTCTGATAAAGAGATATCAAATTTACTTATAAATAAAAAAATAAGTAGAATGAGGAGTGCTTATTTTTTTTATAAGTCAATTAATTGTATCACAATTAATTAGTTGTTATTAATATAATTAATTTTATCTAAACATGTAAGTACTTATTTTTTTAAAAATATGTTCTAGCCAATAAAATATTTATTAGCACTCTAACTTATCAAGGATTTTGTATAATCTAAGTCAAATGGCCCAAAGTCATTTCGGCACCTCATAACATCCGACTTGGGTTTGCTCATCACTCCGACTTGAATTGATTCAAAGATTTTTTGATTTATTCATTAGGATTCGTGTCAGAGTTATCATATGATCCAATCCGGGTTTTAGAGCAACCTAGATCGAGCTAGATTGACACAACACGAGATCTTGCAATTGAGTCAATTGATTTTGATGAGCAATTGACATATTTGCCCCTATAATTAATAATGTTTTGCTTGAAAAATGCAAAGACAACTAAATAAGATTAACGATAAAAGTTATAAAATAAGGAATGCATTTTTTTATTAATTTATCATTTTAAGATTTGTATGGGTTGAATAATATTATTATACATGAGGCAAAGAATACCCGGCTTGAAGTTTCATGATACTTCTTCATTTGTTCAAATCGAACTATGTGGTCTGGATTAAAGAAGTTTCTTTCCAACGTGGCGAACACTTTTTATCCCTAAAATGATATCTTGGTCGGATTTGAGAACAATACTCCATAAGGATGAAAGGAGTTCAAAGACAACAATGGTTGTCGTAATGTATTTAAAATAATAATGTTAGTGTAATGTAGTTTTTGAAATAGAAAATCAATCATTTGATATTATTATTTGATAATCATCAAATAACACTTCTTTTGTGTCATTTGATTGCTTGTGTACTTTGATGGCTTGATTATTTATCATTATTTGATTACTTAATTATTTATCATCATCTAACCCCTTTTTTATTTATCCATTTTATCTATTGGTGAATTATTACTTTTTAAAATATGATGGTAGTTCATAAAAAAACAATAGATTTATTTTCATAAACCTCTCCAAACTATGGCGATTTTTTTGCACCTAATCCCAAATTACAAATTTTTTTATTTTTAATTCCTAAACTATCACGATTTTTTCACTTTAGTACTTTCGTCTACTTCTATTACGTTTTATATTGCTTTTGATTTTTCTTATTTATGAAAAAACTAAATTATCCCTCCTTCCATAATACATCAAATAATAAATATAAAAAATGGGTGAAGAATAATTTAGTCTTTTCATAAATGATAATTTTTTTTGTTTACCACTTTAATTTTTCTCGCTATTTTTTTATTTTTTATACTTATTATTTCACGCTTTTATGAAAGGATGAATAATTTAGTCTTTTCATAAATAGAAAAAATAAAACTAACGAAAAACATAACAGAACAAGATGAAAATGACTAAAGTGAAAAAATCGTAATAGTTTAAGAATATAATAAAATAACTTCATAATTTAGAGTTAAATGTGAAAAATTATGATAATTTAAGGGAGGTTTACGAAAGGTTTACTATTGCATTTTGAATAATTTCATTAATTTATTACTTAACTTTGAGAGATTTGTTTATGAAATTAATATTTGATCATAATATTTTTTTATAGGAACTTATATTTGTGAATCCTCGTCGGATCGTCATATCAAGATTTATAAATAACATCATCAAGATCTTTATAAACATATGCCTATTTATAAATCAACGACCCCTCGTACACCAGTCAATTTTTACCTTACATAATTTTTTATTATTTTTATTTGATAATTTGTTTTAATTAATAAGATTGTATTTTTTATGTTGAATAGTAAGAATCAATTCTTTAATGAAAGAAGAAATAACATGTTAGCATAATTTTCTAGAACAATTGATGCGGTCAAAACGTGTTAAATCTATCGTTTCAATTAGTCAAATGGGTGATTGCATCTGCGTTGCAAATCTGGAAGAGAGAGAGAGAGAGAGAGAGAGAGAGAGAGAGAGAGAAAGAGAGAGAGAGAGAGAGAGAGAGAGAGAGAGAGAGAGAGAGAGAGAGAGAGAGAGAGAGTTGTTGGTCACCAAAAATAACGTGTTGAAAGGTAAATGGAAAATTAAATGCTTGCACCTCGTGGTTTGCGCTCGTCCTGCACGCGCGTGGCACGTGAAGGAGCGAACCCAAAGGCGCGGACGGCACATTTCGCTAGCGTCGCGTGCGGCATCGTCGCATGAAAAGCACGCAAAGCGCACGGGAAGCCAAAAATTATAGAATCCACTAATTATCTAACACGTGTCAGTCAGGATAAGGTGAACATTTTGTTTTCCTGTAAACAAATTAAAAAGAGAACAAAAACTTTTGCGAAGGATTGATTCAGTTTGTGAAGAACAATGTGATTTTTTTTCTTGAATTACGTATTTTTTTTACTATTACTGTATTTATTAATCATTTTATTATTTCGTTCTTCTGAGCTGTCAACACTTTCGAATTTATTTCATCGTTAATTTTATCAAATTTTCTTTTATTATTTTTTAATAATAATAATAATTATTAGAATTTGACTGAAAGAAGATGATGTATTTCTGCAAATGGAGAGACGTAGAATTAATTTGGGCGGGAAAAAATGTAACAGAACATAAGGGAAAAAAAGATATTAGTTTTTCTTATTTTTTAAGTAAAAGATAATAATTTCCAGACACACGTCGGATACAAGATGGGGTCGGGAGAGCACGTGGAGACCGCGTGCTGTTGGTTCCAGCGGCTGCCGGCCACACGCTGCTGTGTGCTTGCTCCTCCCATATACCGCCGCCGCCGCCGCCTAAAACCACACGGAGACTACATAGAGAACCTCTTCGAACTGCCTTTCCTCTCCCTCTCTCTATCACTCTCTCTCGTCTCCATGGCCGGCGATGGAATCGCGGTTGCCCAGCAGCCTGTTGTTAGGTAAAGGCAGAAGTCTTGATTTTGTGATTATTGGTTACATTTGGGGGAAAAAAGCCACAGCAAAGTTCCACCTTTTACAAATTTCAAATAGTTTTCTGTATGATCACAATTGTGAATTGTGGCACATCGATGTTAAAGTAAGTTGCAAATCATCCCTGGACTGGAAGCTACATTCCGTCCTGCATATTGTTAAGTTTTTCTTGGATTACTGGAAGGGTAATCGTATTGTGGATGAGTATAGGATGAAGGAATAAGTTTTTTTTTTTCTAAATCCATAACTTTTAATTAGGTTCACATGCTTCTGGTGCTAAGGTTTATGATTGCTCATGCTCCTTCTGCCATATCCTTTGTTTTTGTTTCTTACATATCTAACATGCGCCTTATATGGCCTCCAGATCATATATGTTGTTGGTTACCTTGGGGTGCTAAGCTGATGCACCATTAACCTTTATATGCTGTATCATCTTGGTTGACTGTATCCAGTTTTGCTGTTTTTCCAGGCCATTCATCAATCTGACATATCAACTAATCATTACAGTCAACAAGATGATATAGCTTTTATTTTTTTTAAAAAAAAAATGATATAGTGTTATGGGTTTCAAACGTATATAGTTTCATGTCCATTACAAAAATCAAGTAAAACTTAATTTTGGAACCTAAGTTCATCCTGCAGAATGGATACATGCAAGTACTTACACAGTTACACTAGATAGAAGCTCATGTTCTAGTTTGCTTCTGTTTGTTTGTTATAGTACTAGAAAATAAATTGCTACATCATACATGTATATGCAAAAATGTCAATCTGGTTTGGTGTTTGTCTTGCGTTTTGCCGCATTTTGCAAGTTCAGAGTCTGAAACTTTTGCATGATGCAGGTCACTTCGAAACAAAAAGGATTCAAGAAAAGTTCCAAAGAAAGAAAACAAAGCTAGGCGAGAGAAGCAAAAACGTGAACATTTGAATGATTTATTTCTGGAGCTTGATCAAGTGCTTGGTAAATTTCTTTTTGTTTTTTTAGCTTATGATATTTTTTTTATCATTTACTTATATTTCAGTCCATTTTATATTGTCTGAAATGCACATCTTTCCTGAATTCAAGCTTATTGTTGAAAACTCAGAAGTATTTAAATCCGATCTTTTCAGAACCAGAATCCATGCGACAGAATAATGGCAAAGCATCTATACTGGTTGATGCCACTCGTCTACTGCGGGAACTTGTGGCACAAGTGAAATCTCTTGAAAAAGAGAATGCAGCATTGTTAAATGAATCACACTATGTAAGTGTTGAAAAGCTTGAATCCTCTAAATTAAGTGCTATTATTGTTTTTGTTCCTAGAACAAGAACCATGGTTATAGAAATTCAAAAACTGTAATTTTCGCAGTCAAAGTTCTCAATCAATTCAAGTTTCAAAGTGTTCTTTGGAAAATATAGCACTACTATGGCAGAACCTTAGTAAGAAATATATGGATGCATACACATCCTACATAGAAGTAGAGAAATTTGACATGCATATTATTGATCATTCCGAACTAGTCTTTAATTAAATGGCTTGTGTAAATGAGCTAATTGTGTGAAGTTGGCCTGAAATTGTTCCTTCAGGTAACTGTGGAGAAGAATGAGCTACAAGATGAGAAAAATGCTCTAAAGTCAGAGGTTGAGAAATTGCAGAACGAGCTATACCAGAGAAAGAATCCTGATTCAATGGATGGATTCCAAAGTAGAGCAGAAGTTGCTCCCCCTGCACAAGTGGCTGGATGGCACGACAGAGTGCAGGTTGCTGCTCCTGCCGCGCCCCAGTCAACAAGCACACCAATGCCCATGCAACAGCTTCCCGTTGGTGCAGTTTTTGTCTTTCCAGTCACTCAAGACTTTCATCCCAACTCTGAGACAAGCGCAGGAGCAGCTCCGCTCGAACTACCATCAGAAATAAGGAGGCCCCATCCGAGATACCCCGGTCCATCAGACACTTGGTCCATGGAGCTTTTATCCAGAAGCCATAGAGCATCAGATGAAGGAGCTCATAGCAACAGCAACAGCAGTGGCATCAGCAGCAGCACTTCCTAGGGACTCAAAACTAAAGCAAATAACATATTTATTTAGCATATGTTCGTAGAATCTTAGTTGTATGTCGGTATGAATCCGAATTCAAGCATCTCATGCATGCTGCTAGAGTTGCATGTCCATTGTGTTTCTGTCTTTCTGTTCTGATGTATATGCTTTGGAGAAGGAATTGCTTAGAAGGTCATAATTTGCTCTCTACTGATAAGTGGCAGAGGTCCAACTAGTCCTAATCCAATGCCTTTTTCTGATCCTCATTGGTCAAGAGTTTTTGGAAACTCGAGGCCGCAGCTTCCGGGGCCTCATGCCAGGGGAAAAAATGGGTTAGGTTTTGATTCGTTTGAAAGGTATTCAGGAAGTGGGTGCACTGCCCTTTGAACTTTCTTTGCCTTGAAAGAAGGAAAAAAAAAACAGAAGATAAGAACAGGGCTTTATTAAAGAACACAGGCTGTTGAGATGCTCTCAATCTTGTTTCATCAGTGAGTACAGACAAAGGTTCCCATTACTTTTAATATCAATACCGCTATCATACATGAAGGGGAATTGGGTATAAAAGTATTTAATTTTATGACGTATCTATTGGGGGGTGTATAATAAATTTTACGAATTTTGATCTATTTTTCTTTCCCTGAATGCCATTTTTATTTTTAACTTATATCTTTGATATATTCCAACCGAGCATCCTAAGGCGATCTCCTGATTTTATAATATTTTCTTGGTGACAACGAAGCTTTATTTCTTTCATTCTATCTCCATCTCATACAACTAAAAGAACTAGAAGTGCAACAGAATAATCTGACCCCTAATATAATTTCTCTTCGTATGAGTATATATGAAATGAAAAAAAATGTGTGTCAAGTGACTTTATGCATAATATTTCTTATTTTTTATATATTTTTTAACTAACAACTTAGAGGATCATTTATCATAAAAAAGAATAATTTTATAAGATAATAAGTTATATAAAATGATTATATCTATTATGAAGAATCATAATATGCAAAAAATTATAAAAAATTAAAAATGATGAATATTGTTGTTGATGATGTTTTAAGTTATATTTTTGTTATCACCAATAATCATTGAAACTATTAATGAAAAATATATAAAAAAATAAAGAAAAATATATATAAAATCGTTTCACATGAAAATATTTCACAAGCTATAATAATAATAATAATAATAATAATAATAATAATAATAATAATAATAATAATAATAATAATAAATAGATAATTTTACAAGGGGTTTGGATGGATTTGAAATTAATTTACAAATAGGAAAAAAAGAATGATGTTTTTTTTTTAAAAAAATGTTTTCCCTCAAAATTCAATTTCGCTATAAAAGGTCAAATTAATTTTCTTTTAAAAATATTCATCACCACACATCACTCTTCCAGTTAGTTTCTATTTGAAGAAGCAAACGAAATTAGTGTTGTCACCTAATTTGTCAGTTCCCCGAGTCCTTATATAATTTTATCTTTTTAGCAATGTCGGTGTCGGATGAATGAAATGATATTCGACACGGACCCCTTTTACCTTTTCCCCTCTTCAAACTTGTCCTTCTAATTCCAATTTTATAATCCAATTTCGCAGCATAATGTGAATCTAAATGCAATGCACTTGAGAAATATATATGTGTTTAGTGATACCTTTTCAAGATTTTATATTATGAATGGATGCTAATTGTCATATAATTACTATAATTAAATTTAATTGAGTGTTATTTAAAAAATAAAATCACCCTCTAAAATTAGCTCAATATATTTAATTTATTAATTAAATATAAAATCTACTACGAAAATTTAAAATTACCAATTAATGTTTCATTATATGATAAAAATATGAAATTTTATGCAAAAGTTATTATTTAATAATGAAAAACTGATTATTTATTAATTTTTTATATTTATAAATAAAAGTCGGGCTCCATAAATTTTTTTAGATGAGTCTAATTTAAGGGTGCGGATTTTAATTTATTAAAAATTGATTCTATTTTTTATTTGGATCGGGTACACTTTTTAGTGTTGGTGGAATCTTTATTACACCCTTATCAATAACACTAGATTAAGGAACAAAAAATAAATATTTAAACTCACAAAATTGACGGTCTTCTACTAACTGCTAAACGTAATCCTGTAAAATCAGATTATTTCCTGATTCCTTTACCGTGAGGCTTTAATTGGATGGTTCACTTAGGGTGGAAGTATTAGGGGTTGGATTGGATTCGATTCAAAAAAAATTGTTCGTGTTTTTTTTTAAAATCATTCTAAAATTATTTTAAAAAAATCAAAAACTACTTTCGAGTAATTTTTTAGGGCCACTACTTTTATATAATTATATTTAAATATATATTAATTTAAAATTAATATAAAAAATATTTAATTTTATATTATATGTGAAATATGCTACTAAAATTTACAAGTTGTCAATATAAAAGTATGAGATTTTATAAAAAAAGTATTATATCGATAATAAAAAAATAAATAACTTATGAATTAATTATATAAATAAAAATGAATTTCACGGACCTCAATGATTTTTTTGAATGGGTCTAAATTTTAATAGATGATTTTTAATTTATAAAAAATCATCCTAAATCATATTCAAATTTCTAATTTTTTATTTTTTCGAATGAATTTACACCCCTAGATTCACCGTTTGGTGTGTAATAATTCTATTTTTAATATTTATAACACACAAATGTTCAAATCCAACCAGATTTGTGTCATAGACAAGGGGTAACGGCCAAAACATTTTGCCCAAATTTAGGGTTCACAAAGTTCACATTGGGTTCAGTTTAACCACTCCACAGTTCGACCCAATTCGCGCTGCGGACTTGGACGAGTTGCCGGGGATGCGACCGCATAAAACTTTCTATGCGCTCTCCTCCGCAGATGCTTGGTATTTATTGGGTTGTCGCCTTTCTCAGTACTCCCTGGTCTTTACTCTTTTAACGCTCATCAGGGATTTAGCAAAGGCTTAGAGCTATTTGGATTCGGATCGGAGGACGAGTGCGACGAGAGAGGAGGAATGGGCTCGGGATCTTTCATCAAGGTGGTGGCGAAAAATTTCGACGTCCTTGCCGGGTAATGCCGGCGCTCCGATCCCCCGGACCTGAACAGTATTTAGCATTAAATTCCTTCGAAAGTTGCGTTTTTTCCAACTATTCTAATGGTATTTTTCTGCGTAGTTGAGTTTTTTTTCTTCTTCTTAGATTCCGTGTTTTTGGATTAAAGGTTCTTTCCTGTGTTCCACTGAGTGTTTTTTCATTCTAAAGGCTGGTGATTTATGCACTCGAGGCAGAGAAACTGGTTAGGAATACCTAATTTGATGGCAAGATGCTCTTTTTGATTGAAATCGTGCGTTGAGAAGTTGCAAGAAATGAATTTTTTGGCAGTTTTGTGCGTTAGTTATTCTTTTCCTTCTTGATCTTTTGTACTTTGTGCTTTAATTCTCTAGCTTTGGAACAGTTGTTCTTCTTTGCTTCTCGTTGATTTTAGTTCCTGAAAGTCGATGACTTGTCCAAGAGATGGCCTTATATCGTGTTACCTAAACAAATGGGAATTTTCTTTCCGAGGATATAGTTTATAATGAAATCGTTTTTACCTGGAAAATTGTGCATTGAGATGCATACAATTGTGATCTTTTGGACCAAGGTTGGTGTTATCAGGGCACATTTTTCGAACATATTGCAAACCCTCGTGTAAATTTGTTTTGCTCATGTAAACTGCTTATTGTATTCTGAATTGTTGTGTTGGGAGGATTCTACACCCCTCTGGTCTTACTTCAAGTTATTTGATTCGGAGAAGTAATAATATGGTTCCCCGAACCATGTCTTTGTGTATTTAAGTGATGGCTGTACATAGCCTGGAGATAGAGGGTGGTGATAAATGATAATGAGAAACAGAGGGCTGGCCAAGAGGATTGATGAATTAGTCGTAATCTTCAGGAGGGTTTATATGTGCCCCGCTGGGAGTCTAGAGATGAATATTCAGGGCTGTCTTCCTATTCAATGATTGGAATCTCGGACAACTAGAAAGACCTAAGCAATGCAGATATTATAGTTGAACTTGAACCATCCACATTTTTTGGAGATTTGCTTGCTCTTCTTTTGTCTTTCTTGCTTCAGGATTGCTTTGAACTCCAAATATTTGCAAATTGGTCTAGAGCTACACGAAAAAAATCTGATTCTTGATACCCACATTTCTGTGGAAATGATGCATTGCTGATTGATAGTTATTATCAACTTTTTAGTATTTAGAAGAGCATTTCTACATTGTGTTCCACATTCCCAACATGATGAAGTGAAAGCTTGATAGGAGGTTTAATATTTAGTCCATCCTTTGTGGTAAGATTTGGAATATTCTTCTGTACGCTTCTTTTTTTTGTTCTTGTTTTGCTGATATCTAGACTATATAGTATTCTCATAGTTCTGTCCCCCTTCAAAACCTTCCTAAGGTTTAACAGACAGATTTTAAGTTCAAGAGAAAAAAGTTTTGCCTTCAAATAATTAAAGGGGAAGTTCTATTGGTAGCTTATATGATTGCCATCCTTTATTGAGCATCACTCATCCATTTCTTTTCTTGCAGGCCGTTGGTCACACTTGTTTATCCCTTGTAAGTGATATTTGATTACTTCATCTGATTTCTTTATTGAAAATTTTCCCCTCGGCTAGAATTTTCTCTTTGAACTTTTGACAGGTATGCCTCAGTTAAAGCAATAGAAACAAAATCTCCTGTTGATGATCAACAATGGCTCACATACTGGGTGCTGTACTCATTTATTACACTCTTTGAGCTTACTTTTGCCAGAGTTATTGAATGGTTAGTCATTTTGGTTTCTTGTTCTCCTTTTTTTTCTTTTCTTGTGGACTCATAGTATAGTTATTGTATAACTTAACAAAATCTCATATATGTTTCCAGAGTATTGATCAGTCTTCATAACTTACATGATAATCAGGTTGTACTAGTTTTTCACATTTTGGTCCATAAGTAGCTGTTACTGAGGTTGACAAGAAATCAGAAGCCAAGACATCATAGATTCATTGATGTACACTCGCAGCTATTTACCCAATTTGCAGTAGTAAAAACCTTGGTTTAGCATAAGAATTTTTCTTAAGCTAACCAATACTTAAGCATAATCTCTGGTCAAAAGAGTGAAAACATTGTTACTCAGTCTTAATGAATCATTGGAACTACGAAAGAAAAAGGAACTTAAGGTGCTTCTACATGGGACATGCCTAAAACATTCCTTGTGTTCTCTTCACTTGGTAGCTTAGTAGGGTGATAGTTATTTCTCTATTTATGGGCTTCCCTGCCATAATCTATTATGCATAATCAATTTTATGTTCTTTCATATAGTTTTAAAGAGGCCATATATTTATCTCTTCTGAAATATGTGCTCATCTGGTGCAGGCTTCCAATTTGGTCATATGGAAAACTGTTCTTTACCTGTTGGTTGGTCTTACCTTACTTCAATGGTGCTGCTTATGTGTATCAACATTTTGTGAGGCCATTGTTTGTAAACCAACAGACGGTCAATGTTTGGTATGTTCCACGAAAGAAGGAAATTTTCAGCCGCCCAGAAGACCTATTCTCAGCTGCAGAGAAATATATTCAAGAGAACGGGTCAGAAGCATTTAAAACGATAATGAACAAGGTATTCTTGTTAGGTTTACATGTTTATTTAAAGTAAATTGACATGCTGTTTTCTTCAACTTATGACTGATAATATTTACACATCTCTCTAAGGAATAAAAAACTAAGGGCGATATCTCATAATTCTGCAATTGGGTGATGCATCATTGTTGCTGTTTTTCAATCCTTCGACATAATTATTTGGTAGTTGGTCAATGCTTCTGAGCCTTGAAACAAAATATTGCAAGCATTTCTTTGCTTCGTGAGTTAACCTGCAGTAACTATGACCCTCTTTATTAAACTTCTATCAAAGTCTGGGGCTACTGGGATTCCATTCCTAAGTTCAGCAGAACCAATTCTCATATGAAGATTGACAGATGCTTGATCTTTGATATAAGTTTGTGGTACCTGGTCCATTATTATCTTTTCTATGCAATTTCTTTAGTGGTTAGATCATATATGTAGTATTTTATTGCACTTGATGTTCCACAATTAGAATTATTTATACTTGTAAATTAACATCTCTCTGTCTTCTCAGTAATTTCACTTTTGTATTTAAATGTTCGATATACCTTGGTTGCTAGATCAAGAACATCTTTCCACTTGGAAAAAAATCGCCATTATTTTCAAGGACCATCTTGCTGAATGTTTTGCAGGCTGAAAGCGTCCTGAAGCCAAAGACCACCCGCCGCACGATTTTGGAGGAGGTTCAGGCACAAAGTGAAGTTCTGGCTGAACGAGAACCTAATCCCTGGGGTGAACACTATTCAATCTTTGGCGAGAACCATAAATACTGAACCTGATATGCGTAAGGGAATCACCTAGTCGTCTTTTCTTTTTGTTCTATAATCATTCTTTAAGCATCAACACCCAACCTTTGTGTCTCTTGACAGTATGTTCAACTGGATTGGCAGAAAGGCATGGCCGAGCACCACGGAGGGTTGTCCCTGTTGTCTTCCGTAGACTTTACTTCTGCACCTCCTCTTTTGGGAGTTGATATCTTCAATTGCTACTTTTAGCTTAATTTGCATATACAACCTTACGATCTTGTCCATAGCTTGTGCGCACCAGTTGTGAATTGTTTTCTTTTTTCTCCTTCTATTTTGGGTTTATGTAGAGATCTTTGTGTGGAGCTCATATTTCTGCTGCTAATCTATCAAAAACTGATATATCTGGAAAATGCGAGTGTCTTGGAGATCAACTGAAACATGTCTTGTGGCCTCAGAGAATTGTATCCTTCATGGAATTTCACCTGATCATTCCTTCCTATGAACTAATAAACTGAACAAAGTCTGTCTACACGTCTGATGGTAATGGGGAAAAAAGTATCATGATTAACTGATAATAAATGAGGTTTTTAGAAAATTTCCATCATAAGAAATTCATTATTTACTTTCCCACGTTCTTTGATATTACATGTAGAACTGAAATGAGAGGGGGAAAAATTAAAAAGAATTATAATTTTAAATAAGAAATTTAGCATATATGAGATGGGTTAACTTCACATGTATCAATGGTTTTTGACACATTCGCCCTCAAATAATTTAGAATGGTATAGCATTTAATATTGTTATTATTTGATTAATTTGGTGATTATATATTAGTTTACGTTATAACAAAATAGTAGACAATCGTTGTTGATCATAACTGTTTTTTATTCATTTTATTAATTTGATGCTCACATTTTCTTCTCCCAAGTATTATCGTCAAATTAACTAAGCATGATGGCATAAATGGTGACTTTTGATAATATCCAATTTTGGGATAATAAATTTGATTGCAATTCACTAATCGATAGTCCATTATTTATGTATCTAAATGTATTTTGGCACCCGACACATGAAAGACTTCAAAATAATCTTCTGACTACGAACAATCACTATTGTGAGTTTCATGCATTTTTTTAAAAAAAAAATGCTGGGAAAATGATGAAATAAGTTTTACAAAAAAAAATAAAGATCAAATAGGCAATGCCCATATACGGAAAAAAGTTGAGGACAAAATGAAAATGAATAAAAAAACAAGAAATAAATTTAAATGTAGAGAATAAAAGATGTGAGGATAAAATGAAAATGGAAAAAAAAGAAGAAAAGGAGAAGAAAGATGGGAGGGGAAAGAAGAAAAAAAAAAGAGGAAGGGAAACACAAATTTTATCGAAGAAAAAGATAATAAAGGAGAGTTTTTAGGAAATAGAAAAAGAAGAAAAGAGAAAAGGAAATAAAATAAAAGGAAGAAAATTTAATTAACAATTGAGCCTACCTTTAGATCCAAAATAAAAGTAATAAATAAATAAATATAAATATATATATTTATATATTAATAGCTATGTTTTTAATACATTGAAAACATTATATATATTATTTTTTAATTTTTAGTTGAATCCCATCCTACCTCATTTTCTCTTCCAAAATATTTGTAATTCAAAAAAACTTTTGTAATTCGCTTTTTCTTTCGGTGACAAAACTTTTGCAATTCTAATGCATATATTTTTTTGGGTGTCTGTCCGGATTTATAGGAGGTCTTCGGTGTCCAAGATTATTAGCACTTGATTAATTCAGAATTGAAAAAATAGAGCAACAAAGATTAATTTTCTAACTAAGAGCGGCTTTAAGGTTCGAACTTAAGACTACTATTATCAGCGAACGCTTATGATTTGAAATATGATTGTTTATTTACAAATATTTTCGTAAAAGCATCGGCTCGGAACTATTTGGTAGATGTTGGAAACTTAAAAAATGCCATCGCAAACGAAAGCAAAAATTTGAGGTCGATTTTTCGTTTAGATAAAAATTATGTGGAGGCAAAAATGATCTAAATATATGAATCATGATTCATAAATAAATATTATTAAAATATTATAAATAAATAATTATTTATAAATTATCAAATCGCGATCCAGCAATAATTTATACATACCAATCATTTTTTTGTCTCACCCAATTTTTATTCCCTTTATTTATTTATATATTCTGTTAACGGGAAAAAAACGTGACGTAAAATATAAGTCACAACGACGCGGACCTAACGACCGACTCGGGCTCGCCGTGGAAGTCGTTACGGATCCGTTGTTTGTGGCCCAGAATACCTCGTGGCCGGGTCCCGCCGCATTTGAGGAAACAAAAGAAAAAAAAGTTAAAGCTTGTGCCCCCCCCCCCCCCCCCCCCCCCCCCCCCCCCCCCAGTTACGACTCCCCATAAAATTATTATTATTCATTATATAATTGTTTTCTAATATATAAAATGAAATGAGGTATATTTATTTGTTTATTTGAGGATCCAAAACGATATATAGAAATAAAGGAGTTTAACAGGAATATTGGCTAAAAACATTGATAATCCTTAGATTTCAATTTATTATTTAATAAAAAAATAGATAGATAATTGCCGAAATCCGAATGAACATATCTTATCTATATATTACTATTTTGCTTAAATAAAAAAGACGCAAGCCTCGCTTTTTTGACCGAAAAATATAGTTTACACTTGTGTAATTATTTATTGAGCTATGCCATCTTCTATTATCAATTTCTTATGTTTTTTTTTTGTTATTTGAAGATGATCTATGGTATTTGAAACTAGTGCTCGTATTGAGACGTATAAACCAACGATCATCTGTTAAATTATTGTCAAAATATTTTCTGCCTCAAATGTATCCATTGTTTTCTCTTTTTCTTAAAAATTCAAAAAGTATCATAAATGGTTTGCTATTAAATGATTGCGTGCCAAATAAATTATTAATTCTAATCAGATTATTTAGTTCTGTTTTAACAGTGTTAACGCTATCAAATAAACTTCGCTCGATCTCATAATATATTATTATTATAATAATTATGATATAAAACTATGTAATATATCAAATTATTGCTAATTAAGGTGACCTTTGAAACCCAAGGACGTAGTAGTCATTTTGGGACATCGTTATCAGTATCTATGTGATCCACTTCCTTTTAAATGTGGGGCCGACTTCCGCTGACGTGTTCACTAGCAGACGCAAAAGACGGCGGATATATATATATATATATATATGAAATGGATATACAGTTCACTTGCCCCATGCAATCCAGAGCGCATATCCACATTGTTCATCTCGTTCAATCATAACGCTTGGATCTATTTGCTTTTTTCTTCCCTCTGCAAGGCAAGAATCGCACATAGACCTCTCCCCCTCTTTTTTTTTTCTCTTCCTCTGTGATTTAGGGATTGCTTTTTTCCTCTTCCATCGTGATGTCTAGGAGGACGATCACTGTTGACTGCTTGTCTGAAGAAGGCTCACGATCTCTGCTGCTGGTGTGAGAAGGCCAAGCAACTACAACCTCATGCTCTCTTACTGTTGGTGTGAAGCCACAAAAGTAAAATCTATTCACGACAAGGATAAAAGCTACGATCTCTTTTACAATATGCTGGTGTGGCTACAATCTTCCAGGAAGGTTATAATCTACTCTTTTATTTTTCTTTTGACAGTTAAATCACTACAGATGAGGGTCTCACACAATGCATATGATTTTTTTTCTGTTCCTCTTTTTTCCTATTATTCCTTCCTTTTGTTCTTCTCTCATTTTGCTGCTGGTTTGCCCATTTTTTGCTTTTGGCATCTGCATCACGGTTAAGGAGGATCTCCCACAATATTATGATTTTTTTCTTTTATTGCTCACTTTGTTTGCCCTTTTCAATTTTGGATTGGATTTGGATTTTTTTTCAAATATAGCTTGATATATTTGCATTGATTTCATGGCGATAAGATTTCATGTAGGTATCCTTTGATGATAAGATTTTTTTCTTTTATTTGTCTAGATTCACAGAGCTTCTACGGCTAAGGAGGATCCTATCTTGATATATTATGTTTGACGACTTTGCAGTTTTAAAGAGGTACATATGACTCGACTCAATGTACATTCAATTTATATAATTCCTTGGCACTAATTCCTTTGCCGTGTCATTTCAACTCTAATTAGATATTGCCATGGCTTCATCTAAAGTCAACGATAAGAGTGCTAACCATGAGGAAAATGGCAACAATATATATAATTTAGAAGATGAGGTAATTGATATCCAGCCACAAGATAACAACTTTCATGAATATCGAGATGCACTCAAGTAAAATAAATTTATTTTATTTACCTCAATTGATCAAATTGTTCCTTACATGTTTGTATTATTTAAAACAATATGCCCAACTCTAACAATGATGCTATTGAAGACATGCCAGTCATAGAAAAGAATTTTGAGCATAGCAGTCTAGTTACAAAGCCCTATATTGGAATGAAATTTGAATAGTTGGAGGATGCATACTATTATTACAATTTCTATGCTACATCTATTGGTTTTTCAGTGCGCAAGCATTATTCTCATAAGTCTAGGAAAACCAAAAAAATTATATCAAGTATGTTGGTATATTCGAAACAAGGGCACAAACCTCTCAACATTACAATTGTAAATGAAGTGAATCGTATACGAGATATTAGAGAGGGTTGTAATGCTCATTTATTTGTTGGCATTACAAATGATGGAAATTGGGAGGTAAAAAAATTCCTTGAGGCACACTCACATGGTCTAATTTCTCCATCGAAGGTATCGTGGCTACGATCTCATCACAATATGTCAAAGTCTTCTAAAGATGTTGTTACAAACTTATGGAATATTGGAGTTGGCCCATAAAAAATAGCCCATGCTTTAAACTTTGATGGTCAAATATCAGTTACACCCCAAAATTGCATAGATCATTTGAGAGCAATATGTGGAAATAATATTGGCAAAGAATATAAAAAATATGATATCTTATTTTCAAAAGAAACAAAGAACTTATCAAGGCTTCTTTTATCGATGGGAGATGGATGAAAACAACGTTTGGAAGAAGTTTTTTTTGGGCAGATGGTAGAGCAAGAGATAACTATATGACTTTTGGAGATGTTGTGATGTTTGACACAACATATAGGACTAATAAATTACAGATGTCATTTGCACCATTTACTGGAGTAAATCATCATATGCAATCAATATTATTTGGATGTGCTTTGCTTGCTGATGATACAAAATAATCTTTTATTTGGCTATTTGAGACATGGTTTGAGTGCATGTATGACAAGCATCCTATTTGAGATATCGCAATGAGAAATGCTATTCGTAAAGTATTTCCAAACACACGACATAAATTTTGCATATGTCACATTCAAAATAATGCCATTTTAAACCTTAAAGATTTGATGGTAAGAGGAGGCTTTGCAGACGATTATAATAGTTGGATAAAAGATTCTTTTAGTGTCGAAGAATTTGAAGAAAGATGGTTCCACGTGAAACAAAAGTATAACATTCCAGATGGCCATTGGTTGGAAAAAAATGTATCATAATCATCAGCACTGGGTAAAGTTATATTTAAAAGATGTTTTTTGTGCTGGTGCTCAATCCACGCAACGATTTGAAAGTATGAATTCGTTCTTTAATGGCTTTGTTAACTCTAATACCTCATTACCTCAATTTGTTTATCAATATGATCGAGCTTTTCAGTCTCGTCGAATGCTGAAGAACGAGAAGATTTTAAGACATTGAATACATTGGCTAACTTAACTTCAGCAAATCCTTTGGAGGCTTATGTGAGAAAATTATATACACCAAAAGTGTTTAGCTATTTTCAAAAGGAACTTAAGAAAACACTTAGTTACTGGTTTGATATAGTATCCGAAGATCATGATAAATTCATATACTCTGTGTATGTTCAAGCAACTGAAGTCAATAGAAAGATTCTTGTGGAGTACAATAGCAATCCAACTATCCTAGTAAGGTGTTCGTGCAAAAAGTTTGAGCGGATTGGGATATTGTGTGGCCATGCATTGCTTATTCTCTCACATAAAAGAGCAAGGAGTTTACGCGAACAATAAATGTGTGATATACAAAGGCATGTTTCCTTTAAGGTAATAATTCTGCAAATGGACAAAGGGATATAACTCCTTTAGAACAATGGAGCTTTCATATTAATATGAGAAAACCTAGTGATATGAGTTTGCGTTCACGTGAGCATATGGAAATTGGGATTTCAGTCTTTAATGGACTTATTGAAAGGTTGAGAAGTCTACATGTTAATGATGTAAGTTCAAATCAAACTAGTGAGGTTGCATCTTCCTTTGTCAACCAAGATGGACCAATGCATGACGTACGTGACCCAACTTGTGTTAAATCCAAAGGTAGACCACGAAAATTACAAAGGATTAAATCTGGTGCAGAGATTTCCATGTCCCAACCAAATAGAAGAAAATGTAAGAAGTGCTTCAAAGAAGGTCATAATGCACGTACTTGTCCATTATCTCTGGTGATTATTCTTATTAGCAAGTTCTATTATTCTTATTTAGCTAAGTGTATTTAATTAATGAGTTCTTCTTTTCATATGTAATCAGGACCAATCTGTAACGTTGGTGTTGGAGATCCTTACTGAAGGAGCAAGGTCCATTCTAAAACTGAAGGAGCAAGGTCCTTACTGAAGAAACTATTTTTTTTTAAATTAAAGTATGATGTCTTTGTTTACTATGTTTTATAGGCATGATGGCATTGGGTTGGAGCACATTATTTGAAACATGGATTGGAATACATGATCTGGAGCATGAAAAATAGGATGGATTGTTGAATTCATAGAATTGTATCTCTATTTGTCTATTCATTTGAACAAAAATCCTTTTTTGTATTAATCATTCAAAGGATTGTGTGAACTTCGAACTTGAATGTTGATTATCCTTTTTTGAGATTTGACTTCTTTATGTCATTTAGGGATCATAATCTTATAAGTAAAAAAGGATCACACTCTGTACACACATTTTGACTTCTTTGCTGTTGTATGATTAATTAATCAATAAATTGTTCATGCATTTCTTCTACCATGGTCCTCTTTATCTACTTGCTCAGCTACTGCCAATAAAGCATTAATTTCAGATTTCTGTACACCTCTCAAAGAATATTGGATGTACAAGGCCACAAATTTATTGTATCATGATAGTGGGTAAAACTAGAATGCTAAAATTTTAGCAGTAACTCCAATTGCAAAAGGAATTGTTTGTTACATGATGCTTGCAAAGCACTTTCTGGAAAATTCAGCTGAGTTGTGGAACGGTGCCATGCAAAAATCATGTTAAACTGATCTGTCATCCATGAATTAGGAAAGGTTCATGTTTCAGTCCACAAACAAGGATATTAGGAAAGGTTCATGTTTGTGTCGACAAACAAGTAATGCATAAAAAGGTTCATGTTTACTGGACATCTGGATAATCTTTCCTTGCCACAATTTATTATAACCTCTTGTGCAAAAATCTTGTTAAACCGATCCACTGTCATCATAGGAAATTAGGGAATTAAAAGTGCATTGTGAAGTTTACAATGTTTATTACTTGGAGCATGAAGAGATTGACAATACAAAAAGGGTGTTTTTACATCAGCACATCTCTAGAAAATATGCACTAATACAAAACAAAACAACATTCCAAGCATAAAATAAATTATTTTCTCAATACTGCTTCTTCGACGGCAAATGATAACCATATTCAACAAGCCTATGAAAATGATCTTATATTTATCCCGAGTACGTCTATGAGCATGATCTTCAATAAAAAAATTTTACCAATTCTTAATTCAAATTCTTTCTCATTTTTTACCTTCCTTTCTAACTTTTTATTTTTTATTTTTACTTTTATTTTCTAGTTTTTTTCACTTTAAATGTTGAACCGGGTTTTTTTGATTTAGTGGTTGAACGGTTCAACTACGGTTTGAAATATAATTAAAGTTCTAAATATCTACCACCTCTTAGGATACCCAAATGTTATAATAAGTATATATCACTTAAAGTTTTAAACCTTATTCTAAGACTCTAATCCCTAAGAGCTTTATCATTGATTGTAACAATTCAACTAAGATTTGAAATAGAGTTAAAGTTTTAAAGATTTACCACCTCTTAGGATACCATAAGGTTATAATAATTATCTATAACTTAGAGTTTTGAACATTACTCTAAAACTCTAATCCCCCAGAGCTTTATGATTGATTGTAACGGTTCAACGTTTGAAATCGAGTTAAAGTTGTAAAGATCTACAATATCTTAGGATACCCAAAAGTTATAATAAGTATATATAACTTAGAGCTTTGAACATTACTCTTACTCTAAGACTCTAATCACTAAGGTGCCATTTGGTATACGAACAACTGCAAGAACTGAGTCAATTCGGGGTTTACATCCAAACGCTCATTTTTCATGCAATGTGGGACCCACCAAAATTAGTTCTGGGTCACCAGTGAACATGGGAGCACCTGAGTTCTTAGACAAGGCTGGAACATTGTAGCTCCCATCGAATGGTATTAAAAAAATGCAAGGGTATGACTTGTTTTTTATAAAAAAATTTCTCTTTCATCTAAAGAAGGCGATCCTTTTTTTGGGAGAAATCCATTTCAATGCCCTAGCTTTTACTCCGGCGGGCCCTCATCATCAACAATATTGTGCAAAATCTGTTGCCAGATGCTTGTTTGATTTTTGAAGGAACTACTAACAATCAAGATAAAAAAAATCTTCTTTTTTCTACCTAAGGTAATCTTCTAGATCTTTTTTTCCTTTTCTGGATTGCATTTAGATCTTTTTTGCTTTTTGGTTCTTTTACTTGTAAATCTATTTACGATTCTTATGCTCAAATCAATCTCTCTCTCTCTCTCTCTTAGATCTAACTTTTGTTCTTTGATTCACACTCAAATCTCTCTTGGAGTAAATTACATCAAATGCCCTCCAACTTTCAAGTTTGCTTAGCGACGCCCTCCAACTTCACTTTGTAACAGGGATGCCCTCCATCTCCAAACTTATTACATAGCCTCCCGACCGGGAATACCCAATTTCCCGGTCGGTCTGTGGCGAGTCATTCGACGTGGCACTGCCATGTCAGCAAATTATTAAAACAATAATAATAAATATTAAAAAATATTAAAAAAAAATACTTCCCTCTTTCCGACGTCCTCGTCGAAGGGAGAAGAGGAGGCCGACGAAGAGCCGATGAGCCCGCGCCGACGAACAACAAAGGGGGGGAGGGGAGGCCCCCCTTTTGCTGTTCGTCGGCGCGAGCAAAAGGAGGGGGCCTCACCTCCCCCCCCCCCCCTCCCCCCCGCGACCTCACCCCCTTTGCTGTTCACCATGGCGGCAAAAGGGTTGCGACCTCCGGCGAGGTCGGGGGGGTGGGGGGAGGGGAGCCCCCCCCCCCCTTTGCTCGCGCTAGCGAACAACAAAAGGGGGGACCTCGCCCCCTCCCCCTTTGCGACCTCGCCGGAGGTCGCAGAGGGGGGCGAGGCCCCCCTCTTTGCCCGCGCCGGTGAATAGCAAAAGGGAGGCCTCGCCCCCTCCCTTTCTGTTCGTCGGCATGGGCTCGCTGTCGAGAGGGCATTCCATACAATAAGTTTGAAGATGGAGGGCATCGTTGTTTTACAAAGTAAAGTTGGAGGGCATCGCTGAGCAAACTTGAAAGTTAGAGGGCATTTAGTGTAATTTACCCCTCTCTCTTCTCTAAATCTGTTTCGATTCTCAGATTCTTAGATTCATGCTCAAATCTAAAGTTAGAGGGCATTTGGTGTAATTTACCCCTCTCTCTTCTCTAAATCTATTTCGATTCTCAGATTCTTAGATTCATGCTCAAATCTTGGAAAGATGGATCCCCTCTCTTAACCCTTATTTGTATTTCTTAGAATCCTTTTTTAGATAAAGTAACAATAGAATCTTTCAAATATGTTAAAAATTGCTAGATGTTTTTACGAGGTTGAACATGTCATCACCTACCCATATTTTCATCACAACAAGATGAATATATAGACTGTTTCCCTCTCTTAACCCATATTTTTATTTTTTTAGATCCCTTTTTAAATGAAGTAACAATAAAATCGTTTAGATATGGCATGTGTAAGCAATTTTATGGATGTCGTGGCCCTCTCTCTCTCTCTCTTTGTTGATATCAAGATGATAAATTGGTTCTTCATAATTTTTTAGATTAAATAATAGTAGAATATTTTAGATATGGTTTGAAACTATCGTATTAGGTGTAAGATCGTGACCCCCTCTTTGGAAATGGAATCTCTCTGTCCATCACTTTCTCTCTCTGCACTAGATGGATTTTCTAATGAACCTCACAATATTTTCCCAAGAAAATTTTTTCCAACAAAATGTTTAGACATGACCCACAACTTATGATTACAAATTTTATATACATTTTACTTTACCTTTTAATGATTTTTATTAAAGATGACTTTTGTGTCATGTGCATGTTTTATTGTTTGTCAATCTATAGCATATGAGGTCTCCATTGTATTTCTTGGTTACAATTTACATTGAATTGTATCTTCATATGTGAATTATAAATGTACAAACACTTCTCAGTCCGCAAAAGAACATGTAACTTCATCACAACAAAAGAGGTTGTCAAATTGAGATCCAGATTGAGATGTATTGCTACTAAGGATAATGAGACAAGAACACCTAGATGACAATTGCATTAATGGTGTCTTCCCCCTTGAAACATGGAGAAGAATGACTAAAACATATAACGAGAAGATGAAAAAAAATCTTTCTGTGGATCATCTCAAAAATAGGTTGAAAGGGTTGAAGAAATTGCTGAACATGTATCAAAATCTTCACAATAAAAGTGGTTGGAATTGGGACTATGATAAACATATGCCAGTAGGAGATAACATTATGTGGGATGAGATTATCGCGGTGAGTTATGAACAAGTATAATAAGTCATTGTCTTTAGCATACTTTTTAGGGACTAACTTCAATTGTTATTTACACTATAAGAAAATACATCATTAAAGGAGAAAAATTTGGTCGTTAATATTTAAATTCTGATCGTTATTGGTAATTAGTGACCAGCATTTTTCGTCGTCACCCCTCGTTATAGATGCCGTCGTTAAAAGTCAATAACGACGGCTTAAAGGTATCGGCAATTAAAAGTCATCAGCGACCAGAAATAATTCGATCGTTAAAACTTTATAAGGACCATTTAGTTGGTCATCAAATACACTAATGGCTAAAAATATCTTTATCGTTGATAATCTTCAATGGCCAGTAATCCTATCGTTAAAAGTCATGAATGACTATAAATAATCCGATCGTTAAAATTATATAAGGACCATTTAATTGGTCGTCTAATACATTAATGGCTAGAAATATCTTTGTCGTTGATAATCTTCAACGGCTAGTAATCTCGTCGTTATTGGTCATCAACGATCAGAAATAATCCGATCATTAAAACTAATGTTGTCATGATCGGACCAGACCGGCCGGTCCGATCGGTCGGACTTACGATCCTGAATCACCCCTAAAACTGGAGTGAAGATTGAATCATTTCAAACTAGTCAAGAACCGATCAAAACTAGATAGAACTGGCCAAAACTGATAGTGAACCGGCTAAGTTAAAAATTTTATTTTTAAATCAAAATTTGTGTTGACCCATTGCCTACTTCTGAGGCCCATTTTATAGAGGATGTGTTGGTTTCACTTTCTTAGTGTCTTCAATGTGGGACTATTCACTTGTTCATATGTTTCTTTTGTTATACTTATTTATTAACTAAATTTTGTATTTACTTTTTTTTATTACAGTGTAACTTTCTATTGTAAATTTTTTAATAATTCATTTTTTCTATTTATCTAATTTATGAATGTTAAACTATTTTATATACATATTTTTCCCTCATTTTATGGCATTTAAATTTATAAAATACTAATGATTTTGGTTTTTCTATTTATAAAAGATTGGGAGAAATTCTATTAGATTTTATAATGATTTTTTTTCTTTCTATTGGATTTTATCACATGTAACTAAGTTAACTAAATGCATAAACTACTTTACTTTTTAAAATTGATGTTGCCTGAGAAATTAGTGGAGGGAAATATTTATAGTTCCCGTCAAATAAAATATTAATTGCATGCCTACTTGATTTTAAATAATTAATGATGACAAAATTTAATGGCCATTAATAATCACTTTTAACGATCGAAATTTACTTTTTTAAGATGAGCAATTTTCTCTTTCGTTACTAATGCATTTAATAATGTCCATATTTTTTTCTTGCTACTATTGACTATTTTTAATGACCATTTTTTTGTCTCGACATTAATAGTTGGTCGTTAAAGATTCCTTTTCTTGTAGTGTTAATAGATAAACAAGAATTATTCCAAGATTAGGAACAAGCCATTCCTTGTATATGAGGACCTGATATTCTTATTTGAAAAAAAAATTGCTACCGGAAGACGAGGAAACACCACTGCTATGCACTAAGTTGTACGCTCTGATGAGTCTTCCGATGATAATATAGATGAGGTGGACTCAGAAGGTAACAAGAAAAATTCAAAACAACAAAATCATAGTCCTCACACTCCATCTGCACCTATTCATCCTTTGGACAATGAATCACTTGATCAAATCATGTCAGATGTCCCAATTGATAGTCCAAGCATAGAATCTCCTGCATTCCATGTTGATATCTCATTTGACGCTCTCCCATCATCATCTACTGGGAAGAGACGTAGGCATAATTCTATCACAATAACACATAAAACTAAAGTACCTTCAGGTGCTTATCAAGCCATGATTGATCTTGCTGAGCAAGGAAAGAAAAGGTTACAAATGTCACATGACATTTATCAAAAGGAACAATTTTATTTTGAAGAAATATGTGGGGCTAGACTATGTGAAAAGGCTCCTAATTTTAGTGTAGAGCAAAAAGTTGCACTTGTGGAGTGTTTCAAATATGCATCAAATCGTTGGACTTTCATGACATGTGATGATGACATGTTATTGCCATGGTTAACACAACAAATAGTTGAATACTATAGGAATGTGCCTACTACTAATATGGGTTCTACTGAATTTTCTTTTACATTTGGATCTACCTCTACAACTGGTATTGGTGCGATGTTTCCTGGACAGGGTGTTCCTACATTTGCTACAAGTAGCAATTTCGGCCAAAGTAGCAACATACCATCAACTCCAAATATTGACTGTGATAAGAATATTTCTCAATTTAGTGCACCAAGGCCAAATGATGCTACTGGCAACCATTTGTGTTTGGCAGACATTTTGAAAGTACTGGAGCAAATTCATCTAACTCATTAGATTGATTAGATGTTGGGTGTGTTTATGAAGACATAACTATGTCATATTTTGAATGTGTATTGTTAGACAACTTGCTAATTTCGTTTTTGTTGTGCAATGTTCACAAAGTACCCATTTTGGCTTTATAATGTGGGTTACTTTGTTTATTTTGGATATTATGGTGTGTAATATGACACTGGAATATGAATGACATTTGATGTTACTTTAATCTTGTTGAACCTGTTTTACACATTGTAATACTACTTTGATTATTTGACATTTTATATAATTATCTTTCATGACATTGATGATGACATGTTGCCATGGTTGGCATATTATATTAGTTTATAGAAATCTTTTTCATGTGTCGCTAAAATTTTACTCTTGCAAATTATATTGTTTATTATTTTTTATTATGTATGTTAGCACATTGTGCTTAATCAAAATGATATTATAATATGGTAGAGTTCATGCTAATTTTCTTTTGAAAAAATGTTGATACCTCGTAGATGTACAACAATCATATGATAAAACTATTGAAAGATGAGGAGGAATACCATGAGCTTGTAATGAGAACACTTGAAAGTAGTGTCATATTTAATATTATGTGCCCTATTTCAAATGCAAAGAACCCTTGTAGAACTCGGCCTTTTTCTGGACACCAAATAATTACTGACACATTGAATGGACATCCACAAAGAGGTTATGATTAACATAGGATGACCAATTCAATGTTCTTAAAACTCGAGGAGTTACTTGTTTCAAGAGGTCTGATAGCTGATACAAAAAATATTACAACACGTGAACAATTATCATATTTTTTATATTGCATAGGACAAGCAGTGTCAAATAGAAATATGTGCGAAGTATATCAACATTCTTGTGAGACCATTTCAAGACATTTTAACAATGTCTTAAATGCAATTTATGCCCTAAGTCATGACTTTATTTCAATGCACAATGGAGCTATTGGTGTTCATCCTTGAATCCATGGCAATAGTCTTTTTTACCCATATTTTACGGTATGTTATGTACCATGTGTTTTCATTTTTTGTTAAACATATTTCTATCACACTAATGACATGTTATATTTCATCACAGAATGCTATCGACGCAGTAGATGGGATACATATTCCAGTTGTTTTCAAAAAAGTAAAGCAATCCCATTTTCGGAATCGAAAAGGTTTCATATCACAAAATGTTATGGCTACAGTCTCATTTGATTATTCATTTCTTTTTGTTTGTACTGGTTGGGAAGGATCAGCGGTAGATATGCGAGTTCTCCGTTGGTGTATTGAAGAAGGGAGATTTGTCATTCTCGAAGGTAAATATTTTCTTGTTGATTCAGGGTATGCAAATTCTGATAAATTTTTAGCTCCTTATCAAGGTGGTAGGTACCACTAGGGTGCGTACAATAACCCTCGAGCACGAAGGCATTCAAATTTCAAGGATTTATATAATCATAGACATGCACAATTACGAAATTGTGTTGAGAAGGCTTTTGGTATTTTGAAGGCACGATTTCGAATCCTTAAGTGCCAAATTCCATTTCCTTTTACAACGCAACAACTTACAGTAGTCGCATGTTGCGTGATGCATAATTTCATAAGATGCTATGATGGAAATGGCTACTACTACACTACAACTTTAAACCCTGACCCCAAGGATATTGATGCTGGTGATTTAATTCCAATGATGCCTGTTGGAGCAGACGAAGATAGTAGAGGTGATCAACTTCGTTCTTGCATTGCTACGACACTTTGGAATGCAAATCGAAATCGTTCAAGTATGTTATTGATTTTTTACCTGCATGCTTTTTTGTTACCATTTTTATTCATTTTATGATTTTTATTAACTTGCTAAATTATGTGCAGGAAATAATGTGGCGTAAGATGGATAATAATATTTAAGATTGATCATAGTATTTCACATGTTGTTAATTTTTATGGTGCTAGCATGGCATTGTAGTAATTTTGACATTGTTGGAATGCTAAAGTTTGATGGACATGGAGATCTGATGTAGCATTTGAGACTATGTTGCATTTGAGTTAATTAGTGACTTATTTGTACTTATATGATTCAATAATTATGGAAGTGTGAGATGTGGGAAAGAGAGTTATGAAGTTTTTAGTATTTTTCAGCTAGTAATGTTTTTATGTGGGAGCACTTTTGTCAAATGCATGTAGAGCATTTTTGCCAAATACTATGTAATGAAATAGTTGAATCTCCTTCTCTTTTATTTTCAGTTAGCATATTCCAATTCTGGCATTGTGAATGTTAATTATGATAGTGAATGAATGTTTAATGCAATATTTTGATGAGTTACTATTTTACTATTATGAATAGTGAATGAATGTTTAATGCAATGTTTTGATGAGTTTCAGAATATTTGTAGTTGTACAAAAAAGATGAAAAGATATGGCAAAAGGAAAATCTTAATAGAATATTTGATTTCGATGAGGTGTTGAGCAAAGAAGATAAGAAAAAATATGTGATTGCAGGAAAAAAAATGAGAAAAAGATGATGCCATTGCAGGAAAATGATAGAAAAAATGTAGTTGCGAAAAAAAAAAGAATATGTTCCATATGACCTTCGATTATGAGGCTTTGAGCATAGAAAGATAAAAAAATTGTAGGCCATGTAATTTCAAATTAAAAATTATCTTACTATGGGCAAAGTTGTCATTCTGAAAAAATTTGTTCAAGAACATGGGTTTATTCTATGGCTAATCCATTTGTCCACCAAACACTAACTTAGAACAACAACTTATATAGTCTACTTGCATCCAAACACAAACTGATACAATTTAATGGGAATACAAGATACGTGAGAACACATTATCCTTATCCCAAGAACTTGATCTCTGCATCCAAACAACCCCTAAGAGCTTTATGATTGATTGTAACGGTTCAACTAAGGTTTGAAATAGAATTAAAGTTCTAAGGATCTACCACCTCTTAGGATACCCTAAGGTTATAATAAGTATATATCACTTAGAATTTTGGATCTTACTCTAAGACTTTAATCCCCTAGAACTTTATCATTGATTGTAACGATTCAACTACGGAGTTTTTCATGAAATTTAGGGTTTGAGACCCTCCAGAAAGTACTATGGAGGTTTGTTATCATGCCCTATTAGGCTTTATATAGGGGGATCATGCCCTAAATACTAGGAGTTTTTCCTAAAAAATATACTTATTAGGTTTATTCCACAGCGTAAATTTTTATGAGATTTAGGGTTTCCAATGCATAGCCTTAGCCTTATAGACGTTATTTTAATATACTAATTAACCACAAATTAACGTCTTTCACTAGAACATTTCTCTCATGAGAAAATGATCTCAAACTTATACAACCAAACCATAATAGAGAGGTGTTTTAACTTATGCAATTATTTTGGAACGAGAGTTAAAACAAGGCGGCAACAAGCGCGGATGGGGGCAAGGGCTCTTGCGTGAGTGATGGCTAGGGGCAGCAAGGGAACCATCGGCGGGGAGACTCTGACACGAACGATGGATGGGGGCAGCAGGCGAGCCATCGGCGGCGAGGGGGGGCGGCGGTGGGCGCGGACTGGGGCAGGGGCTCTCGCACGGGAGATGGCCAGGGAGCCATGGTCGACGGGCGGGCGGGCGGGCGCAGGGGGGAGGAGGGGGAGGTGACAACGGCGATCGTAGGGGTGGCTACAGAGGGACAATGTCGCGAGGGAGTGGGGTGCGACGCCGACGTCGAAGGGGATTGATGGCGGTGGGCACGGTTCCCCCCGAGTTCATCCTCTCCTCCGACGTTGGCTCTTCACTCCCTCCCATTCCCTGGTTCATCCTCTCCTCTGACGCCGGCTCTTCACTCCCTCCCCCCCCCACCGGTTCAATCTCTCCCTCGATGCCGCCTCTTCACTCCCTTCAATGCCGGCGATGATCCCTCCTCCCCATCGTGGCAATTCCCTCTCCGCGAGGGAGAATACATTTTTTCTATATAATTATTTTTTGTTATATATCTTTTCAAACATTTTAAAAAGGAGAAGGGTAGTTTAATAATTTAATAAATAAAAAATTAAAAATAACAGAAAATGTAACAGAATTAGACCGATGATGGACTAAAATGAAAATTGTGAAATAATTTAGGGAGGCACTACGGTGAATTCATATATTAGAGTTAGATGAGACAAAGCGTAATAGTTTAGGGGAGGTATAAGGAAATAAACCATAATTTTTTCTTCAGATATATTTTCTATTATATTTCACACATAAAATATTTTATATATTAGATATAATATATTTATTATTAAAAATAATTTAATATTATTTGTTATTGAGTAATTTGTATATTTTGTTAAACATAATTTATTATAAATATTATTTGTTAGATTTAATAATATATTTTTGGAAAATAATTAACATGAAATTTTAATATTATACTCAATATTTATTATTTAATAAAATTATTTTTTATATCTATAATTTCTATATTTTATTCAAACAACCACTAAAATTATTCTATCAACTTTTTAATTTTCTCATCATTACGTTTCATTCCATTTAAATACACTCTGAACTAATATATCAATTCAATAATTCACGTAGAACTACGGTTCTAATTTTCAAATGCTGCCAAGGAGTTATTTTCAAGATCCAAGTGAAAAGTTGAAAGCGACTAAAGAACTTGTGAAGTTTTAAGTGCGGATGGCGAACTTGGACAATTTGATTATTATATATGGCATTTGACACCAAAAGAATAGTAGATTATGTACGGATGTTCATGGGTCGGATTGACCCGACTCATGAACAAACTCGACCTAATCTTATCAAGATTGAACAGGTTAAGTTCCAATTTTTGTATGCAGGGTAATTTTCTCTTTTTAAATTTAAATTTACATTTTTAATATAAAAACATATTTAATATTTTATGTTAAATATAAACAACTATTTTAAATATTTTTTATTTTTAAAATACTTTATTTTGGATTTTTAAAATTTTAAATGATACAAATTCATTAAATTATCTAAGAAATATTTAAAATAAAAATAAAAAATAAAAAATAATTGGTTCGTCGAGTTGGGTCAAGTCAAGTCACGTTTAAATTTTCTAATTTAAACCCGACCCGACTATAGGCCAAGTGACTCTAGTCGTGTTTAGTTTGGGTCGGGTGCTGTCCAACCACCAATTTGAATATGGTCGGGTCTTATGCAGGTCAATTTTCTTTTTTTTTTTAATTTTCTTTTATATTTTAATATAAAAATGCATTTAATATTTTATGTTTAAATACTAAAAAGGTATTTCAAATATTAAAATTCTTTTTGTATTTTTAAAATGGTTAATTTGTATATTTTAAACATTTTAAATGATATAAATCCCTTAAATCATCTAAAAAATATTTAAAATAAAAAAATAAAGAATTGGTTCGTTGAGTCAGGTCAAGTCAAGTCAGGTTGAAATTTTTTAATCTGAACCTGACGAGTGACTTCAGTTATGATTGGTTTGGGTCGGGTCCGACCCGACCATCAATCCGAATATAAGTCAGGTCAACTATACGTCATGGCCTTGAAGCTAATTTCACAACCATTCTCTTCTTCTGGTTGCAAAAGAAATTGAAGTACATATTTTTTTATAGACTCATATAAAAACAAAAAATAAGTGATGATTTAGTTTTTGTACACAAATATTTGTCTCCTTTCAGTGGAATATTGGTGGAGACCAATTATATTTGTTGGATGGTGTTGGAGTTTTTGAAGTTGTTAGGGTACATTCACATGCTCATTTAATTGAATAGTTCACCTCCTTTCTTCCCTGACTTTTAAAAATTTTAACATATATATATATATATATATATATATATATGTGTGTGTGTGTGTGTATTTTTAAAAAAAATAACAATTTAATTTTTTTAAAAAATATTTGTGGTATGATATTAAAACATAAATAATAATTTACCTTCAATACCTAAATCATAATTAAATAACCTCTTATCTTTTTAATTTAGTTTATGCCATCTTTTACATATTTTATTTTTTTCTCAAAAGTCATAATACTTCAATTAATTTTGTCATTCATATTATTATTAGTCTTGTTCATGGTTAACAACACTTCTCCATTGAAGCGCTACACTTAAAAAATAGTTCTTATTTATTATATTAATAAATTAATTATTTTTTGAATATATAATTAGAATTTTATATATAATAAATAAATTGAATATTAATATTTTATTAATGTAAAAAAAAGTTTAATTTTGCTTTAGGCCTCGGAATCTCTCGAGTTGCAAAGCATACATTGTCGACCATGGACTGCTCGTTACTTGCTTATCATATTCTGTAGACCATGGACTGTTCATTATACAGTTTTTTGCACAAACTGATCTTTTTTTTTAATTTCGACAATTTTAAAATTTTTGCTGATAATTTTTTTTTTGAGTTAAAGGTGCACTTATGCCTAACTTACAAGAATTCAATTAAAAATAAAACGGAAACTTCACGGTCAGATCGCCTCATCAATATTCTTGCTTCACACAAAAAATTAGTTTCCCTTTTATCGTCCAAAAAATTGTATTACCCGAAAATTCAACTTGTAAAGCCTCAGATTATAATTATTCGAATGTATGTCTATCTAAACTTCTGAATGTATAATTATTCCCATGATAAAAGCAAGAGCCAAATGCCGAACATTTTTCTCCCGCCAACTTGCTATAAGCAATAATAATAAAAAGAAATAAGTTTAATAAATAATGGTTAAATTAATTTGAGTTATTTTGTTCTTTAAAGACCAAAAAGTTTTCGGAAATATCTTCATCATAACACTACGGAACTGCATTTATTTATTAATTTAATATCATAACATGCAGTGACTACGGTTCTATTTTTTTATCCAAATTCAATATTACAAAATTTTCCATTTATTTATTAATTTAATACCCCTTATAAATCAACACAATATGCAAAGCAACGTAAAAATTACAAATGAATTAAAAAGATTCAGGTACTTAGTTATGCTGTACTACGAATATTTCATATACTTAGTCCCCATTCATTTTTTATGTAAATATTGCTTATATAAATTATATATCGTCTCAGCATATATTCTTATTTCCATTTCTGGACTTGATAAAAAGAAATTATACAGGCAGAGGAAAACACTTTTTTGTCTACCATATTTCACAGTTCTTATGTTAGTTTATCCTTAGTAAGTGAATCAAATCATAAAAGGAAATTAAACAGCAGAAGAAAGAAATCAGGAATTGGCGTACGATATATCATGTAAGAACCATGCATGCATGCATGAACCAAGAACGTGTACGAATGAAAAAAGAACATAAAGAAGAAGAAATGAGACGGAAAGTCAACCATCATTCAAAACGTAGCTGCATGTTTTCTTCTTCATGGACATAACATCGAAATGTTCTACTAAATGCTTATATTTGCACGAGGTACCAAAGATTTGGATTTGCAGTCTTCTCACCTGTAGTCTATGTGGAAATGCTAACAATGCAAGGAGATGTATATGTAGCTGAAACGTCAGCTGTGGAGTTGATCGTCACAATGCAACATTTGATCGTCAGATGTATATCCTTCCGCATGCTCGTCTGAATCCGTCTTCCGGTTGATCACATACGAAAACGTTATGGTTTTCGAAAAAGATCTTATAGGAAGGCGTCTAGATCCCAATTATCGTCAGGAGAAGGCGCAGTAGGAGTTGAGAACAAGTTGCTATTGTTGTTGTTGCTACTGCCGCCAATGATGTTGTTGATCCACGCCGCCGCCGCTGCCGTCGTCTCCTCCGTCATCGTCGTCGTCGTCGTCGTCTCCTCCGTCATCGTCGTCGTCTCCTCCGTCATCGTCGTCGTCGACGTCGTCGTCGTCGCCTCCTCCGTCATCGTCGTCGTCGTCGTCGTCGTTAATGTTGCTATTCCTGCGTTGCTGGCGAGCATTGTATTGGGATCGTGCAGGAGGTTGGGCATGTTCTGCAATGATGGCGAGAAAAGATCCGATGGCGCACTGGGCAAGAAGTTCATGTTGTTGTTGATCCAAGTCGTGGACGTCGTTGTTAATATTGATGTTCCTGCGTTGCTGGCGAACATGGGATTGGAGCCATGCAGGGGGTTGGCCCTGTTCTGCGAAGATGGCGAGAAAAGATTCGAGGGGGAAACGGGCATGAAGCTCGTTATGTTGTTGTTGATCCACGCCGTCGTGGTCGTCGTTAATATTGATGTTCCTGCGTTGCTGGCGAACGTATGATTGATTTCATTCTGGAGCTCGGACATGTGTTGCGATAAAAGATCCATCGGCTCACCGGGCAAGAAGTTGCCGCCTCCACCACTAGGGGCGTCAATATTGTCATCCAGGAAGTAGGGCATGTTTTGGCCGAAGGTTGTGGGCGGAGAAGGATTCGACTGCATCATAGGAGTTGAGGGCAAGTTGCTTCCGGTACTAGGCAAGGAGCCGCCCCCTCCGATGCCCGTAAAGCTCCTTTGTCTCTTGTTCCCCGTAATCTTTGTCGCTCCTGCGTTGCTGGCGAACGTAGGAGTAGGGCCACGCGGTGCGTTGGGCATGTTTCGGCTAAAGGTTGACGGCGACGCCAAAAGAGACGCCGGTGGACGGGGCGAGAAGCTGTTGCCTCCGATGTTAGCCCTCCTCTTACTCATTGTGTCCGTGTCATCTAGGAAGTAGGGCATGTTTTGGCCGAAGGTTGTCGGCGGAGTAAAATTCGGCGATGCCATAGGAGTTGAGAACACGTTGCTCCGGGGACTGAGCAACGAGCCGCCGCCTCTGATGTCCGTAATGCTCATATTTCTGTTGGTCGCCGTCAGTATTGTTGCCCATGCGTTGCTGGCAAACGTAGGAATAGGGCCATGCAGCAAGTTGGGCGTGCTTTGGTTGAAGGTTGACGGCGCGAAAAGATACGGCGACATCGGTGGCAATGACGATGTCACCGGAGAGAGAGCCGGCCGGCTCACCGTCGGACGCCAGTCCCTGTCCAACTCATCCATGACGATCGGCGGCGACTGGTTTGGCGCCGGCTGCCACGCATCCCGCCGTCTGCGCTGTTGCTGATGCTGAGGAGGCAGCTGGTGGTGGTCGCCTTGCGGCGCCACCTCTGGTCGCGTCGTCGGCTGTGCCTGAGTCTCCCCCGATGGCCCCGCCGCATCTGGTCGCGCCGTCGGCTGTGCCTGATCAGGCTCGTCCGAGGGTTCCATGGGCCTCAGAAAACGAGATGATTCTTGGACGACCAAGAAGAAGAAGAAGGCAGCAGAATTTAAAGAATGGCGAAATTTTGCCTCTATCTAATTTAAAGTCGCTAAATTATATTTAAAGAAGCTTCATTGCATGATGATGGCAGATAGAGATTGGTATAAAAAAGTTCGAATAAATTATTCCTTAAAAAAAGGTCTAATATAACGCAGGTGCATGACAACATACGAGTGGGTGCATCAAAATTCGGAAATAGAACTATTTCAGCCTTATATATTTGGTAAAAAGTAATTAACATCCTTATTACGATTAATTATATATTAATTTTATAAATATTACATTATTGTTTTTCCCAAAAATCTATTATATTTTGGTACATGCTTACTTCATTAGTTAGCTGGCTTTCAAGGTATATGCTAGAAATCACATCAATCCAAACAGCCCCCTCTACTGTCTTATCTTGAAAACAAATATTTATCCTTTTTTAATGCCCCACTACTAGGCCATTATGGATAGTCATGCAATACAAACTTGACATCACTTTTTTACTCTCTTCCACGTGGCACGAAGGTTCCTGAATTAACGAGAGGAATCATTTGCTCCTCTAATTTTTTTTTTCGATATTTGCTCATTTGCAATAACATTTACTTCCGTCAAAGATATGTTACCGTGGACGTAGCTTGGCAGAAAGTTCTGATCGGTTCCATGACTATTATGAGCCCCACGCACCTGAGGCATCTTTTTGTCACACACTTCACCCCCATGAACCCCTTAGAGTCGAGTGGAAGACCCATCTCCATTACTGGACCAAGCTTAGTACTTATGGTTCCTATCTGTAGTCATGGTAGGTGGTACAGGCTATCTTCTCAGCCCTAACGATGGTGTGTTCATTTTTGCAGGATGTTGGAAGTACTGTTGCGTCCAGCAGTCGTTGCCAGCTCCGGTTGGTTGCACATATTGAAGTTGCATAACTTTTACCAAACAACAAAGTATTGATCATGGATTCATGTTTTTTATTTTGTAGCAAAGTCACCTAATATCATTTTAATACTTTGTAATAGTTAGTGGTTAGTATATATACATGTCCATGGTTGTTAGCTGTAATGCTTTTTTACATCTGAATAGAATACTATTTTTCTGCATATTTCTTTTTCTTCCACCTTCGACACCTTCTTCCCCAGGAATGACCACTTCACAATCGATGAGATCGGAGCTCTCTAGTTTCTTAACATGGTATCAGAGCCAATCCATTGAAGGTCCTGCCGAGCTCCTTCATCATCGTCTTCACTGTCAGTCCGTTGTGCCGCTGCCAGAAGTTCGTCTTCAAACTCTTTGTTGCCGACTGAAGCTCCTTTAGCTTACATGGCTCCAGCAAGCCTCGGTGGATGTCGATCTGGTCCTGGCCGACCTCTTCGTTGAGACTCCAAATCTAGTTCGTCGGAGTATGAATGGTGTCCGATTGTGCCCGATCACTGCTCTGCAGCCAACTTCAAGATAGGCATCTTACCGATCATCATCCGTTCCAATCTATTGTTGGCAAGCTCAATCTCAAGTTTTTTTCTTCGTATTTTTCTCTTTTGTTTCTCCGACGCCCAGCAAGTGTTCGACGAAATGTTTTTTGGTTCTCTTTTGGTTGTCGTTTCTTTTTCATTTTACTTTCCTATCCTTCCCTATTTCTTGTCGCCTCTAATCTTTTCTTCTGGTCATCTTTTCTTCTTCGTTCTTAGTTTTTAGCGATCGATCATTTGTTCTTCCATTTCGCTTTCTCTGTTTTTCGAAGACCAGGAGTCATCGCTATCTCCGATCGTCTTCACTTTCTCCGATAATCTTAGCTTCTCCGATCGTGTAGCTTCTCTGATCGTGATTCTCCGACCATTGTTTCTTGTCTCTAGTTTGTAGTTTTGTTTCTATTCGTCTTTTTTGTTTCCATTTTTCATAGTAGATCAGTGACGCGACTCTTGCAACCTCTCTGTTCGGCGATTCTCTGACCGAGCACAAAGGTGCAGAGCTGATGTTTCTCCTGTAGCCAACGGATCCTTCGTTCTTGTTTCTCCTGGTTTCCAATTACAGGGCTCTGTGCTAGCATATTAGAATATTCAGCTTCTATGTTTTCAATAGTGACATTCGGATCATGATGCTCATCGCCGACGATGGAAGTTTCATTAAGTGTTCCTCAAGTCACCATTTCTCCGGCGATGGAATAGCATTCAAAGGGTTCCTCAGGTCGCTTTCTCCGGTGATGGAATCACGTTCAAAGCATTCATCAGGTCGCCTTTCATTAGTAATGGATCATGGATTTCTTCCATCAGGTTTCGACGAGTGCATCTAACTCCGATGTCTACAGCCTTGTTCCACGGAAGATGACACCGGACGACAACATGCTAAAATGATTTCAAGTTGACATCGTGTGCTATTCGGATTCTCCTAGCCGTCAAATTGCAGGGGAGTGTTGGAAGTATTGCCACGTCCAGCAGTCGTTGCCAGCTCCGGTTGGTCGCACATATTGAAGTTGCAGGACTTTTACCAAGCAACAAAGTATTGATCACGGATTCATATTTTTTTTACTTTGTAGCAGAGTCACCTAATTTCATTTTAATATTTTGTAACAATTATGGTTAGTAAATGTGTCAGTGGTTGTTAGTTGTAATGCTTTTTTACATCTGAATAGAATACTATTTTTCTACATATTCTTCCCTTGCACATTTCTTTTTCTTCCATGTTCGACACCTTCTTCCCCAACAATGACCACTTCACAATCGACGAGATCAGAGCTCTCCAGTTTCTTAAAACAGGATCTTCTTGGCACATGAGGAAATCATGCAATAACTAACTCCTGGTATTTCAAATTTAGTCTCTATTTAGTTCTCTCCTTATCAATGTTATTAAAATCGGACCAGCCACCCGATCGGACGACCAGATAGGTCGTGGTTGGACCGATTTGATCACATTCAATCGGATTCAACCGAATTTTATTAAATTAATATTATTTAAAATAATTATATATAATAAATATTATATAATTCATAATAAAATATAATAAACAAATATTTAATTAAATATTAATATTCACAAAAAGAGTTTGAATTTTTATTATTAATACACTATATTAATTCTTTTATTTTATTCTTCAATACTATTTTAGGTTGATAATATATTAATTAATTTGACATATATCACTCTCATGTTTATTTTTTCTTTACATTCATTTTAATATTTTAATTTTCTATTTCCATTAATTTCTCTCTCCCCATTAATTCCCATATTTATTTACATTTTTATAATAAAAAGATATTAAAATTTTTAATATTCATAAAAAACTTTAAGTTATTATTATTGATATACTATACTAATTATTTTATACTATTTTGTGATGATAATAAATTCATTTAATTTTCCATATATCACACTTCCTTTTATTTTCTTCTTTATTTTCATTTTAATACTTTCCTTTTTTATTTCCATTAATTCCTCTCCCATATTGATTTCCCACATTTATTTCCTTTTTAGTTTTTACCGATTCTTAATTCAAATACTTTCTCATTTTTTACCGTCCTTTTCAACTTTTTATTTCCTATTTTTACTTTTATTTCTAATTTTTTCACTTTAAATGTTAAATCGGGTTTTCTAGTTTAGTGGTTGAACTAGTTTTTATTGATTGAACCAATTTTTTCAATTCTGATTTTTAAATTAATTCGGACTGGACCAGTAGCCGATTCATGGTTGAACCGGCCGGTCTGGTCCATTTTTAATAACCATGCTCTTTATCATAATTCCTTTCTGTTTTAGTTTGTTATGGTCATTCCTGTTTTAATTTTGTTATGGATGTTATCAGGAATTAGTCGAAACTGTCTATCTTAGCACAACTCTATAAAAGAGAGTTCTGAATGAAATAAAGCGATTTTTGTTTTGTATTAACAAAATACTATATTTTTTGAATTTTTGTGCGGATTCAACCTTGGAACTCTCTCCAAGGTAGGCTGTTCATGGGTCGGGTTTGATCCGACCCGTGAACAAACTCGACTCAAACTGGCCGAGTTTGGTTGGGTCAGGTTGTTTTAATTTTTTTTAGACAGAACCTGACCCAACCTACAGAGACAGAGCTACACTGCAGCTAGGGAGGGCCTTGGCCCCTCCCAACTTTTTCTAACTACTTATTATTAGTATATAAATCATATAAAATTTATTAGTAAAGCATAGTTTGGCCCCCCTCTCTCTCTCTCTCTCTCTCCCCCCCCCCCCCCCCCCCCCCCAAACTTCTGTGAATAGCACATAATACTGAACATTAGGATTTTTTTATACATATCAACTATTTTCTCAATCTTATCACTTTTATTTTTATAGGTTTATTAGCTTATATTTTCTTATTTATGTTTAGTTATCATCTATTGGCCCCTCCTAACATTCTAGGCTGGCTCCGCCCCTGCCAACCTATCCCGGCTTGGGTCGGGTTGGCGGATCGGGTGGCCATGTTACCCGACCATCTTTTTTCTTTTTTTTAAAAAAAATTCTTTTTAATTTTTAATACAAAAAGCATTTACTATTTTATTTTAAATACAAAACAAAGTATTTTTAGGCATAAAAAATATTGTTTTAAATATCTACATATTATTCTTGATTTAGAATACATTATTTTATATAGTTTTTAAATTTAAATGGTATAAAACATTTATATTAAATAAAAAAATCATTTAAAATTCAAAAAAAAAAATAAAAAATTCGAGTTGGCGGGTCGGATCGGGTCAAAACGGGTTGGAAAAATCCAACCCGAACCCGACCCGACCCAACTAGTTGGATACTCGGGTTCACCGGATTGATCTGATCCGGTGAACACCCCTACTCCAAGGTGTTGGTGAATTCCAGACTTAGGATTAGTCGACCATTGCTGCTTGAACTAGCATCATCGACTTTTCCCAGGTGTTCTTGTCTAAGCATACCTGAGACCGAGCAATGTCTCAGCAGTCCAGATAAGTTACAGATCCAGTTCTGTTAGTAGGTTGCTCTTTTGTACGTATTCTGTTGCGTCAAGGGGGGAGGTGGCAAAATCAGGAATGGAACACTCCTATTATACACTTGGCCTTGTTTGGTTGAGGAATAATAGTTCTAGGGATAAAGATAGTTATCCTTCTAAGTCTATTTTTTTAGATTTTGAAGTCAAGAATATCCTTATTCAACTTGTTGGTTAGTTGCTTTACGAACTTCATCTCTTTTCTTTTTTGCTCTAAAGAGAATACTTACACACATACTCTTTTAGAAGTGTTCCTCACATTACCTTCTTGTTCCATGGAAGACTACTATGGTGTATTCATCAAGTTCTCTTATTGGAAGAAGTTTATATCAATTTCTATAGTTTAATGTTCTTGAGTTTCGTCGTCATTTTTATAAAGTTTCCTTAGTTATGTTGCTAATATCAGTACAATGTTCAGGCAATCACAGCCTTAAAAAAAGGGGGCATACTTATTGAAGTATGGGCGCGGAGGGAAGCCAAAATTTTGCCCTTTCAGGCTTTCTAATGTAAGTTTATTAAGACTTAAATTTTATATAATTACATTCTCTGCTTACTACTGTTGTTATTTTCTTATGTTCGAACTATCTCTAATTGTGCTATCTCTTTCTTAGTCATTTGTACTACATTGTTCTGCTATGCGTATATGATAATTGGATGTTAATTGTCGTCTTTCTAAAAATCGAGGGTTCTAACATTTCTTTCCTATCCAAATAAGAAATTATGATGTCTCTTTGGGTAATATGTTTTCTTTAAATCATAGTATTGTTTATCAGCCTTCTGTTAATTGATCAGATGAATCAATACTAATTTGGTATCAAGTTTCCAAAATCATACCTGTACAACGTACTATAAGTACTTTTCCTTTCACATTTCTTCTTTGTTTTATATAAAGTTGTTCATGTATCATGTATGTCTATTTATGTTTTTTATTTTTTAGAAGTTATACCTTTGCTAATGTAAAGTACCTCATTGGTTATCTTATCTTTCTCTTCTTCTACTAAATTTGAAGTCATAATTATATAATAGATTAATGAAAATGCAACTGTTCTACATCAAATGTTCTGCTGATACATTTTTCAGAATAGAGAAAACAAGGTCCATATTAGGCATGTTAAGAGAATTGAGCTTTACCTTCTTTTGATGTTTGTGGTTAGATTCCATGTCATCTTTCTTTTTTATATCTGAGCATTGATATGTTGGGTTTTTTGGAGTTAATCCAGCTCATTAAAAAGATAAACATGTAACTTAGACTTTTCTCTCTCTTGAGTTTGGTGTGGCCACGTGAAAAAAAAGGTGGATTTTCTTCTCTTTGCACCAGCAGTCGTAGAGAGTTCTTAGAAAAGAAAAAAAGGATTTTTTTTTCTTTTCTAGAATCTAGAGTTGATTGAAAAAGAAAAAAAAAATTCTTTGGTCAACAGCTAAAGAAAAGAAGAGAAGAATAGAGGACTGGAAAAGAAGACAGAATATTTCTTCTTGAAGAGCAAAGAATTAAGAACAGAGCATTGGAAGGATCTCTGAGGTTTTATTAATACTACAATCACAGATAATTTTAATAATCATGTGATATTATTCCTAATGTTATTTCAATATTTTCATATAAGAATTATTTATCCCAGTGACTTATTATTCGGGTTTGGACAAAACTCAAAAAATAATATACTTTATTATTCGATTAGTGATATTGTTCTGTGATTGTCTTGTGGTTTTTTTCCTTCTCATTAGAGGGATTTTCCACATAAATTTAGTATTTTTTTGCCTATTATTATTTTTTTGTGCATCGTGTTTGGCTTATATTATTTAATTCACATATAAGAAGAGGGATTAAATTCCCAACAAGTGGTATCAGAGCAAGGTTAATTGAGATTTCTTTTGTGTGAATTAAATGGAGGAAAACTATTTTAACGAGATGATCAAACTGATATCGAATAATTATTCAATTTGAAAAGCCAAGATGAAGGACTTTTTTTACTGCAAGAACTTATTTGATCCCGTTGAATTAGAAGATAAAAAGTCGACATGGAAAACTGATGAAAGCTGAAAAAAATACACAGAAAAGTTGGGATGATTAGGCAATTTATTGATGTCAGTATTTTTCATCATATTACTCAAGAGATATATGCACAAGTTTTGTGGAAGAAATTATAAGATTTATACGAAAGGAATACTGTTCAGAATAAAGCTTTCATGATTAGGAAATTGATGAATTTGAAGTTTAAAGATGAAAAATTCTATTGCTGAACACTTGAGTGAATTTTAGGAAATAGTAAATCAGTTGGGAGCACTGAAAATAATCATTGATGATGAGATGCAAGGATTAATGCTCTTGAGTTCCTTATCAGATTCATGGGAAACTTTGGTGATAGCACTTAGTAATTCTGTTCCAAATAATGTGGTATCACTTACCATAGTCAAAAATTGTTTGTTCAATGAAGAAACAAGAAGAAAGAGAATGTGAACAAATACTACACAGGTTCTTATCACAGATAATAGAGGTAGAGATAAAAGTAGATGATTAAAAATGTCGTGACAATAATAAGACACAGTCAAAAGAAAAATTTATATGTTATCACTGTGGCAAAGAGAGACATATCAAGAGAAATTATAGAGACTGGAAGAAGCAACAAAATGAGAAGAATTAAAAAGATGTAGATGATCAGAGTAATACTACAGTGGCATGAGAATCTTATATACCTTTCAGAAGAAAATGAAGAATGCAATGTCACAGACTCTTCAATTGATTGGATCATCGATTCAGGGGTTTTGCATCATGCAACTCCATTGAAAGAATGCTTCAGTGTTAACAAGATTGGTGATTTTGGCACAATGATGATAGGCAATAAAATAGAGTCTAAAATTGCAGGGATTGGAGATGTATGTATTCGAACAGATGTTGGTTGTGAGTTGATTCTGAAGAATGTCAGACACAGACCAGATTTACGTCTCAATATGATTTCTCTTCGACTTTTGGATCAGGAAGACTACTATAGTCACATGGGTGACAGAAAGTGGAAATTGATCAAAGGATTCATGGTTGTTTCCAAAGAAAAACTATCAAGGTCTTCTACAAAACTCAAGTGAATTTGATTGGACAGTCGATTGATGCAATAGAGGAAGAAGCTTCACAAAATTTATGACACAAAAGATTATGACATATGAGTGAGAATGGAATGCAGGTTCTGGCGAGGTATTCTCACATCACTATTATCAAAGGTAAATTTTTGAATACTTGATAACTGTTTATTTGGTAAACAATGCAGGGTGTCATTTGTGTCCAATTCTAAGAAGAAGAAAAATAAGTTGGGTTTGGTGCATTTTGATGTGTGTGGTCTCATTGAGATAAATTCTTTAGGTGGCAATAGATATTTTATTATTTTTATTGATGATGCTTCACAAAAATTATGGATTTATTTTATGAAGACAAAAGATTAAGTATTTCAGATTTTCAAAAAGTTTCATATCATGGTGAAAAAGGAGACGGGCAATAATAAAGTATCTTCGCACAGACAATGGTGATGAATATATGTCTCAGAAATTTAAAGATTATTACACAGAGCATGTCATCAGACATGAAAAGTCAGTACCTAAGTTTCTACAGCACAACGGTGTTGCTGAAAGAATGAACAGAACCATTCTGAATAGAGTTAGGTGTATGTTATGGATGGCTAATCTACCAAAGATCTTTTGGAGTGAAGCTGTGAATACTGCATGCTACTTGATTAACATATCTCCATCATTTCCTTTGGATTCAAATACTCTTGAGAAAGTGTGGACCGACAAGAATGTGTTTTGCTTTCACTTGAAGGTTTTTTATTGTAGAGTTTCTGCACAAGTGAGAAAAGAATATGGACAGAAATTGAATGAGAAGACCCAAGAGTGCATATTTATGGGTTATGGAGATACATATTCTAAATATAAGTTGTGGGTTTCAGAGAAGAAAAAAATCATCAGAAGTAAAAATGCGATTTTTCATGAATTAGAAATTTTGGCAGACTTTAGGAAATAAAAAAAGCATAGCAGTGATTATGTACAAGATGCTACTCCATCTCGCATATTTACAAGAGAGCGTCGTGCTTACACTAGATATCCAAATTCTGAGTAGATTACTGAAGAGGGGGAGCAAAGACAAATTCAAAAAGAAAGTCAGAATGATGTGCTGAATTGATCGGCATGAAGGTCAAACGATGATTCTTGATGGAGAATCTCCTTCTCATGTGAGCTGGAGGTGGAGATTGTTGGGCTTTTTGAAGTTAATCCAAATCATTAAGAAGATATTTAAGTTAATTAAACCTAATTAACTTAGAGACTTTTCTCTCTCTTAAGTTTGGTGTGGCCGCGTGAAGAAAAAGGGTGGATTTTCTTCTCTTTGCTCCAGCAGCCGTCGAGAGATCTTAGAAAAGGAAAAAGGATTTTTTTTCTTTTCTAGAGTCTAGAGTTGATTGAAAAAGAAAAAAGAATTTTTGTTCTTTGGTCAACGAATAAAGAAGAGAAGAGAAGAAAAGAGGGCTGAAAAAGAAGACTGAAGATTTCTTCTTGAAGAGCAAAAAATCAAGAACAGAGTCAGATTAGGAGGATCTCTGAGATTTTATTGATACTACAATCATAGAGAATTATAGTAATCAGGTGATATTATTTTTATTATTATTTCAGTATTTTTTATAAAAGAATTATTTATCCTAGTGACTTATTATTTAAGTTTGAACAAAATTTGAAAGACATTGTACTCTATTCTTCGATTAGTGATATTACTCTGTGATTGCCCTGTGATTTTTTTCTTTTTTATTAGAGGATTTTTTCACATAAATTTGATATCTCTTTTGTTTATTATTATTTTTTTGTGCATCATGCTTGGTTTATATTATTTAATTCACACATAAGATAAGGGATTAAATTCCCAACACTTAATCTTCATGAAATTTTCTTTTCTTTTCCTGGTTGAAATCTTAACTTTGGCAATTTCAGTTAAACTCATGAAACTAATATGACACCCCTCTTTTCCTTTCAGGCAATATTTCAACGTTACCCAATAATGGTAGATCATTAGATGTGATAGGTTACTCTACTCTAGATCTTTTAGCCCTCTATGTTTGGACTTCTTCAGTCATTCGCACTTTCTATTATAATTTCTTTTTGTTGCTCCACTAGTGACAATATGTGTATTCAATGCATTTATAAAAATATGGATTTTTTTCTATATGTTGAATACAACCAATGTCTAATTTGCATATGGATTGATGACCAAAATCTTATTTCGTAAGCATCGCATGATGTTATACAAAATGTCTTGGATTATTAGCATAAATCTTGAATATAATAGATATGCAAGAACAAAGATGAGGCAGAAGTATGGTTTGTTAGTCTGAAGGCTTTAATTTCACGTGGATATTACCCAAAGTGAAGATCAGAATCCAAGATTGGTGGAACTTCTTGTGATGGCTCAAGTACACATAATTAAGGCGGATCTCCTAGAGTAGCACCCATTTGTGGTACTGATATTTCTCATAAGATTGGATTTCTGTATTAAAATTATAACTGGATATCTGTAAAAATCTTAATCCAAGTTAATTTCTTTATTGGTTTTTCATTTAAAGGATGGTGATATGCAACAATTCAGTATTCCATGTGATGGTCATCCAGTTAATAGTTTGAGGAAAGTGTTCTTTGAAGTGATATTGTATATTGCACCAAGGGACTTTTTCACTCAGAATTTTTAGGTAATCCCTTGGTTCATATTCATTGGTAAGTGGAGAAAATCCAAATGGTCGAGGATCTGCATTTGAAGAGTCAGTTTACCGAGTGCAGTGAGCTCATCAAGCCATGGGTCAGGTCATGAAGATTTTGATGCACTAGGTGATGTTTTCATTTGGGGAGACAGCATAGGTGATGGGTTCCTTGGTGGTGGTGATCAAAGAGTTGCAAGTCCTTCTACAGCTAAGTTTGATGCATAATCAGCTGTAGTGCTTGACGTTCAAAATATAGCTTGTGGGAATAGGCATGCAATATTAGTCACTAAACAAGGGGAGGTCTTTAGCTGGGGAGAAGAGTCTGGCGGAAGGCTTGGTCATGGAGTAGATACAGATGTTCCTCATCCAAAGCTCATTGATGCTCTAAGCGATATGAACATTGAGCTTGTGGCATGTGGAGAGTATCATACATGTGCTGTGACTTTCTCTGGGGACCTATATATATGGGATGATGGTTCGCATAGTTCAAGTTTTCTAGGGCATGATGGTAATGCTAGTCACTGGATACCCAAAAAGGTGGGTGGCCCATTAGAAGGTTTGCATGTGTCATCAGTATCTTGTGGATCTTGGCATACAGCTATTGTGACCATCAGGACAGCTCTTCACATTTGGTGATAGAATATTTGGTGCTTTAGGTCATGGAGATCGTGGAAGCACAAATGTACCAAGAGAAGTTGAAGCCTTAAGAGGAATGCACACTCTTCATGCTTCCTGTGGTGTTTGGCATACTGCAGCAATTGTGGAACCTGTAGATATATCTACTGATTTTGGTAGTTCAATGTCGGGTTTACTCTTTACGTGAGGAGATGGAGATAAAGGCTGACTTGGACATGGTGATGGGGAGCCAAGACTCATCCCTGCATGTGTGGCATCTCTATATGATAGATTTTGTCAGGTAGCTTGTGGAAATGACATAACAATGGCCTTGACAACATCTGGACGAGTTTATACAATAGGGAGCATCGTTTATGGCCAACTTGCTAATCCTGAAGCAGATGGAAAGACACCTACTTGTGTTGAAGGAAAGATTAGTGGGAGTTTTATTGAAGAAATTACATGTGGTTCTTATCATGTTGCTGTGTTGACTTCTAGGACCGAAGTCTATACCTGGGGCAACGGAGTAAATGGTCCTCTGGGCCATGGTGACAATGATGATCATAAATATAATACAAAACACTCATTGAAGCTCTTAAAGATAAACAAGTGAAGAGTGTTGCATGCGGTGCAAATTTTACCATCTGTCTACATAGGTGGATATCTACTGCAGATCAGTCTATATGTTCTGGTTGTCGTCTCCCATTTGGTTTCAGAAGGAATCGCCATAATTGCTACAATTGTGGTCTAGTCTTCTGCAAAGCATGCATGTAGCAACCGAAAATCAGTTAGAGCTTCTTTAGCACCAAATGTAAACAAGCCATATCGTGTATGTTATGAATGTTATACTAAGCTTAATTAAGAAGTCCTCAAATGATGGCATACATCCTCGAGTTCCAAAGCAACTAAGTGGTAATTCAAATCAAACATATATTGATGTTGACAAGGATTCTCTTGATCCAAAACAACCTGGACACTTCTCTAGACTGTCTTCAGTTGATTCTTTCAAAGGTAAAATTAAGAACCTAAAGAGATGAATAATAGTCGATTTCATCCCGATTTGTTTCAGTGAAGGAGTTTAAACTCCTCGAAATTTCTACAAGGATCTTCTAGGAAAATGTTTTCAGCTTCAGCTCCTAGTTCAAGTGTAGCTTCTGATTCAACATCTCCAGTTTCGTGTAGGCCCAGTCCGCGTCATTAAGTGACCCCACCGACAGCAACTGATCTAAGATCTCTAGAATTGTTTGTTGATGAGTCGAAGCTAACAAATGAAAATCTGAGCGAAGAAGTTGCCAGACTAAGGAAACAAGTAACTGTTTAGTTTTAGCAATGGCTATTGCAAATTTTATCATGTAGGCAATGAGGTTTAAGAAAATGATATAGTATTAGTTTACATAACATTAACCTCCATATCCTGTTTGGATAGGTAGATTGCAGCTAAATACTTTAAGTGAAAATCTTGAATGGTGCTTCTTGTTAAGCATGTAGACGTTTCATACTTGCAATTTGTCATCCATGGTTAAATTAAATATTGTTATATATAGATGAAGGTTTTAAGATGCCTATGAATTAACAACTTATAGAAGTAGAACTGAGACTATGTCTAGTTACATGCCTGATATTGTTAGAGGACACTCAGACGAGAATGGGACTAGTCATGCATCTACATTTACATCAAATGATGACTCGATCAACTCTTTTCTCTGCAATGGAAACATGGCCTCATTAGATGAAACAGAATGGGTAGAACATGCTGAACGTGGGATTTACATAACCGTTGCTGCCATACCTGGAGGGGGACGGTACATTAAGCGAAATGGATGAACTCTAGCTTTGCACCTGGGTTTTCCCTTTCCTGTATGTAGGCTGTGTATCTGTTTGGAGGAAAATTGTTTTTAGGACAATATTTTCTTCATTTCATGTGTTTTAAAAAAAAAATTTAACTCAGTTTACATTTTCGGGTAATCAAGAAGCATACAACTTCGAGTGTGAGAAGTTCTTTGACATACATGCTCAATGTTAAATTAAGCTTGTTTCCGGGTCATGCTAGTAAATATTAATCGATATGAAACCTGTTATCCTGTTCTTGCATGTCTACTAATTGATAATGTTGATATGCTTTGCAGCCGGAAACGCTTCAACGAAAAACAAGCTGAGAAGTGGTGGTAAAAAATAGATCAAAACTTCAGGAGAAGTACACAATTCCGATGACCGAAAATTCGACCTCCCATTTAGCATATGAAAGGGACGGCTTAACTGGCTAAAAGTTGTACATCGTGTTTCCTTCCCATCGGTAAATGTACAATTGTCTCTTTCTTCTTTTCTATCTGAGCCCTTGGGTGGTTTTTGCACATATATTCACGAGTTTTGTTAGGAAGCATACGCGAGCCTCGAGGGTAAATTACACTAATGATTCTTTAATTTTGAATCGATTTCTAATTGGTCCTTCAACTTTAATTTGTAACTAGAGCGTCCCTCATTTTTTATTTTCTTGCATGATTAGTCCTCTTGACTAGTGATAATGATTTTCTGATTGCCTTGCATACGTGGCTGACACGTGAGCTGTTTCTCTCTCATTCACGTCATTTAATATTCCAAATCAGATAAATTATACGGATCGTCTCCTAACTTTAAGTCGATTTCTAAACAATCCCCCAACATTAATATTATTACACGATTCATCTACTTGACCGATAAGAAATAGTCTTCCGATTATCTTGCGATGTGACATAATAAAATATAATAAAAAATTTTAATTAGCTGACATCACATAATAAAAAATATTATAAAAATTTAAGAATGCGGACGAGCTGACAAAGGAGGGGTGTCGCCCCCTCTCCAAGCTCATCCTTTGGCGAGTTGACATAGGGGGCGCCGACTGCCCTCTCCAAATTCGTCCACTGGCGAGCTTCGCACAAGGGGTGCCAACGTCCTCTCGCGAGCTCGTCGGCGATCCTAAACGATTCAAAGTTAAGAGACTATAGAAAATAAAAATGATAGGAACGTCGACGAACTCACGAGGGTGTGTTAGCGCCCCTTGTGCGAAGCTAGCCAGTGGGTGAGCTTGGAGAGAGGGGCCGACACTCCTTTGCTAGCCCGTCCGAGTCCTAAAATTTTTATAATATTTTTTATTGTATGATGTCAGCTAGTTAAAATTTTTTATTATATTTTATTATGTCACGTCGTAAGATAATCGGGAGACTATTTTTTACCAGTCAAGTGGATGAATTGTGCAATAATATAAAAGTTGGGAGACTATTTAGAAATCGACTCAAAGTTGAGGGACAATCTGTGTAATTTACCTAGTTTGAAGCGTTAAATGATGTTGATGACTTAAATGACGTTGATGACTTAAATGATGTGGATGAGAGAGAAACGGCTCCAAGGCAATTGAAAAATTCACTATCACCGATCAAAATAACTAATCGTGCAAGAAACTAAAAAATTATAAACGTTTTGATTACAAATTAAAATTGAAAGACTAATTAAAAAACGACTCAAAATTGGAAAATCATTCGTGTAATTTACTCATATTTTGAGCTAGTTAGCGTTTGAGCTAGTTAGCGAGTTTTTTTGTCTATTCTTTTTCTTTCCCCTAAAAAACTTAGTTCCTTTTTCGATTTCATTTCTCCTTCCTGTTGCAACTAAAATACAAAATAAAACTCGTTGCAACGATATCACATGTGACTAATTTTGTTTCGATTGGCATGGTCTACATCATTTTACGCCCATCTAAATTTGGCTGAAAGACCTGCGGACAGTCAACTTGCCCGGAACTAATTGAACTGTTTTTGTACACTAATATTTCTTCAGCTGTGGGAAAAAAAGTTATTTTTGGGTTATTTTCACTTTCATGTTTTTTTTATCCCCCTTTAATTTTTCACTTGTTTCTTTATTACGCAATCAAACTTTGCAAAACATGTAAAACGACAAACAACAAGGGTTAGTTTCAAGTTATTAAAACCATCCAAGTCCGGTAGGACCGGTACTACCACAGTGGCCATTTGTTTGTGGTATGCTATTTCTATCCACGCATACTGAAAAGTAGCTTTTTTTCTCGTTTTCATTCTTCCCATAAAAGGATGAAAACAAGGAAAAAGAACAGCTACTTTCCAGTATAAAGAATGAGATTAATAATTATGCCTTTTAAATAAGAAAGATTTACGAAAGAAGCAAATCAAATCCATAAGCAAATACGCCCTCAGAGAGCTTTCTTATTAAGCACAAGCCGAGCAGCCTGTCACAAAAAGGACTCGCAGAGAAAAAAAAACGGAACATTATGAGAATGAAAAAGGCAGAGTATGCCTCAGTCCAAATTTACAGCAGGGACGACTCGGCAACCGATAGGGCCAGAAATAATTCCGTTCAGAACCCTCCTGGGAAAACCTAAATTATCTCTTGCGCCCAGGCACCTCAGATTATCTGTGCCTACATGCATTATAAAATATGTTTACCTGAGAATAAATGTACATCCAGCACCTAAGTGGCCGCTCATGTCTCAAGCTTACACGAGTCTTCCCATCGTTTTAGACCACTCTCGCAGTAATTAGTTACGTCAAAATTCGTCACAGCATGAATCCCCCGAAGTTCGATGGCTGCAATATCATACGCCTCTGCAGCCTCTTCTTCCGTCTCTGAAATTCGATTTTCAACAGGTCATTAGTAGTTAACATTTTGAAAGGATCAAAACCTTGTCAATTACGAAAGTTGCGGGGTCCGATCTTGCTCTCACCGAAGGTCCCGAGGTATATGTCTTTTGCATCCCTGAGGTCCCCAACCCTACCAATCCTAGCTTGCCATTTGCCATCTTTCCTCCTTTTGAATCCAGAAAAATACACCGGGAGTGCAATCACATCTCGGGTCAGTTATCGTCAATACTATGTTCATCAACAGTTGTTGAGTGTATGCAATTGAATAAAAGCAAAAGGAAAAGAATAACAACCTCGTCACTCCTCTGTACGCTGAAGCTCCCCTGGAGAAACAGCTACTTTTCCTGTCATGGCCAAGAATTGTCAGCAGCAGAAAAAAAAAATCACGAAGACCCACTATATCAAATCAGCTAGCTTTCAGCCTTACCTTCTGACATATGAAACATACTCTTCCTGGGTCATTGTCTTCATTGTCTCGAGTTCTCCTTCATAATCAGTAATCTGTGAGTTAAGCAATGAGGACATCAATGTGGGTGCACGGATGTTAAAGTGGGAGTTTCCGGAAGTAGCTAAATCAGTGTCTTACAGGGAAGTTGAGTTTGGAACTTGTGCTTGTACCCCAGTATTTAAGAGCAGCAAGATCATGTGCACGAGCTGCTTTTTCCTCGGAATCATAACTGCCTACAGAAAATTTCTCAAAACTACTGTTAGAACACCCAAGTCTTTTTCACTAGCAAAACTCAGTAAAAGGATATTTTCAATGATTACTGACCTAGATATACTGAAGCACCAAAGCCACAACATCGCAAGTAATGACCGCAACCATAGGAACAATAAATAAGACCAGAAAAAAAATTAGTCGGCAAGAAAGTATAAGTGTATAACCTTTCAAGACCATCTTATGATCTAAAAACAAAAAGGAAGAAAAACTTTCCTAAGAAAGATATCATTTTCGCACAGAGAAAATCAATATTAATCTATCTATTTCTGTTAAGTTGATTAGTCACATGGGGAGTGAAAGAATTTAACAAAGAATCATCTCAAATATTTTATATCAGAAGTTCTCCAGACTCTCTATACCAATATTGTGCATGGTGCAGTATAATCTTGCATGTAGTAACACCACACACCAATTATGGATAACATATTTAGTCAGAGTAGTAACACATTTCTGATGATTAGGTAGGTAACTCTTTGCTCCAACTAATTCTGTGTTTTAAATTGCAGACTAATAAGTAGCCAAATGATTATCAAACTAGATTATCATCCGACTAAATAGGCAGAAGACTTTCAGAAATCTCATATTTCTCTCTACGGTGCCTCTTTTGTCTTGCTATTCACCTTTCTTACAACAAACACACACTAATTTCACCATTTCATTGACAACAATACTGATCTATTAGTGCTTAAAAACACATCTTTTTAGAAGTAAAAACACATATGTCCCCACGATGTCATTTATAAAATCATTATATCCTTTTTCAGTCAACTAGTTGATTCATAACTAGGGTATGGGAAAATTTGATCTCAAAGTATTTTATCGCTCTCATATGTTCTCCTTATCTTTTGGCAGAGGATGGTTACTGAGATTCTGTAGCCATCCATTTTTATTCAAATTATAAATTTGAGAAAGTTACATGTGTGTATGTAAAGCCAAATGCTAAAAAAGGAGAGCAAACTCAAAGGTCAAGAGAAGGAAAGGCCATCCAGGACAGTGGGTTATCTCAGTACAAAATTAACCAACCCCCACTATGCTATCAATATTCTCCAGATAAGTTTTTCATTGCATCCAGATAGTCAAGACTGCTAGGGATCTCAATAATGTCTATCTATGCCTGTGACTGCTAGGTGCCACCACTCCACCAAGTGAATACCAAAAGTCATCAATTGTCAAGGCATTGGCATTTATAACCTGCGTCCTGCCAAGCCTCCATGGCTATGGAGCACTTGAAGAAGAGGTGGGTGATATCCTCCACCATCCAACCACATAGTGCACATGATGTATCCATATTGTGTGTCCATCTCATCCTGTGTGCTCTAGTAATATTTTATTATGCCTTAGATGCCAAGCAAAAATCTTGACTTTGAGGGGGAGGCAAGTCCTTTACATGCCTTGACAGTCCGAGTGTGTTCGAACTAGTTGATCGTTAAATACCTATGAGCTGAAAGGTGTTCAGAGGTCCATACCCATCTGTCTATAGTCGCTTGCTTTCATTTGTTAGTTCAAACGCGAATCAATATCAGCTATCCGCATACCATAATTTAGTTTCACTTGATCTATTTTGGTGTGTAGAAGACAGCTGATCCATGTTCATAAGATTCGACATGATTTTATGCTGGCTGTCGGGGCCTATCACAACCCTCCTCCTTTATCCGGGCTTGGGACCAGCTATAAAATATAGGCGGAGTTAGAAGACAGCTGAATGTCTTGAAATTTGTTTTGTTATATAGAATGCACAGAACCTTTCTGTGCACAATATTTAACAACTATCGAACATGCAAGGAAGGTATATCAAGCTTAATCATTACAAAAACAAGTGAAAGGCTCCCTACAAAAAAGTATAATGCAATAAAGTTCAGCCATCAACATACCATGTTTTCCCTTCCGTTTCCGGCCTTCTACTTGGCTTATGTTATCCCATATATGAGCTTCAAACTTCCCACTCCACTTTAGCCTATAAACCGCTGTAAAATTATCAAAATTGTGCAAAATCCTTTTACCTTAACCACCCATACTAAAATGCATATTTCAAATAGCTAGCCTTCTTGTACTCACTTGGTAACTCCGTGGTAATTAGATGATCGAGGAGATGAGTACTTCTTCATGGCTGCAGCTAGAAGTGTACCGACCTTCTTCTCCGGAGCTTTCTCTGGTGCAACAGCACCCAAGCAACTATTGGCCATCATACCTGTCGAATCAGTCACATGAGATGCAACACAACCTGTGGCATCATATTCATCGCAGTTTGTCAAAGGTACTTCCAATTCATCAGCTTTGGTGCTGGCTATAATAGTCTCCTCATTAACACCACTGGGCAAATTGATATGATCGAAACTTTGCAATTGGGCTACAGCTTCCACCGTGAATTCAACATAGTCCCCTGATGGCATTTCCAAGCAAACGTCCTGATCCTTCTCCAGAGTAATTTCCACTTGATCATGTTTCTGTTCAGTTATCACCAAATCCAAATGACCAACTTCCCCAACACCAACGCCCTCAACGATGGAATCAAGCATTCTCTGTGCTTCCGCATCAAGGTCGCCAGCGGCCGCAGCGAATTCAGAACTCTGGTCGCCGATGTCATCTATAGTAAGCAGCACATTGGCAGGATCCTCCAAGTGTTCCGCATTCTCCGCTGAATCCAGCGAGGATCCCTCCAATGTCCTCATCTGCACACCAAAAAAGAAAAAAAAAATACAAAACTTGCATCAATTCCGCTACTTCCAAAACCCTATTTCTCACCCTTGAAACCCTAATCCTCTACATCTCGAGGAAATTAGAGAAAAGAAAAGAAAAACCATAATCTCCACTGACCGCTTAGTATTGGAACTAAAACCATCACAATAAATCCAAGAAAAAAAAACGTAAAACAAACTGAAACAAACAGAGAAATCACACCTTTCAATCAATTCCTAAGTGGAAACCTGAGGACTTAACAGATCCACGAATCGCCAGAACTTGAATAACCAACGAGGGATATAGCAGAAAACTCTATCAAATTCTCAGATTAATTGATAAAGATTTTAAGCTCCGATGAGAGGAGAATAAAAATTGATGAAGAAGAGATCGAATGGAACCTTTTTGGGATTCGAATGGATTCGATCCCACGAAGGAAGACGACGAAGACGACGAGAGCAAGGGAGGGAGGGAGAGAGAGCGCGCACTTAAAACCACCGCCGCTTTGCGGACTGCTACGCCGGGGGTCAGGCTTCGCCGTCACCGTAGCTTTCCGTTTATTTATTACTTTATTAGTATTAACGTCCGGCGCGGCGGCGCGTGATGATATCGTGCGCGCGAGGCATATCTGGCCGTCGATTCCACGGGTGGGGGACGAAACGCGACGCGTGATTGGTGCAGGAGAGGGGTGAGATCACGTGGGCATGGCACGAATGTTTATGGGATAAGGCACATGGATTTTAATAAATTTAATTTCAATTTTATCGTAAATTAGGAGAAAAAAGGCTAATAATAACGTAGGGTAAAAGTGACAGCAGGCATAATAATAGCTATATGTATATAGATATCAAATAGTTTTAGTTGTGTATATCAAGGCAGGTGACATTTTAAATTTTTAAAAATGTTTATTTTCTTTCCGATCAAAGAAAGAATTCTAGATTTTCTCTTGGGTTTCCGATGTTTTTAGTTTTTAGCTTTGTTACGAAATATCAACGTACCATTTCATATATTATAGTAGAATTTAAATAGTTATATATATATTAATAGTGCATCATGGTTATTAGTTGAACATGATTGCATATAGTTTTAATTGTATTGTACACTACGTTTTCACATATCTATAATATTTCTGTGAATTAAAATCTTAATCATCAACTGCGAACAAAGTGTTGTCTCGCACTTACTGAGTGACACTATTTTAATGCTCTTTTTTCATCTCGTTAACTTTCCACACTTTTTAAATAATAAGAAAAAATACCAAAAGAAAATATAAGTAGATAAAGAAAGAAATAAAATAGTTAAAATGGGATCAGATATGAAAAATGGATACGTGAGCATTTTTCATAATTTAAGATAATTGCCAGAAAATAAAAAAACATAAATAAGCAAGAAAGAAAAAAATATAATGTAAGACACCAAAACGAATCAATCAATGTTCAGGCTCTCATAATCCTAATTCCACTATATAAATGCATTACCAAGGAAAACATGTCAAAGAATCACGGCAAATGGGCATGTAAATAGCCCATGCACTAACTCTTCATGGACAAACATGACAGGAGCATAAAAGCTTTGACCTGAAGCAAATATGTATGTAGCAACGGAAGCAAAATTATGCTCGCTTCACCTTAGAAACGCCAATTTGTTCACCAAGATCTTTTTTAAAACTAATGGCAAGAAACACTGGGAAACTATTCTTTTACAACAACATTTACAAGCGTGTGATGATCCTTCAAGTTTCATTTCCACATTCAGGATATGATATATGCTTATTTGTTATAGTTACATCTGAAACATTGCGCCTCAAGTAGCTCGAAGCAAATGCTCTGAATTTGGAGATCTGAAACTAACAGTTATATACCCTATATGTCCTAATCTTTAATCCAGATACATTCTCATGTTTGCCTGGCATATACCGAATGAAGGTCCAATGGCTTGAGATAACAAGGTGAGTAAGATTCCAGCTACTTCATATCCTCCTCTTCAAGTCGTGCAAGACCTTTCTCGCAGTAGTTACTGATATGGAAATTGGTCACAGTATTTAGGCCGCGAAGCTCAATAGCAGCAATATCATAAGCTTCTGCTGCTTCCTCCTCAGTTTCTGTTAAAACAATATAGGGAAATAGGTCCAGGGTCAGGTTTATTGAGTAGATAGAAGATTGGATGATCTAAGTAACCTGAGTAAATATGGTATGTGGATCAAACAAATAATTCAATGACTTACTGAATGTTCCTAGATAGATATCTTTGTTCTCAGATACCCGGCCTATTCGAGCTTGCCACCTCCCATCTCTCTGTCTTCTACCATTTGTAAAAGTTTTAGAACAGATCCGAGTAACATATAAAAAAAGTATGCAATGGATCCTCAACATGAAATTCTTAAAAAGCGCAAGAGGCAACCTTGTCACTCCCCTATATACTGAAGCTCCTCTCGAGAAACAACTACTCCTCCTGCCAAAGTCCACATATATTTAGCGCCAACTTGAGACACGAAACAAGGCTAAAAATTTTACTTAATATGTTTTACATACCTCCTAAGGTACGTGACACATTCATCTCGATTCAAACTTTTGATGTCTTCTAGTTCAATATCATACTCGGAAACCTACAAAAATCCATTAACATAAATAACTTGCTAAGAGAATCCCATTCACAAACAACATTAAGAAAATTCAAGATATTCATCAGAAACCAAAGTAAAGTGAGAATCTGCACAAACAGTATGACCATTCAAACATACTCACTGGAAAGTTTAATTTTGCACTGATACCCCAGTATTTTAGAGCAGCAATATCATAAGCTTTTGCAGCTTTTTCCTCAGAGTCATAACTTCCTGAATACAAAATCAACAGCTAATATCACAAAAGAGGAGAATATTGACGAATGAAACAAAGCGGAAACTAATTATGTCCACAAAACTCACCTAAGTAAACTGAAGCAGCATCAGAGAAAACACCACCAAACCAGAAGGGTTAGTCTCATGGTGATTAGAGGAACCAAATAATAGAGTAATATATAGCAATTCTAAAAAATACACCCTTGATGAACAATGACATTATTAACTGCATTGAAACTAAGAATTTCCAAGTTTTACAAACTGCTTTATACATTTGAACCACCTTAAACAATTTCCCCTAGTTTTTTGTCAATAGTGAAAATTCCTTACTTTAAACATATTGGTTTTTTTTCCTATTTACACCAATCATGCATGTTAACATTCTCATTGGTAAGACTTATGTATGCCTGACGTGTATGATCAGAAGTACTGAAAAAGTAAAGCTGGCTACTCATTACCCAAAAAGAAAGTTTAGTTGTGTATGAGCTATCTAACACAACCCTCCACCTTTTCCATCCGGGCTTGGTGGTGGTGTTAACTCCAAACTTGATTACTAAATAAACCCGGTGACAATAAATTAAGATATGTGAGCTATGGAGTATGATGACTCATTGGCCTTGCGAATTCTAATAAATCCAAACAACGGAATACAATACACTTTCTAATTTTTCACGACTTAACAAGTAACATTGTCAAATTTTGCGAAGGTTATAAGCCAATAGTAGAAAAACTGACCCTAGTGTTAAAGTCAGAGCCAACAGTGAACAAATGAGATAAAGAAGTTATATGTAGAGTTGTAGACAGAGAAGGCACAGAGCAAATTTGAAGTTGAAATGCCCAGGAAAAGATTAAGGAAGATAACACTAAAGCCTCATGCAAACATACAGAGCAGGATGCTACCTCTTAATTAAGTTTGTTTGATAGACATCATAATACAATTTGGATAAATATGATTTGAAAATTTCATCAGTTGAACGGAATGGGAGAGTTCTTTTTTTATATATGAGTAATGCATTAAATTAAGTTTCAATACTGCCCTGATACAGAAATGGTAAGAGCCCATGAGGTGGCTGCTTTTGATACAAAATATTCAAATGAGTTCTGAATACCTTGTTTTCCTTTTCGCCTACGACCTTCCATCCTACAAGTGTTATCCCATAAATGGGCTTCATATTTCCCACTCCACCTATGCCTGTATGTAAATTGCAGTTATGCAATTCGTAGATAAGGTAGATACTAATTATCATTTCACACTATACAATAATCAGCACATGCAAGGTGCTACAAACGCGATGTACACTTTCTGTAATAATCACCATATCTATCTACATTTAATAGTATATAATTATGTTCACGAAGATAATTTATAAAGTAGGACGAAGGGCATATGTCGTTCAACCTACCTAGTAACCCCATGGTAAACTGATGTCCGAATAACTGTTAATTTCCCAGGATTACTTCTGGAACGTTGGACCTTGTCCAAACACTTCTCACTGCTTAGAGTGGCATACATCATGCTGGCAACTGGATCTTTATTCGAACTGCCAGCTTCCTCATGGAGACAATTTCCAGTAGGTACGCCCTCAAATGGTTCATCCTTCATTTCAGAACCACTACCCACAGGCATGGATGTAGCTCTTGCGTCCTCCCTCGTGCTACAAGCAAAGTCATTGTTCAAACCCCTCACAGTGCTCAAAATGGGTGCAGCTGAACCCATTGCCCCTTGTGACGCATCTTCCTTCTTCAAAACCATGTCACAAACCGAATTACCTTCATTAGATAAAAGCTTCGAATTTCCAACTTTTTGGTCAGACGCACTGCAACTTTTATACCCCTCTTTAGTGCCACAATGAATTTGTATGCCTGCGGCGGCCGCAGCAGCTAAAGAATCAAGCTTGCTCACACCAAAAGAGTGAGACCGAGGCGAATCACCTCCCAAGCCATCAGCTCTCTCCACCTTCGGCATCGAAGTAAGCTCCTTATCCTCCATTATGGTCTTTCAGACGGGTAAAACCAGAATTCACCACGTATCTCTGGGAATTCACATTCCACCTTTCTCGGTCCTGAGAACCGACACAGAAGAACGGCGAGCTAAAAAAAATGACAGTGTCCGCAGAAAGGCACAGATTTCACATCTTTCTATCAATCCAAAAAGAAGAACAAAAACGGGTAAAGAGAGCCCACGGAACAGCAACTTTTATAATTTGCGGCGGAAAAAAAAAATTGCAATATCCATCGAAACAAATGCTAAAAAATGTCTAAAAATCTGACCTTTACCCGCAGCGAACTAGAAGAAATCACCAATCAAAAGAGGGGCAGAAACAATGTGAATTTTGCGAGGGAAAGTCTGATGAAATTAAGAACAGGAAAAACGGGAAAAAAGAGTTGGAGTCTTGGAAGGGTGGACAGTTCTGGGAGTTTGTAACGTGGTATAATTTGTTTCCTGTACTTGTTTACTGATTCATTAAATTGAATAGTAAATGATAATAATACAGACTATTCGGACCGAGCGCCTGGAGATTCGCGTCGGTGGAGCTCTCAAGGAGCGCGGTAGTAGTTGTGTGCTTCCGCATAGAAGTAAACGCGAACGAAAGGTTCCAGCCATTGGATATAAAAATGACGAAGCGGATCGTATACGCATAGAGCTGCTTCGTGGAGAGTGGGAAGGCACGAACTGTGAGGCGGAAGGTTTCGGACACATCGCGGGCGGTTGGTTCGGGATGTGAGTGCGACGCGGGACCGCGATCAACAACAACAAAGTCTTATCCCACCCACTAGGTGGGATCGGCTACGTGGGACCGCGAACGTCGCTACCCACCTCCTCCAGCGGGTGCAAGTGTGCGTGCCGCTCCCGACTATGAGACGGTCGATGTTGGTCTTTTTCTGTGGTTTTTTTATATTTCACATTAATCTAGCAAAACAAAAAAATGAAAATAGCTTCAGGATTTTTTTTAGAAAAATAATATGGATGTCGCTGAATAACGATTATATCATTTTATATTTTATTCTACTTATTCTCTTTTGAACAATATTAGATTTTTATATTCCTGAATAACTTCGAAGAATAATAAATTCCTTTGAATATTTTTTTTATTTCATGAATGATAAATCTCCACCAAATTCAATTATTGTCTGGAAAAGGAATAAGTCCCAGTGTAAGTTAGAAAAGGATTAAACTTTTTTTTTCTTAAAAACAACCCAAAAACAACAAAATCACTTATTTTTCTAATCATGACAAAAGAAATTAGTCTTATCGATAATAAGAATAACAATACTCCATTATCTTTTATTCTTTTCCAATCATATTTCATTTTTAAGGACACATTATTACGCTTTTCAATTAATATAATGAAATATTATTAATTCTTTAAAATTACGCAATTTTATAGTTAATCTTATATAATGAAATGATGTCAACAAAGAAAAACGAAATACATAAATTACTAAAAAAACAATACTTATCTATTATTGTGTTTGTGATGTAAAAGCAGATGCAAGAAAACTTACAATTATCATGAATAAAGACTGCAATTATATGAATTTTGTTCGGGGATGTTACGTCAGAAGATCTATAGCGGCATATCAAAATCTACTACTGACTTATTGACAAACAATAAGGAACAACTTAAGCTTCAGAACTGTTGACTGTTAAATCATTCCAAAGTGAAGGAAACATAATGATCAAATACAGGTGACCTAAGTACATACAGAAGCGTTGTACATCCAAAACTGTAAGATTGACTTAGAAGAAGATGCATATTAGTAGGCGCCTGAATAACTTATATGGCATGCTATGCATATAAGCAACAGACACAGCTCAAGCCTCAAGCTACAGAAGGCACTGAACTAAATGATTTGGCATGCAAAATGAGCTTACTCAAGGAAATTTTCCCGGGCAATCCGCTGTGTTCATATCCACCTGTGTCACTATCTGTCATTTGCCACTAGATCTGTACAAAGCTCTCTGTTTGATGCCTATAGGATGGTTGACCCAAAATTGAACGAAGGTCCATTGACGTTCCTTCTTCGCATTAATTAAAAGATTTCAGAAAGATGCCTCCAGCAGTCTACACCTTGACAACTACATTCTTGATGGAGTTCTTCTTAATAACGCCTCTGGAACATAGCTCGGTCAGCAATTCGAGAGCCTCCTTGGTCCAACCTTCATAAGCTAGCCCCTCTATAAGAATAGTGTACGTTGATTCTGTGGGCATGCAACCATTTGAGATCATATAACCAAAGAAGTCAATAGCACGATCTGTCTGCCGAGCTTTACACAGTCCCAACATAATTGAATTGTACATAACTGCATTGGGCCTGATACCAATCTTTTGCAGTTCTTGGAAAATAGTGATTGCTTCATCGATTCTACCTTCTCTACTGAGGCCAGCAATCAGAGAGGAATAAGTAATAATATCCGGGCGAAGTCCCTTGCGCATCATCTCCTTCAAAAGCTCCAGTGCTTGCCCGGTACTACCAGCCTTTGAGAGCCCATCGATGACAGTGTTATAAGTGATCAACACCGGGGTGCATCCATTGGTACCAAGCTGCCGAAGCACTGCAACAGCCACATCAACTTTTCCATCCTTACACAAGGCAGTGAGAAGGGTATTATAGGTTACAATGTCCGGGTAACATCCGTTGGTCACCATCTTATCCAAGTACTCGATTGCCCTCTCCATCTTCTTCTCCTTGCAGAAGGCGTGAAGCAACGGGTTATAGCTCAATGAGTTGGGGGCGCATCCGTGCTCGGGCATTTTCTCAAGCACATCAATGGCTCGCCCCAACAGCCCTTTCCTGCACAGAAAATTGATCAATATGTTGAATGTGACCACGCTCGGAGAGCAACCCTTGCTAACCATATCCTCGAGTAGCTTCTCTGCGTCCATCCAGCGGCCCGTGCTGCACATGCTTCGCAGAATGATGTTGTGAGTAATTACGTTCGGATTACAACCATACGACGGCATCTTGTTGAGGAATTTGATGGCGTCGTCAAGGCGGCCCTCCTTGCAAATTCCATTGATCAGGACGTTATATGTAACGACGTCTGGAACGCAGCCCTTGGTTCTCATCTCGTCCAGGAGCTTCATGGCCTGGCCGACGCCGCTCTCCTTGCATGCGGCTTCGATCAGGATGGTGTAAGTGAAGACGTCGGGGGCGCACCCACTTTGAAGCATATCATCAAGCAGCTCCAGGGCCGTCCCTAGACGCCCACGCTCGCATAGCGACTGGAAGATGGTGTTGTAAGTGACGACATCTGGGGGAACGGACATGCGGGCGAGGAGGCGAAGGGCGGAGTCCGTCTGTCCAGACTTGCAATAGCCGCTGATCATGACGTTGTAGGTGATGACGTCCGGGGCGGCACCGGCACCGGCGGACTCGAGGAGGGCGAGCACGCGGGCAGCCTTCCGGGTGCGGCCAAGGCGGCAGAATCCGCGGATGAGGCTGGTGCAAGGTATAATGTCCGGCGGCGGGCCGCCCCGCTGAGCAGCCATTTCCTCCAGGAGGCGAAGGCCATCCTCGAGCTCACCCCCGCGGACGAGCCGCCGGAGCCGGTCGTTGCCGTCCGACGACGCGTTGGTCCTCTGTTGGTGCTGTTGGTGGACGACGGCGGGGTGGCCGTTGAGGGTGTCAGAGACGGCGCCCACTGACCAGACGGCGTTGCTCCGGCGGATGCAATGCCGGCGGTGAGGACGGATGAGGGGGAGAAAAGCAAAGGCTGTGGAGGAGGCGGCGACGGCAACTGAGGCGACGGCTGCGGACGAGGAGAAGAGGGACGGAAATGGCATGGTTAGGTCCATTTGGGGGGTGGCGCTTGGGAGCACGTAACGTGCGGTGGCGTTTTGATGGGTTTTGTTACCAGGGAGAGAAGGGAGACGAAGGCGGCTGGTTTGGATAATGTTTAGTGGTCTTGCGCATATCTTATTGGGCCGTTCCACTATAACCAGCCCATTTTACACATAATTGTTGCTTCTGACCGGTGCCAAAAAAAAAGAATGGATTTTTCTAAGAGTAAAATGTATATGTGGAATATTTGAGTTAGAACGAATATAAAACACTAAATTTCTATATTAAATTAATTAAATAATTTTATGTAATTTTTTTATTAAATACATATTAAATTTGATCAAAGATTAATTTTATTCGATTATTTGATGTTTGTGATTAATCTATTTATTTTAACATATGTAACTAATTCAATAATCATGATTTACTTAGTTTTAGATGATATTTTTTATTATCAAATAATTCATTAAGTATATATCATTTCATCAATAAATTGTATGTTTAATTTAATCATGAATCATAATCGTTAGGTCATTAAATAATAAAAATAAGCACTCGATGTCAACCACAATTTTACTTAGCATAAACAGTTGAACAATAGAGTTAAGCATTTTTTATGGTAATAATATTTTTTTGTTTATGGATGAAAATTTTGTATTAACATAATCTAAATTTAGTTTTATGGTATAAACATTTTATCATTCCAAGCATCATTTTTCAAAATACATATAAATAACTATTGATTCTTAAACATCTGTACCTTGTTTTCTATATGGCGGGCTAATGATTGATATTGTGGTCACATTAAATATGACTTGTAACCTAATTGCAGGTCATCGAAAGAGGCTCATGGGATAAGAAAAGTGCTGACGTTCTCGCAAAGTGATCGTTGAAACATTGTTTAGCTTTTATTGTTATATTTCATTTGCATCTATCAAAATTTTCATCCAAAAAATAAGACCAAATGGCTTGCGACGGCATATTGAATTGATTACAAAACTAACGAGCCAGCAAACTGTAAGATGTTTTTTTTTCTGTTACAAAAACATATTAAATAAGCACTCAGCAGCAGGAGAAAACTCTTACAAAAAAATATATTATTTGGCATATCAAATTCATAGCACTGCCGGCTCAAGGGCAAGGTTAGTAAAGCCAGTGCCTTAGGCCCATGGTTAATTTGAGGCCCCCTAATTTTAACTAGGAATATATATTTTTAGTGTGAATTACCTTTGTAAAAATAGATAAATTAAAAACAAAATTATATACATTTCATTAATAAGAATATCAAGATATTTTAACCTACTAATTGAGAGGCATGTCAGTGTTAATATATCTTAATTTTTAATTAGTGTGTTAACTACTAATGCCATTGACTTATCAATAGTTTTTTTTTTATTTCCATTTCTAAATCCAACTTATTCTTATATTCTCATTAATTGTGCATCTAAGTTATACTTTCAATTTTGTGGCCCTTCTTGCATTTTGTTTATTTTTTTCATTCGGCAATTAACCCTATTCTAAACTAAACTTTCTCATAAATATGTGTTAAATTCAGAAATTATTGTTTCTTATATACTAAATGCATGAACTTTAATCAGAACGTAAAAATATAATATTAATTATTTTAATTTTATACTAATTTTTCGGTTTAGACCTCCAGACGGCTTTGCTTCAGAGTCAACACTTTGGATCCATAAAGCCTTACAAAAATATGATTTTTCCAAGTGGAGGTTTGACTAAATTGATGCGTTGTTTGCTTGCCCAATTCATGTAGAATCGCCGCACCATGTCCGCCATTAATGGCGATTCCCGGAGCTGTTCCACAATGTCTCTCCTTCCCCTGCAACACCATTCTTCTTCTAGCAAGTCCTCTCTCCTCCTATTCTGCTTCCTTTCTGTTCTGGTCTTCGCTCTTATCCCTGTCGCGATCTCTTCCCCACTCGCCTACGCCCACCATTGCAGCGCCCTCCTCCCGGAGCCAACCGACACGGCCGCCACTCCTTCCATCCTCCCCTTTTCCCGTGCTCCGCCGCTCCACCTCTCCAGTGGCTACTTCTCCGGCGGGCATGCCCTTCTCCCCCTGGAACCCGACCCTTCGCTCGCTATCCCTCGGTCGTTCTCCTTGCAATTCGATGCCACGCGCCCCACCAAAGTCCCCGCTGTCTTCAAAATCAACGCCACTCTCTACCTCCGCGGTGGCAGCACTCAGAGCGTCCCCTCCGATCTTAATGGGCAAGGAGTCCAGAGGAGAAGCGCCAGCTTCAGCTCGCGGGCACTGGTCGCGGTCCACAGGGCATCTCTGCGCCGTGGGCTCCGGCACAGGAATCTCCCAACATGGCAGGGTTATCCACCTGCACGCAGTTCTGAAGCTCACTTACCCCCAAAGATCTGATATTCTCAACAGTCTGGTCATCGGCGTAATTGAGAGCTTGGCCCCCCTTCATAGTTTCAGCTACTTCGATTCGATATCGCTGGTGGCTTACAGCCAATTGGATTACGAGTACTCCATGACTCCCCAGGCTCTGAGTTCCTGCTCCAGAATGGATGGACATCAGAAAGAAGAATCTCTCAGGCTCGACGGTAAGGGGTTCTGCGACGTAGTGCGCGACAACATGATGATGTATTATGACGTATGTACAGCGGCCGCAACTATGCTAGTAACAGGTCTGGCAGTCCCTTTCCGGAGGATTCGAGGTTCTTGCCTCGTTCCATGCTCCTGAACGAGATAAGCTGTTCAGAATATGGAACACTGAGGATGTTCATGTCATTCCTGAACACAAGCAACACCGGGTACCTCATCGGCTTGGTCCCTAACAGGACGCTGGTCGCCGAAGGCGTCTGGGATCAGCAGAAGGGCCGTCTCTGTCTCGTCGCCTGTCGAGTGGTCAGTTCTGGGGACTCAGAGGAGAAGGCTTCAGTTGATGACTGCACAGTCCGGATGAGCTTATGCCTTATGGTTCCCAGCTGTCATCACAGTCAGGAACAGGAGATCGACTCTTGGGCGTCTCTGGAGCGGCAAGGAGAAGGGGAATCCTGATCGTTTCAACATGATTGCTCTGGGAAGCAAAGACGCAAGCTTCACAAGCTACATCCCTGGTGTCACGTACAAGTACACTGAGACGGACACAGCAAGAAAGCTGTGCGCTGCGAGACCTGGAAATGGAAGCTTGGCCGAAAGACCGTTCCCTGATGAGAACTCCATGGGCTCCCTCAGGTTTGGAGTCATGCTGAAGTGGGCGGATAGCACAGTGAAACGGGAAGATTTTCATGTGCTAACTCTGCGTGATCAGTTCAAGTATCGTACGTCAGCAGAATCCCTGATGAGTTCCGAACTGGTCGACAGCAGCAGCAGCAGCAGGAGCAGCTTCTGGGAGGTCAGTTACAGCATATCGTATGTTCATGCAGCTTCAGAGCCTTACGAGGTCCCTTCTGCTGAAGGGTTGTACGAAGTTCGTTCAGGATCGCTCTGCATGATTGTCTGCCTGCCATTAGGATCATCGGATGTGACAACACGCAGGAGGGAAGTCGAGGAATCCATGGACTGCAAGGTTATGATGAACTTACAAGTTCCTCCCCTGGATGCAAGGGAAGAAGAGATGTTCCATGGGAGCATCTCCAGCTTGCGAGAAAGGACGGACCCTTTTTACTTCCCGCCTACGAAGGTCTCATCATATGTTGTTTGAACAAATCGAATTTGTCTCGCAGACTAACATGTCTTCAGTTCAAGTCTAAAATCGAAATTATGTTGAATATTGAAGTTTTAAAGTCATTAATTCGATATCTTTTAAACCTTTAGCATCAATTTGAGAAAAATTATCTCAAATGTGCTTCAATTTACTTTGTAACGTGAATGTTCTCTATCTTTTAACTGATGTCCTTCTTACCTACGATCGACGATTTCCCGATCATGAAATTGATGTGGCGCTGACATGAAATCTCTCTCCTCTCCACGCAATGATGTAACAATATTAAAAAATTTAAAAAATTTTAAAAAATGTCACGTCACGTAAAGGGAGAGATGGGGGGTCGATCCTTGCGAGCTCTCATCGGAGCTCGGAGAGGGGTGGGGGCTTTTTGCCCGAGGGCCAATGCATCGTCAACTTCGTGATCAGAAGACCGTAGCATCGAGTGAAAATGAATTAAAAGATGAAGGACATTCGTGTTACAAAATAAAATTGGAAAACATCGCTGAGCAAATGTCAAAATTGAAAAACATTTGGTGTAATTTTTTTCATCAATTGTACGTAAATTTTATAGGCATCGACACATTGCTTTTCATGATGTGGCTAGTTTACCAGCTCAATCTATAGTTAAAACATACAGATTAATATCGAGTTTGACGTTTAAAGTGATTAGTTTGATCATATTATGAATTTGACGCTAGTTGTTATTCAGACATTTTTTTCAGTTGATTAAAATACATATTCCTTGTGCACTATTTTTTAAAAAACAATAAATGTAAAACTTCTCCTAATTTTACAATAAAATCATCCTATAAAAATCATCACTTTTTTCGTTTATTAAGTGACTCTTACGCCAATAATTTTATAGAAAAGCCAAAAATAAGAAGCACATGTCATTCACTAGATTCCTGCATTTACTCTTGCGCCAATTATGTAACATAATCTTGGTTCCGTTATAAATCCAAACTCAAAATATAATTCCTCTCCTGTCTCATGCCGTTCAGAGGATCTAATGATATGAGTCTAAATTTGAGGTACAATCAAAAGATCTTGACTCCACCTTACTTAATCATTTTAATATATTACAAGGAGGCATGATAGTCAATTGCAACAAACATGGAAAAGTATATTCAACAGAAAATTTGAATGTCTGGTGAGAAGATGCACTTGTCAAACCACAGCAAATTTCAAGATAAGATACAATAAATTTGCAGAAAAAAATGATAGAGAAAATGTTGAAGAAAATAACCCGAAATAAAGATATCGTTTTAACAAGCAACAACTAATGAAACTTCGGTTGCGAAAAACGTTTTTCCCAACCTGGAAAATTGAGGAATTAGGTTACTAAATATATACTTCTTTTTTGTAGAGTACATTTCTTACCTCTACATACCCAGCATTCTGACAGAACTTTGTCAAAGCCAAATCTGTGTTGTTGAACTTGCTTCACAAATGCATCCACTCTAAGTTTGAGAAAGATGCTCAGTAAACCATCAGTTCAACATTTTTTTTACAGCGGGTAGGACGTGTTCTTGGAAGGCAAACTTGCTTCATCACTCCAGAAGTTTAAGTTGAAGATTGATCTATCCTCTTTTTTTGCCGAAGAAAGTACTGCACGAACATGCACTTTGTTTCATTTCAAAGATGAGTGTAATCATTCATTCACAAATATTCCAGTGAAACTCAACAGAATTAACATACCAAAAAAAAAAACCAAGGGTCATTCTAGATGCTGCTTACAATACCAGGCAACTTTCACAGATGTTTAGGCTTTCCATTTACACACTGCATTCATCTCGAGCATAATCTTGACGTTGATCATAGGTAGCATACAGACTGGTCAAAAAGAAAGAAAACTACAGTTCATGACTCAGATGAAAATAGGAAAATGAAAAAAAAAATATGATGTTCAATCGGTAACAAAGGGTCAGAAGATTGAAATCGAAAATGACCAAAGAAATATTTACTTTTAATATGCTTGAATCTAACTGAATTAATCATGATCAATAAACTTCTATATACCAGAATTACTGCCGGATTTTGGAGAATATTCCAAACCTCTAGCACATGTAACACTAGAAGCCTGACAAACTCCAACGATCTTTATATATGAGCACAAATGACGCCTACAAAGCACTGGGCTTGGAAGGCAAAAACACAGTAAGTGCTCAAACAATAGTTTAATATGTGGCTCAAAAATACTGTTTTGGACACAGATCAAAAAACAACTCCAAATTCATTGAGTAGACAGAGATCAGTAGCTATATTATGAATACATTTATAGGTTCTACCTTTAGGGGCACCTTGGAAAAGTGTTTCTATTAACTTTGTATTGGACTTTTAGTCCACTCTATACCGACTATTTTATATAGAGATTTGTTCTCTCAAACGAGCAAATTGTTAATAGTAATTACGTTTAAGATTCTTGTACTTTTAATGCTAATATATATTGAGCTTATTTTTCATTTCATGGTTATATAATCATTTATATTTCCAGTTTCAATAATATATTAGTAGGCATTTGAGCACACATATCATCAAAGAGATACTAGAGGTGCTGCAAGAGGCAGTAACTGATCCAGTCCTAATTTGGTGTCCAACAAAGAAATATATGCAGGCGTAAGCTTGTAGCAAAAACCAGACTGCACAACTTACCTCATTTCATTTTTTCCTACAATAAGACATCGATTCTTTAGTTTTCACTTGTGACGTCCTTCTGCTCATTTTGACGTCACAAGGGGTGAAATCTTCAATCGTTTAAATTCAAATTTAAATCTTCAACGAAAATCAAAGTTCCAAAAATCAACTAACACTGAAAATTTTTAAAAATTTCGACATGACGTATGCGTAAATTCGTTCATACGTCAAATACAATATTTATCCATAATTATTCATATCAGAAGTAATTTATAAAATTTAATATGTACATCACTCGCAGTTTATAATTACCAAATAATATGAGATTCAAGCCCAAAATTTTCGAACTCTAACAACATACGAGTTTCATCACAAAACTATTACACAAACAAAACATATCGAATGTCTGTCAAAATCTATTAAGAGACTCAAGCCCTTATCCAATTCCATGATAGGAACTCGTCCATATCCAGTTCCATGATAAAGACTCGCCCATATCATCTCATTTATAAACTATAGAGCCTCCGCTCATATCGACCAATTTAAATCCACAAAAAATCATGGGTCACGATCCAAAATCAGACAACGTCAAAATAAATAAAATTGTAATAGTCAGTTTAAAAGAATGATAAGTATCAAAAGAACAACATTGCCAGATGCGCTCTTCGTGGAATCTCACTCACTATCCTTTTTGAATCAATACCCATTTCCAAACAACCATGCAGTATATGTATTTCTTTCCTATAAACATTAAAAGAGAAAGGGTGAGCATGGATTAAGCTCAGTGAGTTAAAACAACTATCTCAAGTATGAAAACCATTGCGAAAATTAATATTTTATTTTCAGAAAATATTTAAAATCCCCTCTTCTTCAAAAGGAACTCATTCACATAATGATCATGCAAAATGAATGTCATGTATGCACATGCATGGTGAAATCATGCATATATAATATATAAGTTGGAAAATCATCATCAAATATGGATATCCGATCTTCTCAATCACACCCATCGTATCTCATTGACACAGGGTGGATGTTCTAATTTCGTCCCTCGTATCCCATTGACAGGACATTGAACTGCTCCTCGTATCCCATTGACACAGAGCTTATTATCTTTTCTTTTTCATTCCATCCCTCGTATCCCATTGACACATGATGGTTGTTCTAATTCCACCCTTCGTGTCACTGTATTGACACAGGATATTGAATCTGCCCCTCGTGTCATTATATCGACACAGAGCAAACCGAACCACAATCGGTCTATTCGGAGTTGACCAATTCTCCGAGGTGAAAATACTCCGCCTTATGCGGGTTTTTACATGTAATGCACATGATGCATATATGCAGTTTCCAAATAGAAGTTTAGAATTAGAAATCATCATATAAACTTTTCTTTTCAAAAATCAAATATTTACTTCCATTTCACAAGGATAAACTTCGACGAATTTTCAAAATTCATAATAAAATATCACAAGTCATATGATGACACACATATGAAGCATACAAATATATGAATATGCATGAAGGAAACTATCACAAAAATTCGTTCCACATCGGTTGAAACAATGTCATCACTCCGAAGAGTTTAGTAGTTCATATCAATTGAGATAAGTTCTCTCACCTTGGATTCCTCAAGTTTCAATTATCTTCCGTCCGAATCCGCTCAAAGAAGAGAAATGTCTATTACATTCATTTAAACCTTATTAGAAATATAGAATTATCATTGAAGACATTTATCTTTTAATTCATTAATCACTTCGTAATAATTCTTTCTAACGACATCTTGATACCTAGAGCTATAATTTATAATTTTCTTACCTAAGTTCATAACTAATGAACTACAATTATCATATAAACTAATTTTCATAAATCGATCATCACCATAGATTTTTAGCATGTTTACCGATAGGGGAAAAAATCACCAACTAATAGCACCATACTCAAAGCTCATCGGACAACCACCTATCATGTTCAATTAAGCATATAATAATTCGAATTAGATCCTATAATCAATTCTTATCAAGTATGAAATAAAAATCTTATAAATAGTTTCGGCCACCAATCATCTGTACCATAATAACGAAATCACCTGCTCTCTAAGTCGAAATCACTCCTGTCGAACGCTGAATGTCGCCTTCTTCGTTAGTAGCATAATAAAATTAATTAAGAGTCAGTTTCATATCTGAAATCAAATTTATTGTGCATTTTCATTTGCGAAATTGATGAACCTACAAGTAATTTATGATTAAATTTTTTTTACGGACAGCAACCCAATATGTCTTTTCCTTGTATGTACACCTACCAGAACGTCGTGGGAGCTCGACCGGAGTTCCCCGTCTATTCATCGGAAAGTTCGCCGAAAAAGTTCACTGGAAAGCCTCAAATCTCGGCCTCCGAGGTGATTTGGACAAAGACATGATTAAAACCCCTTCAATGATCATAATCGACCTGAGAATAATGTACAATTCACCAGGAGAAAGATCGGTGCGAACCGGAGCTGGAGTCATCGTCGGCAAAATTTTCATCATCCTCATGTTTTTCTCTCACTGCGTCACTTTTGGGATTGAAAGTCTCTAGGTACCAAGGGCCTTTGAAACTATCTCAAATGGGGCGGCACAGTGGACCGATCATCTCATACCATATGTCAAAATATTCTTCTCGTCGTCCTCTTTTCATCGGTACTTTACACACGAAAAATGAAGGTCGGATGACGAAAATTCGATGATCGGAAGGTGGCGACGATTGGCTCATGTGCGCGGCACTATAACTGGCCATCGGGTGAATAGTGGAGGTGGGGAGAGAAGATGTTGTCTTCTCTCTCCACCTTTCCACGTATATACTTTTTTTTAATTAATTTTCCTTGCCAAAAGACCAAATTGCCTTCTCTTTAAATGTATTTATACCTTTTTATTTTTTTCACTTATGGGACGTTACATCACTTGTTAAGACATAGTTTTTTTAAACGCTTGTTAAGACTTTTTTTTTAAACGCTTGTTAAGACATAGTTCATATCAGTTATAACTCAAATGCTTGCATGGTAGCCATTTTTTCCCATAAAAAAATTAAATTCCTTCATGTAAATGGCACTATACAAAACCAATTGATTGTAGAAACAGATTGAATAAAGACTAAAGAAGGATTTAGGTCCAGAGTAATTAAGGATTAGAAACAAAAAGTTTACATATAGTTGTTCCCAAAATGACCCATTGCCTACAGGTACTTGTAATGTTGCCAACAAATATAAGGTCAAGAAATTTCAGAAATAAAATAGAAAAATTACACCAAATGCCCTCCAACTTTAAGATTTGATCAGCGATATCTTCCAACTTCACTTTGTAACACAAATGCCCTTCATCTTTTAACGTGTTTCACCTGATGCCCTCTTTACATGGGATAGCGGTTTTTCAGTTTTTCGTCGACATGACGTCCACGTGGCCATCTCCTCTCTCCTCCACGCAAATAGTCGTCTGACGTGGCATGCTCTGATGTGACGCATAAAGTTATACCAATGCCCTCCAACTTTAAGGTTTGCTCAGCGATACCCTCCAACTTCACTTTGTAACACAAATGTCCTTCATCGTTTAATACATTTAACCCGATACCCTCTTTACCTGGGACAGTCGGCTTTCCGATTTTTCATCGACGTGACGTTCACGTAGCCATCTTCTCTCTCCTTCATGCAAATAACCATCCGACGTGGAATGCTCCGACGTGGCACGACATATTAAACAATCTTACTTACCGCAAGTTGATCCACTTATTGTTAAATTATTTTCTTATTTTTCTCTTTGTCGTCATTTGCATGAAACCTCCTTCGCCGTTTGCACTCTTTCTCCGTTCGCTCTCCTTCGACGTTCGCCTCCTTCATTGTTCACCTTTCGCGTTCATCGGTCGTCATCTTTATTCAAATTGGTGTAATTTTATGTGCATTTGGTGAGCAAACTTCAAAACTGGAGGACACTTGGTGTAATTTTATATGTCCCGTCGGAGCATGTCACGTCGATCGACTATTTGCGTGAAGAAGAGAGGAGATGACTACGTGGATGTCACGTCGATGAAAAATCGAGAAATTGACTGTCCTAGGTAAATAGGGCATCGGGTGAAACAAGTTAAAAGATGAAGGGCATTTGTGTTACAAAGTAAAGTTAGATGGGCATTAGTGTACCTTAAAGTTGGAGGTCATTAGTGTAATTGTAAGTGTCATGTCGGAACATGCCATGTTGGACGACTATTTGCGTGGAGGAGAGAGGAGATAGCCACGTGGACGTCATGTCGACAAAAAAATTGGGAAATCGGCTGGCCCACGTAAAGAGGGGGTGAATTGTATTAAAAAATGAAGGGCGTTACAAAATAAAGTTGGAGGATATCGTTAAGTAAACTTTAAAGTTGGAGGGCTTTGTGTAATTTTTCCAAAATAAAATAGATATTGAAAGTAGAATTGTGCAATCAACATCCGAAAAAATAAAACATAGTGAAGAAAGATCGTATTGAAATTATCTCGACAAAGAAGTGAAGGATCCGAGCAGAACCAGTCGAAATTTGGGTTAAAATGATGTGCGTGATAGATAGAGTACACCAGGAACGTACATCACCTTCTGATTCTTTCTTGTCAGTGCGGCCATTTTAGTGGAATTGCCAGCCGGCCACAAAGTTTCGGCACTACGCGGCCGCTCCTCTGACAAATTCTCGCAACTCGTCAGGGGGTTTTTAATGCGGTTACTATAATATTCTCAAAAAATAAATAAAAGAAAAAGGAAAAAAAATAAAAAAAGCTAATATTATCTTAAAGCCTATTAAAAAACCTATTAGCCTATTTAGCTTCTAACTAAAGTATAAAAGATGAGTTAATATTCTAAACCCTTCTCATTTTACTTCCCCCATTTCTCCCCCAAACCCCAATCGGCAGCCCCCTCACCTACCCCTTCCACTCCCATTTGTTCTCTCTCAGCTCCCCACCCTCCAAGAAGCAGCAGCAGCAGGAGGTGACCTCAACACCATCTCCCTCTCACCTTCTCTTCATCTCACGACAGCACACCAAGGTGAAGACCTCAAGCTCCCTTCTTCTCTTATTTGCTCACTCTCTCATCTCTCTCTCTGTGTTACAGTGACACGACACTGTAGCTGCAGTAACACCGCACTGTAGCTCATCCCTCGTTCATCTTTTTTTTTTTTTCCTCTCACACTCTCACGTACAGCAGCGAAGGAAGAAAGAATAAAAGAAAAAGAAGAAGAAGAAAAAAAAGAGAGAAGAAAAAAAAGAGAAATAAAGATTAGGATTTAATAAGGTTTTAACTTAAACCCTCGAGATATGTTTGAGAGAATTCAAAACATTCATAATCTTCCTTCTAATGATGTTTGTATGTATGGATTAGGACATAAAGAACATACCCTTATTTTTAAAGAGAAGATTTGGAAAATGTGCATCTTATATGTAATACTCCTTAATTACTATTTCATTGCTAATCATGTTCAGAATCTCATGTGTTTTATGTATTATCAATTTTAATATTCTATTGTTAATCATGGTTAAATGTATAATGTCTATTGTGGTTTATTAACTCATTATGAAATCTTGTAAAGCTTATGTACATTTATAAGTGTGGTTAGCATGTTGAAAGTCTTTATGTAAAAATCTCATGTGGTTCATGATTAAAATATTAAGAATGTCAAGAAATGTCTCATTTGTTGCTTGGAATCAAGTATGTGTTCAATATGTCAATGTATGGATGATTAGGAAGAAAAAGATGTAAAAATCATATTCTGTCGGCCTAGAACGAGCGACCGATATATTACAAGTCGACCATTCTGAGACCATTTGTAGTCTCGCACTCTGTCCGACGATCGACCGATTATGTAATGATCGTCCGTTTTGGAAGGTCGAACATTCTGTGATTAACGGACGACCAAACGTCATGTTTCGATCGTTCGATAGCAATGTAAATGTCGACCGATATACCAACGGTTCTCCGATATGTATAGTCGAAATGTTTAACACATTATATGATTAACGGACGTCCGAGCACCTTGTTTCGGTCGTCCAAAAGTCAAGTACTGATCGACCGATATCTCAGCGGTCGTCCGATTTGAGTGGTAGTTATATTATGTGATTAGCGGACGATTCGAAGCTCATTTCAGACGTCTGAAAGACCTATAGCGATCGATCGTTATTCCAGCGATCGTCTGGTTTAAAAGAGTGTCACATTCTGTGATTAGTGGACGAACCGAAGTCTGATTTCGGACGTCCGAAAGGATCATAATGGTCGACCGATAATCCGATCGGTCGTCCGATACCTTCCAATGGTCGACCGTTACCCAAAATGGTCGTCCATTCTGAAAGTTGATTGGTTATGATTGAATGTCCACACAGTATGATTTGAAGTATGTATGATCTTAAATAGGGTTAAAACATACACATGTATTGAATGATTATATGTATTGATGAAAGCAAGTAAAAGACGGATTGGCGTGAATGTGACTTGTTGTAATCGAGGAGGGGAAATGAGTTCCACCCTTGAGTGTGGCATTTTTCGGAGAAACGAGTTCCGCCCTTGAGTGTGATATTTTCATAAACTGAGGCGAGTTCCACCCTTGAGCATGGGTCTCTATTGGGCCTACGTGAAACCAGGAGGTGAGTTCCGCCCTTGAGTGTGACGTCTCTATTGGCCTCCCACGAACCCAATTATGGCATAGCTAGCCATTTTTCCCATGAACTCAACATGGTATTCCCAATCAACAAGATAAAAAAGTATCAAAGTAACGATGAAAAACGAAAAAATAAATTATGAATGACTTGGGACATAAAGTTAAAAATGTTAAAGAAGTATGAAAAAGTATGCACCTACGAGGATGTAATATGAATGTTCACTTGTCACATCATATCATGACTTGATGAAAGATGATAAAGTAAAGTAAGATAATATCATGATATGCATTAGCATAATGATAAGTTATGATATTCTTGACTTAAAGGTTATGATATTACATGTTATCTTATCTTGCCATGATTATATGCTCACATGGCATGTAGTATGCATAAGTAGCTCATAGCATGCATATGATTTATGTTCCATGAAGATGATATGCATATGCCATGACATGTAGAGATTATGTTATAAGGTCATAGAACCTCAACATACTCTAACGGGAGAAATCTCTTGCACCCCATGGATCCGTGCAGGTATAGATGAGGCATAGGTTCGACGATGAGGGCCTCTTGACGAAGATATTGCACATGGACGAGTCGGGCTACGACCCACGTTATCTTACTTATATTATGTCGTTATGATGAACTCTTGTAAAAGTAGTTTATGTATGACTTATGGGCTTTATGGAGTCATGTATTTTACTTGAACTCGTTATATTGTAAGAACCCTCTGTTGGATATACGTTAGAGTCTATTAGGCTCATGGGCCAGTATGTTATCTTGAAATTGTATTTACATGTTAAAATCTTCCGCTGTTTATGATGTTATTGTCTTAAGTTTTATTATATTATGTTTCCGCTACAAAGTTTTATGAAATTAGGTCAAGTCAAAGTAACGTCGTCCAAGGTTCGGCAACTATATTGGGATCAGATTTTGAGGTCGTTACAGTTACATCGATGTCCATTCGTTGCGGCAAACCGTGATAGGCGACTGCTTTTAGCGGAAAATCGGACGGCTGTAAGATGCTGATGTTACAACTTACAATGAAGGGTTAACCTAGCGGATCGTTTCGGAGGAGGGTCATTGGGTCGGGCCTGATTAAGCAAATAATAATAATTTTATATAAGATTACTGAATCAGTATTTTTTATTCTTATTTTAATTTTTATTTTTATTTTATTCCTAAAATTCTATATTCTTAAGTTTGTTAGAATGTTAAAAATAAACTTTAAGCTCATTAGAAGTTAAGGTCTTATTCAATTTTTTATTTAAAATCTTGACATAAATTAAACTACATTTGATCCGACCAATATTTTTTAACATTAGTGTAAAAGGAGTCGCCGAGTCAGATAAAAGAGACGCACCACGGCCGGGCCCAATTATCTAAGATATAACAATATCCCACCCGACCCAATTGTTGGAATCACCGTGATACTCGAAATCTTCAGAGGTAATCCATCGAACAGGTCACCGGCGCTGTTGAAGGCCAGCGGGTCGCAGCGGCGATTGTTTTGCCGCCGTCCGTGTGGACTGTGGCGGAACAACAGAGATATTGCAGCCGATGGTCTCCTGTTTTCCTTGGGTAGCTTTCCTAATGAGGTGGCACCCGACGGATCATTATAGGAACGGCAGGAGATCTTCAACAAGAGTTGCATTGAAGCTTTCTGAGATAGTAGCAGTTCATTAGTCTTGCAATTTTAGAAGAAAAAACGAGTTGAGCTTCCAGTAGTATCTTCTGGTAATATATTGTCTTTCCTTGTATCTTCTTCTGTCCCTAATCAATGTGTGCATAAACACAGCTAGTTTCTGATCATTGAATTAGTATTTTCATAGAAGTGTATGTTTCTGGTATTTATTTTTCAACAGTAAGAACTCATAAATTTCTCCAGATTTTTCATTTCGTAGATTGTAGGCTAACGTGCCTTTAGGCTTTGTCCTTCCCTTTTTTTCTGTCAAGATTTAGCTTCTGTTCTGTCCCTAGCCAGTGAGTTCTTTTTTTTTTTTTTTGACAAAATAGTGTGTGCATAATTGGTTCCACAGCATATGCAATAAGGGAAAAAGGATAGGGTTGCCTGGATATTTTTGAGAAATTTCATATTACACCACTCAGAAATAGTTCAGCTACATTTGGAGTTTTTCAGTGTGCATTTTGCCTAACATAGGGACAATAAATTTAAGGTGAGACCTGAAGAATAATTAAGTTAAGGCCATTTTGGCGGTCTAAATGGAACTGCTAGTCTTCAGAATATAATTTCTAACCTAGAAGTGGGCAATTTGAATTCCTATTATGCAATGTATTTATACATGCAGGAAGCTTACCAACATAAGCTTCTACTCTAAGGTCATGGTAACAATCTCACTAGTTTGTTGACTATTAACCAAAATATTGCTATCATTTGTTGGCAAATAACCAGTTATGCCATTTGCCACGTAATGAGGGAAACCACATAGTGATGCTTCACTCATGGTGGATGACAAATTGCATACACATGTATGCAGTGACTTTGAATATGAGAAGTATCTCAACTTTGCACCCAACACCATGAAAAAGTCAAATTTGATTAAGTGGTTAAATTAGTTGTTGAAAAGGTTATAGCTTGCAACTTATTTTCATGTCATTCTTGTTTTGGCAGTACAAATTTCGTTGTTATGTTTTTTGTGCCATTTAAGCAAGAGCATTTCTAGCACTGTAGCGCAGCAGTGTACTTCCTTGCTCTAGGAAAGAAAAAGGTATTTAAAACTGAAGAGGTAACCGAAGTGCCAAAAAACTAGTTTCCTGGAGGATGCATAAGCCATTCATCTTTCTTATGGATGGACCTGGAATACCTGAAAAATATTTCGTTTTTGAGAGAATACCTAAGCATATGTAGCGGCTCGTGCTTCAAGATTTATAAGGTTATATGAAAGTTGATTACTGGCCTGGTTTAGTTGTCCATGACTGGCTTCAATTGTAACAACATGGCAGGAGTACTTGTAGCACCAAGAACTGCTATAAAATGATTGTCAATCATGATTTTGATTTCATAATAATTGTGGATCTCTTGGCTGCCTATTTTGGATGCATAGAAACATGTTGGTTTGTAGCATTTTTCGTCATGGCTAGCTTTACTGTGCTTTTGTTCTCAAATTAATTTAACGAGCTTATGCATCTTGGGCATAATACTACTTCTTGATGTTCACTTTTGTAGGCCATCAAAGTCTCATGCTTCATCTTGACTTTTTTTGGTTTGGTTTATCTTTAATAGCTTGCTTCCAATCCACCATCAGGATTAGGTCAAACTGGAACAGATTATCATTTTTCTGTAGCAGTGTTCTTTGGATTCTTCAAACATGAGATGTATTAATCATAATGATTTAATGCTTGCGCTACCCGCCAAAGTGGGTATCATGCTGATCACAACTTGCGCGGTTCAGCTGGTTCAGCGCAAGGTGAACCGGTTCACGGATCTAGGGTAGCAAGCGAAATGGGGTAGCAAAGGGTTTTTTTTGCACGCTGGTGACCCCTCTTCGCTTGCGCCTCCTCAGTCCGACCACCGCCGCCGAACGACCTTGCTGCAGTCCTCGCCGGCGCTGCTGAAGGGCTTTCCCAAAGTCGCCAGCGACGCCGCAGAACGACATCGCCAGCACTGGCGTCTTTGCATTATCGTTGGCACTGATGCCTTTGCGTTATCGCCGGCACTGCTGAAGGGCCCAGCTGAAGTGATTTTGCCACCGGTGCTGCAGAACGACCTCGGGTCAGCGACCGCATCTTCGCCGGCCAAGGCTGAATGGCTTCCCGAAGTTACCACCACCGAACGACCTCTGGACAGTCTGATGTCGCCTGCACACTGCTCAACTGCACAGGATCCTCATTCGAGCGAGAAAATATCGTGCCTGTCCTGATAGCATGAACACTCCTCCTTTGGTAATCTTCTCTCAACTAAAAGAATGTAGTTAATGAAACATCTTTTGTAGTTAAAGAATGGGAAGGGAAGGGAAAGGAAGATAAAGAATGGGAAGGGAAATGATGGGAAGGGAATGCAAGAGAATGAAAGTGAATAGTTACTCCTATTTGGTTCACATCATTAAAGGGAAGGGAAGAGAATGAATATTAAGTGATAATTTTATTTGGACAATTTTATCCTTTATATATATACTTATATGTTTAATTTATATGGTTAAAATGAAAATACATGTTATGTCTTTCCCCTCCTTTCTACCCTGATTTGGGGGTGAAAGAATTGGAGGGGAAAGGAGGGGACCTTCCTCTCCATTCCCCTCTAACTTAAATTCAAACAAACACGGGGAATTGATTCCCCTCCTTTCTCTTCATTCTCCTCCTTTCACCTCAACCAAACAGGGCCTTAATATAGGTAAATCTTCTCTCAAGAAAAAGCCCCCCTGCTACCCTAGCCCATGAACTCGATTTCAATCCATTTCGCTTGCTACCCTAGACCCGTGAACCGGTCGAACTTGCACTGAACCTGCTGAACTGCACGAGTTGTGATCAGCTGTTGATCTAGGATCCGACAAGTCTGAGAGTAGGGAGCAGCGTGCTACCATTTTGATGGGTAGCACAGGCATTAAGTCCTCATCGTAATGATGTTTAACATTGCCATTGAATGGCTGAACTGTTTTTCTCAGGTCCTTAATTTTTGTGATGTAACACAAATCAATTTTCTGCAGATCCTTGTTCTTGTAAGTTGCATCCAAATTAATCCACTTGCTCTGCAGATTGCATTTTCTTGGCTGCAACTGAAAGCTTGTGGCTAGTTGTGAAGGCCCCTCTCAAAAAACAATCCTTGAAGGCATCTGAAGATTCTGACATACCAGCCCCTTGAAATGTGGAGAACGATATGTAGTCAGTCTTCTCACATTTTTTTCTCAAAAGGTGAAATGACTTGCGCTGGATCTTTTCTAGTTGAGGTCTTTCGATTCTCATTTTTATGTGATTTCTTTTCCATTTTTTCTGAATTTATTCTCACTTCATATATGTTTCAATCATGTGTTATTAGATGAGAACTCTTAAGAGGACTGACGTGGTCATACGTAATGTATAAGTTGGAAGAGTTCTGTTAACAAGCATTGGAATTCTAATACTATCAACTTTAATGATGTGAATTAGTTTTGAGATGTTTCTCAACTTTATCGAAGTGTCTTACCCTAGTGGTCTTTAAAGGAGATATAAAAAACAGGCTTACTTGATGAAGAGTCTCTGCCTGCCATTAGGGTGTGCTACCAATAGAACATAGGTGACTGTTTTTTTTTTCTTTACATATAACGGAGGGCGTGCATAGGTATATAAATTATGTCTTAGGGAGCAGCTGATCAAAGGATTTGTAGTCTTTTAATCCGCTGTACTCATGTTAATACAGAACATATAGCAATAAACAATCATAAACCAGGTACATTTAAAGGTTACCTGTTGCTACATGATTTTATAACTTTATAGCTGCATATATATATACACTAACATTGTGTTTCTGTTGAAGTTTTGATGTCATTTTCGGCTGAAGAAATCATCATGTCCCATCAACATCTTGTGGAGCAGTTGAAGTAGAGCTGCTTGTTCAGAAACTTTGAAGTATGACAAAACCATTATTGTTGCTTTGTCTTTTGATGTCTGGGCAAAGTTAAAGCTGTTCTTCCGTCAAAAAAGGTTAAAGCTGTTCGTAGTGTCTGGACAGGTAAATGGTACAAAATACTAAGAGGCCTTCAGGAGAAATATTTACTACCTCGCACATAGTTCTTTTGTGGTTGACACTTGACAGCATCATGTGACCTGCAATTTTCTCTGAAATACCACGTTATAAAGCAAATAATTCTACAGCAATTGTGCCATGTGACTTTGGCCTTCTTGCTTAGCTCTTTAATATGTTTTCATACATAATTTTGTACGTCCTATAATTTCGTATCTTTTCCTTGTTTCCTTGGCAACAGTAACAAAAATGTCAAATGATTTATTATAAATTAACAGCAGCATGGTGTACTCAAAACTTATATGTTAAATATTGTGAAGAGAATTCACAAACTCCAGGACTGCATTTTGTGGATTTGTTTTTATTGTGGTCAAAGCTGTGGACAATATATTGGTGACGCTAAAGAAGGCAAATTCTTTTTCGGATCCCTAATTCAGTATCCGGAATTTCAACCTCGATCAACCATCATCTCGGCTGCACATCTAATTACGATCAATTTTTGTTGAACTTTTTTCAGATTCAAAAAGTTTGTGCAGACCCAATCAAGTCACTTTGTAATGTTGACATTTTTTTCCTTTTTGGAATTGTCACCTTCTGATATCTTTTTCAAGGTTAATTAATAGTTGCAACTTCTCTTTTCAACTTTTTTTTTTCTGATCTCCTTAGAGTTAACTATTTTAGCTTTATCTTTTATCTTTCTGTTGCATGCATTTAAAAACAAGGAAGTTTAAGATTCCAAAGGGAATGTTTCATCATGGCAGAGCATTTTACACTATTTTCATTTTACTTAATGCTTTGCCTATTTGAATTTTGAATTTATAAGTGTACATTTAAGAAATATTTGACTATTTATGCGGTTTAGACCTTATTTGAATCTATAAGGCTCTTTGTCATTCCAAAGGGAATGATTAAGGCCCTTTTTTATGTAAGTCCAATATGATTTTTTTTATGTAATCCAATACAGATTAAACATATCGTTGGATAAGGTTATTCTTGGGATTTTGATTTTTATTTTCACTAAACTTACTATTTCTATTGTTATTTTCATTTCTTCTGTGTGTCCATTGGATTTGATCTTATTGATTTTGATTATTGAATTTCTATAAACTGAACATTTGCTCGGGTTGGGTTCATATTATGGATTTGTATTTTTTTTTGTAAACTAAACTTACTATTTATAGTGATATTTTAATTATGTCGTCTAATAGGATTTATCTTATTGATTTTTATGCTTTTTTATAAAATAAACATCTAGCATAGTCAGATAGGAAAATTGCTACGATAGTGCATTTGTTTTTTTATATAAATTAAACTAAGTATATCTATGAAATCCCGGACTATTATATAAAAGTAGCCATAACTACATTTTATTTTAAAGAAAATCTTAGCCTTTTATTTTTATGTTTTCGTATTTCTATGAACTAAATAAATGTCAAACTCTTATAAATTGTCTTTTTTTTTCCCTATTTTTGCATAATCAAAACTTTTAGATTCAAGAAATCCAAGAAGACTATTCTTTTGACTTTTATATGTATTAATAATTAATATATTTTCTTAAAATATATTACTAATTAGCATTCAATAGGTATGTTGTATTATTCATTACATGCTTATTAAATTTCTAATCTTGTATTCTAGTTTTTAAAATTTTAATTACTCGAACTTAACTTCCAAGAAACTCTTTTCTATTTTCCACTTGATCCCAAGCTTAGAACGGTCATATGACCTTGGTTTCAAGTTGTGGGTTCCACTATCCAGCCGTCACACCTTTCTTTTTTGTGAAATGACATTTTGCTTTTTTTTCAAATTTTTTTCTTTATCATTCTCTTTTATAACATTTCTTATATAAGTTGATTTATTTATTATATATAAAATATAAATAATATAATATTATTTATTATTTCATTATAAATTTTCAATATATTAAATATAAATTATTAAAAAATCATTTTTATATTTAAATAATATATTTTTTTAATAAAATTGTTACATCATTTTTTTATTATATATTATGTATTTTAAATTTTAAATAATTTTATAATTTATATTTATAATGCATATTTTAAATTCAATTACCTGTTAAAATTAATCAATCACATGTCAAACCTTTCTTTTTTGTGAAATGACATTTTGCCTTTTTTTCAAATTTTTTTTCTTTATAATTTTCTTTTATAACATTTCTTATATAAGTTAATTTATTTATTATATACAAAATATAATTAATAAATATTAATATAATATTATTTATTATTTCATTATAAATTTTCAATACATTAAATATAAATTATTAAAAAAATCATTTTTATATTTAAATAATATATTTTTAAATAAAATTGTTAACATAATTTTTTATTATATATTATGTATTTTAATTTTTAAATAATTTTATAATTTATATTTATAATACATATTTTTAATTCAATGACCTGCTAAAATTAATTAATCACATCTATTTTAACCTATCACATCAATTATCTTATTTCACATCATCCAAATATAATTCTAAATAAGTTGTCAATTCAACTATTCACAATAATTTGGTGAAATTTTAATTATGAAAACTTAGTGAAATTTTAATTTTCGTTGTCAAACAACTCCTTGAGTTGCACCGATTCCTAGCCCAAAACTCCTTCGGCAATGGTTATAATGGCGACGCCCTAGCTACAACAAGTAGGCGTAGCTAATAATCATGATATATTCTTACACTGTTTCCTTTTAATTTATAAAGGTGTCTTCTTTATGTAACAGAAATAACGAGATAGACATTGTTTTAATGTTGCATGTACAGAAATAGATCGAAGACACGGTTAAACTCTATGTTAGAACTCGTAATTCACTTTGTACCAAAAGAATAACTTGCGGTTCACAACACGACACAAACAAAGAAGAGCGCGATACATGAAGAACCCTAAAAGCTAAAGATCGAGTAAGCATGAAGGTTGAAAGGACCAGTCAATAACATGTAGAAAAGATTAAAAACCAAAAAAGCTACACATATGATTGTACCATTAATCACGTCCATCATATATGTATATATAGTATCCCCACTGACATAATAATATGTATTCCTCACTCACTCACTAATCATGCAACCTTTTTGACATATTCAAATCTGTTGATGGATCCCCGGAGGACAAAGACGTTGCCAGTAATCGACTGCAGCATCTTCATATGAGTGAGTGCAAAGATGCATCACCAGTAGCAGCAGTAGTACTGATCCAGATCATCCAACGTCAACAAAGAGCTATTATTATTATTATTATTATTATTATTATTATTATTATTATTATTATTATTATTATTATTATTATTATTATTATTATTATTATTATTATTATTATTATTATTATTATTATTATTATTATTATTATGCCCGTGGAACTGTAGGAATTCATGCAGGTCCAGGACACGGTTGGAGAAGAGGAGCTCATGATCCACACCATGCAAACCCTGGAGCGAGTTGTGGCACTGGTCATGGCCACACTGTTCCGGTGCCGCAGAGGTCGAGCCGTGCACTAATAAGGCGAGGTCATCTGAAGGGACGGCCTCGCGTACTCTTAAATGGTCGTCAGCGCGGGTGGTTTCTTCCGGCAGCTGGCTGCGCCTGCACCTTCCAGGCGAACTCCCCTCCAGATCACCTGCCGGAGACTTTGGCGCTGGTTTGCTGACCTGCGAGTTCAGAAACGAATTAACGTCGCGCTGTTGATCTTCTTGTTGTTGTTGTTCTGTTTTCTTCTTAAGAACGGTGTTCCAGTAGTTCTTGATTTCGTTGTCTGTTCGGCCCGGGATACGTCCGGCTATCAGAGACCATCTGCATAGTTTAAATTTGCATTTGAAGTTTGATCATGTAGTGCAAGGAATTTTATCGGTATTTGTGGCATATGTTCTTCATGTAATATAAATGCATATGCATCATAGGATCAGTACCTGTTTCCTAAGAGCTTGTGTAATCTGATGATGAGGTCCTCTTCTTCAAGCGTTATGTTCCCCCTCTTGATGTCTGGCCTCAGATAATTCAGCCACCGCAGTCGACAGCTCTTCCCGCTACGATTTAAGCCTGAAGATGGCGTCGAAATGAACGGGAAATAGGGATGTAGAGATAGATCATGGAGAGTAAGTAGGTCGAACAAATTGTACGTGTTACGTATTCGTGCTACGAGAATGCATGCAAACAAACTAAGATCATATATGACTTGTCATGTTGTGTGATATAGAAAATATTAATCATTGTTAGCAAGAGAGTTAAACATAAGTGCACATAAACTAGTAAGGAAAGCAGAAACGCTTCAAATTCCTGCAAGATGATAAAAAAAATTTTATTGAATCTCCATGTTAGAAAAGGCCGATCGAGGGGTGACTCAAAGTTATTAGCACATAACTAATCCCATCCGGAGCAGAAGGCCTTTGTGTCAATATGCACGAGTTATGATCAGAACACCAACCTGCTCTTTTGGGAAGCTTTGCCCATCTCCCAACTCCATGAACTCTGATGTAATCGATCAGGACTTTGTCCTCGACAGAACTCCAAGGGCCCTTGTTCACGGCGCCCTCCAGTTCCCTACTCGAACAACGCGGCCTTATGCCCATTGTTTCATGCACGGATCGATTGGACTCGCTGATCGCTTCTCTACACTTGAACTATATATATTTTTAGAAAACATACACACAGTAGCTCCGGAACTGATCACTGAGGTAGTGTCAATGAATTATTAGTTTTATCTCCCTTTTAGCCAATATATAGCTGGACAAATTCATGGATCATATATGCGTTTGCAGGTATCAATCATTCCAGTACATGTGTTTTAATTTTGACACATTTTATCCAACGACAAGAGATATGTAGATGGGTATGATGTGGCCCTCTCACTGGCCATTCAAACCTCATACATGCCGCTTTCTCCGATCATGAGTCACATGCATGTCCCCTTTATAGCATGAAGCTATGCACACAAGAAAATGAATGCTTTCCTTCAAGCTCATGCAATTAAAAGATTACTTGTCAGAACCTGATTAGGGAAAAAAAAAGAAGCATATAACCTCTTTCTGTCTATTTCTGCCGCCATGTGGGACTCTTCCAAGAAGAACTGAACTAAGAACTTTTAACCCCGGAGCCCCACTTTAGTGACTTCTTTTTTGTTTCCCATGTTAATTCTGATGTTTAGCTAATTTAGTTGGAGATAGAGGCATTAAATTGAAGCCTTCTTTTTACCCATCTTATAACATCTTCTTACATATGTCGATATCTTTTTTTTTTCATTTTAGCAAGTTTTCGTAATTAGACGTGCATTCTGATTAGTCTCACAGCTTCCAAATACCGGGTGAAAGTAAAAAAAAAAAAGTGTGTATAATTTGTGACGTGACCTACCATTTCCTTTTATCAAGCTCCGTGCTTGTGAGATCTCTAGAAAGACAACTTCCGGCCTATTGCTGCAGTGCTTTGCATTCGAGTTTGTGGACAAATCTTGTAACGTTTTCTATCGGTACACGTGATGTGAAAGTAACTTTATACTGTTTTCTACATTGTTGGATCAGAAAAGCAGACCTTTTTGTTGACCGTAAAAAGTGCAAAGAAAGCAGTAATATTTTTTTTCCAGAAGAAAGCAACTGTCATGAAGGTAAAAACATGCTTTCTGCCAAAGCTTTTTGACCCTCTAATCTTCTATGCTTTATTTCTGATTTAGTTTGCAGAAAATGCATTTTGTGAAGATGCTTAATTTGGTCTATGCAGATCTGTTGGTTTTCTTCTCCAAAACCTCAGAGACCTTTAAACGGTCAGAAAGCTAAAGGAGGGAAAAACTTAGAGCAGTTTGCATTGTTGGAAAGCGGAAATTTGTGTAGGGCGCTTATTTCTTTATTTTCTAATTTTGTATGCATGGCTTATTTCATTGGTGTGCACTAACCTTATATAATAGACGTAAATGATTATATGTATATATATATATATGGAGCATAAATAATGACATCTTAAGTATAATTTAATCATTAAAACGAGCCATTCTTTGCCAATAATATATTATCTCAAGCTTAATTAGATTATTTAACATGATACATAATGATCTAAGATCTTAGTTTTTAAAATAATTAATTGCTCCTTTATAAAATCTTTAGATCGTCTACAATGGAGGGGGAGGGGAAAAGGGTACAAAAAGTGAAAGAATAAAAATGGAATGGAGGAAAATCTTAATTTAAAGTATATCTTTTTATGTTATTTAAAAGCGAAAGGAGATTCACATTTTTTTTCTTCTATAAATCTTTTGTATCTTAAAAAAGAGAAGGAAAATCAAATTTTACCCTTCGTTACCCTCCAATCCCCTCAGTATTTCCGGTGATACATTTGACTGGTCGGGCCTTTTACGTCGCAGACTGGTAGGCAACTATTGATCAAATGCTAAAAAACAGACTCCAAATCAGAAAAAAAAAGCAAGATTTTTCAGAAAGATACAATGGGGTAAACAGACTTGGACAAAGATGTATTCAAATCATCGCAAAAAAAATTGTATTCAAATAGAATGTCCCTGGTTCAAATTTCGCAAAAGAAATCTCATTGAACAACCAGGTGAAATGGATAACAGTTTTTCATCATTTAAGCAAACATTTTGAGTTCGAATCTTTGTCAATACAAAAAATTTTTTGTTAAGGGTCTCATTTGCTATAGCTAGGCATGTTGCCTGGGGCGACATCAGAATAGTCGAACTAGATGGTGAACGTCGAGACTCCAACTCATGATCAATATACATAACTCTTAGCGCTAACTGAATTGAATGATCGACGTCGCTTTCCGGACACTCGAGTGACAACCGAAAAAAATTTCATTGACAATGGAACATCAGGAGCCTCCACCGAAGATTATTGTAATCATTTTTTCATATCTATGAACTTAAGAATACATAAGCTTTTACACAGAGAGGTCGTAAAACAATTTAGCAAACATTCATAAATCTACCATGTTAGGGTGTTTTTTTCTGGATCAAGCAAATACTCTTAGGGTGTGTTCACTGTGTAGTACGCACATCATTATTCAGAGATCAAGAGGTCACGAGTTCGAATCACATTAGTGAGTCGTATGTACTCCTTTATTTTCAATTTTTAATTTTCTTGTCTCTGGACCTCTCTATGTACCGAAAAAAGTTCACACATCATAAATTCAAAATCAAAATTTAAAGTTCACATCATGACACACAAAACCCAAACCAACACCTACACAGGTCATCTCCGTTCACCTCTCACCGATGCCATAGACAACACCTACAATGCCATGGCACCTGTGGGCATCCGCGTAGTTGCCGTCGCGAGCACCAGCTCAGGCCAACGACAAGACAGGGGCCCCCATCAATTGTTGCCATTTGCCTTCGCCACCTACTCGCACCCCATGACACCATCCAACTTGGAGTCTGAGTAGTCGACGTTCAGGGCTTTTCCACTTTTGGAGTTTTGCCGTTTTGGTTTTTGGCTTTTTGTTTTCGATTTTTTTAGCTGGCCCATCTATGTGAAATGTGGTTCGATTCGATTTTTTCGACTGGATTCGGTTTTTGACCGATTCGATCCGGTCCAATGTCATTCCTAATTTTAAGATTTGTAATGGACCGTGCTATCACCCGGTTTTTTGACCGGTCCGATCAGTCAGACATTATTAATTAGGAATGTGACCGTGCTATAATGGACCGTGCTCTTTTGAACTCTTTTGGATCCGGTTTTTGACCGATTCGATCCGGTCCAGTTGCAACAACACTGCAAACAACTCTAAGGAGAAGAGAAGAAAAGAGTTCAAAAGAGAAGATGCAACTATTAATTAAGAGTCAGAGAGGTCAAAAAGTGACAATTCCAAAAAGGGTAAAACGTCGGTATGCACAAAGTCACGAATTTGAAAAGAAAAGAAAAAGTTCAATAAATGTTTATCATAAACATGATTAATCTTGATTAAAAAAATTGAAATACTGAATTAGAGAACCTAAAAAAGAATCTGTCTTCCTCGTCATCGCACAGCATTTATGATAATGCTAAAATATTTTAAGATTGGGAAGGCCGGACAGCTTGATGTTCTAAACTTCTAACAGTATGAGCATCGTATTAGCGAAGGATTATGCATTAATAGTATTTGCATGACAGGATCTGTGTCTGGTCAGTAGCGTTCAGGCTGACATATAGGCAGAAAAAAGAAGAGGAGGGAAGGTTCGAAATGATTTGAATTTGTTTTTTATTATAAAAGAGATTTTTTTTTATTCTTATCAGTGGTCGAATAAAAAATTAATGTCACTAACATTCTATCGATTTGAACTTTTTTTTTATTCGATTACAAAGGAGGCACAATGTTTAATATAAAGAAAAGGAAAAATAAACTTGAAAATAAATGGAACAAATAATTTTCACGCATTTGAATTTGAAACCACTTAGTACATTATTGACTTAATTAATCGATAATTTAAATCATCACTTAAATATATTATCACTGTTTAAATTATCGATAATATCGCATTATAGTATTTGATAAGCATTGATAATATAAATCATGACTAAAATAGTTAGAGAGCAAATTACCAAAATACATATAAAAATTATTTTACATGTACATCATATTGTATTTTAAATAAATAAAACAAAAAATAGAAAAGTGAATATATATAAAATAAGATGAGTAAGAAATAAAAATTATTTATAAAAATTCAAATAATAAAAGAGATGCAACTAAATAATAATTATTTAATAATAAAATATTAAAATTAAAAAATTTATGAAATAAATATTTTTGTCAAAATGCAGGTCAAACAATTACTAATTTAGAAAGCCACCCCCTATCTGCTATTTAGATTATCAGAATAATTAAAATTATCAATAATCAATCACAGTCAAATGAAATAATGTGATGGATCCTAAAAATTTTAAATAAAATAATCGATAATTTATCTTATCTGATACCAAGTGGGCCTAAGAGATGTGCTACTTTACCCTGCTTATGTTCCCCAACTTATTCTTTTATTAGAAAAGAGAAAAAATTTGAATTCCCACCGTAATATTGAGGGTCGTCGAATAAAAATCTAAATATATTATCATTTGGCTAGTAGTATCGTTCCAAGTCGTATGCTTATACGTTTGTTTTTTATAAATAAAATTTTTAATAAAAATAGTTTGTATATGATAAATTCGAATTCGAGATATTGTAAATTACTTATTTGATTGGTAGAAAAGAGAAATAAAAGGAGAGATATAGGAGATTCTAGTATAACTTTTCACAATTTCCGATGGTTGTATTGCATGAAGAGTCAGCTAATTAGGACGTTGTGCAGAGCAATGACTCACCTGAACGTATTTTAAATTTTTAAGTAGGCAGCTAATCATTCCAAAACCAAAATACTCGCTAATCATGCAACTAGCCATATTTACTCCTCACATAAAATATTATAATGGTGAGGGTACCATCTCATACTGTTAGTGGCAATATTATTAAAACAGGACCAGATCGATCGGTTCAATCGTGAATCGGTCAGTGATCAAGTCCGATTGAGTATCAAAATCTATTTTGGCATTGAACAGGGCAAAATCGGTTAAACCGGTCGATTGAATCTGTTCAACTCGGTTCAATGTAGATTTTTAAAAAATTTTAAAAATTATAAAAGTAGGAAAGTTAAATAAGAAAAAAAGGAAAGAAACATAAGGAAACTTAAAGAGGAGGAATAATCATATCTATACAATTAAATAAGAATTAAAATAAAAAGATAATAGTATTTAAAATTGAATGATATTAGATTAATAGAAACTTATCAAAGGAATAAAAGGAAAGTGTTAGAAAAAAAGAAATAAGAATAATTTAAGATAAAATTTATTAATATAACATCTATTATAATTAAATGGTAGATTTTAAATTATTAATAATATATTTATATTATCATTATAAAACTTTTAATTAATAAAAATTATGTTATATTATTTTTTAATAAGTTATTAGTACAATATTCATATATTATATCATATAATTTATATTATATCTTTATTTTTAATATTATTTAATAAAATTCGATTCGATCCGACCGAACTCGATCGGATTGGTCCAATCACGATCTAGTGATGAATCTGATCCGGTCACCGGTCCGATTATGAAAATATTGGTTAGTGGATTGATGTTGATGATAGTGGTAAAGGGCAGAGAGACATTACGAGGCACCATATCTTCAATCATTAATAAATAATATTTTATCTAATTTTATTCGAATCTTAACAAATTAAAATTGTAAAAAATTGAACAAAAATAAAATATAGATAAGAATTAGGAAAAATAAAGATAAATATTAGTTGAAAATGAATTGATTGGATAAAACTTAAGAATTAAATGTGAAATTGAATGCAGTCATAGATATTCCTTATAAAGTACTAGAAATAATAATCAAGTTAAGAGTTCAAGAATTATAATAATATTATTATTGTTGTTGATGTTCTTTAGTCTATACTTAAAATTGTGAAAGAAAAAATGAGAAAAAAAATTATGATATGTGGCGAAAGTAGAGGGATCGGACCATTAGGATTTTATTACGATGTATTCTTTTTTTTCTCATAATAAATTTCTTTTAATGGCGACATTCTTTATCCGTGGATATTTTTTTCTCTTGTTCACGTTGATCAAATGAATTTTACCACGTTAAATCTTCATCATCTGTTCTATTTCTCTATTTCGTTGTCTTGATTATTCATCGATCATCGTTACAATATTCTCAATAATTATATTTTTAATCCAAAAATTAGAAGATAACATAATATTTTATTATTTAAATCCAAAACTGAGAAAAATTAAAGGAGGAAATAAAAGTAATAGTGGAGAAAGAAAAAAATAAATAGATTTTGAATAGAAATAATTTGGATGAAATCTTAATCAATTTTTATTTCTTAATATGATTATTTAAGAAGTTAAAAATGAATTGAAAAGTATTATGATGTACCTCAACCTCTATAAATAAACTTCAAAATTTTCTCTTTTCCTGACAAAAAAATTCTCTCTTTCGCTCTTCTTCGTGCACGTGTCCAAAGGTCAAACCTACGGTGGTTGTGCCACCAATTCTTGCATGATTAGGGAGGGTGAGGCATTTCAAACTTGATCCAACTTGATGGTCATGACACGTGAGACTTGATCGTGAGTCGAGAGTTGCGACCAAACAAGGGGGCTCATCGGTATTTATAATCATGACAAGGCCGATATCAATTAAGTCCTGATAGTTGCGACTATGCAAAGGGTAATCATGCATGACTGAGTTTCTAAGCTGATTGTTGCATGGGCAGCAACCAATCATAGGCTCTTATTGTGACTTATAATCGTGACAAACCCAAAAGATATATAGTTGCGACTTGGTCAAAGGCTAAGTCAAGACTTGTAGCCGCGACAAGCCCAAAAAATTATGTATCATAATTATTATTTGTTATGAGCAAGATTTATTGATTTATATTTAATTGTTATAGATTAAGATAGTTAGCATTATTATTGTTGATATAATTATTATTTTATGATTATGATTTATTGAATTATGTGCACACATGATTGTAAATCAAATTGAAAAGTAATGAAATAGACATCCTATATATTAAACAAGATAAAAGACCAAGAACATGATTGCATCAAGAGTTGAAGTTGTTAAATTGTTAGAAAAGAGACAAGTAGGATAATTGAAAATGTGATTCGCCACTTTTGAACGAAAGTTATAACTATCGTATTGTATAATCCTTTACCCTCATTAATTATGTAACCAATTTAAAAAAATCATGGATATAATATGTCAATTATGGTCCTAGACATGGAGAAGCTATCATGGAGTGCACATCAACAACAACAACAACAACAAAGTCTTATCCTAGTAGGTGGGGTCGGCTACATAGATCATACGACGCTATATTCGTTGATCCATGTTCATGAGATTCGACAGGGTTTTACGTTGACTGTCGGGGCCTAACACAACCCTCCTTCTTCATCCGAGCTTGGGATCGGCTATAAAACATAGGCGGCACATCAATGACGAAAATATGTACAAACGTAATATGCATAGCCCTCAAACATAACATTTATGGTTAAAAAATAATGTATAAATATAAGTTATATTCATAATATGTGAATCAATGGATATTAAATAGTCCATTTTCATCACTATAATATTATTATATATGATAGTATATTGGAAGCGGGAATCAATGTGCAAGTTTTCATAGCATAAATGCTGGGGCGAGCTTGAGTGTACGAAGGTGTGGTTTTTTTTTCTATGTGATGCGAGATAAAGGGTGAAACTTTTAGGTGTGACGAAAGACTTCCCAAAGGAAAAAATAAAAAAGCGTTACGAAATATTTAAAGCAGTAATCTTAATCTTGTTGCAAGACATGCACCGAGACAGTGTGCTCTATTTTCTGATTTTTCACACATATTCCCTCACTTTTTATATGTTATGATATCGGAAAGACGTGTTAACAAGAATAAAAAAAATATGTTGGTCATACTTTAAAATGGTTTTAAAATTTTTTGGCTTTTGTGTACTTTAGTTTAGTCACACTCACACAACTAATTTTAGAAGCTACCTATTTTCTTAAAATACTAGTATATATCTAGAATAACCTCTATTTTATTTAAGAAAAAAATAAGTTTATATAAAATAAATTTTATTTTATTTAAGAAAAAAATTAACTTTCTTAATTAACTTTCCTTAATTTGCTTTTTCCTTTACAACGTTTTCCTTTTTTTCCTTTCTCCGTTACTTCCTCCTCATTATTTATCTTATCCTTTATTTCTACTTATTTCCATTTTCATAATATCTCCTCTTTTATTCACTATATATGACGGCAATTGACACATTCCTTCTTTATTTATACTTCTTTCCATTCCATTTCCCTCCGTTATATTTTACGTTGTCATTTCCTTCTATATTCTCGCTTTCTCATTTTGTTTTTCACATGTAATATTTTATTGCATCCATTCACTGATTAATTAACTTTCATTTTCCTTTTTATTTTCCTTTTCCTTTTTTGTTAATTATGCTCTATTTAATTATACAGTTTTTTTTCCTTTTTTTTCAACATTGTGCCAAAGTTTTTTATCCGTTCATATCGTCAGATTAAACTGATCGAATTGACTAATTCTTTTTTGCCACTACATTAATATTCAAAGTAATCAAATAAAGATTCAAATTCACTATAACTTTGATCTGTATGATCTCAAATAGTCAAATTGCATGCCGACAAATGAAATTTTTTATATCTGTACGACAAATTTCAAATTCAAGAAGTCCTTATACTGTGGAACAGCCGCGTGGCAAATCAACTGCATGTCGTTATAAGGAGTTCCTACAAGATTTGATTACAGAAGCCGAGAGGATTCAGAACGACACCTCTGTGACTGTCTCCTTCAGGCGAACAGAAGAAAAAGAAAAGAAAGAAATTAAAGGTGTGACCAAAAAAATTCCTCGGAAGGGGTGTTGCACAGACTATCGTGTATACTGCATGCAGCAAGATCTTTCTTTAAAAAAAAAAACAGAAGATTAGATTTCTTCATCAAGAACTCGACATGCCACAAATGTGAAATGCACGTTTCTATCTGGATAAGGGAGGACATCATGGCTTGGAGGATGATATATCATTCACACAAGTACATGATACGTACCCCCCAACTCCTATATATCTCGGTTGGAGGCTTATAAACTGAGAAGCAACAGTCATGGAACATCATAAAGTACGTACATGGCTTTTTGCTTGAATTGATTCCCATTTTGTTTTCTTATGGCCGTATGAACCTTATCATTTTTTATTTCTTTTATCCAGGTCGAAGATTAGATTATTAGCAACAAAAATGCTAATAATATACTATTAGCAATTTAGAACCCAAAATAATATACTAATTATTTTCGGCACAACAGTAGGCTTTGCACGCAACAGTCATGAAAAAGGTTGAAAACTCATTATCATGAATCATACAGAGATGACAACAATAGTACAAGTCCACGAAGGCGACGATTCTTCGACAACTTTTCACAATTTCCGATGCTTGTATTGCATGAAAAGAGGAGTCTCGGCTCTTTTGGACGTTGAACAATGTCTCAGGCTCTCGGCTGAGCGTATTTCCCGTAGCTGACCGGTGAACCCTAATCCAAAAAAAAAACCTTTAACTTTTCATTATTACCACTTGAGCAATATTCAATTCGACTCAGCGTGCATTGTGACCGTACCATCTGATATTGTTAGTGGATTGATGTTGATGATGGTTGAGAGAGAGAGAGTGTGTGTGTCAAGGCATGGCTTTTTCTTTCCTGTCTTGGAACTTTTTTATGTTCAGGTTACGAAAAACTTCCAAAAGAAAAAAAACAAAAGAGGTTATGGATGACATAAAAGCAAGAATCTTCATCTTGCTGCAAGCTAGACTCGCTTTATTTAAGATTGAGTTCGCTATTTTCTGTTTTTTTTCCCACATGTTTGATATTTCCCTCACTTTTTGTATACTTTATGATATAGGAAAGACAGATTAATAAAAATTTTAAAATTAGGTTGACTTAAAAAGGACAACAAATTATTTTGGCTTTGTGTATGTTAGTTTTATCTGTTCATACTCACACAATCAACTATTCAAGTCATGAGTTGCTTTGTAGAACTGTTATATCTGAATTCTTTTTCCGAAATCACAGAGAGAGAGAGAGAGAGAGAGAGAGAGAGAGAGAGAGAGAGAGAGAGAGAGAGAGAGAGAGAGAGAGAGAGAGAGAGAGAGAGAGAGAGAGAGAGAGAGAGAGAGAGAGAGAGAGAGAGAGAGAGAGAGGAGGATTTATACATATTCTTGCACGACATATCTCTGTTTGATTACAAAAGCCAACGATTCAAAACCATACCTCTGTTTCATTCAGGAAAAAGAAAAGAAAAGAAGAGAAAAAGCGACCAAAGAAATCCAGTCATAAATAAAAGGAAGATCTCGATATGTGGCGTGTAAAATCTACGCTCTATCTGGATAAAAAAGTACATTACGGGTCCAAAAAACCGTGTAGGACGACGATATATAAGGTAGCAAAGGTGCTAATCATAAATACATGTCATCCTTACTCTTAATTATGCAGATTGGAGGATTATAAATTAGAAACAAAGTTCATGGAACATAAAGAGAAATTATGCAACATAAGAAAATTCGAGAAATTTAATTAAAGCGACGTAAAGTTTTATTAAATAAAAAATAAAAAAAATTATAAGACGAATTATTTTCTTTTTGGATATTTAGAAAGTTTATATAAATATTTTTTTACAAATGATAGAAATTATAGATTTAATCTTTTAAAAATAGAACATCTATCTCGTGATAAGAAACTAAATCAATTCTGAATCACATACATAATACCTCATAAAACTTTTACCGAGGGAGCTCCATCCCCACACCCTACGGAGATCTTCTCAAGCATCTTTTATTTCTTAGTATCTTAAGATCCGAACATGTTTCCACTGGAAGTAGGATTCGGATGCATTATTAACAAAAACATTTGTTTTCTATGCCCCAACACAGATATCCAAGTTCTCGTGGTGCTAGAGAGTTTTGTGCATTTATCATTTGATTTTCATCTCGAGTGCCACACCTATTAATGACGAATGAATACTCCACCAGATCAACATTTGGTTTTGCACCCATCAGTCATGAAAAGGCTGAATACTTGTGATCTTGAATCAACTCATGAACCATCAGATATAGCACACCAATACAAGTGGAAGCATTATTACCGACAAACCTACCGAGCACTAATTATACTTCTTAGCTAATTATTCAGGAGCAAAGGTTTGCATGGTCATCTACCACTCCCATACGTGACTGATCTCATCGTCCAGAGACCATTCGAGGTTGGATCCAAACAGCTCTAGGCCTCCGAGCTGCCAACCATATGAAGAGTAGCCAAGGAACCAGTTGGAGAAGGGGTTGACATCCATGCCCAACCAGCCAGCCACACCTGATCCACCGGACCACTCCTCGAGCGCTCCGACGTAGCTTTCCGGCATGGCGTACAGATAGTTGAGCGACGACGCCGACAGCTCTTTCTGCGCCACCGCAGAGACGTCACCGCCGACTGATCCAGCGCCCAACCATCCTTCTGAGAAGTCCCACCAGTCGTGCTCCTCCTTTTGCAGCTCTTTGATTGCTTCCCGGCCTGTCGGGTCGGCCTTCTGATGAAGGCTGATTGCCGGGAGGTGGACGGCCTCTTCTGTCTGCAGCTGGTCCTGGGTCTTCTTCCTCAAATAAGTATTCCAGTAGTTCTTGATCTCGTTATCTGTTCGGCCCGGCAATCGCCCTGCGATCAGTGACCATCTGCGGGAAGTTTAAAGATGCAGAGATGTCAATGAGGTGAGCTCGAGAATTTGATCAAGTTATATATTCACTGAGAAATATGGATCGTAACCTGTTTCCCAGGAGTTTGTGGAGTCTGATGATGAGGTCCTCTTCCTCGGGGGTAATGTTCCCTCTCTTGATGTCGGGCCTCAGGTAGTTCAGCCACCGGAGCCGGCAGCTCTTGCCGCACCTCTTAAGCCCTGGGACAAACATGCGTGCATGCACGCATTGTAAAGTACATGAAAATAAGCGAATGATGTCTGAATACTATGTATAAACTATAAAAACTGATGTATCCAGTTTGCAAAAGGCAAAACAAGAATCTGCATCCCGGAAATTTATGCTAACCAATGTAGATGCACACGTATATATGTTGCATTGTTGAAATATATAGGTACAAAAAAAAAAAAAGAAAATATATAGGTACGTACCAGCTTTCTTTGGTAGGTTTCTCCACTTGCCTTCTCCATTGGAGTTGACGTAATCTTTGAGGATTGTGTCCTCCTCTTCAGTCCAAGCTCCTCTGTTGAGGTCTTCCTCGGAGCAGCAGGGGTTCCTACCCATCAATTATTGCTGTGAGGGACTGAACTTCTGCTGATGGTCGCCCTCGTCCTGATTGTAGTGTAACACCTACAGCTAGCAGAGGCCAATGAGATATCCTCTTCAAACCCACGGAATATATAGAATCTGGAATCAGCTGTAGCACAATTATTGTGATACAACATGCAGTGCCCACGTGAGAAGAATCCAAGTCCCGGAGCCCGCGACAGAGATTTAAAATTAGCATGACCTCGTACTAATTCTGATTTCAGAGAAGCAAAAAAACTGTTCAGCAAAAAAAAAATATACATTTTCTGAGAATTAAAAAAGTGTGTGACTTGTACAGTTTCTGGCAATTCTTTTCCAAAAGAAAGCAACTGCCATGAAGGTAAAAGCAGGCTGTTTCTGCCGAAAGTTTTTTACCCCCTAATCTTCTATACTTTTTTTCTTTCTGGTTTAGTTTGCAGAAAAATATATAGTTAGAAGAGGTTAATTTGCTCTATGCAGATACTGCCTTCCTTCTCCAAAGGCTCGGAGATATTTAAACTGCACAAAGCGAAAAGAAGGAAGACCTTTTAAATTCATCGTAAATCTCTCTTGAGTCTTTTTAAAGGACATGTAGTCAAACAACAACAACAATTGACGTGTGTCTTCAAAACGATTAGAGTTGTTAAAAAAAACCTTTATATGCTCGACCCAGAAAAGACATAACGCGGCAGTTCTATCAGTGTTTGCGAAATTGTTCTCGACCTCTCTATGTGTATGAAAACTTATGTATGCTTAAGTTCATATATATCAAAAGATGAATCCTCTGCTGACAATCTTCGATGGTTTATTATATTAGCTTTAAGGTAGAAATGCACACCGGTGAAATTATGCCACGCATAAAAGATTAGGATCATGCACAAATGTCGGCTTTCCGACAATGCTGACTGCGACCTTCTTTTCGGTTTGTGACAGTTTAAAGGACTCTGAGCATTTGGAGAAAAAAATGCGATAGATCTGCGTAAACCAAATAAAGATCTTCTAAATATGTATATTTGTTTCTGCAAACCAATTTTTTTAAAAAATATATAGAAGATTAGGGGGTCCAAAACTTTTGGCAGAAACAGCTTGTTATTACCTTCATCAGTCATGTCGTTTGCTTTCTCCTGGAAAAAAAAACATTGCTTTTTCCCTTTTTACGGTCAACAAAAAAGGTTTGCCTTTCTGATCCCACAATGTATAATCAAGTATAAAGTTACCATCATGTGTACTGACCCAAAAAGTTTGGATATAAGATTTTGTCCACAATCTCCAACGCAAAGCAAGAGGCCGGAAGGTTTCTTTCTTCACAAGCATGGAGAGGTTGATATATTGAAATGTTTAATAGGTAGTAACTTTTCCTTAAAGAAAATAGAGTACTGAAAAGTATTGGCCATGTAGTACAAGTGCCAAAGTAAAAGTATTGGTCATGTACTAGTATTCGGAAGCTTCGAGACTGATCTGAACTACTCCGGATTCACGTCTTGTTCCGATGAATGACTCCTCTCGGTGAAAATATTTTGTACAAACGAAAATTCAAACTCCATATCTCACTAAAATGAAAATAGGTAGTAGAGTATGCACATATGTAAGGAAATACTATAAAATCAGTGAAAAGAAGATTCATAGTTTAATGCACCTATCTCCAAAGAAATTAGCTAAACACAAGTGTTAACACACCGGAATGAATCCATTATAAGAGGACTCGGTATTATATATGACAAAAAGTTCTTAGTTCAGTTCTTGTTGGAAGAGTCCCACAATGGTGGCAGCAATAGACAGAAACAGCTTATATGCTACTTTTTTTCCTTATCTGAATCTGACAAGTAAACTTTTCTCCTACCATGGCCATAAATTGCATGAGCTTGAATTTCTTGTGCTCATGGCTCATGCTATAAAGAAGACCATGGATGTGGACTCATGATCGAACAAAGCGGCATGCATGTGGTTTGAATGGCAAGTGAGAGGACCACATCACGCCCATCCACTTAGATCTCGTCTTTGGTTAAAATGTGGTCAAATTGAATACACTTGTTAAAATGATGGATACCTGCAAATGGATGATCCATAGTCTTATCTAAAAGGGAGATAAAAATAATAATTCACTGACGACCATTTAAGAGTACACGAGGCCGTCACTTCAGAAGACCTCGTCTTAATAGTGCACGGCTCGACCTCTGCGGCATCGGAACAGTGTTGCCATGACAAGTGCCACAACTCGCTCCAGGGTCTGCATGGTATGGATCATGAGTTCCACGGGCATAATAATAATAATAATAATTATTATAATAATAATTATTATTATTATTATTATTATTATTATTATTATTATTAGTTCTTTGTTGACGTTGGATAACTGGATCTGTACTGCTGCTGCTGCTGGTACTCTATTATTATTATTATTATTATTATTATTATTATTATTAGTAGTTCTTTGTTGACGTTGGATAATCTGGATCTGTACTGCTGCTGCTGCTGGTACTGGTGATGCATGTTTGCACTCTCACATGAAGATGCTGCACTCGATTATTGGCGACGTCTTTGCCCTCCAGCTCCATCATTAGATTTGAATATGTCAAAAGGAGTATGTCTTATGTCAGTAGGGATATTTTATTATATTATATACATATATGATGAACGTGATTCATGGTACAATCATATGTGTAGCTTTTTTCTTTATCTTTTCTACACCGTTCTTATCTGGTCCTTTTTCAGGCTTACTTGATCTTTGGTAAATGTTCTTAGGGTTCTTCATGTACTGCGCGCTTTCTTATTAGTGTCATGTTGTGTGCCGCAAGTTCCTCTTTTTCGGTACAAAGTGAATCACCAGTTTGAAGAATTATATATTGTTTTCTACATGCTCATGAAACATTCAAAGTTCAAACAATGAATATCCCGTTATTTCTATTATAAAAGGAAGGCAGCGTACTAAATAAATAGATTAAAACATTAAATCAGTATACATAAATATAAAAAATATCTAATACTAAAAGGGAAAAATATTTCAAACAAATGATTTGGATGAGCTTTTATTTGTTTGAAATTTGTCGATAAAGACATCATTACTAATAGTACAAAATAAATTCTATATTACTAAATAATCATTCATCCATAAATCCTCCATTTGGTTTGTTAACTTTGTCTTTGCGATATTCCTCGTTGAAAAGACTCTTTCAACAATCTTAAGTTACATCAGTTTCACAACAATATATATATATATATATATATATATATATATATATATATATATATATATATATGTGTGTGTGTGTGTGTATGTATACTTTTCTCTGTTTCCATTTTAGAGCAATATCTCTATATAAGTCCACTTAAATTTTAACAGGACTCTATGTTTCTTCATATCAATAGATAAATTTTCTTCTTCAAATGTAGAACAATTATAAAAATGCAGGACTTTTAAATTATCATGTTCTTCAAAGACTTTAATATCATTTCTAGCTTTCCAAAGCATATTGTAAATAGATAAATTTTCTTCTTCAAATGTAGAACAATTATAAAAATGCAGGATTTTTAAATTATCATGTTCTTCAAAGACTTTAATATCATTTCTAGCTTTCCAAAGCATATTGTACGTGGTAAAATAATTATAAATTTAAAATTTGATGGTTATGATATATTTTACACGGTGTCATAAATAATAATTCTCCTAAAATGTACACTCTAAACGCGTGCCTCAAAAGATATAGCTTCAGAGGTATTACCTAATTCCATGACTCAAATTTTCTCTAACTTCGATCTATTAACATTTTGTGCACATTAAAATATCACAACTTTAATATAAAAATTAAAACCATTCATGAGTGTGCAATTTTGGTAAAACAAATAATCAAATCCAAAATAAAAGTAAGCCAAAACTCTTCTACGTTCATGTGCAAAGTCAATGGCCACCAAACCAGTCGCTTTTTGTGGTACCTGCTCATTTACAAAGATCCAACTATGGAGTAAAAATTTTGATGAGTATGAAATACACAGTAGGTCAGTTCTAGACACATACCAAATGTTTAAATGAAAGGAAAAAAAATATCGTTCAATAAAGCATTGGTAAATAATCATAAATAATAATCAAATTTTAATGATCAATGTCAAAAATTTTCATTAATTATCAGCATGATTGATCAATTAGTGATTAACAATCTCCATTATCCATTACAATTTATAGTCGATATCATTGTCAATTATCAATTCAATGATAATGTGAAGTTATTATTCTTAATTTATTTAGGCTTACCAATCAATTGGAGCCCCTCAATAATTTCCAATGGCATATCATGTGTACTTTCATGCAACAGTGATTCATGATGGATGCAACACTATATCAGCTGTCTTTTTAGAGCAAATAATTTTCCTTATTGCTCCCCTAGAATTCGTTGCATAGGCAGGGAGAGCAAATATTTGTGGATTCGTCGGACAATAAGTTGGCTAACTATCCTTTAGCATGTTAACAGACCTGCCCAAATCAATTTAATAGCAATTATTTATTCAATCTGATGATAATCAATAGATATATTTATTAATATTTTTTTACTTTTATCTCATTTAGTTAGAACATCTATGTTTGTCCTTTGGATTTGGTGAGACAAACATGATCATGTAAGGAACCAATCAAATACCATAGTATCAAAGCTAATATAATATTATTGAAATAAGAAATAAATATGTATAATAATAATAATAACACCATAACTTAAAATCATAGTTGTAAGATCCGGGTCGTACCTAAGTTTGTCGAATCGGTTTAATCTTAACTTGGATCTTCAATCTATTCATGATACACCTTAAAGCCACAATAGTGATTGGACCGGTCAGGGAAAACCTAAATTCAACAATTTGAACTAACCAATCGGCAGGTTGAACAAACTTTCTGTCTTATTAAATAATTAAGATTAATTTTGGGCTCAGTTACCTTTGACACTGTAACCACTAAGGCAAAAATAGTAATATGCGACTATTTGTTATTAAATTTCTTACATTTTTTCTTGACTTCTCGTGCAATATTTTCATTATCTTTTGATCACCACTGCGTTAAAAATTTAAAATTGTTGAATGTAAACAAATACTACATCTTTTTTATGTTTTGTTATTAGAACAGAACTTCAAGCCCTGCATTTTGGACATACTTACATGATCATTACTGATTAGCAATGGACCGATGGTGTGCTTCCGGAGAAGACCAGCTCTCATTAGGTTTGCTAATATAATACTAGACATATATTACTTAGATTAAATAAAAACTTAGCTCATCTTAACTTAAGTTATACATAAAAAATTTATATATATTATTTATCAATATTTTGTAATTTGATAATATAACATTGGACCCATAAAAAACTCTGAAATGCCACTCGTTAGACCATTTTTCGTTTAATTTATATTATGGGTCAAGTCTAAACTTTCTTTGTGGCATCATACGAAAACACATACACTAGTTTTAAATATTTGCTATTTGAGCTTTCTTTAATGTTTCTTTTAAAACTTGATGTGTAATACATGAAGGCAAAGGTAATATTTAGGATACTGTCCTTACTACTACTTGTTGTAATAAAACAAAAACTCGTTGCAACACAGTGTGAAGTTTAAATTAGATAGCTCTTTATTAGTAATCTCAACATACTAAACAACTCACTATCTACATTTTTAAACGTAATCGCAACTACATTATGGTAGACGTACGCGTATGCATGTTTGATTGATATATATACGTGCTTGAAGTTGTGCAAATGCAAAATACAAGTTATTCAGCAACAATGGCGACTTCCCATAAATTGGTCTTTTTTCTCCTCTCTTTCCTCCTTAGTACATGCAATTTTTTACTATTATGTGCAATGTTTAGGGTTGCTGCCAATGAAGACCTCACAACAAGGGACCTAAAGATGTACACAATTCACGTAAAAAATCAGGATGGCACTGACTTGTCTGATGACGAAACTCGAAGGAGATGGCACAACTCCCTCCTGCAATCGGCCGTGGTCTCTAATGGCCCCTCACGCAATGTGCAGGTGATCCACTCGTACGGGCGAGTGGCCAATGGCTTTTCTGCATGGCTCAATGAGCAAGAACTCGAGGTAATATCAAATCAACCATGGTTCTTGCATGCACACCCGGAACCCAACTATGAGCTCCACACAACATACTCGCCGGACTTCTTAGGCCTCCGACGTCCCGACGGGCGTGGTGCATGGAACGTCTCCAACATGGGCGAAGGAATAATAATAGGAGTCATCGACACCGGCATAACGGCGGATCGTCACCCTTCGTTCGATGATGATGGGATGCCACCTCCACCCTCCAAGTGGAAAGGTAGCTGTAAACTTCCAAACAAGTTATTGTGTAACAACAAGCTCATAGGAGCCTTCTCGGCGACGTTTGATGAGGATCCTACCAGCCAAAGTGGGCATGGAACCCATACAGCAAGCACGGCCGCCGGTGCATTCGTAAGGAACGTTAGCTTCAATGCGATCCGGGGGGGCGTCATGTCAGGGATGGCTCCTCGTGCACACCTCTCTATCTACAGGGCTTGCGACCAAAATGGTTGCCATGGTATGTCGGCTTCGATCGAGCAAGCGATCAATGATGGGGTTGACTTGATTTCGATGTCAATAGGAGATCCACAAGTTCTAGATTTTTACGATGACTCGATCGCCATCGGCTCGTTTCAAGCCGTCTCCAACGGAATCGTCGTAGTATGTTCAGCAGGGAACACGGGGGCGCTCGCGGGCACCGTGACTAACGTAGCTCCATGGATCCTCACGGTGGCGAGCAGTAGAACAGATAGGAGACTTGTTGCAACAGTGAAGCTTGGGAACGATCAGGAGTTCGAAGGGCAATCTTTGGTTCAATCTTTTGATCACAAGCCGGCCATGTTGCCAATCGTGTACGCCGGACAGAATGGGAACCAAGATGCTAGTTTTTGCAAAAATGGCACGCTCGATGGGCTTGACGTTAAAGGAAAAATAGTGTTGTGCGAGGGGGGAGGCGTCCCAAAGGCTGCAAAAGGACAAGTCGTGCGTGATGCAGGCGCTCTAGGACTGATCATTACCAACCGCAAGATAGATGGATACAATAATGCTCATGATGCCATTCATGTCCTCCCAACGTCTCAAGTGACGTATGATGATGGGCTCAAGATCAAGGACTATCTCAACTCGACCAAGAATCCAACTGCTTCAATAATCTTCAAGGGCTCCAAGACTCAATCTCTCCGGTCGCCGGGAATTTCGCATTCCTCCGGTAGAGGCCCAAGTGCACACAGCCCTCTAATAATGAAACCAGATGTTACGGCCCCCGGGATCAGCATCCTTGCTGCCTGGACCGGACCACAAGGCTACAACGTGGTCTCGGGCACCTCCATGGCTACGCCACACGTCACCGGAGTAGCAGCATTGATAAAGAAAGCTCATCCGGATTGGTCGCCGGCCGCCGTCAAATCTGCAATCATGACGACTTCTTACACCCAAGGCCTCGACGGAAAGCCGATTGTTGACTTGCTCGATGGCGGAGCGGCGAGCTTTTATGCGATGGGCGCCGGACACGTCGACCCTCTAAGAGCATTGGATCCTGGATTGATCTACGACATCACCGTGGATGACTACGTGAAGTACCTTTGTGGCATCCTCCCAAGCGGGAATCTTGTTTCCACCGTGGTGATGAGAGATGTGGACTGTGACACGGTTGGAACAATCGACGAAGAACAACTGAACTATCCGGCCATCTCAGTGTCGCTCAATTCTAGCGCTGATATTGCCACAGTGAAACGAACAGTGACCAACGTGGGCGAGGCGAACTCTGTATATCATGCAGTGGTGGAGCTGCCGGCAAGTGCATCCGTAATCTTACAGCCGCAAAGTTTAGATTTCACAGAAGTGAATCAGAAGAAGAGCTTCACTGTGACATTCAATAGCAACAAAAGCAAACACCAGAATGGACCGATAGAAGGAAACTTGAAATGGGTATCTGACAAGCATGTTGTGAGGAGCCCAATCTTGATATCTTTTAGTTAATCATATAATCATTTCTTTTGAGATTATAGAGTGAAATGGCGTAGTATGATCCATATATAATTATTTCTTTTGTAAGAAAAGAAATAATCTTTTATCTATTTATTTTTATCTCGATATCTTATTTTCACATGCAATTAAATTCTCCTGCCTTCATTCCCCAAACCCTAAAAAAAATATTATATATTTCATCATTGACCATAATCCTTATTCCATTTTTTTCTCTTTTGCATATCCTTTTCTCGATTGCCAAACTTCAGCCACTTCATTTCACATAAAAAGTTGTAACGGCTAACTATAGATATATAGGCATAGGCCTCATCGTATATGATTTAAATGGTAGTAACTAAGCAGTTGCTAATTTTATTATTTAAATTAAAATAAAGTGTAAGATTTAAAACAAACAAATTACCTTTAAAACAGGATTGAGTAATTATTCCATGCATGATTCATTTCTTACACTGAGAAATATTGCCAACGTCAAATGGGTCCACTCCCCTCGGTGCAATTGGTTTAAACAAGAATCAGCGCCCGGTCTCATTTGATCTCGAAATCAAAATTGAAATTGAACCTGGAAGGAGTAAATTCAAGTAGGTAAATGATGAATTGCGGAATCCAAAGAAACCAAGAATGTATCTTCAAGAGTGAAAAATATATATATATATATAATCTCATAGGAAAATAATTTAATATTTTTTTAATAATTATAATCATTTTTATTTTTTATATCTTATTTTAAGTACATATTGTTATTCCAAAAGGTCACCGTGACACTCTGGTTTCTTATAAAATAAACTTGTATGATTGAGAAAATTCCGATGGCACTACAAGAAAAACGCGGATTACCGACGGTCCGAACCGTCGGTAATCAGCCCGAAAACCGTCGGTAACGCAATTACCGACGGTTTTTCAGTCGGAATCGATCCGTCGAAAAAACGCTCATCGCAAACGGATTTGCGACGGTTGAAAAAAATTCGTCGAAAATATCGACGGTTCTGGCCGTCGGAACAATCCCCGGCGGTTCGATCCGTCGAAATTTTTCGACTGTTGCAACCGCCGGAAAAGTCCCCGGCGGTTCGACCGTCGATATTTCCGACGGTTGCAACCGCCGGAAAAGGCCGGCGGTCCGAGTCATCGATATTTCCGACGGTTGAAACCGTCGGAAAAGGCTTCCGGCGGTCCGAGCCGTCGATATTTCCGACGGTTGCAACGCCGGAAAAGGCCGGCGGTCCGAGCCGTCGAAATTTCCGACGGTTGCAATCGTTGGAAAAGGCCGGCGGTCCGAGCCGTCGCAACTATTCGACGGTCCCAACTGTCGAAACTTTAGACAGTTGTCGCAACCGTCGATCTTTTTACCATCGCAACCGTCGTAAATAATTTTTTAAATATAAAAAAATTAGCGGCCAGATCCGGCCGTCTGGAGTTTGAATCTGGTCGCTAGAGGCCGGATCCGCCGCCAGGAGGCCGGATCCGCCGCCAGACGGCTGGATCCGCCACCAGGAGGCTGGATCCGGCCCGTCTGGTGGCCGATCCGGCGCCAGGCGGCCGGATCCGCCGCCAGGAGGACGGATCCGGCCCGCCTGGCGGCCGATCCGATGCCAGGCGGCCGGATCCGCCGCCAGGACGGATCCGGCCCGCCTGGCGGCCGATCCGGCGCCAGGCGGTCGGATCCGGCCCGCCTGGCGGCCAGAACCGGCCCTCCTGGAGGCCGGATTCGGCCGCTGGAGGCCGGAACCGGCCGCCTGGCGGTCGGATCCGAACGGCCACGACCGGATCCGGCCGACAGTAGAGAGAGAGAGAGAGATGCCGGCGCGGAGCGGGAGAGAGAGAGATACGTCGGCGCGGGAGAGGGTCGCCGGTGCGGGAGAGGGTCGCCGGCGTCCGGCGTGGGAGGGTCGCCGGCGTCCGGCGCGCGGGAGAGGCCGATCCGGTGCTCGCGGCCGGGAGAGGGAGAGAGGAGAGGAGGGAGAGAGAGGAGTGGAGGGAGGAGGGAGAGAGAAGAGGGAGGAGGGAAAATATATAAAGGAAAAAAGTGGAAAGAAAGCGGGAAAAGGAAAAAAAAGCGGGATAACGAAATTTTAATTACCGACGGTTTCGACCGTCGAAAACACAAATAATAAAAAATTTATTTTATTTAGTTATATATAATATTTATTTTTTATTTTACCGACGGTAATCTTTGCCGACGGTCAAAACCGTTGGTAATTGCGACGGTTTGGATATCCGTCGGAAATTGCGGCGGATTTACCGACCGTTACGACCTTCGAAAATTGCGGCGGATTTTGCGACGGATGGATATCCGTCGAAAATATCGACGTTCCTAATCGTCGAAAAATTAAATAATAATATAATAAATTATATAATTAAATTTTTAATTTCCGACGGTTGTGACCGTCGGAAAATCCGTCGAAAAAATTTAATAATAATATTAAAAATATATAATTTATTTTTTTTATTTTCGACGGTCGTAACCGTCAAAAAAATCGTCGGAAATTACGACGGATGGATATCCGTTGAAAATATCGACGTTCCTAATCGTCAAAAAATTAAATAATAATATAAATTATTTCCGACGGTCATAACCGTCGAAAAATCCGTCGGAAACGGAACCGTCGAAAAATCCGTCGCAAATAGCGACGGATTTAGAACCGCCGAAAATTATCCGTCGGAAAATCGTGATTTTCTTGTAGTGTGGATTTAATCTTTTTTTTCAACAATTATAATTATATTAAAGAAATTATTGACTGTTTATACCTGATTTTAAACTTTCCAAGTAGTCGAGCATGATTAATCTTTTTGTGTAACTGTAAACTAAAAATTTAGTTGGATAGGATTATTCTTATGGATTAGGATTTTCTATTGTTATTGTTATTTTCCTATGTGGTCCGACAAGATTGATCTTGTTAATTTTGATTGTTGGATTTATTGTATAAAGTCAGATAGATTAATCTTATGGATTTGGTCTTTTTTTGACAGGCTAAACTTTATTTATATTTTATTTGACGGACAGGACAAGATTATCTTATTTATTTTGATTTTTTTATTTTTATGAACAAAACACATAGGCGTTTACGATAAATCTTATGATTTTGGATTTTTATTTTTATATAAGTTAAACTTATATATTTATGAAATCCTCGACTATTCGTACTATTATATATGAACTTATAACTGTAGTTTATCTTTCATAGAAAAACTTACCTTTTAGTTTTTTTTTTTTCGTATAGATTAAATACCAAAATCTTATCAATGTTGCCTTTTGTTTTCGTATAATTTAAACTTTATATTTAAGCAATCCTGGACCTTTTAGACCATTATTTCAACTTTTTTTATGTTTGCTGATAATTAATTGGGTATGTCATGTGACATGACAATGTATGGATGTAGATTTTCCTGGTTAACACCCACACGTATAATCCTATTAGAATTCTGACACATTTCTTCGGGCTTAAATTTCTTTATTTTGTGTTCAACTTTTTAAAAAAATGAATTTACTCGAACTTAACCCCCAAGGAACTCCTTTTTTGAGGTCAAAATTGAGGGCGAGAGAGAGAGAGAGAGAGAGAGAGAAAGTTGGTGGGAGAGAGATGTCTTGGTTTTTGATCGACAAGAATGTCTGGTTAAAATAAAAATAGTTTGCAGGAGCATGCAGACATACAGACACTAACAAATTGAACAGTGACCGGCTCCTTTTCCTTTCCATGGCCGTTTAAAGGCATACAACCGGCGTCATCTGCGACTAAAAGAGTAAAAGAGCAAGCGAGAAACGTCCATCTCCTAGGCCCAAAAACATGCTCACCTTTGGCCCCGCGCTGTCTCATCACAAAAGAACAAAACAGAGAAGAAATAAAGGATTATATCATATGCTTTTTGACTCGGCACCTTTTTCCCTCATTTAATTTCCCTAGTAAGTCTACTTCATTACATGTGATCAAATCGCACGATCACCAATCGCATGCAAATTTACGTAGTCTTTGTTTCATTGCATCGTGCATGCATGGGTTTATTGATTCTTCCATTGGTTAACACGTAGGACGATGACAATACAACTGGGAGAGTGAATAGTGAACAGTGGAGATACATCATCTCATGAATCTTAACAGATGATTAACTTCCTGAAACAAGATGCATGAAAAGAAACAATAATCTCTCCACTTTTCTGGTGGGAAGAAAGTTCGCTGATCATCTCAAATAAATGCATCAATGCATACCATTTAATCAGCAAACCAAAAAGTTCCAAAGCTCTTGGTCCAATGTACAATTAATTTCCAATCACAATACCATCATTAATCGGGTCACCAAGTTTAATTGATACGTACACAAGTCAACTCTGTTAGATCTAGGGACCATGTTCACCGAAACATATGATTTTTTCAGACTTTTTTTTTACTGAATAGTGGTTTAGTTTCTTTGAAATCAGCGTTAGTACGAGGTCATCCTAATTTTAAAACACTGTGGTGGGCTCCAGGACTTGGATTCTTCTCACGTGGCCTCTGCATGTTCTATCACAATAATTGTGCCACGCTTGATTCCAGATTCTATATATCCCGTAGGTTTGAAGAGGCCATATCTCATTGTTCTACACGACAATCAGGAAGAGGGCGACCATCTGCAGCTCAGTCCCTCTCAGCATTAATTGATGGGTAGGAAGCCGTGCTCCTCCGAGGAAGACCTCAACAGAGGAGCTTGGACTGAGGAGGAGGACAAAATCCTCAAAGATTACGTCAACTCCAATGGAGAAGGCAGGTGGAGAAGCCTACCAAAGAAAGCAGGTACTACATACCTATATATATATATATTGTTCAACAATGCAACGATAGATATGTGTGCATCTGCATAGGTTAGCAACTTAGCATAAATTTCCGGGTTGCAGATTCTTGTTTTGCCATTTGCAACTTGTGGTGTGTCAATTTTTATAGTTTTTACATAGCAGTCAGACATCATCCTTGTTTCCATGTACTTTACAATGCATGAATGCACGCATGTTTGCCCCAGGGCTTAAGAGGTGCGGCAAGAGCTGCCGACTGCGGTGGCTGAACTACCTGAGGCCCGACATCAAGAGAGGGAACATTACCCTCGAGGAAGAGGACCTCATCATCAGACTCCACAAGCTCCTGGGAAACAGGTTCTGATCCATACCTCTCACTGCATATGTATCTTGATCATATTCTCGAGTTCACCTGATCGACAGCTCTACATATTTATACTTCCTGCAGATGGTCACTGATCGCAGGGCGATTGCCGGGACGAACAGACAACGAGATCAAGAACTACTGGAATACTTATTTGAGGAAGAAGACCCAGAATCCGCTGCAGACAGAAGAGGCCGTCCACCTCCCGGCAATCGGCCATCATCAGAAGGCCGACCATTGCGCAGGGCGGGAAGCAATCGAAGAGCTGCCAAAGGAGGAGGACGACTGGTGGGACTTCTCAGAAGGATGGTTGGGCGGCTGTGACGTCTCTGCGGTGGCGCAGAGCGAGCTGTCGACGCCGTCGCTCAACTACCTGTACGCCGTCCCGGAAAGCTACGTCGGAGCGCTCGAGGAGTGGTCCGGTGTATCAGGGGTGGCCGGCTGGTCGGGCATGGAGGTCAACCCCTTCTCCAACTTGTTCCTTGGCTACTCTTCATATGGTTGGCAGCTCGGAGGCCTAGAGCTGTTTGGATCCAACCTCAAATGGTCTGATCTGGATGATGAGATCAGTCACGTATGGGAATGGTAGATGGCCATGCAAGCATTTGCTCCTGAATAATTAGCTAAGAACTATAATTAGTGCTCAGTAGGTTTGTCGGTAATAATATGCTTCCACTTGTATTAGTGTGCTATATCTAATGGTTCGTGCAAGAGTTGCTTCGAGATCATGATCGTATTCCACCTTTTCATGGCTGATGTGTGCAAAACCAAATGATGAGATTTGGAAAAAAAATGATGAGATTCGATGGGTTCGACAGCTTATACATATATAATGTTTTCACTTTAAAGCGTTCCATGACCTTTGTTTCTAGTTTATAAACCTCCGAAGTCCAATCGAGATAGGGGTTGGGGTATCATGTACTTGTGAATATAGCACCTTTGGTACCACCTCTCTCTCTCTCTATATATATATATATATATATCATCCTCCTATATGCCTCATAATGCACTCCCTTATCCGGATAGAATGTATATTGCACATTCTGTGACAATGTCGAGCTATTGCTGCAGTCTACACGATACTCTATGAAGCGCCCCTTCTTCCTGTTATTTTTTAGTACTGGATTTCTTGGGTCACGTTTTCTTCTTCTTTTTTCTGATGTCGTTCTGAATCCTCGATTCCTGGTAATCAAATCTCCTCGAAACTCCTTATAACGACATGAAGCAACAGGTTTCAGTAAATTCATCTTTTAGGACGTCGTGCAAGGATATGTTCTCTCTCTCTCTCTCTCTCTCTCTCTCTCTCTCCGGCAAAAATCCAGTTATTTTAAAAAATAAAATTAAAAATCTCAGTCGATGGTTCTACAAAGCAATTCATGACTTGAATAGTTGGAGTAAACCAAAGTACACAAAGCCAAAATCATTTTGAACTCTCTCAAAGTTCGATTCCTGCTTTAAGTCTTTCATAAATTGAACACCTAAAAGCTTCACCCTTCTCACTCCAAAATAAAAAGTTATAGACTTGGCTTTCAACATCAATCCACTAACACAGAATACTTTTATTCTAAATGACAATATCAGATGGTGAGGTCACAAGGCACCCACTCCTTCCTGATAAGCCACTAAGTTGAATTAAATACTTTGCGTGAGTGGTAATCACGAAAACTTGCATGATTAGCAAGCCGTATTTTGGATTAGAATGATTAGCTACCTAATTAAAATACAGTCAGCTGAGACATTGTTCTGCACAACGTCCAAAATAGCGGACTCCTCTTTTCATGCAATCCAAGCATCGGAAATTGTGAAAAGTTGTACGAGAATCGTGGCCTTCGTAGACCTTAATTATCGATAGCAAAAATAAAATCTCAAATTTTGTTTAAATATTCTTTTAGGCTGCGTATGATACGGAAACATTAGTAAAATATTTGTTCTCGAGAATTAATTAATGTGATAGAAAAGTTTGGGTTAGTGTTTGGATGAAAAAGTGTAATGATGGAGATTTAAAAAGTTGATGTGATGGATAAATTTTAGTGAGTGTTTGAATAAAAAGTAAGAATTAAGAATATAATTTATTATTTTATGAGGTATAAAATTATAGTAAATAAGAATATATTATTAATATTATAATTTACGTAAAGCGTTATATTATTAATATTATTTTTATTTATTTCGATTAAATATTTTAAATATTATTAATATTATAATTTACGTATATTTTAAGATTCAAATATAATATCTTTTTTTAAAAATAATTGAATAGTTTAATTAATAAAATATTTATTAATTATTAGGACTAATTATTTATAGTTTTTAATTAATAACATTTAATAAATTATTTTATAATATCCTTAATAATATATTAATATATTATAAATTATATATACATACAAACTAAAATAATTAAAAAAATAGATGAAATAAAAAAAAATATTGCGGTTCGAGAATAAAAAAAAGGAAATGTTCTTGCCGAAGGCAAGAACATCGAAGGCAAGAACATTTGGACGAGAACATTTGGACGAGAACATTTTGACAAATGTTCTCGCCCAGCTCACATGACGGAAATAATTTTACGTTCCCGTCACCGGGCAGAATAACCGGAACATTTCAAATGTTCTGTACTGCCAAACAGCCTTAAAGATTTCTAACTTGAGTCGCACCAAATTAATATGTCAATGACAAAGCCGCCAGCGGGAATTAAAGTCCCTAAGCTATCAAAAACTCGTTTTTTTAATGGTCTATTAGAGCTAAACCACTAAAGTCACCAGTATAATTTACTGGAAAAAGAAAAAGGTCCAGTGCTTTCTTTTTCTTTTTCTTTTATTTATTTATCCTTTTTTCCCCTCCTGGTCGCATGGCATGCTACAAAGAGTTTAACTCTTTTATGATCGGAAAAAAAAAAGTTTAATCTTTTCGTAATTAGACCACTCTCCTTCTTGGTCTTCTTCTTCTTTTCCTTTACAGGAGCATAATGCATTATGTAAAGCTATTAACTACACACAGATCTTGTCATGCAAATGCTATTCATATATACATAAACCTTCTCTAATTAACTTTGAACTTGCCCGAAGTTTGATCAAATCCCCATTCAATTAACATCTTATAGCATTACCAAGTTCCGGAGAGTGTGTATCACAGTTCACAAGCCTACTAAAAACAACATAGACTACAGAAAACACCCATAAGGAAGCCGAAAGGTCAAACGAACATAAAATACACATAGCAGATAAAGATCAGGAAATATCCTGCAGTGCCCTGTCCCAAAAGAACCCAATGGCGTTCCTTTAGTCGAAATCAAATCAAAATCCTCCTTTGGGATGACAGCTGAAAAGCTCCCCTTATTAGTTCAACCGTATATGACATGACAATGCGTAAAGCTAACTCTTTCCAGTGAGGATATAGGCCATCTGCAACCCTTGATTGGTCATCAAATGCTGTACAGAAGAAATCGAGCTATTCACTAAGATTTTTTTTAAGGAAATGTGCTTATATATTAACTAACTCCCGGGCAATCAAAATACAAATGACTGTGTCCAGCGGCAACAGTATAAAACGAAATTTAATAGTATATGGTGCTATTACCAAACAAATTTTAACTGATTGGCACATTCTAGTTTACGTTCCCTTTTTGTTAGAAGATATACGCCCGAAGAATACTGCATAGATTGGTGGAAGATGAAGATGCAACCAAGAAAGGAGAGCACTAGAGGAGGAAACAAACTAATGTTCAAAAGTTACATAAACAAAGTCTTTAGGATACATTTATAATGGCAGTTATAACTATTGCTAACATGTGCTGTTTATATGTAATAAAGTGACGTGTACTAATCACAGGACAACTTGTATCTTTAACATTCTCCATCAAGTTGACTGTTGCAAATGAAGGACTATGTATATCAACCATTCCCATGACTTGTATTAATTTCTCATGTTGAATCGAAGTGAGACCTTTCGTTAACACATCTGCTAAATGTTCCTTTGTGTTCACGTATTGTGGCTTTAGAATCTTCTTCAATATCTTTTCTCTGATGAAATGCAATCAATGTCTATATGCTTTCTTTCATGAAACATTGGGTTACTCGCAATCTAAATTGCGTATTGATTGTCCCAAAATAATTGTGCTGGAGATGATAAGGAATTAATACCAAAATCCTTTAAAATTGATTGAATCCATATTATTTCAGCTGTTGCAGACCCCATACTCCTATACTCCGCCGCTGTTGAAGACCTTGATACAGTATCCTATTTCTTAACTTTTCAGGACACCAAATTTCATCCAAGTTTAACACAATAGCCAGTAACCGACCTTCTAGTAATTAGACATGAGACCCAATTAGAATCACCGTAAGTTTTGATCTGGTAATTTGAATCTGCAAACAAAAAGATACCAAAGCCAGGACGATTTTTAATATATCTAACAACTCATTTTGCTGCTTCATAATGTGATACCTTAGGAGCATGCATAAATTGGCTCAAAGCTTGTACTGCAAAAGATATGTCAGGCCTAGTCATCGTGTGATATAACAAACGTCCACTTAATTTCTGATAGGGTGCAGGATCGTGAAGTAAGACATCATCTTGATTGATCTTAAACTCATCATCATATTCTTTTAATGTGAACCTTTGATTTATCTCAAGTGGAGTGATAGTAGGCTTTGTTCCAGACAATCCTGAATCTGAAATTAATTCAAGAGCATACTTTCTCTGGTTTAAAATGATGCTCCTTTTGTTCCTTGCTACTTCAATTCCCAGAAAATATTTCATATCACCCAAGTCTTTGATCTTAAAATTATTCTGTAAAACTGCTTTTAATTCTGCAATCAACATCTTGTCATTTCATGTAATGAGAATATCATCCACATAGATCAGCATCACAACTAGTCTTGATCCAAGCCTTTTGGTAAACATAGAATAATCTGATATACTCTGCACATAACCATGTTCTACCAAAGTAGATGTCAACTTATAGTTCCATTGTCTACTAGCCTGCTTTAGATCATATAAAGACTTATTTAATTTGCACACCTTGTTTTTTACTGAATTATTGAATCCCTGTGGCAGTTCCATATATACCTCTTCATATAAGTCTTCTTGCAAAAAAGCATTGTTGACATACATCTGGTACAAGGGCCAGGAGTTGATTGTTGCTATTGCCAAAGTAATTCTTATTGTAGCCATTTTCACCACTGAAGAAAAAGTCTCTGTGTAATCAATTCCCTCTACTGATTATAGCCTTTAGCAACAAGCCTAGCTTTACATTTGTCGAGTGAGCCATCTGTCATGTATTTAATCTTATAATTAAACTCATCTGCATCCTATAGCATTTTTCCCTAAAGGTAAGTCAACTAAGTTCCATGTTTTATTGTCTTTCGGTGCTTGAATTTCACTCTTCATTATTGTTATCCAATTAATATCCCCTTTGGCTTCTTCATAAGACATTGGCTTCCTTATATCAGAAATAGAAGCTAAGAAACATCTATAATCATAGGATAAATGATCATAAGTCACATAATCTGATATATGATATTGACTCTTACTCAGATTATCTCCTTTGTGGGAAGAAGATGGCATAGTAGAGAAAACATAATCCTTGTGCCATACAGGAGGTCTAGTTTGTCTACTTGACTTTCTAGATCGATCAACAACAGGAAACAAGAGATGCCCTGAAGGAGGAACTGAAGAAGGAATTTCCAACAAGGAAGACCCTAAAGGAATAACAGGAGCTGAAGATTGTGTATCTATATTAGATAAAGACGAAAATGAAGGAGAAATGTCCAAAGTGGAAGACTCTCTTTGAGGAAGAAGATCAGTGGGAGACAGATCTATATTGTCTGATGAAGAACCATTGGTGGCAAATGGAATATCTTCTTGACTAAAAGAATCAGAATTAGGGAAAATTGTGGTATGTGGTGGAGAAGAAAATGAATCAGAAGTTTTAAAAGGAAAGATACCTTCAATGAACCTGACATCTCTGTTGATAAACAACTTATGAATTTCTAAGTTCAGAAGTTTATATCCCTAGAATATCCCAAAAAAATAGAAGGAATGGCTCGTGCTGCAAATTTATTTTTTTTCATTTATATCCGTTGCATAACACTAACAACCAAAGATTCTCATATGATCATATTGTGGAGATTTATCAAATAGAGAAATATTGTTAAGAAGTGGAATAGGAATTCTATTTATGAGATAAGTTGTTGTTTGCACACATTCCCCCCAAAATTTGATTAGTACATTGGATTGAAAGCTCAAGACTCTAACTATATATCAAGCAAATGTCTATGTTTTCTCTCAGCCAACCCATTTTGTTGTGGATAATTGATACAAGAACTCTCATGTATAATTCCTGATGTCAGAAAAAAAGAATTACACTGACTATTGAAGAATTCTGATCCATTATCTAATCGAATTGTTTGAATATTGCTTGAAAATTGGGTCTTAACATATGCTACAAACTGTTGAAGATATATAAATGTATCACTCTTGAATTTTAATAAGAAAACCCAAGTATATCTTGTATAATCATCAACAATAGTCAAAAAGAATCTTTTATTGTCATGAGTTGGATGTTTATATGGACCCCACAAATTCTTATGTAATAATGAAAAAGAATGTGCAGCACGGCTTGAACTATTTGGAAATCGTAATCTTGTTTGTTTAGCAAGAGGACAAACAGAACAATCTAAAGAATCATCTTCGAATGTACACTTTATTGAAGGGAATAAAAGTTTGAGTTTTGAAATGGAAATATGGCCAAAACATTGATGCCAAAGTTTACAAGAATTATATGAAGTGGAAAGGGAGGTGTGACAATTGGAATTTAGGACACGACTATTGCTTCCAACTGAGAGCAATTTTGAAGAATCAGCTAGAGCACCTTCATTCACTCCTTTAAAAGGCAATAGGTAATAAAGTCTTTCCTTTTCTCTACCAATCCCTATCACCTTCTCGTTGGAGATTTTCTGTAAAATGCAAGAATCAGGGAGAAAAATCACTAAACATTTTAACTCTTTACTAAGCTTGGAAACTGATAAAAGATTGATTTTAAACTTGGGTATATAAAGGACACTACTCAATTTTCTCTATGAAATAATTGAACAATTTCCTAAATGTATTACTTCAGATGATGATCCATCTAGGAATCTGACAAATTGTAGAGGTTTAGCTTTTCTAATATCTTCAAGCATATGAAGAGATGAACACATATGTCTCATTGCTCCAGTATTAAGCACCCATTTATTTATGTTTTCCATAGAATTTAACACAGAGTTCAAAGTAATACCTGCCAAATTCACCTTTTCTTCAGTAAAAGTTTCTTTACTAAGAAGCTTCAAAATCTGATTATATTGTTCTTGAGTAAGACTTGGAGTACTTGTATTAGAAATTACATTGGACTCAGTGATTTTCGAAGCATTATTCGTTGAATTTTGATTCCCTGATTTCTTTCTAAACTTATAACCAGGAGGATAACCAATAATTTTATAATATGTTTTCTTCTCATGTCCTTTCATGTGACGATGATCATAAAATAAATTTCAATTTTTCTTTGATTTCACTCCAGAAGCAGAAGAGTAATTGACAACATTGTCAAAAGGTGTATGTATAATCCCTAAATTGGTCGCTCGTTGACTTTCTTCTTGTAGTAACATGGAGTATGCTTGATTGACCGATAGCAGAGGACTCATTAACAAAATTAACTTTTGCTATGAGAATAGCTATCATTTAAACTCATGAGAAACTGATATGCTGCATATCTCTGTTAAACTATATATACCTCACAGACTTCTCATAATTGCATGAAGGTGCTTCGACTATTATAGACATTTCATCCCAAAAATATTTCATTTTAGTAAAATAAGCAGAAATCGGCATATTTTCTTGATTCTAGTTATAAATGCCTTTTAGTAATTGGAAGATTCTTGATCCATGTGGTTTGTCAAATCTTTCTTTAAGATCAATCCAAACATAAGATGAATATGCTAAATATATCACACCACTCATCAGTTCCTTTGAAATTGAGTTCATTATCCATGAAAAAATTGTGCAAATTATAGAGGGATTAAACTTATGAGTCACACAATGAAATTATGGGAAAAAGTGATTGAGCATAGATTGAGAATGGAGACTAGTATTTCTGAGAGACAATTTGGGTTCATGCCAGAAAGATCCACTACAGAAGCGATTTATTTACTAAGGGGGATGATGGAGAAGTATCGAAGTAGGAGAAGAGACTTATATATGGCTTTCATTGACTTAGAGAAGACGTATGATCGAGTACCAAGGGATGTACTTTGGAAAGCCTTGCAAAAGAAGATGGTGAGTGTTGCCTACATTAAGGTAATACAAAATATGTACGATGGGGCATTGACTAGGGTTAGGACACCCGGAGGTGAGACAAATGAATTTCCTATAGGAATTGGCCTACATCAAAGATCAGCTTTAAGCCCGTATCTATTTAACTTAGTTATCGATGCTATAACCGAGAGTATCACAGAGGAGGTACCTAAGTGCATGCTATTTGCGGATGATATAGTACTTTTAGCGGATTCAAGAGAAGAGATTAATACAAAATTGGAAATATGGAGAAATACGTTGGAGTCAAAGGGTTTTCGTTTAAGTAGGAATAAAACAGAATATATGCATAGCAATTTCACAAATAAACAACTTAGAGACGATTTGAAAATTAGGCTAGGGGAGGATATAATTCCTCAAGTGACAAAGTTTAAATATTTAGGATCAATTGTAAGACAAGATTGTGAGATTGATGACGATGTTAATCATAGAATTCAAGCTGGTTTGTGTAAGTGGAGGAAAGTCACTGGAGTTCTTTGTGATAGAAAAGTACCTAATAAAGTTAAAGGAAAATTCTATCGTACTGCTATAAGGCCAGCAGTGTTATATGGTAGTGAATGTTGGGCTATGAAGGGACAACATGAACGTAAAGTGGGGGTAGCCGAAATGAGGATGTTGAGATGGATATGTGGTCATACAAGATTAGATAAGATTAGGAATGACCATATACGTGAACGAGTCGGAGTGGCTCCTATTAGTGAAAAAATGGTAGAGAATCGTTTGAGATGATTTGGTCATGTTCAAAGAAGATCATTAGATACGCCAGTAAGAAGAGTAGATCAAATAATCTGGAGTCCGATTAAAAGAGGGAGATGGAGGCCAAGGCGGACACTTGGCGAACTAATAGAGCAAGGTCTATTGGTGAATAATATACCGAAAGGTTTGGTTATTAATAGAGCGGAATGACGTCGTATGATCCATGTAGCCGACCCCACCTAGTGGGATAAGGCTTTGTTATTGTTGTATCCATGAAAAAATAATTGCATCAACACGGTCCCAGATATTCTTCAAATTATCATTTACATAGTCATGTTTGAATGATCCATCAACAAAGCAAAACTTATTTTTACTTAATAACGAAATTCGCATGGCTCTACTCCATAAAGAATAATTCTCTAAACTAGTCAACAGAAAACAAATCATTGGTGTTCCTGTGTTATCTGAAGAACTCAAATAGAGCGGATGTTGTTGATCAACAATTATCTTATTTCTGGATGTGTCTCCTATGGACATTCTCATTTCTTGTGACATTTTGTTCAAAGAAATAAGAGAATTCAGATAAAAGGGAAGCAATCCAGAAACATCAATCAATCCAGAATTCAGAACTTAGTCAGATCTTGTGATAAAAAAAGCTAAAACATGATCTAAAATATTAGATCAAGAAACTCCGATGATCAAAAAACTTCGATGATCTTATCTGATACGCCTTAGACTTTACTGCTCTAAATCCTTCTCGTATGATTTACTCCATCTTCAAAACCAGCTCTGATACCATGTTAGAAGATATACGCTGGAAGAACATTACATAGATCGGTGGAAGATGAAGATGCAACCAAGAAAGGAGAGCACCATAGGAGGAAAAAAATCAATGTTCAAAAGTTACATAATCAAAGTCTTTACGATACATTTATACCATGGCAATTATAACTATTGCTGACATGTGCTGCTTATGTGTACAATAAAGTGACGTGTACTAATCAATAGGACAACTTGTATCTTTAACACTTTTTACATGTTGCATTTGGAGTTTTTGATACACAGAAATGAAGCCCGCTTTGATTCCAAGCAGCAACCATTCATGTTGTTTGGTCTAGATCTTTGGCCGGCTCAATGGAGTATTAGCGACATCACTTACCTGAGGCATCGCACCCTTGTTCGTAAATCTAATGGAGGCTTTTTTTACTACAAGTGCGCCAAGGCTGGACTGTTACTTAGCACTCATCATTGAGGCTTGGGGCGCTTGTTGGTCTTCGGCGTTGCAATGAATTGAACTTTACACACGTCTGGATGGAATTGGATTTTATCAACAAGTAGATGAACTGTCCTTGGAGGCTATAAACACTGGCATATCTGAAATTCTTTTGCTCATTTCAAATGTACACATACTTATCGCGAAGCAAAATTTGTAGCATATCAGTTAGCTAATTTTGGTCGCCATATATCTTTTGATCGCTTTTGGGAGAATGTTCTCCCTCTGGACATTCTTCATTTTTACACGTTGATGTATCGGGGGGTTTATAATAAGAGTTTAATGTAGATGTTGAGCGCTCGCATGTCAAGCAACTTTACGCATAATTTACTTTATTTTTTTATATCTTTCTTCATGAATAATTTAAATGATCAGATGATAATTAACAAAAACATGATTTAAATTATTGTCAACAATTATTCATCATTTTCAAAATTTTACGAACTTATGTACATTATTGTCCTTCATAATAGATATACGTATTTTTTATAACTTTTTACGTTATAAAACTAGCCATCAATGATCATCTAAACTATTTATGAAGAAAGATATTAAAAATAAAATAAAATAAACTATGTGTAAAGTCATTTGACATGCGTTTTACATATAAACGTTCAACACCTACGTACGTTAAACCCTTATAATAATAGATAACCTTTCATTTTGAAAAAAATACAAAAGAAGAAGGTGGCAGGAAGGGGGGTCATCCCAAAAGTAATTCTCAACCAGCAAAAAATGCCATATGATGAGCTACCATATTTGCCTCTCTATACAAAAAGCTAGAAAGAATTTTACTCTACTAGAAATTGAACAAAAAGCTACCAAATTAAATTATTACTTGTGTATATCAATTGAAGTATTTTGAAATTAACTAAAAAAAGGAATTAATCCAAAAAAAATTGGTATCAACATCCGAATTGACAAGATAGAGTTTAGCAGCCTATGATAAACATAACGGTTGAATTTGATGTGTCAACAATATAAATGAGATTAATGAGTTAATACTCAATCATTTAATTTATAAACATTTAAAAACTTTCATAATAATATAAATGAGATTAATGAGTTAATACTCAATCATTTAGTTTATTTATAATATTTTTTACTTTATTCAATAAACCTAGGAATTAAATCAATATGAATAAAAAATATTTAAATGTGCATAAAATAATAACTCATCTGATTCCCAGTATGGCGTGTATTTAAAATAACTCTTATTACAATATAACTATATTAGTGTTGCCTTGAAGATTAGATAAGAATTAATACAGGATATTGTCTAATTCATTGTATATATATATATATGTATATATATGTATATATATATATATATATTATTATTATTATTATTATTAGAACCAAAAAATGAGGAAGTAATTCTGAGAAGGGTAAATTATGAATATAATATAAACATCTATTTCTCACCCTTTATACGTAGATACAAGTAGTTTACTAAAAAAATAAGTTAACAACTAACATTTAGTGTTAAAATAATTTAACAAACACATCAATTTAAAATGTGTTTTGATCTTAGTCGAACCTTAAACCTCCATTTCATCCGCTAACTTTTGCTAAACCAAATACAGCACCAAACTGATTGCTACCAAAATCTTAAACACATGGTCTAAATGTCCTTTGAGATTACAATTACCTGGGATTTTCTTCAGCTTTTTGTTCCTGCACAAGTTCAGATAATAAATACCCAAATTAGTCTTTATCAATGTTTTCTCGTACTACTCGTCTTTTGAGAGTTTGAATTTTTTAAATGCGTTTTGTTAAAATTTTCACAACGGGAAGCGCTTGGATAAAAGAATTGGATGCTTTAAGTGGGAAATTTGTCCTGGACTCCTGGTCCAAGAGAGCTGAAAGTTCGGGCGCATGAACCCTACACAACATTGTACTAATCGAATGCCTTAACGATCATTTGGCATCTACCACCTGCAATATAGTTTCTTCATGAATATGGTTGATATGTAATCTCAGGCCCAAAAAAGATAGAAGGGTTTATTTACAATGCCCACCTTCAAGAAGCAGACCTTTCAGCAAAAAAAATAACTTCTGCAGACTAACCAGAAGCAAGAACTTTGCAACAAGAAAAATATGAAATGATTGATATTTCCCGAACACGTTTTTTTAATGGGACAAATCACTATCGGCGACCATTCATAGCAATAATATCAGATTAATAAAAAGTATATCAATTGCTACATCAACCGCATTCAACTTAAATGTCTATCCAATCAACTCATCACAGTTAGGTCCAACACAATGTCAGTTTAAGTACATAGATGTGAAATATAAACAACAGTGTTCGAGCTTCCTCTAATTATCCAGCCGGGTGAAATATCAAACCTCCAAACCAAAGAGATTGAGTTAAATCGTTCTACTTTTTCAGAAGGAAAGGCAGGGGAGAATACATAATTTATCGCCTCAAATGTGCAGTAGTCAAGGACATTTCCGTTGTATATATGATGCTCCATGTTCTTCATATCTGCAAAAGAAGCAGTCCAAGAGGCATAATAAGTAATCATAAGTAGGAGAATTTATTAAAATGGGCATCAACAAGTGGTAGGCTCGGTGCCATCGTATCAAGCCAAGACCATACTCTGCTTTGGAGAACCACATTTGCTGAAATGACCCCAGAGATGCAAGTATGCTTCCTCCTATCCAAACACTGAGTTTGTGCAAAAAAAGGTTAGACATCACATAGAAAAGAACACACAATCTTAACAAAAAAATCAATTCTACGATGTACATCACAAATCCAACCCAGAAAATGGTTTTTCTGGAACAAACTACAAGCATTTGAGATTCATGTCACACTGTTTTTCAGATCCAAACCTGTATCGCCTTTCTGTCGGATTTCCACTCGCCAATACCTTGACTCTTGCAGCTTGAGGAGCCTCCTGCAATTGCATTCAAGTGAGCACGAGTAAAATAGGATCAAGTAGACAAGTTTCACAATTAGCCATTAGCTCTTTTCAACGATTTTGTACTCAGCTTATCATAAGTCACTCCAGGACAGGTAATAAAATATATAGAAAAACCCAAAATCCTTCCCTAAAAGACGGGAAAGGGGAAAAAGTTTGAGGAAATTAGGTTCCAATGGCCTCTATTTTAACACAAAGGGTCGGAGAAGGAATAAAGGCAAAAATGTACCAAAACCTAGAAAAATGCTATTCTACTAAAATAGACAGTTTAGTTGAAACATGATTGATATATTATATGAAAAATTCACTTTTTAAACTTTTTTTTTATCTTTCCAGACTTGTAGGGACTGGTCTCCCAAAGGTAAGTATTCATCAAGTCTTAAGAGGCAAGAGATACCTCCATCAAGTCTTTCTCAAGCCGTTCCTTTAACTGCTGCATTGATGCTGTGCCTCCAGCAAGCTGTCGAGAACATAAAAGGAAAGTGTCTATAAACAGCATAATCAAACTCTTGATTTCAACCAAGACAAAGTCTTGCAAATGGAGCCATGTTGATGACAGTGAGATTAAAACCACATGTCTATAATATAACCAGCACAACATTTTCTTTCGATTAAAACCAGTACAACACATGAGTGCACCAAACACTCCATCTATCTAGGATATCCATATTCGCAATGGCAGTGGAACCTTGACCACCAACAGTCTATCATTCCTAGAACAAGGAATGGGTAGACAAGTCGAACTCCTTATATTGCCACAAGCTATGTAGGATGCATTACATATTATTTTGATGGGCACCGACATCAAACCGTAGTCCACAACATTGAACCCAGAATAACACTTTAGTACTCCAAACAATTTATTATCTAATTAGGATATCATACAACAGCAGTGGAATCTTGACAACCATCAGTCTATCGTTATCAAATCAAAGAATGGATAGACGAACAGTACTTATTATTTTGGTACAAATCATGTAGGATGGGTTACATATTATTTTGACACGCACCCAACATAGATTACAAATTCCTCAAAAAAAACATAGATTACAAATTAAAACATGCCCAAAATGAATATTGGTCATGAACAGGCAGGAAAACCTGCTTAAAATGTGAAAGTAAGAAATCTTATCTTACCAAAATGCTACTGAATAGTTCCCTACGGATATCAACATCACACCTATTTATGCTCTCAATGACCTGCAGGAAGCATACAGAAAAAAAAAGCAATCAATGCATAAACTTCAAGCTAAAAAGAACTTACATGTCATTAGATGGATTATTAACCATTTGAGGGAGCCCATGAAGAGTAGCTGAATCTGCAAAATTCTCCATTCCAGGAATTGTCTGTCCTCCACATTGTATCAGAAAAACGAAATTAAATCAGAAAAACCCACAGAATGAATTGCTGAGGTGCATGCAACAACAACAACAACAAAGTCTTATCCCACTAGGTGGGGTCGGCGTATATTCGTTGATCCATGTTCATAAGATTCGACAGGATTTTACGCTGGCTGTCGGGGCCTAACACAACCCTCCTCCTTTATCCGGGCTTGGGACCGGCTATAAACATAGGCGGAGTTAAAAAAACAAGAATGGTATGCGTGTAAACAAAAAACAGATAATATAGCTGATGCAAGAAAGAAAAATAAAACTTCACACTCTGTAGCACTTAAAAAAAAAATTGACACACGTATAAGATGAAAATTTGCAATGATTCCAGCATAAAAAGCAAGAATGGTACTCAATTGTTACTTAGTTCATTACAACTAAGATTTTTCGACATTCTTAAGATCGGAATTCTCAGTCAGGGTTTTATTTGGACAGAATTTATGATAACTGAGATTCCAGAGAATGAATTGATAACAAATTTGTTGGTTTAACAATTAGAGAAAATAATGGTTAAAACCTGCTTATAGGACTTAGATGCAGTTCCAATATGCAAATGGGATGCAAGTACCAAAGGTTCATGAAAATATGTCATGCATCACCTGCACCAGTAATGGGTTGAACAAGATGTCAGGAATCTTAAATCTATCTGCTCCAACTTCTATTGTCCTGCATACATGGAATAGTGATATTGGGTATCAAACACTGGATGAAAGGTTAAATGAATAAGTCAATTCAGCAGCATTGCATGTAAATTCAGAAAAATGACATAAAAGTTAGGATAAACAAAGTGTTTGACTTACTGCCCATCTGGAAGCTCATAAGGAGTCATCGGAACATTCGCATAAGAACTTTCTGCAAAAAGATTTCAATATCAGGAATTTGGGTATTGAAAAAGCATAATATCAAACTTAATGGAGAAATTGGTGATGGAATAGGTTTCATTTAACTTCATGAGATACAATATCTTATAGGTGCTAACTTGCAACTTCCCTGCTATCTTCTATAGTTTTAGCAATCTTCAATTGCATCAGTTGCTTTCATTGACAAACTAAAAAATTGCATGTCCATCTTACATAGATGTGCTATAATTTTGTCTTTCAAACTTCTTTAAAAGATTATAAACAAATCAATACATGACAAATTTCTTGTGTGAAAAATTTCAGTCAAAATGTACAGAATTATTTGGACCTTATCTTAAAAAGTTCGGAGCATGATTCAACATGAGTTTATGTGAACAAGAAACCAACAATAACTGCAATGATAAAGCAGGTTTCTGCCTAGACATGTATAGAAACAAATGCGATTCCAGTTGCTAGAAATTATTCCTTGGGTGCATCCTTTACAATCAAATGTACCTAGAATTTTTTTTTTTGAGTGAAGAAAATGATACCTTCAAATGGAGTATCTGGTACACGGCACACAGATTCCTTGACGTCACTAGCAATGAATCTCTGAATATAAAATTTAAGCCACTATAAATACAATAAAACTCTATAAAAATGCTATGAAGATGAGACAGCGAAATAGTTACCTGAGAATACAACTTATAGCTATCAGTTGTGTTTGGAAATTCAAGATCTATTGTCTGTTGAAAAAAGACAAACAATTGAGTGAGAAATTCTGAAGCTGTGTAACTCTTTAATGACTGTGCAAAGTTGTGGAAACCGAGAATAGCAGAATAACTAGATACTGAATATGATACATCAAACCAAGATAAGGAAGTGCCTTGAACCTTGTTTTCAATCATCAAAGTTGTTATTTACTATAAACCCATGCATATGCATATATCTGCTAGTGCACTGAAGTTATACGACAAATCCAAATGATAAAAAGCATCAATTGAAACATGCAAACAGAAGATAAAAGCAAAGACAAGAATGAAAAAAATCAAATTTGGTTGACACGTTAGCAGGATTATGTCCTAAGGTCGACAGAGGCTAGTAGCCCCCTGAAGTCACCACTTGGCTAAGGGAATACCGTCCATTTTGCTCTTTACCCTGATTCCAAATTAGTCATGCGTTAGTAGTCCTAAATACCGGGACCAAGTGGGTATCCAAAAAAAAGATAAAAGCCAAATTAAATTATAATCAAAATATTGTTCGGATCAGTTACCTCTATATTAATATCAAATCAACAAGAAAAAAAAGATCAAAACATAGAATCGTATTAATGAACAAACATCATGCAATTTGGAATTCAATTTGTAAGTGAAGAGTGTGAAAAACGACCGAGTCCAGGTGATCTATCAGGCTAGCCTAAGATTACTATTCCACAAAGAATGCCCAATGTTATTTGAAAAGCTCAAATGAGTGACATTTTGAGATGCAATATCTAAGACTTCCATTGTTGTGTTTTGCCTGCTGCGACTAACATCTATTATAGCACCATAATGGAGCAGTTATTTCACAAATCATTCATCACCAGGCTATTAGAGATAACTCTGCATCTTTCTTCGACCGGGAGATTATCTATTTCAGTGGCAAGACAGCAGAACATATATCAGGTCAGTTAAGTTGGCAACTGACAATGCAACAAAACCTTGCCGATTCACAAACTTAACAAAACTGATCTGGCTTTACAACAGCATTAGGTCTGAGGCATGTGCTATGTATATATCAATTGCAGAAAAAGTTCAACCAAGGATACCAAGTGCAACAACACATTTGTACAACAAGATCATGATATCTAAGCATGAGAAATATGCATGATCAATTACAGAAGCAACAAATTGCAAAATAAATGAACCCAAACATCATATCAGTAACCATGCTTAGACTTATCTAAAGCAGATTTTTCTCTCTCAACCTAACAATTGTTCAACTAACATGACAATTATTAGAAAACTAGCAAAAAGAGTTAAAGGCCCAAGTGTGAAAGATCATTAGCTTTTCGCAAAACGCCTTCTCAAAGCACATCACGATATCCACCTTTTCAGTTGCATACGGGAAGTGACGTTAAAGAAGAAATTTATAAAGAATGGACATCAAATCAAAGTCATAAACATTATGAAATGTCTCATAGTGCCTTTAAGAAAAAAGGCACTTTTAAAATGCTTATCCCAATTCAACAGATAATAAACAACACTGTTACCTGAAATTCTCCAGGACGTATTTCAGTTCTTTTAAATGAATATCTAGGTCTGAACTGCATCAAAGGAATAAAGATCGGAAGTTTATAACATTCAAATAGCTATGAGAAACATAAAACTATATCTGAACATACTGTAATTCCCTTGCTCTCCAGGCTCTTCATCATGCAATCAGTCAGAAATTCCCCGCCTATAGGAGATGTTGCAACAGCCTACATTAATATATTACCAAAGCTAGCAGAATTAGGCAAAGGAAAACAAAATGATGACTAAGTTCTTGAGTTGGAGAAGGGTTGAGAACAACATTCACCAGGTACATTCAAAAAGCTGAGGACACACATTATATATGGGTCTAGGAGAATGCTAGAATCTCAATATGAAAATCTAAAAACCCATTTTTTTAATGTATATCTTGTATCATTTGTAACTGTTAAGAATACAAAATAAATGATGTTGCTCTTCCTAACGGCTTAAGCTTTTAGGAAAATTGGTTAACACATCAAATTTAACATGATATCTGAGTCAGATGTCCTGAGTTCAAATCTTGTTAAACTCTTATTAAAAAATAATTTCCTCCCTTAGTTGTCCACGTGTTAGGCTTGGGCTAGACCAAAAGTTGTCGGCCCACACATGAAGGGTAGTGTTAAGAATATAAAATAAATGATGTTCTTCCTAACGGTAACAATTGGTTAGCACATCAAATTTAGGAAGAGAAAAATTGCTTAAGAATATAAAATAACCTTTTAGAAAAATTGGTTAGCACGTCAAATTTAACAGTAACAAAACAAATATAATTTTTTTTTTAAACGAGTAACAAAACAAATATAATATTTAGATGTCCATGAAAACCTACTTATGTCTTCCTGATTGCAATCAAGCATGCAAATAAACAGATATAATTGGGGTCTCCACATGAGCTTCTACTTTGTTATGGTTAACGGGAGTCACTAGATTTTCACAAAGAAAACAAAAAACATATGCCGATAGGAAGAGAAAAAGTTAATATAAAGTTTCAAATCTGTGAAAGACAAAATTACCTTCTGTAGGACATAACCATCATGAACTGCTGCAACAACTGTGGACCCTCCTCCACTGTGCCACGTGCAAGAAGAATGTTATTTAAAGCCAATTTAGGGTGCTTTATATAACACTCAGTAATCAAGAGCGTATGTTGTCAAACTCATAGTTAATTCAAAACTGAAGAAATTCAGCATGAAAGATAAGTCAGGCAATATCAGGGAAAAAGGTAATGATATAATTGACTCAAAATCCTGATGCTCTGTTTTTTTAAGATACAACAACAACAAAGCCTTATCCCACTAGGTGGGGTCGGCTACATGGATCATACGACGTCATTCGTTGATCCATGTTTTTTTAAGATACTCTAAATATATATGAACTAGAATGTAAAATTTCATTTTTAATAGCAACCACTCAATCGTTTAAAAAATGAATTTCATTTAATGATTTTTTTTTTTGAAACGGTATTTCACTTAACGAATTCAATGGCTGCAAAGATTGTCAACCATCCTTTGCTTGCTCAAAAAAGTCATTTTAAGTCCAAAATAGAGTATAAACTATTTTCATTTCATTTTAAGTCCAAAATAGAGTACAACAACAACAACAAAGCCTTATCCCACTAGGTGAGGTCGGCTACATGGATCATACGACGCCATTCCGCTCTATTAGTAACCAAACCTTTCGGTATATTATTCACCAATAGATCTTGCTCTATTAGTTCACCAAGTGTCCGCCTTGACCTCCCTCTCCCTCTTTTAATCGGACTCCAGATTATTTGATCTACTCTTCTTACTGGCGCATCTAATGATCTTCTCTGAACATGACCAAACCATCTCAAACGATTCTCTACCATTTTCTCACTAATAGGAGCCACTCCCACTCGTTCACGTATATGGTCATTCCTAATCTTATCTAATCTTGTATGACCACACATCCATCTCAACATCCTCATTTCGGCTACCCCCACTTTACGTTCATGTTGTCCCTTCATAGCCCAACATTCACTACCATATAACACTGCCGGTCTTATAGCAATACGATAGAATTTCCCTTTAACTTTATTGGGTACTTTTCTATCACAGAGAACTCCAGTGGCTTTCCTCCACTTACACCAACCAGCTTGAATTCTATTTTTATTTCCAACTACTATCAGGGCCTATTTGATGTAACACGTTCAAGAGGAATGAACCTATTCCATTGGATTTAATCCTGGTATGAAATTTTCCAAATTGGTTGTTTGGGTGACAAAATTGTGGAAGCAAAATCCAATTAGAGGAGCATTTTTCATTAGAAGACATGGAGGTGGGAAGGACGTGCACGAAATGACAAGGCAAAAAATCACTTAGTATTCGAACACAAACCATATGATGGAGATTGATTAAGTTAATCTACTCCTAAACGCTAATTAAGTTATTCGCTTAAGAAATAAACTCAATGCAAATATTCATTTATACAAACCAGCACCTTCAGAACTTATTTTAGAAAGAAACAAGGCAGTAAAAATCATGACATAACTTGACTAACAGTAGCAGCAGAAAAAGCAATGGAGGACCTATGAAGTAACTGCAGGAGATCACATGTCAGCAGCCCACTTCTAGCTGGCAGTTACCAATATAAGTTAAGGATCACCTTGTATTTATAGCTAGTTAATGCCTTGTTTAGGCAACAAATGTTTTATCTTAATTCTACAGTTTAGCCCTCTCCATTAGAGCTTTGGGTATTGTAAGGCAGTGTTAAGATTCATGCACTCTCTTTTACATTACATTTCCTTTAAAATGTTCTTATATTCTGTCCATTTTGAGCTGGTGTTTTAACACTTTCTCCAACAAAGAAACCATAAAAGTGTATTTACAAGGTTTCAAACACCATATGCCAAATAAAAACTAAACTAAAGGACTTCCCAAAATTACTAAGGCAAAAAGGCTCATAATCCTATTCTTGTTCTACATCACCATATCAGAGGAAGGCTTTGAAAAGTTCCTTATGTAGGAAATGTTAAACCCCTGGATTTTTTTTTTAAGTTGCTAAACAGCTCTCATTCAATGCAGCAACAATGTGCATGAATGAAGTGACACAAAGAATTTTACTCAACAATGGCACAAAAGTTTTAGAGAATTATAACAAGACTTGTACTTTTGATACATAATAATTTAAACAAAAGTCAAAGGAATAATAAACAAAGGTCAAACAGAATGCTAACTGTTAATTGTGAAGATGAGGATACAAGAGTACCACCATGAATCATGTAACTATCATAAAATAATTTGTTTTAAAAATAACCACTAAGATAAAGGACAGCAACGAAAAAACAGTAGTGAGACCAACCTATCAACAACCAAAGATGTTGCTCTCCCAGAAGCAAACGATGTGAGGACCTGTAAAGAAGATTTATCACACCAAAATATATCAAGGATACGAAAGATTTAGATGTCAAAGTTCTCAAATATTCAAACAACCAAAAACTTCAATTTTCAAGAAATAATGCGTAAAAGGAAGATTAAACCATACAGCATTTTTTGCCACAAACAAAGCCGGAACATTGTAACTTTCAAACATAAGCTCTGCTGCTCTACACATACAAATATATCGAAGTCAGGCAACGATAATACAGCCTGCGAATAAACAAATATAAACCCCCTACAATAACCATAAGAGAACTTAAACTGTGTTCTCCATGTACTGGTGACAAGAACTGTGTCCTCCATGTACTGGTGACAAGTGCTAATGAACTAGCATATAAAATGCTTATATTTTGCGCATGGTAAGAGAATTGTGCCCAAAGAGGGAACAATATCAATTAAACATTGTAAAGATGCAATTTACAATCACATTTGAGATCCATCAGATGCCAACAAACAGAAGTTACGAACGTTAGAAATCGATGTTATATTGTCATATCAGAATTGAGATTTCCCTATCTGGAACCTTTCTCTTTGCTGGGGAGTGTTAGATGATGGTTCAGCAAGAAGCATTGGATGCTCCTTTGGATCGATCAACAGTCTTTCCCTGGAATCAGAAAGAAAAGCAAATTCATAATTATATAACTGAAATAAATACTGAAACTCCAACGAGGATAAACTAATTCAGGTACCTCATGTAAATCAATATTAACCTACTTATTTAGAAAGAGAAGATGCCGACATAACTAGATTATAGCACAATAACTGTTGCAAACACTACCATCTTGAAAATAAGAACCCATAAATCTATGCTAGTTCAACCGAGGTAGCATTTCTAAGCAATTAGGATGTTCCAGAATCATTTGATGGATACAGAACATTCAAAATATCACAAGACAATTCCTTCAAAAAAAAATATCACAAGACAAAAGCAACCAAAAGGAACACAATGTGCGATAGAAAAAGTTATGACCTTGAGATCATGAAGTCAAGTGTTTGATATCCACCAATGATTAATCATGGACCTGCAATGGCCCCCACAAGAAATGGCAGAGCACTCCATCTCATGCAATTTTTTGTGTGAGTCATCACATGCAAAGCCATCTCATGCATATATCCAAACACAAAAACCATCCCTACCTCTTTAAATATTTTTTCTTCTAAGGGATTAAATAACAAATAGAAATAGAAAAAGTAAAAGTAAAAGGAAAAGACAACAATTTCAACTAAAGTAGATGGCCCTCAACTATTTGTTTTGAAAATTCTCAGAACAGAACATCATACCATTCTTTCCCTTTCCAAAATAGTAATACCAAGCAATAAAACAGTGTTTTTTACCAGCCGGTTCGACCGTTTAACCACAAACCGGCCACTAGTCCAGTTTGGGTTGACAAAAAATCCGATTTTGCGAAAAACCGGGTTGAACCGGAAAACCAGTTCCATCCATTTTTTTTGTCAAAAATATTAAAAAACTGCAGAAAAAAATTGAAAAAAAACGAAAATTGATTTTGGTAAGAATGTGTGAGAATATGAGATAGAGAAATAATTAATAAAATATATTTTAGGGGATATAAATAAAAGCTAAAATTATCACGAAATAAAAAATTATTATAAAATTGAAATTATTATAAATAATGATATTGAAAACATAAAAAAATATTTTATTCTTCTTTGATTAATTAAAAATGATGATTAATATGATTTAATTCTATTATTTTTACCTTTTATATTTTATTTGTAGTATATTTTAAGAAGTAATAAAAATAATATTATTTTATTAGCAATCTGGTTCAATCCAGTCGAACCTGATTAAACCGGTCGAACCTTGACCCAGACCTGTTCGATCTCCGATCTGGTTTAAAAACATTGCAATAAAATACAGATCTTGTAGCTTACAACTCATCTAGGTTGTCCTTATTAAATCTCCCAAAATCCTAATGCCACTCTTTGTTGCCCTTTTACTTTTCTATTCGATAACTTTACAATTTTTCCCCTGGAAAAAGCAAAGAAATGTTAATTAGTGGTTCGTTCTCTTTTTTACCATCTCTCTTTTCCTCAAGTGCGTAGAAATCTTATTATTTTACTTAATTTGCTTCATTCTACCTCTTTCTCATTATATAATTTAATGCAATTTAGACTGAATACTGCCTCAGAAAAACAAAGTAAACTGAACACAATAATAAATCATCATCCAATTGAACATATCTCAAATATTTGCTCAACTGCACCAAAAAAATGAAAAGTATTAAAAATTGCTAAAACTATGAAATTAAAATATTTTAATATTAAAAACAAGTCAAACAGAATTAAATTTCGATTAACATACCTTAAAAATAAGTGAAAAGCCTATAGCTATTTTTTGGTGAAAATAAAAAAAATACATATTACTTTGTTTAAACGAGCTGAGAAAAAAAGTAGAATATTGCAGCAAAATAATACAATGGAAAGTTGGAAGAACAATGGAACAATAGGAATGGTGAGCAATATAGAAATACTAAAAGGTATAATATAGTGAGCAAATGGCATTTCAACTTCTCACAACCATTTTTGTTCAAAATAGAAAACTAAAGGGTATAACTGTCTAAAGAAGTGCCATTAGATTTGAGTGGCGATAAGAACAGGCTTCACCTAAATTTTCATCATGCTCCTGATTCTACAAGGAAAACAATTTTCACTGTCATTCTCATACCTAAATGCGTGATTCCATATATTGTCGACTATATCCCAGTCAACAACAACACCATCCTTCATGGGGGATATCACCTACAACAAACAAAGAGCTCAAGCAATAAGTCAATAGCATCAGAAAGAATTTTTCGTGAAGAGAAAATTGAGTAATTTAGTAGCCATGCCTCCATGTGATCTCGCCTATAACCTAAGGCTTGATTGCCCACATAGAGTTTGCGCTTCGTCTTTGCTTTCTCAGACTCAAATGTTTTGACAACACCTTTTGAATCTACTGCTGAACCAGAGTCCTTGATATCGTCAGCTGCTCCAGTTTGATCAATCGATCCAACAACCTTAATATAAATCATCACCGTAAGAATAAGAGTTGGATAAGAAGCATTTACAACATAAGGAAACATAGAATATAAACCTATAACATGAATCTTGTTGGAGATCTACAGGAGATGGACGTGAAGGACATGGACCCATAATCACTGGAGTCATTTGGCACAATTATGCATCATTGAGACATGTGGTTGCTACTCGCAGAGCTGCAAGCTTGTTGTTGGCAGTTGGGAGGTATTTAAATCAAGTGTAATAATATCATCTTTATGGGAGATAGATGCTACATGAAACATATTGTACACCATATTGTACATCAAACAAGGTCTCCGAATCAGATAGGAGAAGGCCCAAAATGGTCGTCTGTTGCCAGATGCCATGGGATGTCGGGCGATGTCCTCTGCCTCGCCACACAAAATGCAGGATATATCGATGCAGGGCGCCCATCTCGCCATATACCTCCTAGTGAGAAGCCAGTCATACCGCATAAGCCAAGCAAAAATCTTGACCCGGAATCGCCAAATGAGTCTACGGTCTATCCTGAAATCCTCTAGCATCGTAGTGGCTGGAAGAAAGTTGATGTAAAAAAACCGACAAAAACTTCGATAGCCATACCCATCCGTCAGTCCTAAAGTGGACGGGGCAAAAGAGGTCGATCATCCGATGAAGTTTCCAGCAAAGCACATAGTTGAGGGAATGCCTCCACAAGCAAGCCCTCGGGGGACAATCATGCCGTCAAAAAAAGAAATCGCTAGAACCATGCGAAGGAACCATGAGTGGACGTATCCGAGGGATCAACGCAGTCACTTCCCACTCCCCGCCACTTTGACGCCAAAGATAGATCGCACTCGTAGCATGTTAAGAAAACCATGTGCCATCAACCATTTGCAGGCCCCATGATTCACCCGACCCACCGAATTAGGAGAGCCCAGTTGGGAGGTGGGCTGGCAACCATTGCTCCATGCGACAAGGTGGACCCCGCAAATCAGAGTTGCATCCCTGCCAGAAAAATTTGCATCTCATATAGTATGTAGGAAGCGCTGAGAGGGCAGAATGGTTAAGAACGAGTTGGCGTCCGCAAGATAGGAGTCGCAAACTCCAGCCTTGGAGCCTATGCTCCATGCGCAAGATGACCGGAGTCCACGAGGTGACAATCAAAAAGGGGTAAAGCTCAGTCGGACATCGAGTTGCATCCTTGAGAACCATGCCAAAGGAGATGAAAGATAACTTGGCATTGTTAATCTGGAGGTCGATCATTGCACCGAAAAGCTCTATGAGGATGGCCACTCGTCAAGCCGCTTGCTCAGAGTCCTCAATGAAAAACACCATGTCGTCCACATATTGTAGAAGAGGAACTAGGCTCCCGACGAAACCGCTGAAAAGGCCAGCCACACAAGACGTTTGGGTGCATCTAGCGAGAGCATCGACTGTGAGAACAAAGAGCCAGGGCAGCCCTGGCGTATCCACAGTCCATCTGAGCAGTCATACCTAGGGTGTCCGTCCTACACAGCGGTCGGTCCTCCCAAATCTAGCACCTGTGCTGGCAGATGAGATACTCCGAGGCGTCCTGGCTGCATAATCCAAAGCTGTCACACTCTACCAGTGCTCTGACACATTGGTGAACCTTCGGTAACTCCACCAATCTAAGGTCGATCCTCGATCTAGCATATAATGCAGTTGTGCTCCTCCATGTGTATCTGCAGTTGAAGGCCGAAAAATTGACCAACGACTACAAGTCAATGAAGCCTCTCTCCGACATTCCTCCCTTGTCATCAGATGGAGCGATCCTTTATGTCCGACCTGACATTGAAATCACCCCCAATCCTAAAGGTGTCGAATAGGGGCCATATACACACGATATGAGGTAGTCGCTCCACCTGACTCCGCAAATGAGCCATCATCAAGAATGTGTCCATCCAGGAGTCCATAAGGGACAAGAGGTCCATCCGCCAACCAATAATGCAACTGGCCCACTGCATGAAGAGAGAGGTACTCCGACAGACGAGAATCCCCAATCTGTCCCCAGATCAATGAACCACAATCGGAGAGCTTGGTTTCTTGTAAAATTACCATATGAGCCTCCCAGTCCTTCAAATAGCAACTGAAAGTTCGGCGCCTCCCCAGGTCGGCCAAACCACGTACATTCCATGTCACAACTCTCACAAGGACAATGTGTCGCTCCCTTGGGCACATGGACCCCTACCCAAAGCTGACTTCCTCCTTTGGCCACCACGAGATGTGAGAAGACGCGGATGTGGCCGATGTAACGCCATCCTCGTGGCCACGTCCATCCGCACTCTAGGTTTTTTTTTTTTTTGAGAAGACGTCCGCACTCTAGGTTGCCTGTGCATGTGATGCGTGTGATGAAAACCTTGCAAGTGCCCAACTCATTCTGGTTAACTTATTGTGTGTTATCTAATAAAGTTTCTAGAACCACAAGAGATACTGATGTCCAGTTTTGATGACAGTCTAAACCATAACTATGACAAATGGAGCATGGATCTTCTCATGTTCCAACATAAAAAATACATGTAGTTGTTCATGGCAACATAAACACTTAAATCGTATTACCCTGTCAAAAAGTGCAGGAAGTTTATGTCAAAATCTAGTTAGACAGGTAGTAAACAAAAGGAAATATGGCACTCATGATCATTCCATACTCTGCAAATTATGACCAACAGTTCTTTTTTTTTTTCCTTTTCAAGGGGAAAAGGATGACCAAACAAACTCACCGGGCATTCACATTTTATTGCTATATAGAAAATGGCATCCTGGGTATATTAGGACTTTAGTAAGTTCATACCTCACTCCTTCCCCATACAAAGATCTAGCATGAGCCAAAAATAGTAATCACAAGGGATTCAAACATCATAAATCACATACAATTCAATTTTTGAAATGGAATGTTCAGTGGCCTACTTTACATCCTCCACTTTCCTTACTCATATATCAATTACATTATCAGATTAGGACCCTTTTCCCGAGAGTGCTTACTTGTACATGGTGAAAACATTATTGAAGTTGGCATAGTACAATTAGCTCGTTTGACTTCAACCAATTATTTAACTATTTCTATCTTCCTAGTTTCATGGATCACCAATCACACTTTTGAGCAATAACTTACACAAAATATAGGGATGATCTACACAGTTCACAAATGTGGTTCTCCCACCCCTCAACCACTCTGTCCATGAGTGTTTGAGTGACTTATTTTCTCATTTTTTATTCCATGTCCTAATCATTGATTTAGTAGATAACCATCATAGAGATACTCAGGAAATTATTTCTGTCTTCTTTCTTGTGCTCTGCTTTATTTTTACTTCATCACATGTTCCACAGCATTCTCTTCCTCGGCCACGATATTAATAAAGCACTAGCTATAGTCTGCAATCGCAAAATTCCTCAAACGTTCATCATATTTCATATGCAATCCAACACTCGCAACCAACCCATGAACACACATGAGCGAGTCTCAATTTGATTACCAGTATACGAAGGTTGACGTCGGATGAGATGGAGCTTCATGTCCCTGAGATGTTTTGAACTGCACTAAAAGCGTAATGCCGCAGGAAATTGACAAAGTTTCGTCACTCACCGAGGGAAAAACGGCCTTGGGGGCGTCCTCCCCGGCGTACCCGGCCTTGCAGGTGTAGGACCCCAAATCGATCACAATGGCCGACACCTCATCTGCGAACCCAGTAGCAACGGAGTGAGACCGAATCAAAACCATGCCGGAAGCCAAACTAGACGTGCACACCGATCTGAAAGTTTTAGGGTTTGCAGAGCAACTCACCGCCCCCGTACATGATTCCGATCTGACGAGAGCTAGCCTGAGAAATCGAGGAGGAACCCCACTACAACAGAATTAAGGAAAGCAAAGGGACGAACGCCGACGATGAAGAAGCCGTGAGCTCACCGACGACGAGGAGAAGTCGCAGCTGGACAGGGTTTTAGGGGGTTTCCTTCTATTTGCGCAGAAGTGAACCAAACTCGTCATCGACGGCTTTTAACCGCCTTTTCTTTTCTCCACATTAAAAAAATAAAAGGTTACTAAAAGAAAGTGTTATTTAAAATATATATTATTATACATATACGTTTCTTTTATATATATATATTAAAAATAATATGATATATATAAAAACAACTTATCTTTTGCTAGTTTATTTTGTAAAAAGAAACAAAAATTAAACTGCAAATTTATCATTTTTATTATGTTTCTTGTGTAGTAGACTAAAGTAACTTTTTACACTAACTATTTGTTTGAAGAAAAATTAATAGTTGGTTCGCATATGGATAAAAATATCAAATTTTTTCATACTTCTACAATTATCAGATATAAGCACAACAAGATCGCGACCATTCGGGATCAATCAGAAAATATTCATACTAGATTAGAAAGGCTTTTGCCCAGCACTACACTACTCTATGACAGACCAAAATAATCACTTGATTCCACTAAGTCTCCGCTTGTTACCGTGCTAGCCGAAAGGCCGATTAGGATTCTACGAAGAATTATCGTCCCTTGGATTTTTGATAGAGCAGGCTCTTTGCCTTCTTACTTCCCCCTATGCCTCTTGCCTTTTTTTCTTATCTTCTTCCTTTAAAGCAATCGAATAGAACGAGTTTGAGAAAATTCTAAGCAATGGATTAGTGGCCCCAATTACTCCAAATGAAATAAAAATTTGTCTATGGAGCATGGCATTAGGGAAGGCCCCAGGAGTTAATGGATTCACCGTTAAATTTTATCAATATTACTGGGACATTCTGGGTAATGGAATCTCCAATAGTATTATAAATATTTTCAATGGGGAATCTTTAAATGAAGAATGGATTAGGACCTCGCTTATATTTATCCCAAAGAAATCATAGCCCAAGTTGATAAATGATTACAGACTCATATCTCTATGTAATGTGGTATACAAATTAATTGCTAAAATCCTTGCTATGAGACTAAGACCTGTGTTAAGCTTATTAATTGATCAATCCCAATCAGCATTTGTCCAAGGTAGATCAATTCAGGATAATATTATTTTAGCACAGAAAGTAGCTCACTCAATTAACAAAAAGGGAGGAGAAAATTTGTCATGCTTAAGGCAAATGTGGATAAGGTCTTCGATAGGGTTTCATGGCAAGTTATAACTAGTGCAATGACACTCATGAAATTTCCTTTGACCTTTATATCTCGGCTATCTGATTGTATTCAATCTCCCACCTTTCAATGCATTATCAATGGGACCCCATCTGAATATTTCAAAAGCTACTGTGGCATTAGATAGGGGATCCCCTGTCCCCATATTTATTTATTTTTGTCCCTTAAATTTTTCTTCTATCATGCATGGTCGTGTTTCCTCTGGCTTAATCATCCCTTTCTCTATTGGTATTTTTTCTCCAAGTCATATGCTATTTGCATATGATTTCCTTATTTGCACTGTTGCAACAAAAAAATTGTAAAAACTTAAAAGAGGTCTTCAGACTATATGAATTTTTTTACTAATCAAAGGATGAATATCAACAAATTTGAACTATACATGCCTAAGAAATTTAATCCTCACCGTAGAAATATTATATCTGACATCTTAAGAATCAGGGTGGGCAAGTTTCCTTTTAACTATTTGGAAGTGTCAATCTCATATAAGTACACCCCTACTAAGGAGCAAAGCAAAATAGTGGACAAAGTCTCCTCTAGAATAGTGGGCTCGAAAAGTAAGCTTCTCAATCAAGCAGGTAAGTGTACTCTCATTAACTTTGTAGTCAACTTCATGCCTATTTATGCCCTTAGTTCAACTTTTGTCTCAAATGGTGTTCTCAGCTCATTGGAAAAGCTCGCTAGATCCTTTTAGGAATTCAACTGATAACAAAAAGGCACTCCATTTAATTAATTGGAATACTGTTCATGGGAGTAGGGATTAGAAAATTGAGTCTCATCCGCCCAGCACTTATGGTGAATAGGGCTCTCAAAGTGCTCAACAAGGAGCACTCTCCTTGGGTTCAAATGGTTATTAATAAATATGGAGAGCTGCACCAATGGGATAATAGTAATAATTTACATCCTAAGATTGCATGGAGTTGAAAATTTGTGGAGGACTCCCTCAATGTCACTAAACATGGGTTTAAAAAGTTAATTGGTAATGGCAGGACAACTCATGTGCTCTATAATCCATGGATTTTTTTGTATTCCCTTAATATGGCTCCCAACTTATATAAATATGAGTTCTGACATCTCTCTTGACACGATGAATGTTTGCGACTTGATGATTGGTAATACTTGGAATTGTGCTTTGTTATTTGAACTTTTTGGTGTGACTTTGGTTTCTCGTATCTACTCCTTGCATTTGCCAGGGATGATATGTGGATATGTGCCAACAGTACATGTGGCCAAGCCACGGCTAGCTCAGTCTACCAATTCATTAACCACCGGTCTAGCCAACTGTTGGGGCCTGGACAGTCCTTTTGGAAACAGGTTTGGAAGGTCAATATTCCCCCCACCCCTCAAAGTGTACTTCTTCTTATGGAAACTTCTGCACCGTCACTTGTCAACCATTGATATCATATTGTTGTTCAATTATGCAATCAATCCTACATGCCTTTTATGTGGTTGTAATATGGAAATCACTTCCCATTTGTTTTTTCATTGGACCATTTCTTTGCAACTATGGTCGCTTTTTCAATTTAAGCTCAATTTTACTTTTTAACTTATGCATTCATGGGATGTTGGTGCATGGTTAGATGAGCACTCCAGCTTAGATGCATGTTCCAAACTAAAATTGCAATCTCTTTTTGCCTTTTGCTTGTGGGGAATTTGGACCATGAGGAATGATATGCATTTTAGATCCAAAAGGACAATCGTTCTTGCAGCTTGGGTAAAGATCATGGCTGGTTATAATGAGTATACTTGATACCACATATCTGAGGCCCCTACCCTCTACAACCCAATTCGGATCAAGTGGGAGCCCTTGCCCAATGAGTTGATCAAGCTCAACTCGGATGGATCCTTCATGGGTCCATTTGAGGCGCGAGGGGGGGGGGGGGGGGCACTAAGATCCACTAAAAGCGAGTTAATTTTTGCAGGGGCATTGAGGCAGGTCATGGAGGCTATTCTAGAGTTGGAGACATGGGGACTCTTAGCGGGAATAAGTCGGGCTCGATAAATGGGTGTTAACAAGATAGTTATTGAGATGAACTCGATGGTGCTTGCTGAAATCATCAACAAAAGAAGCCAATGTCCTTGGAGGATCAAGAACCTCATTGCTGGTATTTTTTATATATTATAATTTTTTGTACTTTGGGACATAAAACATTGTTATTGCGAGACCAATTAGACAGCGGACTATCTCGCTAATCTTGGTCGCCTAAGCGATGACGATATTTTTTGGGAAGGAGATCCTCCTCTGGAGCTTCTTCAAATCTTGTATTAGGACGTCTCAACGTTTTATTTTAATAGCTAATGTCACTTGTTTCTTAAAAAATTATGAATTATATATTTGTAAATTTTAATCCTTAAACTTATATTTATTTCTTCATCCAATTTCTGTTAAATGTATTTCTTAATTATTATAAAACGTTATGAATACCTTACTTCTTTGACATAAAATAGTAGAAATAACAAATAACAAATAATGACGATATTCTTAAAACAAGCAAAGAAAATTACAAGTATATGACTGCACGTGAACAATGAGATATCAAGATTTATTTCTCTTGCATTCGCCTTTTGTTCACATGAGATGGTAGAAGGATAGAGATTCTTCACTCCAAAGCAAAAAAATATATGTTATTGTTCTTTTTTTGCTGGTATTTCTAAAACTTTTTTTTATTTTGATCTTTTTATGCAATTCGTGATAGAAAAGTATAACATCAATGTTAGATTATGTTCAATTTAATGGTTGATTTCTACTTTAGAAACTTTATATCGGTTTTCCATGAAAAAGTAATCAAGAATTCTTTATGAGAATGTGGAGCAGTTGAGATGTTGTATGAGATGGTTCAATGTAACCCTAGGGCATGAGCATCTATGAGGACGACGTGAGGGTTTGATGCGGCAATGATGGACGGGGCAGATCCAATGAGGTGGCTTCGATGGCAATTAGGGCAATCCAATGATGAGGCGGCGAACAGGGCAATTCGATGAGGGACAATGGGGACATCGACGTGGGTTTTACTTTACGTATGCGGGGCGGGCTCTTTTTTTTTGTTCGCAATTTTTGTTGTAAGGGAATGAGATCCATGCGTTTTTTATCATTGGATGTAAATCGGACAGCATCCCACATATGTGGAGAAGGATTTGGCTCATTTAGTCCTTATTCTCATTCATATATTATACTATTTTGGAGTGTCTGATTGGGAGAATCAATTTATAGAAAGGAAAAAGAGTGATTAAAGGCTATTTCAATTATAATTAGAGATTAAATTATAATTATTGCTATTCAATTATAATATGAAAAAAATTATAAAATAAGAAAAAAATGAAAAAAAAATAAGAAAATGGATAACTAGAAATGCATATTTGAGGATGGGCATGTCACGCGTGGCACATGAAATGTAGATCGGGCGCTCTCCTTCATTCGCTCGACCAACATCTCCATCGCACTATTCTTATCTCACGAGAATTTGGCGTGTCACGGATCGAGCGGCCTCCAAAAATCCCCCCCCCCTCACTCGCCCTCTCTCTCTCTCTCTACTTCAAGGCGACACCATGGGTCCTCGCTATGAGGAGAGACGACACTTCGAGGATGACTTTCCAAACGCATCATCGACACATTTGCCCGTCGAGAACAAAAAAGGTTACGTTTTAATATCTCTCTTTGTCTTCGATCTCCGATCTCTCTCCATCTACTCAACACGTGCAAACACGACAATGTTTCCAGGGTTCAACTAGATTGCTTTAGTTAGAGTCTCATGTTGTCCATCAACTACAACAAATAGGCTTCAGATCTTCCTCAAATTAGCTAAGAAATACAACAAGCTCGTTTGTAGTTGGAGCTCGGTGAGGTTTCCTTTGACCATAAAGGATGACATAATGAGTAAACTAAAATGTGTATACAATTGCAACATAATCTTGTTTTATGTTTAAGTGAATGGGGTACCCCTTTTTGACACTAGGAACATATGTGTCAAGAATTTTGTGCTTTCTTCTGATCAGACGGTGGTGTTTAATCTTCTGGATTTGGTGCCCCCTTTATCTCACCAGTGTCTTCATGCATTCGTTTGAAAATTTATTCATTCTTGTGTTCGTTCTTTTAAGATATGACTATTTGTAACCTTACAATGTCAATGTCTATATCGAAGGTTATGTCGCAAAAGGATATGGTGCTTCAATGCTATTGTGAAGTAGAAGCGGGTGTTAAAACATCGTGGACCGAACTTAACCCTGGGTGAAGGTTCTATGGTTGGTAACAATCATGGAATAAGTTTATTAGCCAATGCTAAGAACAAATCACAATTGATTCTAAAATGCTTATGCATCTGATTCTCAAATTCAAATTTTGTGTAGCTAATTGAAGCTTGTTGATTTTTTTCGTTGGATGGATAAGCCTCTTGAAGAGCACTAGAAGAACCTCATTAATGGACTAATACGCGAGACAAATAGGTTGGAAGGTAAAGTTGAAATCCTGCAATTGAAGCAAGAGCTTAAGATGACAAAAAATGTTAGAAATGGATCTTCTTCATCATTTTGAAAATACTCAACATTTTTCTTATGCATATTAGTTATAGTGATGGTGATATCTTTGTTGTATGTCTCAGTGTTATGTATTGGGACATAAGTATGCTCTCTTTTATCTAATGGTATTATGTATTAGGACATGAACATGCTCTCTGGTTACATTTTGTAGTGAACATGAGCGTGATCTCCTTATGCAATGGTGTTATATAATGATGTCACTTTATGCTCTCTACTTGTATTTGATAGATTGTAGTGAATTGTGCTATTGGATGATGTTATGCAATGGTGTTACTTCATGTCAGTATTGTGATTTATGACTTCTCTTTCGATGGAAACAAAATATGCACGCATATGTGATTAAATAGTTGAAATGTGGTTTCTTTGTATTAAATGACTTTCATTTTTAATGATATTGAAGTTGCAAGGTCTTTGCATGTGTATATTTGGATATTGCTTGTATGCCCATGACTGCATGCTTCGTTTTGGCAATTTAAATACATGGAAGAGAAGGCTTTGAAAGGTCAACAAGAGTTTGAGGAAAAAGATTGTTGTAAAGATTTATGTGAAGATGTGATTAGATAAATATGTGAATAATTTATAGATGGAAGCAGTTAAATCTTTTGTCATTTAGGAATATTTTTTGTCAAGAAAAAATTTGATAAAAAAAACCAAATACACAAACCATTTGAACATATTACTTGGATTCCTTATTTTTCATTCAGCTCTTACTTCCTATGTCATAAATATTTGTCCATACAGTAACAAAGATGTCGTATATAACACATTCACCATATAATAAACAAACGATTTAGTATCAAATTCACAAAATAATGCTGCCCAACATTAGTGAGCTCAAGTCTGTTGCATAAATTATAATAAGAGAATAAAAAAACTAAGATAAGATACTTGAACTAGGACTACTTGAACCCCCCCCCCCCCCCCACCCACCCACCCACCCACCCACATAGTGTGTGTGTGTTAGAGATGGTTTATTTCACATATAAGAAATATCATATTGATATGTTCTATGGGCACATGGCTTTCACTTGTCCTTTCCTTGACGCTTAATTCGGGATATGGGTGTAAGAAAAATTTATAGAAAACATAGAATCAAAAGATAAAAAAATTAATAGTCACAATATGACTTAGGATAATTTTTTAATAGAGTGAAATAGATCCGCTTAAACTAAAGTCCCATACAAAAATTTCGCACAAGTTGTGTAACCTATTTCTATTTATTAATTTTTATCTATATAATTAATTCATAAGTGATCAATTTTTTATTATTGATATAATAAATTTGTATATACTTTAATATTTTTCTATCAACTTCTAATTAATAGTTCTAATACTATGCTATATAATTAAAATATTATTAATTTTAATTTAGGATATATTTTTAAAAATATTATTTATTAAAATATGGTCAATCCGAATAAACCACCTGAAACAACTCATTCATTAGAAGGGGATTTTTCTTTTTTTCCAAATAAATTAGGGTGATTTTTTATAATTTTAAAAAAATTTAAAAAAATGACTAATTATTTTTCATAAAAAAAATTTGGCCTGACCTAGACCACTTTCATCTTGTGTGTCACAGGGTCATTCTTGACCACAAGACCACGTGTGACGATTGGACGAAGGGGCATCTAGCCAAATCTCTTTTTAGTATTTAATGAAAGTATTATGGTCGAGACGATTTATCGAATGTTGTTCTTATTGGCTTTTAAATACGGATGTGTTTGTAGTACTAGTGTGTTGAGGCACTAATGCGGGCGCTTTCTTGACATCTGAAGGGTCCTTTGGAGGATCACGGGGCACCAAAAAAGATCACCGATGTAGATTATCTCAATATCATACATTAGAATTATAAATCTTGCTTGTATTATATAAAAACATATAATACAAATAGGTTTAGGAAGGTACTAGTGCACCCCTCTTTACTGTACCATAGGTAAACAATTCTCGATACAAAAAGAAAATAAATTACTAATGCTCTACAAGTAATTTGATGATTCATAACGATGGTCTTATAAGATTATACCATAAGGACAAATAACTTGGTACTTCATAAGATTACATAGTGCAAGGTAGCTGAATATATTTCTTGTATAACACTGCGCAGTCACAAGTTTAAGTTGAGCGGCGTTGGAGGCACAAGACTTTGCACGTCATGTCATGAGAAAACCTCTCGTAATATTCTCCTCCACCAAAGTCGGTGATGCCGTCGATGTCATTGTTCGAGCTTCTTTAGGAAGTGATTGGTATGAGGTTAAGGGCTAGAACAAGGTTTTTATTCTCAATTTTAAATCCAAACACCCCATGAACAATTTATTCTAGTTGAAATTTCAAACAATTAAAACCACATTGAAAATTTAAAAAACCACTAAGTTTTGTTCTTAAAATAAGAATGTAATGTTCTTGCCATGGCAAGAACAAACATTTTGTTCACCTTTTTTTTATTATTTGGTATTAATAATTACACATAATTAATTATATTTTATATTTTTTAAGTTTTACAGAAAAATACATCATAAATAAATGATACTTAAAAATAATATTTTAAATGCTAACAATAAGAATTATTAATTTGTGATTAACTTCTTATTTAATTAGTATTAAAGAATAATAATTTAATTATATAATATTTTTTATAATAAAAAAATTAGATCAATTAATTTTAAAAAAAATATTTATTTAGATAAATAAATTTATTTATTATTAGTACTTATTATTTTATTAAAAAATATCTATTTTATTTCACTCGAGTATTAACATCTTTATAATGAATATTTTTTTATTAATTATTAAATAACTATATAACAATGCTTAATAAAATATGTAATTTCATATTCTTTTGTTCTTGATGCATCCAAAGAGTATTTATCTTCTCTTAGAAGAACATTTTTCACTTTTGTTCTTTTGACAAAAAAAAAAGAAGAATGTTCCACTTAATTTCTATTAATTTTGTTCTCATATCGAACATCCCCTTAGGGTCTTCATTTTTAGGCACTGTTTGGCATCTTAAAAAGTAGAGTATTTAGTAGCGGATAGCGTTTTATTAGAGTAAAAACGCTACTATAAATGTTTGGTAAATGTTTTTTCAGTAGCGTTTAGGAGTTTGAATACAAAACACTATAAGCTACTCCTACTAGCTTATAGAGTATAGAGGTAGCATTTTTATATTTTCTTCCTATTATACCCTCATTTTTAAAATAAGAGTTATTTACTTATTAAACATCATATATTATTTTTATTTTATATATCACATCTTTAATTTTACTTACAACCCAAATAAGCTTTTTTTAATTTTGAATTAATCAATATTTTATATTAAATAAGATTTTAAAAGTATTAATATTCGAAATAATTATTTTAAATTATATTATATGAATATAATGTATATAAAAATGATCATAAATTATATGTTATGTCTATTTTTGTCATTTTATACAATACGCTAATTTAGCCGCTATGTTTACCAAATAAATTTTATTAGATTTATAAATAAATCACTATCCGCTATCCTCTAATAGCTAACCGCTATATTCTAGTCAAATCACTATCCTCTATACGAATCACTATCCTCTAATCAAAGCGCTAGCTTTGCCAAACAGAGCCTTAGTATGGACTTCTATTTCGTCCGCATGGACTTATTTTCTCATGCTTGCTTCATTTATTGATCACTCGTCCAATTCGGGATTGTCACTTGTGCAACACCAGCGGAGTTCACAATGTGAGCGGTCTGACTTGATCAAGCAATTATCCATCCATCAAATTTTTGTTGACCAACTTCTGTAAACTTGCGTAGTGTCAACTCGATTAATTCAGCTTTTGAAGGAGAAACAACTCTTGAATAACTTCATGAGTAGCTAGAAAAAAGAGTTGCTTCGAAATTGCGACAAGAGCGCGATAAAAGTTTTATCATTTGATAGGCATGATTCGACTCGATGTCTCCATATTGCAAATGGTTGCAACATTGAGTCACTCATCCATCGAATGCAGAGCATAAGACCACCTCACCCTTGATGATCATTTGATATTTCGATGATTTGAGGCAACAGAGTTCTTCGATGTGACACTTCAAAATTTGAATGCTTCGAATCACTACTAGGAGCAGTGAGAGTCTCCCACATTCGCTATGGACTTGACTCAATTCTCTTTTGATGGTCTTGACCATTGTAGGTTTTCTTAAGACACGCATTCTTTCGATACTGAGATCTCGCGATGCCTTTGAACATGGACGAGGTGATGTCATTGTGTTCATCAACGAAGAGGATGCACTTTTCACACTCATTCATCTGGGTTGGACAAAAGTAATGTCATTGTGCTTGTCAACAAAGATCATGCACCTTTCACATACTTTTCCACCAAGTGACTGACTTTTGCAGAAGAGTAGACATTTTCGATCTTCATCGATTCACGAGGGAGGCTCGTGAAGATGCTCGCTTGATGGCAAGTGGATTGATGTTGGAGAACTTGTGGAGAGAATTTTCTACTTCACCTCCATCTCCATTCAAAAGGATAACGCCAGGGCCTAGTCTTTCGAGCCTTGATTTCGATCTTGAAGGTCACTTCAATTACTCGAGACATTGATAGTGAGGAAAAGCATACATTTATTCATTTTATGATGAAAAACTTGACAACATTATTATCAAGGGTACGCCAAATGTGTGACGCTCAAATCATTTGTCAGATTGATCATTGGAGTAAAGGCGATCGGTTTTGTGTTAGTGTATAGCAAGCTCATTCCAACTCTTGATGGGTTACATTACATCGCTTGCGGGAAGACCCTTGGCGAGACAAGTTGTGCTTGTGAATGTTGTTCCGTAATTGAAAGGGACGTTGAACCTTGATACTTAACATTGGGCCAATTTCTATTGTCAGTGATTGAATACTTCGCATTGCACAACTGGGTGTGTGATGTGATGTCACAGAATGTTGAGCGGCATTAGATTGTCATGGTTGGGCATGATGATAGTTTTTTAAAGTGAATTGGGTCCTTCAAATTACACAAATGGGCGTATAATGCAACCTCACAGTATGAGCGACACAAGATCATGATGATTGAACATGAGGACACTCTTCTTGATGCATACATGTGAAGTGGCGATTCATTAAAGTGAACGATGCATGACCATCTTGGTTAGTTGAGGGATCAATCGTAGTGCATGTCGTCGTTCCCTGGAGTGACACGAATGCATGAGAAACTTGTTGCGAGACATGATTGGGCGTGCGACGATGAAACATGTTAGGGACCATAACACTGGCGCACTGGGAGTAATAGGGATTTGCGAGCAGAAACATCTTTTCCTACACCATGACATGTTGCAAATCATCGTTGCATTAGTTTGAGTAAAATGAGATGCTATGCTTTGATATCAACTTGTCACAGGGGTCATTTTTCTCGGATTGACCTGTGCGGGTATCTAAATGTGCCAATCGCCTAAACAAGTCCTTTTGTATGCTCTTTGCGGATGCTAGCTTTGTGCCTTGCCAAATGTCACAATTTTGGAGGGCATTGGTTTCGAGCGAACATTTCGACGAAGACGTGTGAGCAAACATATGCATAAACAAAATGCTCAATTGAGACGTTCTTTTGTGCAAGTTGTCACACCACTTTTGAAACTCGATGCTAGAATTACGAAAGTTTGAAAATATTTGTTAAGTAAATAAAATGCTTGATTACAAAAACTTCAAAAGAAGACTAACGAATTTTTCTTAATATACCATCATTTTAAGAGCTAGCTTTATGATGTATGATGTGGAGGACAAATTTCCGGAGTCCACTTTTCTTTAGTGCAATCGTCGCATGTCAAGTTAAGGCTAACTTAAAAAAAGTGAGCTAAAACAAAAAATATAAGTAAAATAAAATAATTCGATGATTCAAAAACTCGTTGAGAGGCACCATGACACAAGCAATATATTCCTTTCATTATTCTAATATGAGCATCATATACACCCTATCATGTCCATTCGTGTTTTACAAGGGAAAAACATGGAGGGTTGAACCTAACAGTTTTTATGATGTTTTCTTTACCAAAAAATGCTAGTTTTTATTAAAATTGATTGTCAAAACATATCGTAAAATTATTCTTCAACCAAAATAATTTTGAAGTATTAACACAAATACCATAAAAAAATACTACAAAAACTGACCCGATTGAGTTGGAAAATTTTTTTGGAATAAAAAATTTCAAATTGAACACAATCTAATCTATAATGATGGAATATATCAAATCCTATTCAAGATAAACAGATACATAATTAATTTGGAAAATAGTACAATACGGAATAACAGAATACCGATGCGGCATAAATATAAAGAAAATACAAAACAATAAAAAACGAAAAAAAATGTTAGAAGATACATCAAATGATTCAAATCTAAATCTTTTGCTTCATATCTGACATATTTTGATTTTATGTATCTTCTAACTTTTTCTTTTCGTTTTTATTCCTTTTTTATCTTCTAAGGTTAGATCAAATTTTATTTGCTTCATATCTGAATCAATTTATCAATCTATCTCCATAAAAAAATAAAAAAAAATTGTCAGTTTATTCAATTCAACTCATCCCCATCCAACTTATTGGCAATGGGCTAATTCGCATGGCCCGAGTTGATCGAGTCGTGCGTTAACTTTTTACTTTGCCCTAAGATTTGGATTGATAAAAAAAAAAAATATATATATAATATATATGATATTATGATTCTTACATATATATAATAAATGTTATATATATAATACAATTATAATATATAATCAAATATTTAAATATATAATAAAAAATGTGAAAAGCCTGTGCGTATGTAAAACAGCAGAAATTTCAATTATAATATTCGAGAAAAAATCACTATCATGGACTGATCAATTGTCTAATTCACTTTGAACTAAAATAATCTTAATTTTTTGGATGGTGTGAAATCACCCTGTTAAGTGCTTTTAGTTCTGTTAGCACTGGACTAAAGCAGTCATTAATCAACAATAATTACATTGATGTGTCTCCTCATTCCTCAAGTACGATAAGATCTTGAATTCATTAATATTCGCGAATAGATATCTTGAGTGAGGAATTGAAACATGGAGGACAAAGTCAAAGCTGTGGAGCTACTAAGCACCACAACTTTACCCCGAAAGCCTGACCAGAAAGAGCCACAAGTTGTCTCACATTCAGATTCTTGAAATCAGAAAGCTCGATTAGATTTTTATGCCTTTTCCTTCGATCTCAAAATCAGCAACTTAATCAGAATTTATTCGCTCCAACATCAAATTAGTCAAACCTTGACAATGGCTACAGAAAAGTAATCTCCCTAACTTGACCTTTTAGATTAGCTCATCTGATTTTCTGAAACTCTTTCCTGCAAGGATTCCATGCCCAACACTCAACTGAACTGGTCATCAAATGCTGCAAGTAAATGCAGCACAGGAAACTCCGGAAAGTCATACTCTATCAAGATTCATGCTGAAAAAAAAAACATGCTGCTGCTGCTCAGAAGATCCTCTTTCAATTAATTGGTTCAATGCTTCAAGTTGGCAATCTCTGAATCAGCAATGTCATATCTGATATCTGTCAGAAATTTGAGTTCCCTATTTGATGAGTGAAGCAAGCAGACATTCAGATTCACCACCAATTACTTGCCATAAAATCAGAAGCTCAGAAAGAAGAAAAGGAAATTGCAACTTTCCTTTCGGTTTGTAAATCATCATGAGTGGTGCATGAAGTTGTAACCTTAACTTCGCAAAATCAGACAAAAGGAAAGAAAAACAGATATTTTTTTTTCACTCGGAATCATATACTTTGACAAGCAACCACATACACATCGTTTTCTGCATGTATTGAAAAACAGTGTCGTGCGGAAATGGCAATTTTTATTAAACAGATTTAGTTGATATTTAAGTTTGTCAGCATTGATGGAATGATGCTGCCTTAAGTAATCAGGCAACAAAGCAAACTCTCCTTTCTTTCTTTGTATCTTCCCTGTCTGTATTGTTATGTTTCTCCAGTTTTGTTTGTCTGCATTGTTGCATGTATTCTACATGCAACATTTTATAGAGAGGAAAAAAAAGGGGTAAAGGACAAAGATCTCGAGCAATCTTGACCGATATTTATGTGTAGCAAATTTATAGATTTGCTGAGACGTAAAATATATATGATATCATATACATCGAGAAGAACGTACGTGTCATGGAGACCTTGCCCAATTCGTGTGATCGCCTTATTGGCTTGCTTGTTCCTACGGCTAGGATTATTGGCCATAAATAAAAGAGGTTAATTAAGGTGCACTCATCTTTTTTCCTAAGTGCATTTTACAATTATTCACAAAATCTCTCGTGCCCACTTCATGAATGTTAGTAATTTTCGCTTTCGAGTTTGATTTTTATATATGTAAGAAAAGTTATGTGGAGAATATTGTTTATATACTTCACGTCGTAAGTGATGACATAATAAAAAATGGATTATTATTATTATTATTATTATTATTATTATTATTATTATTATTATTATTATTATTATTATTATTATTATTATTATTATTCACATTGGATAAATTAAGGTCGAGTGATGGGGATGTATTAAAAAATAAAAACTAGCCACAAAGTCTCCCTCGTCAAGTCGTCATGCATTAATAACAATCCATAAGTTAAGGCTGTTACATCTCACGAGGTTCTTGACAAACATCTAACAAGATTCTGGACCTCATCAGTTTTTTTTTTCTCCAAAAAAAAAAAAGAAGGAATATGAAATTTACTAGGGATGAAAATAGTGGATGTATAATATATTTTTTAATAAAACTTCATGTGCGTAATATGTGAAAAAAGTGAAATAAAAAATACATTATATTGTTTTTTTTTGGTTAAAAAAGTATATAATACATATAAAATTTAGGATTCCGCTTTTTCGGGATTTACCTTTTGTATTATTCACAAGCCTAATGAATTTGCATTAAGCAATTTGGACGGTGTCAATTTTCTATCAATGCGAAAAAAAATAGATAAATAGAAATGGCAAAATGAAGTTTAATGGAAGATAAAAAAATAAAAAATAAAATAAATTGGATCACAGGACCTTGAGATTTTGTACGAGAGTGCAGGTAGAACTTCTAATTTCCTTAACACACATCATTATGTCGTCCAAATTTGAACAAATTTGGTACTCTCAATATCAAGTCAAGATGATGATCGATTGTTCAATTTCTTGCAAGATTTGTTTAGCAACAAGCGATGTGTCGTTGTCCGACGCACGAGATTCACAACAGTAAGATCAATAAAAAAATGTGCTGCAGTATATTGTATGAAATAGTAGGTCGATTAATCTACCATATAAATATAATTTTCATAAATAATAACATGTACAATAGGTTAATCGACTTATTACAGTTCATGCAGTATTCAGTAACATGTACAATAGGTCAAACAACTTATTATAATTTATGGAGTATATTCACCCACATATATAATATAGAAGTTTAGTAGTATACAATTAACTTTTATATAATTAATATATAATTAACAAATCACGATAATGAGATGATATTTATATGATTAGAATTCAATCTTTATTAAATTTAATATCAACCATATAAGATGGTTCACATGCATATTGATTATACAATTTTTTACTACATAATACATAATCTCATATATATATATATATATATATATATATAGGGTCCCGTAAACAAATGACTATTAAATGCATGACCTTGACATCTTTGGATTTTGATCCACGTCAACTTTCTGTAGTTCAGGTGCTAATGGTATTTTTTTCCCTCTTGATCGAGGTCTCAAAATTATGTTATCTAAAAGTCTTATCCATATTTAGATAGACGCAAAATTCGAAACAAATTAGATTAGTGAAAAAAATGTTGTACTCGTATTTTTGGCCTTGTAATAAATGTTTTCATAATATATTTTTATTCTTATAATTTTATAACTTGATGGAGAAAAAATGGAACAAAGAGATCATGTAGAAGTTGATAAAGTCGTCAAAGCAACTGCAAGTAATTGGCGGTTCTTTAGTTCTCTTTGTACCAACTTTGCTTCTAATTAATTAACAGTCGCTTTCTACGTGTGTGTATGATATATATATATATATATATATATATATATAAACTATTTAAGTAACTAAAAAGTAATGACAATAATTATGTCTACCTAACTACTACGTTAAAATGTTCATTTTTTTCATAATCGCCATGGTCACATGTAACGTTTTCCATTTTTTTAAAGTAAATGTTAAATCTTCCTTTAATTGTTTAAAAATAAACGAAAAAAAAAGCAAATCGCCTAGAAAATGTCACAATATTCATCTTCACATTGAGTCACTTGATGATGAACATGTATAATTTGTTCGTTTTTTCAGTTAAAAAAATATATACATTAGACATCGACATAAAAATAAATGTCCACGGTCCACTATGAGAATAAATTTTAAATCGCTTATTCAAAATTTTAACTGTACCTATATAAGTCAATGTTTTTTACTTTTTGTCGCTGCTTTTGTTTGGCCTTAACACAAATCCTTTAGCCATTTTAAGATAATGTTAAGTTCCAGAAATATCTGTTATAAACAGGTGCAATATATATAATAGATTGATCAACATATTATTAAGCTATTGCATTTGTACACCACCTATTAATTTATTTTTACACTATAAACATGAAACTTATTGCTTGCATGTGAAATAGACGCCACTCCATTCATTTCTATTTCAAATTAATTGGTTGAAAACAAAAAAATAAAAATTTGTTTCAACATATTATCTAATGAACGAAGAAACCTTAAAATTAAATTAATTTCACGAGAAATATGAAGTTTAAAACTTCAATACGGAAATTTGATTAATTAATATGTTCCCACTGCCATATATATTCACATCGGAAATACATGTTGCATTATGGTATTTGACCTTAAGACTACTTGTCCGGACAAAATGAATATCCTTAATATTGTGTATCACTAATATGAATATCCAAAGCAACGTTACTTTTTGCACATACAAAATGACACCTAAACCTTTTGATTTCAACACGCCTAAAAGTCATCCTTAATTAACTTCTCATTAAAAATTTAATAAAGTAACTTAAACAAATCTAATTTTGACACGTTGTTCTCGAGTATAATATCATATACACAAATACAAGTTTAATATTTAGTACCCGTGTGGATTGATTATTTATCCACGTAGTGCGAGATCCTTCTCGTCAAATTTTAAATTCAACATCATGTTTCATGATAAAAACTAATCATACACGGATAACTTATATATGGATGATATCATTTTCATACGGATAATTCTAATTATAAATTACTAATCAAATGATTAAATGTAATAACTAATTTTTATATAAATATCAAATGCATACATATTATATTTTTTTTCACTCCATGTAAGTACTACTTTTTGAAAAATGACACTATTTTTTAGTCCTAATCAACAGTTGCACCGATTTTTTCAGAAGGAAACTCACATTTATAAACATGGTTGGCATAGTTGAATAGCGTGGGATGTTAGTTTTAAATTAGATTCTTACAATTTAATTATAATTTGTTTATACCATTTCAATTCTAACATTAAATTAGTTAAATGCTTAAAAAAACAACGGCTAAAAAATATGCAGCAGTCCATCGTTTTAAATACAAATTAAATATTTGTGCTAGCTAAGTTTTGAATTGGTGATAAAGTAATCAAGACACACTCAATTTCGTATCAGGGTATATTATGTAATACCCGGCCTATATATATATAAATAAAATAGAAAATGAAATTAAGTTGGAAAAGACCAACTATCTTAGCACGATTAAGGAGCTCATTAGCATGCCTAGCCCATGACCTAGACTATAAAAGCAATTACAACATAAAGCATGTCCTTATCCACTCATTTCTCTCCCTCACTCCTCTCTTTTTCTTCTTAAGGCATATCATCCAACAAGAAAGGAGTACTCCAGCAAGATTTGGTATCAAAGTTCATCTTCAATTCAGCATTCCTTGATTTTCTATGTCCATCCCTCACTTCTTCTTCTCATTGAAATGCTTCATAGGTGAAGAACAATAAGGAGAAGTGATTATCGATGATCGGGAAGGTCCAAACTATGATCAATCACGAAATAAGGTAGGTGATACCGAAATCTCCCTGCATAACATGATTAGCAATTGCATAGAATTAAGGTTCTTATTATGGATTGTGTTCTTGATTGATAAGAAGGGTATGAAAATGGAATGATTGATTGCACTTCTTGTGTTTGATGCATGTTGTGTGGTTCTTATGACTATAGATGTGTTCTGTATTAATCCTCCATACTTAGATAATTGATTGTATGCCTTGATTGTATTTTTTGATTGAAAATCGTTGTTATTGTAATTCTGTTCGATTCTATTTTTATGAAGACCGGTCGACCGATCCTGTATATTGGTCGACAGGTGATGAGAATATCGGTTGACCGATCATTGGAGACCGATCGACCAATCATTCCTCCAGAGCCTTGTATCGATCGGCCAATTGGCCGATCGAAGCTCCTTTTCAGTCTAAGTGTTATCGGTCGACTGATTCAGAGATACGATCGATCGGTATTTAGGACTTGTCTATGGTATTGCATTAAGACCAACCGATCGATCGATCCAGAGATATCGATCGACCTGTGCTTGAAAATCGGTCTAAAGATCAGTGAGGATCGGTCGACCGATCCCTGACCAGATTGTATATTAATTGTTGATTTGATCTATATTCTTTCTATGAGTATGTTGTGCTACTCTTCACTGATTGAAATATTATATGATTTAATCATTGATATTGTTTTGATCTATCATATGATCAAATCCTATCATGATATGCAAGTATGACAAAGTAATAAAGTGATTAAGTATGAAAGATGGAAATGTATATAGGAGCGGTGGTCAGAATTTAAGCTAAGTGCTCATTGTCTGTATCGCTCCCTTAGTCATGGCTTGATCCCCTATTGGCTGCACGAAGTTGCATTGGTCGCTCTAACGTAAATCCTCCAAGTTAAAGGCACCCAAAGGCATCTAATGCTAAGTGAAAGTAAGAGCACAAAGAGAATGGATAAGTGACATGAACATAATGAACAAAATATGATTATTAATTCAGCATGATCTCTGAAATTTTTTATGATTATAATATTAACTCATGATCTCTATCTCTTTTACCTATCCATATCTCAATCAAATGATCTTATGCTCTCAAATCTGATATTGTTACGAGTGATTACTAATTCTGTCTATTGCTATTTACTGTTATACATTGAGTATATTATGGATCCCCACTATGTTGTATAGTTTACGGGAGGACCTCCTCCCCTGTGTTGATTTTCACATGGTCAGATCAGTGATGGCGTCGAGATCGTGTGCCACGAGCAATGATACTAAAGCACATGAACCAACATAGGGCTTAGTTATCTTTATCTTTAGTTTTCACATTATGAACTTGATGTAATTTAGATATTATGACTATTATGAACTTTCTAATATTTTGAGACTTCCGCTTTTATGATATTTCTATTTTTTCTTCTTTATTCTTATTATTGGAATGTTATCATTTTTATGGAGATTTAGTTAAGTTTTAGTCAATGTCATAGTATTTTCGTAGCGCATTCGAATAGATCCTCGCGACGTGGCGTTGGTCGATTTGGGGCCGTTACATATTAAATCCAATCACGAAGTAGTACATCGACAATCGTGATTTACGGATTACGACTAAAACTTTATAAATAATTAACATATGAATAATATTCTAATATTGAATTATAATTGTTGATTTAAATTTCGATTTTTAAAACTTCAAGTAAATTCTCATTTACCATACATAATTGTAATCAATCAAGTTTAAAAAATATATATTTCCAAATTTGGTTGATGTAATTTATTTATAAAAAAAATATATTTTAAAATAATTGAAATAATTTCTTATTTAATTTGAATACCAGAGACGAGTAGGAAAAAGAGAGTTAGATATATAGACACAGTAGACATTAAAGTCCACGACGTTTCTTTATTTATTGTGCAAAGACCTAGCTGTATAGCAATTCATGTGTGAGCGAAACTAATTAATTAGATTACGGCCGTATCTTTTAAATTAATTATATGGCACAAGCACATTTTTATCGATTATTATTATTATTATTATTATTATTATTATTATTATTATTATTATTATTATTATTATTATTATTATTATTATTATTATCAAAGATCAAATAGTCTCATAAGTTAATGATGAATTTCGGCATTCATGTGTTATGATTTGTTTTAGCCCGATAACAAAACAGTATCAATAAGGATTGAGATTGACTGATATCGTCTTCTCCTTGTTTAAATAAAATCTCGAGTTCGAACACGGTTAAAATTCAATCACTTACCTAGCATAAAAGTACTATTGACCTTTAAATACAAATAATGAGAATGTATATTTTTCCTCAAATATACTATTTGAGAGGTAAAGAATTAAATTTTCACAAATACAAAAAAATTTTATCAGAAACTTTAGACTTTCGACCTATGAATAATGCATATAATAGTTAAATTCGCACGAATTAGACCGTCGATATCAATGCACAATGTCCCAATAAAAATGATATATATTTGCAAGTCCTTAAAAAAAATAAAAAGTTTATTGAAGCAGTGGAGTAATTTTTTTTCCCGGAAAAGTGTGAGAGTGTGATTAAGGTTTATGAAGTCTTGTTGTTATAGGAGAAGTATTAAAACAGTAAAAAAAAATAGAAATGATCGGAACTTGTAAAAATAAAAGGTTGTGTTTTTTAGGGTTAAAAAATGGAAGTTGCACTTAAACTAAAAATTATGGCAAACACAAAACAACATTAAAACCTCCCATATATCTTTGTCCACAAACATAGTAAACAAATACAATGTAAAATATTACTACAATTATTACTTTCCCCGACGGCCTTAATTAATATAGCGATTACCCGGAAATTAATAATTCCTTCCTTGTGTTCTCAAATAATTATTTTATTCCTTTTCCAATTTTTGCCACAATCTCAGCCTCAGGTACCGTCTTTGTATTTTAAAAGGAATAGCACAATCAGTTTTTCCTAAAATGAATAAATAGTTTGAAACCATTTAATCGCCTTATTTATTACTGCATCATATGGGTTTAATGAGTGCTCACAATTAAAACCATATCATATCATAGTATTAATATTGTAATACATGCAAAATATTTTTTGGAGCAATAAAAGATTCAGAAGCGAAATAAATATCATATAGTTTAGGGGTAAGTCTTTGGGATCATTTGAAAATTTATAGAATATTGTAAAAAAGAATTTTGGGAAACAAAAAAGTTCACCAAGAGGATAAATTTCAACAAATGCCCTTCAACTTTTAAGTTTGCTCAGTGATGTCCTCCAACTTCGCTTTGTAACAACGATACCCTTCATCTTCAAACTTATTACATATAATTTCCTCCCGATCGAGAATACCCGGTTTCTCAATCGGTCTGCTGATGTAGCGATGTACTATCTCTACCATGCAGGAGAGACATTCGACGTGGCATCGCTTCAGCAAGTTAATAAAAGAAATAATAAAAATGATAAATATATATTACAAAAATAGTTCTTCTCTCTACCCCCCCTCTTGCTGCACGAGCAAAGGGGGCGAGGTCGCAGAGGGGGGCGAGCCCCCTCCCCCCTCCACTGCTCTTCGTCGGCACGGGCTCGTCGGAGGCCGGTGAAGCCGGCCTCCTCTTCTTCCTCCGACGAGGACGTCGGCAAAGAGAAGAAGTATTTCTTTAATATATTTTTATCATTTTTAATATTTTTATTATTATTTTAATAATATTATTTTTTATTAACTTGCTGACGTGGCGGTGCCACGTCGAATGCTTCTCTTGCGTGGCAGAGAGAGTGCATCGTCACATCAGCAGATCGATCGAGAAACTAAGTATTTTCGGTCAAAAGGACATTTCATGCAATAAGTTTGAAGATGGAAGACATCACTGTTACAAAGTGAAGTTGAAAAGCATCGTTGAGCAAAGTTAAAAGTTGAAGGACATTTGGTGTAATTTATTCCTCTGAAAAATCAATTTGTTTGGGTGATTTTTGGACCACTACTTTCATATAATAATGTTCTAAATTTTTTAAGAACAAAATGTTCTAAATTTTAATATAGACATTTAATAATTAAAAACAAAATGTGTAAAAACTTTGACTTATATATAGTCCAAATTATAATAGACCGGTGTTAAATAACACAAAATTATTAAATGAACAATGACGAATAAATTGAATCATATAAATAAAATACTTGTACATATGAGACGAGATTCCATTGATAAGTTTTGATTTATTAAAATTTTGTTTTAAAATCTTATAAAAAATTTTAAATTTGTTATTTTTATTTGTTTTTTATAACTAAATAATTTCATAGAATTTGTTAAGTTTTTCTTACATGGTCTATTTTTATTTTTATATTATTTTATAATTTGTAACTAACATTTCTATGGTCCAGATCCATCAAGGCTGTTAAATGACAAAGAAAAGCATTTCTTTTTTTTTCGGTTACAATAAGTATTTTATCAGTTACAAAGAAAAAAAACATTAAATTCTATATTTATGCTACACTAAATATATATTATTAAGGTGACGTCTTTTTGACGTAGCCGTTATATATCTATATAAAAGCCCACCACTGCCATCGCGAAAAGTAACACCAAGCCGACACGAAGAACACAACGTTACGGCGACATGCTGATAGCGTGCTTAGAACAGCAGCGGCTCGTCGCCGACGCCGGCGAGGTGGAGACGAACACCATCGCGGCCGCGGATTCTGAACTTAACTCTGCTGTCCTCCGCTCCCGATTTGGCTTCGATGTGGGCTCCGATCCATCCCCCGCGGTGTCCGACTTCGGCGGACTCATCAGCGGCAGCCCTCCGGCGGCCTTCATCCGACCCTCAAACGCTGACGACGTGTCCCTGGCCATCCGCGTCGCTGCCCGCGGTGGAGTCACCGTAGCCGCCCGAGGCAACGGGCACTCCATCAGTGGCCAGGCCATGGTCGATGCTGGGGGCCTCGTTCTCGACATGCGCGCCCTCTGCGCACGAGAGCCGATACGCCTCGTCAGACTCGACGGCGATGGAGGCCACGCCGCGGACGTGCCCGGCGGGGCACTCTGGGAGGAGGTGCTCGAATGGGGCGTGCGATGCCACGGGATGACACCGGCCTCGTGGACGGACTACCTGCGGCTTACCGTCGGGGGGACGCTCTCTGTCGGGGGCGTCAGCGGACAGGCCTTCCGTTGGGGGCCGCAGGTCTGCAACGTCGCCGAGCTGGAGGTCGTCTGCGGGGACGGTGAGCGTCACGTATGCTCTCCGTCGACGCGCCCCGACCTCTTCTTCGCCGTCCTCGGCGGCCTTGGTCAGTTCGGGATCATCACACGCGCCCGTATCCCTCTCGTCTCCGCCCCTCGAATGGTAACAACAATTAATTAACCGATTCGTTCGCCAAAGCATCATCTTTGGCCGCCGGTTTCCAGCTAAAATTTCCACATTTTGTGATCGTGCAGGTGAAGTGGATAAGGTTGGTGTACGGCGGGTTCGAGGACTTCACGGCGGACGCCGAGTCGCTGGTGGCCCAGCCGCCGGCGGCAGCATTCGACTACGTGGAGGGTTTCGTTTTCGTGAACGACCCGGATGACCTGGTGAATGGGTGGGGCTCGGTGCCGCTCGCGCCGGGGTCGTCCATCGACCCCGGGCGCGTCCCGGCCAGCGCCGGCCCGGTTCTGTACTGCCTCGAGCTCGTCCTCCATTACGACCGCGCGGAATCCGACGACGTCGATAAGGTAACGCGATATAATTGTAGAGGACAACGCAGTTATTTCCCACTGTTGCCACCTTCGTGTCTGGGTACGCTTGTCGTGCACGGGTGTATCAAACGCTGGATCTCCTGACACGTTATTTACTGCATCTGTTACGCGCCGAAGGAGGAACAACGTTAAACATGTTGGATTCGGGGGACAGAGGCCGTTCCGTCCGTGGCCGACTGTTTCCCACTTCCCAGTGCCTGCGCGCACGACTGCCGCGCCATTACTTCTCTGTGTCTAAATTCTCCTGACAGCTCGCCCGTGACGGATACATGTTTTGGACATGTTTCTATTTTTACCGTGAAACATGATCCATCTTTTCTTCCAAAAATGCCGACTTGGTCACTTCGCTACTTTTCTTCTCGGCTTATTTTTTGTGCATTAATTCTGTAATCCAGAGGGCGGAGGAGATGACGAGGCCCCTGAGGTACATCAGAGGGTTGGAGTTCACGGCGGAGGTGACCTACTTGGAGTTCCTGTCGCGGGTGGCGCGGGCGGAGGAGGAGGCGCGCGCGAACGGGAGCTGGGCGCGCCCGCACCCGTGGCTCAACATCCTCCTGAGCTCGCAGCACATCGCGGACTTCGACCGCGACGTGTTCAGGCGCGTCCTCTGCCGGGGCATCGACGGCCCCATGCTCGTCTACCCCCTCCTCAAGTCCAAGTGAGCTTCTCATTCCCGACTCTTTGAGTAGCTCATGTTTCGTGCAATGTGACAAACTCCTGGTTGTGTGTGGCGTTCAGGTGGGATCACCGGACGTCGGTGGCGGTGCCGGAGAGCGAGGTGTTCTACCTGGTGGCGCTGCTCAGGTTCATCAGGGAGGACGACGAGGAGGCCGCGGCCGCGGCCACAGAGGCCGCCGTGGCGCAGAACCGGGAGATCGTGGAGTACTGCCGCAGGAACCGCTACGACTTCAAGGTGTACATCCCCCACTACGAGACCGAGGACGGCTGGGCCGAGCACTTCGGCCGCGACTGGGCGCGCTTCGTCGACCACAAGCAGCGGTACGACCCCATGGCCATTCTCGCGCCCGGGCAGCGCATCTTTTCCCGGAATCGACCGCCGGTTTGATCCACCTCCGCTGCATGTCAACTGTGTCACCGGTGCAGGGCCGGCGGCCCCGGGCCGTGTCTGCGGTGGAAGTACAAGCCGGACTGGATTGGCGACGATTGCGGAATGGTCATACGGAGGGACTTTTTATTTTATTTTATTCTATTTTTATTTGTAATCTTTTTTTCTTTTGCCATTTTTCTTTTCGATGGTGGGTTGGGTGGTGATGATGATGTTGTGATTGACCAATTTTTCTTTGTCAATTTGTACCAATTATGTGCCCACCTTTTTTTGAATAATTTGTTTCTTCCACTATCCATCCAGCCCTTCTCTAGTATCATAGCTGATGCTGATGCAGTGTTGATGATTGTGATGGCTTACTTTGTCCAAGTCCACTGTCTTCAATTTTTTTTTTTGCTAGATATGTGGATTCACTTTTCCAAATTTCAAAATCTAATAAACTTGAATCAATTTTTTCAGAAGTCTAATATCAGAAAATCTCCAGTTCAATCTCCTCCAGCCAAATTATATGATTGATAACAAAAAAAAAGTTCATATTTTAAAGGTGGGAATTTTGAAATAAGAAGAATATCATCACAAAAAATGATTTATTGGTAACATTTCACAGGAGGCCTTGGATATCATTCTTAAAATTTTGATTAGCCGAAAAGTTCTCTATCTTTTCAGCAAGTGTGTTTTCTTCTAGTTTGGTGGGTTTGAACTTTTCCTAACACTGGAGCTAATCACTTGTTTCTAGCAATATTTTGTTGCCAACCCCTTTTGTTGCTTATGTCAGTAGCAAATTGTAAGTTTGGTACTCGATGGCGACTGATTCGGATGCATAGCGTTGTTTATTTTGTTTCCCTACAGATGCAGATGTTGATGGGTGTTTGAAATCAGCAAATCCAAAACAAATCTAACTGTGATCTATCGAACTGATTTCACTGTCCATCAGCTAACGCAAACGTTTTTTTTTTAAATTAAAATGCATATGTTATATATATTGGTCACCACGGTCTTGATACAAAAGTCGTTAAATGCCCTGCAGAAGATTATTCCCTCAAAAAATATCAGTAGATATATTTTTGCCTAATTTAGCTAGATAGTCAGCGGCAAAGTTAATTTGTCTAGGGCAATGGAAACATTTATGTTTAAAAAAAACTTCAAAAGAGTTTGAATCTCCTACATCAGTTCCAGAGTTTCCAAGGTACTTCATGCTTGCGATTGATGATGTCGACTAAGATGGAAGAGTATGATTCCAGAATGATATTTTATAGCCCCAGTCGCTTGCACGCCCGCAAACCCTAAAGAGCACCCAACGTCTCAGCCTGAAGTGCAGAAATGACATTGCAATTAATGAAATCTGCACAGATAAAATTTGAGTTAGCGTTGCGTAGAATAAAGCCCGCACCGCTAGTCAAGACCCGACGACAGAAGAAGTCATCGGAGTTGATCTTGGTCCAAGAAACGGACGGGGCCTCCCCGTGGACCTGTTGTTAATACTAAAGAAAAAAAAATTAAAGAATAATTCCTTTTAAAGCAAAAAATGAGTAAAATGAAGAAAAAAATAGAGAGCCTTTATCAGGTCCTACATTCGAATTTGTAACCATTGTTTAATATAAACTTTCAGCCATATGTTCTTTCTCTATATCAGTGCTTAAAAATTCTTTATCAAACAACATGGATTGTTTTTAAAGTTTAGAATTAAATAAAGAATTGTTGTTGGAAGTCTTAAGAATTCAAATTAGTCCCAGAGAAAAACCATCATGCCTTCCAACGCAATGGGAGTTGAGACTTGCCAAAACAAGGATTATTGATTAATCTTTAGCGTCAATTGTTAACAATTAGTGCAATGTAGAGGAAGACACAAAAGAGAGATTTGCTACAGGTGTTGCAGACATGACTGAGAGGAAGGACACATGCGCAAGTAAGAAAAGCGCTTCTTGAGCCAAGATTTTTTCACCTTTTTTTCAGCACTTTTTAGGGTACTAAGCTCGTTCTGATCCATCCTTTTCTTAATGCAAATTGTTCATGCAGCTGCCAAAGTAAAAGAGAGAAAAAAAGATTCCGAACAAGACGCCACAAGCTGCTTTCTATCCTTTCAAACAAAATCTCAGAGACATGCACTTGTTTTAGGCCATGACCTAACTGCTAGTTTGATTGGTTGCCTGCAAATGTTCCCTCTCTCTCTCTCTCTCTCTCTCTCTCTCTCTCTCTCTCTCTCTCTCTCTCTCTCTCTCCATATATTCCCTGCGTTCTGAGATTGTAAGCATATGGATGTCAGTGCACACATAGTAGTGGCACCGTGACATCTTTGTATGAATCTACCAAGTTGCCTGCTTAGTTGATAGCTGATACACAGAACTTGATAGTGCATGCAGTGGGAGTTCGAAATGGTAAATTATAGTTAACAAATGAGGTTCCAATGAGACTCATTAAACATGTTCAACTAGTCAAAGGGCTGCATGAATCATTCATCCAACCTGCAGCTGACCCAGGTGCTGTCTCCTGCCTGCCTGGCCTCATGAAAAAGTAGCTGAGATGTTTTCTGAAGCAAAGCGTATCTGATTCCCCATGCAAATCTACTTGGATGGAGAGCCAAACTCCTCTTGGCTCCATGTTGCTCTCTCTCTCTCTCTCTAAGCTTAGTTTGTAGTTTGCTGCATGGACAGATGCACTCCACTTCCACTCGGTCGCCAACTCAGAGGAAAAAAGAAACATATAATTCTACCCTACCTCTCCATTTCCACAACCTTAAAAGCTGGAAATAGAAAAGTGTTCTCAACTCCCCATGCATGCAGCAAATAGACCATAACTTCTCATCTTCCCAACACATCATCAATCTTTTACAAACATGCATGGTACCCTTTTTTTTCGAAATTTGTTTAATCGCCCCTTGCGAAATGCTAATCTTCTGTGTGTACAGTTTTCTGCTTGCAAAGTGCACAGCGTTCCAGGGGGATTTTTTTAGCTCCTGAAATGTGGAGAGATCATGCCAGGAATTGGTCCTGGTTCATGCATGCAACTTTTTCCCATTGAATCCAAATTTAGTGGGAGAGATAAAGATCTGAGCATGTCTATCTGATAATCAAATGATGTAGCCCTCTAGATTTTCAGGTGTGCGACGGCCAATGAGACCACTCTCACGAGCACAAATTGCAAACTTTGCACCTGGTTTTCTCTCTTGCCTTTCTCTTTTTGAGCTCCCACAGATATCAAAGTTGGAATCAGAGATTTGAAGTGGTGCTTTGTGGCACTTACAGGTGCATTAATTGGTGTGGGCAAAGTGCTTACCTAAGTTTGCTGGGGGACTTTTGTTTTTTTTTCAGAAGAAATATTCCTCTCATCGTGGATGTTTGCTCCTTTGTTATCTTTTTTTACCAATTTAATATCATGGAAAATAACGAAATTTCAGTAAAAAATTATGATTCCTCAGGATATATTAAACTTCCTGATCGCATCTTATTTGAGGGGTTCGAATTGAACCCCAGCAATAAGTAAATGAGATAAATGATATGCAGCATGCTTATCATCTAAATACTCAAAAGTGCTTAAGAGTTTACGAGGTTTGAACTCTGATAGATGTTAAAAAATTGATGTGTTAATTAATATTTTCAAAAGTTTAAGTCATTAGAATTTTATATTCTTAACGTACTCGTGATCTTATTAAATACCTCATAATAGCCAAATCAAATAAAATCTTAGATTGACCACTTATCCCCATTATCATGCATTCTTCAAAATTTTAATCTATTTGTAGCACTACCCGACAAAAAAGTTTCTATTAAATGATGATGATGGTGTAAGTTTTGTGTTACACTTCATTTTTTCCTTTCAATTGATATTAATGAAGCCCTGGTCCAGGAATAAATTAAAGTTTCTATAAGGAGAACACATTTGTCTATTGCTAAGAAACACAATTGGAAAGTAACAAAATTTGAACACTTGATTTGTAACTACTCAACCATGCTCCACATCATCTTCTCCAACTCAAAATCAAGTTTGAAATGTCAGCTTTACATTGCGCACAAACAACCATGGAAAAAATAAGATTGCATATCATCATAAAACATGATATTGAGTGAAATAAATTTTTTTTTCTTGTTAAAGAACTTGCTTTGAGTTTCATCCATCTTTCTCTAAACATAAACAAATAAATAAATATATTGGCTTTTTTTAAGAGAAAAAGGCAATCTCCTTACAAATAAATAAATATAAAACGCTACCCAAAGTAGACTTTCTTTAAAAAAAATGGAAAAAGTACGCTCTGACCGTCTAGCTATCGGGCTCTCTCCTTGAGGCCCAGCGGCCCAAAACTTGACTTTTTATTATGGTAGCATCATGTTTTGATGAATCAGCACTTTCATGGGCCCAAAAAGGAAAAAAGAGTTTGGTTGGTAGAACTTTTAGTGGTCAGTAATCCCGGATTAAGTCAAATTAGTTAGATGTTAATAATATGCAAATAAATAGACCTAAATAAAAAAATATGATTAATAATTTAATATAGTTTTAAACTTTCTTCACAATGGCCTTTAAGTTAATTTCATCAGAATCTCGTTATGCTCCTCAGGCCATACGCTGGAAATTTTAACATGTCAACTTCATCTCAAGATTCAGTTTGCTTCATGCATGCATGCATGCATGTTCGCGTGGAATATGATGGAAGTGGACATCAAATTCTAAATTGTTTAGTTGGCCTATACGTATGATCTTACATCGCAATACAAAGTGTGTTGGTCAGATGAAAAATAACCACATACATTGTAGACAAATACACATGTCCCTCACATTCCAGAGTTCATATCACAAAACTCTGGTTTCTAGAACATGTGATTGCAGGTCATATTCTGTCAGATGATTGTTCATCATAGGGAATGGTTTCCTCATACAGTCATGTAGCTCACTGCCATGATTTTCCCTCGCCTCATCATGTCATGAAGTATCGGGGAGGGAGGGAGAGAGAGAGAGAGAGAGAGAAAAGATGCTTTGGCTTCAAGTAAATGCTCAGTTTGGATTATGTATACAATATATTTTATATATGTTGTGGAGGTGGTAGGGAACTTTGGATACCTTCATCCAACTAACCCCAGAAACCAAAAACTTGGAGGACCACTGTAAGGATCTGAGCAACAGATGCTCTATAAACTGTTTGATTACTGTATTAAACTATCTCTGGTCACAAAACTATTAATTTTGTCTGCTTAGATATTCTATTTGCATTCGTTATTGTTATCCCTCTCCTATGGATTATTTTATACTTGCAGACTGCTACTTCTGACGTTTCATTGAGCATTAGAAGTCTGAATTTTTAACGTTTTGTTCATAGGATCCTACTCGAGCAAAATGCCTCCATGACTCCTCTGAGAAACCTGATTGCCCCAAAGGCAAAGTTGATGGATTCTTTTGGCAGAAAACAGAGTTAAAGCCAGGTTGGTAGGGGGGCTTTTGATATGAACTGTTAAGACCCTAAACTCTGGTACGTGTTTAAATGCATGGTCCTGAAAATTTCTATGTTGTGGATCCCATGGCTCCCCTCTGGAGAGTGGCCAATTCACAGTTCGAGTGCAAGCCCAGCATAACTGTGAAATGTGACCCACACTGTCAGGGGTTCTGATTAAAATGTTGCCAATGTCAGTAACCAGAAAAAAATGTGTCGTGGATCTCATTATTTCCCCACCGCCTCCAGCAGCAAGCACCACCACCACCATGATGCGAATCCCCCGCCGCTGTGACAGCAACCACTCGCGTACTGCACTGTTCATGATCGTATACAACATGCCTCAATTAAGGTTACAGAGCTGTACCTGTATCCATTCAATTGGATTCAGAGTGCTTCTTAGCAAAGATTTGCACGAAAGCAAATACCATATACATACTTCGTCAAGAGACTTGTGCAAACGTTGGAAATGCATGTATCACAATGCGAACATTTAGGTCGTAGTTATGTACGGGTTCTGTGGCATTCTCAGTTTTTTGCAGGGTCGACCAGAAGACTCACGGATTATATTACGAACCAAAAAGCATCACAGAGATACCCAGATAAGGTCGGAGAGCGTGTTACTAAAGTCCTCTTCATAGCCATTAAAGATAAACAAATAGAGCAAGCAGACATGGAAGATATTTGTTCTCTACAATCAGGTTGGCAAAGAGAAAGAACAAACTAATTGCATCTCAAACAGGAAGGTTGGCGCAGTGATCAGTCTGATCGCAAAGATCGTACCTTGGAGTTCGTCGTCTGCAAAGAAGAGAAAAGAAAACAAGTATATAAGTGAGAAGATAAGGTGTATCTAAGGATGAAGGGGACAGCTATAATATGAGTAGTAGAAACCAGTTGCGGTGCGCCATTGGAGTGGATATGGAGAGCTGGGTCTTTGTGAAGGAAAGGTTGCCATGTTCTCCTTCCATGCTCGTCCATGAGCTCTTGTTCGCCTGGGGCCACTCGTCGATGAAATGGCGAAGTGGCCTTCGTGTCTCCTGCTCTGCGTCCACTACCTTCACGGGCTTCTCCAGTTTGAAATCTGCACCGAGGACGAAGCAGTGCTGCTGCTGCTGCTTTTCCTCCTGCCGTTCCTTGAGTAGATCCGTCGTGCAGTAGGAGTAAGCGTTGTGCTCCAAGGAGTTCATCCCCAGTGGCCTAAACTGCAACGAGTTCCCTCTCTCACCTCCTGCACCCTCCGACAGGAAGCGGTAGCCATCGACATCTTTCACTGCACTGGGATACCTGCTACCTGAATGGTCAGAGACGAGACACACACACACACAAAAGGCTGCCAGCAAAATAGCGACATAGAGAGGTTGCGTTGCAGACCTGCTATCTTTGTCAGACGAAGAGTAGGACTCCCTGTCGAGCTGGAAGTAAGTCGGAGCAGCGTGCTGAGGACTTTTAGCGGAGGAATAAGGATACATGAGGTGGTGGTAAGCCTCCGGAGTCGAGATAGAGAGAGAAGGAGGTGGGTAAAGAGAGGTCGGCAGAGAAGAGGACGTCGAGGAGTAGGCGGTGGAGGCAGGAGTGGCGCCGGCTCCGGCGCCGGCCAAAGACATTTCCACAGGCTTTCTTGAACGGTTTTTACCTCGGTGCATGTGCCTCTCGCAGTACTTGGAGTCCGGATAAGCCTCTTTGGAGCACCTCCACTTCTTCCCGTCTGTCCTCCTGCACCTCCCCGGCTCCGGGTCCTCCGGCTTCCTGCCAAAGCCCAGCTGGAAGCAACCCCAGCCTGCACACCCACAGAGGTGATCAAAACCACACGTAACGAAGGATGCATCAAGACTCGGGAACAGACGTAGATAAAAAATCCTTACTTGACGACTGCGGAGGGAAGGCCAGCGATGGGGAGGTGAATGCCGGCGAGTCCAACAGGAAGCTCCTTCTCATGGGGTGGATGAGGTCGGGAGGGACGGGGACGCCTGAGACCATGTAGTTGTAGATGAGGGCCTGGTGTTCCAGCTCCTGCCACTGCGATGGAGTGAAGGGATACTTGCTGGTCCGACCATTCATCATCATCATCGTCTCACAGGAAGGAGAATGAGGGTGGGTGGGTGAAGGGGACACAGAGGGGAGGGGAAGAGAGGGGAGTGTGAACAAGATAGGAGAGAGATGAAAATACTACAGCACTTGCGTATATAGGCAATATTATATACATGCCTGTGTGCCTCTCATGGAGCTGCAGTTAATGCTCTCGAGGTTAGGAAATAAATTAATGGCTTTGGGGGGGTTTGATAGTGGGTTTATGTGTGCACAGGTTGGGTCATTCAGACAAGAGAGGAGAGAGAGAGGAACGGGGAGGCAGAGTGTTGGTTGCGGAATCTCCTGTTTGCGTTGTGCTCTTGCATGGATAAATCACTAAGCCTAAGCCTGAGGGCTGAGAGTCTTTCCCTCTGAACTCACCATTAAAGAAAAAGGGAGCAAGAAAAGAGTGAGGGAGAGAGGGAACACAAGAGTCTGGGTGTGTGTGTGACAAAAATGGCTTTCCATGTCATCTCTGTGGAGGGCCATTAGTTTAATGCCCCCTAATGGCTGTCAGAGGCCTGCAGGTGGGATGCTGCCACCTGGGGTCAGTAGACTCTGCTCCTCTTATTATTATGACCCAGTGCAGGAGGGGCAGCAGCACTTCTGGCAGGATGGGAGAGAGTGCTCTCTCTCTCTCTCATTCTCTCTCCATCTCTGTCTTCGAAACAAGCTGCCTGCTGTGCTCTGCTGCCTTTTGTTGCTGTGGCCTCTGCCAGCTTTTAGGAAACTCATAAACAAAAGGGCAGTTGTGAGGTTAAAATATCACAAAGGTAAATGTAAAGATATGGTGTGAGAGAAAGGAAGGAAGGCACGCAGAGCTGCTGCACTGCTGCTGCTGGTGCTGGTGGTGGAGGGCATTACTGACACTGTACTCTTTTTTACAGCTGCTTCTCACTTTGTGATACTGTTTCTTTTCTTATCTTCTGAATGCTTTGAACATTCAATGACCAGCTCCTTGTGTTACTTTTCTCCAGTGATGGCTTCACACCATGCATCTCCCTCTTCTCCTTCCTTTCATCTCATTTCGGCTGCACAGCTAATTTTTAGCTTTCTACTTCTCCCTTTTTCTTTTTTGTAATGGCTCTATCATCTACGTCCCACTTTGAGCTTGAGGGGAAGGGAGATGCATGACTGATGACTGCAACTGATTTTTTCCATGGCAGCTCTCTCATATTTTGCTAGTTCCTCTTCTGTTCTGGTGTTGTCATCACTCAACGCAAAGGTCAGAGGCATGAACATTACCAAGGAGATTCAACTCCATATCCAAATGAATCAGACCACTGTCTACTGATGCCATTTCTGTAACAGCTGCTGTTACTTTTTTTTTTATCTGTGTGATGGAAGACAAGAATAAGAGGTGAATTCTGAATTCTGCATATGATGATGCCAGTTTCAGTAGCGATTTCAGTCCATTTCTTCTTCTCCATTTTTTTTTCGTATCTGACTCGTAATGCTGGGCTGTTGCATCCAGCACCACATGACCAGTTCTCTGACAGACATCTGTGATCAGACAATGTACACATCCAGATGGTCTTGTGGTTGTGCACCATCTGCTGCATATTAAGAAATGTGAAGGCGAGCAGCGTGAGGCGATGCTTGCTGTGCATGGGGAAGTGGGCTCTTTCCTCTCTTTTATCGTCTTATTGATTGATAAGAGAAAAAAAGAATAAGATTCCTTTCTTTCGGCTTCTTCCTTTGCTATCATTCATGAATTTCTTTATTTTTCTTAGTTCCTCTTCGCTGTGTAAAATTCTAGCTTCTTAATTTTTTGTACAGTTATTTAGAAAATTATAGCATCTTAAAATTCATGAATGATTTAGAAATTTAAAAAGTAATCCTACAGTTATTTAGAAAAAAAGTTCGAGTCTCTACTTTAATGCAATTAAATTATGAAATAAAATTGTATCAGAAGAATATTAAATTATATGTCAACTATCAAATGCACGTTAAAAAAATAAGAAGCCTAGAATTAATGATATAAAAAATAAATAAATGAGTCCTTTGGAGTCATACCACGTGGGTTCTAGAATGAGCAATTGAGTAGGCTTATTTTATTTTATTTAAAAATAACTCTAAAGTTAATTAGACCCTCAATATACAATTTTTGCGGTTTTACCTTGGGGTTTATTTTTTTATCCCCCATATTTGATCTTATTTCTTTTTATAGCAATTCTACCTTTTTTTTTACTTTAGTTATCATTTTTATGGCATAATATAATAATAAAACTTAGTATTGTCATTTAAGATTACCTATAAGTTGCCTTAAAAAATTATTATTTGTTAAATTATTAACAATGTACATTATCTTATTCAGTAATTTATTTGACAATCTATATAAGTTATTTCTTTATAAATTATTATCTATTTTTTACCAATATACTCATAATCAAAATAAATATATTTGTATATAGAACTTATTCTGACTTTTGTAAACTTAAATCATAAACATATATTTAAAATTATAAAATAATTAATATATTTATAAAATATGATAATAAATATATTTATAATAATTAATTATGTTTTTTTATTTATTTTATAATTAATTTTACTAATTTGATAACTTATTTATTTATTTTTATAGTTTATTTAAATAAAACTTTAAAGAACAAATGTGAAAAGTGAAATTTAAAATATTGTAACTGGAAATTTAAATTGAATTTTTTTTATAAATAATTTGTATTGTCACTTCATCTGTAATGTGAATTGTCTACACAATTGGACTAAATAATTTAATATAATATTATTTGATAATTTATAAAGATTATTAGTAAAAAACACTCATAACTTATTTTTATACTATAATAGTAAAAAATGACATTTTCCTTTTTCTTCAACTTGCATTCCGCATATAAAACAAAGTGGAGGACATATATAAATGTTAAAAATTATTTTTACTACTAAAAAATAACCATGGACCTGGAGAGTTTTTTTTAATAACTGAAACGCATATTTCTCGCTTCTTTTATCAAATTAAAGTAATTAACTATTAACAAAAAGTTAATAATTCGCATTATAATATAATAGGTGTTCTTTGCTTAATCTTATTCTTTATCGTCTTCATCATTAAATATTCATCTAAATAAACCATTTAAGATATTCAATTATGAATTGTTGAATAAAAATCTGATAATAAAATGATAGAAAATAAAATGAGGTAAAAAACATCAAAATTGAACCCATACAATCAAATAGTCTTTATCCGATCACTCCCAACAATATCATGATGACAATAGAAAAAAATAGTGAATAACAAAAAGTATTTTGTAGGGAAAAGAATATAAGTAACAATCTTTTTATTCCGATTCTGTCCAAAGGTGTGACACATGACAAAAAGAAGGTGAAGCTAAAAGGTGAAACTGTTAGAATTAATTTATTAAAATTCTCATCATTATATTTATTCAAAATTAATTTGCCCATTCAACTGTTCAGGAATCTTTGCCAAACGCTAAATAAATATTATCAAGCAAAGCCCGGTCCAGGATGTCCTTACCAGGCCGGTTCTTTGTCTATAGAAGTTGGACGCGGTCCGATACTTAGCACGCGTCTCAATACAACTCCACTTCCTTTTCTCTCTCTCTCTCTTTTTTTTTTTTTTTGAGTTCTTGTTGATTATTACCACTCATCAAATTTTATTATCACTTTTGATGCAATCAGTTTAATTTTAAATTCTAGAACAATTTTATGCATATCATTAGCATCTTCATAGCTAAAGTTAAGGATTATTTTCATAAATTATCTTTAAACTATCATGATTTTTCATATCTAATTTCAAATTTATTTTTTGAATTCTTAAACTATTGCAACTTTTCTCCTTTGATTTTCTCGTCCACTTCTATTTTATTTTTTGTTAGTTTTGTTTTTTCTATTTATAAAAAAATTAAATTATCCTTTCCTTTATAATATATCAAATAATAAATATATAAAATAAAAAATACATTGGAACACTTAAATTTTAAGGCCGAATTGGAGGAGGGGCGACAGGCGCAAGGATTTTTTTATATTTATTATTTGATGTATTACGAATGGGTTAAATGAAAATATTCTCTAAAGACAGTAATAAAAAAATAGGAGAGATAATAAAGACATTAAAATCGGAATGGAAATAAAACATCCGTGATTAGTTTTTCTTGTGATTGGATTACTCTGAAACTTTTGTATTGAACTTAGTTTAATTTTAATATCATATGAAATTGTCGCGTTAGTAATGAAATAAAACTTTTAAATCATAGATAAATATTATTTCGAACCGACAAAAACTCGAAGACGAACAAACATGATCATTCATGATAACAAAAAAATAATTTTATAAGATTAGAAGTTATACAAAATGCTTATATTAATTATGACGAATAATAATACGTAGAAGTTCGTCAAAATTAAAAAATGATGAAAAAATTAGTGTTAATGATTTGAATCATATATTTATTATCCCCAATGACCCTCTAAACTATCAATGAAGAAAATATCGAAAAAAATAAACATAAATATGTCTAAAGTCGTTTCACAATTCTTCACACAGAAGGCGCTTCACACGCTCATTAAAACCATATATATATATATATATATATATATATATATATATAAATGAGCGTGTGAAGCGTTTTTTTGTGTGAAGCGCGTATGAAGTGGCCTTAGACATATTTTTCTTTATTTTTTTGACATTTTTATTTACTAATAGTTTAAATGATCATTCATGATAAAAAAATAATTTTATAAGATTAGAAGTTATATAAAATACTTATATCTATTATGAGGATAATAATGTACAAAAGTTCGTCAAAATTTAAAAATGATAAATAAAATTATTGTTAATAATTTGAATCATATATTTGTTATCCTCAGTGACCCTCTAAACTATCAATGAAGAAAAATGTCGAAAAAAATATACATAAGTATGTCTAAAATTATTTCATACACACTTCACACGTTCATTAAACTCATATATATATATATATATAGGTGATATATTAAGTCCTTATCATTTTATAGATGGACGAACCCTAATTTGGACGATTTGATTTATTTTATTAAATAAATATTCTGAAACTTAATTGGACTCAGATATATTTTTTTTATCACAGTCGCATTTTCGGGTCTACCAATAATATGAACAGGTTCCGTGTGATATGTATGAACAAATAGTAATAGTGCATTGACAAGTATTTGAGATGATGCCACGCCAGATGGATTAGTCAACGGACCAATGAGAAAGCCGAAACAAAGTTGGCGGCCTCCACCACCACCATTAAAAATTTATTTGTACACCAAAAGTGGGAAGATTTGAAAATAGTGATATTTTTCCCCCAATTTATGTTTTATTATATCGGAAGAGATTGAATTTTATACGGAAGCGAAATGCACAAGTTTTTTTTTCTTTACTTCGCACGTTTTTCTTTATCTACTTTGATGGATATTTGTTTGTTTCTTGATAGGTCTTCCTCCCTTTGTGCTTAATTATTTAGTGACCGACGTAAACTTTAATTCTAACCTTAGTTATCAACCTAAAAATGACAAAGTTTACTCTTAATTTTCAAATTTAATTTTATAATTAAGAATAGTTAGTGAAACCATCTCCAAAGATAAACTTCATACCAATGGTGTAAAATTCGGATCAGACATCGAGTTAAAAAAGTTGTCAGATTCGGTCGAACCAATTGATTTGGATGGTTGAACCGTTATTAATAAAATAATATAAACATATATTAAATAAAGATATTTGTGTGCATATATTTCCTAATAAATATTAGATAAAATGATAATTACATTGTCCAAGTTTATTTTTTTATTTTAATCTTGAACATATAGATAATATATAAACTCATAATACATTGAATTAGTTATTAATATCAATTTAAGATAAAGTAATAAAAATATAATAAAATAATAAAATATCTAACATATTACTTTCATTAGAAAATGAAGTTCTTTTTTCAAAAAAAAAATTAAAAATAAACATCCAAATATAGTAAAAAACACATAAAACTAAATAAAATAAATAACTAACATACTTTTCACGTGTCAATATTTAGCAAAGTGATTATTATCTTGCTTAGGCTTCTAGAGGATCATAGTACGGTCTTTCTATTATCAATCATTTCTTCCCATATTTTTAAAATTCGGATGGTTCAGAAAATCACCCCGATTGAGCGGTTAAACTACGGTTTTGATCGGATTTGATCGACTCAATCTAGTTTAATGACATCTTCAATTTTCTAGTGACCCGTAGACTGCTTTAAGACTTGAATCATGATTCGACCAGTTCAATCGGTCGGTCTAATCCGGATCTTGTAACATTGATTCGTAGCAAAAATTTTATCCACAAGATATTAAAAATGGAGAAATGGGTTGTATTTTATCGTGTCTGCGTCGATCAATTTGTGTTTGATCGTGCCGACACAGTTCATTTGTCGGATTGACATTACGCCAACTCAACATGGTCTGTGGAGGAGCTGGCTGGGTCGAGTCGTGCCAGATCGGACGACTTGTGTTTATTTTTTTTGACAACTTTTATTTGTATTAATAATAAAATAAAATAAATATGATTATATTATATTAAGAAAAAATATAATACATAGTATATATTATCATGATTATTATATATGTAATAATTATATACAATATATTATCAAATATTTAAATATATAATAAAAAAAGAAAATTGTGTTCATCGAATCTGTCTGAATTCTTCGAGTCCATGTCGGCCCGCTCAGGGTCCTGCCGAACCGTGATCTAACAACCAGTCCATCATGTTTGGATCGAACCGTCTCGACAAAATTTCATGGGAGCCACGTGTCGGGCTAGGCAACTCGCACGAGATTCCGTCTTTATAATAGATTATAATCACCAACAACGGTTGGGATCTAATTTGGAATGGTAAGTAGTTCCTTATCGATTAAATAAGATCTCAAGTTCAAGTCTTGTGAATGTAGAAAAAAAATTATTGGGAGCTTCATTGTCAATGTCGATGATGGGTCGGCCTCTTGAACAGTGCCCATTACCGTTAATCTTGCGTGGGTTAGGTCTTCGGCATCGCTTTCTAAAAATCAAAGTATAGCAATTTTTCACGTATACCCTAATATATTCTGTTATTTTTTTATTTATTAAATAATTAAATTACCCTCTATAAAATAAAAAAAAATAGACATTTATTTTAAGACATAAAATGATTGTTTGATAATTTAATAAATCAAAAAAATTAAAAATAATGAGAAAGTTAAAATAATATGACTGATAGACTAAATTGGAAATCACGAAAAGAAAAATCTAAACATCTTATGATGACCTTTTTGAATTGGCATGGTGAAAATTAAATTCTATAATTCACGCCATGCCAATAAAAAATTTATTCTCATAAGATTATTAAATTATAATCATACCATCATATTATAATTCTATTTTTTAATAATTATACTTATGCATGTAATTACATAATATGAAGATTTAAAAATTATGAATATAATCGAATTTAATTTGATACTTAATCGGTTCAAAAAATATCATTTTTAGTATTACAAATGAGCTATATAAATCAAACGAAATAAATAATGAAGAAGCAAGATCGAAATTCGAACCCCAAGTCTACGTTCATACACTTTTAACAAGTGAACTCTTATTCGAATTTAGATTGTAATAAATTCTTTTTTACTTCATGAAATGGACTTTTCTGACAAATATATTTATCCCAAATTTCACGTTTATAAAAAATAATCGAACACAAGGAGATGTTTAAATTTTTTGAACTCCAAGACATATTATGGCTTTTATTCTAAATACATTAAGCAGCATTTTAAACTTGGATTGGAACATGTCCTGAGTTTTAACAAATTCAGCCAAATAAATTGTGTGATGCAAACTTTGCGTGGACTTGGCAAATTTTCAATCAAAAGTTTCAACGAAAAGTTCTTAATAGAGGGAAGAACTTTCATTTTTTCATTTTCTTATATATTTTTTATCTTTTATCTATTATTTATTTATGAATATATTATTATTCAACTTATAAATTAAATTATTAAATTATTTTAATTAAAATTTATAAAGAATTTAGTTATCATAACTAATTTTTTATTAATTAGTGAAAATATTTTGCTTAGCATTATAGTAAAATTGAATTATAAAAATTCATATTAATTATGTAAATATTATATTTATATTTATGATATTATAATATTAATTAATTAAAATTAATGTGAAATCTTACATATAATATTATATTTATTATAATATATTTTTATTAATTAAAATGTTCAATTATATATAGGAAAATTATATTATATTTAAATCTTAAGATTTATGTAAATTATAATATTAATAGCATATAAAAGATTTAATAAAAAATTAATATTAATATATTGTGACACAACTTATTTTTTAATAAAAATTTAAAATAATATAATATTTTCATATGCTAGTAATTATTATTTGAAATAAATAAATACATCTAATATTTTTATTTATTATAATTTTATATTTCATAAAATAATAAATTATAGTTTTGGTCCTTATTTTTATTCAAACTAAAACTTATCTATCAAATGAATTTTTTAAAAATTTTCATCCAAACACCAACCTAAATTTTTCTATCAAATAAATTAATTCTTGGTTGTATTTGGATTAGAACTTTAAGTTCTAGTTTAGTTTTCAAGTGATTATATGAAAAAGTTTTAACGGATGTTTTAATGAAAAATATAAGGATGGAATTTAAAATTTTATTTTATAGATAAATTTTAATGACAGTACGAATAGAAATGTGAATTAAGAATATAGTTTATTCTTTTATGAAGTATAAAATTATAATAAATAAAAATATTAAATAAGTATTTGTAAATTTAAAATATACATAAATCCTAATATCCAAATATATTATTATTATTTTCTAAAAAATGAACATTTTAATTAATAAAATTCTATTATAATAAATATAATATTATACACAATATTTATATTAATTTTATTTAAATAATATTATAATACAATAATTATAATTAATATAATGTTTACATCAAATCGGTTAATTAATATGCATATTTTATACTATAATATAATACTTAGCAAAATATTTTAACTAATTAATAAAATAAATTTTAATTATAGAACTAAATAGTTTTAAAGTAATAATACATTTATAATTTAATTTATAAATTTAATAATAATATATTAAAAATAATATATGTTTTAAAAATAAAAAATAAGAAAAAAAAAGCAAAAAGCGAAGGTCCCAAGTTCTTATTTTTCTTGCTGGAGTTCTAGTAGCAATTCACGTGACGTGTCTTGCTTAGCAAAACTTGGACAATTGAAACTCTATTAGGATGGTAGAACTTTAATTTTTATTAATTTTCGAGAACTAATAGATTAGATAAAAATATATATATATATTTGAAGTTTTGATAAAAATGTAATGACGGTGACTTATAGTTTTAGCAGGTGTTTGAATGAAAAATAAGAATTAGAAAAATAAATTTATGCTTTATATGACAGGAAATGTTATATTGAAATTATTATAATCAATTATTATTTAAGATAATGTAAAATACTTTAATCAATAATATGAATAGTTTATATTAATTAATACTATTTTTACTATATTATAATACTAATTATATTACAATAAGTAAATAAGAAAAATAATTATTTAATATTGGATTAAAATATTTATTTTATGAGTTGAATGATTATGCATTACTAAAATTGTATAAATTTATTATGTTATAATACTAAGTAAACTATTATAATTAATTAATTATTAGATATAAATATTTTTATTTCTAATATTCTTCTGGCAATATATATATTAATAATATTTATAACTTATAATATATATGAAAAAAGGAATTCGTTCTTTGCCATAGGGAACTTGCACCTATGGCAAGAAATTTGATTCTTGCATTTGGGACACGTGAACTTTTTAAATTGGGTGTTTGTTTAAATTCTGCATTCAAACACATCCTAAAACTTTGATTAAACGATTTCACTCGACAAGTCCAATCATTTAATTGGATCGGTCTGATTTGATTCGACCTCATATGGTCGGACCATCTACGAACTTGGAAATTTTCAAATCTTAAAACTCAACTTTTTTCTTGAGAAAAATGTATGGCCAAATGGAACCTCTACAATTGCTTTTTTGCTGAATAAGTTATGCAAGCAGATTTTATAAGGCAAGTTTTAAATTTAGAAAGAAATAAAAGAATTAAATAATGGAATTTGATTAATTACTCTAATACATGTTTTTAGGGGTGTTCACGGCCGTGACCAAATCCGACCCAACCCGGTGGGTCGGGTTTCAAATTTTTTTGAGTCAAGACCCGACCCAACCTGACCCGACTTGGGTTACCCGACCACCTTTTTTTTTTAAATTTTTTCTTTTTAATTTTTAATATAAAAAGCATTTATTACTTTATTTTAAATATGAAATAAAGTATTTTTAGGTACAAAAAACATTGTTTTAAATATCTACCTATTATTATCTATTTAAAATATATTTTTTATATATTTTTTAAAATTTTAGATGATATAAAATACTTAAATTAAAAAAAATATATCTAAAATTAAAAAAAAATAAAAAAAACTCGGGTTGACGGATCGGGTCGGATCAAATCGGATTGAAAAAATTCAACCCGAACCCGACCCGACCCTAGGTCGGGTCGAGTTGAATACTCGGGTTCACTGGGTCGATCCGACCCGGTGAACACCCCTACATGTTTTTTTTATCATTCTAAAGTTTGATTTCATATCAATTTGCAAAGGTTTCAATATTGATTTAATATTCGACAGATGGCATCCACTTGACTTGGTACAATGTCAAACATCCTCCAATTGACACAAACATCATTTAATGAATTTTGTCAGAGAGTAAAAGAACTAGAAAAAAATGAAATATTCTCTATTCGGTGAGTATTCTTTAATATTTTCGTATTCACAATGTTGTTTATTAAATTTATAAATATAGTGATGTTTGTGTTCACTCGGAGTTTAAATTTGGAAGAAGCTCATATTTAAAAAAAAACAGTGGCTTAATTGCTAAAGTTGGATTATGTAGGTTCAAGAAGTTTGTAGTGCCAATTTTATGAAATCTCATTCCACGGTGAACACCCATAATAAATTAATAATATATATGTTTAGTAACAAAAACAAATGCCAAGGACCTACAAAGAGTTTAATTATTTTTTCTTCACCAGTTCTATTAATTGCTAATAATTATATCTTAGTAATATTTTGTAGATACATGGCATGTTAACCATAATTTTTTATTATAGTTATTTACATTTTGTTTACTCTCGAAACCCTTGTGATAGTTTTCTTGATTATGACAGATGAGGTTGTCAGTGAAAATTTTATGTATCCATAAATATTTTAACTCTAAACCTTTACTTAAAGAATGATGAGTTGTTATCAATTTCCTCCCAACTCTACTAGTGTAATAATATTAATATTTATTATATTATAATATTAATTAATTAAAATTAATGTGAAATCTTACATATAATATTATATTTATTATAATAGTTTTTATTAATTAAATGTTCAATTATATATAGGAAAAATATATTATATTTAAATTTTAAGATTTACGTAAATTATAATATTAATAGCATATAAAAGATTTAATCAAAATTAATATTAATATATTGTGACACAACTTATTTTTTAATAAAAAATTAAAATAATAGTTGAATATAATATTTTCATATTCTAGTAATTATTATTTGAAATAAATAAATACATCTAATATTTTTATTTATTATAATTTTATATCTCATAAAATAATAAATTATATTATTGGTCCTTACTTTTTATCCAAACACCTACTAAAATTTATCTATTAAATGATTTTTTTAAAAAAATTTCATCCAAATACCAACCTAAATTTTTCTATCAAATAAACTAATTCTTATTGTATTTGGATGAGAACTTTAAGTTCTCGTTTACTTTTCAAGTGATTATATGAAAAAGTTTTAGCGAGTGTTTTAATGAAAAATATAAGGATGAAATTTAAAAAGTTTATTTGATAGATAAATTTTAATGATTGTTTGAATAAAAGTAGGAATTAAGAATATAATTTATTCTTTTATGAAGTATAAAATTTTGATATATAAAAATATTAAATAAGTATTTGTAAATATAAAATATACATAAATCCTAATATCCAAATATAATATTATTGTTTTCTAAAAAAATGAACATTTTAATTAATAAAATTATATTATAATAAATATAATATTATACACAATATTTATATTACTTTTATTTAAATAATATTATAATACAATAATTATAATTAATATAATGTTTACATCAAATCGGTTAATTAATATGCATATTTTGTAATTTTATTATACTATAATATAATACTTAGAAAAATATTTTAACTAATTAATAAAATAATTTTTAATTATAGAACTAAATAGTTTTAAAGTAATAATACATTTATAATTTAATTTGTAAACTTAATAATAATATATTAATAAATAGTATATGTTTTAAAAAATAATTAAAAATAAAAAGAAAATAAGGAAAAAAAGTAAAAAGTGAAGGTCCCAAGTTCTTGCTTTTTTTGTTGGAGTTCTAGTAGCAATTCACGTGACGTGTCTTGCTTGGCAAAACTTAGACAAATTCTGGTCAAGTTTTGTCATTGAAAAAAGTCCTGAGGAGCTAAAATTTTTCATGCCAAACATAACTTAAGTGTGTTGGGATGATAGAACTTTAATTTTTATTAATTCTCGAGAATTAATAGATTAGATAAAAAATTTATATTTGAAGTTTTGATAAAAAAATGTATTGACGGTGATTTAAAAAGTTGATTTGATATATAAATTTTAGTAGGTGTTTGAATAAAAAGTAAGAATTAAAAAATAAATTTATGTTTTATATGATAGAAAATGTCATATTAAAAATATTATAATCGATCATTATTTAAGATAATGTAAAATATACTTTAATCAATAATATTAATAGTTTATATTAATTAATAATATTTTTACTATGTTATAATAAGTAAATAGGAAAAATAAGTATTTAATATTGGATTAAAATATTTATTTTATGAGTTCAATGATTATGCATTACTAAAATTGTTTAAATTTATTATGCTATAATACTAAGTAAACTATTATAAAACTAATTATTAGATATAAATATATTTATTTCTAATATTCTTCTGACAATATATTAATAATATTTATAACTTATAATATATATGAAAAAAGGAATCAGTTCTTTGCCATAGGGAACTTGCACCTATGGCAAGAAATTTGATTCTTGCATTTGGGGTCACGTGAACTTTTTTATTTGGGTGTTTGATAAGTTCTTGTTTAAATTCTGCATTCAACCACATCCTAAAACTTTGATTAAACGATTTCACACGACAAATCCAATCATTTAGTTGGATCGGTCTGATTCGATTTGACCTCATATGGTCAGACCATCTACAATTCAGATACGAACTTGGAAATTTTCAAATCTTAAAGCTCAACTTTTTTCTTGAGAAAAATGTATGGCCAAATGGAACCTCTACAATTGTTTTTTTGCTGAATAAGTTATGCAAGTAGATTTTATAGGGCAAGTTTTAAATTTAGAAAGAAATAAAAGAATTAAATATAGAATTTGATTAATTACTCTAATTCATGTTTTTTTATCATTCTAAAGTTTGATTTCATATCAATTTGCAAAGGTTTCAATATTGATTTAATATTCGACAAATGGCATCCACTTGACTTGGTACAATGTCAAACATCCTCCAATTGACACAAACATCATTTAATGAATTTTGTCAGAGAGTAAAAGAACTAAGAAAAAAAATGAAATATTCTTTATTTGGTGAATATTCTTTAATATTTTCGTATTCACAATGTTGTTTATTAAAATTATAAATATAGTGATATTTGTGTTCACTCGGAGTTTAAATTTGGAAGAAGCTCATATTTAAAAAAGGCAGTGGCTTAATTGCTAAAGTTGGATTATGTAGGTTCAAGTTCATAGTGCCAATTTTATGAAATCTCATTCCACGGTGAACACCCATAATAAATTAATAATATATATGTTTAGTAACAAAAACAAATGCCAAGGACCTACAAAGAGTTTAATTATTTTTTCTTCACCAGTTCTATTAATTGCTAATAATTATATCTTAGTAATATTTTATAGATATATGACATATTAACCATAATTTTTTATTATAGGATGTTATTTACATTTTTTTACTCTTGTAACCCTTACGACAATTTGGTGATTATTTTCCTACGATGGATGAGACTCTTAGTAAAAATTTTATGTATCAACAAATATTCGAATTCGAAATTTTTACTTAAATGATAATGAGTTGGTACTTGGTATCCGCTTCTTATTTTCTCAGCTTTAAAAAGGTGCGCGACACCTTCATTTATCTTCATATATATATATATTATTCCATTATGACATATACTAATGGTATATATTATTGTTATAATAATGACATATTAGGTTGTGTTATTTTATTACCTCCCTGCTAATCTCTATTCTCTCATGTCAATGAATGCTTAAACTTTATGATTTGAGGTGGAATGATACTTCCTAAGGATATAGAAGTATTAATGTTACTTTTCTAATGACTTAAATTTTTGAAAAAAATAATTAACATATCATTTCAACATGATATCAAAGTCAGCGAGAGAGAGTAAAAAAATATTTTTATCCTTTTATTATTGTCAATTATACTAAACCAAAATTGTCATAAGTTAATATTGCTTTCTCATAACTGCTTAAGTTTTTTTTAAAAAAATATTAATTACAAGAATAGTAGAGAAAAGTTAGCAAACCTCTCTTTCTAAACAAAAACATCACATTTAAACAAAAAAACTCACAAATCCAATACTTTATTTACACCGGCCCTTTTATATCACGAAAATAATTTGTTAACGCGGACTTGCATTTTTTGCGCTAAACACGTGCCTAAATTCCGTGGCCGGCGCATTCATTTCATCCGTCGGATCCATCAATTGCTGCTCTCTCTCTCTCTCTCTCTCTCTCGTCAACTACTTTACATTCCACACTCCTTGCGCTCCAACACACTTCACTTCTCCTTATCGAAGGAACATATTTCACTTCAATTACTCGGAGATCGAAGTGGAATCTGCTCTCTGCTTCTGTCCCCCTTGCTGATCAATAGCGTCGACCGAGAGATCGGTGTGGACCATGGAGGGATCGAAGAAGGAGCAGCAGCAGAAGCCGTCCCTCTTCTCGCCTTACCAGATGGGTCGCTTCCAGCTCCAGCACAGGTGCTCTCTCTGTCTCCATGGCTGTTTTGGATCTTCGACTCAGTCAGTGCGCGGCTTCATTTAAGATCCTTTGATTTCTCGTATTTTATGCTTTATTATACATCCTCGCATTAAATGAAGTAGAAGAGGAAAGAGACTCTTCTTTGCTTTCCTTTTTTTTTTCTTTTGTTTCCGTCATTGATTCGAGCACTACATGAACAACACGAGCACGATGTGGACAAATCGATCGAGATCCAAGATCTGAAATTTATTAGCCATGACAATTGGAACATCTCTTAAGAAAGTTTTTTTTCTACTTTAAATTTCCTCACCTGAAATTAAATTACCTTGTGCAAAACCTTTGTGGTAGTAGTTATTATTAATATTATTATTATTAGTAGTAGTAGTAGTTTTAAAAGGGAAATCTTTGATGCATGGTTTATTGACGGTAAATAAAAATTTATGCTTGTTCGCTGCAGGGTGGTGCTGGCGCCCATGACGCGGTGCAGGGCATTGAACGGAATCCCGCGGGCAGCCCATGTGGAATATTACGTTCAGAGAGCCACCAACGGCGGCTTCCTCATCACTGAAGGCACCTCCATCTCCCCCACTGCGGCTGGGTAATCTCACCATTTCCACCGGTTTCTGTATTGTTTTGTCATCAACTTAAATCCTTTTTTTGTGTGTGACAAACTTTTATCTTAAACAATAAAGTGATGTTAACAAAGGTTAATGGGATTGGGATTGTGTCTGAAGTGGTTCGCTGGTGCTAGTTTCGAGTTTACCATTTTTTCATCCTCTCACAGGAGAGAGTGCTCCCGTAAACTCGGGACGCACAAAAAAAAACCTTATACAATCTACAGTTATATACTTATATGTATATTCGGCTATGTTTTGTAACATTTTAGCTTAATTATATAATGAAGAAACTCTTGTGTTAGTTACTGAATGAGAACCATTTGAAGGTCGAATAAATTGTAAGTCTACATATGTATTAATGAACTTACCAATAACAATTTCCAGGTTTCCACATGTCCCTGGGATCTATAACCAAGAACAGATAGATGCATGGAAGAAGGTCGTCGATGCTGTTCATGCCAAGGGGAGCATCATCTTTTGTCAATTATGGCATGTAGGGCGGGCTTCTCATCAAGGTACTTGATCATGCTTAATTGAGCTAGAAGTAGACATCATGACAAGAATATTTGCACAATGACCTACAATCTGTATACTGGTCTATGAGTTGAGAAGTTTCAGTGTGCTTGCCATCAACAAGACATCCCATTCACGTTCTATTTACTGATGTTCATGATGCATGTGCTAAGTCATGCATCATATAGATCATTGAATTTGTACAGGAAATTAAATGCAAAATATGCATTAGACTTAGTGGGTAGATTATAGTCATACGAAGTCTCTTTGGAGAAATTAACACAGGGTAGGAGATTTTAAATATGTGGTACGCATTTTCCTATTCAGATAGGGATGCACTGCTGTAAATTTTGCTTTTCATATTTAATCTAATTCATCCATGATAATGCAATGACTTTATGTTGCTTTATTTGTTTGATATCTCATCTCCCCATAAATTCTCTATCTGGAACATTACATCCATTCTTTCTCCAATGGGGAAAGAATGCATGTGCATCTTGGATTAATAAATTAAAGGCAATCTGAAACAAAAAAAAGGTTAAAAACAGGGCCTGTTACATTATCAAAGGATAAATGTGTCTTAACTGTATTATAACGTAGAAGAGATGCTATAACTTTTTCTATAAAATCTTATGCATCAGTAAGTTTGTTATCATCCATATGCTACAAAGCCGGATCTAAAAAATGTTTCTCTGCAGTGGTTATGCTTAATTGCTTATAAGAGCTTAGACACTTACCCCAAATCCTAGTTAGTGTATGAATCAGTAATATCTGATAAATTGATTAGTTTTTATTCCTTATGCCTGATTAACTAATTACACTTTCCTTCTTAATTACTCAGTATACCAACCTGGAGGCACCGGAACTCCTATATCCTTGACAGAAAAGCCAATATCAGGCAGGTGGAAGATTTTGATGCCTGATGGCCGCCATGGCACCTATCCACGTCCTCGCCGTCTGAAGACTTCTGAGATACCCGAAATAATTGAGCACTACCGTCAAGCAGCCATAAACGCAATCAAAGCTGGTAATCACATAACTAATTGTTACGCTTCAGGCTCTGCACGTAGATATGTCCAAGTATCTTGCTTTCATGATTTTGGCTAACAAATTAAATGTATGACACTAGTACTGACATAGTCTTACTACTCCCAATCACCACCCATCCTCACACACACACACACACGCACACAGAACTCCTGGTATCGTGGCATGGAGATATTTATGTGATTATTTTAGTTGCCTAATCTCGTGCACCAAATCTTTAGTTCGAAGTTATCTCATTCTTTAGCTCAAATTAAGTCCATACACACATTAATTTGCCTAAGCATAGACCTACCTTGTCTTCATTTTGGTTAGGTTTTGATGGCATTGAGATCCACGGAGCTCACGGCTACTTGATTGATCAGTTCCTCAAGGATGGGATCAACGACCGAACCGACAGATATGGTGGTTCACTCACGAACCGGACCCGGTTCCTATCTGAAGTTACCCAAGCTGTGATCTATGCGGTTGGTGCGGACAGGGTTGGGGTCCGAATCTCGCCCGCCATCGACCACCTGGACGCATATGACTCAGAACCGCTCCACCTGGGGTTAGCCGTGATCGACCGGCTCGATGGGCTGCAGCGTAAACTTGGCTCGCAGCTGGCTTACCTCCACATCACCCAGCCGAGGTACACGGCATATGGGCAGACAGAGTCCGGGCCCCACGGTAATCCTGAAGAGGAGAGCCAAATGATCCGCATATGGCGCAAGGCTTATAATGGCACATTCATATGCAGTGGGGGATACACGCGTGAGCTGGGTGTGGCAGCTGTGGAAGAGGGCGAGGCTGACTTGGTCTCCTACGGCAGGCTGTTCATATCTAACCCGGACTTGGTTGACCGACTACAATTGAATGCTCCTCTGAATCGGTATGTGAGGGCTACCTTCTACACGCAGGACCCTGTGGTTGGGTACACTGATTACCCTTTTCTGTGGCAGCAGCAGCAAAGAGCAAAGTTGTAAGACATGAATTATTTGAGTTATTAGTAATTGATGTAAGTGGATTCTTAGCATTGATGGTATGTTGTATTTTAAGGGTGATAATAAATAATGTTTCCCCTCAAAGTATCTATTAAGGGCTTGATGTGAACTGCACTGTTGATTTTGCTGTCTTATAATGAGAAAAAAGAGTCTTAATTATAGGAGGGAACATTATTGCTCTAGAAAATGTTGGTACTGCTAGCCCATGGGCCTCCATTAGTTTTGATGCTGTCTCGTTTCTGTTGGGTACTGGGCCGGTGTTCACTCGGAAGGAGTGCTCAGGAGCCCCAACTTATTTATCTGCTAAATGAGAGTGTTTTTTTTTTCCATTTTACTGAGTGTTGTTCCAACTAGTCGACTAATCATTTGTTTCACATTTGAATATACTAGCGAGATAGTGGATTGAGTCAGCATTATGGTACAATTTTTTTATTGCAACGGATGTAAAATTAAGGCCTAACTTGTTAAAAGGTGGGCTTAAATATATAGTTTCAGAACAAAAAGGGAACTCGATATTTTATTTATTTATTTACGAGTCCATGAATCATTAATGTGTTATTTTGTATTGCCCTTATTCCTGGAGGCCTCTAAGTTAGTAAGTTTCTTTTGTAAACTCTTTGATGGAGCAAAACTTGAAAGAAAATTATGGGACATGTTGTGGAATGAATAGTAATTAAGTGCGACGTGTAATTTTAATTTATCATATTAACTCGAAAGAGATCTTTCTATATTTTAATTCGGTGCCAGGAGGATTGCAAAGGCACGTGATTAAGACATTAAGATGAATGAATTCCCACTATCCGGTGCCAAAAACTATATCTTCCCATGCATGGTTTTTGTTTAGCGCCACTAACTAAATACATAAGTACATACACACTTGCATGATATATATATATATATATATATATATATATATATATATATATATATATATATATATATAAGCCATATATTGTATTGTATTGGATTCAATCAATAAGAAAAGATGCTATGTACCTTGAAATGTCCATTTTACTTTAACTTCATATAATTAAGCTGACGACATCAGTGACTTCAGAAGTACACATGCTATATACTGATCACATTTGGCTTGTTTGTCAAAATATCCGAATTCCATATATCAGAGTGAGATATGCCTTTGCACTACATATATATGTGCACACACGCACACGATATCAACCTGGTCCCTTATTGATAGCAATTTTATTTATATTGTATACAAAGAGCACAATAATACATATCGGTATGTCTTTTTTAATTGGTTATATGATATACAAATGAATACATGAGTGGTCGTCCTCGTACGGGCAATCCATTCATTGGTGGGCCCTCTCCTTGAAGGCTCTATCGCGTATATTTTCCCCTTGGATTCGTCTTTATCATCGTTCTTCTTCTGCCTTCCCTTCACCACTCGATCCCCCACAGGTCCCCCCAACTGTGTTGGAATGACAGTTGTTATGGATTTCTTTCTACACGACACTGACTCGCAGACAGAGAGAGAGAGACTTGACCGACCAAATCTTAATGACGCTTGACCATGTACGAAGCAGCTACCTATAACAGAACTTTATTCAAAATTGTGTGGCTACTTGTTATATATGCTCCTGGTTCCATGCAATCAAGTATTTCTTTTGGAGAGAAAAGTTCTCAATTTGTATTAGCGAAATATAATAGGTTGATCCTGAGGGCGTTACATTACCTGCTATTTCTTTGACTTTGACCGGTCAACAAACATAATACGTGGCAATAACATCAATGATAGAATAAATGAAAACATGATTGCGAAAGAGAAAATGTCGAAAAATCAACATACATCAATGTTTCATGAAATCAGTGAAGAGGAAAGAAAAGATTACAAGTTTCAACAAATTCGAACGAATGATCACATGTCCAATTGGAAAAGAGTAAATCGTAATATCTTGCTAATATGAAGACCAAATGTTCAATTAATGAAATGAAAGAGCGGAACGTTATTGAGCTTGACTAGTCATGTGCAGCTGCCCTTAGCTTCTGCGCCCTCCATCACTTTCCTAGGCAGGATTTTCACTTGTAAAATCCTAATACAGGGGCATAAAATACACGTGAGCAAAACGCCCAATACAACAAAAACGTAAACGATAAAATGATAATCAGATCATAATTAGTAATAATAATGGTGACCAATAAAATTCATGCTTTAATCAATGGTCTCAATGCTTTAATTACAGTGAGCAATGAACAATACTTTATTTGTTTCTATGCTTTGTTCTTTTACTTTAACGATATCATAATACGTGCTTTGCTATACTATACATTATCATACTTTGCTTTGCTTTGGGTACTATGTCTTTTACATTAGTATGGGTCCTTGGAGTTCGTTATCCTCTACGAGCTCGACTTAATTAGGTTGGGAAGTCAGAAGTGCCTTTATACATCTGTGAAGTCAGGGATGCCCACTATGGGGAAGGTGTATGCCAATGCATACCCTTTTCGAAATACATGTGAGAGATGATCTGTACCCCAGGAACAGTGGTCATCAAAGACCCATAGGTTCGCTGTCTCCTCAGCTAAGTTACATGTCCTTCTGGCGCTATAACATGTAATCCATATGATGCCCTCTTTGGAGAAGATGTGATGTCAATGCATCGCTCTTTTCGAAATATATGTGAGAGAGGGTTGTACTCCATGAGCAATGATCGTTAAGACCTGTAGGTTAGCTGTTTCATCAGTTTAGCTACCTGCCCCCTTATGTACTATACCATGATCTTTGCTTTGGGCGGCACATGGTTATCCCATAATTTCATCTTTGCTTTACTTATCTTATTAATCATATGTAGAGTTTAGAATCATAAATCAAAAAAGGGAAAAGTTATATCCCCTTTTCTATGGAAGAAATACCCATTACATGCTTTACTATATTGGACATGGCCTCAAGGGGCCGGTCGAGGTTTGGGCCCGACGATACAAGTTCGGGACACTTAAAGGGTATTTTCGTCCTTTGAAATATGGCTCTATTTAGGATCCATGCGTTTGACTCGTGCCGAGTCAGGTTTTAACTCGGCGGATCAATGTTCGTACTTTGAAATCGGTATGAAATTTCTCTTAGTCTTTGAACCAATCGATCGTTCCTATGGACCGCTCCCTTATGGCTGGTTGACCGCTCTATTGTACCGAGCCAGTCGACCGTTCACTTTGAATCGATCGACTGATCGCTACGACGCATCGATGCATCACAGGATCGATCGACTATTCCACTTGAATCGATTGACCGATCGTACGCGTATAGCTTTGGCGAGGGCTCTCGCAAGATCGATCAACCGATCATAAGGTCGACATTAACCTATGCGGATCGGTCGATCTTTCTCGCGGAGACGGTCAACCAATTCCACGAATGAAATAGGGCGCCAGTCGTCTCTCTCGTCTTCGGCCGACCTTCGGTCGTTGGATCGCGATAGGGACAATACGAAAAATGACATCCATCATCTATAGGCCACTAGGAAATCGTAATACGTATCAAATGATCATTACTTTGTCGTTTAGGGGGATTAAACATCTAAGGTACCTCTTTTTCGATCATGGAGTTCGTCGACGGATTCGTGGTCGTCTTCTCTGACTCTGGTCGTCCCTGTCCGACAAGGAGGGTGCGACTGATCTCTGAGCGCGTCGATGGAGTGCAGTCACACGCCGATCATCCGTCGACGTCGCCTGATGCAAGCGCTGCCTGTGAGACGCCGCCTGATGCCCTTGCGTCAGGCGCTGACGCAAGGCAGCGCTTGACGTAGGTCTTTTCAAGCCTGGCGTCAGGTGACAGGCTGCCTCACGTCGGACTTTTGTAGCCTACGTTGGTGGCTGGAAGACGGCTGCGATGCCGCCTTCGCCCCATGTTGGTGCACGGTTGTTAAATCCAATATAAACAATTGTGTTGCATTCATATGGCACATATATTTTGTTTTTTTATACATTTTTAATATAAAATAATAATAAAATAATTTATTTGAATGTATATTTTTTAGGAAAATAGTTCAAGCTTCGTGTTATTCCGACATAGTTCAGATGTTAGCTCTCAACCAGAATTGATGCTGCTATGTGGATTGATGCGGTAGGAGCTCCAACAAAAGGAAGAGTATATGGGTTCGGTGCTAGAAAATATGCTCAATCACTGGTAAATAATTTGAGTTATGGCGTATCAAAGCACATGGGCGACTCTTCTTCAAATGTTGCTACTGAGGATGATTTGCAACGTATAAGTGAAGAAGTGCGGCAAGAATTGCAATAAGAATTAGATGATCGCATTAAAAAAGTGAATGCTGAAATGGAAGAACGTGTTCGTGCACTTGTATTACAAATTACTTAGTAAACAAGTAGTCAATCACCTTATGGAGATTCTGTTCCACGTCAATAAAGTAATTTATCTTATTTATATATCACTATTTTATGATGCTTCATTATTTTAATATTTCTCCATTTAAATTACTATATTTTAATATTTTATGTATATATTTGATTACAGGTTTCAACTTTTTATATGGAGAGGTGATCACAATTCATCAAGAAAAAAAGTGAATATGTTGTGTGGCTACAATTTGCTTAAACTTTCATTCTTAAATTTGGATAATCAAAACTTATGTAGTGAATTCAATATTTTGAATATTTTAATTACAAATGTTTGAACTATATGATCTTTGGCATGTTTAGAAATGAATATCTTGCATTGTATTATTTTTAGTGTATAATTATTTATGTGTAATAGTACATTTGGAAAATAAATTGTCACATAATTGTTGGTTCACTAAAAATTTTGTATATTATATTAAATAATTACATAAAATTCTGTCACAACTTCATCAAAATAATTAATAGTGAATCATCATAATTTTATCACAAAACATCTGACGTGAAATTTGTCACAAGTCTATCACAATCATAATCGTCACAAAATGATCACAAATAATCATCACAAATTTGTCATAGACATTATTGTTGGAGCAAAGTTGTTATTACCTATATAATTATATTTTGATGATATAAACCTCAAAAGATTAAGAGTTATATTTAAAATGTCGAAAAAGTTTAAATAGAAATGAGTGACTTCATGCACTAAACTTTCAATTAATATTTGTCTATGTTTGCATGAGATTTATATTAAGAGGTGAATATAAAAGTTATAGATAATTTTTTTATCTTTCTAGAAAATTAAGAATCGTCTCATTGGGACAACCACATAAAACGTTATGTTTAAATGAAGCATGAAAAGTTCAAATTGCATTTGATATTTTTATGTACTAAACTTGTATTTAATAACTCCGCCTATATTTTATAGTCGGTCCCAAGCCCGGATAAAGGAGGAGGGTTGTGTTAGGCCCCGACAGCCAGTATAAAATCCTGTCGAATTTTATGAACATGGATCAACGAATATATTGTGTTAATGCTAGGTCGTTACCCGTAAGTAACGCGCTTCTATTGGTGAATAATATACCGAAAGGTTTGGTTACTAATAGAGCGGAATGACGTCGTATAATCCATGTAGTCGATCCCACCTAGTGGGATAAGACTTTGTTGTTGTTGTTGTAAACTTGTATTTAATATTTGAGTATTCCATCATGAGATCTGGATAAAGAGATTAATATAAAAGTTATATATAATTCTCTTATATTTTCATAGAATTAAGAATCACCTCATTTGGACAACCATATCAAAAGTTATGCAAAAAATAATGAAGATCGACATGTTCTATTCGAAGTTGATAATTTTATGTGCTGAACTTTCATTAAATATTTGATTACTTTATCAACTGATTTCGGATAAGAGGTGAGCATGAAAATTGTAAATAAAAGTGTTAGCTTTTCATAGAATCAAATATCATCTCATATTCATACTGTTATGAAAAGTTATATATAAAAGAGTAAATATATAAAATATTTCATTTGAAATGGACAACCTTGTGTACTAAACTTTGAATTAATATTGGACTATGATCTCATTAGATTTTGGATGAATAATGAACATAAAATTGTAGAGAATTCTGTTATATTTCTGTAGAATAAAAAATGAACTCATTTGGATACTTGTATGAAAAGTTACGTATAAATGAGTAAGGTCTATAAAGTTTAAATTGAAATTGACAACTTTATGCACTGAACTTTGGTTGAATATTTGACTATGATCTCATTAGATTTTGAATGAATGGTGAATACAAAAGTTTTAGAGCATTTTGTTATCTTTCCATAGAATTAAATATCATCTCATTTGGATAACTGTAAAAAAAAATATGTATAAAAGAGTGCAGGTGTACTAGACTGTCAATGACAAAACGATCGACCGATACATTAACGATCGATCGTTATGAGTAAAAAATGATGAACGGTTTAAAATGGACGACCGAAGGTGCTATCGGAACAATCGCTAATCACAGAGACCAAAGACATTTCTAAAACGGACGATCGAAATATTAACGGTCGACCGTTATAGGAGCAAAGGCAACAACAACGGCTAAAATCCTTCTACGGACTACCATCAATGGATAACTACGCTGAAAAGACAAGCGCAATAGTTAGTTACTATTCATAACGGTCGACCGTTATCTAAAACGGTCGACCATTATAGAGCTGACAGCACAATCTTTTTGAATTACTTTACAATGGAAAAATTTTCAAGAGAAGCTTATAAAAGAGATCCAAAAGATTGAAGGAAGACCAACTAAACAAGGAAAATCATTCTAGAGATCCCTTTAAATTCAAAGCATTTTTCTTGAGCCAAAGTTGCAAATCATCACTTCCTTCTTCTAGTTTCTTAGTGAGAACATTATTTGTAAGAAGAGAGCATTGGGGGGAATTCCTATTTAAATAGTTTTTTAGAGCTCCTTGTAAGAAGATGTGTGACTTACCTCTTGAGTAAAGAAGAAAACGTTGTGGTGTAAAAAGGGTTATTCTCTCCCTACAAGAAAAGAGAAAGCTATTGAATATCCGACGGTCTCGAGGTCGAGAAGTCGGAGCGGGAACGTAGGCCAATGTGTGACTGAACCTCGTCAACAAACTACCGTGCATCTCGAGTTTATATTTCTCTCTCTCCTTCCTACTCTATTATGCATGTGATTTGATTGCTATTGTGTTGGTTTAAATATTAACGAATCAATTTTAAGCTTCCGCGATGATTTTCGTAAAATTGGTATTTTCGATTTAAACACCAATTCACCCCCCTCTTGGTGCTTTGTGATCCTACAATTATCACAACATATATTCATCACAAATTAATAGTCAGTAATTCGTCAAAAAATCATCACATTTGTGACGGAGTACACATTTTATTAATTATTTTATCAAACTTTTGTGACAAAAATATTTTAATCTTGTGACGATTGTAGTCGTCACAATTTTCTTTGTGACGAAAATAATCCGTCACAACACAATTTGTGGGTAAAAAATCAGTGACGGATGCAGATTGTCACAAGTAATATTATAAAATCCGAACTGGACGTCGACCCGGATAAGTCTCCGGGTCAAGTTGGACCGATCAAACCGATTAATCCGGGCGGTCGGACCAGCTATTAATAAAATAATATAAAAATATCAATTATAATACTTATATATGTTTATTAATAATTAATATATTTCTACATCAAAGTACACTAATATGATTAAAATTTTAATTAAAATTAAGAAATAAAATGTGACATATTTAATTATTGATATGGCTTTTATGTGATTTAATATATTCAATTATAATTTACAAATTCATATGGATCAAATTTGACTATTAATATTAACTTAAATTAGAAAAACTATTATAGTTTCTATTTTTAAATTTAAATAGGTAATTAATCTTTTCACATTTAAGTTTTGACATATAAAAATAATTATAAATTTTCTTAAATAAATTATTAATGAAAATAATTTGATATATGAATGATGATATGCTTGGTATACTATGAAATAACTTGTCATTCAAATGAATAAGTGTAGTATGGTGGTTTGTACATGTTAACTAGTTGAGGAGGTCAAGGGTTCAATACCCATTATCTATACCATTTCATCTTTATTTTTGAAAATAAAGATGAAGCTTCCCCCCGATTCTCTCATTCATTTCTTTCTTTTTTTTCAGTTCGAATTTGAAAAAGTTGGTTGTTACACCGTATGAAGCAACATACGAATCGTTCAGATTGGACTGCTAATTGGATATCGTTCAGATATGATCAAACGGTTTAGGATCATCTCGTCGGTTGCCCTCGCCTATGTCGCCCTTGCATTCGTCTTGCCAGAGATCAAGAAAGGGGAAGAGATCTCATGATCCAGTTCGCCTGGAGGTTACCCCCCGATTCTCTCATTCATTTCTTTTTTTTTCAGTTCGAATTCGAATTTGAAAAAGCTGGTTGTTACACCGTATGAAGCAACATATGAGTCATTCAGATTGGACGGCTAATTGGATACCGTTCAGATATGATCCAACGGTTTAGGATCATCTCGTCGGTTGCCCTCGCCTATGTCGCCCTTGCATTCATCTTGCTAGAGATCAAGAAAGGGGAAGAGATCTCACGATCCAGTTCGCCTCGCCGACTCCTCGCTATCTACTCCATGTCGCCCTACCGTCGCGGCCCTCGCCCTCGCCTCGTCACCTCGCCGATCATCGTTTGACTGATCGACATCATCAAAGATTGAAAAGGGAGGGAGAGTCAAATTGCCGTCACCTCACCGGAGATCTAGAAAGGGAGAACGACCTCGGATTGAGAGAGAGAGGAGTGTTGGCGATATGATGTCAAAATATCTCGAGATAATGTCAAATATCGCAATCGATCGTGCGAGTCATCCAATCTGAACGGTTGAAACGTTACTTCACATGATGTGAAGCAAAGAACGCTCAACACATCTGTTTTACAAGGTATGAAAATTCTAATCTCGATGAAATGTATAAGACATAAATTTTTTATTTTTACATTTAGGATATTGATAATTTTTTGTAACTCAAAAAAATGTAAACTATTTTAAGTTATCATTTGTATCTTGTATTTCCAATTTTCCATGGTCTTTGCTTATCAATGTAACTAATTACTGCCGTGACGGCACCATTAGGACCTGTAAAGTGTATGTTATGGACGTATATGTATGTGCATGCAAGAAGGGGCCAAGGAGCACGTACCACTCCATAATTGTAGCTCCCTTGTCTTCCACTTTGCGTGCCATGTGATGCGATGCCGCGAATGGACCAGATGCTGACATTTCCCCCGTATTTTCTATGTTTCTTCGGCAGTAACATTTCTCCTAAATGCAGTTACTGGGCTATTATATATCTTAGCTAATATGATTAAATTTTGCTTTTTTTTTCTTATCTCAATGTAAGAAATAAAAAAAAACGATCTCAATAATATGTTAGATTTCGAGAGGACTATCGAATAAAAAATATATAAAAAAATACTATACATGTAAAGAGTATAATACGAATAACCTCAATGTTTTAAAAATGAAACGGGAACACTTCACTCGTCAAAAAAATCCGGTTCGTTCACGAACTAATCACCGGTCCATCCGGTCTAATATATGAAATTGGTTATGACAAAAAAACGTATGGAACCGAGAAGAAGCATGAAGAAAAAAAAAACGGTTCCAACTTGGTTTTAATTAATTCCTTTTTTTCACAATAAAAATAAATGAAATGAGAGCAAGAGACCCATGATCATATAAAAAAATATGAAAAGTATAAAAATGAATTGGATTCAGAATCATTGGAAATAAAATAAGAGGAAGTATAAAAGATTAAATGGAAAGAGAGGGAAAGAAAATAGGCTAAAAAGAAGAAAGAATGGCCATAAAAGGTAAAAGAAGGAATGGTAAGGGGAAAAAAGGAAACATAGGAATGAGAGAAAAATGGGAGCATATTAATTGAGTTGAACGTGATTGTAGGAAATTAAGCAGGTAGTGCAGTGACTCATATTATCATTAAAAAAATCGAGAGGTTACAAATTAGAATTTCATCAGTAAGATATATGTTTCTTTTATTTTCAATCTCCTTTATTTTCAGTCTTTATTTTTCCTATATCACGAACCTCCTTTTATAATCGAAAAAATAAATAAATACTGATTTTGATTAAATTAGTTCACCTCGTCCCTCTCTAACACCTCTTGAATTATAATTTTTACATTTAATCTTGAACTATAAAATTAAAAATTTTAATACTTGAATTTATACTAATTTGAGACTTTGATCCCTTAAGTTTGTTGTTATTTTTTAACAATTATGAAATATCAGTTTTACCCTTATTCTCTTATTCTAATAAATTTTTTTAAAAAAAATAAGTATACATTCAAATATTTTTTACATCTCATAGTTTAATATTAGGATTAGCATGCTCATGTTGTTAAATGAAATTTTTAATATTTTATTTTATTAAAAAATAAATGTCAGTTTGATTTTTTATATAATAATAGTTAAAAAAATAACTTAACAGAAAATGACAAAGCTCAATAAGAGAATCTGTGTCAAATCCGTGAGTTTGGATATTATAACTTATTATTTAAGATTAAATGTAAAAGAAATAATTCATGGGATGCCAATGAAAGTAAGCCCTAAATAACATCACTGGTCCTTGGATCACGGATAATATGTATGGCAATGAGCCAATGACATGCAACACACATCTCGATCGAGTCCTTGTTCGACAGCTCTCCACGTAAACGACCTTCCAGCTCAACGTAAAATGTCCACTTCCCAAATCCAAACCATGCACGTGAAGCAGCTTCCATGCCATACATGGCATCTAACCCTAAACCCCTCCCTCATCTCCTTCAGCATCGATCCTTCTTTCTCTATATATGCACCATCACTATACTCCAGCAAAGCAAGTAGAGCTGAGAGAAAGCAGCAAGTGAACGATAACTAAAACCTCATCGTTCACCATGGCCGCCGCAGTCCTCTCCATCCTCCTCCTCCTGGCCGCGGCCTCCGCCGCGAAAGCCTCCGACTTCTGCGTCGCGGACACCATGGCGGCCTCGACTCCGGCTGGCTACCCTTGCAAGAAGGAGTCCACGGTCACGGTAGCAGACTTCGTCTTCAGCGGTCTGGGCAAGGCCGGCAACACCAACAACCTGATCAAGGCCGCCGTGACCCCGGCCTTCGTGGAGCAGTTCCCGGGGCTCAACGGGCTCGGCCTCTCTGCCGCCCGCCTCGACCTCGCCCCCGGTGGCGTCGTGCCCCTCCACACGCACCCCAGCGCCTCCGAGGTCCTCCTGGTCGTCCAGGGTACCATCCTCGCCGGCTTCGTCTCCTCCGCCAACGGCGTCTACTACAAGAACCTCAACAAGGGCGACATCATGATCTTCCCGCAGGGCCTGCTGCACTTCCAGGTCAACAGCGGCGGGGTCACCGCCGTCGGCCAGGTCTTCTTCAGCAGCCCGAGCCCCGGGCTCCAGATCACCTCGTTCGCGCTGTTCGCCAACAGCTTGCCGACGGAGCTGGTGGAGAAGGTGACCTTCCTCGACGAGGCCGAGATCAAGAAGCTGAAGAAGGTGCTCGGCGGCACCAACTGATCGGATCGAGGTGTTCTTCTTCTGAGCATGCATGCGAACAAAGGGAGACGTCGCATTATTTTTTTCTCTTTCGATCGAGTCCTTAATTAATTTAATCTGCTCTCTAATTTAATTGTCATGTGTCGTTAATTTTTATAGTGTGAATGTTGTACGTGCGTGCATGAATGCATGCATGCATGCATGCATCCATGCAACTCGGTGAATTGTGGTGGTCTTTGTGAAACAAGTCTGTGTTTGTCATCTCCGGGGATCTTGGGGTGTCTACATGTTTGGTCATGATATGTTTTTGTTTGGATTTTATGATCAAGTTGGTTTGCGTTGCATTTAAAGGGAAAAAAGTAATGATTAAATTGAATGACTCAATCATGTATCCAAAATTAGCGTAGGCGAATATATCCGCCGCTTCTCATCGCCTCGACCAGATTTTGAACTAGGATTGTATTAAATTACAATATTGCATAATTTTTTCAAGAAAAATAATCTGTAATAATCTACTTATACTTAACTAACAGTATTATGAATATGCTCAATGAATGAATAAATTACATTTTGTTGTTGCTACATTTAAATCGTCATCTCCATCATATTTGTTTAATGTAATTTGACAAAGGTTTAAATAACTCTATATATAATTAATCATAGCTATGCTGATGGATATGAGCTATCGGGGACTTCGTTTTACTATATTGCTAAAAAAAAACAACCGACGTATTATTATAATAATGAGAAATTATATACAATGAACAAAATTAATTCGAGAGAAGATAAATTAACAAACTTTATCTAATAAATTATTCAATTTATACATCTATTTATTAGTTACAAGGTTTTATGTACGTACATATATATATACACCTTTACTAATTACGTTATTGTTCTAATTCAATAAAATGACACGTAAGTTTTACTAGTAGTTAAATGTGACATCAGTACGCATCATTCACCACAATGACAATGATATATGCAAGGTCTGATAATTGTATCTATGCATATGCATGTCCAAAACATCCATGAAATCACATGTCATGCACGTATAAAATGACAAAAGAGCCACAAACATAGATATGGTGTACAGATATGCATGCATTATATGTGTCCTCGCAATTATATATTTGTCCATTTATTTACGTATACAATGTTGTTCTCGAATTATGTCGGAAAGTACCCATATAATAGTATACATGGCATACACAATGCTTAAATTAATGAAAAAAAATATTTTAATTAATCAAGTTTATGGTGCAGGTAATTAGTGGGTGTTGATTAATTTACTGAAGTCAATTCCTTATTTCCTTTATACGTCCTTGAAAAATACTATTTTCCTGCATGCAAATCATTGTTCCAATTAAATGTAAATTGATGTGTGATCATCTTACATACACTGCTGGATCTTTCCTTTGTCTATTGTCTTATGCATACATGTCGCCTTCATTCTGCAAAGTCTTCTTCAGTTTTTGTATTATTCAATTAAACGTACGTCGGTCTGCATGATGCAGGTTGGTCAGTGTACGCACAAGGAATGCAGTAGGTAAATTAAGTCAGTAAAATGCTCAATTTTACGTATATGTAATTATTATATGAAGAGAGACAAAGATAATCAAATGCACAGACTTCTAACGTATATATTTTACATGATACTAGTATGACAATTTAACATTTGTTTGATATATTTTTTTAATAAATTATTAAGTTGTCAAATTCAATCCCCCTCCCCCACTTTTCTCTCTACTTATAAAATATTGGAGGTAAACATATACTACCAAAGTAAATTAATTGAGTGTATATATATATATATATATATATTACATTATCCTTCATTTTGTAGTGATTATTTTTTCTATTTTCTTATTTGTCCTCTGTGTCTCTTTTAGACCATATATCCTTCACATAATAAAACATTTCATTAACAAAAACTTGTTTATTAAGTTTATTATTAAAAAAGATTCATTACTGTAGTTATATGGTTTTAGTTATCATTATAGCAAAGTTTTTTTCCTAAGACTACGTTCCTTTTAAAAAAAGTACAGGTTAAGCTAAATTTATTTCATATAATGTACTTCTTGCTCTTTTTTTTAAGAAGATGGATCATCTATTGATAAGGAGGCCAAAACGGTCCTGATACAAAATATTTGAGAGATTTCGCGGAGAATCAGACTTCAAAAAAAGATCGTGAATAGAAGTTCGACCAAAATTTGTCAAAAAATCAATTGCCCGGTTAGCTTCACGGAAACCGTGAGTAAGGCGCCATGAAGTAAAACGGTTAAGCAAAGTCTTAATATCAGTTACAATAGTCTTCACTCGCCAAGGAATAGCAGAATGCCCATTGATAATCTGCAAGGTTAGCAGAATCAGATTCGATCATAATAGAAGGCAACTCCATGTAGAGGCAGCGCCTGACCGTAATGAGCACCCCCCAGGCTTCAAGCTCGAGAACCGAATCAGCATATCTCTTAACAGCACCTGCAAAAAGACAATAACCAGAGTAAGTGCGGGTAATGAAATATGCTCCCCCCCCCCCCCCGCCAAGCCAGCTCCTGTAAAGGAACCGTCCGTGTTAACCTTAACACAGGACTCTGGGGGGAGGCTCCCACCGAACCCAGGTAGGGTCTTGGAGGAAGGTTGTCTCAGGAATGTGGATACTAGCATAATCGTTATACTGCGCTAAAACCTTCTGAGTTCTCCCATACCACAAGCTGGGTTGCCCGGATGGAACGAAAATACGCATCATTTCGACACTGCCATATGCCCCAGAAAGCAAAGGAAAACAAAGAAAGCAGACGGGTAATGGAGTGCGTATCATTGAGCCAATTACCCTCAGGCCAAGAGCTCATAAAGTCGAACGTAATGCACAATTTAGCTTGAAAAATGTTCCAAAAATGAATTGAGAAAGAGCAAGAAAAAAATAAGTGCGTCACTGTTTCAAGGGCGTTATCGCAAAAAACACGAGTAGGGTTTAAGTTTTGATTAAAGCGAGTAATATGATCTAAAGTAGGTAATTTAGTATGCAAAAGTTTCCACAAAAATGTATGGATCTTTGGCATTGTCGGAATATTCCACATTTTAGATCAAGCGGGCCGTCCAACAGCAGGAGTCGGCAAGATAAGCTTAGTAAGATAACAATAAACAAATTTAGCATGAGCAACATCATGAGTGTCAGCCTCCCATATCCACATGTCATCATCGGCGTCAGCATGAGTATAAATGGTGGAGATAAGTGAAGCAATATGAGGGCCAAAAGATTAGTAAAAAAGTTGATCATTCCATAGATTGTTAAGAATAAGTGTGTCAACAGTCAAACCATCAAGCGAGATATCCATGTTAATGAATGTAGGCTTATGGGTCAGTGGGATATTAAAAATCTAGGGATCCGAGAGAATGTAGGTACTAGTTCCACTACTGGCGAGTTTCCTCATGCCCAGGCGAGTGGAAAGAAGGAATTCACAAATAAGTTTCCAAGCCCAGGAGAAATTTTCGTGATAAGAAGTGACCCAGGGGTGGATGGTATACCATACTTGTTTCTAATTAAGTCTGACCATATTGACTCCTGGTTGTTTACTAGTTCATAATTCGTTTGATTAATGGGGAGGGTCTGACAAGCTTAAGGTTTCGAAGTCCAAGACCACCAGCGTAACACGGGAGCAGAACAATATTCCAATTGACCATATGCAAACCACTATTGTCCTTACTGCCATTCCAAAGAAAACCGTGAGAGAAGTGTTCGATAGTCTCAAGGACACTATTGGAAATGTAGGTAGAGCCGAGGGCATGAATTGAGATCGAGTTGACAATAGAATTGATAAGCGTGGACTTACCAGCCTGATTCAATAGTTTACTTTTCCATCCGGAGATCTTAGAAGAGACGCATTCAATAATTCAATTTTGATATTTGGCGGGAATGAATTTGTATGAAATGGGGACTCCAAGGTAAGAGAAGAGGAAGAGACCAGGCTTGAAGTTGAGGATGTTTAAGATGATTTGCTTCCTCCGAGCAGAGAAAGCAGGAGGAAAGAAGATTTCTAATTTGTCGAGGTTGATCCATTGATTAGCTAAGCGCCCATAATTATGAAGGATTTTCTGTAAATTTGTACAGTTTAGTAGCCGATATGGTGATTAAGAATCAGCAAAAAGGAGATCGCTAAGGGAAAAGGAGCGAATCGAAAAGGGGGTGATCTGATTGATTGCAACAGCCTGTTTCATGAGAGATGAAAAAATCTAAGAAACAAGGGTAAAAAGGTAGGGGGAGAGGGGATTGCCTTGTCTAATCCCCCGATGACTCCTAAAGCAGGGGGGTCGATACCATTAATGTAACATGAGAAGTTAGGAGATTGAACACAAGTGGACACCTAGTTGACGAATTGAGCAGGAAAGTTCATAATGGTGAGTACTTTGGTGATAGCTTTCCAAGAGACCATGTCAAAGGCCTTATTGATATCGACTTTAATAATGATATGTTTTTTACGACCTTTAGTGGGGGAGTGGGCAATCTCCTGGACAATAAGAATATTGTCCTGAATGGAGATTGGGGATAAAAGCCGATTACTCTCTGTCGACAAGCGAGGCAAGGACAAGTCTAAGTCTGGTGGCGATGATTTTAGAAATGATCCGATAAAGAACATTACAGAGTGCAATAGGGCGATAATCATAAACATGTCTGTGATGAGACCGCTTATGAATGAAAATAAGACGTATTTTGGTAAGTTCAGGCGGGAGGTAATTAGTGGAAGAGAACGATAGAATGACCTGAGTAATATCATGCCCAATAATGTCCCAATATTCTTTGTAAAACTCAGTGGTGAAACCACCAGCTCCAGGAGCACACCTAGGTGGCATGCTCCAGAGAGTGTCCTTGACCTCCCTAGGCGTAACAGTATTAATGAGATCATTAGCCATGGATAAGGGCAAGGAAGGAAGATGAGGCAGTATTATTCTCTAGAAGCGAGAGGTCAGACCGTTGTCAAAGAGTATGATAATGAGTAACAAAAAGATTACAAATGTGGTCTTCATTAGTGATCTTGATGTCATTAGAATCATACAAAGTGGTAATGAGGTTAGAGCGGTGTCTAACCATAGTAGCGGTATGAAAGAAGGAAGTGTTCTGATCGCCATGCTTTAACCAGTTAATACGTGACTTACTCCACCACTTAATGGTGATCTGTCGAAGCAGGGCAGCATGCCTTTGGTAAGAAGATCGTAAATTGTCTAGTTCATTATCAGACAGACCAGTGGCAGAATCCTTAGTCTCAAGGTTAGAGATAAGGAGCTCAGCCTCCGCCAGTCTATGCTCTAAACTACCTAAGACATTATGATTCCAAAGAAGAGTTTTATGTTTAATATTGCAAAGGGCTTGTTGAATAGTTCTACCAAGGTGTTGAGAAATCCATTCACTATTCACAATGTTACGGGACTCTGGGTAATCGAACAAAAAATGCTCGTACTTAAACCCCCCGGGCCGATGCCGCCAAGAATTAGTAGTAAGAAGCAGTGGATTATGATCGGACACACAACGTGTCAAGGTCGACAAGGATATGTTTGCACGATCAAGACGATAGAGAATACGGGCATGTCCACGGCGATTGTTACACCAGGTGAACTGATTGCCGGCGAAGGGGAGGTCAGTGAGGACTTGATTGAGTATGAAGGTAGCTAAGTTACGAATAGATCGCGTAGAATGAAAAGAGGCCCCTCCCCGCTTATCAGACGGAGAAATGGTAGAGTTGAAATCACCCATAACTAACCAAGGGATATTATCAATCGCGATGGAAGAAAGATCCTGCTAGAGCAGGTCACGGAAGGCTGGCATACAACTAGTGTAAATAGCAGAAAGCAAAAATGAGAAATGATCAATAGTAATGATAGCATGAATGACATGAGGAGAAACAAGGAGCGAGGTCACCTGAGCATGCTGTTGATTCCAGGCGACGATGAATCCACCAGAAGCACATGTGCCATTCTGAGTTATAGCAGACCAACTATGCCCTAAGCGGCGAATTATTACATAACTAATTTTAAAATTACATGTGATTCGACTAAAATAAGAAGATCGGAAGAATGGCTTCTAAGGAGGTCATGAAGATGATCTCGGGCTTTCGCGCGGGCCGCACCCCTACAGTTCCAACCAATGATCCACATCTAGGTTGGAGGGGGTGACACGTCCTGCACAAGATGAACCACACATGAGACTAGACTTCCAAGAGAGGCGGAGATCTTACCTTTCTTCTTAAAGGAAGATGGAGATCGCCTCGAGGAGAGGGCCGACGGAGCAGCAGAGCGTGGGGGCAGCTGACGTCGGAGACACACCTTTTTGCGACCGTCAGCAACCGACAAGAGTAGATCAACGTCTGGTTATTCCTCGAAATCCGAGAAACAACCAGGGATAGCTTCACGAGGATCAGCCAACGCATCACCCACGGACTGGCCAGAGGCCACGAGGACTCCAGACACAGAGATGACAAGAGATTCATGAGTGACATTAGGGGAGGAAGCGGCCATGGCAAGTGACTGTCCATCAGATGCCACGGCTGTCCCATCTACTTTCCTCTCATTGATATATATATATATATATATATATATATATATATATATTACTTTTTGCTTAGTTATATTTTTAATTAATTATTGATAAGATTATATATTTATTTTGTCCTAAGCGTATGATCCTTTTTAATAATATGCACATATAGATAGGACGATCATCAGTCTCAGTCTATGCCGCATTTTAATCTATATATAGTTCTAAAAATATAAATAGTTACGAACAAACTAAATACATAAGAATACAATAGTCGTTAAACAAAAAAAAACTTAAGCAATACGAAAAAATATATAGAAAGACATAAATTGCAGGGATCGAAAAGTTTTGATTCTTTAAAATTGTCTCAGTTCGATTTATATTTGAGTCCGAATTCTTTCTCAATTTATTGGGGGCAAACTATGTCGGAATAGCCGGATCATTCCGATATCGACCTTTTTCTGATAAGATTCTGTGTTAATAATTATTAATCAGTGGTTTCAATTATGAAATGACTTCATATTCACTAGTCCTTCCTTGTGTTAATTAATTCATTTCGGCGAGAAATTACCGCATGGTTTAATCATATTATTATCGCACGGAGGGACCTCCTCATTGGATTTTGGAGGTGGTAATTTTACTTGTTCGTGATTTTTTTACATTTTTTGGGCGGTCAATTTCGGTATCTTAAAAGTGGTGTCAATGATTTAACTCGTACGATACTAAAGAGTGTATTATCCATAAGTTAGAAGTTAGTCCATCATCGAGCCCAACTAATTCAGTTAGATTCGACGCGCATCGCATATTTGACAAGTGAGACTTTGTTTAAGCGAATGAGAGTCGCTTACCACTCATCTTTACATGTATATCATCATTTTGCACTTAAGTAAACATTCAAATAGCACTCATTAAAGAGAGGCGACATGATGCAGTGACAAATCCCTTGGGCCCTTACCACATAAAACTGATCTCAAGTTCAAATGTATCTTTCATTTTTTTAATTAAGGTTTAGAAAATTTTATATAGTTATTTTTTAAAAAACAAAGACATCACAATTCTATTAAAAAGGTAATGGGCTGTTACAGTAGTCATAAAAGATTAGTCCCAATCTCTGTGTTTCTAATGTTCATTAACAAGTAAATGGGCTTTAAATTTGCAGTGTGCATACGGACAGACTTCCTTGTTATGGTCCATTTCGTTACTAAGCCCACTACATTGGTCCGATCCAAACCTGAAAACACTGTTAGGACGAATAATATAAACTTTAATTATTATATAATTATAAACTTTAATTATTATATTAAATTTTAGTAATCAAGATAGATAATGGGTTTGTATAATTTGTAAAAAAGATTGTATATAAATACATAGACAAGTTAGTGATAATATACATATACTTTTATCAAATATATAATTTTCTTAATTTAAATATTATTTAATTTGAAATTTAAATGTCTATATAATCGAAATAAATAATTATATAATTTCAATTTGGTTATAAACTTAACTTTATTTGTTATTATTTAAAAGAAATTACATCCCCAAATCATATAAAATTAGGCTCCTTACATATATGGTTTTTCATTATAAAAACCTTTACTATTACTCCTTTTTATTTAAACAAATATGAACACCTAACAATAATAAAAATGAAAGACATTTCCAGAAATTGTACTCCTACTCAGACAATTCAAATTGAAAAAAGGAAAAAAAAAAGAAGAAAGAAACTACTACTTTCACTCAAATTAAATTTACTATTTTATATTTAATCCATTTAATTATATATATATATAGTTTCAAAACTCCTACTTGCAATCAGATTAGCTCTACATTTTTATATTTATTCTTATTTAATTTCCAATGGAACTTACATTTTTACTTGTTTATTATTATTATTATTATTATTATTATTATTATTATTATTATTATTATTATTATTATTATTATTATTATTATTATTATTATTAAAAAACAATAAGGAAATTACAAAAAAATGAAAGAAATCTACAGAACTCATACTTCGACACAAATTAAATAATTAGAAATGTAAAAAAATATAAATGAATGAAGTGTCCAAAACTCCTACAACTACTGAAATGGATTTTTGTTCCTATATATTTAATTTCGTTTTGTTTTTCAGTTCTCTTAAAATTTTCCTTGATTTAATCATAAAACTCCTACTTCTACTCAAACTAAATATATATTTTATATTTATTCTAAGTTAGTTTCCAGTTATCTTTTAATTTCATATTTCCCAAAAAAACATACTTCTAATTTTTTTATTAAGAAAAGTTTTTATTTATTTAATTTACCAATAAATCTCTCCTATATTTACTCAAATTAATTATATATTTTTAGGATATTTTTTAAAAAATATTAGGTGGCACGTGGCATCATGTCATTTTATTTTATAAATAAAAGATAATTTTTTATTTAGAAACTATCTGGAAAAAAGAAGCAAAGTATTACAATGCGTACGTAATTATAGTTAATTAAAATAATCTATATTTGAATTTAACCAAAACTCCTTTTTTAGTCAAGCTAATTTTAGCTTTTATAATTAGTTCTGTAATAATTATGATTTAACTAAACCAAACTCCTACTCAACGTAATTTTAAATAACAGAACTATCAGAACATGAAAATAAGAGAAAAGTATCAACATTCATACTTATAAATAACTGAATTAAATTTACCTTTTATACACAAGGTTTTCCATATCTAATTTGGTCGAAATTCCTACTTCTAGACAAACTATTTTTACTTTTTGTATTTGATTTAAACGATAAATAGACACATGTAATTGTGACATCATAAGTATGCTTGTCCGTATGCCTTTTTTTCCCTCACTAACTTCTAAACTTTATCTTGAATTAAGCAAATAGTCAATTTAAATTCATCACTTTTTTTTTCCATCCAAATGTTTAGGAAGAAACGTCATCATCTAACCCGTTGACGTAAAAAATTATGTACACTAATCATAAGTTGAAGTTTCGATCAATTATCAAGTTCAATTATTCTGATGTCATCTTAAAGATTATAATATAGCCAATGAGATTCTCAAAAAAAATTCTAAATCTATAAAAATTTGAACTCAAAATCTTTAAATAAAGGACGAGGAAGTACTGTCCATTTCAACTTCTATCGATAAATTCATCACTTTATCTTAAAAGTTAAGACGTAGGAGGATCACTTTTATTTAATTTATATTTGCAAGGGCACATTAGGGAACACAGCTAGCGCTGGTTAAGACCTCAATGTCACATATGGAGAGACGTCTTTTTCCGTCAATGCCAAATGAAAAGAAAAGAAGCCAACAACACCGACTTCCATGTAACATGTTCACGTTAAGTTACGAGTGTTAGAACAACGAGTTGAAGTGGTGGCATGCTTAAACAAAGTTTTAAACATTCTGATATCTATTTTTTTATTATCGATTTGTTTTACTTTTTTATGCCAGTTCAGGTATTTCGATGTTCAAAACTATTATAGCTCGATTAATTTGAAGTAGAAGAAATAAAATTGATGAAAGCTTGAAATTCTAATGTCAATTGAGCCAATCAACTTTAATTGTTTTATTTTTTATAATGATAAAATAGTGGAGCAGTTCGCCAACAACTGTCGGCGTGCAACCTAATCAGCTCCTGGCCTCTAATATCACATGAAACAGAGGAAAAAAAAACATTACAATTCTTTTATGAGATTTCTGTGAAAAAAAAGTCGATGAGTGTTGAGGGAAAAAATTGCTCCAATTGTAACTCTAATCGTCATCTTTAATTTGGGAAGACAAACTTTATAAGAATAATTCCATGCAAAAGTTAAAATACTCATAAAATTGGGAAAAATACAACTAATAATTGATCGTAATCATCTGATACCAAGTACAATATGCGGTCTTAGAATATAACAGCAGTTACGCCACCGACATCCCAAAACTGGTTTGACTTCGAGGGCATTTCTGGTATTACGGTATCGGGTTAATATAATAATAAGAACGCAGATAAATTTGTCCCAACAGCACAGAGAGAGAAGGGAGAGAGCGAACGAGAAAGAGAGAGCGCGCAATGGAGATCTCCATCTGCTGGGTTGCGGCCTGTTTACTTCTCTTCTCTCCCCTGGTTTCAGCCGCCGACAGCAAGAGTAAGAGGCTCTGCTCACTTTAACCCTGTCTTTACTGTTTCAGCTCTTAGATTCAGGGTATGATCAGTGTCTGTGTAGCTCGACTCACTGTGGATCTGCGATAGGGGGGATCCTCCTGTATCTTCTCAGTGTGCGCCATTTCGGCTTGGATCTATGCATGTTTCATGTGCCGCATTGTGCGGTTCAATATCAGGGGTATTAAAATGAATGATAGTTTGATGGTGAAACATAGCTCATGAGCAGTGCAGAACCCCCCAAAAAAATCTGATCTTCGCATTGCGAGGTTCGTTTTTACAGCATAAGTAACTAAGCAACGAAAAGGGAGTTGAGAAATAAGAGATAGCATTGTTGATGCAGTAAGCTGGAGAAAGTTACTGGCTTCATTCGAATTGTTATTTTGTTCTCGGAATGCCCTCAACCCTTTAGTTTTCAAGATATTAACTAGGACAGAAAGGTGCTTAATCGTTACAAAATCAAAAAAATCTTGACAACCTCGTCTTTTGTTTCTTTCTTTGTGCACTACATCATTTATTCAACCGTTGGTTTCTCATCACGATCCTAGATCTCATGCGTCATTCAGCCCAGGAGGAATGGCTTTCCGATGTCATCTCATCACAATAGCCGAATTCTTTTGATGTATTTAGACAGATTGTTTTCTAGAGCTGTTGAAGGTGCAATATTTTTCGAATGGCTTTGGGGCCAAACAAGAGCATCACATTTTTCTTCTAAATCTGAGACATGGAAACAGTAAATATGAATTAGAAATGCACAATAAACTAAAATTGATTGAAAGAAATGAGGGCCATTAAAAACTTCGAGATGTTTTTTTTTTAGCAGAAAAACTTTGAGATGTTGATTCTGAGCTAAAGGTGGTTAGTAATTAATGAACCTGTTAGTACTGTGATCTTGGAGAGTTGCATGAGTTACTGTGTAATGAAGTCGAAGTCCCACTTGCAGCTTATCTATCCATTCTACACTACCACTAGAAGACTGATATTTTCTGTTACTTGGAGAGTGTTAAGCTTCTACTATTTGTGGAGTCAGAAAGCAATAATATTTACACGCATTATGCTGTACTTTATCATAGTAACTTCTGCATATCTATTTTTTTATTATTTCATGTGTCATTTCATGATTTTAGCTGCTCTTTCATCCAGTTACTAGTACCACTCTGTTTTGAATATTACAGCAATTATATGAACTAAATTCTCATTTATGCAAATAAGTTATCTGTGATCTTTTTTCTCACATATCATGTGATGAAAATTAACAATGAGATATTTCTTTTTAGTTAGGAGTTAACTATCAACAGTACCTTTCATAAAAGGTTAACTATTGACAAACTCAAAGGAAGCTGAACAATGGCAATGTTTACTTACATGTCTCGTTATATGCTTATTTTTTGGGTAAAGAAGAGGAAGCTGTCATTTTATTGATCAGTAAATAGGCAAGGTTGGGAAAAGAGACCCCATGTTTTAACCATCCAAGAGCAACACCAAACCTCTAGGATGGGAATCAAAACATTGTGCACCTTCTAGCTGTCATCCCCAATAGAGGCACTCCTTGATCCTTTGCAAGATCAATTGAAGATGGGGCCGTCCCTTGATCTGCTTAAGATCAAATCCTTGATAATTGTTCGTTTAAAAAAAACCTTGATAATTGTAGAATCCACTTCACGGATTAAACAATGGCATTCTAAGGACTTACCATATCGTTAAGCCTTATCAGAAATTCACATAATTCTGTCAAAATCCTCCACTGCCCCTCAAACTTCTAATGACTCCCCCTGCTCCTTCATTGCATGGATTCCCTTTTACATACATTATCAGTCTTAAGTTTCCACAATGACCTTGGTGGAAGCTGATTTGATACAGCACATTTTTCTCTGCACCCAGGGAGCGTAAGAAGTTGGTTCTTGGGCCTCATGGAAGTTGTGTACTGTGTGAGTAATACATGCAGCTTCATTGTTAGGACGGCTAAAATTATTTCCAAACAAGTTTGTATTCCTCCAATTTCATAACCATATGCCTATTTTTTGTCTTGACGAGGAATTCTTTGGTAACTGGTCCTGGGATATCAAAGAATGAAGCAATAATTTGCATTTTTCATTACATGTAGTGATACTGATAAGTTCTTAATAACAGTTCAGAACATGCCTATAATTGTGAATGTCTCCTATGATCCCAGAAGAGGTACCATATTTGAAGATAATGCAGGATGGTGTGCAAGTATTTCCCAAATGTTTTGCATTTCATGTTATGAAAAACTGTTAAAAAGATATGTACTCAATGAATCTTTGTTGGAGGTGAAACATACTCTTTTGTTTGTGTTTTTTTTTCTATTTGGAATATACTAAAGCCGGAGGGATAGATTCGACATATTCTAGCTAGAAGACGTTAGTTGGAAAACATTTTTTTTCAAGTAGCTGTTTTAGTGACACAGCACTACATGAAATTGAAAGTTCCAGTAAAGAATGTTGCCATTGTGAAGTTTATTAATGCCTACTATGATGATGTCATGGTGCTCACTCGTTATAGTGGTAGTTGAAGATCCTTTTGCAAGGTAATCATATTTGAGAAACTGAAAGAAGAATACAACTAAAATTGGAAGAAGAAATTTGCTGGCAAGAATCTTGAATGTGCAAAGCCATTTTGCCTTCTGTTCATGGTTTTGTATCGAATGCAGTTTTTTTCTGTAAAGATTAAATACTCGTCTATGTACTGAAGTACATATATATATCATATAACAGTTCTGGTAGCATATCAAGTTTGTCAATCCACAACAACAACAAAAAAGAGACAATTCCCAAGAGCTCACTTTGAAACTAGGTGAATTATCAGTTTGACTCCCTTTGCTGAAACTTTTTATTTTTGCTCTGTAGACAATCCTGCAGATCAGCTTGTAGCAGCGATAAACGACAACAGGACCTCCATAAAATTACCTGCGCTCTTCGATAATGCTGGCTTAGGCTGCATAGCCTTAGAGTACATCAAGGCTTACCAGGGACAATGTGGTGAAGTAGGCCAGAGAAGGAAACCCCCAGAATCTAGCTTTACTGATACCTTTGCACCGAACTGCGGAGTCGAGGCACAAACTCTTGCTCCCATCACCGGCAGGCTGCTTGCGTGCCAGAGCACCTACGTCCTGGCTGCTCAGGCCTTTGATATCCTTATCGATAATGCCAAGAGCCTAGATATCCTGCACGACAAGAATCACACACAAGTTGGGGCAGCCGTAAGCGGCAGCGATGGCGGCGGGCCATACTTTTGGTGTGTGCTATTCAGCAAGGACAAAGCAAATACCACCTTCTCCTTCCAAGGGGGAGTGGCGAAGACGGTACGGCCAGGATGTTTCAGCGGAAATGACGATGACTGCAGTAGTGCCGGCAGCCTCGGTGGCAGTGTGTGGTCAATGGTTGCCGGAGTTCTGATGGCTGCTGCATGTGCATTTGGCTTGTGATCAATTGATTCCTTTGAGAATTCAATCACTTCGTTGTTTTTGCTATTCTTTATATCTTCTTGGACAATTTGAACAGTGTGCTAATGCTTTTCTTTTCCTAGAGATGTAGTACCTTCAGTTTGGCCTTATAAATACGATATCTTATGATTAATCTTGAAGCCGTGTGGGATATATTTTTCCATACCTGAACTTTGTCCAAATCTAGTCGGCACCCGAAGGAGCGAGGGATGTGTCATCTGCCCTGTCCCCTCCCGTCCCGAATTCTCGATGCCAAGAGGAATTTAATCCCTCGTATGATCTCCGCAGATATTCGAACTCCTCTCATGATCCAATTCTCAATTTTTTTTTTGCTGAAAAGTATAAAAAAAATTAAAAGATATTCAATATTTATAATGTACACAATTTAACATCTATATATATGTAAAAGCAGAGGTAGAAAGTGTCATGTGTCAAGCTCTCATAAATTGAATGTATAAAATGATAATCTTAATTATGTAATCATAGATAGTCAAAAGTTAATTATTAAAATTATATAATTATATTTATTTATGTTTTTAAATTTTACGTTTGTAACTATAAATAAAGAGATTTTTAGTTTTTATTTTAATATTTTAAGTTAGTTGTTAAGTATAGAAAATTTTAAAAGCAGAGATAGAAAGTGTCACGTGTCAAGCTCTCATAAATTGAATGTATAAAATGATAATCTTAATTATGTAATCATATATAGTCAAAAGTTAGTTATTAAAATTATATAATTTTATTTATTTATTTTTTTAAAATTTTACGTTTGTAACTATAAATAAAGAGACTTTTAGTTTTTTTTTTAATATTTTAAGTTAGTTGTTAAGTATAGAAACTTTTATTTATTAATGTTTTAAAATTCCATAAGGACTTTCAATTTCTCAAAGCTAGTTATTAAGTATATATAATTTTATTTATTTATACTTTTAAATTCTATATTTGTAACTATAAATAGAGGGACTTTCAGTTTTTATTTGCATAGGCCACGACTTCTTTGAAGACAAAGAGTATGTGCGAACCTATAAATATAGATTTTGTGCGCGATAAAAAAAATATTTATATATATTTTTTGTCTAATAAAAATATTAAATTTTATAAGGAAAAGTACCTATCTTTATTTAGTAAAAGATATTAAATATTATAAGAGACTTTCATTTTTTATTTGCATACTCGACTTCCTCTTTGAAGACAATGCATGCAGACCTATAAATATTGGTTTGCGTATGATAAAATAATACTTATATATAATTTATCTTTATATAAAAAAAATATCAAATATTATAATTTATATATATAAGGAAAGACTAAATATATTAAGTTATGATATATACCTCGAGTTAAAGATATACATTTCATACTCCAATGATAATATATATTAATGATTAATATAAGTATCATAAAATTTTTAAATATAATATTTATGATAACATGTATCTATTTACAACTTATTTATCCATGTATACATATCTATATATAAGTAAGAGGTTAAATAAATTATTCAACTAATATTAATGAAATATTTTCTGTAACAAATAATATATAAAATAAATTATATACCTTTTGTGCTAATATTTATACTTATGTATTATGTATACTAATAAATTTTAGTTATATATAATTATTTTTTGTGCTATCATGTTGTTATTCTGTCGAGAAGGTAGATGACTTAGATATATCAATCATTTTACAATATCAAAACAACTATAATTTGTAATTATTTTATTATTATTGAATAGTTCGTTATAATCAATACAATATATCTAATCAGCTCATAACAAAATAATCAACCATATATATATATATATATATATATATATATATATATATATATATATAAGCAGAGATAGAAAGTGTCACGTGTCGAGCTCTCATAAATTATATAAAGTAATAATATTTTAAATTATACAAACATGGATACTTAGAAGTTAATTATTAAAAGTATACAATTTTATTTATTTGTAATTTAAAATTTTATATTTGTAACTATAAATAGAGGGTGTTTCAATGTTCATTTGCATATTCAACGCTTTCTTTGAAGTCAAAGAATACGTGTGGACCTAAAAACATAGGTCTATGTGTGATAAAAATTTTATTTTTATATATATTTTTTGACTAAAAAATTAAATGTTATAGAAAAAGTAGTTATATATAATTTGTTTTCGTTTAAGAAAAAATATTAAATGATATGAGGGGATTTCAATTTTCATTGATGTCCTCTTTGAAGGTAAAGGGTATGTGCACATCAAATTATTCAACAACTATAAATTAAACATTTGTTCTATAACCAATAATATATGAAATAAATGATATATTTTTGTATTATTTGTAATCATATATCATTTCTACTAATAATTTTTTGTTGCACATAATTATTTTTTGTTGTTTATCAAGTTATTATTGTGTCAAGGAGTTAAAAGATTTACAATCGATATAGACTACATAGTTACCTAATAACAAAATAGTCAATCAAACTTAATATGTATATATATGTAAACTACTATAAATGAAAAATAATATGATAACAAATACCATATGGAATAAATGATAAATTTTTGTAATATTTTAATCACTTATTGTTTATACTAATAATTTTTTGTTGCATATAGTTATTTTTAGGTGTTATCAGGTTATTATTTTATTATAATATAGAAGATTTATGCATATCAATCATTTCAGAATATCAAACAAAATAATCATTTTATTGTATTGAATAGTTAGTTATAAACTGATATAAGATACGTAATCACCTATAACAAAAATTAGTCATATAATTATGAATACTTTAAAGTTAATTATTATTTAATTATATTATTTATGACACTTAACAATAAGTAAATTATACACATTATTTATATATCCTAACCATATTATATTGTAAATAAGATATAGTATAATATCTATAAAAGTTTATTATCGAATGGTTGCTAATTTAATTATTATTTCTTTATATTCTTTATATTACCTATAAATATAGCGACGAAGAGAATGCAATGGTGCATATTGCAAAAGCACGTTCTACATTCTCTTCAAAATAAAACAATGTGTGCATGCTTTCTCTTAAGAATAAGAAATATTTTTTTATAAATTGTATGGAATTGTGTATTGTACACTATGTGATGTACAAATAGAAGGGTTTCCATTTTTTATTTGCATACTCAACTCCCTCTTTAAAAACATTTTACATAATATCATCATGATATTCAAAAGTTTATTATGATATATATATTTATTTATTTATTCATATTTTTAAATTCAATATTTGTAGCTATGAATAAAGGCCACTTCCAAATAGTGTACTTGATATAGAAGAGCACGTGCAGACCTTTAAATGTAGAATGTATGTATATCAAAATGTCTAAGTCAAAACTTTGCATATTTGATCATATAATAGTCATCGTAATTATCATTAATAAAAAGATCATTAATATTTAATTATATTATTATGATAATAATCATAATGAATTAATATTCATAAAATTATTACTATGGTAAACTTAATAATATCAATGAGTATCACATCATTATTACTATGTGGATTTAAATGAATTATATAAGTGTCAACATCAATAACTAACAAAAAATATAAAAGATAGAAGATGCTAAGTACAATTATCTTATTAAGCTATGTATCATTAAAATTATTTTTTAAATGAGAGTTTATAAAGTATGTTAGTTATGTTAACTAATAATAAATAAAATATTTTATATTCATAATTAATATATACCTCGATGATATTGATTAATATTGAGTAAATATCTTTGTTCCTTATATAATATAATTTTTATTTTCAAATTTTTATTTCCTTTATAATAAAAAATAAAATATTTATAAAAGAATATATTGATATTCACATGTGTCTATAATATATATATATATATGTTGAGGTAGAAGTTGTCCAAATGAAAAACTCTTATGATGCCACATATAAAATAAAATAATATTAAATAGTTATAAATATTTTAAAAAATATTATGAATGAGAATTGATCGTGTACGATAAAATTAATATTTTTTGTATCTATCTATTAAATATGTTTTTAGTCCCACATTCAAAGGTTTTCAATTATAAATGAAATGAGATAAAATGAAAATGGAAGCATATTCAACCATCTAATTTAGTCTCACATTTGAAATTTATAATATGAAATAGATAGATGGACTATAAAATAAGAAGAATTCACAAATTTTATAGCTATCTTTCTGGATTAAGTCAATCAATATCAATAAGTTTTAAGATTTAAGGCAGAAGCATGTGACACATAATCAAATCAAAAAATTGTAAATAAATTCTAATGTTAAGTTATATAGAAGTTAAACATAACAATCATATTTCATATTTATATTGTAATACAAAGAACAAAATATATTCATATTATTCCATTGAGAACAACCAAAATGACGAATAAAAAAAAATTTATATATTAATAATAATCCACATTATATTTGAGAGGGAGAAGGAATAAATGCTATCAGACACATACAAAATAAACTTTTTTTAAATTATTTTTAAATAATATATTGTGTATATCTATAACAATAACATGAATAAATTAAATATTAATTTATATAAATATATCATACATTTTTTTAGTTCCTTATGTAAATATTATCAAACACTAAAAATAAAATATTATAAAAATATAACAAGGTGAGGATTTGTATGGAATTAATTTATTATCAACTTTAAAAATTGCCACCCATACTCAAATAATAATATTAAGAAATATATATTTCTTATATTTGTTATTAAAATAAATGCTATCAACGCCAAATATACACTTTAGTTGTATTAGATAAAATATTTAACTTCAATCGTTATTTTTATTCAATACATACATAACATGCATATATACACACACCTTAAAGAGAGTTAGAAGTTGGATGTAGCTCTATCATGAAGCCATGTAATATAATTTAGATAATTAATTTTTAAAATTTAGATAATGTATTATAAAAAATAATATTAATTAATTTTTATGAACGAAAAATATAATTTATTATATAGATTATTGGAAGAAAATTTATTACTATTAAGTATATGATTTAAAATAAAATATTATAAAAATATACTTAATTAAGAAGTGAATGCATTGTGGTAGACGTTTTTTAAAAAATAGCCAACAAAATATAATTAACTAAAAATTATAAAAAAATAGATAAGTAATAAAAGAATTTGCATGTCTTTATCATTTCATCATCGATCTCTCCATATATATATGTATATATATATATATATAATATATATATATATAATTAAATGAAATTGTAGAAGTTGACATACATATAATTAAATAATTTGAACAGTCATTTTAGTATGATATATTAAAATTTAATTTACTTATGTTATATATCTTGACATATAGTATGTCAAATATGACATTTTTACATTGTCACATAGAAAAAATAGATTAAAAAGTAAAATAATATACATTGTTAAAAATATTAAAATAAGTAGTATTTATTTAATTCTAAGTTATGATATTATTAAGAAATATAGATAAAAATCTCTATTTATATCTATATTATATCAAAATTAGAAAGATATATAGTTTGGAAGAAGAAGTGAGTGTTTCTATATTGTCATATGTAAATTAACATCAATAAAATAAAAATTTAAGTAATAACAAAGTAACAAATTAAGGGGGGCAAAGATAGAGTAAAAATAATTAAAAATAAAAGAAAATATAATAGATTTTAAAAAGAAATTTTAAATAAATTTAATTTATTATAACTTTTTATCTACATATATAAGTTTATAAGGCTAGAAAATGATTAGATAGCTTATAAAATTTATATCAAAATAAAATTACTTATTTTATAATCAAAATTTTTATTTAATTATGTGTCATCCGCGCATCGCACAGATCATCATATTAGTTAGAAAAATAATAGGATGAGCAATTTAACAAAATTAGCATAAACAAATATATTAGTGTTACAACTTTCACAACATAAATCAAATTTTGATACAAATTTCACAACATAAAATAATTAGGATGTTAAAAAAAATATCAATCATCTATGTTAAAAAAAAAAGAGCAAACAATAAAAATGAAACAGTAATTCAATCACCTCTGCGCACGTGCACAAGGTTTTTGAACCACCTCTGTACAGAGGTGGTTGGAGACCTCTGCACTGTGCACAAAGGTGGAGAAAATTTTTTTTTTTAAATTCGGACCCCATAGGGGATTCTATGTGGAAATCATCAGTCGAGAAATATTGTGATAGATAGACTATCATTGGTGGAGTATCAATATTTAGCCAAAAGCATAAAAAATTTGACTATGAACTTTGATCTTAAAAAGGTGAATTATTACAAAAGGAATTGAATATAATAGTGCAATGCAATTTATATTGTTATATCTCATATATTATCATGTTAAGAATAACATACGAGAATGAGTGGGATGTATTTTAAGGTATAAAGTTAAGGTGAGCTCATTTTTATAGTATCACGTCTTAATAATTAATCATTTGATCAATGACGTTTCATAAATTTAAAAGAAATTTTCCACATATTGTTTATTCTCTTTCCAACTAATAGTAACAAGATATGTTATTGTTCGTTTTTCACAAATTTTTATTTAAAATTTGAACAAATCAGTCTTTTTTTGTTAAATAATTAAAAGTTGTTATATTGCAAGTAGCATGCCGAATTGATTTTATTGGGATTTTCTTCAGTCTAAAATAGTAAAATGCATTACGGTACCCAAAAAGTCGATCCGTTTCACGTCGTGGTTGAATCCGACTTTAAAAACTATTCATTTTCGAACCAATTAATTTGTATTATAATAATATATAAATATGTTATAACAGTAAATATGCGTGTATTATTTTCATGTTATATTTATACATTGTGCTTTAAATATATTAATTAATATAATATGATGATATGATAAGAAGAGAGATTTAACTAATTATAAGTTTATAAATATTATATACTAGTTAATATTTTAATATAAAAAATAAATAAAAAAAACGGGGCAATTCGTGTTAATTCTCGGTTCCGATTCGGATGAATCCTTAAATTAAAGAGCAATTTATGTCCTTGGAGCCATGGAGGGTGACAAAATTAAAGTGGGAGTTATTTAACGATTTTAATAGAGGGGGAGAACGCAAAAAGATGCTGTAAGAAAAACAAAACCCAAACAAAATCGAGAGGCGTCGATGGTGGGCCAATGAAGCCCTCCTCCACCACCGCCACCGCCTTCTTCTTCTCCTCCTCCTCCTCCTCCTTCTCCTCCTCCTCGCTGCTGCTTCTGCTGCACGTCTCGGCGTAGTGGGGTCCCATCCATGGCCGCGGCCATGGGGGGCGCCGGGGGCGGTTTGGGCATGGCGAGCAAGAGCGGCCCCGGCGGCGGCAACGGCTACCTGGGCGTCTCGGAGCCTATCTCCTGGTCGGGGCCGACTGAATACGACGTCCTCAAAACCCAAGAGCTCGAGAAGGTCTTCAAACTTCTCCCTTTCTCTCTCCCTTCCTCCCTACGCCGATCGATCTATTTGTTTTTCCTCTCTCTCTCTCTCCCCACTTCGGCGAAGTTCTGGTTCTCACCTTTTTACTCCGACGATCAAAATCTCAGTCTGTTTGGGATTTTATTTCATTCAGTATCTTGCGGACGCTGGGCTTTACGAGAGCCAGGATGAAGCTGTACAGAGGGAAGAGGTCTTGGGAAGATTGGATCAGGTACCGATCCTTTCCTTTCTTCTTTGATAAAGATATCCCTTGAAGTCCTATTTGAATATTTTGATGTAATTTTAGGTTTGGATTATCTTTTTATCCTTGTGATTTTACTTCATGTGATGAATCCGATTTTTTTTTTTTTTTTTTTGAGATGTGATGAATCCGAATTTGTTTTTCTTCACTCCCCTATGTGTTATTTGAATGTTGCTGAAGTTATTGTAAACCTTATGCAGATTGTGAAGTTTTGGGTGAAAAAAATCAGTAGGACCAAAGGTTTCAATGACCAGTTCGTCCAAGAGGCCAATGCAAAGATCTTCACTTTTGGCTCTTACCGTCTCGGGGTATTTTTATTATGACTCAATCTCTTCTTTTATTCTATGAACGAGATAAAGTTTATAATAACAAAGACAAGGTTGAGTTTTGGGGATAGAACTTTTTTCCTCTTAGTAATGGAGAAAGACTGATCATGACGCCCACAAGGGCGCCTCACCAGAGAAGATTGTTTCCAAAGAGGGAGAGAGCTTCTGAAATGTGATAATATTGTCACTAACACATGAAGCAAAAGTTAGTTCCCATGGGTAGATACAACCAATATGATAATACAGTCACTAATCATGTGCCTGAAACAGGGACTTGATCGCATCAGTGGAATAGTTACATGTACACAAATTGTCCAGTGTTTTAAGTGATGATCCTATCTCTACTTTAACAACTACACTTTAAAATAGTCCCTGTTCTGTGTTCCTATATGTTTCTGAATTTACTTGACTTCTTGTTTACTTCACTATTTTTCTAGTCATTCCTCTTTTATGTGTTGCCATTCTTGTCTATTTTTCCTCTAAATGTGCTTTTTAATCGTAGAGTGAACTTGCTTTAATCCTGGAACCAAGCAAGACTCAGTTGAAAATTGCAGCGAATGCAACATATCTTGTTTATTAAGCCTACGATAGTTACTTCAAAAAAATAATTATGCCTATGATAGTATAACAATGTATGACAATCTAAATATCCAAAGAACACTCTGTGCCTCGTGCTAGCTACAATTTTATTTGTTCTTTTTGGCTAGGTACATGGTCCTGGTGCAGATATAGATACATTATGCGTGGGTCCAAGACATGCAACAAGAGAAGTAAGACAGCTGATCAGTCTTATGAGGATTGTGGTTCCTCGGTCCTGCATCTGTATCAAAAATTATCATCACCTGAGTTTTATGTTTTCAACTTTGATCTAGGAGGATTTCTTCAACGAATTGTATAATATGCTGTTGGAAATGCCTGAAGTCACAGAACTGCATCCAGTTCCAGATGCTCATGTACCTGTAATGAAGTTCAAGCTCAGTGGAGTTTCCATTGATCTCCTATATGCAAAGCTCGCTCTTTGGGTGATACCTGAAGTAAGTTCTTTTTTCATACTTAAGAATAGCCTGAAGTAAAATTTTCACTTCTCTAGAAAAGAATATTTGATACAATTCATGTTAACCAGTTGCAATAAGTGTTCTCCCTTATACACCAGAAGTTAATAAATTTTAGTTTCAGGTAATCTAAAGATCTATATTATGGTTATATCTTCATTATCCATTCATGGGTGTGCACCTAGCCTTAAGATTTGATATTTTATGGCTTGAATTTTTTACATTTCGTTAAAAGATGCATTTTTTTTCATAGAAATTATCACTCACCACCTTTTTAATGGCACAGAAATAGTTTCCCTTACAGTTTGAGGTCAACAATGCTGTTTAAGTTCCTTTCTTCAAGTTCTTTTTAGCACCTGTTGACATTCAAGTTAGGGTAGCTGAAAATTCCATTTCTGTATATTAACTAGATCAAGATACTACAGCATTCGTGCTGGGGTTAGTGATGGCACCCGACCCTGTTCGGGGTGGGGGACACTCCCCCTGCCCCGAAACTCCGATGCGGGGGAAATTTAAATCCCCACCCTGACCCGTCGAACACTTGCGGGGACTTGATTCCCCGATTTTTTAAGATATAGTGTGAAAAAAATTTTAAAAATATTTAATATTTACATGATATTTATACAAACATAACACAAATAAACCATGATTACAGGTTTTACAACATAATTTAAAATTAATATTTTTCTTATTACATGAAAAATAGCAAAAAAAAAAGGATTGTCTCATGGTTAGTGGTTACATGTTGTTCAATCACGCGTCCGGCCGGCCGTCGTAGCGATGATCGCCCTCCTCTCGCATCCAACCGTTGTCGGTGAGCGCCACCTCCTTTCGCGTCCATCCGTCATCGTGAGAGCCGCCTCCTTCCGTGTATAGCCATTGGTGGCGAGTGCTGCCTCTTTCCGCATCCAGCCATCGTCGCGAGAGCCGCCTCCTTCTGTGTCTAGCCGTCGTCGGCAAGGGCCTTCTCCTCCATCAATCGTCGTCTTCACCCGTTCCCAGTGCTGCGACTCCTCCTCCATCGATCGTCGCTGCTGCCCTGTTTCGAGCGCCACGGCCCCTCCTCCATTGTTCATCACTGCCGCCCCGTTCCAAGCGTCGGACCCCTCCATGTTGCCACCACCGTGTTCCAACCACTGTGACCCCTCCTCCTCCATCGATCGTCGCCGCCGCCCCCCGCATCGCGATCGCCTACTCCTTCATGACGATCTCGCCGCCCGCCCTTATGCAGCGCTCGTCGCCGTCGCCTCCATCATGGCCGCCACCTCTTGCAGCAATGGGGAAGGCCGCTGCCCTCCCATGCGCAGGCAGCTGGCCGCGCCGGCAGCAACGACGGCCTTCTCGGAGGGGATCATGAAGAGAGAGTGAGTTAGGGTTAGGAGGAAAAGGAGAGAGACGGGGTAGAAGGAAAAAATGAATTTAGGGTTTGATATGATATTTATATAAAAGATCGGATGGTTGGGATCTGGTGGTTTTGATGTCTAATATATCATATATAAAAAGTTCTATGGCGGGGGTTCGGGGCCCCGTGGGGCGGGGGCAACAGCCCCTGCCCCAATCCCCGAATATAGGCTCGGGGGCATTATGCCCCACCCCCCCCCCCCCCCATCCCCACCCCCGGGGGGGGGCGAAATTCCCCGAAGTCGGGGCCCTGCTTGGGGATTCCCCATGGGGCTGGAGATATTGCCATCCCTAGCTGGGGTTATAAATAACCTTCATAAAAGAACTTCTGGTTTGCCTCCCTAAGAAAATTTTGAGGTGTTACTTTCTTTTCACTGAAAGGGTACATAATAGAGGATGTGTAAATTATATTTTGTCCACAATTTACACGGGTCTAATGCACATTTCCTTTTGCTTTTGAGCAAACAAATCCTGCTTGTAAAGCTCCTTTATGTAAAATGATCCACTTTCTCATTCTAGATTGTTGAAACAGTTTCTGACAAAGCTTGCTTCTGTTGCTGGTTGCAAGTGCAGTTGTTCCTCATCATCCTCACTGTACAACCCTGTTTCCAGTGCTAAGGAGCAAAAGAAAAAAAACTCTGGTGAAGAAATGAAAGAAAAAAGAATCTATATAAATGTCTTAGGGGCCTATTGAAAGTCCACTGGAAGAAAACAAAGAGAGAAAGTTGGGAGGGGATGACATCGCTGTTCTCCAGTTTTTTGAAGAAAAGGAAGAGAAACATGCATCTCCTCTTTTGTTTGGATGCATTATCTGGCACACTTATGTCGCCTTTTCTCTTACATTTTCTGGTTTCCAGACACCCTCCTTAAATATTTCACAAATATAGCAAGAACTCTATTAAATGCAATAGGTCCCATGCTACACATGCTCCAACAACAATGAAACTATATCAAAATGAATCCATCTCTTTCAGTTAAAGACTGGTATTATGTCCATATGCTACAAACTTCAGAGGGCTATATGGAGTTATGGACGGCATACTACTATTTGGGGCCTATCGTTAGTATGGATGTGTCGTATCTTAACTGAATGGCTTGGTTTTATTCAGCAACCTAATAAACTACCCCTAAAAAAGTGCTCTTTTTCAATAAACTATAAATTGCTCATTAGCTTTATTCAATTAATGGGGATAACTATCAGGTGCTATCTATTAAACATGTGGAGCATAAAGTATCTTGGATTTCCTCTTAATTCCAGATTACTGTCAAGTTAACCTACAGTTTTCTTTGCTATGATTTAGGATTTGGACATATCCCAGGACTCTATCTTACAAAATGCTGATGAGCAAACTGTTCGTAGTCTCAATGGGTGTAGAGTTACAGATCAAATTTTACGTTTGGTGCCAAACATCCAGGTCATTGTTTGTAAACATTCTCTTATAAGAATTCAAAAACACAAATAAGCATAAATAATTATTTAAATAATTGGCATGTTCTAATTTCGAAAGTTTATTTGCTTTGCTTCTGTCTATGCAGAGCTTTCGCACAACCTTGCGTTGCATGAGGTTTTGGGCAAAGCGACGTGGGGTCTACTCAAATGTGTGATTCTTCTTCTTGACAATAGTTATCTGCATTTAGGCTTTCCTCCTGTGATGCAATGTTGTGGTCAATGAGTTACATTCTTGTTCTCTGCAGGTTTCAGGCTTCCTTGGTGGTATAAATTGGGCTTTGCTTGTTGCTCGTATATGTCAACTATACCCAAATGCACTGCCCAGCATGTTGGTATCTCGCTTCTTCCGAGTTTTCACGCAGTGGCGGTGGCCAAATCCTGTAATGCTTTGTGAGATTGAAGAGGGTACTCTTGGACTTCCTGTCTGGGATCCGAGAAGGAATTACAGAGACAGACTTCATCAAATGCCAATCATAACACCTGCTTACCCTTCTATGAATTCTAGTTATAATGTGTCATCAAGCACATTGCGTGTCATGACCGAAGAGTTTCAGAGGGGAAGTGAGGTTTGTGAGGTGTGTTTCTCTTCTTTTTTTATGTTCTTTTTCTTACATGTTTTTTTGAGTTTCTATATGTTCATTAATTTGTATCTCCCTCAAAAAGTTCATTTGCAACTGTTTACCAGCACATGCATTTTCTGGATAACTTTGGTATACCAGCAATATAAATAGAGGTGTCTATCCATGCGTATAAATTCTTGATATGATCTTGATCTGCAAAAAGGCATTTGCCAGGATCTTCCTATATGTTTAATATTTCAGTAGTGGACCCTCTAATTGTATCCTGTGGATAAGGTTAGTAAGTTGTAAAATAAGATCTTGTGATTGATAAGGATTGCCATGCATGATTCTCAGCTAGCTTTTAGCCCACTCCACAGGATATTTCAGAAGTTGTGGTCATGAAGGCGGTCATTGTTTTGGCTTCCCAGTATCACAGATGAAATGTTGGTGCATGGCATGATAACCCATCACATATTGTTTTCTAATAAGTTTAGCCATCTCAGGAATTGCCTTACTTTCTTTAAATGGTAAAATAAGTAAGCAAAGGACTGAACTAAATCATGTATTTTGATGTTCCTTAAGTTTGCATTCTTTAACTGAACATATTTTCTCCACAAAAAGAAAAAAACTGAACAGATTTTCTACTTAAAAAAGGAACAAGAAGAAGAAGCTGCACAGATTGTGTTTTAGTTGATTCATATGGCCACCTACCCCATTCTTGATGTTTAAATGCTTGCAGGCAATGGAAGCAAGTAAAGCTGACTGGGATACTCTCTTTGAACCATATCCTTTCTTTGATGCATACAAGCACTATCTGGAAATTGACATCACTGCCGAAAATGAAGCAGACCTTAGAAATTGGAAAGGTTGGGTTGAATCCCGGCTACGCACTCTCACACTGAAGGTAGGAGTTTTTGTGTGCTTGTCTTTTTGTTGGAAGCAATGATGAATTTATTCAGGATTCATTGTTTTCCTTCCAATTTCAGATAGAAAGGTACACATATGGTATGCTTCAGTGTCATCCTTGCCCAAGCGACTTTTCAGACAAGTCCAAGTCTTTTCATTGCTGTTATTTTATGGGTTTGCGAAGGAAACAAGGAGCACCGGTACATGAAGGTGAACAGTTTGATATAAGGGCTACTGTGGAAGAATTCAAGCGTTCTGTTAACATGTACACTATGTGGAAACCTGGTATGGACATTCAAGTTTCCCACATAAAGCGTAAAAATATTCCATTATTTGTTTTTCCTGGTGGCACACGGCCTTCTCGTCCATCAAGACCATCTGGCTTTGAGGGTCCTGCTGTTTACAGGACAAGGGCTTCTGATATTCAAGGAGAAAAAAACCCTGATACAATGGTGCATGTACCAAATGAATCAAGGAAAAGAAAACAAATGGATGTGGGTTCTTCAGGTGACAATGGATTGGTTTCCGGAAGTAGCTCTTCTATGGTCTTTCTGGACACATCTGGTTCAATTATCAGCCAGGCAGGAAACATGGATGCAACTTTAGATGTATCTTTAAAATCAAGAAGGCTAGAGCACTTAGAAGATATGGAAACAAGCCTTGTAGGAGGTACAAACGGAACTTCCACGTCGAGTTCTAATACTGAATCAACAAAGAAAACAAACATGGAGGACACAACTGGAGATAATGCTTCTCAAACTATAGAACTGACTTTGAATACAGCTCAAACAAAGGGCAGTCTGGTTGCTGCTGCTGCTTCACCTGGCCCAATTTTGGGAGTTGACAGCCATAAAACTGACTTATCTTCTAAAGAGGTTGAGGCACTTGCAATTAGGAAACTAACCAGCGAATCATCAGATAAGCTTGTAGCTTTACCAGAGGGTCTCGACGAGCTTGAATATTTTGAATCACAAGGGCAGGATAAGGACTTTGGAGCATCCTCTAGTAACCATCCTATCGAGGTTTCTAATTCAAAGAATGGCATGAAAAATGACGGAAACCCTTGTAGCAGTCAGAAGAATGGAAGCTTGGAAGAGCTTGAGGTCTTTGCTTATAATCTCTATCTTTGTCTATCCAACATGTATTATTTCCCTGAGATGTTATCTTTGTATGTTTTGCGTTTACAGTATATTGGAGTTTATTGCGTTCTCATGCAACAAAAAATTACTCAAAAGTTGCATTTGTGGAAAAAGCATTAGAAAATGTATTATTTGTAATGTAATGTTGCTGTGCACTAATGCTGAAGGTGGTTTCATAAGTTTTTTTCTACTCAGAACTGACCTACTAACTTTCTGCATTTTTTTGAGCAAAAGCCTTCAGAGCTGTTCGGGCCATCATTGGTTTGTCCACCTGCCGTGTCCAACACCCAACGGAAACCTTTGAGGTAATTGTTTAATGATGATTTAAATATTGCTGCAGAAATCTGATACAGACTTCTCAAATATATAATAATGGTCCGTTTTGGATGTTCCAGATTTCGTCATAAATGCAACATTATATCTAACGGGCCTCTTGTTGCTAACTTCTAGATATGTTCAACTCATGTTTTCGTGTTTTTTCAGGTTGAGATTGTCTACTGTGGTGAAAACAAATGGCAATAGTGCATGAATTCGAAAGTGAGGAAGGTCCATGAAGTGGCCATATTCTTACCCTATGGAAGCATGAAAAAAGGTGATGATATCACGCTTGAATTCCTATTTGCAGGTTGTAGTCCTCTGTCTCTATTACTCGAATTCAGGGAAAGGCAAAAAGCGTCAATTGTGCTTCCAAGGCGGCATCGGCAACCTAATGTATGAACTAATGAGCTATGTCAAGATTAAGTTCTTATCATCTTATCATATATTCCCCATTGGTGAAAAATGCTTCATTACCCTCACTGGCACTTTGTGCATATGTATGATAGAGTGAAGCAGGTCAAAATAAGATGTTTTATTTCTTTGTTTGCTTTTAGGATCAGTAAATTATGGTCTTTCTCTTGTACATTTCAAGTTTAGCATACCCGAAAGAAACACAACGACAATTTTCATTTCTCTTCCCTAATGTACTTTGGGACACATTAAAATGGAGCAAACGTGTATTTCTATTTGGTGTCTTTAAACAGTTTGCTGATTCTATGTTATTTGGTGCATATTTTGATGTTATGATCAGTAGGCTTCATGCTTATCTGGCTCTAGAGATTGTGACATGTTGGTGTGTTTTCTGACAAGTATATTTTCCAAAACGATTGCTGGTGCTATGACAAATTTTTTCAACTGATTTTTTTCATCCAAAAGGATGATATAATATTTTCTTCATTAAACAAACTTTTTTTTTATGCGCAACTAAGGACCGAAACAATAATTGATGTTTAGGTATTTATCTTTCACAAGCTTTGTTAAACTTTAGTTCCATTCCAGCAATTGAGGCTCCGTTATGATATGCAGGAAGGTAGCTGATGACAAAATAAAAAAGGAAAATAAACATAAGCACAAAATTAGCTTGTAATGTTAGGAATCTTGTGAGATTGTATCATGGCTAAGACAAATTAATTAATCGCAATAAATAATCTCAAAGGTTCACACTTAAATTACTTCAAGAATTTTTTCTTTTTTTTTACACAAGTGTATAGTGGGTGAGTACTCAATAAAAAGTAAAACTATTCGACTTGAAATCGATGAACTGTTACTCTTTTTTAAAAACTTGTCTTTAATCCATGAAAATAAAAATAAAAATAGCGAAAGGGCCGGTCACTGTTTTCCGAATTTGGGCAAGCGAGCAACGGTCTTGATTCCATTTCGATGCACATCAAAATGCTTTTTTTACGGTAGAAAAAAAAAAGAGAGGAACTTTTCCTGATAGAAACTTATAATTCAGGGGGTCCCACGACATCACTTGTGACCTTCCCGAGGAGGACGAAAGTCGGCACGGACAACGAGACCTGCCCTCAGGCCCACTTTCCTTTTTGTTGGGCGATCCGGCCCACAGTGCAGAACGAATCGTACGGCCCTGGTGTCCAAATGTCTCTCTCTCCCCCACCCCTCCTCTCTCTCTCTCTCTTTCTTCTGTCTATTTCTGATTTCTTTTTCTTTTGCCAATTTTGTTATGTTATCCAATTTCTCGGTACAATCCTGAGGATTAATTATAATATTTTAATAATAATAATAGAAATAATTTTGATTGATACCATTTGTATGTTCTCACTAAGTTTAGTTTTAATAATTTATACCTTCGAGAAAAATAATCTAGCTAACCACAATTTAGAAGTTTGAGAATCGATGGAAAAAATAATTATCCGCTTGATCATTGATTAGTTCCATCCATAATCTCACTTTATTATCTCACGGTGTCATCATCCCCCTTGTGTCAGATTCTAATCTCTCTTCTCTTCTCTTTCTTGCGAAAAGATTCTCGTCTTTTTCGACCTCATGAACCAAGGACACATCTCAATTTCCATGTTCAAACTAAAACTTATATATAATAATGCATCGATTTTGTCAAAAATAAAATGAATCCGACGATAATGTATTTAATGAGGATTGATCAAATTAGGTTTGGGACCTGATTTGTTTTGAATTTGTTGAAAGTCGTTTAGGTTTCCAATCTAATCCCTATTGGAACAAAAATCGGATCATTTTCTATTGTTTCGATTAAATCATAATAAAATAAAAATTATGAATATATTAAAAAAATAATATTATTATACAAATATCATAATTATCAATTAAATTACATATACATTAATATAATATAATGGATGTATAGTATATGTAATAAAATATAAATGTTTAACTAAAATTTTAAAAAATAATATATTAATTATAACTCAGTTCCATCCGATATTGGTCTGCTCTCAAAGAATGAGACTCAATCCCGAGAATTTCGAGCTATGGAAGGTCGGAATGATCGGGATTGTTCTTATCCGAGTTCACCCCTAATATCAGTATATGCCTAGTTAGGATATTAGGATATAGAAAGGAATAAAACTTGATTAAAATAAATATTTTTAAAAAACCCAATAATTAAATGACATTTCGATACCTCCCATGAGAGTCCCGATTAGAAGCACTTGATTAATTCATAATCGAAATAAAAAAAAGTATGCTCTTGTTGAAAAATATAACTCAAAATTATCGAGAGAACACGTTGGGCCACAATCCTATTCATCAGCTTGGATGATTGAAAATAGTTAAGTTTAATCCATTGTAAAAAGTTGAAGTTTTTTTTATCCAACACTAACTAATTCCTACTCCCAAGTTATTGACAAACGTGATGTTGCATACCTTCTTTGATTTTTGTCCCAAGACTATAAAACTTACATTTTGTTTGCTCGATGCCACCTCTGTCGATTTTGAAATCTCACATTTGTATCTTTAATAACGCCCTTCATTCTAACTTCAGGGAATTTGGTTTCTGTTTTTTTAGTTTTTATAATATTTTTTAACATTAAAAACAAGAGTATGTATGAGAAAAAATAAATATAATATAAAAAATAATAGAACTAATGTAAAAAATGTGATAAAGTTCAGGGATGTCATAAGGTAAGTTGGATAGATGAAGGGGGTAGTTATGTATAAGTCATTTACTATCTCCGTGTTTTGTACGTGTATAATACTATTCAATCAAATCATCTTGATGTTTAAACTTCATGTCATTATAATCTTTTTATTAGACTCAACGTCCTCATTGAGCGATCATTATTGTCCTATAACCCGTGTTTCTCACATGATTCAAGTGAATATGCGAGTTAGCTTTGATACTATTATGTAACATTCTCGACTTAATCAAAATATATTGTCCTTTTGGCCCGCGTGAATTTAAAATGTGTCTTCATATATAAAGGAATAACTATACATAAGTCGACTGCCTGCGTGTCTTGCTAATGTGAGTTCATTCAATCAACTATCTTAATCCTCAAATCTCATATATATGTGAAAAATCGTGATGTTTAAGGAAGGTTTAAAAAAATAACCCATAAAACTAAGCACAAGATCACTCAAACTTATTTTTTCACATCAATTTTGGACGACCCAAGAATCCAATGTTTGGAGGACTTATTATGTTATTTGATTCTTATTAGCTATGATGCATAAAAGTATAATTTGAGACCATCTTTATGTAAATAAAGACAGATGATTATTCTTTCAGTAATTTAATTACATTTCCCTAAAATGTTAGGCAGTGCAAATCCCATAGAATTTCCAGTAATAGTCTTATTAGTGGATGTCCAATATTTTTGTCTCCATCTGATGAATCTTACTAGCCGATCTGACTTGACATTTATTCATCTGAATACTTATTTCCTTTTCTTTTAATTCAAATTTTATATTTAATTATAAGATATAAATATTAGAACAAAACACTTTAAAATTAAAAAAATATTGTTAAAGTTTTCAGAAAAAAATGATTTCACACTTTAAAATAAGTACTTATATTAATCTTTTTATGTCAGATAACATAAAAATAATAGAAGAAGTGGTTGAATCATCAATCATTTTAATCTCATATAATATTACTTAAGGTCGGTTTGAATTACGTCCGTATTCGAAAATATAATTTTTATGACCCAATCCCATATAACTATTACAATTATAGTAATGATAATATTTTTTTCCTAAACAGTTATAATTGGCAATCCAAAGCTTAACTCTAACTGTGAGATTTTAAATTTAAGGTTGTAGCTCAGAATTGTTATATATAAAGAGAGAGTTCAAGTACTGTGTAATTATATAAAAGTCTGATCTCGATCATTGGATAGATGATCAACGATTTAAATATTGATGTTGTGAATTAGTTATTTTTTTTATATATTTTTACTTATTTATCAGCGTCCAAATCTTTATCATTGGTTATTCATCTAACGAGTGACATTACAAGTTGTAACCCTTTTTTGTGATTACACAGTGCTTAACATATGTATGAATTTAAGTACCGTGTAACCACGTAAAAGTGGTTACAACTTTTAATTGACACACATATATATACATATGTGTTTATATATATATATATATAAGAAATTATACTATTTGTAGGGATAACTCCAATCATGAAATTACAACTTAGTTAAATTTTCACGGTTAAAATTAGTGGATTCACTTCAAAGTTTAATCTTTTAACATTGATTTTTTGCCTCCTTTCATTTTTTGAGGGGTTCAGAGTTATTTGGTATACTTATTTCTAATCATAACAACACACCACAATTTCATAGAAAATTAAAACATTTTTATATTGCTGATGTCGGACTTTTTGGGTGTCCGATATCACGATCGATTCCCCTTCAGTCAACCGAAATCAAAATGAATGCTCGGTAGCATAATGAAAGATTCGAAATTCAAAACTAATTACAATAATGGTTTGAATACATGCTGATTATCGAGTAACTCCCTTTCTCACAAATCAAGGGAATTATGGTCGAATAATCCCCCTGTATTCCACCTACTATTATATGGATTTTGAAACCCCTTGCCCTATTTTTCCCCTCTTCTCCGTCTCATCTCGTTTTTCCCCATCTCCCTATCTTCTACTCCTTCTTGGACTTGACTATAAGGATTTGGAGGACCTTCACCATGTGTTAATTGTGAGGAAGATGTGGGAGGACAAGGAGGATGCGGATAGGACGTGAAGCAATCAAGAAATCCATTAAAAAAGCTCTAAAGACATGTGAAATTCAAGATCTAGGTAAGAATTCTCTATGTTTTTTAAGAGGTTGTTTTGGGTTTAAGATACATATACTGACATGTAGGATTATGTTATTGGTGACGATGGTTAGTCGATCAACCAATCCTAGATTGGACGATCGATCTGGATTGTTCAAGTCGGAAAATGATCAAACGATTGACAAAGACCTATTTCGTTCGATCAAAGATCATGGACCAGATTCCAACAGATGAATGGTCAAGTTTTGGACGTCTAAATTCTAAAACTCTCGGTAGAAAGTCTAAGAACCTCCCTTTGCGATAATGGACGACCGAACATCTTTAGATCGACCGAGTCGTACACGACCTTTGAACGAATGAACTCAGAATGGACCATCGAACTATTTTCGAATGGCCGATATATATCGATGAAACCCTTTTCGGACAATTATTGAAAAGCACAATAACGGGTGACCACTTGACTTTCAAGCGTCCAATTTTGGGACAAAGAACGAATACGACCTTAACGAACAATCATGAATTGAATGGTCTCTATCACCTTGATTATCCTTCCCTATATGATCTTTCATGATAATTTGAAGTCATTATTATTCCCTACAGCATTGAGTGATCAATAGATAGGTTTATGTTTAATAAAGATAAAAGGCAAGGTTATTAGAGGTTATCAGCCTTGTGTGAGACACTCCTTGTGGGGACACTCTACCTACGAATATTATCGTCTTGTGCGAGATCATATTTCACTTACGCGACACTTACAATGGCACCGATCCGCCACTGGCCCACCATGATCTAGGTAGTTACACCTTTGTGTGTTGCAATGATATTCCTTAAAAGTGGAAAATCTCTTCCAATCCATGAACAAGATAAAATGAAACGAATGACTAAAAATTGATCTAAGGACTATGTTCTTATGAGACATGAACAATGAATAGAAAAATGAAATGAAATAAAATGACATGAAATTATGATGATTTTTTTATTCATCCTCGTACTTGCATAATATATTATCTCATGCTTATTCTGATGGAATTTCTCTATGACCTATTATGGATTCACATTTAATTTTATGTTAACGATTGAACTTGCTTCTCTATGTGATATCCGCAATATATGAGCTACTAACGAACGAGGTTGATGCGTGTGCAAGGATTTCAGCTTGAGTGTTATGTGCATGGGTGTTGTAGGGTTACTTTAAGTCATTTACCGTTGATGTCATGTATGGGATTGAGTTATATTAGGATGTATATTTTGGCATGAATTTTTATATGCCACGTATAATGTACTCTTTTCTTTTATTTATTTAGCTTTCGCATATCAAGTCTGAGTCAACAAAATAATCAAATGTAATATCGAAAAAATTAACGGATAAAAATAATTTCCATGTAATGAGATCGAATTTCGCTACATTACAAAAACTCCGTAAATCTATCTCGAAATTTAGATCAGTCGACTCACCCAACTTGATTTTTTTTTCATCTTGGCTCGAAGCCACACGTCACTAAATCTACTTCAAATCCAAGTTGTTTGGATCACGCACATTCCGTTATAAGATCCCAAGTTGATTGACTGATTACTTTAAACACAAGCGAAATAATGCATTATAAGAATATTGGTTTCTCAAGCAGTTCAATTCTGATCAATCTCATATGAAATTTATTTCCCCCTTTTTTTTTACTGTTCAGACATGTAAAAGATCAAATTAGAACATTTCGTAATATAAATATCCTAAAACTATTTCATTTTTCTTACTATGAACTCCTCATCAAATTGGATAACAGATAATATGATTTTGGAAACATTATGTATGTGTGGATGTACAGAAGAACGTATGCTATCTGAAAATTGTAAACTTTTTTTTTATTATTCATCGAAATGTTAACGTATAAATATGTAGGGTCCAAAAAGATTTGTAATAGATGTATTATATCAACATCGATCTCACAAGGTGCAAGTGAGCGGATATAAATTCATCCGCCGACGTGCAAGACAACTAACGCTGTTTGGCCTCGCAACTTGCCAGCGACGTTTCATCAATAAAACCATGAGACACACTATTAACAACTCCTCTGAAAGAGTGACAGAGAGAGAGGAGAGAGGAGAGAGGGGAGAGAGATTGAGGGAGGGAGGGAGGAGAGAGAGAGGAGGAGAGAGAGATCAGCTTTTCTATACTCATGTTTCCGCACACTTATCCGCAAACTTCTATATTAATTAATCTGCATAACTACTCTTCACTTGGACAGTTACATTAATCCAATAAGAGGTGAGAGAATGCATGATATTTTTGCTATAATAAAAGAAAAAAAAAGTAGTAAGAAGAAGCTATAAAAAGATAACCATACATGATAAATAGACTAATCGAAAGAGAAGATATATAATAAGGTACAAAACAATTTAGAATTATTTGTTATCGATGTCATTATTATTTGTTATGATTATTAATTATTCACACCAGTAATAAAATATATTCGGGCAAGAGAGGAACAGTAAAAGTATACTAATCAAATCAACATTCGAAAAATCTGTTAATTAATTACATGTGTCAGTCAAACCTGATTAATTGTTAAATAATATTCTAGAATATTTTTTTTACGAAAGTTAGTCGAACATTTTAACGTTGTAATAACGAGAAAAGACTGCATGATTAATTCGTTAGCTAATTACCTTTCGCGCATTAAGTGGATACTAATATTATGTCGGATTAGTAATCTTTTGGTTTTTTTTGTTCGTGTCATAGAATAAAATGTACTAAACGGAATAAATAAAATGACCAGACAATGAACTTGCTTCAGTCAGTCAACCGTGCGAAGGCATTCAAATTACTTCCAATAATTATATGCATATTATTTTCATATTATATATATGAGTTTAATGAATATAATACACCCTTCATTCCGTCGCACCGTCATGCGCTCGCTACTAATTTTTCATTTGACGATGGATTCCAAGATGCGCTTGGATCTGGATGATGGATCGGCCGATGGAGTTGATCCAGTTCTTTTGGTGGTGGCGGCGATGACGCAAGGTGGTTCAGCGGCAGTGTCAAGGGCAAGATCATTCGGTGGTGGAGAGATGAGGCGGTTCAATGGCAATGGCGGGGGCGGGCTATGGAAAGCTTCTTCAGCGACTACAAGATCATGTAGCGGCGACATCATGTAGCGACGGCGACAGGTTGTGGTAAGTTCAACGATGATGCGCTGCAATGAGATGGTTCAACGGCAGCAACAAGATGAAGTCGGTGCCATTGGAAAGCTCAAAGGCGTTGGGACGATTGAGGACATCCTCGGCGCTCTTGACGGTGAGGCAATAGGCGCCAACCCTTGAGCCAAAAGAGCTTTCCGCGCCTTAGCACGAACCACCATCGGCGCCATGTCTTGATGTACTCCTCTTACTTCATGAGCCACCCCTCTGATCGCGATTGCTCCATAAATCCATGCCGCCGTTGTCCTTAACTTCAACAAGGTCCACATGGTGATTCCAAAACCAGAGAGATGTTTCTCTTCGATTTTAGCACAAACTGAATCGATCATGTAACATTCCCCACCAGCATGTGATATTGTCCGCTCTGGGCCTCGGCCCGCAAGATTTTATCAAAACGCGTCACACCTGGTGAAGGACATGTTCTCATCTATACTCAGCATCTCTCCCGTGACTTATGCATATGGGACTAATCCAAGACATGCCCCCTGCATCAATTCCACTTGGATTACAAAGATAACTTTAACATACTTAATCCATACAGCGGAAGCGTGGTGGGCCCATAACCCACAGGTCCCAGGATCGAAACCTGGCTCTGATACCATATTTGTCACGACCCCGGTTTAAACCTTGGTCTAACCCGCAAGTCGCGACATAATGCGATCAATAAAATTCTTATAGCGAAAGCATCATATTATCATGTAGAAACATGTAAGATATGGTTATCATACTATTGTTCACAACCCACTTATATTTAAACTCATAGTAAGTACACACTCTAATTCAAACTCATACATTTTAAAAGGTTTCTGAAATATTTAACTTTTACACACCGCATAAAACATTAAGAAGAGTCACACATCCTCACAAAAAGACATCAAGAGACTAAGTCCTCAAAAGTGCTTCAAATTCGATAGGAATTTTCAAGCATGGCCACATGACTGGTCTACTGATATGAAAATGTGTTAAAATAACATTATGAGCAAACAACAGCTCAGTAAGTTAAAAACTCATAACAAATTAATTTAGCATTTTAAAAACTTATAAGAAACAAGTAGACATCTTATTACTTACGAACAATTATCATATAATGAAGGATACTACATCAAATAATCTCAATGAATAACATCTTTAGCATATCATACAGTGCCTCGTATATTTGTTTCACTTCATATAACACTTCGCATATCATATCATATATCATGTCATATCTATCATGTATCATATCATATCATATATCATATCATATCATGTAACATGTCATATATCATATCATATCATGTATGCACGTATGCATAATGCACATGCCATATTATCAACTGGTCAGAGGAACATATTACCCCGTAGGATTTCATATCATCCCATATCATGGAGTACATTTCCTGCAGAAAATATATCATTCATAACCAGAGGTATAAGACATATAATTCCATGTAAATGGGGTACCTTTCCTGCATAAGACATATAATTCCATGTAAATGGGGTACCTTTCCTGCATAAGACATATAATCTCGGCGGAGGAAATGCAATGCATGACAGATAAGATGCATAATGCATGCATTAACCATATCATATCACTTAGAACACATATCATATAATTGCATTAAAAATAATCCACTCACTTTTTTATCATATAGAACATATAATCAAATCAAATGACATTCCAAATGACATAACACGAGCTATAACAATGATGGGTTACTTCTAGTGCACCTTGGTACACTAGGAATTCGTGTGGTGCTAGAAACATCATGCATAATAATAATTACACATGTGATATTAATACAATTATAAATTTTGCATCGTAGCAGTCTTCACGAAGCCTAATCCTCTGAAAATTTTCCATTTAAGGTATATTGTATATGGGCTATAAAAATTTCATCAAGACAACCATATTCTTCACCTACCCAGTTTGCTGACAGATTGAGTAGAGTCAGTTATAAAATTCATAACTTCTGGAATACTTACGATAATCAAATAATTATAATTTTTCATGAAACTAGATTGCCCAAGGTCTAATCCACATAAATTTCATAATTTTATCACCCATATATGATTCTCAGAAAATCCAGAGATTTACCTCTGTTATTCTACTTTTCTGTTCTGACAAACTGAGTGAGGTTCACTTTAAAACTCATAACTTTCGTTGTACATGGTTTATAAACGTGATTCTACTTGGATTACAAAGATAACTTTAACATCTTTAATCCATATAAATTTGATATATTAAGAATAAGCATTTAAATTACCATAGTATTTACAATTCGAACTACTCATCACAGAAAACATAAAGGGCGACTCGGAATAATTGACTCATAACTTTTCACATACAAATCGAATTAACCTGATTCTAGATCCTGTGGAAAGTAGACTCAATGAGGATTCAACCTACAAATTTCATAATTTTTGAAGAACTATAAGATGCCGAGAACATGTTGATAGCTTTTGGAAAGGGTTTGGTGTCCAGCAAAGAGGAAACATCGTATAAGTGAACTAGGGTTTGATCCACACCTCAAGAACATGTACATAAAGGCACAAAGAGATCTTGGAAGCTCAGAAGAATAGATTTTCATCTGAATTTAATAGGGATAATTCATAGGGAATGAGTAGACAACTTACCTAAATGAAACTCTAACAAGTAAACCTTGATTTCTCTTCTTCCTTTCTTCTTATTTTCCTTAGCCTTAGTTGCTGCCTTGCTGAAGTCGAATGGATGTTCCCATGGGGTAAAGAGATAAGATTTTAGGCTATATATATCTTGAATACCGACCTAAAGTCGATTGGAAGTGAGTTTCCAACTTTGCCCTTATAGTTCACCTTATTTATATTATTTATTCATTTACTTAAGACATTACATGTAAATAAAAAACTACCCCTCATTTGGATTCAAAGAAAATATTTAGAAGAATAAATTTCCAAAGAATCGAAATCTAAATTTTTGTCCGATTAACAAAATCAATCGTTTTTCTTATTTTTCAATTTTGTGCTATCATTTAACCTCACTAATATTTTACTTAAAAAAATATTAAAAATCATATTTAACATACTTTCATGTATAGGAACAATTATCGGGACTTTAATTTTCTAAATTATAATATTTTTGAAAAGTCATTTTCCTTGTCCTTATTCATTTGTCATCAATTTCAGGTGTTGGATTCTATGGAGTTAATGAACATATGCTCACACACTTATCATAATTCATATCAATCAATAATATATTATTAAATTATATAAACTTAGGTGGATCAAGTCATGGATATTACAGATCAGATCCTTCTTCTCCTCCCCTCCATCTCTGGGCACGGTGTGACTTCTCAACCTTCGTGGATGTCCCTCCTCCAGAGCTCGATCACCCTTTGTTAAATCAGATCTAATAGTGGGCACACAGGTGTATGTCTAGCTATCATACGTTCATGAGGGTGTATGATGCCCATACAGGTGCATACATTACATCATATCCGTTCGATCTGAATCCAACGTCTTGGATGAGAAGCGCTTGAACCGGCTGCTTAGGAGGAGAGCACGCGACGGTTCATTCTGATGATGAATGTGGCGTCAGGAGCTTATCAATGTGAGGCGAGAGCTCTGGGCGCCCTCCGGTGAGGTCTGCAACGACTCCGGCGAGGCCTGTGACTACTTTGGCGAGACTTGCAACTACTCTGACGGCATTCCTCTCTCGTGTTCGCAGGCCTCACAACGAAAAGGGGGGAGTCGGCCCCCTCTGCGACCTCACTGGTGAGATCGTAGAGGGGGGGCAATGCCCCCCTTTTTTGCTACCGTGAAGACGAGTGCAAAAAGGGGGGGGGGGGGGCTCTGTGACCTCGCCGATGAGCTCGTAGAGGGGGCCGATGATCACCTTTTGCTGCCACGTCGACGAGCGTGAAAGGGGGGCGTCAGCCCCCCTCTGAGACTTCGCCCTCGCCGACCAAGTCGAAAAGGGGGCCGATGCCCTCCTTTGTGCTGCCGCGCCGACGAGCACAAAA